>OY728164.1:2035608501-2040408501 GCA_963277665.1 Viscum album
TCCTCAAGTAGTAGGAGGAAATATGGAAGTGCGGTTAATGAAACAACTCAACAGAAGATGATAAATTTTACTTTTTAGATTTAAAATTTTAATCTCTATTTTGTAACTTATTAGTCTATTTATATTTTTAACCGGCTGCTTTAGTAGCCCTTCATGCCCAGGAAGCTGACAATTTTGGTCCAAATGATCACTTACATTAGGTGTTGAGAGATGAGAACCTTGGTAGAGTATGATGCCGACCTAGGAAGAGTATTGTTTTGATGAGGTATTGGCCCTCCTCAGGTATGAGTTGTAGTGCCATAGAGTTCGAGCTGCTTAAGGCACAGGCAGAATAGGCTGAAAAAAGGGCCATAGAGCCGGTGGGACAGTCTGCTAGGGCAAACACGGCATTCATGATACTGATGGAAGTATTACATTCAATAATTCCACCAGAGGCCAGCAGAGCTTGTGATGAATATATGTAATCGATGCGTTCTATATATGGTGCACCAGGAGGCAGTTCTACTGGAGGTTGAGATGATGGAAAGGGGGAGGCCAAATCGGAGGAGGAGAAGGGCGAGGAGGAGACCGAGGCGAAGGAGGAGTGCGAGGTGGAGGAGGAGGGAGATGAGGAGGCTGAGGCTGTCTACGAGGATGAGAAGGAGGGAGTTTAGTAGGGTCAGGATGATTATGTGAATGATGATGAGGATGAGGGTGAGGCTGATGATGATAGTGATGCTTGTGATGGTGATGAGAGACAGATTAATCCACTACATTTTTTATGAATATTACTGACCTTTGATTCTTATTTATTTGTTGTGCTTGCATATATGTGTGATTAGGTAGGTCAAATTATCTTTATTACTTTATCTATAAATAATAAATCATTACATGATGATTTTCTGCGACAGATTCCCCCCACCCCCTTAGATAGACCCACCCCCGTGGACAACCCGCCCACCCTCCTGGACACCCCGTACCTCCTTATACATCCCAACCACCCCCATGGATATCCCACCCACCCCCCGGACACCCCTACACCCTAGACAGCCCCAACCCCATGGGAAACCCACCCAACCCCCTAGACACCCCACACCTCGGACACCCCCACCCCCAGGACACTCCCCATCCCCGTAGAAACCCCACCCCCTAGACACCTCGTAGCCCCATATACAACCCCCACACCCAGGGACAACCTACCCACCCCCTGGATACGCCCTACCCCCTGAAAAGCACTGCCACCCCTGTGGACTGCCCCCACCCCTGTGGACTGCACGCCCACCCCCTGGACACCCTATACCCCATGGATAGCCCTGCCACCCCCCGTGAATAGCCCGACCATTCCCTAGATAGCCTGCCCACCCCCTGGACAGTCCCTCCCCTAATGGGAATCCCCCCACTCCCATGGACTACATGACCATACCCCCATGGTTAGGGATAAATGATTCCAAACAAAAGATCTCCATTGTACCAAAACAAATTTCTACCTAGGATCATCCCTAACCATGAGATGAGAGAACTCAACATATCAATTACATTGAATACTTTCACAGTCTCCTTCATGCTCAAAAAAATAAAGGTTCTCTAACCCGACATCAATGAGATTAGTAGAAATGAAAATTGGTGGATTCCATGATTCGTTGGAGATAATTCCCACAACTGAGGGAAACATAGATAACTTTCAATTATATATTATGTTGTCATCGATAGAGAAGAAAATAGGTCCCCTAGTAAGCCAAGAATAAAAAAAAGAAAAAAAAGATACATTCCATACCAAAATGGAGTTGGTCTCTATGAAGATCTCATAACACCAACAGTTTCCTCCATGTCCATTACAAATTCCATTGGAATTTACACCCAAAACATGGAGCGAACATGTAAGAAAATTCCATCCTAGTTAATCTAAAATGAAGAAAAATAAGGATTAAAAATATACCAAACATTTTTAACCCTGGAATACTAATTCCAGTGCTCATCCCACTTAATACCTAAGCATCCCTCCTCCTATGTATAATTCATCAATTTCTACACCTCTTGATCCCCAGAAGTAATAAGATAATGAAATTGTGAATGAATTATCTAATGATTGGATTTAATGGACTTAACCAATTTTTTTGGTCACATTAATTGATTACACCAACAATCTTTCTACCTAAGTAAAATAGATTGAACAAGTTGTAATAGTCTATCAAAGGAATATTTTTTGTCCAAACATTAATTCTTCTAAAAATTCTCTCCTCAAAAACCATACAGTCTATGGATATAATCTTAGAAGTTATAAGGGGAACCCCAAGGTAGAAAAGAGGAGGGGATCCACCCTTAATAACCATAGAATCATCAAAACTATGCCAGACATTAGAATAATTTCGATCTAAGTACATTATGTCTTTTTAAAGATTTATAGTCAATCTCGAAATATAAGGGAATAAATCTAAGTCATATTTAAATACTAATAAATAATAAATATTTCTAAATTAGAGAAACAAAATTTCATTAATAAAACAAATATGGGAGATGGATGTCTTACCACAACACTAATTGAACTTGAATGAGCTTCAAAAAGAGATTTGAGAGTTTAGAATTTGATAAAAAAACCTGTATGAAAATCAAAAAAATGAGGGGAGATGGAGATAACCCTTGCATCAATCTGATATTCCCATATAGATAACCCTGAAATAACCATTTATATTCACCGAGATCATTAGAGAGAAGAAAAATAATTTAACTTAGGAGGAGGATGTGGCTAGAAAACCAAAAAGGTCTAAATCATTCCAAATGAACTCCTATATATTTCTAATGATTCCATGATCTAGAAGGAAATGAGTGAAATCCCTCACTCGGGACAGCCCTCCCACCCCCTGGTCACACCCTACCCCCGTGGAAATCCCCCCCACCCCTGTGGACAACCCGACCACCCCCTGGATGCCCCCATATTCCCTGGATAGCCCAACAACACACGCAGACAGCCCGCCCACCCCCTGGACACCCCCTCCCCACCGTGGATAGCCCACCTCCCACAACCGTGGACAACACCCCCCAAGACACCCCTACCCCCTGGACAACCTCTCCACCCCCATGGATAACCCCTAACCCCTGGACAGTCACCCACCCCCGTGGACAGCCCACCCACCCTCTGTGGACAGCCCACACAACCCCATGGACACCCTACCCACCCCCTGGATAGCCCCCAACCCCCTAGACAACCCCACCCACCCAATGTAGACACCCCCACACCCCGTGGACATGCCACCCACCCCCTGGACACCCTGTACCCCCCTGGACAGCCCCCACCACTGTGGATGGCCCACCCACCCCTGGACTTTCTTACCCCCGTGGACAGCCCGCCCACCCTGTGGACACCCCCCCACCCCTGGATAGCCAGACCACCCTTATAGACAGCTCGTCCGCCCCCTAGACACCCCCTCCCCCCGTGGAACCCCCCCCCCAAAACCATAGATATCCCTTCCACCCATGGACACACCATACCCCCTGGATAGCCCGACAACCCCATTCGACAGCCCGCCCACCCTTGGGACACCCCATACTCTCTTGGACAGCCTTTCCCACCCCTGGGGACGACCCACCCAACCCCTAGAAACCCCTACCCCTTTGGATAGCCTCACCACCCCCGTGGACATCCCACCCACCCCATGGACACCCCTACCCCTAGATAGCCCAACCACTCCCATTGACAACCTGCTCACCCCTGGACACCCCCTCACCCCGTGGTCATCCCCCCCACAACCATTGATAGCTCGTCCACCCCCATGGACACCCCCTAACACCTGGAGATCCCATCCACCCATGTGGAAAGCCCGCCCACCCCCTGGACACCCCGTACCCCCTGGACAACCCTGCGCACCCCCGTGGACACCCCCTACCCCCTAGACAACCCTTCCACCCCTGTGGACAACCCCCACCCCCGGGACCACCCCCACCCCCTTGGACAACCCCAACCCCCTGGACCACCCCCACCCCCTGGACACCACCCCACCCCCTGAACATCCCCCACCACCATGGACACCCCTACCCCTTGGACAGCCTCCAACCTTGTGGAAATCCCACCCACCCCCTCGATACCCCTACCCCTATGGACATCACCTCCACCCCCATTGATAGCTCACCCACCCCTTGGACACCCCGTACCCCCCTAAACAGTCGTTCCACCCCCATGGACTGCCCGCCCACCCTTGTGGACACCCCTACCCCTCTAGACATCCCCACCATGCCTGTGGATAGCCCTCCCACCCCCATAGACACCCCATCTACATCCCCCCACCCTTGTGGACTTCCCTCCCACCCGCAAAACCCCCACCTCCTCCCTTAGACAGCATAACCACCCCCGTTGATAGGTCGCCCACCCCATGAACACCCCATACACCATTAGACATCCCCACCACCCTCGTAGACAGCCCCCTAGACACCCCGTACCCCATGGACATTCCCACCACCATTGTGGACAGCCCACCCACTCACCTGGACACCTCGTACCCCCTAGACATCCCCTATCCCCATGGACAACCCACCCACCTGAACCCCCTGGACAACACCCACACCCCCACCCTACTCCCACCCCCATGGAAAACCCATCCACCCCCTAGACACCCCTACCCCCAGGGACAACCCCCCTACCCCCTGGTTAGCCCGCAACCCCCTGGACGACCCCCACCCACCTGAACACCACCCTACCACCTGGACACCCCTGGACATCCCCACACCCATGGACAGACCCCACCCCCTTGGACATCCCCTAACCCCCAGAACACCACCCCACCATATGGAAAACCTCCCAACCCCCTATATTCCCCCCAAAAACCTGGACCACCCCCACCTTAGAAAAACTTCCTCACCCAAACCACTTGACGACCCCACCCCCCATGGACACCCCTACCCCCATGGACACCCACCCCAACTGCCTGGATAACCCCCACCCCTAGACATCCCCTACCCCCTTAGAAAGCACCCCTATCACCTGGACATCCCCCACCCACTTGACATCAATAGATTATTTCACTACTCAACACTATATCATGTCAAAATCATTGATTAAAAATACAATCCAATCCATAAGAACATCACTGTCCCACTTTTTATTTGTTTTACAATAACAACAAACAACTCTTACAACAATATGTTTGTATCGTTTTCCACATTATTGATAATAAATACAAAGGAGATATTGGGATATGTTCATTTCATTTAACTTCCCCGAATAATACCATCTTATCCCTATTTTACTCAGAATTACATTCTGCATCACATTTTGAGAGAATGAATGTTTGACTGAAAACATACCTAAGAGACTTTGGTTAATATACTTTATATCAATATGTGATAACATACAAAATAATATAGAATTAACCAATACATTAAGGTTGTACATTAATATAATCAACATGTGATACTATTTTGAAATAACTCAAATTAGGTGTTATATAGAAGATACCTCATAAAGATATAGTTTACTGTCAACTCAACACACATATTATAAAATTCAAGCATAAGAAATAATATGATATTTTATGATTTTGAATAGGGGAGATCATTATAAACATAAAGTGCATTTATAGACAAGTGGTATAGAATGATAGGTATTCTCTATTGTGAACTCTGTGATATTTTTCATGTAAATACATACTGCTTCTGGACAAATTGTTGGTATAGGGTAGTTGTTTGCTTCTGGACAAATTGCAGGCTCAATATAAACAGTTTCCAAAACCGTTGGTATAGAATTAACTAAACCAATCGTTACCAATGGTTTAAAACCGTTAGTAAATTTATTAGTTCAGCCATTTCTGATGGTTTCTGAAACAGTCATTAAAGGCATGGTATTCTCAATCATTAGCAACATTTTTCATAAACTATTGTTAAAGATCTATTGCAACAGTTTGGAAACCGTTAGGAAAGATAATACGATTTCAAGTGTATTTTACCCACAATTATTTGATAACCCATTGTTATAAGCCTATCCCCACGAATTGATTACCAACGGTTGGCTAAAATGTTGGTATAAGTGTTACCAATGGTTATGAAGGCTTTACCAACTGTTTAAAACTATTCGTATATACTAAATTTTCAGTAGTGGAATAGTCCAATTATAGCTCAATATTTTGAAGGTGGGCCCCATTATAGCTCTCCAATGCATTAGGTACTCCAGTGATTGAAGTTAACCTAAAGGTAATTCTATTTGTAAGGGTTAATTTAATCGTTACATGTTAAATACGTCCCAAAGAAAATGCTTGATATTTTCGATGCATGATAATGAGTTTTCAGGGGAAGGGGTTTTCATGGGTTTTTATGTATTCACTAAACTAATGATTATCTTTTGTTATGTTCCTTATTGTGATTTTTGTACACATACCATTATATAATTTTTTTCATAGGGTAAAATGTTTAATAAGAGAAATAATGAAGGGAATAATAATATTGTGAAGATGTTTCATGAAATGAATTTAGGTTTCATTAAAAACTTTTTTATTATGAAAAAATGGATATTTTTTTTAATAATATCATCTATGTATGAATGTGGTATTTTATATATGTATTATGACTAAATTAACTAAAAATATAATCCAAAAAAGATACTAATTGTGAAAGAATGTAAATTCTTGATCAAAAATCAATATTATTTAATGTTTTAAGGAGGCTCCCTTATAGTTAGTGTAAAATTATGGTTTAGATAACCATAGGGGTTAGGATGATGTTATTGGAATATAATGGATCATTGTTACATTTTTTAAATTTATTATGATATATAATTTTAAGATTATAGTCTTTCATCATCTAAGATATATCTATTCAGAATTTTTTTCCACACAAGAAAAAAGGAAGATGAAGTATGAAGGCAGTAAGAGGTTGATATCATTCTAAATATATTGTCTAGAATGGTGGGAATTGTAATTGACTAGGTTGTGAAAGTAATAACCTAGTAAAATCAGGTGATAAATAGGGTTGGTATCCATATTAGAGATGAAACTATCTTACAGTGAAGGAACATGTCTTCTGTGTAGAATTTCATGAGGAAACACCCAACATAAGTCAGTTAATCATCTGACCTAGTGGTAGATAATTGATGGTTCAATTATCTAGAAAATACATTTGATGTCATGGGATGCTCAGAACATAAAAAATTTAACCATTTTTGTTTTCCATTTTGAATGTGGTACGGATTTATGGTGGTGTTTGATTAAGAATATTAGAGAAAAAGAAGATCTTGATTCCATGGAATAAGAAGCATTCAAGGATATTTTACTTCAGGGATGTTTCCCTCATTTTTTGAACAAAAATGGACAATATTTTCAATAATAGTGGAAAAAAAGAAAAAAATTATATAGTTACATATAATGAAGACATCCCAAGATTGGATATGTATGTGTCATATTTTTTTTGACACACTAATAGATAAATTAATTGGTTTTACTAAGGATTCAATCCATGTTTTTGATTATTTTTAAGAGTATGATAATATATAGATTGTATAAATGTTTTTTATTTGGATGAAAAGGCTAAAATAGAGTTTTATAAAAAATATTTCACTCATTATAATAAGACAAATATTTTTTTAGGTTTTTAGGCATTAGGGAAGAACACATCATAGAAATTTGGAGTTAAGAAAATCAAATTCTGTTATACTGAAATGTGTGTCTAAAATAATCATGGAGAATGTATTGTGAATTATGAGAGAATCAATCAATGTGAAGGTTAGGACACATGGATTGTGAGTTATTGTAAAATTATCAAAATAATTAATATAAGATGATGGTGAGATTCTTTTACTATAAGATACTGGTTCTTTTTTAAAATGTGTGACCAAATCTAGTAACTCAGGCTATAAATCATAATGATTGGAAATATGAGGGTGTGTCAAAATACTATTGAGATACATTGTTAGATAATGAGACATCAAATAAAGTGATATCATATACATTTATACCTTTTACAGAATAAACTAATGTATTTTTTGATTCGGCATCTATACATTCTTTCATTTATGATAGATATTATCGTAAATTTGAAATTCCTCCTCAAGAAATGACACCATAACTTATGGTGAAAACACCAAGAGAAAATATAAAGGAAAAAAGTAATTTTAATTATCTCCCACTCATTTTCTATGGATTTAAACTAACTAAAAACCTAATTGTTTTTCATTTATAATATTTTAATGTCATCTTGGATATGAATTGTAATTTTTTACCATTTTATAATAGATTATGGAGATAATGATGTTTCTTTTCTTAAATTGTTTCAGTTTGTGTACAAGAATGAAACCATACCACCGATAACATTATAAGAAGCCATGAAAATATTAAAATAATGAAATTATTTTTATTTTTCATGTATTGCTGAAAAACAATGAATCTATTCAGATTAGTGATGTCCTAATAGTAAACGAGTATCTTTAATTTTTCCCTAATTACATCCCGGTGTTACTCCTAATCATGAGTTTGTGATTAATTTTGAATTATTTCATCATGTTATTCCTATTTCAAAATTCCATTATCAAATGGATCATGTATAACTTATATAATCGAATAATTAGTTTCAAGAATTATTAGATAATGGCTTAATCCAACCTAGCACTTCACTATGGGGTTCTTCTATATTGTTTGTTAATAAGAAGGATTATTGAATGAGACATATCATTGATTATAAAAAGTTGAATAACATAACTATTTAGAAAAATTATCATTTCCCTCATATCAATTTTCGTTTGATGAGATCTAGGAAGAACAATATTTTTTGACGGTTGACATGTGGTCATGGTATGATCATTTGAATGTTATAGAAAAAATATATTCTGAAGACCTCATTTCATACTAGATATGGACATTTTAAATTTTTAGTTATTCAATTTGGGTTAACTAACCAACCAAATACATTCATGGATCTTATGAATAGAATATTTAATGTATTCTTGTATTATTTTTTGGTTGTGTTTATTGATTACATTTATTATATATTCATAACTTTTTGTGGAGCATGAAATTCAACTATGTGTTGTTTTCAAAACCTTATAATAAAAGAAACTATATAGATAATTTAAAAAGTGTGAATATATTTTTATAAAAAATATCTATCCATGGTCACATTATTTCCAAATATGGAATAACTATTAATCAAAGTAAAAAAAAACTATTAATGAATGATCAATACAAACAAGTATAAATTATAATCATAGTTCTATTGGTTTACCAGGCTATTATAAGAGGTTTTTTGAAAAATTTTCATGTTTATATATCCTAATATCTAACATAGAAAAATAATGTTTATAGTTCATCTAGATAATGGAATGTGATGTTTTTTCAATAAATTGAAATTAATATAGTTGATTAATTCATTTTGGAAATTTTTTTAAAAAATGGTTAATTTCTCATCTATAGTGACGTTTCCTTGAATGTACGTGGTTGTGTATTAATGTAGAATGATCAGGTAATTGATTACATTCAACATTAGATTAATCCACATGAGTAAAATTACAATACATATAATTTGGAATTAATTTCTATTATTTATGAATTTAAAATTTGGAGGAATCATTGATATGGATTAAAATGTAAAATATATGTAGATAAAAATAGTTTTTATGTATATATTAACTCAAAAATAGTGTACATGAGATAGATATGATGACGGGAAAAAATCAATGATTTTTATTAAAAAATTACATACTATCCTAAAAAAGAAAATAATGTGTCTAATACATTGTGTGGGAAATATAATAATATAATAACCATGATAAATTTTAAATTTTACCCTTTGGTTATTGATTTGAAAATTGTTGTATTGGGATTTGTTGATGTAGAAAATTACTCTGTTTTATTTCCAGTATCGGTCTAGTCATCTCTATCATATATAACTATGTAAGAATAGATGGAAGATCATGAGTACTTGAAAAGGGTAGAGTTTTTTAAAAATGATATGTTTATTGAATTTTACATCGATAGAAAATAGGTTTTGAGGTTTGAGTTGATATTTAGGGTTATTTTTTATTCATTGTTAATGAATGAGTTGTTATTTAAAGCTTATTGTTCTCTATTTTCTTTTCATCTTAGAAGCAATAAGATGTAAATGGATATTAAATAGAATTACTCATGGGATGGAATGAAAATAGATACAACTAATTTTATTATGAAATGTTTGACATTTAAATATGTTAAAGTATAGAGACAACTACCAAAGGAAATGCTTCAGACTTTTCTAGTGCCAGAGTGGAAATGAGAATATATTGAAATGGATTATGTAGTGATATCACAAAATATATATCGAGGTAACAATGTGCTATGGGATATTTTTGATCGTTTAACTAAATCTACATATTTTATTCATATTATAGATGACTTAAACTTGATCTATATCATCGATTGTTTCTATAACTTCCTAGCTCTAGGTTCCACCTTAAGATGCCCCATACCCGGTTGGTCAGATAGCCTCAAATGAATTTCCCCAAACACCAGATGCTGCCGACTAGTAGCAATGGCCTTGGGTGTGATAGTGGGGAAACAATGCCCTATTTGGTAGAGTAACATAGCATAAAGAAATAGATAACAATAGCGGAAGCAACAATAATACCATACAACAGTAAACATCAGAAGACTAAATGTAATAACAACTCGAGAACATATATAGATGATGCATGATACATATGTCTAGGAAAAAAGCCTAACAAGTCACTATTCTAGAATACAGTAAGATACCAAAGTACAAGAAAAACAAGTAAACAACTCCTCAACATCACAAACCTCAGCTTGGTCCCATGCTCTATAGCTCTAAAGCAGTCAAGTACCCGAAGTAGAAGGGCACTGGGCCTTATCTTGACCTGCACCAAAATAATTTGTTTTAGCGCAAAATCATGACCCAAATAGGGTGTGAGATGAATCTCAGTAGGAAACATGTTAAGGATCTATTCTTAATAGTGAGTGAATACATATTGAAGGAAATAATCAAAATGAAGTTGAAAAAAAGTACTCAAAAGAAAACAATCCTACAGTTTATTTTGATTTAATTTTCATTTATCAAGTTAGTAACTAATGAAAAATAAAGTAAACCTCTGCGAAGTACTCACTCCATATCCCATTTGGTTTAACTAATCAATCACAAGAAACCCTCTAGTAATTTCTCATAGTATAACCCCTCTAGTTCAATATTATCAAAGACTATTTGAGGAAGCACTCACCTTCAATTACCCCTGTATTCTCATATCAGTAACTATAGACACTCTAAATAAGTACTTAGCATCCAATTAACCTTGTGTTCTATCAATGTGTACCTATAGACACTTTGAGGGAGCAAAACGTTGATCACCCCTATGGTCTCACATCATAAAAGTAAACAGACACTTGGGAAAAGCCCTTAGTGTTCATTCTCACTATGATCTACTATAGTAGTTTCCATTTCCATGTGTAAGTCAATCGTGAAAAATAATATTCAACAGCCAATGAAAATTTTAATAACTACATGGATAAAAGATTTAAAGAACTATTTTTCTAAACATCTACTAGAATATAACAAAATCATATAAAACAGTCAATCCAAACAATACTAGGAATGGAAAATAAAGAAGACTAATAAGAAAAGTTAGACCAAATGTTCAATATCAAGAAAAAATGGGAAAAGACATCCATATAAAGGTAAATACCTCTATTTTCAATCATAAACCCTCTACTCAAGCACACAAGGCATAACATTCAATAACAGGGCTAAAACCCATGAACACCCAATAACCCAAATAAGGGAAACATGAAATTTTGCACATATAACTCAAAGAATAACTATATAAAGGCACAAAACACCTACCTCGGAGTTTTACAGATGATAAACATGAGCCTCAGGCCTTTAATCACCATAGAAATCCGTAGATCTACAAAAATTCTAAAAACGTTCCACTGAGGATATATCACTAAAGATTAAAAATCTAAAGACGAGGCTCTAGAAGAAGGAATACCATACTATGGAGATACCAACACAATCGATGGTGGTCGATTCAGATAAAGGATGAAGATTCGGGGGCTCGGAGAATAATCGCTGGATAGGGATGCTCCTAGACGAGATGTGTGGAGAAGAAGGGTGTTTTTCTGATTAGACTCAACCCCAGTCTGTTTAATGAAATAAAAATAAAGTACACGATGTGTTGTTCAAGAGAACATGGAATGTACATGACTTATCCAACCTGTACATTAGGCGGTCTCCTTGTCACCCCACACGGCCATGTACTCGGCTGTTACACAGCTAGTACAGAGTCACCTATAGAAACAGGGTACACGACGTGTACTTATAAGTACATAGCGTGTACTAATGAAATTTATAGAAACCACACTTTTTTTTTTCAAAAATCACCAGAAAAGAAATAGATACCTAAAAAAGAAGATTTGGGTTCTTACAAACTTCCCCCCATAACAAAATTCATCCCCAAATTTCCCTAGAAAGGTGACTTAGAAGAAGAATCCCCAAACAACTCTGACCACTCTGCTCGTACATCGGCCTCCCCCTCTAAGGTATCGTCTTGTACTCGCTTGTGCTGCCATATAACTCATAGTAGAGGAATGGACTGGCCATAAAAAAACATCTCACTTTGATCAACAGTCCGAATAGGATACTCCTCAAATGAGAAGTCCACCTCTAACTCAACCTTCTCAGGTTAGAAAACATGAGATGGGTCTGAGAAGTAACTCTGTATCAAAGAAATGTGGAAGACATAATGCATATCCCGATACCTCTTAGGTAAATGAAACTGATAGGTAATCAACCAGAATCTCTCCAAAAATCTCGAACAACCCAATGTATCTCGACGAAAGATTGCCATATCTTCTAATCCTTTTATGTCCCAACCATGGTGTGACATATAGAAGAACCTGATCTCTGAACTCAAACTCCAGAGGTCGTCTTTGTCAATCCACATAAGATTTCTGTTATGACTATGTAGTATACATCCTCTTCTCAATCAACTCTATCTATTATGTGGTCTCCTAGGAATGATTAGGTCCCATCATAGCTTCCTCTCCTGCCTCCAGCCAACACAGGGGTGATAGAAATGGCCTACCATAAAAATCCTCAAAAGGTGACATATGAATATTTTCTTTAAAACTATTATTATATGAAAAATCCACAAGAGGTATGTTCTTCTCCCAAGATCCTTCATAATATTCGATGCATGCTCATATCATGTCCTCTAGCACCTATATCGTACGCTCGGACTAGCCATCTGTCTTGGGATGGTATGTTGTACTCAGAAGTACCTCTGTACCCAAACCCCTCTATAGTCCTTTCCAGACCCAAGAAGTAAAATGTACATCCCTATTTGAAACAATGGATTGCATAACTCCACAAAAAGATACAATCACTTGGATGTACAACCTTCCCTACTCATCAACACTGACGGTCTCCTTGATTGGAAAGAAGTGATCATCCTTCGTGAGACTTTCAATGACAATACAAACTTCATCATTCCCTCGAGGCGACCTCAGTAAACCTGTCACAAAATTGATCGTGACATCATTACAGATTCTCTTAGGAATGTGTAACTAATGTAAAATTCTTGCTGGTCACTGATGTTCCGCCTTCACCTACTGATAAGTGGAACTCCTCATGAAAAAACCAACAACATCTCTCTTTATACCTGGCCACCAATACTGACGATGCATATCTCGATACATGTTGGTGACACCAAGATGAACTGTGAAAACTGAGGAATAAATGTCCTACATCATCTCTTTGCGTAAGTTTTCTATCACCCATACATGCCCATGAAAATGAAGGATCTCATCCTCACCTACTGTCCATAAAAGAATAGCGTCCTCTCCTGGAACACTTTCCCACAAGGCTAGGCCTTCATAATCTGATATGTGCCTCATTCACATTCGATCAAGTATAGTAGAGGTAACAACTAGAGATGAATTATACATCTTCCCTTTTCTATCATGAACCTCCAAATTCATCTCAATAAATAGATCAATTAACTACTAGTCACTACTGGCCTCCTGAACTGCTTGTATCCATGTCATCCTGCTCAACGTATCATCCCCTAGATTTTTTTTACTTGGGCATATAAGAAAGTTCAAAGTCAAAAGATTGAAGTTACTAAACCAACATTCACTATCTCAAATTCAGGTCATGTTGAGTGAAGGAATACTTGATACTTTTTTGGTTAGTGAAAACCACAAAATGCTCTCCTAGAAGATAATGCCTCCAACATCATAAGGCATGAACAACTACCGCCAACTTGAGATCATACATTGGTTAGTTCCTATATTGTTTCCATAAATATTGAGACCCATACGAAACAACTACCCCCTTCATATGTACTGCTCCCATCCTAATACCTGATGCATCATAGTAAAATGTATAACTCTTTTTCGGCTCTGGAAAAACTAGTATCGGTGTTGAATTCAATCTCCCTTTCAGCTTCTAAATGGATGACTCACAAGAATATGACCATAGGAACTTCACACCTTTCTTAATAAAGACATTCAGTGGAACTTATAAGCATAAAATTTCCGATATAAAACGTTTTTAGTATCCATATAACCCTATAAAATTCATTACCTCAAAGGAATTCTTCAGATTATCCTAGGAAACTACTGCTCTCACTTTCTCTGGCTCTACTAATACTCTTGTCTCTGATATTACATGACCCAAAAAGTGAATCCAATCTAACCAAAAGTGGCATTTTTAGAGCTTAGTATATAAATGATTCTCTCTTAGTGTACTCAAAAGAATATCAAGATGCGTGGCATGGTCGGGTTGAGTGTGATAGTACATCTAGATATCGTTCATGAAGACTACCACAAAGGAATCCAGGTATGGATGGAACCCTCAGTTCATCAGTTCCATGAAAACTGTAGGTGCATTTTTGAGACCAAACAACATAACCACATACTGGTATAGACCATAACTTCTCCGAAAGGATGTAATATGTATATCTAATGGTCTAATGTGCAAATTATGATAACCATATCTCATTTAAATTGTAGAGAACACTCGGGCTCCTTGAAGATGATTAAAGAAATCATCAATTCTCGGTAAAGGATATCAGTTCATGACTGTCAACTGGTTCAGCTTCTGATAATACACATAACGTCTAAGGTTATTTTCCACCTTCATCACAAACAGGACATACAAACCCCAAGGAGAAGTACTGGGTTAGATGAAACCCTTTGCCTACAACTCCTCCAACTGCTTCTTTAGCTCTTGTAACTCTGGTGTAACCATCCTATAAGAGTAATGTAAACCTGTGCTACTCCTGGAACAAGCTCAATAGAAAATTCTACCTCTCACTCAAGAGGAAAACCTGAAAATTCCTCTGGAAAGACATCCCAAAAATGATCCACCTCTATAGGAACATATATCTCTGAAGTCACCTTTTCATCCATTTATAGACCAGAAATCTGGGCTATAACTCCTCCCAAACCATGATGCTCGGGTCCCACTCTACTCACATGGACTTCCCATTATCCCTTATGAAGAAAATATTTTCCCTCTGGTGATGTGAAATTCACCCTACGATGATAGTAGTCCACAAAATTCTGGAAGGGATATAACTAGTCCATTCAGATAATGGCATCATATCCCATCATCTATAAGACATAGAGTTCCTAAAAGAAGTGACACCCACCCACCAATCTCAAGAGGGCACTCATTGCACTCTCGAAAACTAGCTATTCGAGTCCCCAATGATGTGTCCAACATCAGTACATCAACAGAAGAAATGATACAGATCCCAAGGATTTCTATGAAAGCAATAGATATGAATCCATTGGAGGCCCCTCTGTCGAAAAGTGAAAAAGCTAAAACTGAGGCAACTAGAATCGTACCTTGAACTATAGAGGGCCAGGGATCCTACTCATGATGGGTCTGCTCCACTACAAACATCTGGCCAGTACAATGGATTTGTGACCTTTCCTAACAACCCTGAGCTTATCCACAGTGTTTTCATAAGAAACTCGACGATTGGAAACCATGGATGTGACCTCCACTTCGTCCAAAAAGGCTAGAAGAACTCCAGTTCCCAAACTGGTGAGAAACTGGTGGTGATGCTCTTAAACAAGGAGTAATAGAAGGACACCTGTCAGCAACTTCTGGTGAGAAGAACTGATAGAATCACTGAAGAAGACCCATATTTCCACAATATCGACAATCCACTGGGTCTCTCTGTAAATTGGCCTAATAGGCCCGCTCTTCCCACACTGGTATCGTACCACCAAGATACCTGATGGTGTATCCATCCTTCTCTGTTCTCCGCCCATTGACTCCCTATATAACTTCCTTCTCTTATGATGGGGGTTACCAACTCCAGATTCCGAGCCACCCAGGATCATAGCTCCATAATACCTCATATTATGCTCTGTGATCAACGCTTGGTTGATTATAGAAGTGGTTGAAGTCAACCTGAAGATTTTCACCTGAGATCAGATGTCGTGCCTGTAACCATCCTTAAACTTCCTCACCAGAAATAAATCACCCCCTCCTAGAATAGGAGTAATGCATTGAAAATCTATAAAGTGAGAAGAATACTCAATAACTGAAACAGTATCGTACTCCAAACTCATGAAATATTGGGATAAATTGGCCCTAAATGTATTCGGGTAGAAGTAATCATAGACGGAATGATGGAACTCATCCCAATCCATATCCTACTCGTGCCATGACTATGAGATCACATCCCACAATCTCTTGGTGGAATCCCGAAGCATATAAGAAGTGAGATTTACCCTCCTTTTTTGAAGGTGCCTTCAGATGATCAAAGATAGATAGCATAGATTCTAACCATGACTATGTGGCCTGAGGTCCTCTATCCCCCATGAAGGTGGTAGGATGTTGCGACTATAAAACCTGCATCAAATCTGCCATAGATGGGGAAAGATGTGGTACTCCTCAGAAGGTCTTCATAAACCTCATGAATCCCACTCCGAACTGTGCATCGACACCTGCATCTCCGATAACGGCTGGTGCCAAGACAAGCATTATTGGAGGATCTGCTGGAAGTTCCCGATCCGCAATGTCCTGTGTCTAATGACTTCCCTGTAATTGGCATAAAACCAAAGGACTTCTGGGCGGCATGACTCTGGAAGGTCAAACACACACCTTATACCAATATTTTCCAGGACTATAACTTATAAGTGCAAGAATAGAATAGGATAAATAATGCATTAATGTTTTTCAAAACATGGATATACAACATGTACAACATCTACACGGTGTGTTACCTAAAGCCTTCAAATGGGGGTGTACTACTGAAATCCCAGGTCTTGTAAAAACCCTTACACATGACGTGTTTTCCTAACACACGGTGTATAATTGAATACCCATCCCCTGCCCGATTTCTTCTACAAAATGTAACGCACACTATTCTCTTAGAGCAGGACTACATGGCGTGTTTGTGCCACACACAGTGTGTACTATAAGAACTTCACCAACCTCGGGTTTTTGTCAAACATCTGGTTACATGACTGACTATACACGGTGTGTTTGTAACATACATGATGTGTACTAACTACACATAATACACTAGTGTCGTTAGACACACGGTCAAACACATTGTCTAAAAAACACGATATGTACATTTGGTGAACAACGTGTTCCACCAAAGATTTCTCAACCCCGTGTCTCTGCCCACACAGTCAGTCACACAGTTAAGGACTACACGACATGTAAATACCTTACACGAATTCTATATAGAGTACACCATGTTGACTTAAGAAAAGTTGTTCCTTCCCAAATAGATGGATTCATGGCATGTATTCATCACTACATGACATGTATTCTTGGTTTTTCTAGATAGTAAGCCTAATAAACTATCAGGAACCCATAAAAACACTAAAAAGAATATTAAAGTACCAAGTTATTATCCATGAGGGCCCATACTCTCTACAAATCAATTTTTTTTCATCTTATACTTGTCATAAACAATTATAATCATGTATTGATCCACCAAATTCTGATTAATGAGGGCACAAAACACCTCAAGATCCAAATTTTTTCATTCATTCAAACAAAAACTTACACCATCCAATTATCTATCAAATAAAAGATATTATTTCAAGGCATCTATCACAACAACATGCATATCTAGCATAAAATATATCACAACAACATGAAATCTGTAATGAACCCTAAATGGCTTGGAAAGAATACATGACATGTGATCTCGAACAAGTGCTTATATGATGCATGAGATGGCATACACACATCTCATCGAGTTGCAACATAAATA
The DNA here is from genome assembly GCA_963277665.1 of Viscum album. NCBI lineage: Eukaryota > Viridiplantae > Streptophyta > Magnoliopsida > Santalales > Viscaceae > Viscum > Viscum album. The sequence continues at coordinate 2,035,626,689 of OY728164.1, forward strand.
TAACCTCAATAACATCAAAAATAACATCATAACACATGTAAATCACCCAATGGTGAAAACAAATAAACTGTAATAATTGAAAAATAAGAAAAATCACAATATACGAGGTAAATTAGATTTTCCGTGTACACGGATCATCAAATCATGGAAAAAACATAATACCAAGTACCTAATATGTCTTATCCTTGGCTATATGCTCAAAATAGTAAGTCAAGGAGAAATGAATTCCTCTGATACCACTTTGTAACATCCCAATTCTAGGTTTCACCTAGAGGTGCCCCGTACCGAGTTGGTCACATGGCATCAAGTGCATTTCCCCAAATGCTAGAGGCTATCAACTGGCAGCGAGGGCCTTGGTTGTGATATTGGGGAAACTCTACCCTCATTTGCAGAGTAACACAATGGAAAGAAATAGATAACAATAGTGGTTATAGTAATAATACCATACAACAGTAAAGAATAGAAGATTGAATGTAACAACAACTAGATATCATATATAGATGATGCATGATACATATGTCTAGGAAGTCATCCAAACAAGTCACAATGCTAAAATACAGTACGAAGCCAATGTACACGTAAAACAAGTAAACAACTCTTGAACATCGCAAGCCTCAGCTTGGTCCCATGATCTCTAGCTCCCAAAGTAGTCAATTACCTAAAGTAGAAGGGTGCTTTATCTTTTCTATAATTGAATCAATATAATCTGTTTGGGCCCAAATCATGACCCAGATAGGGTGTTAGACAAATCTTAGTTCGTAGCCACCCAAATATATTTTCCTAACAATCAATGAATATATATGGAAGGTAATAATCAAAATGAAGTAGTAAATCAGGAATTACTCAAAAGTAAACAACCCTAAAATTTCAATTGAATTTATTTTCATTTATCAAGTAAGCATCTAATCAAAAATAAAGTAACCCTCTGGGAAGTACTCACAAGAATTCCTCTCTAGTTCAACAAATCAAACACAAGAAACCCTTTGTGAAGTACTCATAGTCTAACCCCTTTGGTTCGGCTTTATCAATTATTATCTAAGGAAGCACACACCGTCTATTCCTCCAGTAGTCTCGTATCGGTAACTATAGGCTCTCTGAGGAAGCACTCAATGGCCAATTCCCCCTGTGGGCTCGCATCATGGAACTATAGACACTCTGAGAGAGCAAAAAGTCCATCCCGTATGGTCTCACAACGTAAAATTAAACACACTCTCGAGAAGAGATCCGGATCCATTCTCCCTATGGTCTATTACACTAGGTTCCCATATCTTTATGTTTAATCAATTGGGCACAACAATATTCAACATCCAAAGTAAACCTTAAGAAATACTTGGCCAATAGAATTCAATAACTACTTTGCTAAACAACTACAAGCATATAACAACATCAGATAAAACACTCCATCCTAACAATACGTGACATGGAAATTAAATAAGCCTAATAGGAAAAGGTAGAATAGACGATAATTATCAAGAAAATAAATCCATAGCAATGAAAATAACCGTATTTATAATCATAAACCCTTTACTCAAGCACAAAAGTCATATATGTAAATAATAGGGCTAAAAACCATGAACACACAATACCTCGAACAAGGGTATTGGGAACTTTTGCATATATAACTCAAATAATAACCAGGGAAAGGCACAAACCACCTACCTCATCATTGTACAGATGATATACTTGATCCTCAAGACTTGAGTCATCCTAGAAATCCATAGATCTACAAAAACACTAAAAACATTCATATGAAGATATCTCACAAAAAAGAAGAGATGACAAGATGAGGCTCAAGAATAAGGAAGGTCCTACTGTGGTGATTCCAATGTAATCAACATCGGTTTCTTCGGAGAATGGATGATGAGTCGGGGGAACATAGAAGAATCGTCGGCTACAGACACCCCTAGATGAGACGTGCAGAGAGGATGTGTGTTCTCTCAATTAGACACGACCCCAGTCTATTTAATTAAATAAAAATTAAGTACACTGTGTGTTCTTTAAGGGTACATGATGTGTACTTTCCTTAACTGGCCTCCTATTATGCAGTCTCTGTGTCACCCCACATGGCCATGTACTCGGCTGTTACACAGCCAGCACATGGTCACCCGTTCCAACTGGGTACACGATCATTTTCATGTATTATTTATTAATAGTTATGTATAATAAATATTTTATGATGTTTGTTTCTAATTTTAGTGTTATATAACATTAGACTTTCGTAAATTCATGAGTAATGCTTTCCCAAGGAAAGAAAAGACTAAATTAACAAATTGAAGAAGTTGTATTCACATGAATATAAGAAAATATTCACAATGAATGAATAAAAAATGTTATTTTGAACCTAATTAATTTATTTTTATTATAGTAATTTTGTTTAAATTATTATATGTGAAACTATTAATAGTAATCCTTTTCCAATGAAAATTTAGTTCTTATTCCAGGAAAAGAAAAATAAATAAAATGATTTTAATTAAAATTATAAAAACTTATAAATGAACCAAAATATAAATAAACCTTTTTTATATAATAAAATATAAACAATTATTCTTATTTTATTTTGATTTCAGAAATTTTGACCCTCATTATACTCTTGATAAAATTTATAATCTTTTTTTTAAAGAAAGTCATGTTATTCATGCTATTATTTTATTTTCCTATAATATTTCACTATATGGTTTTCTAGAATTTTTATTTCCAAATAAATGGAATTTTGAAATATAATAAATTTATCTTCTTCATAAAAATGTAGTTTTAATTGATGGCCAAAATATATATACCATAAATGCTTCACAAAGATGATTCAATATTTCTTTAATTAATGAATAAATGAAATTAAATATATGAAAATAATAAAATAAAATGAATTATATATTTTAATCTTAATTAATGATTTCCAAAGATAAATAATATATGTATAACAGATAATAAATAAATGGATTAGAATTTTAGACTACTTCTTGAATTTTTTAGTGACATAGTAATGAATAGTGTTTAATTTGAAAAAAAATAAGTTTACACGAATTAAATATTTTATTAAATTAATTAAATATCACAAAAATATTGAAAAAATCAAAAAATCATAATATTTATTCATAAATTTGATATAATTTGTGTTTTAGGCCTTTTTTAAGTAATGTAACCCTATATTAGACTAATTTTATTTTATTATTTCAAGTAATTTCTAAATAACCCCTCACCTCAATTATAAAACGAGACCCATCCCTCCAAATATTTCATCACAATAAGATATATTTATATTATCTATTCTATGAAACCCATTTTCATTATCCCATTAAACATTATAGTGCTTATGGTCTCACCAGAGTCAACTTCCCAAAGCCTTAAATGGGTTCTCTAGGAGAAAATTTCAAGAGGTAAATTTCTTATAATTATCTTTTAAAATATTTATCACTTCTACATTATCCTAACATATTCTAAGATGATTCAAGAAAACTATAGGTTCGTATATATATATAAAAATCCTGTTTTTTGAAGGTGTATTCATAAAAAAATCTCAAATATTCACATTTTATTCTTAAATAATGAAATCATCATCCTTGGTGCGTCAAATCACCATCGTCGTGGTCGATGAGTTTTTCTTTCCCTTTATCTCAATCATGGAATGTTTAATTCTTTTATAATTTTTTAAAATGACATAGATATATATATTCTATATTCAGGATTATTATTTATATTTTATAAGGATGTCTATAATAAATTCATAGTTGAAACAATGAAATAATCACATCCCAAATAATGGAAATAACAAAATATTGTTAGTAAATGGGTGAAAAATGATATAAGACGATCAAGTAAGGTATTATAAATATGATTATAGTTTAGTTTTTATTTAATAATTATTTTCAATCCATTATAACATATGTTTTAATTCTTTTTAGGGAAGTAATTTTAGAGGTAAGGGACATTCCTTTTAAAATCATTTTAAAGGTCTATTTTATGAAATTTAAAAACATTTTTCTATATGGAATGATATGTTTCTATGACTCTCAGGACACATTGTTATTATAATTTTTACATTATATTTATTTATAATTATATAATAATAATATTATTTCATTATTATGTTTGTGGTTATCTATATTTTAAAAGGGATTTTTTTAAAAAATGTTCTTTTGTTATCTAAAAGTATGTTTTATTGTATTAAATGATTTATAAAGGGAATTATTCGTTATATGTTACATGGATATTATTTATTATGGGTGGAGAATATTATAGATCAATACAGGAAGGGTTGATCCCCATTATATATCATGATATGATGGGCTACACCACATTATAGCTCATGATATGACGTGGGAGACCTATTATTTTCCTCTAATGTATTCGGTACATTGGAGATAGTAGTCGACTGAATGGTTATACCATTTATAAGGGTAAATGTAAGGGTTATAGTGTATATATTTCCCTAATAAAATTCATGATTTTTTTCTCATGATAACGAGTTTTCGAGGAAAGGTATTTAAATAGGATTTCATGTTTTCTCTAAACTAACAATTTAATTTCTTTATGACCATCACACAGCTTTATTATGCTCAAGAAATTTTTTAAAATGTTTTTCACATGTTATAAAGAAGCGTATGATAAAAAAGGATTTCAAGGTAAATATTGGTAATATTTCTCATGAAAGAGGTTCATGTTTTATTAAAAAAAATTATTATTGAGAAAATGGATATGGTTTTAGTAATATCCTCTTGGTATGAATGTTGTATTTTGTGTATGTATTATGACCTAATTCTATAAAACTATAAAACTGAAAAGATCTTATATTTGAAATAATGTAAATTAATTAATAAAACTCAATATTATATAATATTTTAATGATTTTTCCTTATACCTAAAATGATATTCACATCCATCCATCGTAGTATTAATTTTTACTCATTAATTATATTATTTAGGCTCTTATTTTCATCACAAAATAAATTTTACATTCCTTTGAAAATCAATACATTCTATCTAATACACATTAGGGTTAAGAAAAATCATTCATTATCATCATCTATTAAAATTATTTATAATTTTTGGTAAAGAAAATGTGAATTTTTATAGTCATATACTAAGGTATTGTTAGACCAAGTGTGGAGTAAGCCCCATTATCATGCACAAGGAGATAATCCAATGTAAATTCCATGACCACAGTATCTGAAAATTGGTGGATATTTTATTACATTGGAATATGATACATGGAATCACATCCCGATGGAATGAATAGTATATTAGTCTTGGTAAAATATATACAAATGTGAAATTTAAATTACATTTTGAAACATAATTAAAAAAGTATTTTGTTTGAGTATACCATTATTACCCATAGTATATCCCTTTATATTAATCACAAAACCCTTCCTGGTATCTTAGGGAAAATAATACATAATAAATTGGTGAGATAATATGCTCAGTAAGGGTATGTATATATTAGATGTTTTGAGAAGAAAGGCATAAAAAATATTGAAAGGTAAATAACTAAACCAAAATCCCCATAATCAACATATTCTCATAATATGGCATCAATAAATGATGATCAAATAATTACATATAAATAGTGATACGATAATGAAAATTAAAAATAGATATTATACTGATCATATAATCACATTAAATATCAATAACTTAATTCATAATTGTGTATTTCATAGTGAGGGACATATGAACATTATATATTTGTTGTAATGAAAGTTAATATCATACCTATACATTGGATATTTACTGCCAATACTTATCCTTCAGATTGTTTAAATTTGTGGGTAGAAAACCATCTGATTTGGCCAACTTATTAGTCTCCTGAAACCCATTGATGCATCCACGGGAAATAATTGAACCTTCCTGTCACTTACTATTTCCAATGTATTTCCCATTTGAACAAATAACAAAACAGAATCAACATGGCTTATCAAAATATATACATCATGTATTGGATGAACTAGTCATATGGAATATCAATTTTTTACCTCGTCAAACTAATGATAAACCATCCAAGGAAATATAATGAATGGTATAATTATATTACATATTCAACATAATATTCTAAAAAGGTTGTTGACATATGTGAAAATATTTTTAAGAAATTACCGGAATATTTATTGAGTAAAATTAAAATTTTAATTTAAAAATAATTTTAAAAATCCTAACACATCACACCTAATAATGTATTCATTTTCTTTGTAAATAACCCTATAAACATGTAAAGAAGTCATAAATTATTTAAGGCTACATTGTGCTGGGAAATTAATTTAATTACATATAAGTAGAAATGTGTTATTTTGTTATTTTCAAGAGACAAATCAAAAATCACCTTTTTTGGAAAATGGCTGAGAGATTCATTTTAAATCATTTTTTTTAAATTGAATAAATGATTAAAATTACATCAAACAATAATATTTAAATAGTCAAATAATTTTTTAAATTTTTTTTGAAAACATAAACATGTAATAGAAGTATTACTCAGTCTAGACATAAACTTATGAAATCTATATTGATAATGAGATTTTGAAAAAAACCCTTACCAAACATTAATGAGTTGAATCACATTCTAATAGAATCAATTACATTCCATAAAAACTAAATATATTGATAATAAATTAATTAATGATAGAAATTTTAAAGGATTAATTTTATACACCTCATAAAAGAATATAGGTGAGTAACATTAAAATGAGCCTCAAGGAAATGAAATTGAGACAAAGTCCATTAAAAATATTATATCATTAAACTGATAATTAATCAAATTAATTGATTATTGGTATCCACTATAAGTCAATATAAAACTAAATGAAATATAGTGTAAGGTAATAAGAATTAATTTCATACATAATATTATAATGAAATTATAAATTATGCAAATGGTTAACCCAATGAATGAAAATTGATTTAATTAATCCCTTACCTTATGTTCTACTTCCATCAAACAATTTTCAAACCACCAATTTTTTAGTGAACATTCATTAAATATCTTATTAGGGACACTAGGGTTTCTATTTTGAGAATACCACCACCTCAAAAACATTGATAGGGATATTGGGAAAAGAAATGGGTAGGTTTTTGTTGAGAAAGATGGATTACAATGGTGTAAATACATTAATGAAGGGATTCCTATATATAATTGAGTTGAGGGGAACTTTTAGAATTTCCCAAATAATTAAAATATATTAAGACTATTATAGAACCAAATACTTCTAAATATACTATAAACGTAGTGGGAATTATTTTATTGACCATATATTATACCCATTTTTGATTAATTTTCCCTATTTTTAAATAATTTAATAAAATTTAATATTCATATAATATCATTATTTTTATTTTTGTCATTATTCATTACATTTGCTGTCTGAATTCCATTAAAAAATATAAATTCACAAATAAACATCAAATACACCTAAAATACTACATATTAAGGCATAAATAAATTGTATCATCTTAATTAATTCAAATTATATTACTTTTAATATTTTTAATATCATTTACTGGATTTCTCTATTAATTGAATAATGCTTCCATCATAAGTGTGTAAATATTTGAGGAAATTATTTCATTGAAAAAAATTTAAAATTAAATATCATGTCATAGATAAATATTTATATTATAAAATATATTTTTGATATCACCACAAAAACGTTTAAGGTTATTAAAAACAAGAATGTGACATCTTTGACTTTTCTTTAAATGCTATAATATAAATTTCATAATCTTATTAAAATTTTTATATATATTAATATGAAAAAAATGAATGATTATAGTAAAACATACACATAAAATGAAAACTAGTCCTGTTTTGGGTCCATTTAACGGTTCTTATAATTTTATTTTTATCCTAAATTAGCCAATTCACCCAATTCACCCTTTACCGTGGTAACAAAAATTATCAAGGACACTATATATATATGGAAAAAATTAAATCAAATAATTTAATAAATTTTAAACTTCTGAATAGAAATATTTAATCCATTGTATAAAATTCAAAACACAAACTTTTCAATATTAAATTTAAAATAAATCTCACGAAATGCAATGAAAACCTGTTTTCTTTAAAAATGAATTTTTAAGAAAAAAAATGTATTTATATCAAAAAATGGGATTATGATTATTAAAATAAAAATAATTAGATTATATCAAACTAAATGATAATTAACTAAATTTTATATCAAATTAAAATAATATATGAACCTTTTAATATAATGAAAATGAATGTTTTGTAATAAAATAAGAAATTTTAATTATTAACTGGAATACCAATATTCTCAGAAAATAAAAAAAACACTATAAGATAACATTAAGAATATGACATACAAAATGATACAATTTTTTTAAAATAAAATTTATATAATATCTAGAAATTTATTATAATATTTTCTCATAAAAAGAAAGAAAACCATTTAAAAGAAAGCATATTTTTGATGAATAAATTTTATTTTCCAAAAATTAATTGAGTAATCATAAAAAATGAATTTATGCATTAACGTTGAGTTAGAAATATATATATATATATATATATATATCATATTTTGGTTAATACTATTAATACCCTCCAATTCAATATCTTGGTTAGAACTATTTTGTTAAAATAATATTGTCATTGTATATCGTAGTTTATTTTTGCTTCGTGTTGTGTGTGTTTCCAACTCTATCAAAAATATAGTTCTATTATAATAATGGGGTTCCATCCACTGTAAGTCATAAAAAATATTCAATCTACTTAATATTAATCATACCTTCTTAACATTGGGTGTTATATTCTCCCATACTTCAATAAATTGCATCCCCACAATTTTAAATTGAACTTCAAAAATAAAGGGTTTAAATTTGAAAAGTATTTTTTAAATGCCAAATATTAAAGAAGGATAATACAAAATAATCTTAATAAAGTTAAATTGTAGTTATAAGGTCACAAAAAAACTAGTATTTCTAATAGGATAAAATTAGTTTGATGTGAAAATATGTACATGGAAGGGAAATATAAAAATATTGTTATGATAGAGAGTGATAGATAACATGGTCATGATAAATTTAACCACCATAAAACCATAAATTTCTTATGATCTAAAAGCAAACAAATTACTTTTTATGAAAATTAAATAGATATCATTTTTTTACATAATTATTTTTGTAGAGTTGAGGAATTATTTTTCAATATATAAAAATAACTCATGAAAAATTAACATACATGATTTAATTCTATGTTATATGCATAATAAAATCCTTTTTATGTGATTCGATCAATCTCTACATCATTTATTACCTAAACAGATAGATATTCAAGATGATTTTCTTCTGAACGACTTTTAAGGATTCAAAATCCTCATTACACTTTTATTTAACCTCTATATATTTATTGAAAACCAAATGGATAGAAATATTTATCAAATATGATAAATAATACTTTAAACATAATAAATAATATCCAAATTTATAATTATTCCATTCCATAAGTAGTTATCTATAGGACACATCAAAAATACATTTGTCCAAATTCAATGTACAAAGATTTAGAAGGCAGGTTACTAAATTTTCAGAATCAACTTAACATTAGATTCCCCAAACAATGTGAGGTAGATTTTATTTTAACAAAAAAAATATATGAATAACATGATCAAATTTAAACCTTAATGAAAACATGAATGAGTTTAAGAAATTTTTTTTCTTATTCTATAAATGAAAAATCACATTATCAAAATGAATTTCCTAAACCAAAATAATTAAGTAAAATCCATAATAAATTTTTTAATAAAAGAAATAAATATTAAATAAAAAAATACTATCACATAAAAAAATATTTATCATTATTATATCTATATCTGAAACATATTGAGGGTTATATTCCTTAAATCAGGTGTTTTCCAAAAGATCATATTTTTACAGAATCACTTCTCTTGTTTACTGATACTATTCAAAACATGATTCCAAATTCTTAATGATGATGTACTACAGAGAAACCCATATATATCTCATAATTATTATATAAAAAATATCGTTGATAAAATTATTTTACAACGTAATTTTTTATTCCAATGTCACGAAACATGAACATTCCACTATATTATAAAACTATTAACTGTGCTTCATTATCTTATTTCACCCTTTTATATGTCTTTTGTTGTCTCATAATCAAAATAATTATCACAAATAATATAATATCATTACTAATCCTCTTTATGACATCCCACTAGGATATTAATTTTGTTAATTATAATAATTTCAACATTTAAAACATTCAATTGTTGATAATATTTTAGGGAGTCAATTTTTCTCATCCTTTACATTGACCACTATTTTTATTTTTCATTAGAAATTATAAAATTTGTTCCCTTATTTTCCACACCAAAAATAGTTTCTAATACATATAATACATTTACATTGGTGTTTCTTCTCACTTTCCCAAAATATAGGAAACTAAATATCATTTCATCTATGGTCTCCACCACCCAATCTTGTTGCAAATGATATCCTTATCTTATTTTGTGAGTCCCAATTTTGGATATGTTGTATGTTTTTAATCATGTATTGTATAACTAATTATGAATAATCACAATATCCATTACTCCATTAATTATCTTATTTTTATTCTCATTGACACATTTTATATCATATTAAATGTTAAACCAGTTTTTTTGGATCTGTTGTTGACTAAAACTAAAAAAATTAAAATTTGGTATTAAACTGCATTAATTAGTGTGAGCTAATATTATTAAACGTATGTTTAAATAATGACATGATATTATCAATTTGCGATTCTTAAGGTTTTACATGGGCTATCAATGGTAATTAAAATATAAATAGTATGTTATCTTATATTTATACATATCATCAACGTCGGTCCAAGGGTTATTTTCCCAAATAATTTTTTTTGGAAAATTCTAATTCCCTTGGTTTTTACAAAGTTTTCTCTAATAACAACTGTATTGAAGCCAATTATTTTAGACTATAGTTAGTGGTTAAATTCTTAAAATCACATAAGATACAAGGAATCACATCCCGAATGACTGAATAGTTTATTTTTCTTGGTAAACTAGGTACATACATATAATTTAACTTCCATTTTAAAACATAAAATACAAAGATATTTTTAATTGAAAATGTTATTATTCTCCTTACCCAAACCCTGTATGTCAACCACTAAACACTTCCTTGTATCTTGGTTAAAATAAAACATATGAAACTGGTGAGATGATATTATATGTAAGGGTAATCATATAATAAAAGCTATGTGTTCATAAGGCAAAATAAATATTAAAAGTTAAATAATTACAATATAGTTGAATTAAAAAATAACATGAGCATAATATTGATGTAAAAATTGATGATAATAATTCCATATAAATATTCATACAATAATGAAACTGAACCATGGATTTTATACTAATCGAATTGTAATGGAACAGACCTATCTAGTCCATTATTTTGTCACAATCAAGTGTTTCAGGTGTTCTGGGAGGAAATTGAAGCTCATTTCAAGAGTTCTACAAAATTATAGATTTTCAATCCGTAGGACAGGAATCAGTAGTTTTGGAGTTAGTGACTAATTTCTTTAGGTCATGTTGGCAGATCATGTTTGTAGTTCGCATTAGTGACTCATTGTAGGTAGCTTAGTGTTGGTATCTTGTGTTAATGACTCGTTTTCGGTGGTTCACATGAGGGAGTCATGTCAGTGACTTTCCATTAGTGGATGGACATTGGTATCTCAGTGTTAGTGGCTCGTCATCGGTGGTCATCATCAGTAGCTATGTGTTAGTTCCATGGCCATCAATGACTCATTTTTGATAGTTTTTCAAAATTTTCAGTTCTCTCATGTTTTTCTATTTTTTCCTCTCTTTGGTTTTCTTTGATATATATCAAGATTAAAACATTTTTTGACCATTTCTAAAGCCGTTTCAAAAGATATTATTTATATCTTTGATATAATAATTCCCTAGAGACATTAAAATGGCCTTGCTAGGTGGTACTGACCATGATTTGACATTAATGGACCCTGAAACTGGCCCCTTACATTGTTATAGGATATGGATTTTTCAAAATCCAATATCCTCACTTCCATGAACCCTTTTGTTTTTAACTGGTATTCTTAACACCTTTTTTCCATGTGGAGTCACATCTAAGCTATATATATCAGTTGAGTTTTCCCTTAGAGTTCTTCCTGATGCTCGCACACCCCTATTCTTGGCTCAAGGTGGGGTTACTAATCATATGATCCTCAAGGTAGGAATTAATTCATCTCTTTATTAATTATGTATCATGTGAGGTGGGATTACTGATGCATTCTTGTGGGTAGGGCTTAAACCAATTTAACAGAGATAAAAGTGGGGTGGAGAATATGATAATAACAATGATAATTAGACATGTTACTTGTATAATAAATGAGGATTATGGTGATGTTTGATGATGATCGTTTGTTTTATATGTTTTATTTGATCCCTATTGGCATTCATAGGGGTTGTATCTTTATAAAAAACATGTATTTTTGTGGTATTTTCTTGTACATGAGTGATTCTTTATACATTTTTTTGATCTCATGTAGAATGGATCTAAATATGAAAATATGGTAAATCACGTATAAATGATTAAATATATGCAAACCCCAGGATTGAACATGTTCAAGGATAAAACCTGAATTTTCAATGTGTCATTAATGAATGAGTATTAATAAATTAAAATAAACTTATTTTTTAGTTTGTATGTGTGTGGGGTGGTATGGGTGGTGTAATTTAATCATAGGTAGAGAGTTTTATTGATTGTGTAATGGATGAACATGTTGAATAGTGGGCATGCATTTTGGTTGTTTTAGGGTTGTTAAGGATGAAATTTTTTTGTAATGGGACTCAAACCTAGATTAGTTTTTTTGTTAGGCTATATGTGGTGCTTTTAGGGCCTCAGGGCTTCCAAGGATGGTTTGGGAGGGGTAATTTTGAAGGAGGGTTTTTCCTTGCATGGGAATTTTTCCCAGAGTTTCTAGAGATATGTTCATTAGAAATGGGTGTTAGAGTGGATTATTTTACCGTATTACTTCTTTATATGTTTGGATTTAGTAGTGGTTGGTATGGTTGCTTCGCCCTTATGATGTGTGCTATGTGTGGTAGTTCTTGGGTTAGGATGTAATCAATAGTTTTGGATTGTTAAATAATGAATGATAATTAGTTAAATGAATAATATGAGGATATGAATTAAGTCTTTGTCTAGATGTTTGGATTTCATTAGTTGTGGCAGAAAGGATGATTTTTTTGGGATGGTTGTTTAATTTGAAAAACCCATAGGTTAGGATGAGTGTTTGGTAACTATATATACATGTAGTTCTTTGTTATTTCTATACGCACCCACCCTTGTTGAGCACTACATGTCAAACACCTCCATTTTTATGAGGGAGGGTGTCCATTCCCAATATCCCAGTTAGATTATAGATGGCTGTTTGTTGGCTCTTCTCTAGCCCCTCTTCTTGGTATTGGTATCCCAAGACTCTTTGGATGGGTTATTTTGTGATTGTGAGGACCAGGTTTCTTCATGCAAGGTGTGATTTCCCATGTTTTTTTAGGATGAGATATTTTGTGCATTCCCAAGTTTCTTTGGGACGTGTTGTTGGTTTTGTGGCCCATCTACCTATGGGGAGGGTGTGATGTCTTTTATCGAAGGTGTATGCAGGCAGGATGTGGTATGTGGCCTAGTTGTGTGAGGTAGGTTGTGGAAGTGAGGATTATTGAAAAGTGTGGTAGCATCTAGATGTTCTCGATTAGGGATGAGTCGTTTTCTCATGGGATGTGGTGCATGGTACCCTATAATTGATGTTCTTACTTCTTTACATTTCATGAATAATGTTATTTTGTGAGTATGCCTTGGGTGAGGTTGGGGTGGATAGTATACCCTGTTTTGAGCTTTTAGTTTTCTACTATTTTCTCATAGGGTAATTAGTATTCTTTTCCCCCTTGTGCATGTGTGACTGTGGGTTTTTTATATTGTGAAAACATGTATGCACACTTTACATATATAGAAAACATTTTTCTTTTTTCGTAGAAGATTATGAGGATCGTGTTGGATTGTACTAGCTCAGGTGTTGGGGATAGTTTCCGGGTCGCTGCCTAGTATTTTTCTATTGGCATTTACCTCAGATATTTTCCTATATTTCTAGAAATTTTACTTTAAACATGCATGTGGGTTGAATTTTGGATTATATATATATATATTTGTGTGTGTATCTTGAAGTTTATTTTATGTTAATACATCTTATCTCTCAATATTAGATACTATAAAAAGGTTAATGCCTTCCATTTTTTGATATTTGAATACCCTGGGTGTTGGTCGCCACCTTGGGGCATACTAGAGGTGAGAACTGAGGGTCATTATCTCTTTTCTGTATTTCTAGCCCAAGAGGGTTATATTTTTTGAGGTAGGGGGTCATCAAATAAATAATCACATGAAATAAAAAAATTAATTCATAATTATGGAATTCATAATAAGGTATATCTGAACTATCAAGATTTATCCCCAGTATAGTTACGTTGAATATCTATCCCCAAAAACATAATGTCCAAGACTTATCACCAAGACAGTTTAAATCTATAGTTAGAAACCCATCTAATTTGGCCAAATGATTTTTTATGAGACCTATCAATCCATTAAGTGGATATAGATGGCCCCACACATCACTTATTATGTCTAATTCTTTCCACATATGAATAGTTAATAAAAATGAATTGATATCCCTTAAATAATCAATATTACCTGTATTGGGAGACATTATCATACAAAATGAAAATTATTTCCCGAGCTAAACGGATCATAAACCAACCAATGAAATATGATGAATTGTGTAATTAGAGTAAATCATAAGCATAATATTCATCATTGGAAGTTTACAAAGATGAATATATTTTAATGATAATAATGGAATTTTTTTAGGGAAATTACCGTTTTAATTTACAATTAATTTTCATAATCTTAAAACTACACATGTTATAAATAAATCATTTTCATTAAAAACAACCATGGTAAATTTTTTAAAAAGCATTTATAAATATGGTGACAAGACACTGGGAAATCCCATTCATTATTTATAAGTTAAAAAAACATTCATTCCACATTTAAATTAGAAAAATAATTAATTACATTGTTTGTAAAATGATGGAAAGAATAATTTTTTAAAAGTTTATAAAAATAAAAAAAGGGATAGAAATGAGTTTAAGAAATGATTTTTGAATATAAATATCAATTTTAAAAACATTTTTATAATACATGGGAATATAAGATAAATATTCCTCCATAGAGAATTAAACTTAAAAAATCACAAATAATAAGGATATTGTGAAATAAACCCTTATAACTTTGAAATTTGTTGAAATGTATGTTCCATGGATAAATATCATTTAGAAAAACATGAAAAACCATAATAAAAATAATAATTCATTATATAAAATTTCAAAGGGGAGTCTTATAATCCTCAAAAAATAATATAGGTGCATAACATCAAAATGTTCACAATGAATCAAAATTGAGAGTGAGTCCCTTACGAAGATCATGAAATTGAATTTAGCATCAATCAAATTAATATATTATATATATCCATTGTAAACACACATAAAACTAGTAGAAATATGACATAATATAATAAAAATTCACTTCCCACATAATCATATCATGACATAACAAATAAATTATGCATTAAACCAAGATAATTAAATTTGAGTTAAGAAATATCTTACCTCACATTTGGCTTCCATTAATCATTTTAAAACCTCATATTCTTTAGCAAGAATTATTCAAATGTCATTTAGAACACTATGGCTGGTCTATTGAATGGACCATAACATCAATAAGTTTTCTGAGAATGTTGTGTATAGAAATGGGTAGGGATTGGATTATCTAAATGACTTAAACTAGTGTAATGATGTGAAGGAAGGGGGATCTTTTTTATTATTGAGGTGAGGTGAATTTTTGGAACATATTAAAAAGCTTAAAATATATTAAGACTATTCCAGATCCAAATACTCCCATATGTCCTATAAATTCATAGAGTATGAAATTGACAACCATTTTTTATCCTATTTGTGATGATTTGATATTTTATTATTTTTTATGAATTTAATAAAATATAATATTTTTCAAATATCATTAAAGTCAATTTTTCAATATTCATTACTTTTCATTTTATAATTCTAATATAACATGATAAATTCAAACTCTACATTTTAATATACCATTAATATGTCATATTCATATTGAAAATTTGTAGAGCACATTAATTATATAAAATAATAATATATTTATTATTTTGAATATATTAATTGAATAATTATAGCATCATCACTGTGTAATATTTGATGTAATTATTTCTTAACCGGAAATTAATAATATATTACAAGGATGTAGATAAATCAATTATATTTCAAATTAATAGTTATTTTTGAAGAAATTATTTTCTATAAATTCAGATTAAAAATATCATAGTTATTAAAATCAAGAATGTGAAATATTTGACTTTTCATTAAATAAAAAATTATAAATGTAATACTCTCATTCAAATGGACATAAAAGGTTATATAACCAAATCCTAAATTATTTTGGATGAAAATTACTCATGAAATAAAATTTTTACAAGTGTTTGTGTAATTTAAGGGTTCTTATCATATTATTTGTAATCTTAATTTCCCAATTTACTAATTACCATGGAAACATACTTTACCAAGGTTAATATTAATATTTTAAAAAATAAAAAGAACCAATAACACCCCAAAATTATAAAAAATATACATTATATTTGATTTTTTGTATGACGCACAAGTCCAACAGAATAACAGAATATGATATCCTGATAATTTATAGTATATTTGAGACTTTAAAACTATTCCATCAATTTTATATATTTAAAAGAAGAAAACATTTATTTTATATTTTGTTTCACGTAATGATTGTCTTCACTATCTTGCATTATACGAAAGACCGAATCTTACCAAATATTATTAATAATAATATTAAAAATAAAAATTTTCCATAGAAATTAAATATCTTGTTATGAATTGGATTAAAAAAATTATGAAAATATAAATTTGAATTCAGTAGTTACCAATTAATTACTAACCAATATAGAATCTAAATGAATATAATGTAATTTTTTTATTAAAAACAATTTTTATACTCCAAAAGAGTATAGTATTAATAAATTAGATTAATTACTATAACTTGATGATATTGATTAATTATAAATATATTTTATTAAATAAAATAGTTTTTTGAATTTTTTTAAAATATTTGACCTGAATATTACACGAACAAGTCTAATTTTATGAATAAAGAAGCTATATTTTTCTAAAGGAAGATTTGAAACCTTTTAATTGAGAAACTATTTTATATAAAAATTTTGAAACATTTATAAACATAATTAATAGAATAAACTTCATTTCTGAGAGGGGAATTTCTAAATTATGATATAGTTTACGTATTTTGTTTTTTCTGAAATGTTTCTTTATTTTGATGAGTAGTGAAGAATACTGAATTTTAATTGAAAATTGTTTTTTCATATACCTTATTTATATAGTTAAATTATTTGTCAATTTTATTTTAATGTATAATAAATTAATTTATATATATATTAATACAATTTAGGTCATTGGGACCAATTTTAGACTGAAATTTGATTATAAAACATTTGAATCTTTTGAACATATTTACTCTAAAGACCCGCTGTATCATCCCATCTACATGAATGAATTTAAATAACATTCTCCTTCTTCTAAGACTGAAATATTGAATAATGGATTCTATATTTGGAATAAGAATAATTTATAATTTATAATAATTTAAAATAATTTATTGAAAAAAAGTAATGGTGAATGTAATTAAAAATAATTAAAATTATTAAGAGAAAAATTAGCATAATAAGGGACTAAATGTTCACCTTAGTAGTCCAAATGTCCTATAAAAATGTAAAAAACCTATTTTATGTTAATATAATGATGATATAATACCTTCTATAATTTGTATGATTATTATATGAGGAAATTTATGTAAGGGGGACATCTTGATTGTGTTTACCTTTCTATATTTACAAGAATGATAATGACCCTCTTCTATAAAAAGGAACTCGCACCTCTCACTTTTTCACACATTTAAAGCCATTTGAATCATCCAAAACTAGAAAACATTTCTCTCCAAAATCCCTAATCATATACTAGAATCATTAATTTTGGAAAAAATACATCCAAAGATATATTTTTGTATAAACCAAAAGGAGTTACCCAAAAAGCGGTAATATTCTTTGCTGATTACTTTTGTATCGTCTAATTATACAATGATTAAATTAATTTTATATTATGATTATATAATAACCTATGTGTATTAAATATACTGATATTTCTATTCCTATGTTATAGTCTAAAAATTCACACACCTCCATCAAAAAGAATACACAATCATCGTTTGTGTATAAGGAAGACTAATGCCTTACAAATTGATGTAGTTTGTTTATCCATTTATCAACTTTAAATGCTTTAAATAATTATGTATTTGTAGTTTATATATTAAATATAAGAAATTATTAATGTTTTTATGCTTAGTTAATTCTTATATATCCTATAGGCTCATTCTTTCCATTTTGTGGGAATATAAGAACTTCGTTTGTGGGTGTATGGAATACCACATCATCAAAACGATGTGATTCATTCACACCATACATGAAATATACTAAGGAAAATATTAATAAAAAAATGTGAAGTATATTATATAAATATTAATATATAATAAAATTATATATATGTATTACTTTTTAAATATGACAATAAAATGGAATTACCGTTCACGCATACGTACAACCTACCGTCTCCATGAACGATGCATTTCATTTTCTATCACGAAATATTATGGATTATTATAGGTACAAATATAATGAATATATATGATTATTAAATAATTGTTTTCATTATTTATATGATGAAATAATTATCTATGTAAAATGAAAAATAAGTAAAAATCCAAACATACTAAAAAACAAGGTAATTAACACATGAAATAGTAAAAATAATGAAAGAATACTAACAAATAGGAAATAAGATATCATAAGAAGATAAAGATAATATTATAAATATGATTATGGTTCTGCTATATGTTATTAAATTGTCTAAAACCCTTATATATTATGTTATAGGATTTTCACCCAAAAGGAAATATAAGTTACATGATTCTTGTTGCACATTTTCTTCCGTGACATATACATGATTTACACTACTTATTTATTTTTTTGGTGTATATTCTACCCATATTGTAATTTATATTAGGAATGAAGATCTATTCATGGTATTAAAAGTTTAATTTTAGGTTATTTCATTCATGGGTATTTCAATTGAGAAGTGTCCAAGTAGTGAGGTATTTAATCTCAATTAACATTCCATTAAGACTTATTTGTTAATTATCACAAATTCAAATTAATGTGGTGTATATAATTATCCACTTAAATTGAATAAAATGATTCAATGAAACATAATATAATCTTTTTTTAACATTTAATTATATTTTCTTAGGTTTTTGACTTGAAAATTACCAAGTGGTAAAAGTTATCTTTGCAATCTCACTTTTGGTTGAGATTGTTAACTTTATATTGAAATAATAAATTTATAGTAATCATTTTGATAGGTAATTTCCTAAAATATATACAATATTTTGTGATGGTTAATATTATTTACCAAACCATATACCATTTTTAGATATGGTGTTTACTTTGACCCTTATTAGATTATGTGGGAAAATATTAATAAATATGTATTATTTACTCAAAAAAATCTTTAATTAGGAATATTGTTTATTAATTAATTATATTATTAGATATATGATTAATTATTTTGAATATAAGAGATGGGTGGGACTAGAAAATTATATATATATCATGGATACTTTGATAGGTTCTCAGAATAAAAATCAATTGTCCAAATTAAATGGGTTTTAACCTGTAGTGTTAAATCGTCTTGTGGAAGGCCTTGACCATATAGGTTTTCATGTGACATAAAAATAATTTACCTTTATAACCATTGACATAAATTATATTTCATTTATTATAAATTTTATCCATGATATTTTCAAATTATAATATATACAGATTCATTTCATTCTCACTTTATTGATTAAATGGGGTGTGTTTCACTTATTTACTATCCCATATTTATTATGAAGAATAAAGTTTCTAAATGGAATTTTCTAAGAATAATTTACCATTACCTATTTATTTATTAAAATTGATTCATTATTTCATTAGTTTTACTTATACATACTAAGCATTTTAGTTTACCATTATTATATTTCCTTTTCTTTGGTTATGAAGATTAATCCTTTGAATAATTATCAAGGATGATGAGATTATAATTATCTTACGATTTAATATCATTCCTTTATATATTTTGGGTATCATGTATATAATCTACTTTTCAAAAACTACCAATCAATTTAGTCATTTGGGATTGATTCTTTGTATTCATGCTAATCTAATATTTTAAGGCATCGACTTTGATCTTCTTGGCACGAGGTGTTGCAAGAACTATTTTATAAATTTGGATCTTATGAGTAAAAATATGAAATATGTTTTCTAAATTTGAAAACACATAAGTTTGAAATTAATTTTTCAAAAATAAATGTAATAGTTTTCTTGGAAAATTAATTTTTTAATCCTAAAAATATACCGATAAAAAAACAAGGTATAATGATTTATAAAATGAAATTAATAAGATTCAATCTAAGAAATATTACTTCATTTATTTTTTTTATCAAAATAAATTCACAGGGTACCATTTTAATATAATGAAAATGAATGTTTCATAAAAAATTCTCATTTTCACTATTAACTAGAAAATCCATCATCTTTGAAAATTCTCAAACATTAACCGTAAGGTAATTTAATTATCAAAGGTTTAAAAATGATATTTATTTATAAAATAATATTTATATATGTTCTTGAAATTTCTTATATTATTTACTCTTAAAAAGTGAGAATTGTTTTTGAGTATAACATATATGTTATGAATAAAATGATTTTACTAAAAATTAAGGTCCTATTAATAAAGAATTAATTCATAGAATAAAAATGTGTAGGAAGATTATGTTTTTTATAATGTGGTCAACACTATTCATACCCTCAAATTTAATGTCTAGGTTTTAACTATCATGTTAAAATAATATTTTAAAGTATATCATGGTTGGTTTATGCCTGATGTTATGTATTGTATAATCTATCGAACATTGTTTTCTTTTTAAAAGAATATTGTTTCATGAACCACAAGGCATAAAAAAAATATTAATTATATTTTAATGTAAAATTTCTATAAAATATTATTGTGTTACATTTGGGAAATCCCAATTCTCAATTTTTGTAGTTATTACCCCTTGTTACATTAGTTCTAGAACCACACACACTTATAGTATCTAGATAGGGATGCATTGCTATGAAAATACAAATAATCATTACCTTGTCAAAACATTTGTATTTTCTTCTATACTTATCCAAAATGTTTATAATAAGATTATGTTCTCTAATCTATGTTTTCCTCATTCTACATTCCATTTTTTCTACTAAAAAACTCTGATATGAACCCTAGAAACCCCAAATCTCCTAGACCATAACCAGTGTCTACTAAATTATATAGGCCTAAAAGACAAGGAATCACATCTCAAAGAACTGAATATATTAGTTGTCTTGGTAATCTAGATACATACTAGTTTCATTGATTACTTTGGAATACATAAATTAGAAAATATTGGCTTTTAAGAATATCATTTTTCTTCTATTGTATCCTTACTGGTTAAACTTAATACACCTCAGGGATTATTGATAATGGAAAAAATAATGGTGAGATCATAATATTTATATGGGTTATGTAAAATGGATAATATCCCAAACCAAAAATCATAATCAATATATAAAGGTAAATAGTATAGGACACATTCCACTTAAATATTGGGATAATGCATAATAAATATGGAAAGATAAACAACTAAGCACAAAATCTATTTAAATAACTATATAAGGAATAATAAATATGTAAATGTAAATATCCAAAAACACATTTCATTTAATAAAAAATTTTAATATTAAATTCAACATGAGATAATATCATAGTAAAAATATCATGGATGATAATAATTGAAGTCTTAATGATAGAAATTCATAACTATAGGATTCCATGATCTCAGGAATCATGATAACTATACAGTCAAGACCTTTCATAAGTAAGTTTAAACTATATGTTGAAACTCATTTAATACTATCATAACTTTATTTAATCAAGAGGCATACTAATGAATGACGGGGTTATATAATACTAGCCCAAACCATCATTACATGTCGAATGTTTTTTTCGTATATTGAATAACTGATTTAATTCATGAATCAATAGTGATAACATATAATCTAAATATTGAGTAAAATATATATATTTTTCACTATTAACCACGTAATGCTTATAAATTTCAATTTAAAACCAAATATTTAGAAAAAAGATATATTTTAATAATTAAGCATGTATATGAGAAATAATTTGGATATTTTGGGACTATTAAATTTTTAATTATCATAGGAAAGTGAATATTTCAAGGGGTTGTAAATGACTACCAAATGAAATAAGGAAGGGTGTGTCAAAACTATACTTGGTTAAAAAAATTATATACCATTCAATGGAATAATATACATGGTATTAACATATAACACATGTATTAATAATAATGGGGTTTATGTGATATATATAAATAATATAAAAATTATTTATAAACATTATTGAAAAAACAATCTTTTTATTTTTTATAATATTTTGAAAATACTATTCTATGAATATAACATTAAATATTTTTTCATTAAAATGATAATCATAAAATAGAAAAATAATATTCAAGGAAATTATGGTTTTGAGAGATGGTAATTCCTTAAATTCTATATAAGTTAAAAAGCAACACTCCTTTTGTACTATAAATATTTTAATAAATGTCCTTGTTTATAAAAAGGCATGAATATTCTTTTTAAAATTTTTGTAAAAGATTAACGCACATTATTTTGAAAATTATATAATATTACATTGAATTTTTTCTATAAAAGGTAAAATGTAGAAAACTAAATTAATAAATAATTTCAAAATGTTAAAAAACATTTTTAAAAACATTTTTAGAAAATATGGTTTGGGATATGACAAATTCATACACAAGAGAGAAATTGAGTAAGAATTTAAGGAAAAAAATTTCAAAAAAACATTTAGGTAACGAAGTGTGGAAAAAAGGTAAAATAACATGAAAATATCACTAATATCTATGGAATAAGATAAATACTAGTTTAATAATAAATAATCAAATAATTTCGTTCATTTGAAATTCATGAACAAACTATGTCGATTAAAATGAGATTGTGAAGTAAGACCTAAAATTTATTATAACATCAATTTGGGAATCAACCAAAGAATATATTATGATTATAAACATAAAATAAACATAATAAAATAAGATATAATAAAATATATAATAATAAGTAATTATAAACATAATCATAGAATATTAATCACAGTGAGGAATTAATATAACCCAATGAAAAGAAATTAAGTAATGGGATTTATTACAACTTAGTACCTCTTATGTTAAATATCATCGGATTTAATAATTCAAATTAAAACTCAATATATCATTAATTATTAATAAATAAATATATTACATGTATATGGGTCTGTATATACTCCATATAAAAGATATTTGGTGCATAACATTATAATATGCCTCAATTAAATGAAATTGAGACAAAATCTATAAAGATAAGATTCATTTTGGTTGAAAGTGAGATAAACTAATTTATAATGGTTCTAAACATGTTATAACTTATTCAAGAACCATATTAATATTTATAATATCATATATTATCCATTTATATCATATTATACCCCATCAGTTAATAATATTTCATTATATCCATCATTTTAGGTGTTAATTTTCATATTTTTTCACGCCTGTTACATCATGAAAGATCTAGTTGATTCAGATATTGTATAATTTATTCATCTAAAAATGATAATATTTATATATTATAATATTTTTACATGAATTTTAATTTTAAAAACAATCATGAATGAGGTTATGAAAAATGACATACATTACGATCATGGAGATGACTGGTCGTATGCATACATGAGTAACGTTTTATTTATCTAATGATCATAATAAAAATATGGACAGAATATATAATATTTATATTATTATAAGAACATAATAATTATATTATTATAATAATATAATATATACCAAATTATACACTTATATATATCATCAATGTCGTCTGATGATGAAAAATGAGTAACATCACTTCGTGAAGGTGGTAGTCCACACGGACATGAACGATGTTATGTTGTTTACATGAGTAAAAAGAGAAAAATGATATATATTATATTTAAATACTTTAATGAATATCCTAATTAATTCATTTATATAACATCAAATCATTAAATGTTTCTTCATCATCTTTGATGTTATGAGTTTCTGAAAGATGAATCACATCATTTCAGGTGGCAGTAGTCTATTATACACATGAGTGATGTGATCATATCATTTATGAAATAGATGGTCAAATTATTTATATTATATAGTTAGTAAAGTGTTATAATAATGTTATAAATATTATATATATACATTATATCCATAATTATACCGAACATTGTGAGGTTGAAATTAAATAAAACGACATTGGGTCATGAGTCCCTAGTCAGCCGTACACATGAACGACATTTTGTTATCCCATTATATGGAATATTATGAGGATATTATATCATCATTTTATAATAATAACTTATGTAGTTGGAGAAAGAAGTAATATATAGATACTCATTGAATAAATAACCTCTTCATCAGGTATCCTCCTTATATTTTCACTAATTCCATCAAAGAAAGGATTTAGAAAAAATCTATGGATAAGAATATAAGGAGAGTTAAGTTGGGAAGTTATTATTTTAGGTATTTGATGATCTAAATAGGATTTATGGTGTGATTAATATGAGATAGGATGTGACCTTTTTTAATTTGGGGAGAGGAAAACATGGTATTTTTGAAAGGAAATTAATGCTCTCACATTTTTCTCATGGAAGAAGGGCCCAAAATGGAAAATTATAGAAAAAATTGTAATTTATAGGTATAAATAAATCCGTAATTTTTTAAGATTATTATATATGTAAATATTTCTCTTATCATTTTTGTTTGAACCCTAGTTGACCCATTTTTACCTTATCTAGGACAATTAAATATTATTTTTTGTTTTTAATTTTTCTCAAAAAATTAATTTAAATTATTTAAAATTATAAAATATTTTGATTCCTAGTTTTATTATACACTTTTGAAAATTCAATTTATATCATTGAAAAACAAAATTCAAAATTAATCTCACAGAAGTGATGAAAAATAAGGTTTTCAAAGGGATATGTTTAGAAGTCTATAGTGTTTTTTGTTTCTAAATATTGTATAAAAATAATTAAAATTACCTAAATAGGGTAAATTGATATATAAATTAACTAATTTGACATAAAATTCCAATGAAAATATAATTTCACATTACAAATTATTTAAAAAGCTGTTTCAATTAAAATTCAATATTTTCACTATTGCTAAAAAATTAATCATTCAACAATATACCAAGAATTCACTATATGATAATTTTTGTATTCAAACTTTAAAAATTAATTTTAATTATTCAAATATATTTTTTAAAATTTTTAATGTACAATTTTAAATTACGTGTGCAAAGAAAGATTAACTCATATTTTTGAATGAATAATGTTTTTATAAAGAAATTTATTTATCATTTAAATGAATGTTAAAATAATTATGATCAATATATAGATAATAAATATATGTATAGTATAAATATTTACAGGTCATATAATTCAATTAATACTCTCCAATTTAATTTTTAGGTTATAACTATTATATTAATTTTTAATAATTTAATAATATACAGTTGTTCTGTAAAACTCAGTCTCATGTGTGACACAAGATATAAATGAAACTCTTTGTTTCATGAAAAAAATAAAAAATAGATATTTGAATTTAATAGAATCTAAAATTAGTATTTCTGGTCACATACACTATCAAATAAAATGTTGTTATTTTAAAATATTTTTTCCTTATAAAAACAATGGCTTTGATAAACAATTAAAGATTAATTACTAAGTATTTATGTTTAGTAGAGACCTTATATTTAATTTATAAAGTATTTATTCCTCTTTTTACCCTCCAATTTAATAGATATGTGATAAAATTAAATAATAATATTTTAGATATTATATATTAGTTAACATAAACTTATAGTTTTGTGTAACACAAGCTATTGATGACGTTCAATATACATTAAAGAAAAATTCCACAAAATCTTTGGGTGTTAATGGTTGTGTCATGGGGGTTTCTTAGTGAGATAGATTGGTTATGTCTGGTTTAGTAGTTGATGGATGATGTGATATTGGTGAATTTTTATTTGGTGAAGTGGTTTTAGTTTCTTGGTTATCTATGTAATAAGTGGTTATGTTGAAAAAATGACATGGGTTAGTAAATGAATAAGAATTTGTTGGATAATTAATTTGGTAATTAGATTAATTAATATGAATTATAGATGAATTGTATATGTAGGTTTGAAATGAAATGGATTATTAACTAGGAATGAGTTGGAACTTATTAAATCATTGAAGTGGTGGAATCTATAATTTAGAGTATCTTTATGTGTTGGTTGTGTGGTGTGATTCATGTAGTGGTGGAAGTGATTATGGCTGATTTTTTTTGTGGTGCAGTGTCGCTTCTGTGGATTACAATATGGATGTTTTTAAGGAATTATATATTTGGTATTTTTCATTTTCTATATATCATGTATTTTTATGATATTTATTTATGCTCCCCACAAATGTTGGATAACATTACTAATGCCCAATGGTTTTGGATTTCAGGTGTTTTATCTAACTTTTATGATGGTGGTGATATGAATAGATGGATACCCACTATTCCTCACTCATTCATCAATAATGATTATATGGGTTAGAGTTAGAGATTTCCCAGAAGTGATGATTATTTGATATGTGGTAGGGGTTATGCATTATAGGGTGGGGAACCTGGTTGATGTCTTTCATGTTCATGACACACTACTAAAAAGATTATGTGATGAGTCTATGATGTGATGTGATGTTGACTATTGACAACACAACATGATTGAACATCCGATGATGGGGTTGGTAGAGATACAACCCATCCGATCATGAACAATGCTAGCATCTGGTTCCCAAATCATTTCAATTTATCTAATTGGATTCATCACATTACCTAATGCATTGGATAACTGTATAATTTTGGGAACACTTGTAACTATCAAACCTTCATATTGCACTATATAATTCAATGCACATCTGTCACATCATAAAATATTCATTTTCTTGCATGCAACGTAGAACATATATAAATAATGAACATAAATAACCCATGGAAAGAAATGGGTTCCATATCATAAGAACACCTTAATAAACATTAGGTTCCTAAAAGAATGAGGGAAAAAAATACACGACATAAGAACTAACGACCCTGAGTGAGAAGTAAACACTAGTAGAAAAATACCCTATACCAACAGTTTGAAACCATTTGTATAGGCCTCCATGTAGTTGGTATATCCTATACCAACGGTTTGGAGAACCGTTGCCAAGTAAGTAGTGGGGATTGGTCTATACAAATAGTTTTCCCAAAACCATTAGTACCGACCTATACAAACAATTTTGAAAACCATTGGTATAAGTAATATGAAAAATATATACCAATGGATCCATAAAACCGTTGGTATATGTATTTCAAAAAAGAAGCATTCGGTGGGTTTTGATCCCAATACCTGCAGTTTATTAGTGAATAACCTAACCACTAACCTAAATTGACTTTTGTAAACATAATTTCATAAATATATTTATATATTTATTATCATAAATATTTTAAATATAGATTTATTTAATGTTCACGGTAGGAATATTCCATAAAAAATACATGTAACAATAGTAGTGGTTCTCAAAACCCTTGGTATAGACCTATACCAATGGTTTTGAGAACCAGTGGTATAAATTATTTGATTTTGGGACCTATACCAACGGTTTTGGACAAACTGTTGGTATAGGGGGGACCTGTACTAACAGTTTGGGGAAAATCGTTGGTATAAGGTCTCTATTATGGAACTATACCAACGGTTTGGCCAAAACCGTTGGCATAGGTCGACATAAATGACCTATACCAACAGTTTTCCCCCAACCATTGGTATAGGTCCCCCCCCTATACCAACGGTTTGTCCAAAACCATTGGTATATGTCCAAATTAGTGAACTATACCAACAGTTTTGGCCAAAAAATTGGTATAGGTCCATATAAGTGAACTATACCAATGGTTTTCCCAAAAATGATGGTAAAGATCATATTTCTAGTAGGGGAAAAGTGCGTTTTTAAAAGAAAAGTTCTTTTGGAATTTTTTTATATAAAAATCAATGGAAAAATGTATTATCCTAGAAAAGGTAAGATAATGATTAAAATATTATAATTAAGTAGTAAAAATACTTGAAGTTGAGTTAATGAGGGATAACCAGAAGTAATAAAGTTATTTTTGAGAATCTTCCCTTACCTTGTATCCTAACTCCTTCTTTAATTTAATGTCCTCTTGAATTATCCAATTGAGATCCTTTTTAATGAACCTAGGCTTTGAATTTTGGTGAGGCCAAGGTATCCTGGATGTATGGGAGTGCAAAGTTAAGGGATTTGGGATGAATTTGGAGAAGGAATGAATCTTGAGAGGTGTGAAGAAATGAGAGTGTGCAGGGTGAGGTTTATAGTGGAGGGGAGAGGGGTTTTCTCAATAATATATTCACTAATTTATTATTTCATCACAAGATAAGAAATAGTGATGATTCAATGAAAAATAATAGTAATAATTTCATGTGAGTTTGAGATTTGGGTTCTTACATCACTAATGGTGTCAAGAATAATGTATTTAAATTATAGTGTATTTATACGAAAAATTAATGTATTTTACTATTCACAAAAAATTCCAGTATATCAGAAAAATCTCATAAAATTACCCGAAACATTTTTTGAATTTTAGAATACAAAAACGAACTCCATATTATGAAAATAATTTTTTATATATGATTAATTTAATATTTAATTAAAACCATAATTTATATGAAAAATACAGATTTTGAAATTAAAATTAATTTTATAATACTTACAAAAATTACATGAGGTCCTATAAAAATATCATGAAACCATGAGACATAGAATTTTTAATTTATAAAAACTTTTTTGGAAAATCAATTAATAAAATAATTATAATTAATGGATTAATACTTATAAATATACTAATACATTTTCTATGGTCATATTGTCACATATAAGATGCCTAAAATTTATTTAATCATTTATGGGAGAGGTTACTGTTATTTTGGACGATTTACTATTAATAAGGGTCATATTAATATTAATAAGGGTTGATTAATATTCATAAGGGTATGTTACAATTAACCAAAAAATTATGTTTGTTCAATCAGACTCCAAAAAACTCACTAATCACAACCGTGTATGTCTATTTTTTGAAATTCAGAACAGAGAAGCAGCAACACTATGTTTAATGGTGAGTTTATAAAGGTCACATAGTATTTAGTAGTTAATTTAAACACATAGTGATTAATTTAAAAACCTAGGGATGTTATGAATGGATCATCTATGTCTAATACGTGAATCATTAGTTTAAACTCACATGAACCCCTTTCTATATTTAGTTATAAGGATAAAAAATATTCATAGTCTTGAGAAAAAATAATAATAATTTATTGAATAAAATATTCAAAAAACCCCTCTCCTCTACTATATATACCCCCCTCAACACCCCTTATATTCATAATTCATGTAGCATCCCATGCTTTTAAAGGAAACACTTTGTTAGATAGCGTACAAGATACAACACATCGTGATTGAGGGAACAACTAAATAAAAGTTAAATGTTACTACTAAAACATAGCCATTAGAATAACGAGAATGAATAATATTAAATATTCTATGAAAATATGGTTGAAAATTTTATATTTAATTATTTATTTGGTGAACATTTAATTATAAATTAATGTTAAACCCTTTTTATAATAACACTAATTTTTTTCTACTAAAAAGCTATTTAAATGTGAAAAAGTTTTTTATCTCAAAAAGTTAATCACTAAATATTGTTGGATTATAATAATGATATATATCAATATATATATATATATATATATTTATATTTAATTTTATGTTTTAAATTCTTTTTATGTGTTTTCTAAAGATTATATAAAATGATATTCAATTTTATGCATAAAAAGAGTGTTTTTCAAAAAATGTAGTTTCATAATTTTTTGATGTTAAACCTAGTTGAATATAGTTTTTTAAACTTTTATAAGTTATATTCTAAAAAATAAACTTTTTCTTTAGAATCTTTCCATTGTTTTTTATTTTTATAATAAAATTTATTATTTGATGAATAGTTGAAAAAAGAATGAAATTTAATTTAAGGCTACTTATTCGACAAATTTATTTATAATTTTTGATTAATAATTTTGAATAGATTTAAAGTATAATTAAATAATATTTTTTTCCATTATTATTATGTCGGACAATGTAATAAATTTTAAATAGAAGTTGGATATAAAAACTTTTTGAACTTTTGAACGCTTTTACTTTAAAAACTTATTTTCTTATTCCTTCAACATGATTCATTTTTTATTAATTTATAAAAATTATGTGTATAAAATATTGAGAAATTGATTCTGTTTTTGGAATCATAAGGTTCGAATTATATAAATATATACCCTTTCTTTTTAGACAATACAAATAGTTACTTTATTAATACATTTTATTACCACAATTAAGGGTAAATAATGTAATTGATGGTAATCATTTTGTTATAAAAATATAAAATTACCATAAAAATTCACAATTTAATTGGATGATTTTGTTACATCAAATATAATATGTGAGTTCATTTTTTAATGAATTTAATTCACATGTATGACATTAATGCATTTATAATATTATATTCAATGTAAAGTAATATTGGTCACACTTTAGCTTTTAACATGTAATATATTTTTAATACAATTTTATGTAGGGGATTTACTTGATTATATGTCTTATAAATAAATAAAAAATGATTAAAAACATCATGGTAATTTATTTATAATTTTTAGGAAAGAAATAATTAAATTAAATAGTGACATAATGATGATGCAAAAATTTCTTGATTAATGGAATAATCAAGTAATAGATATTAAAAATATTATAATAAATATAATTTTATAAAAAATAATCATATTAGAATCTTATGGATTACCTTTACATTTTATTTATGTTTTCAACCAGTTTTTTTTGATTATATAATGATGTTATGATATTTTTAGAAAGTCAAGAATATAATAGTGTCAAAGTTGAAAATAATGGTATTTTAAAATATTAAATATTTAATCAAATTAAATCAAATTAATAAAAATAAAAGATTCAATAAAATAGTTCTTATAAGTCATATAAGTTAATATATTACTCTTCTATTAGTTTTTTTTTCAATTTATGGTAATTTTATTGACTGTTAATGTGTAAATTACTTACTAAAACGTTAATAGTTGAAAGGTTTTAAAGAAAAATATAACGATTAAGAAATATATTCATAACTTGTATAATACTCATTGGATGATTTAATTATTACCCATAACCATCCTATATTGGATCTAAATTATATTAGGGACATTTATATTGGAAATTAAATTTATATTAATATTATAATTTGATTAATTCCTAGAGTGCTCCTCCAATCTCTTATAAAAGAGAACCCATTATTCTATTTTTATTGCACCATAAAACCTATTTTTTGGGTAATATCTAATTCATTACCTTTATATAATACATACCTTAATTATACAGTCCTTATTTTAGGAATATAATCCTTTATAGAGGTGTAAGGGTTTTAATAAATGGATATAATCTGTAGAAGTGGTATCACCTTAAGTTAAGTGTTTATATTTTTTTCTTCCACTTCCTTCAAACCACCTTCAACCATGATCAAATAATAACATCAGTATCCTCAATATAATATGATGTTATAATAGTTATATCATGACCCATATCAATATCTAAATCCATCAAATGAGGAAATAATTAAACTGTCATGCGTGCTTTTAAACAATCACCCTCACAAAAAATTATATTTCATTTTACATTACCGACGCTTAGGAATGGTGATAATGATGGAATTAATATTTATATATGATATTTGTGAACTATTAATCATTATAATATAAAAATATATCAATTATGTTCTCACTTTATATGCAATAAAAATGATAATATCATTCATGGGTACATGTGAACTATCACCTCCACAAAGTGATGAGATTCGTTTTTAATCACCAAATCACATGGAAAGTATATATATATATATATTTAAATTACTATTTTGATATTATTTATGTTATGATATATCATGAAACATAAAATAATATTTAACTTCATTCCAAAATTATCATTGAAAAATGAAAACATTACTCATGCGTACGTATGGCTTATCGTCTCCATTATTGTAAAGTTGTTCATTTTTCATTTACATATTTAATGGTTGGATTAAAAATTATAATTGATGTATAAATTTCATAATTATGTAATTAATATTATTATGTATATTATGGACTTAAGAACACTTTAAATATTGTGTTTATACTAATTTCATTTATGATTCATGTACCAAATTTTGGGAAAACATCCAACATGAACAAAAAAATTAAGTAATTGTTATATAATTTTAATAAGAGATATAAAAAATTAGTAAACCTTAAAATGGTTATAAAGTATGTGAGTAATTAAATTAGGTTCATTATTTTGTTATATAAAGAACAAATTTTACAGATCAGACTCAAAGTAATTGACTTTATCTCAATCTCTATTCATGGAGGCATATTTGGATGTTATACACCAGCTTCTTTTATGAGGTATATAAACAACCCCTTTTAATATTTAATTATAATTTTTTAAAAAATGAATCATTTTATTACTTATATGTGAATTTTTCTAATTTATTTACAAATGAAAAATGGAATATTTTATAACATATAAGGAGACAATGAGTTCTTTATTATCAGGACCATTATTTCACATTTGGATTCCTCTACGAGCCTGACTACTTTTGAAAGAAAAAGAAATAAATTATTAACTTTTCTAGGTATTTTTCTTATTTGAATATGGGTTTAAAAATGGAATTATTATTTAAATTTCTAGAAATGATTTATTTTTACTTAAAATAAAATATTTTGAGTGAAATGATGAAAATTGAATTTTTTATGTGTTATAATTAAATAATGTTACATGGACATTTTACAGTAGGTTAATTGAAAAAACAAATATGGGTGGTTCCATGATGAACCTAGTATGAGTGGTTACATTATAACCACCAATTCATTGGGTATTGAAGTCAATTGTCAGACTATTCTAATTGTAGGTATGAAATGTATGAAGGTCCGACATATGAACATTCCATTAGTAATATTTACATGTATGGATGTCGAACATTTGGTTATTCCGTTTTAGTATAATTTTTTCCCAAGACTAATACTAATATATTAAATGTTTTCATATGTTTTTTTCATGAAAATGAATTATTTCCAAAATGTTAGATAATTATCATTTTGAAATTATGATCTCTTTTTAGGGTTAAAGGGTATGATTTATTCTAATGAAATGTTTTATTTGATTTCATTGGAGAAATGGTTTTATTTCTGTATGTACCTTTATTAGATTTTTGTGGTCATACCATGTATTAATTTTTTTATAAGGCTGATATATTGTTAAGGATAATGAATGTGTCATCATGAAGTTGTTGAAGATGTGATAAGAAAAGAAACCATATTTTATTTTAAAAAGTATTTTCATCATTAGAAAAAATAGATACTAAGTATAATTATCCAACTATAATGTATGGGTTTAATATTTATGATTTTATCATAATTCTCTAGAAATATAGACCTAAAATATCTTTGTGAATGAAAGAAAACAAATTTTAGTAAAAAACAACTAGAATAAGTGAGGTTTAGGATTTATTTTTAAGAGATATGGATAACATCATGGGTTTACAGGTTTCTTGTTTTTTTATTATTTTATTATCTTATAAAACCTTTTGAGGATGTATTTTTTTAAATTTTAAGGCGAATGATGGTATATTTAAGGGTATAAATTTTTGAGGTAATTAATGGTAATTACATTTTGGGATACAAAATGAAAGGTATGAGATAAAATTTGAGGTTAAAACGTGTTATATTTATTTTTTAATATTTTAACATATTTTAGAAATGATATTAGAATTATATTGTTTTAGAAAATTGGAAACCAATAGGATGGGTTACAACCAGTTGTGTCTGGAAAGGCCATAATAATGGAACCCACAACTGAAGGTAAACTAGGGTGCATCACCTACAACTGGCCTACATAATGTCCTGAGTTAGTATGAATTTTTATTTTTAGTTAAATTATTTATGGATGAATTATAATTTTATTTTGGTAACATATTAATTATTGATATGATAACCTTGGGATTTGAATTTTGGAAACATATTTTTTCTGATATTCAAAGCCCTAATATATCTATAAATATTTGGGTTATCAACATTTTTTTTGTAAAAATTCATCTTATAAGTAAATTGAACTTCATTTTTCATGATAACCAATGTTTTAATCCTCTCAACATTGATATATTTTTTGGATTTCATCAAATATTGTTATCAAAACCAATATTTAAATTACTTTTCATGTATGTTTAAAATAATCAATGTAAAAAAATTCATTTTACATGAATTGTATTCAAGTTTATTTTTATAAAAAAATAAATGGAAAAATTATTGATACTAAAATGATACATTAAATAAGTGCGATGATGATATATATTCTATTATTTAATCTAAAGGTATTATATATTAATGAGTTTTTATACAGTTTCCAAAAAATTAATTTAATAAAATTCCATATTTTAGGGTCTTATGGAATGAATAAACTCCACATAATTTGTCTTGAGAAATTAATTTAACTCTATTGTTTCTAGATATAATGATATAAATATTATATTTATAGAATCCTATCCTTCATTAATTTCCCCAAAATAAAAAAATGTTATTTATTTTATAGTGATAGTTATGAAATATGTACAGTAAAATTTTACTCAATAGAATTTCATCATAAGAAAAGTATATATATTATGATATAAATATGTTATATAATATTATATAATATATTTAAGTATATAACCAAAAATTATGTAATCATGCTTGGGTTATTCAATATTTGGTATATAACCATATTTACCTAATAGATTTCAAAGATGACATTTAATCTATTACGAATATATATTAGGATATAAAAATGAGATTTATAGAATAACTAATGTTTTGGAGTATAATACCTTTTAAAATAACATTGAGTATATTAAGATATATTATATCTTATAAATTGATATTAATATATAATAATATTTTATATATTAGTAATATTATTATATAATATAATTTACTTTACATATATTATTGTGAATGGTATATAATAATAATAATTATTTTATTGTGCACATGATTATAAAAATTTACATTACTTTTCAAAAATTGTTTTTTTCTACAATACCATTTCAAATATATCATAATAGTAAATATAATTTATATAAAATTTAATAGAAGGTATCACCTTATGTGTAATTTATTGATATAAGAGTAAATGGTATAAAGTAACAAATAATATTTTTTTATATATAAATGATAGCATTTCATATTTATTTCATATAATACCAAGTGTTTGTGCTATGTATGTTATAGAATTTAACAATATTCATTATTCGATTTATTTAATTTAAGGTTGTGAATATCTTATCATATTGGATGTCATAGAGTACAATACATGAGGACAATCTTGTAAATATATATAACATCAAGAATACATTATAAAATATATAGAGTAAATATTTATAATAATGAAATTAATATAAATGGATATTTATAAATTTTTTTATAAATTTTAATAGAGAAAATAATTATATAATGAAAAGGTATTTATACATGTAAAACATCATTTTGGAGATTTATAACACCAAAATATATATTAGATGGTATTTTATACTTACATATCTATGGGATTATATTTTAATACCACATATAACTGCACCTATAATGTTATATTCATGATGGGAAATCTCATAGAGGGAAATTCTTCTTCATATAATACTCAGTATTCATACGACTGATTATACCAATGAAACAGACCAACATAAATGAATTTATGTGGTATAGTATAGATGGTGTTAAATATGTATAAATTAAATTAAATTTATATAAAATACATATATTTTAGAGTATTTATATAATACAAATAAAGTGTTCTATATCTAATTTTAAAATTTATATATTTAATGTGTCTCTATTAATGTAAATGATATAAAGTGAATACATTAATACAAGTTATTTATATAAATAATTTTATAAATACAGTGTTTAATGTAAATGTAAAATTTAAATTATTTATTTCTAAAGTAAATTTTATAAATTAATATATATATATAAGGTATTTTTAAATTTTATAACATTTTTCTGATTCAAATACATAGACCTAATAATTTTTTATATATAAACAATACCATGTATTTATATAAATGAGTGTACTAAATATAATAGATATAGACCTCTAATTTAAAATAACATTTAGATGGGGAACTTTATATCTTATACTATTAATATAATATACCATTGTTAACATCATATTCCATTTCAATGTTAAATTGTATATACATCCCTCTTAATCTCATATGCTGCAAAAAATATCATATAATATTTATATAATACCTTTAATAGATTAAGAAATATTTATATTAAATATCATATGTTTTTTATATTATATGTAGGACATAAATATGAAATTCATGGTAACAATAATGGTATTATACCATATTTAATAAATTTGATGTGATGGAATTTAATGTTAATGTTATGATATTTACACCAAATATTCGTATAAGGAATTAAAATAGTAATGGATAATACTCTATAATTTCACGATATTACTTGGACCATGTATAACACTCTGTAATATAGACATATCTATTAATCTTACTATTTGTATGGGGTGTTGTATTAGTATTATATACATATTTAAGATTTTTTATAAATATTTAATTCCATATAAATTATACTATCCAAGTAGGTACCCATCTTTTTATTTTAGAATTTATGACTTATATATTTAATATAGTAATGTATATTTAAAATTAAGAATACCATATCACATTTTATGATTCATGGTTAAATAATAGAGTAAATATAGAGTGTACTAGGTATATATCAATTAAATTTATTATTAATTGATTTTCAAAAATCCAATTTTCGTTAACTATGAATCAATTACAATTCAGTTGAAGGATATAATAAGCCATAAGAAAAAGAGGACTCAAAAGTCTAGGCTTATCAAGTCATCGAGATATTCCCATTATAATTTACTAATGATAACCTCTAAATAGGGATGATGAATTTGTTAAAATATAGGGATGAAAATATCAAGAACCACTAGATGATCATAATAAGATATTACTTATGATTATAGTTCATCAAAATTTAAACCAAGATATAAAACAGACCATTTATCTCAGAGTTCCTAGAGACCATAGGGAAATCTCTCCATGGGTATTTTAGGTTGATCCTATGGTTATAGAACAAAAAAATAATTCATTTTTTTCAAAAATATTTATAAAGTGGATTTACCAAACTATTCATATAACTTCTTTATTATTTTGGAAAAATATAAAAAAAATAAAAAGACAAAGATTACACTTGAAACTGTTGAATTTTGTGGGTTCATTTGTATATATAAATTTTTGTAGGCTTCTAAAAGGGGCCGAACTCAAGTTTTATTATATTGGTTATTGGTTTTCAACATGATCCAAAGCTGGTAATTCCTCTTTCTACATAGAATTCTGTCTTATTGTTTGATCCAATACCTATACAACTGCAACTTTATCCTATTATTGTTCGGTTTAAGGGTAAAAATAGATCACATTATGTAACTAGCCCATTTTTACAAAGATATGTTTTGTATCCATCTCAATGAACCTATATTAATTCATCATTGAAATATTTTTATCACATTTACTTATTTTCCAATTATCTTTTCATGGGTCTCAAAATAGCATTCCCAAATAATATATTATTATAAATTAATTCAAGTTTTAATTCAAATCTATGACAGTATTAACATTATAATCTTTCCATTTTTTCCTCCCATAACTAGTTTCTACACATACCTAGACTCCCCTGGCATTGTAGTCCCTTTTATGGGATAGTTATGAGCCTTCCTGAGAATTTTATCGTTACACTATGATCTTATAGTCATCAAATTAGAGAGGTTATAAGAATGCAATCCAAAAATTCTTTTCATATTAAAAGGGGGTGAGGGAGGAAACTACCCTCAACCAATTTAGTTAAATTGTTTAAAAATCTGTTCTCAATACTTATAATTCCTCAGGATTCCCTAAATCTAATTTCATCAAATTTCATAGTTTCCACTAATAATTTGATCAACATATAACAACCTAAAGTGGGTCTATAGATTGATTCCAAGGGATAAATTATTTACATCAACCCTTAAATTTAAGATAACTATCCTCCATTCACATGACTCATTGTTTCATCTGCAAACACATCCTACTACTATTAACCACTTAACCAGTGTTTAGAGATGTTAATGGGATGACATGTCACATATATAATTTTTTCATCATAGTAAAACCAAAAACCTTTCCCTGAATTATTTTATTTTTGTCTCCTTCATCTTCGATGGCCTTTATCATCAGGGATGTTTTAGGATTTTTCCAACTATGTAAATCCATTTCCAAAATAATATATAGTTCCATTTAAAAATAAAACATACTTGGAAGACATGGATTTGTGTATAGATATGATATTTAGGCATAGGAAATCTAACATCTAGTTAACTAGGTTTATCTTAAGAACATTGGAATTTTACTTTAATATTGAATCATAGGGAAGTATAGGTGACCTATTTTATTTTTTTCTGATGATCTGATGCTTTGAAGTATATTCCAAAAACTATCACATTCCTCACAATACATTTTTTAAAAGAATGATTAATGTGTCCTAATATAAAATATTATGAGAAATATTCATGGAAGATTCAAAATCGATGACATTAAAATATATATACTCATTATTATCCTCAATAAAAGTACCTTCCAACATAGTTTTAGAAACAATGAATTCTATAGAAAACACATGGAAAATTTGAGGAAATGAAACATGGACCTACTATGATGAAATAGAAAATAGAAAAGTTTATTTTAGGGAAATTGAAGAATGGTCATGTTCTGTAGTTGATGAGATAGCCCTAGAAAACTTACCAGTGTGCTCTCAAAATGAAAAATAGACTATGCTCGATCCCCTAGAGAAGGCAAGGGGGCCATGAAACCCAATGCAAATGAATAATGTGGGATAGAACATATACTATACTATTTGAAAATTATTATATTCATGAAAATTGTAACTTCTAGATATAGTTATCATATATGAATAATTATAATTAATCTCATCCTATAATGATCTAGTTTTAGATATAATATCCTCAATGACCACTTTTTCCCCTCGACATAGATCTATAATATAAATGGGGTGACATATCACTATATCTATCAACCAAAATATTCTTTTTTTGGAACTATTATCTTTATTATATAGAAGTTATGAAGCATAAATAAGATGGTTATTAATGAAAATACTAAGACCCCACACAATGCCACTCCCACAGAGAAGGGTAATATTCACCTATCGATAATCCACTTCGATGATCGAAGAATGATACTCCGCCATGAACTACAAACAAAACTTCTCCCATGAAACATTCAATTCCTCCCAATATTTTAAAAAAAGGCCACCATTTTCGAGCTTCCCCTCACAGCATAATAATGACCATCAAAACCAGGTGATCTCTTCTATCATGGATAGAACTAAAGGTAATATCCACCTCCTTCATCAAATCCTAGGTCTCATGATCCAATACAGTGCCCTAAAATTTTTTCACACCTCGATAATAAAACTCCCAAATCATCTTCACCATTAGCGACCCCAACTCTATGATGATCTGTTGGTCTATATTTTTAACATATTCTATATGAACTCAAAGAGGATGTTCAAAAAGATATATACCTGAAAATGAACAATATTTTTGGTACTCTTAAACCCAAATTATTGAAGGATCAAGATTTATTCATTCATGTTCACTATATTATTCCATTATATACACATATTAATCATGAAAAAAATTTCAGTATGGAAGCTCCTCAGCTTAAATATCTACCCCAAAATAATCATCACATCTATTAGTACATTTTGTGAGAATTATATCCCTACATTAGTTCATATTGGCCCCCCAAAATCCCACTTTCTAGATGACCTCCTTTGTTTATTTAATATACTATGCTTATAAAACATGAATACAATACCAAAAAAATAATCCTTACCAATACCTTCCACAATAATCATCCTATAAGACAATAAAAATATTTGATACCACTTTTTCATTACCAACCCCCAATAGTTCCCTAATTGGTCTATCAGGGTAGATTGTCCGTTACATGATAAATACCACCACTTATAGGTAGTTATTTTGGTTAATAGAGCTAGGGGTATCATAAATAAAAAATAAATTCATTACCCTCAATATATCATTAATAATAGGCATCCAAAAAATTACTTCATATCATAAGTAACCGTTGAAATAATCCCAATAATTAAACGAAATGTCATACAATATGTAAGAAAATAAATAAACTATAGATAATCCATAACACACTCTTATGAAGTGACCACTGAGCCGTATCACATGCAATCATTCAATGTGGTAGTATCTCCCAGATCGATCACCATCATCATTTTATATACCTATAAAATATTTTATAAAAATGATAGGTAAATATAAAATGTATGTTTAGTAGGATCATCCATAAAACCTCTCTTAAAAATTTGAAACAAAAATTATAAATCCCTAGTGAAAAAATAGAAAAATAAACTCACTAACTAAATGGTTAATCAATATTCCTAGCCTCACTATGGACCAATCACAAAATAATTCATTGATATAGGTAACATTACAGTGACAACAAAAATATTAATTTCTAACCTATAAACCACTTCACCACTAGTTTTTCTCATTTATAACCCAATGCTTTTGTATTTTAATCATCCTTTATACCCACTTCCACATCACCATGCACCCTATGTATCACATCATAACCACATACTCACCATAATAACCAATTATTCTTTATAGAATCCACCAGTGACTATGTATAATGTACTACACCACAATAAGTTACATCTTTTACACAATACACATGTAACATTCATAGTATTTACACAAAAAATGGATGCATATCCTATAAAATTAGTTAATTAATTCCAAAACATATGTTTATTAGAAAAGTGAGATCCATGAATGGTCGTCTTTTTCCATACCAAATACAGAACTCTATTATAGCTTGGAAATTCTATCATAATATACTATAGATAAAGAGATATAAGGGTATAGTGAGTATCCATTCATATTTATCTATATAACTTAGATATTGGGGAAAACATAATAGTCATCATTACATCACAAATAATATAGAATGAATAAATGTTCCATGTGCATTGAAAATTAAGAAATTTATTCTAAAAAAAATTCAGTTTTAAAGGGATCAAATTATATCCATATATTCATTAAAAAATATAACATCTGATAAAAAACATATTTTAATGGAAATTCACAAACACTACTAAAACACTGTATTATTTAATGTAAAATTAATGAATTCAAATAACTTAATATATTAATCTTTATTATCCTTATCATTTGAAATCTTTAATAAATTTTAACAAATGAATAACTATATAAAAGAGAACAAAACATAAATAAAAACAGTTGATATATATATTTACATATAATGTGTAACAAAAACTCAATTTTGTAACAAAATATATAATTGACTATTATTTAATTTAATTTATAAAAATATTTTTAGTATGTAAATTTTTTTTATTTAAAACAACTATTTAAAATCAATGGAAAATATTTTACACATGTTCTAATTTTTGAAAAAATAATTAAATGAAATCTATAATAAAATAATGAAAACATTTAATGAATCTTCTCACTTGAGAAATGAGAACGTTGGGTTTATTTAAATCTATGTCCATACTCTTACCAAATTTTTTGGTGACGTGGAATCAAAAATTATATTAAATTAAAAAATAAAACTGAAAAAGTATAGGTGAAGGCTATGGATTGGATACAAATCATTATATAAGGTAGAGGTGAGATCCTTTACATCGATAAAATAATCCATGATGTTATGAGAATAATGTAACTATAATAATATTTCATTCCATTGGTCCTTAAGAAGTTCAAGCACTTTATTTACAACATCAACTAAAGACCTTTCTTTGCATAATCACGCTACCATGGGTCAATGAAGGAGATCCATATCATTGGAGACCTCTAAGAGGGATATCATGTTCTAGAATAAATATTTAGAGCACAGTGAGCATTATACAGAGGGATATGAGGGGACAACTGGAATGTTATTTTGGTTAGTGAAAGGGGAGAACTGTGAAACTCAATATATTTAATAAACCATAATTCATGATTTATTAAATAAAGGAACGCATGATAAAATTTAAATAGATGAAAAATCCTAGTGACCATGGGTAATGAAATAAATGGAAAACATAACTTGAAATATGGATACACCAACATTATTTCAATATCTCATTGTATTCCCATAAATTGAATTGATCTTCTAAAAATGTAATGAATATCCTTGTGATGTACATATGATAGGAGTGAGCTATAAATCATATTAATGGAATAATCAAAACATAAAATTATAAACCTAATGTATGTTACATAAGATTAATATCAAGGTGACATAAAAGGGGTGATAATAAAAAACAATAACATAAAAACATGATATAGTATAACAACATCATAAAGACATAGAAATGTGGAAAAATCATAAAACATGACATGATAAGTACAATTCAAGTAAATTCTTATAGGAATCAGAATAGAGTGTTCTTATAATAATCTCACATGTACCATACATGGTAACTAATGAAATAAAAACATTACCTAATGCATTGGAGGTATATTTAATTTTGGCCCTACCCATCACATTTATATCACATAAACGATTTTCAGTTCTACATAGATCATGGAAAAGAAGAATGAATTTCATCACCTAAAACTCATGATTAATTAGAATGGGTCACAAATATGTGATACCTAGATAAATGATTGATACTTGCATCTTTGTGAATGCCCTATATTTTAAATAGGTATGGGTATACAGAACCCAAACATTTGTCATTGAAAATAATGGGATAGATTTTTATCATAATAGGTGTACATAAAAATTCAAGGCGTGGTTTAATGAGAGTTAAATATGGTATATAATTAATTTAGATTCATAAGGATAATAAATGTTTTTTACAAACATATTTATACATAAATAATTGGAAATAAGAAGGCACAATACAAATAAAGTACTTTAGTAAATAGGAGGAGGAAGATAATCCACTAATTCAACATAATAAAGACTTGGGTAAATGATATAAAGTGATGGAAAAATCCATCTCTCATACCAAGAAAATAAATTTTTCAGTAAAGAAATATTTTTAAAAACATCAAAATATAAACAATAGAGATTCAAAGGATAAATAAAAAATAATTTGGTCAATTGGAAAATAATATAGTGGGATTCCATACATTTAGAGAGAACTTCTAAAACATGGAAGTGATTATTAAGTTCATGGGATGACCTTGGGATGGATTTATAGAGTGGTATGGAGAATAAATTCAAGATAAATGTCTTTTAAATGAAGATGAATTTGAGGTTTGGTTGGTATTTTTAGAAAAATAGAGGGGAATTAATTATCCATTTCTAAAATTATGTTTTGGACTCTATATGATAAAACAATAAATACCAAAATTCTCATTATGAATTTTACCATTTTTTCAACAAAAAATGGAGTTTTTTCACATATTTTATATGCAAAATAAACTACCATGTTAAAGTAATTCCATTAGTAATGTGTAAGTGTGTCATGTTCATATATAATTCATTTTAAAACGATAAAATATAAAATATATTTTATAGGATTCATTAATGGGTTTTAAAATAATCAAAAATATTTTAAAAACACATTATTTTAAAAA
Source organism: Viscum album (assembly GCA_963277665.1). Taxonomy (NCBI): domain Eukaryota; kingdom Viridiplantae; phylum Streptophyta; class Magnoliopsida; order Santalales; family Viscaceae; genus Viscum; species Viscum album. The sequence goes on from OY728164.1 coordinate 2,035,670,977, forward strand.
ATAAATATATATTTTACAATTTATTCTCTTTATAAAATTTTATATATCACTTTTGTGCTCTTACGATATCATAATATATAATGTGTATTTATACTATATATAATTTTTACTGAAAAATTGACTCTCAAAAAAATATTTAAAATTCCTAATTTATGTTTTTTTGTACTAATTTCAATAATAATAATTTTTATGAAGCTATTTATCTAAATATGAGATTTCACATATTTAAATAAGAATCATTATTTACTCAAAAATACTTTTACTATAGTACTAACCACTTTCTGACCCATATAAAAATAATATTGGGATTAAATAAATAAAATTATAATTTATATTAAAATAAATATTATAAAAATTTTCTTTGAAAACATAATTTATTTAAATGTTCATGAATTTATCAAAACAAGCATTTTAACCCAAACTATATATTTTTCAAAAATAAAATTTTTGTTTCATCATATCAAAAAATAATTTATAAAAAATTCATTACTCAATAATTTGTATATTTTAATAATATGAAGGGATAATCATTATTTTTTAGAAGAAAATATATAAATTGATACTACTATATTCTAGATTCATGTCCCATTATTACACTACCTTACAAATTTAACTTATGTTGAGCGATGAATGAATTTTCTTGGGCTGTTTTTCTGAATGTAGTTTTAGATGTGTTATTGATAATATTGAACTTACGACATAAATGGATTAATTCCTATTTCAACTATTTTCTTTCATCATGGTCTTGGTCAGGGGAAAGGCCCAGGGTTTCCATCTCCCTCGAGAGCTCTGATAATTGGGATTCTCATTGTATGATCCAACTAGTCAAGGCCATCACTTTATCCAATTGTGTAAATTAGATTTTATCATCACCCATAAAATTTAAAATTATTAATGATCACTAAGAATTGACTATATTATAAATAATTAGGATGCTTAATTATAACTTAAATATGACCACCAATATTTTAGAATGGTAAAAAATAATCAAATTAGTGGCTAGATAATCTATAGCACCTTAATTAATAAGGAATTTATTAATTCAAAAATTGATTTCAATTAATAAAAGTTTCATTTATTACATTATTACACTATTCATAATGATGACCGTTCAAATGTCAATTTAAACACTAAAAAAGACGAGGATACTTTTTTCATCAGCTCCATTAGATCCCATATTTTTTACTCAATCTAATGGAATAACCAAGACAATTTAATTATGTGACTTGTGTTGTTTCCCATAACATACTATATACAATCTAATATGTCACCATGTTTCGGCTCATATAAACTATCTTTCATCCTCTGAAACTCCAATGGATTATGTACATGTGATGGATCTTGTATGTAATTTTTCTAGAGGGATACATTGGAAAATCATATACTTGAGATATGTTAATTTAGAGTTCTAGTTTTTTTTCCAGAAATCCAATCCAATAAAGATTATAAAAGGGGTTTATGTATGTATGAATAAGATTAACCTTCATCCCACACCTCAAGACTTTCTTCCATGATGTTATAAGAAGGAAATATTTATCATACACCCACAACACTATGTCATGTCAATGATTTTCTAAATAGATATTCTATTTCTTTTTTATCGATATTATATGAAATTGGAAGGTTTGAACTTTCTATATCAGTTATTCAAAGAGGCTAGGTCCCATCAGTTTCCATTATCCAACATCAAAAAAACATCCGTGTTTCTAAAACCTCTTATTTTATAGAGCCTCATAAGGCTTCACTTGAATTTTGGAAGGTAAAATATTAATGTATGAGAACTCTACTAGAGGAAGGTGTTGTTCCCAGCGTGCTTTGTAACATGCTGAACATTATCCCATAAAATACTATTGCAATTGAATAGTTCTTATAGATTAAATATCCTTTTTAGGGTGATGAAACATTGTGAAACTTGTCTTTATATAAATTTCGTGTGGATTTATTGTCCAAAATTATGAGACAAACAACATATTTGTGTCAGATACAATGGATAGTTCTAATCTATAAATTCTTACAATTTCAGTTATCTATATCTTAGTGATTTCTCCAAGAGATGAAGTTTCTTTCATATAAATGATGTGATATGATTTTATAAAGTGATTATATACCACTCATAATAAATTATTTCGTTTAGATGTAATGAGAGGTACTTTTATGAAATCCATGTTTATGTTTCCTTTTTTATATATCATTAGGAGAAATTCTTGGATCAAAAACTTTGACTTCTATTGTTCAAACTGGACTTTTGGTCATACCTTGAAGTGAGAATCATATTCTACAGTCTTCCTATATATGTTATCTCACAAAATGTTTTTCTTCATATCTCTATACATTATAGTTATTACTTGAAAAAATAGATATGGATGAAATAAGATCATTATCCAGAAGTTCCCACATATGGTCTGGTTTTGATAGGTTATATATCGCGGTTCAAAACCTAATAACTTTAATTTTAGAAAATATGAAATCTGGAATATTAATTAACAATATTACTAGATCCTTATCCTCTTTTGATGCCTCCTTATACCTCTCAAGAATGGGAGGTTGAGATATTGGTTGATAAAGATATGATGAAGTCCCAATTATCATTCCCATGTCCATCCTTTACATATAAATAAATATTATATCCCTTTCAATAATAATCATTGATAAAGTTGTGTTATCCTTTCTAAATAGAGAATAATTCACATTGTTCACCATCCCATTATGAAAATGGATTAAAATGATCATAATCATTGACCATATCTAAAATAATTGGTTGTTTCATATTGATCCACTTATGATTGAATATATATTTAAGGATTTTATGATCTGTATATATATCACACTTTTCCACATTGATATAATGTTTCCAAGTATTCAATATTAGGACCACTATAGAAAATTACAAATTATGCATTGGGAATTTCTTCTCATGGATACATAATTTTTGAGAGGCATATAATATAAATATTCATATTTCATGAGTATGAAATCCAAGCCATTTTTTTGATTCATTCATTTAGATCACAAATCCATCCCCACTTGTGGGTAATGTGAGTAATAGAGAAGAGATTAACCTATTATTTAACTCTTTAAATATCATATAAGAACCATTATTATAGAAAAATGTTATTCCCTTATATGTTATTATAGTTAGTTGGATTTAAAATTATGATTAGTTTCAAAAAAATTATAACTTTACCCACATAATTCAAGGAATGTATAGATTTCCATCATAATTTATTGTCTTGTCCATCCTTCAATTGCCTCTATTTTTTAGGATCCCTAGTTATCCCTTTGTCAAAGATAACATGAGTTAGGAATGTTACATTTATTGTTCAAACCACAATTTTTATAAACATTTCAATATTATTTTCCTTTTATAGGACCATGAATACTACATACAAATACATATCATGTTCCTCCATGTTTTTGAAGCAGAAAATTACATCATCTATAAATATTAACCCAAATTTGTTGACATAATCTTTAAATACATTCATCATTATCTACATGATGATATATAGAGAATTATTGAATCCACATGAAATCACTCTGAACTCATAGTGATTTCACATTATAAAAAATATAGTCTTGGTGATATCCACATTCTTTAACTTCACATGATAATATCCCATTTGAAGTCCCAAGTCCAATAAGTAATGGGCACTACATTTCTAATAAAAAATTTAACCAAAATGTGACTGAATGTACTTTTTCAATATCAAGATCTTGTTGAGATAATGAAAATTTGTGCAGATTCATATTGACACAAAATTTTTCTTAATAAGGAGAACAAAAAACCATAAATTGAAGGAATTGGTAAATAAACCCTTTATTAATCGTATCCTATGGTTTCTTCATTATCTCATCATGTTAATGAGTGTCCATTCTATACGGAGTCCTGGTTATTGGGAAAGATTCAGATATAATATCTATTGAGAAATCAAACTCACAACATAGAGGAAGAATAAAAAATTAATCGGAAAACACATTGTCATATTACTTTATATGGAGCATGTTTTCAAGGATTATATTTTACAAAGTCTCAATAATTTGAAATAGATACTCTTTCCCCTATGAAAATAATATCAATTCATGATATGATTATTCCAATGGAAATTCAACCTCCACCTTTCAATTTTATAAAAGTAAAGGGTGATTCTCAATATAGTGGGTGATATTTTTATCTCATAAAATTATATAGGATATATATATATATATATATATATAATTCTAATGAATTCCAATCCATAACAAAAACTACATTACATTTCACTAAATAGAGCATCATATATTTCACTGGGATGTTCAATACATAATATATATAAGATAGGAGTTATATAAACGTGATTTGAAATCTTCACAATTTTCTATTTTCAATGATTTCTACACTTTTATATTTTGAGGTGGAATTGGAATAGTTATACTGAACATTTATGAAATTAATTAATGTGTAGATCTATAATCAAATTGTATATTCACTATTATTCTACTAATACCTAGAATACATTTCACTGCACTATTGATAGTATCCACCTTAGTAGTTTTTATGGTATTAAATAACCTTTATCTTTAGGCTTTAGAATTCTATGTCATCAGTTATCATAAGAAACCTTGGTATTATTGAATTTATTAGAATATTTCCCTTACACTTTATAGTGGAAAAATTAGAAAATAGGTTGAGTTTTTATATGTTAATTCAATTATTCTATCATCTTGGTGGGGTTCTCCTACTAATATTTCCTAGATAGGTGACCTTTCCCTCCAGTCCAAAATATTTTTTGTGTTCCCTTTAAGTAATTTTTGGGAATATTCTTCCATAAATTTTAAAAATTTGCGTGTTATAATTATTTACATTGCGATAATTGTCTATCACACCCCTAGAATTGAACTATATTATTTTTTTTCGATCTCCATTCCTAAGACACACTTGATATTTTCTAATCATGATTTCAAATTTAAGGGAACATTATATATATTCTTCATATCTATCAAAGTATGAAATTCCAAAATCATTTCATAAAATCTATATTATCACAAAAATTATCTGGTCAAATTTACTTTTTGGTTCATTCAAATATATCATGAATGTCTTGTGACTTTTTCCCCATTCTCTCTGAAAGTTTCACATTCTTTAGCATGAGTTTAAGAAAATATATCTACATTTAAAATGATAAATTATAAGGAAAATATTTTTTGAAAACTCTTTTCTGCAATTCCTTCAACTACATCTCTTTGATCACATCCTCATGCTTTATATTTGTCTTAAAAACCCACCATCTTCCATCATCTCCATCCATATGATTATCATATAACACCACATTATATTATATAGATCATTGAAGGTGGAGAATAGATTTTCTAATGATTTGATCCATTATTATATAAAAAGATTATTTGAAGATCCACTATGATTTAAAGGCCTTTATCATATAATGATATGAATTGAAAGTTTTTTCATTCCTAGTTGGATGTGTGTTTTCCCCCTAATTCATTATTCTATTCAAAACAAGAGTTAATTGAAAACAAAATTCCCTGAAGTTAACAAATCATTCTCCCACATGGATGACCATATGGTTTGGGTAGTCATTATTTTTCCCATCACATTTTTTTGACTTAGTTTCTCATATTTCAATCTATTAACTCATGTAGAATAAAAATTAGGGATGTGAGGTATTAAAATATTATACAGATAATATGTTAACTATAGACAATGAAGGGATAATTTATAAGTGTTATTCTTTCCTTATCCTTCAAATTTTGTCTTCATTGGTTATTAGTGGTCTATTTTGTAACATAAAATATTGTAGGAATTTTTGTTCCCATTATAATTTTTTTAAATTATCCTTTGAAATTACCAAATCATATCCCTTGGGCTCGTTAATGTTGGTATGTATTAAGGATAATTAATTTGGAACTAGGTGAAAATTATGTTAATAAACAATGCAACATTTTTGGGGTAATAACTCCATGGTAAAGAAATTCCAAAGCCACTTAAACTTTTAGTATCCATACAATTATTTTGTCTCATGGAAACCACATACACTTTAATCTAAATAATAATTATGGATGTCTTCCATGGTATAACATTGTCTCAAAAAATTTTAGGATCAGGATTATCACAATATTACAATCTATTTATAACAGATGAATAAATATTTTTATCATTACATGGGGTTTTTACAAATGTCAGAGTAAGTGATACGCCTCATTTCCACATCCACTAAGTATGTGAAATATTCATGGGTCTGAAAGGACCACATCTACTACATCACCCTAATCGATCTCTTTAAGAAAACATCTATAACATGATTTTATTCCACATAGGAATGTGTTACAACTAAGATGAAGAGGAAAGTGTCTTTAAGACACTCAATCTATTAAATAATCAATTTTCATGAAGCATTTAGGGATCTATATTTTAGGGATTCAATTGAATGTTCTGGGTCTGACTCAATCTATAGGGAGTTCCAATCATGATGTACAACAAAATTTATCACATAAATCAAAACACAAAGATTATATTCATATTATATATCATTTCTTATATATTAATAGAAAACAATTCCATGAATACAGAATAAATGTGGAAGAAAACATTAAAACTAATGGCCCTTAGAGCTCTAGATGTTATACCATCAATGATTTAGATGGCCAATAAATGAATGAGGGAAATATAGTGAATGAATATCAAATTTGGAGATTTTTTTTGTCTTCCATGCACACTCAAAATCCATAATATATTTTGATATGAAATGTTGGTTCCAATAACACCTATATATACATTAGTGTTACCCAAATAATACCTATGTATATCCATAATACTCTCATGAGTGGATGGATATATGTTATAAAAAACTAGTTCATTTTAGGCATTCCAAATTTATGCGATGATGGAGGTAGTAGTCATGAGAAGGAGGCTTTGAATCTATACGCTCTATAAAGAATAGTAATGTATATAATTAACCCCTTTATAATGTTTTCATATGATTTATTGATGCCAAAAAATCCCTAAAGATTCTCTGAGAACATAGTTTCAAAGTGGGAGCAGGTGAGGACATGTTGGACTTTCTCTATAGCAATGAGGCTTGGATAAACAACTGAGGACAACTGAAGACCAGATTCAGGCGTTTGGTCATGAGTGGATACAAAATGTGATTAAAAAAATAATAATATATATATCTTACATATTTTTAGATAAATATTCATTACATTACATATATATTGTTATGAGGATTGTAAATACATAGTTCTATTGTAAACTAAATACAAAATATTTTTATTTTTCGAAATTTCATCTATATATCCCATAAATTTCTTACCACATAGTAATATTCTTACAAATTCTCAACATAAACCCTTTTTTTATAACATGGTGGAAGGAAAAATAATAAAGGAGACCTAAGATGAAAACTAAGGGTAAAAATGAGATATATGTAAGTATAACATATCATAAGGGTATGATTACATTAGAATTACATTTTAAAACCAATAAATGATTATCATAGACTTTAATATTGATTAATGACCAAAATATTTGTTATTTATATGACATAAATCATAAGGAAATTAATATACCTAAACCATTATAACAAAAAAATTTCATAACATATAGATTTTTTATACATGTAATAATAAGACATCATTTCTTTAGTAGTCATGGACCATTCCCCTGGCTATCATAGTGGAATTTGTTCACTCCCCAAACCATCTTAGTAGTAACACAATACTACCAAAAATATTATTGTTGAAAAATAACCTCCCTGAATTTTTTTTACACCCCATTCTAGTCTAGTTTTTCTAATAAGATTTTAAAAATTACCCAATGCATTAAAGTGAGATATAGGTAACACTCACCACATAAGAAAATCACAAATTTTTTCTCAAATGATCATAAAACACTCATAAAATCGTAACCAATGAAAATAAATGGGGTTCATAAACATTTAATCAAAACATAACCTATAGAAATCAAATAGGTTTCATAATAATTTCATCATCAAATCCCATCTTGTGAAAACAATTGAGTTTCATAATCATCATACGATGGTATAAATCATTGGAGAGGTTCAAGTTTTATATACATACAATCTTTATAAACATCAAACAACCATATTAGGAATAATAATGGTATCCTTGGATGATATCCCCAGTAAAGGATAAGTAATATAAAATGATTTCATCATATATGGTATATTATTTTTAATGATAAATCACTTGGAACAAATCTTGAGAAAAAATATTTTTTATTATCCAATAATATTTTAAATCTAAAAATTTAGAAAATATATTGGAAATAATTTTAATTGATAATATTATGGAAAAATTATAATGGAGTCATTAAAAATAATTTAAAACATATATTGAGATAACAATCCTTTCAACTTTTAAAAAACTTTATAAAAATCAAACATATTTACCTTCATATTAATTGAAAATAACATTTATAATTTATAAAGTATGCTTCATAGATAATTATGTTCATGATAGTGGATATTCAATCCACGAAATTCATTTTAATGCAATGATTCCTTTCAAATTTTTGTAAAAATCCAAACAATCTTGGTTTTAGAAATGGCATGAATAATATTTTCAGATAATTTTATTGAAAGATTCAAACATGGACAAAAATTTATGTAATTAATTATTTGGTGTATTTTAAAAACATTTTGAAAATGTTTATAGAAAACATAATTTTTGAAGAAAAATTATATTAGAATGAAGAGTGAAATAATGAATACCTTTTCATTACAACAATATTTTGAACAATTGAGTACATTAAGAGAGGTAAATGAAGGGAAACATGTATTCATCATAAATAAAAAGATGAAAAGAAAATACAGTAGTTTCTTGAGATATATATCATAATAATTCATCATTTGAATCATAATAATGACAAATTTTGACAAAAAAGTAAATTGTAACTAAAAACTCTTACCCCATTGGTAACATTTAATCATAATCTCCATGAATGAATATCATTAAATGAAACTTATATCATCATTGGAAAAACAATATCATTATATTAAATGTAAAATATAGATTATTAATCTCTTACCTTATGTATCTAATTTCTTCATACACATTAAAAAACCCTGTATAAAAAATTTAATTTTATTATAAATATATTATAGATCCATTCTTATATATATCATACCACATATGATTTTATTATTATTGTTTATTTACAATCCCATGTTAATGTCACGTTTCTGGAAATAGTTATTTTCTTCATTTGTTTTATTGATTTTTTATTTTTTTGACATATTACTATGATCCTAGTTTTTTAACTTCTATACTCAACTGTACACTAAGACTATATCTAGACTACTGGGTCACATGGCCTCAAGAATGTATCTATGTACGCAATATTCTACCGATTAGGATAAAGGGTCTCAAGATGTGATAAGAAGAGGCGATACCCTCTTATCAGATTAGAAAATTAGTATTATAAAAAATAATATCAATCAAATAATAATAAAATATAGAACAATAGAAGATAAAATATATAATAAATGAATTAAATAGTTCAAGAATTTTTATACAAATATTTCATTTACATTTGATAGTATATAAAACAATAATAAAAAAACATGATACAAGATACATGGACGAGCATAAATAAAGTAATGAAGAAAAATCCTCAGTAGGAGATCTCTATGAGAATACTGATCCACAACTCAGTCCTGTGATCTTAACTCCTAGATTCCAATAAAATAGTACAAGAAAGAGTCTGTGGTCCAACTAATAATAGGACTACTCCAGTACCCTAATTTAACAGAACCCCAAGAAAGGTGTGATAAATAATCTTATTAGGATACCACCATAGTTCCATGTCATCCAATTAGTGGATATATATATATATATAACAATAGTGTGAAAGTATATGTGTAATATATATAGAATTAATCAAAAGTAAATATCCTATATTTCATGGTTCACATTTTATTACCAATACACATAATCATTTAATTTAGGAAATAATACTATAATTTAATAGTTAGGAATGCTCCAATAATAAATAGATCCATTTATTGATAAATACAATTTAATATGTATGTCTATGGAATTAATGCACACACCGACATCCCTAGTGATGTTATAATCAAAGATTCCTAAACATTCCATCTATAAAGAAATAAAAAAACTTAATCTAGGTAAGTACATAGTCTAGAAAGACACGTATTATAATTAATTTCATTAATTATTCAATTTAGAACTTTATCCTTTCCAAGGAAGTCCTAAGATGGAATCTAGGAATCTATCATGGTATAATATAAACCAACACTATACATGACCAACAACGGTGAACCTATAAAAAACCAATTTATATATATATGTTGGGTATAATATCCATACCTATTGAGTCCATCCTTGGAGATCCACTAAGGGAGTAAAGGTATATTAAAGATCCCTATTGAGTCCATCTATGTCCATCCAAGAATAACTCAGATTTATACCATTCATTCCCCTCAAGAGTCCATAATTGGAAATACATATCAAGAATCCAAGAATCACCTATGATTATGAATTCAAAATTCAAAATGAGTCCATCCATTTCAATCATCATTTGAATCCATGTGTCACTCAAGGAATATAACATTTAATATTAACGAAATAATTCAATTATACCAAGTTCATTAAACCTATCCATTTCAATTCAACCTCACCTCAATAGGTTACTCAAGACCTTGGATAATCTTAGAATCTTTCCATTTAAATAATAACATGATGATTTAATTATAAAAAAAGTCAGAAGAAAAAAAAATATATTATAGGGAAAGGTATGGGGTCATGGAATTCAGTACCTATTATTTATCCAATATATTCACAATTGATATAACAATACCATTTTAAAAAATATAGGGTCAAACCCAAGAAAATATTATTCATTACTAACCTTAGTACGTGGCTCATAGAATTGGCCTACTTAGAAGGTCTAAAATTAATTTAACTCATGTTGGAATTTCAATTACTCATATTCTAAAATCATTATAACTAGTTTCTCAGGATTATTTAAACTACTAAATGGAATATTCATTATATATCTCTTATGGAAATGTAATTACAAACTGAAAAATCATTATTATTCATGAAATGACATAACAACAGCCAATGGACATGTCCAAAATCATCCCTTAACATTAACCTATTTCGATACTTTTTTATTACATATAAATTCACATATCAATTCATCAATTTGTAATTTAATCACTATTATCATTTCAATTAGAACATCCCATAACCCTAAGAGGGAGGGAACACCCTAATGTGTTAATGAAAAATCAACTTGTGGTTTTATATGAAAATAAAAAACATACCAAAGGGATGGTTCTATATAATAAAATAATCAAAACCTATAAAACCCCATTAATAATATTCCATAATTAACAAGGCCAATACTAGATATTATAGGCCATAATTTTATTTATGGAGTTTCCTAGAAATTTTGTATATAGAATGAAAACATATACAAACATCTCAAATTTAAATTAATATCATGAGGCCACCAAGCATATATATATAGTAGATAACTGTTCTTGTAGTAGGTACAGATTTGACTTGTATCAGGAGAAAACCAAAGAATGGATGAAGACTATGAAAATATGAAAAACAGATCATGCACCCAAATAGAACAACCTATACTGAACATTATGAGAAATGAGATAAATGAAATGTATATCATAATGATGTAAATCCATAGAGACTTACATTTCTAGAATAATATGATTGATGGAAGATTTATCACCATGCCTAAAATAGGGAGGAAGATATCCCATGGTTCCTATAATAGAAATATCAGGTGGTAGGGGAAGAAGAAAAAGTAAGAAAATAGATTTTAATCTTATTATGATAGAAACAATAATTTTCCCATTAAAATCTGGGTCACACGGTTTTGATAAATATTTTATCCAAATCGTGAACCAATTATGCTACACCCCCATCATAAGAAAACAACTCACATAGTTTGTCCTACATAGTTATTCTCACTATGGAAAAACCATGGAGTGAATAATTATGAGGTTCAAACTAAGTGGAACTAAATTTGTGGAAGAGGACACAATTTTTTCAAACCACTCACAATCATTGGGGGTAACATCTACTACACTAATCAATGCAAAACGTTTTTCCATTGAGGTTACACTATTTTAGACAAACCATGGGCCCTTTACAAACCTTACAAAACTTGATTATTGTGGCATGATTATCCCAAAACACAAAAATTCATCAATGTAACCTCTCAAACCTTTATTGAGGTCATGAAATAGCACATTAAAATTTTAAAACTCTTTGAATTACATTCAGATTCCTAGTTTACAAAATGGACCATCTAGTGAACAAAAAACTCAACTTCCCCATGAATTTTATTTTGATCAAAAACATGGGACCTTATCAAATACCCACTTTAGATCATCCCATCCCTAAGAATCATCCGATATATATTGAATATATCACACCACCTATATGGGTAATTATATCTCAAAAAATGTTCACATTGAGTTTCAAAATGCCCATTGCACCTTCAAGCACTTCTTAATCAAATGTCTCTTAATCCATTTTAACCAGAGCCAATGAACTTCATCCAATTGAAATAGAAAAAGAAAACTTATCCATTCCTCTTAATCCAGAGGAAATATCACTCCATTATCTCTTAACATATGACTAAATGTGCTCCCCACCTTAGGATTTAACATAGAAAAGAGTCTGATTCCGAACAATATTTCAACTATCATCAGAAGTTCCTTAGAAAACATTTCCATGTATTCTATCAATAATCTTGAGAAATACATGAAACGATCAAATGGTTGATTCCCTATAGAAATAAATACAAGTTGATTTGGATATCTCAAAAACTCCCATCCTACACAAAATGAAATTTCCTCCTCTTGATGATTTTCTAAAATAGGTTTTCACTATAAATATTCAATAAAAAATAAGGATAAAAAATTCAAAACCATATCTGAATAACAATTTCAAAAATTCTAGGCTTAGAGAGTCAAAATATTACAATATATTTGCAATAAATCATTCCAATAAATTTTTAGTTTTCTATTAATTCCTACACAAAATATCACAATTGAAATCTGATGATGTTCCTCGATCAATCCCCCACCAGATCCTTTAAATTTTCATTTTTCAGTACGAATAATGGCGTAAAAGAAAATACAATTCAATGTAATTGCAACCCTTTAATCACACCATTAAGCCTGAAAAAAAGTATGTGGTAACCATGGTTTCATTAAACAAGAGTCTATGGAACTATCTCAACGTATCCCATACTCCATATTTATATGTTATACTTTTTTACAAAGATAATTATTCCTCATCAAATCATTGACTTAGCCTAGAGTGGCATCAACATGGTGGTAATTTCAATGGAAGCAGCTAGTATCCATGAGTCCATCAAGGAATTTATAAATGGGATCCCATGTATCATTTAAGACTAACTAGGACACAACCAAAACCACACATCCAAATCTCAATTCATATAGAGATTACAACCAAACCAAAAACCTTTAAAACCGTATGGTGTCGTATGACAAACACTCTCTTCATGTCACAAGGATGTAATCAATATATGGGAACAACCCATCCGTAAATGTAAAACAGTAAGTTGATATGAAGGATTCAATAGAATAGAATGATTGGTACACCACTAGTCAACCACTTTAATGAAGCTCAACATCAGCTACACACACTATCACCAAATGATCACATGATTCCAACACCTATGGCATTATGTGATTGATTAAGGATAACCACTGATGTCCTAAAATTCCAAAATTCTTTCAAATATTTCATTAAAAACCAACTAAATCAATGTCATGATGTAATTAAAACATGAACCATATTTAGGACATTCAAGCCTTAAGAGAATCCATGAAAGATTGACCATTTCCAAATAGTCTTATTGGTGGTGTTCCTTATACCCTAAAGGACACATATTTACCATAATCGACACACCACTCCCCAACATAGTTATAAACAAGTCATAAAAAAGAGAGACATAACATCCACTCACAAGTGAACTCAATCGGATTTTACTTAAACACAGACGGTTAAGCAATTTGAATGAAAACGAAAACCTAACTAACTCGCATTTTAAACACACGAGTTTCCATGAATTCATCGTATGGATTGGGATGAAGTCAATTTTCATTAACTCCTGGGTCACTCTACTTTAACCATGACCCAAGATTCAACTCAATTGTTCATGACTCAATGATTTCACTAAAGTCAATAGGGTGGTTACAAAATTTAAGAAAAGATGGTACCATCTATATCAACTCATACTACCCAGAGGATAAATGAAAAAATAACACATTCAAAATACTACCCACTTGATTATCATCATGATGTATTCATATATTAGATAGAAGCCACAAGATTATTTGTCCAAAATCACATTTCTCCATATGAACATTATCTTGGTGGATGACATGCTAATTCAACTATCACATATGGATAGAAAGAGTCACCCAACCTGTTATGTGACTAAACATACCCATGACATGTCTAACCAACTGAAACTGATAATTACTCTATTCTCACACCTGTAACAAGGGCCAAAGACACAACACCCACCCATGAAAATAATGGTTTTATTTAAAATCCATATGACCTATAAGGTATAATGACACTTGTATGACTCTAATCATCATAAAGATGAAAACATTATGAAGGCAGGCAAACTCTAAGTGTTCTACCTACTACCCACCTTCTCATTTTGAAACATATGTGTTGACATTATCACTAGGTCATGCCAAAAGAAGTCACCAAGCTCAAAATACATTCATCATGACACTTCTAAAAGATGAATGCCTATGGAAAACGTCCAATCAATCATTCCACGACACTCAAGGAGAAACTTATACTAACCTTTCTTGATGATTTAAAATAGATTAGACCTCCTAGGGTTCCATTTTAAATCCTTTTACAATTAATAATATTTAATATTTAAACCCATTAAAATTTTAAAAATATGGAACCCGTCAGAAATTGAATTTCTCAGAAGATATCCTTTTAAATATTTATCAGTTTTGGCATCCCATCATAATTAGGAAATTTATAATAAAAATTACCTTTAACTCATAATGAGACCTACAAGGGTCCCATAATCCAACCTAGGTACATCAAAAATAAACCCAATAGATGTTTCTGAATTATGGAGAAAAACATACCCAAATGGGCCATCCTATAAGAAACGGGCCCCATCTAACCAAATTTTGTCTAGTTGCACAATTTGATTACTAGACAGTTCATTCAAGATCTAAATTAAATAGCCTTTACATTTAAATGCATTTAAAGATATGGAATGATTGTATAAAATGTTTGAATAATATGGGTGGACACATACTTATAAATAAGTCACCCAGAAACTTTATTGTTTTGAATTTGTCACCCATTAATCAAGACCAATTCACTTATGAGACTTCACTTTAAGAACATTTATCTTTTAATAGGGTTCGATATATATATATATATATGTATGTATATCCCATAGGATGGTGGAATTTATGGGTTACCATTTCCCAATTATAATGATTTCATAGATATTAAAATTGAAAACTGTCTCGCGTTTAAATAACTCTAAATGAAATTCAGCCCGTGCTTCCATATATATATATATATATATATATTTAAAACAAAAAATAACATCTTTTATTGAGAAGTAATCATTGAAATATTTGTATAAATTACAGAATTCTGATACCATAGAAAGGCATGATAATAAATGCTAGCATCATTTCAGGTAATCACATAGTTATGTTATGTGAACATGCATGCTAAAGATGACCTAAATAGGTACAAACTATGCATAGAAGAACACCCAAGGCATAAAATCAATAAATATAAAAGCAAAAAATTCAACTACTTGTCATGAGATGTGAATTTATATGTTCCTATAATGATTCATGAATTTTTAAATCCTTGAAATACCAATCCAAGGGTAAAATTACATAAATAACATAAATCAATAAGTAGTAGAAAGTATACCATTCACTAAAAGTGAAACAATAATCAACTATAATAGAATGAAATATGAAAAACAATCCCAACCTAAGACACTTGTCCATTTCCCAAACATGGGGTTATTAGTCTGAAGTATGGCTATTTACCTTGATCCAAAACAATCCTAACCTTTTGTATACCATACCAAAATAGTAAGACAACGAAAAATCAAGGGCTATAATACCAATTTGTAATGTCCCAACATTACTAACGACTAAAATGGTCGTTGGACCATTGGGTAACATAAAATCATGCACGTCACCCTGTAAGCTAGAGGCTTCTGACTAGTGGAAAGGGTCTTAGGAGGTGATAGTGGGGAAAATAAATTTAAGGACCCGACCATAAACATAATTTATTCTAGTTCATTTTTACTAGAATTTATTTTCTTTCAGCCCACACAAAATTTTAGTTCTATAATTTTAAATAATTAGGAAAAAATGTTACATAGTAAACACATACATTACAAGTGGATAAATATACTCAGTATTTATTTTTTCCACTAAATAAAACCCTTTTAAAATAAAAAAAAATTATTTTCATATCACATATTCAATAATTTCATTATTCCACCTTCTTTTCCAATACCAATCATTATGACCATTGAAATAAAATCTATAACATGGGGTGAGAATAAAATGATTAGTAAGTGAAATAAATAATGAAACCCAATTTTTTTTAAAAAATAAAACATACCATTTACCCTTAAAAATAGATCACCATTCCAAAAAGATAATTATCTTACCTTTTAAAAATTGATGGTTTTTATGGAAACTCATAAAAATTTATGATGTATTAGTAGGTAACATGAGAAATAATTTGACAAAGTGAATAAGTGATTTTGTTATATGGAATGAATTCCATTTTCAAAACAATTTTGAATGATAAAATACAAATAAAAGGGAATAAGTGACTTCATTTTCTTTCAAAAATATTAAGGATATGTGGGGAAGAAAAATACCAAATAATGGTCATAGCGACAGAGAAGTCATTGTTTCCAAATATGTTGAAAAAAAATCATTTTTTCAATTGTAACTAAATATAAAATCTACATATAAAGAGCATAAAAACATTTCATTTAGAAAACCTTTTAATAGTATTATAAAGCAAAAGGGGTTGTTTATATACCTCATAAAATAATGTGTTATATAACATCATAATATTCATCCATGAAAGTGATTAAGATGATGTCCCTTAACAAGAGTCTCATATGTAAAGTATGTTAATTATCTACCTAAATAATAAATTTAAGTTAATTATACACATACTTTAGTCCTATTTTATCGTTTATTAATTTTTTTATTAGTTATAAACATCTTATAATTATTAATTAATTTTTTGAGTTAATGTCGGGTGTTTGGATGATATTTGGTACATGAGTACAAAAAGAATTAGGTATGATGTCAATAGTCAAAGTGGTCATTTGTCTATAATATCAAGAATAATAATAATGACATAATAATATCATTAATACATCAGTTTTAATTTTAAATCCATCCATTAAACATGTATATAAAAAATGAACAATGTTACAATCATGGAGATGGTAAGTCGTATGTACGCATTAGTAATGTTTCAATTTTTCAATGATAATAATGAAATGAAGGTAGATATTGTATTATATTTCTAGAATGATCATAATATCATTAGTACCATAATGATAATTTTAATATATATATATATATATATATATATATTTTATTTATGTGATGTGGTGATTAAAAAAAATCACATCGCTTCATTGAGGTATAATTTCACACATGTGCATGAACGACATTATCATTTTAATGAGATTGGAAAGTATGAATGTCATTAATATATTATTATATTATAAATATAAATTTTTCATTAATATAATATATAAAAATTAATTCCATCATTTAAACCTTTATTGAGAGTCAGTAATGGACCAAAATTATATCGGTTCATGGAGGTGGTAGTTGACACGTACATATGGAATATTAATTCTAATCCCATTTCATGGAATTGAATATGGATATGAGTCATGAAAAAACATTATAAAATATATGTATATTTAGGATAATGGATATATTATTTTAGCATTATTGAGGAATATTTTAAGGAATTTGAAGAAGAAATAAAATTGGAACATTTAATTGAAAATGGTATCTATTTTTTGATGATATCCAATGATTAACACCTTAACAACTCTATGGAGGGTGTTATGAATAAAATATGTCCTATATAAAATGTTTAGGTATTATAGTATGTAATTATGGGTTGAAATTATTTGATCCAAATTGGTTTTATGGTGTAATGAAAACAGAATAAATGGTTCCCTTTATAGAAGACACGAGGGGAAATCTAATAATTTTTCAAATTATGAAATAAATATTAATTAATTTTATAAATTAAATTTGACCAAACTGAAATATTTAAAATATATGTTGAATATTGGTATAAATAAAATATTAATATGAAAATTAGACAAGTTTTGATTATTTTTTCAATCCCTACCTTCTGGGTATAACCCATTTAGCTCTAACAGTTTTATTAAGTAATTTAAAAATTGATAGACAATATAATTATCTTAATATGAAAAAAGACCAATAAAAGAGTCATTTTTGAAATTTTAGGATTTATCACAACTATTTGGATGAATCATAGATTTTTAGTTACTTTATATCATTTAATATAATAGTTAATATTTTAAAATACCATTAGTGTCAATTTTGACACTATTAATATCTTGACATTTTTTTAGAAATATCATAAAATACTGATATATTCAAAGAAAATATTTTCACACATCACTAAAATTTCAATATAAACCAAAATATTCTTGTATGACTTATATTTTATCATATTATATTTATTAAAATGTTTTTAATATCATTTATTTGTTTTTTTCCATTAATGAAGAAATTGTTCCATTATCATTGTGTCACCATTTAAATTATTAATTTGTTTCCTAAAAATTAATAACAAATTAACATGATGTTGGTAATAATATTTTCATCCCAAATAAAATTTATTGTCTTGGAAATCCCTGGTATAAGTCCATATTAAAAAGACATACTTGATAAAAAATAGTGTAATAAAAAATAATTTTCATTGAATATAATATTATAACTGCATTAAAATAGTCTATGTGGTACCAAGTGGACCTAAAATCATCATAAGGATTCTATTAGTTCTAAAAAAATCATCTATTTATGTTATTATAGGTTTTAGGGTAATTATGTTATTTATAATATAGTTTTAACCTTTAATTACCCTATTTATCCTTAAATGTGGTTATATTTTTTGTCACGAACCAACCCGGGTCGACCCCGAACCGGTCACTCGAGCCAATCCGCGACATGACCCGAGAGGCGTTATCGATCCTCCTGGGTTGGCGACAAGATCCAGGGCATCACAGAGTACACGTGAGAACGATTTCGGCCAATAAAAAAATTTACTAAGAAGCAGAAATAAATAAACGATGATAAAAAAATAAAACAGCCAAAACATAACCAACCTGACCACGAACCATACTTCTCGTGACTCCGAGAGTCGATCGTCAAACTGCAACCAAATCTCCTCCACGGCGAGCAAGCTCGATTCAATCCTGCAACAGAAACTAAAAACAAGAAAATAGTATATGCGAGAGTAATAAAACTCAGTAGGCTAGCCCGATAAATCTATTCCCAAAGCACTACCAATAAAAGAAGAATTTACCAACTTCACGTTTGAACTACATTATAGAAGATATGATTTTTCACACACACACACTTTCCATTTTGAAAACAAGTAACAGTTCATTGCCCTTTTTAATTTAGAACAAGTTTAATGTTGAAAGAAATCAGTGAATTACATTTTAAAACATTTTGTGAACAATTTAGGAATCCAAACTTTAGTTGTTAGTCAAAAGGAAAATCACACACAACACACACTAAGGGAAATGGGAAAAAGTGGCACACAAGGGGTGGCATCCAAACTCGACCTCTCAATCGCCTGCCACATAAAAATAGACACTAAACGAGACATGGGTCGAACCTAGGAGATCGTGAACAAACCAGAATGTACTATACATGTGACTCATCATGAAGCATGCTCTAACTCAATGATGTTATAACGCCCTAACGCTCGGTATAGCCCTACCTGGCCTAACTGAGGGGCCCAATCCCCTAGCGGCTCCAACCACACTAAGGGCCACTAGCCAGTGCGTAATCTAAACTAGTGCAGCAATAGTTCATAGAGAATTCAATCACTATGCCAGGTTCCCATGTCAACACGTATAATCATCAGGGGTGAGTAAACAATGTAAAACTAGTCACGATGCACAAGAATCACATACTCAGCTCACCCAATCAACACACACGAAACATCACTCCAAAGAGACTTTTCAAAACATTAATTCCATTAAAAGTACCAAACGGGCCTCATGCACTCATTTAATACTAAATCATTTATAAGAATCAAAGGAACACTATCAACCTCAGAAAAAAATCATTTGAAACCCCATTTAAGAAATCTATTTTATAAAGACGAACACATTGCAACCCAAGACGTCCTTGAAAAGAAGCACAATGCATTTATAAGGGCCAACTGGGAAATTTATCAACCCTGATGTTGCACATTTAAAAGAAAACATTTTCATTTCTTTTAAGTGGCAAACATGCATTTTCATTACTGTGCAACAAATAATCCAGAGATATGCTTTCAGTGTAATGCAAAGGAATATACAGTCCCAATTCTATCAAAAAACCACTTTAATTATAATTAATTAATATTACTTCAATTTTTATAAAAATTCATGAAATGATGAGAATCAGTAAATTCTAAATTTAAAGGCAAGTGCCGAGGGGACCTACCTCGAAACGCATTCCAAACGCAATGAAACGACACACCTCACACAGGGGCGATAACGCACGTAAGGCAAGGATTGTAATGTGGGGTTTCCTCACCAACACGCTGCAATAGATGAAAAACAACTAAAACACATAAATGCTGACTTAAAATAATTTATATGGATCAAGAACGCAAAAATAACTATTATATATAAACGTTGATATAAAATAATGTATTCAAAAATAATAAAAACCACACCTCGACACTGGAGTAGGTGAAACGGGTGAACCCAAACTGCTCGCCTTCAGTGACAAGTGTTTGACGCACACCTCAAAAAGAACGAGGCACGTGACTGGTCCCGCAAACAAGAGCAGTGGTGCCGGACAGCGTTGCAGCGCTACGAGTGGCTAGCTGGATAGTACGTTGATGCTGCGGGAGGCCTACGGGTCGAAGCGAGTGTGACGGGTGCGGCGAGCAGGGCAGGTCGAGTGAGACGCGGCCTGAGGCGGTCCAGCCGAAGGCAGCGCGACTAGGGCGAGCTGGCCAGAGGCTGAGCGATCGGGGCGGGCCTGCCGGAGGCTGTGTGGGCCAGTAGCATGCTGGCCGGAGGTTTTGTGGGCTAGTAACAGGGTGGCCGGAGGTTGTGCAGGCCAGTAGTAGGCTGGCCGGATGTTGTGCGGCCGTAGCGGGCAGGAGATAGGGGCGGTTTGTAGGGAAGCGCCGACAGGGGGGTTTCGGCCGGAGGTTGTGCGGGCCAGCGAGGGAGGAGGGAGCACGGCGGTCGGGAGAGGGAGGGAGGAGCTTGCTAGGGCTCGTCCGGAAGGCAGCCGTGCGGGGGAGGCCGGGGACGCCGGCTGGGACTCGTCCGGGTGGCAGCCGCGCGGAGGAGGCCGGGACGCCGGCTAGGAGGAGGCACGACCGGAGGGAATGCCACCGGAGGAGGCCGGGATGCCGGCTGGGAGGAGGCGCGGCCGGAGGGAACGCCGCCAGAGTCGGAGAGGCAGCGGCTCGGCTGGGTGCGACCACATGGAGGAGGCCAGCGCGAGCAGAGGGGGAGGGTGGTCGCGTGGCCAGAGCGCGCAGGAGGGGCCGAGAGGGTGAGGGTCGCGTGGAGGGAGAATGGAGAAAGAGGGAAGAGGGAGAGAAAATAGGGGGGGGGGCATGATGGGAAATGGGAGAGGGGGAGAGGGAGGTAGGGTTAGAAAAATAAATAAATACATAAAAAGAATAAAAGAAAATAAATATAAAGAAATAAAAGAAAAAACAAAATAAAAGAAAATAAATATAAGAAAAGAAGAGAAAGGAATAATAGAAAATAAATAAAAACCCAAAAATACATAAATAAATAAATAAATTTAATAGTAATTATTATTATTATTACAAAACTTTTTTATTCCTAATAAAAATAATAATAAAATGTCAAAAATAATGAAAATAAAACAACACACTTATTTAAATAGATGTTTAAATATAAATACATATATTTATTTATTAATCTGCTAAACCAACTAATTTATTTAATATTCAAAAAAAGATGACCGCGCGGTTTTTGTGCACCGTACGGTTCCAAGCGGACTGCAAGAAGGCCACACATCTTAAACTTACAGAGTTCGCGCACTATCTCAAACCATAAACTCATCCCAAAAATAAATATTTAGACCGTGACTCGCCCGCACACAAGCAAAAACACCCGATGCTAAGATAAATAAAATAAATTTGGTAAATAAATAAAAACAGGTGTGACAATTCTCCCCACCATAAAGCTTTCTGCCCCCGGAAATCCATAACAAGATCAAAACCCCAAACCAAAACCGACATTACTTTACAATTTAAAGAAAAATCTAAAGAACGACAACAAAGAGATCCCGGAACAATCCCAAAAAGGGAGAGATGAACCAAAAGAACTCATGTAATAGGAACGAATTACCCGCTAAGTGTCACCCGCCCCCAAAAGTGTGACCACCTCCAGTTGATCGCTTTAAAGGACAAGGAAATTTAACAATAATAAATTCAGTCCCAACATACACACACCATAACACCATTCAACAGAACTCAACTAGTTTCTTCATCCTCAGTTCAACCTTACAACACAACATCCGGAACATCACCAATAAAAACACGACGACTATTTTGAAACTAACAAACAGGTCAAAACCGCATCCAACTCGTATCTCTTAAAACCTTATTCCAATCTGACACTGGAACTCCCACGCCAAAAATCTTTACCAAAAGAAGAATATAGAATTTTGTGGTTCCATATAAGACCAACCACAACCCAACCAAAACCTAGAACCAAACTGGGATATTGACCCGGGAAGTCCGAACAGACTCCCCACCATAAGAGACAAGCCAAACTGCATTCAATGAGACCTTTAATGGTTACCCCCACCATAAGAGTCAAGTCAGTTCATAGAATAGGACCATAAAGCCATCACTAGAGACAAAATTCATGATCATAAGAATTTTCAACATGGGGAGGCCGAATGGACTCCCCACCATAAAGCTGCCAAAGGGAGAAGAATAGGAGGACCTCCCAGCATCATCACTAGCCATCACTGCCCACAGGTGGGAGGGGGGCCCTGTCCAACACACCACCCCCACCCAGAAAGCATAAAGTGATAGGCTCTTAATAAATGAGAGCAAAGACATGACCAGGGAGTTCTTACACATAAACTAGGCATAAGGCCGAAAATTATTCTGACTACACGCTCTTACTGAGAACAACACCCTGCCGCAAGACTTCACCTTTCATTGGTGTTCCTCCGACTATGCGCTAGCTTCACACTGAGGCCTGTGGCTGGAGCTTTGATGAATGAAGCATATTTCAGCTTCGTAGTCAGGTTTTTGAAACCCCAGAATCATGACAGAAGAACCAAAATTTTAACAATCAAACATCCATAAGATCAAAGGTTTAAAAAAAGTTCAGCCACAACCATTCTTTCAACTGAAAGTATAGAACACCACAAAATAGTAGAGGTAGAGACTACTACATCAAATAAACATCACACGAAGAAAACATAAAGCTCATCCACTAACATCTCCCTACTCCTGCTGATGGGCTGATGTGACCTTCGATAATCTGGGTCTGGGTTTAGCGTGCTTCTTGGAAACACCTTGGGAGAATCTCTTCATGTGACCTAGACATCCACAGGTGTGGTAGGGTCTTGAAGCACTCAGCCACATCGGCTTCTTGTTACCCTGCTTACCACACTGGTTATAGGTTATGACATTACGCTGTGAAGAAGTTGATTGAAGGCCTAAGGGCCTCTTGATTCCTCTATTAGAGCCCCCAGAGTCAGGTCACTTCCCATTCTTCCTATCGTCATCCTCTTCACTGTCACCCATGGTTGGGGAAGGATTTTCAACCTCCTGTCCTCCTGGGAACTCAGATTCAGCCAGAAAGGCTTTCTCCACAACATCCGAGAAAGTGGTTAGGTTGAGCTCTTCCACTTTTGATCGTAGTTCAGGTCGAAGCCCTGACTCGAATTGTCGTGACTTCCTGGGATCATTTGCAATGAACCATTGATCGTACAGAACTAGGTCTACGAAATGTCTGTAGAACACCAGTACCGATTAAATGCCCTACTGAAGACAACACAACTCCATCCTCTTCCTCAGCTTCGTCAACATAGAGAAGTGTTGTTGATGAATGAGGACTTGAAAAACTCCCATGTCAGACCTTCCCGAGGATTGTTCCGAGACATGGACTTCCACCATTTCCAGGTTGGGCCATCAAGCATGAAGGTAGCCAACATCACCTTTAATGACTCAGGTAGCCCAATGAAACTAAACTTCCTCTCAATCTTCTGCAACCACTCTTCTGCCTCAAGAGGCTCTGCTTGTCCATAAAAGAGAGAAGGGTTAAGCTTCTGGAACTCCAGAACATAATCGATGGGCTGATCAACTGGAGGATTAGCTGAGGATGCACCACTTAAAGCTGCACCTTGAGCATCCATCGAGCCTTCATGGGGGAGAACACTACGGGACAAAGAAACGAGGAACTTGATAAAAACATAATCGATACCATTTTAAATTCAACATTGATCAATGAACTTAAAAATGAAGGAAAACCCCATTCACTAAAGGTGGAAACTAGTAATGATGGGTGACTCGACCATATGGTTGGCGGGCATATGTCAGCCATACTATCATCACTGAGAGCATTGTAGGGTGAAGTCTCTTGCTCCACAAGACTTGCCAGGCCCTGCGAGCTCACAGAGCTAATTTCCCAACTCCCTTTTCATTTCCCAACATAAAACAATCCAAAAGACCCAAAAGACACTAAGAACCCGGTCATATCATGGTAACTTGAGGTTCAGAACGAGCAAGGGTTCATGATGTCCTTCCCGTTTCTACGCCTCAAGTCCGAGCAACTTTAGTCCCTTTACCATGACAACTCCAAATAGAAATGGGCACTCCGAAAAACAAGGTCTGCTCAGGAGCCAACCTCCACTGATACCATTTTGTCACGAACCAACCTGGGTCGACCCCGAACCGGTCACCCGAGCCAATCCGTGACATGACCCGAGAGTCGTTCCCGATCCTCCCAGGCTGGCGACAAGCGCCAGGGCATCACAGAGTACACATGGGAATGATTTCTCCAAATAAAAAAATTTACTAAGAAGCAGAAATAAATAAAAGACGATAAAAATAAACATCCAAAACATAACCAACCTGGCCATGAACCAAACTTCTCGTGACTCCGAGAGTCGATCATAAAACTACAACCAACTCTCATCCACAGCGAGCAAGCTCGAGTCAATCCTGCAACAGAAACTAAAAACAAGAAAACACTATAGGCGTGAGTATTAAAACTTATTAGGATATCCTAATAAATCTATTCCCAAAGCACTACCAATAAAAGAAGAATTTACCAACTTCACGTTTGAACTACATTATAGAAGATATGTGTTTTCACACACACACACCTTCCATTTTGAAAACAAGTAACAGTCCATTTCCCTTTTTAATTAAAACAAGTTTAATTTTCAAAGAAATAGGTGAATTTCATTTTAAAACATTTTTTGAACAATTTAGAAACTCAAACTTTAGTTGTTAGTCAAATGGAAAATCCCACACAACACACACTAAGGGCAATGGGAAAACAGTGGCACACAAGGGGCAGCATCTAATTTCGACCTCTCAATCGCCTACCACATAAAAATAGACAATAAAGGAGACATGGGTTGAACCTAGGAGATCGTGAACAAACTAGAACGTACTATACATGTGACTCATCATGAAGCAT
The DNA here is from genome assembly GCA_963277665.1 of Viscum album. Lineage (NCBI taxonomy): Eukaryota > Viridiplantae > Streptophyta > Magnoliopsida > Santalales > Viscaceae > Viscum > Viscum album. The sequence continues at coordinate 2,035,697,015 of OY728164.1, forward strand.
GCTCTAACTCGATGACGTCATAATTCCCTAATGCTTGGTATAGCCCTAGCTGGCCAAACCGAAGGGCCCAATCCCCTAGGGGCTCCAAACACACTAAGGGCCACTAGCCAGTGCGTAATCCAAACTAGTGCAGCAATCGTTCTTAGAGAATTCACTAACTATGCCAGGTTCCCATGTCAACACGTATAATCATTAGGGGTGAGTCAACAATGTAAAACTATTCATGATGCACAAGCATCACATACTCAGCTCACCCAATCAACACACACGAAAGATCACTCCAAAGAGACTTTTCAAAACATTAATTCCATTAAAAGTAACAAATGGGCTTCATGCACTCATTTAATACTAAATCATTTCCAAGAATCAAAGGAACACTTTCAACCTCAGAAAAAAATCATTTGAAACCCCATTTAAGAAATCTATTTTATAAAGAAGAACACATTGCAACCCAATCCATCCTTGAAAAGAAGCACACTGTATTTATAAGGGCCAACCAGGAATTTTATCAACCCTGATGTTGCACATTTAAAAGAAAACATTTTCATTTCTTTTAACTGCCAAACAGGCATTTTCATTACTATGAAACAAATAATCCAGAGATATGCTTTCAGTGTAATGCAAAGGAATATATAGTCCCAATTCTATCAATACACCACTTTAACTATAATTACATAATATTACATCAATTTTAATAAAAATTCATGAAATGATGAGAATCAGTAAATTCTAAATTTAAAGGCAAGTGCAGAGGGGACCTAACTCGAAATGCATTCCAAATGCAATGAAACGACACGCCTCACACAGGGGCGCTTGCGCACGTAAGACAGTGACTGTAATGTGGGGTTTCCTCTCCAACACGCTGCAACAGATGAAAAACAAATAAAACACATAAATGCTGACATAAAATAATTTATATGGATCAGAAACGAAAAAATAACTATTATATATAAACGTTGATATAAAATAATCTATGCAAAAACAATGAAAACCACACCTCGACACCGGAGTAGGTGAAACGGGTGAACACAAACTGCTTGCCTTCGGCGGCAAGTGTTCGACGCACACCTCAAACAAAACGAGGTGTGTGACTGGTCACGCGAACAAGAGAAGTGGTGCCGGAGAGCGTTGTGGCACTACGAGTGGCTAGCCGGACAGTGCGTTGACGCCGCGGGAGGCCTACGGGTCAAAACGATTGTGACGGGTGCGACGAGCAGGGCCGGTCAAGTGCGGCGCGGCCTGAGGCGGGCTGGTTGAAGGAAACGCGACTGGGGCGAGCTGGCCAGAGGCTGTGCGATTGGGGTGGGCCTGCCGGAGGCTGTGTGGGCCAGTAGCAGGCTGGCCGGAGGTTGTGCGGGCCAGTAGTAGGCTGGCTGGAGGTTGTGCGGCCGTAGCGGGCAGGAGACGAGGGCGGTTTGCAGGGCAACGTCAGAAGGGGGGTTTTGGCCGGAGGTTGTCTGGGCCAGCGAGGGAGGAGGGAGCGCGACGGTCGGGAGAGGGAGGGAGGAGCTAGCTGGGGCTCATCCAGAAGGCAGCCGTGCGGGGGAGGCCTGGACGCTGGCTGGGACTCGTCCGGGTGGCAGCCGCGCGGAGGAGGCCGGGACGCCGACTGGGAGGAGGTGCATCGGGAGGGAACACCACCGGAGGAGGCCGAGACGCCGTCTAGGAGGAGGCACGGCCGGAGGGAACGCCGCCGGAGTCGGAGAGGTAGCGGCTCGGCTGGGTGCGGCCGCACGGAGGAGGCCGGCGCGAGCAGAGGGGGAGGGTGGTCGCGCGGCCAGAGCCCGCAGGAGGGGCCGAGAGGGAGAGGGTCGTGTGGAGGGAGAAGGGAGAAAGAGGGAAGAGGGAGAGAAAAGAGGGGGGGGGGGGCGATAGGGAAGGGGAGAGGGGGAGAGGGAGGTAGGGTTAGAAAAATAATAATAAATAAATAAAAAGAATAAAAGAGAATAAATAGAAAGAAATAAAAGAAAAGAAATAAAATAAAAGAAATAAAAGAAAAGAAATAAAATAAAATAAGAGAAAATAATAATAGAAAATAAATAAATACCCAAAAATACCTAAATAAATAAATAAATTTAATAGTAATTATTATTATTATTACAAAACTTCTTTATTCCTAATAAAAATAATAATAATAAAATGTCATAAATAATAAAAGTAAAACAACACCCTTATTTAAATATATGTTTAAATATACATATATATATTTATTTATTAATCCGCTAAACCAACTAATTTATTTAATATTAAATAAAATTATGACCGCGTGGTATTTTCGCACCGTACGGTTCCAAGTGGACTGCAAACAGGCCACGCGTCTTAAACTTACAGAGTTCGCGCACTATCTCAAACCATAAACTCATCCCAAAAATAATGATTTAGACCGGGACTCGCCCGCATACAAGCCAAAACACCCGAAGCTAAGATAAATAAAATAAATAAAAACTGGTGTGACATTTTTTCACAAAAGTTAGTATTTAATTAGTCCAAATAGGGCCAATTGACATAATTTATTAATTATTATTACAAATATTTAATGCATTTTTAAAAAACTTAAAAAACATAATTGGAATAAAATAATGAAAAATTAACTTAATTGACAGAATAAGAAAACACGTTTTTAAAGTAAAAACGTTCAAAAGTTTACCAAGTTCTCATATCCAATTTAATATGAAACTGATTCCAATGACATATATTAGATTTTATAATAAACAATTATATAATTATAGTGTAAAATAGTTAAGAAATATTATTTTTATATGAAAAATATTTATTATGAAAAAGTAGTTTTCAATTAAAATGCATTATTTTTTTTCATTATGCATCAAAAAATGAATCTTATTATAAAAATACCAAAAATTTAAATAATTTAATCTTAGAGGTCCAGTTTTCATATAAAAAGTTTATTTTGTATCAAATTGAACTTATAATAGTTTTAAAAACTTGATTTAATATGGGTTTACCATCAAAAGGCTGTAAAACTACCCTTTTTATACAAATACTATTTTTTACATAAAATTCAATTTGGTTCTTCATAATATATAGAGAACAAATAATATGAATTTTAAAAAGTAAAATAAATATATTTCATAAATATTTAATTAATATAACACAACAAGTGTGATTTATTAACATATTTTTAAAAATAACACACTTTTACATTTAAATTGTTTTTCAGAAAAACATTACCTTTTATTTTAAAAAGGGATTTACATTCATTTATAAATAATGTTTCACCAAATAATTAATTATATATACAAGTGTAAACCATAATTTAATAATTTATCCAATAATTATCATTTGTGTTATTCTAATTACCCGGTTTAAATGGTAACATTTATATAATATTTAGTTGTTCAGTTAATATCAATGTGGGGTATCGTGTATGCTATCCAAAATAGTTTTTCTTTTAAAAAATACGAATATTACAATCCACCCACCTTGGAAACTTCATCCTGAAAATTTGAATTCGGGGTCAGTAGTCAGTTAATAATGTATAAATTTTTAAAATACCTATATTGAAACCTCAGACGAGAAAAAATATTAATAATACTACCACTTTAAAAGAATTAAAGGTTAGTATGAAGATCACCATATAAATACTAGCATTACATGAAAAAATTGATATTCAAGAGAAAAATAACCATAATGTTCTATTGGAGAGTGATGGAAAAAAATTTTAGGTCAATGTTATGGATAAGAAACCATAAATATATGATGGGTTAAATGGTGATAGATTTTTTAGTAGGAAACGCAAAGGGAAAACATTTTTTTAACAAAATATTTCAAACATTTATTATTAAGATTCTCATATTTTATTGAATCACACTATCCAAAAAATATTGTCTATATAGTTTTAAAATATTTATAAATTAACCAAAAAATGGTTATTATAGGAGAAGATTATTCCGAAAAACAAAATTACTAGTTTAAAATATAAAATTCAATAGGGATACCCAAATTTCATCATATTCCATTTTACAATTACGTTTTTTAAAATTCCTAATAGTAATACAATGTAATATTTAAACTCAAAAATTATATTCATGCCATAATATTAAAAGATAAATTTTATGAATTATCTCCAAATAAAAACAATTACTTTTGAAGTGTCATAGCAAAATGTAATTTCCTAAATCAAGTATTCCCTATTCTAAGTTAGTCATTTGTACAAAATATATGAATATTTCTAAGTCAATAATAAAATAAATGATTATTCAAAAATATAATTCAACCATCAATTTTGAATGAAAATCCCACAGTTATATTTAATATAATCTTATAGGATTCCAAAAACATAAAACATATTCTGAAACAATATTAATCAGTTAATAACAAAAAAAATCAAATCCAAAAGTTATCAATTCGATAAAACATATGTTACCAAAATCAACATATTCCTTATCCATCAAATTTTATAACTAAAAATGAAAATTTCATACTAACCCGGTACTTCCCATAGGCTAGTGGTAGGTGATGTACCCTTGTTGCCCTTCAGTTTTGGGTTCGATTCCTTCAACCTTTACGGATGAGATGGGTTTTCACCCATCCTGTGGGTTGTCCTTTTTATGAAACTATATAACTCTTATAACATTCCTAAAATATGATAAAATACTCAAAAATAATTATTACATGTTTTAACCACAAATGTGATCTCAGAACTTTCATTTAGCATCCCCAATTGTAATATACCTTAATTTACTCAAAAAAATTTATCTCTAAATATACCATTCACAAACATTAAATTTCATAACATAAATTCTAAAAATGGTTTCAACGAAGTCAAACATATGATAAACCTGAAAATTATAAACCCATGATGATATCCATATCTTTTAAGAATAAATCATAATCTCCAATGTTGTCTAATCCTTTCTCTGATACAAACTATAAGGACTCGACCGTAAACATAACTTATTGTTGTTCATTTTGAATAATATTTATTTTCTTTCATTAACATTGATATTTTAGGTCTATGGTTTTTTATAATTAGAAAAAACACTTACATATTAATCCCATATATAACATGTTGATATTTATATTTAGTATCCATTTTTCCACCAAACAAAACCCTTGTAAAATAAAACATAGTTCATTTTAATGTAACGTCTTCAACACGTCTATCAAGACACCTTATTTGTCCTTAAAAATCATTAAGACCATTAATTTTTTTTAATGTTTTTAATGAGAACAAAAAATTTCATTAAGGTTTCTAAAGAAATAAAACCATTAGTCTAGTGAAATCCCATAAAACATTTCCTTAAAATAAAACATAAATTTTTACCCTAAAAAATAGATCATCATTTTATAATGATAATTATATTAACTTTTTAAACTGTAAAATTTTCATGAATTCTCATAATAAAACATATATTATTGAATTTGGTAAATTTAGATGTAATAATTCTGAAATTTAATAACCATACGATCTTCTTACATTTATGTCACTCTAACTAATGGAATATCTAAACAGTCAACATCCATACTTGTCACTCTTACCAATGGAATATCCATATAGATGACTTCCAAACCCAATGCATCTGAGGTTATAATGTAAAAAACCATCTTTGGTTTATCATGCAACCAAAAATCCTTTTTTTCATGTATCCACCCACTATATGTCCAAGTACCACTATAAAATCACAACACATAAAAGGTTTCTATTTTTAAAATTTAACTCATAATATTTCAATTCTAATGAAAATAATTATTTCCAGATATTGAAATAACAATTAAATTTTCTAAAAAATATTAATACCAAAATACTCATAAAATTGAAGAATTGATATATTTTTCTTTCAAAAGAATTTTTTCATTTAGATAATTTCAAATATCAAATAATGGTCACACTGGCAGAGAAATCATTGTTTTTGTATATGTTAAAAAACATTCCTTTTCTTATTTGTGAACTAGTAAAACTCTCCATATAGAGGGAATTGAGATATTTATTTTTGAAAACCATTTAATATAAATAAAATTTATAATGGGTCTTTTATACACCACCTAATGTATGGTTGTGTATAACATCAAAATATTCTTTAAGGAACCGAGATTGAGATAAAGACCTTTATCTCGAGTCTGATTCATAAAGTGTGTTCTTTATCATTCGGGATAATAAACTTAAGTTAATCATTAAAATTATTCAGAATAATTTTATGTTTTAATATTCCTTTTATATCAAATAATAAATAGATATAAAAATTACATTATAGTTTGTGTTCAAATCGTATATTTTAAATTCAATTGCTACGTTAGTCCTAAATAAAATTGGTATGACGTCAACATTCAAAGTGGTCATAAGTCCATAATATCCAAAATAATTTTCATAAAATAATAATCACATTCATTCATAAATGATAAATTTAAATAAATCTATTAAAATTCTTATGAAAAATGAACAACATTACAATCATGGAGACATTAATCCATATGTACATATAAGTAACGTTGTCATTTTTAATGATAATTTTGTAAATAAGGTAAATATTATTATTTTTTCCATATTTGTCATTATATCAATAATATAATATAAATAATATAAAAATAATAATAAATATTATCCTTGTGATGTGGTGATTAAAAATGAATCACATCGCTTCATGGAGGCGATAGTTCACATGTACGCGTGGATGGCATTATCATTTTTAGGATCATATAAATTAAGAACATAATTTATAAATTATTCACCTATAATGATAAATATTTCATTAATATTACATTTAAACACTAATTAGATCATTATAAAATTATTGAGAGTTGGTAATGTAAAATGAATGATATTGGTCCGTGGAGGTGATAGTTTACACATACACGCATATAATTAATTATTTTCCTATTTCATGGAATTATTTATTGATATGGGTCAAGAAAAAAATATAATAAAATATAACAGTATTTTGGATACATGATTTATTATTTTATGATGGTTTAAGGACACATGAAGTAACTGGAAGAAGAATTAAAATAGAATCACTTAATTAAAATTGATACATATTCTTTGTAGGATATCCTATGATTAACCCCTTAACACCTCAATGGAGTGTATTACTCTAAAAAGAAGACAAATAGAATATGGGTAGGGATCCTAAGAAAGAAATTTTGGCACATATTACTTGAACCTAATAGGTATTTAGGTTTATGTAAAAGGGAATAATGGGCTCCCTTTTATAAGATCGCGAAGGGGAACTCCTGAAATTCATCAAACTATTAAATTAATATAAAAAATTTTACAATTTAAATGGTCCCAAACTAATTAATTAGAAATATAGGATGATTATGGGTGAAAATTAATTAATAAAATTAAAATTATAATAGATCTGAATATTTCTTATCCTTTTATCTTTTTTAACCCTTTTAACTATCAGTAGTTTATTAAGTAATTTAAACATTGAGGGTCAATATAATTACCATTACATGATAACCGAAAAATAATAGAGTAATTTTTATTATTTTAGGACTTATAAAATCTATTTTGATGAATTTTTGTTTTTTATAAATATCATATAATTTAATAATATATTTAATATTATAAAATACCAATAGTGCCAATTTTGACTATATTCATTGCACGAGTTTTAAAAAATATCATAACTTCATGGAATTGTCAAAAAAACTATTTGAAAACAAAACTACCATTTAAATTCATCCATATAATTATTTTATGAGATAAATTATATTAAATTATTTTCATGAAAATATTTTTAATACCATTTATTTTATTCATCAAGTAATGATTCAATTGTTTCATCATCATTGTGTGACCATTTAAATTAATTAATTATTTCATAAAAAATTGATAAATAAATAATAATTATGTAGGTAAAAATTTTATATTTATAAATAAAATAGTTAGTCAATGATATCCCCTTTATAATCACATAATAAAAATACTTTAATTGATTAGAACAAAAGTGTAATAAAAAATATATTTTATAGAAAAAATAGCATAATTGCATTAAAGTAATCTAAGTGGCTCCAGCTAGGCTTAAAATAGAAAGAAGAGTGATAATGGATGGGAAAAAGTAATCCAATTAAATTATTAAAAGTGTAAGGGTGATTTCATATATTTATATGTGAATGTATTCCTTTAATTACACGATTTAAAAATAACTATGATAATAATGTTTTTTAAAAAGTTACTAATCATAATGTCCAAAAATAAAAAAGGACATATTTAAATAATTTGGAAATTTTTATTCGAAATATGGAAAAATTATTTCAAAATTTATATACAATAATTATAAAAAAATTAATTAAAAAATAATCTCATTGATGCAATAAGGAGAACAAATTTTAATGTAAAATCATTCAAAAGTTCGCAGTGTTTTTATATCCAATTTCATTGTAAAATTAATTCCAATGTCCTAAATTGGATTAAATTATAAAAATGATCTAATTATTCATTAAAAACATTAAAAAATTTTATTTTACAAGTATAAATAAATTTGATGAAAAAGTAGTTTTCAATCAAAATGCATTATTTTTTACACTATTCATCAAAAATTGAATCTTATCAGAAAAAAATAACCAAAATAAATTTTGATGTAGTTATTCCAAATAAAAACATTATTTTGTTAAATATGACTTATAAATGTATCAAAAACTAGATATTAAATGGGGTCTCTATTAGAATTCACTAAAACTGCCCTTTTAGAAAAATACTTTTATATACAGAAACATGAATATGATTATATATCAGGTCTAAAAAAGGATAACATGAAAGTAAAAAATTAAATAAAATAAATTTCATATATAATTAATTAATAAAATCATTTAGGAGTGATTCATTAAACTATTGGTATAAAACAAACATTTTCAAATTTAAATTGTTTTCCATAAAAACATTTGATTTTATTTTAAAAAGTGTTTTACATTTATTTATAATTAACTTTAAATAAAAGAACTAATTATATAAACAATTATAAACCATATATTTATAATTTAGTTAGAAATTTTCATTCATGTTATTTTAAAGGCTATGTTTTAACAATAACAATTAAATATTAATAATTTTTCTCTTAAGACTGATTTGTTGCATCGTATATGCTATCTAACATAGTGTTTTCTTTTAAAAACTAGGGTTGTTACACTATGACATATTATCATAGTATAAAAATGGAATTATAGAAAATATTAGTAGAAAAATAATAATAAAAGACATAACATTGGAAGAAAAAAATATAAAAACAGAATTAATGTGGCCAATCTAGTTTATTCAATGCTTGCATGTCTAGTTGATTATACATAAATAAAATAAAAGAAATAAAACATGCTTAAAGATACAAGGTTGTACATAAATAATGGAATGAATATAAGTCTTAGAAAGAGAACTGCATGAGAAACATGATCCCTAGCTCATTAATGTTCTCTAAATCCCAGATACCAGTAAAACAACTCGAGAAAGAGTCAATGGTCCTGTGAACAAAAGGTTTACTCAGGCACTTGAGTGTAATGGTAGCCTGATATGGGTGTGAGAAATTATCTCATTATGTTGAATCCTAGGGTCTATTCCCTCCAATAAGGGGATATATATTACAATAGTGTGCATGCAGATATATAATAATGAAGTACTCAAAAGTAAACATCCTATAAGTCTAGGTTACCATTTGATAACTAACACACTTAATCATTATATTTAAAAAATAATTATATGATTTAATATTTAGGATGTTACCAATTATAAAGAGATCATTCAATTGATAAATCCAATTTAACATTCATGTTTCAAGACCCAATGCATAGCCCAACATCCCTCATAATGTAGTCATCAAAGATGCCTAAACAAGCCATCTATAAAGTAATAAAATTAAAAAAAATCCAAGATTGTTATTTTTATTTAGAAAACATGTCATATAATTAATTTCATTCATTATTCAATTTATAACCTGATATCATCCATGGGATTCCTATGTTGGAATCTAGGTAAACCTCCAAGTATAATATAAACACACACCCTACAAGCTCGTCCATAGAGAACCTCCCCAGAACCCATGTATCGCTCAAGGTAGGGTATAAAACCCCCTCTAATCATGTTTTTCCTTGGAGGACCACTAAGGGAGCCCAGGTATCACCCAAGAAATTATTATCGATTCCACATTAGTCTATCCATTTAATTCTGATATTAATCCATATATCACTCAACATATATTAAATAGCCATTACGAGCCCATACATAGGAGTCTAAGTATTAATCAAGTGTATAACAATCAGTTCCATCATGATTACGTCCTTATAAATCAATATCTAGAGTCTATGTATCACATGATCATAATCCGAAAAACCTCTAAATGATTCTATCTAATTAATTCATCATTTTAATCCAAGTGTCACTCAAGGAATATAACATTCAATATTAACTATACAATTCAATTATACCATGGGACATCAACCTATAAAATTCATTTCAAACTCCCCTATAATGATTACTTAAGACATTTTCCTTTCATAAAGTCGTTCCATCCAACTACTCACATGGGTATTTAATTATAACATGCATCACATTCCTAAACAATCCATTACAAAGCACAGTCTAAGGTCAAAGATTCCACTCCCAATTATTTATACAATCAATTCAAAATTGATATAACAATCCAATTTTAATCAAGTGCCAAAGCCAAGAATATATTATTTCTATGTCACCTTAGTATGCTACTCATGGTGTTATCCAACTCATAAGGCTTTCCTTTAATTCAACTAATGTGGGAATTTCAATTAATCACTTGGTAAAATATTTATAATAGGCTTCTAATTATTAAATGAAATATTATATGGAATATTTTTTATCTATCTCACATGGGTATATCAATACAAAATTGAAAATCACAATTAATCCATCAATAAAAAAAAGATATAAAGGTCAATGTCAAAATTATCCTTCATATTTAACCAATTTAGTTAAACTATATATTACTATTAAATTCACATATCAATTAATTGATTTACAATTTAATCAAAATTATTATTTAATATAAAACATCCCAGGACCATAGGATGTAAGGCACACCCTAAGGTGTCTCAGAAAAATCAACCCAAGGTGGTCTATCAATATAACCATTACACCAAAGGGACGGTTCTATTCAATTATAGGTTCACAACCAATAAAAAACAATTAATATCCATTTCAATTATCTAGGCCAAGACTATAAATTCTACAATTTAATTTCATTTAAAGAGAGCCCCAAAAATTAGGTTTGTAGTATGATGAATTATATAAACCAATTCAATTTCAACAAAAACTCTGGAACCACCTACTATAGTTCTATAGTGTTTTTCTCTTTCAGTAAACACTCTTGATTTTACTCATATTGGTAGAAAAATGATGAATGGATAAAGACCTTGAAGATTGAAAAATAATATCTTGCACCTAAATAGTGTAGCTAATACTAAAATAATTGAGGAACAAAAAAAATGTATGTAGATCTTACCAGTGTGGATCTATAGATACGGACATATCTTGAATCAAATGACTGAAAGAAGAGTTAATTCTATGACTATAATATAGTGGAGGAGAGCCCAAGGTTTTGGGAAGAGGACTCTCATGTGGGAGGGGGAAGAATAAAAAGTAAGGAACATGATTTTAATCACATTATGTTCGAAAAATAAAATTTTACCTTTAAAAATGGGACACGTGGTTTGGCCCCATGATTTTTCCATACAAATCACCAATCATGCCACACCCCTTCATAAGAAAACGCCTCACTTGGTTTGTCCAAAATGGTTATCCTAATAGTTCACAAACTATGATGTGAATAGTGTTGAGGTATTACTTAAGTGGAATTCACCATGTGTGGTAGTTTCAAAGTTTTGTCAAACCATTCACAATTCGTGTACTCCCCTCATCAAGGTTGCGCAGTTTCCCACAAAGGTCTCACAGTTTCCAAAAAACCATGCACCCTATACAGACATTCCCAAACTTGATATTAAGGGACCAACAATATGGAAACATAATGAGTCTTCCAAGGAACATCTAATTCCATTAAAAGAGTCTAAAATCTAATCATTTAAATTTCTCCACTCTCAGAGTTAAGTTCTAATGCTTTTTTACAAAACAAATTCTCTAGTAAACACCCAAAATCAAATTCCACAATAATTTTATATAGTTTAGAAACATGGGACCTTATAGTTTCATCATCTTTATAATGTTAATAATTAAAATATTTCACATAAATTTGTCTTATTTGTTATGTGTAATCCAATAATGTAAGAGATTAAAAATTAAATACATTGTTCATGTAGATAGTAGGTTTTTCATAGGCATGCACATTTCTACCATTTTCTTGATGGATTGAAAAAATAAAGGTAGATAATAGTTTACAATTATAGAATCCTTATGATGTAATATATAAAAAATATATTCATAGAAATTATCCTTATTAATTTACATGGAAATTATAAGTGAAAATGAAATACATATTTTCACGGGGTGGAATTTTTCATCACATATAAGTGACATTATCGAATCTCCCATGTATTGGAAAGAAAGAAGGTAAATATGAAATAATAATTACATACCTATTTAATGTCATAAATATAATATAAAAATGTTTAATATATCATTATATATATCCTTAAATGGTTGTTATAGAAAACAATCTACATTAGTTCGTGAAGCGGTAGTCTGTTGTATAGACGAAAGATGGTTTCATTTTCCATTTGATGGAAGTGGAGATAGATATAGATTTTCAAATTATCATAATATAATATAATTATATTTTATATAATTTTGTTTATATATTTAATATGTTTTGACATAATTTATGGTGGAAAAAGAAGAATTAAAAAGAAAGAGTTTAGTGGAGAAAATCACCTTCACTTAAAAGAACTTCCTTTGCACCGCTTATTAAAGACCACAATTTCGGTCTTTTGGGAGAAACATATGCCCTAAAATATTTATATTGATGTTCGGGATTGATTTTGGATGGGGTTTTTGGAAATATATTTATTTATTGGTTTGAATATGTGAATGGTTGTGGGGGCCTTTTATAAGTGCGGCAAAAGATACGCACATAGAACACGCATGGAAGTTTTCCATAAAAATAAAAAATTAAAACATCATTCATCTAAAAAAACTATTAATTACCATATATTAGATCGTTGGAAATATTATAATTAAACATTTTCATAAAAAATTAATTTTACAAGTGTTATTGTCATTTTAATCCTTATCTTCATATTTCATCCCCTGGTAAACCCATTTTTACCAAAACTACTATTTTTGTTAATATTTTTAACAATTAAGTATATACAAAAATTAAGTTAAAATTATTGTATATTATTAATTATTATTATTAAAATTATGAGATATATTTTTTCAAATTTCGTTCATATAATTATAAAATTCTAATTTTAAATTAATATAGTAGATGCAACAAGAAAGTATATTTTTAATGAGAAAATGTTTTAATGCTAAAAAACATTAATTTAAAAATTTAATATGAAATTGATTCAAATTTCCTAAATTAGATTAATAGAAATATAAGAGATCTAATTTTAATTTTTATACTAAAATAAAATAATTTAGGGGGGTTTTTCTAAATCATTTATAGAAATGAAAATTCTTAATAAAAACCAGTACTTTTCATTATTCATCAAAAAATTTATCTGTTCAGACAGTTTAAAAAAAATTAACTCAATGATAATTTTAACATCATGATATAAAATATAAAGTTTATTTGAGATTTTTTTTCTATAATCGTAAAAAATTAATTTCTAAATAATGGTACTAATGGTGATAAGATAGCTTTATAGAATAATATAGTTTTAATACATAAATTTTGATTTATTATTTTCTCCCATCTAAAAAAATATGAGTTTAATGTTTAACATTTTACTGATTATATAATATAAAATTTCATAAATTTATTTAAAAAATTATATTTGGTTAATTTATTGGTCTAAAACACATTTTTTTGCAAAAAATAATTTCTATGTGAAATATTTAGTTTATTGTTGAATGTTTTTTATTTTTATTTATTACTAATTGGTCACCAATAAATTCTTTACATGTGTATGTGTAAACCATATTTGTTTTTAATTTTTTGACTCTTATTCATATTTTTCATGGCAATGGTTAGGTTATAACTATTATATTATATAATAATATGTCAATAGTATGTCAAATTTCATTTAAACTTGGTGTTGCCCATAACAGAAGATAAACATGGTGTGTCATGTAATGAAAAAAAAATTGAGTGTTGTTCAAAAGACAAGATATAGTCAATGTTGAATTTAATTAATGATGATCTTTATGATTCATGTAATAAAAAAAAGATCAAAATAAATTTATTTATTTTAAACAAATATTTCAAAAAATCATTGGGTGATATGTAGTCGGTCCATCTAGATCCTCCAGAGAAGTAACTATATTGAGGGATGAATGAAGTGTGTTATAAATTTCAGTTTCCATGAATGTATAATTTTAGTTAAATTGAAATTAATCTTTTAGGACTCCCTAATATCGAAGAGTCCATTTAAATTTGGTTTCTAGATTTTGATGTATCTATCAACAAATGAATACCTTCAAAATTAAAAATAGACATTTAGGGTGACTGCCAAATTAGGGTCATTACTGGTGTGTATGAAATTAGAAATGAAAATATATTTCATGTTTAAACTGAAATAAATATCATCATAAAATGTAAAAAAAACAATGGTATGGTCTAAAAATTCATGAATGATTTTACACAAACCATCCATTTGCAGTTTCACTTTATTTCATTGAAAGAGAACACAATAGATGGTCACAAATATAAAGAAATAGAATGGGATATTCATTAAGAATCATTTTTGTGAACCTGTTTGAAAAAAATTCAAGAGAGAGATCATAAAATTTCATAATTTTCCATGTGAATTTGTTGAGATGTTCATTATTAAAGATCTTGATATATTTTATTCTTAATGAACCCGTGTTAATGGGATTACTTCATTCTATCCATGCCACATTTAGAAGATTTTTTCATTGAACCAATCCAGTCCAGATGATGATCCTTGTCTAATTTTTCAATTATTTAACATATCTCCAAGGGTATTTCTAGATGGATATGGAATACCAAAATTTAAAGGTGATCACTAAGTTGATAAGAAAAATTCCACCAACCTGGGATATAGATTTTTTTAACAAATATCCACCAGATTAGTTATGTTAAAACATATATTATCAATTTAGAAACATCAGATATTACCCCATTAATGTGGGACACCATATTTTTTAAATGGAAATTCACCTCTTTTCAACCTAAGAAATATGGAAATAATATTTTCCCTTATATTAGTAACTCTATCACCAAATTCAATAACTAGTTTATTCAAACTGATGGAATATCTGGAATATCCTCACAATGACACATAATGACATTAAATTCGTGAAGGGTTTGTTTTGATGCATGTTTTGACGTCCTGGACCCAGGTGACACTCAGAGGTTCCCCAATCCCAGTGGGCTTAATGGACTCGTGTTAATCTCCCCAAAAGGTAGTGGATAACATCTAGAAGCGAAGGCCTAGTGTGTGTCTTTTGGGAGTCTATTCCCTCATTAACAAAGTATATAACAACAGATAAATGAAATAGATTGTTATTAGTAGAGGGAATATAATAATAGAAGGAACATAATTATAAGATGACAATAATAAAGAACTGAACAAGTAGTTATCATATAAAAAAGATGATGATCACAAATCTCATATATCTATAATGATAGAAAACAAGGATACAAATCATCAGAAAATAAATTCTATATAAAAGTAGAAAGAAGAAACAAATAACAATCTAGCATACCAATCACAAGCCCAATAATCTACATCCATGATAAATCCAAATGGAAGAAAGACATGAAATCTATAAACTAGCACCCTTACATGTTCCAAAACCTTAATATATATAATATACCCAGTTACTAATGGAAGACCAAATATGATGTTAGATAAATATCCACAGGCAACCAACAATTGTGTTTATAATATCCAATATGTCTAATATAAACTAAAACAATGTGTAGGCATGTATACATATAAGTTAATGAAGTGAAATAACATAAATACCCATGTACTTACATCAGACTCAGTTGGTGTTAGAATATATAACCATTTCATTTATTATTTATGTTATAATTTATATATGTAAGTTTCATGATGTATCATTGGAAATGACATCCTAAAATGATAATAATAGTGAAGTGTCCACGTTGTAATAAGGAATCTTGTAATGATGACAACTAAGGACCTAAGGTAATAACCAATGAATCTTTGACCTCAAACGAATTCCATATTAGGTGATAAAATATTATGTAGAAAAGGGGTAAGAGTTTAATACAAGGGGAATTGAAAAATGCATTCGGCAACAATAATTCTAACCGAGTCCTAGGAATTCATCTTAGGTAAAATGGTGTCAGTAGTGATTGGTACCAAGGGTGTATCAAATGAGCCTCACGTCCATAGATGATGGGCCGGATCCAAGGAATGTATCCTTGGAATAATATTATGAAAAACATGGGATTATATAGTGTCATACTAGGCATCTATAAGTAGGAAAAGTTCCAGTTCCAAGGTGGGTATCAACATTGAATACCGAAACCTCAAATCGGAAGGGCATCCAAAAGTGCCTTAGGCATTCCCTCGGGGATCCAAGGAAAAATCATGTATAAAAAATCTAATCAAAATAGAAAGTTCCATAATCGTGTAACCTTATAACTAATTCATTTATTAATTACGGCCAGGTAAAAATCATTCCATTTAATAAGTCAAAGGTTTATTCCATACCTTTCATTTGTGTGACATGGTTATAGGAGATTCAACCATTTATTAATTCATATAAGTCACAATCATTTTATTAGGTTCCCTCTGATACCCTCCATTTGGCATTGAAAGGTAAAATACAAATGTTCATCCAATATATTCAATTACAATCAAATATTCCGAGTCATATACATAGTATACTTTCCATTTCATATATTTAACCATTATTAATGGAATATAATACTTACCATAGGAGGAGAAATTGAAACAAACATGATCATGAGCTAGTCAAATAGAAATTCAAAATCCATTTAATTATGGAATTACTTATAATTAGTAGGTCTAATAAAAAAACATATAAACAGACCATAGATGCACATAATAAACTTTATTAGGAATACCTTATGAAAATGCCCTATATGGAGCGATTTAAATTGAGTCCCAACATCCAATAATGATTTTCATGTTAATAGGAGGTCCTTTAATATGGTTCAAGTGAATATAATCATGGATCATGAATTTAATACATCTTTGCTAACAAAATCCTCACACACCCACAAATTTTTTAAAAACATTGATAAATGAGGGATGCTTTATAGGCCACCATCCTATTACACATAATACTCTCCTCATCTAGTAGAAGCCAGAAGTTTGACTTAGATTGGGAGAGATCTAAACAATGTACTGATTCCATAAAAATAGAGAATATGATCCAATAGCACAATAACTCCATCAAGAGAGATATAAATTAAGAATGGATTAAAAGAAAATATGATCTTGTCGAGATGATTCCAATGAGATGAATGGTGATTTGATCAATCTATGGATGGACGAATGTGAACAATTATTAAAATTTCATCCCAATGGGGAGCTCCCCAGTAAAATCATTCATCTAGAAGAAGAAATGAGTTGAGGGTTTGTATTATAATATATTTAATGATAAAATGGTCTATTTAATGAAAATATTTGGGTCACATGATTTGGCCACTTGGTTGGAAAATCATTGAACCATCTATTATAGGGAGGGACACATCGCATGGTTAGGCCTTATGTTTAGGGAAATCATGAACCAACTATTAAAAAAACCACTGATATAATGGAAATAGTTTTTTGGACATGCTACCCTTGGCACATGGTTACTGAAAACCATGCACTCAACATCACCCTACTATCCATCCCCACATGGTTAGGAGAGATCTTCTAGGTTGGGTCACATGATTTCAACTAACAATGTGGCCCAGTGTTTTTCTCCAACATCCGGGGTTCTGAGCTCTGAACAATCCTAGAACACCCATGAATTCTATTAAACCTCACTAGGTTTCCAAATTAGGTATATAATGAACAATAAAAATAAATTTAAAAGGATTTATTCCTGAGATAAAAACGGTGTTATACAGTCTTCCCCCCTTGATGTAAATCATCCCGAAGTTCACCTTCTAGGGTAAGTAAATAACTTTTAAAGAACTAATCTTGTCAAGGGGCATGTATGTCAGCCTCTCGCTCACATGTACCATCTTGTACAAGGTCATTCTACTATATCTCCAGTAATAAAGGGATAGACCAACCTCATAGAGCCTTCATGGTATGGTCAATGATTATTTATCAAGATAATGGTGATGATTAAAACATGTTAGACAGCATTCATGGAATGTTACCTCTAAGGTTGTGATAACTGATAGGCTACCAGCCCGAATCTACCCACAATATAAAACTATCAAACATATTGAGGTGATATATTACATTTCCTCAATATCATAACATTCCCAAGCCTGAGAGGTACCTGTAGGAAAAAAATATCCCCAACCTCAAACTATAGTGGTTTTCAATGGTCGTTAAGAAATGATTTCAGTTTAGAATGAGTAGTATACATCTAATTCTTTATTATCTAAACCTGCTCCAATAAACCCTGCATGATATTAGGACCCATTATCAATTCCTCTCTTCCCTCTAATCAATGTAGGGGTGGATGAAAAAACCTTCCATACATGGCCTCACCGGGAGCCATATGAATTATATCTTAAATGAAAATATTATAGGGGAACATGATGTGAGTGATATGATTCTCCCAAGAACAACTTTAATCAAGGATTAGTACTTATATCATGTCCTCTATAACCTATAATTCCCAGTATAACTATCCTTCTGTCCAAGGGTGAGAGGGTGTTCTTAGAATAACAAGCATAGAAATATATCTCTACAACCAATGCGAGAAATGTGACATGAAACAGCTGTACCAATCCAATACAATATTATGATGGTCCCCTTGTAGTTTTATGACTGCAAACACATACAATAATTCCAACTCAACAACTGTGAAAGTATCTCAGATAGAAAGGAAGTGTTCAACAATCATTAGTCTTTCAATGAAAAACCATAAAACATCACTACCATTATGGGACATTTGTAAAACATCTACAAAGTCCATAAAAACATCATTACATTTAATTTCTAGGAATACAAGAAGTTGTAACAAGACTATAACTCATTGGTAGTCTAACTTTACATTCTGACAGGTGTAACACCTTGTGATAAAACCTACATTCTTACTTTTCAACCTTAGTAATCAATACTAGTGTCACAAAATTCTATAAAAAAATTGATATACCTAGTTGAACTTCCCTTTTATAATCATGGGAGTCTAGCATAAATTCCACTATCATGTCTAAAATAACCATAACATTTTAATGTATTCGAAGTTTATTGTAACTACTTATAGACCAATTGGGAGGTGGGTCATATCCTAAAATACTCTCAAAGAGAACCAAGAGTTTATGATCTAAAAATGAAATTTTGATCACTATATCATGGTAGGGAGAGGTAACTATAATGGCCAAGAGATAGTAATTCTCAAGAATATTCTCGAAAAACTAGTTGTAGCTTAGAAAATAGAGGCATAAATTTCTATTCATCACTATCATTCCTTATTGAATGTTCTTGAGTTTCCACACTCAGCGCATCCTCTACCACACTGCCTTTTCTAAGTGTATAAGAAATATGAAAATAAATGGATTGAAGATATTCAACCCATGTACATTGTTTTAGGCCCATTTAATTCTCTGTAAAGATATATTCGACATAGTGGTGGTCTATATTCACCATAAATCACTAACCCAATAGATATTGTCTCCAAAACATATGGAATGGAAAACTATTTCTTGCTCAAGGTTGTGCATTTGATAGTTCGTATCATCAGGTCTTAATTTACAAGATCCCTAAAAAATTACTAAGCCCTATGTATCACACCAACTCATAGGTTGATTCTTGATTCATCAAAAAGTATTATATATCATCTTCCAGGCTCTAGAAGAATCAAAATAGGTGCAGATAGAAGCCTTAATTTTATCTATTAAAAATAATTATCAAAATTTTATGACCACGTGAACATAACACCTGTAATTGTAAGACCATTCAGAGGAGAAAAAATGGTTGAGATGTCTTTTATGAAATTATTTTAATATCTAGAAAACAAAAAGAAACTATATATATACAAAACATTATTCAGATGCTCTTATGAAACTATAACACTCAGATTTTTCAAGTCAATAGACAGACCAAATTCTTTGATAATGTGACCCATGAAGTGACATATTATAATCCCTAAGTGGCCGTTATAAATGATGTAATAAATCTAATTCTCTCTGAGTGTACTCAAAAAATATCAAAGAGTGCATCATGGTTACTATGAGTGTGACAATACTTCAATATGTCATCCAAAAATACCACAAAAAAGAATCCAGATAGGGGTGGAATGTAACATTCATCAAAGAAATGAAAATGGGGGGAATGTTCATAAGTCCAAATAACATAACGAGATACTTATATAGACAATACATGCTAAAAAATTCTATGCAAGTTATTTTTGAAGGTCTAACTTTCATATGATGTTAAATCGATCTAAGATTGATCTTTTAAAACACCCAAGCTCCTCAGATCTGGTAAAAGAGATTCACTATTCATGGAAGCAGATAACAGTTCATGACTAGAATATGGTCCAACTATATGTATTATAAGCATAAAAAAATGGTCCCATGCTTCTTCTTGGTGAAAAGAATTAGATAATCCCAAGAGAATGTTCTAGGAAATATATAATCTTTGGCCTCTAGAACATCTAATAGACACCTGAGCTTATAGGGAATTGTACATGCCATCCTGTGTGAAGGTATGTATAATATATATTCCCATTGAAAAAACTCAATCATAAAATCTACCTATATATCATGACATAATCAAGATAAATCATTTAAAAAATCATCCTAGAAATTATCTACTACAAGAGAGATTTCATACTGATGTAATACTAGATCCACCCTAAAGAAATTTGAAATATGGGTTGTTATTGTACATAACCCATGATTCTACAGTCCTACTATACTATCATAGAAATCCAACTGACTATTGTGTATACAACTATAACTCTCTGGTGATTTAAAAGTCACCATGTTGTGATAAAAATATAAAAAGACCAAACACATGACCAATAAATCCATCAATAAAATGACATTGATGCCCATCATCTAGAGGAAAATCATGTCCCATGAGAAAGGGACGCTACCTACTTCAAGGGTGAAATCCCTTCATTGGTGTCTTCTTTTTTACCATTCACCCATAGATTTATCTAATGACCACAAAAAAATAATAATATTAAATTTATAGCAAGATAAATGACACAATAGATAATAAAATAAAGGAGTGTGATGAACATGTATCAAATAAAATAGTTACAATAGTGGTGGTGACTAGAATAATACCTCATACTGTAGATTTTCCTACACTCTAATCCACATGTATCAGCTATAAAGTCTACAAATGGGACGATCTGAAGCCCTTTATTGCATCTAGACATCATGAATATGACTGATCTAATGGAACTGTTGACAAATGATGTCTTGGTACTGTGGCCCCTACATCCTCCTTGGCTAGTCCTATCATATGTCCTCCAACTCCACTCTTGATGTATCATAAAAGGTCCAAAACCTTTTGTTGAATTTGGTGTAGAAAAGCTTCCTCCTAAAGCTAATGGAACAATCTCGAAAAATCATTGAATGTTCCCCTTATGTGTATAATCATGAAAATTCATTGGTTTTATCTCACAGTGAGGCTATAGGTTCCCATGTAATCGACACTAATGACACACAATAGATATACCAATATGGGTACTATGGCTACCACCACCCTAATGGGAAACATCGATATATCATTTTATACTACCATGGATGTATAGGTCAACCTCGACACCGATCATCTTGGATCGGTAGTATCACCTTCCCTCATACTGTTCTTAGTGATAAGAGCCTAATCTACTATTTTTTAAAATGTATGTAGGTGAAGTAAATTCACCTATGTATAGATGAGATACTATAACTGATCCTCAATGTGTATACCATATGAAACATCATCACTAGCTAGAATTGGTAACTAGAAATGTAATTCAGTGAAACATGATGTATACTCCATAAATGACATTACACCCTAGTACTAATTCCATAACTACAATGATCATTTAGATATCAGATTATGAGAAATTAATTAATCATAGAAAATAGTATTGAATTCATCCCATACCATTCCTTTATTGGGATCTGTGTGGTCATTCACATCTCACCGCTGCACAGCTGAATCACAGATCATGTTAATAGAACTATTTACCTTCCACATTGCAGGAATATCCATACGATCATTGATATATAGGGTGATATATATCCAACACTCAGAAGATTATCAACCCCTCTTCCCAAACAAGGTTTTAGGATATTTCTTTTAGAACTCACTCATCAGATCAATCATTATTAGTGTGGGTCATGGGGAACCTTCCATGGATTTCATTAGACATAATAAACTATCAAGAAGTAAAGCCTCAGTTCCCAGATTATGTATTAAAGGGGGTACCTCAAGTGGCCCTCCTATTGGTACGATTGGTTTCTTAGGTCCCATCACATCTATAATATGGTTTATTTCATCCTCTAGGTGCACAACATGGTAACATCTTGGGAACATTGGTCTAAAAATTCCATGGACATAACTTATACAATGATTTATGTAAAAAGATTACAATTAGTGGAATCTTAATGAATGGGAATGGATCACTTAACATTTTTTACGACCCAAACCTCCCACATAGTATTTGATGTGTTGGTAAGTGTTAATGTTTAAAATTATATGTTTTTTATTAGATGAAAGATGAATACTATTTTTTCTCTTCATTTATAAGAAAGAATTTCATTTTATAATTCATCGTTCACATATACAGATTTTATTTTATTATTTTCATTTATCTAGTATCATATATAAGTTATGTCTAATCATAGTTAATCAAGGAATATACTCCTTAAAACTGGAATCAACATGAATTTCATTTCATTATAATGGATGGACTTGAAAAATTACTCATCCCAACTCATAAGGTCCCATAGAACTCATGAATTTAAAATGGAAATCAATTAGTAATAGACAAAGATAATCACATGAATATATATAAAGGATTATCACAAAAAAATCACAGGAATAATAAAAAAAGAATAAAATAGAAATTCCCTTTATGGCATGGAATATTCAGGGCATGTGGATTCTTGGTGCCTATGATGATGAATTATTTATGATCTGTTCCCTCACATAATTGCGCCATGAACATAACACATCCATAATGATAATAATAATAATAATGACCATCACATAGAATTTGTGTCACCAAATAATATAAGGGTGTCAACTATAATAGCTAAAATAGAAAAACATTCAAAATTCCAAATACTCAGAATTTCTCCTAAAAATGGGTTAGCTATGCTAAAACATGATGTATAACCGAGTCACAATAATTTTAAATTTCTTGTATATTTTCTCGAAATAGTGAATAAAGAAAGGAACTTCTTTTATTTGACATTATGATGTATTGGACCAAGTACCACTCAGAGGATCACTAAACTGGATGGACCATATGGCCTCAAGTGCATATCCATGAATGCTAATGGCATCAGAATCGTAGAGAGGGACTAGAGTGTGTCTTGAGAGAGACTATTTACTCATTACTAGAGTGTAGAATAATGAAAAAATGAAATGTTAAGTAAATATTAGAATCAATATAAAAAATATGGAAAAAGAGAAGAAGAATAGAATAATATATAACTAAACAACTGATAACATTAGTAAAAGGATGATGATAATGTATGTCATGTATCTTTAATGCAGTTAAAAAATTCAATGAATCAGACAATACATGCTATAAAAAAGTAGAAAAAGGAAATAAAAAAACTATCTAACATCTCGAGCCCTGTCCCGATCATCTGATACCATATTCCATCATAATGAAAGTAAAAAAATCATGTGTCTAATGTGGTGTGATTCACTTTGTCAACACCTACGTACATATAATATTACCAGGAACTAGTGGAGGCCGAAATTGGTTGTGAGAGTAATCTGAATATTTCATCACCAAGGAAATTAATAACATTCATTACATGTATTGTAAACTGAAATAGTGTAAAAAATTCATATATGAAAAGTAAAGTAGTGAACTAAAAAAAATATTCATATACTTGATTCAACCTCATCTAGTTTATAAGCATCTAACCATTTCATTTATTATTTATGTAACAATTTTTATGTGTAATTTATGTGAGGAATAACCATCACAGGCATGCTGACATGATAAAATAGTGAAAGATAGATGATATAAAATGGAATCCTATAATGATAATAATAAATTATTCATTGTAATAGACACAGAATTAATGACCTCAGGGGTTTATGAAACTAGGGTTATAAAATATAGTCTGAATATAGGTTTAAGAGTTTAATCCAAGGATAATCACGCAAGGAACTACACTAATGATTCTGACCAACTCGAATGAATTCATCCAATGTAAAATGGAATAAGTTTTGATTGCACACAATGGTGTATCTAAGGAACAACATGTTCACAAATGTCACACTAGATCTAAGGTGTGTATCCAAGGAAAATCATAATAATAAATAAGGGATCCAATGGTTTCACACTAGGCATCCAAAAGTAGACAATTTTTTTGTTCCAAGGTTGGTGTCAATAATGGAAACAAGAATGTTTGAAGTAGAATTATTTCCAAAAGTTCTGAAATCATTCCCTTGAGAATTATAGTCTAGATAGTGTCTAACCACACCTATGGAAATTTCAACATCCTTATATAGAGAACCTTCTAGCTGATTAATTGATCAATTAGATCCATATAATATTTTGGGAACTTTATTAGTCATAGTTTCATTCCATACCTTTCATTAGTCTAACATGCTTTAGGAACATGCCACCATTTATTAATTAATATAAGTCATAATCATTTTTTGGGTCACTTTTCTACATTCCACTAGACATGGAATGGGATGAAACAGACGTGAAACCAATCCAAGCAATTACAATCAAATATTCTAAGTAAAATACATAGTATACAAATCAATCCAAGCATTTAAAATCCATTACATAAGTATAATACTTACCTAATAATGTTTAAGTTACATTATCATGATCATGGGCTAGTCAAAAACATATTCAATAGTCATTTTACTAATTAAATGATTTCAGTCATCTTGGTCAATCCAAACCACACATGAAAGGAAGAATAGATTCACACAATAATCCTCAAAAGGAATAAATAAGGAAAATAATGTATATACGGTGGTCGATGGTTATGTCATAACCTCTAGCAAATATCTGCATGTTTAACAAGGGTCCCCTAATATAGTTATAACAACTTTACTAAAGGAACCAGAATTTTATAAACCACTCCTGATGAAATATGTTCACACCCAAGAATATTTATAAATAATAGGAAATCAGTGTGTGAGTTATAGTCCTCCTACCTCTCACTCATACAAATCGTCTGGTCTAGTATCCGCCTCTATTTCCCATAGATTGAAAGATATCAAATGAAAAGACCAATTCCCTGAAGATAGAATATACGATCTAACACCTTGATGACTCCATTGAGATAAATTTAAATTAATAACATATAAATTGAAATTAAGATCATAATTGGAGTAATCATACAAGAAAAGAATTCTTTATTGGGATTCCGAACATATGAACGAGATCAAATACATCAATTTGATATTAATGTGGATATCTAAAGGAAATTGTATTTACTAGTAAGATAAATGAGAGGTGTTATTTAATAAATATAGATTTAGATGAAATTTTATCATTCTTCCATAAACATCTAGGTTGCTTGGTTTGGTTGTATGGTTGGAATAACTATAAACTAAATGTATTCCATATACCATAGGGAGGGGAACATTGAATGGTTAGGCTGCATGTTTAGGGATACAATGCACCAACCATGAAAAAAACCATTTAAAAATGTTTAATTTTTTTTCATCGGTGTGAGTCCCCTAGAGCACCATTAGATAAATCCTTACCCACATCTTCACCACATTATCTAGTCTCGCGCTATAGAAAGAGACCATGTGAGCTCCTTTTAATGTTTTAACTAACCATGTAGCCTAATTTTTCACTCTTTTATATGGGGTTATATGCTTCTAAAAATCCTCAGAAACCCTTGAAACAATTATATCCTCTCTAATTATCTATATTAGGTCCATAATAATATATTTGACCAAATTTCATTTTGTCCATTTTTGAGATAAAATATGGGTTCATTCACTTTTTGACAAAAATGTTGTCAACTTCACAATGGTGTGGTGAGGGGTTGTAAGAATCCCTTCCACCATTAATCCATTTGTAAATTATATCATGCACAAGATCATTGATAAATCTACTAATTTAATATCCATCCATGATAAATAGAAGGCCTTTGAGGGTGGAATCCATTCCCAACTCCACTATAACAATGAGAAAATCCAATCGAGGATATATTAATGAGAATTTAGAGTCTTGTAGTGATAAAAATGTTTATAATAAATATAATAATATGTAGTTTGCCACTTAGAGATATTTTTTCTAATTGGAACTAGCCTAAAGTATCTATTGGGAATTGAGTTATCTTTAATTGGAATTAAACTAATGAAATTGTAGATGGACCCATAAGGAATGATGTAATAATTAATAAACACTATGATTACATTGACCACATAATCATGTTGCATTTCCCATTTTAATTAATAGATTTTTTTTGTCAGTCAACCAGTATCATGATAATTGTCAATATTGATAGAGAATGGTGCTTCATTTACATCATATTCTGAATGGGCCACAATGAGGCTCTTATTTTTATTTTACACAATGAAAATAAGAATGTTATCAACCAAAATATGAGTGTAGTAAATTCTTTTATCAGAGATAATTTTTTTATGTGATTGAAAAAAACATCAGATACTATAATTTCATTAGTGATGGTGAAACCATTGATCAAAATGGAATTAATCCCTGTTGTTATTCATTTCCCTTTGTGCTATTGGCGGAAATGTGTATATTTTCTATCACCTACCATAATCCATTTTATATTGATATAATTTCTATGAAGACACTCTTTTTTTGTAGGGTGGTAATCAAGCTTGAATATAAGTACAATTTCCTTCATGGAAGGAGTGGCATGGCACTAATTTATACATTTGAAGCCAACAATGACATTCAAATTCTTTAATATCATCATCCATCTTGGGGAATATTTTTTACTCCACTCTATATGAAGTTTTCTAGAATCCTCCAATTTCTAAAAATACTTCTTTTGGGATTCCAATAGATTCCAATTTCATGTATTTATGGAAGATATAACTATATCTAGAATTCACGTGCAATCTAATATAGAATCTGAATGGGATGGGACTATCCTAGAAAATTTTGAATTAAGCTCATGAATAATAGGATTCTTATCAGAGTGGTACTTGGAGAGGATAAAAATAAAAAAATAAATGAAATAATTCTTTTCCTCTATTGAAATAAACCACATTTCTAGTTTTTTGGACACCCTACCATTAATGGTAACCAACTCCATGTGATCTAATCATTAGAAGATGTAGGTTTAATATGTTTAAATTTTCAATGAAAGGGGAGAAGTAATGGGATGTAAACCTTCTTAATTGGGATGAAGTTATTTGGGTAATTAGATACATAACACTATAACGTGGAATATTGGTATAAATAATTACTTAAAATTCTATTACATGACCTAAAAATTTCATTGATTTTATAAAAATTCAATGGATAACCTAGGGATTCATATAAGAAAGGGATGAGATATAAAGCCCAGTAAGGGGACAATCAATTCATAACATAATTATGGTAAAACATTCTCACAAGAGGTATATCAAGGTGGAACAAAATTAGTAATACTCATATACATTTACAACAAAAAATTATATAATATGATAACATGATGGAAGCATCAGAATGTTGAAAAAACATAAAACATGACATCAAAATAATAAGTCAATGCTACCCACCAAGATATCATAAAACAATGTTATTAAGATAACCTCATAGGAATCATATATGGAATATCATAAGATAAAAACATTACCTAATGAATTTATAGCGATATATAATTTTATACCCACCTATAATATTTATATAATGTACATTAATTTTTATGCCACATGGATCGTACAACATAAAAATGCATTTTATCACTATTAACAGCATGATTAATGATTTTGGTTTAAATAAATGAGATTACCCAATCAATTAATGATAGTTAAATCTTGGTGAATAACCCTAAGTTTAAATTGGGATGGGGGTATATAATATAATTGTTTGTCATTGAAAATGATCGGATAATAATAAAAACACAACAAATTAACATAAAGGTTCATATAGGGGTTGAAAAAGAGTGATAAGTGGTCTCTCATTAATTTTGAATCATATTGAAATAAACTTTATGTGTAAAAATATGTGCAAAATTGACATGTGTATTTTTAATGTCATAATAAAAATTATGTACTTGAATAAATAGGAGGAGAAAAATAATCCCTTACTTCGACATAGTGATTGATTTAGTAATTTTTATAACGAGTGGAATATATAATATATAATTATTATAAAATAATATAGAAACCAAATATATATATATATATATATATATATATGAAAACATAATCAATTGTGATTCAATAGAATATATAAAAAAAGATGATTGAAAAGAAATTAAGAGGGGGAGATTGATTTCCGGGAGGGTTTCTTCTAAAATATTGAATAGAGATTCCTTAGATATTAGGAACAATATATGTAGGATTTAAATTGGTATTGGGAGAGGAAATATATGATAAATGTGTTTTTATTGAATAATAGTGGGAGATTGGGTGCTCAAAAGGGAGGGAATTCTTTATTAATATCTACACATAGGTTTTGGAAACTATATGACAATGTAATGAAAACCAACATACTTACCTATGTTTTTACAGAGGATTCTCTCAAAGGGGAGTGGTTTTACCTTTTTTATAAGGAAAATAAGCTAAAATATTCAAATAATACCATTGGTTATTGAGAAACAAGTCATTCTTATTAAGAATTGATTTTATGGAAATATAATATAATATTAGTTTTAGAAGATTCATTAATAGTTTATAAAATTAATTGAATAACATAAAAACTGGTTATTTTAGATATGAAATCAATTTTTGGATGTGTATTTACTCTATTGAATTTATTACAT
The DNA here is from genome assembly GCA_963277665.1 of Viscum album. Classification (NCBI taxonomy): domain Eukaryota; kingdom Viridiplantae; phylum Streptophyta; class Magnoliopsida; order Santalales; family Viscaceae; genus Viscum; species Viscum album. The sequence continues at coordinate 2,035,726,309 of OY728164.1, forward strand.
CCCATTTCATATATGTTGATATAATAATACACATGGTATATATTTACCACAATTTAAATTTACCCCAATATTTTACTATCTCAGAAAATTATAAAAAAAAGTCAATGTTGGATAATTTCAACATTATGATATAAAAATTAAAATATATTTTCAATAAATAGTTTTCTTGATAAAATAATTTTATTTTAAAATAAAAATCCCTATTTACTGGGAAATAATTTTGTTTATTATGTTTTCCAATTTCATACCCATAAAAAATTATATTGGACTTCATTAAATTATATTATAATTTATATTCAAATTAATATTATATGATTATTTCATGAAAATAAAATTTATTAAAATATTAATGAATTTATCAAAAAAGTGTGTTTTAATTCAAACTACATATTTCTAAAAAATACCAATTTTTTTCATTGTATCAATTTTTTTTATCAAAATCATTATTATATCATTTATATATATTAATAATGAAAAGGGATAATAATTATTTTATATAAATGAAATATTAAAATGGTCAAATTTATTGTCTTGATATAGAACTATAGAAACATAATTGTTTTTCGTTTTAAGACATTGATATATTTGTACATATATTTTCAAAGACAGGCATTGAGATGATGTGTGATCATAAGGCTCGATGTTCCCTGAAATAATTTTACAAAAATATTAAATATATTTTATATTTTTCCCACATTATTTATTAATGAAATTTAGTTAACTATAAAAAATAAGAATGTATTCTAAATTAAATATCATGATTGAATTTGGAATGTGGTGTTAACCATAGGTGTGAGATAAATAATGTCAGCGTGGGGAATTCATATATTTCAACCATAGGGAGTCGAATATCATTAAAATAATAAATTAAAGTTATTTATTTATATTAATTCACTTGGTTTATTTTTTCTATTAATACCTTCTTATAGATATTTTACTAGGGTTTTCTACATAATCCCTTGTAGAATCAAGGGGCATTTTTCCTCATTCCATTGGCGAATCATGATCCAAGAGTGACTAGACTATGGATCGATGCATATCAAAGCACAACAAATGAAATAACCATCTAAGTTATTGGTTATCATGTTTTGTGATTAGTATTAATCCAATATTCATGTAGGAATTATTATTTTTAGATTTTACCTCATTTTATTAAATTATTGATCACGATTTTTCTCTTTTTTTGGTATGTGATAATTATGGATTGTTTCATGCACCCATGTATTGAAATTTATTGTTTACTCATTTTTTCTCACTCTGATATATCAATTGTATCTATTTTCCAAGAATTATTGTCCAACACATGATAAATAATTGATTTTGGTGCTTCTATTAATAATAATCTTGTAATTATTCTCCATTGGGCTATATAACCGTGGATCGATGTTGCCAAGTGGTATCGAGACGGACTAGGCCACTGAATTTGAGTAAGGATCATGAAAAACAAGTGGAATTATTTATTATGGATGACATAGAAGGTTTTCCATGTTTTCGTTGAATGGTTTTTTGATCCAGCATCCAAATTGATAATTGGAGACCATTGGAGGCCCACAAAGTGTGTGGTGAATCTGGCGACATTCATATGAATGTACTAAAATTATTGTTGAAAACCAAATTTCTTGAAATTTTGAGAGTGAATGAGATCCTCCAATTTTGGGATCTCATATAACGAATCTTATAGTGGAGATACCAGATATATATTATTGACAAAAGATTTATCTTTTATTAAAATACCAACTACACATTATGTAGTCTTAAAAAACACAACCTGTAGTGCCATAACTACAATGACTAGGGTTTCAATGAATTATAACTATAAAATGTTATGATATACCCCCACACACCATGTGATTCTAACATATGATATGTTCCACGAATTATTTTTATTTAAGACACACATGAGAATGAAAGTGACTACAAGTGATCAAAAGAGGCACTAGAGTGGAACCATCCTATTAGAATATGTAATTGGTTATCTTGCTATCTATGTAGTGGGACCCTATTTTTGGCCTGACCATTGGTCCTTAACCAAATGTTATAATGGAAACCTCTACATGGAAAATGTATTAGTCCTCTATAAGATATTATATTGGTACTATCATACTGGGATATGTCCAGGGTCATCTACATATCCATCGAGTGGAACCCTTATGTTGATACGGGGAATTATCCCTTAAATATAAGATTTTCACCCTCTAGATAGGCTGAGAAAGGATCCTTTATCATATATCTGAGTGGAAACCTCCTATAGTATTAGTGTGTGGGTCCTCTACTACTATAGTTTCATTCCCAATGTGGGATTGGAATGGGTCCTCTACTGACCATTAACGTGGAACTCTTTAGCTGGGTCGGGCATGGGTCCCTCAGTCTTTACAACTTTTTAACCCTATCATAGTGTTAGGGAATTGGTCCTCATTATATTTACTTAGTGGGCCCCTCCTATTTTGCCGAGTCTTTGGTCCTCTATTAAAATATTTTTCCATTCGACTATACGATAGAGTGGCAAGGTCTGGATTAACTTTGATTTTTTATACTCTGTGGACACACGATATGATGGTAAATGTTGGTGGAGTTCTAGAGCTTTTGAAACTCTTTTTCTAGGATGGGATGTGATATGGAGATCATCTCCTCTCTCATTTTAGTGTATTTGGATTGAGAATATATATATATATATCCATGTTGTAATATTATGCATACTTTTTTTCTTTGGGTTATGTTGTTTACAATTTATATATTCTTGTAGTGCCTCATTCCCCCAATTCATATAGAGTCATAGGTCAAACAGATTTTTGTTTATCTTCCTATTGGGTACAGTTATTTTATATCTTTTATCTACTAGTAGTGTAAAGATATTTCTTGGTAGAGATAGGATAGAAAGGGACCTTTTGGTCATCATGATGGAATCCTTTGACATCATCATTAGCATATATTAGGTGTCCATGGTCTGATCCTAGATTTGATGTCACCTTAGATAAGTGATATGCCTTCGTACTGATGGGAAAATATTTTCCATTATGGGGGAGAGATATCTAGGGGAATTGAAAGAGGGGTTTTCAAAAGTATGTGAAAATAAATAACCAATTAGGTGGAATGTCTGTCCCTTCGTGTAGTAGGATATTCATTCATTTCTATTTCTTCAGTCAGGGATGATTATATGGGAGCCTTTCCTAGTGATGTTCCAAGACTACCTCTATGGTGGGAGATAGAGTTTTTTTTCCAAATTGTATCCCATGACTGGTATACTATATTCTACTACATATCAGATATTCTTAAAAAATATCCATGAGTTTCTCTCTCATTTAAAGGAACTTTGAGAGAAGTGTTTAGTCAAACCTAGTGTGCCCTTGGGAATCACCAGTATTGTTCATGAAAAATGTATATGTGTTCTTACTACATTGCATAGACCATCATCGCCTAAACCATGTCATGATAAATAACATGTACCCCATTATGAAGAATAATGAACTTATTCACCAGTTCCTAGGTGATATATAGTTATCAAAGATTGATATTTTGATTTTCTACCACTAGTTTATTGTTTTGTAGGATTATAGTACAAAGATTGTGTTCCATTGACGTTACATACACTATCAGTTCCTGGTTATTCCCTTTAGTTTGAAAAATTCTCCCACTGTTTATTTTTTGGAATTTTTGAGCCATATCTTCCAGAAGTACATGGACCATATTGTTGTTGTATTCATTGATGATATACCAATCAACTCTGTATCAGAGGGGGTGTTTATAGAGAAATCTTGGATGGTATTATATTATATTGGGGCACCAAATTTTTTGTAATCTCTACAAGTGACGTTTCTGGATACATGAGTTTCACATCCATGGGCATGCCATTTTCTATCATGGTTAGTATGTGGACCCATTAAATGTTGATATAATGATTTCATGGGAGCCACCCAAGAGTTGGTCAGAGGTATAATTTTCACATGGATTGTAAGGGAACAACTAGAATTTAGCTTCATACATTTCTAGGATTATATCCCCTTTGATTTCATTGAAAAATAAAAGAAAACCTTTTACATCTAATGAGTAGTAAAATAGAGTCTTTTTGATATTAAAGATAAAGAAATGAGTAATCTTCTATTGAGACTACCTGAAGAAGGAATGGATTTCGTAGCATATTTCGATGCATAAGATATGGGCTCTGCTACATAATGATGCATAAACATGATGTTATCGTATACATGTCATTGTAGTCAATACATCATTTGTAGAACTATGTGAATCATGAACTAATGCCATCAACATTAGGCTTTACCATGTTGATGTGGGGTCACTATCATACGGGAGATCACTTCATGAGTTACTTAGATCATCAGAGTCTTATGTACATGTTCACACATGGATTCATGAACCCGATATAATGGCGTGGGTTAGTATTCCTGTAGGACTATTCCATTGAGAAAATCAATAAATCATGGAAGGAATATAAGTTATAATATTCCCTTAGCAGGAAATCTCTAACATGTTTGGTGATGGAGGATTCAATGTATTTGTATTCCTTGTAGTTGACCCTAGTTAAACATGAGGGTGGTACTTTTCTACAGTTGATGGTTTTGACTCCTCCAGTTGATGTGTGTGTGTGATAGTCCAAGAAAGAATAAATTTACCGCGAGTTTTTATGTGACCAAATATCCATAGGTTATTCAACCAACATATTTTATATACGAGGGAATCTCATCATCATTTTTTAGGGATGGATTGTTCTTTGATTCATGATATCAATGTAGGTAATATAAGTGTTACACAAATATAAATTGATTGTAAATCCCAAAGTGGGGAGGATGTTTATAGACCTTCAACATCAGTTTTGGTGGGTTTAAATGAGATGGATTGTAGTTCAGTTCTTCGCTTGGTTCCTCCCTTGTTACTAGGGTAAGGCTGAGCACCATGTTTTGGGAGGTTTTTTTACTCCCACGTGAAAACCAAGGGTGAAAGTGGGATTAAAAATCCATTTATTTTTTATATGACTTCCATGAATAGATAAGGGAAATGACACTATCTGGGTGATTGTTAACAGACTCACGTAGGTATAAACATTTATTGACGTTAAGGAGTTGTGTTCATTAGAGAGTTTGGGGAAGAGATATTTACTTAATAATGTTCTCCAAATGGGATTCCCTCTATTATTGTCTCCATTCAATATGTTTTGTCACATCACAACTATGGAGAGGTCTACAGGAGGCATTCAGGACCCAGATGAGGATTAGTAAAGGCTTCTAAACCTAGACCAATGCAAGGACCGAGCACACTATCTAGGTGTTGGAGGAAATGCTTATGATTTATGTGTTAGTAATTAGTTAGATCTATAAGGATAATTTTCCCTTTGTATAGTTTCATGAAATAATATCCACCACTCTACTATCAATATGGAACTATCTAAGTCCCTATACGAGAGACCCTAAAATTCACCCATGTGAGGGGTAGAGATCTGTGAGGGATATCTTGTGGGTCTATAGTTGGTGAAGGGGATGATATAAAAGTTCTAGTTAATCCATTATTTTATGTGGAAAGCCCCAAGTAGGCAAAAATCTTATGTAGACCGACGTCGTAGGAACATGGATTTCAATAATGGAGACCACATTTTCCTAGGAGTCTCCCCACAAAAAGGATTTTAGAGATTCATAGAGGGAGGAAAGTTATCACCAAGTATCATCAAGCCATTAGAGATAATACATCAGGATTATTGGGTTGATTAATTCCTCTCCCTACCCCCCATAGTTGTAACAATTGCATGTTTTCATCCAAGATTTATAGTCTAGGAGATACGTGCATAACCTCATGCACGTCATCAACCAAGGTGAGATGTAAAATAAGGACAGATAAAATTCTCTAAGGAACATAGTGGCAGTAAAAGATTGATAGAAGATGACCCTGTGTAGATGGAACACCCCCTTGTTTCGTGTTTTAGGGTAGTATGATACTGTTCATGAGATCTCTTTACTGTGAGAGAGCATGATGTGGTCTTATTATTCAGATTTATTTATTTATTTTTTCAATGTTGAAAATACTGAAGTATAAAATATCGTAGATAGTTTCTTCCCTATTAGGACATTAATATATTTATATATGTATTTTTAGAGCTGAGAACTATGATGGCGTGTGATTCTATGGAAGAATGTTCCCATAATTAATTTTATAAAAATATTAAATATATTGTATATTGCGCATGTAGGATTTATTAATGAAAATCAGATAACTCTTAAACCAAATTTCATAAAATAAATTTATGATAATGGTTGTGTTTGGAAGATTATTCTTACCTAAGGTTTGAAATAAAATATGTCAGTGTGGGGTGTTATGTTTCATCGCCCGTTAGAGGATCTACTTAGTTAAAATAAACAATCATATTTAATTATTTTAATTAATTAAATTATATAATTTTCTAATTAATATTTTTTTACCATTATTTTTATAGAGCTAACCACATAAACCATGGGAGAATCAAGAGGATTTCTTCCTCCCCGAATTGGTGAATTGAGAACTGATGGTGAGGAGACTTCAGATCGAAGCAGGTTTAAGGGAAGTGAACACAATGATACATATAAATTGTTTTGAAGAAAATTATTCTATAGAGAAAAATACATTGTTATGTTAAGTATCTTAATTTTTGGATTATTACCCAGTTAATTAAATTGTTAAGAATTTTCAATACTATCATTTTATTTGTTTGAATTTTGGATAGTTTCATGCACTCATTTAATGAAATTAATAATTTATTTAATTATTTTATAACCTGGTTATCCGAATTTTATATTTTGGGAAATAATTTTTCGAAATTTTTTTTATCCTTAAATTTTTTATTTTTCTCCCTTGGACTCCTTGTGTTTTTCAATATTGGGATACATGTCCATAGATCGACATTTTTATGTGGTACTGAGACCTATTTTGTAACACCCCAAGCTTTCATGGTACATTTCCTTTGAATAATGCAATAGCTTGTATTGTATGCAACTTCGAGACTCTAACACACCACGTCCAATCAAAGTAGCCATTATGAATAGTTATACCCACTTTTTAAAATTTTATAAATTTTATCTCTCAAAATGAAATTAATTTTTGGATTCGGAATATCGAAATTCGCCTAGGGGAAAATTTTGGTACTTTTCGGATAACTTTTACATTTTGATGAATAGTGAAAATTACAAAATTTTAATTAAAAACAACTTTTTTAATCAAAATAAATAATAGTGATAAATTATGAATTTTAGTGGTTTTTAATTATATTTAGAATATATTTTTACCATTTAATACAATGGTGGTCATTGTACATAATTTCACATTTAAATCGGACATAAACAACTGTCAATCTTTAGATAGTTATTATCTCTTAAAAACATGCTTTTGGTTTTAACAACGGGAATTAATTTTAAATTAATTTCTGCCACTTATATGTTTTGAATTTAGAAATATGGATTCCATATTTTGAATCAGGAGTTCCAAATTGTGTAAATAGGTAAATTTTAGTTTTAGGCATTTTGAATAATTATTTCTGTAAATATTTTATTTACCATGGTTAAATGGTAAATCCGTTAAATAAGTGTAAAAAATAAAATTATAATAATATTAATTTACCCTAAAATGAGTCCTAACCCTATTGGTTGATACATGTTCGACCATTGGCATCTTTGGGTCGATTTTCGGACCCTATAGATCCACTTGAAGATGATAAGGACACTATATTAATTAAGTTAATGTAAATACAAAAATGACATAAACATATATCTTATAGAAAAAAAATTTTACATAGGGTTATATATATTATCATTTCGACTATAAATATTCATTAGAAATATAAAAATATTTCCTACATAAAGGTATTTTATTTGTAATTTTTAGACATTGAATAATTAAATATATTTATGACACAATAATGATGCAACATTTACCTTATTAATGAAAGAATCAAACAATTGGTATTATAAATGTTATAATAAATATAATTTGAATGTTTTGATGAAATAAAAGAATTTTATTGGTTAATATGACATTTTAGGATTGATTAAATGATTTTTTTTCGAATTAATAATGTTTTTATGACTTTAACAAAAATCAATTATTGAATAGTGTCAAAATTGACATAAATGTGTTTTCTAAACAGTTTTATATTATTAATTGATATTCTATTTATAAAAATCTAAATTTCAGCCAAAGGACTAATATCATGATAGGTGTATCATTAATGGACCACTTGGGGGTCTCTTGGATGTATATAGTATGTTTATTAACTATATAATATAAAAATACAAAGTGACATGGTAAATGTCAATCTAATTAACTAAGACTTAAAACTAAAAGATAAGGTTACTATAATGATTCAAACCTGTCTAAAATCTATTGGTTGAATGGTTTTCAACCCATACCCACTTTATAATTTGAATAATATAATTTTTATCCATTAGAATCTGAATATTAATTTATTATCAATTAATACTTTAAGTTTTTCCTAAAGATCCCCTCCTCCCCCTTATAAAAGGACACCAATTTTATCCAATTCTTCACACCTTCAATGCTTTTTGGTTTGGTCAAACCCTGCCCAAATACTCTCTTAAATTTCCTCACATCATATTAGAGGCTTTATTTTGATCATAAATCCAACCTAAAGAGCCCTTTTGATTAAATTAAAAGTAAGAACCCGAAGAAGAGGTAATGTTTTCACTACCCTTTTTCAAGTTCATTTCTTCTTCAACTTCTTATTCTTTGTTATTTCCATTATAAAATAATAAATCCACTATATTTTATATACTATGATGTTATTATAAATATGGTACAACCATTTTTAGTATTCTATCCATCCTTTGAACAAGATGTCACAATATGTGCGTACGTACGGCTTACCGTCTCCACGTCGTGGTGTGATTGTTATTCAAAACATTATTATTTTTATGGGTATTATAATGATGTGTAATTGATATAAATAACAAATATAACATGATACTTATTCTTTATATATGATATATTATCCAATTATATATTATTTTAATATCAAAATAATGATATTGTCGCTCGTGCGTACGTACGGACTACCGTCTCCACGAACGCGATGAGATTCATTCCCCATCGTATCCAATCAAGAATAATTTTCATTTGATAGTTAAGATTAATGTTTAAGGACTTTATATAATTCTGTATATTGATAATATTTAACCTATCCATAACAAACACAACTTGTGTAACAAAACATATAAAAGAAAACGAGTAAGTTAACACTCGAAACGACGAGAATAATAAGATATTGTTAACAAAGAAATGTTAAAAGATCATATATGATATCATATTAATGTATATGATTATTTTATAATTTAATAACAACTATTTTACCATTATACAGGAGTTTAAACAACCCTCAATGAAGGAAAAAGTACAATGTAAGTGGTTTCTTATCTCACTTTTAATTTCGTGAGATTTTCATTGTTCACCACTTATTTATTGCATGTTGTGTTTGTACTACCCATGATTTTTTTCATTGTTTAATATAATTTAATTTATGGATATTTACATCATCATTTTATAATCCTTCTTTTATGGGTGTATGTTTTATATGTTACCAAATCGATAAGGTAATTTGAAATTTCAATTTCCACTCATTCAGCTTTACGCACACTTCATTGATTATTTTACTCCAAGTTTATGTGTGGAATCACAATTCATTTTATTATGTGATAATTTCCACTCTCCTTTCTATGGATATTCTTTTGATACACATAATCACTCCATTGATAATTTTTCAAGTCATCTATATGAACCTGATAAGAGTAATTTTTAACACATTCTTCATTTCTTTAGTTAAATATCCAATTCATTGGTGTTGTCTTTACAAGAATATGTGTGAATGTCCTATGATTGATTTACAGTGAATATTCAATCATATTGAGTGTATTTATATTTATCACACATAATTATGTCGTTGATCTATTCTTAACCTAAGGATATAGTCTTTATAAGAGATTTCATCTCAATTTAAATTCCATTGAGACTCCTTTGTTTTTATACACCAAATCAATTTTATATGGTGTATATAATGTACTTTTACATAGTATATCATGAATACCTTTATTCTCATGATATTATAATGTTTTTATTACCTTCATTATTTCTATTCAAGTGTCTCTCTTTTGGTTAGGAACTCTAACTAAAATATCATTTAATTTTTTTTAAAGATTTATTATTCTAAATCTTTCTCATTAATGTCAATGTTTTAAAAATGGTTTTAAGGATTTATTTATATGGGCATTAAATTATTCAAATAAAAATATCTTTTAAAAGTTTCAAAGTTGTATGGGATACTTTGATTAAAAAATCTATTTTAAATGGCTTCTTGAAAAATAGTGTGACTTTAATATGTTTTCAAGAAAAAGGGGGATATTTATCTCAATAGTTTTATGATTATTTTAATATATGTCAATATCCTTCATTATTCTCGATTGAGGTTAATCTGATGCAATACAATCTTCTATATTGTATCAAATGAGTTTTGTTTGACTGTGGATGTGCTATTTTTATACCATTCATGGTTTGTGGTTAAATTATTTACATTGCGTATGCTAGTTTTAATACGAATGATTATGTTATGATTCAAACTTTTCATATGAAGAATGCATTAGACTTAGTAAGTGATGGTTGGAGCCCGCTATATCTCCTCGATGCATCGGTATGTCTAATGAGACCAACTAGTGTATTGGCTTGAGGCCTTGACAAAATCTTATTTTAGTCATGGCACGAGGCCTTGGCTACGTGGTTATGATAGTCTGAGATTATGCATTCCATCATTATGAAAGTGGTTACTGACAATGCATGTGATTATTCGATTAGTAGAATATCCATGTGAATAAGTAAATGACATTATTTCATTTTATTTCTACCATATTATGCTGATGTTCAAGTTTAGAAGGATTTTTTTTAGTTATACATTGACATAAATGTTTATGCTTATTTATGAAAGTTTCCGCTATATTGTTATCTTTACTGGGAATCTGAGCTCACCCCTTTCTATGTTTTATTTTTCCCAGGATTTGAAGAAGTATTTTATGAATGACCTGCAAGGATAGTATGAGGGGATATGAGTGTGGAATATGGAGACTATGTTGTTATAGTTTTCATTTTATGATGTAATGTAAACTTTTTGAATGTATCTAGTGTTTCCAAGGCTACTAAACAAATCAGTTTTTTGAGACTTGGTCTTTTGTGATCATGCCAATGTTATGTAATAATGCACCGACTCTATGTAACTAGGGTCAGGGCATAACAAATGGTATCAGAGGAAGATTAGTACAAACATGGGAAAGTAGAATTAGATAAATTCTGATTAGAGCATATAACCCTGATATATACTTTGAGGATTAGTATAGTAGAACTTAATAATTTTTGGTATTGTAGAGGTTTTGTGAGTTTTCCATGAAATACATCCCTATCTGGATACAAGCATGTAGAGGCGGCTCTGGCACAGATGTACCTAGGGGTAAAATCCAAAACACCACTTTGAGCTAGACTCAAATGGGAATTGGTGCATGACAACGGGCCTTGCTACACTCTTGGTTACGACACTCCCAGGGGATATGTTTAGGATAATTTAAATTTTCTTTACAAACAAATTTGATGTATTTTAATATAAGATAATAATAAATGACCTTAGTTAATCCTAAGGTGTTTCAAATTAAGAATATGGTGTCATGATATTCTATAAATGATTTTATGACTACTCTTATTCACACAATGCTTTCTGGTTTTAGTCAATGGCTGGATTCCAAGGAATTCATATTAACTTTGAGAATGATGTACAAGGTGGGAACAGTGGTGGAAATGAGAAATGAAATGGAATGTGTATATTAATAAAAGATATTGTCTTTATGCCAAATCAGATTTCCAAAAATATGATCAATAACATATATATTAACCAACGCTCGGACTCAACAAAGAAGATAAAGGTAGTGAATGATAAGAGCTCCAACTATGGAGACCATGTAGATAAGAAAGCTCAATTTCCATCATTCTAGAAATGCGGGAGGAGACACCCAGGAAAGTGTCTCAGCAGAAAAAATATATGCTTTATGTGTGTGAAAGAAGGGAATAAAGTAAAGAATTACCGAGGAAAAATAAAGAGTACTATGGAAGAAATTTTTTTTCTCCTAAGAATCCAATTATGGTGATTTTTCATAAATATAAGGGACCTTGGCATCACCCAAGTCAAGGCCCTATTCTATAAGATAACCTCTTGGTCAAGGAAGAACCTATGTGGAAATAAATGGATGGAAAAATGTTTAAAGGTATTATCACTCTTTTTTGTTGAGATTACTTTGGGCGAATTTTATCTTATATGTGTAACCCTAAAATTTATCATGTGAAAATGATATTTGAGGAAGAATTATCTTTTCTCTTTTGGATATAGTTATAAATAACCATTTGGTTTTATTTGATCCTTGAATTTGTTGCAATTACAAGTTATTGTATTTTGGGATGAAAATGAAAGGTATAAGATAACATTTGTGGTTAAATTATTTTATGGTTATTTGAGGAATTTATCTAATTTTGGTGAAGTTAGAAAATATCGTTTTTGAAAAAAGGACAACATGAAGACCGTGTGATAACCCGTCATGTCAGACAAAGTTGTGGGAATCAAAACCACAACCAATGTGCGATTAGGATTTATCACCTACCACTGGACTATGTGATGTCCTTGGTTAGTGTGACTAATTATTTTTAGTTAAATGATTTTATTGATAAAAAATAAGTTGATTTGAGATATTATGTCTTATCAAATGAATACCCTTAGTATAGGAAAATGATTTGGTGATTTAGTGAAAAATGTTATTTTGGAAGATGTTCGCTTTGTTGGGAACACTATATACCCAATGAAAATAGAATATTATGGGATATCGTTTGAGTAGTAATGGAAAATTTTTATCTATATTTTTATTTTTGATTTATAGTAATTTGGATTATTTATGGAAATTATTAACCTATAATTAAGAATATGTGATTAAGTTAATTAATTTTAAGTATGTGACTTTAAGAGTAGTTGATGTCATTTGGATATACAATTTAACGTGGAAGACTACATAACTAACTTCTTCTAAGTTTTGGGTTTCAATATTATTTTGGATTATATTGAAGGATTTTAAGGACAATTTTTAATTGAATGGTATTAATTTAACTTTGGGGTATTGTTGGTTAAATTGTAGAACTCAAGATTAGTGTTTATTTCTCTAATGGAATATCCTTTTGGGGGATCATCAAATCTTGTACTAACCATTTTGGTTTTGTTTATTCTCTAAATAAAAGGTAAATATATAGTTTATCCTTTTTGGATCATTTTATTCTCTAGAAGTTTATTCTAACTCTTCTAGTGTGACCAAGTCTTCTGGAATAATCATCGTTTAAAAATGAGTTAGTAGTAGAAATTAATTAAAGATGAAACTTTACTTAAAAAGTAAGTATATCACTTTATGTTCTTAGTCAATCACAGAAAATAATTCCTCATCTTTATGTAATGTAGCTTAATTTTTTTTTGTCTTTTTTCTTTTCCAACTGGAAAACTAATGACCATTTTTCCCATCAAAAGTTTGTGGTTTTCTTGTTGTTAACTTTATCTTGATCATGATTTCTATCACTCTCCATCATAACTTCACACTTAGTTTATCATCCATATCCATGTTTTTCTACATGGGATCCTAGTATAGGTTATTTCGAGTGACCTTTGTACTTGTCTTTCTTTCTTTTAAAGTGATAGTTTTATTGACTCTTTTTCCGATGTGGGACATTCCATTATATTTCGAAGCCCAATTTAAAAAATTTTGAGGATGTAATTTATTGAATGAGGGGAGAATGTAACACCCCAAGCTTCCACTGTACATTTCCATTTTAATAATGCAATAGTTGGAATTGTACGCAACTTCGAGACTCTAACACACCACGACCAATCAATGCATCCATTATGAATAGTAATACCCACTTTTTGAAATTTTAAAAAATTTATATCTCAAAATAGGCTTCATTTTTGGATTCAGAACATCAAAATTATCCTATGGTAAAATTTTGGTACTTTTCGGATAACTTTTATATTTTGATGAATAGTGAAAATTACTATATTTTAATTAAAAACAACTTTTATAATCCAAATAATTAAGAGTGGTAAATTACTAATTTGAGTGGTTTTTAATTGTATTTAGAATATTTTTTTACCATTTTATACAATGTTGGTCATTTGAAATAATTTTACATTTAAACCGGACATAAACAACTGTCAATCTTTTGATAGTTATTATCTCTTAAAAACACACTTTTTGTTTTAACAATGGTAATTAATTTTAAATTAATTTCATCCAATTAATAGTTTTGAATTTAGAAATATGGATTCAATATTTGGAATCAAGAGGTCCAAATTGTGTAAATAGGTAAATTTTATATTTAGACATTTGGAATAATTACTTCGATAAATATTTTATTTACCATGGTTAATGGGTAAATCACATAAATAAGGGTAAAAATAATATTATAATAATTTTAATTTACCCTCAAACGTGTTCCAACACTATGTTTTGATACATGTACTACCATGTTCATCTTTGGGTCGATTTTGGGACCCCATGGAGCCATTTTTAGGTGATAAGGACACTTTATATTAATTAAGATAAAGTAAATACAAAAATGACATAAACATATATCTTTTAGAAATTGTTTTTACATAGGGTTATATATGTTATATTTTTGACTATAAATATTCATTAGAAATATAAAATGATATAATACATAATGATATTTTATTTATATTTTTTCCTAATTGAATAATTAAATTAATTCATGACACAATAGTGATGCAGTATTTTCCTTATTAATGAAAGAATCAAAAAATTGGTTTTGTAAATGTTACAATAAATAGAATTTGAAAGTTTTGATGACATGAAATAATTTTATTGGTTAATATGACATGTTAGTATTTATTAAATGAATTTTTTTTTGAATTAATAAAGTTTTTATGACTTTAAAAAATATCAATTATTGAATAGTGTCAAAATTGACATAAATGAGTTTTTAAAAAAGTATTATATTATTAATTGATATTCTGTTACTAAAACTCTAAAGTTCGGTCAAAGGACTTATATCATGATAGGTGTATCATTAATGGACCACTTATAGGTATCATGGATGTATATAGTATGTTTATTAACTATATAATATAAAAATAAAAACTGACATGGTAATTTTCAATCTAATTAACTAAGAGTTAAAACTAAAAGATAAGGTTAATATAATGACCCAAAACAATCTAAAATCTATTTGATGAATGTTTTTTGACCCATACCCACCATAGACTTTGAATAAAATACTTTTTATCCATTATAAACAGAATATGAATTTATTATAAAATAATACTTTTAGTTTTTCCTAAAGAGCCCCTCCTCCCCCTTATAAAAGGACGCCACTTCTATCCAATTCTTCACACCTTAAAACCCATTTGGATCGACCAAACCCTGAAAATATACTCTCTAAGAATTCCTCAATTTAACCTAGAGGACTTATTTTGATCAGAAATCCAACCTATGGGGCCCTTTTGATCAAATCAAAATGAAGAACCCAAAGAATATGTAATGTTTTCCCCACCCTTTTTAAAGTTCATTTCTTCTTCAGCTTCTTCTTCTATGTTATTTCGATTCTAAAATAATAAATCCAGTATCTTTTATATAATGTGATGTTATTATAAATATGATACAACCATATTCAGTATTATATCCATCCTTTGAATAACATGTCACCATACGTGCGTATGTACGACATACCGTCTCCACATCGTTGTGTAATTGTTATTCAAAACATTATTATTTGTATGGGTATGATAATGATGTGTAATTGATATAAATAATAAATATAAAATGATAATGATTCTCTATATATGATATATCATGCAATTATATATTATTTTAATATCAAAATAATGATATTGTCGCTCGTGCATACGTACGGACTACCGTCTCCACGAACGCGATAAGATTCATTCCCCATCATATCCATTCAAGAATAATTTTCATTTGATAGTTATGTTTAATGTTTAAAGACTTGATATCATTCTGTATATAAATAATATTCAACCTATCCATAATAAACAGACTAATGTAACAAATCATATAAAAGAAAACAAGTAAGTTAACACCCGAAATGACAATATTAATCAGATATTATTAACACAAAAATGTTAAAAGATCATATATGATATAATTTTAATGTATATGATTCTTTTATAATTTAATAACAACTATTTGACCATTATAAAGGACTTTAACCTACCCTCGAACACAGAAAAAGTACAAAGTAAGGGGTTTCTTATCTCACATTTAATTTCATGAGATTTCCATTGATCACCACTTATTTATTTCATGTGGTGTGTGTACTGCCAATGATTGTATTCATTGTGTAATATAATTTAATTTATGGATATTTACATCATTATTTTATTATCCTTCTTTTATGGGTGTATGTTTCATAAGTTACCAAATTGATAAGGGAATTTGAAATTTCAATTTCCACTCATTCATCTTTACGCATACATCATTGATTATATTAATCCAAGATTATGTGTGGAATAACTATTCATTTTCTTATGTCATAATTTCCACTCCCCATTCTGTGGATATACATTTGATACACATAATCACTCTATTGATAATTTCTCAAGTCATCTATATGAACTTGATAAGAGTAATTTTTAACTCATTCTCCATTTGTTGAGTTAAATACGGAATTCATTGGTGTTGTCTATACAAGAATATGTGTGAATGTCCTATGATTGATTTACAATGAATATCCAATAATATTGAGTGTATTTATATTTATCACACATAATTAGCTTGTTGATTTATTTTAACCAAAGGATATGATCTTTATAAGATATTTCATCTAAATTTACAATCCATTGAGACTCCTTTGTTGTTATACACCAAATCACTTTTATATGGTGTATATAATGTAATTTGACTTGTATATCATTAATCCCTTTATTCTCATTATATTAAAAAGTTTTTATTACCTCAATTATTTTTATTCAAGTGTCTCTCTTTTGGTTAGGAACTCTAACTAAAATATCATTTAAAATTGTTTTAAATATTTATTATTCTAAATCGTTCTCATTAATGTACATGTTTTAAAAATGGTTTTAAGGATTTATTTATATGGACATTAAAGTATTCAAATCAAAATTTCTTTTAAAAGTTTCAAATTGGTATGGGACACTTTGATTCAAAAATCTATTTTAAATGGTTTCTTGACAAATAGTGTGACTTTTAAATGTTTTCAAGAAAAAGGAGGATATTTATCTCAATACTTTGATGAATATTCTAATCTATGTCAATATCCTTAATTATTCTTGATTGGGGTTAATCTGATGCAATACCATCTTCCATATTGTATCGAATGAGTTATGTATGATTGTGGATGTGCTATTTTTTACCATTCATGGTTTGTGGTTAAATTATTGACATTTCATATGCTAGTTTTAATACGAATGTTTATATTATGTTTCAAACATTTCATATGAGGAATGCGTTGGACATAGTAAGTGATGTGTGGATCCCGCTATAGCTCCTCGATGCATCAGTAGGTCTCATGAGACAAACTAGTGTCTTGGCACATGGCCTTGAAAAAATCTTATTTTTAGTCTTGGCACGAGGCCTTGGATACGTGGTTATGATAGTCTGGATTTATGCATCCCATAATTATGAATGTGGTTATTGGCATTGCATTTAATTTTTCAATTAGTAGAATATCTATGTGAATATGTAAATGGCATTATTTCATTTTATTTCTTCAATATTATGCTGATGTTAAGTTTTAAAATAATTTTTTTTAGTTATACATTACCTTACATGTTTATGCTTATTTATGAAAGTGTCCACTATATTGTTATCCTTATTGGGCATATGAGCTCACCCCATTCTATGTTTTATTTTTCCCAGGATGTGAAGAATTATTTTATGAACGACCTACTGGGATAGTATGAGGGGATGTGAGTGTAGACTATGGAGACTATGTTGTTATAGTTTTCATTTTATGATTTAATGTAAACATTATAAATGTATCTAGTGTTTCTAAGTCTTCTAAACTAATCGGCCTTTCGAGACATGATCTTTTGTGATCATGCCAATGTTATGTAATAATGCACCGAATCTGGGTAACTGGGGTGGGGGCGTAACATATTGGCTCACCAAATTCACGTTTGGATAACATATGAAAAGAGGGATACTGAATAAATTATGAAATAAAGTGTTTTATAGCTTTTCAGTGAATTATTTGTTCATTAGTGATCTAAATAGGGACTTGGAGGCAATATGAGGCTTTACGGTGTGAGGTAGATCATGCGACCTTCTTACGAGTCAATGTAATTGATTTTTTAGAAAATTGATTACTAAAAATGGTTTGAAATCATGAGACCCACCAATATTTGGTGCCCAAATATCTTTTTCAAAGGCGGTGATATAAAATTTGTAGATCTTATACCATATATATGTTTTTGAGAAAATAGAGACTACATGCCTTGTATTCCGAAGAACCGAAAACATATTGGGCATTAGTTGCAAAAGCTAGAGTTTCATGGAATTGTTTGATCATATGCCACATGAGACTACCACACACTTAGTGAAACACATGCTGGTTACTTGGTGTGTACATTTAGAGTAAATGATCATGGGAATGATTGGGGACATATTATGTTCTCATGTACACTAACTTGGGAATTTTTACACGACACGACCAAGAGAACACGACTTGACCAATGGTAGTTTCGACATGTTGTGTAGTCCATGAGCACTCGATGGAAATCTACATGGTATTAGATAAATGTGCTAATGAGAACAAGGATAAGAGAAAATTTTGAAGCAAACACTGCAATGTTCCCCGACACACCATGTAACCTATGTGTCCTTTTGAGTAATGTTCAAACTCTTGCATCCCCTTTGTTTGAGATCATAGTTTGGATTGAGAGTATTATATAATGAGTGTTTTTCTATGTAGGATAAAATCATGTAATTTATATTGGCACTTGGGATATGATACAAGATGTTCCCAGCATCAAACATATTTAATTGATTCTTGATGATGATAGTCATTCAGATGGATTTCTAGAGGCACTAGTGTGACACCCTACCACTAAGATATTATATGGGTACTATAGATATAAACATAGTGGAATCATCATGCAATATATAACATCGGTCCAAGATCAAATTTTAGAGTGGACCCCTCCAAATCTATAGGACATGGATCAACTAGTTTCTATTAGTGTTCCACTATCCTACCAAGATAGGGGAAGTATCTTTTATGTATCCACCAAGTGCAACCATATTATAGAGACGAGCATTGGATTTTCAACTAAGAGTGTGGAAGCCTCTGGATGAGTTGAGAATTCATTCTCTATCTAGTATCTAAGTGGAACCATAATTTTGTAATAGGGAATGGGCCCTAGACTATTAGGAATACTCCCTCTTGTTGGGATGTGTATGAGTCATCTACCAACCATTAGAGTGGAACTATCCAACATGACAAAAAATGGGTCATCTACCATTTACATGAGTGAAAACCTTCCATGGAATCAATGAATGGGCCCTCTGACTGTCTATGTAGTGGAAACCACTTGTTTTACGAGGGAATGGTTGCTCTATCTAGAAATTGTGTTGCTAGACTATTAGATGTTGTGGTGTGGCTGGACATGGATATTTTATAATGGGAATATGAACAAGATATTGGGAATCATTGATGGTCTTAAGGAACTGTTGATACTCTTTTCCAAGGCTGGGATGTGATATAGAAATCCCCGCTTATCTCTTTTGGGTTTTGATGGGTCGAGTGTGTGTGTGTGTGTGTATATATATATATATCTATGGTGTTGGATCATTTTTGATCTCCTTCTTTGAGTTGAGATTTATTTTGTCTATATATTCTTATCATGTATCTTTCTACTCCCCATTTATCTTATGTGTTGTCATTCTTTGTTTTTATATACTCATCATTTTGTGGGATTTCTATATATGTGTCATAAAATATCAATATGTAATATAGGTTGGTGGTGACTAACAGTATCTTTGGGATACATGGTGCATTGGACCATGTACCATAGTCGTAACATGGTGGTCAGGATCTGGGTTCTCTAAAAACTTTTAATTATTAGTTTTTCTTGGTTAGGACATCATTCTTTCTAGTTGGGTATTATTCACATTATTTTTATGTTTCCATTGTTTTATTATTATTTCTCTTATGGTTTATTATGTAGTTATTTTATATATTTATTGTTATTCCTCTACGCTTCAATATTGAGATATTCAGGTGTCCGCATATAGTCACGTTTGAAAAATGTGTCAAATTTAAAATATATCATTCTTCACTTGTCTCTTCCCATTTTCCTATAGAGCTGGTATTAGGTGTAATGGAACCTTCATCCCAATTTGGGTCGAGTCATGAAAATTACCCCTTATTACACCATTGTACACCATAAGGGTAAGGTGTGAAATATTGAAATTTTATGTGGGTTGTTCAACGTACATGGTTCGGTCCAATATCACGAAAAGATTTATCATCACCCATAAATGGATTTGTTCCTATTTTTATTTTTTAATATCAACTTGGGATTTGTCTTCGGAAAATCCATGTGATAGTATCTACCTCAAAATCCATAATAATAAGGAGTTATAGGGTATGATAATAATAGTTGTGGCCACAGATTCATCTATCTATATCAATTATTTTCTAAATAGTATTTTATATTTTATAAGGTATATTTTTTGATTTGAAAAAAGAACAAATTTTCTCAATTTTTTCTATAACTATTATACTTAATAATAAATTTTTAATTTAAAATGGGAACTACATTTAAAAATTTCTTGGTAGTTATAAGAAAATGTTGGTAAAATAGAATCCAATACCTTTTATACCCCCTACAAAGGGGGATGACAAGATGGAATGACTATTACCACCCATAGGGAATGTAAAACACATATGGAAAAAAATGATATTTTGAGTATATATTATAAATTTAATAGATTAAACTTGTACAATAAATATATTAATATAGATAGATATTTATAAATGGTATTATAAATATAAAACTATACATATTATACCTCTATATTTATTCATATAAAACATCATTATGGTGATTTTTAATACAAATATATTTATAGATTGTATATTATATATATAAATAAAGAAATTATTATCTATTAATACGAAATTTAACTCCATATATAAAGTTAAATAGATATGAATAATTCTTATTAATGGTAATTTTACTTTAAATAATACATGGAGTTGTACCAGGTATTATATATAACTCTATATAAAATCTTGTATTAGTGTCATTTTTCATATTTATGTTGATTTATATATACAAAGATATTTAGACGTGGTAAAAAAGTAAATACCTTTAACATTAACACTATGAAATGGTATTATCTTAATTTATAAATGTTGTTATATATAATAATATATATGAAATATAGATTTAATGTAGATTTAGATTTTTAATAAAATATACCAATTAGATGGATACTAGGTTTTATAAATGAATACAAGTATTTACAAATTTATAGAATATAATTTGTAATGTATAATTTTGAAAATAAATAACATAATTATATTATATTTTAAAAATTCACAAAACATTCATGAGTAAAAAATAGTAGATCTAGTTGTTTCTAACATAAAATTGTTTTTTACATTTTTATTGTACGTAATATATTTCCGCATCAAGATAATTCATATTTTATATGAAAAATGAGATTTATACAATCCCATAATTTATGATTTTATATATTCCATGTAGAATCCCTATACATATAGAGTCTATATACCATCATCTCAATCATTCCTTCATCACAATATTTCCTTCCAAGGAGAATCATTTTTATATTTCTTTGAAAATGATCACTTTGATGAAAAAGTAGGTGTAACGACCCAAAATTTCATTAATGGAAAATCCCTCTTGATCCAGTTAAATGTTTCTTTAGAAAAAAAAATGTTTTTATAAGATGTCAACTTCTTTAGTTTAACGTTAAGATTTGTGACCGTTACTTTTATAGCCGTTGAACAGTGATCATCTGGGTAGTTTAAATATAAGGCTTTAACGAACCAATTTTCTACTCAGACAAAGGAAGCGATGGCCTCATCCAGTAGAATTTCCCCTTACGAAGCCCATTTGTCGGAGCTCGGAAAGGAGGTGGCGTCTTTGGGCTTTGCCCTTGACCAAGCCCAATCTGAGCTTCATCAAGTCAAGCTCGAACGTGATCGTCTACGAGAAAAATGGAAGTTGATAGAGATTACCACTCGAGCAATGTTATCCGAGCAACCCCAAGAGTCTGTCACCATCGCACACCTTACCCTTAGGTCTTAAGCGGCTATTTTAAGGGGTTATGTAACAAATAAGTAGCACCATGTTCATGTACATTATTTTTTTATATAATAATGAATATAATTTCTAGTCATTTTTGATACATTGTAATTAGTTTTTAAAGTACAAACGATGTTTTTAGTTATTATTTAATTAAGAATTATATTTTATTAAATTAAAGGATTTTTGAATTAAATAATATTTTACTAAAATATTATTATTAATATTAAATTAATTTTTATTAAATATAAATGATCTTACAATTTTATGAATGCAATTAAAATTTTTATTAAGGTTTGAAAGCCATTTCTGTCAAAACCCGTGAATTTTTTATAAATGTCAGTTTTTATTTTAAAGTGAAAATTCACATATTTAGAAAATTATTTAGATAAAATAAATATTATTTTTGGAATCAGGACGTCGAAATTATCCAATGGTGAATTTTTCATAATTTTCTGAGACAGTCAAATTTTTGGGTAAAAATTAAATACCATTTAAATATATAATGTGTTTTATGACATCATAATGACCCAATGGTGATGTAATAAAATACCATAATCCTTATGTTCGGCCAATATGTGTTTTATCATTAAAATAATGAGGTTTTGGGTTTGTTTGACTCACTTTTCAAAGCATTAATGGAGCCCTCAAGACTTATTCAACACTTTGCCTTTTTAAATTAATTTCCATGGGAGTGTGACTCACCTCCACATAAGCAACCCTAATTTTTTAAAAATTTCGGACCTTGTCCTTGTAAAATATTGTTTTCCTCTTTCCTTTTCCAGAAACCATGGGCAAATACCATGGGATGGTTTGTGGTTTGGATTATTTTAATATAAGGGGTCCCAAACCTAAATAATAAAGAATTCTCTCACCTTTCCTATATAAACCCACCCAAGATCCCACTTACTCCTCACCCAAATCCCTTGAAGTTATTCCAACATCTGCCCTACTCTCTCTATAATCCTCTCAAGGTGCCCCAAGCTCCCAAGAAGCCTCTCACAAGCCTCTCTCTAGCCTTCGGAAGCATACTTCCAAGTAAGGGGTTTTCTTCCTTTCTCATTTTTTTGTCAATTTTCTTTAAGTTGTATTTCCCTTTTTATTTCGATTATGAATGTTGGGGTATGGTTTTGCACCTCCCCCATACTTCCCTCTTATTGTATGAATGATGGGAGAACCCTTTATCTCTCATTAAATTCCTCCCATGTACACCCGTTACTATGCCGAAATTCCGAAAGGAACTTCTCTCTCTTCTTTTACATTCAAGAAATACTTTTGTATCATGAATCTAAATTCCATTTATATTGTTGGGATATGTATATATATGATCTCCTTACTTTCCATTACATGTAAATATGATGAGGAACCCATTTCTCTCTCATCAACCTTTTTTATGAATTCTTATGTCACGCCGTTACGCTGCCGAAATCGCACCGATTTTCTAAGCCAATGTCATTGTGTAGTGAATACCATGCCCATTTCTCCATCAAGGGTATTCAACTTTATGCACATTTACATATTGATTGTAAAGTTTCATGTATGAATTCCACATTCATTTATCGTGGAATAAATGATTATGTTTTATGAATCCATGTTTTATGATCAATGTGGCACACTTATGCATGAAATGAAATGTTTAAGACGGGTGCACCCTTTATAGCGCTCCAATGCATTGGGTAAAGTATAGTATCATGATACGTCATGTGCAATGAGTGTTGACTCATGCTCCATGTGCAATGAGCCTTGGATCATGCTAATTCAATGTTAAGTGTTGTTGCCACATTTCCATGTTATGATTATCATGCTTTATCATGCCTTTATGTTCATGTTTCTATTATGCACTATTGATATGCCTATTGCCTAACATGTATTTCACTCCTCATGTTATTCAGTGTTTACTCCCTTACTGGGCTTTATAGATCACCCTTTTCTTATGCATGTCCTCAGGTTATCCTATGCAATGCTAAGTACGAATGAATGTAGTGGTCATGTAAAGGAAGTTTTCAATAAAGATGTTGTATTTCAAGTTTAAAGTTTTTATGTAATGATCCTAAGCCCCAAAGACACTAAACCTCTCGATCTTCTTTGTTGTATCAAGTGAAGTTTTATGTAATAAATCATGCTTAAGTTGTAATAAAAAGTAGGGTTGTCATAGTTGGTATCAGAGGATAGGTTTAGTTATTTTTGGGATTAGGAAAACCTAGTAAAGCCTTAGATACAAGACTAATCATAATAAAAACATCCCTAAGTTTTGGTAAATACTAAGTAAGTGGTTTATCAAACAAATACATCCCTGTCTGGATACAAGCAGGTAGAGGCGGCTCTGGGACAGATGTATCCTAGGGGTAAAACCTGAAAACACCGCTTTGAGCTAGACTCGAACGGGAACTGGTGCACGACAACGGGCCTTGCTGCACTCTTGGCTACGACACTCCCGGGGGATATGTTTTGATAAATTCACAATCTTAGTATGAACCCTTATTAAGGGAAAAAATGCCCCTAAGAATATATGTTAGAAGGAAGATCATGAAAAGCCTGGATTGAATCCTATAGACTCATGAGTTAAAGAGATTAAAGTTTATTTATAAGTCATCAACTTTTGTCTTTGGATTACCCTTTATGTGTTAACCCTAACTTTCCTTTTATTCCAGCCAATGGCCGGTAATAGGAGATCTCGGGCTAACAACCGTTGTGAAGATCAGTGTGATGATTGTACTTATGAGATGCCCAATCCAATGAGAGCGGGAATCGCGAACTTTGTCACGCTTCTCTCTCATCTAACTCATGTTTTGAATAGAAACACTGGTCAAGAGGAACGTTCAACCCCCCTAAGAAAGAACAAGTCGCTATTGAAAGCTTCATGAGACAAAGGCCTCCTACTTTTAGTGGATCATCCGATCCCACGATTGCTGAACAATGGATCAACTCCATTGAAAAGATATTCTCCATCCTCCAATGCTCTGAAAAAGAGAAGGTTCTCCTGGAGGCTTATCGTATGGAGGGTGAAGCTGATCAATGGTGGACGTTGATCAAAAATACGAAGCCTGAGGAGGAGATCGAGGCTTTGAAATGGAAGGTATTCCAGAATATGTTTTTCGATAAATATTTTCCACGCACCCTCCGTCTTAAGATGGAAAGGGACTTCCTTTCCCTCAAGCAGAAAGATGAGGAATATGTGGGAGCGTACGAGGCAAAATTCACAAGGCTTGCACGATACGCTTCCGGCTTTGTCGTTACCCCCGAATGCAAGGTTGACCGCTTCTTTGGTGGGCTGAAGCCTAGCTTGCGGAAAGCATTAGCGATCCGTGACTTCGACAACTATGAGGAAATTGTCCGATGTGACCTCAAGGTTGAAATGGAGATCGGAGAATCACAGGGGTATCATGGGGACAAGAAGCGGAAGGTGGACTTCAATGCTGGTGGTCCGATGGATAAATCCAACGGTGCTAAGAAATTCCATCACCCCACTTGCCAAAAGTGTGGAAAAAAGCACCCTGGAAATTGCCTTAGCGGGACAATAAAATGCTTCAAGTGTGGAAGAGAAGGGCACTTAGCTGTTAACTGCCAGCAAGAAGGACCCGCGGCTGCGACGGAGGGGAGGAACGCTCCGTTCGAACCTCAACGCGTTGTTCAATGCTTCAAATGAAAAGAACCGGGTCATTTTGCGAATCAGTGCCCTAATCCAAGGGTTATCGGAGGCAATCAACAACCTCCAAGACAGCAAGGAAGAGCTTTTTCCATCACTTCTGCCGAAGTGAACCCCGACAACGAAGTGGTGACAGGTACGCTAGTTATTCATTCAAGAATAGCAAACATACTTTTTGATTCAGGTTCTACGCATTCTTTTATATCTCAAAAGTTTAGTAGAACAATCCATGCACCACCAAAAATCATGGAAGTAAAGATGTCGGTGAGTACGGAAAATGGGGAAATCATTGCATCCCATGAGTATAAGTCCTCCCCTGTTATAATCTGTGGATTGAATTTACCGGCGAACCTCGTCATACTCCCTTTGGTGGAATTTGATGCAATTCTTGGTATGGATTGGCTTTCCTTATATAGAGCCAACATAAATTTTCGGGAGAGGGAAATCACACTCCATATGGAGAATCTACCCTCGATTCTTTACAAGTGTCAGGAGGAAGATGAATCTCCTTTAGCTCCATCATCTCAAGCATGGATATTACTACCTTATGAGCATGCATATCTGGCTCAGATGATTGAGTCCAAGGAAGAAACCACCCTTGAAGAAATGCCTATTGTGAGGGAATTCGCTGAAGTATTTCCCGAGGAACTTCCTGGTCTTCCTCCAAGAAGAGATGTTGAGTTCTCAATTGAACTTATACCTGGGGCGCTACAAATATCCAAGACTCCATATAGAATGGCTGTGGTTGAGCTTGAAGAACTGAAGAAACAACTACAGGAGAATTTGGATAAAGGGTTTATACGCCCAAGTGCATCACCATGGGCTGCACCAGTCCTCTTCGTCAAGAAGAAGGATGGGCCAATGCGGCTTTGCATCGATTATCGTGAACTTAAAAAAATCACGATAAAGAACAAGTATCCTCTCCCAAGAATCGATGACTTGTTTGATCAGCTGCGTGGAGCACAATACTTCTCCAAAGTCGACTTGCGGTCGGGATATTATCAAGTAAGGGTGAAGAAGGAAGATATCCCCAAGACTGCTTTTCGTACAAGGTACGGGCACTATGAATTCATAGTAATGCCTTTTGGACTCACCAATGCTCCAGCAATATTCATAGACTTGATGAATAGAGTCTTTAGAGATTACCTAGATAAATTTGTGGTAGTCTTTATATATGATATTCTAATATACTCCAAAACAAGGAGGACCATGAGGAGCATTTAAGAACTGTACTAGAGGCTTTGCGCAAGGAGAAGCTCTATGCCAAGTACAACAAGTGTGAGTTCTGGTTGAAGGAGGTCTCATTCTTGGGCCATATCATCACAAGCAATGGGATATCTGTGGACCCCTCCAAAACAGATGCAATTGAGGGATGGCCGAGGCCAACATCGGTAACTGATATCCGTAGCTTCCTGGGGTTAGCTGGATATTATCGATGATTTGTGAGAAACTTCTCACGATTGTCCAACCCTCTTACCAAGCTAACTCGAAAGGGAGTAAAGTTTTCTTGGAGTAATGAATGCGAAGAAAGCTTCAAGGAGTTGAAAAGGAAGCTTATCACTGCACCTGTGCTCACTTTACCCACAAGTGGGGAGCTTTTTGTGGTATTCAGTGATGCTTCGAAGAAGGGATTAGGATGTGTGCTAATGCAGAATGATAAAGTGATATCCTATTCCTCAAGACAATTGAAAATCCATGACTGAAACTATCCAACACATGATCTGGAGTTGGCGGCGGTGATCTTTGCCTGGAAAATCTGGCGGCATTATCTCTATGGAGAGAAATGTGAGATATATACTGACCACAAGAGTCTTAAATATATATTCACCCAGAAAGAGCTTAATATGCGCCAGAGAAGATGGATAGAGCTCATAAAGGATTATGACTGTTCAATACATTACCACCCTGGGAAGGCGAACAAGGTGGCAGATGCCTTAAGTAGAAAGGATCCAGCAATTCTATCAATGATGAGAATTGAGAAGGATCCAATATTCTTAGACTTGATGAAGATGGACGTGGGAATCATAAAGAAGGGAACATCATCAATCCATTCACAAATGATTGCTCAACCATATCTTTTGGAAAGGATAAAGGATGCTCAAAAGGATGATGCGAGAATCCAAGAAAAAGTGGAAGCTATCAAAAAGGGAAAATCCTCAGAGTTTAATGTTAATGAAGAAGGAATTGTGCGGTTTGGGAAAAGACTATGTGTCCCATCAAGTTCGGAGCTGAAGAAGGAACTTTTGGATGATGCACATAGTTCAAATCTCTCTATTCACCCAGGGAGCATAAAGATGTATCGAGATCTCCGAGAAAACTTTTGGTGGGATAATATGAAGAAGGAGATCGCCGAATATACATCAAAGTGTCTGGTGTGTCAGCAAGTGAAGGCAGAGAGGCAGAAGTCTAAGGGGATGATGCAACCATTGCCCATACCGGAATGGAAATGGGAGAACATCACCATGGACTTTGTCACTGGACTTCCAAGGACATCCAAAAGCAATAATGCAATCTGGGTTATTGTGGATCGTCTTACAAAGACTGCACACATCATTGCTATTCGAGAGGATTTCTCTTTGGATCAACTGGCACGGATATATATCAGGGAAGTGGTACGGTTGCATGGAGTACCACTATCTATTGTGTCTGACCGAGATCCAAGATTTACCTCTAAGTTTTGGAAGAGTCTTCAACATGCTCTGAATACTGAACTGAACTTCAGTACGGCCTATCATCCTCAAACTGATGGCCAATCCGAGCGGACTATCCAAACACTTGAGGATATGTTGAGAGCGTGCTCAATGGACTTTAAAGGAGGATGGGATCAACATCTTCCTCTAGTTGAGTTCTCATATAATAATAGTTTCCACTCGATCATCCAAATGGCACCATATGAAGCCCTGTATGGGAAAAGGTGTAGAACACCAGCATGTTGGGATGAGGTCGGTGAACGTAAGCTGCTTGGACCAGAAATGGTCGAAGAAATGGTGGAGAAGGTGAAAACCATTCAGCAGCATATCAAGGCAGCCCAAAGTCGACAGAAGAGTTATGCAGATAATCGTCGATGATAACTTGAGTTTAAAGTCAGAGACATGGTGTTTTTACGCATATCTCCGTGGAAGAAGGTCATGAGGTTTGGAAAGAAAGGGAAGTTAAGTCCAAGGTACATCGGCCCCTTCGAGATTCTTGATCGTGTTGGGGCTGTGGCCTATCGACTAGCACTTCCACCTACTATGGCCAAGGTGCATGATGTTTTCCATGTATCCCTCTTAAGGAAGTACATACCAGACCCTTCACATGTACTCTCTTCTAAGGTGGTACAATTAGAAGATGATCTTTCTTATGAGGAGCAACCAGTGAAGATCTTGGATCGTAGAGAAAAAGTTCTACGAAATAAGAAAATGCCCCTCGTCAAGGTGTTGTGGAGAAACCACAAGTTTGAAGAAGTAACTTGGGAGTCGGAGGATATGATGAAGCTAAGTTACCCACATTTGTTTTAGTGTGGGAAAAGGAAAATTTCGAGGGCGAATTTTCTTAAGGGGGGAATGTTGTAACGACCCAAAATTTCATTAATGGAAAATCCCTCTTGATCCAGTTAAATGTTTCTTTAGAAAAAAAAAATGTTTTTATAAGATGTCAACTTCTTTAGTTTAACGTTAAGATTTGTGACCGTTACTTTTATAGCCGTTGAACAGTGATCATCTGGGTAGTTTAAATATAAGGCTTTAACGAACCAATTTTCTACTCAGACAAAGGAAGCGATGGCCTCATCCAGTAGAATTTCCCCATACGAAGCCCATTTGTCGGAGCTCGGAAAGGAGGTGGCATCTTTGGGCTTTGCCCTTGACCAAGCCCAAGCTGAGCTTCATCAAGTCAAGCTCGAACGTGATCGTCTACGGGAAAAATGGAAGTTGATAGAGATTACCACTCGAGCAATGTTATCCGAGCAACCCCAAGAGTCTGTCACCATCGCACACCTTACCCTTAGGTCTTATGCGGCTATTTTAAGGGGTTATGTAACAAATAAGTAGCACCATGTTCATGTACATTATTTTTGTATATAATAATGAATATAATTTCTAGTCATTTTTGATACATTGTAATTAGTTTTTAAAGTACAAACGGTGTTTTTAGTTATTATTTAATTAAGAATTATATTTTATTAAATTAAAGGATTTTTGAATTAAATAATATTTTAATAAAATATTATTATTAATATTAAATTAATTTTTAATAAATATAAATGATCTTATAATTTTAGGAATGCAATTAAAATTTTTTATTAAGGTTTGAAAGCCATTTCTGTCAAAACCCGTGAATTTTTTATAAATGTCGGTTTTTATTTTAAAAGTGAAAATTCACATATTTAGAAAATTATTTAGATAAAATAAATATTATTTTTGGGATCAGGATGTCGAAATTATCCAACGGTGAATTTTTCATAATTTTCTGAGACAGTCAAATTTTTGGGTAAAAATTAAATACCATTTAAATATATAATGTGTTTTATGACATCATAATGACCCAATGGTGATGTAATAAAATACGATAATCCTTATGTTCGGCCAATATGTGTTTTATAATTAAAATAATGAGGTTTTGGATTTGTTTGACTCACTTTTCAAAGCATTAATGGAGCCCTCAAGACTTATTCAACACTTTGCCTTTTTAAATTAATTTCCATGGGAGTGTGACTCACCTCCACATAAGCAACCCTAATTTTTTAATAAGTTCGGACCTTGGTCTTGTAAAATATTGTTTTCCTCTTTCCTTTTCCAGAAACCATGGGCAAATACCATGGGATGGTTTGTGGTTTGGATTATTTTAATATAAGGGGTCCCAAACCTAAATAATAAAGAATTCTCTCACCTTTCCTATATAAACCCACCCAAGCTCCCACTTCCTCCTCACCCAAAGCCCTTTAAGTTCGTCCAAACTCTGCACTACTCTCTCTATAATCCTCTCAAGGTGCCCCAAGCTCCCAAGAAGCCTCTCACAAGCCTCTCTCTAGCCTTTGGAAGCACACTTCCAAGTAAGGGGTTTTGTTCCTTTCTCATTTTTTTTGTCAATTTTCTTTAAGTTGTATTGCCCTTTTTATTTCAATTATGAATGTTGGGGTATGGTTTCGCACCTCCCCCATACTTCCCTCTTATTGTTTGAATGATGGGAGAACCCTTTCTCTCTCATTAAATTCCTCCCATGTACACCCGTTACTATGCCGAAATTCTGAAAGGAACTTCTCTCTCTTCTTTTACATTCAAGCAATACTTTTGTATCATGAATCTAAATTCCATTTCTATTGTTGGGACATGTATATATATGATCTCCTTAATTTCTATTACATGTAAATATTATTAGGAACCCCTTTCTCTCTCATCAAACTTTTTTATGAATTCTTATGTCACGCCGTTAGGCTGCCGAAATCGCACCGATTTTCTAAGCCAATGTCATTGTGTAGTGAATACCATGCCCATTTATCCATCAAGGGTATTCACCTTTATGCACATTTACATATTTATTGTAAAGTTTCATGTATGAATTCCACATTCCTTTATCGTGGAATAAATTATTATGTTTTATGAATCCATGTTTTATGATCCATGTGGCACACTTATGCATGAAATGAAATGTTTAAGAAGGGTGCGCCCTTTATAGCGCTCCAATGCATTGGGTAAAGTATAGTATCATGATACGTCATGTGAAATGAGTGTTGACTCATGCTAATTCAAGTGCAACGAGGGTTTACTCGTGCTTCAAGTGCAATGAGGGTTTACTCATGCTCCATGTGCAATGAGCCTTGGCTCATGCTAATTCAATGTTAAGTGTTGTTGCCACATTTCCATGTTATGATTATCATGCTTTATCATGCCTTTATGTTCATGTTTCTATTATGCTCTATTGATATGACTATTTCCTAACATGTATTTCACTCCTCATGTTATTCATTTTTTACTCCCTTACTGGGCGTTATAGCTCACCCTTTTCTTATGCATGTCCTCAGGTTATCCCATGCAATGCTAAGTACGAAGGAATGTAGTAGTCATGTAAAGGAAGTTTTCAATAAAGATGTTGTATTTCAAGTTTAAAGTTTTTATGTAATGATCCTAAGCCCCAAAGACACTAAACCTCTCGATCTTCATTGTTGTATCAAGTGAAGTTTTCTGTAATAAATCATTCTTAAGTTGTAATAAAAAGTAGGTTTGTCATAGTAGGGATGAGTATTATGGTCAATATTGAAGAAGAAGATAATGCACCTAAAAAATTATTTCGAGGAATTTCTAAATTATTATTATCTTTTTAAATATTCTAAAATTGTTTCTCAAAATAATAGAGCGTTTGATTTTGCAAGATGGATTGCTTCAATGGATCTCCACTAACTTGGTACTTCCAACAACTCCCATAGAATTATATAGTCATTAACCAATACATATTTGTAGTCACCTTATTCAACAAAAACAATTATAATCCTCATAATATGTTGGGATATTCAATAAAGTGGGGTTTTTTATCCATTAGTTAGATTAACCACTAAATTATTATAAAATATTTATCACTGAATTTTAAATTATATTTCGGATTTTTTTATTTAAATCATAATGGTTTTGAAATATATAATATGCTCTTATTTTTTTCACATAGTTGTATATTAAAATTTATTTTCAGGAAAAACTAATTTTAATCCATTAGGTATGGATATTACATTATAATTATGATATTTATAAAATAAAATCATTCATTTATTAGTAAAAAATTGTTGAATTTTTTTTTCTCTTTAGTTAGGAGAGAACATTACATTTAAAATGTAGTATATTGTTTATAAATATAGTTTTATATGATTTAACATAAAATTATAAAAACCAAATATTAATATTATTATATGCTTTTAAAATGTATAGATCATTCATAAGTAAAATAATAAAATATAATATTTTGATGAATTTTGGAAGCCAAACATTTATAAATTTATGATGTTTACTATAAAAAAATAAATAAATATTGATAGATTTATTTTTGAATTATGCAAAAAATGTTTACACTTAAAAATATCAATTCATTTTCTGATATTAATGTGTTTTTTTAATGCTGATAAAAAGATTATTTTTATGAAATAATGTTTTTTAAAAATAATCTTCCAATACTTATACATAAAATGTAAAAAATGTTTTTTAGAGAAAAATGTAATGTTCTCTCTTTAGTGAATTGTATAGAGGATGATATATTATAGTAAAATTTTACATCACATATTAAATAACTATATTTATAAAATATATAATAAATTTTTATTATTATGGAACAAAAAATTGAGGATGTGATTATAAAAATACTATATTTATATTTTAATATTTACATGCTTTATAGAAAATTTTTTCCACTTAATTAAAAAGATATTGATTTTTTTAAAAAATTAAACAAAATATGTAGAGTAACCCTGAAAATATATAATGCAATGATATTATTATAGAGTAATAAATGAATGATGGGATTATATAAATTATATATTAAATATTTGTAGATATTTTAAATTGACAAAAAATAATTTCTAAAAATGGATTGATTTGGGTAATTATATCTAGTGTTTATATACACGAAAACTAAATTATTATATATAATATAATGAATTGAAAAGTTAAATAAATTAATATTTAAAAATTTATAAGTATACATGAAAAATAATATTTTATGTAAATATTTAGTTTTAGGGAGAACAAGAAACATTAAGGATTCCTGAAATCAATAGATTTTTCAATTTAAGTAAGAAAAATAAAAAATGGTCCATAGGATTCAATAAATCTCATAAATTTCTATATATATACAATCATATTTTAAGGTATACATATTTGAGAACCATGATGAGTGGATAATATTAACTTTTTCTATAATGCATTATTATCTTTTTTGAGAAATTAGATATTTGGAGGATATTCATTATATAGTACATATATAAGTATTATTATAAAATAGATAATGAATTAATATTATTATAGAGACATTACTCAAAGTATTTTATTCTATAAATATCATATATATATATATATATTCCATAATAAATTAATATTATAACACCAAAAAATGAATTGATTTTGGAAGACCTACCTTATGTTTATAGACACCAAAACTATATAATAAAATATCATTTAATTCATTATGAAATAATATAATATAATTGTAGAGATTTAATTACTCGACATTTTAATTAATTTTAAATGTAAATATTTTGTTTTTATTTATATAAACACTAAATAGGATCAGGAAAATAACATCATTTTTAGAATTAGTTGAAAAACAAAATGGTTTTTTTAGACTCTATAAATCTACTATATTTGTATTATATCTAATGAGATCATATTATATGCTCATATCTAAAAAGAAACTACCATACTTAATAAGTAATTATGATTATATATTAGGTAATAGAATATATAAAATTTATCTAAATATATAGTATAAAATTTATAACCTCTATATTTATCATTTTTAAATGTTCTATAATGAATTTTTTATAGTATATAATATATAATTCATTGAAATAAACTATGAATATCATGGGGAAGATTGTTCTCACCCTTGTAGTTGTTTTGATCCTCTAATTATTCTCTACAATATTTCTTCTAGATTTCAATAATGATCATTCCTTGATATAGGTTTTCCCTTGGGTCAAGAATTTATTTCTTCTGCATTGGGAACAATCCATCAGGATTTTGGTTTGAGATTCATCAATGATCAATAATCCATATATTAAAAACCTAATTTTTTATGTACCATTTTGGTTTAATAATACTATGGGAATCACCTTTGTGCAGACTTTTCGTAGTGTGGAATATTCCAAGGATGAGATGTCAAAACCTCAATCTTTAAAAAAAATTGAGGAATGAGTCATCTTAGTTGTTGCAGATCCAGATGAATTTCAGAAAAGTCCTTAGTTATGAAAACTATCTATTCTTTGGTATGTTACCTATTTATAGGGAGACAATCCATGGTATTTATCTAACTTAAAATCATGTATTACACAATTATGGGATGAAATTATTATAAGATGATTCCAATTGCATGTGAATTATTTAATATAATTATGTAAAATAAAAATGATATTGATTTTGTGAAAACAATTGGAGTATTTATATGAATCATATAATTATTCACATATCTCAATGATATGTCAACACCAATACCTTTAGATAATTGAATCCAATAGAAAAAATTTGGGTATGGTTACATGGTCTAAATTTGGAGAATTGTCATCTTATGATCCTTAATGAGCTTTCTTATTGTGTTATTGTGCCCCCTAAAAATTGATGATAGTACTCTTAATGGTTCTTTATGATTTTATTCTATAATTTTAGTTTCTTCCAACGTAGACATGAAGTGACCTGATGTGATAAATAGCATTACTATTATTCATAATGTCAGGATAAATATTTAATTTTAATTTCTTCAACCATTATATGATGTTTATAGGGTTCTGGTCCATTCCATTTAAAACTGTATGGTTATTCAAAAGTAGTTAGATCCTCCCCCTACTGTCAATTTTTTAAAATATCTGAAAAATAAGAATTATATTTATATATATTTAGATACATTTTATCTTATATCGAATATGGATCTTGTTAAATGGGTGAAAAAAAAGATGAATTTATTTTATTTAAAGAATAATAGTTCAAGTTCATAAGATGGCCTTATTTAGTAAGAAGAGAATAATTTATCTGAGGTTACCACAAATATTAATAATGTAACAAAACCTATTATTGTCAATCCTAGAGGGAATGAAGTATATATATATTTATTATAAAAGAGTATATCATGAAATTCATTTTTATATAAGAAACATTGTTGAATCCCAACATGATTGAAAATATTTTATTTCTTATGGAATGAAACACAATGTAGTAATTTCTCAGGTTCATTCACTTTTAAAGATTTTATCAATCTGTTTCGAATATATAAGATTCTATTATGTAAAATATGGAAGGACAGGGAATCATGTATAATGAAGATGAAACAATATTTTATGAATTTTTTTATAACATCCAGGTTTTAAAAGATTATAGTAATTATGGATAATACAATATAATTTCTGATAAGAAGGTCAAGGTTACTTAGTCTTTTTCTGATCAACACCTCCCACATAATGGTTCTATTTTAATTGAACCTATTGATGAAAATTATGTTAATTCTATAGGTCTTTAAAAAAGCATCATGTCTAGATTTCTTGCTTCTCTATCTGGAATCCCCCTTTATCTTCCTCAATAAATTTTTCATTCACATTGAACGTTACTCCTGATTTTTATCCAACAAAGTACATTAGAAGGATTATAATTGGAAAATATCACTTTCAAGGGAGATCTACACAATATGGGACAATTGCTAACTCTTCTAAATATTTTAATAACTCAAAAGTTGATGCATTAATGAGAAAGATTTCTTCTTATCTTGAAAATGTTGACATCACTATCGATATTTTAGTTCTGGATGAACTGCTTGCAAGAAATATTGGTAAATATGTTAGTAGTTCAGTTTTCATCTTATAAGGAAGTCATCGATGAATGTTTACTACTACTATCAATCCAATAAATAGTATTAAAGAAGATGGAACCCTAAGTAATGATACCTTATGTAAGGAACAATTAAGATGTTCATTTAAGGATTATAAAGAAGCAGTTACAATTAAGACATAATCTTGGAATAAGAAATTCGGTTGAAAAAGGGGGCTATGGATCCAATTATATGTATAGATGAAAATCATGTTTGGAATCTTTTATTGATTGGGAAAATCTAAAACAATTATCATTGTTAGGATTTTCATCAAAAAATAAAAGCATGATCTTATAGGAATTTTTATCCCATGTAGATTTATTTTGAAAATTTATCTTTGATTGAAAAAATACAACATCAACAGGAAAGTGCATACCAATCTAGTTGTTATATCAAATTAATTTGGGTTTCTTCTGTAATTCCCTGACTGTAGTTACCTAGAGTCAGTTCATTATTAAATATCATTGGCATGATCACAAGAGATCATGCCCTAAATGATTTATTAGTTTAGTACCTTTGGATGTTATAGATACATTCATAAGTTTTACATTACATTATGAAATGAAAAAAATAACATTGTGTCTCCCTTGAACAAATACATTTACCTAATACTATCTTCACAGGTCAATCATAATATACTTTTTCAAATCTTGGGAAAATTAAAACATAAGAAAAGGGCGAGATCAGATGCTCAAGGAAATGTATAAGACCAAACCAAAAGCTTTTTAAACATAAATTTCAGAATAATATGGAAAATAGAAAAGAAATAATTCCATTTACTTATTCACAAGGGTATTCAACTAGTTAAATAATCACATAAAATATCAATATCCAATTTCAAAATGAGGGGATGCATAATGTTGGACATCATAACCATATTGTCAGGGCCTCAGGCCACGACTACAAATAACATTTTTTCAAGAATTGTGCCAAGACAATAGTTTTTCTTTTGTGACCAAAAGAGGCATCAAGGAGATATAATAGGCTCCACCTGTCACATACAAAGTCCAATTCATTCCTCATATGAAAATATTGAACCATAACAGAAACATTCGTATTAAAACTAGCATATGAAATGTTAATACATTAACCATAAACCATGAATGGTATAAATATAACACATCCACTATAAAAAATATCAAAAAACATTCAATACAATATGAAATATTTTATTATAATAAATCAACTTTAAATAAGTGTAAAATCCATTAAAGGATGTTAGAATAGATGAAATCAAAACTGTTTGTAAGAAATATCACTTTCTATTTTGAAATAATTTAAACAGTGCATAATTATAAATAAAAAAATTATTTTGAAAATATTCTTATAATCTTATAAGGGATGCTTCTATATTTTTATAGTTCCTGAAAATAGCCACACCCGCCGTATATGTTAAAAAACATTCTTACCCTAATTTGGTTAAAATTTCATAAAGTACCTTATATGGAAAATGACAGAAATATTCCTTTGAAAACATTTTTTAAATGTAAAAAAAGATCATAAATGACATACAACCATATTTTAGGAAATATTTTTTTTTTAAAATACATTTTTAATAATCACATATTTGAATGATAAAGAGGTCCCAGTAGATACTCACATATAAACTACCTCGGCTAATAATGATATTGCAAAATTAACCATTACCATGTAGTTTTCCTTGGTAGAAGGTAAGTTAACCTCCATTATAATATTTAAATAATTGTTATTAAATTATACAAGAACCACATACATAAATATGATATCACATATGATCTTCTAATACGGCTTTGTTAATAATATTTCAGTAGTATCATTGTTTCGTGTGTTAACAGATTTGTTTTTCTTTATATGTTCTATTAAGTAAGTCATGTTTGTAATTTATAGAGTGTATTTGATTCATATATAGAATTATATTAACTTTTTAAAGATTATTTTTAATCATAAAATGAAAATTATTCTTGAATGGTTACGATGGGGAATGAAACTTATCGCGTTCGTGGAGACTGTAATCTGTACGTATGC
Organism: Viscum album; assembly: GCA_963277665.1. Taxonomy (NCBI): domain Eukaryota; kingdom Viridiplantae; phylum Streptophyta; class Magnoliopsida; order Santalales; family Viscaceae; genus Viscum; species Viscum album. Next base: position 2,035,764,867 of record OY728164.1, read on the forward strand.
ACGAGCAACAGAATCATTCTATAGATGGTGAAATAATTTGTAATTGGATGTTATATAATAAATAGAGAATCATTAACATGTTATTTTTATTATTTATATCAATTATACATCATTATTATACCCATAAATAAAATGAAGCGTTGAATAACAAACTACACCACAATGTGGGGATGGTAAGTTGTACAGACGTGTTGGGTCGGAATAAAACGGGGAATGATGGCAAGAGGGGGGGTGAATTGACTTTTAAAAAAAATGATTAACAAATTAAAAATCAAAGTTGAAATGTAGCGGAAATAAAGGAGGCAATCACATGCAATTGATAACGGAGTTCGGCCAAAAACCCGGCCTACGTCTCTGCTCCCAACTCAACCGTTGAGAGATTCTACCGCTTGCTTTTCAATGGTTTTAGCAAGAAACCCACTAGGCTTTGAGGTAGCACTAGGACCTATTACAGCTTGCTTTTGGTGGTTAAGCAAGAACCCACTTGCTTTTAATGGTTTAGCAAGAACCCACTAGCCTTTTTAACGGGTGAAGGCTAGCTCACCGAAAACTCATGCCTTTTAAAAGGAAAGGCTTGACTAACCTCTTCACACCTTAATGGTGGTGTGAAACCCAAAAGAAAGAGGGGATGAGAAAATTTTGGGGTTTGTAGGCACAAACCCAATTTTAAGCTCAAAATAAATAAAACGATAAAAACCGTAATTGGGAAGACTTGGGCGCCTTTGATTGATTGGAGATGTTGAAGGCTGCTTCCAAGCTTCTTTGAAGGAGCTCCTTGGATGTGGAAGTTGTTGGAGCTATTGGGGTTCCCTTGGAGGAATGCGCCGGAGGTACGCCAAATGATCACAAATGTGTCCGTGGGCTTCCGTATAGTTCCGGTAGGTGTCCGGGGCTTCCTTGGCCTTTATTTATAGGCATGGAACCCTTGGGTAGGCTTCGGAGCCGTTGGAGAGGTCTTCGGAGCCGTTGGAGGCCAAAAGAGGGTTGACTGGTCAAACCCAACGGCTAGTTTGACTGGGCTACCGGCTGGCCGGTATAGGTCCACCGGCTGGCCGGTGCCTTGGCAGAGGAGGAGAATTCTGGTCCAGGCTCCACCGGCTGACCGGTGGAGGAGCCACCGGCTGGCCGGTGGAAAGACAGTAGCAAACACTATTTGGGCTGGGTGCCACCGGCTGGCCGGTGGTCAAGCCACCGGCTGACCGGTGGAGCCTGGCAGTGGGCAATGCCTCTGCCAGGTCCACCGGCTGGCCGGTGCTATAACACCGGTTGGCCGGTGGACTGAAATTCAGTCCACTTCATGTGCTTCATGGCCCATTTCCTTGGCAAACTTGTGCCTATAAAACAACAACACTTAAAACAATTTTAAACACATATGAAAGTGATTGTGATCATGAAAATCAAAGAGTGTGGGGTACAACAATCTCCCCCTATTTTGATGATCACAATCACTTATCTAAGCAATGTAAAAACTTAAATGAAAGGCATGCTTGAAATGATAAATTGAAAATAAATACTAAGGAAAAGATTTCTCCCCCAATCAATCAAGAAATTTCTCCCCCTTTGTGATTATCAAAATAGAATGGGGCATAAAACTTGATTGAGGGAAAGTTTGAAAAACAAAATATGAGAATTGAAATATCAATTGAGATTTTTGAAATTGAAATGAAAAATTTGAATAACAGTTTGAATTGAAAGTTTTGAATCAAAAACCAATTGAAATTTGAAATCTGAAACCAAATGAAATTTTTGAAATTGAGAGTTTTGAATCAAAAATGAATTGAAAATTTAAAACAAAATTTGAAAAAAAAACACAAAAAGGCTTAAAAGATCCTAACTCCCCCTAAATAAAAACAAAAAGTCACCGGGGAGAGGGATTTTGAAAAGAGACAATTTTAGGCCCGGTGAGACTCGCAAGAAGGGATTTTTCAATCCAAACTTGTCTCATAGCGGGTCTTCTCCTATAAAATTCGTCCGAAAAGAAAATAGACTTGGGTTGGCCGTACCGGGCGTTTTTACAATTACATTCATAAATTAGGTGCCCGAGATTTTTACAATAATTACAAAATTTGTAATCGGAGCTCCCCCTTACAAAAACAGTGGGTGCATGGGAGGAGGAGGCTTGGTTGGTATAGCCAAGTCCATTGGTGGTTCTAGAAACCCTTTGAGAACCCAATAATTTGGTCAAATTTTGTTCACCTTGGGTGAACTTGGCTAGGGTCTCCCTTAGGTCTTTGATGGTTGATTCCATGGAATCAACATTTGGAAAATTTTGGATTTTAAGGGTGAGTTCCTCCTTCTCTTTGAGAAGTTGGTCTTTTTCGGAGGAAAGTTTTTTGAAATTCTTTTTTAAAGCAACAAATTTTGAAGAGAGTTCATGAAAACCATTTTCTAATTGGTCTCTCACATGTTGGAGTTCTTCATAAGACAAATGATTGAAAGAATTTGAAGAACTAGAAGACGAGGAAGAAGAGTCGGAAGATGAGGAAGATACCTCATGTTTTGCCATTAGGCAATTATTACCATTGTCGCTCGAGGAGAAAGAAGAGAAGGAGGAGCTATCACTCCAAGTTTTCTTTAAAGCCTTCTTCTTCTTCTTCTTGGCCCTTTTCTTGTGAAGTGGGCAAGCGGGTACGGATTTTGCATCGGGTTCTTGCTTTTGAGTGGGTTCTTGCTTTTGAGCCTTCTTAGTGCCTTCATGGGTAAGTTCTAAACATTTCCAAATATCATGTGAAGTAGAGGAAGAAGAAATATGATAAAAAACATTACGATCTAACCCACAATGTAGAGCATTCATGGCTTTGCCATCATGCTCGAAATTTGCAATGTCTACGGGGGTCCATTGAGATTCATCTTTACTAGAGAGAGTATAACCGTGCATGAAAATTTTAAATATGGGATATCCTATGCTTCTTAAAAAAGTGGTCATGCCGGTTTTCCAATAATTATAGTCGGTTCCATCAAAAAATGGAGCACGACCCAATGAAAAGCCTTCGGGGGCGAAAGAGGTTGATGCCATCTAAATGGATCTTAAATTTGAAACCGGGTTAGGGAATTATTCAAATTCGCCCTCTGATACCAAATGTTTGGTCGGAATAAAACGGGGAATGATGGCAAGAGGGGGGGTGAATTGCCTTTTAAAAAAAATGATTAACAAATTAAAAATCAAAGTTGAAATGCAGCGGAAATAAAGGAGGCAATCACACGCAATTGATAACGGAGTTCGGCCAAAAACCCGGCCTACGTCTCCGCTCCCAACTCAACCGTTGAGAGATTCTACCGCTTGCTTTTCAATGGTTTTAGCAAGAAACCCACTAGGCATTGAGGTAGCACTAGGACCTATTACAGCTTGCTTTTGGTGGTTAAGCAAGAACCCACTTGCTTTTAATGGTTTAGCAAGAACCCACTAGCCTTTTTAACGGGTGAAGGCTAGCTCACCGAAAACTCAAGCCTTTTAAAAGGAAAGGCTTGACTAACCTCTTCACACCTTAATGGTGGTGTGAAACCCAAAATAAAGAGGGGATGAGAAAAGTTTGGGGTTTGTAGGCACAAACCCAATTTTAAGCTCAGAATAAATAAAACGATAAAAACCGTAATTGGGAAGACTTGGGCGCCTTTGATTGATTGGAGATGTTGAAGGCTGCTTCCAAGCTTCTTTGAAGGAGCTCCTTGGATGTGGAAGTTGTTGGAGCTATTGGGGTTCCCTTGGAGGAATGCGCCGGAGGTACGCCAAATGATCACAAATGCGTCCGTGGGCTTCCGTATAGTTCCGGTAGGTGTCCGGGGCTTCCTTGGCCTTTATTTATAGGCATGGAACCCTTGGGGAGGCTTCGGAGCCGTTGGAGGCCAATAGAGGGTTGACTGGTCAAACCCAACGGCTAGTTTGACTGGGCTACCGGCTGGCCGGTACAGGTCCACCTGCTGGCCGGTGCCTTGGCAGAGGAGGATAATTCTGGTCCAGGCTCCACCGGCTGACCGGTGGAGGAGCCACCGGCTGGCCGGTGGCAAGACAGTAGCAAACACTATTTGGACTGGGTGCCACCGGCTGGCCGGTGGTCAAGCCACCGGCTGACCGGTGGAGCCTGGCAGTGGGCAATGCCTCTGCCAGGTCCACCGGCTGGCCGGTGCTATAACACCAGTTGGCCGGTGGACTGAAATTCAGTCCACTTCATGTGCTTCATGGCCCATTTCCTTGGCAAACTTGTGCCTATAAAACAACAACACTTAAAACAATGTTAAACACATATGAAAGTGATTGTGATCATGAAAATCAAAGAGTGTGGGGTACAACAAGACGCACGTATCCTGACTTTGACATACATAGGATGGATAGAATAATGAATATTGTTGTAACATATTCATAATAACATCTCAGTATGTAGAAGTTACTGGAGTTATTATTTTTGTATGGAAATAATAAAGAAAGAGGAATTGGATGAAGAAAAGAACATTGAAAGAGGTTATGAAATAATTACCACTTCTACGGGTGTTTCCTTTTGATTTCATCAAAAGGGATCCATAGGGTGGATTTCTAATCAAAGAAAGGCCTCTAGTTAGAATTGAGGGTAGTTGGGAGGATATTTTATTAGGGTTTATTTTGAGCCAAATGGCTTTGGAGGTGTTCTTTTGAGAGAAGAGGAAGTACCCTTTTATAAGATAGGTGAGGGTCACCTTAGAAAAAGCTTGAAATACTAATTTATTATACAATTATATTTGGTTTATAATGGATCCAAAAGGATTTATTTCTAGGATATGTTGGTTATTGGTAGAATTATTCTCAAGTAATAGATTTTAGACAAGTTTTGATCACCACATTAAACTTATCTTTCATATTTAACTCTTTGTTAAATAGATTGACATGTACCATGTCGCATTCTATTACTATAATAAATGGTTAATAAACTAACTATAAATTTCCAAGGGAACCCAAATTGGTTCATTAATGACATATATATCATTATATATGTATATTGTAATAACCACATATTTTTAAGAATATTATGTAATTTAATAATATAATATATGTTTCAAAAACTCATTTATGACTATTTTGACACTATATAGTACATGGTTTTTGTGAAGGTCAATAAAATTTTATTACTTAAGAAAATTTATTTTATCAATCATAACATGTACTATTCACTTATAAAATTCTTGTATGGCATTAAAAATTTTAAATTATATTTATTTTAAAATTTAAAATATCAATTATTTAAATCAATCATTAATAAGGAAAATATTGCATCATTATTATGTCATAAATAATTATATTTATTTTATGTCTAAAAATTATAAATAAAATATAATGATGTTACAAATAATTTTATATTTCTAAATAATATTTATAGTCAAGAAGATAAATTATATAACCACATATAAAAATTTTTTTACTAAAAGAGTTATGGTTATGTTACATTTTCCTTATCTTTAAATTAATTTTTATAAAGTGTCACTTTCACATACAAGTGTCCATATGGGGTCCGAAAATCAACCCAAGGACGCCCATGGTCAAAAATGTATCATAAAATAGAGTTAGAACATGTGTTAGTGTAATTTAATATTATCATAATATTATTTTCTATCCATATTTACCGAATTTATCTTCTAACCATGGTAATTGAAATATTTTCTCAAGATACTATTCCTAATGTTTAAAAATAAAAGATAACTATCTAAACAATATGGAAATTTTTCTTCCCAATATTGAATCCATTTTGAAAAATTTGAAACACAGAAGTTGTAGAAATTAATTTAAAATTAATTGTTGTTATCAAAACAAAAAAAGCGGGGTTTTAAGAAGGTAAAACTATCAAAATATTGACATGTATTTTTGTATAATTTTAATGTGAAATTACATCCAATAACCTAAATTATATTAAATTATAAAAATATATTCTAATGATACTTTAAAACCACTAAAATTAATTATTTATCACTATAAATTATTTCTATTAAGAATGTTTTTTTAATTAAAATTTAAATGTGTCACTGTTCATCAAAATATGCAAGTTATCAGAAAAGTGCAAAAAATTCACCCTAAGGTAATTATATATTCCAAATCAAAAAAATGAAGTCTAAATTAAAAAAATAAAATATCTAAAATTTCAAAAATTGGTTATTACTATTCTATCCTTCTTTTAGAAGGGCTAGTTTTATAGGCCATGGTGCACTTGAATTTGGTGTTACGTACAACACACATTATTGTATTATTCAATGAGAAGTGTACCAAGGAATCTTGGGGTGTCACATTATCCCCTCCTTCAAATAATTTCATCCTAAAAATTTCTAGAATATTACTGCTTAAAATGATTCAAGTGGATGTTTGTCATAAGTTCCTCAGGTTCCCACGTTGCCTCTTCCATTTTATGGTTTCTCCAAAGAAGTTTTACCTGATGAGTTTTCTGGTTTCTCAACACTTGTTCTCTGGTATAAATAATCTTGAATGAATCTTCAAAATAAGACATATCAGGTTCCATTTCTATTACTTCATAGGTGAGTACATGTGTTTGGTCTGATATGTATTATCTAAATAGTGATACGCGGAACACATCATGAACTTTGGAGATACTTGGCGGCATTGCCAAATGGTAAGATAGAAATCCAATTCCTTCTAGAATTTCGAAAGGTCTAATATTCCTAGGACATAATTTGCCCTTATTACCGAATCTTTCAACACCCTTCCATGGAGATATCTTCAAGAAAACATGATCACCTACTTGAAATGATGAATCCTTCCTTCGGATATCAGTATAGCTCTTTTTCTTACTTTGAGATGATTTGATGTGGGTTTGGATAATCATAAACGTTTTTGTTGTTTCCTCAACATGTCCTTGACCTAAAAGTTTTCGTTTACCAACATCATCACAACAATTTGGTGATACACAACTCTTTCCATATAACACTTCAGATGGTGCCATATGAATACTTGAATGAAGGAATTGTTATAGGATAATTCTACCAAAGGTAAATACTGATTTCACATACCATGATAGTAATGTGAGAAAAATATCAACATGTCTTCTATGGTTTGAATAGTCCATTATTATTTGTCATCTGTTTGATGGTGGTAGGAAGTGCTCAAACGATGTTCAGTATCCAAGGATTTTTATGACTTTTCCAGAATCTTGATGTAAAATGGGGATCATGATTAGAAACAATTAATAGTTTTTCACCATGAATTATTGAAACATCATTAATATATTGTCTTGTTAAACTTTCAAGTGGCAAATCTTATCTTATATAATGAAAAGGTGTTGACATGGTAAGATGTTTAACAATGACCAATATTGCATCATTCCTTCTAAGAGTTTTTATAGCCCCATGACAATGCCTATCTAAATATCACCCTATTTCCACTTAGGGATGGGAAGAGGTTTCATGAATCTTCTAGGACAATGTCTTCTAGCCTTCACCTGTTAAAAAACCAAACATATTGAACCATAATCAACAATATCCGTCTTCATGTTTTCACACCAAAAATGTTCCATCAAATCTCAATACATCTTAGTGCTATGAGTATTAATAGAGAAATTGGAGCTATGAGAATCATCTAACAATTACCTTTTTAGATCTTGTATATCAAAAACACACATCCTTTTCCCAAATATAAAAATTCAATATTTATATATGAAGTTGATCAAACTCCCATCACTCACCGCTTTAATTTTCTTTTGAAACTCCTAATCATCAGTCTAAGAACATTTTATCATTTCTAGTAAATATTTTTTTGAAAGAATTTGAAAATGTATTGATTTTCCACCTACCACAGTTATTTTCATTTCCATATTTACTAGACCATTGTACATAGGATCATTCTCAACTCTCATCTAGATCATAACTCCATGATCCTTTCTACTCAAATCATCTACCACCTTATTTTCCTTCCCTCGGTAGTAGTGTATAGTGCAGTCATAATCCTTGGGTTGTTAGAGCCATCTCATTGACCTCATTTTGATTTATTTATTTTAGAAAATACACTTCAAACTCTTGTGATCATTTTAGTTCTAACTTTTTTCACCATAGAGATAGTGTCTCCATATCTTCAATGAAAATATTACAACTACTAACTAAATATCATGAGTGTGATATTTTTTTCATGAATTTTTAGCTACCGTGATGCATAGTCAATAACACGATATTTCTAAATAAGGAAACAACAAAGTCCTTTCTTTGAAGAATCATTGTAAATAAAAAAACCATCATTCCCCGATGGTAGAGTCATGATAATAGAATTGGATAATCTTCTCGTTAGTTCTTCAAAAAACTATTTACACACTTTTTCCAAACAAATTTAACCCCTTTATGTGTGATCTTGGTTAACGGGTTAGCCAATCAAGGAAAATTCTGGATAAAATTCCAATAATAACCTCCTAAACAAATAAAAATATGTACCTCATTTTTACTCATCAGTGCTGGCCATTCATTGATTTCATTTAACTTTGAAGGATCAAAATAGATTCCATCATTAAAGACAATATGACCTAGAAAAGAAATCTCTTGAAGCCAAAATTTAAACATGCTAAATGTCCCATATAATTCATTTCTTCTAAGAGTCTTTAGAACAATTCAAAAGTGATTTTAATGATCTTTGTATCTTTTGAATTATTCCAAGATAACATCAATAAACACCACTACAAAGTCATCAAGATATTACTTGAAAACGTTATTCATTAGATCAATGAAAACATAGTGTGAATTAGTCCGTTCAAAATGCATTCATGTAAACTCATAATTCCTATACCTGGTTCGAAATGCTATATTTGGAATGTATTCTTTTTTTACACAGAACTGATGATATCCCGATCAAAGGTCAATATTTGATAAATATTGAGATCTACAAAGATGATCTAATAAATCAACAATGTGTGGTATAGGATACTTATCCTTTATTATTATATCATTGATTTCTATATAGTCAATACACAACCTCATAGATCCATATTTCTTCTTATCAAACAGAACTTGGGATCCCCATGAATAAAAACTAGGCAGATTAAATCCTTTATTACTTAATTCCTCTAGTTGTTTCATTAGATCCACTAATGGAACAGTGGTAATTCTATTAGGGCTCTTCAATATGGGCCTTGAACTAGGAATTAAATCAATAGAAAACTGAATTTCTTATTCTGGAGGAGGAAAATACTCTGGAAACACATAAAAAATATTCTTTCACAATAGGTACATACTTTATTTTGAACATTACTTTCATCGCATAGAGTTATTTAATTCTTTACCACTCAAATAATTGAATTTAGTGGAGCTAGAGGGGTGGATGTAGACAAGAATCATATGGTGATGTTTCTGCTCTAAAGATTAGGTACTGCTTATCATCATCGAAAATTGGAACCTAATTTTTTAATACAATAAATTTTTGCATCATGGTCTGAAATGCACTCCATACCAAGGATTATATCAAATTCAATCATGGGTATGAATATTAGATCAGCAGATAAAGCATGTTTATATTCCATAATGGGAATTGATTGACAAGAAACTATTGCAATGATACACCCCTTAAGAGTTTTGACTGACAACTCCCTTATGAAATAAAATTGGAAATATCTAATTTAATTAGGAAACTGGTAAGATATGATACATTGTGATGACCCAGAATCAAATAATGCATTGGCTAAATTTGAGGAAACTATAAAATTAACTTCTACCATGTCATTCAGAGCATCAAACACAGCAGTTATGATCACATAAGCTTGGAATTTCTCCATTGTCCTTTTCAGAGGTATGTTTCCTTGGCTTTTAGGACATTCATTTGTATAATGACCCCTTTCTCTACAATTTTAGAATTCAACATTGACATTCTCTTTCTTTCCCAATGAAATCAGGAGCTTTGTTCCCTATTTCACCACACTTGTAACAAACTCTCATTCCTCTTAGGCATATAATACGATGTTTCTCCCCACATTTACTATTGGATGGAAATTCAACTTTCCCTTCTTCCCATTATTTCCATTTCCAATGTGTTTTGAATATCTCTTCTTCTCCATATTTTCTTTAAAGTCGTAAGACATAGAGAATTCCATTTCTATATTAATAGCACATGAGACAACATTTTCATATTATGAGAATGATTTTGAGACCAATGATCTACAGATAAATGGTTTTAAACCATCAATGAATCAATAAATCTTACTCCTTGGGTTATGTACCTAATATGATGCATGCCTTACTAACCATGAAAAGTTAGCCTCATACATTGCAACATTCTCAACCTTCATTTACCTCAGAGTCAAAAATTGTCTTTACATATACCCACGTTGGTCATGAGGAATGTATTTTTCTAGTAAAATCAATTCAAACTCCCTCCATTCCATATTTTGTAACTTATTCATCCTCCTTGGTGTTCTGAATCAAAGACCACTATTGATCTACATCTCATTTGAGGCGATGAACTTCCATGACATCTTTTCCACTTTCCTAACTCCCCAAAGCATGTAATATTTTATCTAAGGAACTTATCCATTGCTTAGATACAAATTGATTTATAGTCCCATTAAATTTCGGTGGTTGTTTCCTCATGAAGAGATATAACAATGATATTCCATGTTGTGGATCAGGGTTCTCCATACGGGTAATGATATTATTCACAACCAGAGTGAGTTGTCCTAGTATGTTTATAAGTTGTTCAGCACCAGTTGCATCACCAGCTCCACTATAATTATCTTGGAGTTAAATCCCGACATGAATTTTAGGCATTATACTATTTCCATTCCTTCCACTAGGATCCATTTCTAAACAATGTCATAGACTAGGTTATTTTATGAATCCCAATACATAATTCCAAACTAGGAAAATATCGAACATAAATTGAACAGTTGGTGCGAATAATCCTTATTCTGAAAAAAATGTTTTATTTGTGGAATTATTTACTCATAATCCATAATAATAGTTTTTAAATAAAATGTGAATTATCTTATGCATATCCCCAGGGAGTTTCGTAACCAAAAGTGCAACAAGGCCCGTTGTTGTGTACTAGGATACCCCGAGTCAAGCTCGAAACTACTTGTTAGAGTTTTCACTTCTAGGTACAACTATACTAGAGCCACCTTTACCTGCTCGTATCTATAAATGAATGTCTTTCTTTTATAATACATAAAATCTATACATTACAAAATTTATAGGATCTTCTTCTACAGTAATCATCAAATTCTATTTTAGGGTAATGTTCGGTAATCATAGTTTTTCTAAATCTATCTTTTAAGGTTCTACTAAAATTTCTATCATACCAACTGTAACGCCCCGACCATAGTTACCTAGGGTTGTTTCATTATTACATAACATTGGCATGATCAAAATATATCATGTACCAATGATTTATTTTTTTAGTAGCTTTGGAATTACTAGATAAAAATATATGTTTTACATTGCATTATGAAATAACAAACTACAACATTGTGTCTCCATTATACATATCACTTAGACTATCCCTGCAAGTCAGTCATAATATAATTCCTCACATCTAGGGAAAAAGAAAATGTAAGAAAGGGGTCACCTAATATGGTCAGTAAAGATTACAATATGGCAGAAACATTCATAAATAAGCATAATCATTTAAGAAAATGTATAAGACTAAAGAGCACACATTTAAACATAAACTTCAGCATAATATGGAATAGGTAAATCAAATAATTCCATTTACATAATCACATGGATATTCTACTAGTCAAATAATAATATTCACTTCAAAAATCCAATTTCATAATGATGGAATAAAAAATGTCGGACATCATAACCACATAGTCACAGCCTGGTATGATGATTATAATTAAGATTTCTTCGAGGCCTTATGCCAAGACAGTAGTTTGTCTCATGAAACCTAACGATGCATAGAGGAGCTCTAGCGGGCTCCATCTATGACTGATTATGTCCAATGCATTCCTCATATTGAAAGGTTGATACATAATATAAACATTCGTATTTAAACTAGCATAAAAAATGTTGATACTTTAACCCTAAAACATGAATGGAATAAAAATAACACTTCCACAATCAAACATATCACAAAACCTTCAATACAATATGGAAGATTGTATAATAATAAAATAACTTCTTACAAGTGTAAAATCCATTAAAGGATCTTGACATACATGAAATCAAAACTATTTGAGAGAAATATCTCTTCCTATTTTTTAATCCATTAAAAGTATCATAATTATAAAGAATATATTTATTTTAAAAATATTCTAATTATATTTTAATAGTAATATTCTAAGATGTTATAATGGAAAATAATAGTCACACCCTCCGTATACATTAAAAAACAATCTTACATTAATTTTTCAAAAAGGTAATAAAGTACCTTGATTGAAAAATGACAGAAATATTCCATTCCAAACATTTTATAAAATAAACAAAGGGTAGAAATGACTTTAACCCATATTATAGGAAGTAGTAAAAATAATTTGAAATACATTTTTAAGAAATACGGATGAGGATGATAATGAGGACCCAATAGATACTCATGTATAAACAACCTCAGATAATAAAGAGATTGCAAAATTAACCCTTACATTATTCTTTCTCTTGATCGAGGTTAAATTAACCTATGGTGTAATATTTAAATCATTATTATTAATTTATACATGAACCACATACATAAATATGATATCGTATATGATCTTCTAATATTTTTCTATTAGTAATATTTCAGTAGTATCATTGTTTCAGGTGTTAACTGATTTTTTTCCATAATTTGTTCTACTACATAAGTACTATTTGTAATGGATAAAATTTATTTTATTCATATAAAAAATAATATTAAGTTCTTAAAAATAATTTATAATCATAAAATGAAAATTATTTTTGAATGGTTACAATGGGGAATGAATCTTACCACGTTCGTGGAGACAATAATCCATACGTACACACGAGCGACAACATCATTCTATTGATGTTAAAATCATATGTAATTGGATGTTATATCATATATAAAGAATAATTAACATTTTATTTTTATTATTTACATAAATTATAAGTCTTTATTATATCCATCCAAATAACTAAGTGTTTAATATCAGATTACACCACGATGTGGAGACGGAAAGCCTACATACACACGTATATTGACTTTGTCATTCATTGGATCATTAGAATAATGAATAATGTTGTAACATACTTATAATAACATCATTATATGTAGAAGTTACTATTTTTAATATTTTGGTATTGAAAAAATAATGAAAGAATAAGTGTAAGAAGAAAATAACTTTGAAAGAGGTTATGAAATAATTACCTCTTCTTTGGGTTCTTTTTTTGAATAGAACTAAATGGATTTCTAGGTTGTCTTTATGATAAAATAAAGGCCTCTAGGTTTATATAAATGTAGTTGGCAGGATATTCTACCATGGTTTTTCCAAGACAAATGGCTTTGGAGGTGTGATTTTGAGAGAAAAGGAAGTTCCCTTTTATAATAGCGGTGGGGGTCATTTTAGGAAAAGCTTGAAATATTAATTTATTATGCAATAATATTCGGGTTTTAATGTATAAAAAGGATTGATTTATAGGATAAGGTGGGGATGGGTCTAATTATTATCAACCAATAGGTTTTAGACAAGTTTAGGTCACTATATTAACCTTATCTTTCAGATTTAACTCTTAGTTAAATAGTATGACATTTACCATGTCTCGATATATTATGATAAAAAATAGTAAATAAACTAACTATAAAATTACCAGAGAAGCTAAAGTGGATTCATAATGATATAAATATATATTTATATAAGCCCTTTGGATGAAACATTTATTTTTAGGAATATTATTTCATTTAATAATATAATATTTTTTTTAAAAGTCATTTATGTCAATTTAGACACTATTTAGTATGTGGTTTTTGTGAAAGTCAATAAAACTTGATTACATAGAAATAAATACATTTAATTAATACTAATATGTCATATTAACCTAGAAAAATCATGTATGGAATCAAATCTTTTAAATTATATTTATGTTAATATTTATAATATCAATTATTTGATTGTTTCATTAATAAGGAAAATTATTAGTCATTGTTGTGTCATATATAAATATATTAATTTTAAGTATAATTTTTTATTCAAAATATCATGATGGAGGAAATCCTTTTATATTTATAACTAATATTATAGATGAAGATATTCAGTATATAACCCTATATAAAAATTGTCTTAATGAAATATATATTGTTATGTTACATTTTCCTTATCTTAAAAGTAATTTTTATATAGTGTCATTTTCACTTTCAAGTGGCTTCATGGGGTCCCAAAATCAACCCAAGGTTTCCCATTTTTATAAATGTATTAGAAAATAGGGTTAGGATGCAGGTTAGGGTAATTTAATATTATTATAATATTATTTTTTATTCTTAATTATAGGATTTACCCTTTATCCATGGTCAATAAAATATTTTCTGAAGTTACTATTCATAATGTATAAATATAAAAGATAAAAATTTACACAATTTGGTCCTCTTGATTCCAAATATGAAATCATTTTTTCTAAATTCAAATCACATATCTAGCTAAAATTAATTTAAAATTAATTCTGTTTGTCAAAACCTAAAAGTGGGATTTTAAGAAGTAAAAACTATCTAAAGATTTACATGTATTTATGTAAAATTTAAATGTGAAATTACATCCAATGTACAAAATTATATTAAATGAGAAAAATATAATCTATTTATACTTTAAAACCACATAAATTTGTAATTTAATAGTATTAATTTTTTCAATTAAAAAGTTGTTTTTAATTAAAATATTGTATTTTTCACTATTAATCAAAATATGCATGTTATCATAAAAGTACCGAAAAATCACCCTAAGGTAGTTTTGATATTATGAATCCAAAAATTAAGACAAAATTGACAATGAAAATTAAAAAAAATTCATAAATTATGTATTACTATTCAAAATTGCTTTTAAAACCTCAAGTTTGATAGGTCGTGGTGCGTTTGATCTCGGTGTTGTGTATATCACACACTATTGTATCATTCAAGGAGAAGCATACTATACATGTTTATGGGGTCACATTTTCTTTTTATTAAAAAATTTATAGAGTCTATCATAAAATTCCATTTGAAAATATTTTCACTCTATGTTATAATTGTTTGGGTATGACTTACCTTTTTCTCTCATTTATTCTTACAAAGGTTATCAAAAATCAAGATACCTTTAGATGAATATTCAGACTCTTAGAAACATTATGTGTGGTTCTTGGACTCATATTATAGATTTAAATTTAATTCTCAAATTGGAAGAGTGGTTAAGAATGTGAAATTATTCTATTTCAAATAGAGATGTCAAAGGTTGTATTGAGAACATCAGTATTCATGAAGTCAACCTAGTTGGGACTAAATATTCTTCGTATATGATGCATCTCAATAAAGTTGATGCCAGTATATTGGACATGGATTTCATTTATGATGAAACCCATAATGTTTTTACCTCTATTTCATGATCCTCCCTATCTAGTTTAAATAAAGAATAATATCCTATTTTAGTAATTCATATATCTTAAGAGAATAAAGAACCTTCTCAATTATAATATAATAATTCTTGTAATATAATTCTGAAATGATAAATACTGATTCATGTGACATGAAACACATTAACATAAGAATCAGAGTATGTGGCATATATTATTATTCATAATGTTATTAAAAAGATATTTTAAATTTGTAGTCTTGAGAACATTATAAACTCCAAAGAAAATAGTAATCATCTTTAATACATGATTCATAATGTTCAAGAATTCGATTATTGTCATGATTTTTCCACAGGTTTTGAGAATGAAAATAATATTGTTTATTATCTCAGTATTCAATTAACCATTAATTATATCATGTAAATAGTGGATTTTTATAGAGACCCTTTCCTTTTAGATACAACATTACATGATTTTAAGCATATTTATATATCAGAGTACAAACCAAGGACCAGTAAGTCTAGTGTCTTAGAGGACTAGGTACATAAAACATAAAACATGGGGATAAAAAATTTATTTATTATCCATAAAGAGCTCCTAACTTAATTTGATCCCTTACATCTGCATAGGGTACCCCGAGGAACCAATGGATAAAGGGTTGAGCTAAAAATCCCAGTATGGTAATGAACATAAGTATACAGCTTAAGCACATGAGTTATGAGGCCTCAAATAATGATATCAAAAGCATGGAACATATGAAATCACATCATATAAACATGGGATGACATAAAAATGGAATCATAGTAATGTGGAATCAATATAATACATGACTTTAGTATGAGTCAAGGGTAACTGCCAAGATCATTTCCCATCTTTGTATGAGTCAATGTGAATCGCCCAGATCGTTTCCCATTGTATTACAAGTCAAGACTAAATATGACAACCCTGATATTTTATTACACAATTAAACATAATTTATTACATAAACATCCCTTGATACAAAAAAAGATCGAGAGGTATAGTGTATTTGGGGATTAGTATCATTACATAACAACTTAAAACATGAAATAAAATATCTTTAAAAAAAATATCCTTTACATGACCACTTCATTCCCTCGTACTTAGCATTGCATGAGATAACCTGAGGACATTCATAAGAAAAAGGTGATCTATAAAGGCCAATAAGGGAATAATCATGGAATAACATGAAAAATACAATAAATTTTAGACAATAGACCTATAAATAGAGCACAAGAGAAGAATAAACATAGAGGCATGATAAAGCAATATAATCATAACTTGGAAATGTGGCAACAACACTTAACATTGAATTTTCATGGGCCAAGGATCATTTCACATGGAGCATGAGTAAACCCTCATTGCACTTGAAGAACATGTAAACTCTCATTTCATGTTAATTAGAATTAGTAAACACCCATTGGAAATGATGTACCATGATACTATACTTTACCCAATGCATTGGAGCACTACTAGGGCACACCCTTCTTAAACATTTCATTTAATGCATAAGTGTGCCACAGGGATCATAAAACATTGAATCATTAAACATAATAATTTATTCCACGATAAATGAATGTGGAATAAATACATGAAACTCTTAAAACAATGAGTAAAAGTTCATAAAGATGAATACCCTTGATTGATAAATGGTCATGTTATTCACTACACAATGACTTTGGCTTGTAAAAACATCGTGCAACTTCAGCTTCATAACGGCGTGACATAATAACTCATAAAAATGGCTGATGAGAGAGAAAGGGGTGTCTCGTCATATTTAAATGACATGGATAATAAGAGGGTCATATATATCCATGTACCAAAAAATTTAATGGAAATTAGATTCATGATACAAAACGATTGCTTGAATGTAAAAGATAACAGTGAAATTTCTTTCGGAATTTCAGCACAGTAACAAGTGTACATTTGAGGAATTTAATTAGATATTATTGGGTCTCCCATAATTAACACATTAATAGAAAACTATGTGGGAGGTGAGAAACCATACCCCAACATTTATAATTGAAATTAAAAGGGCATAACAATTTAATGAATATTAGACAAAAATGAGAAAGGAAGAAAAATCCTTAGAAGTGTGCTTCCAAAGGCTTGAGAGAGGATTGAGAGAGAATTCTTGGGAGATTGGGGCACCTTGGGAGGATTATAGAGAGAGGATGGATGATTTTGGAAAAACACCAAATGCTTTGAGTGAGGAAGAAGTGGGAGCTTGGGCAGGTTTACATAGGAACGGTTATGGAATTATTTATTATTTAGGTTTGGGACACCTCACATTAATCTAATCCTAACCACAATCCAGCCCATGGTTTTTGTGACAGCTCTTTGGAAAAGGGAAGTGAAATAAAATATTTTATAAGGCCAATGTCCTAAAGTCTTAAAATAATGGAGTTTCTTATGTAGAGGTTAGTCGCACTCCAAAGGAAAACAATTTGAAAAGACAAAATGTTTAATAATTATTGAAGGGTCCACTAAAGCATCGTAAAAAATCAATCAAACCCAAAATCAAATTATTTTAATGGTAAGACATATATTGGCAGAACATAATGTTTATAGTATTTTATTACCTGTCAATTTGGTCATTATGATTTCATAAAACACATTATATATTTAAATGGTATTTAATTTTTACCCAAAAAATTGACTGTATCCAAAAATTATGAAACATTCACCATTGGATAACTTCAACGTCCTCATTTTTGAAATAATCTTAATTTTATCTAAATAATTTTATAAATATGTTAATTTTCACTTTTAAGTAAAAACTAACATTTATTGAAAATTCATTTGTTTTGACAAAAATGGCTTTCAAACCATAAAAAAATTACAATTTAATTCATAAAATTATTCAATCATTTATATTTAATGAAAATTAATATATTAATAATAATATTATTAAAATATTTTTTAATTAAAAAATCATTTAATTCATCAAAATAGATCTCTTATTTGGACATTAACTAAAAATAGTATTTGTGCTTTAAAAACTATTTACAAGGTAACAATAATAAAATGAAAGAATATTAATTATTATATACAAAAAAAATGTACATCACCATAGTTTTAATGTCTTGTTACATAACCACTTATAACACCCCCATAAGACCGAAGAGTAAGGTGTGTGATGGTGAGAGACTCTTGGGGTGGCTCGGATAACATTGCTCAGGTGGTAATCTCTATCAACTTGCACTTATCTTGTACGCTGCTTGAGCTTAACATATTCAAGCTTGGCTTGGGTTGGGTCCAGAGTGATGCCCAAAGACGCAACCTCATTTCCAAGCTCTGACAAATGGGTTGTGTATGGGGAACATCTACTGGATGAGGCTATCACATCCTTTTTCTGAGTAAATTTGATTTATTAAAACCATATATTAATACTAATCATGTGATCACTATTAAACGTCTATATTAGCGACGGTCAAAATTCATAACATAAAACCAAAGAAGATAACATTTTATATAAACATAAAAATAAATTTAATTAGATCAAGAAGAATTTTCATTAATGAATGTTTGGGTTGTTACAATCTTCCCCCCTTAAATAATTTCTCCCTTGAAATGTCCTTTTCCCACATAAAAACATGTGTGGGTAACTCCACTTCATCATTTCCTCTGATTCCCATGTAGCTTATTCAAACTTGTGGTTTCACTACAACACCTTGATGAGGGGCATTGTCTTATTTCGTAAAACATTTTCTCTAAGATCTATGACCATCAATGGTTTTTCCTAATAAGAAATATCATCCTATAACTATTCCACCTATGAAAAGAGTACATTTGAAGGGTCTGATATGTACTTCCTTAAGAGGGATACATGAAAGACATCATGAACTTTGGCCATGGTAGGTTTAAGTGCTAGTCGATCAGCCACAACCTTGACACGATCAAGAATCTCGAAAGGGTCGATGTACTTTGGAATTAACTTCCCTTTATTTCCAAACCTCAATACCTTATTCCATGGAATTATGCATAGAAATACCATGTCTCTATCTTTAAACTCAGGGTATCATCGACGGTTATCTGCATAACTCTTTCGTTGACTCTGGGCCCCCTTGATATGTTGTTGAATAGTTTTTACTAATCCACCATTTTTTCAACCATTTCTGGGCCAATCAGCTTATTCTCACCGACCTCATACCAACACGTCGATGTTCATCCCCTTTTCCCATAAAGGTCTTCATATGGTTCCATTTGGAAGCTTGAGTGGAAACTGTTATTATAAGAGAAATCAACCAGAGGAAGATGTTGATCCCATCCTCCTTTAAAGTCCAATGAGCACGCTCTCAACATTTCCTAAAGTGTTTGGATAGTCCGCTCAGATTGTCCATCAGTTTGGGGAAGATAGGTCATACTGATGTTCAATTCAGTATTTAGAGCATGTTGAAGACTTTTCAAAACATAGAGGTGAATCATGGATCTCAATCACACACAATAGACAATGGTACTCCATGAAGCCTTACCACTTTCCTAATATATATCTATGCTAGTTGATCCAATGAGAAATCCTCTCAAATATCAATGAAGTGTCTAGCCTTTGTAATCCGATCCACAACAAACTAGATTGCATTATTCCCTTTATATGTTTTCAGATGTCTGGTGATAAATTCCATGGTGAAGTTCTCCCATTTCCATTCTAGTATGGGCAATGGTTGAATAATCCCCTTAGACTTCCGCCTCTCCGCCTTCACTTTTCGACACACTAGGCACATTGATGTATATTCAGCGATCTCCTTATTTATATTATCCCACCGAAAATGCTCTTGGATATCTCGATACATCTTTGTGTTTCCAAGGTGGATAGAAAAATTTGAATTATATGCATCATCCAAAAGTTCCTTATCTACTCCAGACATTATGGATCACAAAGTCTTTTCCCAAATCTCACAATTCCTTATTTATTGACATTAACCTCCGAGGATTTCCTTTTTCCAATAGCTTCCACCTTTTCCTGAATTCCCACATCATCCTTTTGAGCATCCTTTATACTTTCTAAAAAGATGGTAAAGCAATCACCTGTGAAAGGATTGATGATGTTCCCTTCTTTATGATTCCCATGTCCATCATCATCATGTCTAAGAATATTGGATCCTTGTCAATTCTCATCAATGATAGAATTACTAGGTCCTTTCTACGTAGAGAATCTACCTCCTTGTCCATTTTCCCAGGCTGGTAATGAATTGAGTAGTCATAGTCTTTGATCATCTCTAACCATCTTCGTTGGTGCTTGTTCAACTCTTTATATAAAAATATATACATGAGGATTTTTTGGTCTGTATATATTTCACACTTCTCCCCAAAGAGATAATGCCACCAAAATTTTAAAGAAAAGATCACCACATCTAACTCCAAATCATGTGTTGGATAATTCTGCTCATGAAATATCAATTGCCTTGAAGCACAAAAAATGACTTCGTCATTTTGCATCAACACACACCCCAAGATATTCTTCAAAGTATCACTGAATACCACAAAATGTTCTCCACTTGTGGGTAAAGTGAGAACCAGCCCAGTGATTAGCCTCCTTTTCATCTAATTAAATCTTTGTTTGCATTCATCACTCCATGAAAACCGTACTCCCTTTCGAGTTAGCTTGGTAAGAGGGTTGGACAATCATGAGAAATTTCTCACAAATATTTGATAATATCTAGCTAACCCCAAGAAGCTATGGATATATGTTATCGATGTTGGCCTCGTCCATCCCTAAATTTCATCTGTTTTAGAGGGATCCATAGATATCCCATTGCTTGTGATGATATCGGCCAAGAATGAGACCTCATTCAACAAGAACTAATACTTGATATACTTTTGATTGTTCTTATCCTTCCGCAAGGTCTCTATTATATTACTCAGATGCTCCTCATGATCCTCCTTGGTTTTGGAGTATATAAGAATATCATATTTAAATACTACCACAAATTTTTCAATGTAATATATAAATACTCTATTCATCAAGACCATGAAGATTTCTGGAGAATTAGTGAGTCCGAAAGGCATTACTATGAATTCATAGTGCCCATATCTTGTACGAAAAGAAGTCTTGTGTATATCTTCCTTCCTCACCCTCACTTGATAATATCCTGACCGCAAATCCACCTTGGAGAAGTATTGTGCTCCACATATCTGATCGAAAAAGTAATCAATTAGTGGGAGTGGATACTTGATCTATATAGAGATTTTATTGAGCTCACAATAATCAATGCAAAGGTGCATTGACCCATCCTTCTTCTTGATGAAGAGGTCTAGTGCACCCCATAGTGAAGTACTAGGGCATATAAACCCTTTATCCAGATTCTACTTTAGTTGTTTCTTATGCTCGTCAAGCCGCACAACATCCATTCTAAATGGAGTCATGGATTTTGGAAACATCCCAGGTATAAGATCAATTGAGAATTCAACATATCTTCTATGATAAAGACCAGGAAATTCCTCGGAAAAGACTTCATCGAATTAACTCACAATAGGCATGTCTTCTAGGATGGTTTCCTCCTTAGAATCCATCATCTGAGCTAGATACACATGATTATAGGGTAGTAATATCTATACTAGAGATGTTGGAGCTAAATAAGATTCATCTTCTTCCATGAACTTGTAAATAAATTGGGGTCGATTATCCAAATGGAGAGTGATTTCCCTCTGACGGAAATTTTTGTTGGCTCTATATAACAAAGGACAATCCATGAATGCATAAAATTCCACTGGAGGGAGAATGACAAGCTTTTTTGGGAAGTTCAATCCACATATTATGACAGGGGAGGAGTTATATTCATGGGATTCAAAGATTTCCCCATTTTCTGTACTCACTGACATCTTCACTTCCTTGATTTGTGGTGGCATTGGGATTGTTCTACTAAACTCTAGAGATATAGAAGAATTCATAGAACCTAAATAAAAAAGTATGTTTTCTATTCCTGAATGAATAACTAGCATACCTATCACCACTTCGTTGTCGGGGTTCACTTCGGCAGAAGTGATGGAAGAAGCTCATCCTTGCTGCCTTGGAGGTTATTGGTGGCCTCTGAAAACCCTTGGATTAGGGAAATGATTTTCAAGATGCCTTGGTTGTTTGTAATTGTAGAAGTGAACAACACATTGAGGTTTGAATGGAGCCTTCATCTCCTATGTTGTAGTCGTAGGTCTTTCTGGCCGACAGTTAATAGCCAGGTTCCCTTCTCTTTAACACCTAAATCATTTCCTCACCCCCTTCAGGAAATTTCTGGGGTGCTTCTTTCCGTACCATTGGAATGTGGGGTACTGGATCTTCTTAACAAAAATGGATTTATCCATCGGACCACTAGCATTGAAGTCCACCATATGATTCTTATCCCCAAGATAACCCTGATATTTTCTAATCTCTATTTCACCCTTGAGGGCACATCAGACAATTTTCTCATAGATGCCTAAGTCACAGATCTCTAACGCTTTCACATGCTAGATTTCATCCCACCAATGTAGCGGTAAACCTTGAATTCATGGGCAACGACAAAGCCAAAAGCGTATCGTGCAAGCCTTATGAAGTTTATCTCGTACACTCCAATAGATTCATTGTCTTTTTTCATGAGGGCAAGGGAGTCCCTTTCCATCTTAATCTAGAGGGTGCGTGGAAAATATTTATCGAAAAACATCATCCAAAAATCCTTCCATTCCATAGACTAGATCTCCTATTCAGGATTCATATTTTTGATCAGCATCCACCATTTATCAACTTAAACCTCCATATGATAAACATCCAAGAGAACCTTCTCTTTTTCAGAACATTGATCGATGGAGAAGATCTTTTCTATGGAGTTCATCCATTGTTCAGTGATTGAGGGAACATATGATCCATTAAAAGTAGGAAGCCTTTGTCTTATGAAGCTATAGAGAGTTACTTGTTCTTTATTAGGGGGTTTTGAATTTTTTTCTTGACCCATGTTTCTATTCAATTCATGAGTTAGATGAGAGATAAGTGTGTCAATTTTCACAATTTACACTCCCATTGGATTGGGCATCTCATTATTACAGTCATCACATTGATCTTCATATTGGTTGATAGCCCGAGTCCTCCTATTAATGGCCATTGTCTGGAATAAAAGGGAAGATTGGGGTAACACTTTAAGGGTAATCCAAAGACAAAACAGATGACTTAGAAATAACTTTTATTTCTTTAAAATATGATTCTATTGGCTTTATTCTATGTTATCCATGATCTACTTTCTAACATATATTCTTAGGGAATTTTTTTAGTCCCTTAATAATGGTTTATACTAAGACTTTTAATTTACCAAAGCATATCCTATGGGTGTGTCATAACCAAGAGTGTAGCACGGCCCTTTGTCGTGCACTCGTTTCCATTCGAGTCTAGATCAAAGCGGTGTTTTCGGGTTTTACCCCTAGGATACATATGTTCCAGAGCTGCCTCTTCATGCTTGTATCTATACATCGCTGTATTTTTAAGATAAACAACTTACTCAATACTCACCATAACTTAGGGGTGTTTTTATTATACTTAGTCTTGTCTATAAGGATTTACTATGGTTTTCTAATCATAATCCCAAAAATAACAAAACATATCCTCTAATACCAACAATGACAACAATGATCTTTTATTACACAATTAAAAAAACTTTATTACATAAACTTCACTTGATACAACATAGAAGATCGATAGGTCTAGTGTCCTTGGGTCTTAATATCATTACATAACAACTTAAAACATGAAATAAAACATCTTTATTGAAAACTTCTATTACATGACCACTACATTGCCTCGTACTAAGCATTGCATGGGACAACCAGATGTCATGCATAAGAAAAGGGTCAGTTATAAATCCCAGTAAGGGAATAATAAACGAATAACATGCAGAATAAAATACATGTTAAACAATAGGAATATCAATAGAGCACAAGATAATCATAAATATAAAGGTATGATAATGTATGATAATCATAAAATGGAAATATGGCTACAAAACTTAACATTGAATTAGCATGAGCCAAGGCTCATTGCACATGGAGCATAAGCAAACCCCCATTGCACATGAAGCACAAGTAAACCCTAGTTGCACATGAATTTGAATGAGTTAAATCCCATTGCACATGACATATGATGATATTATACTTTAACCAATGCATTGGAGCACTATCAGGGCACACCCTTCTTAAACATTTCATTTCATGCATAATTCGGCCACTTGGATCATAAAACATTGAATAATTCAACATAACCATTTATTTCACTATAAAGGAATGTGGAATAATTACACGAAACTCATTAAAATTGAGTAAATGCCCATAAAGGTGACTAAAATTGTAGAGAAATGGGCATGGTATTCACTACACAATTACTTTGGCTTGGAAAAGAATGATGCAATTTCGGCATCATAACGACATGAACATAAGAACTCATAAAAAGGGTTGATGAGAGATAAAGGGGAGTCTGATCATATTTACATGACATGGAAAGTAAGGGGGTCATATAGATACATGTTCCAACAAATGTAATGGAATTTAGATTCCTGATATAAAATAATTGTTTGAATGTAAATGAGGAGAGAGAAATTCCTTTTGGAATTTCGGCATAGTAACGTGTGTACAGGGAAGACATTTAATGATAGGGAAAGAGGTATCCCATAATTCAAACATAAATAGGGATGTATGGGGGAGGTGAAAAACTATACCCCAACATTTATAATTGAAACTAAAAGGACATAACAATTTAAATAATATTGGACAAAAATGTGAAAGGAAGAAAACCCCTTACATGGAAGTGTGCTTCCAAAGGATTGAGAGTGGTTTTGGAGTGGATTCTTGGGTTCTTGGGAAACCTTGGGAGGATTCTAGAGAGAGGAGGGAATAGGTTGGATGAACTCCAAAGGCTTTGAGTGAAGATAAAGTGGTAGCTTAGGTGGGTTTATATAGGAAAGGTGAGGGAATTTTTTATTATTTAGGTTTGGGACACCTCACATTAAACTAATCCAAACAACAAAACATCCCATGGGTTTTTACCATGTTTTTTAGAAAAGGAAATTGGAAAAAATATATTATAACTCCAAATTACGAAATTCTTAAAATAATGTGGTTGCTTATGTGGAGGTGAGTCACACTCCCGAGGAAAACAATTTATAAAGTCAAAATGTTTAATAAGTATTGAAGGGTCCACTAAAGCTATGAAAAATATATAAAAAAACCCAAAATCACATTATATTAATGGTAAAACATGTATTGGCTGAACATAAGGCTTATATTATTTTATTACATCACCATTAGGTCATTTTGATGTCATAAAAACATTATATATTTAAACGATATTTAATTTTTACCCAAATATTTGACTATCACAGAAAATTATAAAAAATTAACCATTGGATAATTTCGACATCCTGATTCTATAAATAAATTCATTTTATTTAAATAATTTTATAAATATGTTTATTTTAACTTTTAAAATAAAAAATTGACATTTATTGAAAATTCATGGGTTTTGACAAAAATCTATTTCTATCCTTAATAAAAAATAAAGTTTCTTTCATCAAATTATATGATCATTTATATTTAATAAAAAATTTATTATTAAAAAATTATTTAATTAAAAAATACATTAATTCATCAAAATAGATTTCTTAGTTGAACATTAACTAAAAATACTATTTGTGCTTTAAAAACTATTTACAAGGTAACAATAATAAAATGAAAGTATATTCAATGTTATATACAAATATAATGTACATAACCATAGTGTTAAGGACTTGTTACATAAACCCTTAAAACACCCACGTAAGACCGAAGAGTAATGTGTGCGATGGTGATAGTCTCTTGGGGTGGCTCAGATAACATTTCTCAGGTGGTAATATCTATCAAATTCCACTTATCTCCTAGACAGTTCTTCTCAAGCTTAACATATTCAAGCTCGGCTTGGTATCAGTCATGGGAAAAGCCCAGATATGCAACTTCCTTTCCATGCACTAACAAATGGGCTTCGTATGGGGAACTTCTACTGGATGAGGTCATCGCTTCCCTTGTCTGAGTAAATTTGATTTGTTAAAACCGTATATTTATACTAATAATGTGATCACTATTCAATGACTATATTAGAAACGGTCGCAATTAATAACATAAAACTAAATATGTTTAAATTTTATATAAACATAATAAGACATTTAATTTGATCAAGTGGAATTATCATTAATGAATGTTTGGGTCGTTACACTAACCACCCAGACCGTTCCATGTTACATCTCATGAGACTTATCTTTACCTAATACATTGGAGCTATATCTGAGATCACTTATATAAACATTTTCATGAATATTTTTACCACAAAAATAATCATACATAATATACCATACATAAACATAAGGGTTCCCATGGAAATAACTGGTCATCACGGTCATGTCATGAATTATAATAAATGAGTGTATCATAAAAGTGTCCATGAAATAAAGGAATTAAATAATAGAAGAAAATTAATAAGGGAAAAATAAATATATCATGATATGTGATTTCAATCTGAAGTGACAACTTGAAAAAAAATGTATTTAGTAAACTTTAGAATTAAAACATTTTTGGGCGGTTTGAAGGAAAATACTATAGTGCCTATAGAATTGAAAAGGGTACAATCTTTTATCTCAAAACAAAAGTGAAACAATAAGGTTTTCATAATAAAAATAAATATTTTATAATGAAAATTTTGTCTTAAAACACAAGATAGAGTTCCCTTGAAATCAGGTATGAATTCGGGAAGTTCCCTTAAAACAATTTAGCTTATCAGAAAGCATTTAATAGGGAATCAATTAAAAACATGCATATCCCAAATAGAGAATGATAAAGGGAATTGATAAAAGAATTTTGAACAACATAATAGTATTTAGAATTATCATATAAATAGAAAAGATAAATCCATTTTGATATATTGTAATATAAGGCAACCCGAATGTACAAAGGAGGTTTGGGTAGAATTCATTACGGATTATCAGTAAGGTATCGAGTGTACCTACAAAGGCTTGATGGGAGTGAAAATGGGTTTCTCATCACTTATAAATCATTAGTGAATCATGGTTTCAGTGTAAAATTATACACCATAATTTGGGATAACACAAAAAAATGCATAACATGTTGGACAATGTTGATTAAGAGTGAAATGGAGAGGATCCATTACCTTAAGTACTACGATGATCTTTTCATGAACTTCATGAACGAAATAAACAAATTAGGTTTATTAATTAATAACACCCAAACCTATTATATATGTATTATATTTATTATCATCATTTTATGTTTGTTTATATCCATTTTGATTTGTTATGAGGTTCAATTTCTTTGTTCGGGTTCGTTTTCTTACTTGGCTTTAATGATCAGTTTACTTATATACATATTCATATAAACATGTAAGATGAAAGTGGTTGTCCAGAATTGATGTTGTAATTTACTATTGAACATCCAGAAGATTACTTGGTAATAAAAACTCATTCGATTATTTGTAGTGAATATGAATTGTTATGTAAAACCTTAGTGATAGCAGTTTTCGTTAATCAGTGGGTTTGATTACAATGAACTTTTTTTGATTTATAACTTAATACCATTTGTAAAAAATGATTAAATAATCCTAAATATGATATATTATATATATAATAATCTGGTTCATTCAGAACACAAATGGTTTCATGACCAGAATTAAATATGATCATAGAAATTGATAAACTGTTGTCCTTGAATGTGCTAAATTAACACATCTCAAACGGTTTTTTCATTTCATTCAAATAAAAGACGAGGAAATGATAGAAGATAAAAAAGTATCCCATCATAATAACTGAATTCTAGTATATGTATGTTACTGGAGTTATCATAACATTTGGGTGAAGGGATATGAGTAATAAAATAAGAAAAGAAAATAACATAAAAGAAATAAATGAATTGGAAAGAGGAATTTACCTCTTGAGTTTGTCCCCTTTGAGAACCTCTTAAGGGGAGAGGTTTTAGAATTTTGAATATATTAGGTGATGTTGGATGTGTGTGTGGGGGGGGGGGCTTGGGGATAGATTTTGGCAGAATATTGGCATGTCCCAAGGATTGAGAGTAGTGAAGAGAAGGGGAGTGGGGGTGGGGGTCTATAGTGGAGAAGAGGAGGGCTTTAATAATATTACAATCATTAGTATTTTATTTTTTCAGAAGACATGAAATAGTGAGTATTACATGACATATAATTGTAATAAATGGATATGAGTTCAAACCAATGGTCATTTACATCATCCTTGACTCAAGTATGATTTATAAATCTTGGTTTTAGCATTTATTACGAATTATCGGATTTTACTATTCATAAAAATTCATATATTTAAGAGAAATACCAAAAATTCACCCTAACCATTTTCAATGTGTAGAATAATTAAATGAATTCCACTTTTCAAAAATAATTTTCTAAATTAGATTAATTTAATATTTAATTGAAATCATAATTTATTCTTAAAAAACGTGTTTTAATTTTTTTTACTTATTATAAAATACAGTTACATCATAATTTCACATGAATATTATTTATATACTATCATAGGTAAGGTTACTATTAATTAGGGTATATCACTTTTCATAAGGGTATGTTACTATTCATAATGGTAGGTTTCTATTCACATAAAAATTATGTTTTTCTTATCGGACTCCAAATAACTTACAGATCAAAACCATGTATATCAGATTTTTGAAATTACAAACATATAATTGAAAAAATTATGTTTAAAGGTCACATAAAAGATAGTAGTTCATTATGTTGTGATTTGATGTGATCCTGTGAAATATTTATAAGAATTTAATTTCTATTGATAAAACATAGGGTCATTACATTCATTCCCCTTCATGAAATTTCTCCCTCGAAATTTTGTTTTACATTCTAGGACATAAATAAGTGTGGGTACTTTTCCTTTATTTCCTCCTCTAGTTCCCTTATTTCTACATCATATTTATGGTTTCTTTATAGTAATTTTACTATATGAGTAGTCTTTTTATCAAGAACATTTTCTCTGTGATCTAAGATCATCATTGTCTTCTCCTCATAAAAAATATCATCCTCCAAATGTACCAACTTTGAAGAGATTACATGTGAAGGGTATTGTATATAATTACTTAATAGGGATACATGAAAGACATCATGTACTTTCTACATGGTAGGTTGAAGTGCCAGTTGATAGGGCACAACTCCAACTCGATCATGGATCTCGATGGGGCTGATATATATGGGACTTAGCTTTCCTTTTGAAACCTCATGACCTTCTTTGACATAGATTTGCGTAGAAATACCATGTCTCTATATTTGAACTCAAGGTATCGTCAACTGTTATTTGCATAATTCTTTTGTCTTCTTTGGGCTACCTTGATATTCTTTTGAATGGTTTTCACCTTCTCCATCATTTCTTCTACCATTTCCAATCCTAGAAGCTTACTCTCCTTGACTTCATCCTAACACGCCTATGTTCCAAACCTTCTCCCATAATGGTCTTCCAATAATGCCATTCAATTGCTTTAGTAGAAGTTGTTGTTGTAAATGAATTCAACTAGGGGAAGATGGTTGTCCCACACTCCTTTGAATTCCATGGAACATGCACTCAAAATATCTTCTAGTGTCTGAACAGTTCATTCAGATTGACCACCAGTTTAATGATGATAGTTCATACTGATGATCAGTTCAATGGTTAGAGAATCTTGGAGACTTTTCCAGAACTTTGAGGTGACTCAAGGACCACGATCCAATAAAATATATAGTAGTACTCGATGTATCCCAACCACTTATTTGATGTATATCTGTTCATGTTGATCCAATGAGAAGTCCTCTCGAATCGTGATAATGTGAGCTGTCTTTGTAAGATGTGCCACAACAACCCATATATCATTGTTTCCTCTGAATGTCCTTGGATTTCCAGTGACAATGTCCATGGTATATTTCTCCCACTTCCATGTTGGTATGGTTAGTGGTAGAATCATCCCCTTAGAATTTTTCCTCTCGGCCTTCACTTGCTGACATACCATTGACATTGATGTATATTCAACAAGCTCCATTTTCATATTGTCTACCCAAATGTTTTCTCAGATATCTCGATACATCATAGTTCACCCTAGGTGAATAGAGAATCTTGATCTATGTGCGTCATTAAGAAGCTCATTCTTTTTCTCTGGATTATATGGTATACATAATTGTGCCCCAATTCTTAATACTCTACCCTTGTAAATCATGAACGCAGAGGATTTCCCATTTTTAAAAGCTTCCACCTTTTTCATAATTTCTATATATTTTTTGGGGGCATCCTTTATTCTTCCCATTATATATTGTTGAGAAATAAATTAAGGAATGATTTATTATTTTCATCCCTTATTAATGTCCACGTACATCCTCAAAAAATCTAATAGGATCACATCCTTTTCAATTCTCATCATTGATAATGTTTTACGATCCTTTCAACTTAGAGCATCATCCACCTAATTTACCTTACTATTATGGTAGTGTATAGAGCATTCATAATCCTTGATTAGCTCTAAACATCTTAGCATAGGACCTTCAGTGATTCTATTACTATGGAGATTTTTTATGGTCATCATACTTCTTCATCCTTGATGTAGAGAATCATGTTGGATAATGTCCAACTTCTCCAAATTAATGACATAAAACTATGGCTGATTCCTTATATAGAACATTGTTTCCATTAATCATGTTATTAATTTTTTCACAACAATTGGATACTTTTTCCCAATATTTCCACACATCAAACATCTCCAAGTCCCTTTGTGACATTCCTCTTGGTGCTTTATTCCACACTTGTAGCACAAAAGAAAATTGGGTCTTCTTTCCCTTATCACCTTTATCAGATTATCCTTCATGAGAATTCATCTTCCGCTTCCATAACTCCACTGAGAATTTGACCATGTACCATATTTTAATCATTATTTTTGATAGTTGGTTTTGCATAATCATGATATGCCTTTCATGAGCTACCATCTGATAAGGGATCTTGTTTTTTCATTCATCTCTCTATATTTAGCATTAGTTGATTACCTAATTCAAACTATTAACTACCATTTTCTTGAATAAAAAGATAATTTGGGGATGATTATGACATAAGGGGGAAACCAATGTCATTAAAGGGATAACATAAAAATTACCCTTATCTACTTAACACATGTGTTCCTTGACCGTTTTATATATTATTCACTATCTTTTTCCTAACATATATTCTTATGGGATCCTTTTTTATCCTTTAATAATGGTTTGAACTATGTTTTTGAATTTACCAATGCATATCCTTTGGTAGTGTCAAACCAAGAGTGCATCAGGGCCTGTTGTCGTGTACCTGGATAACCCATGTGAAGCCCAAAACCCCCTGTCAGATTTTTCACTTCTAGGTACATCTGTGCCAGGGCCTCCTCTACATGTTTGTATCAATAAAAGGATGTATTTTCTTGATAAACAAAATACTTTATACTTTCAAAATTTTATGGATGTTTTTCTATACTTCATAAAATCCTCAAGGTTCATACTAAATTTCTCTATTCCTAATCTCCAAAAATAAGTAGACCATCATATGATAAAAACTATAGCTTCCCTATATTTTTAAATATAACATTACATTATTTTAAGTATAATTATACATAAGATTACAAACCAAGGACCATTAAGTCTAGTGTCTTGGAACACTAGGTACAGAAAACATAAAACATGGGGATAGTTTTTTAATTTAATCTCCATAACGATCTCCTACCTTCATTTTAGTCTTGACATATTCATAGGGTACCTTAGTGAACACCTGAACAAAGGGATGAGCTAAAAATCCCAGTAAGGGGATGAACATAAGAATACAACTTAAGCACCTGAGTTAGGAGGCATGAAATAATGATATCAAAAGCATGGAGTATATGAAATCATATCATATAAACATGGAATCATAGTAATGTGACATCAACATAAAACAGAACATTAGTAAGAGTCATGGTTAACCACCGTGATCATTTCCCATCTTAGTAAGAGTTAAGGCTAACTGCCCAGATCGTTTCCCATTGTAGAACAAGACAAGGCTAACTGCTAAGACCATTTCACATTATGTCTCATGATATATAACTTTACCCTATGCATTGTAGCCATATCTCGGTGCACCCTCATAAATATTTTCATAAATATTATTTCTATATAAATAATTATACATAATCAACCAAACAAAAATATAATGGTACCCATTAAAAGAAATTGGTAGCACAATCATGTCATAAAGCATAATAAATATGTGTATCACACAAGTGTCCATGAAAGAAATGAATTAAATTATACATGGAAATTCATAAGATAAAAATATTTATATCATGATAATTAATGTCAGACAGAAGTGACAACTTGAAAAAATATAGTATCTAAGAAACATTACAATTAAAACATTTTAGTGTTGTTTTAAATAAAATACTATTGATCCTTTATAAATGAAAAGGAGAAAAACTTTTATCTAAAACCAAAAGTGAAACATGAAGGTTTTCATAACAAAAATAATTTTTTTATAAATACAATGGTTTCTTCAAAAAAGAGATCAAGTGCACTTGAAATTAGGTATGAATTCGAGAAGTTCCCTTAAAATAGCTTTTCTTTACAGAAAGTATTAAGGTGGGAATCAATTAAAAACATGTATATACCTGAAAGTGAATTATGAAAGGGTATTGATATAAAAATTTGGAAAAAATAAAAATTATTTATAATATTCACATAAATAGATAAGATAATTCCATTTTGATATAATTAAATATATGGTGACCCAAAAGTATCAAGGAGGTTCAGGTAGAATTTATTACGAATTATCATCATGGTATCAGGTGTACCTAAGAGGGATTGATAAGAGATTAAATGGGTTTCCAATAACTGATAAATCATTATGTCAGAATGTGGGTGGTGAGGATTTATACTCCGTCATTTTGGATTAATCATAAAAAGGCTATTCATAGGGGAAAATCTCGATTTAGAGTGAAATGGAGAGGACCCCTTACCTTAAGCACGATGGTGATCTTTTCTTGAACTTAATGAGATGAATAAACAAATTAGATTTATTAATTAATAACTAAATAACCTATTATATAAGTAGAATACTTATTATTATAATTCTATGATATTTTATAACCATTTTTATTGGTTATGAAGTTCAGTTTCATTGTTCAGGTCTGTTTTCTTACATTGATTTAATGATCGGTTTACTTATATTCATGTTTGAACAAACATGTAAGATGAAAGTGTCTATCTAGAATTAATTTTGTAATTTATTATTGAACATACTATAGATTACATGGTTATAAAAATTCATTTGGTTATTGGACGTGAATAATAATTCTTAAATAAAACCTTAGTGATAACTGTTTTGGTTAATCGGTGGGTTTGATTACAGAGAACATGTTTTGATTTATAAATTAATACCATTTGTAAAAAATGATTATATAACCTTAAATTTGATATATTACAAATATTATAATCTAGTTCAACCATAACAAAAATGGTTCCATGTGCATAATTAAAGATGATAATATAAATTGATGAAATGTTGTCTTGAATGTGCTAAATAAACACATCTCAAATAGTTTTTTCATTTCATTAAAATTAAAGATGGAGATATGAGAGAAGAAAAATATTTATCCGATTATAATAATATAATTCCATTATATATATGTTACAAGATTTATCATACCATTTATGTGAAGGGAGGCGAGGAAGGAAACAAGAAAAGAAAATAACTTAAAAGAAATAACATAATTGGAAAGAGGAATTTACCTATTTAATTTGACTCCATTGAGAACCTCTTAAGGGAAGAGGTTTAGGTATTTTTAAGATACTAGTTGACTTTTGAAGTGTGTGAGTAGCTTGGGGAGAGATTTGGGTAGTATATTGGCAAGGGAAAAGGCATGAGAGTAGTGAAGGGAAGTGGGAGTGAGTGAGGTTTCTATCGTGGAGGAGAGGAGGGTTTTCATAAAATTATAATCATTATTTTATTATCATTTTCACAAGACAATAAATATTGAGTATTCCATGACCTATAATAGTAATAAAAGTATAATCATTATTTTATTATCATTTTCATTACTCATCCATGTTATTTTGAGATTAAGGAAGTCATTTTTTTCCTAAATTATAGAAGTTCTTCCGTTCTAGATTGTTTTATTAATTCATTATTTCAATTATAATGTGATGTCATTAATTATTATGATTATAGGATTTCTAGTCGTTTTTTCATGGGATATTACTTGACTTCTAATATCAATTCATAGTTCTTTGCTATCATTACCAATGTGAATAATTTTAATGAGATCCATTTATTTAGATAGGTTTACCTTGTCAATACGTTGTATGAAATTATTAGTAAAATTATTTCCAATACGCTGTCCAATCTTTCCAATAAATTGTTCCACTAACCAGTTTGTATTTATCAAAGGATTAACTATTCATGATCGTCTTAACACTTAACAGAAATGGATTAATCATCCTATAAAATATACCTAAGGGATTAATATGGCCCTATACATTTATTTCAAAAATCATTTTGTACCATGGAATGTGGGATCATTTTAATGTTGTTAATAGATTTTGGTTTTGATGAAAACATTATCAATTGTGTCAAAATATATATTTTTTTATCACATATTTATGTTCTTATAAATGGTTCCCCTAAGGGATATTTCACTTGTATCAGAGGTGTTTGAAATGTGGCACCCTCTCAACTATTTTTTTAATTAATTAAGATTATATAAAAAGGCTCATGATAATTATGGAAAATGACAATACAATTATTTCTAAAAGAGCTTCCAGAGGCATTGCTACCCCAATAATTTATTATATTAAGATAACATCATTAATTTTATGAGTGAGGAAAAAATAAATATAATAAAAAATAAATATTTATTAATTAATTGTGATCAATTATTAGGGAATGAGATATGTTGGAATTAGTATTTAATTTATTTTTGAATTTTATTTACTATATCTAGAATAGAGTTAATAATTTATGATATGGGAATAAGAGATGGAATGATTCCATTAAAATATATTTATGACCCTATATTTTATGGAAAACACCTTGTCGGTAATTTTTTTCAAATTGATAGCCACATCAGAAATTAGTTGGCTTCTTAGAAAGGAAGACTCTCTCAATGCGTGGATGGGTTCATTATGTAAAGGATATGATTGTCTCCAAATATGTTTACTGTTTATGGTTTATAAATGGACGAAATCTCTCATTAAGAGTTTCAACACCTTAATTAAAATTTTATCTGGAGTGAAAGCATTCTCTAAAGGAAAATTGCAACTATTATTTGAAAGCAATGATATAATCCAATTAATAAAGGTTGGTTTAGAAATAAAAATATCTATAAATTCAATGATGCATTATATACTACCTTAACCTGAAGTCTTATTATGGGAAATATGTGTCCCCATATTTTTTTTGATGAATATTTTTAAATAGACTAAATTATAAGAATTTAGATTATATTTACTCCTCTAGTTGGAATTCCCTAAATAATTATTTCTCTACCATTTATATAAATTTATACTAGTTGGAAAATCAAAAAATTTCAACAAATATTTGTTTTAATAACTGGACTTGTGTAACTCTACTCAACACTATTATCTCTATTGATACATATTTCTATACAAATGTATCAATCGAAGAGTAATTGGTGATTTTATTGGATATACTCCCTTTTCCAATCAAGGAAGTGGTTTTGATTTATAATTTCATCAACAGAGATGACAATCCTATTTAGGAAACTAGTTCTAATGGTTTGTAATCTTAAAAGTAAATACATTGAGAGGTTTTGAAAGGGAATACTAGAAATATAAATAATGATTTGAGGAGAACCTTAATTTTTCTATCCATGTTATGTATAGAAAGATAATAATGTAATAAAAAATTCCCATAATGTTTTCTTCAGGGTGTTGGAATTTACCTATGATCTAGATTTGATCAATGTTTCCATATTAGGGAGAACATTTAAAATATTTTATTAGGCTTCACAACTACTTGGTCCATGTGGAATGCTATTACATATTGTTTTGAAATTTTAATTCAAAGATCTGATTGTATTTGGGGTCACTTATAGAATGTATAAATTTTCACTAAGACATAAGATTCTCAATCTCTTCATTTTGGACAGTTTGAAGGTTATCAATTATATATGGACCAACCAGAATAAAATTATTCACAAAGGCACTAAATTAAATTTGCATGCGTCTTTTTCTCATGTTTTTTCTACTTTAAAACATGAAAATGGTCTCCCAAAAGGATATTGTGATAACTAAATTCAATATCTTACTATAATAAAGAATATTTTTATCTCATGTAATAATCAACCTATTTTATGAACCTTGGATGGCATGTGGCTACCTCCATTTCTAGTATGGATCACACACAACCTAGGTAGTGCCTCAAGGTGATATTTTGGCCCTCCTGGTTATTATGAGATTTTTAGAAATTATTATGTGGAAAAATTTGGATTCCCATTTAGACCTTGAAAATTCAATACATCTATTGATGATGAAATTCATAGACAGATTAATGCATTTTATTTTTATAAATAATGTTTATACCTCAATTTATGGATTGAATCTAACTCAACCACCTCGGTTTAAGCTATCAGAATTAGTACTATTTGTCTTAAATGGATGTTAACAGCTAGATGCAGAAACTACATGGATGATCATTCATCACTTAAAATTATCATTATGCATTGATATCATTAGTAAAATGGTCTGGCTTATGGTATTTGTAATAAAGGGGTTTACTCTCATAAGATTAATTGGTGCAATGATCTTCTAGATGAAATTTTTTCTTTTTTCCATATCATTAATTTCATAAAAAATATTCATTCAAATTGTTGTTATTTTTTGTTATTCAATAAGGGATACATTTATATATAGGAATGATATCATTATATCTCTAAAAATATATAATTCATATCTAATAACATAAATCATTACATAAACTATTTCTCATACTTCATTAATTATACACAATAACATGATATTTTTTTCAACATTTGTTTTTTTATTTTACATTACATACTATATTATGTATAGATATTAAGATATTTATTATAGAGTTATAGATCACATTGTAAAGTAATATGCATGGTATTCATTATATATAATATAGATGGTATTGAAAAAAATTATTATTTTACAATAACTCGTATTATTTAATATGGTATTAATTTTGGAAGATTTTCATATTTTAGATGACATTTATTTAAGAGGGAATCCATATTCTAAATATATAAAGTATATATATATATATCCTATATATTTAGATGCTTTAATTGAATATTAATTCTATTAAAGGTGATTTTTTGAAGAATGACAATACCATATTATATAAAGTAAAATATAACTATAAATATATTGTTTTTATAATATGATGTTAAAAAATGTATTATAGAATCTTATATATCTATGATACAAAAGGAATTTTATACGAATCCATTAAAATGAAATTCATTTTATTTTTTATAATGATATTATTACCAACCACTTTAATCAAATCATGATCATCTAATTTTTTTCCAATTCCCATAAATATATCTGGTATTTCTATTAAATAGAAAATTTTGTATCTTATAATAGAACTTCATTTTACAATGATTCTTTTAAATGAATCACTTATTAATTTTATTATGGAATCATAAATGATTATCCGATATTTAATATCAAGGATATTATATAATCATGAATATTATTATTGATAAATAGAATATATAATGTTTGTAAAATGTATTAGTAGACATATTTTCCATCAATCATATTAAATGATATTTTTAAATAATATCAAATAAATTTATCATTATAATGAAAAAATATCACTTATAGGGTGTATATGTATTAATTGTGTAATAATAATTTGAATACCATATTTTGTGAATCTCATCAATAAGAAGCATTTATATCAAAATTATTGTCAAAATCTATAATAATAACTAATATTAAATAATGAATTATTGGAACATTGCATCCATTTTCTTAATACATGTTCTAATATTTAAAACAAGTTCTATTATGTAGAATAAAAATTCGGTATTGTATAAATTGATTTTCATATACCCTCCAATTTGTATTGTATTATTGTTATATATAATAGGGTATATATTCATAATATATGATGTTTTAAAAGTAATTATTTTACATGAATTTTTAATTCTTTTATTATATAGAATTACATTATATATGTAGTGTTTTAATATATAATATTCTAAACTCTATGTGAAATTAAATAAATAATACCATGTAATATGTAAATTTTGAAAAAAAGAGGCTGTGTAATGTATTTTTTTGGGAAAAATAGTTATATTTGTTGACCATGATATTTAAATTATAAGGAATAGATTATAATTTTTGATATGTTATTAAATTTAAAATGAAGACATGATGATCAAGAATTTATGGGGGAATAAGTCCTATAATTTATTCTAACATTAAAAATGATAATGATATCTAAATTAAAGGATGTGAATATGGATAATAAGTTATTTTGGTGTAGGGTTGGATTGTAATTTTTTTTGTAATATGCCTCTAGGTTAGTCTATGATACATTTTGAGTTTTTGAGGTAGAAAACTAGCCATAGATGCTCAATGTTGGTGTCTACTACCATTACTTTTCTATGATAATAAGGTATCAAATCCCAAAGGACCAGTTATTTTTTTAATCATGGTAAACTATATACATACATTATCCTTGTATTAACAATTAATACACTACTTAAAAATATTTTTATTTATATTGAGGATAACATTATTATATATAGTATACACCTGCATATATTTATTTTACGCTTCATGGATTCATGTGGAATGAAAAAAATAAGGGTGAACTCAAATTCATTGTAAACGTAAAGTATAATCAATTAAATAATTAACCAATGAGAATAATAATCCTCATATCGTAAATAAATAAATATACATACCATGTAATAAATAAACTAAGAAGGAAGTTCATACTCAATATGATAAGGAAATCATTTGAAAAAATTCCATTGAAATAATCAAATATGGAGAAATCGACGTAGCAAGGCATGAAAATGAAAAAAATCATTTAACCAATGAACAGTGAATGAAATTAATCCATAGATATGTCAAACCTAAATCTCATGGAAAAATTTAAAATGAATATGCATGAGGAAAATTGTAAATTATTGGATTCCATGTTTTAGGAACATGAAAAACTATGACATCAATACATTTCATATGATGTTTTAAAACCATAGTTATAATCCCATTTAATTTTTCACACTAATTTGTCTCATGTCAACCAGTTAATACATCAATGGGATATATAATATTTGGTCCCACCCATTATTTCCAATCCAAATAATTCCTCGTATAGAATAATAGAAATAAATAACATGCACTATAAAATATACATAATGAATAAATAACATATAATTACCAATATTTCACGAAATAATAAATTAAATTTAATGGTAACCACCATATTTAATAATATATATGGTTTAGGAAATACTAATATCTAGAAAAATGAAATGGAAAATTACGTGAATTCAATATTCAATGATTATAGAAAATTTAATATTTGAAGATATATAAAATGAATCATGCAATTGAATGAAAATACTTTCCACGGATAAATTATTTTTAAACTATCCCTATGAAGATTAAATTAGTTATTAATAAAACATATCCCATGTGAAATAATATAAAGGGTTTTTTTGTTATTGATGAAATAAAAAAAGATAATAAATTCATCTTGAACACAACCATTTGATTTGAAAAAAAATAAAAAATATTTATTCGAATATAAAATTTTAAAATATCTGTATAAAAAATTTCCTTTTAAAATAGAAAATGAATCTTTGAATAAATGACGAATAGTAAATCCGTACATGTCATACGTGGTAAAAAACAGTCCCTTTTCCTGATAAAAATGTTGAAAAATAACATGAGTAGAAAGAAACAAACATATTCCATTGAAAACCATATGAAATAGAAAAAGGTAAAAAAAAAATTATTTATCTAATCATTTTAAAAAGTTTAATTTTCTAAAACAATATTTAGAAAATAGGTTTTTTAAAAGAACATAGGTTCTTCAACTAAAGAGAAAAATGATGCCAAGTTTGCTTAAAACAATTACCTAAATACTTTTTAGTTGAAATGAGTGAAAAAGTACAATTACCTAAAAAGGTAATTAAAAAAATAAGAGAATAAAATATAATGGTTTATAGAACCATATTCATATAATTTTGTTTGTTTTAAATAGCATTGAAATATCATTAGAATTATTCTTGAGGAAATTAATCATTAAATATCCCAAAGTGTCTCATACCACATTGAAACATTTTAAATTATAAAACAACGGAGGTAATAAATTTAAATTAAGTTTTTAAGTTACATGAATATAATATAATATAATTATAATATATATCAAAATGGGCAATAGATACCCAACAAAAAAAATTACTTGGTGAACAATGACATTTTCCTCACAGATGTGAATATTGAGATGAAGTTCCCTTAACATGCATTTCTATTTAGGTGAACATCCTATAACAACATATATAAGGGTTTAAAACATTTTAAAAATTACACAAAAATAATTATCATATTTATATCATTATATTTTATCTTTCTATTTTTTTATAAGCTTTCATTATTTTTACTTTTTTGAGTGCTGATTACCTAGTTTTCTAGAGTAAGTTTTGACTTTTTATTTGTTTTTACTATTAATTAGATCACAGTTTCATTATCTTAGTAATGTAAAAAATTATTTTAGTATCATATATTTTCATTATATATATATTAAAAAAAATATTTTCGTTTTGGAGATAAGAAATTAAATGAATTACTCCTAGAGACAGTAGGTCGTACATACGCATAAACACTACATCCATTTCTTTATTATATTAAAATAATTAAAATTAAGTGATATATATATATAATTTGATTATAATATATATATAATATAAATTACATAGGTTTATTTAAACATGTATAGCATGGACGTATCACATAGACTTTAGGAGGTAGTATTGCACACTTCCAAAAAAAATGTCGTGGTATTCCTAGAAGATTGAAATCATAACAATATTTTATAAATAAAAAGTAAAAAATCATAATGAAATTATAAGTATCATAATATATATATAGGTTTTCCATTATAATGAACTCCATGACCTATGGTAAAGGATGAACAAACTAACATTGTTTCGTGAGGCGATAGTTATCCATACCTATAAACATGATGTTTATAACCAATTATATGGATGTGTGTGTATGTTTACTTATAAAACATAACATAAATACTATAAGTATATTCAAGATACTATTTTAATTACGTATTATTATAATAATGAGATTTTATAGGGAGAAGAATGGAAATAAAATAAAAGAGCCTTAAGAATGATGTTACCTCTTATTAGGGTTACACCTTTTTGTTTTCAACAAAGGGATTCATGGGATAGATTTATAGAAAAGGGTAGGATTCTAGTATGAGGTAACTATTTATGATGAGTTATTTGGTAATATTTGAGGCAGACATAGTGGCATGAGAGGTGAGAGTCAGTTGGAGGAGAAAAATCCTTTTAAAATTTGGGGAGTGGCACTGTTGTTAATTTTTGAAAATGGAACTAACAAATGTTTTACCATTTTATGTGGATAAAATAATTTTTTAAATGTGATGCACTGGTTGATATTATCTAAATATGTCAAAAAATCTATTTTTGGAAAGGTTTATAGGTCATTTTGGGCCATAAGATTAAGGATTTTTTCCTTGTTAAGCATATTTTGTTTATAATCATTGTACTTAATTTTGATTACATTAACTAATATTTCTCATTAAAAAATAATTTTGAATTATTAAAAATTAAAAATTATGATTATTAAAATAATTTATCACATTATTTAAAATCTAAATCATATAAGTGGTAGAAATTAATTTAAAATTTATCCCACAAACCAGAGAAAAATATTGGGGGGTTTTATAATAACGTTCAAATGTTATCTGGGTTTTCTTTATCAAATTTCAAAGTGAAATTTATTATGATGATACAAATTGGATTAATTTATAAAAAAATTATCTTCTTAAACTTTAAATAA
Source organism: Viscum album (assembly GCA_963277665.1). Classification (NCBI taxonomy): domain Eukaryota; kingdom Viridiplantae; phylum Streptophyta; class Magnoliopsida; order Santalales; family Viscaceae; genus Viscum; species Viscum album. The sequence continues at coordinate 2,035,807,381 of OY728164.1, forward strand.
ATTAAATATAATTTATCCTTATAAATAAATTGATAAAAAATTGTTATGAATTAAAAGTATGTATTTTTTTCTATTCATAAAAAAGTAAACCATCATAGGAAAATACCAAAAATAACCTTATCGTAATTTTGATGTTTCGATTTCAAATATGATATTGATTTTGACATAAAAAACTAAAAAAGTGTCAAAAATTGGATTTAAATATGTTCTCCATTAAAAGTTGGTAAAACCGCCTTTATAAAATATAGGTTTTGTGTGTGTAATTATTGGTTTATTATTATCTCATGCATATAAAATATATTGGATGAATATAAAAACTATTTTATTGAATATAATATATATATATATATATATATATATATATATATTACATTAATGACGCTCTCTAATTATATTTAATTAAATTTATTAGGATAAAAAAACTTTGTGGGAATAAAAATAGTTTCCTATAAAAATATTACATTTATATTCAGTAGGTTTATATATTCATTTATAATTAATTTTTATCCAATTAATTAATTTTTTATTTTTGTAAACCATATATTCTCATAAGTTTTTTAATACTATTCAAAACATAAAATTTAAAAGATAGGTTTATTATATCTCATTATATTAGATAATAATGTTTTAATAATATATTGTTGTTCGATAAATCTATGTCTTATGAGAAACATAATCCATTAAAGAAAGTCATTGTTATGTGATTCATATGCTAACTCAGTGTTGGATGCATTGAATGCTTTAAAATAATTAGAATTTATTTTAAATATTTCATATATTATAAATTCCTAGGATATTATATTCCCTTATGCGCTAGGTTTTTTGTGTCATTGAAGTTATAAAATATAATGTTAATGATTTAGATTTTCGAGGCGTTACAATTTATTGGAAAAATAGTATAAGAATTATTAAATTTCAATATTTTATTATAATTTTTTCATTCCTATAAATGAATATATAAATTTATTGATTAATGTGAGTAAATAGAATTTTTCTAAACCTAGAAATGAAAATGAATTTTTTAAAGTCCCATTATGTGTCTGGGTTAGTAGTTGGAATTCTATAAGTGGAATATTATTTTATATTTTTGATGTTCACATGTTTGAAATATGTATGATTGAATCACTCCCATAAAATCATAAAAATCCTACATAATATCCATGTATTTTTAAAAGTCCCCTAGAGAATGTGGCATGGTCACTGTGATTATATGCGACAACAACTAGTATAGAGCAGATAGACGAACAAAAATATAATGGAATGTGATAAAGTTCTATAAAAAATACATAAATGTATCTGAATGATATGTAATTTTATTTTGTAAAAAATGAATTTTAGATAAATTATAATGTCTATAACAGTCATAGTGATGCATAAGTGTATCCAATCCTTATAAGTAATGGTAATCTAGAGGGTAGAATGAAACTAAATGGTTAATATGAGTTACATGTATGATATTTAATCTGATCAGCAGCACTTTTTGGTATACATTAAATTTTAAGGAATTGTTTTTTCAGAATAATTTTTCTAATGAGAATAATATCAATTACATTTTTTATTAATTAATATTAAATTCAAAATAATGTTTAAGGATTTTTTCTGATAGTTTTAGGAATCACTATACATATAAGTTATTCACACATCAATTAAGATGTTCATACCATGAATAAAATTATGTATATTTTTGTGATATTATGTATTTTGATATGATCATTCCATGGAATAGGCTAACATTATAATATGTTTGGAGTTTAACATTATTTATGGAAGATCATATTATAACTTAGGAATCATGTAATAATATATTTAAGTCATCGAAGAACAAAATCATGATAATGGTTCCATGAAAGATAAGATTTCGGATATCTAATGGTATATGGTTGGTCAATTCCATGATTTAGTACACCATGATGTGATAAGTTTGAGGTCTGACAAGGTTTTGAGAAACAAGAAATCATATTCGAGTGGATAAAAAGGAATATAATTATCAAATTTAAAGGATCTAGATTCTTACGTATCATATTATATAAATGATAAAGATTACACATTGAAGTGATTATATTATAGGCATGAATCACCTTGATTAAAAAATATAAGGTATGAATACCATTTTTCTAGTATATATTGTAGATTTTATTTACAGATTATAATTTAGATAATTTATGAGATTTAATTAATTGGTATGATTTAATTTTCATATTATGACCAAATTAAAACATGTCATCCACCTATAATGATATTAGTAGTGTAATAGAACAATAAGTAATATGACCTTTAGAGTACTCAATTTTTAAGAACCAAAGTATATAACTCAAATTGTAGTAATTCTAGAAAAATAAATACATTAAATATATGTAAGATCTAGTTTCTTGAGAATAATATAAAAAAAGTATGTTGATTTCATTTAATCATATGGTTCAGTTGATGAAAGATGTTTTTAGCATTGATGAATGATTCCTACTACCTTACCTGGATGAAGAATATGACAATTTTCAACATTATAACTTGTGTAGAGTAATAAATTAATTTAGAAAATAAGTCTTATTATTGTGATACTAATGAAGATAAAGACTCACCAATGATTTCAAGTAGTTTATCTCATATTAAATTGATGAATATGATTATAACAAATTGATTCATAATATATCACCTAGATAGTTTTCAGGATATATGGCATCACAATATCCTGTAATGACTTTGATGATACCTCCATGATTATAAATAATTGAAGAGGACAACACATATACACTGTATTATTTTTCATCACCCAAGTAGTGTCTGGGGGAGAAGAAGAGGGTGTTTCCCTTGGATAAAAAATTCATCATTAGAGAGTTATAGATTTGACGTGGAACATAATCACATCCTCATTTCTATGCTACATGGATTATAAATTATAAATTATCCATGAAATATCATTATGTTCTATGAATGTATTAATTTCTATGACTATATTTATTAATCTTTATAATTCTTAATCAGATAATGATATATCGAATGTATTACTTCCAATGAGGGAACCTGGCCTTAATGAATGAGGGGACTAAATGAAATTATTGTTTTAATCCTTATGCACCATGATTCACCCTTCCCCCTCTAAGGGTTCATGAAGGAATCTTATTCCCAATGAGTGGTATCATAGATAATATATTATTACTATGTTTTCAATCTTCAAATATATTTTTTTGTTTTTACTATACATGGGGCTAATTATTATGCTTCCATGTTTTCTAGAAACAAACTATAATGTTAGGGAGACGGTGGATATTATGTTCTTATTGTTTATTGGTGAATCTATAATAGAGTATATAGTTTGAGAAGCTGATTTTACTAAGTAATGTGAATGAATTAGTGATATGAGGAATGATAAGGAATCGAAATGATCCTTTTCCAATGACATACACACGAATAACATTCATTGATATACTAGATTTAAGATTTGGTAAACATTGAAAGTGAAATATGGAATATAGTTTAGTAAGGATAATGAAGATTGCCTAATAAAAAATTCAATGAAGAGAAGGAGAAAAAACACATCTCCCTAAAAGATGGTCTCTCGAATCACACTGAACAATTATGATTATAATATTAAATAATATTATAATTATTTTTTATATATTCTCAAATATTTATAATATTTGAGTTAACACTAGTTATTTATAGATGTTCTTACAACAACAATAACATTTAAATGAGTTTTCATATTCAATATATATAGTGCTCATTCATATACTAAGATAGGATCAAGTCCTTATGTGATAAGGGGTATAAAAAATACTATATATTGATACAATATACATCCATTGAGTATAATTGGTAAATGATAGTATATGATCCCATGAGTATCAATATAATAATTATAAATGAGGAAATGAATTTCCAATGTGATATACCTGAAGACACTTCATAAAATATAGCATGGAAAATATACATGGAGAAATAGATGAAGTACATAATTATCACACACAAATATTAACTCAATTAGATAAAAACATATAAAAAAGAAGTTAGTACATGGTTTATTAAGATGTTTTTTAATTTAAATTGGATATATGAGATGATCAAGAAGATTGAACCAACGATCCTATCATTAATGAGAAAATAAAAGATAAATATTTTTTCAGTATAAGCATCAAGATGTGGAATATATAGAATTGAAAATTAATAATTACCAGTTATATGGAATATTATTATAAAATCTGGACAATATAAACCATAGAAAAAGGTGCAAATAAAAAGATACTATTATTGAAGATTGGTACATACTCTGAGTTTGTTTCTATAATTCCAATGGGATAATGGTGGATGAAAAACAACTCCAGTAATATCACAATAGTTAAATGACAATACGAGGTATTTTTTAAATGGGATAATGTTTATATGTTCCATCCATAGCCATGAGTCTCGAAAATTAACATTTAAAATAGATAATGTTTTCGTATGGAATTCTTTTAATCCTATAATGAAAAGAATAAAATTTACATTGAACGAATATTTATTGTGCGAGAAACCTGATGTATTATTTTAGAGGAAAATAATGGTCCTTAATAAAGAGTTCACTATGAAAAAATGATGGCACACCACCATAAATCCTTATCAAGATAATGAAAATATATACAAAACATAATTAAAAAAAATCCAGTCATGTAGTGGGAAAGGTGAAGGAACATTTCAAGAAATTTAAACTGAATACAAATACATTTTAAGGGATATAATTAATCATTTTAGAGGACGAATGTGGAGAATTATGTAGTTTTTCCAACAATCCTATGACTATTTAAAGTGTGGGGAGTAGTGGTAGACTCACATAGAGTGGAGGACCCATGAAGGAAGATTCCACATTTTTAGATCTAACTTCGAAACTTGTAGATATGAGACTATTCTAATAATTAAAGAAAAAATAGGGTATTGAATTCAAATAGATCAATTAAAATCGAAAAAATTAAATCTATATAAGTTTTGTCTCTCAAACAAAAACAATATAAAGAAGTCAATGTTAGTTGTAATCAAAGGGTTGGTTTACCAATAGAAACCACAATCCTCAACTTGAGGTTATTATAAAAAATAACACTCTATGTGTTTATTTGAATTTTAAAAAATAATTGTTTGATATAGTGAATGATTAAACTGGACATATGATCCTAATGTTGGTTATTTTGAAATAATACTATGTTTTTTATAATGAATATGTGTATTATTTTAAGATTACTTTTTTTATCTGAAAGGAGATAAATGAAATTATTTGAGTCAAATTATTGTAGGTATTAAAATATATTAGGCCCAAATAGATAGCTTAAATTTGAATAAGGCCATAATATAACTCAAAAAGTTGTGTTCATATAAGTACCCATCCTTAAAACATTACATATTCTTAAAATAAATTGAATAATTCACATTTAGGATATTTTCAGGTTTAGAGTCTTAGATAATTATGACTTAACTATTACATCTAAAAGATTACAAAGTAGACACATTTACTCAGTTTTCATTTTTTTCATAAAATAAAAACTCTTGAACAATAGAGTAATGTCAAGTTCCTTGTTTTAGACAGCATGACATTTCCTTTATCCCATCCTTGACCATATTCAACTTTATGCCCTATGAAAAACATTTCAAAAAAACATGGGATGAGCATAAAAATCTCAGTAAGGTTTATAAAAATACGGAAAGAAAACATTAGTCCATGTATACATAAGAATTAATGAAATCATACTTTACTCATAAGACATAATCAATTTAACATAACTCATGAAATCATAAGATTTATGCATAAGTCAACTGAAATCATAAGACATAAAGGAAACTTGAGGCATTCATAACATTCTTACATAGGGAGTAACCCTCATGGTTACGTTTGGAATACCCATCACAGTATATTCCCTAAATATCTTTAGAGAAACCCTAGCGTTTAACCCCTTCGTGTTACCCAATGCATTGGAGAGCTATATCGGGCACACCCGCCCGTAGTTTATCACAGAACCGCCCATCTTCATAAACAATGCCCAAGAACCATAACATAATCGTATCACATAAAACATGAATTAAAGAAACATAACATTTCCACATTTAAATAAAAATATACCAATAACACATTGATATAATAAAAACATTATAAAAACCATTTTTAATACCAAAATAAAATAAAATTATAACATGGTATTTATTTTTCATTTAAAAAAAGTTATAGCTTGTAGAGGACGATGAAACTCAAATAATGGTCATGGAGGTGGAGAAGTCATTGTCGCCGCATAAGTAAAAACATTTCCTTTTGTAGTTTAGTAAAACGCTTCGTATAAAAAGATCCCTTTTGAATAAAAGTAAAAGTCAAAGGGGTGTATACACAATATAAAAAAATTTGTGTATAAAACAAAATATGCCTCAATGAAAGGAGTTTGAGATGAAGTCCCATACCACTTTGAAGATTTTAACATTTAAACCACTAATATCCATATAAAAATATCCATAAAAACCATTTTTAAAACATGGATATTAATGAGAAATATTTATAAGAATAAATCATTAAAACAATATTTTAGTTAAAGTGTTTTTAAAAAAAATGAGAGACACATTAATAGAAACAATTGAGGAATCAAATTTAATTAGAACATTATAATAACATGAGAATAAAGTGATTCATGGTATAATATGCCAAAGGACAGTATATACACCATATAAGAGTGAATTGGTGCATAACAACAATGAAGTCTCAATAGAAATGTAAAATGAGTTGAAATCCCTTATAAAGAAGTTATCCTTAAATTAAGGATAAATCAATCACATAATTATGTGGGAAAAATATAAATACACCAAATATTAGTGGATATTATGTGTAAAAAAACCATAGGTCATTCACACATATTAATAGGATGACATATTCAATAACCACAAGTTGAACCCAAAGAAATTGAAATTTGGTTAAGAAGTTCCCTTGTAAAAATTTGATAGCCTAACGACGTCACTATAAAATTCAGAAGACGAGTTGATGAGACAAAAAGGGCATCTCAACACTAGGAAATAAATTTTACATCAATAAGGATATATAAGAACATATCACAACATAATAATATGTAAATTAATAGACCAAACAAAAATAAGTCTTTTAAAAAGAGGAGTGTGAAAGGTTCCCTTACCGACTTGGGTAACTTTCGAATTGTAAACCCCATGAAAGAAGAACTATAAAAAATTGATGTAAATACTCATAAACAAAATTATAATATACAAAGTGTATAATAATGGAAAGTACATTCACCACTCGACAGAAATGGTGGAAAATGTAGCATAAAACCCACAAAATAAAAGTGAGACGAAAAATCCCTTACGAAAACTCGGCAGCCTAACGGCGCTACATAAAACATTCAAAAATGGATTTATGAGATAAAATAGAGTCTCAAATAATATTAACATAAAAATTACAGTATGAGGAATATAATAGGACATCCCCAAATATAAGAAAGATGAGCTTAAAGGAAATGACATAAATGAGGGTTCTTAAAAATAAAAAGAGAGGTAGGATCCCTCACCTCGTGTCCGACATGACTCGATCAATCTTTAATCTCCTGAATAATAAACTAGAGTTAATATATAATTTCTTTAGAAATTTTTTTTTAATTTAAATATTCCTTTTATATCACTTATTACCATTTTATGAACATTATGTAATTATTTAAGTTAATAACGGTCGTTTTGTCGATCATTGGTACTTGAGTCAAAAATAAACTTCTTATAATTACAAGTTGTTCATGTGGTAAGATATCCATTATATAAAGAATTATATTCATGATGTATATATCATATATATCATAAATATTCAGTATATAAACGAATTTATAATATTACATAACATTTATAGGTAAGAAATAAAATTCACCGTTCATGGAGATGGTAAGCCGTACGTACACATGAATGCTACTTTCATTTATATTTCGTATTAAATGGAATGAAATCATAATGATATAAAAGTATATTATAATTCCAGTATAATATAATAAATATAATATCATTAAATACATAATTTACATGTCCCACATATGGCATTAACGAATCAAATCACTTTGAGGGGGCGGTAGTCCGCACTTCCTAAAATGAAGATATCGCGTTTACCCCGAATGGAAACCATAAAGTTATGCCATATATGAAAAATACAGAAGCATAATAAAAACATAAACATATTTTTTATCATATATAATTATATTTACATCTTAATGGCCACATTTAAAGGTGTTAAAATAATATTGAACAATCATCATTTAGTGAGGTAGTAATTCGCCATCCATAGAAACAGAATGTTCATTAACTATTAGACGGAGGTGTGTGTAATTGTAGCTCGAATACATCATATAAAAACATCCTAGTATATTTAATATACTGGTTGTGTTACAAAAGAGAAGAATAAAATGAGTTTAGGGGGGTGGAGAAGCAAAATAAAACAAAAGAACATTAGAGAATACTTTACCATTAAATCGGGTAACTCCCCTTGGATTGAACCAAAAAGGTTCCTTGAAGAGCTTTCTGCCTAAGGTAAGGCTTATATGATTAGGAGAGGGATGTGGAGAGATATGAGGAGCAGAGTTTGGCCGATCCAATGGCTTTAGAGGTGTGGGTAAGGAGGTAGTGCTGGGGGGCCTTTTATAAGAGGGAGGAGGGGCAATCTTGGAAAGTTAAGAAATGATACTTTACATTAAAATTAGATTCAGATTTTAAAGTACCCACATAGATATATTTCAAGGATAATGTGGTAAGGGTTCTAAATATACTCATATAATAGAATTTAGGCAAGTGCAAGTCTTAGTTTCTACATTATCTTTTAATTTTATTTAAATCGTTCATTAATGAGATAATCGTTGCATGATCATAGTGTCATAAATAAATAAATTTATTTATTTTCTAAAAATTATAAAAAAAATACTATGATTTAGGAAATCATTTTCTCTTTCCAATGAATTTTTATTTTCCAAGGGATTATTTACACATACAAAACTAAAATTGTTTAAATTGGGTGATATATACTTTGGTTATACTTTTTTTTAAAAACATAAAATTAAAAAGTGTCACTATCACCCCAAAAGTGATTCCATGGGGTCCCAATGTTTGGCACAAGATATCCCATGGCCAGCCATGAAACAACCAGTAGAATTAGGACACATTTTTGTGTCATTTTTTATTATTATTATATTATTTTATTACCCTTAACTATCCGATTACTAATTAATCACGACAATTAAAGATAATTACCGTCGTTACTATTCATAATGTCCAAAAACAAAAGAGTCTTAATTACATAATTTGGACCTTCTAATTCGAAATATGGAATAAATTTACTAAATTCAAACACATAAATTGTAGTAATTCATTTAAAAGTAAATCCCGTTGTCAAAACAAAAGACGGGTTTTTATGAAGTAAAATTTATCAAAAGATTGACTTGATTTTACATCCAATTGAAAAGTGAAATTACATCCAATGAAAAAAATTGTATTAAGTGATAAATAAGTAATTCAAATATACATTAAAACCAATTAAAATTACAATCTATATATATAAATAAATGTGATGAAAAGGTAGTTTTGAATTAAAAAGCTGTATTTTTCACGATTCATTAAAAAAAGTCATTATCCGAAAAATAAAAAACATTAATCCTAAGCTATATTTGATATTAAAAATTCATAAATGATGTCAATTTTACCAAATTCATAAATCATATAGTAAATTCTCACTGTAAAAACTAATAGCGTGTTTTTAAGAAACAATGTCTATCAAAAGATTAACACTTGTTTATGTCCATTTTCAAAGTAAAATTAATTATAATGACCAGAATTGAATTAAATGGTAAAAATATATTTTAATTACACTTTAAAACAATTAAAAAAGATAATTTATCCATATTATTAAATTAGATGAAAAATATGTTTTGAAGTAAAATGCATTATTTTTCACTATACATTAAAAAAATGAACATTTATCAGAAATATACAAAACATTTCTCCAATGTAAATTTAAATATCCCATTTATAAAGAATAAGATTATTTTATCTAATATTTCTTATTAAATTATTAAATGTTGAATTTAAAAAAGCTTCACCATCAAAAGGCGGTGAAACAATCTTTTCAAAATATTAGAGGATTTATTCTTAAAATTGGATTCATTTGCATTCTAAGCCTCTAACATTTATTGGATATATGTATAAATATTTAACAAACATATGTTATCATTTTTTTGTTATTTATGTTCATTCCCACCATTACAATGGCTAGGCATTAACTATTTAAAATAATATTATTATATTAGTAGCGTGCAACGTAAGATTTCAAAGAAACTCGTTGTTGCGTATTGGGTACCCCATCGAGCATAGCATTCCCTTTAAAGTAATACTAAAATTTTATTCACAAATATTGATAAACATGAGAATTTAATATTATTTATTTTTATGGTTTGTAACATCCTTCCCCCTTTTGGGAATTGCATCCCCGCAATTTTAAAATTGGGCTTGGAAACATCATTGAAAGCCACACATCGGAAAAAGAGTAAATTTAACTATCACTTTAAAAGAAATAAAGGGAAGTAAAAGGGTCCCCCAAGTTAACCCATACTAGTATTCCATGTCGGAAAACATGGATATAGAATAAAAAAACAAACGGTCATGTTCTGAGGGAGAGTGATAGAAAATATGTTTAGGAGAATGTTAACCACCAGAAAATCAAAAACTTGTGATGGGTTAAACAGTATTTGATTCCCCAGTCGAAATAATTAACCGAAAACTTTTTTGTTTTAAATTAATTTTCATTGACGAATTTAATTTTTTTCTTAACTAAAACAAAAGGAAACATACTTACTTTTCATGTTGACTTTCAACATTTGCTAGATTTCTTACACAAACTCATATTTTCTCCAAAAGATGAGTATTTTTGATAACTTGTTCACATTAAGAGCACTATAATCAACATAGAGAGAATCACATAATCCAAAAAAGAGAACCATATACATCCCATGTCCTTAGACCAAAACCAAAACCAAAATTTTTAGTAAGAGATCATATAATCCACAAAAGGATAATCCTTTATAAAAAGAAAATCTATTCTTAATCTCCAAAATTTGTCCAACAAAACCAAAAGATCAAAGAAGACCATTAGATAAACAAATTGTCCATAAAATTCCTCAAAGTAAACCAAACTAAGATTGAAACCTAAATATTTGAAGGATTTAATCACATAGTCTTCCAAGGTAAAAATTTCATTTATCTCCAAGTAACATCAGTTGCTCTTATAGTCTCATATTGAACAGTAATTAACCTAATCATATATCATATATGATTGGTCAAAATTTTCCTAGATAACCAAAAATCAACTTATTCATGATTCATAAAATTACATAACTAAAATGAATTTGTCATACTAACCAGGGACTTCACATAGTCCAGTGGTAGGCGATAAATACCAGTCGTACTTTGGGTGTGGGTTTGATTCCCATAGCTCTGTCCGACGCGACGGGTTTTCACATGGTCTGCCTGTTGTCCTTTTTCCAAAACTACATAATTCTCAAAAAATTCCCCCCAAAATATATAAAATCATCAAACATAACCATATCATAATTTAACCTCAATTTTATCTCATGCCTTTAATTTTTTAGCATAACATATAGTAACCCATAATTACCTCAAAAGTAAGGATCATATAAACCATAATGGCTAGAATTATAATTATTACCTGAACTTCCACATCGATTTGTTCATCTCATACATGACTCATTCGAGAACTCACCGAGGTTCAAGTGGTTAATCATGCATCCTGATTGTTGGTTTATAATAACTACAAGTTTTCTCAATGAATCCCCCATTTCATCTCATATCTTAACAAGATACCACCACAGTTTCCTTCAAACCTGTTGTCACTTTGTTTCCTGCTAGATCCATCCATTTACTAAACCAAAAAGGTAAGTGTGAGTATATCATTAGAATCATCATATAATACTAAGACAAAATTATTCATCTTATCTTAAACACATTCACTTTATCTAAAACTATGACCCTTTATGAAATCCAAACCATTATGGTAATGTCACATGTGCTTAAATGATACCCTAACCTCCAAAGTTATCTAAACCGACGTTTGATACCAACTATAAGGACCCATCCTTAAAACATTACATATTCTTGAAATAAATTGAATAATTCACATTTATGATATTTTCAGGTTTAGAGTTTTAGATAATTAGGACTTAACTATTTCATCAAAAAGATTACAAAGTAGACACATCTACTCAGTTTCCATTTTTTCATAAAATAAAAACTCTTGAACAAAAGAGTCATGTCTAGTTCCTTATTTTAGACAGCATGACATTTCCTTGATCCTATCCTTGACCATATTCCACTTTATGTCCTCTGAAAAACATTTCCCAAAAACTTGGGAAGAGCATAAAAATCTTTGTAAGGGTTATAAAAATACGGAAAGGAAACATTAGACCATGTATACATAAGAACAATGAAATAATACTTTAATCATAAGACATATGCAATTTAACATACCTCATGAAATCATAATATTTATGCATTACTCAATAGAAATCATAAGACATAAAGGTAACTTGAGGCATTCATAACATTCTTACATAGGCAGTAACTCTCATGGTTACGTTTTGAATACTCATCACAGTATATTCCCTAAATCTTTTTGGAGAAACCTTAGCGTTTAACCCCTTCATGTTACCCAATGCATTGGAGGGAAATATCGGGCTCACCCGCCCTTAGTTTATCACGGAACCATCCGTCTTCATAAACAATGCCTAAGAACCATAACATAATCATATCACATAAAAGTGCATAAAGGAAATATAACATTTCTATATTTCAATCACAAGATATCAATAACACATTGATATAATAAAAACATTATCAAAACCATTTTCAATACCAAAATAAAAGAAAAGTAAAACATGGTATTTATTTTTCATTTAAAAATGTTATGTCTTGTTTTGGAAGCTGAAACTCAAATAATGGTCATGGTGGTGGAGAAGTCATTGTCGCCACATACATAAAAACATTCCCTTTTTTTGTTTAGTAAAAAGCTTCGTATAAGGAGATTCCTTTTGAATAAAAGTAAAATTCAAAGGGGTTTATACACCGTATAAAATAAAGTTGTGCATAAACCAAAATATGACTCAATGAAAGAAGACTGAGACAAAGTCCCATACCACATTGAAGCTATCAAAATTTTAAAACATTAATATCCATATAAATAAATCCTTAAAAACCATTTTGAAAACATGGATATTAATGAGAAATATTTATAAGAATAAATCATTAAAATGATATTTTAGTTAATGAGTTTTTTAACAAAATGAGAGACACTTGAATACAAATAATTGAGGAATAAAATTTAATAAAAGCTTTATAATATAATGAGAATAAAGGGATTCATGTTATAATATTCTAAAGTACAGTATATATACCATATAAGAGTGAATTGGTGTATAACAACAATGAAGTCTCAATAGAAATGTAAAATGAGATGAAATCCCTTATAAAGAAGTTATCCTTAAATTAAGGATAAATCAATCTCATAATTAAGTTTTAAAAATATAAATACACCAAATATGATTGGATATTAATTTTAAAACAACCATAGGTCATTCACACATATACATAGGATGACATATTCAATAACGACAAGTTGAACCCAAAGAAATCAAAATTGGGTTAAAAAGTTCCATTGTAAGAATTTGACAGACTAACGAAGTCACTTTAAAATTCAGAAGATGAGTTGATGAGAAAAAAAGGGTATATCATCACTTGGAAATAAATTTTACATCAATAAGTATATATAAGAACATATCCCAACATAATAATATGTAAATTTAAATACCTAACAAAAATAAGTCTTTTAAAAAGAGGAGGGTGAAAGGTTCCCTTACCGACTTGGGTAAGTTTCGAAATGTACACCCCATGAAGTAAAGAATATAAAACATTGATTTAAATACTCATAAATAAAATTAAATAACACAAATAGTAGAATAATGGTCATTACATACACCACTGAAAGTAAATGGTGGAAAATGTAGCATAAAACCCACGAGAATAAAAGTGAGAGGAAAAATCCCTTACGAAAACTTGGCAGCCTAACGACGCCACTTAAAACTTCCAAAAATGGATTTATGATATCAAATAATGTCTCTAATAACATGAACATAAAACTTAAAGAATTATTAATATAAAAGAACATCCCCAAACATAATAATGATGAGCTTAAAATAAATGACATAAAAGAGAGTACTTAAAAAGAAAGAGAGATGGAGGATCCCTCACCTCCTGTCCAACTTGACTCGATCATTTTTTAATCTACTAAATAATAAACTAGGGTCAATTTATATTTTCCTAAATTTTTTTTATTTTTATTATTCCTTTTATAGTGACATCTTAATGTCCACCTTTGAAGGTGTTAAAAGAATATTGAACAATCATCATTTAGTGAGGTAGTAATTCGCCATCCATAGAAACAGAATGTTCATTAACCATTAGATGGAGGTGTGTGTAAGTGTAGCTCGAATAATTCTTATAAAAAAATCTTAGTATATTTAATATACTGGTTTTTTTACCAAATAGAAGAATAAAATGAGTTTAGGGGGTTGGAGAAGCAAAATAAAACAAAATAACATTAGAGAATACTTTACCTTTAAATCGGGTAACTCCCCATGGATTGAACCAAAAAGGTTCCTTGAAGATCTTTCTGCCTAAGGTAAGGCTTATATGATTAGGAGAGGGATGTGGAGAGATAAGAGAAGCAGATTTTGGCCGATCCAATGGCTTGAGAGGTTTGGGTAAGGAGGTAGTGATGGGGGGGCTTTTATAAGAGGGAGGAGGGGCACTCTTGGAAAGTCAAGAAATGATACTTTACCTTAAAATGAGTTTCGGATTTTAAAGTAACCACATAGATATATTTCGAGGATAAGGTGGTAAGGGTTTTAAATATATTCATCCAATAGGTTTTATGAAAGTGTAAGTCTTAGTTTCTACATTATCTTTTAATTTTATTTAAATCGTTCATTAATGAAATAATCGTTGCATGATCATAGTGTCATAAATAAATAAATAAATTTATTTTTTAAAAATTATAAAAAAAATACTATGACTTAGGAAATCATTTTCTCTTTCCAATGACTTTTTATTTTCCAAGGGATTATTTACACATACAAAACTAAAATTGTTTAAATTGGGAGATATATACTTTGGTTATACTTTTTTTTAAAAACATAAAATTAAAAAGGGTCACCATCACCCCAAAAGTGACTCCATGGGGTCCCAATGTTTGGAACAAGATAGCCCATGGCTGGCCATGAAACAACCATTAGAATTAGGACACATTTTGGTGTCATTTGTTATTATTATTATATTATTTTATTACCCTTAACTACCTGATTACTAATTAATCACGACAATTAAAGATAATTACCATCATTACTATTCATAATGTCTAAAAACAAATGTATTAATTACATTATTTGGACCTTCTGATTCCAAATATGGAATAAATTTTATCAAATTCAAACACATAAATTGTAGTAATTCATTTAAAAGTAAATCCCGTTGTCAAAACAAAAGACGGGTTTTATGAAGTAAAATTTATCAAAAGATTGACTTGATTTTACATCCAATTGAAAAGTGAAATTACATCCAATGAACAAAATTGTATTAAGTGATAAATAAGTAATTCAAATATACATTAAAAACATATCAAATTACAATATATATATATAAATAAATGTGATGAAAAGGCTGTTTTGAATTAAAAATCTGTATTTTTCACTATTCATTAAAAAAAGTCATTATCCGAAAAATAAAAATCCTTAATCCTAAGCTATATTTGATATTAAAAATACATAAATGATGTCAATTTTACCAAATTAATAAATCATATTGTTAATTCTCACTGTCAAAACTAATAGCGTGTTTTTAAGAAACAATGTCTATCAAAAGATTGACACTTGTTTATGTCGATTTTCAAAGTAAAATTAATTCTAATGACCAGAATTGAATTAAATGGTAAAAATATATTTTAATTACACTTTAAAACAATTAAACAAGATAATGTATCCATATTATTAAATTAGATGAAAAAGAATTTTTGAAGTAAAATGCATTATTTTTCACTATACATTAAAAAAATGAATATTTGTTAGAAATATACAAAACATTTATCCAATGTAAATTTCAATATACCATTTCTAAAGAATAAGATTATTTTGTCAAATATTGCTTATAAAATTATTAAAAGTTGAATTTAAAAATGTTTCACCATCAAAAGGTGGTAAAACAATCTTTTCAAAATATTAGAGGATTTATTCTTAAAATTGGATTCATTTCCATTCTAAGCCTCTAACATTTATTGGATATATGTATAAATATTTAACAAACATATGTTATCATTTTTTAGTTATTTATGTTCATTCCCACCATTACAATGGATAGGCATTAACTATTCAAAATAATATTATTATATTAGTAGCGTGCAACGTAAGATTTCAAAGAAACTCGTTGTTGCGTATGGGGTACGCCATCGAGCATAGCATTCCCATTAAAGTAATATTAAAATTTTATTCACAAATATTGATAAACATGAGAATTTAATATTATTTATTTATATGGGTTGTAGCATCCTTCCCACTTTTGGGAATTGCATCCTCGCAATTTCAAAATTGGGCTTAGAAACATCATTGAAAGCTACACATCAGAAAAAGAGTAAATTTAACTATCACTTTAAAAGAAATAAAGGGAAGTAAAAGGGTCCCCCAAGTTAACCCATACTAGTATTCCATGTAGGAAAACATGGATATAGAATAAAAAAAGAAACGGTCATGTTTTGAGGGAGAGTGGTAGAAAACATATTTAGGAGAATGTTAACCACCAGAAAATCAAAAACTTGTGATGGGTTAAACAATATTTGATTCCCCAGTCGAAATAATTAACAGAAATTTATTTTGTTTTAAATTAATTTTCATTGAGGAATTTATTTTTGTTCTTAACTAAAACAAAAGGAAACATACTTACTTGTCATGTTGACTTTCAACTTTTGCTAGATTTCTTACACAAACTCATATTTTCTCCAAAAGACGAGTTTTTTTGATAACTTGTTCACATTAAGAGCACTATAATCAACTTAGAAAGAATCACCTAATCCAAAAAAGAGAAATATATACATCCCATGTCCTTAGACCAAAACCAAAACCAAAATTGTTAGTAAGAGATCATATAATCCACAAAAGGATAATCTTTTATAAAAAGAAAATCTATTCTTAATCTCCAAAATTTGTCCAACAAAACCAAAAGATCAAAGAAGACCATTCGATAAACAATTTGTCCATAAAATTCCTCAAAGTAAACCAAACTATGATTGAAACCCAAATCTTTGAAGGATTTAATCACATAGTCTTCCAAGGTAAAAATTTCATTTATCTCCAAGTAACATCAGTTTCCCGTAAAGTCTCATATTGAACAGTAATTAACCTAATCATATATCCTCCATGACAGGTCAACATTTTCCTAGATAACAAAAAATCAACTTATTCATGATTCATAAAATTAAATAACTAAAACTAATTTGTCGTACTAACCAGGGACTTCACATAGTCCAGTGGTAGGCGATAAATACCAGTCGTACTTTGGGTGTGGGTTCGATTCCCACAGCTCTGTCCGACGCGATGAGTTTTCACATGGTCTGCATGATGTCCTTTTTCCAAAACTATATAATTCTCAAAAAATTCCCCCCAAAATATATAAAATCATCAAACATAAACATATCATAATTTAACCTCAATTTTATCTCATGCCTTTAATTTTCCAGCATAACATATAGTAACCCATAATTATCTCAAAAGTAAGGATCATATAAACCCTAATGGCTACCTTTATAATTATTACCTGAACTTCCACATCGATTTGTTCATCTCATACATGACTCATTCGAGAACTCACCAAGGTTCAAGTGGTTAATCATGCCTCCTGATTTTTTGTTTATAATAACTACAAGTTTTCTCAATGAATTCCCCATTTAATAATTATCATATTTATATCATTATATATTATCTTTCTATTTTTTTAATAAGCTTTCATTATTTTTACTTTTTTGAGTGCTGATTACCTAGTTTTCTTGAGTAAGTTTTGACTTTTTATTTGTTTTTACTATTAATTAGATCACAGTTTCATTATCTTAGTAATGTAAAAAATTATTTTAGTATCATATATTTTCATTATATATATATTTTAAAAAATATTTTCGTTTTGGAGATAAGAAATTAAATGAATTACTCCTAGAGACAGTAGGTCGTACATACGCATAAACACTACATCCATTTCTTTATTATATTAAAATAATTAAAATTCAGTGATATATATATAATTTGATTATAATATATATATAATATAAATTTCATAGGTTTATTTAAACATGTATAGCATGGACGTATCACATAGACTTTAGGAGGTATTATTGCACACTTCCAAAACAAATGTCGTGGTATTCCTAGAAGATTGAAATCATAACAATATTTTATAAATAAAAAGTAAAAAATAATAATGAAATTATAAGTATCATAATATATATATAGGTTTTCCATTATAATGAACTCCATGACCTATGGTAAAGGATGAACAAACTAACATTGTTTCGTGAGGCGATAGTTATCCATACCTATAAACATGATGTTTATAACCAATTATATGGATGTGTGTGTATGTTTACTTTTAAAACATAACATAAATACTATAAGTATATTCAAGATACTATTTTAATTACGTATTATTATAATAATGAGATTTTATGGGGAGAAGAATGGAAATAAAATAAAAGAGCCTTAAGAAAGATGTTACCTCTTATTAGGGTTACACCTTTTGGTTTGCAACAAACGGATTCCTGGGATAGATTTATAGAAAAGGGTAGGATTCTAGTATGAGGTAACTATTTATGATGATTTATTTGGTAATATCTGAGGCAGACATAGTGGCATGAGAGGTGAGAGTCACTTGGAGGAGAAAAACCCTTTTAAAATTTGGGGAGTGGCACTGTTGTTAATTTTTGAAAATGGAACTAACAAATGTTTTACCATTTCATGTGGATAAAATAATATGTTAAATGTGATGCACTGGTTGATATTATCTAAATATGTCAAAAAATCTATTTTTGGAAAGGTTTATAGGTCATTTTGGGCCTTAAGATTAAGGATTTTTTCCTTGTTAAGCATATTTTCCTTATAATCATTGTACTTAATTTTGATTACATTAACTAATATTTCTCATTAAAAAATAATTTTGAATGACTAAAAATTAAAAATTATGATTATTAAAATTATTTATCACATTATTTAAAATCTAAATCATATAAGTGGTAGAAATTAATTTAAAATTTATCCCACAAACCAGAAAAAAATATTGGGGGTTTTTATAATAACGTTGAAATGTTATCTGGGTTTTCTTTATCAAATTTCAAAGTGAAATTTATTATGATGATACAAATTGGATTAATTTATAAAAAAATTATCTTCTTAAACTTTAAATAAATTAAATATAATTTATCCTTATAAATAAATTGATAAAAAATTGTTATGAATTAAAAGTATGTATTTTTTTCTATTCATAAAGAAGTAAACCATCATAGGAAAATAACAAAAATAACCTTATCGTAATTTTGATGTTTCGATTTCAAATGTGATATTTATTTTGACATAAAAAACTAAAAAAGTGTCAAAAATTGGATATAAAATATGTTCTCCATTAAAAGTTGGTAAAACCGCCTTTATAAAATATAGGTTTATTGTGTGTAATTATTGGTTTATTATTATCTCATGCATATAAAATATATTGGATGAATATAAAAACTATTTTATTGAATATATAATATATATATATATATATTACATTTATGACACTCTCTAATTATATTTAATTAAATTTATTAGGATAAAACAACTTTGTGGGAATAAAAATATTTTCCTATAAAAATATTCCATTTATATTCAGTAGGTTTATATATTCATTTATAATTAATTTTTATCCAATTAATAAATTTTTTATTTTTGTAAACCATATATTCTCATAAGTTTGTTAATACTATTCAAAACATAAAATTTAAAAGATAGGTTTATTATATCTCATTATATTAGATAATAATGTTTTAATAATATATTGTTGTTCGATAAATCTATGTCTTATGAGAAACATAATCCATTAAAGAAACTCATTGTTATGTGATTCATATGCTAACTCAGTGTTGGATGCATTGAATGCTTTAAAATAAATAGAATTTATTTTAAATATTTCATATATTATAAATTCCTAAGATATTATATTCCCTTATGCGCTAGGTGTTTTGTGTCATTGATGTTATAAAATATAATGTTAATGATTTAGATTTTCGAGGCGTTACAATTTATTGGAAAAATAGTATAAGAATAATTAAATTCAAATATTTTATTATAATTTTTTCATTCCTATAAATGAATATATAAATTTATTGATTAATGTGAGTAAATAGAATTTTTCTAAACCTAGAAATGAAAATGAATTTTATAAAGTCCCATTATGTGTCTGGGTTAGTAGTTGGAATTCTATAAGTGGAATATTATTTTATATTTTTGATGTTCACATGTTTGAAATATGTATGATTTAATCACTCCCATAAAATCATAAAAATACTACATAATATCCATGTATTTTTAAAAGTCCCCTAGAGAATGTGGGATGGTCACTGTGATTATATGCGACAACAACTAGTATAGAGCAGATAGATGAACAAAAATATAATGGAATGTGATCAAGTTCTATAAAAAATAAATAAATGTATCTAAATGATATGTAATTTTATTTTGTAAAAAATGAATTTTAGAGAAATTATATAGTCTATAACAGTCATAGTGATGCATAAGTGTATCCAATCCTTATAAGTAATGGTAATCTAGAAGGTAGAATGAAACTCAATGGTTAATATGAGTTACATGTATGATATTTAATCTGATCAGCAGCACTTTTTGGTATACATTAAATTTTAAGGAATTGTTTTTTCAGAATAATTTTTCTAATGAGAATAATATCAATTACATTTTTTATTAATTAATATTAAATTCAAAATAATGTTTAAGGATTTTTTCTGATAGTTTTAGGAATCACTATACATATAATTTATTCACACATCAATTAAGATGTTCATACCATGAATAAAATTATGTATATTTTTGTGATATTATGTATTTTGATATGATCATTCCATGGAATAGGCTAACATTATAATATGTTTGGAGTTTAACATTATTTATGGAAGATCATATTATAAGTTAAGAATCATGTAATAATATATTTAAGTCATCGAAGAACTAAATCATGATGATGGTTCCATGAAAGATAAGATTTCGGATATCTAATGGTATATAGTTGGTCAATTCCATGATGTAGTACACCATGATGTGATAGGTTTGAGGTCTGACAAGGTTTTGAGAAACAAGAAATCATATTCGAGTGGATAAAAAGGAATATAATTATCAAATTTAAAGGATCTAGATTCTTACGTATCATATTATATAAATGATAAAGATTACACATTGAAGTGATTATATTATAGGCATGAATCACCTTGATTAAAAAATATAAGGTATGAATACCATTTTTCTAGTATATTTTGTAGATTTTATTTACAGATTATAATTTAGATAATTTATGAGATTTAATTAATTGGTATGATTTAATTTTGATATTATGACCAAATTAAAACATGTCATCCACCTATAATGATATTAGTAGTGTAATAGAACAATAAGTAATATGACCTTTAGAGTACTCAATTTTTAAGAAACAAAGTATATAACTCAAATTGTAGTAATTCTAGAAAAATAAATACATTAAATATATGTAAGATCTAGTTTCTTGAGAATAATATAAAAAAACTAAGTTGATTTCATTTAATCATATGGTTCAGTTGATGAAAGATGTTTTTAGCATTGATGAATGATTCCTACTACCTTACCTGGATGAAGAATATGACAATTTTCAACATTATAACTTGTGTAGAGTAATAAATTAATTTAGAAAATAAGTTTTATTATTGTGATACTAATGAAGATAAAGACTCACCAATGATTTCAAGTAGTTTATCTCATATTAAATTGATGAATATGATTATAACAAATTGATTCATAATATATCACCTAGATAGTTTTCAGGATATATGGCATCACAATAGCCTGTAATGACTTTGATGATACCTCCATGATTATAAATAATTGAAGAGGACAACACATATACACTGTATTATTTTTCGTCACCCAAGTAGTGCCTGGGGGAGAGGAAGATGGTGTTTCCCTTGGATAAAAAATTCATCATCAGAGAGTTATAGATTTGACGTGTAACACAATCACATGCTCATTTCTATGCTACACGGATTATAAATTATAAATTATCCATGAAATATCATTATGTTCTATAAATGTATTAATTTCTATGACTATATTTATTAATCTTTATAATTCTTAATCAGATAATGATATATCGAATGTATTACTTCCAATGAGGGAACATGGCCTTAATGAATGAGGGGACTGAAAGAAATTATTGTTTTAATCCTTATTCACCATGATTCACCCTTCCCCCTCTAAGGGTTCATGAAGGAATCTTATTCCCAATGAGTGGTATCATAGATAACATATTATTACTATGTTTTCAATCTTCAAATCTATTTTTGTGTTTTTACAATACATGGGGCTAATTATTATGCTTCCATGTTTTCTAGAAACAAACTATAATGTTAGGGAGACGGTGGATATTATTTCCTTATTGTCTATTGGTGAATCTATAATAGAGTATATAGTTTGAGAAGCTGATTTTACTAAGTAATGTGAATGAATTAGTGATATGAGGAATGATAAGGAATCGAAATGATCCTTTTCCAATGACATACACACGAATAACATTCATTGATATACTAGATTTAAGATTTGGTAAACATTAAAAGTGAAATTTGGAATATAGTTTAGTAAGGATAATGAAGATTGCCTTATAAAAAATTCAATGAAGAGAAGGAGAAAAAACACATCTCCCTAGAAGATGGTCTCTCGAATCACACTGAACAATTATGATTATAATATTAAATAATATTATAATTATTTTTTATATATTCTCAAATATTTATAATATTTGAGTTAACACTAGTTATTTATAGATGTTCTTACAACAACAATAAAATTTAAATGAGTTTTCATATTCAATATATATAGTGCTCATTCATATACTAAGATAGGATCAAGTCCTTATGTGATAAGGGACATAATTAATCATTTTAGAGGATGAATGTGGAGAATTTTGTAGTTTTTCCAACAATCCTATGACTATTTAAAGTGTGGGGAGTAGAGGTAGACTCACATAGAGTGGAGGACCCATGAAGGAAGATTCCACATTTTTAGATCTAACTTCGAAACTTGTAGATATGAGACTATTCTAATAATTAAAGAAAAAATAGGGTATTGAATTCAAATAGATCAATTAAAATCGAAAAAATTAAATCTATATAAGATTTGTCTCTCAAACAAAAACAGTATAAAGAATTCAATGTTAGTTGTAATCAAAGGGTTGGTTTACCAATAGAAACCACAATCCTCAACTTGAGGTTATTATAAAAAATAACACTCTATGTGTTTATTTGAATTTTAAAAAATAATTGTTTGATATAGTGAATGATTAAACTGGACATATGATCCTAATGTTGGTTATTTTGAAATAATACAATGTTTTTTATAATGAATATGTGTATTATTTTAAGATTACTTTTTTTATCTAAAAGGAGATAAATGAAATTATTTGAGTCAAATTATTGTAGGTATCAAAATATATTAGGCCCAAATAGATAGCTTAAATTTGAATAAGGCCATAATATAACTCAAAAAGTTGTGTTAATATAAGGACCCATCCTTAAAACATTACATATTCTTAAAATAAATTGAATAATTCACATTTAGGATCTTTTCAGGTTTAGAGTCTTAGATAATTATGACTTAACTATTACATCTAAAAGATTACAAAGTAGAAACATTTACTCAGTTTTCATTTTTTTCATAAAATAAAAACTCTTGAACAATAGAGTAATGTCAAGTTCCTTGTTTTAGACAGCATGACATTTCCTTTATCCCATCCTTGACCATATTCAACTTTATTCCCTATGAAAAACATTTCAAAAAAAACATGGGATGAGAATAAAAATCTCAGTAAGGGTTATAAAAATACGGAAAGAAAACATTAGTCCATGTATACATAAGAATTAATGAAATCATACTTTACTCATAAGACATAATCAATTTAACATAACTCATGAAATCAAAATATTTATGCATAAGTCAATAGAAATCATAAGACATAAAGGAAACTTGAGGTATTCATAACATTCTTACATAGGGAGTAACCCTCATGGTTACGTTTGGAATACCCATCACAGTATATTCCCTAAATATCTTTAGAGAAACCTTAGCGTTTAACCCCTTCGTGTTACCCAATGCATTGGAGAGCTATATCGGGCACACCCGCCCGTAGTTTATCACAGAACCGCCCATCTTCATAAACAATGCCCAAGAACCATAACATAAGCGTATCACATAAAACATGAATTAAGGAAACATAACATTTCCACATTTAAATAAAAAGATATCAATAACACATTGATATAATAAAAACATTATGAAAACCATTTTTAATACCAAAATAAAATAAAATTATAACATGGTATTTATTTTTCATTTAAAAAGAGTTATGGCTTGTAGAGGACGATGAAACTCAAATAATGGTCATGGAGGTGGAGAAGTCATTGTCGCCGCATAAGTAAAAACATTTCCTTTTGTAGTTTCGTAAAACGCTTCGTATAAAAAGATCCCTTTTTAATAAAAGTAAAAGTCAAAGGGGTGTATACACAATATAAAAAAATTTGTGTATAAAACAAAATATGCCTCAATGAAAGGAGTTTGAGATGAAGTCCCATACCACTTTGAAGCTTTTAACATTTAAACCACTAATATCCATATAAAAATATCCATAAAAACCATTTTTAAAACATGTATATTAATGAGAAATATTTATAAGAATAAATTATTAAAACAATATTTTAGTTAAGTGTTTTTTAAAAAAATGAGAGACACATGAATAGAAACAATTGAGGAATCAAATTTAATCAGAACATTATAATAACATGAGAATAAAGTGATTCATGGTATAATATTCCAAAGGACAGTATATACACCATATAAGAGTGAATTGGTGCATAACAACAATGAAGTCTCAATAGAAATGTAAAATGAGATGAAATCCCTTATAAAGAAGTTATCCTTAAATCAAGGATAAATCAATCACATAATTATGTGGGAAAAATGTAAATACACCAAATATTAGTGGATATTAAGTGTAAAAAAACCAGAGGTCATTCACACATATTAATAGGATGAAATATTCAATAACCACAAGTTGAACCCAAAGAAATTGAAACTTGGTTAAGAAGTTCCCTTGTAAAAATTTGATAGCCTAACGACGTCACTTTAAAATTCATAAGACGAGTTGATGAGGCAAAAAGGGCATCTCAACACTAGGAAATAAATTTTACATCAATAAGGATACATAAGAACATATCCCAACATAATAATATGTAAATTAATAAACCAAACAAAAATAAGTCTTTTAAAAAGAGGAGTGTGAAAGGTTCCCTTACCGACTTGGGTAACTTTCGAATTGTAAACCCCATGAAAGAAGAACTATAAAAAATTGATGTAAATACTCATAAACAAAATTATAATATACAAAGAGTATAATAATGGAAAGTACATTCACCACTCGACAGAAATGGTGGAAAATGTAGCATAAAACCCACAAAATAAAAGTGAGACGAAAAATCCCTTACGAAAACTCGGCAGCCTAACGGTGCTACATAAAACATTCAAAAATGGATTTATGAGATCAAATAGAGTCTCAAATAATATTAACATAAAAATTACAGAATGAGGAATATAATAGGACATCCCCAAATATAAGAAAGATGAGCTTAAAAGAAATGACATAAATCAGGGTTCTTAAAAATAAAAAGAGAGGTAGGATCCCTCACCTCGTGTCCGACATGACTCGATCAATCTTTAATCTCATGAATAATAAACTAGAGTTAATAAATAATTTCTTTAGAACTTTTTTTTAATTTAAATATTCATTTTATATCACTTATTACCATTTTAGAAACATTATGTAATTATTTAAGTTAATAACGGTCGTTTTGTCGATCATTGGTACTTGAGTCAAAAATAAACTTCTTATAATTACAAGTTGTTCATGTGGTAAGATATCCATTATATAAAGAATTATATTCATGATGTATATATCATATATATCATAAATATTCAGTATATAAACGAATTTATAATATTACATAACATTTATACGTAAGAAATAAAATTCACCGTTCATGGAGATGGTAAGCCGTACGTGCACATGAATGCTACTTTCATTTATATTTCGTATTAAATGGAATGAAATCATAATGATATAAAAGTATATTATAATTCCAGTATAATATAATGAATATAATATCATTAAATACATAATTTACATGTCCCACATATGGCATTAACGAATCAAATCACTTTGAGGGGGCAGTAGTCCGCACTTCCTAAAATGAAGATATCGCGTTTACCCCGAATGGAAACCATAAAGTTATGCCATATATGAAAAATACAGAAGCATAATAAAAACATAAACATATTATTTATCATATATAATTATATTTACATCTTAATGGCCACATTTAAAGGTGTTAAAATAATATTGAACAATCATCATTTAGTGAGGTAGTAATTCACCATCCATAGAAACAGAATGTTCATTAACTATTAGACGGAGGTGTGTGTAAGTGTAGCTCGAATACTTCATATAAAAACATCCTCGTATATTTAATATACTAGTTTTGTTACAAAATAGAAGAATAAAATGAGTTTAGGGGGGTGGAGAAGCAAAATAAAACAAAAGAACATTAGAGAATACTTTACCTTTAAATCGGGTAACTCCCCTTGGATTGAACCAAAAAGGTTCCTTGAAGATCTTTCTGCCTAAGGTAAGGCATATATGATTAGGAGAGGGATGTGGAGAGATATGAGGAGCATAGTTTGGCCGATCCAATGGCTTGAGAGGTGTGGGTAAGGAGGTAGTGCTGGGGGGCCTTTTATAAGAGGGAGGAGGGGCAATCTTGGAAAGTTAAGAAATGATACTTTACATTAAAATTAGATTCAGATTTTAAAGTACCCACATAGATATATTTCGAGGATAATGTGGTAAGGGTTATAAATATACTCATCCAATAGGTTTTAGGCAAGTGTAAGTCTTAGTTTCTACATTATCTTTTAATTTTATTTAAATCGTTCATTAATGAGATAATCGTTGCATGATCATAGTGTCATAAATAAATAAATAAATTTATTTTCTAAAAATTATAAAAAAATACTATAATTTTGGAAATCATTTTCTATTTCCAATGAATTTTTATTTTCCAAGGTATTATTTACACATACAAAACTAAAATTGTTTAAATTGGGTGATATATACTTTGGTTATACTTTTTTTAAAAACATAAAATTTAAAAGTGTCACTATCACCCCAAAAGTGATTCCATGGGGTCCCAATGTTTGGCACAAGATATCCCATGGCCAGCCATGAAACAACAAGTAGAATTAGGACACATTTTTGTGTCATTTGTTATTATTATTATATTATTTTATTACCCTTAACTACTCGATTACTAATTAATCACGACAATTAAAGATAATTACCGTCGTTACTATTCATAATGTTCAAAAACAAAAGAGTCTTAATTACATAATTTGGACCTTATGATTCGAAATATGGAATAAATTTACTAAATTCAAACACATAAATTGTAGTAATTCATTTAAAAGTAAATCTCGTTGTCAAAACAAAAGACGGGTTTTTATGAAGTAAAATTTATCAAAAGATTGACTTGATTTTACATCCAATTGAAAAGTGAAATTACATCCAATGAAAAAACTTGTATTAAGTGATAAATAATTAATTCAAATATACATTAAAACTAATTAAAATTACAATCTATATATATAAATAAATGTGATGAAAAGGCAGTTTTGAATTAAAAAGCTGTATTTTTTCACTATTCATTAAAAAAAGTAATTATCCGAAAAATACAAAACATTAATCCTAAGCTATATTTGATATTAAAAATTCATAAATGATGTCAATTTTACCAAATTCATAAATCATATAGTAAATTCTCACTGTAAAAACTAATAGCGTGTTTTTAAGAAACAATGTCTATAAAAAGATTAACACTTGTTTATGTCCATTTTCAAAGTAAAATTAATTCTAATGACCAGAATTGAATTAAATGGTAAAAATATATTTTAATTACACTTTAAAACAATTAAAAAAGATAATGTATCCATATTATTAAATTAGATGAAAAATATGTTTTGCAGTAAAATGCATTATTTTTCACTATACATTAAAAAAAATGAACATTTGTCAGAAATATACAAAACATTTCTCCAATGTAAATTTAAATATCCCATTTCTAAAGAATAAGATTATTTTATCTAATATTTCTTATTAAATTAATAAATGTTTAATTTAAAAAAGTTTCACCAACAAAAGGCGGTGAAACAATCTTTTCAAAATATTAGAGGATTTATTTTTAAAATTGGATTCATTTGCATTCTAAGCCTCTAACATTTATTGGATATATGTATAAATATTTAACAAACATATGTTATCATTTTTTAGTTATTTATGTTCATTCCCACCATTACAATGGATAGGCATTAACTATTTAAAATAATATTATTATATTAGTAGCGTGCAATGTAAGATTTCAAAGAAACTCGTTGTTGCGTATTGGGTACACCATCGAGCATAGAATTCCCTTTAAAGTAATATTAAAATTTTATACACAAATATTGATAAACATGAAAATTTAATATTATTTATTTTTATGGGTTGTAACATCCTTCCCCCTTTTGGGAATTGCAACCTCGCAATTTTAAAATTGGGCTTGGAAACATCATTGAAAGCCACACATCAGAAAAAGAGTAAATTTAACTATCACTTTAAAAGAAATAAAGGGAAGTAAAAGGGTCCCCCAAGTTAACCCATACTAGTATTCCATGTAGGAAAAAATGGATATAGAATAAAAACACAAACGGTCATGTTCTGAGGGAGAGTGATAGAAAACATTTTTAGGAGAATGTTAACCACCAGAAAATCAAAAACTTGTGATGGGTTAAACAGTATTTGATTCCCCAGTCGAAATAATTAACCGAAAACTTTTTTGATTTAAATTAATTTTCATTGACGAATTTATTTTTTTTCTTAACTAAAACAAAAGGAAACATATTTACTTGTCATGTTGACTTTCAACTTTTGCTAGATTTCTTACACAAACTCATATTTTCTCCAAAAGATGAGTATTTTTGATAACTTGTTCACATTAAGAGCACTATAATCAACTTAGAGAGAATCACATAATCCAAAAAAGAAAACTATATACATCCCATGTCCTTAGACCAAAACCAAAACCAAAATTTTTAGTAAGAGATCACATAATCCACAAAAGGATAATCCTTTATAAAAAGAAAATCTATTCTTAATCTCCAAAATTTGTCCAACAAAACCAAAAGATCAAAGAAGACCATTCGATAAACAATTTGTCCATAAATTTCCTCAAAGTAAACCAAACTAAGATTGAAACCTAAATCTTTGAAGAATTTAATCACATAGTCTTCCAAGGTAAAAATTTCATTTATCTCCAAGTAACATCATTTGCCCTTATAGTCTCATATTGAACAGTAATTAACCTAATCATATATCCTCTATGATAGGTCAAAATTTTCCTAGATAACCAACAATCAACTTATTCGTGATTCATAAAATTACATAACTAAAATGAATTTTTCATACTAAACAGGGACTTCACATAGTCTAGTGGTAGGCGATAAATACCAGTCGTACTTTGGGTGTGGGTTTTATTCCCATAGCTCTGTCCGATGTGACGGATTTTCACGTGGTCTTCATGTTGTCCTTTTTCCAAAACTATATAACTCTCAAAAAAATTTCCCCAAAATATATAAAATCATCAAACATAACCATATCATAATTTAACCTCAATTTTATCTCATGCCTTTAATTTTCCAGCATAACATATAGTAACCCATAATTACCTCAAAAGTAAGGATCATATAAACCCTAATGGCTACCTTTATAATTATTACCTGAACTTCCACATCGATTTGTTCATCTCATACATGACTCATTCGAGAACTCACCAAGGTTCAAGTGGTTAATCATGCCTCCTGATTGTTGGTTTATAATAACTACACGTTTTCTCAATGAATCCCCCATTTCATCTCATCTCTTAACAAGATAACCACCACAGTTTCCTTCAAACCTGTTGTCACTTTGTTTCCTGCTAGATCCATCAATTTACTAAACCAAAAAGGTAATTGTGAGTATATCATTAGAATCATCATATAATACTAAGATAATCTTATTCATGTTATCTTAAACTCATTCACTTTATCTAAAACTATGACCCTTTATGAAATCCAAACCATTATGGTAATGTCACATGTGCTTAAAGGATACCCTAACCTCCAAAGTTATCTAAACCGACCTGTGATACCAACTATAAGGACCCATCCTTAAAACATTACATATTCTTGAAATAAATTGAATAATTCACATTTATGATATTTTCAGGTTTAGAGTTTTAGATAATTAAGACTTAACTATTTCATCAAAAAGATTACAAAGTAGACACATCTACTCAGTTTCCATTTTTTCATAAAATAAAAACTCTTGAACAAAAGAGTCATGTCTAGTTCCTTGTTTTAGACAGCATGACATTTCCTTGATCCTATCCTTGACCCTATTCCACTTTATGTCCTCTGAAAAACATTTCCCAAAAACTTGGGATGAGCATAAAAAGATTTGTAAGGGTTATAAAAATACGGAAAGGAAACATTAGTCCATGTATACATAAGAACAATGAAATCACACTTTAATCATAAGACATATGCAATTTAACATACCTCATGAAATCATAATATTTATGCATTACTCAATAGAAATCATAAGACATAAAGGTAACTTGAGGCATTCATAACATTCTTACGTAGGCAGTAACTCTCATGGTTACGTTTTGAATACCCGTCGCAGTATATTCCCTAAATCTCTTTGGAGAAACCTTAGCGTTTAACCCCTTCGTGTTACCCAATGCATTAGAGGGAAATATCGGGCTCACCGCCCTTAGTTTATCACGGAACCATCCGTCTTCATAAACAATGCCTAAGAACCATAACATAATCATATCACATAAAAGTGCATAAAGGAAATATAACATTTCTACATTTCAATCACAAGATATCAATAACACATTGATATAATAAAAACATTATCAAAACCATTTTCAATACCAAAATAAAAGAAAAGTAAGACATGGCATTTATTTTTCATTTAAAAAAGTTATCGCTTGTTTTGGAAGGTGAAACTCAAATAATGGTCATGGTGGTGGAGAAGTCATTGTCGCCACATACATAAAAACATTCCCTTTTTTTGTTTAGTAAAAAGCTTCGTATAAAGAGATTCCTTTTGAATAAAAGTAAAATTCATAGGGGTTTATACACCGTATAAAATAAAGTTGTGCATAAACCAAAATATAACTCAATGAAAGGAGACTGAGACAAAGTCCCATACCACATTGAAGCTATAAAAATTTTAAACCATTAATATCCATATAAATAAATCCTTAAAACCCATTTTGAAAACATGGATATTAATGAGAAATATTTATAAGAATAAATCATTAAAATGATATCTTAGTTAATGAGTTTTTTAACAAAATGAGAGACACTTGAATACAAATAATTGAGTAATAAAATTTAATAAAGGCTTTATAATATAATGAGAATAAAGGTATTCATGTTATAATATGCTAAAGTACAGTATATACACCATATAAGAGTGAATTGGTGTATAACAACAATGAAGTCTCAATAGAAATTTAAAATGAGATGAAATCCCTTATAAAGAAGTTATCCTTAAATTAAGGATAAATCAATCTCATAATTAAGTTTTAAAAATATAAATACACCAAATATGATTGGATATTAATTTTAAAAAAACCATAGGTCATTCACAGATATACATAGGATGACATATTCAATAACCACAAGTCGAACCCAAAGAAATCAAAATTGGGTTAAGAAGTTCCATTGTAAAAATTTGACAGACTAACGAAGTAACTTTAAAATTCAGAAGATGAGTTGATGAGAAAAAAACTGGTATCTCATCACTTGGAAATAAATCTTCCATCAATAAGTATATATAAGAACATATCCCAACATAATAATATGTAAATTTAAATACCTAACAAAAAGAAGTCTTTTAAAAAGAGGAGGGTGAAAGGTTCCCTTACCGACCTGGGTAAGTTTCGAAATGTACACCCCATGAAGTAAAGACTATAAAACATTGATTTAAATACTCATAAATAAAATTACATAACACAAAGAGTATAATAATGGTCATTACATACACCACTCAAAGTAAATGGTGGAAAATGTAGCATAAAACCCACGAGAATAAAAGTGAGAGGAAAAATCCCTTACGAAAACCTGGCAGCCTAACGATGCCACTTAAAACTTCCAAAAATGGATTTATGATATCAAATAATGTCTCTAATAAAATTAACATAAAAATTAAAGAATTATGAATATAAAAGAACATCCCCAAACATAATAATGATGAGCTTAAAAGAAATGACATAAAAGAGAGTACTTAAAAAGAAAGAGAGATGGAGGATCCCTCACCTCCTGTCCAACTTGACTCGATCATTTTTTAATCTACTAAATAATAAACTAGGGTCAATTTATATTTTCCTAATAATTTTTTTATTTTTATTATTCCTTTTATAGTGACATCTTAATGTCCACCTTTTAAGGTGTTAAAAGAATATTGAACAATCATCATTTAGTGAGGTAGTAATTCACCATCCATAGAAACAGAATGTTCATTAACCATTAGATGGAGGTGTGTGTAAGTGTAGCTCGAATACTTCTTATAAAAAAATCTTAGTATATTTAATATACTGGTTTTTTTACAAAATAGAAGAATAAAATGAGTTTAGGGGGTTGGAGAAGCAAAATAAAACAAAATAACATTAGAGAATACTTTACCTTTAAATCGGGTAACTCCCCTTGGATTGAACCAAAAAGGTTCCTTGAAGATCTTTCTGCCTAAGGTAAGGATTATATGATTAGGAGAGGGATGTGGAGAGATAAGAGAAGCATATTTTGGCCGATCCAATGGCTTGAGAGGTTTGGGTAAGGAGGTAGTGATGGGGGGCCTTTTATAAGAGGGAGGAGGGGCACTCTTGGAAAGTCAAGAAATGATACTTTACGTTAAAATGAGTTTCGGATTTTAAAGTAACCACCTAGATATATTTTGAGGATAAGGTGGTAAGGGTTTTAAATATATTCATCCAATAGGTTTTATGCAAGTGTAAGTCTTAGTTTCTACATTATCTTTTAATTTTATTTAAATCGTTCATTAATGAAATAATCGTTGCATGATCATAGTGTCATAAATAAATAAATTAATTTATTTTCTAAAAATTATAAAAAAATACTATGATTTAGGAAATCATTTTCTCTTTCCAATGACTTTTTATTTTCCAAGGGATTATTTACACATACAAAACTAAAATTGTTTAAATTGGGAGATATATACTTTGGTTATACTTTTTTTTAAAAACATAAAATTAAAAAGTGTCACCATCACCCCAAAAGTGACTCCATGGGGTCCCAATGTTTGGCACAAGATAGCCCATGGCCGGCCATGAAACAAACAGTAGAATTAGGACACATTTTGGTGTCATTTGTTATTATTATTATATTATTTTATTACCCTTAACTACCTGATTACTAATTAATCACGACAATTAAAGATAATTACCGTCGTTACTATTCATAATGTCCAAAAACAAAAGTATTAATTACATTATTTGGACATTCTGATTCCAAATATGGAATAAAATTTATCAAATTCAAACACATAAATTATAGTAATTCATTTATAAGTAAATCCCGTTGTCAAAACAAAAGACGGATTTTATGAAGTAAAATTTATCAAAAGATTGACTTGATTTTACATCCAATTGAAAAGTGACATTACATCCAATGAACAAAATTTTATTAAGTGATAAATAAGTAATTCAAATATACATTAAAAACATATCAAATTACAATCTATATATATAAATAAATGTGATGAAAAGGCTGTTTTGAATTAAAAAGCTGTATTTTTCACTATTCATTAAAAAAAGTCATTATCCGAAAAATACAAAACATTAATCCTAAGCTATATTTGATATTAAAAATACATAAATGATGTCAATTTTACCAAATTAATAAATCATATAGTTAATTCTCACTGTCAAAACTAATAGCGTGTTTTTAAGAAATAATGTATATCAAAAGATTGACACTTGTTTATGTCGATTTTCAAAGTAAAATTAATTCTAATGACCAGAATTGAATTAAATGGTAAAAATATATTTTAATTACACTATAAAACAATTAAACAAGATAATGTATCCATATTATTAAATTATATGAAAAAGAAGTTTTGAAGTAAAATGCATTATTTTTCACTATACATTAAAAAAATGAATATTTGTTAGAAATATACAATACATTTCTCCAATGTAAATTTCAATATACCATTTCTAAAGAATAAGATTATTTTGTCAAATATTGCTTATAAAATTATTAAAATTTGAATTTAAAAAAGTTTCACCATCAAAAGGCGGTAAAATAATCTTTTCAAATTATTAGAGGATTTATTCTTAAAATTGGATTCATTTGCATTCTAAGCCTCTAACATTTATTGGATATATGTATAAATATTTAACAAACATATGTTATCATTTTTTTAGTTATTTATGTTCATTCCCACCATTACAATGGATAGGCATTAACTATTTAAAATAATATTATTATATTAGTAGCGTGCAACATAAGATTTCAAAGAAACTCGTTGTTGCGTATTGGGTACGCCATCGAGCATAGCATTACCTTTAAAGTAATATTAAAATTTTATTCAAAAATATTGATAAACATGAGAATTTAATATTATTTATTTATATGGGTTGTAGCATCCTTCCCACTTTTGGAAATTGCATCCTCGCAATTTTAAAATTGGGCTTAGAAACATCATTGAAAGCTACACATCAGAAAAAGAGTAAATTTAACTATCACTTTAAAAGAAATAAAGGGAAGTAAAAGGGTCCCCCAAGTTAACCCATACTAGTATTCCATGTAGGAAAACATGGATATAGAATAAAAAAAGAAACGGTCATGTTCTGAGGGAGAGTGGTAGAAAACATGTTTAGGAGAATGTTAACCACCAGAAAATCAAAAACTTGTGATGGGTTAAACAGTATTTGATTCCCTAGTCGAAATAATTAACAGAATTTTTTTTTGTTTTAAATTAATTTTCATTGAGGAATTTATTATTGTTCTTAACTAAAACAAAAGGAAACATACTTACTTGTCATGTTGACTTTCAACTTTTGCTAGATTTCTTACACAAACTCATATTTTCTCCAAAAGACGAGTATTTTTGATAACTTGTTCACATTAAGAGCACTATAACCAACTTAGAGAGAATCACATAATCCAAAAAAGAGAAATATATACATTCCATCTCCTTAGACCAAAACCAAAACCAAAATTGTTAGTAAGAGATCATATAATCCACAAAAGGATAATCCTTTATAAAAAGAAAATCTATTCTTAATCTCCAAAATTTGTCCAACAAAACCAAAAGATCAAAGAAGACCATTCGATAAACAATTTGTCCATAAAATTCCTCAAAGTAAACCAAACTAAGATTGAAACCCAAATCTTTGAAGGATTTAATCACATAGTCTTCCACGGTAAAAATTTCATTTATCTCCAAGTAACATCAGTTTCCCTTAAAGTCTCATATTGAACAGTAATTAACCTAATCATATATCCTCCATGACAGGTCAACATTTTCCTAGATAACCAAAAATCAACATATTCATGATTCATAAAATTAAATAACTAAAACGAATTTGTCATACTAACCAGGGACTTCACATAGTCCAGTGGTAGGCGATAAATACCAGTCGTACTTTGGGTGTGGGTTCGATTCCCACAGCTCTGTCCGACGCGACGAGTTTTCACATGGTCTGCATGTTGTCCTTTTTCCAAAACTGTATAATTCTCAAAAAATTCCCCCCAAAATATATAAAATCATCAAAAATAACCATATCATAATTTAACCTCAATTTTATCTCATGCCTTTGATTTTCCAGCATAACATATAGTAACCCATAATTACCTCAAAAGTAAGGATAATATAAACCCTGATGGCTACCTTTATAATTATTACCTGAACTTCCACATCGATTTGTTCATCTAGTACATGATGCTTTCGAGAACTCACCAATGTTCAAGTGGTTAATCATGCCTCCTGATTGTTGGTTTATAATAACTACGAGTTTTCTCAATGAATCCCCCATTTCATCTCATCTCTTAATCAGATAACCACCACAGTTTCCTTCAAACCTGTTGTCACTTTGTTTCCTGCTAGATCCATCCATTTACTAAACCAAAAAGGTAAGTGTGAGTATATCATTAGAATCATCATATAATACTAAGATAAAATTATTCGTGTTATCTTAAACTCATTCACTTTATCTAAAACTATGACCCTTTATAAAATCCAAACCATTATGGTAATGTCACTTGTGCTTAAAGGATACCCTAACCTCCAAAGTTATCTAAACCGACCACTAATACCAACTATAAGGACCCATCCTAAAAAACATTAGATATTCTTGAAATAAATTGAATAATTCACATTTATGATCTTTTCAGGTTTAGTGTTTTAGATAATTAGGACTTAACTATTTCATCACAAAGATTACAAAGTAGACACATCTACTCAGTTTCCATTTTTTCATAAAATAAAAACTCTTGAACAAAAGAGTCATGTCTAGTTCCTTGTTTTAGACAGCATGACATTTCCATGATCCCATCCTTGACCCTATTCCACTTTATGTACTCTGAAAAACATTTCCCAAAAACTTGGGATGAGCATAAAAAGCTTTGTAAGGGTTATAACAATACGGAAAGGAAACATTAGTCCATGTATACATAAGAATCAATGAAATCATACTTTAATCATAAGACATATGAAATTTAACATACCTCATGAAATCATAATATTTATGCATTACTCAATAGAAATCAGAAGACATAAAGTTAACTTGAGGCATTCCTATCATTCTTACGTAGGCAGTAACTCTCATGGTTACATTTTGAATACCCATCACAGTATATTTCCTAAATCTCTTTGGAGAAACCTTAGAGTTTAACCCCTTCATGTTACCCAATGCATTGGAGGGAAATATCGGGCTCACCCTCCCTTAGTTTATCACGGAACCAACCGTCTTCATAAACAATGCCAGAGAACCATAACATAATCATATGACATAAAAGTGCATAAAGGAAATATAACATTTCTACATTTCTATCACAAGATATCAATAACACATTGATATAATAAAAATATTATCAAAACCATTTTCAATACCAAAATAAAAGAAAAGTAAAACATGGTATTTATTTTTCATTTAAAAAAGTTATGGATTGTTTTGGAAGCTGAAACTCAAATAATGGTCATGGTGGTGGAGAAGTCGTTGTCTCCACATACATAAAAACATTCCCTTTTTTTTGTTTAGTAAAAAGCTTCTTATAAAGAGATTCCATTTGAATAAAAGTAAAAGTCAAAGGGGTTTATACACCGTATAAAAGAAAGTTGTGCATAAAACAAAATATGACTCATTGAAAGGAGATTGAGACAAAGTCCCATACCACATTGAAGCAATCAAAATTTTAAACCATTAATATCCATATAAATAAATCCTAAAAAACCATTTTGAAAACATGGATATTAATGAGAAATATTTATAAGAATAAATCATTAAAATGATATTTTAGTTAATGAGTTTTTTAACAAAATGAGAGACACTTGAATACAAATAATTGAGGAATAAAATTTAATAAAGACTTTATAATATCATGAGAATAAAGGGATTCATGATATAATATGCTAAAGGACAGTATATACACCATATAAGAGTGAATTGGTGTATAACAACAATGAAGTCTCAATAGAAATGTAAAATGAGATGAAATCCCTTATAAAGAAGTTATCCTTAAATTAAGGATAAATCAATCTCATAATTAAGTATTAGAAATATAAATACACCAAATAAGATTGGATATTAAGTTTAAAACAACCATAGGTCATTCACACATATACATAGGATGACATATTCAATAACCACAAGTTGAACCCAAAGAAATCAAAATTGGGTTAAGAAGTTCCATTGTAAAAATTTGACAGACTAACGAAGTCACTTGAAAATTCAGAAGATGAGTTGATGAGAAATAAAGGGTATCTCATCACTTGGAAATGAATTTTACATCAATAAGTATATATAAGAACATATCCCAACATATTAATATGTAAATTTAAATACCTAACAAAAATAAGTCTTTTAAAAAGAGGAGGGTGAAAGGTTCCCTTACCGACTTGGGTAAGTTTCGAAATGTACACCCCATGAAGTAAAGACTATAAAACATTGATTTAAATACTCATAAATAAAATTAAATAACACAAAGAGTAGAATAATGGGCATTACATACACCACTCAAAGGAAATGGTGGAAAATGTAGCATAAAACCCACGAGAATAAAAGTGAGATGAAAAATCCCTTACGAAAACTTGGCAGCCTAACGACGCCACTTGAAACTTCCACAAATGGATTTATGATATCAGATAGGGTCTCTAATAATATGAACATAAAAATTAATGAATTAGGAATATAAAAGAACATCCCCAAACATAAGAATGATGAGCTTAAAAGAAATGACATAAAAGAGAGTACTTAAAAAGAAAGAGAGATGTAGGATCCCTCACCTCCTGTCCGACTTGACTCGATCATTTTTTAATCTACTAAATAATAAACTAGGGTTAATTTATATTTTACTATGTATTTTTTATTTTTATTATTCCTTTTATAGTGAAATCATAATGTCCACCTTTAAAGGTGTTAAAAGAATATTGAACAATCATCATTTAGTGAGGTAGTAATTCGCCATCCATAGAAATAGAATGTTCATTAACCACTAGACGGAGGTGTGTGTAAGTGTAGCTCGAATAATTCTTATAAAAACATCCTAGTATATTTAATATACTGGTTTTGTTAAAAAAGAGAATAATAAAATGAGTTTTGGGGGTTGGAGAATCAAAATAAAACAAAAGAACCATATAGAAGACTTTACCTTTAAATCGGGTAACTCCCCTTGGATTGAACCAAAAAGGTTCCTTGAAGATCTTTCTGCCTAAGGTAAGGCTTATATGATTAGGAGAGGGATGTGGAGAGATAAGAGGATCAGAGTTTGGCCGATCCAATGGCTTGAGAGGTGTGGGTAAGGAGGTAGTGCTGGGGGTCCTTTTATAAGAGGGAGGAGGGGCACTCTTGGAAAGTCAAGAAATGATACTTTACATTAAAATGAGTTTCAGATTTTAAAGTACCCACATAGATATATTTCGAGGATAAGGTGGTAAGGGTTCTAAATATAATCATCCAATAGGTTTTAGGCAAGTGTAATTCTTAGTTTCTACATTATCTTTTAATTTTATTTAAATCGTTCATTAATGAGATAATCGTTGCATGATCATAGTGTCATAAATAAATAAATAAATTTATTTTCTAAAAAATAAAAAAATACTATGATTTAGGAAATAATTTTCTCTTTCCAATGACTTTTTATTTTACAATGGATTATTTACACATACAAAACTAAAATTGGTTAAATTGGGTGATATATACTTTGGTTATACTTTTTTTAAAAACATAAAATTAAAAAGTGTCACCATCACCCCAAAAGTGATTCCATGGGGTCCCAATGTTTGGAACAAGATATCCCATGGCTGTCAATGAAACAACCAGTAGAATTAGGACACATTTTGGTGTCATTTGTTTTTATTATTATATTATTTTATTACCCTTAACTACCCGATTACTAATTAATCACGACAATTAAAGATAATTACCGTCGTTACTATTCATAATGTCCAAAAACAAAAGAGTCTTAAATACATAATTTGGTCCTTCTGATTACAAATATGGAATAAATTTTATCAAATTCAAACACATAAATTGTAGTAATTCATTTAAACGTAAATCCCGTTGTCAAAACAAAAGACGGGTTTTTATGAAGTAAAATTTATCAAAAGATTGACTTGATTTTACATCCAATTGAAAAGTGAAATTACATCCAATTAACAAAATTGTATTAAGTGATAAATAAGTAATTTAAATATACATTAAAAACATTTCAAATTACAATCTATGTATATAAATAAATGTGATGAAAAGGCAGTTTTGAATTAAAAAGATGTATTTTTCACTATTCATTAAAAAAAGTCATTATCCGAAAAATACAAAACATTAATCCTAAGCTATATTTGATATTAAAAATTCATAAATGATTTCAATTTTACCAAATTCATAAATCATATAGTTAATTCTCACTGTCAAAACTAATAGCGTGTTTTTAAGAAACAATGTCTATCAAATGATTGACACTTGTTTATGTCGATTTTCAAAGTAAAATTAATTATAATGACCAGAATTGAATTAAATGGTAAAAATATATTTTAATTACACTTTAAAACAATTAAAAAAGATAATGTATCCATATTATTAAATTAGATGAAAAAGAATTTTTGAAGTAAAATGCATTAATTTTCACTATACATTAAAAAAATGAACATTTGTCAGAAATATACAAAACATTTCTCCAATGTAAATTTCAATATCCCATTTCTAAAGAATAAGATTATTTTGTCAAATATTTCTTATAAAATTACTAAAAGTTGAATTTAAAAAAGTTTCACCATCAAAAGGCGGTAAAACAATCTTTTCAAAATATTAGAGGATTTATTCTTAAAATTGGATTCATTTGAATTCTAAGCCTCTAACATTTATTAGATATATGTATAAATATTTAACAAACATATGTTATCATTTTTTAGTTATTTATGTTCATTCCCACCATTACAATGGCTAGGCATTAACTATTTAAAATAATATTATTATATTAGTAGCGTGCGACGTAAGATTTCAAAGAAACTCGTTGTTGCGTATTGGGTACGCCATCAAGCATACCATTCCATTTAAAGTAATATTAACATTTTATTCACAAATATTGATAAACATGAGAATTTAATATTATTTATTTATATGGGTTGTAACATCCTTCCCCCTTTTGGGAATTGCATCCTCACAATTTTAAAATTGGGCTTGGAAACATCATTGAAAGCCACACATCGGAAAAAGAGTAAATTTAACTATCACTTTAAAAGAAATAAAGGGAAGTAAAAGGGTCCCCCAAGTTAACCCATACTAGGATTCCATGTAACAAAACATGGATATAGAATAAAAAAACAAACGGTCATGTTCTGAGGGAGAGTGATAGAAAACATGTTTAGGAGAATGTTAACCCCCAGAAAATCAAAAACTTGTGATGGGTTAAACAGTATTTGATTCCCTAGACGAAATAATTAACAGAAAACTTTTTTGTTTTAAATTAATTTTCATTGAGGATTTTTTTTTGTTCTTAACTAAAAGAAAAGGAAACATACTTACTTGTCATGTTGAGTTTCATCTTTTGCTAGATTTCTTACAAAAACTCATATTTTCCCCAAAAGACGAGTATTTTTGATAACTTGTTCAGATTAAGTGCACTATAATCAACTTAGAGAGAATCACCTAATCCAAAAAAGAGAACTATATACATCCCATGTCCTTAGACCAAAACCAAAACCAAAATTGTTAGTAAGAGATCATATAATCCACAAAAGGATAATCCTTTATAAAAAGAAAATCTATTCTTAATCTCCAAAATTTGTCCAACAAAACCAAAATATCAAAGAAGTCCATTTGATAAAAAATTTGTCCATAAAATTCCTCAAAGTAAACCAAACTAAGATTGAAACCCAAATATTTTAAGTATTTAATCACATAGTCTTCCAAGGTAAAAATTTCATTTATCTCCAAGTAACATC
Source organism: Viscum album (assembly GCA_963277665.1). NCBI lineage: Eukaryota > Viridiplantae > Streptophyta > Magnoliopsida > Santalales > Viscaceae > Viscum > Viscum album. The sequence goes on from OY728164.1 coordinate 2,035,849,609, forward strand.
AGTTGCTCTTAAAGTCTCATATTGAACAATAATTAACCTAATCATATATCATCCATGATAGGTCAACATTTTCCTAGATAACCATAAATCAACTTATTCATGGTTCATAAAATTACATAACTAAAACGAATTTGTCATACTAACCAGGGACTTCACATAGTCCAGTGGTAGGCGATAAATACCAGTCGTACTTTGGGTGTGTGTTTGATTCCCACAGCTCTGTCCGATGCGACGGGTTTTCACATGGTCTGCATGTTGTCCTTTTTCCAAAACTATATAATTCTCAAAAAATTCACCCCAAAATATATACAATCATAAAAAATAACCATATCATAATTTAACCTCAATTTTATCTCATGCCTTTAATTTTCCAGCATAACATATAGTAACCCATAATTACCTCAAAAGTAAGGATCATATAAACCCTAATGGATACCTTTATAATTATTACCTAAACATCCACATCGATTTGTTCATCTCGTACATGAAGCATTCGAGAAATCACCAAGGTTCAAGTGGTTAATCATGCCTCTTGATTGTTGGTTTATAATAACTACGAGTTTTCTCAATGAATCCCCCATTTCATCTCATCTCTTAATCAGATAACCACCACAGTTTCCTTCAAACCTGTTGTCACTTTGTTTCCTGCTAGATCCATCCATTTACTAAACCAAAAAGGTAAGTGTGAGTATATCATTAGAATCATCATATAATACTAAGATAAAATTATTCATGTTATCTTAAACTCATTCAATTTATCTAAAACTACGACCCCTTATGAAATCCAAAGCATTATGGTAATGTCACTTGTGCTTAAAGGATACCCTAACCTCCAAAGTTATCTAAACTGACCTCTGATGCCAACTATAAGGACCCATCCTAAAAAAACATTACATATTCTTGAAATAAATTGAATAATTCACATTTATGATCTTTTCAGGTTTAGAGTTTTAGATAATTAGGATTTAACTATTTCATCTAAAAGATTACAAAGTAGACACATCTACTCAGTTTCCATTTTTTCATAAAATAAAAACTCTTGAACAAAAGAGTCATGTCTAGTTCCTTGTTTTAGACAGCATGAAATTTCCTTGATCCCATCCTTGACCCTATTCCACTTTATGTCCTCTGAAAAACATTTCCCAAAAACTTGGGATGAGCATAAAAACCTTTGTAAGGGTTATAACAATACGGAAAGGAAACATTAGTCCATGTATACATAAGAATCAATGAAATAATATTTTAATCATAAGACATATGCAATTTAACATACCTCATGAAATCATAATATTTATGCATTACTCAATAGAAATCATAAGACATAAAGGTAACTTGAGGAATTCATAACATTCTTACGTAGGCAGTAACTCTCATTGTTACGTTTGGAATACCCATCACAGTATATTCCCTAAATCTCTTTGGAGAAACCTTAGCGTTCAACCCCTTCGTGTTACCCAATGCATTAGAGGGAAATATCGGGCTCACCCGCCCTTAGTTTATCACGGAACCAACCGTCTTCATAAACAATGCCTGAGAACTATAACATAATCATATCACATAAAAGTGCATAAAAGAAAAATAACATTTCTAAATTTCAATCACAAGATATCAATAACACATTGATATAATAAAAACATTATCAAAACCATTTTAAATACCAAAATAAATGAAAAGTAAAACATGGTCTTTATTTTTCATTTAAAAAAGTTATGGCTTGTTTTGGAAGCTGAAACTCAAATAATGGTCATGGTGGTGGAGAAGTCATTGTCACCACATACGTAAAAACATTCCCTTTTTTTGTTTAGTAAAAAGCTTCGTATAAAGATATCCCTTTTGAATAAAAGTAAAAGTCAAAGGGGTTTATACACCATATAAAAGAAAGTTGTGCATAAAACAAAATATGCCTCAATGAAAGGAGATTGAGACAAAGTCCCATACCACATCTAAGCTATCAAAATTTTAAACCATTAATATCCATATAAATAAATCCTTAAAAACCATTTTGAAAACATGTATATTAATGAGAAATATTTATAAGAATAAATCATTAAAATGATATTTTAGTTAATGAGTTTTTTAACAAAATGAGAGACACTTGAATACAAATAATTGAGGAATAAAATTTAATAACGACTTTATAATATCATGAGAATAAAGGGATTCATGATATAATATGATAAAGGACAGTATATACACCATATAAGAGTGAATTGGTGTATAACAACAATGAAGTCTCAATAGAAATGTAAAATGAGATGAAATCCTTTATAATGAAGTTATCCTTAAATTAAGGATAAATCAATCTCATAATTATGTGTTAAAAATATAAATACACCAAATATGATTGGATATTAAGTGTAAAACAACCATAGGTCATTCACACATATACATAGGATGACATATTCAATAACCACAAGTTGAACCCAAAGAAATAAAAATTGGGTTAAGCAGTTCCATTGTAAAAATTTGACAGACTAACGAAGTCACTTTAAAATTCAGAAGATAAGTTGATGAGAAAAAAAGGTTATCTAATCACTTGGAAATAAATTTTACTTCAATAAGTATATATAAGAACATATCCTAACATAATAATATGTAAATTTAAATACCTAACAAAAAGAAGTCTTTTAAAAAGAGGAGGGTGAAAGGTTCCCTTACCGACTTGGGTAAGTTTCGAAATGTACACCACATGAAGTAAAGACTATAAAACATTGATGTAAATACTAATAAATAAAATTATATAACACAAAGAGTAGAATAATGGTCATTACATACACCACTCAAAGGAAATGGTGGAAAATGTAGCATAAAACCCACGAGAATAAAAGTGAGATGAAAAATCCCTTATGAAAACTGGGCAGCCTAATGACGCCACTTAAAACTTTCAAAAATGGATTTATGATATCAAATAGGGTATCTAATAATATGAACATAAAAATTAAAGAATGAGGAATATAAAAGAACATCCCCAAACATAAGAATGATGAGCTTAAAAGAAATGACATAAAAGAGAGTACTTAAAAAGAAAGAGAGATATAGGATCCCTCACCTCCTGTCCGACTTGACTCGATCATTTTTTAATTTACTAAATAATAAAATAGGGTTAATTTTTATTTTACTAAGAATTTTTTATGTTTATTATTCCTTTTATAGTGACATCTTAATGTCCACCTTTAAATGTGTGGAAAGAATATTGAACAATCATCGTTTCATGAGGCAGTAATTCGCCATCCACAGAAACTGTATATTCTTTAACCATTATATGGAGGTGTGTGTATGTGTAGATCGAATAATTCTTATAAAAACATTCTATTATATTTAATATACTGGTTTTGTTACAAAATAGAAGAATTAAATTATATTAGGGGGTTGGAGAAGCAAAATAAAACAAAAGAACATTAGAGAAGACTTTACCATTAAATAGGGTAACTCCCCTTGGATTGAAACAAAAAGGTTCCTTGAAGATCTTTATGCCTAATGTAAGGGTTATATGATTAGGAGAGGGATGTGGAGAGATAATAGGAGAATATTTTTGCCGATCCAATGGCTTGAGAGGTGTGGGTAAGGAGGTAGTGCTGGGGGGCCTTTTATAAGAGGGAGGAGGGGCACTCTTGGGAAGTCAAGAAATGATACTTTACATTAAATTGAGTTTCATATTTTAAAGTACCAAAATAGATATATTTCAAGGATAAGGTGATAAGGGTTCTAAATATTATCATACAATATGTTTTAGGCATGTGTATGTCTTAGTTTCTACATTATCTTTGAATTTTATTTAAATCGTTCATTAATGAGATAATCGTTGCATGATCATAGTGTCATAAATAAATAAATTAATTTATTTTCTAAAAATTATAAAAAAAATACTATGATTTAGGAAATCTTTTTCTCTTTCTAATGAATTATTATTTTCCAAGGGATTATTTACACATACAAAACTAAAATTGTTTAAATTGGGTGATATATACTTTGGTTATACTTTTTTTTAAAAAAAAAACATAAAATTAAAAAGTGTCACCATCACCCCAAAAGTGATTCCATGGGGTCCCAATGTTTCGAACAAGATATAACATGGCCGTCCATGACACAAACAGTATAATTATGACACATTTTGGAGTCATTTGTTATTATTATTATATTATTTTATTACCCTTAACTACCCGATTACTAATTAATCACAACAATTAAAGATAATTACCGTCGTTACTATTCATAATGTCCAAAAACAAAAGAGTCTTAATTACATAATTTGGACTTTATGAATCCAAATATGGAATAAATTTTATCAAATTCAAACACATAAATTGTTGTAATTCATTTAAACGTAAATCGCGTTGTCAAAACAAAAGATGGGTTTTTATGAAGTTAAATTTATCAAAAGATTGACTTGTTTTTACATCCAATTGAAAAGTGAAATTACATCCAATGTACAAAATTGTATTAAGTAATAAAAAAGTAATTCAAATATACATTGAAAACAATTAAAATTACAATCTATATATATAAATAAATGTGATGAAAAGGTAGTTTTGAATTAAAAAGCTGTATTTTTCACTATTCATTAAAAAAAGTCATTATTCGAAAAATACAAAACATTAATCCTAAGCTATATCTGATATTAAAAATTCATAAATGATGTCAATTTTACCAAATTCATAAATCATATAGTCAATTCTCACTGTCAAAACTAATAGCGTGTTTTTAAGAAACAATGTGTATCAAAAGACTGACACTTGTTTATCCATTTTCAAAGTAAAATTAATTCTAATGACCAGAATTGAATTAAATGGTAAAAATATATTTTAATTACACTTTAAAACAATTAAAAAAGATAATTTATCCATATTATTAAATTATATTAAAATGAAGTTTTGAAGTAAAATGCATTATTTTTCACTATACATTAAAAAAATGAACATTTGTCAGAAATATACAAAACATTTCTCCAATGTAAATTTCAATATCCAATTTCTAAAGAATAAGATTATTTTGTCAAATATTGCTTATAAAATTATTAAAAATTTAATTTAAAAATGTTTCACCTTCAAAAGGCGGTAAAACAATCTTTTCAAAATATTAGAGGATTTATTCTTAAAATTGGATTCATTTGCATTCTAAGCCTCTAACATTTATTGGATATATGTATAAATATTTAACAAACATATGTTATCATTTTTTAGTTTTTTATGTTCATTCCCACCATTACAATGGCTAGGCATTAACTATTTAAAATAATATTATTATATTAGTAGTGTGCAACATACGATTTCAAAGAAACTCACTGTTGCGTATTGGGTACGCCATCAAGCATAGCATTCCCTTTAACGTAATAATAAAATTTTATTCAAAAATATTGATAAACATGAGAATTTAATATTATTTATTTATATGGGTTGTAACAACCTTCCCCCTTTTGGGAATTGCATCCTCACAATTTTAAAATTGGGCATGGAAACATCATTGAATGCCACACATCGGAAAAAGAGTAAATTTAACTATCACTTTAAAAGAAAGAAAGGGAAGTAAAAGGGTCCCCCAATTAACCCATACTAGGATTACATTTTGGAAAACATGGATATAGAATAAAAAAACAAACGGTCATGTTCTGAGGGAGAGTGATAGAAAACATGTTTAGGAGAATGTTAAAATCAAAAACTTGTGATGGGTTAAACAATAGTTGATTCCCCAGTCGAAATAATTAACAGAAAACATTTTTGTTTTAAATTAATTTTCATTGAGGAATTTATTTTTATTCTTAACTAAAACAAAAGGAAACATACTTTCTTGTCATGTTGATTTTCAACTTTTTGCTAGATTTCTTACACAAACTCATATTTTCTCCAAAAGTCGAGAATTTTTGATAACTTGTTCACATTAAGAGCACTATAATCAACATAGAGAGAATCACCTAATCCAAAAAAGATAACTATATACATCCCATGTCCTTAGACCAAAACCAAAACACAAATTTTTAGTAAGAGATCATATAATCCACAAAAGGATAATCCTTTATAAAAAGAAAATCTATTCTTAATCTCCAAAAATTTTCCAACAACACCAAAAGTTCAAAGAAGACCATTCGATAAACAATTTTTCCATAAAATTCCTCAAAGTAAACCAAAATAAGATTGAAACCCAAATATTTGAAGGAATTAATCACATAGTCTTCCAAGTTAAAAATTTTATTTATCTCCAAGTAACATCAGTTGCTCTTAAAGTCTCATATTGAACAGTAATTAACCTAATCATATATCCTCCATGATAGGTCAACATTTTCATAGATAACCAAAAATCAACTTATTCATGATTCATAAAATTACATAACTAAAACGAATTTGTCATACTAACCAGGGACATCACATAGTCCAGTGGTAGGCGATAAATACCAGTCGTACTTTGGGTGTGGGTTTGATTCCCACAGCTCTGTCCGACGTGATGGGTTTTCACATGGTCTGCATGTTGTACTTTTTCCAAAACTATATAATTCTCAAAAAATTCCCCCCAAAATATATAAAATCATCAAAAATAACCATATCATAATTTAACCTCAATTTAATCTCATGCCTTTAATTTTCCAGCATAACATATATTAACCCATAATTACCTCAAAAGTAAGGATCATATAAACCCTAATGGCTACCTTTATAATTATTACCTGAACTTCCACATCGATTCTTTCATCTCGTACATGACACATTCGAGAACTCACCAAGGTTCAAGTGGTTAATCATGCCTTTTGATTGTTGGTTTATAATAACTACGAGTTTTCTCAATGAATCCCCCATTTCATCTCATCTCTTAATCAGATAACCACCACAGTTTCCTTCAAACCTGTTGTCACTTTGTTTCCTGCTAGATCCATCCATTTACAAAACCAAAAATGTAAGTGTGAGTATATCATTAGAATAATCATATAATACTAAGATATAATTATTCATGTTATCTTAAACTCATTCACTTTATCTAAAACTATGACCCTTTATTAAATCCAAACCATTATGGTAATGTCACTTGTGATTAAAGGATACCATAACCTACAAAGTTATCTAAACCGACCTCTGATACCAACTATAAGGACCCATCCTTAAAACATTACATATTCTTGAAATAAATTGAATAATTCACATTTATGATCTTTTCAGGTTTAGAGTTTTAGATAATTAGGACTTAACTATTTCATCAAAAATATTACAAAGTAGACACATCTACTCAGTTTCCATTTTTTCAAAAAATAAAAACTCTTGAACAAAAGAGTAATGCCTAGTTCCTTGTTTTAGACAGCATGAAATTTCCTTGATCCCATCCTTGACCCTATTCCGCTTTATGTCCTCTGAAAAACATTTCCCAAAAACTTGGGATGAGCATAAAAAGCTTTGTAAGGTTTATAACAATACGGAAAGGAAACATTAGTCCATGTATACATAAGTATCAATGAAATCATACTTTAATCATAAGACATATGCAATTTAACATATCTCTTGAAATCATAATATTTATGCATTACTCAATAGAAATCATAAGACATAAAGGTAACTTGAGGCATTCATAACCTTCTTACGTAGGCAGTAACTCTCATGGTTATGTTATGAATACCCATCATAGTATATTCCCTAAATCTCTTTGGAGAAACCTTAGCGTTTAACCCCTTTGTGTTACCCAATGCATTGGAGGGAAATATCGGGCTCACCCGCCCTTAGTTTATCACGGAACCAACCGTCTTCATAAACAATGCCTAAGAACCATAACATAATCATATCACATAAAAGTGCATAAAGGAAATATAACATTTCTACATTTCAATCACAAGATATCAATAACACATTGATATAATAAAAACATTATCAAAACCATTTTCAATTCCAAAATAAAAGAAAATTAAAACATGGTATTTATTTTTCATTTAAAAAAGTTATGGCTTGTTTTGGAAGATGAAACTCAAATAATGGTCATGGTGGTGGAGAATTCATTGTCGCCACATACGTAAAAACATTCCCTTTTTTTTAGTAAAAACCTTGGTATAAAGAGATTCCTTTTGAATAAAAGTAAAAGTCAAAGGGGTTTATACACCGTATAAAAGAAAGCTGTGCATAAAACAAAATATGCATCAATGAAAGGAGATTGAGACAAAGTCCCATACCACATTGAAGCTATCAAAATTTTAACCATTAATATCGATATAAATAAATCCTTAAAAACCATTTTGAAAACATGGATGTTAATGAGAAATATTTATAAGAATAAATCATTAAAATGATATTTTAGTTAATGAGTTTTTTAACAAAATGAGAGACACTTGAATACAAATAATTGAGGAATAACATTTAATAAAGACTTTATAATATCATGAGAATAAAGGGATTCGTGATATAATATGCTAAAGGACAGTATATACACCATATAATAGTGAATTGGTGTATAACAACAATGAAGTCTCAATAGAAATGTAAAATGAGATGAAATCCCTTATAAAGAAGTTATCCTTAAATTAAGGATAAATCAATCTCATAATTATGTGTTACAAATATAAATACACTAAATATGATTGGATATTAAGTTTAAAACAACCATAGGTCATTCACACATATACATAGGATGACATATTCAATAACCACAAGTTGAACCCAAAGAAATTAAAATTAGGTTAAGAAGTTCCATTGTAAAAATTTGATAGACTAACGACGTCACTTTTAAATTCAGAAGATGAGTTGATGAGAAAAAATGGGTATCTCATCACTTGGAAATATATTTTACATCAATAAGTATATATAAGAACATATCACAACATAATAATATGTAAATTTAAATACCAAACTAAAAGAAGTCTTTTAAAAAGAGGAGGGTGAAAGGTTCCCTTACCGACATGGGTAAGTTTCGAAATGTACACCCCATGAAATAAATACTATAAAAAATTGATGTAAATACTCATAAATAAAATTATATAACACAAAGAGTAGAATAATGGGCATTACATACACCACTCAAAGGAAATGGTGGAAAATGTAGCATAAAACCCACGAGAATAAAAGTGAGATGAAAAATCCCTTACGAAAACTTGGCAGCCTAACGACGCCACATAAAACTTCTAAAAATGGATTTATGAGATCAAATAGGGTCTCTAATAATATTAACATAAAAATTAAAGAATGAGTAATATAAAAGAACATCCCCAAACATAAGAATGATGAGCTTAAAAGAAATGACATAAAAGATAGTACTTAAAAAGAAAGAGAGATGTAGGATCCCTCACCTCCTGTCCGGCTTGACTCGATCATTTTTTAATCTACTAAATAATAAACTAGGGTTAATTTATATTTTCCTAAGAATTTATTTATGTTTATTATTCCTTTTATAGTGACATATTAATGTCCACCTTTAAATGTGTTGAAAGAATATTGAACAATCATCTTTTCGTGAGGTAGTAATTCGCCATCAACAGAAACAATATATTTTTTAACCATTATATGGAGGTGTGTGTAAGTGTAGATCGAATCATTCTTATAAAAACATTCTAGTATATTTAATATTCTGGTTTTTTTACAAAATAGATGAATAAAAAGAGTTTATGGGGTTTGAGAAGCAAAATAAAACAAAAAGAACATTAGAGAAGACTTTGCCTTTAAATCGGGTAACTCCCCTTGGTTTGAACAAAAAGGGTTTTTGAAGAGATTTCTGCCTATGTTAAGGCTTCTATGATTAATAGAGGGATGGGGAGAGATAAAATGAGCAGATTTTGGCCGAACCAATGGCTTGAGAGGTGTGGGTAAGGAGGTATGGTGGGTGGCCTTTTATAAGAGGGAGGAGGGGCACTTTTGGAAAGTCAAGAAATGATACTTTACATTAAAAAGGGTTTCGGATTTTAAAGGTCTTACATTGATATATTTATAGGATAAGGTAGTAAGTGTTCTAAATAAAATCATCCAATAGGTTTTAGGCAAGTGTAAGTCTTATATTCTACATTATGGTTTCATTTTATTTAAATCATTCATTAATGAGATAATCGCTACATCATCATGGTGTCATAAATTAATTAATTAATCTAATTTCTAAAAGTTTAAAAAAACACTATGATGTAGGAAATATTATTAGCTTTCCAATGTCTATTTATAGTCTAAGATATCATTTACATAGACACATCTAATATTGTTTTACTTGGGTGTTACATACTTTGGTTATACTTTCGTTTTAAAAACATAAAATTAAAAAGTGTCACTATCACCCCAAAAGTGATTCCATGGTGTCCCAAAATTTGGCAAAAGGCATCCCATGGTCGGCTATGAAACAAACAGTAGCATTATTACACATTTTAGGGTCATTTTATATTATTATTATATTATTTTATTACCCTTAACAACATGATTACAAATTAATCACGATAAATAAAGATAATTACCATCGTTACTATTTATAATGTCAAAAAAGAGTCTTAATTACATAATTTTGACCTTCTGATTCGAAATATGGAATCTATTTTATCAAATTAGAACACAAAAATTGTAGTAATTAATTTAAAAGTAAATCCCATTGAAAAAACAAAAGAGGGGTTTTTAAGAAGTAAAATTAATCAAAATATTGACTTGTTTTTACATCCAATTGATAAGTGAAATTACTTCCAACGATCAAAATTGTCTTAATTGATAAAACAAATTCAATAATACTTTAAAAGAAATTATAATGACAATGTAAATTTATAAATAAATTGGATGAAAAGGCAGTTTTGAATTAAAAAGCTGTAATTTTCACTATTTATTAAAAAAAGACATTATCAGAAAAATACCAAAAATTAACACTAAGATATATTTGATATTAAAAATTCATAAATTATTTCAATTTTACCAAATTAAAAACATAGATGTTTCATTAATAAATCATATAGTTAATTCATGCTATCAAAACAAATAGCATGTTTTTAAGAAATAATATCTATCAAAAGATTGACACTTGTTTATGTCCATTTTAAAAGTGAAACTAATTATAATGACTACCATTGAATTAAATGGTAAAAATATATTATAAGTAAACTTTAAAATAATTAAAAATGATAATATATACATATATTTAAATTAGTTGAAAAAGAAAATTTGAAGTAAAATGCAGTATTTTTCACTATACATTAAAAAAATTATCATTTGTTAGAAATATACCAAAAAATTTATCCAATGTAAATTTAAATATCCAATTTCTAAATAATATGTTTATTTTCACAAATAGAGCTTATAAAAGTGTCAAAATATGGACTTAAAAACGGTTCTCCATCAAAAGGAAGTAAAAAAATCTGTTAAAAATATTAGAGTATTTATTCTTAAAATTGGATTCATTTGCATTCTAAGCCTCTAAAATTTATTGGATAAATGTAAAAATATTTAAAAAACATATGTAATCATATTTAGTTAGCTATGTTCATTACCACCATTACAATAGCTAGTCATTAACTATTTAAAATAATATTATTATATTATTAGTGTGCAACATAAGATTTCAAAGAAACTCGTTGTTGCGTATTGGGTACACCATTGAGCATAAAATTCCATTTAAAGTAATATTAACATTTTATTTACAAATATTTATAAACATGAGAATGTAATATTATTTATTTACTTGGGATGTTATAGTTAAGAAACAAAATTTTAGTTCTAATAAGAATCTAGAGATTCATGAAACATTTTTGAATTTAAAATTATGTAGATACTATTCTCGAGTGAAATAGATGTAAAATGATATAATTAAAAATATAGTTATGTTAATTAGACTCTGGTGAATGTTAAATGGTATCAATAAGTATCTCATCTAGAATTATCAAATTAATAAATGAGGAGGCATCTCAAAAAATTAATGTAATAATGTTAGTATAATAATGTTAATTTTTTAATGATAACAGTTTATGGTATCAAATAACTTATTTTTGGGATACCTAGAGCTAATAAGAAGTGTCTTCCATGACTAACTAGTTATTATCCACATGAAAAAATATATTAATATGTGGATTTAAGAACTAAAGTCATTATGGGTGATTTGGAAACAAATACTTACTATTTTCTAGAATCATTTAAAAGAAGATAATCTATGTGTAGAAATGATTCATTATTTATATTAAGTGGTGTCACATTATTTTCACAGAATGTGTTATCTATTGGTTTAATATGTGGTACAGATATCATCTTTGATGTAATCCATGATAATAATCTAAAAACAAAAAACAAAGGGGGTTATATTTAGATAAAATAACATATAGTTTCATAACAACTTTTGGTCTAATATTATTGGAATAAGGTATTTTTGATCAACTATAAAATAAAATTTATAAAGATAATAGAGAAAACGATCAGAAAAAAATATATTCACAATGAAAACATAGAATATAATTGTAGTGGAAATATATAAAAAATAAAACTATCATTCTAATAAAAAAATATTTATGACCAATTCATGGTACTGAAAAAAAATTCTTTTGAAAATATTATTTCCAAAAAATAACTTTAGACCCAAATTTTATGGATTATTGTTCACAAGTTATAAGGTATGCTAATTCCACATTCACATAAATTCCATTTAGGCTAACAAGAATGTTCTCAATATTAAAACATTAAATCCCTTGAATTTATTAATATAAAAGGTGTTATTTATCCCCCTTATGATCCGTTAATTTTAGATATGTTAGTAGGTAATATTTAATAACTATATGGATCCCCCATTCAGCCTAATTACTTTTAATTATATCTTCCTCATGATATCTAGTCAAATCAATGATCAAATATATGTTTTTTGTTCAGATCATGAAGCCTATTATATTATGGGTTTTAGAAAAATAATTACAAAAAAAAATACAATATTTATATTGAAATCCTCAAAATCAATTGATATAAGAAGAAACAAAAATAAAATACAACAATCCGAAGAAATCAGTAATAATATTATTTTGTCAACATAAAAATGATTGAAAACTTATCATGAGTTCATTTTTATCTCTTAATATTAAAAATAGGGAGTTGTATTTATATATTTTGATCTAATGGTTTAGTTCAAGAAACTTTTGGATCAGTTCTAACTGAATAAATAAAAACACCCTCAATATTCTATTGGATATATAAGTGGACAACACATTATTCTGAAATTAAACAATTCCACTAAAATTAATTATCATTAATTAAATGCTAAATAAAAAATATCTTTTATTTTTTTATTTTTACACATTTTATCTCACAATAAAATTTTAGATTTTATGATTACCATTTTTTCATCATATACAAAAATGAGTAAAACAAAATCCCCATAAATCCCCATAAATTATAAAATTTATTCTGATTCAAAAAATAAAGATATGATTCTATTATATTTTCCAAAAAATCTCCCACTTTTTTCAAAATAACAAGACAATAATGAAATGACAACATTAACTAAAATTAATCTCCCTAATTCAAATGAAATCATTGTTTGAAATAAATTATCATAAATTCATCATTATATGACACCCAATTATATGTATCCCATATAAATGAATCACATTAGATCAATGAATAAAAAATTTATTTTCCAATTTATTATTATATTTTCATTCTAATTGATTTCTAAATATAATCATAACATATATTAAATTTTAATATATGAATGAAAATAGAATGAAAAAAATATTATAATGTAAAATAAAAATAACCCCCTTTGAATATTGATGGTGGAATAAATTCATGTTATTCAATTTTCAATTTCTTATTGCCTCCATCTTTTTAATTTTGATGAGGTTCACTAAAATAAAAAGAAAATAATATTCATCCAATTTGCATATAAGTAAATCAATCATTTATTTAAATATTTTAAATATTTTTTTATATACACATATGTAGAAGTAATGAACTCAAGATAAATTAATCAAATAGAAATTCATTAAATCAATGATATATTGATCAATTTTTAGGTAATTCTATCCATATGAAACTGAAAATTATTGTCAAATGAAATTTTGATACTTTTTATAGTCATTATGAACATATAATTCAACTTATAAATTTTCTTCTCTTAATTTTCCATATTTTACTCTTAGAAGAATTATAATGACCCATTATAAAAATTCAATTTTTTTTATCATTACCATAATTTCAATATTAAATCTACCAATAATATATCATGGCTCAAAGAATATTTTGGTATCATTTCATTGAGGACCAGTTACATAAAATACTAATTTTACAAAACATGGGAACAGTTCATTATAACAAAATTCTTATAAAGAAACTTTTAGAATTCTTATAAGATATATATATCTTCATAACCTATAGAAGGGAAACCTAAGAATGAGGTGAACTAAAATTCCCCATATAGGTAAAATTTTTAAAAATTTCATCAAGGGATATAAAAAAAATATTATAGAACATGGTATAAGGGAGAAAGTTCTTATTAAAAATGACATGGAATAACAAGAGATATCCATAATTAATTACTGTAGAACCTATATCATCAAGTAAAAAACATGCACCATAGAATAAGTGTATGATTAAACCACCCAAACATTATGTAAGGATATGATAAACAAGATAATTGGATAATAAATATACTGAGAAACATAAATCTTAAAATCTATGTTCAAACCAAGGATGAATTCCAGGATTATCATAGTGGACAGAGTCCCAGAGTCGATTGAGTTAACTCTATATTCCCATAAAAATAATGGATAGAGTCCCATAGATGACTAGGTTCACATAATATTCCCTTTATAATTATCTCTCTATATATAAATATTTACACAATTCATTGAAGGGAAATATAATTCTTTTCTCACCCATCACAAAACATAGTGTACTTATGCTAAACACCCAAGCACAAGACACGGTATCCCAGGAGATGAAAAAGTTACCCAAAGAATTAGATAATTTTTTATTTAAATAATAATGATTATGCAATAAAAATAATAATATTTACTTCAATGCAAGTTCCATAAGATTAAAGGTTTACTACATAGAATCAGAAATAATGATAAGACCTATCAGAAAGAAGTGGGTTTTAAAATATTATCTTAAAGAATACTAAAGTTTCTATCATAAATCATCCCAATATAAAAATGAATTAAATAATTTTAGATATAAATTATTTAATAATAAACATAGTTGTTTAATATTTATTTATTGTACATAAAAAATCATGAAAATCATTAATGAGATGTAAGAAAAAAACCCACAAATGTGACACTTCTTGTAATGAACATAGATTCTATTAAAGAAGAAAATGGATTATTATTTTACATTATACAATAATATAATTAGGCAGGTATTATATTATTTAATATGGATTTTAAAATCTATTAATGGTTATAAAGTATGTATGCATGTGATACCTTTCATGAGATAATTTCAAAAAGTTCACATAAGTTCGATTTAATTAAAAGTATTAATTTTCATGAAAATTTTAAACAAATATTTTCCCAAAAATAATGGAAATTTATAGTTGTCATATTTTTAAGGAAAATATAAACATAATATGGCACAAATTAATTGTAATATTATTGTGATATGGTGAGAAAAAGAAATGGAACATGTAAGTCAAATGTAACACATGTGATTTAGAGGATACATTTTTATTTTTTAACAAACATTTTTTGAAACTCAGATTGGTAAAATAGTAATGAATCATTATTTTGAAAATAGAAGATGATATATATGAATTAAAAATGAGATAATAAATAATTATGTTTCCAATTAAAAATGAAAATATTGGGAGGATGAGAAATAATGGTCAAAGAAATGAAACTGTTGTTAATGATGATAGGAATTATTATCAATAATGGTATACATTATAAGGTATAGATTCATCATGGATGAATATATGAAATTAATAATTTATATTAAAAATATTGTAAGAGATTGTAAAATGAAATAAAATCATATGGTGGATAAAACCAATCAATGAACTAAAACGCTCATCATTAAATATTATAACTAAATAGAGGGTATTTGAGATAAAAAAGAATTTTTGTTTTTATAATATCTTGAATTGAACATATATGGAAGCTATACCATTATATGGATATTCAAATACCCTATATTTATTAATATTAATGAATAAAAATCAATTTATAATATATACACAATAAAAGAATCAAGTGGTGAATATGAATAACAGCTCAATTAAACAAAATTTATATCCAAAACCATTACCTTAATTCATGGCTTGCACTATAGTGCTAAAATCTCAATGAATATTTGAAATTTCTCATCAATTTATTCTTGTAAATGGTGAAATTTGGCCAATATACTATGAAAATAATGTAATGAAATTGGAAGAGGCTTATATACAATGTCAAATGGTAAGAGTTTCATGTGGAATTCAATCTAATTGAGTTCACTTGAAGAGTGGGTGAGAGACCATTTTATAAGTTGTGATAATGGAATTTTTATAATTATAAACACTTAATAATAAGATATCACATGTCATAAATGTCATGAGGCCTAAAAAAAATTACAATAATAAATATTAAGATGCGATAAGGACTATAATTTCATAACAATTAAATTCAAACCAATTCTTAAACACTCCTCAAGACCTTTTCACCTAGATTTGTTACATATATCAATTTAGATTTTGAAGAGGCAACTATTTGTTACCTAATTAATTTATCCCATATTCTAAAAAAAATGTTTTACATATTTTATATTATGGAAAAAATATTTATAATCTTGAAACCCATTTAATTATATTCACATTATAATACTAGAAAAAAATTAAACTTAATATAATAACTATATATTGTATTTAGTACCATTTTAGAGAAAAAGTAACTTATTTTCTAAAATAATAAATATAGATATATAAAATAAAATATTTTTCATAAACATAAAATTGTACATAAAAAATACATATTTTCCCTAAAGAGGGGTTCATGAATTTAAAATTCATACTTATATACAAATAATGTTTTAAAAGTCATTATTCTTTTAAAAAACAATATATTACATGATTGCATGAAAAATTAACGTATTTATAAAATAATAAAAATATATCCTAATATAATATTTTTATTATTAATCCAAAATTTAATATATGTTTAAATAACATTACATTCAACAATTTAAAAATTTAAATTTTTAATGAAAATTGAAATAATATAATGAAAACTATTATCGAAAAAAATAACCTTTTTAGATATGAATCTTTATTAATTTTTTTTCATATAAAATACTTATAGATACCTATATAATGAAAACACTAAATAACATTCATGAAATGTTAATATTTATTAATTTAATTATAATCCTTTTTATTTACTATAATAAAATTAATTAATTTATTAATGAAAAGTAAATGGTTTTCTTCATAATAAATTCATTTATATGTATTATATGGTGTTATTTAAAACATTAATTTAAAAATATCTGGATTTTAATTTAAATAAATGAACGTAGTTATTGAAATCAGAATGAAAAAATTATCTTATAAGGAATTATTGATACTTTTCTATAAATTTCTAAATTTTCTAATGAAGAGTGAAAATACTATTTTTTAATGAGAACTAACATTTTTGTATTAGGAATCTAGAAAGACACATTTTTCTTAAAAAAAGTTTTAAAGTAAACTTAGTTCATATATATTAAAATAACACATTTAAGGTTATTATAATCCATATTATTATTTATTTTGATATTAAAAAATTTTATATTAAAAAATATTTTTTTTGAAAAACCGTTTTTAGTCTCCATTGATGGATTTAATTGTAAAATATATTCGTCTAATTTTGTTAATTGAATTTAATAAAAATAGATTTTATATTTAGAGTCATATTAATTAATATTATTTTATATTGTTTAATTAATATTTTTTCATAATTAAAAGTTAAACGGTAAAAAATCCATTACCATAGTGAAGGTGAAAACATATTTTTCAGGGTTTAAAATATAGTGATAATAGGTAAAGTGACATAAATATGTGCATAAATTATATTTTATAGAAATATTTAGATCATATATTATATCTTATTAATAAATTTTCCTTTTTTAGATCCATTTATCTTAATTAATATATTGATATATTTTAATCAATGTAAAAATTATAAGTGTGCCCCATCCCCCACTAATAAAAGAGCCTCACATCTCATTTTTTTCTACACATAAATATCCCTTTATTTCACCAACACCAACCCAAACTACTTCGTAATATACATCCACATGTACAATATGTCTTATTTTTGGATGAAAACCATATTTATAGGCATTGAGGTGTTATGAAAAGGATGTTTTCCAAAGAAAAATTATAGTTCATAACCAAGTATTTATATTTTATTTATTATTCTAAAAAATTTAAATATCTGTAAAACATAATGAAATAATAAAATAAATATAAAAAATTTAATAAAATTTAATTTTTATTATGGTATTACCCTTTTTATCTACATATATATCCAATGAAAAATAAGTACATCACTCTAGTGTACATGATAATTAAATCCTTAGAAGACATTGTATTACATTTTTCATCACCAACTCTAATTTCTAGTAATAATGATAGAAAAATGGAATAATATTATAGTAATGACATTAATATTATCATTTATTGATAATATATCATAATTTTTCTTATATTTACATCTATTGATGAATAATTATATCATCCAGGTTTAGTGTTGGTAAACCTCATCCTGAAAGTGATGTCATTTCTTTTTCATGAAGACATGGAATGGATTGTATATAAGTTTGAATAAAAAAATAATGTTATATTTATTATATAATCCGAATTATATAATTATAAAATGTTATATACCTTCATCCCATTATGTTTGTTGAAAATTCTAAGTTCTACTCATTCATATATATGACCAACCATATCCATGATTGTAACATAATTAAGATTTACTAATCATATTACATAGATTTATAATAATGGTTAATTATCTTATAAAAATGTTGATAATTTAATGATTTATTTATAGTTATTATAGAATAATTAAAACATTGACTGTTATCAACATACCAAATTCATTTTGAAATTACAAAATGAATATCCTCAAAACATTGAATGTGAACTTACCCGATTAAGTAACTAAATATTTAATTGAATCAAATTAAATAAATTGTTCAATGATAAGGGAATAAACATGGAAATGGTTATTAGTAAATTAAATTATTTATATATGTTTATTATATAAGCTATAAATAATGTAATTGACTATTAAAAAACAATGTAACTCATACTTTAGTTAAAAATGTCATTTTAAATGTTTTAACAATTTTTTTTCTAATTTTTTCCTTGATAATATTCATAGAAATAATTTTTCGATATTAATTTATATGGGAATAAATTAATTATAATATAAATTTTATTTCTCTTTTTTTCATTCTTTTAAATGCTTTCAAATGGAATCATTTTATATACCTTATACAGAACAAATCGAATTTCAATAAAAAAGGGGAAATGAAGGCTCTATTTTAACATATAAAATGTCAAATAATTTTTAATAAACAACATAAATTATTTTATATTTGTATTAATTTTTAATATTCCTTAATTTATTCTAATAAAAACTATCATTCCTTTTGTTTTGGGTGTTTTAGGTTTGAAAATGGGTTTTAAAAAAATGGATATATAAATTTCTAAAAAACATTATCTTCTTTGTTTAAATGTATAATTTTATAAGTTTTATGTTATAAATTCAGGATTATATGTTAATTATACATTTTATTGTCCTTGGAAAATATTTACGATTGGTTGATCCTAGTATTTATCTCAAATTCATTGGGTAATGAATATCTGCTCTAGAGAATTATATTGAATTTTTTTCATGATGGTCATTCCATTTTTAATCTTCTTTATAATTGTTTGGTTAAGGTAATGTAAGAAATCACATACATTTCCTTTCATTGTTTAAATATTAGTTTTACAGTAAAATATTTTTATTTTATAAGGAATAATATTTTTGGTAAAGGAAATATTATGTCCATTTATTGTAAAAGGGTATGTTTTTAATAATTTTTTTTTCTGTTTTCATTGTTTCTATTAAACCCTCATGATTATTATTATGAATTTATGTTTTCATATACACTATTTTATAAAAAAATGAGTAAGATGTGATTTTTCTTTTTTGCTGTGAGTATAAAAGTATTTGAGTTCAATGTTTATTCTATTTATAGAAAAATATCTTATATGTGTTATGTAATATATATATATATATACATATTAGATACATTTACCTATAGATTAATTATTCATTTTTTTATAACACACTAGGTTTTAACCTGTTTTCATAGGAATTAGGAATTATGGATTGAAAGGAGTACATGATGGAAAAATAAAAATTAGACCCTACAAATCATGAATCAAAGTACACGATGTGTATTCCTTGATTAGAGAAACCCGTCTTATTTGAATGTTCTCCCAATAATCCAATGTACTAGGTATGAAAAATATTCAAGATGTGAATCCATATTAATGATTTTAAAAGCCTCGACATTCAAACCTATTGAGATACAAAAAATGAGATCAGTACTCAATGTGAAATTTTAAATTATGAATCTTGTCAAAGATACATGCTATAAAATATGATATTTCAAAAATATTCAATGAAATTTTAAAATATGAAGTATCCTACATGAATCATTGTTAAATTTTGTTAATATATCAAAATAGAAGACAATATTAAGTGTAAGACGAAATAAAAAATATAGATCTTGTGTAATTCTTGGATCATTTTATATGTTGACAACATCTATGTGGAAATTGAGTTGATCATATTGGAACATTGCCTTGTTTTGTCTTCATCTGGTTCTCGCATTCATAGAAACATATTTCTAGTTATTTATATTACTGTCTTTATCTATCCATTGTAAATTATTCTAGTTTCAATACTTTTTTACTAATTTTGTTGATCAAATATTCAAATTTCAATACCAATATCCATTCAATGTCTACTGCCACATTATTCCTCAGTGTTTCTGCATTAAAGTTAGTTTTAAATTTATTTTTTTGGTATAAATTGTTGATTTATTTATTTTTCATTTTTCATTTATCATGTTGAGAATATCTCCATCTGTTTCCCTTATTTGGTTCAATACCATAATGCACAGACAATACACATAGCGTTAAGAATCTAGAGTAATGGTTTATTTAAAACTGATGAATATCTAAATAAAAAACGCTAACCCTATGGATAGTAACTAGGTTAAAAAATTGTTTATCATAATTTTTTCACTACCCTGAACATGGAGATGAAATTAAAGGAAACTGACCACGTTAAAGTTGAGGAAGATTTGAGTAAGAGTGTGGGACAATTTATCCATAGAATCTATGCGTATTTCAACTATGTTGTTGAATATCATTAGACCAATGTATAGATTTTGAATAATTAGATACAATTGGAAGGATCATGAATAGTTAGGGACCTTCTAAAAACTTCACATCCTTAGACATAGTTATAGCTAGAGATATATTTAGGGTTATTTTTTAATAAACCTTGATTTTGACCCTACATCATTCCTTTTGTCTGAATTAAAATGCTTAAAATATATTTATTATAAAACCAAAACGAAATAGAGGAGTATATAAAAAAAGGTTCTTACGCCTTGGTTGACTTCTTATTTGAAATCCCTACGGGTTTGAGCTTAATATCCCATTGTGAAATTCATTTATAGATGATTTTAGTTTGGGGAATATAAATTCTTATCTGATAAATTCTCTTGCATAATCAGATACGTCATGCGGGCTGGTCAAATTTTGACATTGTTTCTTGGGATAACTATTATTAGGAATAAATAACATTGGTCGGAATTTGGGATTACCTCAGCCAATTCTTTTTATCCTTTCAATTTTTTTCCTGGACTAGCACCTATATCCACTATCTTCTTCAGCCAATTGAATGATTTAGGTCCCAAGAACATTGTCAATGAGTGTGATGGTCATGTACATCTAACATTTAATCTCATTGTTGATATATAGTTTCTAACTTTTGATTCTTTAGTATTTATGAAACCAAAAATATTACCCCACAAAATTTCCTATACGAGCCACCTAATCATCAGGATGAGTGACCAACACATAGCAAGAACACCATCCTAGATAATTGCATGTCGTCCATTAGTGGTGATGAAAAATGAATTATAATCCCTCATTTTCTTTTTAATTATACATAAATAAAATTAGGAGTCATGCATATGATAAAAACATGGTGAAATTGGGTGGACTATAGAGAACATTCCCTATTGAAAATTAACCCAATTTACTAGAAGTATAAAACACTTTTTGAAACAAATGAATAAAATATTCTATTTGTTTAAATGATATAAGAATTTTTTTAAAATACAGCCCCCAAATTCCATTTTGAGATGGGATGATTTAGCTATGAAATAATTGGTAATTACTTACCACCAATTAGAACGTGGAAACTCTAGAATTGAGATTCAATATTTTAACTAGGAGGACATAGAATCAACTATGGATGCATGATATTATTTGATGGATAAAACCTGTAATATTCCAAATCATAGAATCAATGTGTGGATTCAATTCCAATCATTATATTAGGTACTCGAATAGGCTACATGCATTGTTATAGATTCCACCACTAAAGGATCACTGATTCTAAAGACACCTGATGTCAGTTGATCACAAGTTGATAATATCTCTCACAATAATAGCCAATGGTAGAGTGATATAGTACCATCCCGGTGTGGAATCCATTAAGTGCAATAGAATACCGACATGTCTTCCTAATTAGAAGCTCTGATGAATAAGGATGAGTATTTCTAGATTCTTATTCCACTAACATCACCTCCTTCCCCTGTTTTGGAACTCTAATCATGCAATATGTGGAGATTCCTGCACAAATATCATGGCTGAAGTGTTATAATAGATGATCCACAAATAAATTATTTTAACTACATGAATCAAAATAGAAAAACAAATTGCTTTAGTAAACCTAATAATTCAGCAGAATTATCAACATTAGAGGCCAGATCAGCATCCTCAATAACTAAATCAAGGTTATTATCAACAAAAATGTGGTCAAAATCCATAATATAAATAGGGACCACATGGGTACCCACCTAAAATTTCAGCTCCATAATCATTGGTATAACTTAAAAATCTATGGTTTACCAAAAAAGAAAAGGAATAAAAGTGTTAGTAAGATAAAAAATAGTATTTATCACAATCCCCAACTATTCTATTCATTATAAGATGCTCACCATCTTCATGTAAAATGATGATCAATATAGGATTACCAGATAAACAAAAAAGGAAAAAGAAATGGTATTCCCTAGAGAATCTTGATCTCTATGTAGGGAAAATCTCAAAGATCCCACCATATTTATTACCAAATACATTTCCTCAAAATAACATGACACATAAAAGTGTGGAGGATATGTATGTGGTTCTCAGAAGGGAAAAAGTGATGGATTTTCAATAACCGTTTCTAGTTAAGGAAATGAATCCCATAGATCATTTAAAAGATGCTTTAATCGTAAATAAAGATGGCGATGAAATAAAAAATAAATATAATCAATAACTATGTTAGGAATCAGAACCTTATAGAAATGATCTAGCTAAATATAAGTCTAAAAATGAATTAGTTTATATGGAACATCCACAATAAAAACCCACTCTCCCATTTACATAGATGATGAGACAAGATAAAAATTATGGAAAATAAAAAATCTTTCGTGACATGTTTAAACAATTACACATCAATATACTATTTTTAGATACCATCACTCAAATTAAAAATTATTCTATATTTTTAAATTAATTTCCCTCAATTAAAAAATGGAAGATCTAGCTGTCAAATATTTAAATGAATAGAACATTGCAATTATTCAGTAGATGCTTCAACCCTATATGTGATAGCCATGATGTTTCTCAATTCCATTAGAATATAGACATGAGAGTTTATAAGACCATTGCGTGATCATGGAGAAAGTAACAATATCATGAATATGAGTATCTTCAAAAATAGGGGTACCAAATAATTTGAACCCCTATGTGGTTAACTTTATATGGAGCGACCCTCAATGAAGTACGTTTGAGGAATTCTGAAGGATATATTTGAAATTTATGGTAAGTCCATATTTCTTATTGAATTAATTGTACTAGAGATAGAAGAAGAATTATATTCCCCCATAATAGTATATTTAATATTTCTCTCCCTTGGTAAGGAGGAATTTTTTTAAATCATTGATGGATGACATTCAGAGTTGGTGAAGAACAAGTTGCTTTCAATTTAATAATAGATTCAATGAGAAGCAATGAGAAATTTGATGGTCAATCAATTATTCTACAGGAATAGAAATATGATTTTATGAGCAGTGTAACAATAGATTGGCCTCATATACTAATGAAAATTAATATAGTGGCCATAAAGATTTATGTTACAGTAAACCTATGATTTGGGGAACTGTCTCACCATTCATAGCCTTATTCTTCAAGCCTTCAATGCTGGAATTGAAAAATCTATAAAAGAAAACTAATGTGTCTCATCTTAGAAAAGTAGTTTTACTTCAGGTCATTATCAGATAAGAAGTTAATCAAATACAAAAAGAAAAACTCATTAAATAACTAAAAGGACCAAAAAATCCATTTCCTGGGGATTGGATGAGATTAAAATGTTCGTTACTACAACATGTACCGACAAAATTTTATTGGAGTAATGTGCTAAAACAAAACATAAAACCAATAGGAGAATAAAACCTCTAATAAAAGAGGTATTAAAAAATAATTTTTTAGATGATTCTTGACATTAGTATATTATTTTAAATCTCTAATAGTGAATGGGTATGATGGATTCAATCCATCCTGAAGAAAGGTTCCATGAAAGTATTTAAAAATAATTAAGATGACTTAATTTCCACTCTAATCATCCATGTGAGGTGAGTATGTCTTCATTTTCAAAATCTCAACACGATGACTCAGAAGGATAATTTTACTCTTCCATTAATGTTCCAAATTATAGGGAGACTATATGAGAATAATTTTTTTTTTATTTTCTAGATGAATATTATGGTTAAAATGAAATTATTTAAACCTAGAAGTTTACAAAAAAACAACTATTTCCTATTATTTTCTAACCTTTAACTATAAATTAATGTAATTGGGAATATGAAATGCACAAATGAAATTTCAAAAATTCAGGATAAAAATCATTAATGATATGTCTGATGAATCCCTAGATATTTCCATGGATGAATTTCCAATGTATGGATGATAATATGATGTTTTATTAAATAAACTATTTTTAGTTTTGGAGTTATTTTAAGATAATTTCATTGTTCTAAACTTGGAAAGGTTTCATTTTATGGTTCAAGGAGGTAGAATCCACACACATAAGATATCCTAATGAAGTTTTTTCGTATATACATATAAGTGATTAAACACTTACATTTACCCATGATGGTGAATGGTATTGGGAGTTTTCTAGGGAACATGGGGTTTTACACTACTTTATTCAAGATTTGAAAAAAAGGGTTTCCTACTAACACACCTTCAAAGTACATTAATTTTTAATTCATTGAAAAGTGTCATTCGTAATTCTAATCCCTAATGAATATACTAGAGGTGGATCCTATTATAATATCACATTATTGAGACACATATATCAAATTTATGTTTTACGACGTAAATATTACTATGAGTAGAATTTTTAGGAAAGAAAATTGGACATTTATTTATCCACATTTATTATATATGTCACACACTAAATTAATTTCATGAAATTTAAATAAACATAGGAAAATGGTTTTTATTCAATGTTTTCTCTTTTGAAATGTTCCACCCATACCTTGTGATTTCTAATATAGTGGTCTATACAAATCTTGTTGTACTAAAACACCTTCTAAGAAAAATGGATTCCAAAAATTTATTAATAGGATATATCCTACTACTTCATGAACAAGAAATTGTAATTAATGGAATAAAATGGAAAAAAAATTTCATCGATTATCACTTATATACACATCAAATTTTATGTTTTTAATATTGAAATTATTTGAGATTTGAGGAGAAATTTCCTTATGAAATGATGTTTAATATAAATACCAAATCCCAACCATAGTTTTTTTCATATTGAAAACTAGTATTCCATTGGATAATTTTACCACCACATCTCCTACCAACATAATATGAAATTATTTATCGAGGAATCACACTACTACTAGGACGATCCACCACTATTTATGTTCTACGCTTACAACTTAATGCGACATTATATCCTAAGATATGAAGTTCAAAGAATACTAGAGATGTGTAACACATTACCAATATAATAACATAATTAGAAGGAACACACTATTCTTATGATGAAAAAAATGACAATAAACTATCCTATACTCCATCGAGTTTGGATGAGTTTTTTTCAAAGTTATGATCAGTGCCTGTGAATATAAACCATTAGAAAAAGAATCCATATTCTGCATAATCAAATTAAATAAGCTTAAATTTTCATCTTATACAGAACCTATTTTATTATCAAATGCATAATTATCATGGAAATTTTTTATCCTAATTGATATAGACTACATTTTGAAGAAGTTAGAACGTGATCCTAGCACCGATGACACAAATACATTATCCAATAAAATTTAATTGATTTTTTTTTCTAGAGATTTCGGTTTTTCCAATTTCTCAATAGTGATTAAAGAGATGAGTTTTCAAATAATTTCATTGATGTACTTATCATAAAATATGGAATATATTTTTAAAATAGAATTCCCACCACCCTTAGATAAGAAATCATTTTTAATTCTATAATATGGAAGCTAAAAAAAATTATAGAAAAGGCAGTGTCCACATGTATAATGGGGCGGTGTCTCAAATTAGATTATGAACATTGCTAATATCATAAAGCGTATAAATCACCCACTAGCACTACTATTTTTTATCTTGTTTATTGGAATTCTTGTCACATTACAGCTAAATTAGTGCATCAATCTTGTTGGGAAATTAGGAAACTAAAAATTGATGAAAAATATATATATCAGTTATAATTCTAGAAACAATGATATTGAAGAAATCATAAGGGGATCTTATGAAAATTCACATATTTATAAATAAAAATAAAATGAAATCCCATGATAAATTAACTGCACGAATAATTTTCACTCAAGATTATAAATTTATAATTTTTACAAATTAATTGAAACTATTCCCCCATGATATTGAAATATCAATGGTTGGGTCCATTTAATATCCATATATTTTCCCCAATTGGAATTAAAATTCATCATGTTTATATATCACCCATTATGGTCAATGGAAAATGGAAAAATATTTAGCAAGAACTATTTCATGATAGGTGTGACCTTTAATTAAAATATATATGATCCCATTGTTTATTCATTAAGATAATGATGTATTCGTTAGAGATTTATTATAAGAAACAATATTTTTTGTTTAATATATTTTCTCTGTATTTATAGGACCATTTTTTTCTTTTCCACCATTTTTTTTCATCAGTTTCCAAAACATTTTTCTATACAATTATTTTTTCTATGATCTATATGATTTATAAAAAATATTGTGTGCATCTTCTAATTTTCTACTACAATATTATTTAACCCCAATGTACTAGTTCTTTATCTTGTTTAGGTATTTTGTTTCTAATAATTTTATGTAGGTAGAAAAATTTCCCATCAACATCTTGAAAGATCCCCCATGGCTTGACATTCACTATAGGGATCTATAGATACCTTATCACAAAGTATTAATTTCCATTTTTATCTATACCTATATCGAGATATATTCTCTATCACATTCTAAAATTGTGTATAGTGATATTAATTTTCTGTGTCGATGATCCCTTACTGATCAATATTTTCAATAAATAAGGATTTTGTCGTTTTCTCATTACTCTTTGATGAATTTTTAATTAAAATCATTCTTTAAAATTAAATATCGGTATGCACATTCAAATAAAAGACTACATTTTGTTGGATATTGTTGAAATCAATTTTTATTCCAGTTTATAATTTTATTATGATTATTGAGTTGTGTAGTTTAATTATAATTCTAGATTTATAAAATTCCTTTTGATTGAATTATTACTTTATACTATTACCTATGTGATTTTGAAATATTTTTTTTAGTTTTTCACTTCTTGAGAGGATTCCAATATTACATTGTCATATTCCTTTTGGTGCATATTTCCATAGACATAATTGAGAGATGTAATCCAATCATAATGTTAACTGGATACTATCTGAGGGTGATATTGAGTATATAAACTGTTGAAATTATTGGGGAAATATTTGTGGAGCTACTTATCTTGAAACCCACATATATAGCTATAATTCATTATCCCCCTGTCAGAATGAATATCCTTATTATGATTAAGTCATTTCAAGGCCATTATCACTTCATACCAAACTCTTGGTACTATATATGATTTTATTTTGAGAAAGTGTTGGGAATTTTCAACTATTACATACATGTCATGTCATTTTAAGGAGACATATAGTGTTATTTTCACCAGGTTGATATGAAATGTTTCATGATTATATTCAGTAATAATTAGGTATTATTTTGAAAATAAAAATCTATTAAATAACTTTTCAAATAAACTCCATGTAAAAATTGGTTGTTGTATTAGGAATGTACAAAATCCCTAATACTAAACTGGACAATTATATGATATATCATATTTAGATATGATATGGGGGTGATACATGGCAAAGGCATGTGTTTCAAAAAAAAGGATTAGGGACTATTCTGTATGGTTTATTGAGAATATAATAGACTCATTTAATAATATTTGGTGGAAAAAGAAATTTTAGTCAATGAATACATTCTTTATTTCATTTTTCATTTTTATCATGAATTATAATATAGACTATAAATCATTTTTGAGCATCAATTTTATCCTCTACAGACGATTCCTCAAAATTAGAGACACTTCAACCATATTTTTTATGCCATCATGATTAATTATTTTATTAATATTTTTAGATTGGTGATATTAGAAAAATGATTTCCTATGGTTATGATCATTTATTCAGGGTTTAATTATAAATAAAATTATATTTTACCTTGACTGATGAGAATGGAATAATTGGGAGATGAATTGAGAAAATGGTATAACATCAAAACAATAATTTTGAAATTTTAATGAAAAGAAGAAATAATTTTAACAAACATATAAAATATGAGGAATGACAGATTTTCATTGAAGGATTGATTTTGTTGGACATTATTTTTATACATGCACATTATTTTATATTCATGGTTGTAAATCATTTTTCCTACTTTAAAATTATTTGATTTGGAATCCCAATTGAGATTATTTTTTCATGAGAATATGAAATCGGTCATGTTTGGGGTAATATGATAAAAAAAATTTATATATACATATTAGAAATATTTTTTTAATGATTAATTAAGAATTATTCATAATACAATATGTTTTGATGCATTTTAGTAGGAAATTTAGAATTTGGAATTTGGGGTTCAGATGACGACTTTCTGGAACATTCAAAGATGGGATAGTTAATGTTGTGATTTCAATGTATAAAACATGTATTCTTTGAGACAAAAAACTTATGTGAGCCAAATTCCAACCGATGAATCTATAGTACATGGATTTAACCAAGTAAATCACATGTATCCTGATTAAATTATTCGAAAGACTAAAATTTCAATCTTAATGGGATATTTTTAGTGAGATAAAAACAAAACCTGAAAAATTCAAATTTTGAATCCCCCTAAAGGTACAATCCATGAAATATGAGTGTTCCAAAATACATGGTGAAATTTTCATATCTAAAGTACACGATGGGCTTACCAGTTATGCATCATGAATTTTCTGAAATGGAATCCACAAAAATTTGTTAAATGATTTTCATCATATACTCATCATGTAACCCTCAGCAATGTTTATATGTGAACATCCATGACACTTAGAATCAGTTGGACCCTACAAATCATTTCCTCCTTTTTTATAATTTGTATATTTTCCGAAATAATTCAATAATTTTTATATCACTTTATTTTAATATGTTATTTATTCTTTTTCTACCACTTCCCATTTCAAGGCTCCTATATTGTTTGTTTATGTTCCAGCATTCTAATTTCAATTATAATTATCGTTAATCCTTGATATTTGATGTTTTCTTAATTGTTTCATCAGTCAAACCTATTTTTATTGATTTATTATGGGTTAATGTTATGATCGATTCATTATGAATCATTTATTTACTAGGTTTATCATACTTACAATTGTTTCATAAACATTAATTTAACACCGTCATTTGTCGCTAATTCACATAGGGTTAAGGGTTGAGGTTAGGGGTGGATAAAAAAATGAATATCTAAATAGAAATATGGTAATAGTATGGATAGTAATTTAGATACATTTTTATCTCAATATTTTTTTACCACCCTGAACACGGGAGATGAAATTGAATGACAGAACGATAGTTGGTGATGAGAAATTTATGCCCAATAGCTTTTGATACTTTCTACCAAGAACACAATCTTATTGCACCATGGTTTTTGACTATATCTATAATAAATAATAGTTTTATATTAAGTAGATAAAATTGGTTAGAATAAGAAAAATTTGTGTTCTTTTCACCACATTTCAGCCTAATCCATGGTCTATCAAGTGCAATATTTATGATTATCTTTTCCCTAAACCATAAAATTTATCGTGAACCATAAATTTTATAAGAATTTAAAACTCATAAAAATAGTTAATATAAAAACCAATAAAAAATGATATCATGAGGACTCAATGAAAATGTTTGTAAACACTATTTATCTTTTTAACAGATACCATTGTAGGATCAAAACCACTATCGATTATGCTAGGAAAATGAAGGCTAGTTATAGTTTGGGAAATATAAATTCTAATATGATAAATTCTTAGGAATAATCAATGATTCCATTCAGGCCAGTCAATTATTATAGTTTAGAAATGGATTAACATGTTTATTATTCTTTTTATATTTCCATTAATGAAATTTTTGTTATCATATAAGGTTTTCAAATGTTTTTATTAGGTTTTATGGGTGAGTAGAAACAATGACGAATTAAAAATAAACTCATATATATTTTACATAAAAAGAGAACATTTTTCATTTTAAAAGATTTTTTGTTAGATAAATGGATTCTAAGGTGAATTTTACAACATTTAATATATAATTTTTACATAATTGTCATTACATGATTCCCTAAAACTCTAAACCATTAAATATATTTAGGAATGAAATGAAATGAATTATTATTCTAAAATTAAATTATGGTTTGAAAAAAGGACCTATCATTATAGTTGGTATCATTAGAGGGTTGATATAATTTTAGGGATTAAGATAATATATGTCAGTACCCTTAAGAGATTATGATTTATGATTATTGTGATATAGAATTTGAATATTACCATGTTTATCAATTGAAAATATGACTTTTTAGAATGGGATTGCATAGAGAAAATTGGGATGTAGAAGTATGAAGGTATAATGAGGATAACATCTTTTCAAATCAATATACTTGAATGGTTGGAAATAGATTGATATAGTTTCTAGTAGTAATATATAATTTAACACACATTATAAATGGAAGAATTATCCATAAAATAAATCCATCATGTTCAATACATGGGAACATGTATATTGTAGTCAATTTTTTTGAAACAAAACACCTGAGTATTTAGTTGATCATCTGAACCTATGATATTATAATGATGTGTTAAATCCATGGAGAATAAATTAAATGTCATGGGTTATTATAAAAGTCACAATATAACACTTGTTATTTACTATTTTGTGATAAAACTAATCGGTAGTGGTGAACAGTTAAGAACAACCGTGAAAGAAAAGATATTAACGCCTTCAAATGGGATTTATTAAATAAAAATTTTCATTATAAAAATTTTCATAAGGATATTTGACATAGGAGTTAAAAAATATTATAATTGTTGAAATTCGTAGATTTTGTTATCATGTATGAATTAAACATCACATGTTAGGAATGGAACACATAAAATTTCATCTGAGATGTTGATAGTAAAATTATTCAATATTACTCAATATTGAAGCTAAGATATCAAAGGATATCGGATCTCATGAATTTAAATTTTATGAGAATCTTGATTTATGTTATATGGATTTTGAAATAGAGTATTCCAATGATCGTGGGTCCTAAAACAAAAAGTGTAAAAATATTTCCAAGTAGAAAGAAAATGGGAAGAATCCATTAAGAAAATCAAAAGGTAAAATAATAAAGCTCATGTAATATTAAAATTTTGGTAGAAATCACCATATAAAATGTCTTCTAAAATCTGGGAACTGT
The DNA here is from genome assembly GCA_963277665.1 of Viscum album. NCBI lineage: Eukaryota > Viridiplantae > Streptophyta > Magnoliopsida > Santalales > Viscaceae > Viscum > Viscum album. The sequence continues at coordinate 2,035,881,844 of OY728164.1, forward strand.
TTTTGATATGTTATATTTTAAAATTTGGCTTATGATAGAAAAGATAAGGACTGCAATAATGATTGGAAAATAATATAAAGATATGGGTAATGGGTTTTAATTATAATGAAATATTTTTTTTGTAATTAATTTTAAAAAGATAAAAAAAGGAAGGGAAGTATTCAATATTACTTGAATAATGGTGTGGATAGATCCTCTGTAACAACTTTACTAGATGTTGGACAGTCTAGTGATGTGGAATTATGTACATTACTTTTTGTTATGATAATTTTAATTTCTTGTTTTATTTAGGGCCAAAACATTCATTCATTTCGTATAACATTACTTGAAAATTTTATATTTTACAAAAATACATTCTTCTATAACATTTGGTAGAAAAAGTTGCGGGTAGTGTTAAGGAAAGATGAAGTTGAAAAAATATATTTTTTGTTCATGGGATATGGTTACATGAAAATATTATTGTCATTCAACTTTTAGAGTTTTATTTTAATCCAAGTGTGGATTGGTTATTAGTTTATAATACTGATATATATTATTTACATGAATATATTGTTTTTTGTAATGCATTTTAGTTTTTATAAAATAATGAATTCATTAGTTTGATAACATGTTGAGAATTTGAGAAACTGCTTAAATATCTCAATGAATTTCATCTTGCACATATTTATGATTAGGATAATACTCAAATTAGTAATTTTACTATAGTAAATTTATATTCTAATGTATTTCATGATTAATTTTCAGGTAACATACATGATATGGAGATTGAATCTAAGGTTGACGTAGTTACTAATGTGAAGGAAATGTCAAAACATCCTTATCAAATATCTTAAGTTGAAATTTTTTACCAGAAAATATAGTTATAATATTTACATGATAAGGTGTTTATTCATCCTAACACTTCACCATGGGGTGTTCATATATATTTTTTTCAAAAATAATGATGGTTCCATGTGTCTTTTGAAGGATTATCATCACTATTATGAATAAATATATGTTGGCTCATCAAGATGATTTATTTGATCTTATCTAGGTAGATCATTATTAATTAAATGTTATTCTCCATTATAGATTCCATCCAATAGACCGATATGAAGGATGAAATTATGGTAGTAGAATTTTAGTCCAGGTATGGGAATTTTGAATCTGTGGGCATTTCCTTTTGTTTGAAAAATGATCTATCCTTATCTATGGAACTTATGAATAGATTTTTCTTCGATGTCATTCATAAATATTATGTAGTGTTTATATATTATATCCAAATATATTCATAATAGTTATGATTGTCATGAGAAACATTTGGAGTTGGTTTTCAATCCATGAACAATAGCTATATAGAATGTTTAGTAATTCAGAATTCTGGTTATGTAAGATTTATTTCCTTAGATATATTTTAATTAAGTATAGAATTAATTATTATATGTATAAAATGAAGTGGTAGAAGGGTTTTTGTGACATAAAAATGGCATCATGATTCTTAGTATTTATGAATTAGGGAGTTACCACTGATGGTTTATTGAAATCATTGATTGGTTATATAAACCATTAGCTATGTTAACATGAAATTAAGTTAACTCCAATAAGAAAAATTGATAAATGTTTCTTGGAATTGAAAATATGATTATAAAATTCTATAGTTTGTGAATTTATATCTATAAATTGTGAATTTTCTATATCTAAAATTATTATTTATTCAATGGACAAGGTTGTGTTATAATACAATATGATTAGGTAGTTTCTTATGTCACTAGTAGAAAAATAGCCTTTATCATAGGCATTTTAATGACATTTATTAGAGACCTACATTAAAAGTATTTCACAAAGAATTTTTCCATCCATTTTATATAAAACCGACACTAATGCATTTTGGACCCTAAATTATTGTGTTATTTATATCGAAATCCGATGCCCAAATTTAAATAGATAAATCTTTTGGTGTCGTTTTTCATAAAAACCAATGCCAAAAGATAAATAAACAAGATTTTACCTATTGTTTTATTTTCAAAAAACAAACTTGAAATTTGACTAAAATTGGTTATTATAACTTATAATCCTTGAATTTATTGGTAATAGATAAAAAAATGACTTACACATCAGAAGGAATAAATGTCAGAAGCTAAACATATCTAGTAGAAGTTTTAGAGAGGTATAAATTTAAAAAGTCAAAACATTTGATCAATAGATCTGTTTGATCTAAATGACCACTCTTATAAAATTTTAGAAGTAAGTATAGATGTTGGATATCGTTTTTGACATCCGTTTTTTGTAAAAATGATTCTAAAATCTAGTTTTATTAACTTTTTTAAATCTAGTTTTTTTATAAAAATCATCACCAAAAGTTATCAAATGATCTTTTTTCATCAGTTTTTTGCAAAAAAATGGTGTAAAATATGATTTCTAATAGTTTTTCATTTTTCCTAACCTTCAAATTGATTAAAATTGGAGGATATATAGACTTACGGATCAAAATTTATTGATGTTAGAATATGAACTACTCTAAGAGAATTCATAGTGAAGTAAAAATTTCAATGGTCATAACTTTTGAGCTATAACTCGGTTTGATCCAACTAACCTCACAAATAAAACCTTGATGCCAAGATAAACGTGGGAAATCCTTTTTCCCAACATTTTTTAAAGAAGTAATTCCAAAATCATGTTTCAATAACTTTTTCTGTTGGTTTTTGGAAAAATTTATACCAAAAGTAAAAAAACTATCTTTTTCCATAATGTTTTTCCAAAAATCAATGTCAAATATGATTACCATGATTTTGTATTTTTCATGACCGTTGAATTGACTTATCTTAGAGCAAAACTAGACATATGTATCGAATGTTAAGAATATCAGAAGCTGAACTTATCTAAGATAAGTCTTAGATAATTACAACATTTTAAAGTCATAAATTTTGATATATAACAAAATTTGATCTAAATAACAACTACAATTAAATCGTAGAAGTCCAATTACATGTTTGAAATCTTTTTTGACATCAGTTTTTGAAAAAAAACCAAAATACAAATGTTAAAAAAATATATTTTTTCATCGATTGTTTCCAAACCCCAATGTCAAAAATGATTACCAAGATATATTATTTTTCTTAACCTTCTAATTGACTGGTCATGGAAAAAAAATGTACATACGAATCAAATTTTATGGATGTTGGAACATGAAGATCTCTAAGAGAAGTCCTATAGAAGTCCAAATTTTAAAAGTCCAAAAATTTGATCAATAACTTCATTTGATCTGAATGAAAACTAAAATAAAATCTTAGAAGACAAGATACATTTTGAAATATTTCTTTACCTCAGGTATTTTAAAAACCTGATTCCAGATGATAGTTTAATTACAATTTTTCATCAATTTTCATAAAAACTGACACCCCTAGTTAAAAATAATAGCATCTGTATTCAGTTGTTTTCATAAGATGACCCCAAATATGATTACCAATATTTTGTTTTTTTTTATGATTCTAATTGACTGGTCTTGGAGAAAAACTGACATACAGATCAAAAGTTATGGATGTCAGAAGATGAATATATTATATAGACGTCTAAGAGATGTACAACATTCAACAGTCATAACATTTTATTGGACTCCTCACATGTTAATCATGTTTTAATGATCACAAATCTTATTACTATTAATTAATCTCGATCTGCATTGCACATATTTCTAGTGCTCTTCAATCTCTATAATAACTAATCATCATGTTTTAATGATAACAAATCTTATGGATGTTAATTACTCTCTTTATTATTTACAAGTCTCATGCATGATCACAAATCTCACATATAGTATCAATCCATTATGTTTATGATTCAAGTTCTCTTACTCTCTAATGGTTATAATTAATCCATATTCTTCATATTACTGTGTAGGTCCAAATACGTATATTTGTCTAACTATGGACTCACCGTGACCCAGACACTGTGAAGGACTCACCGTGACCCAGACATTGTGAACGACTCACCGTGACCCAGACACCGTGAATGACTCACCGTGACCCAGATACCATGAAGCTCATACTGTGAAGCTCATATCATGAAGCTCATACCATGAAGATCATACTGTGATGAAGACACTGTTTACATAATCACAGTGGCACCATTTCTTAACTTTTTGTCAATATTATTTAAATAATACTAACGGTCATATTTGATATTTTTAATGCAATTAATGTTATTTAATGATAGTTGTTGGCATGTCAGGAAACCGTATCTTGTACCTATGAAAAGGGAATCATTCCTACCTCCAGAACTCATGGAATATAAGGAAGATTAAGACATATTACACGATATAGAACAAAATTGTGGCGTGCAAGTGTGAATATAAAATGAGAAGAAGTTACATACACCAGAGAGCACTATAATGAACAATAAGAACAATCTTGAGAAAGAAAGAGACTTCCAGACTTTTAAAGAATTCTCATGAATACAATCCAACACCACTGAAGAACACACGATGAATCAAGAGATCAGTTTCATTCCTGTAGAAGACAAGATGACCATAACACAATGTTTTTCAACAGAAAAACTAGAGACGGACTTAGAAGCATTCCTAAAAGTCCCCAGCCTTAAACCTTACTTAATCATGACTTATTACAAGATTACACATTGAGGATCTTTTCGGGTTTAGAGTTTTAGATAATTAGATCATAAAACTTGCATTATATTCCACAAATAAACAAAGTGGTTACATAATTATAGTATTCTTCTTTCCCATCAATGGAAACATATTTAAAATAAAACATGGATTCTTTCTTGACACTCCCTTGACATTATCATCATATCATGTACCTTTACCTTGACCTGTGAAAAACATTTAAAAAAAACTTGGGATGAGCATAAAAATATCAGTAAGGGATATAAAAATATATGGAAAGGAATCATGGGTACATATATACATAATAATGAAATAATTATTTACCCATAAAACATAAGCACTTAAACATACCTCATCAAATCATGAATAAATCATAGAAATCATAAGAAAAATAAAGGTAACTTGAGGCATTCATAACATTCTTACGTAGGGAGTAACCCTCTTGGTTACGTTTGGAATACCCATCACAGTATATTCCCTAAATATCTTCGGAGAAACCTTAACGTTACACTCCTTCACGTTACCCAATGCATTAGAGAGCTATATCGGGCTCACACGCCCTTAGTTTATCACGAAACCGCCCGTCTTCATAATAATTCCCAAGAACCTCAACATAATCGTATCACATAAAACATGCATAAAGGAAACATAACATTTCCACCTTTCAATCACAACACATTGATATAAAAACATTATTAAAACCATTTTCAATACCAAAATAAAAGAAAAGTAAAACATGGTATTTATTTTTCTTTTAAAAATAAGGTATGTCTTGTAGAGGAAGCCGAAACTCAAATAATGGTCACGGCGGTGGAGAAGTCGTTGTCGCCACATACGTACGACAAAAACATTACCTTTTGTCGTTTAGTAAATGCTTCGTATAAAAAAGATTCCTTTTGAATAAACGTAAAAGTCAAAGGGGTTTATACACCGTATAAAAGAAGGTTGTGTATAAAACAAAATATGCCTCAATGAAAGTAGATTGAGACGAAGTCCCATACCTCCAGTCCGACTCGACTCGATCTTTCTTTAGTGTCCTGAATAATAAACTTGAGTTAATTTCTACTTGCTTAAGAACAATTTTCAAGTTCATTATTCCTTTTATATCACTTATTGCCATGTCATTAACACTATGTAATTATTTAAGTTAATAACGGTCGTTTTAACGATCATTGGTATTTGAGTCAAAAATAAACCCTTTATAATTACAATTTGTTCATGTATCACTTATATCCAGAATTATAATCATGATGTATATATCATTTATATCCAGTATATACATGCATTTATAATATTACATAATGATTTAGAGATAAGAAATGAAATTCACCGTTCATGGAGACGGTAAGCCGTACGTATGCATGAACGCTACTTTCATTTATATTTCGTATTTTATAGAATGGAATCTTAATTATATAAAGGTATATTATAATTCCAGTATAATATCATATATAATATCATAGTTCCATCCTTTATACATCCCACATATGGTATTTAACGAATCAAATCACTTTGAGGGGGCGGTAGTCCGCACTTCCTTAAATGAAGATATCGCGTTTACCCATAAGGGAAACCATAAAGGTATGCCCAAAATGAAAAATACATAAGCTTAAGGAAGACATAAACATATTATATATCATATATAAATATAGTTAAATCTTAATGGCCACCTTTTAAGGTGTTAAAAGAATGTTGAACAATCATCGTTTCGGGAGGCATAAATTCACCATCCATGGAAACAGTATGTCCTTTAACCATTAGATGTAGGTGTGTGTAAGTGTAGCCCGAATCCTTCTTATAACAACATCCTAGTATATTGAGGATACTGGAGTTGTTACAAAAGAAAATAATAAAAAGAGTTTAGGGGGTTGGAGAAGCAAAATCAAACAAAAGGACTCAAAAAGAAGAAATTACCTTAAAATCGGGTAACTCTCTTAGATTTGAGATCAAAGGCTTCCTTGGTAAGACTTCTGCCCAAAGTGAGGCTTCAAAGAGTAAGAGAGGGATGTGGAGAGCCAAAATGTGCAGGGTGTGGCCGAGCCAAAGGCTTTGGGAGTGTGGGTAAGGAGGTAGAGGTGGGGGCCTTTTATAAGAGGAGAGGAGGGGCACTCTTGGAAGGTAATGAAAAGTCACTTTATTTTAAAATGGTATTCGGATTTAAGATGTCCCACATTGATGTGCTTCGAGGATAAGGTGATAAGGGTTCTAAATCCACCCATACAATAGGTTTTGGCCATGTTTAGGTCTTAGATTTTACATTATCATTCCATTTTATTTAAATCGTTAAATAATGAGGTTATCGCTGCATCATCATGATGTCATAAATAAGTTATTTTATTTTAAGTCTAAAAAATTATAAAAGAAATACTATGATGTAGTAAATCTTTTTTATCTTTCCAATGACTATTTATAATAAAAAATATGATCTTTATAACCTCATGTAAAAATTGTTTTAGTAAAACATCTCATGTTTGTGTCATTTTTACTTTTACATTAAATAAAAAGTTATTTATGTCATTTCCCAACCAAAGTGGCTCCATGGGGTCCCCAAGTTGACCCATGGCTTGTCTTGGTCGGCCATGACACATCAAATGAGGGTAGGACATGTGTCAAGCTCATCTCATACTATAAAAACATTATTTTTACCTTAAACTACACTAATTACCTCTAACCGCGATTAAAAACATAAAAGTTACTATTCACCAAAAAATTATTTTAATCCCATTGAACCACATTTTACTTCTTAATGATAACCATGTATGTCGGATTTTTGAAATTCAAAACACAATGATGGATAAATTTCACTTAAATGGAAAAATCAGGTTTTATAAGTACCACTTAGTGGTTTCACTATTCATAAAAAATTGTAGTTTTTCAGGAAATTACCAAAACATCACCCTAAGCTATATTTGATATTATGAATTCAAAAATGAATTCTATTTTTAAAAATTCAAAACATATAAGTCACATTAATTAATTTAATAATTATGTCCCGCTGTCATGAAAAATAGCAGGTTTTTTTGAAACAATATCTATGAAAAGTTTGGCATTAGTTTATGACCAATTCCTAAGTGAAATTAATAATAGTGACCAACATTGGATTAAATGGTAAAATTATATTCATATTACCCTTTAAGACCAATTAAAAATATATTCTAACCATATAATTAAATTAAATGAAAAAGCAGTTTTGATGTAAAATGCATTATTTTTCACTATTCATTAAAAAATGAACATTGTCAGAAAAATACCAAAAATTTATCCAATGTAAAATTCAATGTCCCAATAATAATGAATATGTTTATTTTGAAAAATATAGATTATAAAATTGTCAAAATATTGATTTAAAAAGGGTTTTCCATCAAAAGGCAGTAAAACAATCTCTTAAAAATGTTAGAGTATTCCATGCTTAAGATTGGATTTATTTTCATTTTAAGCCTTTAAAACACTATCTAATTCATTAATAGACATAGATAAACATATATATTATTCATTACTTAATTGGTATGTTACATCCTTCCCCCCTTTAGAAATTTGTGTCCCCACAATTTATTTACTTATCGAATAAATGGGGGTACTTATCCCTCATTGCATTTTCAGATTCCCATGTTGCCTCTTCCATCATGTGGTTTTTCCAAAAAAACATTACCTGATTAATCATCTTATTCCATATCACTTGCTACCTGTGGTCAAGAATCTGGACCGGTTGTTCCTCATAAGATAGGTTCTCTTCCAGCTAAACTACCACTGGACTCAAAACATGAGATGGATCTGGCATATACTTTCTCAGCATCGAAACATGAAAAACATTGTGTACTTGGGATAAACTCGGAGGTAAAGCCACCCGGTATGCAACTGATCCAACTCTCTCCAGAATTTCATATGGTCCAATAAACCATGGACTCAGATTTTCTTTCTAACCAAATCTCATCACACTTTTCCAAGGAGAAACCTTGAGAAAAACATGATCACCTACCTCGGAAGATAGATCCTTCCTCCGGTTATCCGCATAACTCTTATGCCTACTCTGAGCTATTCTGATGTGCTTCTGAATCAGCTGAACTTTTTCTGCCATCTCTTCTACCAATTCTGGTCCCATCAACTTCCTTTCACCCACTTTATCCCAGAAAGCTGGAGTTCGACACCGCTTCCCATATAATGCCTGAAATGGTGCCATCTATATACTGGAATGAAAACTGTTATTATATGAAAATTCAACCAAAGAAAGATGTTGGTCCCAACTTCCATGATAATCCATAGAGAAAGAACGTAGCATATCCTCCAATGTCTGAATTGTTCGTTCTGACTGCCCATCTGATTGAGGATTAAAAGATGTACTAAAATTTAATTTAGTACCCAACGACTTCTGAAGGCCTTTCCAAAAGTTAGAAGTGAACCTGGGATCACGATCAGATATAATGGAGAGAGGAACTCCATGTAACCTGACTATATCTTTAAGATACAAACGGGAAAGTTGATCTAGGGAAAAAGTATCTCGTATAGCAAGGAAATGAGCAGATTTAGTCTAGCGATCAACAATAACCCAGATTGCATTATTACCTCGAGATGTCTTCGGTAATCCCACAATAAAGTCCATGGATATATTCTCACATTTCCACTCTGGCTGTAACACCCCGAGATTTTATGAAAAATATTCTTTTTAATTTCAATAATGTCTTGTGTTGTACACTACACCAAAAGGAGCTTGCTCAACATGCATCCTTGACTTTCCTTGCATTATACGCAATCATGACCTTCCTCGATAGCGTGTGTAGTACGCAATACCAAGTTTCAACGATATGCTATTAAGATATTATTAAAACTAGCAGTTATGAATAGTAATAACCATTTTTTGAAATTTTTGAAATTTTATCTTTCAAAATGGACTTCATTTTTGGATTTGGAATACCGAAATTAGCCTAGGGTGAAATTTTGGTATTTTTCTGAAAACTTTCAATTTTTGATGAATAGTGAAACCACTAAGTGGTAGGTTAAAAACTGAATTTTGCATAAAACTTAATTTTACCGCTTTTGTGAATGGAATTTCAAAAATCCGACAGACACGGTTAATATCAAGGACTAAAATGTGGTTCAATAAGATGAAAATAATTTTTGGTGAATAGTAACTTTTTACGTTTTTTTACCACGGTTAATTGTAAATAGGGTAACTAGGGGTAAATATGATATTACTATTACCCTAACACATGTCCTAATTCTATTGGATAAGTGTAATTTGACCAAAAACATCCTTATAAATATAATATTACCATTTAGGTCCACTTGGAATAGATTATGACATTTAATATTATTTTATTTAATGAATAGTTAAAATAGTTAAAATCAATGTTTAATAAGTAAATCATTTTTAATATGGGGTTATACATAAGATAAATTAGACTATAAATATTCATTAGAAATCTAAAAAGATTTCCTATATAATGGTATTTTATTTGTAATTTTTAGACATTAAATAATTTAATTTATTTATGACACAATGATGATGCAGTAATTATCTTATTAATGAAATATTGACATAATTGATGTTATAAACACCACAATAAATGTAATTTGAGACTTTTAATGAATTACACTAATTTTTTAGGTTACTATGATATATTAGTGTTGATTTAATCAACTTGGTTCGAACATATAATTCTGTTATGACTTTCAAAAAAATCATATATCAAATAGTGTCAAAATTGACACAAAATAGTTTTTAAATCAAATATTATATTATTAATTGTTATTTTACTCCTAAAAATCTTAGGTTCGGCCACATGACTTAGATAAGGATATATATATTAATAATAAACAATTTTGGGTTCTTTTGGCAAGTTATAGTAAGTGTATTAACCATATAGTGTAAGAAAACAAAAAGACACGGTAAAAGTTAAATTATTTAACTTAGAGTTAAATCTAATTGATAAGGTTACAATAATAACCTAAACTTGTCTAAATCCTATTGATTGATAGGATTTCGACCCATCCCCACTTTAGCTTCGCAATAAGACTCTTTGGAACCATTATAAACCGATTTTGACTTTATTATAAAATAATATTTTGAGATATTACTAAGGTGCCCCTCTCCTCCCTTATAAAAGGACACCTCCTCCCCCTCCTCCTCACACCAATTTGAGCACTCAAGCTCGGCCAACCCCTAAAAAAATCCCTTCTCCACTTCCCTATAATAATCCTAGAGGTCCTGGTCTTCTTCAAAGACCAATCTTAGGTCCCTATGTCGAGGATTCAAAGAGGGGTTTCAAAGAAGAGGTAATACCCATTACTGATCTTTTCAATTTCTTTCTTCTTCAACTTCTTCTTCTTTAGTTGTTTCATGACAAAGTAATAACATCAGTATTAATTACATACTTATATGTTATTATAAATATGAAACAACCCTAATTCACTTTCTATCCATCCTACGGAAAAATGAAATCACCGCGCGTGCGTACGTACGGAATACCGTCTCCACGCCGTGGTGTAATCTATTTTCCGCCACCACATTAATAGGATGGGTATAATGGTGTAATGAGTAACTATATATGATTATTATAAATTGATATTGATACTGAAATATTATACATACACTTCAACACTATTCCAGGACAATGGGAACGATATCATCGCTCGTGCGTACGTACGGACTACCGTCTCCACGACGCGATGAGATTCATTCTCAATGATTAACCATTCATGAATGATTATAAAGTATGTATAATAAATACTAATGAAATATATGACATAATAATGATACTGTATTTATGTAAATTTATATGTATGTCATCTACTTAATTCCATTCACTTCAATAAGGAAACGAAAACAACGTTCATGCGTACGTACGGACTACCGTCTCCATGAACGGTGTATTTCATTCCATTTGTCGGTATATTATATATATATATATATATTCGGAATATATATTATATATAAATCATGTTTTACATTCTGGATATAAGTAATCATGATCCAAGTAATCATATTAATAATTACAAGTTAAAAACACGAACGAAAAATGAGACGATTTTACCCAAAACGCTACTTTAACATGAATTTACAAAAGAACGGGTAATATAAAGTCATAAGTGGACCATATATGATATAATAATAATGAATATGATTCTGTAATAAGTCAATAACATGATTTAAATTATTATATAGGAGGTTCAGACACTTACGAATCAAATCACACTTAAGGTAAGGGAAATATCACAATCTCATTTTTATCCGAGATTGTTCATACTTTGAAATTTACTGGGGTGTATTTTATCATCCACATCCATGTTTACTCAATATGTAATATTATTTACATTCACCTACAATTTTTTAAATCCTATTTTACCCTTCGGTGAGTTTTTAGTAAAATATATGAAAGTAATCTTTTGTCATTTTCCGTACGAGGTACTTTTTTGACTTTTCCGACAAAAGTACGAGAAGAATGTTTTTTTAACTTATACGACATGAATGGATTTTTAAAACATTATTTCCCAGAAGCATCCTTTACATGTTTTCAAGTTTATTTTTAATCAACTTCTTTTAGTTAAAAATTGTATGACATGTTAAGAAAGGAAAAGTGTTTTTGAAGTAGAAAGGATATTTTCCTCAAGAATGAAGTACAAGTGTTTTATCAAAATTATTTTCCATCTAAGATAATAAAGGGTTCTGTTTTTATCCCTATTATTACATTAGTTTATTATGTTATTTTTATGAATTCCTTTATCGTATATGAATTGTTTTATGGTGTCATGATGTTTAAGATTCCCATTTTTATTACATGGGTTATGTTATGATGTATGATTTATGATTTTGTGGCACACATAAGAATGGTATCATTATGAGATGGGTGGGACCTATATCTCCCTCCAATGCATTGGGTAAAGATTTTATATCTCATGAGATAGACATGGCTGGAACGGTAGGTTATACCGGTTCAGTGAAACATGACTGAGATGAGGGTTACTCGATTCAGAAATGGACTTTGTCCACTAAGATAGTCTTGGCAATGAGTCTTGACTAATAAGATATGATTCTCTATGATTATGTGCGTATGCCGAAAAGTTTCATGTTTTAAGTTATTATTATTGTGATTACATTTCACTTCCATGATTTATCCCATGTTATGAAATTATGCTCCCTTTTGCAGGTTATGATTTCCAAAATGTTATGTTCTTTTGAATATGATGTGATTGATATTTCTGTTGTTTACCCTTACTGAGAATTTGAGCTCACCCTTTTATGTTTTCTTTTCCCCAGGATATAAAGAAATGTTTTAGGTAAAAAAAAGGGAAGATCTTTATGGGAGATGTTGAAGATCTCTCACCACGATTAGAAGATTATATTCCGAGTTTCCAAAGACACTAAACTATTACGATCCTTGTGTGTGTGTTTTTGTTATGTACTAAGTATTCTGCAAAAGTAATGTAATGTCCATGTGCGTCAGGCTTCGGGTCTCTACAGTTGGTATCAGAGGAAAGGTTTAGTCAACCTTTGGAAACTAGGATGCGAGAACTTTAGTGAGATTCCTAGAGATATTTCTAAGGTATGTCTAGGGATGTCTCTAAGGTTAAGTATACGTATAGGTTATAGTCCTAGAATTGCGCTAATGATCTTATAATTTAACCTAAGATGTTAGATATTAAGGGTACTCCCCCTTTTATAATGTTGTTTTCCCTAGCATGATTTTGGCCTCTCACACTATTCTTTTTGGGTTTTAGACGATGGCTGGAACCCAAGGAACCGTGTTGATCAATGCAATGGACAATGCAATGATTGTCCTCCTGAACAAACAAATGTTATGGGAGATGGAGTGCAAAATATTATTTCTATACTTACACAAGCTATGAATCATTCTGGACTTCCAAATGAGCAGAGAAGGGAACAATATTATATTGAGTCCTTCATGAGGCAACGTCCACCTTCTTTCAGTGGGTCTTCTGATCCACTTGTTGCTGAACAATGGATCAGTAACACCGAATAGATATTTTCAGTTCTTCAATGTTCTGATCCTGATAAATTCATCTTAGCAGTGTATCGTTTGGAAGGTGATGCTGATCAATGGTGTAATCTTATTAAGAATACATGGAAAAGGGATGAAATTGAGTCCATGGAATGGGACGAGTTCAAGAACTTATTTTTCAATAAGTACTTCCCTCGTATTCTTCGAACAAAGATGGAGAAGGAGTTTCTTGAACTAAAGCAAAAGGATGATGAATCTGTTGGTATATACGAAGCGAATTTTACAAGACATGCAAGGTATACATCGGGCATTATCATCCAACCTGGAAGTAAAGTTGATCGATTCTTCAGTGGCTTAAAACCAAATCTTCGAAGGGCATTAGCTATAAGAGACTTCTGTAGCTATGACGAAATTGTGCGTTGTGCTCTCAAGGTAGAAATGGAAGTTGGTGTTACATATCCATCTCATGGTTTTGACAACAAACGAAAGATGGAGTTCAAGGAGAAATCTCAGAATAATGGTGAAAAGAAGATGAATGTTTCCTTATGCTCAAAGTGTGGAAAGAAGCATGGTGGAGATTGTCTTAAAGGGACTAGAAAATGTTTTTTAAGTGTGGAAAAGAAGGTCATTGAGAAGCTGAGTGTCGAGGTAATTGAAAAAGGGTTTCTAATGATGTGAATAAAGCAAACACTGCAGAGAACGTACCACCAACACTTCAATGCTTCAAGTGCAAGGAAATGGGGCATTATGCTAATAAATGCCCTAATCCAAGGGTTAGTGATGATCAACATGAGCAACCGTTTAAGGAAAAGGACAAAGGGAAGTCACATGCGATCACTATTGGTGATGTTGAATATGACAACGATGTGGTGGAATGATTAAGTGTGTATGTAATGGGATTCCAAAATAATGTTGTATATAGTATCGTGGAATATTGGAATATTTATGTTTTGGATTTCAATAATTTTATGGTACCGGTAACCATGAATTGTGATTGAGAAATTTTTGGTAAACAGATGATATGAGCATAATGAAGGGATAAGAAGATAATGAGATTTTTGATTGTATTCATGAGCTCATGATTGATATAAGGACTAAGTGATATCATGGTTTGAGTATATAGAATTTTGAGGATTTTGGTATGTGGAAAGTGTTAACATTTAACTACATTCATGTTTTCACTAAGGTTCAATGGGTATTTATTCTTCAGAAGAATATATGATTAAGGTATTCACATGTTTGTAATTTGACCAACAAGATATATCTTATGATATATGGGGGATAAATGATGGCATTCACGTGATTATTCTGTGACATTTCAAGTAATCAATTTCTTTATACTATGAGCTTGGACCGAAGTATTTTAGATAAGCATAAAGATTAGAATGGATTATGTTGGACATAAGTTAGGATAAATTTTTTTTCGATATTATTGATGGGATGTTATAGTAATATAGCTTTAGAAAAAGGACAACCTGCAGGACGGGCGACAGCCCATCGCGTCGGACAAGGCTGTGGGAATCAAACCCACAACCGAAGTGCGACTGGCCTTTATCGCCTACCACTGGCCTACAGGATGTCCCTGGCTAGTAGAAAGTAGTTTTATTTTTTTAAGCGGTATTATATATGAAGTATAAGTTCATTTTTGGAACCATATAAGATTAACCATAAGATGGACTTATAACTTTTGCTAACCATTTGTTTGAAAGAGATGGAATAACCCATCATTCTATCACATGATTTGCTAACAATGAAAAATTAAACTTCATTTCTTTAAGAGATAAAGTGGAAATTGTCTAAAGAACGACAAACGGTGAGACTATACCAAAATAACAAAAGTATTTCTTCTAATTCCAATTTCATCAACTTTAGGGAAATGATCTTGAAAACCAAAAATTTTGTCTTAGTGCTCTTATATCTGATGAATCAGATGGTACCTTAGATCGTCACAAATTTATGGCTTTGTGATTGCTAGCTTTTCCATAGCCATGTTCTCTACCACTCTCCATCAAAACATGATGTTTAGATTTCTCATCCATATCCATATTTTCACCTATGTGGAAACCCAGTGATTAGTTTATTTGGGTAACCGTTACGTTTCATACTTTTGTTTTTAAAGATTGGTTTTGGTATTCCTTTTTACAATGTGGGTTTCGATTAAAGAAACTTTCGAATAGTAAACCATTTATAACCCTGATGAATTTCGAGGGTGAAATTCATTTTAAGGGGGGTAGAATGTAACACCCCGAGATTTTAAGAAAAATATTCTTTTTAATTTCATTAATGTCTTGTGTTGTACGCTACACCAAAAGGAGCTTTCTCAACACGCATCCTTGACTTTCCTTGCATTATACGCAATCACGACCTTCCTCGATAGCGTGTGTAGTACGCAATACCGAGTTTCAACGATATGCTATTAAGATATTATTAAAACTACCCGTTATGAATAGTAATAACCACTTTTTGAAATTTTTGAAATTTTAACTTTCAAAATGGACCTCATTTTTGGATTCGGAATACCGAAATTAGCCTAGGGTGAAATTTTGGTATTTTTCTGAAAACTTTCAATTTTTGATGAATAGTGAAACCACAATGTGTAGGTTAAAAACTGAATTTTGCATAAAGCATAATTTTACCGCTTCTGTGAATGGAATTTTGAAAATCCGACAGACACGGTTAATATCAAGGACTAAAATGTGGTTCAATGAGATGAAAATAATTTTTGGTGAATAGTAACTTTTTACTTTTTTTTACCACGGTTAATAGTAAATAGGGTATCTAAGGGTAAATATGATATTACTATTACCCTAAAACATGTCCTAATTCTATTGGATAAGTGTAATTCGACCAAAAACAACCTTATGAATATAATATGACCATTTAGGTCCACTTGGATTAGATTATGACATTTAATATTATTTTATTTAATGAATAGTTAAAATAGTTAAAATCAAAGTTTAATAAGTAAATCATTTTTAATATGGGGTTATACATTGGATAAATTCGACTATAAATATTCATTAGAAAGCTAAAAAGATTTACTATATAATGGTATTTTATTTGTAATTTTTATACATTAAATAATTTAATTTATTTATGACACAATGATGATGCAGTAATTATCTTATTAATAAAATATTGACATAATTGATGTTATAAACACCAAAATAAATGTAATTTGAGACTTTTTATGAATTACACTAATTTTTTAGGTTACTATGATATATTAGTGTTGATTTAATCAACTTTGTTCGAACATATAATTCTGTTATGAATTGCACAAAAATCATATATCAAATAGTGTCAAAATTGACACAAAATAGTTTTTAAATCAGATATTATATTATTAATTGTTATTTTATTCCTAAATATCTAAGGTTCGGCCAAATGACTTACATAAGGATATATATATATTAATAATAAACAATTTGGGGTTCTTTTGGCATGTTATAGTAAGTGTATTAACCATATAGTGTAAGAAAACAAAAAGACACGGTAAAAGTTAAATTATTTAACTTAGAGTTAAATCTAATTGATAAGGTTAAATTAATATCCTAAACTTGTCTAAATCCTATTGGTTGATAGGATTTCGACCCATCCCCACTTTAGCATCGAAATAAGACTCTTTGGAACCATTATAAACCGATTTTGACATTTTTATAAAATAATATTTTGAGATATTCCTAAGGTGCCCCTCTCCTCCCTTATAAAAGGACACCTCCTCCCCCTCCTCATCACACCAATTTGATCACTCAATCTCGGCCAAACCCTGCCAAAATCCCTTCTCCACTTCCCTGTAATAATCCTAGAGGTCCTGGTCTTCTTCAAAGACCAATCTTAGTTCCCTAAGTGGAGGATTCAAAGAGGCGTTTCAAAGAAGAGGTAATACCCATTACCGATCATTTCAATTTCTTTCTTCTTCAACATCTTCTTCTTTAGTTGTTTCATGAAAAAGTAATAACATAAGTATTACTTACATACTGATATGTTATTATAAATATGAAACAACCCTAACTCACCTTCTATCCATCCTACGGAAAAATGAAATCACCGCGCGTGCGTACGTACGGAATACCGTCTCCACGCCGTAGTGTAATCTATTTTCCACCACCACCTTAATAGTATGGGTATAATGGTGTAATGAGTAACTATATACGATTATTATAAAGTGATATTGATACTGAAATAGTCTACATACACTTCAACACAATTCCACGACCATAGGAACAATATCATCGCTCGTGCGTACGTACGGACTACCGTCTCCACGACGCGATGAGATTCATTCTCAATGATTAACCATTCATGAATGATTATAAAGTATGTTTAATAAGTACTAATGAAATATATGACAAAATAATTATACAGTATTTATGTAAATTTATATGTATGTCATCTACTTAATTCCATTCACTTCAATAAGGAAACGAAAACAGCGTTTATGCGTACGTACGGACTACCGTCTCCATGAACGGTGTATTTCATTCCATTTATCGGTATATTATATATATATATATATATATATTATGAATATATATTATATATAAATCATGTTTTACATTCTGGATATAAGTAATCATGATCCACGTAATCATATTAATAATTACAAGTTAAAAACATGAACGACAAATGAGACGATTTTACCCAAAACGCTACTTTAACATGAATTTACAAAAGAACGGGTAATATAAAGTCATAAGTGGACCATATATGATATAATAACAATGAATATGATTCTGGAATAAGTCAATAACATGATTTAAATCATTATACAGGAGGTTCGGACACTTACGAAGCAAATCGGACTTAAGGTAAGAGAAATATCACAATCTCATTTTTATCCGAGATTGTTTATACATTGAAATTTACTGGGGTGTATTTTATCATCCAAATCTATGTTTACTCAATATGTAATATTATTTCCATTCACCTACAATTGTTTAAATCCTATTTTACCCTTCGGTGAGTTTTTAGTAAAAGATATGAAAGGAATCTTTTGTCATTTTTCGTACGAGGTACTTTTTTGACTTTTCCGACAAAAGTACGAGAAGAATGTTTTTTTTAACTTATACAACATGAATGGATTTTTAAAACATTATTTCCAAGAAGCTTCCTTTACAAGTTTTCAAGTTTATTTTTAATCAACTTCTTTTAGTTTAAAATTGTATGACTTGTTAAGAAAGGAAAAATGTTTTTGAAGTAGAAAGGATATTTTCCTCAAGAATGAAGTTCAAGTGTTTTATCAAAATTATTTTCCATCTAAGATAATAAAGGGTTCCGTTTTTATCCCTATTATTACATTGATTTGATTATGTTATTTTTATGAATTCCTTTATCGTATATGAATTGTTTTATGATGTCATGATGTTTAAGATTCACATTTTTATTACATGGGTTATGTAATGATGTATGATTTATGATTTTGTGGCACACATAAGAATGGTATCATTATGAGATGGGTGGGACCTATATCTCCCTCCAATGCATTGGGTAAAGATTTTATATCTCATGAGATAGACATGGCTGGAACGGTAGGTTATACCGGTTCAGTGAAACAGGACTGAAACGAGGGTTACTCGATTCAGAAATGGACTTTGTCCACTGAGATAGTCTTGGCAATGAGTCTTGACTAATAAGATATGATTCTCTATGATTATGTGTGTATGCCGCAAAGTTTCATGATTTAAGTTATTATTATTGTTATTACATTTCACTGCCATGATTTATCCCATGTTATGAAATTATGCTCTCTTTTGCAGGTTAAGATTTCCAAAATTTTATGTTCTTTTGAATATGATGTGATTGATATTTCTGTTGTTTACCCTTACTGAGCATTTGAGCTCACCCTTTTATGTTTTCTTTTCCCCAGGATATAAATAATTGTTTTAGGTAAAAAAAGGGAAGATCTTTATGGGAGATGTTGAAGATCTCTCACCATGATTAGAAGATTATATTCTGAGTTTCCAAAGACACTAAACTATTACGATCCTTGTGTGTGTGTTTTTGTTATGTACTAAGTATTCCTCAAAAGTAATGTAATGTCCATGTACGTCAAGATACGAGTCTCTACACTGGCACTGGTAAAGGCTGAAGCATCCCTTTCGGTTACTGCCGCTCTGCATTAACATGCTGACAAGTCAAACACTTCACAGTAAAATCAGCAATATCTCTTTTCATTCCATCCCACCAGTAATACTCCCGCATATCTCTATACATCTTAGTACTGCCCGGATGAACTGAAAACGGAGAACTATGAGCTTCACATAACAACTCTCTCTTCAACTTTGAATCACAAGGCACACACAATCTGTTCCCAAATCTCAAAACGCAATCATTATCAATGTTGAATTCAGGAAACTTACCTTTCTGAACCAGCTCTACCTTTTTCTGCAACTCACTGTCTTGCTTCTGTGCTTTCTTGATTCTATCTGATAGAGATGATCTCACTGATACCTGAAACAAAACAGAAGAACTTCCTGCACCAACAACTTCTATGCCAAAGTTCATCAAATCCTTAACCAAAGGATCACGTTCCAAACTCAAAATTTCTAATGAAGCATTACTTTTTCGACTCAAAGCCTCAGCCACTTTATTTGCTTTTCCCGGATGGTAATGAATTGTACAATCATAATCCTTGATTAATTCTAGCCATCTCCTTTTTCTCATGTTCAACTCTTTCTGAGTGAATATATACTTTAAACTTTTGTGATCAGTATATATTTCACACTTTACTCCATACAACTGATGCCTTCAAATTTTTAAAGCGAAAACAACAGCAGCTAATTTCAAATCATGTGTAGGGTAATTTACCTCATGAGTTTTCAACTGTCGTGAAGCATAAGAAATTACCTGATCATTCTGCATTAGGACGCAACCAAGTCCTTTCAATGAAGAATCACTATATATAACAAACTCACCATTCATGGAAGGTAGTTCTAAAATAGGAGCATTCACCAATCTTCTTTTCAATTCCTGAAAACAATCATCACATTAGTTTTTCCAGATAAACTTAACACCCTTCCGAGTTAGCTTAGTCATTGGACTAGATAACCATGAAAAATTTCTAACAAACCTTCGGTAATATCCTGCCAAACCAAGGAAGCTACGAATCTCAGTTACATTTGGGGGTCTTGGCCATTATTCAACAACCTTTGTTTTTGCAGGATCAACAGTTATCCAATCTTTAGAAACAATATGTCCAAGGAAATAATTTTTTTTGCAACAAAAACTCACACTTGCTAAATTTTCCATAGAGTTTCTTTTCTTTTATGGTTTGTAAGATAACCCTTAATTGTATTTCATGCTCCTCTTTACTTTTATAAAACACCAAAATATCATCAATGAAAACCACCACAAACTTATCCAAGAACTCATGGAAAATTCTATTCATTAAGTCCATGAATACTGCAGGTGCCTTGAATTTCCCAAAAGGCATTACTACAAATTCATAATGGCCATATCTTGTATGGAATGCGGTCTTCGGAACATCTTCTTCCTTTACCTTTAGCTGATGGTACCCCGATCTCAAGTCAATCTTTGAAAAATACTGAGCTCCCTGGAGCTGATCAAACAAATCATCGATATGAGGCAAAGGATATTTGTTCTTAAGAGTGATGTTATTCAAGGCTCTATAATCATTGCAAAGTCTCATTGAACCATCTTTCTTTTTAACAAACAAGACAGGAGCACCCCATGGTGATGTGCTAGGTCGAATGAAACCTTTATCTAATAAATCTTGCAATTGCTCCTTCAACTCTAAAAGTTCAATTTGAGCCATTCGACAAGGGGGTTTTGAAATTGGCTTAGCATCAGGAACTATGTCAACAGTAAACTCAACTTCCCGATTTGGTATTATTCCAGGAAACTCATCAGGAAAAACATCAGGATACTCATTTACCATGGGCACATCATTAATATGTACAGATCCTTTATTTTCAACGATGCGTGCAAGGTAACATTCATTTCATCTTTTACAAGTTTCTCGGCCTCTTGATAAGTTATCAACATTAAGGGTTCATTCTTGTACACAAACTGAAATTCTTTCTGAAAAGAATCTTCTTTAGATCTACAGTCAATATTAGCATGGTAAATAGAGATCCAATCCATACCCAGGATAACATCAAACTCTACTAGAGGTAGAACAATAAGGTTTGAAAGTAGGTTCTTTCCACAGATAAAGATAGGAAGATTCTTATAAATTCTTTTTGCCTCAACATTCCCCGAGATGTTTTAACCAAAAGTTCAGGAGTAATTTCTTGATATGGTAATCCCATTTTACTAGAAAAGGTTTCAGAGATGAAAGAATGTATAGACCTCGAATCAAACAACACACTGGCATAATCTGAAAAAACAAAGAAAGTACCTGATACAACTTCATTTGATGGACCGACATCTGCTGAAATAGTTGTAAAGGATTTCACCACCCCTTTCTACTTGTAGTCTAACTGCTTCCCATCACTCAAGCTCTTTGTCGGACACTAGTTTGCATAGTGACCCATCTCATTGCACTTATAACATTTCACTAACTGTAAATCAAATTTGGTCTCACCTTCACCTTGATCCTTTTCAGTGCAATCACGAGCCTTATGTCCCATCTTACCACATCAGTAGCACTTTCCAGAATTCAGAAGACATTCCCCAGCATGCCTTTTTACACATTTATCACAAACTGGAAACTTAGTTTTCTTACCATCAGACTTTTTTTGAAGAATTATTACCTTTCTTCTGCCACCTCGATCTCTTCTTCTGTTGGTTGTTAAAGAACACTTGATCATCAGCAAACTCCATTTCCACCTTCTCAGCACATCGAACAAGCTTTTCATAACTTTTAAACTCATGAGAAGCTAATGCCCTTCGATATTTTGGCTTTAATCCTGAGTAAAAATGATTGATTTTACTATCAAGGTCTCGGATAAAATTTGGAGCATACCTTGCCAATCGAGTGAAAATTTCTTCATAGGTAGCCATTGAGTCTTCATCTTGCCTCAATTCCAAGAATTTCTTTTCCATCCTAAGTCGAATATCCCTAGGAAAATACTTCTCAAGAAACATACCTATGAATTCATCCCTGTCGAGAGCATCAATATCATCAGCGTCCCTGATATATTTAACCATCGACCACCACTGATCTGCTTCACCCTCCAAACGATAAATAGAAAGACTAAACTTTTGATTGTCTGAACACCCCATGACATCAAAAATCTTCTTAAGTTCTCTAATCCACCATTCATCTAGCACAGGGTCAGATGATCCTCTGAATGATGGTGGATGTTCCTTTATGAAATGTTCCACCACTGACATGTTCCTCTGCAGTTAATCTGGCCGATCTCGTGTATGGATACCACCACCATTTATCGCTTGAGTCAACAGCGCCATTACTACAACAAACTGTTCAGTTCCATTTCCGACCATCTCAGGATGCTGATTCGGAAGGTTATTTCCTTCTACATGCCTTCCTAGCACTGCTTCCCTGTTTCCACTGCGGAAAACCATTCTAAACAAACATGTCTTAGATGAAGCAACATGGTAATATTCAAATGCTATATCATTTCAAAAAAAAATATTTTTGGAAAATCATTTAATATAATTCTAACTCTTAAAGTTATCTAAACCGACCTCTGATACCAACTATAAGGCCCCAGCCTTGAACCTTACTTAATCTTGAGTTATTACAAGATTACACATTGAGGATCTTTTTGGGTTTAGAGTTTTAGAGAATTAGATCATAAAACTTGCATTACATTCCACATATAAACAAAGTGGTTACATAAAGATAGTATTCTTTTTTCCCATCAATGGAAACATATTTAAAATAAAACATGGATTCTTTCTTGACACTCCCTTGACACTATCATCATATCATGTACCTTTCCCTTGACCTGTGAAAAACATTTCAAAAAAAACTTGGGATGAGCATAAAAAGCTCAGTAAGGGATATAAAAATATATGGAAAGGAAACATGGGTACATATATACATAAGAATGAAATCATTCTTTACCCATAAAACATAAGCACTTCAACATACCTCATCAAATCATGAATAAATCATAGAAATCATATGACATAAAGACAACTTGAGGCATTCATAACATTATTACGTAGGGAGTAACCCTCTTGGTTACATTTGGAATACCCATCACAGTATATTCTCTAAATCTCTTCGGAGAATCCTTAACGTTACACTCCTTCACGTTACCCAATGCATTGGAGAGCTATATTGGGCTCACCCGCCCTTAGTTTATCACGGAACCACCCGTCTTCATAATAATGCCCAAGAACCTCAACATAATCGTATCACATAAAACATGCATAAAGGAAACATAACATTTCCACCTTTCAATCACAACACATTGATATAAAAACATTATGAAAACCATTTTCAATAATAAAATAAAAGAAAAGTAAAACATGGTATTTATTTTTCTTTAGAAAAAAAGGTATGGATTGTAGAGGAAGCCGAAAGTAAAATAATGGTCACGGCGGCGGAGAAGTCGTTGTCGCCGCATACGTACGACAAAAACATTCCCTTTTGTCGTTTAGTAAATGCTTCGTATAAAAAATATTCCTTTTTAATAAATGTAAAATTCAAAGGGGTTTATACACCGTATAAAAGAGGGTTGTGTATAAAACAAAATATGCCTCAACGAAAGGAGATTGAGACGAAGTCCCACACCTCGGGTCCAACTTGACTCGATCATTCTTTAATGTCCTGAATAATAAACTTGAGTTAATTTCTACTTGCTTAAGAACCTTTTTCAAGTTCATTATTCCTTTTATATCACTTATTTCCATGTAATGAACACTATGTAATTAT
This sequence comes from Viscum album, assembly GCA_963277665.1. Lineage (NCBI taxonomy): Eukaryota > Viridiplantae > Streptophyta > Magnoliopsida > Santalales > Viscaceae > Viscum > Viscum album. Next base: position 2,035,906,211 of record OY728164.1, read on the forward strand.
TTAAGTTAATAACGGTCGTTTTAACGATCATTGGCACTTGAGTCAAAAATAAACCCTTTATAATTACAAGTTGTTCATTTATCCATTATATCCAGAATTATAATCATGATGTATATATCATATATATCCAGTATATAGATGCATTTATAATATTACATAATCATTTAGAGGTATGAAATGAAATGCACCGTTCATGGAGACGGTAAGCCGTACGTACGCATGAACGCTACTTTCATTTCTATTTCATATTTTGTAGAATGGAATCATAATTATATAAAGGTATATTATAATTCCAATATAATAACATATATAATATCATAGTTCCATCCTTTATACATCCCACATATGGTATTTAACGAATCAAATGACTTTGAGGGGCGGTAGTTCACACTTCCTTAAATGAAGATATCGTGTTTACACATAATGGAAACCATAAAGGTATGCCAAAAATGAAAAATACAGAAGCTTAAGGAAAACATAAACATATTATATATCATATATAAATATAGTGACATCTTAATGGCCACCTTTTAAGGTGTTAAAAGAATGTTGAACAATCATCGTTTCGGGAGGCATAAATTCACCATCCACGGAAACAGTATGTCCTTTAACCATTAGATGTAGGTGTGTGTAAGTGTAGCTTGAATCCTTATTATAACAACATCCTAGTATATTTAGGATACTGTAGTTGTTACAAAAGAAAATAATAAAAAGAGTTTAGGGGGTTGGAGAATCAAAATCAATCAAAAGGACTCAAAAGAAGACATTACCTTAAAATCGGGTAACTCTCTTAGATTTGAGCTCAAAGGCTTCCTTGGGAAGACTTATGCCCAAAGTGAGGCTTCAAGGAGTAAGAGAGGGATGTGGAGAGCCGAAATGGGCAGGGTTTGGCCGAGCCAAAGGCTTTGGGAGTGTGGGTAAGGAGGTAGAGGTGGGGGCCTTTTATAAGAGGAGAGGAGAGGCACTCTTGGAAGGTAAAGAAAAGTCACATTATTTTAAAATGGTATTCGGATTTAAGAGGTCCCACATTGATGTGTTTCGAGGATAAGGTGATAAGGGTTCGAAATCCACCCATACAATAGGTCTTGTCCATGTGTAGGTCTTAGATTTTACATTATCATTACATTTTATTTAAATCATTAAATAATGAGGTTATCGCTGCATCATCATGATGTCATAAATAAGTTAATTTATTTAAAGTCTAACAAATTATAATAAAAACACTATGATTTAGGAAATCTTTTTATCTTTCCAATTAATATTTATAATAAAAAATATGATCTTTATAACCTCAGGTAAAAATTGTTTTAGTAAAACATCTCATGTTTGTGTCATTTCAACTTTTACATTAAATAAAAAGTTATTTATGTCATTTCCCAACCAATGTGGCTCCATGGGGTCCCCAAGTTGACCCATGGATTGTCTTGGTCGTCCATGACACATCCAATGAGGTTAGGACATGTGTCAAGCTCATATTATACTATTAAAACATTATTTTTACCTTAAACTACACTAATTACCACTAATCGCGATTAAAAACATAAAATTGACTCTTCACAAAAAAATTATTTTAATCCCATTTAACCACATTTTACTTCTTAATGACAACCATGTATGTCGGATTTTTGAAATTCAAAACACAATGATGGAAAAATTTCATTTAAACGGAAATATCAGGTTTTATAAGTACCACTTAGCGGTTTCACTATTCATCAAAAATTGATGTTTTTCAGAAAATTATCAAAAATTCACCCTAAGATATATTTGATATTAAGAATTCAATAATGAAGTCTATTTTTCAAAATTCAAAACATATAAGTCACATTAATTAATTTAATAATTAATTCCCACTGTCATGACAAATAGTAGGTTTTTTTGAAACAATATCTATGAAAAGTTTGGCATTAGTTTATGACAAATTCCAAAGTGAAATTAATCATAATGACCACCATTGGATTAAATGGTAAAATTATATTCAGATTACACTTTAAGACAAATTAAAAATATAATCTAACCATATAATTAAATTAAATGAAAAAGCAGTTTTGATGTAAAATGGATTATTTTTCACTATTCATTAAAAAATGAACATTGTCAGAAAAATACCAAAAATTTATACAATGTAAAATTAAATGTCCCAATAATAATTAATATGTTTATTTTGACAAATATAGATTATAAAATTGTCAAAATATTGATTTAAAAAGGGTTTTCCATCAAAAGGCAGTAAAACAATCTTTTAAATATATTAGTGTATTCCATGCTTAAGATTGGATTTATTTTCATTTTAAGCCTTTAAAACACTATCTAATTCATTAATAGACATATATAAACATATATATTATTCATTACTTACTTGGGATGTTATAATTCCTGCTGAATCCAACGAGTCTAGAGCTACATTGATAATCACTAGAACTTTCTAAACTCTTATCTGCTCTCTCTAAGTGATTTATTTATTAACTTTCGAGCAGTGTGGTGTACTCTATATTTCTTATACACTCACTGTATCCAGAAATGAACTGGAGGATGTCAAAATCCTCACTCCAAATCTCTTATCTCTTGTTTACCCACGTCAACTATTGAATAGGTCCTTGTGTGGCTTGGTCTTTGTTTGGTTTCCCACGAAGAACAGTGGTAGAGGTCCCTGCGTGGCCTGGACAGTTTTGTAAACTATTGTTAACCATGATCCATTGTGTGGATCAAATTTAATATAAATTTGAGAGGACTAAGTCTCAGATTGAGACTGAACCTCTTGTTATATCTGATGTGCACTTTTAGTTTATGTTCAATGTTTACATCATATATCTTATTTATTCTGCTGATGTTACTTTGAAATACAAAACTATTTTAATGGTACTTTTATAGTTAAATTATCAAGTGTTTACACTTATTGTAAATTAGTAGGTTAGTTTCAAAGTTATTTTAATCTTGTTGTCAAATTAACTGAGACCTAATCAATATTTGTGAAGTTAAGTGAACATTTACAATCTGTATAAATTCACTACAGTTTAACTTGTTTTATAAATTGGTGGTTTTTAAATAGACAATATTTTAATAGAAATTTTAATTGGAACTCAATTCACACCCCTATTGAGTATCCACTCTGACCAATATTTGGTATCAGAGGAATTATTTTTGTTTAAGGATTTTTGAAATACTCTGTTTTTCAACTGATATTTTAGTTGTATCTTTAAAGATCTTAAATTTCTGTTAGTTCTAAATTTTTTATCTCTTTAAATTATCTTTCTAAAATCTAGCTATTGACAATAAACTAGAGGGTGATGCTACTAACATGCCACCTTTCTTCAATGGTACAAACTATGCTCATTGGAAACTTAAAATTAAAATTCATTTAGAAAGAATGGGTTTTGATATCTGGACTTCTATAGAATATCAATATAAACTTCCAGAAATTGAAAGAATAACTTGTGATGAACCTACAAAGACTGTCTACAATAATAATTGTAAAGATATGAATGCCATGTACCGTGCTCTAGGAGATGAGTATTTTAACAAAATTTCTTCTTGCAAACCTGCTTTTGAAATTTGGGATACTTTGGTTGTTTCTCATGAGGGAACAACCAATGTTAAAGAAATTAGATTAAATATGATATTTTTAAAATGAATACTGATGAAAATATTTCTGATATATATCTCAGGTTTAATGAGATAGTCAATATAATGAATTCACTCGGAAAGGCTGTTCCAACAAAGGAACAAATTATGAGAATCTTGAGATGTTTACCAGACCGATGGAGAGGCACATCTGCTTCAATCAGAGAGTCATGTGACATTGATTCTCTACCTTTCAAAGAACTCATTGGTAAGATCATGATGTATGAGGAAGAACTCAAGGTGAATAAAGAGGAAGATGACGAACCTAATAGAAAATATGTGGCTTTCAAGAATACTACTTCAAAGAGTAAGGACAAAGATAAAGCTCAAATACAAACTGATCGTTCAACCAGGGATAATTCAGAATCTGATAGTGATGCTGAAATGGATCAGATAGCCAGAAGGTTTAAGAAATTTTATAGGAAGAAGATGTTTTTCAGAAAATCAAATTACAAAGGTATGTATGACAACAAGGGACACTGGAAAAAGGATTGGAAGAAATCTAAAAAATCTGATGAAGTTGTTTGCTATGAGTGTAGAAGGAAAGGACACATAAAAGCATACTGTCCAAAGTTGAAATACAAGAAGAAGTATAAGTATAAAGATAATAAGTATAAGAAAGATAGGAAGGCTGCGTGGAGTGCTTCTGAGGATAGCTTTAGTGAATCTGAAGCTTCTGAGACTGAAAATAGAAATAAGGAAAACATGTGTTTTATGACAAACACCTCTGAGGTAACATCTGAAACTCTTGCATTAAATTCATATTATTCTAGAGATGATTATGATTCTGAAAATATTTCAAAATATGAACTGTTTGAATATTGTGATATGTTGGAAGAAACCTGTAATGAGCTAAATGACAAATAAAAAGGTTTAAAGAAACAGTATGCTTTAACTGTTAAACATAAATCTGATCATGACATAGAAATAGAAAACAATGCTTTGTTGCTTAATGAAAACACTGAACTAAAAATGTCTAATGAGAAACTTAGGAAGGATTTATAAAAATTCACAAATGGAAAAGATAGACTAACTCACATGCTAGGAAAGCAAGTTTTACCAAAATATACTACTGGAATAGGCTACAAACCTGAACAGATATAGATTACCAAGAATAGATTTATTCCTAAATCTAGATGGAATACTGGTAGTTCTAGTTATGGACATGTGTATTCATCAACTAGTTATTCACTTAAATATAAATATAATAGAGTTTATCTTTCAAAATCTTTTGATTCTGTAAATTATCTGAGACCCATAAGACAAATGTGGGTACCGAAAGCTTTGATTACTAACCTGTCCGGACCCAAAAATATTTGGGTACCAAAATCATTTCCTATTTAATCTGTTTGTAGGAAACCTGCTTGATGAGTTCCCACAAGAAGACATGGTATCTGGATAGTGGATGTTCAAGACATATGTATGGGGATTACTCGTGTTTCAAAAGTTTAATAAAGGTTGATGGAGGTCATGTCACCTTTGGTGATAATTCTAAAGGAAGGATCATCGGCCTAGGTCAAATTGGTAACACTGATTCAGTTTTACTTTCTAATGTTTTATTTGTTGATGGACATAAATATAATCTGTTAAGTATTTATCAATTATGTGATGATGGTTTTAATGTTAAATTTGAAATTGATTCTTGTAATGTTTTTAATTCTAAAAGAGTTTTAGTCTTTTCTACTCTAAGAAATGAAAATGTTTATGTTGTTTATTTAAATTTCTTAGCTAGGAAAAATGTTACCTATTTAAATGGTTTTCATAGAGTCCTGGTTATGGCATAGACGATTAGGACACTGCAAAATCTATTCACTTAGAAAACTAACTAGAAAAATTTAGTTAGAGACCTACCTAAACATGAGTTTCCAAATGAAAAAGTTTGTAATCCCCGTCAAAAGGGAAAGGAACATAAGGTTTATTTTAAATAAAAGAAAGATGTTTCAACTTCTCAACCTCTCGATTTGGATCACATGGATTTTTTTGGACCATCTAGAGTTTATAGCTTAAATGGGAAGCACTGTGTCTAAGTCCTAGTAGATGAGTTTTCTAGATATACTTGGGTATACTTGGTAGCTCACAAAAGTGAATATTGTTCTTAATTTTTTAAATACTCCAAATATGTAGAAAATCATAGTGGACTTAAGATTAAAACCCTAAGAAGTGGTCATGTCCGTGAGTTTGAGAATCATGAGTTTGAATCCTACTGCTCACACAATGGTTATAGTCACAATTTCTCTGCCCCTAGGACACCTTAGAAAAATGGTGTAGTAGAAAGGAGGAATAAAACCCTGCAATAAATTACTAAAACTATGCTTAATGAATATGACCTGCTTGTTTTTTTTGGGGTGAAGCTGTCAATACAACTTGTTATGTTATTAATAGAGTCTAAATAAGACCTATTCTTAAGAAAACCCTATATGAGTTGTGGAACAATAGAAAACCTAAAGTTAGTTACTTTAGAGTCTTTGGCTGTAATTTTTTTGTTCTCAATACAAAAGATAATCTTGATAAGTTTGCTTCTAAGAGTGATAAAGGAATCTTTTTATTATATTCTATAACCAGCAAAGCCTATAGAGTCTTTAATAAGAGAACCAGGTGTGTGGAAGAATCTGTTCGCATCAAATTTGATGAAACTGATCCACATGAGCCTAATACCTCTCTTGAAAATCTTGAAGAAGATTTATCTGTTCTGGACCTTAATGAAAAATCTAATGAACCTGCGATAAATAAAAACAGTTCTGGACTTATTCCAGAATCTTCTCTTAATGAACCTAAACCCAGAGAAGAACCTGAAATTTCTAGTTTTAACTTTACTAGATCAACTAGAATTTTAAATAATCATCCTTTAGATGCAGTTGTAGGAAATATTGATAGATGGATACAGACTAGAGCTTCTCTTAGAAATCAGGTTGGACATCATGCCTTCTTGTAACAGTTTGAACCTTGAAACATTGATGATTCTATTAATGATGAATTTTGGGTAATTTCTATGCAAGAAGAACTCAATAAATTTGAAAGAAATAAAGTTTGGAATATTGTTGAAAGGCCTAAGGACACTTTCACAATAGACACTAAATGGGTGTTCAGAAATAAAGTAGATGAATCTGGAAACATAGTTAGAAATAAATCTAGTCTAGTTGAACAAGGCTATAGTCCAGAAGAAGGTATTGACTATGAGGAGACTTTTTCTCCCGTAGCAATATTAGAAGATCTTAGGATTTTACTTTCTTATGCTGCTCATCTAAATTTCAAACTATATCAAATGGAAGTCAAGAGTGTATTCCTGAATGGATATATTGCTGAGGATGTTTTTCTTGAACAAACATCTGGATTTTCAATCCCTCATTTTCCAAATAATATTATCAAATTATCAAAAGCTTCATATGGTTTAAAACAAGCTCCAAGAGCTTGGTGTGATAGATTAAGTACTTTTCTAATTTATAAAAGTTTTAGATAAGAAATAGTTGATCCTACTCTGTTTATAAAATGAATTTCTAAAGATGTTTTAGTTGTATAAATTTATATAGATGATATTATTTTAGGATCTTCAAAAACTACCTTATGTACTGATTTTTCCAAAATGATGCAAAATGAATTTGAAATGAGTTTAATGGGTGAACTTAAATTCTTTCTTGGAATTCAAATCATTCAAAATGATGATGGAATTATTTTAAATCAAATTAAATATACTAGATATATTTTAAAACGTTTTGGATTGCATAGCACAAAAAGTAGTGACACTCCCATGTGTACCACCAGTAAGATGAAACTTGATGAAAATGGTAAATATGTTGATCAAACCACTTATAGAGGAATGATTGGAAGTTTACTCTACCTGACTGCTAGTCATCCTGACATTTTGTTTACTATGTATATTTGTGCTCGTTTTCAAGAAAACCCTAAAGAGTCACATTTAAATGTTGTAAAGAGAATTTTCAATTACCTCAAGAATACTCCCAATTTAGGACTATTCTATCCCAAAGGAAAATCATTTGAATTAGTTAGTTATTCTAATGCTAATTTTGTTGGATGTAAGATAGATATAAAAAGAACCTCTGGAACATGTCACCTTTTAGGCAAGTCACTAGTATCATAGTGTAGTAAGAAACAAAATTCTGTTGCATTATCTACTGCAGAAGCTGAATACATAGCTGCTGGAAGTTGTTGTGCACAAATTTTGTGGATGAAAAACACATTACTAGACTATGGACATCAATTCAGACATTTCTTAATAAATTGTGACAACACAAGTGCTATTAAAATTTCTAAGAATCTTGTTTCTCATTCTAGGACAAAACATATTGTTGTAAGAGATCACTTTTTGAGGGATCATTAACAAAATGGTGATATCACTTTGGAATTTATTGGTACTGAATATCAACATGATGATATATTCACTAAACCATTAAATTCTGAAAGATTAGACTACATCAAACATGATCTTGGTGTGATTAATCATAAATAAACATCTTACTCATCTTAATGTTTAATATTTTACTATTTTTTACTTTACGGTTTCATGGTCACTATTTCTAAGTTACTGTTTTATGTTCACAGTCTCAACATCATGACTTTATGCTCATGGTCTTTTAACTCACTATCACACCGTGACTACACAAAATTCTCAATGTCTCAACGTGAAGACTACTAACTGTCTCACCGTGATGACTAGTTTTCATCACACTATAATTCCTACTCACGGTCTCACCGTGAAGATTATTTATATTTTTATTTTAACCCGTATCACGTAATTTTTATTTTACCGCTATTTTATTTCCCGTGTTTTTGTTTTTATGACATTTGACATTCCCAAATAATAAAACTTTAGGGTTTCATTCAATTACATACCCGAACTCTCTCTTGAACCTTCTCTTCCCTCTCGCCCGAACCTTCAGTGGATGCCATGGATGAAGCGTCCATCTTCACCCTCGTCTAAGAAGCGCCGCACTAAGAAAAAGAAGAGGATACCGAGGATAGCTTCTGAAGGACCTCTAAACCCAAACCTATTAAGCCGTACAGTTGTACCTGAAAAAGAGGTTTGTGTAGAGTGGTTGCTGTGTAGCAGATCTTTAGTTTTGAATGTTTTAAGAGAAAAATGATGGCTTGGATGGCTCACTGGATAGAATAGACCAATTGAACCGAGATTGGTATCTCAATTTTATCAATATGTGAAGTTTTCTTTTGAGTTTGGAGAAAGCTTTATGGTGACAAGATGGATAAATGGTCAAAAGTTATCTTTCTGTTCAAGGTTGTGGGATGTATGCCTTGGGATTCACTATGAAGGAGTTTGTGAGGATTACCAGAGAGACCCTCCTCCAACAACTGACATCTTTGACCTGGAGACTGCTTTGGAAAACTTGACTGTAAATGGCACCAAGCGAAGGGCCATAGCTGCTGAATTAGATGGGGAGACTAGACTTCTGTTCAAGTTTGTTCAAAATTTGATTAGCCCGAGAAAAGGAGATTTTCCTATGATGAAGTATCGGGATGTGTTCCAGATTCACCTGTTGAAGATTGGCCATATGATCAACCTATGAAAGTATGTTATCAACCATATCTGTGAGATGATCAAAGTCACTTCCAAATCCACAACGTTTTTTTACTCAAGGATGATTTCTGCTATGTTAGTTTCCAAAGGGATGGTTGGACCGAATGAAGAAAAGTTAGAGGAAATTGATTTCTGCCTATCCATGCCTATCATTAGAAGGATGAATATTAGCTGGAACCCCGAGAAAAAGCAGTGGGTTGAGGATAATGATCAAGTGTATAAAAGGTTTAATCCTGTTGACTATCCATGAAGGCCTAAAAATCTATTTGATCCTGGTTTGGAACCAGATGAAGTGGCTGAGTATTCAGAAGAAGAAGAAGTTGCGGAAGTAACAAGTGAAGTATATCTTAGAGAAAATGTTGAAATACCACAAATGGAAACAACTCCTGTTGAAAAAGAAAGGACTGTTGTCCCTACTGTTATCCCTACTAAAACACCTCAAGAGGAGGAAGTTGCTGTTAGTTTGAGAGAAGAGGAAGCTCCTGCTTCTAGTGTGGATGTCAATCCAGAAGCTCATCCTAATGCTGCAAGGAAGCTGGCTTTTCTTGATTCAGAACATCAAGTAACCTTAAAGGCAGATCCTGTTAAAGGGGATATTTCTATGGAAAAAGAAGCAGGTCAGGAAGTTAAACCAGTGGAACAATCTGTTCCTAAGTTTATTCCCTCTGCTAAAGAGAGGATGGAAATTGCCTTTCAGCTGACAAGGAAAGAGTTTTCCGAAGAGATTAGAGATGATCCTGTGGATCTTGTCTATGTTCCTGAGCCTCAAGAATCTGAAAGGGAAGCAAAAATTTTAGGGGGAGGAACCTCAAAACCTTGAGATTACAGAAGCTGGATCTGCTGAAGCTTCTCAACCTTCTGTCTCATACCCTGTGCACACCCGTTTTTTTTTCCAAGATTTTATGATGTGATTGACTCAGAGCATGTGTCTACAACTGGAATGGATCTTTCTTCTCTATTTCAACTGAAGTCTATCGCTCATCCAGAACCAGAACCAAAGCCCCAACCTCAATCCGAATCAGAATCTGAGTCTGAAGATGACGATGAACCACAACCAGAATCTGAACCACTACCTTTACCTATACACTTACCCGAGCATCACGCCTTTGTGAAAAAAGATAATCTGAATGTTTTTGGAGATACTTTGTTAGCTGGAGTTGAGAAAATTGTCTCCACTCAACCTCATCCAGTGACTCAGTTAAGTAAAAAAGATGCATCAATTCTCTTGGAAAATATTATCTTGCATATTCAACCAAGGATGATCCGAGAAATTAAAGAAGTCGGAGTTGAGAATAAGCTTCTGAGTGCTGATGTTGCATATCTGAAATGTATGATAGCAAATTTGCAGAATGAGTTATCTTTGAGATCTGAGCTAGCTCCTGTTTTTGCTCCTACACCTGTTACTGCTTCTCCTGAGACATCTGATTCCCTCCTTGCTAGGGAGATTTTGTCTCATGTTCATCCATTCCTGTTTCTTTTGATGTAAAGATTGGAAAAAGACACACCTAGATGCTCGAACGCATGAGAGAGCTTATGGAAAATATGAATAAGCTTACAGATGTATACACTGGATGGCTGCAAAAGTGTTGAAACAACTCAAGGTTCAAACTGAAGCTGTCAAGGATTCACCTGCTTCTGGTCAGACCTCCACATCTTTTTTGTATGATTCTATGCTGAGATCCATAATCAAGGACGAACTTCAGAGTGCCTTATGTGGATTGGATTAATCTTCTTTCTTAGAAGTGGTTAAGAACAGTGATAGAGCATTGGACTTAGTTAGGATTCATTAAAAGATAGCCAATGATGCTCAATATGAGATCACCAAGACAATAGATCTTTATCTCTCCCGGATTTTCTCTAAAATTCATATGACAAATCACATTAGATATATTGATGAAAATTTTAGAATCCCTCCGGTGACTCAAGATTTTAAAGCCCAAGTTCAGAAATATACAGAGTTCACCAGATTGTTGGACAAGTTTATGGAGAATAAGGATGATTTTGAAAAGGCTATGCAATATGGTGGTGAAATCATTACTGATTTCATCAATCTTTTGAAGTTGTATATTCATGTGAAAAGTACTGTTATAGTTTCTCCAGCTACTGCACCCCTTAGACCCGGTCTACCTGCCTTAGCCTCAACTGCAATGAAAGTCAGCCAATCTCTTTCTCAGAACCGGCCAGTTATTCTTGACCAAACTAAGCCTAGATCATCTACTACTCCCACTTTGGCCCCATCTATTTTTGAAGGTCTACCCTTACCCTCTTTATCTACTGCATCTATGCCTTCTTCTACTTCAGAACCAGCTCATGCTGCTGATAAAGGAAAGGAAAAGATGGATCCCTGAAGAGTTCATGAACTATTTTCTTTTTTATGGGATGTCATTTCTTGTTTACTGTTTGTACTTCTCCTGTATGTTCTATTCTGAACCGTTTGTTTAATGAAAAATTCCAAGTTTCCTTTCATTTTCCCTACTTTTTGATAATCCCAAAAGGGGGAGAAAACTCTAACAGTATAACTGGGGGAAAAAACTACAAGTTTCAGTTCTATAATGTTTTATTTCTATGCTAGTATCTTTAATATTACATGTCATTTATATTCTGCCTATATGTGATTTGTGATCATCAAAAAAGGGGAGATTGTTGGACTCCTCATGTGCTAATAATGTTTTAATGATCACAAATCATATTACTATTAATTAATCTCGATCTTCATTGCACATCTTGCTGATGCTCTTCAATATATATAATAACTACTCATCATGTTTTAATGATAACAAATCTTATGGATGTTAATTACTCCCTTTATTATTTAAAAGTCTCATGCATGATCACAAATCTCCCATATATTATCAAGCCTTTATGATTATGATTCATGTTCTCTTACTCTCTAATGGTTAAACTTAATCCATATTCTGCATATTACTATCTTAGTCCAAATACAGATATTTTTCTAAGTATGGACTCACCGTGACCCAGACACCGTGAAGGACTCACCGTGACCCAGACACCGTGAAGCACTCACCGTGACCCGGACACCATGAAGGACTCGCTGTAACCCAGATACGGTGAGGTGCATACCGTGAAGCTCATACCGTGAAGCTCATACCATGAAGAAGACACCGTTTACATAATCACTATGAAACCGTTTCTTAAATTTTTGTCATTATTATTTAAATAATACTAATGGTCATATTTGATGTTTTTAATGAAATTAATGTTATTTAATGATAGTTGTTGGCATGTCAGGAAACCGTATCTCGTACCTATGAAAAGGGAATAATTCATACTTCTTGAACTCGTGGAATATAATGAAGATTAAGATATAGTACATGATATAGAATAGAAGTGTGGCGTGCAACTGTGAATATACAACAAGAAGAACTTACATACACCAGAGAGCACTGTGCTGAACAAGAAGAACAATCCTGAGCAAGAAAGAGATTGCCAAACTTTCAAAGAATTCTCATGAATGCAATCCAACACTACTGAAGAACACATGACGAATCAAGAGATCAGTTTCATTCCTGTAGAAGACAAGCTGACTACGACACTCTGTTTTTTAACAAAAAAAAAACCAGAGAAGGACTCATAAGCATTCCTGTTGAATCCAACGAGTCCAGAGCTGCAATGATAATCACTAGATCTTTCTAAACTACTATCTTCTCTCTCTAAGTGATTTATTTATTAACTTTCGAGCAGTGTGGTGTACTCTTTATTTCGTATACACACACTATCTCCTATACTGAACTGGAGGATATCAAAATCCTCACCCCAAATCTCTTATCTCTTGTTTACCCACGTCAACTGTGGAAGAGGTCCTTGTGTGGCCTTGTCTTTGTTTTGTTTCCCACAAAGAACAATGGTAGAGGTCCCTGCGTGGCCTGGACAGTTTTGTAAACTGTTGTTATCCCCGATCCAGTGTGTGGATCAAATTTTATATAAATTTGAGAGGACTAAGTCTCAGTTTGAGACTGAAACTCTTGTTATATATTATGTGCACATTGAGTTTATGTTCAATGTTTACTTCATATATCTTATTTATTTTACTGCTGTTACTTTGAAATAAAAAACTATTTTAAATCTACTTTTATAGTTAATTTAGCAAGTGTTTACACTTATTGTAAATCAGTAGGTTAGTTTCAAAAGTTAGTTTAATCTTGTGGTTAAATTAACTGAGACCTAATAAATCTTTGAGAAACTAAGTGAACATTTACAATCTGTATAAATTCACTAAAGTTTAACTTGTTTTATAAATTGAGGGTTTTTAAATAGACAATATTTTAACATAAATTTTAATTGGAACTCAATTCACCCCCCTCTTGAGTATCCACTCCGTCCAAGACATTTGATCTATAACTTTGTTTGATCCAAATGACCACTCAAATCAAATATTAGAAGAAAATATACAAGTTGGAAATGTTTTTGGATGTTGGTTTTTTGAAGAAACTTACTCCAAAATCTAGTTTTATTTTATTTTTGCGACAGTTTTCAGAAAAAAACTACGTTAAAACTAAAATTTCAAATATGGAAGACTGGAATTTCAATTTTTTAACAACACGTGTTTAATTTTTAAAAATATTGCCTCAATTTTAATAAATTTATATTGAAAATATTTTCATTTATTATATATAAATATGTATTCTCTTAGTTTCATCATCTCCCACCTATTCGAATTAATCAAAATTTGAGAGCATCTTCAATCAATGATATAGACACAGTATGTATTATAATAATGTAATTTCTAAATTATTATTCTAATTCTTTGATAAAGAACTTGATAATTTTCATTTTTATATCAATTGTTCTTATGGTCGAGTTATGAATATAAAACCTTCATATTAGATTGACCAACCAAGATACAAAATTCATTATCTGTCACAGGTGTCGTTGCTGCGGGAAATCTACCCTTAAAACTAGAGAAATGACATTAGACAACATATTGATTTTATAGAAACTTATAAAAGCATTGAAATTTGATCAAATATTTTTTTTAGAATTTTTATTTCGGTTTTTGTAATTATCATTTATGTTTCTCATGTTTTTTTGAAACAACTTGTATCTATCAGAAAATAGAGAAGTCCAACTTTTGAAGGTCATAACTTCTGATCGGTATCTCTATTTTAGCTCTATAACAAGTCAAATTTAATCCTATGAAATTATCATAAACATGATTATAATTTTAGGAATATTTTTTTAATTAACCTACAAAAAAAATTACATATAATTTCAATTCCTAAAAAAGGATGTTAAAATTTTCTATAATGGGTTTTAGCAGCATCATTTCATGAACCAACAATAAAAGAAGAGTTTTAATATCTATAAATTAATAAATGTAAATAAAACACTTACATGACACTACGGGAAAAATAGCTTTTCGCGACGGGGGATTCTCCCCATCCCAAATAAATGGTTATTTGCGATGGGATTTGGGGTCCCGTCACAAAAAGTTTGGCACAGTTTCAGCTGCAAACCATGACAAGGTTATTTGGGATGGTGGAATTATCCGGTCGCAAATAGTGCGTCGCTCAGAGGGTATTTGTAATGGGTCCTGTCGCAAATACCCGGCGGCGGTAAATATGTTTTTGCAATGGGATGTTCTCCCATCACAAAAAGTGTGTCAACAGGTACATTTTGCGACGGGTCTCCTCGCAAATACTCTTTTAACAGACGACTGTAATTTATGCGGGTGAAGGTTTTTGCTACGGGTCCCATCGCAACAAATACTATTTGTGAATGGCTACCCGTCGCAAATAGTCCCGTCAGAACTAATCCAACCTATATACACCCCATTCGTTTTTTCACATCCTCCTCTCAATTTTCACACACACACTCTCTCAAAACTCTATTTTCAGAGTGAAAATTTTTGTGTGTTTGTTTTTCTTCACGAAAAAGTTGTGAAGCCATCTACATCAATAAGAGATCAAGTTTAAAGGTATTTATATTTTATTTAATTTAATGTTTATTTCTTTTTTTTGATGTTAATTTTAATTATTTTTGTTTACTTGTAATTAAATTAGATTTAAATTGTTTAGTTATCAGTATTTATTTGTAATAATAAATTGAAATTATTAGTACAAATTTTTATTAATTATTAATAAATTAGAATAATTCCTAATAAATAGGAATAATTAGTAATAAATAGTAATAAATAGTAAAAATATGAATAATTAGTAATAAATAAGAATAATTTGAAATAAATAGAAATAAATTGTTATAATTAGTAATAAATTGGAATAATTAGCAATAAATAATAATAAATAGTAATAATTAGCAATAAATAGCAATAAATAAGAATAAATAGGAATAAATAGAAATAATTAGAAATAAATAGCAATAATTAGAAATAAACAGGAACAATTAGTAATAAATAGTAATGAATAAGAATAATTAGTAATAAATAGGAATAATTCGTAATAAATAGGAATAATTAGTAATAAATATGAATAATTAGTAATAAATAAGAATAATTAGGAATAATTAGGAATAATTAGGAATAATTAGGAATAATTAGTAATAAATAATATTAATTAGGAATAATTAGTAATAAATAAGAATAAATAATAATAATTAGGAATAATTAGGAATAATTAGGAATAATTAGGAATAATTAGGAATAATTAGGAATAATTAGTAATAATTAGTAATAATTAGTAATAATTAGAAATAAATAGCAATAATTACTAATAAATAGTAATAATTACAAATAATTAGAAAAAATTAGAAAAAATTAACAATAATTAGATATATTTAGCAATAATTATTAATAATTTTCAATAATTAGTAATAAATAGATATAATTAGTAATTAATAGTAATAATTCCAAATAAATATTAATAAATAGTAATAAATCACAATAATTAGTGATAAATCAGAATAATTCATAATTAATAGTGATAAATAGTAATAAATTGTAATAAATATGAATAATTAGAAATAAAATGAAATAATTAGTAATAAATAGTAATTAAAAGAAATAATTAGCAACAAATAGAATAATTAGCAATAAAAAAGAATAATTAGCAATAATTAGGAATAATCCGCAACAATTATTAATAAATAAAAATAATTAAAAATAAATAGCCATAATTAGAAATAAGTATGAATAATTAAAAGTAAATATGAATAATTTGAAATAAATAGGAGTAATTAGAAATAAATAGCAATAAATAGGAATGAATAGTAATAAATATAAATAATTTGTAATCATTAGAAATAATTATTAATAAGTAGTAATAATTAGTAATAATTATTAATAATTAGTAATAATTAGTAATAATTAAGAATAATTAGTAATAATTACCAATAAGTAGTAATAATTAGTAATAAATAGTAACAATTAGAAAAAAATAAGAATAAATAGCAATAAATAGAAATAAATAACAATTAATAGTAATAAATAGAAATAATTGTGAATAAATAGCAATTATTACGAATAATTATCAATAATTACGAATAAATAGCAATAATTACGAATAATTAGAAATAGTTATGAAGAATTAGCAATAATTAGTAATAATTTGCAATAATTAGTAATAATATGCAATGATTAGTAATAATTAGTAATAATTACTAATAATTAGTAATAATTAGGAATAATTATTAATAATTAAAAATAATAAAAATAATTTTCAATAATTAGTAATAATTTGCAATAATTAGTAATAATTAGCAATAAATAGAAATAATTAGAAATAATTCGCCATAATTAGAAATAATTAGAAAAAATTAGCAAAAATTTGAAATAATTATGAATAAATAGGAATAAATAAGAAAATGTAGTAATATATAGGAATAATTAGGGATAATTATGAATAAATAGGTATAAAATGGAAAAAATAGGAAAAAATAAGAAAAAATAAGAAAAAATAAGAATAAATTGGAAGAAATAGGAATAAATTGTAATAAATTATAACGAATAGGAATAATTAGGAATAACTAGGAATAATTAGGAATAATTAAGAATAATTACTAATAATTAGGAATAATTAGGAATAATTAGTTATAATTAAGAATAATTATGAACAATTATGAATAATTACTAATAATTAGTAATAATTAGTCATAATTAGTAAAAAATAGAAATAATTAGAAATAATTAGTAATAATTTGAAATAATTATCAATAATTATCAACAATTATCAATAATTAGCAATAATTAGAAATAATTTGCAATAATTTGCAATAATTTGCTATAATTATAAATAATTAGCAATAATTTGCAATAAATAGGAATAATTAAAAATAATTAAGAATAATTAGGAATAATTAGGAATAATTAGCATTAATTAGGAATAATTCGAAATAATTAGTAATAATTAGAAATAATTAGCAATAATTAGCAATAATTTGGAAGAATTTGCAATAATTTGCAATGAATAGGAATAAATATCAATAAATAGGAATAAATAAGAATAATTTGGAATAATTGAGAATAATTAGGAATAATTAGTAATAAATAGGAATAAATAGGGATAAATAGTAATAAATAGTAATAAATTGAAATAAATTTGAATAAATTGGAATAAATACTAATAAATAAAAATAAATAGAAATAAATAATAATAAATAAGAATAAATAAGAATAAATAGGTATAAATATGGATAAATAAGAATAAATAAGAATATATAGGAATAAATATGAATAAATAATAATAATTCGGAATAATTCGGAATAATTGAGGATAATTAAGATCAATTAGATATAATTAGGTATAATTATGAATCATTAAGAATTATTAGGAATAATTAGGAATAATTAGAAACAATTAGTAATAATTAAAAATAATTTGTAATAATTATAAATAATTAGTAATAATTAGTTATAATTAGTAAGAATATTAATTGTAATAAATTGTAATAACTTGTAATAAAATGGCATAATTTCTAGTGAATTTTCAACACTCCTTTTTCTCGATGACTCTTCTTTCTTCAACGTTCACAGACTTAAAACATTATGAAAATAATGCTTCTACGTATGCATATCCAATCTCGTATGCACGAGTTTGAATATGAATTTTAGGACCACATTTTTCACAATATTTTCAGGCGATTATAGTTTCAAGAAGATGATTAATCGACGAAAAGGGGATTGTTTTGTCTGACAACACATTTACTTGCATCTTTATCACACTAAAATCACTATGGCGATTCTACTCAGAGGTACACATATACATTCACATATGAACGATAATGAATATGCGTAATTTTGAGAATATTCCTTATTGTGATTTCACTGAGTGAAATTTTTAAGTAAATGAGCTGTCAAACAAAAGAGGAGTCGTCAATCCACTAGAAATTTTGTGTCCCAAAATTAATGGTAATTATTAATAAGTAGTTGTAATTATTTATCTTTTTTTTTTCAGATAGTGTTTTTATAATTTCAAATTATTCAAAATAAACGATGATACTATATTTTGTAGTAATATATAGAACAAGGAAATAGAAAGAAGTCATTATTAGGTGACCGTGCTTTGATAAATCAGCACAGAATGCCAAACAGTTTTGGTTTAAGTCCTGTATATTTTGAAGGTGTTAAATCGTTCTTATCATTTGCTTCATCAAATCCAGAATATCCTTTATAATCTACAATTAAGTTTCTTTGTAAAAAATGTTCTTTGAGAATATTTGACACATTTGAAATGGTTGCAGGTCCATCTTCTCAACAAACAGAAACTGAAGATGATATTGATTTAACTACTAAGATGACACCATCTTAATTTTATGAGTTGTTGAGGTCTGCTGGGGATTTATTATATCCTAGTTTCAAGATAGGAAAATTAAAAGTAGTTGTAATTTTATGGCTATTAAATCAGATAATCCAAGGTCAAAAAACTGTTTTGATCAAATATTTTCTTTGGTTAAAACACTATGACCAGAAAAAAAATGTGTTGCATGTAAATAACTATGAGAGAAATAGGTTGGTTTGTATTTTGGGCCTTAGTTATCAGAAAATTCATGATTGTGAAAATGATTGCATCTTATATTCTAGTAAAAATGATTCATTGGATAGTTGTCCCACCTGTAGACAATTAAGGTATAAAGAAGCTCAACCAGGGAAGTCTGGATCGATTCCAATAAAACATTTGAGATATTTTACCCTTACACCCAAGATGTAACATTATTAATGCCTTAGAACACAGTGTCAATGATGTCACAGAACAAAACAAATATTTCAACAGATAAAAGCTTGAATCATCCATCTAATGGTGATTCATGGAAAAATTTTGACAGTCTTATTCCGTCTTTTGCTTTAGAAGCCCAAAATGTGTGATTGGGACTTTCTACTGATGGTTTCTATCCATTTGGTTTTTATGGTATTCATTATTCATGTTGGCCTGTCTTTATAAATCTATACAATTTACCTCCATGGATTTTTACGAAGGAGCCCTATATCTTCTTGACCTTATTAATCCCAAGACATCTAAAAATAAATATTGATTCTTATTTAAAACCATTTATTTATGAGTTAAATGCATTTTAGAGTAATGGTGTTAGGGCATATGACGTTGCAGAAAAAAAAAATTTCATATTAAGAGCTATATTGATGTGGACGATTAGTGACTTTCCAGCATATGGCATGTTATCTGGCTAGAGTACACATAGTCTGAAATCATTTCCTTATTTTATTCATGAAAACAAAGCCTTAATGCTCATTAAGGGAAAACAACCTTGCAATTTTGACTGTCATTATAAATTTTTTTCCAACCAATTATCCTTTTCAAAGAAACAAATCTCATTTTAGAAATGTACAATTGGAAGGGACGAACCTCCAAACTGATCTCAAGTACAGTGTTAAAATATATTGTATTTTCATTACATTACATCACATTTGGGACAATAGTAAACAATCATAAAATTCATGGCTTTGGAAATGAACATCATCAGATAAAACAGAGTATTTTTTGGGATCTTCTATATTGGTCAAATTTGTTGGTCCCACACATGTTGGATGTCATGCATTTTAAGAAGAACTATTTTGATAATTTATTTCACACTATTTTGGATACACCATGTAAGACCAAAGATACTATAAAATCACGATTAGATCTTCCCAAATTTGCAGGCGACCAAAACTTGAACTATTTGAAAATGTCAGATTAAAGAGGTTAATGAAACCAAAAGCAGCTTATACACTATCCAAAAAGAGTCACTAGTTATTTTTTCAGTGGATTGTAGATTTGAGACTTCCCAATGGCTTTGCTTCTAATTTGGGAAGATGTGTTAAGAATGGTCATATTACAAGATTAAAAAGTCATGATTGTCTTGTTATAATGGAAAGACTTATGCCGATTAGATTTAAAGGATTGTTAAATTTTATGAATTGGGATTCGATAACAGACATATCATATTTTTTTCGAGACATTTGTGCAGTTACAAATGACTACAATGCGGTAAGAAAATAGGAAGAAGATATTGTTGTAATTATATATAAACTAGATAAAATATTTCCTCCGACTTTCTTTGACTCAATGGAACATCTGATATTACATTTTCTACATGAAGCTAAATGTGGAGGCCCAATATAGTTTCCATTGATATACCCATTTGAGATATTCCTGTAGAAATTAATGAAAAAAGTACGCAACAAAGCATCAGTTGAAGGATCAATTATTGAATCTTATTTGCAAGAGAAAATTTCTTTTTTTCTGTTCCCACTATTTTGATTATGAATTTCCCTCAAAACAAAACCACATGTGATGGAATGAGGGAAATCATAATGATAAAATGGATAATAAATTATCAGATTTTAATCAGCCAAATCTTGGCATCGGTGGAGTTCAAGAATGATGTATTTCGGATGATGAACATCACAAAGCTCATACATATGTTCTGCTCCACTGTGAAAAAATGAAATCATTTGTACTGTGAGTGCCTCTATAACAAATTCTATAATTTATGGTATAGTATGTAAACTTATTTCATTTGTAGGTTATATGGTAATTATATCAAGAAAAAACTTCCACAAAATACAGTTGCTTCTCTTGAAGAATGCAGACAAAAAAATTACTCAATGGTTTCAAAAACTGGTAACATAAATTATTGATGGTTTAATAACAATTCAATTTAATATTTATTATATGGATAATTGTTTTAAAAATTTTCATGTGTCTCATCTTACTGATAAAATTGATAAGTGACTGTGTATATTGAGTAACCCACCATCCAAAATGGTGAAATCAAATAATACATATGTGGTAAATGGTTTTTGATTTCATACATGTGCATATTGAGAATAAAAAAAACCATGAAGAGTGGAGTTTGGTTGAGAGGATCATATCACAACAAAACTGAAGTTGACTTTTATGAAATTCTGGATGAAATTATTGAGTTGGTTTATATAGGAAACAATTACATAACAATTTTTAAATGTTAGTGGTTGGATAATGAGAGAGGCTTTCATGTTCATCCAACTCATGGAATCGTCGATATTAAATATAAGTGTCTTCTTGCGGTAAATCACCCATTTATACCGGCACAATAGGCACATAAAATTTATTACGCAATGTACTATTCTATTTCGAGAGACCTGAGTGATTGGAAGAGAATAATAAAAATGAAATCTAAGGAAATCCAATTTTCTCAAACTGAATGTGGTTACTCTGAAGTGGATGGAATTGAAAATTTTCAAGAGACTACTCAAAATCCACCTTTTTAACAAAGTAATGTGAATATCGATGATGAAATCCCATAATTAGGGGTCAATGGTGATGAAGAAGTTAATGTTATTACAAATGAATTTGAAATGACCAAAGATGAAGAAACTAAAACTCAAATAGATATTAATGATGCCAAAGAAGAATATGAAGACATTGAAATCATCAGACATGAAGATTATGATGAATGTGAACATTTACAGAGATAAATGATGGTTATAACAATAACTAATATATATATAATAGTAATTTTAAACTATCTTCTTAAAAAAATCATTTTGTGTTTCAGATGGACCCTGATCTATTTTGTGAGTTACAGGAGAATTAGGTACCTTTGGATGAGGGGGATTTGGGGTCATCTGACCCTCATCCTACTGGCGGTTTAGGGGGTACATAGAGGGGGCATGGTCTTGCACGAATGATGATTCCTGACCCTATCCCCGAGTGACGTCCACATCTTGGCTTCGATCCACGGACACTGATGTATGGTAACCTGTATATTTTAGTAAGCCTTCATTAATTAATTTAAATATATAGTAATTTAATTATTATTTATTATTTTTTCATAGTTTTGAACATGTAACTATTAGAAAAGGTAGCGTTATCTTTTAATTTTTTTTCAGCCATAGATCTCATGGGAACTGATTCCTGTTGATGTGTTGCGTGACAAGTTCAATCATTGGATTGTAGGTAAATAAATAATATTTATTTTGAAATTTATTTTACTAAAAACATGATGTTATGAATTATTTGTAGGGTTTATGGTAACCCATTGATGATAGCATGCGTGACGCTATCCACACAGCATTGGAGGCATATATGCAGGACCATTTCTATCAATTTTTACACAATTTGAGAAGGTTGGCCATTAAGAAAGAATTAGTGATAGATTTTGATGACTCATGTAAAGCCCACCGACCATATTAAATTTCACCTCACAATTGGGATGGATTATGTCTACACTGGTGGGGTGGCGGATTTCAGAGGACGTCTTTAGTGGGTCGACAGAACCAAGGGAGACCAGAGGTGATTCATCGTGCTAATAGACATGCATTCAGTATACATAGAGAGCATCTGGTAAGTATCCTTTTTAAATATTTTATATAACATTAAATATAAAGACTTGATTTTATATTTTTATAGGAAGTCGAGAATCCCGATATTATAGATTACGATGTTTACTAGAAGATATATAGTGATCCAGCCACTGGAGAGATTAGAGGTGATCACCAGCATCAGATTGTGGTTATTATTATTATTTTATAGATTGAAAATTAACTTCATATAATATTTTCACAATTTTAATTTCAAATTGGAATTGAAGGAGTCATATAAGGCTCCTACCTCTCATACATAGGATGGGAGTCTGTACGAGGTGACTGATCAGACCGGTGCCCACTATTTCGATGAGGGGGCATAGATTCTGGTGACTCAGTATGGCTTTGACAAGGGCCGAGTAGTTGGTATCAACTCTAATGTGACTCTTGGTACTTATTAGAGTACTACTGCAATGTTGGCATCTAGTTTGAGAGGACCTCATGGGGAGGCTTCAACTTCTACCTCACAGTTTCATGAGCAGTTACGAACTTAGTCTGAGCTTATAGAGAGTTCACAAAAGTAGCATGAAGAGATGCATCAGCATCAGCAGCAGCATCACGATGAGGAGATGCGTCGATGGCAGCAGTAATAGCACGAGCTGATGGAGTAAATGCATTGTCTGACCCGTAGTTTAGGGATAGAGTTTTTCCACCATCTCCTATAGCTCCTCCACCTCCTTTAGAAGACAACACCTAGTTATTTATATATGTTAAAAAAATTTGAATTCAAGATTTGTTGTAATATGAACTATATTCAGTTTCTGTCTTTTATATTAGTGCAAATATTGAATAATTTAATTTTTTTCTTTTGAATATTTTATTATTTATTATTACTATTATATTTTTTAATGTTCTTCTATTTTACTAATAATAATAATAATATTTTATGAGTTTTTTAATAATTTTTGTGAATATTAAAAATTTTAATATTTTATTATTATTTTAATAATATAAATATTATTTTTTCATTAATCATAATACTATTAAATATATTTTTTTATTATTATATTTTCTAATGTTTTTTTATTTTAATAATAATAATAATATCATTTTATTAATATTTTAAATTTTTTAGAATATTAAGAATTTTAATATTTTTTATTATTTTTATTTTAATAATATTATTATTATTTTTTCATTATTTATAATTTTATTAAATATATAATTTTTATTTTGGTTATTATTAGAAACGAGACCTGTTGCGACGAGATCCCATCACAAATAGTTTAAATATATATTTTTAAGTAGTATTTGCGATGGAACCAAGGGCATGTCGCAAATACTATTTGTTACTAGCCCATTGAAAATACTATTTGCGACTATCCCATCAAAAAATTTTATTTATATATATTGCATATAATCAGAGAGTTATTTATGACAAGGAACTTCCCCATCACAAAAAAAACATCTTTGGCGACGATCCCGCTACAAAAAATGTTATTTTGCGATGTCATCTTCTGCAAAGAGCTATTTGTGATGGTACCCTATCGCTAAATCTTATTTTCGACAGGATCCCATTGAAAATATCCCATTTAAAATAGAAATTTTTTTAGTAGTGTGAGTAAATTTAATGTAGAAATATATAAAAATCAATGTTAAAAACCATATGTAATTGGGCATTCGATGTTCATTTTTTAAAAAACATACATCGAACTCTAACCATTTTATTATTTAATATCAGTTTAAAAAAAGATACATAAAAAATAACATTTATTACATTGGTGTATTACACTTTAGTTAAAAACCTATGATAAAATTTAAAAAACTATTATCAAAGACTAGTCTTCTACTAGTGTGCTTCACATAGATTGAAAACCCTTAGATAAATCGTCTAATTTAGGCCCATAGACTAGATGATATGGTATTTGATTTAGAAACATGGAGACCTCATATATATGGATTAATGTGTGAAATAATTTCTGACCATAAACGTTTGATGTATATATTCACTCTAAAAGAGTTGACCATGAGGTATAAAATATGGCGAGAAACTGTTAGGGATTATGATTTTAGGATTTATAACAATCTATGAAAATAAATAAAATAACTAATTATTTATTTCGAAATGATAATGAAACATTAAATATGATATATTTTGGGGATTATATTTTATTAAATTGTTTCTCCATTGTTGGTATAGAAATTGAGCATTAAATAACTTCCTCATAGTTTTTCAGGTGTCAATGGAGACATTTTTGTTAGAAATAATCTGTAAATATCCAAAGGAGGATCATATTTAACATAGAAATAATAATTAATCAATATTGGTAATGTTTTGTTGGTTAATTTTCGAATATGGTATTATGAAAATTGGAATGAGATTATGCGAGCCTTTTGATTCCCAGTTAATGAAAGAATTGTTCAGTTAATCTCAATGCTTCCCATTTCTCATTCATTATGGTGAACAAAAATGTAATTATACCATTAGAGAAATGACTTATGGGATGGAATTAAAAGTTATATTTCGTACTTTATCATGTAATTTTTTATTTCTCATTAGTTAAAATCAAAAATACTTTTAATGAAGGGGATGTTTTAGTCTTTTTTAATGCCAGAATGGAAATGAAATAAAAATTATATTTCATAGTTGGATTACAAAATAAATTTTGAGGTAATAATTTGATATGGTTAATTGATGATTGTTTTACTAAAATATATTCATTTACTACCTACATGATATACTATTTAATTAGATAATATTTCTGGAAAATATCTCAAGGAAAAGGTTGGGTTATATGAAGTTTCATTCTCTATTATATATGGAAATGATCAAAAATCTACTAATGATTTTGGAAAAATCATTCCAATGTTAATTGATACTTAATTAAATTTTCTTACATATTTTTATACTAGATTTAATAGATATTTATAATGAAATATTGAAAAATTGGAAGATATGATTTAAACTTCTTCAGTGGATTCCAAGGTATTTTGGGATCATAATATTTTATTAGTTGTTTTTTATTATAATAATAGTTTTAATTCTAATATATTGATGATATATATTTAGGCACTATAAATAAATTAGAGTCGAACTATAGCCTACTGGGAAAAATGTTGGTGAACAACTAATGTTGGGACCATAATTGGTAGATGAGAAAGTATAGAAGGTAATGATGATTACAAAACATATGAGGATGTCCTAGATCAGGTGAAAAATCTATGTATATAACAGGAAGAATGATATTTCTTTTAAGGCATGATATCATGGTGTTTATAGTGTATCTTCATGTAGATGTGTTATGTGTTTAGGTAAACATTGAGTGCTATGTCTATGGTTTATTGGACCCTTTTAAATTACAAAGAATATTGGATTAGTTTATTATCTAGTGGATTTACCTCATAATTTACTTAAGGTACATGATATTTTTAGTGATTTCTATGAAGCATGAGAGAATTATTTTTTTATTTAAAGAATAAGGTGATTTACAAGGAAATGGTTTTGTGGTAAAATATAATTATTTAACATGGAACATGAGAATATAAAAATTATGGAAAGAAAAAATACCGATAATTGTTTAATTGTAGTATAAAATTATGAGTGGTAAATTTAAAAAATGGTATAAAATGTTAAACTTTTGCAATTACCCTTATGGTTTAATGAAAAAGTAGTTTTTCAAAGAATAAGTATACTTATTACCTAGGAGTTTTGGTTTCATTTCTTCTTCTACCACTATAAAATATTTTTCAACAATGTTTAGAATATATCATAAGAAGATTAAATATAATTAATTTCTATTTTAAATATTCAATACCCATTGTTCATGTACATAACCATCTAATAAGAAAAATAAATGAATCGCTCTTGCGTATGTGCAAAATACTACATTGGGGGTCTATGAATTTTATTTTTCATCACTAAATCTTATGGTTGGTAATAAATATGTATCAAATTTAATTATATTATATTAATAAAACAATGGTATATTATGAAAACATAATATACCATCAATTTTCTTACCTTTCCAACAATTGAAAAATGATAATGTCATTTGGGAAACCGTGGGGATTACGACAACCATGCGGTAATGTGATTCATTTTTATCACTAACCAATATATATGTTATATATATGATAATTTCTGTAAATTGTATGATATTATTTATATGACAATAAGTATATAATGTTAAAATGATACTTACCTTCATTCCCTTATGATTATAGAAAAAATGGAAATATTACTAATGTGTATGTACGAACTACCCTCGACGTGATTATAACATAATTAAGTTATAATTAAAATGATAAATATATTGAAATATATTTATATTTAATTTTAAAAAATAATCATTATTTCAATATAGTTATTCTTTGGATTACATGATAATTTCCACTTTTACCTTGGTCAATATAAGGATGCAATTTTGAAATTATTAACATAACATCATCAAAACACTAGACACTAGATTAAACTGATTAGGTAATTAAATATATCATTGAAATAAATTAAATAAAATATTTTTTGTGTGGAACTAAGATTGGTTTTTTTTAAGAAACAAAAAAATTGATAATAGTTTTCTACAAAGGAGATAAATAAGTAACATTACAAGTGACAGTCGAGGTAAGGGATAGTTTACATTAAAACCTTGTATTAACGATTTTAATGAATTATTTTAATATATTTTTATTCCATGTAAATATTATTGAAAATAATATTTAGGAATGTATTGATATGGAGATAAATTAATTTTATCCAAAATAATTTCTCTCTTCTTTTACTTTCTCTAAAATAATTTCAAAATCAGTCATTTTGATATTCTATGCAGAACATTCTCAGTTTCTTTGCATGATATTAAAAGCAATGTTCTATTTTAATATATTTTCACTTGAAGTATCTTCATGCATCCGTATACATTATTTTATTCTCATATTAATTTATAAGACTCCATGATTTCTTTAAATAAAGCCCCATTCACATTGATTTTGGTATTTAGTTTTGAAAATTTGGTTTTAAAGGAAAGTTATATTTAATTATCTATAAATGTTTATCTATTTGGTTAAAAAGAATATTTTTATGAGTTTAATGATGTATATTCAAGAATATATTTTTTAGACATATTATAGTCCATGAGAAATATTCATTATTGTTTTATCTTAATATAGTTCTCTAATGAATTTGGTAATGAATATATTTTATTGACAATTATTTTAGAAGATTACAATATAGGATATTCTATTTGTATGGGTTATTATAATGGTTCGATTAAGTTGATTTAGAAAAGAAACTACATGAATTTAATATGATTGTTAATTATATTTTAGGGAAATATTTTTATTTCATAAGTTAATAACTTATTTTTTAAGGAATGGTAATTCCCTTTTTAAGTAAAAAATGGATGTTTTAGGAAAATATTTTTCATGGTTCTCATGTTTTCTAAGAGACATTTATGATTATTATTTTTCATTTATGTATTATTTTATTGTATTTTATGACAAATAAATTTAGTAAAATTATTTTTTAGGTTTGATTAAATAAGTATTTGATATCAATGTTTAATATATTGGTGGAAAAGTATCTAATATGACATAGTAGTTATCAAATGGAATAATGAATTTATTGGTTTTTTTATATGTACCTAAGATTTTTTTTTCTCATCCCACAATTTTTTATTTTTTCATAGGCTTTAATGAGGAGTATCATAAATTACGAAGTTATGTTGAAACTCATCATTATTTTTTATCATGAAATGAAAATGTGTTTCATTTTATGTGTTTTGTATTATGGGAAAGTGGATACTAAGTGGATGTTTCAAACATATAATGTATTTTTCCATAATATTCATGATATTATTATATAGAAATATAAAACATAATATAATTATTAGAATCAATGGAAATGCATTATTATATCAAAATTAATTTAAGTGATGAATAATGATAATGTTTTTTACATTAATAACAAGTGTTAATGTATTATTAATATCAATAATATATGTTATCCAAAATATTCTTACTTTATTAAAATAAATTTCATAGTAATAACACTTTTATAATGGTTATATTTTTACACATAAACCCATATTTTACGTTATTTAGCTATAGTAATTTAATTTTTATTAATTTATTTGTATTAATAATGATCATGTTTACATTTTATACATATATTTTATAATTCAGTTAGCTTTATTTTTACCCTCTAAGTCTATAGCTACATTCTAATAGTTATATAATGTTTCAGGATTTTTTTGGTTTTGTGCTACCTGTTAAAGAGTACATTTAACCCATTAGGTTTTGAATAAAAATATATAATTAAAAAACATTGGGTTTTAAATAGCCCCTCTTAAAGATGGTTTATCTTCACAATTTTAACTATCATTGAATTATAATATTAGTTAAGGGTATCTATAACATAGTAATACCTGAGGAAATAATTGATATAGAGATATGGAACTTACTAAATTTGGTAAGTCTAGGAAACTCATATATTCCTTCAAAATAAACTTTCAAAATTATTAGGGTTCCTCTAAATGTTTTAACCTAAATACTCTTCATTATTGGTATTAAGACCATTATAATACTATTAATTTTCCTAGAGAGTTTTTTTCAACCTTGTTGTGATAAGTTATCATATATTTTATTGTTATATGAAATGTGATATCCCAATTTTATTACTGTGGATTCTATATGGATATTGTTAAAAAAAATTAGAAAACCAATTCAAATTCATCTAATGAATGTATTATAATATTTCCTAGGTCACATTACCTTAAATTTTAACATAGGATAGAATAATCACATCACTAGATGTTTTATTAATAATATAACAGTTATCATCTAGGTGATGATTTTAATTTCTTTTATATGCCCTTGGTATAATGTTATGTATTGAAAAATATTGAAATACAATAATAATTGTTCTTGAGTGGACGATCAGTTTTAATCACTTCATTTCATTTCCATAACACCCTTTAGTATTTGTGGTTTCAAGAGCCTTCCCTTGTTCCCTTTTTTATAGTTGATATTGATGCCTATCAGCATTATTATCACTGGGACATGGAAACTGATTTTGTTAATCCCCATGTTTCCCACATTTAATTCATAAAATGGTCATGTTAAATTAGTATAAAAATTTATCCAATATCCATGTCAAATGAAATATTCATATTTTTATTGGAAATTAGTTTCACTATTCCCTCCATTAACACTGATATAATATATTCTCTATACATTAAGACATTTCTTAGGGTTCCTCTTTAAATATTTTTGACATCAAAGAGACTTAATATTAATTGTTTCATCACATTAATCACTAATTCATCCATTAGGCTCCAATATTTTCTTATTTGATGTGTTTAAGAACTCAAATAAGTTTATTATTTTAATAATAATTCCTGATAGCTAGTTTGTTAAAATGAAAATATTTCTAACTCGATATTTTACCCAATAGTAAACTGAATGTTTCATAAATAAATATTATATCTTTCAACATTAAAAATCATTAAATAATATAATGATAAAGATAGAACTATAATTGTTTTTTTATTTTGGAAAAATTCAAAACATAAATGAATGGTGCATAAAATATACATAGAAAACATCAAAACATAAATGATTGGTGAATTAAATATCTGTAGAATCTCCCTATATGGTCTTCATTAATAACACCCTTCATTATGATATCATAATAAAAACCATTAAATATATCCTAATGAAACGGAAACATAAGAAAGGGTTATCATATAAGATTAGAAAGTGTAAAAAAAGGTTATATAATTGATCATTGGGGCCTAAAATGGAAATTAGGGTATGAGATCATTAGATTAAATTATGAAAACTATACCAAATTATTCATTGATCATAAACAATAGTCATGGAATAAATCATCAAATTCCTTAAGACATGAATCGTAAATGAATAAAATAGTATAGTCTATGAGAGAATAAAATTGGCATTAGATGATGATATAAAAGAGTGGAAAGAAGATTGGAATAAGAAAAATAATAGTAATATTATTTCAATTCTATCCACCAAGGAATTCATCACATGTTATTATTTGGAAAAACACCCATGTATCTACTTCAATATTTAGATAAACTCGTATATACCCTATTTAGGGCTCTAGAAAACCTCCCATGTACACTCTTTCAAGAATTAGGTTTCCAATTGTGAACCCTTAGCGCTTATAACACATTAATATTTACCCAATTCATTATTGGTATATATAATTTGTGGCCCACCTATCACATAATCAAATTCCATTCTTATATACTAAATAAGATCATAAAATATTTATCATATCATCACAGCATAACACATTGAAATTAAATTTGTTTCAAAAAACTACCCTCACCATATCATAATCCATATGGACTATTAATAAAGAAGGCTTCATTGGATTATATCTCAACAAAATAATAATAAATATCAATTAATGTTATCATAAACGAAAAATTATTTTAGACGATCAACCGAAAATTTATTGATGAAAATACACTTTTAATTTTGAAATTAATTTTTTAAAATATAAATATTTACACAATATAAATATTTAGAAAATATTACATTAGAATTTTTTTTCATATTAAACATTTAGAATTATTATAGAAGCTTCAAATTAGTGGGTGATATTAATGGTGGAAAATTAAATCCATTCTATAATCATTAAAACAAATATTATTTTCCCACCATTGGTCAAAAGTACGTCATTCTGGAAGTGATTAAAAAAATATTTTAATCTTTTTTATATAATGTAAACCATGTTTAAAATTGAATTTAAAAAATAATTTTATAATTTTAAAAACATTTTTGATATCATTATTGAAAACATGGATATATTGGAAAATGTGATTATTACCGAAGGGAAAAATCATGTCAGTTTCCCATAAAAAAATTCTTCCAGTATCAGGAGAACTTCCAGAAAAGAAAATTAATAGAAAACATGTAACCTATAGAAATGACTATATTAGAATAAAATGAAATGGTTTTATTACATATATATAATATAATTTCCCTAAATTGAAATTCTAGTATAATCAATCCTGATTATCATGAGACTGAAATGTAAATCAATTACCTCATGTTTTACATGCGTCATATGTAATCTATCCCAGTATATAATAAATTTAAATTTATCTTAATTATATAAAAATGTATTAATATTTATAATATCATATATGACCCACATATATTATTTCACTACCAAATTATTAATTATTCATTATTAACATCATCATTTTTAGGTGTTAACAATTTCATTTTGTTATAAAAGTTGGGGTTAATAACTTCTAGTCCTGATACATTGATCATGCTTTTGTTACCTCTATAATGTTAATAATTAAATTTTTATAAAATTTAATAATCATATACACTTTTATATGTGTCAAAATAAATTAGTTAGGAAGAAATAATTATACCACTTCATGGAGACAACAACCCATAAACATGCATGAGTGATTATTCCATTTTTTGATCGACTGATGAAATGAAAGGTAAATAATAAATAGCCTTTATAGAATGATAATAATTTAATAAATATCGTATATTTCTATTAAATACATCATTATAAATATCCATGTGATGTAGTGATGTAAAATTAAATTTATTTATTTGTGTAGGGGTTTGCGCACACATACACATGAGTGAAACCTTTATTTCATATTTTATGGAGAATAGAGATGAATAATTTTATAAATATTAAAATGATAAAATTTAATTTTATTGGATATATAATTATAATATTTTTTATAATTGTTTTGATAAAATTTATGGTTGTAGATTGATATCTAAAAGAACAAATGCTAGGTCAAGAAGATTACCTCATATTTGAAGAACTTCCTTGGGATGTCTCCCCACAGACTATTGGGAATTTCTATGGAGGAGTCATAAAGATCTAGAAAATGAAATAGGATATGGAGAAGTTTTTTATTAGGTATTGGTTAATATGAAATTATCATGGTTGTGTGAATAATATATGGAAGTTGGAATACTTTTAAAGTGAAGGAAAGGTCAACTCAATTTTTTTTATTATATTTAAAATTATAATATCTATTTCATGTGAGAGTGGAATAAATTAGAAAAAAAATTCAATGATAATATAGGTTAAGGAAAAAATATTTTCAACCAATCATATTTTGATTGTATTATATGGAATTGTAAACCTTTTCTTTTTATTTTACCCCCTTTGTTAACCCATTTTAACTTTTATTGTGGTATCAGTTCATTCAACACTAAAGGGTTATAAATAAACATATTAGGTAAAACATGGATAAAATTTTTAAATAGAAACATTTTAAAACACATTACACCCACTTTTACTATTTTAATATTTTTATGATTTTATATCATTTAATAATAAATTATTTATCATTAAAAACCCATTAAAGCCACTTAGATATCTATTAACATATTTTTATAATAAACACATAAAGATAAGTTTTTCAATAGAATATAACATATTACAAAATAAGATATAGATTATTATTAATAATAAAATTATTTTGAAACCATAATCCATTTTTTCAACTTTAAATATTTTTAAAATAATTGAATTTAAATTTTCCATTTCTTGGACAAAAATATAATCACCAATTTCTAATCATTTAAAGTAATTATTAAAATAGGAAAATAAAAAATAAACTAATAGCATAAAAAAATTCATTAATATAAAAAATATAAATTTATGGATAAAAACTAATTTTATCTATATTATAAAATATACGATTTATTAATTTAACTAACGTGACATTTTGAATGGATTATTTTCATAAAATAATATTAAGGATGTTTTCAAAGAAAAATGGCATCAAGATTCCATATATTATCAAATTTTTTAAATTTTTTTAAATAAATGCATAAAATATAAATAATTTATGTTTAATATATATATATATATATATAATGCCTTTTTACTTAATATTTAAAATTAATTAACTGATTTACCATAACCAATGTGTCAAATATTTAATACAGTAATGATTCATAATAGAAATAAATAAAGTAGATCTACATTAAAATTTTGAAATCATGATTCAACATATGGAATCTATTTGATGATATTAAATTTTTATGTGATTTAAAAATCTATTTTAAAATAGTCATCATAAACAAAAAGAAAATTATTTTTGAAAAAAATGTGTTTTCATGATAAAATAATATTCGTTTCTATTCCCATACATTATAAAAACCATTTTATAAATGTTAAAACATTTTATTCAGTATATTATATATATATTTTGTTAAAATATTTCATAAATAGTTATAAATTAAATATACTAAGGTAAAATCGAGTTGTGTGCTTAAAATAATTTTTTTGAAAGACATATTGTTATATATTATAATTTCACTATCAATTGAAAACCAATGAATTCATTTTATACGTGTGAAAAAATTTATATAATATAGTTATCTTTATACATTACTAATAATCAAATAAATATGTCATAAATAACACATTAAATTATATTAATTAAATAATATCACCTGGTTCGTGTAAACTTATTGTTGTGGGAAAATTATGATATCAGATACATCGTGTTTATTTTCAATAAATACATATAAAATCATTGTCTGGTATGTTATATCCCTATTAAAATAAAATCTTCCTGGAAAATATGTTAAATATGATTTAGAAAATGATGACATATTTGTTTTATATCATCCTCGGGTTCCCAAATAGCTTCATTGATTGTTTAGATGCCTTCATTTTTATTTATCTAGGTGATTATTCTTGATCTGTATCATTTTCTCTATGTGATCCATAATTTATACCAATTATACTTCATAGTATATATCATAATACAATGGTATAACCTTTGTGTTTTCTAAATGTAAATTATTAGGGATAAATTTCCTTCTATGAGGTACACAGAAAAACACTTAGATCTTCTTTTACATTCAGATGATTGTAGGTGATTCTAAAAGCACTGGTGGCCATTCCAAGGATGCTGATCATGGTTCTATGTCCTTTAGCTGCGGGAGTCAGGTGGGGCCCATGAGAAATTCTTGGAGATGCTTTTACATTGGGATGAAGAGATAGTGGAATGTATTTTAGTAATTAATGCCTCTGATGAAGAAGCTAGTGAGATGATAGGAAGGTTTCTTAAAGTCACATCTAATGAATAGCAGAGTGCACAGATTGACAAGAAAGTCCTTATAATGAAAAGGGGATACAATGAATGAAATATTAATCAAAATGAGTACATGTAAACTTGGGAAAATAAGGAATATCATTTTGAAGACCTATTAGAGGGTGTTCTAGAAACATGAGTATCTTATATCACTTTGAAATTTTTTAGGGATAATGATTCTAGTAGGATCAAATTTATTTTCAATCATTCTATAATTTCTCATGATATTTGAATAGGGTGGTTTCTCACTTTTACATTAAAATTGTTTTTGAAAAAAAAAAGTTACTTTGGAGAGGTACATGGAACACATTTCGAACATCAGAGAGTTATAATGGATGAACCAAATGATAAGATATATTCCTTACCTAATCCAAAATATCAAGGTTTCAAATATAACTTGGGAACATAATTCCATAATATTTGATCCTCATATAATTTTCTTTTAAAAATTTAAAAATTATAGCATATCATCAGATTCAAACTGTATATTTCATCGATGATTGTTAGTATAACTATTCTTTCAATACTAAGATTCCAACATTTCATACTGAATAGATCTGACCTTTTTCTCATTTACTTATCCATATCAAGTACTAATAGATACCATTTTTTTAAAGTATTCCTTAAAAAATTGAATTATACACATTCTTACAGAGGGATTCATAAGGAAACATATGGAATATCAACTAAAATCTATTATTATAATAGAATTAAAAAAGAGGAATGAGTTGACCCCAACTAATTTCAAAATAATTGTAAAGTTAACTCAATATTTTCTCCATATTATGAATGGTTCATTTAGTCTTACCATCTAGTTATGAATGATTGGATGTACTAAAACCAAATATTATATCTTGATCATTCTAAAGATCTCACCAGATCATTTAGGTATAACACATATATAAAAAAGATAAAATATAATTTAGTACTCAATAAATCCTTAAAACTTCCATAATATACACCTTCAATATATAATTAAGGAAGAAATATTCCATGATGTAAATTAAGTGAGTTTATTATTAATTTTTTCAACTACAACCCATATAACATTACCAACATTATAAATTTTGGGGATTCATATAGTAAAATCCATGGTAATGTTCTCCCATTTTTAGTTTGGTTTGGAAATAGTTGTTATTTCTCAGTATACTTTTGTCTCGCAGTCTTAACATGCATACACACAATGAAATGAGATATATAATATATAATATGTCTCCTAATTTTATTGCACTAGAAATGATATATAAACTATATAAAAATATTCACACTTTTTAGATGAATATATAGTAATATACAACAAGTTTCACCAAAAAATTCATTCATCATGTAGGGTATTGATCTGATGCATAAAACGTTCCTATACCTCCTCATTTAAAAACTATCAAGGTTGAAGTTTGGATCATTTTTCAGCTTATTTCGTTTCTTCTCATCTTCATTATGTAACCCTTCTGTCTTCACCTGCATAGATGGTTGAACACACATTTGGGAAGGATAAGATGTCTCCACTTCTTTCAAAATTTAATGATGTAACCTTTTGTAATATAGATATATTTGATAAATTGTGTCATCATCATAGATAAGATCATATTATCCTATAATTTCAATAAATTACCCACCATATTTGGATAAATTTTGTAGTAATGTAAGGATTAATAATAATAATTATTAAACATAAACCATATGATTAGAAAATATTCAACTCATTATACGTACAAATATACTTTATAATTTTATGGTAATTATATATATCACACCTTAAACTGTTATGAAATTTTATCCATTTATTTAATTCCAAAATTATCACATATTACTCCAAATCAAGACATATGTATCTTTATCATGAGCCTGAAATTGTTTTAAGGTATAATATTTCACCCCATAATTCCTCATGAGGATGCATCCTTGTCCCATCTTCAATGAATAATTATAGATCAAAAACCCCACCCAACTATAGGGTATCATGGGAATTGGTGTACTAACCACCATTATTTTCACATCCCCGAAAGTTTTATTACATTCTTTTACCAAAATTGTATTTAATCCCGTTCGAGTTTACTTGTTGAGTGTATTATATATCTATGATAAATTATCCTTAAATAATATATAATATCAAAAAAATATGAATATTGGTAACTGAGGTTATTCTACAAAAATTATCAATAACTACATCCATTTGTTGATCAAACAATATACCCTCTTTTGAGATTGTATGACCCAAAAATATAACCTTTTATAGGAACAAGTGACACTTGGAAAATATATCTTAGGAGTTATCCTTCCTTAGTTTCTTCACTAATATTATTATGTGATCTTAATACAATTCCTTACTATTGGAATATAGAAGAATATTGACAGTAAATTCTACTAAAACCTAATCCATGTATTCACTAAAGACAATATTCCATATTTTCATGATGATTACTGGGATGTTATGAAGGAAAACTAACATCACTATAATTTCATACTTTCTATAACACATATATATTATTGTCATAATTATTTCTTCACTTATGACCCTCAACTAATATTATAAATATTGAAGATTAACTATAAAAAATATTTAGATCCAAATATTTTATTTTTAAAATCATTAATAAGATTAAAATGATAATTATTCTTGATTTTGATCTTGTTAATTTCCCAATAATCAATGAAGATTTGTAGTGATCCATCATTCTTCTTAAAAAATAATAGGTTCAACCCTTGGTGAGGTACTTTGATTAATGATTCCATTTTAAAACATATATTGTATTTTCTTATTTAATCCCTACATCTCAATCAGGTCCATTATATATAGAGTCTTTGAAAGAGCTATAACACCATGTATGTAATATATTAGACACCCAGCTTCATGATTTTATGAAAAATTAATAAAATATTCTATAAAAACATGATAAAACTATAGTATAATATTCATGTCATCGATGATGAGATTCTACAACTCCATTCGGGACAAAGATGCCATTTAAATGGTATTCAATACCCATTCAATAGATTTAATTTCAATAGCTAGTTCATATTTATCCTTACACAGATAGATGATCATTTAATGGTTTAAAATATATAATGTTACATTCCATTATTGGAATTTTAAATGGGTTGTATATAAATAAATCCAATACTTTCCCAAACTAACCTAAAATTTACCTAGATGAATAATAAAGATAATTTTAGAAAAACAATTCCAACAAACTCCAATCAGAGAAGAATCATAAAGATAATATGTCATCATCATAGCACTATTATTTTTCCCCACTAAATAAAAATATAATAATTGAGGTTTAATGTGGTACTATTATAAAATTTCTCATATAAAAAATATTTTGAAGATACAGAACAAAATAATACATTAGAAGTTCAAGGGTGGTTGGTCTGTGTATATTATTAACATTGTTAACATACATCACAATAAAAATAGTGATCACATTATATTTCTATTAGTATCTTGGATTAAGAGGTTACAAATGTACAAAATCATCATTTAACATCATATTTGATCATAGGTTATCATAATTCCCATACTCCTTACATTAGAAACATGGATTGTGGCTGGTGAATTCTGTGTATCCTTATATCTATTTTCATTATTATCTATTATCATAACATACATTTCAAATTAAATACATTAAGGACCTTCCATTACAAACATAAATAATTTACTTATACCATTATGAAAATTTATTCTATGTTTCAATCCACACATATGGAATAAATAGATATTCATATTCTTATCTCAATGAATTTTTTCATTATATTTTTTATTGAATTGCATTTTTATTTTATTATAAAAAATATTGAGACTTATGTTAAAATACAAAAACTGTTTATACAAGAGGACTAGATAAAATTATTTCTTAATCTCTACTTAAGTCCCTTCTGTCTATCACAATTTATATACCTGGTTTTTATCCCCCAAATAGTAAATAAATATAACATTCCCATTCAATGATAATACAGGAAGAATACCTTATATGTCATGTTAAAATATCCTCATAACTATTAATGTATTTATCATCATTATAACTTATATCAAGGAACGTCTTCTCGATTTTATTATGATGGATATTGGGAAATTAGTTATTGAAAATACCCTTCTTAACTCATCCATCTCTATAGAGTCATTTACATCGATTGCCTCGTGTTCTTGATGAGAGTCCACTATTGATATACATTTTTATACAATTAATAAAAAAAAAATAACTTTTTAATTCTCTTAACACTATTTAAAATAATGTATCTTATTAAGTAATGATAAATTTCATAAAACATATTATATAAAAATACCCATTATATGAAAATGGATGTTTCCTTAATAATGACTCAATAAATTGTGTTCCCTCATTTTCTCATTTTTATGTTCAGTAAGATTAAATACTAGATAATGTTATATATGTAAATAAACATGTTTTTTAATTCAATATCCCACAACATTTTTTTAGAAGTAAAATCATTTAATTTTACATCAAATACAACATTTAAATGGTTCATTTAGGTTCCTTTCAATGAATAAAACCAAAAAACCTATTGTGATAAATAATAATCATATTGAGAAACAATATAATAATGATATATAATTCATAAGATGCCTAAATAATTGATTTATTTCAATATATAACACATTAGGTTTGACCTTGGTTATCCATGATCATCATTAATTAAAAGTATCATAAAGACTAATAAAAAAATAATTATCACAAACATATCCCTCGATAGTTTCTTTTTAGATTTTTTTCTCAGGAACAGACATTATACACCAGTGAAAATCAAGTTAATAACAAATCCAACCCATTAATTATTATTAACCCTAGGTGAATCTATTTCATAAACATATCCACTTCCTTAATTATATACATGGATAAATTTTATAGCACAATTGGACTCCTATATTTACCATAACATAGGATGTTATATAATACATAGCCTTAGTCTAATGGTCATAACTAAAATTTTACAATCCATGTTTTAAAAAATAACTACCCCTTATACTAATATAAACTATAGTGACCTAAACAATTATTATATAAAATTTTTCATCTTATCATGATAATAATAATTACATATCATAACAAGTAACTCTAAAACAATAAATGTTTAAAGGTTTCTAAAAATTGTATTTATAAACAAGTGATACATAAAACATCTACATCATGTCCCAATAATTTATAAATAAATTGCATAATTATTAGACATACTATACATAAATATTTTTATATATTTTATTGTTAAGGAATCAAAAGAAACAATGATCTTAGATACAAGGGTAGATAAAGGATATAACAACGATATTTTAAGAATAACATGTGTACAAGGGTATGAGAACATGATAATGGTCTTTTCATACCACACCAATTAGTTAATATATATCAATCATTTGTCATGGAATGAATTTTCATATAATATAAGAAAATAATCATATAAGAACTAATAAACATGAGCCATGTGAGTATTACATTTCCATAATATCATGTCATAAATGAGTGGAATAAAGTGTGTTATAATAATAATCATAAAAATAAAACAATATAGATACCCACCTAGTCATTCATCACATGTTAGGGTTCTATTAAACACTCATGTACCCGCTTCAAGCTTGGGATGACCTCCCACTCTGTAGGGCTTGGGATAACCTCCAGTGTAATCTCTTTCAAAATTAGAACAACCCCCTGTGTACATACCTTTATTCCTGAGATTACCCCCACTTACCATTTGAGATCATAAAAAAATAATATTTAACCAATGTATCAGAGTGATATATATTTATCGGACTTTCCATAATATAATAATAATTCATTCATATGTATTCAACAAGATCATAATGAATTCACTGAATCACTATAACATAACACATATAAAATAATTTTGATTCATAAAAATCCCATCATAATAATGATAAACCACAATGATTAATAATATGGATTGTATCATTGGATCATTTATTCAGTATTGAATAAATATATTGAAATATTGTTATCATTGATGAAAAATTCCATTAAGGATCATTCAAAAGTTTCATCGGGAAACCCACAATTTTCATTTGGATATCACTTATTTATAATCAAAAAATGTTTAATATATAATGGAATACCATTTATTTGAAAATAAATGTGGATAATTTAATAGGAATCATGATAGAATTTATTAGTCATGATGTTGATAAAATTGTTTCATCATGTAATCTTTATGATAATGATTCACTTAAAACCTATGGTAAATAGTACCTCTTTTAAAAAAATAATAGAATAATCTTGAAAAAACGTTTTTTTAAATTTCATCATTGTGTAAAAATTAAGTTAGAATATCAATTGAAAAAATTAACAACATTCTCTGTAATATTTTATAAAACATGGCTATGTAATAAATTTTATTACCATCTTTTGTGAAAAAATAAGTTCGTTTTTGTTAAAAGAATTCATTAGGTCTCCTGATTAATTAAAGAGTGGGAAATCAAATGAAAAATTACAATATATAGAAATGAATAGTGAATAATAAAATGGAATGGGTTTATTAGATATGTATTATATTAATTACCTACATGAAAGTTCAATCACCAACAATATTGATTAAAATGAAATTGAAATATTAACCCCTTACCAAAAGTTTTACTTTTGTTGTAAGCACTATAAAGATCGGAATAAAAAATTTAAATTTATTATTGTTATATACAAGATCCACATTAATACATATAATATCATATATTATCTAATTTTAACATTATAACACTCATTTATTAATGAATCATTATCCAAATAATATTTTCTAGGTGTTAACTATTGCAATTATTCATGGAAGCATCATTTTTTTATGTTATAGTCCTTTTAAATTTACCATACTTCCATAATATTAAAGATTGTTATCATTTCATGAGTATCATATCAAATCATTATATAAACATTTAAAATTATCCATATAAAACATAATTGAATAAAATTTCACATCAGTTGAGACAATAGTCCATACATGCACATGAGTTATGTTTCTATTTATTGATGGATGGAATGAAATAATGGTAAATAACAATGCATGTAATTTTAAAAAATATCATAAATAATATACATATTTATGAAATCCATCTTTATAAATATCCATGTGATCCAGTATTGAATATTTACAAGAGTATACCATCTATGATATTTACAAGGGTATATAGTATTTAATATTTAGATTAATCCATTAAAAACCCTATTAATGATGCTTAATTGGATAAAGGTAATCTGTGGTGAATCCAGAGCTCGTTTGATGCTCAGGGCACCGAAAAAAGGGAAAATAGGCTGGGCCGTATGGTATGTGTACAGTTGTTTGACATAGGGGGCAACGGCATGTGAGTGCTTATGGTTTTGAGATAGATCCCAAGGGCACAGTTTGTGCATGGTTAGTTATACCATGCAGTTAGCTCATGTGGGATGCCCCTGGGAGTATAACAGGGGGCACGATTGGCCAACAGTTTTCCAACTGGGCGACTAAACCACGTACATGGTAAAAATGGGTGAAATGTCCAAAATGGCCCACTTCAATGATTTTAAACACCCATCCTTCTTTCCTATCTCATTTATAGGGGTTTTCTTCTTCCTCCATGAATAAAGGACTGATATCCCTCCTCCATGAGGTTTTGATAGTGATTTCTAATTTTCCCATCAAATCTATCTTTGTTAAAATGTATAGAACTGTCTTAGTAATATCTACCTTCTGTACCCATAAATTTCCATTTACCTCTTGCATCTATTGTGCAATTTTGGTGCATAATATTTTTCCTTATTTTAGGTTGTTTTAATATTGATTTTATTTCAACGATTTTAGGTTGAATCAGGGTGTGATAACAGACAAATGGAGTGATATTACATCCAGATAGGGCGTATATGCTCTTTCTCATCATTTTGTCATGTTTCAAATGTCACACCACTATTACACTCACCATAATCTTCTGGATAATCTTCATTAATGATTATTAAATTGATTAATGTGATTTGAAATTGCTTATCTACCCTTTCCTTATGGAGGAACCCATTCAAGGGTTTTTTCCTTATTGATGGCCCCCCTTGAGGGTTTCGTCATTGAATGGACTATTATTTCTATTCCTTAAAGGGTTAATTACCTCATATGAGTTTTATTTTTGATTATATTCCGCATATTATAAAGATAATTAAGGTAAATGGATATCCATGATAGTGACACTTCTATTTCATACCATTACCATTATATTTAAATCATAATTCTTGATGACTTACATTTAATTCCATAATCCTTACATCTAAATTATTCCTTTGAAGCTATATGGATACCATTCTTCCTGATATATGATTTCTTACATTTATGTTTTTCTAGGTTCCATGTTCCATTACATCATTTTATACTTTTTTCACAAGCATTTTGATATGTTTTAATTGAATGTCATCACTTGTTGATATTGATAGGTGTAGCTTTTGAAATGTCATTGAATACATGTTACTAGATCCATAATATTTATTATAGTCTGGATCATATTAATGTTATTAAATCCTTAATTACTACTGATGGTTCAAGTTGTTCTATTTGAATAGCTTGTTAGATTTTGGCTTGTGGTGTTTATAAAATTTCAGAAATTTATATAAATGTATTTCAACATAATTAGTTTATTGTTTATCTGGATCTTTATTGTGGGACGGGAGAGAACATGTGTCCTAAATTAAGGATTCCCTGGATGGACTAACCATGTCTGGTTGGATTTTCTCAACTTCTTGGGATCAATACATTGGAATTCCACATACTGTCTCTATGGGAATATTATTTATACTCATGAGTGAGGTTGGTTCCCTAGAGGAGAAACATGTGAATGGGGGAAAGATGTAAATTCCATGAAATTGGTGATACCTGGTCTTTTATGTGAGATTTTTAGTCCAAACACAACATTACCATCCTCGAGTGATGTACGAGATGTTGGATGGGTGAATTTGAATGAACTCAGAAGTGTTGGGTAATTTAGAGACACTCATAGCGACCCATTGGATTATTTTTAGACCACATTAAATAGACTTAGGACTCATCATTTTTAATTTATGTATTGATTGATTTTTTCTTCATATAAGATGTTTCATTTATTATTATTATTAGCTCACTTCCAGTTTTATATGGAAATGAGACCCCAAGACGAATCACAAGCTTGGGGATATTACTTAGATTCTTTAGTAACA
The DNA here is from genome assembly GCA_963277665.1 of Viscum album. NCBI lineage: Eukaryota > Viridiplantae > Streptophyta > Magnoliopsida > Santalales > Viscaceae > Viscum > Viscum album. The sequence continues at coordinate 2,035,950,359 of OY728164.1, forward strand.
ATGGTCCTTAAATAAATTTTAATGGTCTTGGTTATAAATCATTAATTGAAAATATACTTTGTTCATACATTCGAATTAGACTGAAGTAGGTGGAATAGAATACATGTCCATTATAGAACCCATACCAAGGTGTTTATATTTTATTATTTATTGCTTTTAATTTTCTATATTCGATTATTTATAACTATTTATTACATGAAATGGATCATCCTAGAAACCGTGGTTGATGACCTACTGAGATTTATATATCACACCCTACTCAAGCATCATTTGGTACCCGACATTACTTTATGATCACACATATGGATAAAGGGAAGCATACTGATTTCCTATAAAGCAATTTTTCATGATACTTTGGATTGAGTTTCGGAGAATAAGAAGAAACATAAGATTGAGATGATTTGTAATAGTTTTGGTCATTTTCTATCTTTTGTTAGCATTCAATATATTCATGTACAACCTATCTGTTGTTATATATTGTTATTCAATATTATTAAATTTATTATCAATTGTTTTCTATTGTTAATACACTTATCTATGAGGTCTTATCCCCCCATAGGCACACACTAATCCCCCACTACTTGTTACAATCCTCTGGCATTCGAGGAGATACCCTTGAGGTCTTGTGGACCACTATTTTGAGGCACATTTCAATGGATCTAGAAATGGGATTCTACAAAGTTGTGTGAGATCTCTTTTTCCAGTAGTCTTAATGTTTTTGTCTTGATAAGGTCTTGGATATACGAATTTGGAATATACCTTATGATTGGATATATAAAAACCACATAAATGAGAAACTGAAATTAATGTGGACGGATAATTGTCTTATTGATTATGCAATTTAATGTCGATACAACATCACTATTTAGTGACATAGTTATTTACGTTTTATTGTATTGGTATTACTGAAATGATGGTTTAAACTACATAATCCTAATGAAATTAAGGAATTTAATTACATGAATCATACTTGGATCCCTAAGAAATGAATTGCCATGCATATTTCCATGTTATATCAACATTCATCATTCATTTTCCTATTTGAATGTGATTGAAATTGGGAATTATTATTTTAAGACTTGTAATGCCTAATGTTCTTCTAAATATAGAATTTTTCAAAGCCATATTGTAGGGACACATTATTAATTGGATTAATTGGACACCCAATTTCAATTTTTAATTTATATAGGCCTATATAAATTGGAATGGTGAACCACCTAATCCAATATTTTATAAGGGGGATGAATATATTGATGAATTAATGTAAATACCACCCTTTTGAAGTGAAACAATCACCTTATGAGAAATGTGATACCATAACCTTAATATACAATAGAAATAAGTTGTGGGTCATGTCCCAGTGCACCTTTGGTGATTCTTATGATGTCTTTCGACCTTATATAATCTTGTCACTATGTGATGTCTTTCAGTTTTCTATCATTATAGGTGCACATAAACCTTTCTATACCTGCTAATTTCTTATATTATTTCATTAATTGTTACAAATTATATCTGAGGTGTGATCCTAGAAATTATAGAGCTATAAAACCACAATATCCATAAGTTGTATTCTATAAGAGTGGCGATGAGCACACATCTGAGGTGGTGGGCTTTGAGCCGGCCATTGTACCTCTTATAGTGCCACCAATGGACACTCCTTCAGATCCTACACTAGGATCATAATAAAATCTTTGTGGGAGGTTCCTCTAGTTTATGTAGTATGTTCAAGGTGGTCCTAAACCAATCCCTTCCATGGAAAACCTCAGATAGGAATTTTAGTAGTAACATCCATCCACCATTTGTGACAGAGGACCTCATGATGAAAATTTATTGTTAGAATCCATTGAATCTATATTTGAACATCCCGAGAAACTTCAAGAAAATAATGTGGAACTTGATACCTACATGTTTGTTGAATCCTCCATGTGTTGGTGGTATGTCATCTCTTAGATAGTGCATCACTGAGGTATGGTCTTGGAATAATTTTTTATGTCTTTATGTTATCACTAAATTCCAAATAGATAGATATATGATCATTCTAGTGATTTTATACATCTTTAGTAGGGATATCTGACCATTCAGGTCTTTTCTTCTCATTTCATTGAGATTCAGCATTTTTAACTTTCACATACTTGTGAGGAGTTCATAACTGTGAGACATTTTAACGATATGATTGTGCAAGCTATCCATTCATAGGTGAACATATTCAATTGGATTATCAATACATATAGAGTGAAACATGCCTTAATTACAAAAATAAACCTCATAGATGATGGAAGAGTTATCTAAGGAGATTTTATTTTGAGGTCGGGAGACAGTTCTTACTACAGTAGAAAGTCCCATTTAGAAGCTGAATGTGGGGGTATTTCCAACTAGGTGACAGACACTAACTAATATATGGTTTTTCACCAATCTGCAAGTGATGCTATAAGATTCTATAGTTCATGAATAACCTAATAAAATTTCAAGACTATGATATGATAGGTCATTATTATTGAATATCCCATTATTTTTCTCTAGAATCTAGTGGAAGGTGATATATACCATCATCTATATGAGGTAGATGATTTGTGACTCCACATAAGGATAGGATTTGACCTTCTATATACCAATCAGGCTGAGGTGCTAATTGTTCTGGGCGAGGTAGTGAGGCCCCCAAGCATCAATGAAAGTATAGAGGATCTACTAAGGCTAGTAACATAGCATCTCAGGGAATATGTTTTGGGAATATATATAAATTGCTGTGAAATCCATTGTAGGAGAGTCTATGGACATCAATTTTTATAGGTAATATATTATTTTAATCAACTTTAGTTTATTCCATGTTTTATATAGGTGCATCACAGTCATTTATATTTGCTGTATATTTGGAATTTCTTGGCCTTATAATCAAATACATATTTGGTGTCATGTCTCCCGACACTCTTATAGGGGTCACAAAAGGAGAAATGTGTCAATGTTAGGATTTACCCCTTGAGATTGGTGGGTTCCATTTATTCTATAGTTTCTTTAACCTCATCATAACTAGGATCAATTTTATTCTGGGTATCAACTGACTTGTGCCTTATCATTTCCATGTTAATTGTTATCACCGTCGAGTGTCCTTCACATCACCTAAGGTAATAATAAATATTCATAACAAATAATTGTATTTCTATATATATCAAGATGTCCCCAAGTGATATGGACTTGGCAGAGTAAAATCTTAGTTAGGGTGTCTCTTTTAGAGTGATCAGGTAATTATTTTAGAAGAATTATTTACAATTTTTGGATCATTTAAAGGAAATATTATATAATGATATTTATGGGTTACAACCGGTGAGAGAGATTGAGTTCAAAATAGAGTTAGTGAAATGTGTGGAACTAATGTCTATTTATCTATATATGATGGAACCTACAGAGATCTAGGAACTCAAAAATAAGATAGAATACATAAAGGATAAGGGATTTATTAGATCAACCACATCTCATGGGGTTCACTAATCCTTTTATCCAATATGAAATATGGTACCCCTTATTTTTTAATGGATTGTTAAAATTTGAAACAGTTTAAAATGAATAAATATTATCCATTTCCTCACATCAATGAACTATTCAACTAGCTCTGAGGATAAATTGTATTGTCTATGATCGATCCGAAGAAGGACTATAAAATGGTTTAGGTGAGACCATCTGATATAACACTTATAATGATCCATAATAATTATGGATTTAATGATTATCTGGGTATTACATTCGGTTTGGTGAACAAGATGAAAATATTAATAGATCTAATGAATTTTGTTTCCCACCCGGAACTTGATTCCATTATTGTAGTATTTTTAGTTGAGAAAGTTGTGTAATCGTGCTCCATAATGACCATGAAAATCATTGTGATTTCATGCTAAGTACATTGAGAGAGATCCAAAAATATTTGAATCTCAATAGATTCCACTTTTTGATGAGTATGTTTTGGTTAAGGGGCTATATAATATCAAATGTAGGGGTATATGTTTACCCTGAGAAGGTGATCACTTTGATTTCCTAGGATTAGAAGAAAATGTGTTTGACAAAAAATATTATTATGGTGAGTAGGTCATTACATGAAATTAATTATGGACTTTTTCTATATAGACTCACCTATTATTACCAATAATAAAAAGGGTGTGAAATTAAAATTGTATAAATCTTGACAGATGTATTTTTACGAATTAAAACAGACACTCAGTTTAGCTTTGATTTTGATTCTTGTAGAGATGGTTTGAAGTCATACAGTCTACTGCGATACTTTAGGTATCCGTCTGGGAGTAGTTCAGATGAAATGTGTCTAGAATGTAGCATTTGTATCTCACCAACTGAAGCCCCATGATAGGAACTATCTTATGCATGACCTTGAGATATATGTGATGGTGATTGCACTTAAATATTGGATGCACTCTGTACTGGGTGAATTATTTGTAGTTTACATGATTGATAATGGTATAAAATATATCATCACACAATTAAACTTGATTCTAATGTATCACAGGTCGGTGGAATAACTATAGTAGTTCGATCTTTAGTTTTCTTAAACACATGGAAAGGAAAATGGCATATGTGTTAATTTGAGCTAGGAAACATAAATGAAAGTAGTCATGATGGTTAGAAGTGAGTGGAAGATGAGGGTTATGCTTTGTTATTTTTATCTAATAGTTAGAGAATGTATTGGGAAAACAGTCTTAGAATCTCTAACAGTGACAAAATTTCATCAAGAATGATTTGAGACAAACTAGTTGTCTGGTTTAGAGGGATTAATTTTGAGGGAAATCATCATAGAAGTGAATCCACATCCTTTGTGGGTTTTCTATTCAATTAAGATGATACTTTTCGTTGGTTTTTGGGGTTCCTATAGATATTGGGGAAGATTTAATTATGGAATATCAAGCCTATGTTTTGGATATTCATTAGGGGCACGCACGATGTACATAGATGTACGTTGTTAGTACTGGTGGCCTGGTATGAAGAGGCATATAATAGGATTTATAACTCAATGGTCACCCAATTATTAGGTGAAGTTAGAGATATAATGGAATGATAGTATTCTATAGTATCTATCTATTCCCCAATGAATGTCAACTAACACTATGATATAATTTGTGATAGGATTTCTAAGATCCCCTAGAGTAAGTGATGTTGTATAGTTGATCATCAATAGGTTGAGAAAAATCACACACAACATATCGATCTAGCAGTCCTTACCCATTGATGAGATAGAAAGATTTAAATATAGGAGATATTTTGACTTCCAGGTGTACCATGTTCTATCATTTCTAATAGAGATGCCTGTTTCAATTCATGGTTCAGTAAAGGGTCACATTAGGCACTGATATCCGAAGTGATATTGAGTAAATCATATCACCCTCAGACTGACGGTCAGTCTGAGTATATTATTCAAGTGTTTGAGGATATTATTTAGGATTTAATCCTTTATCTTTGATGTTCCTAGGAAAATTATATTCCTATGATTTAATTTTCCTACAAAAATAGTTTTCAGGAATCAATTTTGAAGGCTCCGTATGAGGACCTATATGGTAGACAATGTCTTTCACCTCTATGTTGGCTTGAGGACGGTGGGGTAGCTATACCAAGTCCTCAGCTCATTCAAGAGACTTTCGTTAAATTTTAGGTAATTAAAAAGTGTATGAATAAAACTTAGTCAAGGAAAATGTCTTATATCGATGTCACCACAGACCTCTAGACTTCGAGGTTGGACATTAGGAATTTATTCATGTGTCTCTAAGATTGGGAGATAAAAATATCAGAATACAGGGCAAGTTAGCGCATTGATATATCGATACATTTGAGATAGTAGAATGTGTTACATAGGTAGCCTATTATTTTTGTTACCTCAAATGTACCATGAAATTAAATTCATATTCAATGTATCATAGCTTGGATAATATCCCATCCCATTTGTATGGTCCCGACGATATCAAGATAGAGAAAGATGCATCTATCGAGGGTCATCCAATTACTATCATTGATAATTAAATGATTGATCTTCAAGGCATGTAATTTTTTGAATTCTAAGTCCTATGACAACATATAATTGTTTAAGACATGAAATGGGAGTGGGGGGATAATGATTTTGTATAGTGGATAAATATTTTCTTATAATATGTTCTAAAATGCTTAGAAGGGATACTAATTGAAAATTTGTTTTAATGGGGGAAGGATGTAATGTCCCATATTTATAGAAATGTATGTACCATTTTATTTTTGGTTTAATTCCTTAAAATGAACTTCGTAATGATTCTTAATTGGTTAAAGGAGGTCCGAGTTCATTAAATTATCGTTTGAAGATCGGGGCACAAAAATTGGCAAAACATGCCATGCCACATGGTTTGTATACAACCGTGTCACCCAAGTCATAAATTTTTACAAGTATGGTAGGTTTTAGGATAGATCAAAAACATAATTTTTGTGCATAGTTAGTCAAACTGTTTTTCTAGCCTATGCGGGGTTCTCCTAGGTGTTGAATTGGGCACACAGTTGGCACATGGTTTTCCAACCATGTGCCAAAATATACACATGGTTAAAAATGATTGTTGTGTCAAAATGATTATATTTCAATGTTTTGAACACCCACACTTCTTTTCTCCCACATTTATATTGTATTTATCATCTTCCTCAATTCATGGAGGTCTCATCCCCTCTATCCTGGTGGTTTTGACACATCTTCCCCATATAAACACTTAATCCTTCACAGTTAGAAGTTATGAAATAGTCTCGGTATGGACTACCTTCCAAATCCATCTTTTTTTCATTTTTTCATACCTCTCTTGCCCTATTTTTGTCTAATATAATTTTCCTTATTTTATGGAATTTTACAAATCCGGCGATTTCTTCAATTTTAGTATCAATCAATCCCTAATAATGGACAGGTGGGGTACATGTACATCTATGTATGGTGACTATGATCAAACCGGTTGTTTATTCAAATCATAAATGTTCCACTATTGTGATTCTAACTGAAATCCTCTATAAAGTAACTTTTAATGTTAAATAAACTATTAAAAGTTGTTTTAAATGCATTTATGTGACATTAACTTATGTAAAAACTCATTTGGGGGTTATTTCCTCATAGATGGCCTCACCTTTGGGCGTTCCCTCATTGAAAAACCTATTTTGTTTATTCCATAAATGGTTAATTTCATCATATGAGTTTCATTATTTATGTATGCTGTATATTTTAAATTTAATTAAGTTAAATTCTTAACCATAGGAGTTAACCTTAAGCATCATGTGTTTCCCCATATTTTTAGATGCTTATCCTCGACACCTAACATTGTATTCCTTATTCCATTCAACTAAAATTTTTATTTTAGGTTGGATAGATTCCATGAATCATTAAATATTCTTGATTACATTTATGTTATTACATTTTCCATGTTCCCTTGTCCCATTTATTTCTTATTAATTAAGCATACTGATTCATTTGAATTTTATATCATGATTGGTAAAGATATATTTCTTGAGATATTTAAATTTTAGCAAAGTCATGTGATTACAAGGATGTTAAATCCATGTTCCTATGCTTGTATTTCATTGTTTAGGCTTATTAATTGTTTCCTAGTGTTTCATTTAGGATTGATCTAATTAATTTTATTAATTTCTTATTCCATACTGATGGTTTGAATTGTATTATATGAATAGATAGTTATCCTTTGGCAGGAAATATTTATTCAATGGAATGAAAGTATATAAATTATTTTCCATATGATTTTTGTTTTTTTGTTATGGTTCACTACTGTATGGTTGGATAAAACAGGCTTCCAAAAATGAGATTCCATGAATTGACTTGTCATGTCTTGTTGAATCTTCTTGATGAGCCATGAGTGATACATTGGATTTCCATGTATGGGCTCTTTAGGGGGATTGCGTATACTCTTGAGTGAGGATGTTTTCTAGGGAATAAAATGGTGATGAACCCCATTGCCAATATTTCTAGTCCAAGCATTAAGTGATACCTGGTTCCCTATGTGAGAGACCTGGCGTAGACTAAGAGTCAGCATCATAGAGTAATACATGGGACATCGTATGGATTTCCCTTGATAGACTCAAAGGTATTGGGTTATTCAAAGACATCAATAAAACCGTTGAGATTCTATTTAGATCATCCTGAATTGGATTGAGACTCCATATTTGGAATTGGTTGATTGAATGAATGATTATTATTTTGAGACTTATCCTTTATTATTATAATGATTCACATACACCATTATATGGAAATGAGACCCCAATCCAAAAAAAATCATGTGTATATGCCTCCCTTAGTTTCTTTAGTTTCATAGGACCAATTATTCATTTATATAGGAATGGTTATATATCATGACATTCACAGGTAATTTTTTAAGACTTCCAACTTATTCTAAAAGACTTTGTATGGGATGAGTGTCCATATAGGAACCCAAACCAAGGTGTTTATGATTTATTATTTATTACAATTCATTTTTAATATTGGAATATTGTTACCTATTTATTTCACAACATGAATCATCCTAAACACAATGTGTGATTTCATACTAAGATTTATTCCTCAAACCCCACTCGGGTTCTATTTGGTACCCATGTAGACATCATGATCATAGATATGGACAAATGGTAGCATGATTCTTCTGATTCATGACTATTTTTGTGTCTTCTTAGGATGAAGATTTGGGGTAGAATACCAAGCCTATACTCAAGATGTTATATAATAGTATTGGTCGTTTAATCAATTTTGATATCATGATAAATATTCTTATATCCCATATACCCACAAGTACATTCATTTTTTATAGAGAATCATGATTTGGACATCCTTGTTGTATTTTTTATTGAAATTATTCTTCCAAAATTCGTTTACGTATATTTCATTCTTTTTTATTTACATCCACTACTCTATGATATTATTCAAGATTTATATATTTATTATCAATTGTTTCCTATTATTCATACACTAATCAATGAGGGAATAGTCTCCCAACAGACACCCCCTAGACCCTCTCTACTAGTAAGTAGCATCTGGTAGTCGGGGAGATGCACTTGGGTTCATGTGTCCCAAAATTTTAAGGAAATGTTCTAAGAAACTAGGGGAAGGAAAAAAATATATTTCATCTAATATTGAACATGATAACTATGAAAATACATTTATAGATAGTTCCCACAATGAAAGTAATAAATAACATATTTATCTCTATCTATCCACCCTTTAAGAGAGAGTGAATAAATTAATTTTTTTCAGGTCTACATGTCATTATTATTCCATGTGGGAGTTCATTGGATGTAATGAAATTTTTGATTTTGAAAAATTTAAAGTTAATAGGGTTGAAATATAATTACTATAACATAAATGTAATAATTAATACCAGTTTCACTATTATTATTTTTTATAATTAATTTTAGAAGGTATATCATTAAGTTGTGATACTCTTTTTATTTTATTTGTAACAATTCCAGAGATCCAAATATGTTAGATATGTTGGAGAATGTATTTTTTCTTATCTGTTTTGATATAATGATTTATATTCCTCCATTTTAGATACAATGATTAATCTTTTAATTAATATTATACAAGAGAGTATGACATGTTTGGCCAATATTTTTAGATCATATGGATAAATTCAAATGATATAATAAAATTAAAATGTGATATGTCAAAATATTACATCGATCAGTAGAATGTTTAATAAATATATAAATATCTTTCGAGGTGATTGAGGACTATATTGAAGACATATATGAAGTCAAGTTAATTTATCTCCATATATCTCAACATTTGGAATCCAATAATGAAGGTAAGGGGATATTTGGCCTAAAAGTAATGCTAGTACCATGTGATGGAGTGTCTCATGAAAATTTATAAATTTTTAAAACAAATAGATTCACAACCAAATATATAATCCCATGTTTTTAGATTTATGGTAGATTATACAAATAATATTTTTGCTTAATGTTTACTAAAATAAAATTATTTCACGGTTTAATGATAAATTAAACATTTAATAATCAATATAAAAATCATTTAAATGGTTAATTTGTGGACCATGTGTTAATTTTTTCACATGTTTTTTTTTTGAAATTAATAGGTAATAATTTAATTTTAAAAAAGGTATTGAAGATTATTTTATAAGATAATGGATCAATGGTCCTAACTAAATGATGATGTATTTAGTGAGTGATATAAAATCCAAATTTATAATTCCTCAATATATTTTGGATCTGTTGAGGTCTTATAGGATATTGATTATAAAAAATCTTGATTACTAGTATTTATGATTGATTGGGTTTATAATAATAGTTTTTTTGAAGAATGATGATTATGGATTTATCCATGATGAGTTAATGTGATTTAGTAGCAAATAGAGACAATTTATCCTGGAGCTATAAGAAAAGAATAAATTTCATGTAATTTCAAATGAAATGATCTTTGGTCCATAGTTTTTCAATGGGAACAATTCATTTTTTTGAATATTTTGTTAATTATGATGTGGTTAATACATATATATCATCATTACCGAAGGAAAACTATGTCTGTGTTGTAAAAAATCCCATATTATATTAAATTATGACAGGGAAGCAATATTGGAACAAACTCTAATACAATTTTAATTATTCTTATAAAATTAAAATTTTTTTTACTTACACATGTAAAAATCTATTTTCTTAACCTTTATATTTATACAATAATATTTTTATCATTTATAGCATTCCATTAATAATTTATATATTTGTTAATTTTATATACACATTTTCTGTTTGAAGAATCCTACAATAATCCTTTTTTTATGACTATTTATATATATCCATTGTTTTTTAGTATAAACATTTATTAAATGGTACTAGTTAAAAAAATTATAATGTTCTTCTTATTGTGAAAAATAAATATTATTAATTATAACAATCAATTGATTTTAACAAAAAATACATAAAAAATAATAAAATTTTAAGAAATTGATCATATCACCCATTTATAATTAATTTTTATACTTATCAATTTCAATTATATGTTTTTTGGTATAATTATCTTGACATTATTTCTTTATTGCGACTACTTATTTGTTTTCTTCATTTTGAGCTATTCACTATTTTCTGCTGTAATAGTTGAAAAAATATACAATTTTATATGACCATTAAAATTTTTTAATGAAGAAAATAATCGTATTTTAATTAAATATATAAAAATAGAAATAAATATTTATATATGTTGTAAATTCCATGAATTTTTATATTATTTTTTATATTCACCATTTCTAGTTAGACCATATTTTTTATAGAAAAAACATAAAATCATTGTTTTTTCTATTAGTTAAAATTTATATTTTTTACATCTAATAATAAATTTTTGTTAAATGAAAATAGGTATGTAAATTTTTTTATGTTTTGTAAATATATTTAAATGATCAGAATCGAGGTAGTGGAAAACTTACTAAGTGATTTTTACATTTATTCAAAAAAATACATCTATAATAATTAAATTATTTATTGAAATTAATGTTGTATTTGTCCATATTATTTACCGATCTTACTATTCATTAGAAAAGTTAATTGAAAAATATGGTTGTAACAAGATTACATGTTTTCTAAAACATTAATTTTCTCATGGAAAACATATGTGCCAAATTGAATTTGATGATAAAAAATTACCTAATTGGCCGAAAAGCAATGTAATTGGAAAGACTCATGGATATGTGGATCCATTATGTGATTTGTATGTAAAATCCTTATTAGAAGATAATTGGGTAGATTAAAAGAGAAAAGTTATGGGATTTCATAGTGATAGAATATTATATTTTTCATATGACAAACAATTACTCATTTTGATTTTAGAAGATATTTTACATTACAGAAATAAAATAATTTCTAAATTAGTAAATATCATTAATTGTAATTATTCTCAGAGATTTTAAGTCAATATTGAGTTTAATTTATACTTTTATAAACAAATAGAATGAAAATACTTAATTCAAATATATAATTTTAGGTATTGAGATATTGGAGATTTTTTTCACTAGTAGGTGGGAGATAGCCTCTATAAGATTGTAATTCTAGTTTAAAGAATGAATTGAGATAATTATTTATTAATCAAGGGACAAATAATTCATTTATTATAACACAATAGATTTATATATGATCACAAAAATAGACCTAGTCATATAATTTATACCATAAATTTTTTTCATATGGATTCTTTCCTTTAATGTATGAGAAAATGATTATGGAAGTGTTAGATAAATTAAGAGATAAATGTAATATTAGCATTTAAGAAGTTAATTTGATCCCTCCACCCCCCTCAGATACTATAAAAAATGGAATAGGGTTGGAATTATAAAAAATAATTCTTTATAACCAATCCATAAAAATAATAAATCAATAATATTTTATAATAATAATTATTAATTTTCATGAATATTAGTGTTAAATAAATTCTTGAAAATATTATCATATTTAAATAATTTTTTTTGGAAGCTCGATAGAATCATGTAAAACATGGGAACATTATCCTTGAGGGATGGAAGGAAATTCTTGGTACTTATATTATTAGATAAGAACACTTGGGATTTATAATATCATACGAGGATGGTGTAAGTATTATAAATTTATTGGTCTTACTAGGTAGCATAAAAATGACATAGTTTTAGGGTGAAATAGTTTACTTGAAGGTTGAGCTATGAGAAACTAATCATTTCACACACTATAAAATTAAACAATTTGTATATCTTATATATATATATATAAATATAATTGGTGAGACCTATATAACCAATTATACCATTATACCAAGTTTATCCAACTGTACAATAAGACCCTACTAAATATTATTAGATTAATTATATAGATCATCATTTTAATATAATATAATTAAAAATAATACATCATTTAGAGGATTATTTACATCATTTTATAATGAAATATGGTTTGTTAAGAGTGGTTCCATTTTATATTATTGATCAAAATAAACCATTATTGTTTCCCACCAATGTGGATGATAGAGTTATAGATAGTATGGATCATTGTTTACTCTAGATTTTGAGCATTTCTGTCATCTTAAATCTGATGTATGTTTTATATTTCCATTTTTTTAATTTTTTTAAAAAATAAAACTAATTATTATAACATATAATTTATGTGTAACTATCATAAATCTAAGGAATTTTTGAATAAATTAATGTCTTATGAACTAAGACCATTTCGTAATTCCCAATTTGATAATAGAATAAAAAAATTAACTATAAAATATTTTATACTGGGTAATTATTAAGTTTTTTTATTCCTATTAACATATCTGTATATGAAAATACATTAATAATATTCATGAAATTTTTTTATGGTTTTTGTTATAGGTGATAAGATCACAATACCCATGTTGTTGTTGTTGTTTTCCATATAAGAAAATTTTAATTGGATTTTTCATTAGTTATGTAAATAAAACATATAGTAAATTAATTGATTACTTGCCCAACAAGTAATTTACCAACTCTTAACATAATTTTTTTGATAACTATCATTAATGGTTTTTTGGATAAACATTTCATTTAAATAGTTGTGAAATTCCTAGATAATGATGATAAAGATTATTATTGATCTCAAATGTTGGTAATAAATGAGATTAAGTGTTATTTATTCAACTAATTGAATATAAATAATACATATTTTGTTATAAAAACAATATGCATTAAATTTCATTAATGATTAAATATTTATATTTTCTTGTAAATTTTGAAAGGATTTGGACATTCCTAACCCACAAAATTATGTGGTATTGGGAGTTAGAGGTTCCATGAAGTGCTTCGGGGAGGAATAGTGTTATTTGAGGTGAAATATTAGAATAAATGGGCTGTCAGATTCATGGTAGTTGAATTCATGGTGTGGGAGAGTTGGATGTAGTAATGGGTGAATATAAAGGTTATTAGTCATCATATAAGGCCTTACTATAATATTGGAGAGACTCTGGGTGGATTTAAAGGGTTCTCCCTGGAATAAATCTTAGTTTAATCTAATAGGGCCCACCATAAATACAAAGATAAGTGGTTTTCCATGAAAATATTTAACTTTATATCCATACATGGTGTGATGATCCAAAATGTGAACCTTATAAAGTTAAATTAGATTATATTATTTTATTGAGTTTAATATGGGTGAGATTCAGGTTATTATGGACATGAATTTTAGATATCTGAATGATGTTGAACCATCATGGTGTGATCATGATTAATTTTTTATATTTTTAGTGTTTTATATTTATTAATGGTGATATAATAAAAAATTTATTTAAAACTAATATTTTTATATCCTGATATAATCATCAATTTATTTAGGATTTCCACATTTTCCTTTTAAGTCTATCAAACCACCAATGATCACCGATGCATAATAGAAATGAGAAACTGAGATTACAACTAATTTTTTTTCAAACACTAGGTTTGATACATAGTGAATGAAACATTACAATATTAACAACATTACCATTATATAAACATTGCATCTCACAATAATAACATAATCCCAAGAAAAGTTGTTTTAGTGTCTTTGATAAATAAATCCCATATCATTATCATACAAAAATGTTTTTTATTCAAATGTAATGATATTTCATTTTTTATGACTTCAATATATCCCACAATATATATATATATATATATAATTTTATTATAAATAAAGTCCTGTAAACATATTCCCAGGTAAAAAGTATCAAAAGAAATAGGTGAAACAGAATGATCAGTAAGGTAATAACTCTTTAAATTTAATCAAGGGTTAGATCATAAGAATATGAGAAAATATCACTAAGTTAAAATTTATTATTATAAGGAAAATAGAATAATAAGAGTTTTAAACTTTTCATAATATAAGGACATGTGTCCTTTAATGAATAAAAATATACCATGGAAAAAGGGTCTATAATCAAGAAGTAATAAAAATGTATAATAAATCATATTCATTTGATTATAGAACAGATATGTATCATGCACTTGAAATATATCATAAAAACAATCATCAACATAAATAAATGTTCATTATTAATGTTGTAAAAAAATAAAATGTCTACATATACCGTTGTAAAAAAATCAATATCCACTTTTAATACTCATATCTAATGATGTATAAATCTTTAAAAATGAATTTAATGGTGGTATAGGATTACAATAGTGAATAAACCATGCATATGTCAAGAATCAAAATTATAATGAACCAATGGAAAGGAAAATGTTATTCATAAAATTTCTAGATGGTATCACCAAAATTGTTGTATAAAATATAAATGTATGATTCCAAAAAATCAATGAACATTAAAATATATATAAATATAACATTTATAAGATGACTCATAAAAAAATCTCATTAGATATAAATTATTTAGAGATAAATAATAAAATGGTCGTGAAATTTCAAAATAAGTTTTTTAAAATGTAGATATCATTTCTGTAAAAGATGAAATTACTTAACATTAAAAATTCATTTTTGAAATGGTGTGTTTAATTTTTTGAAATAAATTTACCTTTAAAAATGTTCTTTAAATATTAGATCCTTGAAAAGTACATAAAATTTTTAAAAAGGTGAACTGAAAATACATAGAAAACATTTACATTATAAACAATCATTAATAATGGTTCCTTGAAAATTATACAAATGTTTCATAAATGTAAAGAGAAAAGATTTTAGAAATATTTAATGTTAAATAAATTCAATATTAATAGATCATTTAGAATAATTCATTTTTTTTATAAATTCATGATTTGAAAATGATAAACAATATTATTTTGAAAGGATGGAAGAACTTAATAAAAAATGTAATACCCCTATTAAAACCCCACATAACGAAGGAGATAAAATTGTTTTTTAATAGGAGGTAAGGGAAATATGAAGGTCACATTAGAGAAAACATAATAATATTTCCAAATATTATGTATTAAATTTGTGTGAAAATAAATTATGGACACGTGTGGGATACATCATTTAGGAGGATGTGAATTATTCTCAATAATGATATAATTTATGTTCTGGAAGAATTAATTGAGGAGTATGAATTTAATTAAAATATTTATTTCTCAATATATAAGGATAAAGAACCATGAAATAAAATATTAAGTTGTAAATAACCTACCATGGAATATATAAGTTTAATAAGATGGATTATAGCTCATCAAATTGATTCTAATTAACCCAACTAATGTATTTTAATTCCAATTAAATATTAAATAACATAAATAATTATAGTATCATGATTTAAAATAATAAAGGGGTTGTAGATACACTATTCAAATGAAAATTTGATTTATAATAGGAATTGTTTCTCAATAAGATAAAGTCAAGAGAATAAACAATTCCCTAGAATATTTCCCCAAATGATCAAACTATAACCATTGGTATAATTAGAATAAAAATTTGAATAAACACTTTCATAATAATATTCCTGAATATAAAAATTTGTGAAATTCATTTAATGTTATTATCTACATGAATATTAGTTATATGTTTTATATTTATATTTTTTTAGTGTGAGTAATCTTGATTATTTTGTACCCATTTTGTTATAGTAGTGTTGTTCCACATTAATCTCCAAAACATCTTCATTTATAGATCATGTGAGGTAATATTTTTTATCATTCATTATTATTTATAATGTTATAATTTCATTTTATTGGAGTTTTGGTTATGATATGTAATGATGTAATGAATGAATATTATATTTCAATTATTTTTAATCAATGGGAATATGTATGTTTATTAATGAGTTGAATATTTTTATCACTATTAAGGAATAAAATAAATCATTTTTTACTTATAAATATTCAATATTATCTTTTTAAATCCATCCATTATTTTAATTTATATAATATTCCAGGTTGGTTGTTAAACTGATTATATGATAACCTATTATAATCTATGTGCATGTAGGGATATGGAAGATATTATCACGTAATAATATAACATTAAAAATTTATAATGGAATTATTAATATGTTATTTAGGTGATTATTTATATTTGGGAAGATTTATAATAAGGAGGTAAATGATAATCGATTTTCACATACATATAAATCAATTTTCCTCATAGAGTTATCTTTTAGGGAGGTTAGTTTTATAATGATCAACTGTTGAATATATTACATATAGAATTACATATTTTTATTTTAAGATTAAAAATCATGACCTAAATAATATATATATTCATTAAACCTATTCATATAAAAATTCATTAATTGTGTTGATGTAAAATTAAACATTTTGTTCTTGGATGCGGTAGGCCACACAAGCACATGCACAATGTTTTAGTTTCTTTATAACGAAAGGGAGAGGAATAGATAATGGTTATATAATAAATATAATAAAATTATAGTATATTATTTATATAGTTTTTTTAAATATATATAGTTTAAAGTGTTCTTAAGAGGGTGGATGAGAAGATAAATAAGGGATGTTAAATGGTAGTGATAATTATATTGAGAATTTTGACCTCCTCTTCATGTATCCTTTTGTAATGACATAAATGATGTAATTTCATTAGGAAATATTCATTAAAATGTATATAGGGGTAAATAAGAATAAAACTAGTGATATATTAATGGGATAGTTGATGTAGTGGTGTGGGTTGAAATGTTTGGGAGAGATCTTATTTTATAGATGAAAAAGAGTGAAAAATCATTGAAATTTTTTAGGTAATCGGTATGAAATAAATTTCATGGGAGTTGGGTGGGGAATTTTATTAGAGACATTAATTAATTACATTATATCTTGAAAAAGGTATTCTACAATATTTATGTGTCATATTGATTTATAACAATTGAGACACATTATATTACCCAATTGAAAAATTATTAATATTAATTAAACATTGATCATTTCTTTAATTTATCACTAAAATCATAAGATGGCAGTTTTTATGTCCTTAGAGTCCTGTGGTGAATAGGTGATGGAGTATATCATTTGAGATGCTAATTTTTCTACGTATTGTGAATGAATTAGTGATATGAGGAATGATAATTTCTGAAAATGATCCTTATTCAATGATGTATACAAGAAAATACTTCATTGGTCTACTACATTTATGGTGAGGGAAATAATGATATTAAAATATGGAATTTATGTTAATAAGGACAATGAATATCTCCTTGTGAATAATTCAAATAAGGGGAGGAGGAAAATAATTCTCCCTTAAATATGCACACTCCAATCATACTAAAAAATTATGGGTATATTTTTAAATAATATTCTAATAATGGTTTTATAGATGATCAAAAATTTATAACTTTTTAGTTAACTCTAGAAATTGATATCTGTATTTACAACAACAATAACATTTTAATGATTTCATGTATTCAATACATATATTGTTCATGCATCATCTATGATAAGATAAAATCCCTATGTGAGATAGTGGATAAAAAATACCATATATTCGTACAATATACATCCATTAAAAAAAATTAATAACTAATAGAATAGGTACCGTTGAGTATCAAAATAATAATGATAAATGAGGAAATGAATTTCTAATGTGATCTATATGAGGAAACATTATAACATATATCAATGAAAATATCTATGGAGAGAGAGATGAATTCAATAATTTTCACTATCATGTATTAACTCAATTAAATGAAAACATATAAAAAAGAAGTTAGTATATGGTTGATCAAGATGTTTTTCTAATTAAAGGAGACATATGATATGATCAAGGATATCGAATCAATGTTCAAATATTAAAATTGAAAATAGAATATAAATTTTTTTTATATAATACTCAAGATGAGGAGTATGTGGAATTTTAATTCTACAATGAGTAGTAAAATGGAATATTATTATTTAATATGGAGAATTTGAACCGTAGAAAAAGGTAGAAAATGAAAATATACTATTATAGAAGATTGGGACATACTCTGAGTTCATTTATAGAATCTGAAAGGCTGAAAGGTGGATGAAAAACTATTCCATTAATTTAAAAATAAAGAAATGAAAATTATAGAAATGTTTTTAGTGGGATATGTTTTATTTGTTCTATACTTGGCCATGTCGAAAGAAATTTAACCAATAAAAGTGCTAATATTGTTTTATGAAATTCCTTTATATCTAGGATGAAAAGAATATAAACATAGAACAAATATATATTGTACAAGAAAAGTAATTTATTGTTTAGGAGGAGAATAATATACTTCAAAAAAGTGTTAACCATGGAAAATTTATGGTACAACCCTGTAAATTCTCATCGAGAGAATGAAATTATATGTGGATTAGGAAATTAATACACTCTAGTAGTAAGAATGGTAAAGGAAAACTCGAATAAATTCACTCCAATGAAAAGTATGTTTTAAGGGAAATAATTAGTTGTTTTAGAAGAGAAATATGAGGAATTATGTATTGGTTCTAGAAATCACATGATAGTATATGGTGTGGGGACTTTTGTAAGAGTCACATACAGTGGAGAAAGCATGAAGAAATATTCATCATTGGTGGATCTATGTATAAAACATATTGATATGTGACTATTATAAAAAATAATGAAAACAATATTATATAGAATATAAATAAAACCAATTAAAATATAAATAATGATATATATATATATATATTCAATCACTCAAATAAGAACCAATGTAAAGGATTCAAATATGGTTGTAAAAAAGGGTAGGTTTACTAATAAAACCCAGAATCCTCAACCTGAGGTTATTATAAAAATAAAACTTTCTATGTTTATTTGATTTTTTGAATTATTTTTGGATTTATTAAAGGATTAATGGGTAAATATGATTGTAATATTGGTTATGTTGAAATAAGACAATGTTTTTTCTAAAAGAATATATTTTTTAATTGAAATTAAATTTTTTTAACTGAAAGAACAAAAAATGAAATTTTTTAGTTAATGTACTATAGGTATAAAGTGGTATTAAGCCTTAAAAGATATCAAATGTATGAATAATTCCATAATCTAACTCAAAATGTAGTGTCGATAAACTATATTTGAGTTTGAATAAGAATATAGAGTTTTATGAACCATTGATGAATTAAAACCTATATAGACACTATTATAAAGTGAAATAGATATCAAGTTCTAAATTTAAAAATAATGTGGTGTCAATTCAACTCTGGTGAAAGTTATATGGTATCAAGATGTACCTAATGTGTTATTATACAATTAATAAAGTAGGTGGCATTTCAATTAAATAAATCAACAATATTTGTAGAATAATGTTTATATATAAATATATAATGTTTATGGTATCAACTAATTTATTTTTGGGATACCTAGAGATTATGTGAAGTGTTTTACCTGACCAAAAAGTAATTGTCAATATTGAAAAATATATCAATAAATGGATTTAAGAACTGATTGAATTATGGGTGATTTTTAAATAAACAATTGAGGTTTTTTTATTATACAAAAGTAGATAACATATGTGAAGAAATGATTAATCATTTATATTATGTTGGGACACATTATTTTCCCAAACAAATTTATCTATTGGTTTAATATGTGGTATATATCACACCTTTTGTGTTATCTATGATAATAATGTTAAAAACATACAATAGAGTGGGTGAATTTTAGTTAAAAGAAAAGACAACTTTATAAAAACCTTGGTCTAATATGATTTGAATTATGTATTTTTAATCAACTAACAAATATGAGTAATAAATACAATAGAAAATACTATCATAATGAAAAATATATGAAAAAAAGAAATATATAATTTTTTTGTAGTAAAAATAAATAAAAAAATATAAATAACATTGTATAAAAATAAAATAAAATATATTTATGAAAAATTTGTGGTACTGGAAAAAGAACCAAATTATTTTTGAATTAATATTCTAAAAAGACACTATTAATCCATATTTTATGGATAATAGTTTACCATATACATGGTATTAAACATCCAAAATCATGTACTTATAATTTATATGAATTAGAAGGTAATAAATATTACAACTTTGCTTCACTTTAATTAATAATTTTAAAAATATCTTATTAATCCCCTTATGATCTCCTGATTTTAGATATAGTTGTTGGTATTATTTCTTCACCATAGGGAACCTGCATTAATCCTAATTACATTCAATTAAATCATCCTCCAGGAATCTATTAAAATTAATGATCAAATATATTTTTTTGGTTCAAATCAGGATGCCTATGATATAGTGGTTTGTTCAACAATAATTACCAAAATAAAAAAATACAGAATTTATATTGAAATCCTCAAAATTAGATAATCTAAGAAGAAACTCCAATAAATAAAATTACAACAATCCAAAACACTCAACAATAAAATTAAGTTTTCAAAATCATAATGATTGAAAATTTTTCATGAGTTTATTATTCGTCTCCTATTATTCCAAATAGACAGTTCTAGTTATTGATTTAGATCCAACGATTTATTTCTATAAAATTTAAGATTAGTTGTAACTGAATAAAAAATAACAACCTAAATCTTTAATTAAATCAAGAAATGGAAAAAATATTTTTCATAAATTGTCCTATTCCACTAAAATAATCTATAATTAATTAAATGAAATATTAAAAAATATATTAATTATTCTGATTTTCACACATATTCTCTTAGAATGAAATTTTAGATTTTTTGATTTCCATATTTTCATCCTATATAAAAATTTATCCAAACAAAATTCACATAAATCTCCATACAATATAAATTGTATTTTGATTCTAAAAACAAGGATACTATTGTAATATTTTATTCCAATAATATCCCACTTTTCCAAATAACAAGGAAAACATGAAATGATTAAATTAAATGCAATAAATATTTCGAATTCTTAGGAAATAATTTAATGAAATAAATTATTATAAATTACTCTTTATATGTCACCCAATTATATGTCTCATAGTTAGAATAAACACAATAGATCAAGAGATAAAAATTTTATTTCTCCACATTTCAGGATTTTATCATATTTTTTTAAAATAAAATATTTTTAAGATATCCTAAATTTTAATATATGAAACAAAATAGAATGGGAAATATATTAAAGAGTAAACCACAAAGTACACCCTTGAAATATGGTTGAGGGATGAAATTAAAGTTCATCAATTTTTTATTGAGCATTATCTCCTTCATTTCAAATTTTTGTGAGGTTCCATGAAATAAAAAAGAAAATTATTTTAATATATTATAGTTATAAGGAAATTAATAATTTATATAATTCTTTTCATGACTTTTCAGATATCAATATATCTAAAATAAATAATCTCAATACAAAATCGTGAAATATAAATTAATTAAACCAATGATAGATTGATAAATTTATATTTATTTTAATTAATATGAAATTAAAAATCATTGTAAAATTAAATTTAGGTACTTATTTGTAGTCATTATGATAATATTATTCAACATAATAATTTTCTCCTCTTGATTTCCCAACTTTTCCTCCCATAAAAAAATATAATGACCCCAAATAAAAATGTTATTATTTTTTATAATTAGATTAATTTAAATATACTATATCCTTATAATAAATCCGATGTCATTGAATATTTTGGTTTCATTTCATTGAATGAATGTTAAATAAATTATTAATTTTACAAAACATGTGAACATTTATACATAATAAAAAACTTCTAGATATCCATTTTGAATTATCATAAGATATATATATCATTATATCCTAGAAAAGGGAAACCTAAAAATGAGGTGAACTAAAATTCCACCTTAAGGTAAAAATTATAAAAAATTCATAAAGGGTTATATCATAAAAATATTATAGAGCTTGATTAGGGGAGAATATTTTTATTAAATAGATCATGGAATAACTAGAGATATCCATAAATTATTATAGTGGAACCTATATCATTTAGTAAATGAAACATGCACTACAGAATAAATATGTGAGTAAACCATAAAAACATTGTATAAGGAAATGATATCACAATATAATGGAAAATAAATATATAGAAAAAACATAAATCATGAAAACCTAAGTATAATCCAATTCTTAATTTAATGATTATCACAGTGGGCAGAGTCCCATGGTCGATTGAGTTCACTCCAAATTCCCATAAACATCATGGACATAGTTATATAGTGGATTGGGTTCACACCATATTCCCTTTAATATTATCTCATAATATATGATGCTTTACACATTTCATTTGAGGGAAATATAAATCTTGGACCATCCATCACAAAACATAGCGTACATATGTTAACCACCCAAGTACAAGACTCTGTATTTCATGAGATTAAAATTTTATCCAATGAATTAGATAGTTTTACTAATAGAATTTAACATATCACATAATGAAAATCCTAATATTTTATTGAATATGATTCTTATAAGACTAAAAAGTAACGACAGATAATGAAATATCATGATGAGAACTATGAAAGAGAACTGGGCGTTCTAATCTTGTCCTAAAGAATATCTGATGTCTATATCTTAAATCTTCACAATAAAATAAGGAATAAAATTATTTTCGATATAAATAATTTGATAAAAAACATATGTGATGAAAATTTATTTATAATGATGAAAAATTCATGAGAAGGATCAAAGAGATGTAATAATAAAGTGGGCCCACAAATGTGATACTTCTTGAAATGAAAAAGGATATATTTTAGATGAAAATGGACTATTATTTTACCTTAAATTAGAATAGAATAAGTATAGTTTTATGTTATTTAATATATATTTTAAAATTTATTAATGGTTAAAAAAATTATGGTGTTTATACTTTTGAAGAAATAAAAAAAATTCCCTTCTGTTTTGTTAAAATAAATGTGGGAATTTTCAATGTAATTTAAAACATGTATTTTCAAAAAAATAATGGAAATTTAAAATTGATATATATATATATCTTTAAGAAAAATATATACATAATATGGAAAAAATAAATTAAAATATTATAGAGATAATGTGAGAAAGTGAGATGGAACATGTAACTCAAATGTAACACACGTTATTCAAAGGATACATTTAAAAAATAGTTATTGAAACTCAGAGTACAAAATTAATAATAAAACATTATATTGAAAATAGAAGAATATAAATATGAATTTAAAATGGGATAATAAATAAATAGGTTTCCATTTTAAAAAGTAAACATTTGTGGGATGTGAAATTATGGTCAAGGAGATGAAACCATCATTAATGATGATGCAAATTATTATCAATACCGATATACATTACAATTGATATACTCATTAATTAAGAATATCTAAAATAAAAAATTTATATTAAAAATATTGGAAGGGAATTTAACATTAAATAAAATAATATTTTGGATGAAACCAATCATATAACTAGTAAGTTCATCATGAAATATTATTACTAAATAGAGGGGTTTTGAGTTAACAAAACCATTACATTGTCATAATATTTCTAATTGAACATCCATGGTAGCTTTACCATGAGATAGATTTTGAAATACCCTATATTTATTAAATTTAATATATATGATTAAATTTCTAATATATACACCTGAAAAATAAATAAATAGTAATTATGAATAACATCTCAATTAAACAAAATTTATATCCAAAAACATAACCTTAATTCATGAATTCCAATATAGTGCTCAAATATCATAGAGATTTGACCTTTCTCTTCAATTTCTTCTTAGAAATTTTAAAACTTTTCAAATATATGATTGAAATAAGATAATTTAATTAAAAGAGGGTTATAAATTTATGTGAATGGTTTGAGTTCTATATGGAAAACATTCTATTTGAGTTCACTTGAAGTGTTTGGGAGAGGTCCTTTTATAAGTAGTTATAATGGAATTTTTGTAATTATAACCACTTAATAACAAGAATTCACATGTCATAAATGAAATATGGCTTAGACAAATTGACAATAATAAATATTAGGATGAGATATGAATTATTATTTATTAACAAGTAAATTCAAAATAAGTCTTAAAATTTTTTGAACCCTTTACCCACATATTTATTACTTTTACTATTTAAAATTTTTATAAGGTAACTAGTTTTTACCTATATAATTTATCCCATATAAAAAAATATTTAAAAATAATATAACATGGAGAATAAATTTCTAAACTATAAACGGATTTTATTATATTGACATTATACAAGAGGAAAAAATTATTACTTAATTTAATAACTATATAGTGTATTTAAAACCAATTTAGGGAAAAAGTAACCTAAATTCAAAAATAATTAATGTAGATCTAGAAACTATAATATGTTTCCTAAACAAAAAATATGGCTTCAAAATAAATATATTCTATACAAGAGGTTTTTATAAAATTAATGTTCATAATTATAAACTTATAATGTTGTCAAAGAGGATGGGTATGTACAAACAATATTTTACTTGATTCCCCTTAAAATTAAATATTTTAAAAAATACATAAAAATTATCATAACATTATATATTTTTTACATATCCCAAATTTATGTTAAAAAAAAATTAAAAAACAAAAAATTATAAATTTATCATTTAAATAGAAACATTTAAAATATAATGAAAATAATTTTCATACAAAAATAACCCTTTTAAAATATTAAAGAATATTAATTTCTTTTCACATAAATTACTTTTAAAAACCCATATTATGTTAATAGTAAAAAAATTTCATGACTTATATGTATTTATGAATTTAATTTTAGAGATTTATATTGACTATAAGAAAAAACAATAATTTTATTAATGAAAATGGAAATAGTTTTCATCATACTAAATTAATTTATTTGTATTATATTATTTTATTTAAAAAATGAATTTATAAATATTTGAATTTTAATTTTAAAAAAATAACATAATGTTTGAAATAAATTTTAAAAATTATATTATAGGGAATTATTGATATATTTTTTTAAATTTCTTATTTATCAAATAATGAGTCAAAATAATATTTTTTAGTGATAACTAACTTTTTGTTGTTAAGAATCTTGAATGAAACATTTTATTTTAAAAAAAATTAAATAAACAATTATTTAATATTTATTTAAATAATCCAATTAAAGGTATTGAAATAAATTTTATTTTTATTTCGATTTCAAAACATTTCATATTTAGGAATAATTTTTTTTTGAGAAAAACATTTAGCCCTCTATTTTGGGTTTACATTAATATTAAATTATATTAATTTTATGTATATAATTTTATAAAATATATTCCATATTTTTAAACATATTAATTAATATTATTATATATTTTATAGTTAATTTTTTTCATAATGAAAAGATAAAAAAGTAAAAAATTCATTACCATGGTTAAGGTTAAATCAGTTTTATCAGGATTTAAACTAATGTGATAATATGTAAAATGACCTAAACACGGGAATAAATCTTTTTTATAGAAATATTTATATTGTATACTATCTCATATTCAAAAATTATAATTTTTTGATATATTTATCTTTATTAATACATTTATATTATTTAATAAATGTAAAAATTAATAGTGTGTCCCCTACCCCACTAATAAAAGAATCTAACATCTCCTTTCCAATCCGTACATAAATATCCATTTAGCTCCCAAAATACCAACCATAAACCCTTCTTAATAATCATAAAAACTAATATATGTCTTATTCTCATATTAAAATCAACCTTAATGTCATTAAGGTGTTTTGAAAAGGATGTTTTCCAAATAAGATGTATAGTTATTAACCAAATGTTTATGTTTTATTTCTTCTTCTCCATTATTTAAATATTCGTAATACATTATGAAATACTTAAATAGATATAAACCATATAATAAAATTTTATTTTTATTATGGTCGTACACTTTTTTTTATACTAAACCTTCCAATGAAAAATAAGTACATCACTTATGTGTACATGCTGATTACATCTTCACAAGACACTATATTTCATTTTTCATCAACAACTAAAATGGAAACTCATAATGATTGAAAATTGGAATAATATTACATTAATGACATAAATATAACTATTTAGTTATAATATATCACAATTTTTCTTAGATTTACATCAATTCATAAATTATAACATCGTTAGTGTGTAGTTGTGTAAAACCACATCCCGAAAGTGATGCCATTTCTTTTTTCATCAACACATCAAATGGATTGTATATATGTTTATTTAATTAAAAACATTATATTTATGATATAATAATAATTATATAATTATTAAATCTTGTATACATTCATCCCATTAGGTTTTTTGAAAAACTGAAATGCTACTCATGCGTACATATGACCTACCATCACTAAGATTGTAACATAATTCATCTTACCTATCCATCTTACATAGATGGTTATACATATTTAATTAATTTATAAAAATTGTAATTATTCAATTATTTTTATTTTGGGTATTAAGGAACATTAACCACTTTTACTATGGTTAACATACCAAATTCATTTTGAAATTACGAATCGAATATCCTCAAACAACTGAATGTGGACTTAACTGATTATGTAATTAAATATTTAATTGAATCAAAATAAATAAACAGTTTAATGATAAGGGAATAAATATGGAAGTGTTTTTTAATAATGTAAATAATTGATATATATTTATTATAAAACATAAAAATAATGTAATTTACAAGTCTGACCCAATGTTAGAGAAAATTTAGTTCAAAACATAATTTTGAATTTTTGATTAGTTTATAATCGAATTTTTTAATTGAAAATATTCATAGAAATAATTTATGAAAGTTAATTTATATGGTAATACATTAATTATAGTAGAAATTATATTTCTCATTTTTATATGGTTTAAAATTATATCAAATGAAAATAATTTATGGATTTTATTCAAGAGACTTTTACTTCCACTAAAAATGATAAAATTAATGTATTTAATGTAAATTAACTTTCAATCCACAATAGAAATTATTTTATACATTTGTAAATTTATAATAATTTATGTATTCTTAAAATAAAACCATCAATTCCCTTTTTCTCGGGTGTTTTTTGTTTGAAGTTTGGTTCTAAAAAAATGGATTTCTCAAAATCCTAAAAAATATATTATTAGTTTAAAAGTATAAATTTAGGATTTTTATGATCTAAATAAAAGATTATATGTTATTTATACATGTTATTGTATTTGGAAATTATTTAAAATCAGTTGATCCTAGTATTTCTCTCAAGTTCATTGGGTAATGATTATCTTTTCTGGTGAATTGTATTGGATGTTGATCGTGTTGGTAATTCCATTTTTAATCTTTTTTATAAGGTTTTTGTTAAGATAATGTATGAAATCACATAAATTACCTTTAAATTATTACTATGAGTTTTATAATTAAATATTTTGATTTTGTAAGGTAAAATCATTTGTGAAAAAGAAATATTCTTCCCTTTATAGAGTAAAATGGTATGTTTTTAAAAAATTTATTTATGGGTTCTCTGGTTTTCTATGAAACCCCCATGATTATTATTATTTATTTATGTTTTCAAATTCCTTTTTTATTGAAAAAATAAATACGATTTAATTTTAATTTTCATGTGTGAGTATACAAGTACACAATGTGTATTCATATAATGTATACATTTAAATATAGATTAATTATTCTTTATTTGATAATAAACTAGGTTTTGATTTATTTTTATAGGAATAAATAATTATGTAATCAAAGGAGTACATGATTGGAAAAAGAGTAATTAAATATGACACATCATGAATCCAGTGTACATGATATGTATTCCTAGAGTAGACAAACTGTGTGAGCCGAAGGCTAGCCCATGAATCCAATGTACTAGGAATGAAAATTGTACAAGATATGAATCATTATTACACATTATAAAATTCTAAAATTTCAAACCTAATGAGATACACAAAATGAGTTTCGGAACTCATTATGAAATTTCATATTATGAATGTCGTAGAAGATATCGACCATAAAAAATGTGAGGTCAAAAAAACTCAATGACTATCGAAGATATGAATTAAATTACATGAATTATAGTTTTGTTTTGTGAATGTATCAAAATGAAAGCCACTAAAAATAGTTTCATGACATCAAATATATATATCTTCTGTAATGATCAGCTCAATTTATATGTAAAAACCTTCGATTTGAAAAAAGTGTTGAACATTGTCGAACATTTCCTCCTTTTTTCTTCATCAATTTCCCATATTCTTAAAAAATATTTCTATTAAATTATTAAACTATGTTTATCTATCCATTATTATGTATTCTGGTTTCAAGAAATGTTTACTGTTTGTTGTTTTTCAAATATCCAAATTTTAATTTCAATAGTCGTTCAATGTCAACTGCCACTTTCTTCTTCTTTTCTTCTTCTCCCATATTAGTTTTTAATATATATTTTTGTGTTTAAGATATCAATTTATATATTTTGAATGGTTGATTCGTCATGTTGAGTATATCTCCATATATTTCCCTTTATTGGTTTAATACCATCATGAATAAGTAATCCACTTTGTTTTAAGAGTCTATAGTAAGGGAAACATTAAAAATAATAAATGTCTAGATAAAAACATGTTAACCATATGGAAAATAATTGGGTTAAAAAATTATCTTATATTTTCATTACCCTGACCATGGGAGATTCAATTAAATGACACTGACCTAGTTGGATTTGAGTAATCTTTGTGTAAAATGATGGGATAATTTTCCCACGGAATACATTCTTATGGAAACTAGGTTGTTTAATATCATTGGCCCAATGTATAGTTGTATCTTATGTAGATCCAATTGGATGGACAAGGAATCATTTATGACCATTTAACCACTTAATAGCCTAGGCCATAGGTATATATGAAGATATATTTAGGGTTATCTTTTTACTAATCCTGGAAATTGACTCTTCATCCTAACATTGGTCTAAATTGAAACCCATGATATATATTTATTATAAAAACATAACCAAGTATAGATTGTGAGGACTCCATCTAAATGGTTATTAGAACTAGGTTTATTTCCTATTATTTATCCATATGGGTTTGATCTCACCCTTTCATTGTCCTTTTCCCTTATAGTTATTTTGAGTTTGGGGAAAATAAATTTTAAGCAGATAAATTCTCATTTGTAATTAGATACATCATGTGGGTTGGTAAAATTTTGATGTTGATTCTTGGGATAAATATTCATTGGAGTAATGATCCTTCGTAGGAACCTAGGATCACATCACTCAATTCCTTTTCAACTATTATTTTTATAATTTCATACATGGACTAGAACCTATATCTGCTCTCTTCTTTAGTTAGGGGAATGTCTCTTGTCACTTAAACATGGTCAATGAGTGTGATGCTCAAGTACCACTTACTGTCAATATTGTAGATGTACGATATTTATATACCTTTTTAATTTTTACCATGGATTGAAACAAAAATATCAAACCAGAAAACCTCCAATACGAGCTACATAATCATGAGGGTGAGAAACCAACACTTCAAGAGCACACCATCCTGGATAATGGAATGTCATCTATTAGTGGTGTTGAGCCAAACATTCTAGTACCTTATTTTCATATTCATTAAATTGACATTAATTAAATAATCATATATATGATAAAAAATATAGTGAAATTGAGTGGACTAAAAATCAATGACCCTATTTAGAATATACCCAATTTACTAGAAGAATACAATTGTTTTCGAAACAAGTGCATACCATATTATATTTGTGTGAATGGTCCAAAAATATGATTAAAATAAAATACCCCAATTCTATCATGACATGGAATCATTTAGATATGAAATACATGGATAAGTACTCCCCACCAATTAGAACATGGAAACTCTAGAATCGATGTTCGATATTTTAACCAAGAGGACATAGAATCAACTTTAGAAGCCTGGGCCAATTTTAAGGATATAACCCGTATGATTCCAAATCATTGAATTAATTTTTTAATTTAATTACAATAATTATACTAGGAAATATATATATAATAAGAAATTATTGTATATTCCACAC
This sequence comes from Viscum album, assembly GCA_963277665.1. NCBI lineage: Eukaryota > Viridiplantae > Streptophyta > Magnoliopsida > Santalales > Viscaceae > Viscum > Viscum album. The sequence continues at coordinate 2,035,981,192 of OY728164.1, forward strand.
CTAATGATGATTGATTCTCAAGACACCCGAAGTTCGTTGATCACTATTTGATAATATCTCTTATAGTAATAGCATGTGGTAGAGTGATAGATTATGATCTGGGTGCCAAATCCATTATGTGAAATAGAATACTGCTATGTATTCCTAATTAGAATCTCTAAGGATGAATCTTGATTATTTATATCTTCTTATCCCACTACCGTACCTTCCATCCCCAATTTTGGAAGTCCAATCAAGTAAAATTTGGAGAGTCTTGAACCTATACGAGGACTAAAGGGGTATAATAGAGGAACATCAAATAAATTATTTTAAATATGTGAATGAAAACAAAAAAATAAAGAGTTTCAATAAACCTAATAAAATATCATTACACCCATTCAAATAAAATACAACATTCTTTAGAGATTGTTGTAATCAATTTTTATTCCTGTTTATAATTTTATCATGATTATTGACTTGGGCAGTTTAATTCTAATTCTAGATTAATAAAATTACATTCTATTGAATTTTGACATGATATGAATTCCTATGTTATTTGGAATTATTTTTTTAGTTTTACACTTTGTGAGATGATTCCAATACTCTTTTTTTATATTCTTTTCTATGAATATTTATTTTGATGTACATTGGTCATTTAATCCCACCATTAATTTTATTATATTTTTATCGACGGTCATATTGAATCAATAAAATGTTAAAATTATTTGGGAAATATTTTTTGGAGCTAGTTTTCTTGTGACCCACATGTAAATCTATAGTTCATTGGACCATTATCGATATGAATAACCTTGTTAATATAGAGTCATTTAGAGCCAGTTATCAGTTCATACTATACTATTTGTACTATACATGGTTTTATTTTAAGCATGTGTGGGAGATTTTCAACTCTTCTATATATGGGTGTTTTTTTCTAAGAAGACATATAGTTTATTTTAAAGAGGGTGATATGACATGATTCTTGTTTACATTCAATATTTATATGCATTCTTTTAAAAAAGTATCAAATATTGAATAACTTGTCAAAAAAATCGAATGTAAAAATTTGGTTGTTTATTATGAATGAAAAAAATCACAATTTCTAAAAAAGAAGAATTATATGATATATATTATATTTGGTTATGATATGGGTGTGATATATGTAAAAACATGATTATCAAAAAAATAAAAAAATAAAGGACCAGGGAACATTCATTATGCTTAATTGAGTATTCATGGGATCATTTTATAATATTTAGATCACAAAGGAATTTTTTGAGGAGGAATTTCTTCATTTAACTATTCCTGATTATCATGTATTATACTATAGAGCATAAAATCATTTTTGAGCTTTATTTTTAACATCTACAGACCATCCCTCAAACTCAGATACACTTTAACTATATTTCTAATATCATCATCATTACTTTTTTGTTTAATATTTTTAGATTAGTGATATTCGAAAAAAATAATTCTTATGGTTTGGAAGATTTATTTAGGGTTTCAGTATAAATGAAACTATTATTTACATTGTGTGATGAGAGTGAAATAATTGGAAGATGAATTGAGAAAAGGGTATAATATCTACGGAATAGTTGTAAAATTGTAATTGAATAAATAAATAATTTGAATAATTATATAAACATTATGGAATGATTAATTTTCATTGATGGGTTTATTTTGGAGGAAATTATTTTTATACATTCACATTGTTTAATTTTCATGGTTATAATTCATTTTTACTGTTTAAAAATTATTTCATTTGGAATCAATGATGAGATTATTTTTTCTTGATAACAATAAACTGTTCATGTGTGGGGGAATTTGATAAAACAAATGTATATATATACATGAGATAAATTTATTTGAGGATTAATTTTTATTTATTCAATAATAAAATTTATTTTTAAGTGTTATAGTAAGAATTCATAATTTCGGATTCAAAGGAAGACATGGTAGAACATAGAAAAATTGGGGAGTAAATTTTTTGAATTTAATGTAGATAACATGTATTCCTTAGAAAATGGACCTATGTGAGCCTAATGCCAACCCATAAATCAAATGTACATGGAGTTAACCATATACACCACAAGAATCTATCTTAAATTTCATGAAAGACACAAATTTTAGTTTTGACGAGATATATGAATTGAGATCAGTACACAACATGAAAATTCCGAATTATGAATCCTTCCAAATGTACATCCAGGAAATCTGAGTGTTTCAAAATATATAGAGAGATTTTGAGATCTGAAGTACATGATGTGATTTCCAGTTACACATCAAGAATTTCTTAAAATAGAATCCATAAAAAAATTTACATGATATAAATCATATATACATCTTGTAACACTCTTCAATTCTTGTATTTCTACATCCATGTTATAATTAGTTAGACACGACATAAAATTCATCATTTCTTATTCTTTTTATCTTTTCCAAATTCATAGAATCATTTTTCTATCACTTTATTTTACTATGTAAATAATTATATTGTTACCACATCCAATTTCAAGAGACATTTACTATTTTTTGTTCTAAAATTCTAATTTCAATTATAACTATAATTCAATATAAATTTTTGTTTCTTTATTCATTTTTTCTTCATTCAAACTAGTTAATGGTTGATTTATTAGGGGTTAATTTTGGGATTGACTCATTTTGAATCCTTTATTTTTTATTTTTTCATACATAAATTTTTTTCCTTATATTCATTTAACATTTTCATGTGTAGATTATCCACTTAAGGTTATGGGTACAGGGTAAGGGTGGATCATAAAAATTCAATATCAAAATAGAATCAAGGAAACATAATGTATTGTAATTTAGTGAAATTTGTGTATCTAAATATTTTTAAACACCCTAACCATGGGAGATGCATTTGAAAGATACAAAACTAGATGGAGTTGACCAATCTAGGCCGAGTAGATTATGAAACATTATACCAGGAAGATAAGATTATTGAACCTAGGTTATTGAATATATCTATAATAAATAATATTTGTACCTTAAGTAGACATAATTGGTTAGACCAAGACCAATTGAGGTGGTTTTCTCCACATTATAGCCTAATCTAACTTTTATCATAAGATGTATTTTTATTATCATCTTCTTAAACCTTATAATTGACCTTCAACCATTCATTTTATAATAATTAAAACCCAATATACATAGTTAATAGAAATCACAAACCAAAGAGATATCACGAGGACTCGTTACAATGGGTTCTTAACACTATGTATCTTTCTTAAATGATCACACTATAGGTTATACACCATACTATTTTTATTTAATGACGTTGAAGGCTAGTTTAGATTGGGAAATATAAATTCTAATATGATCAATGCTCGAGCATAATCAACAAATCCATTTAGTCTAGTCAATATGTTATTATAGTTTTGAAATAGACTAACATGTCCTTTATTATTTTTATATTTACATTACTGAAATTTTTGTTCTAATCCATGTTTAATAAATGTTTTTCATAGGTTTTATGGGTGATAAGAAATAATAAGCAATTGAAATTGAAAATAATGACGGTTTTTCGTAAAATGAAAACATTTTTCATTTTAATATATTTTTTGTGTGAGAAAAATGTATTCTAAGAAGAAGTCTACAACATGAAATGTATAGGTTTTCACATAAGTTTTATTAATTGATTCTCTAAAACACTAAAACATATAATATCTTTAATAATGAAATTAAATTAAATACTTTTCTAAAATTAAATTATATTTTGATAAACGAGAGGGTAATTGGAGTTGTATCATTAGAGGGTTGAGATAATTTTAGAGGATAGTATAATGTATATATGTAGCCTTAAGAGATTGTGATTTTTGGTGATAATAAAATAGAATTTTAATTTTTACAGTGATTCTTATTTTAAAAAATGTCTATTCAGAATGGTTTTCCATAGAGAAAAAGGGGATGCTGATGTAAGAAGGCGCAATGAGGATAACATCCTTTCAAATCAATAAAATAGAATTGTTGTATATAGAATGATATAGTTTCTAGTTTGAATATATCATTTAAAACAAGCTATAAATGGAACAGGTGTCCATACGAGAAATAAATCATGTTCAACATAGAGGAACATGTCTAGTGTAGTGCATATCTTGAAAGAAAACACAAATTTATTCAGTCTATCATGTGATCCTGTGATAGTATAATGATGAGTAATATTCTAGGAGAAGAAATTAAAAGTCATTAGTTATTATAAAATTCAAAATATAAAACTTTTTATTTAATATTAAGAAATAAAACCAATCAACATTGTTCAATGGATAAGAATAATTGAGAAAGAGAAGAAATTTATGCTTTTTAGTGTGATGAATTTAATAATATTTTTCTTGAGAAATGATTTCATAATGTTATTCGTCATTGGAGGTAAGAATATTATAATCATGGGAAGAGGCATATTTTTTGGTTGTGTAAGAACTAAACCTCACCCGTTTGGAATGAAACACATGAAATTTCATCTAGGATTTTGAAAGTAAAATTATCTAGTTTTACTCAATATTGAAGCTATGATATCAGTGAATATTGGATATCATGAATTTAAATTATATTAGAAACATTTTTGATAACTTATGAATATAGAAATGGAGTATTCCAATTATCATGTTTCCTATAACAAAAGTAGAAAAAGAGTTATAGGTGATGAAAAATGGGTATAATGCATTGAGAATATCTAAAGGTAAAGTAATCGATGTACTATAATATTGAAAATTTGGTATAAATCACCATATAAAATGTCTTATAAAATTTTGGAACTATTTTAGATACGTTATGTTTGAAATTTTTTCTCATGATAGAAAAGAAAAGGATTGAAATAATGATCATCAAAGTAATGGGAGGATAATGGTAATGTGTCTTAATTGTAAGGAAATATGTCATTATTATTGTACTTGTAAAAAGAAAAAAATAAGGGATGGATGTCTTCAAGATCACATGATGAATGGTGTGGCTAGATCATTTGTGACCAATTATATTGATTTTGGACCATTCAATGATTTAGAATAAGGTATATTACTATTTATTATGATAATTTTAATGTTCTGTTTTATTTGGAATCTAAACATTCATTACTTTCATATAACATAACTATAAAATTTTAGATTTTACCAAAATAAATTAACCCAAAACATTTTGAAAAATAAACAAGGGAACTATTAAGGAATAAAAAGTTAAAATAATCTATATTTTGTTTATGGGATTCGTTTACCTAAAAATATTTTTTTCACTTCCCATTTATATTTTTATGTTAATCCAGTTATGGATTGGTTATCAGTTTATAATACCGATATATATTATTGTATTGATGAAGTTGTTCTTTGTAATGAGTTTTTGTTTTTATACAAGACTGAATTCATTAATTTGATAACATATTGAGAATTTGATAAACTAATTAAATATCTTAATGAATTTAATCTTTCACATATTTTTTATAAGGATAATATTAAAATTTGTGATGTCCTGTAGTAAATGAATATTCTAATGTATTTCATGATTAATTTCCAATTAATAAACATGATCTGGAGACTGAATTTAATATTTAACTAGTTACTCATCATAAGTAAATATTAGAACATCCTTATAAAATACCTCAACAAGGAATTTATGAATTTAAAATGATGTTATAAGAGTTAATTTATAATATCTTCATTCATCCTAACACTTCATAGTGTCTTCATCCAATATTTTTTACAAAAATGATGATGGTTCCATGTGAATTTTGAAGGATTAACATCATAATTTTGAATAAATATATGTTTCCTCCTAGAGATGATTTGTTTGATCTTATTTATGCAATTAATTATTTTTTATATTTGATATCATCTGTAGATTCCATCTAATGACCCAGAAGGTGATTGTCATTGTGATGATGGTTTTTCAATCGAGGTATGGGTATTGTGAGTCTGTGGGCATCAAATTTAGTTTAAAAAATTATCTATCTTTATCTACGGACCTTAAGAATAGATTTTTCCATGAGTTATATTATAAATTTTAATTTTTTATAGATGACATAATAATATGATATACTACTTATGATTATCATTATAAAAATTTGAAGATTATTTTTCAATCCTTGAAAAAATAGCTATATGGAATGTATAGTAAATCATACTTATTGTTATAGAAGATTTATTTTCTTAGATATATTTTAATTAATTATAAAATTAATGTTTATCTGGCTAAAATAAAATAGGTGAAGTATTTCCATGATATAATTATATCAAAATTATTCATTGTATTCTGGAATTAGTGAGTTTCCAACGATGGTGTATTGAAAAAATTTCTTGGTTATCTAGACCATTGTCATTGTTAATTATAAAAGGAGTAAAATCCATTAGAAAAATTGATTAATGTTTACAGTAATTAAAATTATGATCATTGAACCCTATAGTTTTGTAACTTCTATTTATAAATGGTGAGTTATTTATCTACAATGACGATTTATTAAATATACATGTTTTTCTAATAATAAAAAATGATCTGGTAGTTTCTTATGTTACCAGTTGAAAATGGTATTTTACATTGTTGTTTTAACATCGGTTCTTATATAATGATGTTAAAATTATTTCACAAGAAAATTTGGAATTGGTTTTTTATAAAACCCACGCTAAATCGTTTTGAAAACTAAATTTTTCTATTAGTTCAATTTAAAGATGACACAAAATGATTGACATACATATCTTTTGGTGATAGTTTTCATAAAAATATCTTCCAAATGAAAAAAAAACAATATTTTGGTAGTGTATTTTTTCGAAAAAGGACATCAAATTTTAGTACCATGATTTATTATTTTCCCAATTCTTCAAATTGACTGGTAATAGATTAAAAACAGACTTACAGATCAAAAGTCATGGTGGTTGGAAGTTGAACATCTCTAATAGAATTCTTAATAATTCCAAATTAAATATTTCATAACATTTAATCTATAACACTGTTTGATCTAAATGACCACTCCAATAAAATTTTAGAAGTAAACGACATGTTGGATATCCTTTTGGATATTGGTTTTTTGAAATAACCAATGCCAAAAGCTAGTTTTATTAACCTTTGTTTCTATTTTTTCAAAAAATAACACTGAAAGTTATAAAAATATATTTTGGAAAAAGTTGTTTCCAAAAAACCAATGTCAAATAGGATTACCAATATTTTCTATTAATCTTAAACTTTGAATTGAGTATTCTTGGAAAAAATTACTTATGAATCAAAAGTTATAGATATCAAAATATGAACTACTCTGAGAGAATTCATAGAGGAGTAAAACATTTAAAGGTCATAAAATCCAATCTATTACTCTATTTGGTCTAACTGACCTCTGAAATATAATGTATGAAGTCACGATACAAGTTGTGAATCCTTTTTCACAGCAGTTTTTAAAACAATTACTGCCAAAATCGATTTTTTATTAACATTTTATGTCGATTTTTGTTAAAATGACCACTAAATGATAGAAAAGCTATCTTTTCTAATTGGTATTTTCTAAAAACTAGGGGAATATATGATAACCATAATTTAGTAATTATTTTTTGACCATCGAATTGACTCATTGTGGAGAAAAGCGTGGTGTACAGATCAAATTTAATGAATTTTAGATATTGAACCTCTCTATGAAAAATAATAGATAATTCGAACTTATAAATGTCATTATATTGGATATATAACACTTTTTGGTCTAAATGAACACTCAAATAAAAGAGTATTAGTCAATATACAAGTTTTAAATCTTTTTTCAAATTGGTATTTGAAGAAAAAACTGAAACCAAATGTTAAGAAACTAGATTTTGGTGTTAGATGTTCCCAAAAACCAATGTCAAATATGATTACCAAGATATCATATTATTTCTATCCTCTAATTGACTTTTCATGAAGAAAAAACATACTTGTGGATCAATATTTATGGATGTTGGAAGTTGAAATTCTCTAAGAGAAGTCTTAGAGAATTACAAATTTCAATGGCCATAAATATTGATCTATAACATCATTTTATCTAAATGACCACTCAAATAAAATCATAGAAGACAAGATACATGTTAGAATCAGATTATTTCATAAACCGACACCAATGGATAGATTTATTAACCTTTTTAATTCATTTTTTTAAAAAATAACACCCTAAGTTAAATAAAACAAGCTTCTAGATTCATTTTATTTCATAAGAATGTACCAAATACCAAGAAGGTTCAGCCAAGGGTGTATGACCCATGGCTCCAAAATTTATTGAAAAGAAAATTTGAAACAGTACACAAGAGTTTAGAAGATGTCAACATGAAGTAAGCCACAATATAAACAAAACACAAGTGCACATCAAGAAGTTACCTTTTTGGAGGCCGACCACGACCCCTGGCTCCACCCCGATCAGTAGGATGTCGACCTCCCCCCCTTTAATTCCCCATCACATGAATTTTAGAAGAGGAGTCCCCGTGCATTCTATCTTTAGGTATTACATCCTGAAGAAAAGTGGATTGTTGCTCCTTCAATACATGGAGCCCTTCTTGCACCCCTTTTGTGACATGCACATCCCTGTCCAAGGCATTAGCTACACTATCCTCAGAATCAGATATCCTAGTTCACCTTCTATTATTGCATCCTGCACTCTCCAAACAATATAAATTAAGTAAATCAAATTCAGGATTATTAATTTTACCTAACATGGAGAAGAAATTAGTAGCTGGTTTATGCACAACCACTGAATCCACTGTCTTTTGTTCCACCACCGCTGAAGGGTCAATCTCCAGATTTCTTAAATTATCCTGCTCCACATTAACGAGGGAAGAATCTGTCTTTTGGAGACAGTCCTCCCCTGGATCTCCTTGTGAGTTAACAAATTCACCAGCAATTAAGATTGCTTGATTTCCTTATTGCTCCATTTTCCCTTTACTAACATGCTTGACATAATCATGGGGATCTGTCTCATGCAGCCAGTCCTCCCCTTGAGCAATATGCAAGCTAGAAGATTCAAAATTACTCTCAGTTATACCTGCCTGAATTCCCAGCATATCTGACAAAGCACCATCCTCCACCACATTATCTTCTTGCGGCTTTTCTTGAGATGTTGAGCAGGCCCTCGGTTTCTTGTGCATCACCATTTGGAAACCTTCATCATCAATAATCTTCATATTTCCCTTACCACAAATAGGGGCATTTCAACACGAATGTTCCAAATCTGATTACCAATGTTTATAATTTTTCTTATGTTTTGAATTGATTGGTCTTGGAGAAAAAAACATACTTAAGAATCAAAAGTTAAGGATATTAGATGATAAACTTATCTAAGAGAAGTCATAGAGAAGTACAACATTCAATGGTCATATCATTTGGTCTATATCATTGTTTGATCTAAATGACCACTCAAAAACACGATTATAAGAAAATATATATATTGGAAATATTTTTTGATGTCGGTTTTTTTACAAAACTGACTCCAAAATCTATTTTTATTAACCTTTTGAATCGTTTTTTGTAAAAATCGGCATTAGAACTAAAATTTCAAATATGCTGGATCAAAATTTAATTTTTTAAAAATTCATGTTTCATTTTTCAAAATTAATCCTCAATTATAATATAATTTTTTTAAAATATATCCATTTACTGTATATAAACTACATTCTCTTATTTTCAACAGCTTTATCATATTTGATTCAATAAAATTTTCAAAGCATCTTCAATCGATGATCTGAACACGGTATGCAATCTAATAATGTAATTTCTATTTTATATTTTTAATTCTTTTATAAAAATATTGATAAATCTCCTTAAAATGATTCATTATTATTAAATTTGAGTTATTAATATAAAACATTCATATTTGAATTAAAAACCATGATGCAACATTCATTATCGATCACTACTGTCTTTATTGCATGAAATCTACCCAAAAAACTAGAGAAATGGTGATAAATAACATATAAATTTGATTTAAACTTATAATATCATTTAATTTTGTTCAAATAATTTTTTTGATTTGGTTTTTGTAGTTATAATTAATGTTACACATGTTTTCTGTGTAATGAGTTTTATTTATCAAAACATAGAGAAGTCTAACTTTTAAAGATCATAATATCAAATCAGTTACTCCATTTTTTCTCTACATCCAATCAAATCAAAGCCTATAAAATTATTTAAAACATTATTATCATTTTTGGAATCGATTTTTTAAATAATAAACAGAAAAAGGACATTTAATTTTGGTTCCTAAAAATGATGTTAAAAGTCTTCTATAATGATTTTTAGCATTGATTGTTCATGATCTGAAACTTTAAATAAGGGATTTAATGTTGGTAAATTAATAACTAACACTAAAACACATACATTAGGTCATTTAATGTGGAATTATTTAAAAACCAATAATATAATCTTTACATAATCGGGCATTCGATATCTATTTTTTTAAAAACAGACATCAAAAGTTAAACTTGTATTTTTTAATGTCAGTTAATAAAAACAAATGTAAAAAATATAATTTGTTATATCATCAACATAGATTTCAGACAAAAATCTATTTTACAATTACAAAATTGATGTTAAAGACTATTTTCTACAAGTGTTATTCACATAGAATGAAACCCCATGAGATAAACAATCCTATTCTTGACCATGGACTAGATTATATGGTTTTTGATTTGATGACAAGGACACTTCATTTATATGGATTAATGTATGAAATATATAAAGATCATAAAAGTTTGTATTATATATTCACTCTAATATAGTTGAACATGAGGTATATAATATGAATATATATCATTATTAATTATGATTTCATGATTCCTTACCATCTAGGAAAATTAAATAAAATAGTAGATTGTTTATTTCAGAATGATAATTAATCATTAACTGTGATACATTTGGAAGGTGATATGTTATTATATTTTTTGTGAATATTTTTATATAAATTGATCCTTAAGGAACATCATTTTATTTTTCAGGTGTCAATGAAATCATTTTTTTGGAAATAATTCGAAAAGATCAAAAGTAAGATCATGTTTCACATAAAAAGTTATAATCAATAAATACTGGTATGATTTGGTAGGATAATGTTGATAAACATGGTATTATAAAATTTAGAAAGAGATTACATGTGCCTTATGATTCCCAATTAAAGAGATAATTATTCAGTGAAGCTCAATATATCCCATTTCTTAATCATCATTGTGTGCTAAAATGTAAAGAAACCTTTAGAAAAAATGTCTTGTGGGATAGAAAGAAAAGGGATATTTCATAATTTAACATGAAATGTTTGATTTTTAGTTAGGTAAAACAAAAAATAAAATTAATGAAGGGGATGGTTCATCCTCTTCTAACTCCATAATGAATGTGTAAAAATATATCCATAGATTTAATAGGTGGATTACCAACGAAATCTCAATATAATAATTTGATATGAATTATTGACTATTGTTAAATTAATTATGCATTTCATTCTTATTTGAGATACTATATATTTAATTATTATATCTCGAAAATATGTCATGTAAAAAGTCAGGTTATGTGGAGTTTCATTCTCCAATATATATGATAATAACCTTGAATATACCTATTATGTTGGAAAATTCATTCTGAGGTCATCATGTACTTAATTTTATTTTTTTCATTTCTTTATACTAAACTGAGTGAAAAAATATAATGAAAGATTAAAACATTGGAAGATATGATTTGAGCTTATTCAATAGATTTCCAGGGAACATTTGATAATCGTATTTTATTAGTTGGTATTTATTATAATAATATTTTTAATGCTAGTATATAGATGATATATATTGAAAAAAAATATAGAAATAATTGTCAAACTATAGCCTATTGGAAAAAATAGTTTATCTAATGTTGTTGGGACCGTAATTGGTAGTTGAAATGATTGGGAAGTTGAAGATAATATCAAAACATATGAATATGTCCTATAGCATATAGGAAATATATGTAAATAATAATAGGAATTATCTTTCATCCAAGGTAGGGGATCATGTTGGTCATAGTGTATCTCTATGTAGATATGTTTTGGGATTTGATAAAAAGATGAATCGTATCTATTGTTTTTTAGAACATTTGAAATTATAAAGAATATTGTATTAGTTTATTACCATATTGATTTACATCAAACTATATACAAGGTACATTATATGTGTCATGTTTTATATGATTCCTGAAGGAATTATTAATTTATATACGGAATAAAGTGATTAACAATGTAATGGGGTAGTGGAAAAACCAATTTATTGAAGATGAATCTTGAGAATATAAGAAATATCTAAAATATAAATAACCCACCATATATAATTATGGAATAAAATTGTGGGGGATCAATATAAATATGGGTATAACATGTTACCATTTAGTTAATTACCATTATGGTTTAACGAAAAAGATTTTTTTCAAAGAAGATTTAAAGTTCTTTCCCAAGAATTTTGGTATTATTTACTCTTCTACCTCCAATAATTTTTTTTTCATCAATGATTAAATAATAACATAATAAAATTCCATAAAATTAAATATTATTAATATTATTCTACAACCATTTTTTATTTACAAAACCGTATAACAAGAAAAATAAAATCATCATTCGTGACAATGTGAAAAAGACTGCCTCAAGGGACTTTGAATTTTATTTTTCATCACCAAATCATAAGATTAGTGATAAATATGATTCCAAATTTAATAATATTATATTAATAAAATAAATATAATTATTAAGAGATAATATATCATCTATTTTTGTACCATTCCAAAAAACGAGAAATGATAATGTCATTTGAGAAACTGTATGGATTACCACAACAATGCATTGATGTGATTCATCTTTTATCACTACCCTAGAGAGATAGTATACATATAATAATTAAAATAAATTAATTGATATTTTTGATAAAAATATTATTATTTAATGATAAAATGATACTTACCTTACTTAACTTATGTTTATTGAAAAAATGGAATCATAACTCATACGTATGTATAACCTATCCTCTCCATGATTATAACATAATTAAATTTTATTACAATGTTATATATATTTTAAAAAAGGTATAATTAAAATAAAAAATAGATAATTATTTCATGAATTTTAATCTATGTGTTATGGGATAATTTCCACTTCTACCATGGTTAACATTCTAATGTCATTTGGAAATTATAAACATAACATCATAAAACACCAAAAGTTGACTTAAAGAGAATATGAAATTAAATATATAATTGAAATAAATTAAATAAATTATTTGGTGATATGGAATTATGATTGGTATTGTTTCTTAATAAAATAAATAATTGATAATAGTTTTTTTACATAAGAAATAAATAAGGTACGTGAAAAGTTAGACTCCAGGTGAGGGACACATTAACTTAAAACCACATATTAACTATTTTATGTAATATTTTAACGTATTTTTATTCCATTTATATATTATTGAAAATAATATTTATTAATGTATCCATATGGAAATAAATTAATTCTAATAATAATAATATTTCTCTTTTTTCACATTCTTTACAATGTTTTGAAAATCAATTTTTTCATATTCAATGTAGAACGTTATGATTATCTTTTCATGATATTAGAAGAAATTTTGTATTGTAACGAATATTTCCTTGAATTATTTTCATTTATTAATATAAATTTCTTCATATTCATCTTCCTTTATAATACTCATGGTTTTCTTTATATAAAAAACCCTTCTTAACATTGATTTTGTTATTTAGTTCTGAAAATTGGTTTTAAAAGGAAATGGATATTTACATATTGGAAAATATATTTCTTGTGGGAAAAAATATAATTTTTTTTGAGTTTGATGACATATATTCAATACTATACATGTTTTATTCATATTATGGTCCATGTGAATTATTTATTATTGGTTGATCTTGATAAAGTTCTCCAATTAATTACGTAGTGAATATATTGTCATGGGAATTATTTTAGATGTTTACAATGTAGGTTATTCTATTTGTATGGATTATTATAACGGTTTGATGAATATGATTTACTAAAGAAACTATATGAATTTTATAGAATTGTTAATTTTATATATGGGAAATATTTTTATTTTTTAGTTAAATTTTTTTATTGGGAATGATAAGTCCCCTTTTATGTGAAAAATGCTTGGTTTTAATAACATTTTTTTTCATGGGTTCTCATGTTTTCTTAAATAACCTGAATAATTATGATTTTTTATTTTTCATTTGTTTTAATGTGATTTATATTAAAATGTTTAGTAAAATTATTTTTTAAGTATGATTAAAAAATTATTTTATATCAATGATTATTATATTGAAAGAAAATTATCTTATGTGATATCATTGCTTTAAAATGGACTAATGAATTTATTTGGTTTTTAAATATCCCTTACAGTATTTTTTCCTCTCATCACACGTTTTTTTATTTTTTTCAAAGGATTGAATGAATTGTATAACAATGATGAAGTTATTTTGAAAATGCAGATATTTTTTATCATTAAAATAATTTTTTTATTATAAATTTTTTCTATTATGGTAAAATGGATACTAAAAGAATGTTTTAAAATTATATTTTGTGTTTTACATAATATTAACGTCTTTTTAATCTATAAATATCAAAGATAAAACAATTGAAATAATTAATGAAAATGAATTAGTATTTCAAAATTAAATTATGTTATAAATAATGATATCGTTTTTATAATAGTAAGTATTATTAATGTATTGTTAATATAAGAACTTTATTTTATCTAAAAAATATATACATTCTTAAAATAAATCACATTACAAGAGAATTTTTAGAAAGGATATATATTTAGACATCAACCCATATATTTATTTGTTTAGTTACACAAATTTAATTATTATCAATTTATTTGTATGAATAATGATTATTTTTTATTTCAACATATATTTTGTAATTCAATTAGCTTTATTTTTACATTCTTAGTCTACAAATACATATTAACAGTCATATAATGTTTCGTGGTTTGTTTTTGTTTTGTGTTCCATGTTATCCAATATATTTAACACATTTGGTCTTGAATACAAATATATAATTTAAAAACTATGGGTGTTACATAATCCCTTTTAAATAAGGTTTATCTTCACAATTTTAATTATTAATCAATAATAATATTATTTAAGGGTATCTATAATATAGGTATACCAGAGAAAATAACTTATATAGTGATATGAAACTTACTGAATTGGGTAATTCATGGAAACTCATCAATTTATTCATAATAGACTTTTAAAAATAGTGTGTTTGTTAATAATTTTTTAACCTAAATACTATTTATTATTAGAATTTGGGCCTTTATAATTATATCAAATTTCCTAGAGGGTTTTAATTAACCTCTTAGTGACAAGTTACCAAATGTAGATTTGTGATATGAAATGTGATATCTTAATTTAATTACCGTGGTTTCTAAATAGATGTTGCTAATAAAATTTCAAAACCATATAAAAAACATCTAAAAGATTTATTATAAAATTTCATTGGTCGTATTCCCTTAAATTTTAACATAGTATACAATAATTACATCACTATATTTTTTATTACTAATACAACATATATCATCTAGGTGATGATTTTATTTTCTTATCCAAACACTAGGTTTGAAGGAGTGTGTTAATGTAGATATTGAAGTGTATCATCCTCACTATCCCATGGATATGACCACTAATTTTTTTAATCCCCATGTTTCCCACATTTAATACATATAACATTAGTGTTGCCTTAATATAAACACATTTTACAATCCTCATGTACATTGAACTATTCTTATTTTACGTTGAAATTAATTTAACTATACCATCCATAACCAATGATAAAATATATTATCAATACATTGATACATTTCTTAAGATTAATCTTCCAAAATATTTGACATCAAGGAGACTTAGTATTTTTTCTTTTATCATATTTGTCACTGAAACATCCATGCGACTCTAAGGTTTTCTTTATCGGTGGGTTTGGGAACTCAAATATGTTTATTTTAATAATCATAATTCATGATAGTTGGTTTGGAATAATTAAAATATTTAACACTTTAGTTCTCACAAAAAATGACCCAAAGGTTTCATAAAAAAAATAGTATCTCCAACAACACTAATATTCATTGCATATAATTATGATAACTAATAGAATAATAAATATTTATGGTTTTTAGAGACATAAAAACCTAATCTAATGATGCATAAAATATCCACAGAATCTCTCACCATGTTCTTCATTACTAACACCATTCCTAGTCATATCATATATAAAACCATTCTTTATATCCAAGGGAAAAGGAAACAAGAGAAAGGGATATCCTAGATGCTTAGTAAGGGTAAAAAAGGGAGTTATAATTGATAATTTAGGTATAAAATGATCATAAGGGTATGAGAACATTATATAAGAATTTTAGAACCATACACAACAATTCATTGTTCATAATAAAAAGTAATGGAATAAATATTTAATTTTTTTAAAAAAATAGTCATAATATAATATAACAACATGATATACGAGATAATAATATTGTCATTAGATGATGTTTTAAAAGATTAGCATGGATGTTGGTATAAGAAAAATAATAGAAATATTATTTCGATTCTACCTCCAAGGCATTAATCACATGTTATACATCAGATAACCACCTATGTATTTACTTTAAGATATAGATAACCTCTTATATACCATATTTCGGGCTTTGGAAAACCACCCATGTACCCTCATTCAGGCATTAAGTTACCTTCGGTGCAACATTAGAGCTCATAAACCATTAATATTTAACCAATTCATTATAGGGATATATAATTTGTGTCTCACCTATCACATAATCAAAATGCATTAATATATACATACTAAGATTAGAAAATAGTCATCATATCATCAGATCACAACACATAGAATGTAAATTTATTTCATAAACCTATCACCACCATATCATAATCCATATAAATTATTAGTAAGGAAGGTTTCATGTGATTATATCCCATGTAAATCATCAGAAACATCATATGATGTAATAATAGATGAAAAATTCCTTTAGAAGATGAAACAAATATTTATTGATGAAAATAATCTTTTCATTTTGTAATTAGTTATTTAAAATATAAATAATTAAAAAAATTTATAGTAAAAATTTACTTTAATTGTAATCATTTAGAATTATAAAAGAATATTAAAATCACTAGGTGATGACAATTGTGGTAAATTCCATTTTCATAATTACTAAAAAAATGATATTTTCACACCCTTGGTACAAATTTCATCATTCAGAAAATGATAAAAAAACTATTTTATTCAATTTTCAAAAAATTAAAACATGTTTAAAAATGAATTTACAAAATAGTTATATATTTTTTAAAACACTCTTGATATCTTTATTGAAAACATGGATATAGAGTAAAACATCATTATGACGAAAGAGAGAAATAATGTACGTTTCTAATTAAAAATTTCTTTTTGTATCATGAGCACTTCATGAAAAGAAAATTAAGGGAAAACAAGTAAAATCTAGAAATAACCAAAATTGAATAAAATTAAAGGGTTTTATTATATATATACCATATAATTTACTTCAATGGAAATTATAGTATAATCAATTATTGTTAGAACGAGATTGAAATATAAATCAATTACCTCACGTTTGACATTCTTCATATGTATTCTAGTCCCCTATATAAAAAAATGAAATTTATCATAATAATTTAAAAGAAATTTATTAATATTTATAGTATCATATAGGACCCAAAAATATTATTTTAACACCATCTTATTAATAATTAATTATTAACATCATCATTTTGAGGTGTTAGCCATTTCATTTATTTATTATAGTTGTTGTAAATATGTTCTAGTTCTTATAATTTGATAATGATTCCATAATATCTATAATATTATTAATTTAAATTTCCTAAAATTTAATAACTATATACCCGTTTATCATTTTAAAAATAAATTTGTGAGGAATAATGAATTATATCACATCATAGAGACCACAAACCATACATATACATGGGTGATACTTCTATTTTGTGATGGACAGAAGAAAATAATGTTAAATAATAAATAACATTTATAGAAAAAAATAATATAAAAAATATCATATTTATTTATTAAATAACTAATTATAAATATCCATATGATGTGATGATGTAAAATTAATTGTATCACTTCGTGTTGGTTTTTTCACACACATACACATGAGCGATAACATTATTTCAAATTTTATGGAGAAAGGAAATGAATAATTTTATAAAAATAAAAATGATAAAATATAATTATATTGGATATATAATATTAATTTTATTACAATTTTAAGGATATAATTTATTGTGGTAGATTATGATCTAAATTTATAAATTCTTATTCAAGACGATTACCTCATAGTTGAAATACATCCTTAGGATCACTCCTCATAGATAATAGGGAATATTTTTTGAATGGCCATAAACCTCTAGAATATGAAAATTATGTCAAAAATTGTTTTTTATAATTGTTTTTTTATTTGACTTTATTTAGTAGGATTTAATAATATAAGGTAGGTGGTATACATTTATAGTGAATGAATATTAAAAATTGAAATTACTTATTATATTTAATATAAAAAACTCTATTTTATGTGGGAGTGGAAATAGGTAGACAGAATTTCAATGATAAGAATGTTTAATGTTGAAATATATTCAACCAATTATTTGATTATTTTATGATATTGAATTTTAAACCTTATTATTTGAGTATAACCCCATAGTTACCCATTTGAACTTGTATTGTGGTTTCACCTCTATCAACACTAAAGTGTTATAGAAATATATATTAGGTAAAATGTTAGAAAAAATGATAATGGGAAACATTTTAGACCACAGTAAACCCACTTTTCCAATTTTAATTTTTTTATGAGTTTAAATCATTTAATAATAAAATATTTACCATTAAATAACCATTAAAGTCGTTTGAAGATATATTGGCATATTATTAAAATAATTACATAAAGATAGGTATTTCATTAGAATAAATAATATTCTAAAATAAATTATAGCTTGTTAATAATAAAAATATTAATGTGAAACCATTATAAAAAAATTAACATTTAATGTTTTTAAAATCATTTACTTTGATTTTTCTATTTCTTGCAAAAAATTTGTGAGTATTTGTTCTCAATTATAATAATGACTAAAATAAGAAAATTAATAATTAATTAACATCGTACAAATCATTCATATTTAAAAAAAATATTTATGATCAAAAAATTATTTTATCAACATTAAAATAATATACTTTTATTAATGAAAACTGTGTGACATTTTTTTATTATTATTTAAATTAAATTATATTAATGATGGTTTCAATGAAAAATGTCATAATTATTAAATATATTATATAATACTATGTTCATTTATGAAATAAACTCATAAAATATTAATTATTTATGTGTTGTATATATTTTTATGGAAATTTCAATATACTTTTATCTTTAATGACCTCATTAACCCTGACCAATGTAAAAACTATTTACCAGAGTTACAATTCATCATAGAAAAAATAATGTTTCTCTAGTTTCAAATTTGGAATTCACAATTCAAAATATGGAATCCATTATCTATATTAAATTTCAATATTATTTGTAAATATATTTTGAAATAGTCATGAAAAACAAATAGGAAATCATTTTTGAAAAAAAATGTTTTTAAGCATAAAATAATAATTTAGTCTATTCATATCCGTATAAAAAAATGTATTAATGTACAATATTTTATTCGAAATAGTATATAAGCATTTTATTAATAATTTTTCATAAATACTAATTAATTTAATTTAGTAAGGTAAATTCAAATTATGTGCATAAAAATATTTTTTTATAAAGAGATTGTTTTTTACACTCTAAGGGTATTATCAATTCCTAACCCATAGATTTATTATATACATGTAAAAAAATTAAATAATATTTTTATCCCAATACATAACCAATAATCAAATAAATTGGAGATAACTACCACATAAAATAATTATAATTCAATAATATTATTTGGTTCATGTAAACTCATTGCTGTGGGAAAATAATTATATCAAAGGCTTCATGTTTATTTCAATAAATATACTTATAAAATTGATGTGCATTATGTTATAGCCCTCTTAAAATAAATTTTACCATGAAAATGTTTTCAATCTGATATAGAAAATGAGTAAATCTCTTTTTTATAGAATCCTAGGGTTTCTATATATCTTTGTTGATTTTTTGATTCCATCAGATATATTTATCTAGGTGAGTATTCTTTACCAATATAATTTTATCTCTTTAATCTGTGATTTATACCAATTAAAATTAATAAGAAATACCATTTTCCCATAGTATAACCATTTTGTTTTGTAAATATAAAGGATCAGGAAAGTACATCATTATGAGAGGTACATGGAACACATTAAGAATGTGAGAGAGATAAAATGGATGCACCGAGTGATAAGATATTATTATTACCTGATCTGGTATCTCAAGGTGAAATATATTTATATGGATCAAAATTCCCTTATTTATTGAATCTCGTATCCTTTTCCATAAAAAAAAATTCAATTTATAACTTATCCCCAACCACAATCTATATATTTATTTAATGATTGTTAGCATAACTCTTCTATCAACCCTATGTTTCCAAGATGTTCCACTGAATGGATTTGATATTTTTCTCATTTAGTGATCCATATCAAGTCCCAATAGATATCATTTAATAACCTCATACCAAAAAATTTAAATTCTACACATTTTACATAGAGTGATTCATTATTAAACATTAGAAATATCGACTAATATAAATTATTATTATAGAATCCAAAAAGAGGTATGGGTTGATCGAAACAAATTTAAAAACATTCGTTAAATGCTCTCAAAATTTATACCAAAGTATGAATGGTTAATTTATACAAATCATCTATTAATGATTGATTTTAATTACTAAAAATTATATATATATATATCTTTATAAATATCAATCTATGCCATTAAGGTAGACCACATATATCGATAAGATACAATATAATGAGGTACTAAATACATCCTTACAACTTCCATATTATAAAACTTTGATATATAATTAAGGAAGAAATATTCCCCAATGTAAATTAATTGAACGTTTTTATTACATTGGGAAACTACCATCCAAATAAAATTACCATCTTTAGAAATTTTGGGGATCCGGATGATAAAATCCATGGTAATGTTCTCCCATATTCATTTCAGTGTGGGAAATGGTTGTTATCTCACATTAAACGTTTCTCTAACATCATTAACTTACTAACATTCAATGAAATGAGATATATACTCTATAATATATATCCTCATGTTATACCACTAGAAATGATCCTTCAAATATTTGTAAATATTAATATTTTTTAGACAGATAGATAATGATAAACTATGAGTTTCATCTAAAATTTACATATTCATGTTAGGTATTGATCAGACACATAATCATTTCATAAGCCTCGTCCTTTAATAATAATCATGGCTTATGTTTGGATCATTTTTGGCCTTATGTTTTCAATATATCTTACTTATACAACTATTTAATCTTCACCTGGGTGGATTTTTGAACACACATGTGGGAAACAGAACATTTCTCCACTTATTTAAATATTTAATGAGGTTACCTTTAAAAATTTATAGATATTAGATAAATTCTATCTTCATTATAGATAATATTTCACGATCCTTTAATCATACAGAATTACCCAATCTATTTGGATTTCTAGTGAGGTAAAGTATTAATAAGTAATAATAATTAGTCAACATTATCATTCTTCTCAAAAAATATCTGATTCATTGTGAGTTAATATATACTGTATAATTTTATGATCATTATATACATCACACCTTTAACTGTAATGAAATTTCATACATATATTTAATTCCAAAATTATAAAATCTTACTCCAAATCAGGACATTAGTATTTTTATTATGAGCCTTCAATTATTGCGAGTTATAATTTTTCAACAAATAATTCCTCGCAAGGATGCATCCTAGTCCCATATTCGATAAATCATTATTGATAAAAAATCCCACCCAGTAACATTGTAGAATGATAAGTGGTGTTCTAACCAACCTTTTTTCATATCACTAAAATTTTTATCACATTTTTACATCCAAATTGTATTTAATCCCCTTTGAGTAAACATTATGAGTGTATTAGACATCTAGGAGAAATTACCCTTAAATAATCTATAATATCAATAAAAAAGAAAACTATGGTTACCAGTAATTATGGTTATTCTATGAAAATTAGTAGTAACTTCCACCATTTATGGATCAAAAATATACTCTCTTTTGAAATTGTATGACCAAAAAATAGAACCTTTTGTTGAAAAATTTCACACATAGTAAAAATTTCGCACGAGTTATCCTTCTTTAGGTTATTCAGTAGAAATATAAAGTGATCTTAATACTATTCATTACTATTGGAATATATAAGAATATTATCTATAAATACTACCACAAACTGATTTAGGTAAACACTAAAGACTCTAATCCTTTAATACATAATGATAATTGGGGAATTATTAAGGGAAACTAACATCAATATAATTTCTTACATAATATAACTCATACATAATTTTTACATAATAATTTCTTCACTTATGACCCATAATTGAATGTGTAAATATAAAATATTAACCTTATAAATATATTGAGTTCCCCATAATTTATTTTAAATGTCTACAACAAGAATAAAATGATAATTATTCTTGATTTTGATATTTATTAGTTTATAATAATCAATGAAGAGTTTCATTGATCCATCATTCTTCTTAAAAACAGAATAGGTTAACCCCATGGTGAGGTACAACGGTGAATGATTCACTCTTCATATATCAATTGGATATTTTTCTTCAATATCTACATCTGAATTAGGTCCATTCTATATTTAGTTTTTGAAATTTCAATAACACAATGTATGTTTTTTTATTTAATATTCAACTTTATGATTTAGAGGACAATTAATAAAATCATCTAGAAAGGCTTAACAAAACTCTAGTATAATAGTCACATCATCGATGTTGAGATTATACCAAACTATTTGTGATAAATACACATTTTTAATAGTTTTCAATAGAAATTAAATAGATTTAATTTCAATATGTATTTCATATTTATCCTCACACAGATAGATTATCATTGAATGGTTTAAAATATAAAAAGTTGAATTCCTTTATGGGAAATGGATATCTCATGTATATAAATAAATCCAACACTTTTACAAGATAACATAAAATATTACTATTGGAATAATAAAGATAGTTCTAGAAAGAACATTCCCAGAAACTCCAATTAAAGAAAAATCATAAACATGAGATGTGATCATTATAACATTATTAGTTTTCAGTTATAATTAAATATATAATAATTAATGTGTAATGTAAAACCATTTTAAAATTCCTCATATAATAAGTGTTGGTAGATCCAGAACAAAATAATACATTATAAGTTCTAAGGTGGTTGGTTTGTATCCCTTGACAACATTGATAATAAACATCACCAAAAAAATTGATCACCAGATATTTCCATTAGTATCTTGGACTAAGAGGTTATAGAGGTTAAAAACAATCATTAATCCTCATATATGATCACATGTTATTTTAATTACCATACTCATTTCATTTGAAACATATAGTGTGGATAGTGCATTATGTGTTTCTTTCTCTCTATTTTCATCATTAGATATAATCTTCTCATCCCATTGACAATCAATTTCTTAACGAACTTCCATTCCACACATAAATAATTTAATAATCTATTAAAGATTATTTCTTCTATTTTTTAATCCACAGAGATAGAATAACTGAAGATTCATATTCTTATCTCAATAGTAATTATAATTAGATTTTTATTGAATTAAATTTTTATTTTGTTATAAAAACCGATGAAGTTTATGTTAAAATACAGAAACCATTTCTATAATGGCAGTAAATAAAATTATTCCATCATCTATACTCAAGTCCATTATGTCCATCACCCTTTACAGACTTTATTTTTACCCCCAAAATAATCAATCAATATAACATTACCATTTAATGATAATACCGGAAGCATACTTTTCATGTTGTATAAAATTTTACACATATGTTTTATTTTATTCATCATCATTCTAACGTATATAATGTAACTCCTTCTCCATTTTATTATGATGAATATTGGAAATCTAATTATTGTAAAATATCATTCATAAGTCATCCCACTCCATATAGTCAATTTATTTTCATTCCTTGTGTTCTTGATGAGATTCCACTATTGATATGAATTTTTATCCAATTGAAAACCAAAAAAAATAACTTTATCATTCTCTAAACACTATTGAATGAATTGTTACTTTTTAGTGGTAATGATAAATTTTATAGAAACTAGTATATCAACATTCCATATAAATGAATATAGATGTTTCATTATTAATGAGTCAATAGAATGTTGATCCCATATTTTCTCAATTTTTAGCTCAACATGATTCAATACTAGAGAATTTTATATAATTTTAGAAAAATATTTTCTTATTCCAGTTCATATATCATTTTTTTATTAATAATAAATTCATTTCACTATATATAAAATTTAGTATTTAAATGGTTCCTTTAGGTTACAAACAATGAATTAAACCAAAAAAACCTAGTGTGATAAATAATAATCATATTGAGAAACCATATAATAATTAAAAAAAATTCCTAAGATGTCTAAAAAAAGATTCTTTTTCAATCTATGAAATATTATGATTGACCTTGTATACCCTTGATAATAATGTATTAATATTCAATATAAAGTATAATAAAAAAATTGAATTAACACAAACATATCCCTCAACAGTTTCTTTCTATATTTGTAGTCTCAGGCCCACTCATTTGGCACTAGTGGAAATAAAAATATTACCCAATCAAATCCATTCAATGTTATTACCCCATGGAGAATTTTTTACATAACCATATCCACATACACTAATAAATACATAGATGAATTTTCTAGTACATTTGGACTCCTATCTATACCGTAACATAAGATGTTCTTCAATACATTTCCTTATCCTAATAGTTATAACTAATTTTTCCCATCACGGTTTCAAAAATTAACTAACCCATAATTTGATATAATCTATAGTAACCAAAACAATTAATACATAATTGTTTCATCTTATCATAAGAACATTCATTACAGATCACTAAAATTCACTCTATAACCATAATGGTTTAATTATTTATAAAAATTTTATATATAAACAATGAATAGAAAAAATATCAATATAACGCCCCACTAATTTTCACATAAATAGCATAATTATTACACTTATTATACTTACATCATTTTTATAACTTATTAATAAGGAATATTAATAAATTATAAACTTAGATGACCAATAATGATAGATAAGGGATATATCAATGAAATTTCACTAATTGAAAAACTACATATACTAACGGTTTAGAAACATTGGTATAGGTCCCCTGTCGCACCCCGACAAGGGTGTTTATTTTATTTTATTTTATTATTCGGTTTGCCTTAAATTCTTTTTGGTTCGGTTTGAGTCGTGAACGATTTTGTTCTTTTTTTTGAGCTTAGAATAACAAGTGCGCGTCTTGGGTCCGACGTCGTCGGACACGTGGGCGGGGCGCGACACCGCGCGGCTTCGCCCATGCAACTGTGTGGCCTTTTCGGCTTAGAAGAATTAATGTAAATTAGAAAATGTCAAATTAGAGTGTCTTTTAATATTTTTATGGGTATTATAAATTTTACTATTTTTATCCTAGATGAAAACTAAAGTTGTTGATTTGATAAATAAATGAGTGATTTCATTAGTTTTATTTCTATCATTTTACTTTAGTAGTATTATGTATTATTATTATTTAATTCATTTATTATTACTATTTGGTTTTATTTTATATTATTTATTTATTTTTTTTCTTCCCTATTTTATTGCTAACCCTAGCGGCCCCCCCTGTATATATATATTTTTTTTCTCTCTTCTCCCCGCGGGAGCCGCCACCCTCTTCACCGTTTTCCCCTGCTACCCCCCTTCTTTAGCAGCGCCTTCACCCCGCTCGGCCGCGGCTGCACGACCCTCCCGCTTGGCCTCCTCCTTCCCTGCATGCGTTGCACCCTCCAGCTCCCGGCTTCCCCCCAGCGCGCCTCCTCCTTCAACACACCGTCGGCGCGCCCCTCCCTGCTTCATCGCGCATCCTTCCATGGCCCTTCCCTCCCTTACGCAGCAACCCGCATACAGCAGCCCCCCGGCATCCGACTCCTCCCCTGCATCCTGCATCCAGCCAACGCCTCCTTTCATCCTCCTTTGCAGCGCATGACCCAGCGCACCACCGCCTTCAACTCTGCCCTCCGCCGCACAACCAGCCCACGGCAGCCGGCGCCCCTGCTCTCTCCTCCTTCTTCTTCTTTTCTTCTTCTTCTTCTTCTTCTTCTTCTTCTTCTCTTCTTCTCCTTTACTTCTTCTTCTTCTTCTTCTCCTTCCCTTCTTCTTCTTCTCCTCTCCTTCTTCCTCTTCTTCTTTTTCTTCTTTTTCTTTCTCCTTCCTCCTGTCCGCCGCGCGCCTCCTCTCCCGGCCAGGCCTCTTTTTTCCTTTTTTTATTTATTTTGTTTTATATTATTAATATTATGATTATTAATGTTAATATTATTATTATTATAATTATTATTGTTTTTCATACTATTATTATTATTATTATTATTAATATCATTATTATTATTATTATTAATATTAATATTATTTTGTTATTATTATTATTATTATCATTTTTCTTATTATTATTAGTATTAGTATTACTAATAATAATATTATTATTCTTATTCTTATTCTTATTATAATTCTTTTTATTCTTATTAACATTATTATTATTATGATTATTTTTATCACTATTGATTATTATTATTGTTGATATTATTATTATTATTATTCTTATTATTATTATTATTATTCTTCTTCTTATTATTAATATTATTATTATTATTCTTGTTATTTTTATTAATATTAATATTATTATTGTTATTCATATTATCATTGTTGTTATTATTATTATTATTATTATTATCATTATTATCTTCATCACTGTACTTTTGTTGGATCATGAGTTTTAATTGATGGTGGGTTTTTATTTATTGGTTTAGGATTTTTAGGACCCGTGCAGGGCGTTTCCGAGTGAGCGACATCGCAGCGCTTTGTTTCCGAGGTTCCGTCGTCGCCGCGTTTTGGTTTCAAGGTGAGCGTTTATTCCCACCGCTTGGTTTCGAATGCTCTGGTGAGTTTTGGATGTGTCTGAGTCCTTGGTATTGTTTATGCAGAGTGTCAGACTTTGTCACGTGGTTTCGGACACACGTCGTGTCATCGCGCCTTGCTTCCAAAGTCGTTTTGCCGCCGTGCTTTGTTTTGAGGTAGGTTCCCTTTGCACTGCTTTTGAAATTTAATTTATATTATTTCATGCTGTTTGCGCACACTAGTTGTTCGAAATAAATATTTTATAAATAAGTGATAATATACTATAATTAATTTTTAATATAAGATGGTTAATTTTTAAATGGTTATTTAATGTCAAAAGGAGCTGTTTATTTTATACACGACACATGAAACATCCTTTTGACGAGCGGACACCCAATAATGAAATAATGCCCGTTTGGATTTTAAACATAATTCACGGAATACAAAATAGAGTTCTGGTTTAACGAGAATTGATTTCTTTTGAAGCGTGAACAAATACTTTGGTTCGTTTGAGAAATTGCCCGGTTGGCTCTTAAAGTGATTTGGAAAAAGAAAATGGTTTGGTTTGGTATATAAAAATATTGGCAACCTGTGAAGTAGTGTTTTGCGGGTTCTTTAAATAGTTTTAAACTGGTTTTGTTAGTGGTTGTGAACTGTATTAAATGCCTGTTTGGAACTTTATGGAAATCGATGAAAATGTTTTTTTTATAAAAACCCTCTTAGGACGACTATCATGCCTTGGTTGCAATTGATTGTTTAGGAGGCCGCGCTTAGAGGCTCCCGGGTAATTGAGTAGTAAAAGGAATGAGGTTGCTCCACGGAGTGGCTCGGGTGATGCCTGTTGTGCTTTATATATATATATGTATGTGATTGGATGCTCGGTTCGCATTAGTTGGCTCACCTCTTTTTTTTAGACACTTGAGACATGGGAATCTGGCATATTGAGAGAATATTCTAAGAACGATTGCTGCACTGGTAGGTTATGGTACTAACCAGTGGCCCATAGTAGGTGGATATATTGGGTTTATTGCAATGGGATTTGCCCTCGACCTGCCCGTGAGTGGATGGTCGAGCGTATTGTGCGTTTTGATTTCATCGTGACATGTCGATAAGGATGATTTCTCATGTATTGGTGTCTTCTGGTTTATTCTCGATCTCCTAGGTTCACCCATGTCTATTCAGCTTTGTAGCTTGCAGTAATGATTATGATACTCACATGTATACCTACATTGCCCTTGCTGTGTGTTTTACTTTGTGCATTCTGGTGTATTGTTTTCTTTGGAAAATGGTGAATTGCTTTTGATTAGGTTTCTAAAAATCATTTTCAAATAAAGTGTTTAATCCCCTTTGTACAAATTTGAAAATTTAAACCTCACTTTCCCCCTTTCCTGAAATGTCATTAACACTAATGAAATGAACCCGAATTTTGAAATGGCTAAGGGCAATGGTTTGTACTTTGTTTTTCAGTAGAATATTATTAACAACATACTTTTATAGATTGTAGTTCAAACATGAAATGATGTTTCTTTTATTTTAAAGGTAGTGCATTGGGAATAGATATCGGGCTAGCCTACTGAGTTTTAATACTCACGCCTATAGTTCTTTTCTGTTTTTAGTGTTTGTGCAGGATATAGTTTGAGTGCACTCGCCTAGGGCGACGCTTGATCGTTGAGTCGGAGAGCGACCCGCGAGGTCGTACGGAGCTTGTTCGGACGTCGTGTTTGGTTAGTTTGTTCTCTGTATGTTCTTGTTTAGTCACTTTATTTGGTTATCTTTTCTGCGCTGCTCTGTATTATTTTCACTGTCTTATTTATTTATATTTGGTGAAATCGTTCCCACAGTCTCTAATGATGCCCTGGCACTTGTCGCCAGCCCGGGAGGATCGGGAACGCCTCTCGGGCCATGTCGCGGACCGGCTCGGGTGACCGGTTCAGGGTCGACCCGGGTTGGTTCGTGACAAAATGGTATCAGAGGAGGTTTGCTCTTAGCAGACCTCACTATTCAGAGCGCCCTTTGTTATTTGGGATGTCAAGGTTGATGGAGTAGGATTGTCGGGACTTGAGGGGTAGGTGCGAGAAGAGCGTCGCGAACTCTTGCCCGTACTGATCCTCAGGTTTCCATGGGAAGTCCGGTTTAACTTGTTTGTTTGGGTTTTTATGGAAAGATTTTGTGATTGGGATACGACAAAGGGAGTTGGGCCACTAGTCCTCCTAACCCGCACGGCCTGGCAAGCCATGCAGAGCTAGGGGCATGGTCTAAGAAGGCTCTCTGTGTTAGTGACGTGTTTGGTATATGGCCGCCAACCATATGGTCAAGCCACCCATTGACACTAGTCCCCTGTTTGAGTTGTTTTGGGTTTCCCCTTGATTTTTGAAAGTGGTTTGAATTAGAAAAGTTGGTTTTGAAAAAAAAGGTGTTATTTGAAATGACATGTTTAATTTGTGGATTGTTTTAAAATAAGTGGTATGAATGAATTGTTTTTGGAAAATGAAGTTGCTTTGTTTTGGCCTTGGTGTTCCGATGAGTACTCACATGCATTTTGGTATGTTGGAAATGTGGATGGATCTCAGGTATGGTGGATGGATGCCCTGGGTGGCACGGATACATTCATGTGAGTGAGGCTCTAAATAATACCAATGGTGAAGGTTTAACCCACTAAGCTTGTTCTAAATTAAAGATGTTTTCAAAGAGAATTTTTTTGATGTTATGATAACTTGTTTTCTCGGATTTTGAGCTTGTCACCTATGCAGTGTTTGATTTTGAGGTTGTTATTCATTCGTTGAGTTGGCCTTGATTGGGTTTTTGACCTTTCCTTGTCCAGCGGTTATCCCTTTGAGGCTTCGATGGGTAATCGTAGTGCGGTTGATCAACCTAAGGATTTTATGCTTGAGTTTCGGAAGCTCGATCCACCTCTCTTCTATGGTCAAGCAGACCCTTCCGTGGCAGAGGAGTGGATGCGGAAGATTGAAAGGGACTTTAACCTCATTGAGTTGCCCGAGTTGTTGAAGGTAAAGCTTGCGACCTTCATGCTTGAAGGTTCAACGTGGATGTGGTGGAAGTCAGTGTCTCGGAACAAGCCTCGTCAAGAGATTACTTGGGAGTTCTTCAAGTCTTTGTTCATTCGTCAGTTTTTCTCTGAGGAAGAAAGGGTGAGAAAGGGGATGGAAGTGTGTTGTTTTCAGCAGGGCGACGGATCCGTGTTAGAATATTTCCATCGCTTTGTGGAGCTAGTACCTTATGATTCAGAGTATGCCACAAGTGACCCCGTGAAGGCTCGACGCTTTGAGGCGGGTCTCCGCCCTGACCTACAGTCGAAGGATTCAGAGTCTAACCTGACTTCTTTTGTTGATGTGGCGAGACGAGCTTTTCGTGTCGAAGCTGTGATGGCAGGAGTGCTCGAAGTAGTTCTCCCTCCTTCGATCCCTATGAGCACTGGTGAAGATTCTGGAAAGGAGATGAGTAAGCAAATGGAAGTGGATGGATCAGGTCGTGGAATCAAGAGGCCTCGAGATCTTTCATCAACCTCTTCCGAGCGAGAGATTATTGTGTGTTATCAGTGTGGCAAGCGGGGTCACAAGAAGTCATCGTGCCCAAGCACTCCGAAGCCCTACCAGGCATGTGGACGCCTGGGTCACTTGCGACGATTTTGTCGGGGCGTTGCAAGAAAGCGTCACAGAGGGTGTTCTCAGAAGTAATGTGCTATTGGGTCTTTCTTCAGAGTTCTTGGTGTAAGTTTCCTTTCAGTTTAAGGGATCTTTTATCGTTGTAGTTATACTGGTGGTGTTTTGGGTTTGAAATGTATGGGAACTTCATGGGTCTTTTGACGAACCTCGTCTTTTAATGCTGGTGTGTTTTAAATTTTAAAATCTTGTTCTTTATTTTGTCAAATCAAAAGATGTATGTTTCTTGTTGGGATTATTAGAACCTGACTGCGAGGCAGAAGATGCTTCATCCATCAGAGCTCCAGCCAAAAAGGTCTCGGAGTGAAGCCGACGCGTAGTCAGGAACCCCCGGGGAAAATTTTAAAGAGTCTGGTTAAAGTCGTGCTTCTATCGTCGTGGTAAGATAGTTTTGGTGTTGTTGCTCTGGTTCCTCTGTCGTTGTAGTTTTCCTCTTGTCGCAAAGCGCGTGATGGACTTATCCCTCACGTAGTGTCGGGAATCGTGCCTCTTGGATGTAAGTTGCTGACCAGTGACTTTTCATGGGCCACTGATGTAAATCAGCTGCGGCCCTGGTTTGGGTCCATCCCGAAGTGATGGGTTGTGAGTAGTCGTACGTCGTAGTTTCAGTGATATGATCCTTGGGCCCACCCTCCCCGCCCATGGGGTTAGGGTTTTTAGTTGTGCTAAGTATCCATTTAAGCTTCTATCCCTTTTGGACGTGAGTAAGTGGTTTAAATGGTTTTCTGTGCTTTTATAGCTTGAGTAAGGCCTGGTTCTGGACTAAGTTGGATTTCTAGTTGGTCGCTAAGAGGACAGTCCTTTTATGGTGGGGAGACCCACCATGAGTCTCGTTGGGTTTTCTATTAAATAGTTATCGAATTCTAGTGGAGTTCTTATGGTGGGGAGCCCGTTCGGGCCTCCCTATGTTGGTGATTCATTTCGGGCAACGAGGTTTAGTTCCGTTGGTAGTCGGTATGATGTTCTTGAGATAAGAGGTTGGATCGTGTTCTGTGAAATCCTTAGGTGTTGATCGATCGACTGGTTGGTGTTGTGGCTTTCCGGGGGCGGAAAGCGTTATGGTGGGGAGAATTGTCGCACCCCGACAAGGGTGTTTATTTTATTTTATTTTATTATTCGCTTAGCCTTAAATTCTTTTTGGTTCGGTTTGAGTCGTGAACGATTTTGTTCTTTTTTTTGAGCTTAGAATAACAAGTGCGCGTCTTGGGTCCGACGTCGTCGGACGCGCGGGCGGGGCGCGACACCGCGCGGCTTCGCCCATGCAACTGTGTGGCCTTTTCGGCTTAGAGGAATTAATGTAAATTAGAAAATGTCAAATTAGATTGTCTTTTAATATTTTTATGGGTATTATAAATTTTACTATTTTTATCCTAGATGAAAACTAAAGTTGTTGATTTGATAAATAAATGAGTGATTTCATTAGTTTTATTTCTACCATTTTACTTTAGTAGTATTATGTATTATTATTATTTAATTCATTTATTATTACTATTTGGTTTTATTTTATATTATTTATTTATTTTTTTTCTTCCCTATTTTATTGCTAACCCTAGCGGCCCCCCTGTATATATATATTTTTTTTCTCTCTTCTCCCCGCGGGAGCCGCCACCCTCTTCACCGTTTTCCCCTGCTACCCCCTTCTTTAGCAGCGCCTTCACCCCGCTCGGCCGCCGCTGCACGACCCTCCCGCTTGGCCGCCTCCTTCCCTGCATGCGTTGCACCCTCCAGCTCCCGGCTTCCCCCCAGCGCGCCTCCTCCTTCAACACACCGTCGGCGCGCCCCTCCCTGCTTCATCGCGCATCCTTCCATGGCCCTTCCCTCCCTTAGGCAGCAACCCGCATACAGCAGCCCCCCGGCATCCGACTCCTCCCCTGCATCCTGCATCCAGCCAACGCCTCCTTTCATCCTCCTTTGCAGCGCATGACCCAGCGCACCACCGCCTTCAACTCTGCCCTCCGCCGCACAACCAGCCCACGGCAGCCGGCGCCCCTGCTCTCTCCTCCTTCTTCTTCTTTTCTTCTTCTTCTTCTTCTTCTTCTTCTCTTCTTCTCCTTTCCTTCTTCTTCTTCTTCTTCTCCTTCCCTTCTTCTTCTTCTCCTCTCCTTCTTCCTCTTCTTCTTTTTCTTCTTTTTCTTTCTCCTTCCTCCTGTCCGCCGTGCGCCTCCCCTCCCGGCCAGGTCTCTTTTTTCCTTTTTTTTATTTATTTTGTTTTATATTATTAATATTATGATTATTAATGTTAATATTATTATTATTATAATTATTATTGTTTTTCATACTATTATTATTATTATTATTAATATCATTATTATTATTATTATTAATATTAATATTATTTTGTTATTATTATTATTATTATCATTTTTCTTATTATTATTAGTATTAGTATTACTAATATTATTATTATTATTATTATTATTATTCTTATTATAATTCTTTTTATTATTATTAACATTATTATTATTATGATTATTTTTATCACTATTGATTATTATTATTGTTTCTATTATTATTATTATTATTATTATTATTATTATTCTTATTATTATTACTATTATTATTATTCTTGTTGTTATTTTTATTAATATTAATATTATTATTGTTATTCATATTATTATTGTTGTTGTTATTATTATTATTATTATTATCATTATTATCTTCATCACTGTACTTTTGTTGGATCATGAGTTTTAATTGATGGTGGGTTTTTATTTATTGGTTTAGGATTTTTAGGACCCGCACATGGCGTTTCCGAGTGAGCGACATCGCTGCGCTTTGTTTCCGAGGTTCCGTCGTCGCAGCGTTTTGGTTTCAAGGTGAGCGTTTATTCCCGCCGCTTGGTTTCTAATGCTCTGGTGAGTTTTGGATGTGTCTGAGTCCTTGGTTTTGTTTATGTAGAGTGTCGGACTTTGTCACGTGGTTTCGGACTCACGTCGTGTCATCACGCCTTTCTTCCAAAGTCGTTTTGCCGTCGCTCTTGGTTTTGAGGTAGGTTCCCTTTGCACTTCTTTTGAAATTTAAGTTATATTATTTCATGCTGTTTGCGCACACTAGTTGTTCGAAATAAATATTTTATAAATAAGTGATAATATACTATAATTAATTTTTAATATAAGATGGTTAATTTTTAAATGGTTATTTAATGTCAAAAGGAGCTGTTTATTTTATACACGACACATGAAACATCCTTTTGACGAGCGGACACCCAATAATGAAAGAATGCCCGTTTGGCTTTTAAACATAATTCACGGAATACAAAATAGAGTTCTGGTTTAACGAGAATTCATTTCTTTTGAAGCGTGAACAAATACTTTGGTTCGTTTGAGAAATTGCCCGGTTGGCTCTTAAAGTGATTTGGAAAAAGAAAATGGTTTGGTTTGGTTTATAAAAATATTGGCAACCTGTGAAGTAGTGTTTTGCGGGTTCTTTAAATAGTTTTAAACTGGTTTTGTTAGTGGTTGTGAACTGTATTAAATGCCCGTTTGGCACTTTATGGAAAGCGATGAAAATGTTTTTTTTATAAAAACCCTCTTAGGACGACTATCATGCCTTGGTTGCAATTGATTGTTTAGGAGGCCGCACTTAGAGGCTCCCGGGTACTTGAGTAGTAAAAGGCATGAGGTTGTTCCACGGAGTGGCTCGGGTGATGCCTGTTGTGCTTTATATATATATATGTATGTGATTGGATGCTCGGTTGGCATTAGTTGGCTCACCTCTTTTTTTTAAACACTTGAGACATGGGAATCTGGCATATTGAGAGAATATTCTATGAACTATTGCTGCACTGGTAGGTTATGGTACTGACCAGTGGCCCATAGTAGGTGGATATATTGGGTTTATTGCTATGGGATTTTCCTTCGACCTGCCCGTGAGTGGATGGTCGAGCGAATTGTGCGTTTTGATTTCATCGTGACATGTCGATAAGGATGATTTCTCATGTATTGGTGTCTTCTGGTTTATTCTCGATCTCCTAGGTTCACCCATTTCTATTCAGCTTTGTAGCTTGCAGTAATGATTATGATACTCACATGTATACCTACATTGCCCTTGCTGTGTGTTTTACTTTGTGCATTCTAGTGTATTGTTTTCTTTGGAAAATGGTGAATTGCTTTTGATTAGGTTTCTAAAAATTATTTTCAAATAAAAGTGTTTAATCCCCTTTGTACAAATTTGAAAATTTAAACCTCACTTTCCCCCTTTCCTGAAATGTAATTAACACTAATGAAATGAACCCGAATTTTGGAATGGCTAAGGGCAATGGTTCGTACTTTGTTTTTCAGTAGAATATTATTAAAAACATACTTTTATAGATTTTAGTTCAAACTTGAAATGATGTTTCTTTTATTTTAAAGGCAGTGCATTGGGAATAGATATCGGGCTAGCCTACTGAGTTTTAATACTCACGCCTATAGTTCTTTTCTGTTTTTAGTGTTTGTGCAGGCTATAGTTTGAGTGCGCTCGCCTAGGGCGACGCTTGATCGTTGAGTCGGAGAGCGACCCGCGAGGTCGTACGGAGCTTGTTCGGACGTCGTGTTTGGTTAGTTTGTTCTCTGTTTGATCTTGTTTAGTCACTTTATTTGGTTATCTTTTCTGCGCTTCTCTGTATTATTTTCACTGTCTTATTTATTTATATTGGACAAAATCGTTCCCACAGTCTCTAATGATGCCCTGGCGCTTGTCGCCAGCCCGGGAGGATCGGGAACGCCTCTCGGGCCATGTCGCGGACCGGCTCGGGTGACCGGTTCAGGGTCGACCCGGGTTGGTTTGTGACATCCCCAAAACGTTGGTGTAGCCTATACCAATGGTTTTTGAAGTCGTTGGGTGATTTGACATGGATATTGACCTATACCACCATTTTGGGGAAAACCATTCGGAATGAAATATCCCAATGGTATAGAAACCATTAGTATAGGTATATACATAATGGTTTTCAAACTGTTGGGAGAGGTCTTTCCCAACCGTTTCCCCAAAACATTGGGATAGTTCCCTTCCCTTTCCAAATCACCAAACGGATGCCCAAATAGTTGGTATAGGTAAATTAAAAAAAAGTTACAATGGAATATTGAACCCCCAACCTCTGTGTTATATATCAAAGACATTACCATTATCCTGTAATTACATTTGTTAATATAATTGAATATTTATATATGTGTAATTTATATATTGATTTATTAGATGATATTCAACGAAAGTATTCATAAAAAATAAGGGTACTTATCCTAATGGTTTTCAAAACCGTTGGGATAGGTACCCACCCTTTCCCAAAGTTTTGTCCAAATAGTTGGAAAAAGTGGTATCACAGTGGGGTTTTCCTATCATTTTGGAAAACTATTGGGAAAACCATACCATTTCACAACACATTTTACAAACCATTGGGAAAAAGTCATATTAATGTGGGTTTTTCCAATGGTTTGGAAAAACCATTGAGAAAGAGATACCCTTTCACAACCAATTTTCCAAACCATTGAGAGCAGTGGTATTAATGTGGGACTTTCCAAATTTTTTGGAAGAACAATTATGAAATCCATACCCTTTCCCAATTTGTTGATAAAACCATTGGGAAATGTGGTCTCTAATTGGGGTTTCCCAATAGTTTGGAGAAATGATTGGGAAATGGAATGGATTTCCGAATTTTTTTTCCAAACTATTGGAAAAAGTGGTATTAAAGTGGGCTTCTCCGAATGGTTTTGAAAAACCGCTGAGAAAACCATACCCCTTCCCAATGGTTTGGAAAAACTATTGGGAAAAGTGGTCTAATAGTGGGATTTTCCTAATGGTTTGAAAAAATGT
Source organism: Viscum album (assembly GCA_963277665.1). Lineage (NCBI taxonomy): Eukaryota > Viridiplantae > Streptophyta > Magnoliopsida > Santalales > Viscaceae > Viscum > Viscum album. The sequence goes on from OY728164.1 coordinate 2,036,017,822, forward strand.
TTCGAAATACCTAACCTTTCACAATGGTTTTTCCAAACCATTGGAAAAACTGTTATCGAAGAGAAATTTTCCCAATGGTTTGGAAAACACATTGTGATAGAGGACCTATACCTATAGTTTTTACAAACAACTTGTATTAATGAGTTGATATAGGTAGGATTTCTTGATGTTTTTTAATAATATCATTTTTATAATAGTATTCAAACATTATAATGAAATTTTCACACAACAAAAATTAATTAATATATCACAATCAAGAGTCATTGAATAAATATTCATATTTTATAAGACAAGAATCATAAAAGAACTAAAGAACATAAACCAGAAAAGCACTACATTGGAATAAGATCATGTCATAAAAGGGTTTTATTAAGTGTGGAATAACTATAATAATAAAAATATAACATTAAGGATACACACCTAGTCATTCATAACATGTTAGCGTTGGTATATATACTCATCCACTTACTTTATGAATGGGATAACCTCAATCTAAATCGGTTCTAGGATAATCTCTAGTGTTCCCTCTTTCAGGACTAGCACAGTCTATTGTGTATATAATTTTCAGCCTAAGATTACCGTCCACCTACCCTTTGAGATCATAAAACGTTAATATTAACTGAATTAATCATAGTTATATATAATTATGGATTTTCCATTGACATTATCATACAAAATTCATATGTATTGCAGTAGATCATAACGAATCCACCATATCACTATAATATAACCCGTATAAAATAATTTTCATTCTTAAAAATATCATCATCATAATGATAAAACACATTGATAAAAAGTAAGGTTTGTATAATTAGATCAATTCTCTAGTAATGATTAACTACATTTAAATATTTTTATCATGGATGAAGAATTGTATTATGAGATCATTCAAATGATTCTTGGAGAAACTAAATATTTTCTTTTTGATATAGCTAATTTATAATCTAAAAAAATTATAAAATATTATAAACTAAATTTTAATTTAAAATAACTATTGGTAACTTTAATAGAATCTAAAAATAAGTTATCAGTAATGATGGTGGTAAATTTTTGTCATTACATAATCTTTATGATCATGATTCTCATCAAACAAATAGTAAATTGTACCTCATCCACATAATTAACAGAATATACCTGATAAAATCGTTTTTTTAAAATTCCATGATTGTGTAAAAATAAAGTTATAATATTAATTGATAATATTAAATAAATTTCCATAAATCTTTTAGAATACATTTATATGGTAGAAATAGGATTACAAATTTTAGTGGATAAAAAAGATTATTTTAGTTAAAAGAATTCATTAGGTCTCATGATTAATTAAAGTGTAGGAAATTATAGGAAAAAATATATTATATTGGAAAAACTAGTGAATAAAAAAATGGAATCGTTTTATTAGATATTTATCATCTAAATTCTATCCAGGAAAATTCCACCACCAACAATATCAATTAAAATGAGATTGAAATATAATCCTCTTACCTAATGCTTTACTTTCTTCATAAGTAGTCTAAACACCTAAATAAGAAATGTAAATTTGTTATAGTTACATAATATATCAATATTGATACCTATAAAATCATATATTATCTAAGTATAACATTATATCAATAAATTATTAGTAAATAATTATCCAAATAAACATTTTTGGCTTTCAAATGTTTTGTTTTTTCGTGGAAGTTTTATTTTGTGAGTTTATTCCTTATACAGTTGTCAAAATTATATCATATCCAAAATTATAATCATTTCATGAGTATCATATTAAATCATCATAACCACTTTTATAATTATCCATATAATATATAAAGGAGTAATAAATTACATCACATCATGGAGATGATAGTCTGTACGTGCTCATGAGTGATGTTTCTATTTTTTTGGTGGATGGAAAGAAGGAATGGTATATAACAATGCATGTTATTTAAAAAAATAATAAATAACATACATATTTATTAAATCCTTATTTATAAATATCAATCTGATGTGGTGATGGAGAAATATTTTTTTCACTTCATGTACGTGGTAGTCTATGAATACGCTCGGGCGACACTTTTATTTTCAATTGGAGGGAAAAAATTGATTTATATGTTTGTTAAATTAAAATAATAAAATATGATTATATTTAATATAATGATGTATTTATATTTTAATTTTTAGGACATAATTTAAGAATATATAATAATATATAAAATGAGAATTATTGGTTAAGACTATTAGATACCCTTTTAGAATATTCTTTGGATCCCTCAGTAAAGACTCTAGATATGGTACTTTGAAGAGACCAAAACAACTATATTTTGACTATGTATATTTATAATATGTTTTATTATGTTTTTTATAGGTTAATTTTATCAAGCTGGTGTAAATAATAAAGAAGGTAATATGGTTGATGTCCTTCATGATAATGACACCCTAATACATTGGTTAAGTCAAGAGGTTATGATTTCATGTGATAATGATAAATGAATGCACCAGATGATATTTCATATATAATCTTACATTAAAATAGTGATTATGGATATAAATCCTGTCAGATTTTTGAATAAGGGATATTATTTCTTCAATTATATAATGAAAGAATTATAATGTACATGGGATATTGAATATTTTTGTTTTTGGATTATCCTTATTTAATATTATATATGGAATTTAATAATTTATGAGCATTTGATTTCCCCCAAATCATAGTCAATTAACAAACCTTATAAATTTTTTAAAAAATTTGTCTCACATTTGGGAAGATTGACTATTCAAGAAATCAAAAAAAAAAATACATGGAAGAAATGGTATATTTTTGTGATCTGTGTTTTCAGATAATTTTAGATTTAAATAATACCATAGATGTTATGTATGTTTGAAATAAATGGATGTTCGATAAAAAAACTAAGATAAAAAAACTTCATATAATATAACATCCTATATTTTTCGAATGGAATGGACTATTTAATATTTGGATCAATTTATTAAAACGACCCTATTAATGATGCCTAATAGTTTATAGGAGGTTTAGGGGGAATCCTAAGCTCATTTGAAGCTCAGTATAACGAAAATGGGGAAAACAGGATGGGGCACACGGTATGTCTAAAGCTATCTGACATATAGTACTTGGACATTGGAATGATAATGGTTTTTGGAAAGAGACCAAATTCATGGTTAATGAATGGTTAGTCATACCATGTACCTAGCTCATGTGGTCTACCCCTTGGATTTGAACTGGGTGCATGATTGGTGAATAGTTTTTCTACAAGATGGATAAACGATACACATCGTAAAAAGGGTGAAATTTACAGAATGAACCTCCTTAATGATTTTAAGAACCCATACTTATATCCTATTCATTTCTAAGGGGTTTTATTCTTCATATGTGAATGGATCACCCATATCCCTCCTCCATGAGTTTTTGACATAGATTTCTCATTTATTCATCCAATCCTTCATCATCATAAGGTACAAAAACTTCTTGGTAATTTCTACCTTCTTCACCCATCTAATTTCAATTCCATATTCTATCTATTCTTCTATTTTTGTGAAACATATTTTGACCTATTTTTATGTTGTTTTAAAAATGATTTTATTTCATCTGTTTTTGGTTGAATCGGGGCCCGATAATCGAAGAATAGAGCACTACTATATTGAGATAGGGGGTATATGCTCTTTCCGATTATTTAATCATGTTTAAACTATATCAATATTTTTTTCACTTGACATAATCTTATGTAGAGGTTCTATTAATGTTAATTTATTTTTTTACTATAGTTTGACATTCCCAATGTGACCTTACAATATAGAGGAACCCATTCAAGGGTTGTTTTCCTCGTTGATGTCTAACCCTTTGGGGGTTACCCCCTTGAATGGATTACTGTTACTATTCGATTAATTGTTAATTACTTCATATGAGTTTCATTATTGATTAGATGACAAATATTATAAACTAAATTAAGGTAAATGGTTAGCTGTGAGTGTGACCATTATGTTTCATACCATTCCCGTTATATTTAAATTCTCATTGTTGATGCCTTACATTGAATTCCTTAATACATACATATGAATTGATCATTTTATGTTGTATAGATACCTTTCTTCATGAAATATGATTTCTTACATTTATTGTATGTTTGGATCCATATTCCCTTCCACCTTTTAATTAATATTGAATAACAATTTTGATTGGTTTGAATGGAATGTGATGCTTGGTCAAGATTTGTAGTTGTAGTTATTGAAATGTCATTAATGTCATGTTACTAGAGCCATGGTAATGACACATGCCTGTTATTCATTTTTAATTTCATAGGATAATTAAATATGGAATGGTGTTTCTTATAGCCTAGAGCTTTTTAATGCTATTAATTCCTTATTCCCTTCAAATGGTTCGAGTTGTGCTAAATCAAGAGCTTGTTAGCTTTGTCATGTGATGACTATTAAATGTCATGAAATTGTATAAATTTATTTCCTTGTGATATGTGCATTGTTTCTATGGATCAGTATTGGGGGATGGGAGAGAACATGTATCTCCAATAAGGGATTCCGTGGATGGACTCACAATGTCTGGTTGTATCTTCTCTACTTGTGGGGATTGATACCTTGGATTTCCATTTAAGGGCACTTTGGGCAGATTATTTATTCACATGAGTGAAGTTGGTTCCCTATGGGATAAATATGAGGATTGAACAATTTGAAAAGATTTATGTTCCATGAATTTGGATATACCCAGACCCCTATGTGAGAAACATGGTTTGAACTCCAAATTACCTACCTCGAGTGATAAAATAAAATCCATATGGGTGCATTTTTATGGACGCATAAATGTTTGGTTATTTAGAGACACACGTAGTGACCCATGGGTTTATATTTATATTACATTGGATAGAATTAGGGCTCCACATTTTTAATTGTTGTATTTCATTTTTTTGATAATATGAGATGAATCGTTTTTTATTATTATGGGATCACATCCACTATGATATGGAAATGAGACCCCGATACAAATAAAAAGCTTAGGGATATTAGTTCTTTGAATTAATTGTTTACAATGGTACTTTTATAAATTTATATAGGCCTGGTTATATATCATGGTTTGAACATATAATTTTTTCAGATATCAGACAAAGGCTGAATTATGTGGAGTTGGACAAGTGTCTATTCAAGAAACTAGACCATGGTTTTTAGGTTTTATTATTTTTTTCTTTGGGTTTTTTATATAAGAACACTCTTATCTATTTTTTTCATGAAATGGATTGTCCTAGACACCTTTTCTGATGAGCTACTGTAATATATATCTCGCACCATTCTTAGGCACCATTTATTACCCGATTGTACTTTATCACTACGTGTATGGATAAAGGGAATAATATTGATTCCTTTACATTACTATTTTTCTTTCTACATTGGATAGTGTTTAGGGGAAAAGGAAAAATCCTATGATCAAGATGATGTGTACTAGTTTTGGTATTTTAGTTGATTTTGTGGGTATTCTGTATATTCATGTACCCCTGTCTCCCCAATAATCTCATTTTTATGGTATAACATCATGACATGGACATCAAAATTGTATATGATATCGATATTATCCTTCCTCAAGTTATTTAACTTTATTTAAAGGTTATTTATTTACATATGTTATTATATGTTATTAATCATGATTTTTTATTTGTTATCAATTTTTACCATTGTTTATACAATGATCAATGAGGGCGTAGTCTCTCTATAGACACACCCGAGGCTCTACTAATAGATAGAATCCACTAGAATATTATGAGATTTAGTTGAGGGCATGTGGCCCACCATCTTGGGTCACATTTCAGTGGATCTTGATATCAGATGCTAAAAAATTGTATGATATCTCTTTTTTATTTTGTCTAAATGTATTTTTATAAATAGGAGGATAGGATATATGAATTTGGAATCTAGCCATGCCTGGATAATGAAAAACCATATAAATAGGAAACCAAAATTAATGAGGATAGAAAATTGTGTTATTTATTATTCAATATAATGTTGATACAACATCACTATCGGGCGACAGAGTTTTTTTAGATGTAATTTTATTGGTATTATTGAAATGATTTTGTCTTCTTCAAAAACCTAATGAAATGAAAAAATGGAACTAAATGAATCATACTGGGCCCCATTAGATGGGAATTTTCATGCATATTTCCATGCCATAACTTTTTTCAATATTCATTTTCTTTTTTTGTAGGTGATTTATGTTGTGAATTTTTATGTTAAGCCTACTAGTGCATAAACTTCTTAGAAATATAGAATTTATCAAAACCATATTTCAGAAACATGTTATTAATTAGATTAATTGGATTCTCAATTTCAATTTATACTGTATATAGGCTTGTATAAATTGAAATGTTGAACCACATAATCCAATATTTTAAAACTGGGGTGAATATATGGATGAATTAATTTGAATAACACCCTTTTAAAGTGAAATGAGAACCTTATTGAAATGTGAGTTCGTAACCATAATATACCATGACAATGGGTTGTGAGTCGTGTCTCAGTGATCCTTCTATGATCCTTTTAAGGTATTTCCTCATTATATATTCTATGAATTATGAGTAGTATTTTCAGTTGTATTATGCTAATAGGTACACATAAACCTTTCCAGACATACAATTTTTTTTCTTTTTTCTTCACTGTTATAAATTTTATTAGAGGTGTGATCTTGGAAATTGTAGAGATATGACACAAAAACGTTTTCATATTGTATGCTACGAGAGTGGCAAGGAGCACACATCAGATGTGGTTGGGCATGATCCATCCATTTTGTAACATCCCAGGTAAATAAAGAATAAGAAATATTCATATTTATTAATTTTTTTTAAATATTAATTTTATTTTAAAGGGGTTGCTATGTTCGATAGCTTACCCGATACGCAACGATGAGTTCCTTTGAAAACTTATGTTGCACACTAGTAATATAATAATATTATTTTAAATGGTAGTTAACATGTAGCCGTTGTATTGGAGGGAATGGATATAAATAACTAAAATATGATTATATATGTTTTTAAATGTTTTTACATTTATCCAATAAAAGGTAAAGGCTTAAAATATGGAAAGAAATCAATTTTAGGCATATATACCCTAATTTTTCACTAAATGTCCCCTTATCACCTTTTGATGGCAAACCATCATTAAATATAGTTTTGATCACCCTTTTCCATTATTTTGGACCAAATATAACTCTTCTTTAGAATCGGGACATCAAAATTTACTTTGTGTAAATTTTTGGTACCTTTCTGATAAAGTTCTTTTTTTAATGAATAGTGTAAAATGTTGTATTTTAATTCAAAACCTATTTTTAATCTAATTTATTTATATGATTAGATTATATTTTTTATTGGTTTTAAAGTGAAATTAGAAAATATTTTTACCATTAAATTCAATAGTGGTCGTTGGAATTAATTTCACTTTGAAATCGGACTTAAACTAGTGTCAATCTTTTGATACTTATTGTTTCATAAAAACACGCTATTTGCTCTGAGAGCGGGAATTAATTATTAAATTAATTAATGTGACTTATATGTTTTGAATTTTGTAAAATAGTCTTCATTTTTGAATTCATAATATCAAATATATCTTAGGGTGAATTTTTGGTAATTTTCTGGAAAACTTCAATTTTTGGTGAATAGTGAAACCACTAAGTGGTACTTATAAAGACTGATTTTCCGTTTAAATGAAATTTTTCCATCATTGTGTTTTGAATTTCAAAAATCCGACATACATGGTTTCCATTAAGAAGTAAAATGTGGTTCAATGAGATTATAATAATTTTTTGGTGAATAGTAACTTATTAAGTTCTTAATCGCAATTAGTGGTAATTAGTGTAGTTTAAGGTAAAAATAATGCTTTAATAAAATAAGATGAGCTTGACACATGTCCTACCCTCATTGGTTGTTTAATGGCCGACCAAGACAAGCCATGGGTCAACTTGTGGACCCCATGGAGACACTTTGGTTGGGAAATGACATAAATAACTTTTTATTTAATGTAAAAGTAAAAATGACACAAACATAATATGTTATACAAAAACAATTTTTACTTGGGGTTATAAAGATCAGATGTTTGATTATAAATAGTAATTGGAAAGATAAAAAGATTTCCTACATCATAGTATTTTTTTTTTCAAATTTTAGACATTAAATAAATTAAATTATTTATGACATCATGATGATGCAGCGATGACCTCATTATTTATCGATTTAAATAAAATGGAAAGATAATGAAAAATCTAAAACCTACACATGGAAAAAACCAATTGGATTAGTGGATTTCGAACCCTTATCACCTTATCCACGAATTATTTCAATGTGGGACCTTTTGAAACCGAAAAACATTTTCAAATAAAGTAATATTTCTTTACTTTCCAAAAGTGCCCCTCCTCTCCTCTTATAAAAGGCCCCCACCTCTACCTCATTTCACACACTCCTCAAGCCTTTGGCTCAGCAAACCCCTGCCCATTTAATCTCTCCACATCCCTCTCCTAATCCTAGAGGATTCCCTTTGGGCATAATCCTTTCAAAGGAAGCCTTTAGGATCAAATAAAAAGGAGTTACACTTTTAAAGGTAATTCATTCTCTCATGTTCATTTGTTTTATTTTGTTTCTCCAACCACCTAAACTCTTTTTATTTACTTATTTTGTAACAACACCAGTATCTTCAATATACTAGGATGTTGTTATAAGATTTATTTGAGCTACACTGTCACACAACTACATCAAATGGTTAAAGAACATACGGTTTCCGTGGATGGCGAAATTCTACCTCCCGAAACGATGATTGTTCAATACTCATTTAACACCTTAAAAGGTGGCCATTATGATGTCACTATTTTTTTATATGATATATAATATGTTTATGTTTTTCTTAAGCTTCTGTTCTTCTCATTTTGGGCATACCATTATGGTTCCCATTATGGGTAAACATGATATCTTCATTTTAGGAAGTGCGGACTACCGCCCCCTGAAAGTGATTTGATTCGTTAATACCATATGTGGGATGTGTAAAGGATAAATTTAATGATATTATATATGTTATTATAATGGAATTATAATATACTCTTATATCATTATGATTCCATTCCAGAAAATACGAAATAGAAATGGAAGTAGCGTTCATGCGTACGTACGACTTACTGTCTCCATGAACGGTGCATTTCATTTCTTACCTCTAAATGTGTTGTAATATTATAAATACATGTATATGATGAATATATATGAAATATATGTTATCCAAATCATTAATATCATTCTGGATATAACGAACCTTTGACCAAATTAACAACATGTAAGTGTAAGAAGTCTATTTTTGACTTTAGAAAAAAATACCGACAAAATGAACATTATTAACTTAAATGATTACATGATATTCATAACATGGTATAAAAGGAATAATGAACTTGAAAAAGGTTCTTAAGAAAGTAGAGATTAACTCAAGTTTATTATTCAGGAGATTAAAGAAAGGTCGGGTCAAGTCGGATACGAGGTATGGGACTTCGTCTCAATCTCCTTTCATTGAGGCATATTTTATTTTATACACAACTTTCTTTTATACGGTGTATAAACCCCTTTGACTTTTACGTTTATTCAAAAGTTATATTTTTATACGAAGCGTTTACTAAATTACAAAATGTAATGTTTTTGTCGTACGTATGCGGCGACAACGACTTCTCTGCCGTCGTGACCGTTATTTGAGTTTCGGCTTCCTCTACAAGCCATACCTTCTTTTTAAAAGAAAAATAAATACCATGTTTTACTTTTCTTTTATTTTGGTATTGAAAATGGTTTTCACAATGTTTTTTGTGTTGTATTGATATCTTGTGATTGAAATGTGGAAACTTTATGTTTCCTTTATGCATGTTTTATGTGATACGATTATGTTATGGTTCTTGGGAATTATTATGAAGACGTGTGGTTCCATGATAAACTAAGGGCGGGTGAGCCCGATATAGCTCTACAATGCATTGGGTAACGCGAAGGAGTGAAACGTTAAGGTTTCTCCGAAGAGATTTTAGGGAATATACTGTGATGGGTATTCCAAACGTAACCAAGAGGGTTACTCCCTACGTAAGAATGTTATGAATGCCTCAAGTTGCCTTTATGTCTTATGATTTCTATGATTTATTCATGATTTTATGAGGTATGTTAAAGTGCCTATGTTTTATGGGTAAAGTGTGATTTTATTCTTATGTATATATGAACTCATGTTTCCTTTCCATGTTTTTTTATAACCCATACTGAGTTTTAATGCTCATCCCATGTTTTTGAAATGTTTTTCACAGGTCAAGGGAAAGGTACATGATAAGGTGATAGAGTCAAGGATGTGTCAAGAAATAATCCATGTTTTATTTTAAATGTGTTTCCATTGATGGGAATGAAGAATACTATCTTTATGTAACCACTTTGTAATATATGTGGAATGTAATTCATGTTTTATGATCTAATTCTCTAAAACTCTAAACCCGAAAAGATCCTCAATGTGTAATCTTGTAATAAATCAAGATTAAGTGAGGTTTAAGGCTGGGGCCTTATACATTTAACCTATTATAGTGCCACTCAAGACCCCTCCTTTTAATCATGTTAGGGGAACCTTATAATAGCTTCGTGAGAGCTTCCTCCGTTTTATGAAATATTTTCAGGTTGCTCCCCACCCTATCCATTCTATGGTAGAGCTGACATAAGATTTTCTTCAATAGAATACTTCCACCATTTTTGGTGATGTATGACCTCAAGATAAAATATTGTGATTACAATCCTTGGAATCCATCTTTGACCATCTTTAGAAAATTTAACAACTTAAGGTGATACCTGATACAATCATTTTGGTTGATTCCTCCAGGCATTGGGTGGATTTGATATATCATCCATTGGAATCCTTAGGTATGCTCATAGCATAATTATCTATGGATTTATATGATCTATACATTCTGATTACTCTGATATCTGATCATTAGAGGGAGTTCATACAACATCAATAGGGATCTTTGACTGTTTATGGATATTCTTTACATTTTATTGAGATATATCAATTTTCTTTATCTCTGGCAGTGATGAGTTCATTACTATGAGACATATTTAGGATGGTATTTTCATGGTATCCACTCATAGGTGAACTTATTCAATTTTATTACCATGATAGATGTAGTGGTCTATGTAAAAATTACAAAATGAAACATTGGAGAAGGTCGATGTGTGAGCCAAGGAGGTTCTATTCTGAGGTAGGGAGATAGGTATTCTTTTAGTATAATGTTCCATTTTGAAGGTTCATGTGGGGATTCTTAGAGAAAGGTGACACACACTAACAACTATATATATTTTCACCAATGATGCAATCAAGGATATAAGATTCTACATTTCATGAATAAACTAATAAAATATAGAGCTACCTGTAGGATAAGAAATCTTTATTGATTCTTAAATTATTTTTCTCTAGCATCCAGTGGTAGGGGATTTATACAATTACCATTATCTTGTATATGATTTGTGACTCCACATTAGGCTATGGTTTGTCCTTCAACTGGATGATATGTCCATGGTATTAATGGTCGTGGGGGGGGGGGGGGGTTGTAAGGCCCCAATGTGTCAAGAATAGTAGATCAGATCTATTCATTTTAGTCACGTTGTAAATCAGGGCTAAGGTTTATTCCATATGTATACATTATAGATAACTTCATAGGAGATGTTTCTAGGGATATAAATGGTTTTAGGAAATATCATATTGGAATCTACTTTAGTTTATTTTTCTTTTTAATATAGGTTTATCACAAATGTTTATATCTACAACATTAAGGGAATATCATGGGCTTTTAATCGAGTAATTATAGGGTGTCATGTCTCCCAAAACTCATATAGGGGTCATAATAGTGGGAATATGTCAGAGTCATGATTTAACCCTTGAGATAGGGAGTTCCATTTATTTTATAGTTTCTTTAACCGCAAGATGATAGGCATTTATGTCATTCTTGGTATCAACTAACTTGTCCTTTATTATTCCCATGTGGTTTATTATCACTGTCGAGTTTCCTTCACATCACCCATTGGAAGATCATACATTCATAATGATGAATGGGATTTATAGATATATCAAGGTGAACCTAAGTGATCTGGGCTTCGTAGAGTGACATCTCATTTGGAATGTCTCTTTTTGAATGATCAGGGAATTCAATTGCATGAATTATTTACAATTTGTGGATATTTTTAGGGATTTATTATGTAATGATTTATATGGATTTCTTTTAATGATATATATCAAGTTCAAAATATAGTTACTGAATGGTGTGGCACTACTTTCAATTCCTCTATATAGGTTGGCACCAATAGAGATCTATGAACTCAAAAATAAGTTATAAGACAAAAACGATGAGAGTTTTATTATACCCATCACATCTCATGGGGTTCACCAATCCTTTTATCCAATAAGAAATACAGTACCCTTCTTTTTTCATTGATTATATACACTTGAAACATCATACAACGAATAACTATTATCCATTGCCTCACATTAATGAACTCTTCGAATAGATCTGAGGATAAATGTTTTTATCCAAGATCAATCTAAGGTATAAATATATAATTTTTTGTGTGAGACCATCAGATATACCACATATAGTGCTCTTTAATAGTTATCAATTGTATGAGTATTTGGTTATTCTATTTCGTCTAGCGAAAATGCTAAAAATCATCATGGCTCTAATGAATCTGGTATCAACCTGTATGTTGATTCCATTTTGATTGTCTTTGTAGTTGTCATATTTGTGTACTTGCACACCAGAAATGACCATGATAATCATCATGAGATCATTTAGAGTATACTGAGATGGAACCAAAAATATGGAAAGATAAATAAATTCCACTTTTGGATGAGAACATTTTAGTTCATGGATTATATAATATATTATGCAGGTGTGTCTATTGACCCGAAGAAGGTGAGCACCATGGTATCTTGGGATTAGACCAAGAATGTGTTTGACATATATAGCTTCTTAAGGATATTTTGAAATTACATGAAATTTATTAAGGATTTCTCCAACCTAGACTCACCTATTATGGCCATGAATAAGAAGGGATTGAAATTCTTATGGTCTAAATCTTCTGAGAGGAATTTTCAATATTTAAATGAGATACTCAGTTTAGCTAAGATTTTGATCATTCTTGAGCTGGGTAGAAGTCATAAAGTCTAGTGTGATGCTTCAAGTACTGGTCTGGGGGTAGTTTAGTTAAATAGTGATCAGGATGTAGTATATGGATGTCTCCAACTGAGGACCCATGCGAGGAGCTATCATATACATGACCTCCAGTAGGATTTTGTTTTGAATGATATTCACTATTGGGGGCACTGTCCAGTGGGTGAATGATTTGTAGATTACATAAATTATAATGGAATCAGATATATCTCCACACAATAATACATGAATCTGAGGTAGCACTGGTTAGTGAAATATCTATTGTTTTTTGATATTGATCTTACTTATACACATTGAAAGGAAAATGTTGTTGGTTCTATATCGAAACGGGAAATGAATATCAACGTAGTCAAGCTGTCTAGTAGTGAGTGGAAGATGAGGGTTTTGTTTTCATATTTCTATTTGAAAAATTCTAGAAGGAAATGGGAAACCAGACATACATGCTCTTATAGTAATATCATTTCTTATATAATGAGATTAGATGCCATAATATTTTGATTTATAGGGGATTGTTTTAAGGGAAAGAATTATAGGATTGAATCCACCTACTAGGTGGATTATCAATAAAAGTGAGACTATAATATTCCTTGGATATGTTTGGGATCCATTAGATATTGGGGAGGATTTGATGAGATGTATCATACTTATATTATAGAAGTTCATCTTGGGAGTACCCAATGTACATATATGTTTATTTTTAGTACTGGTGGCCATGTATGAAGAGGAATATAGTAGGATTCATAACTTGGTGATCCCCCATTAAGAATGTGATGGAAGATAATTAATTTCATGCTAAACACTATTGTATCTATCTATTCCCAATTAATGTTCGAACAAAATCATGATGGACTTTGTGATAGGATGGATGAGATCCCCTTCAAGAAGTGATGGAGTATGTGTGGTCGTCTATAGGCTGACCAAATTCACACCCTTTAGATTGATCTTGGAGTCAATCTCTATTAATGAGAATTGATGTATTTACATATGGGAGATAGTTTGACTTCATGGTGTACCATGTTCTATCATTTTAGTCAGAGATCCCTGGTTCACCACATGGTTATGTCAAGGGATACATTAGGCACTGAGTTCACATGTGCTCTTGGGTAAATGATATCACCCTCACACCGACAGTTTATCAAGGAACATGATTTAAGGGTTTGGGGAAATTATTCAGGATTCTATCCTTGATTATTGAGGTTTATAAGAATGGTATATTCCTATGGTTTATTATTCCTACAACAAAAGTTTTATAGAAAAAATTTATAAGGATCCATACGTGGTCCTATATTGTAGACAATGTCATTCTCATCTATGATGGCTTGAGGAAGGTGAAGTAGTTTTTGTGGGTCCTCGACTCATTCAAGAGACTTTAGCTAATGTTCATTTGATTGAAAATTCTATGACTATAGCATAGTCCGAGAAGAATCCTTATACAGATTTTTACCAAAGACATCTGGATATAGAGGTGGGACATTAGGAATTTCTTCATGTATCCATAAAATTGGGCGATAAACTAATTTGATGATATGGAATGATATCACATTGAAATGTTGGTATGCTTGATAGAGAAAAAAGTGTTGTTTTGGTATCCTATTTTTTTCCCCTTCAATGGTACCATGAAATGTAGGACATGTTCTATGTATCTCGTCTTTGATAGTATCCCACCCCAATTTTTATTATCTCGATGATATCGAGATAGAGGTAGATGCATCCTTCAAGGAGAATCCAATTCAGATAGTTGATCATAACATGATGGTTCTTTAAGGTAGTTCATTTCAAATAGTTTTAGTCCTACAGTATCATAGAAATGTTTAGGAAAAGACTTGGGAGTTTGAGAATTATGAATGTGTATCGTGGTTGTAGATTTTCTGAAAATATTTTCTACCACCCATGGAAGGGAAACACGAGGTTCAATTGTTTTAGTGAGGGAAGATTGTAATATAAAATATTTATCCAAAGGTAAGAAACATTTTATTTGCATTAATTACATAAAATGAACATTGTAATGATTTATAATTGGTAAAAAGAGGTATGAGGGACTTCAATGATCGTTCAAAGATCCGGGAACCAAAAATGGGGAAAACATGTTGGGCTACATGGTTTGTATATAACCCTTTAAACCATGTCGCACATTCGTGCAAGTGATTCTGGTTGTTGGATAGAGCCCTAACATAATGTTTTCACATGGTTAGTTAAACTATGTTCCTAGCCCATTTGGGGTGCACCATGGAGAAGAACTGGGCACACTATTGGCGCATGGTCTTCAAACTATGTGACCAAACTACCCGTAGGGAAAAAATGAGTGAGGTGTAAAAAATGTCCATATTTAATGATTTTAAACACCCATCCTTTTCTTCTTTGACATTTTCATTTGGGTTTTCATCTTACTTAATTCATAGAGGACTCATTCCCTTCATCCATGGGGTTTTGACATATCTTTCTCATACCTCCACTAAATCTTTCACCATTGGAAGCAATGAAACTATCTAAATAAGATCTGCCTTCTACACCCATCAATTTCAATTTATTTCAACCCTCTATTTCACTATTTTGGTGTAATATATTTTCCCCTATTTTATGGCATCTGAAAAACATTCAGTTTATTAAATTTTAGGGTCAATCAAGGACCATTAGTAGAAAAGTGGGGTATATATACATCAAGGTAGGATGTATATGATCATTCATGTTGTTTCTTCATGATTTATAGGTTACACTATTGTTCCAATAACTGGAATATTCCAACGAGTATCTTTTCATATTAGATAAATTATTGAAAGTGGTTTACATGCCTTGTATGGCCTTAAATTTTGTAAAAACCAATACCAGGGTTGTTTAACTCACGAATGGCCTTCCCTTTGCATGTTCCCTCCATGAATGACCTATTATGATCATTCCATAAATGGTTAATTACATCATATGAGATTCATTATTGATTAATTCCTTAGATTTTAGATTTAATTATGGTAAATTCTAACCCATGAGATTTTCCTTTAAGCCTCATCTGTTTCCTCATATATTTAAATACTAATCCTCGATGCCTTAAATTTTATTTAATATTCATTAAATCTAAATTCCACATTTCAAGTTGGGTGGATACCATGAATCATGAAATATTCTTGCTTACATTTATGTTATTCTATTTTTCATGTTCCCTTGTCCCATTTATTTTTTATTAGTTAATCATATTGATTCGTATGAAAAGAATGTCACACTTGATGAAGCTTGATATCCTGATCTATTGAAATATTAGTGAAGTAATGTGATTATAATTATGTTAATTCCATGTTACTATTATTTTATTTCATTATTTAGGATTATTAATTATTGTCTAGTGTTTCATGTACCGCTGAGCTAATTCATGTGTGTAATTTTGTATGCCCTATTAACGGAACAAATTGTTTTATATAAATATATTATATTCTTATAACATGAAATAATTATTTAATGGAATGAAATTATATAAATCAATTTCCTTATGGTATGTGATTTGTTGATTTGGAACACTATGGTACGCTTAGATAGATAATTGTTTCCCAAAATAAGGATTCCAGGGATTGTATCTTCATATCATATTGAATCTTATTGATTATCCAACAGAAATCCATTGTCTTTCCATGTATGGGATCTTTGTGTGGATTGATTATACTCTTTAGTGAGGATGATTTTCTAGGGAGTTGACTAGGGATGGACCTATTCGGAATGATGGCTAGGCCATGTCTTGGGTGATATGTGGTCCCCTATGTGAGATAAATGGCATAAACTCAGAGTCACCATCATCGATTGAAACATGGGATGTCGTATGGGTAACCTTAGATGGACTCAGTGGTATTGGGTTATTCAAAGACAACCATAGAAACTATTTGGATTCTATTTAGATCGCATTGGATGGGATTAGGAATCCAAATTTGGAATTGATGGATTGATTGAATGTTTATTCTAATGATATGTATCCTTTAGTATTTATATGACATCACGGGAACAATGATATCAAAATGAGACCCCATTCAAAAAACAATCATGTAGATATGCCTCCCATAGTATATATTGTATCAATTGTCCAATTATACAATTAAATGGGAACAGTTATATATCATCTTATTCATAGGTACATTTTTTAGGATTCCGTCTTAGGCTAATGAAGGTGGTAATGGACGGGATCCAATTCAGAAACCCAGAAAAGTTGTTTATTATTTACAATCTATTAATCTACATTTTTCATATTGGGAAACTTTTTTCTATTTATTGCAAAAAATGTATTAGCATAGACACCGTGGGTGATGGTATACATAGATTTATTTATCACTCTTCACTTGAGCTCCCTATAGTTACTCAGTTGACTTTATGATTATAGGTGTGTATAAATCCATTCATGTATTTTCTGATTATTGATTACTTTTATTTCTTCTTAAGATAGAGTTTGGGGGTAGAGGACAGAGCCTATACTCGACATGTTGTGTAACATTTTTTTATCTTTTAATAGATTTTTATAACATGATGTTCCTATATCCCTTACACCCCTAGTACTATCATTTTTTGTATAGAATCATTATATAGAAATATTCATTGAATATGATATTGAAATTATTATTCTGAAATTTTTTTACTTATATCTCATGGTTATTTTATTACATCAACCTTTTTAGGTTATTCATCAAAATTACTCAATTTATTATAAATTGATTACTTTTGTGAATAAACTGATATATGTGGGCGTAGTATCCCCACAAAAACACCATATTCCCTCTCTTAAATTTGGAATTATCTAGAACTTGGGGATATGTTCTTGAGGACATGTGGCCCAAATTTTAGGGCACTGTTTAGTGCCACTCGGGTTAGGAACTACAAAAATAGATTTATGAAAATATTGAACATAATATCTATGAGAATATATTTATTGGTAGCTCAAACCATAAAATTATTAATGAAAATATCTACCTCTTTCTATCCACCCATTAAGGGAGAGTGAATAGATTATTATTTTTACTGTCTACATGTCATTATTGTACCAAGTGGGCATTGATTTGATGAAAAAAATTATGTTGATGAATGAATTAAAGATAATAGGGATGAAATCTAATAAGTATCATGTATTTAAGTAAGAAATACTACCAGTTTCACTATGAATATTAATTATAAATCATGTTAGAAGGTATATCATTAAGTTGTGCTTCCTTTTAAATTCTACTTATAAAAATTTTATATATCCAAATACGTTATATGTGTTGGAGAATGTATTTTTCCTTTTCTATTTTTATCCAACAATTTATATTCTTCCATTTTTTAACATAATTAAATATATTATAGAAAATTTTGTAGGAATAATATGGATATATATAAGCAAATTTATTTTGATCATACGTATGGATTTGAATGATAAAAAAAATTAAAATGTAATATTTAAGAAAATTACATCGATAATTGGAATCTATTATTAAAAAATATATATCATTAGAGGTTATTGAGCTCCATATTGAATACATATATGAAATAAGGTTAATTTTTCTCCTTATATATCAATATTTGGTAGTTAATAGTGTAGGTAAGGGTTTATATGGATTAAAAGTAATGATAAAACCAAGTGATTAACACGTGGAAATTTAAAAATTTTCCTAAAAAAATAGATGCACAACCAGATATATCATCACATATTTATAGATTTATTGTATTATATAAAAATTATTTTTTGAGATGAATGTGTTCACAAATTTTTTTTACATATTTTAATGAGAAATTCAACATTGACTCATCAATATATAAATTATTTAAATGGTTAATTAGAGGACCGTCTGTTAATTTTTTGACATGTTTTGGTTTTTAAATTTATAGAAAGTAATTTTATATAAAAAAATAAGTTAATTAAGATTACTGTTTAAAATAATGGATTAATGGTCATAATTAAAGAATGATGTTTTTAGTGAATGATATGAAAACCCAATTTATAATTCAATAATATATTGTGGAATTATTGAGGATATATTGGAAATTGATTAAAAAAATCATGATTACTAGTATTTATGATTCATTTGGTTGATAGTAATATATTTTGGAAACATGATGATTATGGATTTTGGTCGGTTGAGTTAACATTATTTAGTAGAAAATAGGGACAATTTATCATGGAGATGATTGTATTGAGTACATTTTATGTAATTTACCCATCAAATGATCATTGTTCTATAGTTTTAAATTAAAAACTACTCATTTTTGTGACATGTATGGTGATGATGATGTAGTTTCTACATATATAACCGGATTACCAATTAAAATCTATTAATGTGATATTGAAAATTTCATGTTATATATAATTATAAAAAATAATAGATATAAGAATAAAATCAATTACTCTACTAATTATTCTGGATAAAAAAACTATTTTTTACTTACACGTGTAAAAAAAATTATTTCATTATCTATTATGTAATTCTCCAACCCCAGTTACCTAGAGTCGGTGAATTAATACATAACATTGGAAAGATACAAAGAATCAAGTCCTGAAAGACTGACCAGTTTAGTATTCCTGGATGTAGTACATATATTCATGAGTTTTACATTACATAATGAAATAAAAAACATCAACAACAATTTGTCCCCTTTTGAACACACTTATATCCTTAGCCTTTCCCTGTAAGTCTACCATAAAATACTTCTTCTCGTCTTGTGAAAAATAAAACATAGAAAGGGGAGATCATAGATGATTTGCAAGGATTACAATATTGTGTAATCATTCATAAATAAGCATAAACATTTTTGGAAATGTATAAGACTAAAACAAAATCTATTTAAACTGAAACTTCAGTATAATATGGAAAAGATAAAATCAAATAATTCCATTTCCTTATTCACATGGATATTATACTATTCATATAATCACATGCAATATTAATAGCCACTTTCATAATGAAGGAATTCATAATTCCATACTTCATAACCACATTGTCAAGGCCTTGTGCCAAGTCTAAAAATACGATTTTGTAAAAGCATGTTCCAAGACCCTAGTTTGTCTCATGAGACCTACTGATGAATCAAAGAGCTAGTGTGGGCTCCACCAATCACTCAATAGGTCCAATTCATTCCTCATATGAAATGGTTTAAACATAATATAAACCCTCATATTAAAACTAGTATACCAAATTATAATACCTTTTTCATAAACCCTGAATTGTATAAAAATAACACATCCACAATCAAACATATCAAAAAACCATCAATAAAGTATAAAAGATATGTATCATAATAAATGAACATCGATTAATAATAATATTCCATAAATGATGTTGACATATTTGAAAATTATTAGTAATAATATTTGAGAGAAATATCCCTTTTTCATGAAAACATTTAAAAGTATCATTATTTATCAAAAAGATGTTTAAAATAGATTTTTGAATCAAAGTGTCCCATAACACTTTGGAACTTTTGAAATGAATTAAAATTTTAAAAAACTCATGTACATATAAATAAAATCTTATAAGCATTTTTAAATCATGGACATTAATGAGAAATATTTATAAGAATAAAATTTTAAAACATTTAAAATGATATTTTAGTTAGAGATCCTAAAAAAATGAGAGAGTCTTGAATAAAAAAAATTAGGTAATGAAAACATTTTAATATCATGAGAATAATGGGATTCATGATAAACTATGTCAATGTACATTATATAAACCAAACAAATGTGAGTTGGTGCACAACAACAAAGGATACTCAATGGAATATATGTTGAGATAAAATCCTTTATAAAGACAGTATCCTTATGTAAAGGAAAAATAAATGAGATAAATATGTGTGAAAAATATAAATAAACCCAATATTATTGGATATTCTGTCTAAATAAATCAGAGGAAATACACACATATTCTTTTAAAAACTTTACCAATTAATTGGATGTTTAACATAATGATTGGGGATTGAGTTAAAATTACTCTTATCATGTTCATATAAATGACATGAGAATTTATCAATGGAGTGATTATGTGTATCAAAATTATATCCAAAGTAAGGGGAGTGTAAATTACTATAAAAATAAAAAAATATTAACTCCACACATAATCATGGAGTAAAATAATCAATGAAATATGCATAAAGACCAATGAGTGTAAATTGAAATTTGAAATTCCCTTACTGATTTGGTAACTTACGAAACATACAACCCATGAAATAAGTATCATATAGTGAAAATAAAAATACCCATAAATTAAATTATATTACTCAATGAATAAAATCATGGGCAGTACATACACCACAAAATGGAAATAGTGGCAATATAGCATGAATCTCACTGGAATAAGAAGTGAGATGAAAATCCATTACGATGTTGTAATCAATCGAGTTGTATAAAAACATAATAACCAACAAATGAATCATAGAATACCATTAATTTTATTAGAATCATGATAATATATATTAAATCACAATATAAAACAAACCACATGCAATAAATATGTGGCAAACAATGGAAATCTCACGGTATTAAAATTAAGATAAGAAACCCCTTACCTCATGTCCAACCTGTCTTGTATGTTCCTTGTTCTTCTTGAATAATAAACCTAATTTAATTTCTACTTTATTAATCACATTTTTCAATTTTATTATTCAGTTTATATCACTTATTACCTTTCTATTACAATTAGTTAATTTTTTGAGTTCATATTGTTTATTTTATCGATATTCAGAACTTGAGTAAAAAATAAACTTGTTATAATTACAATTTGTCCATGTGGTTAAAAATCCATTATCTCCAGAATGATATAAATGATTTAGAGATCATATATATATATATATATTATATTTCCAGTATATATATGTACTTATAATAGTACATAACATTTGGAGATAAGAAATGAAATGCACCGTGCATGGAGACGGTAAGCCGTACGTACGCATTAACACTACTTTCATTCCAATTTTTTATTTTAATTGAATTAAAAAATAATAATACATAGGTATATTATAATTATAGTATAATATCATAAATAATATAATTAAATCCATCCTTTATATGTCCCACATAACGAATTAATGAGTCAGATCACTTTGAGGGGCGGTAGTCCGCACTTCCTCAGATGAAATTATCACGTTTACCCATAATGGGAACCATATAGGTACATAATAAATGAAAAATACAGAATCATAAAGAAAACATAAAAATAATATTTATCATATATAAATACAGTGCTATCTTAATGTCCCCCATGAGAGTTGATAGGAGATAATTGAACAATTGTCGTTTGGTGAGGCGTTAGTTTTCCATGCACATAAATATTGTGTTATTTACACATTAGATGGATTTTTGTGTAGGTGTTGTTAGAATACTTCTCTTAAAAACATCGTAGTATATTTTGGATACTGTTTTTTTAATAAAATAAAGGTATAGAATGAGTTTTGGGGATGGATAAGTAAAAGAAAATAAAATAAGTTAAGAGAAAACATTACCTTTAATTTGGGTAACTCCCTTTGGTTTGAACCAAAAGGACTTCTTGAAGTTTCTTATGACTAAGGTAAGTTATATAGGTGGTATAGAGGGATCTTGGGAGCTTATTTGGGCTGGTTTTGGATGAGAAAAGGGGCTTCAGAGGTGTGAGGAATGGGTTATAGGTGATGTCCTTTTATAAGGGGGAGGAGGGTCTCTTTTGAAATGTTTGAAAATGTTATATTATAATAAACTTATATTCGGTTTCAAAAGGTCCAAAACTCGATAAAGTTAAAGATAAGATGTCTAATGTTCCAAAATAAAATAATCCAACAAGAATTGGACCAGTTTTGGATATTGTTTTCATATTAATAATCTTGATTATTTAAATCATTTATCAATGAGGTGAATACTGCATCATTATTGTGTAAGAAATAATATATTTTTTTGATGTCTAAAAATTATAAAATAATACCATAATGTAGGAAATATTTTTATCTTTCCAATTAATATTTATAGTCTGAAATATAACATATGTTACACCATGTAATAACTGATAAACTAAAAGATATTTTTTAATGTCATTTTTGTCTTTACTTTATGTTAATTAAAATAAAGTATCATTATCACTCTTATGTGGCTCCATGGGGTCCAAAAATCGACCCATGGCTGCCCATGGTCAGCTGAAACTCATACAATAAGGTTAGATCAAGTGTTAAGATAGTTTTTTATTATTATAATTTTCTTTTTCCCTTGGATTACCCTATTTACCTTTAACCGCAGTAAATAAAAGTCAAAAGTTACTATACCAAAAAAATTATTTCCATCTTATTAAACCAAATTTTATATACTAATATCAACCTTGAATGTCATATTTTTGAAATTAAATTCATAGAAGTGGTAAATTTTCATTTAAATTAAAAATTTAGTTTTTTAACTACTACTAAGTGGTTTTATTATTAATCAAAAATTGATGTTTTTAAAAAAATACCAAACAATTTATCCTAATATGTATTTAATATTAAAAATTAAAAAATGATTTCTACTTTACAAAATTAAAAACATAGAAGTTCCATTAATTAATTTAAAATTAATTCCCATTTTCAAAACAAATAGCGTATTTTTAGGAAACAAAAACTATCAAAATATTGACACATGTTTTTGTATAATTTCAAAGTTAAATTATTTCCAATGAACAAAATTAGATAAAATTGAAAAAATATAATCTAATTAAACATCTAAACCATTAAAATGTATAATTTAACACTATAAATTATTTTTATTCAAGAAGAATTATTCAATTAAAATTTAGCATTGTTAACTATTCACCCAAACATGAAAGTAATCAGAAAAACACCAAAAATTTATTGAAACTAAATTTTTATGTCCCTATTCTAAATAGGATGTTTATTATGTCAAATTTAATATATAAATGTGTGAAATATTGGATTTAAAAAGGGTTCTCCATTAAAAGGCGATAAAATAGCATTTTCTAAAAAAATAGTTCTTCTATCTGAAAAAATGAATTTTTTCTTATATTATGTCCAAGAAACAGATAATATGGATGTTAAAATTATATGGAATGTATAAAATTTAAAATTTAGTTAATATTATTTATAAATTTTTTTTAAAAGCTAGTTTGGTAAGTCGTTATGCGCTCAAACTCGGTGTTATAGGAGGTGCAAGCTATTGAATTAAATTAAAGAGATAATGTACTATGAATTATTAGGGTGTTACATTCTCATATCCTTTAATAAATTGCATCATACTAATTTTATCTTAGGATTTAAAACATGGGTTCTGACATTTTTAAAATATCTTAGTTGAAATCCAACATTAAAAATGGATTAATGATGCCTCTATTTTAAAATAAATAAAGGTAATTTGAAGGTTACTGAAAATAACACATACTAAGGTTCCATGAAGGAAAACATGGACATGGAAGAGAAAACTAATCATCATATTCTAATGGAGAGTGATCGAGAATATTATTTAAAGATGTTAACGATCCGAAATCCATAAAATTGTGGCGGGTTGAAGGTATTTGATTACCTAGTTGTAAATGAAAAAAACAACATTTTTGTTTTAAGTTACTTTTCATAATGTTAATGAATTTATTAATGATATTGACTAAGAGTATAAAGAGATATACTTACATTACAAGTATAGTTTAATATATTAATATATTTATACAAAAAATTTATCTTTTCTCCAACGATGAGTATTAAAGATAACTTGGTTACACCTGAAGTGCTACAATCAACTTATAGAGAATCACTAAATCCACAAAGGATGACCAATATATTTACCTTTTCATTAAACATTAACCAATAACCAAATGGTTGAAACATGATCATATGATCCCCAAAAATGACAAACCTTTATAGAAATAAATACTACTCTTAATATCCAAAATTTAAACAAACAATACCCAAAGTTCAACAAATACCCTTCAATGAACAATTGTACTTAAAATCCTTATATGTAATCCTAACTAAGATTGAAACCCAAAACTCAGAATAATTTGATTATGTAGTCTTCCACGTTAAATTTCATCACCAAATAACATTGACTACTCTTAAAGTCACATACTTAAATGTAATTAACCTAATCAAATATTCTCTATGATAGGTAAATTATCTCAATAAATAACCCAAATCGCTATAAATCCACAATAAAAACATCGTAAAATATCCATCATTACTCCTCAAATGAAATACCATAGTATTTTATTTACCATAGGCATATAGTGTTCCCAACAGAGAGAACTTCTTCCAAAATAACATTTATCACTTAATCACCAAATAATTTTCCTAAACTAATTAAATCCATTTAATAATACATAATATCCTAAATCAACTTAATAAAATCATTTAACTAAAAAGAATCAGTCATACTAACCAGTGAATTCATGTAGTCCAGTGGTAGGCGATAAATCCCAATCGCAGTCTGGTTGTGGGTTTGATTGCCATATCTTTGTCTGATGAGATGGGTTGTCACATGGTCTGTATTTTGTCCATTTTTAAAACCTATATTTTATTACATTACCAAAATTAGATAAATTCTTCAAAATAAGCATAACATAATTTAACCACAAATGTTATCTCATACCTCGCATTTTTATCCAAAAATTAAATAACTTGTAATTGCCTCAAATCCAAGAATCATATAGAACCAAATGGTTATTTATAACTATATCCACAATAGAATAAATAATTCTTTCTAAAATATCATTTTCAAATGAAAAACTATAGGGTTACACATACAAGAGAAAATAATTTCAACGTAATCTCATTAACAAAGAGCACTAATACTTTTAAACAATTTGCTAACCATTTATTTCCACATAGCTTATTAATTTACCAAAAAGATATCCTATAGAATTGGGAATTCACTCGGGTAATGGCTAAGTCCCCTACATTTACAGCCAATGACTGTAAATGGATTCTTGGGACCATTATTATTGTCAACCATAGTGCTCTTTATTTTTAATCGACAATTCATTAATTTATGTATATCTTTCCCACACATAAAGAATTTCCATTTTCCATTGAGACAAATTAATGGGTTTCTCCTTCCACATTTCTTGCATGATAGAAATTTACCTTTCTTTTCTCCATGGTCTCCACTGCTAGAGCACTTATGATTCAATTCATTTCTCTTCTTTGTTGAGTCCGGGAGTTGGTTAATATATATATTGCTGATCATATTTTTAGAAAACTGATTCGGCATGAACATGATATCTTTTACGACTATCAACATTCCATTTTTTTCACATTTCCACCACTGTTCCCACATTGTAAATCATTCTCAAAATTACTATGGCTTCCTTGGAGTCTAACCATTGGCTAAAACCAAAAATCATTATGTGAGTAACAGTTGACATAAAATCATTTAGAGAATATCATAAAACCTTATATTTAATTTGAAACACCTTAAGATTAATCAAGTTCATTTATTCACATATTCTATTAAAATAATTCAAATCAGTTTTTAATGAAAATGCAAATTATCTTAGTCATATCCTCTGAGATTTTTGTAACCAAGAGTGCAACAAAGATCGTTATCATGTACCAAGATACCTCGAGTCTAGCCCGAAACTCCTTGTCGGAGTTTTCAATCCTAGGTACATATGTTCCAGAGCTTCCTATACCTAATCATATCTATAGATGGATGTATTTCTTAGAAAGTAGAAAAAATATCTACATTCCCACAATTATGAAAGTTATTCTATACTAATACACAAAGTCTATCTTAGGGGAATGTTCTCTAATCAGAGTTTATCTAAATCTAGTTTCCTTTGTTTATACTAAAATTTCTCTGATACAAACTGTAACGCCGCGAACCCAGTTACCTTGAGACGGTGCATTATTACATAACATTGGTATGATACAAAGAATCATGTCCCAAAAGACCGATTAATTTAATACCCATGGAAGTACTAGACACATTCATATGTTTTACATTACATCATGAACTAAAAAAATCAACAACAATTTATCCCCTTTTGAACAAAATTACATCCTTATCCTATCCCTTAAGGTCAACCATAAAATACTTCTTCACATCATGGGAAAAATAAATCATAGAAAGGGGTGATCTCCGATTCTTTGTAAGGATAACAATATAGCGGAAACATTCATAAATAATACTAAACATTTAAGGCAAGTTATAAGTCTAAAAAATCCTAATAAACATAAACTTCAACATAATATGGCAAAGGTAAAATCAAATAATTCCATTTAAAAATTCACATGGTTATTCTACTTGACGAATAATCACATTCAATATTAATAGCCACTTTCATAATGATGGAATGCATAATGCCAGACTTCATAACCACATAGTTAAGGCCTTGTTCCAAGACTACAAAAAATATTTTGTCAAGGCCTTGTGCCAAGACACTAGTTTGTCTCATGAGACCTACTTATGAGTTTAAGAGATATAGCAGGCTCCATCCATCACTTAGTAGGTCCAATTCATTCTTCATATGAAATGGTTTAAACATAAAATATATATTTGTATTAAAAATAGCATACGAAATGTCAATACTATATCCATAAAAAAGAATGGTATAAAAATAACACATCCACAATCAAACATATCACAAAACATTAAATAGAGTATGAAAGATTTTTATCATAATAAATCATCCTCGATCAAGAATAATATTTCATAAAGTATTTTTACATAGTTTAAATTGATTAGTAAAAGACTTTGAGAGAAATATCCATTTTTCATAAAGACATTTAAATGTCTCACTATTTATAAAATAGATTTTTGAAATAGATTTTTGAATCAAAGATTACCATACCAATTTGAAACATTGCAAATTAATTAATATTTTAAATCATTTATGTACATATAAATAAATCTTTTAAAACATTTTCAAAACATGGACATTAATGAGAATGATTTAGAAGAACAAATTTTTGAATCATTTAAAATGATATTTTAGTTAGGGTTTTTAACCAAATGAGAGACACTTGAATACAAATAATTGAGGTAAAAAAAACATTATAATATCATGATAATAAAAGGATTCATGATATTCTATGTCAATGTATAGTATATACACAAAACAAAAGTGAGTTTGTTCACAACAACAGAGAAGACTCAAAGGAATGTAAGTTTAGATGAATTCCCATATAAAGACTGTATCATTAGTTAAAGGATAAATCAATGACATAATTATGTGAGAAAAATATAAATACAATAAATATGATTATATATTCAGTTTGAATAAATCATATGACATTCACACATATTATTTTAAAAACAACACCAATGAATTGGATGTTTAACTCAATAAATGATGATTCAGTTAAAATAACTATTATCAAGATCATATTGATGACTTGAGAATTTATCAATGGATTGATTATGTGTATCAAAATTATATCCACATAAAGGGGAGTGGAAATTACTATATAAATAATAAATAGTGATTCCACACTTAATCATGGATTAAATTAACCAATGAAGTATGCGTAAAGCGCAATGAGTGGACATTGAAATATGAAATTCCCTTACCGATTTGGTAACTTACAAAACAAACACCCATGAAAGAAGTATCATAAAATGAAGATATAGATTCCCATAAATTAAATTATATTTTAAAAATAATACAATCATGTATAGTACATACACTACATGAAAGTAAATAGTTGAAATATTCTATGAATCACACGAGAATAAGAAGTGAGATGAAAACCCCTTACCATGTAGTAATCAATCGAGTTGTATGAAAAAAGGTAATAACAACCAAATAAATCATATAATACTATAAATGTAATTAGTATCATGATAATATATATTAATTGTCACTATAAAATACACCACACGCAATAAATAAGTGGCGAACAATGGAAATCTCACGGAATTAAACGTGAGAAAAGAAACCCCTTACCTTAAGTGAGACTTGTCTTGTATGTTATATGTTCTTCCTGAATAATAAACATAAGTTGATATATACATTATTAAGAAAAATTTTCATCTTTATTTATCCTTTTATATCACTTATTAACTTTATATAACAATTAGTTAATTATTTGAGTTCATATTTCATATTTTATTGATGTTCGGAACATGAGTTAAAAATGAACTTGTTATAATTACAATTTTTCCATGTGGTTAAAATTCAATTACATATATAATGATATAGATGATTTAGATATCATAAATATATTATATATGTATTATATATATATGTATTTATAAAAATATATAAAATTTTGAGATAATAAATGAAATGAAAAGTTCTTGGAGACAGTAAGTCGTACGTATGCATGAACATTACTTTCATTTATATTTTAAATTTTAATGGAATGAAAACTAAATTATACATTGTTTTATTATAATTAAAGTATAATATATAATATTATATAATGAAATCCATCCTTTATTAATCTCACATAAGGCATTAATGAGTCGTATCATTTTGAGGGGTGGTAGTCCACACTTCCTCAAATGAAATTATCATGTTTAACCGTAATAGAATCCATAGAGGGATGCCATAAATAAAAAATATAGAATCATAATGAAAAAATAAACATAATATATATAATATATAAATATAGTTTCACCTTAATGGCCACAATGAGAGGATGTAGAAGACAATTGAACAATAATCGTTTCGTGAGGCATTAGTTTGACATCCGCAGAAACAGTGTGTTCTTTACCCATTAGATGGAGGTGTGTGTAAGTATAGTTCAAATAAATCTCATAAAAACAACCTAGTATATTTAGGATACTATTTTTGTTATAATGGAATTGAATATAAAGAGTTTAGTGGTTGTAGAAGTAAAATAAAATAAAATAAGTTAAGAGAAACCATTATCTTTAATTTGGGTACCTCCCTTTGGATTGAACCAAAAGGAATTCTTAAAGTGACGTATGCCTAAGGTAAGGATTATAAGAGGAAGAAAGGGATCTTTAAAGATTATTTGGGAAGGGTTTGGTTGATCAATAGTCTTGGGAGGTGTGAGGAATGTGTTATAAGTGGTGTCCTTTTATAAGGGAGAGGAGGGTCTCTTTTTGAATGTTTGAAAATGTTATTTTATTATAATCTTATCATCAGTTTAAAAAGAACCAAAACTCATTCAAATAAAATTTAAGATGACTAATATTTGAAATAAAATCATCCAATAATAATTGGGCAGGTTTTGGATATAGTTTTAACATTAATAATCTTGTTTATTTAAATCATTTATTAATGAGGTAAATGCTGCATCATAATTGTGACACAAATAATTTAACTTATTCGATGCCTAAAAACAATAAAAAATTATGATAATTTAGGAAATATTTTTATCTTTAAAATTAATGATTATTGTCGAAAATATGATTTATATAATCCCATGTAAAAATTGAAATACTAAAAGCAATTTGTTAATGTCATTCTTGTCTTTACTATAAGTTAACTAAAATAAAGTGTCATTATCACGATTAAGTGGATCCATGATGTCCCAAAATCAACCCAAGGATTTTGATTGTCATCCATAACTAGTAAAATATGGTTAGAACAAGTTTTAATGTAATTTTTTATTTTTATAATATTCTTTTTACCTTGAATTACCCTATTTACCTTTAGCTGCGGTAAATAAATGTCAAAAGTTAATATTCAAAAAAAATTATTTTAAACTTATTGAACCACATTTTACATACTAATAACAGACATGGATATCAAATATTCAAAATTCAATTCACAAAATCGGTAAAATTTCATTTAAATGAAAATGTCATTTTTTAACTACTACTAAGTGGTTTCACTATTCATCGCAAATTAAAGAGTTTAAGAAAAATACAAAAAATTCATCCTAAGATATATCTGATATTCCAAATTCAAAAAAGATGTTTATTTTATGAAATTAAAAACTTAATAGTTGCATTAATTAATTTAAAATTAATTTCTGTTGTCAAAATAAATTGCATGTTTTTAAGAAATAATAACTATCAAAAGATTAACACTTGTTTATGTATAATTCCAAATTGAATTTAATTCCAATGAACAAAATTGGATTAAATAGTAAAAATATAATCTAATTATACTTCCAAACCATTAAAATTCATAATTGATCACTATAAATTATTTTGATTAAAAAAGTTATTTTCAATTTAAATTTATTATTTTTCACAATTCACCCAAATATGAAAGTTATCCGAAAAACACCAAAAATATGTTGAAACTAAATTTTTCACTCCTGATTCTAAAATATAAATTTATTTTTTCTAATTTAATATATCAAAGTGTCAAATATTGGATTTTAAAATGGTTCCCCATTAAAAGGTGGTAAAAATTCATTTTTTGAAAAATAGATAATTTATCTAAAACAATGAATTTCTTCTTATATTATGTCTAAGAAACACATTATATGGATGTTAAAATTATATGGAATATATAATATTCAAAATTCAGGTATTACTATTCATAACTTCTTTTGAACGACTAGTTTGGTAAGTCATTGTGAGCTAGAACTCTGTGTTGTGTGAGGTGCAAGCTGTTGAATTATATTAAATAGATAAAGTACTATGAAACCGTGGGGTGTTACATTTTATATTTATTTATAATAATTTTTATGATTCTACCATTTATTTCATAATTTTAATTTTTATCAATTATTGGTACATGTTTTTTGTTTGATGAATCCTACAATCATTGTTTTTCTATGAATGTTTAAATATATTTTTTTGTATGAACTTTTATTAAACTGTATTAGATAACAAAAAATTATAATTTTCTTTATATTGTAAACAATATTTTTTTACATATATAAAACAATTAATTTTAACCAGAAATCTGTATAAACAGAGAATTTTTAAGACAATGAACATTTCAACCATTTAGAATTATTTTTTATATTCATCAAATTTAATAACATGTTTTTTGGTTGAATGAGCATAATATTATTGATTTTCTATGACTACTTATTTGTATTCAGGATTTTCAGGTATTTATATTTTTACTTGTAATAGTTGACAGAAAAAATATGTTTTTATGAACAATAATATTTTAAATTAAGAAAAAAATTTCAATTTAATAAAATATAGGAAAAATGAAATAAAAATTTATATATATTTAATATTTCATGAGTTTTTATATGGTTTTTTATATTCTCTATTTCTAGTTACACCTTTTTTTTAATGAAAAACATAAAATAATTTTTTTCTTTATATTATTTACAATTTATATATTTTTAAATCTAATGATATTATTTTTAAATAAATATCGGTATATAAAAGTTTATTAAATTTGTGTAAATATATTTAAATGATGGGAGTAGAGGTTGGGGAACACTTACTAAGTAATGTGTATATTTATTTATAAAAATATGTCAAAAATAAATAAATTATTTGTTGAAATAATGTTTTTTTTATTAAATTACTAACCGATCAACCTATTTTTTAGGGAAGTATATAAAAAATATGGGCGTAATGGCATGAAATGTGTACCAAATATTTTCTCTTAACACGGAAAACATAGGTGAGAAATTGAATTTAATGATTAAAAATTACCAAGTTAGTCCAAATGCAATGTAATTTAAATGTCTCATAGCCATATGGAGCCATTATAAGATCAGTATGTCATATCCTAACTAGAAGAGCATTGAGCATATGAAAAATATCATTCGTGGGAGTTCATAGTGATAGAGTAATATATTTTTCATATGACTAAAATATTAAATTTTCCACTATAGAAGATATTGGACTTTCTAGAAATAAAATTAATTAGTAATTGGTAACTATATTTAATAGTAAATAAACCATGTGATTTAAAGTTAATATTTATTTCACTTTATACTTTTATAAACAAATAGAATAAAATTATTTTACTCAATTATATATTTTTAGATATAGAGACATGGGGGTAGTTTTTCACCAATATGAGGGAGGTAAAATGTCTTGTATGGTAATTTCTGTATATAAAATGAATTAGTAAAATTATTTATTAATTACATGATAAATTATGAATTTATTATAACAAAATGGGTTTATATATGATCACAAAAAGAGACCCAGTCGTATAATGTATACCATCATCTTTTTTTCTTATAGATAGTTTCATTTAATGTGTGAGAAAATAAATATGGAAATGTTTAATAAATTACAAGATAAATATAAAAGTAGCTTCTAAAGGTTTGGTTTATCCCTCCATCTCCAATCACATATTATAAATAATATAAATGGGTTAGAATGAAAAAAAATCTGTATATCTAAGTTGTCCATCAAAATAATTAATCGCTAATATTATGTTAAAATAATTATTAATCTTCTTGAAAATTAATATTATATAAATTGATAGAAATACTTTAATATTTAAATAAAAATATTTTAGAATACCTTCAGAATCATTTGATAAATGGGACTATCATCCTTGAGGGTCTGATGGAAATTATTGGAACATTACTTTTAGAAAAGAACACTTGGGATATATAATATAATATAAGGTTGGTGTCAGTATTACACATATATTTTATCTTAATATGTGGAATCAAATTTTATATAGATTAAGGGTGAAATAGTTTCCATAATGGATGATAAATGTGTGATAAATCGGCTGATTCACTATAGGATAAAATAATTTTTACATCATATGTATATAGAATGGGTGAGACTAGAATAACATGTGATCCTTGTCTATTGAATTCATCAACCTTATCCCTTTCACCCTACACTATTATATTAGTTTCATGTTTGGGATCACTATTTTAATTTAATAATTAAAAATCATACATAATTTAGTGGATTATATACCCCATTATATTATATAATACTGATTATTAAGATTTTTTAAATTTTATATTATCTATAAAACTACATGAGTGTTGTTTCATACCAATGTTAAATATAGAGTTGGAGAGATTATGTACCATTTCTTACTCTAGCTATCCTGCGTTTTCTGTCATCTTACATATGAATAATGTTTTATTTTTCCATTTTTTATACTATTTATTTGAAAATAATTTTTTTTTCTAATATATAATTTATATTTAACAATCATAAATCTAATGAATCATTGAATATAAAATTTTGTAAGATATAACACCATTAAATAATTCCCTATTTTATAATGGAATAAAAATTTTAACAAAAAAAATATTTTATGTTGGAGAATTATTGTGTGTTATTGATTTATATTGACATATTCAAAAAGACTGTCAATTAAATACATTTAGGAAAAAATATCATGGTTTTTTACTAGAGAAGAGATCTTAGTACCTATGTTGTTGTAGTTTTCCAAATAATAAAATTTTAATTGGTATATTTATTTAATTAAGTAAATAAATCATACAGTTAAATAATTTATTACTTTTCTAATATGTAATGTCCCCTCTCTTAAAACAAAAATATTGAGAACTATCTTGTATGGTTTTTTTGATCTTCATTAAATTGAAATTGTTGGGAAATTCATAGAAAATGATGTTAGAGTATAATATAGATCCCTAATATCGATAAACAATGATATTAAGTTTTATTTTTTTTCGATTCATTGAAAATTCTAAGATATATATTATTATAAAATAATATGAATAATGTTTCATTAATTAATATATATTTATATTTGTTTATAAAATTTTAAATTAATTCGACATTCATAACCAATTACATTTGAGGTTTTAGGTGTTGGAGGTTACATGATGTTCTTAGGGGAAGAGAGGTGTTATTTGTGCTAGAATTTTTGAAGAAAGGGGTAGGTCAATTCATGTATGATTAATTCATGGTGTGATAGGGTTTTATGTATTAATGGGTGAATCCATATGTAATTAGTCATCGTATAAGGCCTTACTATGATTTTGAATATACTCTAGATGGATTTAAAGGGCTCGACTTGGAATATATCTTGATTTCGTCTAATATGCCATGACATAAAGACCTATATAAGGGGTTTTTTGTGATTATATTTCATGTTATATTAGTACATTGTGAGTTGATCCAAAATGCAGACCTTATAAAGTTTAATTAGATCAGATTCTTTGAATGAGTTTAATAGGGGCATGATTCCAGTGATTCAAGACATGGATTTTAGATCTCTCAAAGTTGTTGACCCATCGTGGTGTGATCCTGATTAATTATATTTTTATTTTTTGTTTTATGTTTATTAATGGTTAAATGACCAAAATATATATTTAAAAACAATATATTCATATCCTTATATAAATCAACACTCCCATTGGGATTTTTAGAATCCATTTTCAATTCTATCATATAGCTAATGATCAGTGAAGCAATATAGACCTGAAAACTGTGTCTACAACTAATAAAACTCATTTAAACACTATCTCTAATACATTTTGAATCAGAACTAAAATTACTGAAAAAATTAAGATATGTTAAAAATTACAACTCACAATAATCAAATAATCCAATGAATATAATCTATAGTGACTTTGAGCACTAATTACTATATCATTATCATCCAAAAAAGTTTTTATATTCTAATGTAATAATATTTCATTCTTTATGAATTTGATATCTCCCATAATGAATCTATAAATTGTTTTTTATAAATATAGTCTCGTAAAAACTTTCACAGGTTAAAGGAAACAAACTAAATGGGTAAATAGAATTATCAGTAAGGGAGTAACTATTAACATGTCATCAAGGGATAGATCAAAAGAATATGAGAAAACATCACCAGGTTGAAATTTATTATTAAAAGGAATATGGAATAATAATATTTTTACAATTCTCATAATACATGGTTAAGTGTTCTTAAATTAACAAATATGTATCATGAGAAAAGGGTGTATAACCAAGAGATAATAAACATGGATAATGGAGCATAGTCATGGGATAATGAAATAGATATGTATTATGAACATGAAATATATTATAAAAATAATTATTGACATAAAAAATGTTCATTCTTCATGTTCTGAACAATCAAAATCTCTACACATATATTAGTGAAAAATAGAAATAACCACTCTTATCAATCATATCTTATGAGATATAAATACCTAAAAATGAATTTGAGGGTAATCTAGGATTCCACTAGTCAATCAACCATACATATTTGTGAAACATGAAAAAAACATCCATCAAATCATAAATAATCAATTAAAAGAAAATTTTTATTTATAATATTTGTAGATGGTGTCATGAAAATTTACTTCATGAATATAAATTGTATATAAGAAAATTAAACTACCATAAAATTAAGTTTCATAATTACATTTATAAGGGTATTCATAAAAAATAATCTCATTTGATATATATTATATTGAGAAAAATAATAAAATGGTGGTGAAATCACAATTTTTTTTAGAAAGCACATTTTTAATTGGTGTAAATGATGATGTTAAATTGACATTAAAAACTAATTTATGATATAGGAATTTGATTTTTTTTAATATATTTTCTTCTAAAAATGATCTTTCAACAATGGATCCTTAAATAATACATAATATTTTCAAATATGTGAAGTTAAAAAACATTGAATACTTTTACATTTAAAAGAAATATTCAATATTAGTTCCTTGAATTTCATACAAATTTTTCCTAAAAATAATGTAATTTTATTAAAAACATATAATTTGAAAGAAATTATTCATTAAAAGATCAATTATAATATTTATTTCTTTTTATAAATTCATGATGTGTGTTTGATAAACCATTTGATTGTTAATGGATGCAAAAACTTATAGACAATATGTAATAACTGTATTGAAACCCATCATAACAAATGAGATTCTCTTAAATGAGACAAGGGAAATGTGAAGTTCACATAAGAGAAAACATAATATTATTTCCAAATATTAGGTATTAAATTTCTTGAGAAAGGAAAATATGGGCACGTATGGGATACATCCTTTATGAAGATATGAATTTTTCTAAACAATGATATAATTTTTTTGGGAAAAATTAATAGAGGTTAATTATTTTAATTAAAAGCTTGATTTCACTATAGATAAATATAAAGTACAATGAAATAAAATCTTAGGTTAAAAATAACAAATCATAGAATATATAAGTCGAATAAGATGGATGATAACTCAGTAAATGGAGTCAAATTAACAAATAACCTTATAACTTTGGTGTCTTATGAATTGTATTACATTTAATGAATTCCAATATTGGGTGATTGAAACTCCTCAAATTGTAATAATATGATAAAATTAATTAATTATGTAGTAATAATTCCATATAAAAAAATTATGTTGTGTAATTTCATACAAGTCTCATGAATTTGAAACTGAGACAAAAAAGCCCTTATGAAATTATAAATATTCAAATAAAAACATAATTAACTTATTTTAATTCATATGAAAATTTAAATACAATTAATAATTTTAGTATTATGATATAAAATATTAATGGGTTAGTACATACACTATTCAGATGAATCTATTATTTATAATAGGAAAGTTCTCCCATGAAAATAATGTTGAGTTAAAAAACCCTTAACTATAATTTATCCTTAGTTGGTGAAAATATGACCTAATGTATAATTTATATAAGAATATTAATAAAATATTTCATAAAACAATTCATGAATATAACCTTTTATGAAATTAATTTACAATTATTAACTACATGAATATTATTTAGTTGTTTTATATTCTAATGTATTTAGTGTTATTAATCCTGGTCATTTTGTTCATCATTCTTCCACCAAACATCATAATTTATAGATCATATAAGGTAATAGATATTAAAATTTATTTCTGTACATAATGATATAATTCAATTCTATTGGTTTTATTATTATGATCCATAAAGCTGAAATCAATTAATTATATGTTTTGATGATTTATACTGAATGTGAATTGGTATCTTAATTAATGAGTTTAATAATATTATCAAAATTTTGTTAAAAAATAAATCATTTTTTATTTATAAATCCCTAATATTATCTTTCTAAATCCTTCCTTGATTTAAATTTATAAATTTTTTTAGGAAGGTGGTTAAACTGATTATATAACAACACACTGCAATCTATATGCGAGTATGGATGTGGAAGATATTATTATGTTATAATATCTATATAATAAAATATAATTGAATTATTTATAATTTATTAAGGTGATTATTTATATTTTTGAAGAGTTATAATATGGGGTAAA
Source organism: Viscum album (assembly GCA_963277665.1). Lineage (NCBI taxonomy): Eukaryota > Viridiplantae > Streptophyta > Magnoliopsida > Santalales > Viscaceae > Viscum > Viscum album. Next base: position 2,036,055,989 of record OY728164.1, read on the forward strand.
TGAAAACGAAATTTACACTTACAAATAAATCAATTTTCATCACGGTGTGCTCCTTTTAGGAGGTTAGTTTTATAATGATCAATTATTTATAATATTACTTATAGAATTAAATATTTATATTGTAAGACTAAAAATCAGTGAATATATAACATATAAATTTATTAAACCCATTCCTATTCATATTCATTAATGGTGGTGATGGAAAATGAAACATTTTGGTCACATAGGTAGTAGGCCACATAAGAACATGCACATTGTTTTAATTTTATATGATGAAATGATGGTGTATAGATAATGGATATATCACAAATATAATATATATTTTGTATATTATTTATACTAACTTTCTCTAAATACATATGGATTTAATGTGTTTTTAGGAGGGTGGATGAGAATATAATGAAGGGTAGTTAAAGGGTAGTGATATTTATGTTGAGAATATTGACCTTCACTTCAAATATCCTTTGGGAATGAAATAAATGAGGAACATTATTTAGAAACGAGTCTTAAATATGTTTATAGGGGGTAAATAAGAAGTAAAATATTGATATTTTCATGGTAATGATGATGTAGTTTTGTCGATAGAATTGATTTTATGTGAGATTATTTTATAGATAGAAAAGAGTGAAAATAATTGAAAAAAGAATGTTTAGTGGAGTTAAGAATGAAATTTCATGGCAGTTTGGTGGGGAAATGTTTTATAGACATGAAGTAATTACATTATATACTAAAAAGGTAACATATAATTTCTATATGTCATATTGATTTATAATAATTGAGCCACATTATATTACCCATTTGAACACTTATTAATATTTATAATATTTTATCATTTTTACTAATTTATAACTATAATAGTAAGATGATAATTCATACACAATTTTGATTAGTTTAATTTGAATTTATATTGTTTTTAATATATTTTCATTTCAATGTTTAGGAAAACAATTTTAAAAATTAAAACATATAATGTGTAGAAAACATTATTTGTACATAATGTGTCATTTTAATTATACAATATTCATATTTGTTTTTTAAAATTGATTACCAGATATATGAGTGTTAATTAATTTTTATATGTTTTAAAACATCATATTACAAAATTATTTAAAATATACTCATTTAGTTTAAAAATACAAAATATTTAAAAGAGTACCTTTATTTGAAAAATAAGCATCTTACCGAGGTAACTAATATTCACCTTTGTATCATAATTTCATCCCTAAAACATTAAATTGAAGTTACTAAAAATTATAAAAATGTTGATTTAATATATAAGTTTATTTTATCCAATAAAATTACAATTTTTAGTAAATATAACTTTAATATTATCATATATATCACATAAAACATGTTTTTGAAAAAATGTTCTTTTAAGAATAAAGTTTATGTATATTAAACTATTAATGTCAATGAATATCATTATAAGGATAGGTTTATTATAAAGAAAAATACGAGTAATGTGGATTCAAATGTATGGAAAAACTGAATATTTCAATTATACTTATTTATTAAAGGAAAAGACCAAAAAATATTTTATTTTTAATCGATATATTATAAACATTATAAAATAATAAACAAAGGTTTTCTATGCTCAAATTTATATTTTTTTGATAAAAAATATATCAATAAAAATATTTTTAAAACCAATATGTTGTGTACATATATTGATAAAATCATATAATTGGTTTTTGAATGTAAATATATTTTAATGTATTCACTTAGAATTCAATTAAATCTGAAAGATCCCAAAAATTTGTCTTGGGATAATCATGATATAGTTAATTCAGAAAAATAAATTATTTTTTAAAAAAATCAGGTTCCAATTTTTTAAAAAATTTTCTTGAATATGAGAAAGAAAATATAGAAATGATTTTTTTTATTTTTTAAATGAAATTTTATTAATTTAAGTGTTGTTGATTAAATTTTATATTTATCTAATGTTTATGTGAATTTTTATCTAAATTTTTTTATTATAAATAAATTTTTTTAATGAAATTTATATATTATTTTGGGATTCATTTTAGTTCATTGTTTTATGTGGTGTGAGCTATTTATGAATGGATGTGATAATTTCCAACTATAAAATTATCTTTTATTAATAAAAAATAAATTATTGTGAATAAAGTGTGTTTAAAAAAACCATATTAAATGTTAGGGTAGAGGAAATCTGGTAAATCATTTGGCAGATAATTACATTATTTTTCACCAATATTTTCTCAATATTGTTTTCCAAGTAGAAATATTATCATTTATCATGTGTCATAAAAAATTAATTTGGTATAATTAATCTATAAATATAATCCACAAAGATGTGGGTATCCTTGAGAGATGAATATGATTATTTCTTATTTCCTGCAAAATGGTAGTTGAATTTCATTATAAGGATAGAATGTTCAAGATTTTTTTCAATTCATTTTCTCCCACATTTATCAAGGATGGAATTTAGGTATCAAGATATGTTTCCACTCCACAAGATCCATATAGGCATCATTTTACATCTCCATAATGGTTCTAGAGAACAGCTGTAAAACATGAGGGTCACATGATTCTTTTTGATGGTCCATTTGATTATCGGCATAACAATCAATGAAATGTCTGATTTCTTATCCCATAAATAGTTTCTCTGGGGTTTAAAATAAGCTATAATTCTGTATCTATTGAGAAAATAAACCCTGTAATTAAAATTATTTCAATGACCATTTCGATGGGAGTAAGAACAATTCATTGAATCCATAATCATCCCAATGGATGTTTGAAGAATATTGCGGGGAATTTTCATGAATCATATCGTTACAGCTACTCAATATGATGTATATCAATTCATTTATATAAATCTATATGAGGATGAATAGATACCAGGATAAGGGAATCCTAAGTAAAATTTTGATCATCTCCATTATAGATCATTTCTATGTATGATTCACTTCAAATATATAAAATATCACATTCTAAAGTGGTGAGATAGTGTTACATAATTACAATATGTGATTTTTATCTTCTCTATGATTATTACATTGAACACACATGTATTAAATTTTGATTCCCTGAGACTGAAGGCGTTCATCATTTAGAAACATAGAGTAAGCCAACCTCTAAATAATTTTGAACCTTGATAGGAAAATGCATGTTTGATTGAACATTCATATCCATTTCTACCCACTTATTAGAGAGTAATTATAATAATGATGCATTATATTAATCATTCCAGCATGATATGGTTTCCAAATCAAAAATTAATATCTGTTAATGAACTATAAATTCTATCCATAAGAATGAGTTCATCATGAAGGACATCCAGAGGGACTTCATCTTGATCAATGATTGGGGAATTAGGATCAATAATTTGATCGACTATATGTAATTTATCCAAAATGGGTTTACCATTCAATTTATGTGAAACATTTCAATATGATAGTTTCTACTACATATAATGTGTTATTAAGATGAGATGTTGGATAAGTAACTTCTAAGAGAAGTCCATATATGAGTCCATATAATTCATGTTTCAAGATTTTAGTATGTTGAGGAATTCATATCAAAGTATTGAATGTTTCTCTAATATCCCATTTGTGAGCCTCCAAAAAAAATTTCCTATAAATATTTAATTAAATTACAATTATTTTTTACTCTAATTCATTTATGGTTATAGGATTTATATCATTTCCTCATAGGGATAGTAATGATCTTTCATTTGTGGATATTTAAAATTCATATTTTTCAATTGATTTTATGATGCATATAATAAGGGGAACTAACGATTTATAAACCATTATATTATAAAGAAACATACATACAATAAATAATTTCACTAAACAAACCCAAACCACAATTTAAAAAAACATTTCCATTCCAAGATGACATTTATCATTTTATTTGATCAGAAATTTGAGTTAAATGCCAAACATGAGGCCATACCCAAAACAGAAGGACTACATGATAATTAAATATAAAGATAAATTTTATGACTCACTACTCATTATTTATTTACACATTACTTATGGTGAGAATATTTTTTCAAAATTATAAAAATGATTTCTTCCAATTGACCTCTGGATTTGAAAGTTGATAATTTTTTTTCTATCACAATGACTGAATAGAATAGTAAAATTATATTATATAAAGTGAAAAAATAATATAAACCATTATAATATATTATATTATTCATAGTACCAATATCAACTATGCAAACATGGACTCTTGATAGAAAATCATATGTAATAGACTACACAATTGTGGGAGGAGGACCTCTATTTTTGATGCATCTGGATCATGTGAAGTATCTTTTAGGTGATTCTTTAATAATGGTCTAAATACCAGTTTTAGAAAACAAATTTTTTAAAAACATAATAAATATATGATTTAATCCATATATGGCCATAACCATATGAATAAATCCCCAATCCATGATGTCGGTGGTCTCTGTAACATTGATCTTCAAAGAAATATTACATCCTCTATTGGTTTTTCATATAGGATTGAAAAATTACGAAGATATGATAAGATATTTCTATATGGTACTTTCATAATTATGCCCAAACATATTTAGTGATAAAATATTTTTATAGATAGTATCTATAATACAATGAATGATTTTATTTATAATTTCGTTGAGTGTGTTGACTAAATCATTATTACTAAAGAGATAAATATTATTCAGAATTTCCAATTTTGGATTTAGAGAAATAAATTTTTCAATGATTCCCATTGTGAGGGGAACACAATTAATGAGGATAATGATGAGCCTATATAATTCATGGAGAATAATCTCCCAGTCATATTGGAAATTATTTATTTATACCATATGAGTCCATAGATGTTCTAGCATTGATCCAAGAGAATAATTTATTAATTTAAAAAAAATGCATTGAATTTAGTTTTTAATTGTAATAATGGAAGAAAATAATGGTTATGATATCATCAGATAAATAAGATTTGGTTGAGAGGGAATTAAAATTTTTTATTTATAAGGATAAATTATGATAAATATTGACTTTCTTATTTTCAATAATCTACTAACCATCACTAAAATGAGATAAGTCTTTACCTACCTTTATGGGTATTTTAAGATAGTTAAAAAATATTTTTTATTTCACCATCTATATGATAGTTGTATTTGATCTTTTTCCATTAGATACACTTATTATAATTTAAAATGTTTTTCAAATTATAAGAGATATCCATTTCCCACTCAATATCATTATAAATTCACTGAAATTGTTATCCTCTATAATGAGATACAATGATGATTTGGTATGTGAAATATCCCTATCAGGAGATATGAATTTATCTTTGAACCAACAATTCAATTTCCACTTCATAACTTTAGGTTTAATAAAACAATATATGGAATTATATTTTTCATTATGTGTGCCCCAACTGTCTTGGATGAATCTGACACAATCATTAGGTTACACCCAAGAATTCTTAAAAATGAATTACAATGATAGATTCAATTATCCTGTGATATTTTTGAAATTAACTCTATGATGATTATAATTTTTTTGTAAGGGTAAATGGGGATATAGAGGCCCATCCATCATGGAATTATGTATTTACCAAAACCATATCAAGAATGATGTCAAATATTTTGTTTTGGTTCTTTCTATTTATAGTTTATTTGGAACCCAAATGGTTAACCTAGTAGAAGACATTGCAATCAACGTGGGATAATAAATATCTGGATTAAGTTGAGACATTTACCATTAATAGAATTTAATTAGGGATTAGAATAGAATTGAAGTCCCTAAAAGTGACCAGGGACAGGAAATTGATCCACCTCGAAGTTAACTTTATTTAAAAAGAGACCTTGTGCCTTGATGTCTACTAAATTCATAGATAAAGTAAAAAATGTTGGGTCCCCAAGAATTCCAAATAGCATGTTAGAATTTGATCATTAGAGACTAGGATAGAGAGTTTTTCCATATTCATGTGAGATTAGACTAATAGTATTTTAAATTTTTAGGGGATTGGTTGTTATCTAATAGATGAGAACCAATCCATTAAAGAGACAAAACATATGAAGATATTATCTTCATATAAGTGCTTTATAAAATTTAAAAAAATTCTCTAAATAAAGGATAAAACAATTTTCATGAGGCATGTTCCCAAATACATCAACTTGGGATACAGTATAATAATATGTTTCCACCAATAATAAATCCTTTAGGGTAGAGATTTAATGATCTTAAATAAAATCATATATAACCTAAAAAACAAAATATGTATTCGATAATTATAGAGTAAAAGAAAATAATAGATTAATTACTAGGATCAAATTCATTTCAAGTGATTGAATACTTCTTCCATTTTTCACTTGGTTTGGGAGATTTTTGATCACTATAATCCGTATTAAACATTTAATTGTAGAAGCTATTTTCATATATCACGAACTCTTTGTATTTAATGGTTTTTTTTGGATTGTGGACTAATTGGCTCATTAATACCTTCCATGTTAGTGGATAAAATATCCACCTCTCTATGAGTATCACAAGAAGAATGGAAAATCATTCCATACTAGAAACATTTTCTCATTCATTTTAGACATTCTCCTTGTAATTTATTCCCATATTTTGACACTTTATAACAATAATATTGTTTCCTTCATCATCATAGTTAGCTATTATTTTATCTTTCACTTATATGGTGTGTTTGTATGTATTTCATGAATCCTGATATTAATCAAATCTCAAAATAGTTTCATTTGATTAACCATATGATTTTAATATTTATCATTCATATCATTTTTTCCTAAGTCGGGAAATTACTAAATTTTCCTTCACATCAATTATTAGTTATTAATCTACTTTATTTTTCCCTTTTATAAACCTAATGATTGTTAATTATGATTGATGAAAAATTAACACTATAACATGATTATTGTTAGATAGTTACATGAATGATTCATTGTAAGAGATTTTGTCTTCCAAATTGTAGCATTATATTTTAGTTCAAGCTAAAAAATATATATTATATCTACATTTTCATATAATTTATTACTCAAACATCCAAATATAATACAAAAGTAAATAATGACAAAATATTCCTTATATTGGTTTATAAGTACAATGTGATAACCAAAATCAAATACCACAAGAGTTTCTATGAAGGTGTTCCATAATAATCCCCATCATCAAGGACAATGGTGATGATTTAGTAGAAAATTCGAAAAAATTTATATGGGAGATTACCCCTAGGTTTCTCTATGGCATTGTCGAATCCACATTCCAAAATCATTATAGGGTAGTAATTTCTTGTATAACTAGAAAATATCAATAGTATAAAATTTTCAGAATCGTATCCTTTAATTATAATTATATGTTTTTATAATTTCTATGTTTTTCAATAATTATATCTTGTCTTATTTCCAAACTAACTTAAATAATCCCCAAAAAATACTACACCCTTCTTAGATACCATACAAATCACCCCAAACCCACACTCTCTATTCAGTTGCAATAAAAACATTGATTAATCACTATCATTGATAGAAATTGAGACAAAACTATAATTATTTAAAAAAATCACCATAAGATAAATTTACATATTAAAATAATTTCACTACTCATTTAATAGAATGTTCATTTTCCATGAGGATTATATATATTGTATTTATCATCCAATATGGATGTTCGTTACACTATATTAGTACATATTTTATATCTCAAACACCATCCACAAAAAATCTATAGAAAAATGGTCCCTCTAAATATAGTCTTGCAAAAAACACCATGGGAAACATAATGAAAATAAAATGATGATATCTAATTCAAAGTATAAATAATAATCATCAACACTTCAACAAGGGTTAGGTTATAATCATTTGAGAAAATATAGGCAGTAAGAGACTTCATATTTAAAGGAACGTAAAAAAATATGTGTTTTTTTTCAAAATTCATGACACAAATACTTGTGTTCTAAAATAAACAAAAATATGTCAAGGAAATAGTGTGAAAAATCATGTGATAATAAACATGAGACATGGAACATAATCACGGTAATATGGAATGAGTATTTAACATGTTATTGAATTATAAACTAAGAGTGAACATTAGAAAAATATTACCATATAATAATTGAATTTAATGAAAACCTTATATTTATTAAAATAATAATAGTTTTAAATAGGTTGATAGTGAACCGTTAAATGACCCATATGCTATGAGGTAGAAGGTTCAATACATGGATGAATTGTCCGTAGGCATAAATATATATAGATGACGAACTTTTCTGACAACCCTACAGAACTGAAACTCAACCTTCCCAAAATCAAGTTCATTAATGCTTCTTATCTCCTCACCCTAGGGGGATGATCAACATGCATTGGAATGTGTAGAGTTGCATTGTGTCTCGTACTGATTGTGGTTGTTGTACCATCTCATTCATCAAATTAGGTAAGCTCTACCACGGTGTCTTCTTATTCCACTAATTCTTCTTCATGGGCCTACAACTATATGGTTTATAAAAAATTAACCATTTTAATATTTCATGAAATCCCATGAATCAGATTCCTATGGAAGCATAGATTCCCTATGTCTAGAAATCCAAATAAATTGTCCATTCCTCTCATTATTAAAAAACTAATTGTCAACCCTAAAAATTATTATCACATGACATATAAATCATAAACAAATATATTTTAGGGAGATATATGTCCCCAACCATATATAATTCATACATATGTGGGAAACATTAATATAATCATCCTTCGTATCATAAAAACCCCCTAGATTGAAAAATGGGGTTCAAAACATTTCTAGATGGTATCACCAAAATTCAAATCACGAATTTAAATTGTTGACAACCAAAATCTCATCAACCTAATAGTGTATTTAATAAGAACTTTTATAGGTTGATTAATCCAAATAATTTTAATAGAAATAAATACCTTAGAGATAAATTGGAAAATTTTGGAGAAATTCTAAACGATATATTAGAATAAACATTCACCTTTGCCCTAAAAAATTATTTATAGTCAATTTTAAATTTATTTTTTTCAAATGTGATGTGAAATAATTTGAAGAGTTTTTACTATTTAAATGGAAAATTCAATGGTGGATACATTATAGTTTTTTTTAAAAGGGTTAATTGTAAACAAATTGAAAATTTTTACATTTAAAAATATTCATCAATGATTGTTTTTAATATTATATAATGGTTTCAAAATAGTGATATTATTTTTCTAAAAAAAATATTTTAAAAATAGTATCCAATAATATAGATTTTAAAATTCATAAATAGTTTTTAAAAAATAATTTATTGTTGAATATAAAACATTTGATTTTGAAAGAATGGAATAAATTTTTAACATTTTGAAATATTTTTTTCAAAATACAAAATCAGAAATGTGAAAAAAAAATTAAAATTTAAAACTGGAAAAATTAAATACAAAGGCCAGAGGATTTATAAAATAATATTATTTCCCAATAGAGAAGAAAATATTTGTATGATTTTAGCAGATGGAGAAGGATGGGATTTCCAAAATTTTAGATGATGAGAAATATTCTCAACAATTATATAATTTTTATTTAGAAGGATTTCATTATGGTGTAAAATATGAATCAAAAGTGTGAATAACCTATGTATAAAGAGAATGTAACATGAAATAAAATCATAATAGGGAATAAACCAATAATTTAATAATGATGTTAATAATATGATATATTACTCAATGAAGGGAGTTAAGTTAACAAAAACCATTATAACATCTTTTTCATTTTAATCAATAGTCATTTAATAAATGAACATAATTTGGAACATCAAATATTATAAATTTTAGAGATATGAAAATTTAAATTCATTATGTGGTAAAAAAACATATAAAATAAATACGGTGTTCAATATGAATGATTTATCATTGATTTAAAAATGAGACAATGAAACACTTACATCACTAAAATCATGAAAAAACCCATGAACTATATGATTCCAAATGAAATATAAAATAACATTAGTTAATATATAATCATGATAACAATATTAAATTTGAAATTGGTTAAAATTATAATGAAAACATGGTTTATAATTTGAAATATGTCTCTAGAAAATATATTTAAGACTAGAAATGACTACCTTAGATTTCCACCTAGCTGACCGCAATATAAAATCATGTATCAAAAACCATTCCATATTAGTCACATATATAATTCCATTATTTATTTGAATAATATTTTATTAAATTAATTTTAATATATTCTCTAAATTTATATTAATTTTTATTTATATATTTTAAAAATAGTTTGTGAGTAATATTGATCATTTTTAACTAGTATAGTAATAGGTATTTTATTCCTCCTTATTCTCTCAATTTTCATCAATCCTATATAATAATGGGTACTTAAATGGATTTTTAAATTATTTGAAATTTTATAATCTTATTAGATAATTAATATGATTTTGATTCTTAAAATATAAATTCATGAATAACATGTTCATGTGATTTTTGATGAACAAATGCTGGTATTTTAATTAAATATTTTTTTATTGGTGTACCGATTAAAGAAAAAATATAATTATTTAGTAATTAATAAAAAGTATTAACTTTCTAAACCCATAGTTTCTATTTATTTATAGAATTTCTCATATAGGTGATTAAACTGACCCAACAAAAACCTAATACAATCTATGTGTCAGTATGGTTATATAATATATTGTGTTTTTATAATATCAATATAAAAATAGTGTAATGAAATTATATATATTATAATACGGTGATTAATAATAATTTATAATATTTATTGTAATATGTTAAATGTAAAATATGTTTTCTCTTTTAAATTACACACTTTTACTCTTGGGATGTTTAATTTGGTCGGTCATATTTACAATAATCACTTCTTGGTAATTTTTCAAATAGAAGAAAAATTTTAATCTAAATATTATTAATTAGGACCTAAATAAAACATATAGTCATGCAAACAATTTATATAAACATCCTTGAAATATTACGATTACTGAAAAAATGTGTTGCAAATGGAGGTCTTGGTCCACACACACTCACATGAGAAGCATTTACATTTTTATCGATTGAATGAGAGGGGAATAGATAATGGTTATATGATAAATTTAAAACAATTAAGTATATATTTAATACTTATTTAATTATACATGTATTATTATAATTGTTTTGGAGTATGGTGGATGTGAAGTCAAATAAAATAAGTTAATGGGTAATAAATACTTACATTGATAAGTTATATATTCCCTTAAAGTATCCATTGCTAATGGAGTAATTGATGGTCCAATTTTTGGATATAGGACATCAATAGAGTATATGATATATATAATACATATATTGGGTAGGGTTTCATGTGAAAATTTTTCTAGTGGTATGGATTTAAATGGGTATAAGAGATATCTTCTTATAGTTTAAAATGAGGGAAATCATTTAAAATGAATAAATGGTAATGGGTAAGAATGGTTTTTCATGATTCTTAGGTGGGGAAATTTTTTTGAGAATTTATGGCATTACTATATAACAAAAAAACTTATTCTATAATTTTCACATGATATATTAAACTAGTAAATTTACATCCACTTTGGATGATCAACTATAAAACTTATGTATCTTAAATAAATTTTAATGATTGTTTTTATTTTATCAATAAAAATATAATCTGACCCTTGTTACTGAATTTATACAAGTTGAATCTAATTTTTTTCTATTTAATAGATTTAAATAACTAAATGTAAGAAATATAAATTAAAAAAAACAAAAAATGGTTTAGAAAAGAATTTCTTATAGAAACAATTTATTTTAATCCTTATGTATTCGTAAAATTATTCAATATTTATTACCAATTAAATGAAAAGTAAATAATTTTTATCTATTTTTAAATAAAATATTATAGTCTTAATTTACGATATACAAAATTTATTTTAAAATAAATAATATTTATAAATATTTATTTCTTATAAAAATAACCTTTTTCTATGGAAACTAATATTTTACACGAAAATTCATTTTTATGACAACAAATGAAAATTAAATTAATAAATAATATGGGAATGTTGAACTAATATATTATAATAATTTATTAAAATAAAATTTCTAATGATTCTAATAGTTTATGTTAATATTATCCCATATAACACATAAAAAATCATTTTTAGAAAGAGTTTGTTTTTTTGCGTTAAATTTATGTTTTAAAATTAATCAATTTCATTTAATATCAGGATATAAAATGGTTTGTTCAAAAAATTATGACTATTGAGCTTTAAAATGAAATCTGAAACTGAATATTTCCATTAAAATATTTAATTCAAGGAAAATTCGGACAACAATTTTTAAATTAGAATAAAATTTTACATATGTTTATAAATGTTTAATATAGATTTTAAAATTTGAAAATTACATTTTAAATAAAATATGTTTACTATTGAAATTATTATTAAATAAATATTTGGTAATTATAAACCTTTTGGACTTCTCATATATTGATAAGAACATACAAAAAACATGATTGGTAAAACAAATTTTATTTACTATTCACTTAAAATAATTTATTTCATAAAGATCCTAATAGTTCATCTTAAGATATTATTTAAATGATTAATTCCAAAATTTAAATATATTTAAATAATAAAAATTCAATAATTTAAAAAATTAGCATTAATAAAAATATTAGAATATAAATTGAAAATTGATATTATTTTAAAAAATACCCTTTTAAAACTGTAAGTGTTATTAATCATATTCAATAGAAACTTATAATTGATTACAATATACTTATTTAATACAGGTTTTCATATTATTAATATTTTAAATAATATTCATCTAATATATCATATCTCGGTTTTAACAGTGTTTCACGAAGTGTAATTTTAATAATATTGTATTAATATGGAAAAATATATTTCAAAATATTAGGTTGTTTATTTCCCCATAAATAAATTATGTAATTAAAATTTTAATTATCACATACTGATAAAAAATTCTTAGGGTTTTTATAAAATTTACAAGATTGAAAAGATATTTTACTGAGAGAAATCAACCATAAAAACATATGAATCAAATAATTTATCCTTATAATAGGCCTACCACTATCGTTGAGATTTTCCCGGACAATTTAATCTGTGTCTGTATGATTATTTGGTACCAATACACACATTATATAATTTAATTCTAAATATATTTCTTAATCATTGATCAATTGATAAACTACTATATGTTGATATAAAATTTGATCAGATTTTTAAAATGTTTTATCTATGTATAGGGGATCAATACCTTTATTAAATCACATTTAATCCATGTTAATATGGATAAAAATATTTTTCACAAGTAATGTTCCAATAAAATTCATATTTTAATATAGTAAAATAATAAATTCCACTGATTCATCTGGGTGGTAATTTATTATTCCTAGAAAAATAATAGATTCCCATGACCAAAATCTAATATGTCACACACACAAACACCCACACACACACACACATGCATACATACATATATTATACAGTGTATTTACAAATTTATTATCATGATCCACCTCATTAGTGTGATTGGATATGAATTCTATTATTCCATTATGTTTTGGAGGTTGTTAATATAAATAATACTTTTTAGACCATGTATTAAGGAATAAATTTTCATAATGAAAAATGTCATTGTATTTCTAGTGTTAATGTGAGGATTGTTTATTAGTATTTCCCTAATAACTTTCATTTTATGGTGTGACCTATTCAATATTATGGAATAATAGAATGCATATCCAATGTGATATAAACACCTGCATTGATCCAATGTGATATAAACACTTTCATTGAATTCCTGCAAGTCCATCACTTTGATCTCAGCCTCATGATTTATATTTTGTTTCAAATTCCACCATTGTACAATATATTCCTCCATATGATTTGCATCTTTCACAACCTTATCTTCCTGAGATCATTGAAGGTGTATAATATATTTTCAAAATAGTTGATCCATTGTTCCATAAAAAAGGATCAAAAGATCCACTAAAATGTAGAGGCCTTTATCAATTAATTTTTCCAATTGAAACCACCTCTTTCTTAGATTGATGTGATTTTCCCACCGATTCATTACTCTATTCAAAAATTATGTTAATTGAGAAGAAGATTCCATTATGTTCCCAAACCATGCTACCATTAGGCTGAGCATCTCATTGGGACAATAATTATGTTTCCCATCACTTTTTTGTTGACTCATTTCCTTATATTTATAACATAAAATATTTTAATAATTATTTTACAATTACAATTAGATTTTAATGGTAAAGATAATTTTCTAAAACAAATCCATCGGTAGTGTAATACAAGGTATGTAGCAAGGCTACATTATTTTTAACTAGGTGAATTTTTTTTCTAAATCCTAATACATACTTTTGGGTTTTCACCACATGGAACAACTATGACCGTACCACATCACAATTTAGTAAGCAACCAAATATTTTTTTAATGGAGACCAAAAACATTATACTATAAAAAATTTAGGGATGTATTTTATTTTATTATTGTCTCCAAAAGGATTAAGATAATAACATTCATAATATTAAAATTAATTTAAAAACATTAATAAATAATTCAGGAATTAAATGGTTAGTTTACAAATATGGGATTAAGTGACACCCATCATGGTCAATTCCACCAAGGATATGAAATATACTGGGGGTATGAAATGACCGCCTCAACCATGTCTCCCTAATTTCCATCTTTGAAGAAAACATTGATAAAATTTTATAATTACTTGTAACCTTGTGTGACAACCAAGATGAAAATGAAAGTGTCTACAAGACACTCAATCAACTAAAGAATCATTTTCCATCAAGAATTTGTGGCCCCAGATTTTAAGGATGAAATGGAAAGATCCCAACCTAACTCAATCCATGGTGATGTCCAATCATGATGTACAAAATAATTAATAACATGAATCATATCACAACGATTTTCTTTATAGGATATACAAATTCTGATATAGATTTAGAAACACCCCTAAATGTATCCTTAATTATTATAGAATAATAATGTAAACGTAGTGGGCCTTGGGAATCTAAAATATACACCATGACTGTTTTATTTGATCCTTGAAGGAATAAGAAGAATGTAGTGAATTATTTTTAGAGTTGGAGATTTTTTGGGTCTTCCATGGACACTTAAAAACTATAATCTATTCATATTTGAAATGATGCTTCCCATAACAACATTTTGTACCATCGAGGAAGCCAAGAAATCCCATTTCATAACCATGACACTCAAATGAGTAGATGGATTTATGTTAAAAAACTAGTTCATCCATGGAATTAGAAATGTATGTGATGATGGATGAAGTTGTCCTAAGAAGGAGGATATGAATCTAGTCACTATGTAAAACATTATTAATAGATATAATTATCACATTCGGATAATTGTTAGTCAAAATTTGGATGACCAACATTCCACGCACATGATCTGAGAACCGAGATAGAAGCTAGAAGCAGGTGCAGACATGTTAGACTCTCTCTACTGTAATGAGTCTTATGTAGTAAGCAAATGAAAACTAAAGGCCAGATCCTTGTAGATCATCAGGATTTGATACCAATTATAATTTCCCATACTAATAATACATATATATAATATATTTTTATTAAAAAATTTATTACAGTACATAAATATTGACCCAAGGATCGTAATGATATAGATCCGTTATAAATTACCAAATAAATTATTTTTATTTTTGGAATAATCTCCTATATATCGCACAAAGATCTTATAACATAGTAATTTTCATATATATACAAAAAATAAAACCATTATTCAGAACCCATCAAATTGAATCATAATAAAATGTCACCTAAGAGGCTCTATAATTGTAAAAATTAGAGATATATATGTATACTATATTATAAGCGTATGATAATGTGACAATAAAATTTTAAAACCAAACAATTCTTAACAAATATCATAATATCATGTCATGGAATAAATATTGATTATTCATATGACATAAATCAAAAAGAAATAAATTAAAATAAACCCCGAGAATATAAAATTGTCATAATATATGGATTTGTTGTATACACATTGTCATAAGAAATCAATTTCATAGTAATCAAGGACTATTCCCAAGGATATCATAGTTAAATGTTTTGACACCCCAAAACAACGTAGTAGTCAAGAGTTAACCCCGATAATATCATAGTGGACAAATCCCCTCCAAGAAATAGGTTTACTCCCCATTATAGTCTGGTTTATCTAAGAGATTTCAATCATTACCCAATGCATTGATGCAAGATCGAGGTCCCATGTTCCAAATAATAAAAATCATACATTTTTGGGGGAAAATATTATAAAAAAGTCATCAAATTAGATCCCATGAAAATAAATGGGTTTTATAATTATTTAATCATAACATAATTATACTAATTAAATAGGGTCAATAATCATTTAATCATCAAATCATAACCTTTGTAAAAAAGGATTGGGTTTCATTATAATCATATGATAGTATAAACCATGGAATAGAAAATAGTTCCATTTATATATATTCATCATAAAAATTAACCATCCAAATATAGAATAAGTATGGTATCCATGGATGATATCCCAAGTAAAAGATATGTAATATAAATGGAGGATATTGTAAATGGAAAATTATTTCGAAAGAAAAATAAATATGAATATTACTTAAGGAAAACGTGATTTATTTTAAAATTAATTTTTATCATTAAAAATTCATACAATATTTTGGAAATCATTTCCATTTATAATATCATTAAAAACATAAAAACAATTCCTAAGAAATAAATTTAAGAATAACTTTAAGAAACCATCTTTTCTACTTTTAAAACACTTTTGGAACGATGAAATTTTTTTTAAATTTATTTTCATTGAAAATAACATTGAAAACGTTCAAAATAACATTCAATTAAAATAATGGTCGTGAAATTTGATATTAAATTCTAGCCATACACGTTAAATCAATGATTCCTTTATCTTTTTTTGGAAAATTCCAAATGGTAATTTCTATTTGAAATGACACAAATTCTCTATTGAAAAAAATATTTCACAAAAATTAAAATATGGATAAATATTTATTTAATAAATCATTTATTCTATTTTATATACATTTTGAGTTTTTTTCATGAAAAAATGATTTTGGACGATACAAAAAGACTTGAACGAAGAGATAAATAATGATTATATTCTCTTAAAAACAGTATTTCAAACTCTTGAGTACACCGAGAGAGGAAAATGAAGGGAAAAAGTTATTCCTTATGAATAACCATAGGAGAAGAAAACCTCAATATCATGAATGATATTTCATAATAGTTCATCAATTAAATCATGATGATGAAAAAATTCGAAACACAATATGAGATTAACATAAAACCCAAACCACATTGGAAACTTTGAATTATATTCCCCATGAAATAGAAAAATTAAATATAACATATAATATCATTGGGAAATAATTTAATTATATTACCACTCATTGGGGATTTATATACACATCATAACAGAATACAGGTTCAATATATAATATATCTCTTGAAGAAAGAAAACAGAGACAAAAATATCTTATTTCATTTATAACATTTGAACGATTAAACCTAATGAATCAAAACACCATATTACTTATTAAATACCATGTAAATATGTAGATTCATGATATATAATGTCATAGGGAAAATATATACATCACATGAATGAAATATGTGGTGAATTGGCATATATATACAATAAAGAAAAGAGTGTTGATGAATCCCATTACGTAAGTATCTACATCCCTAATACACATTGAAACAGCATATATAATAAATATAATTGTATTATACATATATTATATAACCGTACTTATATATCATACCATATATTATTTTATAATGACTCTTTGTTAAAAATTACAAGCTAAAGTTACATTTTTTGAAATAACTATTTCTTGAGGTAACTATTGATTTGTTACATAAAATAATATTAATATAATCATGGTTTTATAATGTCCTGACACAACATACCACTATGACAGTATCCAAAATGGTGTTTCACAAGGCCTCATGTTCCTCTGATCGTATACTATAGTATGGAAACTACTAGTGAGGATTTCAAAAGGTGATAGTATTGAGACTACACCCAATTATCAGAGTATTTCTATTATATTATAGAAATAAACAACATAAAAATAATAATAATAGATAAAAAATCAGAAAAAAAATTGTAACCACTGAATTAAAGTATAAAATCTAGTTTATAAAAATTGTTCATGAAAAATTGATGATACCTAAATAATAAATATACATAAAACATATTATAGGATACAAGGAATTACATAAATAAAATAATGAAAATTACCCAAAAGGAGATATCGATGAGAATCATGAGCCCTCTCTCAGTCCTATGATCCTAACTCCTAGATACTATAAAAATAGTCCAAAAATGGGTCTATGGTCTTGAAAATGAACGGACTACGTGGGTACGCCAGTGTAATAGTGGATTTAACAGGGTGTCAAAACTTATCTAAATCGAAAACAACCCAATGTCTGTTCCATCAAATTAGTGGATATATATAACAAAAATGTGTAAGAAGGTATATACAAAAAGTAGTACTCAAAAGTACATATCCTATATTTCCAGGTTCCCATTTGATAATAAATAAATTTAATCATTTAATTCATGAATTATGTCTCTGATTTAACAATCATGCCAATAGATATTATAAACAACTCAATTATTAGATAAGTCAGCATTTTCATTTATATATCATGAATTATCGCATAGAAAAACATCACACATGATGTTAAAATCAATTATTCCTAATCATGAAATATTTAAAACAATAAAAAGATGGAATCCAAACATGTTGTTTTCTTAGGAATACACGTAATATAATTCAATATTCAATTTAGAAAACAATCCCAAGAAAATAATTCCTATGTCGGAATATAGGTACCACTCCATTTATTATATAAACCAACACCGTACATACCAATATATGAAGAACCTCTTAGGAACAAATGTATCACTCTTAGTGGGGTATAACATCCCTTCCAACTGATTCATTTCATGGAAGTCCAATAAGGAACCCATGTATCACCCATGGAAATATGATCAATCCCCTCTAAGTCTATCAATGGAGGTATGATATAAATCCATGTATCAATCGACATATATTTAACAAAAAATAAGATTTTGTCCTAATAAATCCACGTATCACTTGGGAAAATAAAATACATGCCCCTCATGAGTCGTTACATGGAAATAAATATCACGAGTCCATGTATCCCTCCAGAATAAGAAAGATAAATTCGTATGAGTTCATCTATGGAATTTATCATCTTAATCCATGTGTCACTCAAGGAATATAACATTCAATGTTATCTATATAATTTAATTATACTAAGGATCATCACCATATCAAATTCAATTTAAACTCACCTAAATGGAGAATTGAGAAATTTTAAAGGCTTAGACACCTTCAATTCTACTACTCACATGGACATTTAATTATAACAAACATCACATGACTAGATAATCAATTTCTAGGTAATGTATCGGGTCAATTAATTCATTCCCTATTCATTATCCAATAAATTTAAAAAATGATATAACAATCCTACATGAAACATGTTATTTTCAAAACCTTGAAAATATTATTTATTACTCATTTTAGCATGTGACTCAGGGCATTTGAAAACTGAGAATTTATTCTTTTAATTTAACTCATGATTCAATTCAATTAATCACATGTAAAATCCATATAACACATATATCATGACTTAATAAAATTTTACATGGAATATTTTTTATATATCTCCCATGGGAATGGAAATAAAAACGGGAAAATAATTCTTCATCAATAAATTACATAAAAAGAGCAAATGGTTAAGATAAAAACCATCCATCACCCCTTAAATATTTAGTTACAATTGATATTACAATTTAATTCACATATCAATTCATAAAAAAAAATTTATTCAATAATATCATTTCAATTACAATATCACATCACTATAGGAAAGAGGGAACACAATACATCTTCCAAAAAAAATTCATGCTTGTTGTTCTATCAACATAACCAACATACCCAATGTGTTTTTCAATTTAATTAGTGGTTCAAAAACTATAAAAAACCATTCATAATCACCTTTAATTAGATTGGTCATGCTAATAAATTTGACGATTTAATTTAGTTTAAGGAGACGCGGAAAATTTGGCCATGCTGTCCAATTTAATATATAGACCTCTCACCATTTGAAAAAAATGAAGCCACAATCCATAGGTTAATAGTGGAGATATCTTCAAGTAACAACTCTTAATTTGACTCAGATCTAGGGAAAAATGAATAATAGAATATGGACATGAAAATAGGGAAATGACCCTTCACCTAAATAGAGATGATGATATTAAACTAAATGAGAAATGATATAAAAGGAAGGTAGACCTTATCGATGTTGACCCATAGTGGTCGATAGATATTAAAATAGATGATATATTGAGGATTTATCACCATGTCTAAAACAAGGAAGATAAGATCCCAAGGTTCTCGGAAGAGGAAGCTCACATGGGAGAGGAAAGAAGAAAATGGAGGGAAAGTATTACACTATAATTAATGGAGAAACATTAATTTTACACTTAAATGCTTGTTCACATAGTTTGGTAGCACAGTTTGGCCAAATGTGCACCAGCCAAGAGGTGCCCCTGCTTAATAAAACATGTCACATGATTTTTCCAATAAGGTTATCCTAAATATGTGCAAAAACATGCAGTGAATAGTGTCAATATACTACCTAAGTGGAACTAAACATCGAGTCCAGGTTCACAATTTTCTAAAATATGGTGGATGCCATATGGTGCACATATCTTCCACTGTTCAATGATGCATGTATTTCTTCTGGGGCTACCGAGTTTAAAAATAACGGTGTTCCCTCTACAGACCTTCCAAAACAATATTTCCAGGGCCCAGAACTCCTAAATCTCAATTATTCCTCCATAGTACCAATTAGGTTGTTACCCATGTTAGAAGAATAACACATTGAAATTTTATAACTCCCAAAATTACATTTCAAAACTAGGTTTACAAAATAGTTAATCTAGTAATCGACAAAAATCAAATTCCACTAGAATAATATCTTGTTAAAAAAAATAAGGGACCTTAAAACACCAATCCTTAAAATTTTCATCCCCAAGAATCATTTATGATATAAAAAACAATGTCTAACCTATAAGGGTAGTAATGTATCGTTTAAATGGTTGTATTGTATTTCCAAACTACCAAGTCACATTCAAGAACATAATAACCATACATTGCTTAAGCCATTAAATCCCAAGCCAACACTTATCTTCATATTGAGACAATGTAAAAATGATTACCCAAGCTCAGAAATAAAAATATATGATTATGATGTCATTTAATTACAATAATCTCATCCTCCTAACAATATTCTATAATGGTTTCTCAACAACCATATACATTTTACAAGAAGGATTAAACTTCACTCCATATTCAGATGACCGTTTCCAAAATGTTCATAGTTTATGGCCGACCTATTACGACAGAGTTACAATGCCTCAATCCATGGAATTGAGAATTTATTATGAATAAATAGACTAAATCTTATACATCACTCTGTGGGACATTCCTTAGTCAAACCACAACTTGATCATTTTAACTATCATTCATTGGAACAAAAAATGTGTAACTCAAATCTAACACACATGAATTTTAACCCATTGAGCACACATATGAGACTAAATATAAGTCCAAAGTTACCATATTTTCATAAAATTAGAGTCTTGAGTACTAAACCATGGTATCCCACACTATATATTTATATGTGAGATATTAGTACAACGGAATGACATCCATATGAAAACATTGACTCTGTCCACACTGGAATTTTCTTTTTGGTCACATAATTGGATGTGGTAGTTATACAAGAGCATGCCATATCCATTCCAACATGTGATCCCTTATATAATGTAGGACTAACAATACCAGAACAAAAATTACACATCCAACACTCATCTTTTACAGAGATCACAACCAGAACAATATCATTTAAAACATTAGTTCAACGTAAAACTGATAATCTCTTACAAAATCAAGAATGATGTAAAGATCGAAGAAAATATCATCACTAAAAATAAAACACTAACATGATCTATAAGATTAAAAAAAAGAACAGTCAAACTATGACTAGTCAACCTCTATAAATAAACTCAGTTTCACCTACCAATGCATTGTCACCAACTAGTCACAAACCATAACCACCTAAGGTCTTATGTGATTGACTAAGACTAACCGCTGATGTCCTCCAAGACCAATGGTGTTTCAAAAATATTTCATGTAGATCCCATCTCATTGATGCCATGTTTCACGGAAAATAAATATAAGAAATTAGACATGAAATCCTCAAGGGAATCGTTGCATTATTGACCATTTCCAAATGGTCTTGTTTGTGGGGTTCATTCTCTATAGAAGGGAAAAATGTTTACCAAAACCGACACAACACTCCCCACCTTATGAGTTTCATAGTCATAAAAAAGTAGGGATAGAATATAATCTCATAAGTTCATTTGATTATATTTAATAGAAATAAAAACCATTAAACAATCATCAGGAAATCCAACACCAAACTGAGTAGTGTGTCAAATACCTGATTTTCCTAGTTTTCATTAAAAATGTTGGAAAAAAAATTTCTATTAAATCCTTGGTCATTCTAAAATGGATATAAACCTAGACTATACTCAATAGAACAAGGCTCAATTATTTTCACAGAACATGCCTGCTTCCTTAAAACATTTAACAGTTGACGGTATAGCGTATATCAATTTTTAATAACAAAAGGTTGCCTAAAAAAATGATAATCCTATGTTCTACCGATAGTATTATCATCCATATGTATTCATATATTTTATTTCTTGTACAATAGTTTTTGTCTAAAATCTCATTTCCCTTCCAATCCATTAACCTGGATGATGTTAGGGGATATCATCTATCGTAGAGGAATAAAAAGAATCACCTGACCTACTAAATAGCCGACCATGCCCATGGAATGTCTAACTAGCTCAAAACTGATAATTAATCATTGTTTAAACCCCTAATAATGGCCACAGATTCAATGAATACCCATTTAAACTAGGGTTTCATTGAAAATATAAGCATCATACAAGGCATAATAATAACCAAATGACTCAAATCCTCAAAAAGATAAAAAAAATTAACAATGAACTAAACATATAAGGGTGATATGTAATAGTGTCCAAACACATATGAAACACAAGAATAGATCCTATCACTATGTCAAACCAACTAAAGTCACCACACTCAAAGGATGATCATCTAAGACATTTCTAAAAGAATAAGGCATTTGGAAAATGGTGTTGCTTACATTCCAATGCACTCAAGGATTAACTTAAACAATGATTACACTAGGGTTATAAACAGAGGAAACATCATAGGGTTGAATTTTAAATCCTTTTAATTGTATTCACATTAAATCCATAAACACTAAAAAGATATAAAAAGAAGTAACCATGGATAAATGGAAAGTATCATTATACATCCTTTTTAAAATTTAACATTTATTAAAATCCTATTTTATATAAAAAAATTATCCTATAAATTATTTTTAACATATAACATGATTTATAGGGATCCAATAAGCCATGGGGGTTTCATCAGAAAACATTCTAATAAAAGTTTATTAATTTTAGAAATAAAGAACAACCAGATGGATCATCCTTTATTCATTATTATGCATCACCGTGATTAGTCTCTTGTTTCCCTTGATTTTATTTAGTTAATATAGGATGCATATTTATGGTGGATCCATTATCTATTAGATCATATCCTCTCACATCATCTCTACCTATGGGTTCCTCCTAAGACCTATCTCTTTGGGGTCGGTGCAAATGTTGTCCCTATCCTTTTATTCCTTTCCTCCACTTATTTTTCTCGTCTGTGTGGATTATCCATTTTGCATCCCTTTAGGTCCTGTTTTGTAATTTATTTTTCATGAAGGTGATTCAGTCTTCCATGAATCAATGACATCTTCTTCTGTCTCCCTCGAATTGATAACATCTTTTTCAACCTCCATCAAATCATTGACATCTTCTACGTACTTTTTCATAATGATATCATTTTCTTCTGGGGATTCCTTGCTTCTAAACTTATGGTTCATTAATTTTTTCATCATCAATGATGTCTTCATTAAGAACCCTTGGTCAGATTGGACATTTCACTGACCTTATGTTCTGCTACTCCTATCCTGGTCGAATCTGGAGGGGGTTAGAATGAGGTTCTCGAATGTTTTTTTTTATGGCCCATAATGTTTCCATCATGAAATCCTCTCCATTATAATTGGTTTTTTGGTTTTCTTCGTCATGTTATCCATGATGGTTTGTTCGATTCATCCAATTGGTCGATATATATGAATTTTTCTGTGGTGTTCCATTTATTTTTTCTTTGTTTTGTTTATTCAACATTTTCTATTGGTGGTGTACATCTATATTTCACATTATGGTGACATTCAAATGTTTTTTGATTTGTGATGAGGTGAACTCAATATGTTTTGGTTGTTTCTTTGCTTCTAGTTCCTTGGGTTGTAATGATAGCTTGTTGTAGTTTTCTATAGTTGATTCAATAGACTATGATGTCTTTTTAAATTGGTGTGGTTTCTAGAATGTGGTTACGATTTCAGTGATAGGGTGTAATTGATGATAGTGGTGACTAATGTTGATGGCTGACGATGTGACCTTTGATAGTTGGAGACATGATTTAAGGTGATTTGGGTGATGTTGGAATGTGATCTCTTCAAGAGATGTGTTTCCATTGAATTTTTAACTTTGAATGGGATTTCCCTATTTTTTCAACTATAGATTACCAATGATCCTCAATTAAGCTTTTTTAAATAAAATAAAAAATTAATATTTAGCCATGCGGTCATCCCAAATGAAACATAACCTAACTAACCCACATTGGAATAGTTTCACATTTTTATTTATAACCAATTCATTTCAAATTTAATTATAAAAACATTTCCACCTAAATCCATTTCCTTAATTAGATGATTGTATATAATTATTCAATCATATGGGTGGACAACTAAAAATACATAAATAACTGATAAACATTACAGTTTGACATTTGACTCCCATTAATCAACCCAAAATCAATTATGCAATTGAACTTTTGTATCCATTAATTTTTAACAGGGGTATATAGATATATATGTGTAGAATATATGCTTGTTATATTTTATGATTTAATCATTTACTATTACAAGGGACCCATAATCCTTACAAATAAAAAATGGATCCCATTATAATAGCAACAAATAAAATTCAAACCATGAAACCTTTTATATATTTAAAAAAACAATCATGTCACTACAAAGAATAAACATAGAAATAATGTTAATAAGGACACAAGAATGATACATTACTATAAAATTTTAAAACAAGAATGAATCATGGACAATTGAAAAATAATAATTTTTGGAAAATTGGCATTCTAATGATTACATAAGTATGTACCAACTAATTCTGTCATAAAACCCAAGACACACAATCAATCATCATATATACTAAAAATTAAACTAAATGGAATGGCATGTGAGTTCCTACTTTCCTATAATCATGCATGTAATAATACAGCCTTTCTATAACAAGTCAAGGGTAAAATTTCATGAATCTCATATTTAAATAAGCAGATTAATGTAAAACTTCCACCCAATGTTTAATAATAATTAATTGTAATAGCTAATAGTAAAAATAATAATCCCAACCCTAGAAACATGGTTATATACCATACTTGGGGTGTTAAATACAAATAAAAAATATTTATAATGTTCTGAAACATTCAGAGGCTAATTGTTATGGCCCAAAACTATAAGGCAGTGAAAAATAAGGGGCTTTAATACCACCTTTTAATATACTGACATGACTATCTACTAAAAAAGTAACTGAAATAGTGGATCACAAGACCTCAATCATGTCTACCCATATTCAAGAGGCTGTTATGTAGTAGCATGTTTCTTAGGAGGTGATAGTAGAGTGATTATACCATCAAATTATAGAATCACAAAATCATTACAGAAATAAACAGAAGATAAATAATAATAAAATATAGTACAACATAATAAATAATAAAACAACTAAATAAAAGAGTCCATGCTATTTTATACAAAGAATGCATGTCTAGTACATACTACATAAATTAATATAATGTATATATACTACATTCTATAAGATATTTTTATGGTCATACATAATGGTACTAATTAGAATCCTATGAATGTGATCTCCCCATGAATCCTGAGCACCATATCAATCTTCAAATACTTACTCTCAGATACTAGTAAATAAACAAAGGAGTTCATGGTCCTATTAAAAAAGCCCTACTCAGGTACCCAAGTGTAATAGAGGCCTGATCAGGGTGTGATAAATAATCCTAGTAAAACCCACCATTTGTATCTTCCATCCAATATAAGTATATATATACCAATAATTTGAACAATGAAAAATAACATGTATGGAAGTACCCAAAGTAAACATCCAATAAGTCTAGGTTCCCATTTAATAACTAATACACATAATAATTTAATTTTAAAAATAAGCCTCTTATTCAATATTAACGATTTTACTAGTTATAAAAACCTCACATAACAAATGAATCCACATTAACATTTATGTATGCAGAACCGATACATATCCCATAATCCCCTATAATGTTATAATCAAATATTGCTAAACATTCCATCTATAACGCAATAAAGGACCGAATCCAAGATTTTCATTTTCATGGAAGTCACTTCGTAAAATTCATTTCATTAATTAATCTATTTATAATTTTAGCACATCCAAGGCATTCTTATGTTGGAATCTAGGTATTTCTCTAGGTATAATATAAACCAACACCCAACATGCACATCCATAGAGAACCTCTCAGGAACTCATGTATGGATCTTGGTAGGGTATAACATCCCTATAATTGGTGTTTTTCCTAAGTGGTCTATTATGGGAGCCCAAGTAGAATCCACAGAAATACAATCAATTCCCATTTAGTATATTTATGGTATTCTCACATGAATCCATGTATATTTCTACATATATTAAACATTCCATACAAGTTCATCCTAGGCAGACCAATTACCACTTAGGTGTGAATCATTTAGACCCCTCTTGATTATATCATTGTAAATCCATATCCGGAGTCCATGTATAACTCAGGAATAATCATGATAAATTCCAAATAATTCTACCCATGGAATTCATCATTTTAATGATTATGTCACTCAAGGTATATAACATTAAATATTAAAAAAAGTTCATATATACCAATTGTCATTACCCAATCAAATTTGGTTCAATATCAAATAAAAAAGCTGATAATGTTATTGGCCAAGAATATAGGATTTACATTCAACTACACACATGTATATTTAGTTATTAAAAGTGTTTTTTTGATTAAAAATTTAATAACAAGGAAATATCTAGTTTCATAGAATACATTCCCTATTTTTATCCAATTAATTCAAAATTGTTCTAAAAATCCCTTTTAAAAATGTCACAGTAAAACTCAAGAACATCCTATTCATAATTCCCTATAGTTAGTGACTCAATTTATAGGCCTACATGGAAGGATTTCAATTAATTTAACTCATGTGGGAATTTCAATTACTCACATGGGAAAATATTTATAACAATCTTTTCAAGAATATATTAAATAAAACATTTCATATTCATTATCTGTCTCACATGAGAATAGAAATAAAAAATGGAAAATCAATCTTAATAATGAAAATTATATTATAAGATCCAATTGTAAATGTAAAATCCATCCCTTACAATTAACCAAATTAGTTACAATTTATAGTACAATTCAATTCACATATCAATTACTCAATTGAAAATTTAATCACAATTATCAGTTCAATTAGAAAATCACACAAAAAATGAAATGGTGGGAACACCCTAAGGTGTCTAAGAAAATGTCACACATGTATTTATATCAATATAAGAAACCCATGCAAGTGTTGATTCCATTTAATTCAATATTGAGAATATATAAAATCACCTTAATAACAGTAATTAATTACCCAGACCAAGTCAAGATATTACATGATTTAATTTCATTTAATTCCATGCTCGCAAATTGGTTGTTCAGAGGGGTTGAATATATAAAAAAATCTTCATTAAACAAAAATTGCATGAAAATCCACCATATGATCATAGTTTATATATCATAGCATAAAATCTATTCATTTGAAATAGATCGAGAGAAAAATGGAGAAGACACAATGACCTTGAAAATTGGTAAAAAAGTTATCACACAAAAATGGTGTATCTGATACCAAAAAAAACATGAAAAAATACAACAATAATTTAGAGATTAACAATAAAAATATGTAGAGATAGAGAAATCTTGAATCAGATGAAGTATGAAAAAGTTACCTCCATGCGTAGAAGTGGGAGGAGGAGAGCCCAAAGCACATGGAAGAGGAAGCTCATGCAGGTGGGGGAGAAGAAAATAGAGGAAAAGTTAATTATCCTCATTAAGGTGTAAATGTAAATTTTACCCTTATAATATGAGATGCAAGGTTTGGATGCATGGTTTGTCCAAATTGTCCACCAAATATATGACACCCCCTTCTTAAGAAAACACCTCACACAGTTTGACGCACACATTTATCATAACCATTTATAAAACATTTTCTGAATAGAGTTGACATATATCATAAGATGAACAAAATTTGTGGTATACTCACACAGGTTTTTCAAACAGTTCTCATGCAATGCGGGGAATGTCCACTCCAAAGATCAAGTCAGTGTATTTTTCTTTTGGAGCCTCATGGTTTCAGTCTTAGTATAGACCCTCTCCAAATATCCCAAAACATAATTTTCAGGGAGAAAAACTCCAAAAAAAATTCCAATAATTATTCCAAGTTACCTATTTTTACTTTAGACAAGTCCAAAAAAACACATTTAAATGTTCCAACTCATGGAATTACATTCCAAGGTTATGTTTACAAAACATTCCTTCTAGTAAACACAAAAAATAAAATTCCAATGGAATTTAATTTGGGAATAAAAATTGGACCTAAAAGATTAATCACCTTAATAATGTTAACAATGATAAATATATAATATATAATAATAATATATTTTTTATATAAATCCATTGATGTAATATATTTATAATTAAATACACCATTCATGGAGATAGTAAGTCGTATTTGTGATTAACCATTGCTTCCATTTACATTGCCAATTGAAAAAATAAAGTTAAATAATATATTAAAATTTTATAATCCTTTTTATATAATACATATAATATGTTAATTACATTTAACCTTGCTATTTTAAATGAAAATCACATGTGAAAATGAATCACATCTTTCTGTGAGGCGGTATTTCACCCCACAAATGAGTGACACTATCATGTATCCAATAAAATGGAAAAATATAAGTCTATATGAAATGATAATTCAATAATTATTTTCCTTTCATAAATATATTATATTCAATTTTAATCTATAATTATATCCTACCTTGAATTGTTGGTATGGGAAACAAACGATATCAGTTCGTGATATGGTAGTTGGTCGTATACACGATCGATGGATGTATTTTCTATTGGATTGTAGTGAAGATAAATATTGTTTTTTTAAATAATTATAATTAAATATAAGAATATATGGGATACTATTTTTATTATATTTATTGTTTTAATACATAATTTTTATTGGTAAAAAATAAAGGAAAATAAGGTGCTTTGTGGAGAGAATCACCTTTCATTAGAAGAACCTCATTTAGATTTCTTATTACAACCATAGTCTCGGTATTTTGAGAGAAAAAAAGATCTAGCAAATATATAAATCTATTTATTAGGGTTTATTGAATTCTGTATCAGAAATATATCAATTTATTGGTTTGAATAAATGACGGTTTGTTGTATACTTTTATAAGTGGGATATAGGAACCTACTTGGACCCGGCATCGAATTTTTCCAAAATAATCCAACATAAGAATGTTATTCCCATGTAAATAGAATCAAAATTACCATATATTATAACTTTAGAAGTATAATAATGAAATAACTCCATCCAATGTTAATTTTATAGATGTTATAGTTATTTTAACACCTCTCTTCCTAGTCCAACCCCATGTAAACCCATCTTTACCTTAAAAATGACAATTACTTTTTCAATATTCCTTTTGGTAAAAAAATATGTTTAAATTATTATATAATATAAATTATTTTAATTAAATTTATGGAATAAATTTTTAATAATTCTATTCAAATAATTGGAAAATTTTAAGTAGAAATTAATCTAAAAAAGTCCATAAAAAAGTAGGGTTTTAAAGAGAAAATGTTCAATTGTTTAAAATGTTTATATATCAAAAATAAATATGAAATTTATTAAAATGACCTAAATGGGATTAATATAAATTTAAATTATTTATTTTTTTCTTTTAAAACCATAATAAATATTTTTTTAAAACATTAATAGAAATCAAAATACATTTTTAAAACCAGTATTTTTCATTATTCATTGAAAATTTATTCTTTTCTGGAAAAAACACTCGAAGACGATTTTTTACACTATGAAATCGAGATTTATGTTTATTATTTGAAATTATATTTCAAAAAGTGTCAAATTTATTTTTTATACAATTTAATAAAGGGTGATTAGATCATTGTTTTAGAACATAGTGTTTTTAAGAATAAAATTGGATTTAGTTTTATCTATTATCTAAAAAAAATAAAATAATCATTTAAAATTTTATTTATTATATAATCCATAAATTTCATTGAATTAATTCATAAAATTATTTTCTTAATTTATGGATGTAAAACACAATTGTGTGTAAAAAGATTCATATAAGTATTTAATTTATTCTCAAAATGTTTTCATTTTCATTTTTAATTTACCAGTCACCAAATAATTTATTATATATACAGGTGTAAACCAAATTTAATTAATTTTATGAATATTATACATAATATTCACACCAATATATAGCTGATAACTATTATATTAAATAATAATATCTTAATAGGATTTCACATTTGGTTTAAACTTTATGTGACATAAACGCAAGATAAACTCTTTGATGCATGTAATGAAAGACAAACTCTGTGTTGTGTGTAATGAATTATAAAAAAAGTTTTTAATTTAATTTAATATGATAGTAATAATTTTTTTAAATTAAAACGTCAAAAATATTATATTTATTTTTAACAAAAAAATTTCAAAAATTCATTGGGTGTCAAGCAGTCAGTCCCACCAGATCATCGTGATAAGAATCCATCTTAAGTGTTGAATATTGTGTATTCTAAATTTTAGTATCTTTTATGGTATGTTAGTAGTCCCATTTAAATTCATATTTTAGTAGTATTTAATAATGAAGGGTCAATTCCCGTTTTTTTTTCTAGATTATTATGTCGTAGTGAAAAAATGCATACCTTTTAAATTCAAAATAATCATTATTGGTGATTAAAAAATTGGGTCGTTTTCTTGGTGTGAATGAAATCATGAATTTACATATATTTGATTTTTTAATTGAACTATTGAACCTCATAAATTTTTGTTGAAATTCATGGGATTTCCCAAAATTTAAGGACATCTTGTATTCAAAAAAAATATTTGGTGTTTAACATGATTTCATTTAAAGAGAATATAATAGTTGGTTAGAAAAATGAATTAATATAATGAGATATCTATTTAGATGGAATCCATTATACTCATTTAAAAAAAAATCAATAGATATAAATCTATATGTATTTAGATTTCATGTGGATTTATTGAATAGTGCATTATTAAATATCTTGATATCATTTATTCCCAATGCACCCATGTCAATGGGATTACTAAATTATTTCCATGAACAATTTATATGATTTGTTTCCACGAACAAATCCATTCCTAAATATGTTACTAATTACATTTTTTATTTTTTGACAAGTATTCTAGGATATTTATATACAGGGATAAAATACAAAAATTTGAATGTGATCACAAATTTGATTTGAAATATTACTCTAAATTGGGAAATAAATTTTCCTTTCCACATATCCAATAGATTAGTCATTTTTGAACATATATTTTCAAGGTAAAAACATCTGATTTTAACTAAATAAGTGGGTCACCAAAGTATGTAAATGTATTTTCACACCTTATCACCCCAACAAATATTGAAATCGTATTTTTTATTTATAGTAGTAATTCCATCACCAATGGAAATGATATACAAGTTTTCACTAATGGGTTGGATTAACAATCCTATTAAGGAAATAAAATGACTTTAATATCCTATATGGTTTGTTTTTATGCATGTTGTGATGTCCCAAACCAAGGTACTCCTTAGTGGTGCCCCAATGATGGTATGCTACAAAGATCATGGGAATC
Organism: Viscum album; assembly: GCA_963277665.1. NCBI lineage: Eukaryota > Viridiplantae > Streptophyta > Magnoliopsida > Santalales > Viscaceae > Viscum > Viscum album. Next base: position 2,036,088,340 of record OY728164.1, read on the forward strand.
ATCCTAAACAGAAGAGGATACCACTAGAAGTGATGGCCTAGTGCGTGTCTGTGTGGAGGATATTCCCTCATTAACGAAGTGTAGCACAATAGATAAATGAAACTAAAGGTTAATAGAAAAATATTTATAATGATAGATGAAAAAAAAGTATACATGAATAATATATAACCTAACAACTAATAATCACCTTAAAATGTGATTTTAATTAATCTCATGGAACTATAAAGAATGAACATGTAGTTATAAATAATTATAGAATACAAGCTTTAAAAATTCTAAAATAGAAACAAACTACTATCTCTCATACTAAGACATAGCACAATCATCTTCTACCAAGATCCATCCTAATGCGATAAATAAGGCATGTGACCAAAGTGGTATTCTTCCAATTTTCAACACCTATATAAATATAATATTCCCATGTACCAATGGAATCCTAGATAAGGTGTGAGGGAAATCTATGAAGGAAAACACCAATGGTTTTTATAACATTGAGTCTGCGTAATATAAACTAAAATAACATGAAAACATTCACATATAAAAGTAATGTAGTTCTGTAATATATATATCTAAGTACATTATTCAGCCTAAGATTTTGGATAATCATATAACCATATTAGTTATTATTTATGTTCCAGTTTTTATATTTAAGTAACGTGAGGTATAACTACCAATGACGTCCAAACATGATAATAATTGTGAAGGATATATGATATAACAAGGAATCCTATAATAATGATAACATATAATCCAAAGTAAAAAACCTAGGGATACATGATCTCAAGTTTAATTCCATCCCATGTGATAAAATATTGTCTATCTATTATGGTAAGTGTGTAATACAAGGCGAATCTCCCACAACATTCCTCAAAAATGTGTCTAATCGAGTCCAATGAATTCATCCAAGGTGAAATGGGATATGTAGTGATTATGACCAACAGTATATCCAAGGAACCTAATATCCATAAACATCATTCTGGATCTAATTAGTTTATCCATGTCATCATCTAATGATAAATCATGGATCCTATGATGTCATACCAAACATCTAGAAATAGACAATGATTGGGTTCCATGGTTGGTATCAACCTTAGTAACCAGCGCCTATGAATCCGAATGGAATCTATGAGTGATGAAAGACATCCATTAGTAATACAAGGAAATATTAATTATAAACACTCTAATAGAACATTCATGGATCATAATCAAAGAACCTTATAATTTTTTTCATTAACTAATTATGGCCATGTAACAATTAAACCATTTAATAAGTCAAATGAACATTCCATAACTTAAATTAGTGTGATAAGGTTAAAGGATATTCAACCATTTATTAATCAATACAATACATATTCATTTTAAAATTTTCACTATGGTACCTTACATTATACATGGCAAGGGGTGATATGGATGTTCATCCAATCCATTCAATTACATCCAAATAGGTTAAGTCCAACGCATTGTAAAAAAGAATATTTAAATAGTTAACATGAATTGATTTAGTATAAATAATATCTTAGATGGGTCAACTGACACAAACATTATCATGGGATATAGAAATACGAAGTAAAGAGTAATTTAATTAAGAAAGGGCTTACCATAATTATCTTTAGGCCAATTAACACCCAAACCATGATGTGAACTCACATAAAACCCCAAAATGAACTACTATGGAATACTCCCTATATGGGGTGAAATAAATTGAGGTCAAAACATCCATAAATGATCAAAATTTTATTAAATGGTCATATAATATTGTTCTATTGACTATAAACGGGGATCTTTTTTTAATAAAGGACGTCGAATGAAATCGGTGGGTACCCATGACAATTATCAAAATGAAAAAACATGAGGGATGAGTTATTGACAAACTACCTAGTACCGGTAAGACTCTCCTCATCAAATATAATAATCTTTTATTTTTTTACTAGAAGATATCAGAATAGTGGTAAAATGCCCTAAAACTAGGGTATATTACCCTAAACCATTATAACTCATTCATGATAATGATTAATGAATAATGAAAAAAATGAATTAAGATCTTATCGATAGGAACACAATGATATGAATGGTGCATTTATCGGGATCTGGATAGACTAATGGGATAATATACAACAATTCGAGCTCATAGGGGAGATCCAAAGGAAGATATGTCTCCTAGAAGTGAAAATGAGACGTTGGTTTTTATTATAATATATTTAATGGTAAAATATCCGTTTTACCCAAAATATCCAGGCTTCATAGTTTGGACACATGGATTTCAAATCCATGATCCATCTATTATATGGAGGGAGAATTCACATTGTTAGGCCTCAAGATTTGGGATAGAATACCCCAAATTTAAAAAGCAACTTTACAATATTTTCTTTAGTTTTTATGGGAATGAAGGCCCTAATACATGGTTAAGGAAAATCAGGCACCCTGATTCACCCCACTATTATGGACACACGGTTAGGAGAGACTATGCAAGATTGGCCGAATAGTTTCTACTAAATGTGGATCCTTTTATTTTCCCCACAAAATAGGTTTATGAGCTACAAACAGGTCCCAAGCACATTTAAAACATTATAACATCACTAGCTGACCATATAATCTCCATAATAATGAATTATACAAAATTTAAAATGATCCATTCCAGAAAAAAATGGAGTGCATTTGGTCTTCCCCCACATAAAGAAACTCATCACAAATTTCACCTTCAATGGATGGTGAATCACTATCTGAGAACTACTATAGCCAATGGGAGCATACATTGTCCTCCCGCCTCCATGTATCTTCTTTAACATGTTTTTTCTGCCAAATCACTAATTGTAAGGTGGAAGATTAGCCCTAGAGAGACTTTGTTATTTGTTCAATGATGAATCATCATGATAATTGTAAAAATATAATACATGGAAGATATCATGCATTGAATGTTACATTTGAAGATGTAATAACCACTAGGATATTGTCATGACTCTATCAATTGTCTAAAAAGTTTATACATACGGAGGAAACTAAATTCCTTGACATTGTATTTTTCTATACCGAGGAATGGGTGATACTAGTTGGAGAATAAGATCCCTAACAACAAACAATAGAGGTCATAAAAGATGATATAAAATATGAATTCATTAAAAATGAGTTTTATAAATAATCTTCCAAATTATAGTAACCTACACTAATGTCTAATGATTGATAGAAGGACCAGTTTTGCTACCTCTCGTTCCGATAAACTAACACAGATGAACACACATCCTTCAATATATGGCCTCATTGGGAGCCATATAAATTTTCCAATGAATGATAATATAATATCTGAACATGATACGAATGACATCATTCTCCAACGAACCACTAAAATCAAGGATTCATTCTTAAATCATGTCCTATAGAAACTATTTCATCTGTTCCGGATTCCCTGTGCTTTGAGGTTAAAAGGATATGCTCATAAGAACCTACATAACAATATCTATCCACTATTTGAGAATCATTTCATGCTATGTAATGATATATTTTAGGATTCCGGGTCTGCATACATGATAAATCACTCACACAATATGTATCTTCTCTAGTAATGTAAGGTGTGGATAAATACTACTGGATCAAGGTTTTGCATTGGGTATTTCCTATCATGAGGGATCAACTACTGAGATCATTACACAATGACTATGTCCCCTAGTATAATCACATTTCAAAGCCATATACCTGAGGTATCCCAAAACATGATATATCATATTCTAGGCTTTGGAAGAATAAAAAAGTGGCGGATACAATCCATTTAATCATTTATTGAATGATATTCTTTCACTATTCAAACCACATAAACATAAGAGCTTTTTTATGTCTATTAATTGGTTATGTAAGGCATGATACATCATATACAAGACTGTGATAACATTGAGAGAACCTCATGAAACTCTATATATGGATAACATTTATAGAATCCTCCTAGAAAACTAAAACCCTCACCTTCTTTAGGTCAACATATACTCTTGATTATGTAATAATATGAGACTTGATGTGATATTTTTTATGTAGAAGTGAAATTTTGTTAATATAGAATCAATATGATTCAATATCAGTGTACTTAGAATAGTCTAAATGGTATTATCATGGTCACTAAGAGTGTGGGAATACAACATGATTTAATCCAATTATAACCAAAAAAAGGTATATAGATTGGGGTGGAACACCTTATTCATCAAATCCGTAAAAATTGATGATTTTTTGTAAGAATGGATGTCATAACTAGATAATCATAGAGACCATGTCATCTAAAAAATGTTGTGTGATGTATGTATGATGGTCTAACTCACACCTGATGACAAATCTATCTATGTTGGACCTTTGAAAACAGATTACATCTTTAGATATGGCCAATGTTATCATCTATCTGAGGAAGTGGATAGCAGTTCTAGAATGTAATATGGTTACGATATATTTACTCTATGAATAAATTAAGTGTTCAATCTTCTATATTGGTACAAATTATTGCGAACTCCAAGAGGATGTGCTTGGACATATAAAAAAATTATCCTCTAGATCCTTCAACTGCCTCATGAGCACATGGTTCATAGTATGTTCCGTCTTTTATAGTGGTATGGACACTATATATTCTCCTAGAATGAGATCAATAGAGAACTCTACCTACATATTACGAATTTAGTCAAATAAATCACAAATAAAAACATTCTTAAAATGAAAAACTACAGGAGGGAATTAAACCTATTGTAATCCTTGATCCTAAATAAATGAAATAGAAATATGGTCAATTTCACCACATATACCATAATTCATAGGTCCCACTCTTCTATCCTAGACCACCCACTCAACCTTGTGTAGATAACCGATAATCTTTGGTAATGTAAACAACACTCTATAGAAATAATTGTCTATCATGATAGGATATGGGACTAACCAATCCATCATGAGAATGAAATTGAAGACTATCATCTTGAGGAAAAATAGGTCCTTTAGTAACAATTCACTTCCAAGATCAAGGAGATTCCCCATCATTCTCTTAGTCCCTCTGAATGTACTCCCAACCATGTATTGTGGATCATTACACTAGAGTAACACAATATTTATATAATTAGACGTTCCATGATATATTAGGAGATGAAGCAGTGTGAAGAACCTATATCATATAAAGAAACAACTATACTGGGGTGAATAGAATAGTATCTCATACTATAAATGATCATGTAATCTGATCCAATGTTATCAGCTAGAAGGCATGAAAATTGGCTGACACACATCCATGTGATGCAGCTAGACTACCAAGAGAATGATAGATCTGATTAATTTGTTGCTAATCTGAAGGATTTCTATTGTGGCCATAACCTCCTCCTCGACCCTTCCTGTAAGTTCTACTTTTACAACTCACTTGATGCAACATAAAATAACCATCCCTTGATGTGGGAGTGGGTGTGGAAAACCCTCAACCAGAAGATGAAGGAATAGTTTTAAAATTTCTATGATGACTCCCCATATGACCACAATCTTGGCACTTCATAGGGGGTTTGTCACACTGAGGCTTTTGGTTCCCATGTCTTCCACATCGATATCACACCATATAGTTACATATACAAGTACTTTGGATTCGACTTCCCTAAGGATAGTCCTTGAGAGACCGTTTTCTACTACTGGGAAAACTATAGGTCTTCCTCGACACTGATTTTTTTAAGCTTAATACTAATGCCTTCCATTGGGCTATCCTCATGGATATGGGCCTAATTTATAATTTTAGAAAAAGTTTTTAGGGTAAATACATTCACCTAAGTACAGATGGAATACGGGATCTTATCCTCAATGTATATAACACGAGAAAGATCATCAGAGGCTTGAAGGAGCGAAAAGGATTACAACTCATTGAAACAAAGTAAATACTCCATAACTGACAAAAAACCATCTAATAATTCCGGATCAATATGGACCGGTCATCTATAAAAATCTCTCAAATGAAATTCTGATAGAAAATAGTCTAGTGGTGTTCTCTTACCATGTCATGATCTAGACTATTCAGGGAAATCACATCCCACCAGAGCTTGGCCAAGTCACATATAATGTTTGTATCAAGATAAACCCTATACTAAAGGTAGGAGAATGTTGCTCTTGTAACTCACACATCTGATATTCCATCATTGGTGCTAGTCATGGAGCACATTTCATGGACTCCATTAGACATATGAAACTATCATGATGCTAATAATCAGTTCCCATAGTCTGTATAGCCTGAGGCATATCATTTGGGTGTAAGGGTAATAACACTAGTAGATTATAGCCCAGCACATATAGAGAATGTTTTTTTGAAACCTACTAGCGCACACCATGGGGATGTTGGGGCAACATTGGTTTACAAATTCCATGAAAAACCTCAGAAAAATATTTTAGTAGGTAGATAACATTAAAGAAAGATTAAATACATGAAAGGGTTCCCTACCCATGGTTTACTATGCAAAATACACATATAGATTTCTAGGTATTGGGATGTTTTCATTGGTAATATTTTAGGGGTTATAATATATGAAATATACAAAGTACTTTTCCACTTCGTTTACGTGACAATATTTCATTTCATAAATCATGTTTCACTTTTATAGTTTTCATTTTTTATTTTCTTATATCATGGTTCATTTAAAATGGATCGACATTCGTAATGAATTAGAGGCCATATACCTTATAAATAAAATCAACACCCATTTAATATCATTCGAATGGAATGACATGGTAAATTACCCATTAAAACCCATAAGGGCCCATATACATCATGAATTGAAACTATAAATCAATCAATCACATCCAAATAAAAGTGTATATATATATATTTCACTCAATAATCAATGGAAAAATAGAAAATGAAAAAATTTAAATGAACCTATATGGAATGGAATATGCAAGGAATATAAATTATAGGTTCTTATGATGAAGCATAATTGATGATCTGTACCCTCATCTCAGCAGGCCAAGGACATAACCCTTCCTTGATAAAAATAAAAATTATTACAATAACCGTCACATAGATTATGGTTTACCCAGTGGTGAATTGATATTATCATTAATAGGTAAAATAGAAAAAAATTTAAACGTCTAAAAACCTAGCATTTCCCCCGATCATGGGTCAAATACATCCAAGCACGACATATAACCATGTTACATGAATCCAAAATAACTTTTCTATATTCTCTAAATAGTGAGGTATGAATGGAACCGATATGATACCACAATGTAACATCCCAGACTCGAAAACCACTTAGAGGTTCCCAAACCATAAGGTCCACATGGCCTAAAGCACATCTCCCTTAATGCTGTTGGTTGCCGAGTAATAATGAGGGACTAGAGTTTGTCTTTGGGGAGACTATTAATTAATTACTAGAATATACCACAACATAAAAATGAATTATTAGGTAGAAAGAAAAATTTGTATAATAACATATGGAATAATATATGAATACTAATAGAATAAGTAACTAAACAATTGATAATCATATAAAAATATGATTATATTATATGTAATGTATATATAAAGCTAGAAAACATTATTAAAAATAATTAGAAAATACATACTATAGAAAAGTATAAAAAGGAAATAAAAAACTATCCAACATTCTTAGCCTTCCCCATGTCATATTCTAAAAACACGATCATAATGAAAGTTCGAAATCATTTTTTGGAAGTTGTATGCTTCCATTTTTCTACACACGATTAAATAAAATCTTCCTAGGTAACTATGATGAATCATATAGGGTGTGAGATATATCATAGTAGGTCAACATCAATGATGTCTATAACATCCATTCCATGTACTATAATCTTAAATATTGTGTTAACATTATTATCTAAAAAGTAAATAAATGCATTGATGTAAATACCCATACACCTTCTACAACCACATCTGGTGTCTGAAAAAACATCCATAATATTTATTATTAATGTTCTAGTTTATATATGAAATTTACAGAAGGTATAACCATCACTGACATCCTGACGTGATAATAATAGTGAAGGATCCACGATATAATAAGCCATCATGTAATGATGATAATAGAGGATATGAGTAAATAAACAAGCCATCCATGACCTCATGTTTTCATCCAAATTATGTGATAAACATTTTCTATTATATATGGTTATGTGTGTAAAACAAGGGGAATCACCAAAAGCATTCCATAGTATTCATTCTAACCTCACACAAGGAATTCATCCAAGAAAATAGGAATAAGTAGTGATTTGGCCTATGGATGTATCCACCGAACCTGGAGTCCATAGATGTTATGGTATAACTTAGGAGTGAATCCAAAGAATATTATAATGATAATGCATGGATCGTATCGTGTCATATTGTAAACAATGATCATATTCCATGTTTGGTACCAACCATTGCAACCGACATATTAGAATCAGAATGTCATTTAGGAGTACAAAAAGAATTCCATAAAGAATAAAATCTTAGATCGTGTATAACCACTCCTATGGTATTGTCAAGGTCCATAAGTAGGGATCCATATAACTGATTCAATGATTAATTACGGTTGTGTAACAATAACACTATTTAAATAGTAAAATGTTCATTGTATACATTTCATTAGTATGGAATGGTTAAAGGACATCAAATAATATATTAATTTATATTGGTCATAATAATTTTTTTAAAACCACTCTACTACCTCCCATTAGATATGATATGGGTATCTACATACGTGAAAATAATCAATTCAATTACATTCAAACTGGACGTGTCTTATACATAGTAAACATTCCAATCCCCACATTTGAAGACCATTAATTAATTTGAATACTTACCATAGATGGGTCAAGTGAGACCAAAATTTTCAATGATTAGTAAGAAAAAAATTCAATAGTAATTTAATTTATTAATGGATTACCATCACCTGGGTCAAGACAAAGCACACCCAGATTGTGAAATCCATTCACATAACCAACCTCATATGGTATAACTAGATAAAACACCTTTCATTGGGTGGTCTACGTTTATTTCCGATCCTCTAGTGATGATCTATGTGTTAAACTTGGGGTACACAAATATAATTATAAAAATATTATTCTAGGAACATGAATTTCCTAAATCACTCCTTATGAAATCAGTGTTCCACCATGAAATTTTATAATATGAAGAAATTTGAGGGATGAGTTACAGACAACATATATCATACTCATATAACTCTCCTCATCCAACTTTAGCCTCTAAATTTTCATTGATTTAAAGATATCCTATGAATAGAGCAATTCCATGAAAATTTGGCATAAGATCTGGCACATAGACAACTCTATTGATAAAAATTTACATGACAAACAAATAAGAAAATTAATATGTTTGTGAGAGGAATCCCACAAGATTAATGCTACTTCCATTAGACATTGGACATACGAACGAGATAAAATACTACAATTTTTTCTTAAATGGGCGGTCCCAAGAAAGATATATCCAATAGAAGGAGAAATGAAAGGTGTCTATGAGTTGAAATAAATTTAAGGAAAAAATGGGCATTTTTTTTAAAATAACTAGGTATAATCGTTTTTTCTATGGTTATAAAAACCACACACCAATGATGCACCATCTCTTATATGGACATGAACTTTTCACGGTTAGGCTGAATGGGTAGGGAAATCATGAACCAACCATTAAAACCAACTATGAAAAAATTTAAAATGTTCTTTAATAGGTATGAACACCCTAGAGAATGGTTTGGAAAAACTCTGAACCCTAATTCTCCCCACTATCCATCCCTACAAGGATAAGGGAGACCATGCAAGCTGGGTCGAATGGTGTCACTAACCTTATGTCCCACTGTTTCTCTATTACGATAGGGTTATGAGATCCAAACAATACCCAGACACCCCAAAATCTTTTATAACCTCAATTGAATTCTGTATTAGGACCATAATAAAAAATTAGACCAAATATATAAGGATTTATTCCAAAGATAAAACCATGTTCTTACACCTATATGAGAATAATGATAGAATCTTCACAATGGAGGTGTGAGGGGTGGAAGAATCCCTTAATTCATTAATATTTTTATAAATTTTAATATTTACAAGATCATTAATGCATCAACTTATTTTGTATTCATCCATGAAAAAGATAAGTCAAGAGAGGGAGTATCCATTCCTAAATCCTATAATGAATTTATAAAATACTCTAGGGTATAAATTAATGAAAATGGAGTGTCTTTATGTGATTTTTTTAGTTCAAGTCAATAGATTAAAATGAAATTCAACCATTAGGGATAGTGTTCCGAATTGGTATCAACCTAAAATCTATGATGTTTATAGAATTGTCTTATATTTTTATTAATGTAATGAAATTGTAGTTTACCCTAAAAGGAATGAATTCACGGTTAAAGAACCCTCTTATACTATTGAACACCGTATCATGTAAAATTTATAGGTGGTATATGAAGATTTATTTGGTTGATCAATCGACACAGAAATCATTCCCAATATTGAGGGTGACGATTTATTCCTTATCTTCCTCTTCTAAAGGGTCTTGAGTGGGGATCCAATTTTTATGGCACTCAATATAAAAAATAATATTATCTAAAATATTGTGTGTCATAAATTAATTTATAAAAGGAAATTTTTTTGATGGGATTGACAAAAACATTGGATATTTCATTTTTAGTAGTGAAATTGAAGCCATTAAACCGAAGGGAATATACCCCTATTGTTAATCATTTCCCTTCGTGATTCTCATGGAAATTTTTAGAGTTTATGTGACCATCAATAATACATTTGATATTGAAATTATTTCTATCCATCATCTCCCATTGAGTAAAGATATATTCAAGCTTGGGAGGGGAAACATTTATATCCTATATAGTGTTAAATTGTTCTTATTTATACATTGGTAGCATAAAATGTGATCTAAAACATCATTAATTTCATAATATACCTTGAATAATAATTTTTCACTCCATTGTATATAGAGTTTTCCCTTCAATTTATAAAATGAATTTCAATTTGGATGCTAATTGATTCCATATTCTTAGATATATGGATAATATCCCGACATCCATGAATCACAAGAAATCCATTAATGAATTTTAATGGAATATGGATGATCGTGAAAATAGATTATTAAGCTCAAAAACAATAGAATTTTGATCAAATTTGTTCTTAGAGAGTTTAGAAAATAAATAAATAAATAAATGGATGCTTTATTTTCCATAATTTTTTGAAAGCACGTTAATAGTTTTATAGAAATGTTGCCATTCTTGGTGTTCTAGATCCATGTGAGCTATGCTTTAGTAGTTGGTGTTCAAGAAAGTTATAAATTTTCAATTAAAGGGGAGAAGTCATGGGATGAAATCCTACTGAATTTGTCTCAAGTTATCTAGGTAAATAGATACAATACACTATAACTTGGAATATGTGTATTAGAACATTATTTAAAATTCCAAAACATGACCTTAACATTCATTGATAATCAAAAAATGAAATGGACAAAATGGGGATTCACATGATAAAGGGTCGAGCTATAAATACATGCAATGGGAATAATCAAACTGTAACATAATGATTCCAATACATATTAGAAAAGAGGTAAATCAATGTGGCACAAAAGTGGTGATAATAATAAACATGAACATCAAATAATTATAAATTTGATAACATGAAGGCAATAACGAAATGTGGAAAAACATAAACCATGAAATCATAAGAATATATAAATGCTACCCGCTGAGATATCATAACATAGTGTTATTGAGATAATTTAGCATGAATCATATATTTATCTCATGAGTTAAAAAAAAGACCAATACGTTGTAGGGCCATATAATTCAATAACCACCCATACAATTCATATCTTGTACCTTAATTTATGTGCTACATGGATTACAGAAAATAAAAATTTATTTTATCACTGTTAACACCATGATTATGGACTGTTGGTAAAATAAATGTTATTACCCAATCAATTTGTTATAGATTCTTATAGGTGAATACCTGTTATTGTAAATGGGTATGGGTGTAGAGAACAAAAATTTTAGTCATGGAAAATGAAGGGATAAGACCAATAGTGTAATAGATGTACATAAATGTTCACGTTAGGGTTTAATGAGAGTTATAGGTTGTCTATAATAAATTGGGAATCATATAGACATAAAATGTATATGTAGTAACCTAGGAAAAAATGAACATGTGGATGTTGAACGATATAATATATATAATATAACTGAAAAAATACGAGGAAGAAGCTAATCCCTTACATCACCATAGTATTGGATTAGCTAAAGGTTATAATTAGAGGAATAATTAATATCTCAGTTTATGAAATAAATCTAGAAATTAAAGTGATATTTATAACAATATGAAAATTCTCAATTTTGATTCAACATGATATCTAAATAGAAGGTGATTGAAAATAAAATAAGAGAGAGAGATCCATTTCCTTGAGGGGTTCTTATAATAGCTTTAGATGAGCTTGTCTATGTATTTGGAACAACATGGTTGAGATTTAAAGAGGTATCACGAAAGGGAAAATATGATAATTTTGTTTTATGTTAAGGGGAGTGGGAGATTGGTTGATTATATATTTTTAAAAGAGAACTGAATTATTTATTAACATTTAAATTTATGTTTCGGACCCTATATTAAAATATAATAAAAAAATATTATTAATTTTTCCCATGGTTTCTACTAAATAAAAGTGCATATCCATATTTAAAAAGCATGGAACCAAAAATATTAAAATAATACCATTGGTTATGGGGAAACAAGTCATTCTCATAAAAATTTGATTTTAAGATCATATAATTTAATATAGGTTTCATAGGATTCATTAATGGGTTATAAAATTAATCGAATAACTTAAAATTTTGTTATTTTAGATATCATAACTAGTTTTGGTTATCTATTTCATATATAGAATTTATTAAATACATTTTCATTTATTATGATTCCATAATACAAAACATATATTTATAACGTATTTAAATTAAACCCAAAAAACATGACTATCATAGAATATTGTGAAAAAATAAACATTGGATAATTCCAACATTATGAGTTCAAAAATAATTTATAACTTATATAAATATTTTTCAGGTTATGATAATTATCATTTTTTAAAAAAAATCCTTATTTACAAGAAAATATATTTTTTTATGATGTAAACCACTTTCTCACCCATATAAAAAATATATTTACATTCATTAAATTATAATTTAATTTATATTAAAATAAATATTATAATAGTATTTAATGAAAATATATATTTTTTAAATATTATTCAAATTAAAAAATTGTATATTATAATTGGAACTATATTTTTTTAAAAAGATGGATTTTTTTTGTCTTTAAATGAATATATAGTTTTTATGAATTTTGTTATTCAATGATCCATATATATTAGTAATTAAAAGTGATCATAAGTATTTTTCATATAATAAAATATAAAAATTCATAAATTTAGTTTCTAGATACACTACATTAGTGAAAAAGATTTCGTTGTATTAAATTGAAATATTTCTACACATATTTTTGGAGCCTAGGGTAGAGACAACATTTGATTCCAACACAAGGTATTCCCTTAATTAATTTTATAAAATAATTGAATATATTTTACACTATTCCCACATGATTTCATAATGAAAATTCGATAACACTTAAAAATTACAACATATCCTAAATACAGTACAACAATTGGATATATAATACAGTGTTTAAACAATAAGTGTCTTAAAAAAGGTCTTTGTGGGGGATTTATATATTTTCACTATATTCATTTTCATTTTTTTAAAATAAATAATTAATGATATTTATTTTATTTTATTATGAAGTATTATTTATTAAATTAACACACTCTTATTGTTATTTTACTAGGGTTGGATGCATAAAACCTAGAATAATCGAGAAGCATTCTTCCTCCTTCCATTAGAAAAAAAAGAACCAAGGATTACAAGACTCTCGATCGATGTAGTTCAAAGTAAAGCTAAGGTAGTGACCCCTTTCAATAATTTTTTAGAGTGTTATGAAATTATGAATTATTTAATATTTATGTTGGACCTATAATTTTTGTATAATACCTCATTTTATTAAATTATTTACCATGATCATTCTTTTTTTATCTTTACTAATTGTGGATTATTGTACGCACCCCTGTATTGAAATTAATTGTTTATTAAATTTATTTCTCACATATATATCCTAATTGTATATTTTTTCCCAAAGTTATAGTCTAAAAAAGATAAATAATTTATTTTGGTCATTTTCTCTTTCATAATATTATTTTTCTTATTCATTGGGATACAATTCCATGGCTCGATGTTTCTGCATCGTATCGAGCCCGATCAGTCCCCCGATTTTTAGGTAGGATCATGCACGACAAGAGGAATTCCAAATTGGGGATGAAATAGAAGGTTTTTCACATTACTTGTGAATGGATTATTGATACATGATCAAAACATTGAATTGGATATAAATTGAGGCATGAAAGTGTTTGGAAGATCCTACAACCTTTATATGAATCACCATCATTAATTTTCTAGAAACTAGATTGCTGGAAATGGTGAGCTAGAATGAGGCCCTCAAATTCTTGGTTATTATAAAAACTAATCTAATGGTAAAAATATCAGATCAAGAGTGTGGATACAAGGAATATTATCATCTAAAACCACAACTACATGTTGTGTAGTCTGAATAAAACACGTTGTGTTGGGACATAATTGCAACTGATAGGGTTTTGTTGATTTATAAGTATCACCTACATTGTGGGACCCCCAAACCATATTAACCTTATTCGGGTGACCTTAAATGAACACTAGGATTATAAATTCATAGGAATGTTCAGAAACATGACATTTTCCAAAATACAAGTACAGATGTAATTTTACACAACACATACAGTAGAATACATCTCAACCCATAAGTCGAATGGAAACTATATATAGTCCACCATGTACTTATACGTGGGTTGGGAGCCATGTCAGAGTGATATAATGTCTGGGAAAATTTATTATAACATGTTATTTTTGTGTCCCCTATACATATTGTACCCATTGATTCCATTTGGGGAAACATCAACCTCTAGTATCCACTTCATTTGTACTCGGATTTTGGCCGGTGAGTTCCTATATTATGTTTTTTCACACATAAAAAATGGATATGGACTTCATAGTGGTTCATGGAATATTATTTGAGAGGTTTCAAGAATTAAGATATGTTAAGACACTCTCGATGATGCCAGTTATCATACATGATCAAAAGAGGAAATAGAGTGGCACATTCCAACATTGATAGGAAATGGATTTTATTTCAATCTATATTGTAAAACCCTCTTATTGGTCAAGGAATTGGTCCTCAGGAAACTATTATATTGGGATCCTTTATCTAGGAATGGTATAGGTCATCTATCTACTATTAGAGTTCCACCATCCTATTGTAATATGGAATGGGTCCTCTACCTATCCACCATGTGACACCCTAATGCGGAGACTGGTCATTAGTCCTTGACTACAAGACTATAACCCTCTACCTAGTCTAAGAAAGGATTATTTATCTAAATTTTGAGTTTTACCCACCTATAGTATCAGAGTATAGGGCCTATACTATCGGATTTTCACCCTCAAGGTGGTATGTGTATGGGTCCCATACCGACCATTAGTGTGGAACCCTCCTGCTGGGTTGGGCATGGATCGTTCACCATTTACATGAGTGGAACCCCCATATTGAGTATGGTAATGGGAATTATTGATACGTACTTAGTTGGACCCTATAAATGTACCATATCATGGTACCTACATCTAAAGATTGTTCCCCCTGACTATACGACACAGTGTCAAGGTATGTATGGACTTGGATTGTTCTATTGGGTAGACACACGGGATGTCAGGCATCATTAATAGACTTCTTGAATTTTTTTAACTCTTTTCCTTGGAAAGGCTCTTATATTGATATCCCTTTATCTATATTTTTTTTAATTGTATTGAATATATATATATATATATCCATGTTGTTTCATCCTGTATACTCTATTGATTTTTTTTGATTTTTTACCATTTATCTATTCCTATCGTGCCTCTTTTCTCCCCAGCAATTATTATTTTGGGGCATTGAAAAATTTATGAATATACTCCACCATTTACAGTATTTTCCCAAACATGTCAAGTCTTATACAAATGGTAGACATGTTGACAGTGAATATAATATATCCTTGGGATTCTTGGTGTGTTGGACCACATATGGTTGTCAATGTTTGGAGGTTAAGAGATGGGATCTCTCAGCACTGTTACATTCTATTTTTATTTGGTTGGGACATAAATTAAGTTGTATGGGTAATTTTCCCTCCACTTTTCTAATTTCTCTAACCCACTCTTATAATCCCAAGAGGTTTTACATGCTTGTTTTATATTCCAGCTATTGCATATTTTCATTATTATTCTTATGAACATATATAATTAGAGGGTTGGGTATGTTCATATACATAGATTACAAAATTTCCTACAATTTATGATATTTTATTCATCATTTTCGCCAACCATGGGCCATTGGAGGCAGGATTGGGGTAGTTTTGGCTCGAGCGCAGGTTAGGGCTGGGCCTTGAAAGATTGGTATCCTAGGTAGTTCATTCCTTGGGATGGTGTTTTGGAGTAATTACCTCTTTAGTATTTGGATAGGATTATGAAAAATGTTTCAATGTGTATTGAGGGAGATCTTAGACTAGTGGACACAATATTGGGGAAGGGTTCAATATTTCCATTCACTATGTCCATGAATACCAACATTTTCGCTTTCAATACCATTACATTTGTTTAAAGGATCAAATTGTACATTCATAATATAATATTGATTCTTTTATTGTAATTATTTTGTATACTCTATATTATATATATATATATGATTATTTGACTTTGTTACATCTTTATTAAAATTTTAAGATGCATCCCTGATGACAACCATCTTGTTTACCATATTTGGATCATGATGTTGATTTGATGAGTGATGTGGCCTTTATTCAAGTTAAATCCTGATAGATACTTCCTCTAGGTGGTTAGGTAGTAGCACCCCACATTTTGAGAAGTAGATCCTACCTCCAGATCAAGATAAAGAATTGCATAGGTTACTGAACTCTATTAGTTCCTAGACAAGAGGCCATTGAAGTTCCTTGGCAAGCCAGATCCTTATTAAATAATGGATTGGCTAGAGTTAGTGGTCTAGGATTTCATGATCATCTAGAAACTGATGGATTTAGTGTTTCCACTGGGAACTTCCTTTTCTATGTAGTAGTTGGGAACTAGTTGATTCTTGTTACCCCGATGCAATATGTGTCCACCCCCTTGTGGTTCAACATCCATGATCTATTCAATGCGAGGTAGTACCCATAATTATTTCACTAGGATCAAATTTAGGAACATCTTGACTTGTAGAATAGACTGATGAATTTGGTTGAATTCAGACAAAGGTTCATATGCCTTACACGGTACTCCCTTGACATGATCTGGGACTTCAACTTTTGGGAACATATGTTTTAGTAGGGACTTCACAAAGAGATTGTTGCTATTTTGGTATCCCTAAGCATCCCTGCCTATGATGGGTCACTTAAACAGGCATTGATAACTAAGAATTTCCATGGTTTATAGAAAATATAATTTGTTTTCCATATTTTATAAGGAAAATAACATAAAATATTAAAATCAAACCATTGGTTATGGGTAAGAAAGTCATTCTTTTAAAGAATTGATTTTGAAAACATAAAATACAATATAGTTTAAATAATATTCATTAGTGTTTTAAAAATGTTATTATATAACTAAAAAAATATTCATTTTAAATTATAAATATATTCTTGTTTTTTTATTTCTTCTATAGAATTTATTACATAAATTTTTTCTATTATATTTTCATAATACATACCTAATATTTATACCACATTTAAATTTCACAAAAAAAATTGACTATCTCAAAAAGTTATTAATAATTCAATATTTGATAATTTTGACAATATGATTTCAGAAATAATATATATTTTATAAAAATATTTATTCTTGATATGAGAATTTGAACCATTAAATAAGAATCCATATTTACTAGAAAATAGATTTTTTATGATGCTAACCAATTTTTGACCAATAAAACATTATTTTTGACTTCATTATATTGTATTATCTATTATATTAATATAAATATTAAAAGAATATTTTATGAAAATTAAATTAATTTAAATATTATATAATTTATCAAAAAGATTTTTAATAGAAATAATATATTTCTCAAAAATACTAATTTTATTATGTTATGAAAATATTGTTCTTATCAAACTCATTATTCAGTTGTCTATATATAGTATTAATAAAAAGGTATAATAAATATTTTACATATAAGTAAATATTAAATAAATTCACCTCTAGTGTCTAAATACATAACAATAGTTACCCTATTTATTAAATTTTTGTTTTTTAAATATTTCAAAATATATTTTTCAGATCCATACACTAAGATGACATGTGATTATGAGGAATGTTGTTCCTGAAATTAATTTCGTAAAAATATTTCATATATGTTATATTACACTGATATAATTTCACAATGAAAAATAGATAATTTTTTAAAAATATCATATCAAAAATTCCAATCCAAAATTTAGACCATCACATAGTGTTTAACATTGTCTTGACCTAAAATAGTTCTACTTGGGGTGGTAAGATATTTTGAAAATAGGTTGTTTCATTTAGGTAAAATAAATAATTAATGTTAATTTTTTTAATTAATTAACTGGTTTTATTTTTCCTATCAATACCATCATATAGATATTTTCCTAGGGTTGGCTGCATAAACCCTAGGAGAATACTGAGGCATTATTTCTCCCATTGGTGAATCACGAATGAACAATGATGAGACTATGGATCGAAGTGCATCAATTGAAATGAACCCTATAAAGCATTGGTTATAATTTTATTTAATGAATAATGATCAAATATCCATCTAGGACTTAATTTTTGTAATTTTTCTCATTTTATTATGTTATTGAGAATTATCATCCCCTTTCTTTAATATATACTAATTGTACACAATTTCATGTACCCATTTATTGAAATTAATAGTTTATTAATCTTTTTTTCTTAAATGTATCTCCCCATTGTATATTTTGGGTATGAATTCTTAGACTATGCATGTTATATAATTTTTTTGAGACTTTTATCCCTTATAATATTCTCATTCTTCTCTATTGGACTATGGGGCCATGGGTCTCCATTTATGGGTGGTACTAAACACGATAGTGATCCTAGATTTTCTGAAGGACCAGAAGAATTCCAAATCATGGATTAAATAAATGGTTTTTATTATTGTGGATGTATATTTTGTTGATCTTGGATCTAAACTGGGACTTGGAGTTGATTGGAGGTGTGAAATATCATAGTGGACCTTGTGGGATTCCTAGAAATCAACATATTCAAATTTCTAGAATTCAGATGGATGGAAACATTGCATGATCTTGAGATACACCAATTTAATGTTTTCATACAACTAATGTGATGGAAGAGATACCAGATCTGATGTTTGGAGGCCAGATGTAATTATTTGGAAAAATCATGACTGGTCACTATGTAGTTTGATGAACACATGGCATGTTGGTGCTCAGCTATATCAGCTAGGTTTTCACAGAATTATATGTATGACATTCCACAAGGGACACCCCCACATAGTAAAAAACCTTGTGATGGTCACCTGACCTGTACTCTATGAGTACACGGGCATAGTTATGTCCATGAACATTTTTTTATGATGTACCTAAATACAGGAAAGGTTACAGAACACAACCATGGGAAGATGACTCATCCTCGAGTATCAGAGAATCTCTCTGTAGTCTACTTGTATTCCTTGTACTTCTACATGTTATGGGAGCCACGTGTTAGTGAGAACATGACCATAATGAAGTGATGGAGCATAGGACATGAAGTTCTCCTAGAAATAGTTTACTCGTTGATTCCATTTTAGGAAACATCTACCTTCTATACCCCTTTCATATGGACTCAAATTTTGTACTATTGGAAGCCATTACCTTTTTTACACACACAATGTAGTGATGTACTTTTTAGTGGATCTTGGGAAAATATGTGATATTTTCAATGTAGTATTAATTTTTAAGCCACAGTTGACAATGATTCTGATTTGGGAGGATAACCAGAGGAACGTGAGTGGAACCCTTCTATTGGTATATGGAAATGGTTATTTTTATATCTATAGAGTGGAACCCTCTTACTGGATAGAGAATGGGTCCTCAACCAGCTGTTATAGTGGAATCGACTAGTTGTGTTGGGTATTGGTCATCTACTAACTCTTATTATTACACCATCCTACTAGGATAGGTATTGGGTCCTCTACCTATCCACCCAGTGGAACAATAATGCGGAGAAAGGGAATTATTCCTTGACTATAGGTGTGGAACATTCTATCTAGGCTGGTAAAGGATCCTCTTTCATATATCTGAGTGTCACCCTTTAGTAGTATCAGTGTATGGGTCCTCAACATCTAGAGTTTCACCCTCATGGTGGAATGTGAACGGTTCCTCTACTAACAAGTAGATTGGAACCCTCTAGCTAGGTTCTGAGATTGTACACTATGGTAAACATGAGTGGTACCCTCTAAATATAGTCATATAATCTGTCCTCCTGATATTGACTGAGTGGAACCCACTTATTGTAGTAGAGAATGGGTCCTCTATTTGGAGATTTTTTCAGACGACTATGTGGCACAATTGTGAGGTATGGCATGATTTCTGATTTTTCTATTGGGAAAACATGTGATATTTTCAGCACCATTGATGGACCTCGAGAACTTTTGGCCCTCCATTCCTAGGATGGGTTGTGAGATGGATATCCACTTATCCTTCATTTGGTTTTATATGAATTGAATATATATATATATATATATCTTTATCCATGTTTTTGGATACTATATACTCAATTTATTTGGGTTGAGCAGTTTATTATCTATCTATTCTTATGATGTCTCTTTATTCCCCC
Source organism: Viscum album (assembly GCA_963277665.1). Lineage (NCBI taxonomy): Eukaryota > Viridiplantae > Streptophyta > Magnoliopsida > Santalales > Viscaceae > Viscum > Viscum album. The sequence continues at coordinate 2,036,109,309 of OY728164.1, forward strand.
TTTATATTTTGGGGAATCCTACTTTGTTTATGTATACTCACCCAAACAATTCATGTCATATAAAGATGTAGGATTGTTTGACAACGACTATAGATGAGATTCTATATTGCGGGTGAATTAGACCATATATAGGGGTTGATGTTTGGTGGTTAGGATATGGGATCACTCAGTACTGTTACATTCTAGTTTTTTAGGGCAATAAATATTTTTGGTTGGTGTTGTATCTTTTAATTTAATTTTTTCCCATTTTCATACAATTGTACATACTAGAGGTTTCTTCAGGCTTGACTTATATTCTAGTTGTTACGTCAATTTTTTTGTTATTACTCTACACTTCTATATTAAGATGGTTAGTTTCGTGCCAATAGTTACTTTAAGAAAATTCCTTAAATTTAGGATATTCAGTTTTGTTCTTTTTTCCACTCACTCACCAATGGGTGTGGTCTTGATGTAGTTGCTGCTCCAACCAATGTTATGGTCATGTCTTGATAGATTGGTATCAAAGGCAGTTCATTCATGTGAGGGTGTTTTTTCTAGTCCCCTTATATGTATTAGGTTGGAGTTATGATTATAATTTCAATATGTATCGAGTGCACCTATCAGGATATGGGCTCCAGTATAGGTGTAGAAACCAACATATCTCTTCACAATGTCTTTGACTACCTGATATTTGGGTTAGCATATAGAGACATTCCATGAAATAATAAAATGTTACATGTCTAATATAAGATGTAGTCTTTTAAAATCCTTCTTCAGTGTTAGATGAATTATATTTATATCTGTTCTCATCTAACTATTGTAAATATTGATTAATTTTTCATTGTGTGAATCCATGATTCCAGCCAGCTAGGTAACCAATTCCAGATCATGATGAAGATCCAATGAGTAATGAGGTATCAGTTTAGGTTCCATCCTGTGAGATACAATTTCGTACTGGACAGGTATTATCACCACCACCAATGGAGCAGTAGATAATAAAATTAAAGAAGTATGATTATGTGATAATTATTTTTTCAATCAATGAGTTCTCGTGATAATGGATATTGAGGTGCCAAGGTTATCTAGATCCCCAGGTAGAAATATATTGGATAGCTTCAGTGTCCCATTTTTTCTTGATCATTCATACATAGATGGATTAGGTGGTTGCACTGGAATATTTCCTTTCCCATGGACCACTGAGGTTTTGGTGGAGTCTTGTTTCCTAGATTCATGATGGGTCAACACTCTCAAGGTTCGAATTCGTGGAGATTTTCTATGGGGATAAATACAATGTTTCATGTAATGGGTTTTAATTCAGTAGCATCTAGAGTTTCATCAGGGAGGGATGAATGTGTATGAGTAAGTTTCAAGGTTTTTATACCATATGTGGTAGTTAATTGTCATGATCTAGGACATCTACTAATATGGATGGATGTTTGAGAAGGGAATCCACGGAGCGATCTAGGATAGTGTGGTACCCTTTTGCATTCCCACCTATGTTGGGGAGTTGGAACAAGAACATGTGACATATATTTTCTTATCTAAGGGGCCCTATGAATATGGATCTAGCACTTTTGGTTATAGATTTGAGTTTTCTACAGCATCAATCCAACTATAGTTGAACAGATCTCTGCACAAGACACTTTTCTAGTATCTTTCTCGAGCACATGGATAGGGGTATCATAGAGGACTAGAGAATCTTGGAGAGGTGAGGTTCTATTTTTGTTATGGGTGAGGTTACATGGAGCATGCCTTTATTATTAGGAATACTAAGGAGTACAAGAATATTGTCGATATGCCTCCATGGTAGAGACAACACCATGAACTGGGATCCCTTAGAAAGGGGAAAATTCATTAAATAGGGATTTCTGATAGAATAGCTATGGGTGAATATCTATGATGATAATCAATATGTGTTTGGTGATTATATTTTATTATTCAACCACCACCAATAATAATCCCATGTCAGGCTCACAGAGATGGTGGTTGGGGCTCTGGATAGCTACATGTTAGGTATTTTTGTGACCCAACACCACATTAAATGATTAAAGATAAGATATATGTGTTATAAAGGATTTATTTTTTTATTAGAGCTAGGTTCCATTCATTCCATCATCCTTATATTAATGGTCTGAGAGATGGGGCTCCCAGTAGTGGATTTGGTCTAGAATATTTTTGTTGAGGTTCTTACAGGGAACACATATTCTATATATTTTATCTTCTGTAAGTGAATGATATTTCTTAGTGAAGAGAGGTAAATGTTATAACTTTGGTTATTCAAGACGGAACCCTATAATGTCATATTTGGTATAGATTGTTTTTCCATGGTTTGAGAACAGATTGGATGTCACCTCATTTGAGTCAGAAGCATTCGCACTAATGTGATACTATTTACCTTTATCATTGAGAGAGATATCAATGAAGAAAAATAAGGTCTCTCAAGAATTAGGATAAATACCATCACCTGTTAGTTGGAAATTGAATCCATCGGTGTAGTAGTCTATTCAGGGATTTTTGTTGCTTAATTTTTGTATTTCTAAATGGATTTATTCAACATGGAAGTTAGGGTACTATCTATGAGGCAGGAGATAGTGTTTTTATAGACATGTATAACATCGATACTCTGATATCAACTATGTAATATTAGTTATCCTATAACAAGATCAATCATTTAATGTCTTAGTTTGAGGAAATTATAGCGAATTGTTTCATCATGCCCAGTGTGTTCCCTAGGAAGCTCAAATATTGTTCCAGAAAAAGTTAGATGGGAACATTCTACTTCAGATATATCATCATTTCACGAACCATGCCATGAGAAAAACATGCAACCATTTCTCTAGATTGATGGAATCTTTAACATGTTTTGAGGTTAGATATGGTCATCAATGACCAATATATGGTCTAACTACCTCGAGTTGAGAGTTCGGGAGTCTAATTTTTCAAAGATGGTGTTCAGATGTCACTAAATTCATTATGAGTTCCCAGTGATTCCCTTTGATGTGATAAATTCTCTCACCATTATTATGTAACTTCGACCAATATCTTCCCACTGTACATGGACCCTATTATTTTTGTATTCAAAGATGACATACTCGTCTAATATACATTATGTTATTTGTAAAGAGAGAACATGAGGATGGTATTAGATTTGATTTTGGAGAACCAGATTAATGGTAAGATCTTGATGTTCCAATTCTAGATACCTGAGGTTCAATTCCATAGGAATGTAATTTAAAATCAGAATTTTTCAATGGACCCAGCAATGATTGATATACTGATTTCCTAGGATCCAGCCTAGAGTGTTTCTATGGTAAAATGTTTTCTTATATTGTATAGGTACTATCAGAGGTTTTTGCAAGACTTCTCTATGATTTCAACACATTGATTTCCCTAAAATTGAAAGGGAAATTGAGAACATCAACTTAGTAGTACTAGATATAGTTTTAGGTGTAGAGGATGAGGAAAATGAGTGATATAATGTTGATACTATAAATAAAGGGCATGAATTCCTTAGTTAATTATGATGATTAGGAGCTGGTCTTGGCTACATGTTGATGTAGCAAGACGAAATTATCGCATACATGTCAAGGTAGTTGATACATCCTGAGTGGAACTATAACACTCATGAACTAAATCATTCAGTTTTGTTTTCGCCCTAAGGATGGAGAGATGATACATTCTAGGAGAGTTGTTTTAAGTTTACATATGCCATATGAGTGTTAGATTCATCATCACACATATATACAAGAACTCGATAAAAAGGTTATGGATAGAGTTTCTAAAGGTCTATGTCATTGAGAGAGTCTATATGTTAGGGAAGGGAAATACGGTAAAACATTACCATTGTAGGAAGTCTCATTCTCATTTGGTTTAGGAGGATCTTGAGCAGTTGGCTTCCTTGCATCTAACTCTAGATTAATAGAAGGGAACATCTTTTCATCACTCGATGTTGTTGAGTCCTCCAACACTCGAGTGTCTATGAGAGTCCAAACTAGGATACATTTTCTACGACATCTTGTGTGACATGAAAGACATAAAATATTCACCATATTTATTTTCTAATGAAATGAATAATTTCATTACTTTTTTGAGATTGATGTTGGACCCATTCAAAAAATGAGAGGAGGTGGTGTGAGTGTTCCAAACATGTCATTTTCATGTACATATCACTGAAGAGAGGATGTAGAGAGGCCTTCAACATCAATTTTTGGTGGATAGATTATGATGGATCACAAATGAGGTCTTCTCATTTTTCCTCTCTTGTCATTGGGTAAAGGATGAGTTCTAGGTAATTAAACGTTTATTGCATCACATTGAGACTCTAGAGTGAAGATGGGATGATATATCCATGGACATTTTGAGAGGAATTCACCAAATTGAAAAGGTCCATGATGCTGTTTGGAAGATAGTTAACCAACTGAAAATGTCAGAACCCATTATTTCTGTATGGGTGATGTGTTCATTAGATATTTTTTGTAAGATGTATTTATAGAATATTTTCTCCATCATGGGGTTCCCTCGACTATTTTGTCCCGTCAACATGTGTGGTTTGCTTCATAGTTGTGGGGATGTCTACAGAAAGAATTCAAGACATAGATGAGGATGTGTAAACCCTTTCAACTGTAGACCAATGCGCATTTCGAGTGATTTTTAGGTGTTGGAGGATATTCATATAGCGTCTATTATAGAATTTGGAAATAGTTGGGTGGATAATTTTTGCTTCATAGAGATTGCATACGAGGTTACCTACCACTCTACAATACGCATAGAACCTTATGAGTACATATAGTAGTGACCAATTCAAGTCTACCATGTACAGGATAGAGACCTGTGGGTCATTTATTTTGGGTCCAGAGTTTGTGTAGGTGGTGAAAAAGAAGGTCCAGTTTATCCAAGAGTAGATGAGGAAAGCCTAAAGTATGCATAAATCATAAGCAGATTACCATCGTATGATATTGGAGTTCAAATAGGGAGACTACATTTTCTTGAGAGTATCTATGTGAAATTGATTGTAGATATTCATCTATAGAGGAATGAATTTCCTAAGATCATTTTGGACATTTCAAGTCTTATAGAAGGTTGGTGAGTTTTCTAAATACCTCTCCCTACCCCCATAGTTTGAGTGGGGTAACACCATCTTCCATGTGTCACACCCTAGGAGATACACGCATCACCCAACACACGTGATCCACTGTAGTGATCTAGACATCATGGTTGGATCCAATTTTATAAAGCACCTAGTTCCAGTTGATGATTGAGATTCGACCCCGTGTGGATAGATCATGCCATTGGTTTGGGTATTGTGACAATACATGAAATATTTTGAGATCTCCTTGTATTGGGAGAGACAGATGCATTCTCGGTATCATGATATATTAATTTAATTTTTTTTCTTTTTATGGATATAAATCAAAAGGAGAAAATGATGTAGAGAACTTTTTTCCATATAAGACTTAAAAATAAATATATATATATATTTAGAACCAAGTATTGAGACAGTGTGTGATTCAAAGACTCTGTGTTCCCATAATTAATTTCATCAAATATCAAATATATTTTATATTATTAATTCATTATTTGTTAAATAAAATGTGATAATTATTAACTGTAATCATGGTTAAAAAATAAATGACCGCGGTTCAGTTTAAAACACGATCTTTTCCCTAGGTTCTACATAATATAGGAAAACACGTGGAGTTTGGATATTTCAACCACGAATATGGTTGTTTTGTTAAAATGAAAAAATAAATATACTTATTTTAAATAATTAAATGAAATATTTTTTTCTTATCAATACACTCTACTAGATAGTTTCCTATGGTCATCCAAATAAATAGTAGGACACACAATATGTTACCTTTCTACTGAAATTGGATAAATAATAACAGAGGGCTACATGACTATAGATTGAAGAAAATTGATGTGTAGAAAATGCATCGATCCCACTCAATCATTGGTGAGAATTTTTGTCAATGGTGATCAATCAAATATCTAGGTATGAATATTACCTTTTTAATTCTACCTCATATTATTAAATTTCTGAGATTTACCAATCCCTTCTTTTTATATGTTGCAATTGTAGAATGATTCATGCATGCATGTATTGAAATTTACTGTTTATTTCGTTGTTTTCTAACCTAGATATCACAATTGTATATACTGGACAAGAAATATTTGATTATTAATTTTGAAACCTCTCTTTTTTAGTGTTCTCCATTATACTCATAGTGGTTTTTATCATTGGGTACGCAGATGTAGCTCAACAATTTCTGGTGGTGCCATGCCAAATTAGATCCCCAAAATCATGGTGGGATCACATATGTCAAGAAAAATACTGAATCAATTATAAAATAAAAGGTTTTATAGCTTGTGGTTGAATGGTTTTTTTATCATAGTTCTAGATATGTAATTTTAGATTATATGGTGCATGAAGGAGTGATGTTGATCATATGACCATATTACAAATCAATGGAATCGATTTTTGAGCATCCCGATGAACAAAAATGCTGGGAGATAATGTGGCCAACAAATTTTTGTTGGAGAAACAACATGTTCGTAGGTGGTGATATCAGATATGAAGAGTGGAGACCAGTTAAATGATTCTATAAAAATAGATACTACAATCGCTTTATTCCAAAATACAGACAACATGTAGAGCCTTAGTAGCAATAACATTTCGTTCATGGTATTATATTAATCATATGACATGTGGTACCCCCAAACATTGTGTCAATATTGTGATGGTTACCAATTGTGTAATCCAGGAATTCCCAGCTATTGGCCCGCCCAGACACATACCATGTGCCGAAGTACATAAACTAGAGAAAGGATACATGACATGGCCAGGAGAAAATAAGATAAACTCTGGTAGCTGGAAATTCTATGTTGTCAACCTAAATTCCATTTTATCTTACAATTTCCAAGATACATGTGCTAGATATAAAAGGTCCAGAGAAAATATTGGAACCAGAAGCCTTATGGGTCCCCTACATGACATGTGAACCTATATTCCTTTATAGGAAATTTCAACCTCTTGTATCCCATTTTTTGGAAATATATTTCAGATCATATGTAGCACATACTGAATGTATTTCTATATAGAACATAATGATTGAAGTCATAGTTGATCATTTGATATGATAAAATATTTTCTAAGCATGACTCTTATTTAAGTGATTCTTGAAAATGAATGTGATTAAGAATGATCACTAGAGTAACTAGAGTGACACCTTAAAAATGGGATAGGGAATGGGTCTTATAGGTATCTATAGAGTAGAACCCTCTTACTGGGAAGGGAATGGGGTTTTTATCAACTCTTAGAGTATCACCCTCCAGCTATGCTAGGAATAGATCCTCTACTAAATATTTGAATTTGAAAATACTACTTGTATATGGAATGTCTTCTCTATGTATCTAAAACGTGGAACCCTCCTATAGAGAAGGGACATGGGTTGTCCACAATGAGTTTGGAACCATCTAAAAATCATTGAAATGGGTCCTCTATCAGTAATTTCAGTGGAAAAATACTGTAGTGTTAGGGTATTCGTCCTAGACTACTAGACTAGAACCCTCATGCAAGGCTGGGAATGATTCCTCTTCTGACTATTAGAATGGCTCCATCAACCTAGGCTGAATATGGGTCCTCTTCCATTTACATCAGTGGAAACCTATTACCGAGTTTTGGAATTGGTTTCATAGATATCTTCTAAGAGGAAACCATCTATTGTACAAGTGCAATGTTACTCTATATAGTGATTTTCACACTAAAATGTGTGGCATAATGATGATGTGTCGTTTGATGTGCCTGTTTTCTATTGGATATATGCATGAGATAATGGGCATCATTGATAGACTAATGGAATGGTTATAAATATTTTCTTGGGTTGGGATCTGATTTTGAGACCCCCTTCACTAATAGTATAGTTTTTTTGGTTTGGGTATATATAATTATATCTATATATTTGTGGTTTGATACTATTTACCCTCTTGATTTGGATTGATTTTTCTTCTCCCTATCCATTCCTGTAATGTCTCTCTCTAATCCCCCAATATATTTTGGGAATCCATCTAGGTTTGTATATACTCAAACATATGTGGTATTTTTCTACTCATACCATGCCTTATGTGATGATAGACATGTTGGCGGTGACTATATATAAGCTTATAGATACTTAGTGCATTGGACTATGTATAGTGGTCAGAGTATGTAGGAGAGGAGATGGGCTCTCTCAACACTTTTACTATCCAGTTTTTTCTAGTTAGGACATATTTCAAGTTGTTTTTTATTTTTTGATTTACCTTTAATTTTGAATTGTTTTATTCTTGTAAACCCTTGATGTTTTTCATTCTTGGTTTATATTTTAGAAGTTTCATATTTCTCTTATTATTCCACTACAAATATACATTGAGATGGACGGGTGTCTGCATATAGGAACATTCAGAAAATTTGTCGCATTTAGGATATTCCTTTCACCACTTTTCTCCACCCCTATCTTATAGGGGAAGTCTTGATGGTTTTTGTGACATAAGACTTGGTTAGGGTCGAGTCATGATAATAACCCCATGTTAGATCAATGTACTCTCTAAGTGTAATGTGTGCAATGATTTCATTTTCTTTTGGTTGTTCAACAAACATGGTTTTGTCCCATGATCTAGATAACTGTTAACTTCTCTTATAAATGGTTTTCTTCTGGTGACTTTTATTGAATTTCAATTTGGTCATGGTCATGTGAAAATCCTTGTGAGTCCATCTACCTCAAAATCACTTGTAATAATTATTTATATGGTCTTACCAGATTAAAATTTATCCAAACCATTAATATATATTTATCTTAATAATCACTATATAAAATAAATATTATTAACTGTTAATTTTCCAAATAGTATTTTCAAAATGATATTATATGAATTAAAATAAATATAAATATCTAATGTAGCCAATGTTGTTTCTATAACTAAATTATATAATAAGTCAATTAGTAATTTAAAAAGGGAATTCAATTTATAGATTTCTAGGTTGTCATAACAAAATTTTGGGGAAAATAGAATAAAATACATTAGATACCCCCTAAAAAGGGGGATGACTGGAATTTATGATCATCACCACTGGTAAGGAAAGTAGGAAACATAGGGATAAGATTATATTTTGAGTATATATTTTAAATTTCATCGATTAAACATGTATAATATTCATATTACTTTTTATGGATATATATAAATAGTACTAAAACATCAAATTCCAGATATTATTCCATCATAGTTATTTATTTGATTTCTCATTAAAATGATTTTTAATTGAAATATATTTATATATAGAATTATATGTATAATTACATGTGGTATTATATCATAATAACAAATTTTTCACCACCTATAATGTTAAATTTATGAAAATAATTCTTAATAAATGTAATTTTACATTATATAATATATGGGTTTTTAATAAGTATTATATATAACTATATATAACCAAAGTTAATGGTATCATTTATCATATTTATGGAGAGTAGTATATACAAAGATATTTATAGATGGTATAAAAGTAAATATTTTAAGCTTTAATTGTATTATATGGAATTATCTAAATTTATAAATGTTGTTATATATTAAATTCAATATTTTATACCATATTTATGTAGATTTAGATTGTAAATATCATTTAAAATATTGATATATACATGGTTTTATAAAATAATGAAAGTATTTAATGATTTCTATTATATAATGTGTGATGTAAAATTAAGAAAAAAAATTAGAAAATTTTGATTTTTTAATAAATTTTCAAAATATTATTGTGTAAAAAAGTTTAGATACTCTTTTGTGTAAATTTAGTTATTATTTTTATAATTTGACATTAATTAATATATAACCATCTCTAAAAAAATTGATATTTTGAAAGGAGAAAAAGATTAATTGAATATTATATTATAAAATTATACATATTTATTGTAGAATCCTTACACATATAGAGTCTATATGGAATCATCACAATCTATCATTCATCACAATCATTCATTCAATATAGAATAATTTTTACGATACTAAAAAAATGATTATATTGATGAAAAGTGGTGGATGTGTGTTATTCATCAATCGTAAAGAAGATGTTAATACCCGTTAAAATTATATATAAGAATTATGAAATTATTAGCTTTTTTCTAAATCTCCTCACAGTAATTTTTGAAATATTACAACATATAAATAATCATGTTTGATTTCTTCATTGGCTTTCCACTATGTCAACACTTCCAATATCACACTTATAATTATCTAGTCATTAACCAATACATATCGATGGTCACCTTATTCCTTGAAATAAATATATTCATCACAATATATAATGATGTAAAAAAAGTTGGTATTTTTTCACTGTTCATATAATTGACAAAAAAAATAATTAAAAATAATTAAAATTGAATTCATGATTTTATTTTTCATTTTCTCTTTCAATATTAATGTTTTTCCAATATGAAATATTCTCCCTAATTTTTTATCTTAGTAGTATATTACAAATTTTCTAATGAAACATTAATTATACACAATTTTGTACAGAAATAATGTTATAAATATGATATTTATATATTCAAATCCATAATTTGTTAATCCATTAACATATAAATAAATTTTTCTCTATTGGTAGGAGGGAATATTACATATTTGTTTCTCAGAAAATTAATTTTACATTATTTTTCATTGATAATAAGATAAAAATATAATATTTATAGAATATAATTATTAATTTATTTCTCCATAATAATTGAAAAGTAATATATATTTTATAAATATATTTATATATGATTTAATGTATAATTTAAAAAAAATACTCTGATTAGATATGTTTTAAAAATTATGAAATACTTTATAAGTAAAAAATTTTAATATATAATTTTTTTTGAAATTTAGGAAACCAAATTTGTTTTTGTTTGTGTTCTTATCCATAAATAAATACATAAATAAAGATAGATTTTGTTTTTAGTTTTGTAAAAACTATTTGTGGTTACCAACATCAATTAATTTTCAAATGTTATGGAAAATTTTTCTTCTAGTACAAAGAATATTTTGATGAAATAATCTTTTTTCAAAGCACGATCTAATATCAATAATAATTTTAATTATTTTTGTTAAATAATTAATGTTCTCTATTTAGTGAAGAGTGCAGTGGATGAGATTCTATAGTAAAATTTTACTTTACACATTAATGAACTATATTTATAAAATATATATTCCGTTGTTATTATCATGGAGAAACAAATAAAGGGCGATATTATTAAATTGCATATTTATATCTTATTATTTATATTATTAGAATAATTTTTTTCGCATAGTTAATGAGATATTTATTTTTTACCTAAATCAATAAAAATATATATGTAAAGTACCATGGAAAATACGTAATGTAGTGATATTATTATTGATTAATAAATGAATGATGTGATTATTTAAATATAATATTTTATATTTTTAGATATTGGAAATGTATAAAAGAATTTCTAAAAATGATTTGATTTTAGAAACCATATTCAGTGTATATATACACCAAAACAACATATTCTTATATAATATAATTCACTAAAAATGGATATAAAATAATCGTTACAGCTAAATTTACTAGACATGAAAATGAATATTTTATTAAAATATTTAGATTTGGTGCATATTAGAATCAACTAAGGTATCAAAAATCAATTCATTTTTGAATGTAGGTAAAACAAATAAATGGTTATTTTTTAGATTCAGTTAGTCTTACAAATTTTTATATATATCCAATCTTTTTTTATGCTAGACTAATTTTGAGAACCACGATGAGTGGTTGATAATCCTTTTATATATAATGCATTGTAATAATTTTCTAGAAATTATAAATTTAGATGATATTCGTTATATAGTACATATATATCTATCATTATAAATTAGACAATGAATTGATATTATTATAAGGGAAGAGTTAATGATTTTATTCTATAATTCTCATATATATAATTTTGATCCATTATGAAAGAAAACCACAATGCTAATAAATGAATTGATTTTGGAAGATCTTCATTGTGTTTATATAGGCCAAAAAAGATCATTAAATATAATATATTGTATTATGAAATAATATAAGATAATCATTGAGTTTTTATTACTAGGATTATGAATGAATTTTAAATTAGAATAAATTTATTTCCATTTTATATACACAAGATGTGGTTTGTAAAAAAATTCATTTTTTCATGTAGGTAAACACAAAAATGTTTCTTTTGAGATTAAATAAATCTCATAAGTTTCAATTACATCCAATGAGATCGTATTATATATACCATTCTAAAAATAGAAATCAACTAAAAAATGTAATTGCAAATATATATTAAGTAATTTAATATATTACATATATCTATGTATGTATTATAAAATGAATAATCTATATATATATATATATAATTTTTAGATGTTCTATAATGAATATTTTATGGTAAATATTATATAAAATATATAACTCGTAGAAAGATACTGCACCTCTCGAGTAGAATATGGATATTTCTATTTTAGTGTTGGTGATCATATGGAAATTTCCTATAATATTGATTTCAGATTTCAATAATGATCTTTTATTTATATAAGTTTTACCTTGGATCATGGATTCATTTCTTCAATATTGGAAACACTCATTCAGGAATATGGATTTTGAATATTCGACGATCAAGAAGCCATCTATTAGAAAACTAATTTTTTTCAGACCATTGTAGCTCAAAAAAATAATGGAAAAAAATTTTAGAGGCTTTTCCTTGTCTGGAATCACCCACGGATGAGTTTCAATAATGTCCCACTCCCCTGTTTCCCAGAGAAGGTTCCATAATATGATGCGTAATTTTGTATAAAGTAAACTGAATAATTAAAAATCATATCACACAATAGAAGACCATTAAGGGTCTAGGTTTTTAATAAATAAATTCCAATAACATCTTCCAAAATTACTATATAAAATTCAATATTTAATAAGCAATTGTTCGCCAGTTTATTGCCTCCACAAAAGAATTACATCACAAAAAATTGATAAAACTATAAAAATTATTATAATATATATGGTGAACATTAAAGATTCCTAATAATGAAGATTAAGAAATATAGAAGAAAACATTAAAATAATATTTTCATGAATTGATATTTTTTTTGAAAATACAATAAATTACCTAAAATTCAAATAATATTTATCAAATCATTGAAAATAAATAAAATTTATGAAAGAAAAATTTTCATAAAAAAATTATATTTGTAAAATATTTGGGTATTCTCCTTCTAAAATAAAACATTTGTTGTAGATTATTCCCTTATACATGGAAGGAAGTAATTTTAAAAAATAACATAATTCCACTAGTAATAGCTCAAATGGAAAAAAATTTCCCTTAGTTATTATGTGTTCACTCACCGTATCATAGAATTAATGATACTAATTCCACATTCTAAAACATTTTCTATAGAACTTCATTTCCATTTCTAACCAAAAAAAATTACAAATCACAAACATATAATTATTTTCTTTTCTAAGAAATAATATTTCGTATAACATGTCATAAAAAATAAAGAAAAATTATTTTATAAAACCATTTAATATAATCAAATTCATATAAAAAATATAAATATTTTAAAACTATAATTTTATTAAAAAAACAATATAAATGTGTGCATGATCTCATAATGTGTGGAATGTCACATATGAGCTAGTTAATAGTCATACCTATCCATGAATGACATTCTAGAGGATGAAGATGCTTGTTTTTACATAAAATAATAGCATATCTTATAATTTCTCATAAAATGATAAGAATTATAATGGAACACATGTAATTTTGTAAACAAGGGGATTATAGGAAATGAAATTTTACATAAATGTTAAACATTAATTTGATGGTTGAAAATATAATTTATGATTTATGAAAATATTTAATCAATACTACGTATACATAAAAATGTCTATATGTATGAACATATATGTATATGTTTATATATATATATATTGTCTAAAAACAGTTAATATATAAATCCATTTGAACCTTAGGTTTTAGGAATTATTTTTTTAAAAGATATCCCAAATCTCATCTATTCAAAAAACTGGTCATCATATATGTTTATATATTGAGATATATAAAAACACACACACAAAAACTCACAAATATATAATTGTAAAAAAAATAATTTCAAAAGATAAAACAATCCCTTAAAAAACACGGATTTTAGAAATAAGGTATATAACATGTACCCCTTTTATATATAACGAAATTGATTGATATATATGTGTATATATTCATGTAATGACACACACAAACACACACACACAGATATATATATATATATAAACTTTGTAAAAAATTAACAAATTAAATAAAGAAAAAAACCCTTACTTGATTTAGAACAAAATACGTGTTGTGCGTTTTTGGAATTTCGAGCAGAATGCATTTGTTCCTTTGGGAGGAACATGGTTGTGTAACATTGAACATAAATAGGGTTATATATAAACTAAAAATAATAAAATATATTATTTATTCAGTTCATGGATAAAACTTTAGAGAAATTGGATGGTTGATTGGTTATATATATATTTTTCTCATCGGATTCTGATGGATGCTATAGAAAATGATGATTATAATCCATCTCAATGAATCAGTTTTATATATTTACAAATTGATCATGTTGTTTTAGAAAATAATTATTCTCATATGGTCCATAGGGGATGTTGACTTTGATTGGGGAGGGAGTGTCGAAGTATATCAATTTGAGGAGGATAAAAACAATAGTGATAGTTAGTGGTTTGGAGGGAAGGTAGGTAGAGATGTGGCTTGAGAATTCTTATCATCGATGGTGGTTGATGATGCTTGATGACGGTGTCAACAACGGTGGTGCTCTAATAGTGGCGAGGTCTAGGAAATTTTAATGGAGTGTTTAGTGAAGAAGAAAATTATCCTCCAAACATTTGATTTATTTTTTTAAATTTTTATCATTTTTTTGGGCTTCACATTTTCCAATACCCTTGTTAACTTTTTTCCTTCTTGTCTCATCTGTATGTAACATTTCAAGCATCTATATATCACCATTTACATTTTTTTCTTCATGATTATAAAATAAAATACATATAGATTTTAATAATTATAATTATATACAATTTGAAAAATAATATATATATATATAAAATAAAATAAAACGATGATCATGAATCAGTGTAAATATATAATAATTTATATATGTTATATCATGTATTAAAATATAAAAAATAATTATATATATTTATAACAAAATTTCTATATTTTTTTAAGCATAAATTCGATATATATATATATATATATATCTCTTTTTAGCTTTTTTTAAATATATATAAAAGTATTTATTTATAAATATAATGTGTGTATTTAATTTTTTTTTCAAATAACATATTTTTAAAAACATATCAGAATTTCCATTTATTTGTAGTCAAATTATTATTTAATTTTATAAATTTGATAAAACTAAAACACAAAATTTTATCATATTTTAAAAAAAATATCAACTAAAAATAATAATTTTCTAAAGAAAATATTTTTCCCATGATTATTATTAATATTATTATCATTAAAATATATAATTAAATAAATTTTTTGAAAAAAAGAATATATATATATTACAAAAAATTAATAAAATAGTTATTTTATAATATCGTTTTAAACAAATGAAACACATATTTGAGTTTAGAATAATAATTTGAAAACTTATAAATTATATGTATAATTAATTATACGTATGGTTATTAAATTATTCAGAACTCATGATTTAACATATTATTCTCAATGACAAAATTCCCATTATTATTATTATTTAGTTTTAATTATGAATAAATCAATTTAATAAAACATTTATATAATAAAAAAGCTTATAAATTATCATATGTTACTTTATTCCCCCGCAAAAGAATTGTGTCTTTGTATTTTGATCGTGCACACAAGGAAGATAATTTTTTCAATGACTACATATTTAAAATTATCAATTTAATTCTAATTTTCCAAAATTATTTAGACCCTTCTTCTAATACCGACTGTAATGACCTAGACCCTAGTTGCCAAGAGCTGGTTCCAAAATATGATGTGTAATCTTTTTATATAAAAGAAATTGAATAATTACACAACATAACACCCAAAAAAGGACCATTAATAGTCATGGTTTTGGAGAATTATCAAGGAACACAATTAATTTTGTAAATAAGGTGACTATAGGAAATAAAATTATACATAAATTTTAAACATTATTCTGTCGGTTGAAAATATCAATTATAACATCTAAAAATAAATATTAAAGATGAGTAATACTTAAACATTTATATATATATTCATATATATATATGAATATATAAATTCATATATATTTGTATATATACATAAATACATATATATATATATATGTATTGAAAACATTTAAAACATAAATCCCTTGCAACCATAGGTTTAAGGAATTTAGTTTTTATAACAAAACCCAAATATCATGTATTCTGTAAAATGATGGTAATATATTTGTATATACACATTTATAGAAACAGACACACACAAACACAAACACACACACACATAGATATATATATATATATGAAAAACAAAAAAAATTGATAATATAATATAAACTCTTTAAAAACACCGTTTTTAAACATTACGCTTAAAACAGGAACACATTATATATATAATGAAATTGAATGATATATATGTGCATATATTCATGTGTGTATGAATATATATATATATATATATATATATATCACCTTTGTAACAAAAATATAAATATTGAAGAACTAAAATAGAACCTTACTTGATTTTGATTCAAAGAGGTGTTGTGGGTTTCTAGAATTTTATGCTGTAGGAATTTGATCCTTTTAGAGGAAGCGACTTGGTTAACATTGGATGCAAAGAGGAGTATATATATATTAAAAATTATAACATATAATATTAAATTATTTCATGTACGGAACATTATATAAATTTGTTGGATTATTGGTTATATTTTTATTTTTCTCAATGTATTTGGAAGGAAGTTGTGGAAGACGATGATTATAAACCGAGTCATTGATTTAGTTTTATTTTATAACAATTCCTCAGGATTTTTTTTGAAGAAAACGAGTTTAATATGAGCTAGGGGTGAGGGTGAAGTTGATTGTGGATATAAAATCAAAGTCTACTAGTTTAAGGTGGATAAAAATTAAGGTGATGGTTGGGGGTTTGGAGGGATGTTAGGTCGAGTAGTGGACCAAGAATCGTAGACGACAATGGTGGTTGAGGTCACCAAATAAAGTTGTTCCCCACGATGGTGCTCTAGTGGTGACGAGTCTTGGGAAGTCCAAATGGACGGTTGGGGGAAGACAAAAATTAACTACGTAAAATTTAATTTCATTTTTCTTTTATTTGTTATCATTTTTTATTTCACGTTTCCCATAAACCCTTTTCACCTTTTCCATTTTGATATTTGTGTATGTCACGTTTCAAGCATCTCAATCTCAAAACATACACTTTGTTACCTGACGATTATAAAATAAAAAACATATATATTTAAAAAATTGATAATTATATAAATTCTAATAAATCATATATAAATAAAATAAAATAATTTTATTATCATTAATATTTATAAACATATACTTATATATATATATTTAATTATGTTTTTATATATAAGAAATAGTTATATTTATTTAAAACAAAATATGTATCTATTTTTTGAAGTATAAATATATATAAATATATATATATATTTATCATTTTATAATTTTGAATATATATATATATAATTTATTTCTTAAAAAAAGGTCAAATAACATTTTAAACACATATATGAAAATGAATTTCACTATAGTAAAAAAATTATTTATATTTATAAATTTTATAAGACTAAAATATAACATATTTTCATATATTTATAATATAATAATACTAATAATAATAATAATTTTATAAATAAATATTTCTCCCTTATTATTATTATTAATATTATTATCATTTTAATATTCTTTTAATGTTGTTTTTTTGAGAAAAATAAATTCTATTTTACAAAAATAATAAAAATAGTTATTTTAAAATATCCTTTTAAAAATATATAAACCATATTGGCCTTTTGAATATTTAGTTGACAAATTATAGATAAAACATATAACTAATTATATGAATTGTAATTAAATTAATTAAGAAACATTATTTCACAAATTATTCTCAATGAGAATTGCCAAAATATTTATATTATTTGGTTTAAATTATAAATAAATAAATTCAAAAAAAAAATTATATATTAAAAATAACCATGGAAACATAGGGATGTTAATATTTTCTAATCCCCATGTTTAAAAAAAAAGGATGATTTAGGCTTCTCGGTTGCTTGGGATCTAGATACATTGTTGAAAATAATTTAGTAATAAAAATTATATATTATTGGGTGTGTCAAATATTCAAAGGGACAAAAATAATGGTCATTATCGAACTTCAAATCATGGATGAAAAAATCTTGGGGAAGAAATAATTGAAGGATGAACCCAATGGGAAATACTTCTTCCATGTAACTATTTAAAATCAAAGTGATGTTGATTCTTTATGGAAGAATGGGAGTATTCATCAAAATCAAAAAGAAATTACATATATTTGAATTGGATATACAATTAAATGCCTTTACTCAATGGAATCCAATAGTAAATATCTGGGTAAGGCTAGAAGGTCTAAATATGGTGTATTATCATCAAATATACTTAAAGATCTTGATACTTGTTGTTTTTTCCCCTAAAACATTATCATAATACTCTTAATAGCGATATGGGATTTCATTCTAGAATTTTTGCGCTATCAAAATTGACATGAAGGGACATCATATGATAAATTTTATTTCTAGCGGTCACAATGTCATGGTAAGAATTAAATATGAATTTTTTCAACCATTTTGTGTTGTTTGTAGAGCTGTTAGACATTAAATTTCCAACAGTGGTGTTATTCATAAGTAGGTAAATCTCCCCCTTGACATTAATTCTTGGAAAGAGGTGAATTAAAATAATAGGGGGAATTTAATTTATTTATATAATGGCTATCATAGACGGAAAGTGGATCATGGGAAATCGGGGAGAGAACAACTAAATTTCATTGATTTGATGAATAAGAGTCGAATGTGTTGGGATACTCTTGTTGATGAAGAAGACAATAATTTTGCTGAGGATCTCACCACTATAAATAATATCATGTAACCAACTATTTTCAATTCCAGAGGGAATGTGAATAGAGAATTAATATAAAGGAAACAATTTATAAATTTAACATTATTTAGAATGATTTTTTAATCCCTACACGATGAACAACCTTGTTATTCTTCTAGAATAAAACTTTTTACATATATTTCTGAGGATAATTCACTTTGAAGGCATTTATTTGTTTCTTCCAATATTGACGATCTTATAATGAGAAATATGTAAGGTTATGGAATCATGTTTAAGGAGGATGCATCCCATTTCTTGATTTTTTTTAATATGAAATATAGGTTTTAAATGAGATTATGAATAATGATCACCTCAGTTGAATGTATGATAAGATGGTCAAGGTTTATGAGTCTGTTTTTGATCGAGACATCCCTCATAATGGTTTTTTGAATGGAATATGTTGATAAAAAATAATGTAATTCTACAAGTACTCAAATGAGTATCATGTTTGGATAAACCACTTCTCTATTTGATAGTCCCCCTGGATCATCATCTATAAAGGATATTAGTACATTGATTGATACCTCTGATGGTTATCCAGCAAATTCTTTGGGATGGAATATCAAAGTAAAACCTCACATTCATGAAAGCTCTACACAGGATGGGACGATTTCTAACTATTCTCATTCATTTAATAACTCGAAATATGATGCAATAATGATGGAATTTTTGACTTCTCCTATAACTATTTACATACATGCTTGTCTTTCTTTTCTGGATAAACTATATGCATGAAAAATTGATAAATCTATTCCCAATTCGGTTTTCATCTGACATGTAATTCCTCAGTGAAATTGTCATTGTCCCATTAATCAATTTGATACTATCAAGGAAGTGGGAATCTTCATTAGTTATTTCTTATTAAATTATCAACTAGGAAGTCTAATTAAAGATGATAAACAAATGGTTGAAATTAGTAGAACACATAGAATTAATTATTCCGGTGTAATGAAAACTGGGTATCTGGATCCGAACACCAGTTTAAATGAAAATTATGTTTTATAAGTATCATAGATTGGCCAAATATGAAACAATTGAATCTCATAGGATTTTCATCTATAAAAACAAGCCTTATATAATAGAAATTTTTTTTCACAAGATGATTTATTATGAAATATTTACTTCCCCTAAAAAATTAGGATATCAACTGGTTTTTGATAACCAATCCAGTTGTAATATCAAAAATAATATGGGTTTTTTTCATTTTACACCCAATAGAGACGAATATGTAATTAAAATATGTTGTATGACCACAATGAGATATAATTATTTGGGTATGACTAAGTTTTTTTCTCCCATTTATTATTATAATGTTTATTAATTATGAAGAGACCTTTGGTTGAATTTTCATACTCTTAGGAGCACTATGAGGGGTTTTTGGAATCATCATGGATATTTCAATTTCATTCTTAATCTAGAATATATGGATGGAATGTCCAATTATTCTTGTTAAAATATATACTTTTTATCTTTTATAAATAATTGTAGTATTCTTGATGTCAAACAAGTTAGTGCTAAAAATAATTCATATTTGAAGCATCTTATTACAATGGTTTCTATTAGATTGGAAAACGATTTCATTAATGGTGACACCCATATTATTTTATCAATTTCATGGTCCAGCCATTCTATGATAAAATAAAAATAATTTTCATGTTTTGGAAAATCTTATCACTAGAGAGAATAAGAAACATTTTCTATAATGATTTAATAATTTCAGTAATTTACATCTGAATTGTATAAATTGGTTCAAGAGACCTGGAATTCATTATGAATCAAGGTATATTATTTGGAATATGTTCTTATGTTTAATGTTATTAATAATATATTAAAAATTCTGAGTTATGATAACTTTAAGGACTCCATGGAAAATATTATTCATTTAGAATAAATTCATCGAAATGTTTAATAATGTAATTATAGTGTGGATGTTTTCATATTTTTTTAAGGGAAATAATATTATTCATGATATCAACATTATTTTAAACTTCAATGATTTCATTAAAGAGTATATTTTAATGTTAAATGTATCAAGGAAGGTGATCAAAATAATTAAATTTTTTACTCTATTCAATAATTAATGAATATAGAAAGTCGTATTTCCAATCTAAAAAATGATTGGGGTTTCCTTGGTAACAGAAAGGATTTGAAATAAAGAAAATTTTATTTTTTTTAAAACCTATTTTATGGACCCAAAATTACTTTTAATCTCATGGGAGGTATGATTACCCAACTTATTGATGATAAGGACAAGTCAAACACACTGCACTTCACCTTGATTTTGAGGTAAATAAATATGTTATTGGATTAGAATATTGACGTTATCTAGTCCTATATAGATTTACTAATTCATTATTTCAAACATATTGGGATATGAGTAATAGTAATTTTTATAGGCTTTCCATTTTTTTTCAATGTTGGTCTGTTGACTCAGCATATCAATGCTTCGATCATTAATCTCAATCCCAAAATGGATAATGGTAATGATATAATTTTATTCACATGGGTTTCTATTATCAATGTTTATAAAAATTTGTTGGTTAAATCATTTCCAATAGGCTCTTGAATGTTTCAAATAATTTTTATTCCAAGACAGAATAGATTCAGAAAAGATAGAACTATTTGGGATTGTGTTATTACATACTAGGAATTCATTAATTTTCATAGGAAATATAACAGATGTGGTAATATAACTCTCAATCATGAGGTCATAAGGTATTTCATACCTTGTACTGGGACTTCATTTGCAATGTTTCAAACCATTTTGGTTTTTATGAAACCATATCAATTGGGTAAAAATTCTTCATTGTTAAAAAAATATTTATATATCTATCAATGGATCCCATGATGTATATTTATCTTAGATCATAGTTTTTTCAAATAGTTAACCTCTATAAACATTTATTTTTACATTGCTAAAGATTAAATAAGCAGAATATTAAAAATTAGGGAAAATAACAACAAACAAATTCCCATCAGAGCTTCCAAAGGCCACGACGCCCTCTCAATTTTATTATATTATGTTCGAATCATTCATTTCACTGATGGGGAGAAAATAAATTTCAAGAAAATTATATATTTACTACTTCATTATGGTAAAGTATTAGGGTATAATATATGTTGGAATAAGTCTACAATTTACTATGGATGAAATATTACTACAGTTACGAAAATTAGTTTTCATTAGAGAGATGATAATAAGAGAATTTATGTTTCCTTTCAAATATCTTGGTTTCTTAAATTTTTATGTAAAAACACATTTCGACCATTGTTTTCAAATTTTTATTCAAGTCCGAAATTATTTTTCTTCCTAGAAAGGCCATACTTTCACAATGACTAGAGAGGTTAGTCTTATCAAAATTATGTTACTCTCCAAATTTGTTTCATCATTTATATTTTGTGGATGGAGGACTACTATCATTAAGAGTTTCAACACCATAATTTAAAACAATTATGGAGTGGAAGCATTATCTAGATGAAAAATAAAAATTTCCTTGGGTATAATGATGTAAGATAATAGATCAAGTTGGGTTTGTCATTAAGAAAGATCAATATATTCACTAAATAAATGCTCGATACCTACATGTGATGACTTATTAAGGGAAATCTGAATCCCTCTCTTTTCTGAGATAATGCATTTGAATCATTCTTAGTAGTGGGAATTTAGATGATGTATATTATCTTATTGGAACATCTATAAAGAATGATTTCTATGAAATTTCATTTTTGAATTTAGAATTTTTGTCAAATATCAATTCATCATTAAAAATTGTGTTGGTAACTAGACATTTAATCCTATAATAAACAATTTAATCTCTCTTCCTACAACTTTTGATACAAATGTATCGATTAGAGAGATTTTATAAATTTTATTACATATACCCCCTTCGGCTTTCAAGGAGGTGTTTTTGAAATATAATTTCATAAATTGAGATTATACTTCTGTTTTGAAAACTGGCTCTAACGGGAGGGTTTCTACAAAAGATATATATTGAGAGTTTTTGCAAGGGAATACAATAAAATTGGAAAAATATTTTAGAAGAACCTTTATTTTTCAATAAATTTTCTCAATGGTAAGAGAATCATCTATTACAAGATACCCAATGATGCAATTTGAATACTTTTTTCATTTAACAATGTTTTGATGGGATTTATGTTTCCAACATAGATATAAAATTGATCTAATTTTCATTGGATGTTGAATTTCACCATCCATGTGTAATTCTATTACAGATTGCTTGGAAATTTTAATTCCAAGATGAGATTGTATTCAGCATCACATGTTGCATGTATGAATATGAAAATATTATAGAATCAAACCAATATCTTCATTGTGTAATGTTTTGAGGTTGTTCATTATATATAGAATTACTAGAAGAAAAGGATTCATGAAGGAACTACATTGACTTTACATTCATCAATGGATCATGCTTTTTCAAATATAAAATTTAAAAATGATATCCAAAAAGGGTTATTATGATAAATAAATTCAAGATATTAATTTGATAAAGAATCTTTGTATATTCAGTAATAAACATCCTCCATATGGAACCCCATAAGTCATGTGGAAACCTCCATATCTAGAATAGATCAAACAAAGTATATATAGTGAATCAAAAGAAAAATCTGGCCCCTATGGTTATTGTGTGATATTTAGAAATCATTGTGTAGGAACTATGGTAATCCTCTTCGAACCATGAAAACTCATGAAATATCACGATGATGAGATTCTATTTATTATTAATGAGGATTATGTTCAAAAAAAATATTCTACCTCTATTTATGGATGTACTCTTCCTCAAACACATTGGGTTATTATATTAGAAATTATGTTATTCATCTTTCATGGATGCTAACTGCTAGATAGACCAACAATATGAATGATCATTACTCTATGAACTACATCATTACATATACCTATCATGAAATAAATCACTTAGATTATCAGATTTATAATGAAAGGGTTACTACTGAGGGGTTCATTTGAAGAAATGATCATCTAGATGAGCTTTTTTATTTTTGGAGTCATAAATTTTTTAAAAAATATTCCTTCTGAGTTTTTTAATTTTTCTTATATTCAATAAAGGATACATTACTTTTTGGGAAATTATCATTATACCACAAAAAATAAAAAATTCATGGCTAAATAACTAATTCATTACACAAATTACTTTTCATTCATCGATTATTTTACCCAACAATATGATATTTGTTTCATTATTTATTGTTTAATTTACTTCACATACTTTATTATGTATAGATATTAAGATATAATATATAGATTAAAAAGTAACATTATAAAAAATTTGGAGATGTTCAGTATATATAATATGGATGGTATTCCAGAAAACATTATTTGATAACAATTATTATTATAGAATAATGGATTCATTTAAAAATCATTCATATTATGGATTAGATTTTTTGAATATGAGATTCATATTTTTAATATATAATGTTAATATATTTATATATATATCATACATATTTAGATGCTTTCATTTTATATCAATGTAATTAAATGAAATTTTTTGGATAATAAAAATACCATATTATTTAAAGTTAAATTTAAAATAATTATTTGTTATAGTCTGATGTTAGAAGAAGTATTATAGAATCTAATCTATTAATGATAGAAATTAATTTTATATCAATTCCTTAAACTGAAGGGAAATTTATATTTTATAATGATATTAATACCAGATCATTCAATCTAATCATGATCATTTAATGTTTTTTCCAATTCTAACAAATGAATATTGTAAATCTATAAAATATAATATATTTAATCTTATATTAAAATATGTTTTAATATTAATTATATTAAATGATTATTTTATTGGTATTATTTTTGAATAACAATTTAATATTATATATTTAATAGCACTTTTATTATAGAATCTTGGTTATTATTAAGGATTAATATAATGTATAATGTTTGTAAATTTTATTACAAAAAATATTTCATATTGATTGTATTAAATGATATTTCTAAATAAATACTAAAAATATTTTTAATATAATAAAAACATCTCATTATGGAAAGTATATATTTATTCATTATATATTAATTATATAGATACCATATTTTCTAAATATCACCCACAATTAGCATTTAAATTAAAATGAATGTAATATACTATAATAAGAACTACTATTAAGTAATGTATAATATGAATATTGTATCCATTTTCTTAATATATAAATTAATTTTTAAAATAACTTTTATTATGTTGAAAAAAAATTCCACAATATCTGAATTTATTTTCTTATACCAACAAAAAAAATTGTTATTTTTTTATATACAATGCTTTTTATATTCATAATATACAATGATTTAATAAAAAAAATTACTATAATTTTTTATTTCTATTACTATTGAAAAGTGAATTTTATTTTTTAGGGGTTTAATATATAATATAGTTTTACCCTATATTAATTGAAATAAATAATTCCATGTAATATGTAAATGGTGAAACCAGGATAATTCCAAATATAAATTTTTTAAAATAAGGGTAAGTGTTGTTGACCATTAATATTACATTATAAGGATTATATTAATGTTACAATATGTTATTAAATTTAAAGGGATGACATGATAATCATATATTTATGGGAGAATAAGTTCCAAAATTTATTATAGAGTAAGATTTGAAAAATATATTTATGTTAATGGACATAATTATTGGTCATAATTTATTTCTGTAAAGGGTTGGATTTTGTTTATTCTTTGTAATATGGTTTTTGAGTAGTCTTTTATACATTTAGAGTTATGGATGTTGTAAAATGATCCCATATTTCTAAAGATGGTTTATACTACAATTACATTAGCTTGATTACCAAGAATAAAATCCTTAAAGTCCAATTAATTCAGTAGTCTTGGTTAACCATATACATACATGTCTCTTTTATTGCAAATGAATACATTAATTGAAACATATTTTTTTCTTGTGAGGATAAATTTATTCC
Organism: Viscum album; assembly: GCA_963277665.1. Classification (NCBI taxonomy): domain Eukaryota; kingdom Viridiplantae; phylum Streptophyta; class Magnoliopsida; order Santalales; family Viscaceae; genus Viscum; species Viscum album. The sequence goes on from OY728164.1 coordinate 2,036,135,473, forward strand.
ATATAGTATATACATGATTAGTATTAAGGAATTATTATTAGAATCATGAAGAAAGAATACAAAATAAGGGTGACATAAAATTATCAGTAAGGATAAATTATAGAGGAATAAGAAATGAAGTAATGGGAATAATAAATTTTGTATCATAAATATATGAAAAGCCATACCACGTAATCAAATGAACTAATAAGGGAGTGTATACTCAATATAGAAAGGTAATAACAAGAGACACATTACACTCAAACAACTAGATAAGGGAAAATCAATATAGAATGGAAAGAAACTAAGACACGTTTCATTTTACCCCTGAACTAAGAATGGAATGAATCCATAGATATGTCAACGTAAAATCTCTGGGATATGCAATAAGTGAATATAAAAGTGAGAAATTATTAGTTACTGGATGTGGTGTCTGAAGAATATGAAAACCTATACCATCAATATATTTCAATACACAGATTAAAACTACAGGTATAAACCTATTTAATTTTTACAACTAATTTTTATCATGAGAACCACTTGATGCATCGAAAGATTATTTAATGTTAATTCCTGATAATCATTTTCAGTACAATGCATTCCTCATATCGAATAATCAAAATAAGTAATATTCCTTATCAAATATCAATATTTAATAAAATATACATAATTATCATTTTTTCTCTAAATAATAAAATAAATATCACAGTAGATACCATATATAAATTGTTTTTTATTATATATTAATAGCAATGAAAAATGAAATTCATATTTAGGAGAAATTAAATTTTCAATGATCATAAAAAAGTGAATATTTCAAGTCGACTAAAAGGAATCATGGAAGTGAATGTGAAAATTGTCCATTATAAAATAAATTTTAAAGCATTTAGAAGAATATTAAGGAAGTTATCAATACACCATTTATTAACTAGATTAAAATAATGGGATGTTGATGCTGATGATATAAAATGAGAACATTAAAAAAATTCTAAAAGAACATATCCAGTTGATTTAAATATCCTTATTGAAAACATTTTCTTTAAAAATCGCATTTAAAAATTTTTAATTAAAATTTATCGTTTTAAAATATAAAATTACGATTAAGTAAAATGAATGATGGTAAATCCACACATTCCATTTGAGGTAAAAATAATATTCCCTTTTCACAGTACAAAGGTTATAAAAATACCATGATATTAATGATAGACGAAGATTACATTGAAAAAATGTGTAAAATAAAAAAGGATAAAAATGAATTTAGGAAATCATTTGCAAAATTTTGAAATAAAATCATTGAAACACTTATGGAAAAATGTTATAGGAAAATATGTTCTATGACTATAGATAGAAATAAATTCCAGATTTTATAACAAAATATTCCAATTAATTGTAGTAACAATGTGTGAAAAATTCATATTATTAATTGATAAAGGTAATTAATAATGAGAGGAGAAGATAGGGATAGATAATATGGAACAATGGTTGCATAATTTACTAAAAATAAAATACCATCTAAATATAACTAGAATTATTCATGATGAGAATTATCATTAAACATTCCTCTGGGTCCTATACCACATAGAATCATTTTAAATTATAAGACTCGTTAAAGAATATTATGAAATGAATGCTTAAAAAACCATGAATATATACTAGTTAATGATATAATATATCAAAATGGGTAGTGGATACATCTCATAAAAAATTATGTTGTGAACATGACTTTAAAATCACAAATATGAAAAGTCAGATGAAAATCCCTTACCATGCATTTCCATTCAGATAAATATCCTTTACCCTCATATATACGGGGTATATAAATTTTAATGAATGATTACAGATCTATTTTTATATTTAAATTACCATGTATTATATTATTATAATATTTTATTACCCATTTGATAATAAAATTTCAATATTTAACTATTTTGAGTTTTAATTGCCTAGTTTTCAGGAATATATTTTAACTTGTTATTTATTGTTCCTACTAATTAGGTCATGGATTAAAAATTTACATAATTTCAACCACATTTTTAATATCATATATATTACATATATATATATATATTTAGAATGGTCTTAAGGGTTTGAAGATAATAAATTATATGCACCGATCAGGGATTCGGTAGGTCATAAGTATGCATAAATGCTATATCCATTTTATTTTCGTATTAATATAATGAAAATTAAATTATATATATATATATTATAATTAAAATATACTATATATTTAAAAATTGTAACATTGGTTTATATAATTTGACGTTAATTCATTCATTTAATTGCATGAAAAAACCATCTCTCTTAAAGGATACAATATTCTACAATTAAAAAAAGATGTTATCGTATTCCCAAAAGATTGAAATCATAAAGGTATATTCTATATTAAAATTATAGAAGATTAAAAATATTATTTATATCAAATATATTGTCTATAAATAGAGTTTCCATAATAATTACCACAATGAGAGGAGTTAAATGACGAATGAACAATTATAATTTCGGGAGGCAGTAGTTCACAGTACGCATAAACGAGATATTCTTTACACATTAGATGGAAGTTTAAGTATGTAAATGTATAAAAATTAATATTATAATATCTTAAATATTTTGGATAATGTTTTTTTACACATATAATATGCATAGTTGAAGGGTGGATAATGAAATAAAAACTACTGATCTTTAGGAAAGATGTTACTTCTTATTCGGGTAACATATATTGGTTTTCACCAAACTGTTTACATGGAAAAATTTTATGCCATGGGGAAGATTTTTGGGATTAGGTGAGGTTTTATTAAGAGATATTGGGAATATATTTTTCCTTTCAATGTTTTTGAGTAGTGTGAGAATTTGGGAGGAGATAATACCTTTTATAGTGGAGAAGGAGTGTCACTCATGTAAATTTTTGGAATGGGAATTTAACCAATGTTTTTCCCAGGTCAGTTGGATAAAATAATGGTAAAATTTATATAAAACTATGTATATATTATAAATATTTCAATATAATGTATTTTGGATATGTGTATAGGTCATTTAGGTATTTAATTTTAAGGATTAGTCTCGTGTTATGCTTAATTTCACCATAATATTTGTAATTAATTGTAATTACATTCATTAATAATTTTTTTCAATTTTTATTACAATAATAAAAATTATAAATAATGAATTTTTCTAATTTTTAGTCCATTTTTATAAATTCTAATAACATAAGAGGAATAAATTAATTTAAAATTAATACCTCATACAAGAAGACAATGTGAATTTTAAGGTAAAAATTCAGAATCATTTTTTTGGTTTCTATAACCAATTAAGAAATGAAATTTATTTTAATGAACTGAATTAGAATAATTAATAAATTATTTATCTATATAACCTTTATAATCAATTTAAAACATAATTTATATTTATAAATAAGTTATATGAATAAATATTTTTGAGTTGAAATGTAGTAGTTATCATAATTCATCAAAAATTAAGACATCACAGAAAAAACCATAAAACCACCATAACCAAATTTGTGTGTTTATATTTAAAATATGAAGTTTAAGTTAACATATTATATCTATAAAAATGTCAAAAATTGGATTTAAAATATGTTCTCCATTAAGAGGCGGTAAAATTACCTTTATAGAAATTTAGGTTTTTATGTGAAATATTAGGATTTTTCTTATCCCAATCATATAAAATCTATTGGATGAATATAAAAAGTATTTTACTAGTATATAGTATATATATTAATTTAATTTTATTCAAAAATTGATATATATATTTTTTAGTTGGACAAAACTGCTTCGTGAGTATAAAAATAGTTTTCCAAAAAATATTCCATTTATATTCAAGTTGTTAATATATTCATTAATAATTTTTTTGTCAATTAATTCATTTTTTGTTTCTGTATAATATGTATTTTAAAAATTATGTTAATAATATTTATAACAACTAATTTAATTGTTTGGGTTATTATATCTTTTTATATTCAATATTATTATTGTATTAAAATATTTTTTAATGATAAGACACAATCTTCCATGTACCATAATCCATTAACGATGATCATTAATGCATGATGCATATGATAACATAGTTTTTCATAAATTTAAATCTATTAAAATCTATTTAATCTGTCTAAAATAGAAAATATAATATAAAATTTTTGGATATTATATTCCCTTACGTGTTTGGTGTTGTGTGGCACATACGCTATCAAATATAAATTTTGTAATTTGGATTTTTGGGGGATGACAACGGAAGAGGAAGAAAATTATTAGAATGAGTAGAACCCAACAAGTTATTATAAAAGTGTTGTTATTCATGGAAATTAATAACTAAAAGTCAATAATATGGCATGTAAATGGATTTTTCAGAACATGTAAATGAAATTAAAATTTTAAAGTCCATGTATGTGTATGGTTCAGAAGTTGGCAGAATAGAAGTAGATTTTCAATAATATTTTTTATGATTATATGCTCAAAATATGGATTATTGAAGAAAAATAATAGAAGTATAAATATCATAGAAATTTTCCATATATACATAATAGTCACAAAGTGATTGCATCAAGGTCACCATGTCGATATGTGATAATAACCTATTCTGTGCAGATAAATGAATGGAAATATAATTGAATTTTTAAAAGTAAATTAATAAATAAATAAATTCAACTAAATGATATGTATATTTAGTGACAAATTTATTTTAATGAAATGATAATATCTAGTATAGTCATAGTGATACATAAAGGTATATGATTTATATATGCATAGGTAATATAGATGGTAGAATGAAATTGAATGGTCAGTATGATTTACAAAGATGATATATAATATGATAAATTGAATTTTATTCTATATTGTAAATATTAAAAAACAATTTTTTTATGTATAATAAGTTTTCTCATGATAATAATCACTATTCCATGATGTAGTAATAAATATTAAATTTGAAATAATGAATATTGAATTTTTCCTTATAGCATTAGTAATTTTTAAAAATAATTATTATTCTCACCTAGGTCATGATGGGAACAACTTGAATAACATTAGGTATATTTTAGTTATATTATATATTTGGATATTCTCATTCCATGGAAGAGGCTCACACCATAATAGGTCTGGAGCTCATCAATATTTATAGTAGATCACTCTATTGTTTAAGAATCATGTCGCAATATATTTAAGTACCTGGAGGACTATTTCATGAAAAAGGATCCATGACCGATATAATTCAGGGAATATAAAGGTTTGTGGAAGGTAAATTCATTGAAAATGTATAAAATGATCTGATACATTTTAGGATTGAGAATGTTTTGAGAAAGAATACAATATTTTCTAGTGGATTAAAAGGAAAAAATTTATCAAATTTCAAGAATCTAGATGCTTAATTATCATCTAATCACAGTTATTGAGATTAAATAGTGATTTTATTAGGGTATATTAATGTCTCACCATGATGAATAATGATCTTACGGGGATACTGTATTTCTAGGATTTTAAAAAGATTTTATTTATAGTTTATAATTAGGATAATCTATATGATGACATTAATTTTCATTGTTAAATTTAGATGTTTTGACCAAATTAAAACATGTTGTACACCTAGAATGAAATTAGTATTATATATGAAGAATTATTGATATTAAAATAAGATTAAAAATATCTAGAAGCATTAAATTATATTAAAAACCTTGGAGTAATTTTACAAAAATAAATAATCTAGGTATAATTAGGATATAGTGTCTTGAGAAAAAAGATGGAAAAATGTAAATGATTTGATTGAAATATATGGTTTAGTTGATTAGATAATTATTTATGGATGAAAAATTATTTCCACTACCATAAATATATGAATAATAGGATAGTGATTAATATGATAACTCTTACTAATAATTAACTTCGACTAAAAATGAATTTCCATTTTTCTTATATTTTGGAATATAAAGGATCATACTTGTCATTATGTAGTTGATATCATATTAAATTGAAAATAAAGATAACAAAAAATTTATTCATAACCAATCATCAATCTATATTTTAAGATATAGGTCTCCCCAACAAACAATGATGATTTGTATGATACCTTCATGACTATATACTATTTAAGAGTTACTCATATATATAAACATTAATTTTGTTTGATGCAAATAGTGCTTGGAGGAGACTAAAAGATTGTATCCCATGGATCAAAAAATACACCTCATATAATGATATATTGAACATATAACATTGTAAAATCCTTGTTTGTTTGTTCATTGGATTATAATATATGAGTTAGCCAAGTAAATTCATTATTTTATGTACGTTTATCTATTTCCACAACTTTATTTATTATTCACTATGATTCTCAATGAAATAATTATATATTGAATATATTACATCTAATGGGATAAAAATATCTTAATATAATAGTGGACTATAAGAATATATTGTTTTAATATTTATGCACCCGGATTCACCCCTCCTCCTATAAGGGTTCATTTTGTCATCTTTTTCCCTAAAATTGGTATCATAGATAAAATATTATTACTTTGTATTCAATCATTAAATCAATTTTCAGAATTTTCATAAACACAGATATAATTTTGAAGCTAAATGATTTCTAGAAACTGATCTTCATGTTACTAAAAGGTGTTTATTATATCCTTAGAGTATTCTGGGTAATAGGTAATGGATTATATACATTTACTAGCTAATTTTATAATTTGTAGTTAATGAATTAGTAGTATGAGGACTGGGCAAAACCTAATTAGATCCATATATATAAAGGTACATCAGAACATCCTTAATTACTCTACTATAATGAAGATATAAAAAATAATTAAAGTAATTTATATAATATTTTTGACTATGAATAATGAATATTTTATTTCTAAAAATTCCTTTAAGTAAAGGAGAAAAAATAAGTCTCCCTAGAATATTGACTCTCCAATCATAATGATCAATTATGTTTCTATGATTAAATAAGATTATAAAATTTTTTATATAAATTCTATAATTTTTTTAATTAAATGTCTACCTTAAGGATATTTTGAAGTTTATACACAAAAAGTAAGATTATAATGATATCATGTGTTCAATATAGATATTTCCAATTCACTGGATAATAAAATATCGATTCCCTATATGATAATTTAGATGAAATCAACTACACATTCACATAACATATTTCCTTTGAGAAAAAATAGTTATTTATTTTATAGGATCCCATGAGTATCGAAATAAAAAAACTGAAGAAATTAATGGAATTTTTTTTTTCAAAATGGTGAAATTTCATTATATATGAGAATGAAAATATCAATGGAGAAAGAGATTAAGTATAGAATTATCAACCTCAAAATATAACTTGATGAGATGGAAAAAGTATTAATATAAAGATATCATAATTTTCATTAATTTAGTTTTCAAATTAAAGGTTGGATATGATGTGATCAATGATATTGAATTAATGTACAGATTTAAAATGGAAAATAGAAGATAAAATTTTTTCTTATGTAAGCGTCAATAAGTGGAGTATGGAGAATTCAAATTCTGTAATGAGTATATAAATGAAATATTATTGAAGAATCATGAGAACATTCCATTGTAAAATGTTAAAAAGGAATAGATAATATTATTAAATATAAGAACATAATCAAAGATTGTTTCTAGAATTCATAGGGTGTTAAGGTGGATGAAAAACTAATACAGTAACATTAAAACTAAGAAATGACAATTCTAGTTATGTTTTTAAAGGGTGATTATTTACAAGTTATAACTGTAGACAAGTTTCTATAAATTCCACCAAGAAAATAGAAAAGGAATTCGTGTGGAATTCCTTTATTCTTATGAAAAATAATATAATTTACACTAAATGAACATATATTGAGTGAGAAAATCGAGATATTATTTTAGAGGAAAATAATGGACCTTAAAAAAGGGTTCTCCAATAAAAAATGATGGTATATCCCTAAAACCCCATATGTTTATAATCAGAGTATATGTGGAATATAGGTAATAAATAATCCACTCTAGTGGCGTAAATGGTGAATTAACATTCCATGGAATACTCATCAAGGAAAAAATATGTTTTAAGGGAATCAAATAGCTATTGTAGAGGAGAAATATAAGGAATTATATTGTGGATTCATAAATAATATGACGTGTTAAGGAGTGGGGACCTGTGGAAGAGACCTCATACAGTTGAGGAAGTAATAATAATGATTCAATATTGGTGGATCGATGTCTGAAACATAAATATTATATAATTCACTAAAATGGGTGGAAAAAATTTAAGATATTGAATACAGATAATATCAAAACAACCAAAATAATTCTATATAAGTGATATCACACAAACAAGAACAAATGTAAAGGCTGGGAATCTGGTGGTAAACAAAGGGATGATTCACCAATAGAAACCACACACCTAAATATGAGGTTTTTCATAAAATAACACAGTGGATGTATATTTGAATTTTTCTAAACTATTTTTAGATGTATTGAATTCATAATAGGGACATATAATCCTTGTTTTGGTTATGTTGAAAGAATATAATATCAGAGTAAAATAATATGTATATGAGTTTAAATAATTTTTTTGTTCTGAATGTTGGTAAAAAAATTTTTGAGGCAAATTACTGCAGGTAAAAATTGGTATTAACCATGGAAAAATCCGAAATTTTTATAAGGCCATAATAAAACACAATAAGTATTTTCGAGAAACCATATTTTATTTTAAAGAAAAATGTATAGTATCATGAACCATTGTTGATTTAAAAATAAATAGAGAACTTTCTAGAGTGAAAATGATGTCAAATAATTAATTTATAATTAATATGGTGTCAATTCATCTCTAGAGAAAGACAAATTATATCAGGCCATATGACATGTGGTATCATAAAAATAAATAACTATAAGTCATATCCTAAAATATGAATAAATAATATGTGTATAATAATTTTTATTTATTAAAGTTCAAATTTTTTGGTTTCAACTACTTCATTTTTGGGATACAAAGATCTGCTGAGATTTGTCTTCCTAGACAAACATGTTATTCCTCATATGAAAAAATTTATAAATTCATGGATTTGATAACTAATTGAATTAGGGTGAGTTGGATAAAAACACTTATGTTTTTTTGGAATCATAGAAATGAATATAATATACGTGAGTAAATGATTTGTAATTATTATTATGTGGTATCATATGATTATCACAAAAAAGTGTTATCTATAGGTTTAATATGTGGTATGATCCACACATTCAGTGTAATCCCAGATAATAATGTTAGAAAATCCTCTAGGAGGTGGTGAATTTCAGTTAAAAGAAGATATATTATCACCACAACCATTGATTTAACATGATTGGAAATATTTATTTTTTATCAACCCACAAATTCGATTAAAAAACTGAAAAAACTATTAAAAACCCAATATATTCACACAATAAACAGAGAATTTCAAATTAGTATAAATAAATAAATACAAAAACAGAAAAAATGGACAAAATAAGGAAAATATATTTTAAGAAACAAAATTTGGTGCTGGTAAAAAAAATACAATTATAAATACTATTTTTAAAAAACACAATTTAATTAAAAATTATAAGAATAATCATCAACTAGATCTGTGGTATCCTACTTCCAATTTTATATCCCTTGAGTATTGTCCTTTCATAAGGTACCCTATCTTCGAAATTTTAATCCCTAGAGTTGCTAATTCTAAAATGTATTATATATTACCCTTTTAATCCACTAACATTAGAAATATTAGTAGGCATTATTTAATCACTCTATAGATCCATCATCCATCCTTATTTCTTTAAATTTAATCCTCCTCATGGAATTTTATAATCTCAATGATTAGAAATATTGTACTCATTCCACTAGGAATCCATCGAATTTATTTTTTTAGCACAATAATTTCCAAAAGAGAAAAAATAGGTATTTACAATGAAATCCTCATAATCAGATATACTAATATGAAACACAAAAATAGAAAAATATATAAATATAAAGAACTAAAAAATAAATATATGTTTCCAACTTCAAAAAACATAAGAACAAATAATTTGTTAATTTTTCATCTAATATAGTTTTATTTAGAGGTCCCTATTTATAAAAAAACCTTTATCTTCTAATGGATATAAAAATGAAAAATATCTTTTCATGTCATTAATCTATGAAATTTTAGTTCTATAACATTATGTAATTAAAATATGAAACAATATCTTTGATCTTGTGATTTTCACACTTTTCATACTAAAATAAAATTTTAGATTTTTTATTACAACATTTATATCCTCTAAAAAAATGGTACTACAAAATTTACATCAACTTCCCTATAATATGAACTATATTTTGATTATAAAAAACATGGATATGAATTTAGTATATTGAAAAAAAACTCCCACTTTTTTAAAATCAAAAGACATAGAAGAAAATATAACATGAACAAAAAAATATCCCTAATTATGGTGAAATAATTTATTCTAATAAATTATTATAAAATATTCTTTGTATTGCAAAATATTATATATATACCACATAGTAGAAAAAAAATATCAGTAAATAAACATATTTTTTTCTCAATATATAATTATTTTCAAATCCTATTTAATTTTAATAATGAATCGTAATACGTGGGAAATTTGAATATATGAAAGCAATTTCAAGGAAAATTTTATTAAAGAGTAAAACCCACAGTACCCAATTTAATATGAACCATGGAAAAATAACCTATGAATAAATATTACCTTGAGAATATTGTCCCTCTTGGGAATTTTGTTGAGATCCCATGAAGAAAAAAATATATCATTTTTCTTTTATTTTTTAAATAATTAAATTAATAATTTATATAGAATTTTTAAAGAAATTCATGATATCCACATATCTAGAATAAATATATTCAAGATAAATTTATAAAATATAAATAAATTCATTTAATTGTTTGTTGAACTATTTTTATGTAATTTTGTCAATATTAATTTGAAAATTATTTAAAATGAAATTCTAATACATAATATTTGTCTTCTTGATCACATGTTTCAAATTCATAATATATCTCTCTTGATCTTCTAACTTCTCCACCTAGGAGAAGTATAATGATCCCAGATAATCATATCATTACTTTAGAACATTTGAATAATTTAAATATCATATGCCCCAATACTAAATCCAAGCGCATAGAAAATTTTGGTTTTATTTCCTTGAGGACCAATTACATAGGAAACTTATTTTACAAAACCTATGAACTTTTAATCATAATCATAATGTTATATACTCCCTTAGATAATCCACATAAGATATACATATCTTTATAACATATAGAAGTTAAACATAAGAATTAAGTGAACATAAATTCCCCTCATGGTAAAATCTATCAACATTTTTTCATGGTTTATAACCTAAGTATATGGTTGAACATGGTAAGAAGATAAATTTATTATTAAAAGAACATAGAAAAACAAGCGATATCCATAATTTATTATAATGGAAAGTATAACATCAAATGAACAATAATTAACTATATCATAAGAGTGTGAGTAAAGAATCAAAACATTATATAATGAAATGATACCATAATATAATGGTATCGTAAATATATATATGAAACATAAATCATGAAATGTTATGAATAATACATGCATCTGTTCCAAGATAATCATAGTGGACAAAGTCTCATGGTGGATTGAGTTCAGTCCATATAACCATAAATATTAGGGGTAAAGTCTTATTGTGCATTCATATCACTATAAATTCCCCATAATATTATCTCATGAGATATGAAGCATTAAAAATTCATTGGAGGGAAATATAATTTGGTGAAAACCAATCACAAAACTTACTATACTTTGGAAAACCACACAAGAACAATACAAGGTATCTCATGATATAAAAAATTACCCTAATGTATTGGAGAGCTATGTCATTCCAAAACCACCGATCACATAATTAAATTCATAATATTTTCTTGAAAATGGCTTCCATATGATGAAACTTAACCACACATAATGCATAAATATGATATGACCTTTGAAAAGTAATTTTCTTTCATAATATTAACTTAAGGAATTACTAATGTCTATATTTTAAATAATACTAATACAAAAAGGAATTAAATGCTTTTAGATATATATATATATAAATAAATAATCATAGTTCATGATAATATAGTTATTATAAGGAATGATTCTTAATTAGGGTCAAATACAAGAAAAAAATAAATATCAACCACAAAGGTGGTGATTCTTGAAATGGACATTGGATCTATTAAGAAAAGAAGAAGATTATTATTTTACAGTAATCTAGAAACAAATCATGGTGGTTTAAATAAAATAATGGGGTTTAAATATCTATTAATTGATAAAAACATTTTATAGATGAGAAAAATTTCATGAAATAATATCAAAAAAATTCTATAAGTTAGGTTTACCTAAAATTGGGAATTTTCAAAGCTATCTAAAACATTTATTATCCCCAAAATAATGGTAATTTAGAATTAAAATACATGTAATGAACACGTATACATATTATCTAAGAAATTAATGAGAATATTTTTGAGAAATATGCAGAAAAAGATAAGGAACATGTGAATCAGAAATAAGGATAGTGAATCAGAATATACATTATTATTTTATAAAACACCATTTTTGAAACGAAAACTATTAAAATCATAATAAATAATGATTTTGAAAATTTAAGAAGATAAATATGAAGTTTAAATGAGAAAATAAATAATTATGTTTTCAATTAAAATGTTATACATCAGTTGGAAGGGAAACTATTGTTATAGACGTGATTCTATCATTAAAGAGGATACAGATTATTCTCAAAAGCTGTATACATTGTACAAACCAAATTCATAATGGAATAATATTTAAAATTAAAAAACCACATTTCTAAGGGCTGAAAATAAGTTTTAATTAAAGAAAATAAAATATTGTAAGAAACCATGTATTGAAAAATGAAATACATCATGAAATGATATACCTAAAAAGAGTGAATTTGATTTTACAAAACCATTACATTAGCATAATATCGTTAATTAAAAATATATGGTAGCTAAGCCACAAGATGAAGTTTTAAATACCCTATATTTATTAAAATTTATGAAATATAATACCATTACTAATATATACACTAGAAAAATAAACAATTGGTGAATATGAATTTGATCCCATTTAAATATAATTTGTATCAAAAAACCGTACATTAACACACAACTATCACTAAGGTTCTCAAATAGAATTTATATTGGACCTTTGTCTTTAATTTCTCCATTGATGTTGTAAAATGTGGAAAATCCATTTTATCAAAAAGCTAATGGATGTAGAATAGGGTTATATATGATGGATAATGGGTAGAGTTTCATGTGGTAACCAAACACTATGAGTTAAAATGGAGAATTGGTGAGAGGCCTCTTTTATAAGTGTTGATGATTGAATTTGTGTAATTGTAACCAATTAATATGAAAATATCACATGTCAGAAATGTTATGTGCATTATAAAAAAGAGAAAATAATTTATATTATAATGATACATGGTTGATAATTTCATAAAAATTTTATTGGAAACATGTTTTAAACTTTTGTCAAGTTCATTACACCTTGATTATTTACATTTATCATTTTATATTTTTATAAAGAAATTAATTTCTAGAAAAGTAATTAATCACCTCTACCAAAAAATAATGTAGAACATATTATATAATATTGAAAATTTAATCCCAAATTGAGACCCATTTTATTATATTTACATTTTACAATTGAATAAAATTAAATTTAAAATAATAAGTGTATTGTGTAATAGGAGTAATTTTAGAGAAAATGTACGTCAAATATAAAATACCAAATATAGATCTATAAACTAAAATAAGTTTTTTTAATTCATAATATAACATATAAAATAAATATTTTAAATATAAAAAGGTTTCATAAATTGAAATTTTTTACTTATATTCTAATTTTCTTTTAAATTGACAATGTTGGAGATAATGATATTTCACATAAATAAAAAAACTGTTTCAAAAACAATGTTAGAATAATATAATATTGTTATTATAAATCATAAAATTATGTTATTTTTTAATACTATAATTCTAAAATTTATAAATTTAACTATTACATAAAAATAGAAAAAATATAATAAAGCCTTTTTTAAATGGAAAAACCTTTTTTAAAAATTATCCACTATGACTTCTATTTCCTTTTAATTACTTGTAAAAACCCATATAATGTTAATTATAAATTAATTTCCTAACTAATTAATATTTATGAATTGTATTTAAAAGTTTGATATTAAATATAAGAAAATTTATTTACTTTATTACAAATAATGAAATAGTTGCCTTCATAATTAATTTATTTGTATGTATTATATCATTTTAATTAAAAAAATATAATAATTTTGAAATGATAATATTAAAAAATGAACATAAATTTCGAAATCAAAATGTATAAATTATATTAGTGCGAATTTTTGATAAATTTTTGGAAAGACTGTTTTTTTTCAAATGAAGTGTGAAAATACAATTTTTTTTGGAAACTATTTTTCAGTGTCAACAATATAAAGAGATTTATTTTGAATAAAACTAGATTTAGTGTAATTTTTTTAATTTATATTCATATAATCCAATTAAGGTTATTGGAATCAATTTTATTATTGATTTTGGTATAAAAATGTTTTATACTAAAGAAGATATTTATTTTGAAAATCGATTATTATATCGTTTTTGGGGTTTATTTTAAAATTAAATTCTACCACTTATGTGAATTTACTACATTAAAATGGCTTCTATATTTAGAATTATACTATTTAATATTATTATATATGGGTGAAATAATTTTTGTAAGAACAAATAAATAAAACAGAAAAAATCCATTTCCACGATTAAGGTTAAAACTGGATTATCAGGATTTAAACTAAAATGATAACTCGTAAAATGACCTAAAAACTTGAATAAATGTTATTTTATTAAAATGTTTACAACATATATTATCCCTTATTCAAAAATTGATAATTTTTTGAGCCATTTTTCTTCATTATGACATTAATATATATTAATCATTGTAAACAATTTAATTGTGTCCCCTCCCCCGCTTATAAAGGAATGAGTCCTCTCATGTCATATCCACACATAAATACCCATTTATTTAAACCAATACATACCAAAAATCCTACATAAAATACCTATCCATGTATTTTATATCTTTATTTTGTATTTAAACAATCCTTAGAGGGATTTCGGTGTAACGAAAAGGAAGTTTTTTGAAGAAGAGGAATAGTCCTTAACAATGCATTTATGTTTTATTTTTTTATAATCCTCCATTAAATATTCATAAACCATGATGAAATAATAAAATAACTTAAAAAATACAATACATTTTTATTATGATTATGGTATAACCCTTTTTATATAAATAACCATCCAATGAAAAATAAATTCATCACTCATTCGTGCATGTAGATTACAGCCTCACGAGATGTTAAATTTAATATTTCATCACCAACACTCATGGTTTGTCATAGTGATGGATGAAAATGAATTAATATGATATTAATGACATAAATATAATTATTTAATCATAATGTATGATAAATTTTCAAAGATTTACTTTCATTGGTATGTTATTACATCATTAGTGTGTATGAGTGGATTACCACCTCTATGAAGCGATGTGCTTCGTTTTTCATCACCGCCTAAAATTGGTTTTATATATAACATAATAAAAATAACTAATGTGATATTTATTATATAATAATAATTATTATATAATGAATAAATGTTACTTACCTTCTTCCCAATATGTATTTTGATAAATGGAAATACAACTCATGCATATATTAGACCAACTATCCCAATGATTGTATCATAATTAATTTTTCATAACCATATTATATTATAAATGTTTCATTAAAATATAAAATTATTATAATGTAATTATTATTTTTATAATCATTATGTAATAATGAATACCCTGATCATGGTAAATATACATAATTCATTTTGAAATTATGAATTGAATATCCTCAAAACACTCAATGTGGACTTACACGATTAAGTAATTAAATATGTAATTGAAATAAATGAAATAAATAGTTGAATTCTATGGGATTAAACATGGATTTTTGTAATAATGTAATTGATTGATATATTTTTATTATTCAAGAGATAAATAATGTACTTGATATGTAAGAGTTCATGTAAGAGAAAAATTACTTCAATCTATCATTTTAAATGATCTTACATCTCATTTTTAAAAAAACATATTCAATGAAAATATTTGAAGAAATAATATTTAGATATTAATTTATATGGAATAGATTTAATTACAATGGGAATTTGTTTCATTTTTACTTTCTTTTAAAAAAATCAAATTGAATCTTTTTATGTATTTTATACGGAACATATTGAATTTAATTAAAAAAAGGAAAATGAATGCTCTATTATACCATATACGATCTTAAATAGATTTAAATCCTGAATATATATTATTTTATATATGTATTACTTTATATGATTCCATGTTTTCATAAAAAACTATCATTCCATTTGTTTCATGTATTTTAATTTGGAAATTGGGTTTTAACAGAATAGTGTATAGCAATATCCAAAAAAAAGTTTTTCTTATCGATTTAAAATGATAATTTTCTAGGGATGATGATGGAAATGAAAGAATATATATGATTTATACATGTTATTGTACTAGGAAATTATTTATTATCATCTAATCTAATAATTTATCTCAAATTTTTTTATTAATGATTATGTTCTGTAGAGAATTATTTTGGTTTTTGATCATATATGCCATCCAATATATAAGGTTACTTATAGGGTTTTATTAATATAATGTCACAAGTAAACAACATTACTTTCTATTCTTCGTAATTAGTTTATATTGAAATATATTTATTTTAAAAGGTAACATATTGTATGTAAAAGAAATATTATACCCTTTTAGTATTAAAGGTTAACTTTTTAAGAAAATGGTTTTTGATGGGATATCATATTTCTTATGAAACCCTAGTGATTATGATTTTATGTTTTTTTTCTATTATTGTGTTTTATTAAAAAATTCATTAGGATGTATATTTTATATTCCTGTGTGATTATACATGTTTTTAAACAAAAAATTTATTATATTAAAATAAAACAATCTTATATCTGATAAGATGAATTTATATATACATATTGGTTACAATTTCAAATAGATTAATTATTCTTTATTTTATAAAACTCTACATTTTGATCTCTTTTAATAGGATATAGGATTTATGGATTCAATGGAGTACGTGCTAGAAATAATAAAATGTGATATTACACATCATGAATGAAAAGTATATGTAAGGTATTCGTCATTTATAGACCATGTGTGGTCCAAATTATATATCATGAATCTATAATACCAGGCATGAACAATGTATGTGATTTGAATCCATATTTTGTGTTAAAAATGTATGGAATTTCAAACGTGATGAGATATTGAAAATTACATTAGTACTCGATGTGAAAATTTCAAATTGTGATTCCTATTGGGGATATAGGCCACGTAATTTGTGAGATAAAAAATAATAGAAATCCATTGTAGAAAATAATTAAATTACTTGATTCCTAGTAACATGTTTTGAATTCCTCGAAGTCCTATTCACTAAAAAATGTTTCAAAACATCAGACTTATATAGATTATGTAATACTCAGCTGTATTCATATACATTGATCATTGAGGTCATGAAAGATAAGGTGTAAACATATATTTTCCGTTATTCATCTTACTGTCATTCTTTATTTCATAAAATTTGGTTTCAACTTCATTATTTTACAATTTATCGAGTTCATTTTTTTCTCCTTTCAGTTTCTAGATTATCTTTTTTAAAGAACATTCCAATTTAAAACCCAATTTTTTTTAACATAAACTACCTCTTTGTTCATTATTATTTATATATTATAAATAGTTCTTAATAAGATTTTATGTTTTTAGTTGTGGATATATTTGTTTTGAATAATTATTCTATCATGTAGATCATATATCAGTCAGTTTCCCTACATTCATTTAATGCCATCATGACTAAATAATTCACATAGGATTAAGGATATAGAGTATGTGTGGAATTAAAAGTAAGGAATATCTATGTCAAAACATGGTAACCCTATTGATACTAAATGACTTAAAAAAAAATTTATATCACTTTTCACTACCATAACCATGGTATATACAATAAAAGAACACTTACCTATTTGGAGTAGTGAAATCATGTTGTAAATGAGAGGGATAATTTATTCCTGGATTATATGCTTACAACAACTCGGTTGTTGAATATTGTCAGAACAATGTATAGTTTCATTATAAGTATATCCAATTGGCTAGACCAAGACTAGTTTTTGAACTTTACACTACCTCGTAGCCAAATCCATTGAACAATATGATATTATATTTAGGGTTATATTTTTACTAAACCCAAAAATTAATTCTATATTCTTCCATTCATTTGAAATAAAACCCATTATATTTAGTTATTATAAAAATATATATAACGATCATGAGGACTCCATAGAAAATGTTATAAACACTAGGCTTCCTTCCTACAATCTATCCATGTGGGGTAGAGGTCACATATCCAATATTCTAGGCCATTATAATTGATTTCATTTTAGAAAATATAAATTCTAATTAGATATATGGTCACATATAATCAAAAACATCAGGAGATACATTCATATATTGGGATTGATTCTCAGGATAACTATTCTTAGGAATAGAGACCTTTGGTAGGAACATAGAACTACCTAAACACTATAAATTCTCTTTATTATTTTTGTAAATTTCCTCCATGAAAATTAAATGTGTCACTTCTCTTATTTTTGCATGGGAATGATTCTGGTTCATCAAAATATCTCCAATAAAATTGTTTCTAAAAAACATATTACTTTCAATATTTAGGTATAGATATTTTTATCAACCTAATGTTTATTTAACAAGGCTGAGAAAAAAATCATTCACCACCAAACCTCAAATATGATCCACATAATCAACAGAATGACTAACCAACACTCTTAGAGCACACCATCATGGGTAATTTATTATTGTCCATTAGTGTTGCCGAACCTAGCATTATGACCCCTCCTTTCATTTTCAATTCATTATAAATTTAACCTGGACTCATCCATATCATCCAAAACAAGTAATAATTTATTGGACTACATGGTAAATACCATCTTGATCATATACCCAATTTACTAGAAGTCCACGACACTTTTAAAAACAAAGGCATATCATATGATTCCATTCAAATTCAATTATTTCTTTTATCCATGTGTTAATTATTCATAGATTTTTTTTAAATAAAATCCTCCAATTCAATCATTACATGGGATAATTTAGCCATGAAATCTGGGATAAATAATTCCAACCAATTTGTACATGGAAACTCACAAATTAGATTCAAAAAATATTATGAAGCAATCATAGAATCAACTTTGGAATCCTAAGACTATTTCAATGAGTTAACCCTCATGTTTTGAAATTGTGGACTTGATGTGTGGCTTCAACTCAAGAAATTCTAACGGGGACTACAACCTATTGCACACACTATTATATATTCCAAAATTACTGGCTTACTAATGCTCAAGAAAACCAATTTCTGTTGAGAACTATTATATAAACACTCTCACAACAACAACCTATGGTAGAGTGATAGATGACCTCCCTAGTGAACAGTACATTAACTGGAAGTGCATACACATCTATTGGCCCCATTATAAGATCTTATGATGAATAATGTGTCTTTATTTATTCTATTTCAACCACAGTCACCTCTTTCCCATGTAATGGAAGTATAATCATTAAAAATGAACATAGAACCTCACCCATATCAGTAACACTAGGCATGAATAGAGGAACCTTGAAGATATTATTATAACTAAAACTATTTACATAAATAATCAACAGTTTCAGTATCCATAATAATATCTATAGATATATTATATTTTATAGTACAAATCAGTATCCATGTCATCTAAATCAAGGATATCATCAACAGAGGAGTGGTAAAGTGCCACCATAGAATCATGGATCACCGAGTTATCCACATAAAATTATAGTTCCATGATTATTAGAGTAAATTCATAAATAACATTTTACCCTGATGTATTAATAACATTTGTTTTAGAAACCTCAAATAGTGTAGAAATAATAATCTCAAACTTAACATTAGAATCTTCATAATATGTTCACAATATTAATGTTTAATGCATAACAAATGAATACTAAATGAGAAAAATAAATGAAATCCCGAATAGATTCTCTATGGAATTTTGAGCTCTAAGTGGGATAAATATCAATGTCTCTATTAGATTGATTACAAAGTACATTTTCATGTAATATCATGTCTCGATTGATATGGGATGATAAATATGTGGTTTCAAGAAGTGGAAATATGAATTATTCTATATCTCAATGTCTAGATGATGAAATGAATCCAAAATAACCATGAATACATGCATCAATCATCAGAAAATATGATGATGAATGAAAAAAATAATTCCATTCAAGAACATAATCAATAATAATAACCTACTAAAATTGTTTCTGTTCAGGATATATCTAAAAAATAATTAGTTTTATTGGATACTCCACCATAAAATCCCCTCTCCCATTTCAAGATAGGATGAGAAAATATAAAAGGGAGGGACAATAAATAAAATTTCAAGATATGATTAAATAATTAAAAAACATGTCCTTTTTTCAGATCCCATCACTCAGATTCATGAATACACTATGTGTTAGAAAAGATTTATCCCCAATATAATTAAAATTGAAGAAGTAGGTTTCAATTCCTTAAATTGATTGTGATTCACTTTTTTTTCAGAATAATATTCAACCAAATATGCGAGACACAATATGTTTCTCAATTCCTTGTACTATAAGGACATGCATTTTATGAATATCTTTGTGTTATATTAGAATAAGAATCAATCTTAAGAATATATGTATCTTTGAAATGACATGGCATGAAGAATTATAAACCATGAGAATTTTACATCAGTTGGATAACCGATCAGTCATGTAACCTTGATGAATTCTCGATGATATCTTATTAATGGATGTTATGTTAATCATTGTCATTAATTTTATTATCCTTAATATATAAGAATAATAATATACTCCCTTAATTATAGAATGATTATTTTTATCAACTAAGAATGTGAAAATTATTGTAAATAAAGGAAGAATGATATTCAGAGTTGGTGAATAACAAATTGTTTTCAATTTAGTGAATGCTTTGAAGAGAAACATCATGTAATTGGATTGTCAAGCCATATTTTTTATATGATAAAAATGATTATATGACTAGTGATGATGACAAAGAAACCCCATATCCTAATTAAACTCAATAATGTGATCATAATGATGAAAATTAAACAGAACCTATGGTAAGGGACACTATCCCACCATTCATACCCTCAGTCTAGAAGCTATCGACACTAGAATTTGAACCTCTATTGGGAACACTAATGCGTTCAATAATAGTAAATTATGTTTCACCTCAAATCGTTATCAAATCATAAATAACCCAATTAAATGAATAAAAACTCATTAAATTACTAAAAATACTAATAGAAATAAATTTTTTGGGTATTTTATTACATTAAAGGGTTCATCCCTACGATATGGACCAATAATATTTTATTTGGGGAAAGTGTTAGACCAAAACATCAACCCTAGTGGGTAATCACCCACTATTAAAAGAGATATTAAAAAAGCATTTTTTTGATGTTTTTTAACATTGATATAATATTTTAAATCCTCAATAGTGAATTGGTGAGGTCTATGTATGCCTTCCCAAAACAATATTAGTAAGATAACTGTTAAAAATAATGAAGATCAGTCATTATCAACTTTAACCATCCTTGGGTGGTTAGTATAGATTTATTATTGGAATCTCAACTAGATGACTCAGAAGGATCACATTTCTATTCCTTTCATGGGTAAAATATTAGAGAGACTAGCCAAGAATAAATTAAATTACATTTTAGATGGACAATCTAGATTCAATAAAAAGAATTTGACCTTGATTTTTACTCAAATCCACTTTCACATGACATTTTGGTACCTCCTTCTAAAGATGAATGTAATTAACAATGTAAAATGAGCCAGTGACATTTCAATAATTCATGACAGACATCATTCATCATATGGATGATGAATTCGTAGATAATATCACGGTTGGATTCTTGATGTATAGAATATCATTCCCTAATTTCTTAAATAATTTGTTCCAAATTTTATACAAATTTTAAGATAAGTTCATAATGCTAAAATGGGAGATGATTCATTTCATGGTTCTAGGAGGGATAATATCCTATAATAAGATATCAAAACATGGTGTTGATTTTCTTCCATGAAATATTGAGGATATTAAATTATTACATGAACCCATGAGGGTTACAGGTATTAGGAATTTTCAAAGGCACATGTGGTTTTAGCACCACTTCATCCAAGTCGTTGAAAAAATTGGCCTCCCACTAACACACCATTTAACAATGGAAATTATTATTGAATTAACAGAAGAGTGTCAGTGGGAATTAAACACTCTAATTAACACCCTAGTGGATGCTCCTATAATAATATAACCTAACTGGGACATGTATTTTGAATTAATGTGAGACATAATAAAATTCTCTTTTAGAACCTTTGTAGGGTATAAATTCATACATTTATTTTTCCTAATTTATTATTTTAAGGAGAGACTAAATGAATATCAGGCCATTTACATGAACATTTAAAAGTATTTCTCAAATAAATTTATGATTTTTAAAAATTACACTCATAAATTTTGATTTCTAATATAGTGGAATATGCCTATAATGCAACAATGAACTTATTAGTGAGAAAAAGGGATTCCATACCCTGATTAATAGGATAGATCCTACTTCTTCAAATAAATGAATCTATAAATAATTATATATAATTTATTGGAACTAATATAAAATATCACTTATCTATACTTCCTCTTTAATTTTTTTAATAAGACAACAATTTGAGAATTGATGATGGCTTTACTGAGAAAATGATACTTAAAATAAATACATAATTCCAGCCATTGTTTTTGGATAATGAAAACTATATTTCAATGTCAATATTTCACCCCCATTTGTCCTACTAAAAATAGATGAAAATATATTCCAAGCCTCGCAAAATTACAATGATGATCGTATTTTATTTAAGAAATATTAGTAGGTCTAAATGTGATGTTAAATCACAGTTGATGAATTTCAAAGAATACTAGAGATGTGTCACACAATACCAACTGGATAACATCATGGACAGAAAAATAGTGTATATAATCAAAAAATAATAATATTTTTCCCATAATCTATCAGTAAGTGTTGTTATTAATTCAAATCTTTGATCACTGATAGTGAACATAAATAATTGGAAAAGTAATCTAAATTCTATAGAATCACATTATAGTGGTTGAAATATTCAATTTATGTAGAATTTCATTTATTAGAACCATTCACAAATTCTAATGAAATATTTTATATCCTAGTCAATGTGGACCACTTTTTGGATATAGGTAGAAGCCAAGGTCACCACCCCCAACAACATTATTTTGGTCAATAATTTATTATGGAAACTCATTTTATATATATTTGTATATCCCCTAGTTCTAGGTAGTTATTAGGAAAATAAAATTTCAAATATTTGAGTGAAATTAACTCTAAAAAAATATGTAATTTGATACAAAATTGGATCTCCCTACCACTTGTAGATAAATTTTCAAGTTGAAGTGTTGAATAGAGAAAATAAAAAAATCTAGAAAAATCGTCATTAAAAATAAAATGTATTAGAGTCTCAAATTGTATGATGCTCTTTGGGAATATTGCACAGTTTATAAAATGACCTTCCAAACTATTATGTTTTTTTATAATATATATTAGTTGATGATTGAATTAGAGCATTGTTATTATTGTGAAATTATGAAACTAGACATGAATTATAAAAAATCATGGGAATTAAAAATGCAATAAATTGATGATATTGAAGAGATCAGAAAGGAAAAATTATGAAAATTCTTAAATTTATAATAAAAGATGATATAAAATTCCATATCAAATGCATTTCATGATGAATATTTACACTATAGGATACAAATCTATTTTTAAGTTCGAATTGATTATATTACCTAGGATGTTGAAATCAAAATTTTGAAGTCTCTTTAATGACACCCAAGATTTTCCCAAAGGAGAAATTGAAATTTAATAAGTTGAACTACTATCCATTATTCTCAATGGAAGAAGAATAAATATTTATCAAGAAACAATTCATAAAGGGTGTAACACTTATTTTAAATTAACCCAATTATTTTTTCATTCATATAGATGTTGACATTGCTTTTAGAGATTTATGCTAGGAATCACATGTATTTTTTTCTATATTTTCATTGCAAAATTAGGACCTCATTTTTCAATTCCACCTTTTTTTGTCCATCTATCATCGGAATCATCATTGTAGTAATTATTTATTTAATATTTGGTACTTCTTTCATAAAAAAATGTAGACCTTCTATTTCATACTACAATATTAATTAACCCTTATGTACTAATGGTTTATATAGTGCATGTATTTTCTTAAAAAATATTATAGGTAGGACAATTTCCAATCAACATCCAATAATTTACCCCGTGGAATGTTTATTACTTTATAGGGCCCTCAATTACCAATTACTAATTATTAATTTCAATTTTTTATATATTATTCTATTTATATAAATACCATGTTTTATTTTGAGAATAGTGCATAAAATGTTTCATTTGATGTATGGGAGAATTTATTTAGAATTTTTAAAAATAATCTAGGATTTTTGGCTTTACCACATTAGTATAGGATACATTTTTCATTCAAAGCATGACATCACATGAAATATCATTACTCCTATTTATATAAAAGGAAATGTTTTGGAGATTATATTAATATATTCTTAGTCTAGTTTCTTTTATCATGAATTTTGAGGGGAGTAGTTTAATTATAATTATAGATTCCTAAAATATTATTTTAATGGAATATTAACAGATAAAATGCTCATAGTGATTTTCAATTATTAATTTTAATTTTACCGTTCCCAGTAGGATTCTTATCATACAATTTTATACTCATTTCATAGAATATTTCTCTATACATACATGGGACATGTAATCTTATCATAACATTATCTGGAATCTTATCAAGGATACTATTGAACAAATAAACTATTAAAATTATTGGGGAAATATTTCTTGATCTAGTTATCATGCGACCCTCCTATAAAACTATAATCCATTATCCCATAGGCAGAATGAGTAATCATTTTTGGATAGATCCATTTCAGGCCTATTATCCCTTTATTCCATACTCTTTTCACCATGCATCCCTTTCATACATGGGATGTTTTTTTGAATGATTTTTATGATGTTATTTTCACTATGTTGATATGACATGTTTTATGATTTCTTTTTTCATTTTCTACACATACCACAATCATTTTAAAAGAAATATATACAAAATTTTTTTTAAAAAAAATTAAAAAATAACATGGCTATGTTTTGAGAAGGTCAATTATAATAATTATCAAACTGAGGAATCATGAGATGCATCATATGAGGTTAGGTTATGGCTCTGAGATCTAGTGAATAAATGAGATTATAAAAACAAAAAAAGCAGAATTATCACGAAACATTATTTATTCTTTATTGAATATTCATTGATTTGATTATAGATATTTGGATAAGAAATAATTTTTATCTTGGGAGCAGTGTTTTTATTTCACTATTCATGACTATCAAGAATTACACTATAGAACTTACCCAAAATTTTGATCATGATTTGTTCAACTACACAAAATAACTCAGATGTATATTCATTTGAATCTTTCTTCTAAAGCCCTCATGAATAATTGATTACTATTATTTATTGAGTTGGGATGTTAGAAAAAATGAATTCCTATGGTCAGGAACATGTATTTGGGGTATGATTATAACTCCAATTATAGTTTCACATTATTAATGATATAGAAAGCATTGTATGGTGAATTAAATAATTGATAAAGTATCAAAGGAGGAGTTGTGAAATTTAAATTAAAAAATTAAATAATCTTAATAATGATCTGAACTATGAGAAGTTACTGATTTTCATAGAAGTATTAATTGTGTAGGATTTTAAATTTCTACGTGCACTTTGTTTTATTTTCGTAGTTATAATTCATGTTTCTTGTTTAAAAATTGACTGATTTGGATTCCTGGTTGAGGTTCTGTTTTCATGAGGATATGAAATTTCTCACATGATGGGGAATTTGATATACCTAATTTATATTTATATTTTAATAAGTTAATTTATGGATTAATTTTTTATTATTCAACTATAAACATGTTTTGTATGTCAATTAATATGAATTTGAAATATATGATTCAACTGAGAACATGCTGGAAAATAGAGAAAATGGATGGTAAAAAACATGAATCCAAATTACACAACACGTATTCCTTATTAAAATCCATTCTTTGAGAAAAAGGCTATCTCATGAATCCAAAGAATATGGTGTTAACCCTGTACATGACATGTATCCATATTACACACCAAAGAAGGCATAAATTTCAAACAAGATGAGATACATTATGTGGTCTAAGTACAAAAAATAAAACGTTTGATTTTGGAATCCCACCAAAGATATAGTCCATGAAATAATTAGGATCAATAATATTTTGATATATTATTTTATATGAAGTAGATGATGTGAATCCTAGTTACACATCATTAATGTATTTAAATATAATCTACATAAACGTGTTAACCAATATGAATCATATGCACATTATGTAACACAAAACACTATTTCTAGGATAATCTGCTTAAATAATAGACTATGTTGGATGCTACAATAAATTATTTCATTTTTCTTCATATATTTTCTGAATTCATAAAATCTTTTTTAACCACATTATATTATCATGTTACTAAATATTTAGTTACCACTTCCCATTTCAAGACACGTTTATTATTTGTTAGTATTACAACAATATGATTTAAATTATTACATTCATTCAACCACAATAATTAACTTGTTATTCATTTTATAGTCATTTTGTTTTGTTTTAAATTGATTTATTATAGATAAATTTTTTCATTTTTATATTAATTTACTAATTAGGTCAAACATACTTCTATATGTGTCCCTATATTCATTTAGAACTGGAATATGTGACTAATAAACATAGGGTTAGAGGTTGAGGGTAATGTTGGATCTGAATTTTAATAATATCTAAATAGAATAACTGTAACCCATTGGCTATTAAATCAAAAAAAAGATCTCACTTATTTTCACCACCTAGACCATGGGAGATGAAATTGAAAGACATAGACGTAGTTGGATTTGAGAAGTTTTGGCTAAATAGAATTCGATAATTTCTACCTAGAAGTTAAGATTATTAAACCTAGGATACAGACTTTATCTGTACCAATTAATAGTATTACCATAACTATATCCAATTTTTTATAACATGAACAATTTTTGTGATTTTCACAAATTTGCATCCTAATCCAATATTTTTCATAAGTATTAATTATGATTATATTTTCCTTAAAAGATGAAATAGACCATGAACCCTCTCTTTCACTAGAGTTAAACCTGAATATACATAGTTAATTGAAAAGCCTAACCAAATAGATAACATTAGTACCACATAAAAAAGGTTCTTATTGCTACGTTTCTTTCTTAACAACTCTTAATATAAATTCAATACCACACATACAATATGATATGATACTATAGCCTAAGGAATTTTGAGAAATATAAATTCTAATATGATAAATTAATGGAATAATAAATGATTCTGTTTGGAATGATCAATATAATATTACAGCTATGAAATGTAATGAGATGTCCTTTATTATATTTATATTTACCATAATTTTATTTTTTTATCATACCAGGTTTTCAAAAAAATCATTTATTTTAAGGGTGAGTAGAAACAATAATTGATTCAAATTAAAAATCATGATGACTTTACATAAAAAGAAACGACTTTTTATTTTAAATATTTTTACTCTTAAAAAAATGGATACGACTAGAAAGTGTACAACATTTAATGTAAAAGTTTTTTCTACAAGATTCATGAAATGATTATCTAAAACACTAATCCTTATAATAGCATGATGATTGAGTGGAAATTAATTATTTTATTATAATGATATTATTGGTTGAATAAGGATTTGGTCATTATAGTTGGTGTCATAGGAGAGATTATATAATTCTAGGGATTAAAATAATGTATGTTAGTACCCTCCGGGGACTATAATTTTTTATAATCAGGATGTATTATTTAAATATTAAAATGTTTCCCCATTTAAAATACATATATTTATAATGATATTCCATATAGAAAATTAGAATGTTGGCGTAGGAGGTAACTAAGATTAAAAAATCATTTTGAATCAATAACCTGGAATTATTGGAATTAGAATATAATAGTTTCTTATTGTGATAAATAAGTTTACGTTAGATATAAATGGATGATTTATGCACATTGAAAATAAATAATGTTTAACATAGAAGAGCTTCTATTTTTAAGTACATTTCAGGTAAAAAAATACTCCAAAATTTAGTGGACCATCTGACCCAATTATAGTTGAATGTTAGGTGAAATCTATTGAAAAGTAATTCAATGTAATTGGATATTCTAAAATTAAAAATATAAAACATATTATTTACTATTTCAAGATAAAAAATATCAACAATGGTTAGTGGTGATGAATATATGAGAAATATTATATATTTATTTATTTGAATGAGATGATTTTAAAAATATTTTTATGCAGAAATATTTTCCTAAGGCAATTCAACCTATGATGGGAAAATCTTATAATTGTGGAAATAAGAATATTAGTGATTGTGTATGAATAAAACATCACCTGTTTGTAGTGGTACACAAAAAAATGCCTCTAAGATATTGACAGTAAAATTAAATAGTTTTACTCAATATTGATGATAAGATATCAAAGGATATTAGATTATAATGAATTTAAATGTTATTAAAAAAATTTAAGGGTATGAGATGTTAGAAACAGAGTATTACAATGATAATTTTTCCTATTAAAACATGTAATAAAATATGTTCATGTATAAGGAAAATGGGACAAATCCATTGAGGAAATCCAAATGTATGAAAATAATCCTTCTGTCTTATGAAAAGTGTGGTACAAATCACCCAGTAAATTATATTATAAAATTTAGAAGTGTTTCTAATATGGTATATTTAGAAATTTGGATCATGATTAAAAAAAATTATTATAAAAATGATCATAAAAAATGAACGTATATGGGTAATATTTTTTAATTGTAATCAAATATGTTATTATGTAAGTACATGTTTAAAGATAAATATAATTAAACTAAGTCTTCATGTTCATTGGGAAAATGGTCGGGTGAAATAATTTTTGAAAACATCATTAGTTGTTGGACCATCCAATGATGTGGCATCCATAAAATTACTGTTTATTAAAAATAAGTTAATGGATATTTTGATTTTTGGTCTCAATAGTCATTAATTTCTTAAAAATTTTCTACTAAATTGTGAATTTAAATTAAATAAATGGATTCAAAACATTTGTTAAAAATAATCGAGGGTGGTGTTAAGGGAAAAATATTTTGTAATAATATATATTTTTGTTTATGGGATGGTTTTACATGAAAAAATTATTTTCTATCCCCTTTTAGTGTTTTATGTTTATTTGGTTATAGAGTGACTATTTTTTGTTGATGAGATACATTATATAGCTAATGAAGTTGTTTTTGGTAACAAGAATCGGTCATTATACCTAAATAAATTCATTACATTGATAAAATATTGAAAATTTGAGAAATTAATTAATTAAATAAATGAATGTTATCATGAACGTTTTTTGATGGGAAGAAGATTATTAATGTAGGTGATATTCCTATAGTAAATTAATATTTGGATGTAATTTATGATAAATTTCAATATAATATACATGTTTAAGAAAATTAAATTTTATAAATACTCAATGAATAATCATAATAAAATATTAGAACCAACTTATAAAATAAATTAACTATAAAATTTGAACATTGAGTCCTAGTTATAAGAGTTACTTGATAAGGTATTGATTAGTAATATTTCCCCACTATGGGGTGGTCCTAATTTTTTTTCAAAAAAAATATTATTAAATTATACATTACATGGAATTACATCAATTTTAGGAATAAGTTTTTATTTCCTCATATATATGACTTGTTTGATCATGTCCAAGTATCTCATTATTTTTTGGTGTATATTAGGTTTGGGTTCCATTTAGTAAAGGGGATGGAGTATGACATTCTTAGGATGATATTTGAGCCTAGGTATGGTAATTATGAGACTGGGGGCATTTTCATAAGTTTGAAAAATTATATTGGATTATTTTTTAACCTTATGACTAGATTTTCCATGAGTTTATTTATATATATTTAGTTTTTCCATTGACTACATCTAGTTATATTATAAAATTTATGATGATCATGAAAACAATTTGAGGGTTTTTTAAATCCCTAAAAAAAGCTATATGAAATGTTTATTAAATTCTAATTCTATTAATGAAATATTTATTCTAATATATATATTTCAAATAACTATAGAATAAATGATTATAAATATAATATGACGTTTTTGAAGGGTTTTGATGAATTAAAAATTCCAAAAATATTCATAGTGTTATTTTATTAGTGATTTAGCTATAATGGTTTTTTTGAAAACATTCCATGGTTGTATAAAAAATTGTCTATGTAATCATAAAAAATATTTAAATCCATCTGGGAATACATTTTTGATTATGTTTTATAGGAATTTAAAATATTAATAGTGAATTATATAGTTCAGGAATTTCTATCATAAAAATGGTTATTTTCATTTACAATGATCATTTCTAGAATGTACATCATTTTTTTATAATACAAAATGATGAAATAGTTTCTTATTCTTCAGATAGATTGAAACCTCATGATATAAATTATTTTATACATTACATTGAACTATATTTTATGGTTCTTGATTAAAAAACATTGAGATTAAAATTATATAGATTAATGTATGAAATATATATTGGTCAAAAATGTTTTAAGAATATATTCACTCAAAAGTAGTTGGATGAATGGTAAAGAATATGGATATAAACTATTATTGATTATTTTATTATGAATCATTACCAACCAGGAAAATTAAATAGAATATCTAATTATTTATGTTGCAACGATAATGAATCATTATTAATGATACCTTTTGAAAATGATATTTTTGTAAAGTTTTTGTGGATTATTAGTAGAGAAAATTAGCATGATGCAATATCCTGTTTTTTTTTGGTATAAATGATTCCATTTTTATCAAAAAAAAAAGGAAAGATCAATAAGTAGATCATGTTTTACAAGAAAAGGTAGAATACATCAATTTTTTTAAGATATTCAATGTTAATGATGATGAATATGGTTTTTTTAAATTTAGATAGTGATTAAATGTTCATGGTGATTCCAAAATAATGGGACAGTTTTTTAGTGAAGCTCATAGTTCTCCATTTCTCATTCAATCCAATAAACAAAAATTTAATGTGACCTTGATGAACATGTATTTTGGGATGTAATTAAAAGTGATATTGGATGGTTTTCCATAAAATATTTAATTTTTCAATTGGTAAAATCTAATATAAAATTTATGAATGTGATTATTAATACATTTCCAATACCAAAATAGATCTTAATAGATATATCTATGGATACCATAGTTGGATTAAAAAAATACATATCTAGGTTATAATGTGATTTGTATTGTTGTAAATTATTTTACAAAAAATATGAATATCCATCATGTTAGATATACTATGTATTTAGATTTTATATCAAGATTATATATCAAGAAGATAGTCATTTTATATGAAGTTCATGTCTTCATTAGATCTGATAATGTTCCCAAATATTCATGTATTTTCAATAAAATAATTTAGATGTAATTGGGTATGAAATTAAAAATTATGTACATCTTTTTATCCTAAATTTAGTGCTCAAATATAATTAATGATTTAATATTTAGAAGAAATATTTGATACTTTTCAATATATTTAAATGGTTTTTGGGGTCAATATATTTCATTAGTTGAATTTTCTTATAATAAAATTTTTTCTTCTAGTATATATATGATATCCTTTGATGAAATACATGGAAATTAGTGTTGAACTATAAGTTATGGGATAACATTATGTGAATGATTAGTATTGGGACCATAATTGGTAGATAGTATTATTATGAAGGTAAAGACGATTCCACAACATATGAGGATGGTCCAAAGTAGTTAGAATATCTATGTAGATTACCAAAGGATTGGTATTTAGTTCCAAGTAAGGGATCATGAATTTTATAAAGTATCTCTATGGAAAATTGTTATGTGATTTGGTAAAAATAGAAAGCTAACACCATAGTTTGTTGGAATGTTAGAAATTATGGAGAATATTGGATTAGTTTCATACCGAGTGTATTTACCTCATAATTTATTTGCGGTAAATTATAGGTTTAAGGTATTCTATGTTGGTTGAAGGAATTAAATTTTTAGTTATGGTATATGGTGATTTATTAGGTTAAGGATTATTGGGGAAACCAAATGATTAAAGATGCAACATTATAATATATAAATATTCTAATGGAAAAATACCCCCACTTGTTTAATAAATGAATAATATAATAAGGGTTAAATTTACAAAAGGGTGGAACATGTTACAACATAGTAATGTTAATATTAAATCATTTTTATTCATTAATTATACTAATGAATTAGGATTATCATAGTTATATTGACTATATGAATTATAAGTAATTTCCAAATCAAAAGGGAATTAGTTTTCTTCATTTTTCATTTATTTATATATAATATATAGTTTTATTTAAAATATTAATTTCCAAATTTTAGATTTTAAAATTGAAAAAATATCTTTACTTTTTAAATAATTATTACAATTTTTTTCTATTTAATTTTTTATAATTTTCTATAAAGATAATTTTTTTCAAGTGAATATAGAAAATACTATTTTTTATTAAACAATATCTTTTCCGTTTGGGAATTTGATCAATTTAATATTTTATTAAATTTGACTGAATGATAAATTAATTTTTCTATATTATGAAAAATATAATTAATGGCACTGGAATCAAATTTTTTTTTTCCAATTATGAAATAACAAATTTTACACTTAGGAATACTTTTTTTTGGGAAAACATATTTGCATCACATTTCATGATAATATATTTAAATTATATTTTTATATTTATATGATTTAAATTTTATAAAATTTATTAAATATTTTTTTTTCAAAAATATAATGCTTTTTATTAAATCTAAAATAATTTTTGTTCATATTGAGATGTAAATAATGTAAAAAATAATTTTCTATGGTTAAGGTGAAAATAGGTTTACTAGGGGTTAAATTAGAGTGATAATGGTTAAAATGATGTAAAGACATTATAAATCCTATTTTATATCCTTATTTAGACACTATCTTATCTAATATATAAAAATGGTCTATTGTGGATCCATTTTTCATGTGAAACACATTAGTATTTTTATCTTTATAAAATTTCTAACTGAGTCCCTCCCTCACTTATAAAAAGAATACACATATAATCTTCCAAATTCACTTCAATAACATTTCAGTATATCCAATACCTAAAATAATACGTTTATAAAATAACTCACATCACTATATTTTTTTATTTTTGGTATAAAACAAACCATAGATTGATTATGGTTTATTAAAAATATTAATTTTTTACACAAGACGTATATTTTTTGACTATGATTTTCAGATTTATTTTTTCTTATACCACACAAGAAACATGTTTTTAATTTTTTTAAATAAAAAAAATATATACCATAAAATTATGCTATATTATTATTATTTTATAACATTTTTTCATGTACATAACCATATAAAAATAAAAAAAATTACCAAGCTTATGTGTAGACTACTATGTTGCTGGATGATGTATTTAATTTTTCATCAAAAATTCTTTGGGTTGCTAAAAATTTTTTATCAAAATTTTGTAAAATTATATTAATAAGTTTGTTACCATTATTAAATGATAATATATCATTAATCTTCATACCATTCCACCAACTGGAGAATGAAAATTTCATCTATTAAATCGTGTTGATTACAACATCCACACAACGATGTGATTTTTTTCATCATTGACACACATGGATAATATATATAATTTAATTTAAATAAGTAATATGGTACTAATGATATAATAATAATAATTATTTATTGATAAATTTATACTTACCGTATATCTGTTATGTTTATTTAAATATAGATTCAATACTTATGAATACGTATGACCTACCCTCTCAAGTATTGTAGCATGGATCAGTTTTTATAACACTATTACATAGATAATTTTAAAGATCTAATTAATTTATAAAGATAAAATTATTTCATAACTTTTATTTTACATATAATTAGACAATACCACTTTTACCATGACCATCATACTGATTACATTTTGAGATTATAAATATAACATCATTAAAACACCAGAAAAATACATGGTAGATTATGTAATTATATATGTCATTAAATTAAAAATATTAATTGAATTAATGATATTGGATTAATCCTAGAATACTTTCTTATGAAACTAAATAATTTTTAATAATTTATTATATTGGATGTAAATAACATACATGACATGTTAGACTAGATGTATGAATAACATTACCTTAAAAACTAGTTTTAACTATTTTAAAGAATTATTTTTCAAGTATTTTTATTCCATGTATATATTATTGAATATAATATTTATTAATGTATTAATGTGGTAATAAAGTAATTAAAATAGAATTATTATTTCTATTTTTTACGTTCCTATAATTTTTTCAAAATCAACATTTCTACATATTCTATAGATAATGTTCTATCATTTTTTCCATAAATTAAAACAAGATTGATCTATTTTAATATATATGACAGTGTAGGATATTCATGTCTCCATATGAATTATTTTTTTCTTGGATTCCTTTAAGAAACCATGTTTTATTAAAATAAAAACCATCCTTCCCTTTATTTTGGGCATTTTAGTTTTTAAATATTGGTTTAAATGGAAAGGGATATATAATTATTTGAAATTTGTTTTTATTATCGGTTCAAAATTATTTTTTTTTAAGTTTGATAATATAAATTGAAAACTATATGTATTCTATACAAATTATGGCCCATCGAAATTATTTATTACCTTGTGAGCCTCATAGAGTTCACTAGTTAATTTGGAAATGATTACATTATGTTGATAATTATATTAGAAGTTGACCGTGTAGGTTATTTCTTTTGTATGGGTTATTAAAATTAATCAATAGAGATTATTAATAAAGAATGAACATTAATTTTATATGATTTTTAATTATTTTTCATGGATGAATAAAATATTATTTGATCTCAATGTTTATTATATTAAAGGAAAAGTATCTTTTATTATATCATAGTTTAAAAATGTACTAATGAGTTTATTGGTTATTTTTATATGTCACTTACTATGTTTCTTTCACATCTCATATTATTTGATTGTTTTCATAGTTTTTAACGACGGAAAGAAGAAATGTTGATTTTGTGATTAAAATCATATTTTTTCAATAAAGGAAAATATCTTTCAATTTAAATGATTTCTATAATGGCAAAAATGGATACAAAGAGGAAGTGTCCAACATGAAATTTATTGTTTTGTTACATAATATTCAAGATCATATAATATATAAATATAATACATAAAATATGTTCATGAATTAACGAAAATGAATTCATATTTTTAAATTACGTTATTGTTTGAATACAGATCAGGTTATTAAATTACTTATTAGTAATAATATTTTTTTTAATATTAACAATATATTTTATCAATAATATATTTGTTTTGTCAAAATAAATCTCAAAAAAAAATTTGTGAAGGGTTATATATTAACACATCAACCCATATTTTTATTTATTTATCTACAATAATATATTTTTATCAATATATTAGTAATAAATAATGATCTTTATTTTCATTTTTACATATATTTCACAATTCAATTAGCACTAATTTTCTCACATAGTTTACAATTATTTTTTAATAGTTTTGTAATGTTTCATTGTTTTTTTGGGTTTGTTGTTTCTTGTTAAAGAATATATTTGTCACGTTTTATTTTGGCGAAAAAATTATATTTAGAAAAGTCACAGTGTTATAAAACCCCTCCTTTATAATTAGCATGATCACAATTTTAATTATCACACACTAATTAGATTACTTAAGGGTTTATATGATCTTTTCATACATAAGGATATAATTTATAGAGAGATATAAAACCCAGTAATGTGGGTAAGTCCGGGAAGCTCATTTATTCCTTCATAATATACTTTTCAAAATGTAGGGTTCTTATTAATTATTTAACATAAATACTAATCATTATTGGGGTTAATTCCAATATAATGGTATATATTTTCCTAGATTGTATATGATCAACCTTGTTGTGACAATTGATCATATGTTGTTTCTTGATATGAAAAGTGATCTCTCAATTAAATTAATATGGATTCAATATATACATTGTTAATAAATATACAAATTCACATCAAATTTATCGAAAGATTTTATTATAAGATTTAAAAAGTTACATTCTATTAAATTTAAACATTGTATACAATAATCACAGACATATAAATTTTATTAATAATTAAAAATTTAGACATCTAGGTGATTATTTTATTTTCTTATCCAAAATCTCGGTGTGAAGGGGTATGTTGGAAAATATGTAAATACAATACACATAGTTCTTTAGTGGATTACTTTTGTAATTCACTTTACATCATTTATATTACTCACATTATTAGTTGTGGTTAAATAATATTTCCCTTGTTCACTTGGTATTAGAATATATTCATGCATATCTACCTCAATATCCCTTGTTTATGGGCAGAGATTATGGTAATAAATTTTTTTTACACATTTAATAAATAAAATATTATATTTAACTTAGGAAAAACTATTTTCCCCATAACTATGTCAACATAACTATTTATTATTTTCTTTGAAATTAGTTTCTCTATACCCTCCATTACAAAAAATAATATATAGTCTAATTACATTGAGACATTTCATAGTTTTCCTCTTCCCAGATTCAAGATATCAAGGATATTGAATCTTATTTCCTTCATTATATTAATCTCTATAACATACATGAGTCTCTATGAATATCATCATTGGTGTGTTCGAGAAGTCAGCTAACATTATTTTCATAAAAATAATTCATGATATTTGGTTTAGGATAATTAAAAGATTTATCACTTACGATCTTACCCAATAGTTACCCACATATTTCATATATAAATATTAAATATTATCATATTAATAATCATTTCATATCGTATTGACGGACACTGGAACTGTCAGTGACGAGGTAGGTTCATGGTGAGATGGTGGTGGAACATGTGTGTGGTTCTTGGATTGGGGTGAAAATTACCTCGGAATGAGGGAATAATTGATACTAGGGTGATTGGAATACGTGATATTATGTTTGGTTCATATATCAACATTTTTTTCATATTGAACTATTAAATTTTTTTTTTGGTCGTGGATATTATTGGATCAAATTTTTTTATTTTGGGTAGTATTGGTTTTCCACTTCATGTTTTGCTGGTGTTATGTGTTACATTATATGTATATGTTGCAATTTGTTTTCATACTAAATTTTTAGTATTGCGTATTCTCGGATCCAAATATTTCAAGGTATGGTAGATATCATTATTCATTTAGGCATAAAATCATCCTATGGGTTTGAGAACTATATGATAACATTTGAAAACCGTAGCCAACAATTCATAGATCATAATCACAATTCATGGAATAAATATTCATTGTTCATAATACATGAATCATAATGGAATCAGATAACATTATCCCTAAGAGAATAACATTGGTATAAAATCCTTTTATAAAGGGTGGAATATTGTGTGTCATAATAAAAATAATAGAAACCATAATTCAAGAATACCCACTAAGGTATTCAACACATATTAGTCATCATCTAACAACCCATGTTCTTGCATTAGTCTTGATGTAATCTATTTTATACCCTATTTTGGGCATGGCAATGCCTTCAATGTACCCTCAGTAAGGATTATGGAACCTTTTATGAACCATTGGAGGTCATAACACATTAATCATTACCCAATTTTTTATAGGTATGTATAATTTGAGGCCCATATATAACATAATAAAGATCGATTCATATATACTCCACAAGATCAAACAATATTCATCATATCAACAAAGCATAACACAAAAAATATTATTGGGTTTTGTAAACATCAGTTCAACGCGATCATAATCAATAAAGAGAATTAATAAAGACGGTATGATTTGATTATATCCCTAATAAATTATAATAATAATCAACATATGTTATACTAGATAAAAAAATTCATTAAACAATCACAAATATATTTATTGACAAAATTAAATATTTAATTTGGATAACACTTATTTAAAATATTAAAATTCAAAAAACATTACATTAAACAACTTGTTTTAAAAAAAATATTCAAAATTAAGAATGGATAATAAAATCATTGAGTAACCACAATGGTTTCAAATTATATTTATGGTGTAATTGTTAAAATAGATATTCATTTTTCACATTTATTAAAAAGTATATCAATTAGAGTATTAAAATAGTCATTTTTTTAATTTATTTTTTATATAAATTACAACATGTGTAAAATTTAATATATAAATTAATTTTATATTTGTTAAAAATGATGGAAACATTTTAAAAAACATGGATATAGATGAAAAAGGACTATGACCAATGAGATAAATAAATACCTTTTCCAATTAAATCATTCATTCTCTATCATGTGTATATAAAGTGAATGAAAATGAAATTCAAACATTTAATCAATATAAATAACAAAAGTAGAAGAAACGTTATCATGTTTATTAGATATATATGAGATAATTCCACTCAATGTAAGTTCTAGTATAACCAATATTGATTAAAATGGAATTGAAACATATATTACTTACCACAATCTAAACATTCCTCGTATGTAATATAGTCCCATATATAATAAATTTAAATTTATAATAATTATATACCACAATTTTATTAATATTTATAGTATCATATATGATTCTATTATAACAATTCAACACCCACTAATAAATAATGTTTTATTAATATTTTAATTTTTATTTGTCAACTATTTCATTTTTTCAGCAAATTTGAGGTTAATAAGTTTTTTTTCATGTACTATGATCATGTTTCCATAATATATAGAATTTTATTCATCTAATTTTTATAATATTTAATACATATGGAAAAATTTATACGTTTTAATATATAATAGTGTGGAATTATAAATTATATCAGTTGATGGAAACACAACCCATATGCATAAAAATGTCATGTTTCATTATTTTAATGGACTAACAAAAGAAATGTAAATAATATATAACCTATAAATAACAATAATAATAAAATAAATAACATATATATTAATTAAATAATCGTTATAAATATCCATTTAAGGAGATGATGGATATTTTATTGTATCATTTCAAGGAGGTGGTTGTGCACGCATACACATGAGCGATACATTCATATCCCACTTCATTGAGAAATGATACCAATATGTAATAAAATTATCATAATAAAATCTAATTATATGGGATATACACTGTTTATTATATTTTAACTATTAGGATAGAGTTTTTTATGACATAAGAATATATAAAACAAAAATTATCAATTAAGAAGATTACCTCCTCTTAGATGAACATCTTTTGGATCAATCCTTAGAGACAATACAGATGGTCTGTTAAAGAGACATAAACCACTAAAACATGAAAAGTAATGTTGTAAAGTGTTTTAGGTATTCATTGATATGAAGTTTTCTAATAGGTTTAATGAATAAAAGGCAGGTGGTAGGCTTTTACAGTTATGGAAAGGGGAAAATTTAAACTAGATAATAGATTTTAAATAAAACATTATATTTCATGTGAAATTGGAACAAAGTGGAAATAATTTAACGGATAATATAGGGTATGTCTAAAATATATTCTATATATGATATTTTGATTAAAATTATCATCATTTGGTCTATTAACAACACACTATGTCTGGATTTTAATGTGTTTTATCTCATTATCCATCGATGATATATACTATTTTTTACCACTGTAAATAATATATATTCTATATAGGTATAAGGATCATCATTAATATTAAATATTGAAAATTTAATACAAAATCATCCCTATCATAATGTCCAATGTAAGTAAGAGGCCCAATCACATTCCTAGATATATCTATTGGTTGATGATAGTTGTAGGCAGTAGTATAAGACTCACTATATATATCTGATGTTATGAAGAAATATGATTTTGTCCCATTATGAATATTAGGTGAGTGAGTCTTTATGGGATCATAATTTTTTTATGTTTTTCTATTCTCAATGGCCTTAGTTTGAGGTAAATTATGATTTTTATTAGTGAGAGACTTGTATTTAATTGAAAATGATTCAAGAAACAAAAAATATTAACAAATAATGTATTTTTAGTGATGTGGTTGATCAAATCATAGAATATAACAATTAGCACAGTCATTTTTGATGATGAATATGCATTTAAGAGAACTACATTGATAATATAAATTTTAATATGTGCAGAGTTTGTACACTCAAAAACCCTCAAATTATTGTATAAATTGATTTCTTATTCTATAATTATTATAGAGTATTAAATTTATTAAAAACAGAAGGAAAATGTCTTATAATATAAGATATAGTTTTTATACTCCAATATGAAAAGTTTCTTGGAAAACATGAGCAAGGAGGAATGATAGAGACCCAGTCCAGTATAGTATGGTTCGTATACTAAAAATACCCATTCTATATGGGATTATCCTTAAATGTAATATTTCTAATAATACCATCATACTCCTAAATTTAGAAAAACTCATTTGAAAAGTATTAAATACCATTATTAGTTATTATAACTTTAATTTTGAATAAGTCTGATTTCTAACATATGGTTTGGATGTTTTTCATGTATCAAACACATAAGATTTATTTATAATAATAAACATCACGAAATTATAATAAAAATAATGTATAAAAAGTAATTATTTATGTTCATCTACATTGGGAGGAAATTCTCATTGTTCCCAATAAATTGTATTGTGTATAATATATTGGAAGCCAAGATTTATAATAGAACCTAAGGAACTCTCTTAGAAACCATGTTAATACAAACATTCTTAAATGATAGATTTATAATATTTATGTCATTTGATAAAACATGTTTACTTTTTCTCTCAAAAACATGGATATTATATAACTGAACCACATATTCCATAAAAAATTATTTTCATTGTTTACGATGTATTTTCCAACAATCTGGATTCAAGGTGTTCTTCCATATATTATATATAAACCATTTCGACGAGAACCTCTAATTATTATTGGTGATACTTTAGAGATCTTAAGGAAAATTTATTCAATCACGAATATAAATCCATTTTTTATTATAACCCTCAGTGAGATGAGATTTATATATTG
Organism: Viscum album; assembly: GCA_963277665.1. Taxonomy (NCBI): domain Eukaryota; kingdom Viridiplantae; phylum Streptophyta; class Magnoliopsida; order Santalales; family Viscaceae; genus Viscum; species Viscum album. The sequence continues at coordinate 2,036,177,082 of OY728164.1, forward strand.
GTATTGGACCCATCAAACATCATGTAATTATAAAATTTAGTGGTCATAACATGTTACAAAAATATATCTTTTACAATGCACTTGAAGTTTTTTATTTTTTTCTAGTATGAAAAATCCCTCTGCTCACTCATGTAACTCAATAAATGACTCTTTACTAAGAAACATGTGGAAAGAAAAACCAATTACTATGACCCACTCATCCAAAAGGCCATAAGTTTAACACCCTAATATTTCTTAGTATGTTATGTTTTCAAAGTAATTCAATAACTTGCGCTACACGCAACACCAAGTTGGAGCACACCATGACTTACAAAACTAGCCATTCAAAAAGTAGCTATGAATATTATTAACCGAATTTTGGATTTTATATACTCCATATAATTTTAACCCCCATATTATGTGTTTCTTAGACATAATATAAAAATAAGTTCAATTTTTCAGATTAAGGACATAATTTTCAGAAAATGCAAGTTTATCGCTTTTTAATGGTGAACCCTTTTAAAAATACAATATTTGACACTTTTATATATTCAATTTTACAAAATAAACTTTTTCCTTAGAATCAAGACATAAAATTTTAGTTTTGATAAAATTTTGGTGTTTTTCTGATAACATTCATATTTAGGTGAATAGTGAATGAAAATAAATTTTAATTGAAAACAACTTTTTAATAAAAATATTTTATTATGTTCAATAATACTTTTGAATCGTTTGGAATTATAATTATATAATATTATTATCATTTAATACAATATATTTCATTATAAATAATTTTTTATTTTAAATTCGACATAAACACATGTCATTCCTTTGATAGTTTTTACTTTTTAAAATCCGCATTTTGGTTTTGGCAGCAGGAATTGATTTTAAATTAATAAATGAAACTTATATGATTTTAATTCAGTAAAATAGACTTCATTTTTTAATTATGAATATCAAAATTATCTTAGGGTGAATGTTTTTTATTTTTATGAAAACTTTCATTTTTTTATGAATAGTGAAAAACAACACATTTTTAATTAAAACCTACTATTTATTTAAAAAATTATTTATTTTATTTAAATTTTTTTAAAGCCAAAATTCATACATAATACCTATATTAGTTCAATTTAATTCATTGGGGTAATTTTTATAATAAAACTGGATGTGTAAAATTTTATTGAAATTTTTACAGTCTTTTACCCCCCTTTACGGAGCATTTGAAATCTTTTTTAAAACATAATTTTACAGTTTCTATGAGTAGAATATCAAAAATCCGAGATAAATGGTTGATATCAGTGAATAAAATCTGGTTCAATAACATAAAAATAATTTTTTTTGAATAGTTACTTTGGACATTTATTTACCACAGTTTCAAGTAAATAGGGTAATTAATGGAAAAAAGGATATTATTATTACCCAAACTTATGTCCTAATTTGATTGGATAAGTTAAATTCAACCAAAAACAACCTCATGAATAAAATATGATCCTTTAGGTCCACTTAGATTAGATTAGAACATTTATCATTATTTTATTTAAATAAGAGTGAAAAATGTTAAATTCAATGTTTAGTAAGAAACCCATTTTTAATATTGGGTTATACATAAGATAAATTAGACTATAAATATTAATTATAAAGATAAATATATTTCTTATATAATATTATTTTATTTATAATTTTTAGACATTAAATAATTAATGTTATTTATGAAGAATTATGATGTTGTAATTACCATATTAATGAAAGATTAAAATAATTGATATTGTAAATATCCAAATAAATATTATTTGAGAGTTTCGATGTATTACAATAATTTTTTATGTTAATATGACATTTTATGGTTGATTAAATAATTCTTGTTCGATGTAACAATGTATTTGTGATTTTCCCAAAAACCAAATGCCAAATAGTGTAAAAACGACATAAATGAGTTTTTTAAAAAAAATATTGTATTATAAAATTATATAATATTCCTAAAAATAAATCGTTCTTCCAAATGGATTAAATAATATTATATATGTTATTAATGAACCACTTGAGGTTCTATTGTATGATTAGAGTATGTTTATTAACCATATAGTGTAATTATACAAGAAGACACGGTTAAAGTTAAACTATATATCTCATAGTTAAATCTAAATGATAATGTTAATATGGTAATTGAAAGTTGTCTAAAACCTATTTGTTGAGTGTATTTAGACCCATAACCAAATTTTATTTGAAATAAATCAATTTTTACTCACATGAAACCGAAAATGATTTTATTATAATATAATATTTTGAACTTTTCCTAAAGTGACCCTCACCTCTCATATAAAAGGGAACTTACCCTTATCTCAAATTCACACATCAAAATCCATTTGTCTTGGACAAATCCTACCCCAATATCCTCCCAATTTCCATCACTTCAACCTAGAGTGCTTACTTTGATCAGAAATCCAGCCGATAGATACCTTTGGTTCAAATCAAATGGAATCATCCGAAGAAGAGGAAATGATTTCACCACCCTCTTTCAAGTTCTTTTCTTCTTCCACTTCTTCTATCTTTGTTATTTCCATAAAAAATTAATAACATATCTACCTTATACATAATTTTATGTTGTTATAAATATGGTACAACCATATTAATTATTCTATCCAACCAATAATTGACAAAGTCACCACATGTGTGTTCATACGAATTACCGTCTTTAAGTCATGGTATAGTTTGTTTTTCAAACACGTCACTATTTGGATGGGTGTAATAATGAGTATAACTGATGGAAATAATAAATATAACATGTTAATGATTCTTTTTATTTGATATAAAATCCAATTTCATACAATTTCACCACCAATATAATGATATGTTTGCCCGTGCGTACGTTCGGATTTCCGTCTCCACGACACGATGAGATTCATTTCCACGTTCACCATTCAATGATTATTTTAAAAATACATATTATTAATAAGTATGTAATATATGACATAATAATGCTACTTTAAATATATATATATATATATTTGTGATTGTGTGTTTGTTTACAATTATCTCATTCACTTACTTCCATTCAATACGATTTGAAAACAGAACCAACGTTTATGCATATGTATGGCCTACCGTCTCCATAAACGGTGTTTTCCATTTCATATTTCAATATGTTATACATATTTATATTGTAAATATATAGTATATATAAATTATTTTTTTATTCCTGAAGTATTTAAATCATGACCTAAATGATACGATGAATAATAACAATTTAAAATACGTACGATAAAGAAAACAATTATTACCACAAAATGTTAATTTAACATGTAAATCATTATTAAATGGGTTGTATAAAGTAATAAATGAAACATGTATGATATAATAAATATGAATATAATTCTGGTATAATTTAATAACATAATATTGTCATTATATAGGAGGATAAATGTACCCTTGACCAAAGGAAAGTGAAAGGTAAGGGTTATTTCCTCAATTTCATTATTATCCGAGATTGTTTATGTGTAAGTATTTATTGGGACATACATATCATCAATAACCATATTTCATCAAAAAAAATTCAAAAGGAATATTTTATGGTTTTATGGGTGGTCTATTTAACTAGATCAACATTTTAAATTTGTTTAATATTCATATTTCTAAACGCTTTTAATAAATTCCCATATAAGGATTTCTTTATATGGACATGACTGTTTTGAAATTTTTTCATGAAAAAGGAGTATTTCTCTCAGAATATTTTATAGTACATTTTCATCTATGTCAACATCAATTGATGGATTTTAGAATTGTTTGAAATTGAATTATTATGATACAAATTTTCAATGTAGTTTTGAGGGTTTTGTGATATGTTTTACTATGTATATGTTATTTTTATACCATTCATGGTTTATGGATAAGGTATTGGCATTCCTTTTTCTAGTTTTAATATGAATGTTTATGTTATGTTTTATCCTTTTCATATGAGGAGTGTATTGAAATTATTAAGTGACGGGTAGAGCCCGCTATAGCTCCTCAAAGCATCAGTAGGTCTCATGAGAAAATTAGATGTGGAATTGGATGAGGCCTTTCCTAATTTAATATAAGGTTTGGGACGAGGCATAAATCATTTTTAGACATCTTGGTTAAGGCATGACCAAGATGTTTCAAGATGTTTGGCATCATACATTCCCCCATTATAAAAGTAATTATTATGGTTTATGTGGTTATTAGACTAGTATAATACCCATGACTATGTTTTATTATGGAATTATTTACTCAGCTCATACCCCATCCATAAAGTTTTCATGTTTATTATTTGTAAAGGCATGTGTTTCCAATTATTTACCATGCCTAGTGTTTATGTTATCTTCTTCTTTATTTCATATTCTTACTGAGAGTTTGAGCTGACCGCATTAATATTTTTCATTTTCCAAGGATCCAATGAAGTGTTTTATTATTAATATGCAGGGTTAAAATAAAGAAAAAAATGGCATTAGAAAAGGATTATTTATGATGTGTTGTATTTTATAAATTGTAACTTAACATTCATGTTTGTAATCTATTTCCCAAGACAGCTAAACAGATCAGTCCTTTGGGACTAGATTCCTTGTAATCATGACTTTTTATTAAAATAATGCACTGAATTTGGGTTAGTGGGGTCGGGGCATTACAGTCAGTATCATAGAAATTTTAGTACAAACCTTGTAAACTAGATTTAGAAAAACTCTGATCATGGAACACTACCCCAAGATAGTCTTTTAGTATTAATATAGAAGAACATCCTAGAATTTTAGTAATGTGGAGATTTTTTGAGTTTCCATGAAATACATCCCTATCTGGATATGAGAAGGTAGAGGCGTCTCTGGCATAGACGTATCTAGGGGTAAAACCTGAAAACAATGATTTGAGCTAGAATCGAACATCAACTAGTACACGACGACGAGCCTTATTTCACTCATGGTTACACCACTGTTAGGGGATATGATTAGGATAATTTATATTTATATTACAAGATATTATGTAGGATTTAAGAGTAAATACTTCCTCAATGAAAACATTTTTTTAGGATTATAGATTATATGCATAATATTTTCAATTTATGTTAGTTTTTTTACAAATTTGTAATTATGCATTGTGATTAATAAACTAACCTAGTGTATTCCATTTTTTAGAAATAGAGCCCATTTGAAATAAAGAAAACTCTGACAATATGCATGATCCAAAGAGTTTGAATGATCATATCATTCAAGGTATTAAGACAACATTTAGAAGGGAAAAAGTCACCAACATATTCTCATCATATGAAGAAATTGTATCATGTATTAATAAGATAATTAATGAATTTTTTGAGTCCTTTGGATTTAAAGGGAATCATGAGATGAAAAGGATGGTAGAGATAAATATGGATAAAGGGAAGAGGGGAAAGAATGATTTTCCCATATGTGATAATGGTGGAAAGAATCTATTTGGTAAGTGCGTGAAGTGAATGAGAGTTTGTTATAAGTGTCAACAAAAAGAACACCAAGTACGTGATTTCTAGGGTAAGAAAAAGTTTTAAAATGTACAATTATTCATCTGAAATGAGTTGGTACACTATGGGAATCAATGTCCAATTCATCAAAGTATGCCCCAAATGATACTATTGGATAATAATCATGTTATGATACTAAAACATATTAAGAGGAATGACTAGAGTTCTTCTATTATTATTAAATAATTATTTTATTTGAGTGTTGTATCAATGATGTAATGGTTATATCAGTTATGGAAATAAATAAGGATTGCAATGTAGTATAATATCACTCAGGATATGAGATTATATGGTTATATGAAAAGTTACTCAATAGAAAGTTAATGTTTTTGGAAAATAAATGGTTGAAGGAAAGAAAACCATTACTATGATTCTGATACTGAGGTAGTGATTTTGGAATAATACATTATTTATTTGGATAAATAATATTCAATTTTAAAGAGAACATTGAAACTAATTAATTGTTTGTTAATTCAGTTTTTGATAGAGTATACAACATTTTTGGATATAAGGAGTATATCCAATATTCTATAAGTAATATGGGAGAATGAATGTAATCAATAAGGTATTACGGTAATTCGTGGTATTACCGTGTTTTGAACGAATAAATTATGAAGGTATTCACATGTTATTACGTGGAAAAAAAATATCTTCATTGTGTTTACCTTAAAAATTTTGGACAGTGAGTATGGAAAGAAGTATTTTGGATAAGTATAGAGGTTAGAATAGATTAAGTATGAAATTGGATACAATTTTCAATGTTAAAGAATTTCATAATATTATATTTGGATTGTTATAAAAATGACAAACCAATGGTCGGGCGACAACCAGTTGCGTCTGGCAGGGCCGCAGGACTTGAACCCGTAACCGAAGGGCCATAGAGGCGCATCACCAACCACTGGCTTACGTGAGGTCATGGATTGTGTATTTTAGTTTTTTAAAAGGTCTAATAGATGAATAATGAATTTTTTTTTGGAACCCAATACTATTAGGAAAAATAGAATATTTTATAGTTCTATTATATTTTAGAGTGAAAGACGAGCTTGTGGTAGAAATTAGTTAAAGGATGTAACTATACTTGTCTAGTATTTTTTTTCTTAAATTCTATGATGAAATTAGTAATTAGAATTTATGGAAGAGATCTTAGAACCAAAAATGTGTTATCATAATACCTTAGGTTTTGTTGAACCGAGGATATTTTAAATCATCATTCATTGATGACATTGAGGTCTCAATTTTACACTTGTTTGTGATGGATGACCTCGATCACTCTATATAAATATTTAATTTTTCCTCCAATTAGGTGTCTCCAATCTCCACAAATATTCTCTTAATCGAGATCATAATTTGGTGGCGACTTTTTCATTTCCTTTTCCCTCTTATTATGACTAAATTTTATTAACCCAATTTCCGATCTGGGTTTTCAAAAAAGTAATTTTTATATTTTTAACCTTTTATTTTCAAAAACAATTTCAAATTGAAAGGAGACAATTTATTGAAGGAGGGGAGAATTTAACACCCCAATATTTCATAGAATTTTATCTCTTTAATTTTAATCAATAACTTGCACTACACCCGACACCGAGTACGAGCACACCACGACTTATCAAACTAGCCGTTCAAAAAGAGGTTATGAATAGTATTAATTGAATTTTTAATTTTATATACATCACATAATTTTAAGATCCATATTATGTTTTTATTATACATAATATATGAACAAATTCAATTTTTCAAATAAATGAAGTATTTTTAAAAAAAATGCAATTTTATGGCCTTTTAATGGAAAACCCTTTTAAAAATCCAATATTTGACACTTTTATATATAAAATTTGACAAAATAAACATATTATTTAGAATTTGGACATAAATATTTAGTTTTGATAAATTTTTGGTAATTTTCTAAAAACTTTCATATTTTGGGGAATTGTTGAAAATACTAAATTTTAATTGAATACAACTTTTTTAATCAAAATAATTTATAGTGTTCAATTATATATTTAATTTTTTTGGAAGTATAATTAGATTATATTTTTATCATTTAATACAAAGTAGGTCATTATAAGTAATTTTAAATTTTAATTTGACATAAGAACATGTCAGTCTTTGGATTGTTTATACTTTTTAAAACCCCACATTTTTGTTTTAACAATGGGAGTTAATTTGAAATTAATAAATTCAACTTCTATGTCTATAATTTTTTAAAATATACATTATTTTTTAATTCAAAATATCAAAATTATATTAGGGTAAATTTTTGTTATTTTTCTGAAAACATTCAATTTTTGATGAATAGTGAAAAACACTACGATATTATTTAAAACAGACTATTTATTTAAATAATTATTTATTTTATTTTATTTTATTTTAAGAAAAAATAGAAACCTAATACATATATTAGTTAAATATATTCATTGGGGACATTTTTATAATAAAATTAGATGTATTAAATTTTATTGAACTTTTTACCGTCTTTTACCCACCTTCTAAGAGCATTTGTAAATTTTCATAAAACATAATTTTAGATCTTTTGTGATTTGAATTTCAAAAATCTAAGAGACACGTTTGATATTAATAAGTAAAATGCGGTTAAAGAAGATACAAATTTGTTTGGTGAATAGTGACTTTTGACATTTATTTTCCACGATTAAAAGTAAATATGGTAATTAAAGGTAAAAATGATAATATTATTACCTGAAATCATGTCCATATTCTATTGGATAAGTGTAATTCGACTAAAAACAACCTTATTAATAACATATGATCCTTTAAGTCCACTTGTATTAGATTAGGACATTTATTATTTTTTTTATTGAAAGAAGAGTTAAAAGTGTTAAATTCAAAGTTTAATAACAAAACCATTTATAATATAGGGTTATACAGATGATAAATTAGACTATAAATATTAATTATAAATATATAACTATATTCTACATAATGGGATTTTATTTATTACTTTTAGAAATTAAATAATTAATATATTTATGAAAAAATGATGATGCAGTAATTACCTTATTAATGATGTATTTCAATAATTTATAATATAAATATGAAAATAAATATAATTTGATACTTTTGATGAATTAAACTAATTTTATAGGTTAACATGAAATTTAGGGTTGATTAAATAATTCTTTTCCTATGTAATCACGGAGTAATTATTTTCAAAAAAACCAAATACCAAATTGTGTCAAAATTGACATAAATGAGTTTTTTAAAAAAATATTATACTATTAAATTATATAACATTCCTAAAAATATCTGGTTCTTCCAAAGGTGTTAAAAAATATTATATATATCATTAATTAACCACTTGAGGTTTTCTTGTATGTTTAGAGTATGTTTATTAATTATATAGTGTAAGAATAAAAGATGACACAGTAAAAGATAAACTATTTAACTAATAGTTATATCTAAATGGTATGATTAATATGTTGACCTAAACATGTCTATAACCAATTGGATGAGAGGATATTAAACCATACCCACATTATTTTAGATATAAATAAATTTTAATCCATTTTAATCCGAAAATGTTTTTATAATAAAATATTATTTTAAATATTTCATAATATGACCCTCAACACATTTATAAAAGGACACTTCCCCTTTTTCCAAATTCACACCTCCAAATCCATTTGGCTTAGCCAATCCCTTCTCAAATATACTCCCAGTTTCCCTCACTTCAATCTAGAGCCCTTACATTGATTATAATGAAAACCTAAGGAGCCCTTTTGTTCAAATAAAAAAGGAAACCCCCAAAGAAGAGGTAATGATTTCACCACCCTCTTTCATGTTCTATTCTTCTGCCACTTCCTCTTTCTTTGTTGTTTTCATAACAAAATAATAACAACAGTACCATTTACATAATTTCATTTTATTATAAATATTGTACAACCATATTAGTTATTCTATCTATCCTATAAATGACAAATTCACCACACATGGGTATGTACGGATTACCATCTCCACACCGTGTTGTAGTTGGTATTCAAACACTTAATTATTTTTATGGATATAATAATGAGTATAATAGATGTAAATAATAAATATAAAATGTTAATGATACTGTATATATGATAAACCATCCAATTTCATATGATTTTAACATCAATATAGTGATATTGTTCCTCATGCGTACGTACAGATTACTGTCTCCACGACACGATGAGATTCATTTCCACATTCAACATTCAACGATGATTATAAAATACATATTATTAATAAGTATGTAATACATGACATAATAATGATACCAGAAATATATATGTATGTATATATGTATTTACATTTATCTCATTCACTTACTTCCATTCAATACGTTATGAAAACAGAAACAATTTTTATGCATATGTTCGGCCTACCGTCTCCATAAACGGTGTTTTCCATTTCATATATCTATCTATAATAAATATTTATATTATAAATATAAATTATATATAAATAATGTTTTATATTTTTGAAGTATTTAAATCATGATCAAAATGATACTTTCAAGAATAACAAGTTAAAACACGTACGATAAAGAAAGCGATTATTACCTGAAATGTTAATTTAACATGGAAATAATTATTAAATGGGTATTATTAAGGAAAAAATTAATAATTTATGATATAATAAATATGTATATGGTTATTTTATAATCTAATAACATACTATGGTCATTATACAAAAGGTTAAATGTTACGTCAAACAAAGGAAAGTCCAAAGTAAGAGTTATTTCCTCAATCTCATTATTATCTGAGATTGTTTATGTGTAAGTATTTACAGGGACATACTTATAATAGATAACCATATTTCATAAAAATGTTTTCGAAAGAAATATTTTAAGGTTTTATGGTAAGTTCTATTTAAATAGATCATGATTTTAAATATTTTATAGATTTATCTTTCTAAACCCTTTTAATTAATGTCCATGTTTTCAAAATGATTTTAAGGATTTATTTATATGGACATAAATGTTTTGAAATGATAATTATTTTAGAAAGTTTCAAAGTGTTATGGGACACTTTGATTTAAAAATCTATTCTAAATAAATTCATTTATAAATTGTGAGACTTTTAAAAGATTTCATGAAAAAGGGGTATTTTTTCCAAGCATTTTACAGATCATTTTCATATATGTCAACATTCATTGATGGATTTTAAACTTGTTTGAACTTGATTTATTATGATACAAATATTCCATACTATGTTGATGGTTTTGTGATATGTTTGACTATGGGGGTGTTATTTTTAAACAATTCATGGTTTATGGAAAAGTTATTTACATTTCGTATTCTAGTTTTAATATGAAGGTTTATATTATGTTTCAACCTTTTCATATGAGGAATGTATTGGACTTAGTATGTGATGGGTGGAGCCCGCTATATGTCACTGATGCATCAATAGGTATCATGAGACAATTAGACATGTAATTGGATGAGGCCTTTCCCAATTTGATATATTGTTTTGGATGAGGCCTAAATCATTTTAGATGTCTTGGTTCAGGTCTTGAAAAGTTGTTTCAAAATGACTGGAATTATACATTCCCTCATTATGAAGGTAATAATGATGGTTCATGTGGTTATTCGACTAGTATAATACCATTGAATATGTTTTATTATGGTATTATTTACCAAGATCATATCCTAGCCATAAAGTGTTCATGTTTATTATTTGTAAAGGAATATGTTTTCTATTATTCACCATGCCTAATTTTTATGTTATCTTCTGTTATATTTCTTACTCTTACTGAGAATTTGAGATCACCCATTTATTATATTTCATTTTCCCTAGATCCGAAGAAGTGTTTTATGATTGAGATGCATGGTTAAGCTAAGGTAAAAATTGAATTATAAAAGGATTGTTTTTGATGTGTTGTATGTTAGAATGTGTAACGTAATGATCAGGTATATAAACTATTTTCCTAGAATTATAAACTGATCTATCCATCTAAACATTATTTCCTATAATAATTCCAATGCATTAAAATATTTCACTATCTTTCTGTAACTGGGGTCAAGGAGTTACAAATTTTGTAAGCATATATGATTTAAAAACTATCATAAAATTCTCCTACTAACATATTTGGATCAATAAGATCATCAAAGGTTTATATTTTTTTGGGATTGTATCATTTTAGTAAAATATTACCATGTTTTTATAATTCTAACAGGTTAAAATTCATGACATCATGTTTGACATAATCATATTAATTATTTTTTTTGGTAATTATTTTTTACATAACCATTATATTTAATTCTTTTCTTGTTTTCATGTCTATTCCAACTAAACAGGACCTTTTCCCAAGAAATTATATGAATAATCTTAGGAATTTCATTCGAAAATAATGTTGGGTAAACTAAAATAATAGTTTTAGTGTATTATCCTTACATCATAGTAGTAATAACTATGTTAAATAAATTATATAGAGAAAAAATTGATCGTATCTTGGTCATCGTCAAAAAAAACATTAATATTAGATATTTGAAGTATGATTTTTTGTTTCATCAAAATTTTTGTTCACTAATGTCCAGGAATACACCCTGAATGTGATGAAAATATTCTTCTTTATATAGATGTAAAACAAAAGAAGATTTTATATTTAAATTCATAGGATGAACCAAATAACATATGTTTGATGATTCATAAGAAACTCCCATAATGTATTAATCACTAAAAAATAATAATAGAAAATTATATCCCTAAAAAAGAAAATTGAACAACATATCCTCATAAGTAGTAACAGTCATTACATCATTAGAATGAGTATTTATAGGTTTTTGAGGTCCATAAAAGTATTCGATGATTTCCCACAAGAAATTTATGGATCACATTTTAATTATATAAATATTAATGTTATTATATCCATAAAAATTTTCTATCTCAAAATTACTAGATTACATCATTTTATCTTTTAGTTGTAATACCAATTCTTATGTATGGAGTTAAGAGTTCCTTCCCCATAAACAACCATAGATTTACATGATACATGAATAGATTCTATATATTTCTAAAAAATATATAAAGAAATTATTAATGGAGAAAAAATAACAATAGATGAAAATTTATGCATGTTGATGTGAAAAAAATTATTAATAAAAAATAATACTAGATATTATGAAAGTGGTCGAGTTTTTTACAAGAAAACAATTATTTAATATACATAAAATTTTTTATGGTCCTTATTTCATTGAACGAACACCACCTAGACTAAAAAGTTTTATTACTAATAAAAAAATAAAAACAATATTTGAAAATTAGTAGATCAATAAACGAAAAAATGACAATGTAAACTTGAAGTAGTCTAAATATGAAAAGGAAAAGACACAAACTATACATATTACCAATGTTTATAAATCCTTTGTTAAAGTGTCAGATGTTGAAGCCCTTGTTTATAGTTCTAAATAATGGACATTAAATTTTCCACATTATATGTCATCTCTTGATATCTACAATGAATGAGATTAGAGATCGAATATTTCTAAAGACAAAGTAGTGATGAATAATATCTTCAATAGATGATGAATAATGAAATTGGCTCGTAAATATACTACTCTCAAACCTCTAGGTCTCCATAGATTTTACTATTTTGGAAATGGAATAAAATTCGGGAGTTAGACTAAGTTAATAATTCATTTAGTCAGAAAACCCTATAGGGAAATGAATTTCATTGATAGAAACAACAATTGAACCATTGATTTATTAACACAAGAAAATTACTGAGAGTAATTTTACATGACTAAAAAATATTGAAGGATGTTTTGAAAATAAGGACAAATCCCTTATGAATGTCTCAAACACTCAATTAGAAACAAATATAGATATAAATTCCATTTATGGAACAAAATTATATGTTAGTGAGATAAAGAGAATGGGGAGGCTATGATATAAAAAGAAAGAAACCCAAGAAAAAATAGGATAGAGAATCCAAAATAAAAAATCCCAATAAAAATATCCATAATTTAATCGTATGCCATAGTTAATTTAGTTATATCATTCGTTAGTTATATTGCAATTTTTTCTGCTCCTCATGAGAAAAACCACCATACATAAGACCATATGCTAGGACATAATGCCAAATATCTTTTATTTCATCCTTAGATATACCTAACAATAAATATCTACTAGATATAACTCTATTATATTTATCTATCACCAATTCGGTCCATCCCCTCTATGAATATAATATGAAATGAGTTTTGTAGTCTAAAAAATGGAGACGAGACCGATAGGGGAAAATTATAAATTGTTGAAGCCCCTCCATATACAATTTTTGTAAATAAATTCCAGATGATGTGGAATAGAATGAGTTCCAATTCCCTTAAATAAATCTTTTTTAGTATACCAACTTATATTTAAGAATATTTGTTTTCGTATGTTCATAAAATAAAATTTGGTACACTAAAATATGTTTCTCCTTTTTCATTGGCTTCTGTATTGTATTTGATTCTATGAGTTGGGCTATAATCTATGTAATGATAGTACATAAGAAAATAAAAATAATTTATTATGGATTGATATAAATTTCTTTATTATGGTCATCCATTTCTAGAATACTAAACGTAATTTTCCATGGTAAAATTATTTTTTGTGCAGTTGATTCTTGGATCATATAGAGGAGATTTTATCATTATTTCTCATGTGTTTCTGGATGATAAAATTATGGAAAATTAACTTCAAAAAGGTAATAATCCCCTTTCTTACCTCAGGTTTTAGTGATAGATTTGTTTATGTACATTACTATAATATGATAGGTGATAATTACACAATCATTTTTTAGAATACTTTTATAACATACAACAGTTTTATTTTTTGGGAACAAAATGTGTATTCTATTTCCATAACCATGAATGTTTTGTAATTCTTCATTGAGCATGACCAGTAACACACTTAAATCATATTTATTCAATAAAATATTTTTATTTTACATAGATTTATAAATCTATACATGTTTACATACACCAATACTGAATCATTCAATAATAATGCATTTATTTTTGTATAATATCCCAAAAACACAATTACCTGGTCTCCAAATTATATAACAATGATATTATATATTTTTCAGTTAAGAACATTTTATAAATTTTTAGAATATTTTCAAATTTATTTATTTATTTTTCTAGTTTTTCTGTACAAAATACATATTAATTATCATAAAATATATAATTTATTGGTATAATTATAAAAAAATAGTTTTGTTATGTAAAGAATATATATTATTATAGAGAAAAAATGAACCTTGAGATTCGATAAATATATAATTATACCTTCATATATATACATAATGAACTAAAAGTATCATTAAAATATATAATAATTCAATTAATATATAAAACCAATCCATCCTCAAAAAATAATTATGAAAACAAATATAATATGGGAAAATATTTTTTATCAAATAAAATGGATGATTTTTGTTGATTAAATTCATTATCATGGTTTTTAAGATAATATATCTTATTTATTCTATATTATTTAATTTATTAAATTCATTAAACTTGCATTTATATTATTATTATCTACAAGAAATATTGAAAAATTTCTAATGTATAGAGTGGGTTAATATTATTTGGATGATATATTGAATAAATAAAATTCCACATTTTTTCCTATAAGAAAAAAAAGTATTTGGGCTTTGTATCGTCAATTTGATTTAGCTAAAAATGACCTCACAAAAAATATAATAATATTTTCCCAAAAAAATCAGAACATGGATATGATCCAAATAGGTAATTAGTATGTTTGATGAGATAAATTTATTTCATATCATACATAAAATATTAATATTTATTTTATTCATTATTCATGAAATAATTCAACATATTTAATTTGTCGTTGTATAAGAAATTAATGCATATATTTTGTGATTGGGTGATAAAAAATATAAAATTCATCAAATATTTGTATATTTATAAATATTAAAGAAGTGTTTTCATATCATAATGATGATATGATTAAGGAATTATAATATTATTTTAGCTAATTTCTAATTTTATGCAATTCATTATGTCTAAGAAATCATTTGATTTTTTTAAATTGATTTTATGGATTTGAATAATATTTCTCATAAAAGATTATAATTTTATCTAAATAAATTAGTAATATATAGTTATCTAAATATGTTATAAAATAATATAATGTAAATAAGTTGGTATATTAATTATTTAATACATAATTTTTTGTTTAAGATATACTAGAATTTAACTATTATCATAATAATGTTTTTTAAGAAATAAATTCCAAATAAATCAATATATTTTTATGAATTATAATAGTCAAGATACTTAATTTTATTCCTTAATATAATTTGATTACAAAATAATAAATAATTGAAATTATAAATATTTTAAATTATAAATAATTTTATTAATTTTATTTTCTACATTACTTGGAGTAATATTTTTAGTTTCGAATTTCATTTATGGCCATGAATTTTCATTTTTAGAGCAAACTGAAAGCATATTTTGAATCAGCAGGAAATCCCAAGGCACATCATGGAGGTGCATGCAAAATTTAAGGCCTACAAGGAATATTAATTTTTTCACACAATATCTTGTGTGCCCAATGTGATTTCAAATGGATCCTTCCACAGTGGCCTCTAAAAAAACAGTCAATTCAGAGGTAGAAAAAGAAATCAAGACAACGCACAAGAAATTGTGCCACGTGAAAAATCTTCCATGAAAAATATGATGTCAACCCCCCTCTTCCACACACACCTCCTTTCTTTCCACCATTGTAGTTTTTTCATATATATATATATAAGTGTACCTCCTCACTTCGTGGTACTACTCTAGAAGACAAAATGTCGCTTAACTGTGTGTAAGATAGTCCTTCTGTGACCAAGTGAAAGACACGGATTCAAGGTACTGGATCTTGTGCGACAGGTCTCCCAGGGTCCTTCTTTTGGGAGGCCCACTAGTGCTTCACCCTCTCAGATTTCCTTTTACTCAAAGGTGATTTTAGGCAAGACATTCTTATTGCGTGCACGTTTTCTATTGTGTCATGCCAATCTTGTGCGCATGGTTCCATATTGCATGAATTCCCTCATCTTAGTTGAAATTCATCATTCTTTCATGTGCCTCTCTTTATGTTTTCCATGTGTTGACCTTAACCGATGGAATAATTTTTGATCCCCTCTTATGTTCAACACCGCTGTCCAGTACACACTTTTCCCTTGCATCCCTCTAGGCATGTATAAAGTGATTTCGAAGTCCCCAAAAGAGTGATTCATGTGTGGTTTCCCAACCTTTTTCTTCATCACATAGTCACACTAATAGATATTGATTCTTCTCATTTCCATGCTAATGTGGATCCTTAAATGGATCACTCGACAACATTGTAAATCTATGGAATTTTTGGGTCCTTCCCTACCCCAAGTGTTAAAGTGATCCTGTTATTGATGTAATATGGGTGAGGAGAAAATACTCATCATTCGAGCTGCAAGACATTAAACATACAAGAATCCCCGTCATCGACACATGATGATAAAAAAAATTTCACTACATGTGAGTCTACCCAATGATGATTCTATGAAAGATGATCATCAACGCTCTCTCACTCCCTCTCTCCCAATGTAATTTTCTTCCATGTGTGCTTCAGGAGACCCACTATATAATGCCCAAACTACCTTGGTAGGGTACTCTGTGTACAATGTTCATGTCCTCCTCATATGTCTTGACACCCTTCCTCTCTCATCATGTTTCCCTCTTGGATTAATTCCCAATATTCATCTCTCTAAGCCACTAAGAATGATTAATCCCTTCTCTAATTCTCATTGACACACCTTCCACGATGTGATCATATGTTCCTTTTCTGCCTCTTATTTCTCACACCAATAATGGCTCATGTGGTCATAGAGTAAGAATAAACCATGAAATCCTCTAGAGGACACTATCCAGGCATAATCCCCATGCCCCACACAACTGAACTATATGGACATTGATCTATACCATCTATGTAGGGTACATAGGATGTCTCTTTGAGGTTCCAGCCCCTCAACTCTCACAATCAATATATCCTGAGCATTTCATATTGGATCACTTTCATCCCTCAAGATGTTAAACTGTATGCTCCCAAAACTACGTGGGTTTTGAACCCATTCAAATATATACGAAGACTCTTCAATGTCCAACCCCAATCAATGGTAATTGGAGGTGATAATTTATAGGGTTATACCATCATAATGAAATGTCTTCCCTTTTGGGACACATCACTCATATCCACATCCCTGAAGTGTTTTGAACCACCCATTCAACACATTTTCATTTGTGTACACCATAACTACATGTCCCATTTTCCATTTATTCTAACCATGTGTATGCCCCATTCTTAATCCATACACTTTCAACCAAGAGTGTCCCTATTTTCATTGGATGCTAACCATGCATATTCCCCAGCATGTATCTAAGTTGCTTTCAATTATGTACACAGTAATTATTGGCCACACTTATAAACTCTGTGGACTTTTATATTTTCCCTTTTTGAGAATGGTATATAGGAAGCCTCCCTAAGGTTAATGATCATATATCATGTCCCATACTAGTCCCGCCCTCAAGACATTATGTTTCGGGATGATCATGGCTCAACCAAAAGGTTTTACTTCCTTCAGGTCCCAGCCATATGTGTATTTACACAATCCCCCTCCACAGGTGACTCATCGCCCCATCAGAGAAAAATGTAAAATTTGATTCCCTTCCACATAGATATTTTGGAAACCACCCTCAGGCTCAATACTAACACCTCCACCATAACACTGGTTATTGGTTCCATCCCCACTCACTCCACCCATTTACACTTCATTAATAACCTTCATGATTTTACATGGGTTGGTACAACCTCATGGAATCATGTCATTCATCTAAATTATCTTTTTAACACCTGGGTTGTTACCCATGTGTACGCCTCATCTTGTCCCTGGGTTATTTTCCATTGTGTATGCCCCAACCTAATGACTCACTCTATCAAATGACGTGGGTTTTGATCACTATCTTCTAAAAATTGTACATAGGAAGCCTCCCTGAGGATCAAACATATCCAATGGTAAACATTGTTATCACCTTTGTCAGGACCAATCATCCTATGATCCACCCTTTGAGGTGCCTACTGCAGCCTTAATGGTGTGAAACCGTCCCTTTTGAGAAACTCTATCATGGGTTCTTCCTTATAGCGTGTTCTTACCCACCAATCCTGTAATCATTATTGATGCTCCCTCTTGGGAATGTACCCATCTGATCCACTCCCATCAGTGTTCTGATCAGTTTGATATGTCTCCACTAGAATTTATACTCATGGAATACACTTTATTAAATATATGATGCTTAAGAAAAACTCATTAAGATTCCTTCAGTATATGGTTCTTTGTACTCAATGATGGATTCCCCAGCTTCCACAACGTCAAGATGTACTGTTATAAGAGAAAATCTAGATGTACATGTGTTCCAGTGTCTAGATACACCAACGTTGCACAACGTGACTACTCCCCAGACCAAAGGATTCTTCCTTGACTTGAACCCTTGGACTGTCCTGATAGAAGTATCCTAATCAACTGTCATCAACAATGATATGTCACTAGGAAGAGTTTCATGAATGACATCAAAATATTTATGGGAGACCTAAACTATGAAATGAATTTTGAGGATAAATCCATGGAAGGTGTAATCAAAATCCCATCATCCCATTTCTATCATGGATAAAAATACCCTCAAGAGGTGACAGATTCCACCAACATCTTTAGTGTGGGAATGCAGGACAACAACCCAACTATCGGTTGAGCATCCCGACACATGTGACACGACGAGGTGTGCCCCAGGGAAAGTGTCAGAAACAGAAATGATGAAATTGAGGTGAAATTATTTTAATAATTATGGGGAATTGTAGTGTACAATACATAATCATATAAGAGTGTCACTAGATCTATCACACTACTGGAAGGTCTGACCATGAAAATAGTAGTCATCGCATGAAACCCACCTAGATTTGGTGAAGTTAATCATTGGGAATCCCATTCTTCAACATTTTTAACCTTGATATTTCTATCCAACCATGGAAAACTGAACAACACTGGGACATTGGGCATCTCATTCCAAATATCTGTACAAATGGTTGAATCATCCTTATTTCACTGACCTATAGTACAACTACAGGAAACTGATCACCTCCTTCTCATAGACACATGGGATGTTGTAATAAAAATGTGGTGATCTCGCATAGATTACCGTTTTCTGTGATGACTCCCACAGCTACTGGGAACCCATGAAAAATATCACCATCCAAATTTATTCAATGTTTTGAGATAGATACTATTTTTCATTGGTACAAATAGAATGGGTTCATCTCAATGAAAGATCTGGCCCTTCAAGATTTGGATACTTCTGTGCCCCACCGCTGTGGCTGCCCCCAAGGGTTTCATAAGGATAAAATTATAACCACTTCAATATTCAATAAATTTTGGAGCCTATACATGGAACACTCTTATGAATCACTCCCTTATTCCAAATTTGTAAAGTTTTTTTGAGTCCTCTAGGCTATTATTTCTCCCATGGAGCCTCAACGAAGGGCTCCCACCAAGCAACATCATCACCGTCAGCTAGTCTCGCAGACTGAGAAGTAGGTGGTCCATAATCCTACATAGCTGAACCCAGATTAGATAACCTGTCATCAGCATCGGATGAAAAAATAGGAGGGTTCCAACTAGGGGAATCATCTTCTATGGATTTATTGGCCCGAGCCACCACCAATGCATGTAATTAGCTCCCTGTTACTGCATAATAGGGGAACCAATATGACTGATCATGATTGAGATCCCAACCATCCCTTGGGTAGGATGAGATGTATTTTCGGGTCACCATTTCATGAAGTATTCATTACTAGATGACTCGTTGTGATGAAAGTTTGTAGGGTAGGCCTCCCGGTTCCACCGCCAACCGGAATTGAGGTTCTCCCCTCTCCTATGATCATTATGGAGGTCCTCACCACACTAAAATCATTAGTCCATGAGAAGATAATCCTATTCTTTTTGATACCTAACATGATGGTCCTCTTCGTGGCCTTGGTCTTAGGCATGTAGGTGCTCCCCATATTTCAGGCTATCAATGAGAATGTCCTCCTCACATCATCACCTGCTCAAGAGGAGGTCCCCCTAAATGTGTCACTAACCAAATCAAATGTACACCTCGGCCTATCACCCATCACCATGGAGGTCCTCCTCATGTACATACCACCAGTAGTGGAGTTACTCCCTACTTCAGAATACCAATCCATAATGTTCGTCCTCATGTTCTATTCGACATTTTTCCGGGTTCCCCCCGCACCCCATCTCATCCAAGAGGAGGTCCTCCCTACTCCAATACGAACACACACAGAAGTCTTCCCTATGGTGAAAATCTACCCTTCCACAAAGAGTAACCTCAAGGTATGAAGGTGGGATGTCACCTCCATTAGAAGATCTTTGAGAAAATTCAGATCATGATCAAACCGGTCATTATTTCAGACTCTGATGGGAAGTGCAACTTAGTTATGGATCCCTCACCCCAATCCTCTTTATTGGGTCTAGGAAAGAATGAGGCATGTCGTATTTTCCTCTAATAAATCGAGATACAATGAATCCCTGAATCCCTCCATAGATACATATAGAAGGAGGATGTCTGGAATCCCTTCCATGGTCCTGTTGATCCATCCTCCCTGTCATCGCCAAGATAATTCGCTACATTGACATGAGACCATAGAGAATTGATTTGGGGACTGATCGATGACGACCACCAGCCTGATCCATTGTCGATGACCACTAACCATTTTCATAAAGCAGTGGTCAGTACCCCATCATATAGGGATGTGGTGATGTATTGAGGTCATTCTCTATATGATAGCTCAAGGTGCAATGATTTTTCATCTCACGAACCGTACAATCCCCCGACCAACCTTCTACTGAAACATTCTGCATCTATAATGTTACCATTTCCTCAATCTCCCACAGTTGATATGTGGGGAAACCAAGGTCTAGATCCTGAGCCTGAGATGAGAAGTTTGTGGGACATTCTCATAGAGGACCATCTCCCCCAAGATGTTTTGGCCTATTGAAACAACATGCATCAATATTTCAGTGTCCCTCACCCAAAACGAGGTTATGTGCTTCCATAAATCCGTAGGGACAATACATTACCATCTTCATCATCAATAGTAAGCTTACCCCAAATTATGGGAACAGTTGGACAACATTGGATAACAGTTCTTCCCATTTGAGTTGGCCACACTCTATGTTTTTCAACTCCCGGTGTCGCACGGTTATCATCAAACCCTCCAGCAACAATGTATTTACAGATTTACAATGCTTCGTAGAGTTATTAAATAGGATTCCCTACATGTCCTGTTCTGTAGCTGGTAGAAGTATGCATCTATGCATTTTATTATTATCATGTTGCATCCTGGTTCACATAGTGTTATTGAGTATTATCCTTGGGTGTCGTCATAGAAAACATGGTCATTCCTGATATATACCTAGAAGGGGGATATAGTATAGGGACATTAGAAGATGAACAACTCATTAGGGCATAAGAGCACTCTGAATACCTAATGATAGTCCACATGAGAAAGAAAAGTACATTTCTTGTCCTTAGTGTACCTTTTGAGTCATTACGACTTGGTAGAGACCCTTACAAGGGTAAAGAGCATGATGGAACTGTCAAGCCCCCCACCCCATCTCGCTCAATGCCTAAGATGTAGGATAATATTAAAAATGTGTTGTTGCATTAGTAACTCACTAACCAAAATAATATTTTTGATTAACTACTTGTCGAACACATGGTGGAGTGAAGACTAGAATATTATGATCGTAAACTCAGGCAGTAGGGGTCGATAAAACTTCCTCTTAGTAAGGTGACACTAGCTGATCTCGATAGCCCCTTCCATCTAGATTGGGTAAAAGCCATATATTATTGCAGTGAGCATGGTATGTATCACCGAATCTACCCGATCTTCGCTATAATCCTACTTTGGACCTGGCTCAGCTTCAACCAGCCGCTCCTCAAGTTATATTAGGTTTTCCATAGGTTCCTCTAGCACCCCCTCTCGTCATTCTAATAGCCTCTTTTCCATATTACTCTGTTAGAGAACCTACCAACACATTGGAAGTAAGGAATCCATGCCACGAAAGGAATACATTCTAGGATGATCCGCTATCTGCACTTATTTCTCACCTCAAGCCTCTTCAATCATCACAGGATGAAAAACATCATAATGATAAGATGTATCTTTCATGGCTGGATGATATTCCAGCACCCTTGGGTTTCATAAATCCATCCTTTTTCCCTTTCAATGGGATTGAAGAACCACTAAAACATTTATCCCACTTAATTTCATGGTGCGGACCCATGTTGGGAACTCGAGCACAATAAGAATTAGCTAAACAGTGGTTTTTTGTATAGACACTAGAAAGACCTAGGTTTTTCTAGTACATCTATTTACCCATTAGGTCTATATCTCTTTTGGAGGATCTTCATAGGTTGTTTCTCAAATAATATAGTTCCACTATTTTGAAGACAAGTATTATTGACCTCTTCATGTACATGTAATGGCTGGATGATTGAGTCGTAGACTATGTCACAATGTTGAAGAGCCTTACATATTTACATGATATACCACTAACATTGGAATAACTACTGACAATGTGCATAGGGAATCTGAAGACTGAACTTCTTCCTTCAATCATCACCCGGGTGGATTACTAGAATTATTTTTAAAAGGATCTACACCAAGGGGAAGCATTGAATCATGCCATATTTCTACATCTGTTGCCTCCCTAAACAACATCAAGTAGAGTCACTAAGGTCAAGATAGTTGTTTTATGCAATGATATAGGCCCATAGATAGCTGGAATTGTTTCCAAATTCTCCACTTCAACAACCTCACTATGGACCACCATCTCAAGCTCATTCTCTATATCAGAATCAGTAGGTGCCATCGTGTAATGCACCACCACTTCCTAGGAGAGACAAATAGGTTCCACTACTTCATCAGTCTTGAGCCCCCTATCATGGAAAGGTTCCAATAACCAATTTTTATTATCAATTAAACCTGAAGAGATCACTCTACCATGTTATTTCCAAAGTGCTATGGATCATGGAATCTTGTGGTTGCTAGCATGCAAGATATCTAAGGAGTCAGGCCTCACTGATCACCCTAATTACAACCCCTATCACTGGGTTCATGGATATACTATCAAGCACTGCAATGTGTTCAAATACTAGCTCCATGACCAAGTTGATAAAAATATTTTCTGATTGGTTTCGGACCAAACACATGTTACATGTGTGTCGGTGAATCATGAAAGTGATAAGGAGGTTGAATGGAAACAGGTCTCTCAAAGCTGGTCATAAAATTATGATGACTAGATATCTCCAAAAGAAGATTATCGTTCCCATGGTATAATCTGAGTGTGATTAAATCATCCCAATCTTTCTGAAGTCGCTACGATACATTTTGATACTACCTCTGTGACAACATCTCATCCTTCAGACTCTCAGGAGAAAAAAGTTTCAAAAAAATATGGAAAGGAAAATACATCCACATGTAAAAATCCATCCTATACTCTTGGTGACTCCATGCCCTCAAGTATAGGTATTTAACCAAGAATCCTCACAAAAATAGAGGACTCCAAGAGTGATTATTATGAGTAAACCTCAATGAATATCGTCAAACTGGTGGACACATACATTGTTCCCAAAGATCATGAATCCAAGGAAGACCCTCCTAATGTCCCCATTTGATGCCAATATTGATGGATCCATGGGTATTTGAATCACCATAATGTTCATGTTAGTGCTCCTATCCAAGACGTGAATTCCCCCAAGACCAGACAGCACGCCTCGCACAGATCTCAGCTTGCATAGCCTTCTCATACTGTTTCCTTAGATTCACCCCCACCACCATTCATATTTCTGTATTAGGTTGAGACACCACAAACGCACTATGATTAGTCACCTTCATTATGGGATAAACATCAATTATTAGTATATCTGTCAGTGGTCACTCTTCATGACCCAATAGATGAGCTTCTGGATATTCGCTAAACACATTGAAATCCTCTAGATCTACCTATAATGACTATTATACCTCCAAAAATGGAGAAACAACTGTTGATATATGTCTTCTCTTTGCACAAAAGGATGATGTACATAAGCACCTTTCAATCATTTACACAATGCTCTCAATCCTTGAGGATCACTACCTATCTTTAGACATGCGTGAAGCCCTCATAGAGGATCTAAGAAGCCCCCTCTAGATTGAAATAAAGGAAGAGGCTGCAGAAGCCTTACCTTCTATGAAAGAAGAAAATATAGAATGTAAGGAAATATTTTCATTCTTATTTTAAGAGTAAGGATCTCTCATATAGGGTCACATAATCCCACTTTATATCACTTGTCAGTAAAATGGAATGGATGTCTTCCATTATCACATTAAAATGGGTTCCTCGATCAATCGCATCCCACCCAGATGCTCCAAAAGATTGGTCTATATGATGTAGATCTGGATCCCTCTAAGCTTAAGATTCAAGGGAATGACAGTATAGATCAATCTCTTGTTGGATAAATCTACAAGAAGTTCCGATTTTGTGGCCTGATTTCTAGCACAATGTTTATCGTTATCTCATAGGAAACCAATTACAATAGACTGATTGGTATATTCTGTCTCCATTTTCACATGGTGATCCACTCCTTATATCATCAATTCCTTGAGTAATCCCTTAATGGTCGAGTGGGAATTTTCCAAGGTGATGTGTCTTTCTTTTCCTTCTTTTAAGCCTACTAACTGGTTGTTTACTACTATAGAAGAAAGGAAAATAGGGTTCAGAACAATGAGGGTGGGCATAATACTATTGTGGCTAACCCATGGGAAGTCTTGGATGATAAATACATTTGCCCAATTCACCGGTTGGTGGCCACAGTCCTAGACAAGGAACAATACATTTTTATCTATTGTACTAGATAGAAATATTGTTCCAAAGTAGAAGTAACATATGAAGATCAATTTTTACTCCTTTAAAAATCTGGATCAAGTGATCCCAAAGCCCTTAACCCTGAGGGGTATCATGATTTTTCCCCATGGAAAAAACAATATGTCATATATTCATGTTTCATTCCGCTAGGTTAAACCAGCTAAAGAAGACACGCCACTACTGATTTGATATTATCTTGTGTGGCATGTTTGTTCAAAGGAATAACAATATCAGATCAATAGCTTTTTTCTCCTTGGTTTAGTAGAAAAGGGGTCCCCCATTGAGGATTCTATAGCCACATAGGATGACAAAAATTTTCATTTAGGATCAACCACCATAGAATAATTTCCCACTTCCGATGGTCCTCCTGCCATATCTAGTAATTTTTATTTGAAATACGATCCTCCCTCATTTGTGGAAGCGGTCTCCACCACTGTTGATGAGTTGGTACATGTGAAACTTGGTATCGAGATAGATATGAGACCGAAAATGATCAGTATAGTTATTCCTAGATAAGACCAACAATAGTATATAGATTTTTTGAAGTATCATTGAGATGTATTTTCTTGGAACTATAGCAAGATTCCAGGACATGATCCTCAGGTTTTCATCCACCATCTTCATCTCATGATAAACCATTATAGGTTCAAAAAGACTCATTGAAAAATGTTCCATTCTCAGGGTTCCATGGTTGAGGATGAGGTTTATAATCTCTTTAAGTATGAATTATTTATGGAATTCTAATACTCAAAATGGATAGCCAAAATTTTCCCCATTTGAAAGAAGAAAAAACATCTTAGAGTATGAATCAACTAATAAAATCTCATTAGTAATTGACCAAAGGATGATTTTCATATTTCTATGATAGAGATGTTGATCAATGCTACAGCTAGGTTCTAGGATCTCTCCTGGATGGATAGGTATTCTAAATATAATGAAATATAAATGGCTCCCGAGGATGAAGAGTCTATGGATTCTAGAGTAGAAAAAAGGTAAATTTTGTTACCATGTAATTCCTTACAATCTCATAAATATAGCTTCCACCAATAAGCCTTCCATGCATCGCATGTTCAATCTGATCCTCAAGAAATTGGTAGAATCCTAAAAGGATGATTTGGTTATCAAATCATGTATGCATCAAGACCATATTAGATATATTTAGAAATTGTTCAACACCCTCTTCCCCTTGACCTATAGATGAACCCCTTGAAGTGTTGTTTTAGGGTTACCTCTGTAATGATTCTCATGTTTGCCAATAGATAAATAGGCATCAAGATTGATGCATAGAAGTTCAAGTCCCTCATTCACATACCTCATCTGAGAAAAATACATGATATTGGAGGCTTTAAAGGCCACATAGATTACATAAGATGATTAATTTCATACATGGCTGGAAATTGTAAGACATTTTCCTGGCTCAGGTATAAAGGTGTTGACTACTAGTTGGATGAAGAGTGTCAGACAGCTTTTGAAGAGATTAAGCAATACCTACTATAGCCTTCAGTTGTAATGCCACCCATATCCGGAATTCAACTATTCCTATATCTGACCACCCTAGAATAGTTCATTCCTTCCCCTCTCACTCGGAAGGATAATGATGAGATATAGAACAATTTATACAATCTCAACTACATGCTCCTCGATACTAAGACTATATAGTCATGTATTGAGAAGAGATTCATTTCTTGGGTATTAACGGTCCAAGAGTTTCAACATTACATACAGTGCCATGATATATATTTATTTTCCCATGTGGATATGATATAGTATACTATAAACCACCCCATGTTGATAGGTTGTCTAGATCGGTGGGAAGTGATCCTTTTGCAGTTTCATATTAGGTTTATGTTGAAGAAATCTATTAAGGATCATGCACTGGAAGATATTATTTTCACCAATCTAGCGCCCTAAAATATGTCTCTAGATCAATATTTATCAATTCATCTATTCCTCTCATAGGACCATGCTGCGTTGTGTTGGTAGACACACTTAAATGATGAATCATAGAGCCCTACTACAAGGATACTCAATGATACCAAACTCAACCGAGTAGGATTGGGTATCATCTTCACCATGACAACATGATTTTCACACTTTATTGTATAATTTTCCATCTCATCAAGGAATAAGAATTCATACTCCGCCTCAAGATACTTCTCTATGTTATTTTATTTTTTTCAAAACCTAGAAACATTTAAGAATTGGCTACTGTCTTTGAAATTCTATGCAAGATAATCATGGATTATTATAAGAATATGGTTAGTAACAACCCGTCTAGTGTATATAAATTGTGTCAATGTGTGTTTTGACCCCATATGAATCATCCATTATTCCTATGATTTACTAATGTAGTGTTTCACGCATTTCCATGTGATGCATCACGTCATATGACTCTCCTCGGTCAAATCAGGATCACAATCATACATCACTTATGGATCTGTATTCACATACACATGAAAAATAGCCAAGTGTTCTGTAGTAGGGTCATTTTATGGCATCCATTGTTTTTCAGAAACCATGCTCCCATACTCATGGAGATTAGCTCTGGAAGTAGCAACACATATGATTGCATATTCATGCTCACAGGGTGTGAGGGCTCGACAAGTGTGAATGATTGGTTCTGCACGAACTGGTGCATTCACCAGTAGGGCTCCCACATATAATATACACTCTATAGTTTTCAGAGTCTCCAATTTTTCGATCAATGGATTGGAAATTTATACCTTGGTAAGACTAGTTCCCCTATAAAAAATGTGGGCCTACAAAGGTAGAAATGTATAATATCCAAGCATAGTAGTATTCATGGCCTGAGACAAGGTAGGAACTGCCTCTACAGGAGTTCTCTCAGTGCTTGTTAATTCAATGATTTGAATTCAATCCATCTAAATGGTAAGAACAGAATAATACCTTGAGGTCTATATTTGAACCCCACCTATTGTTTTACCATGGACTACTCCAATCAAGTCTGGTCATTCTCCCATAGCTACTTTGGTTGGTCTTCCGCCATGTTTGGTTCTGGGTTCATATTCATAGGGACATCCTTCTACATCTATTGATACATTTTCATCCCCTTAAGGGGGAAAGTCCAAGAAATAATCATTGATATGTTAATAATAAGGGAAATGTTTTGTCAATGGATTCAAATTATGAAAACATAAAAACCAGTGGAGAAAAATATTAAGTCTCACATCATGTTGACAGGCCTGTTCTGCGTCAAATATTGTTATTTCGCCACACTCACGTGGGCTACCCTAGAGGGTCTTTCCCCCGGAGTTCATTCAATTCTTTTTCCATCACTAATATATTCCTCTTATCTCTCATTATCTTCTTTTTCATCATATTATTCTCTATATTTTTCATCTTCTTCATCATTCTCATCATCATCCTTGAATAGAATTTTCTCGAGGTCGTGATCCTGGTCGAGCATCACTTTCACCAAGTGATTCAGTTCTTTGTAACACCCTCACTGGCACTCACAAACATCCATAGATTCCATGTATGCATTTTGGTGATTAATATACACCATTTACACAACTTGAATACACCCCATATCCATCAAGTCGTGTCCAGTGTGCACTATATTCTCCATAGGGCTTCTGGACATAATGTTTGTCACATCGTTCTCCAAGCCGACCATAAGGGTGGGAAATGGCATTAGGGGTAAGAAATATGAGGTTTCCCATCCATGTTCTAGGAAGTTCTCCAGAACGACCAAGAGGTCGACCATGTGACCATCTCTCTTCCAAAGGCATGGGCACAGTTGCACATTGCGATGTTTCTTCCATAGAGTGTTCATCTTTCTCTTTCCTAGCCACCTATCTCACCTTGGTTTCAATTCCCCATATGTGATTCATCTACTATATTTTTATCTAGGCTCTGCACCTATTGCCTTGATCTGTCAAATGATTCTGTACATAATTTCTTCCATATATGATTATATCAGAATCTCGGCATACTCTCGTGTTAGGCCAACATTAACATCAATGGTGGGAAAATTAATGACCTCAACAACACTAATAACCATAAACATAAGACAAAATTGAAAAAGGATACATGGATACCTCTCCTCATGATCCATTGTATAAAATTTCCATCTTATCTACATCATGCTCTAGAATTTCCTGGAAAACCTCTTTGGCACCTAGGGTTCACAAAAAAATATCCTATCAATCCAGGCTACCAAAACACCACCTCTTATGCTTTGAAAGTAACCCATCTACTCCAATGGGCCTCTCCCGTCAACTACCTTATGGATAGATGGGGTCTGAAATGGTTGAATGTTAATGTTTTCATGATTTTTGATCTTGAGTTTGATCCAATCCTTATTGAGCATCAAGGGACAAATTCCGAAAATATATAGTAGTGATGGCCATAGACAGTTACCTGGAGGTATGATGGAATTTGGGAAGTCATACCCACCACAATGAGTAGCAATCCATCCATGAAGAATCTAGATTGGTACACATATGCTCCTGGGCATACATGATCATGATATTCACCCTAAAATATCATACATCCAAGCCAACACAAGCACTCTTGTATTGACCATGTTCATGGATTCCATAATCCCATCCATCAACAATGCCCCCGGAAGGACTCCCATCCTACTAGAAGTAGCCACCCACTAAAGAATGCTGCCAAAAAAACTAGCATATCGTACATTCATATCTCATCGTTCATTTGTGTTGTGGCTCCATCATTGGTACTCACCTACCTCCAAAACCATCTAGTATGATCCCTCCTTACCCCTATGGGATGTGTTCGAGCATTTCTTCCCTTGACCTGGCATCTTCACTACCTCATTCTACATCTAAAACATACTAAACCATCTCAGATTGAATCAGTTCTTCTAGATGTATTTGATTTTTAGATTCACTTTATCCATATCTAATAGATGCAATGTCGAAATACATGTGAAAATTCTGTCTCCCCAAACCTTCTTCGTTGTAAGGAACCCATCATACTAGTACCCTTCTAGGAGAATTTCCAGAATACAATGGATGTATCAATGAGTAATGCCAACCTACCCATGGTGGAGATAGTGAGTATTTTTCTCAGGAGACCAGTGACAGAACAACCCTAGAACCAGGTCTTGGTAATGGTAAAAAATGAACAATGATGCCCACACAACATAAACCAACCTAATAGATATTTTCCTTCTCCAGAAAATCCTCACATGTCTAGAGTACCCAGTACACCCATGCCCATTCACTTGTGAGGATTCCCTTGAACTGAAAGTCTAATTCCGTCCATCCTTTGTTCTCACCAATGTTTTTATTCTTAATGTTCTCTCATAGTGGGATGAAGATTCCTAATTAGTCAAATCACTCCTAAAATCTATTCTGGTATTTATATTTAATATATATACCACCGTGTTATGAGATTCCCAAGATGGGTGATGATTTTTCATGATGTTTTACCATGTAAATCTATCCTCACGTGTCAGCCATGACAACGGTATTTTATTAGCAATGATTGGAATTAAAACATCCTCTAGGATTCCAATGTTCCACAGTGGGAGGCTTTCTTTTATAACATAATATTTTTGGGCCTATGTCAGTACACTATATAGCATATTTTTATTGAACATGACTCTTCTAGCATGACGAAAATGAGGGGTTTTTATCATCTGGCTCCTCTATGTAGATGTAGTAGCTACCCTCACAACATCGTTCTATTTATTAGCAATTTCCAACAGACCTCAGAATTGAAAAAGAGGGTTTCCACCATAGAATGGGGTTTTTGTGTTTAAGAATGATGGCTACATGAATGATAAATTTTATCCATGAAAAACTCAGATAATTTAGGCCCACAGAAGATTTAAAAATAATGTGGATTGAACAATTACTACACACAAGGAACCAACCAAGTTTATGATATTTTCCATGGAATATATTATCTTTTGTGCAAGATAGTATAATCACCTATTAGATGGGAAATTCAATGTATGGATCATTTCCCCCCACATATTTATAGACCTGGACCATCTCCTTTGTGCATTTGGAATTGGTTTTCATTCCAAATGGGAATTTTTGTGTCCACCAATAGTAAATAATTATACACTTTGGTGTTTCCATCAGAAACTAACCTTTAGGTCCTCTTTGAGCTCAGATTCTGAAGGGGCACTTGTTGGATCTGAATGTTTGTTAAGGGAATTTATTGGCATTTGTTTAGAAAACTAAAGGATAATTTTGAATCAGCAGACAATCCTGAGAAACCTTATAGAGGTGCATTCATGATTTGAGGCATGTACACAAGATTGAAATTTGCAGAAAATATATTGAACATGCAATACAATGTCAAGGGTATCCTTCCATTGTGTAATCCTGCAAAAAATGTCCAATTCAAAGGTGAAAAATGAATCTTGATTTCACATACAAAATTGTTCATCATGAAACATATTCCAATATAAATATTACCTCAAACCCCCACATACATGAACTACTCTTTACGCACCTAAATTTATGTTTTTTATAATATATAGATGCGTAGCCCCGTCACTTAAGGGTACTGATCTAGAAATCAAAATACTACTCTTATATGCGTAAGACAAACCATTAGTGACCATGTGAATGCCATGGATTCATGGTACTAGATCTTGCGTGACATGTCTACCATTAGCCCTCTATTGGGTGGGCCCATTGGGGAATGACCCTCACTCATTTCCATTCACTCTAAGTTAATTTCACACTAGAGATACTTCTTAACCGCATTTTCCCCTTTTGTCGTTCCAATAATCTATGTATGGTTCCATCTTGTGTGCAGTCCCTCATCTTTCACATTATACTATAGTCTTATGCACACCCCTCGTTATGTTCTCCATGGGTTTCCCTTACTCAAAGGAACCATTACAAATTAACACTAATGTGGAACAAAACAAGCCTTCTCACACTTCAGTTGTGTGGCCCTCTAGGCTTATACAATGTGATTTCAAAGTCCCCTGAGGAGTGCTTCATTTGGTGTTACACTACCTTGTTATTTCTGTCATAGGAACACTAACGAGTATTAATTATTCTCATACCACACTAAAGAGTACCCTATAATTGATAACTCCAAAACCCCATTAATCAATGACAATGTTGGTTCCTTCCATATGCTAAGGGTTAAAGTGATCCACTTTTGTAATTCCTAAGGGAGAAGAGGAATGCCTCATCATCCAAGCTATAGGATGTTAAACATCCAGGAATCCTCTTCATCAAACACAATACATTATAACTATGATCACCACATGTGTGGCTACACCAGGTAAGAGTCAATGATGATTGAGTGTCAATGCTCTCTCACTCCCACTGTCCCATTTTGTTTTTTCAACTTGTACACTTCGGGTAGTCCCCTATGTAATATTAGACATTCCTTGGTAGGGTTCTTCCTTTATGGTGGCCATATCCTCCTCATACATCTGAACAACCTCCTCTCTCATCGGGTATCCATCACAGAGTAATTCCCAATCTTTCTCTCCCTAGACCACTAGCCACGCGTAATCCCCCTTCTACTTCTCATCGACGCACCTTATACGACAAAATTGTCAAGTACATTGCGGCCCTGGTTTCTCACACCGTGAATGGATCATGTGGGATTATAGTAAGCATGGACCATGACATTATCTATGGGCTGCTAGCCTTGCGTAATCCCCATACCTCTCACCACTGAACTACACACAATTTGATCACATCCCTCCATGCAAGGTATGTATGATGCATCTATGGGATTCATTCCCCTCCTCCCTAACTATCCTTCTGTGCCAACCATTTCACATCTTCCCACCTTCATCCCGCAAGGAGATAAATAGTATGCTCCATGAAGTACATCAGTTTTGATCTCATTTATGAATGTAGCAATCCTCTTTGAGGTTAAACCATAACCAATTGTAATCTCAAGAGACCCCTTCTAGGGATGCACCATATTAATGAGACGTCTTCCCTTTTTGGGTTACATCACTCAGATCCACCTCCCTGAGGTGTCTCAAACCACCCATTCAGGTCATTTTCCTTTGTGTACACACCGACAACATGCCCCACTTTCTCAAGTAGCTTATCATGCATAAGCACCATACTTAAAACATTATATCTCAACCAATAGTGTCCCTTTTTTAATGTGCTGGTAATAATGCATATTCCCAAGAATATATCTGGGTTTCTATCCTTTTTATAAACACTAATTATATACCCTAATTCTGATCTATGTGGACATTGATCTCTACCCCTTTTGAGAAAAGTATGTAGGAATCCCCCCTAGGGTTCAAGATTATCTTGGATGTCCCATATTGGTCTCTCCCTTGAGCCATGTTTTTTTGAAGATCATGCCTCAACCCGAAGGTTCTACATCATTTGGTCCCATCTATATGTTCATTATCATGAGCCACCTCATGTGGTGACTCATCTCACTATATGAGAATTATTTGGACATTGATTCCCTGGAATAGGGGTACATAGGAAACCTCCATAAGGATCAAGCCCAACAAATCCATCTTTACAGTGGATCTCAGTTTAAACCCCACTCATTCCGCCCATCAAAACTTCATCCATATCCATCCTAATTTTATCCCGGCTTCTACATCCTGATGGAATCATGCCACTCGATTCATAGCTATTTGTAGCACTCCAGACGCTAACCATGTGTAAGCCCTGACATTTCCTTGGGTTTTTTCCATTGGGTACACCTAGACCCCAAGACTAACCATCTAAAAATACATGTATTTTTATATCTTTATTCAAAATAGCATACATAAGAAATCCTCAGAGACATGCCTCTGTCATATGTTTCCCCTCACTCGATGTGGGATGACATGGGCTTCCACATCCTCGAGAAGATCTACTATAAGATAAAATCTTGGAGTACCAGGGTTCTGATGTCCAGACATGCCTACAATGTTATACGATAATTCAACATTGTCCTGACCCCTTGGAATATCCTAAGAGAAGCAGCATAATCAACCAACTTCCACAATGATATGGCACTCGGAAGAGTTTAAAAAACAATGTCAAAATCATTAAGGGACACCCAAACTAGGTGACAAATTTCGAGGAGGAATCCATGGAAAGAGGAACCAACAACTGGTCAACCAGTTTTGTTCAATGATAAGATGTCCTTTAAGAGGTGACAAATATCTCCCGCTATTGGAAAGCGGGAATGTGGGGGAAACTGCGCGACCATTGGCCGAGTGTCCCGACATGTGAATTACGAAAAGACATACCATGGTTAAATCATTGTAAACATATATATATTAAAATTATGTCGGGCTATAATGGAATAATAAAAAATATCAAAATTAAGAAAAAAATTCAAAAAAATCAATTAAAATATATTACTATTGATGAAATCATTAACACAATAAATTAACACAATAAAATATATCAAAAATAACATCTTCCCAAGAAAATATGTATACTTGAATGCATATGAATGTGTCTATGTAGATTCATGTATGTATGTATGTATTTTTTTATATTCAGAATTTAAGTTATGTGTGTATATATATGTTTCTATGAATTTAGTATATATATATATGAATTTCATCGGGATTATTTTAAAATATGTTTTTGGGTGAGAGTTTTACAATTTTTTATATATTTTTTCGATATATTTATATATATTTCAATAATATTAATTTTTAAAAAATATCTGTTTTATGTTTTAAGTTATGATATATATACATATAATTATATACATTTTTTATAATATAAATATATATTCACTATGCATTTACATTTGTAGATAACACGCACATATTTTCATGTATATGTTTTGTTTTATATAATATGTCCACACACATAGACACATACACATATAAATATATTACACAAACACAAATGTTTATTGTTTTTATCTATATATAATTGTTAAAAAATACTTTTACAAATAATGTATGTATCTATATTTATAATAAAATTTTCAAAATTTTAATATATAATTAACATTGCTTATGTGTTTTTTATAATACATCGTAACATTTTTTGTAATATATTTTTTTTATTTACGTATCGAAATTTTCATTCAAATATTAATCATAATCATAATTTTCATCATCATTAAGCCAAAAAATAACAATACCACCACATAATTATATAACGATATTTATAAAAAAAAATTATCTTGTTACTATTATGGATGATTAAATGTATATTGAACTATTAATATATTTATATGATTAATATGATTTTAGTTTCTTTGAATTTAAAATAATGAAAAAAATATTATTTTATTATTTCACTAATATTTATAAAAAATATGTAAACTTTTATCCAATAAAATAATATATATTCATTTCATATTTTTATCCATAATAAATTAAAGTAAGTTTTAAGAAATATGTATAAGAAATATAGTAAGAGTCATCCAAATATAGAATTTATATTTCATTCAGAAGCATTATTCTATTTATACATTAAATAATATAACATTTATTTTCAAAAACATATTTGAGTAGTTTTTTTATTAATACTACACCCACCTAATATTGATATTTTACACATTGGAACTTATTTATCAAATTCGTTTAAAATGTTTGAGATTTCACTATACCTGATTCTTTATTATTTAATATATAATTTTATTATAAATTTTAATATATTTTGGGAAATGGAACATTTTTCAAGTATTTATTTATCCCTAATAAATACTGACCATCCATAGCTCCAGAAAAGAAATGATAATGATTGTATTTTCT
Organism: Viscum album; assembly: GCA_963277665.1. NCBI lineage: Eukaryota > Viridiplantae > Streptophyta > Magnoliopsida > Santalales > Viscaceae > Viscum > Viscum album. The sequence goes on from OY728164.1 coordinate 2,036,213,201, forward strand.
ATTTGATAAAAACCCATTAAGAGGGGATTTTTTTCATTTGGTTTTTTATATATAGCTAAAAATGGAGAATCAAACATAATCTATTAATTACCCCTTATACATTCATTTTTCGTCCTCTGTAGGCACTACTACTTCAATATACTACTATATCTTTGGGTTCTTATATTTTCTTCATCGTATTCATATAAAATCCAACATATGTGATCCACATTTGGTTTATCATGACCTAAATCCTTCAGTAACCCTATTCCAATAGTGGATATGAGGGTACCTCCCACCAGAATCCCACTCTAATATGCTATGTTTTAGAAACTATCCCATTTTGTATCAATTGGTTTCCTTATTTCAGGTATTCGGTGGCCTATTTCTAGATATATTTTTGTTGAGACATATATAGTGGTGTTCGAAGTGATATTTGGAGATTTTCATTCCCAAGGGTTTGTATGTGGGTGGAGAAGTGTTAGGGAAAACCATGGGGTTTATCCTAGAAAAAATTACCCCATGTTGTTAGCCACAAAAATGTGGTGCATAGTTTTTCCAAATAGTGTGGATGACCCCTAGAAAACACAAGACCTAATATAATGACTTTTTTCATGGATTCTACATTATATGAAAAATCATGCCCCCTTTTTGGAGAAGGCATCCACCCTCTACCAGGGATGAAATGTTTTTATAACATTTTCGCCATCAAAAATAAACCGTGAAAAAAATAATTTAATTCACAAAAAAACTAAAAAATTTTAAACACAAAGTGTTTGTTTCTAATCTTCCCCATTTGTCCATAAAATGTTTTTTAACATCCGAGTCTCTCGAGAAGTCATTTTTTCTCTATTAAACCCTTCTTGTTTAGATTAATTTTGACTATATAAGATATAATCTATTTAGCGAAAGTGGATATCCCCTCATGTGGTTTCATTCAATCATCTAAGTTATACTCCATATAGAGTTGTAAATTATCAAGATATTTGGGGATTAGATATTTATTTTCGAGGGGTCTTGATTCTGTTTTTTATTAACATGATCACTGATCCATCCTTTTTGGTTTCCATTCCTATTACGGGTGTAGTTATTGATTATTTTATTAATGTTGTGTGGTTCCATGTGCCCTCTCCAAACATTTGAAACAATGATAATGATTATTTATTTGATTTATTTTTAATCCAATTTAAAAAAATATTTGAAATTAATTGATGTGAAATTTGAAATGGAATGGGATTTATGAAAAATCACCAAATTCATGTAATTGAAATTGTGGGATAAATTTTGAGAACTATGGTTTTATTTTGAGAAATAGTAATTAATGATGGACATGATGCATATGTTGAAATTATTTCTAAGCTAAATGGAATAAATGGAAAGGATGAACTATTTTTTTGTGTTTAATTAAAATATTATGAAATTATGAAAATCCCAAGAATTGCTTTTGATATTGAGAATGGAACATTTAAATTTAAAACGGGAAAGTGAGTTTCGAATATTAATTTTATTTAAAATGAAATAATTTTCCCCTAACTAGTTGAGGGACTTAGTACATTCTATCCCAAGTAGTTAGTAGGTTATTAAGGACAACCACTCTAGTATATGAAACCCTTTAAATTCATATTCAATGGATACTCTGAGAAACAATCTTCACCATGATCATCCCTAATGAAATAGTAATTATTTATCTTTACACTAAGAATGGAAAAAATGTTCACACATGTTTGAGACATGATTGTTAAATTGAGATGTTTGAGTATCCTAAAACTATAAACAAATGTATTTCAGGGATGATGACCGTGATACATGTTTCAAATTATATGATTATATGGGGAATCATTGTTCATATAACTATTTTATAAATTCAATATGATTTATATAGATGATTTGTATAACAAAAATTTAATTCATGTTTTGGAAAGCCATCAATCTATTAGAAAAGACATGTTTTAATTTATATATTAAAATGGCCATAATTTTTTTGATTTTATTTAAAACTAATGGTCCATGATTAATTATTTTTTATTGAATTTATTATGGAATATTTGGTGATATCCAACTTTGATTTATAGATCACACCATAAATTTTGGTTTAGGTTTCTGTAGATTTTGCTATGACAAGTCTGAGAAAAGTGAAAGAACCACATAGAGGTGGTGGATGTTATTGTACTTTGAGAAATGGATTCATGGAAGAGATTGGTAGAAATTTTATCCACTCATTTCATCTGATTTCAATGTTTTTATCTTGTATGATTATAATTTCTTTGGTAGTCATCTATTTCTAGTTTTGTTTACCTATTTTATTCTAGTATTTTGTATTTATTACAATACTAAAAATATTGTCTTGTATCTTTATGATTCATTGTTTTTTATAGCATATTAAACTAATTTTTTCTGGTATGATGACATGTGATAGTAACCAATATTTCGGGATCTAGAACATAGTATCAGCTATGTCACAACAAGATCAGGAATGCGGGTATTAGAGTAACCGAGAGAGTTCGTGACACATAGGATATATAATGAACACAAGTTAGAGGAGTTACCATCAACATTTCACATGAAATTATAATATATAATATAATAAACTCCATAAACTAAATAAGATACTATAACAATAAACATAATATCATTAAATCATAAAAAATTGAAATTTTAATAATATACTATGAACCCCTCCAATGGTAGTGGAATCAAAATCTCATAACACGTGAATGTCAACTATGATCTAGTAACACCCAGCATAACAATGGATTACCTATTCTTGAAATAAATATAATAAATTATAAATATATATATATATGTGGGAGGACATACATTTATACTTATTATGTTGCTCCTTGAAGACAATTATGTAAATATGGATGAATAAAAAAATCCATCATGAATAAATAGTTAAACCAAAATGTTACAGTAACTTGTAATCTATATTTCCTACCCCTCCAAGGATCACACTCCAAGTAACACATAGAAGAAAATTAAAATTATAATGATGAACATATATAATAATGGATCCCCAATACCTCTTTCATAATGATCTACCCCCTTAAACACCAAATCCATACATCCTGGTGCTCCCATCACCCACATAAAACCTCTCATCATTTAGGATAATTCATATTATCAAAAGCACATAATATTACCGAGATAATCATTACATCCCCATACGAAAAAAATAAGATCCATCAAAATCCTTTATAAATATTCACATTATTTTATATTGTTATAGCTCATGCATATATTCATATGTAATACTTTTATATGATAAAACATTATGCCACCACAACCCACTTATACATGTATGAAATAACTGAGAGCCTTTATATACTATGTGTGTGAAAAACCTATTATTGTATTCCTACATTTCTAGAAAATTTCCATATTATAAATCTACAATTGAAGAAGTGTTCATGGTAGGAAAATTCATCAACTATCTATAACAAATGTATCCCATTTATTGGGAAATAGTATAAATTTATTGATATTAGAGGAATCATCTTCCACAAATGGATTGGGTTGTGAAGTAAAAAAACAAAATGTATAATGATGTATATATCACACAACCAAACTTGGGGAAATGACAATATCCATATATTAATTCTTTTACTATAATTTCATATAAAAACATAACTTCAAACTATATGGAATCACAAGATCATCATTCATTAATCAAAGATTCAATAACTTTAAATAATTAATCATATATTTAATATTAATACCTAACAAATCTCTTGTTTTTTATCTATTCCAATGGATTATGTTCATTAAATATAACCCAGATGACTTATTAATAAAACAATCTTTGAATTTATTTAAAATTTCATCATCTTTTAATAACATTATGCATTTTATTTTTATTGTCCCCTCATTTAATTACCATCACAGAATTTTAGGAACTACTACATATTTTCATATATATAGGGAGAGATAAAAATGATCAAATGAATATAATAATTAATTATGAAATTCATAAATCATAAAAATAGATAAAAAAATTATTTACAGATCAAAACATGATCCAATTATATCATAGTCACTTCAACTTCAATATCATTCTAAATTTCCAATAAAAATTCTATTCCACGAATTCCCCAATAATATAATATATCTCAAATAGATTTTGTTAAAACCATATTAGGTTTCCAATATAAAAATGAAATGGTTTTAAATATTTGAAATATATCAATTGAAGAAATAAATATTTATTTACTAGAATATATATCAATGTAACTTTATTATTCCAATATCTAACCATATGATATATGGAAAAATTGTCCAAACACATTTGGAATTTCTGTATTTTATCCCAACAAACAATTTCATATTTCATTGAATAATTTTTTCATTTTACCTTTTATAAAATATGGCTTCAATTAAGAGAAAAATTACAAAAATAGTAAATATAATTTTGTAGTACTATCCATGATGAAACTTTTATTATAAACCACTAAATCAACATTTATTATGATAAATGTTTTTAATTAGTTTATACCTAATTATAATCTTCCACATTTACCCACATTAATTACATATATATTTTAAACCCATAAGGCATGTGTTATAGTTACTAATCCAATTTTTTAAGTGAAATAATTTCTAAAATAAATAATGAATTTATTAATTATTATTACCAAATAATCAAGGAAATTATGTTCTACAATAACAGGAATAAAAACATTTTCATACAACCCATATCAAAATCCCATCCCATTCAAATTATTTGACATATAATCTTCTTAAATATGATCCAAACTACAATCCTTATAGGAAAAAGTTATGATAATTCCATTTCAATACATGGAAAAAAATAAATGTTTCCCTTATCTAGTGAACATAATCGGTATATCATTACATATGAAGAATGTTGTGTATGGATATGAATGGGGGAGGATATCATTAATGTCTATATGAATATTGAAGTAATGTAAAGAGAAAACTAACTATATTAATTTAAGGTGATTTAATCTCTATCCATTAATCTATTTTCATGTAGTTCTTGAATATGAAAATAGATTTCATTGGATGTTTGTATGCTACCTTGGTCCGGTTGGAAGTGGCTGTGTACATATTTGCATTGTGATTTGAGGGAAATTCCTCCCATATGTGAATAATATATACCCTTACTGATAATCCAAAATCATTATTAAAGTGTCACAAGCCTTTTACATATAATATTTCACGATTTAAGGCATAATTAATCATTAGAATACAATCCAAGGATTGTAAAGTCTAGTTTCTTTGAAGACAAGGTACATAAAACATAAAACAATGGGTTAAAAAAACACTTCATTATTTAATATTCTTAAAGATCTCCTGACTTCCTTTGAGCCCTTACATCATCAAAGGGTTCCATGTGGAACACATAAACGAAGGGATGAGCTGAAAATCCCAGTAAGGTAATGAACGTAAGGATGCATCTTAATCCCATGAGTAAGGAGGCATGACATAGTGATATCCAAATAATGGAACATATGAAATAATATTGTATAAGCATGGGATCATATAAACATGGAATCATATAAATGTGGTAAAATAATAAAACATTTCTTTGGTATGGGTCAACACTAACTAGAAATCTTGTTTCCAATTATACTACAGGTCAAGGCTAACCCCCAATCACGTTTCACATCGCACCTCATTAGAATTAACCGTACCCAATGCATTAGAGTGCTATCTAGGTGAAACCATATCAATAGTTTCATGAATATTCATTCCAAAAAGATAATATTTCCACTTAAATTATCATACATAATCTACCATACATAAACATCACGGTACCCATGGAATGAATTTCGTACCACAATCATGACATAAAGTATAACCAATGGGCGTATCTTGAATGTTCCCATGAAAGAAATTTATTAGAACATACATGGATGTTAATAAGGTAAAATAGGCATATAAAATTTTAAGTGGTGTAAAATAGAAGTTAAAACATATAAGAAATGAATTTTAGAAACATTATCATTAAATCATTTTTATGCGGTTTTAAGGAAAGTACAATAGAACTTTTTAAATAGTAAATAGGAATGTATATTATATACAACCATAAAATAACCAAGAAGTTATTAATATAAAAATACTGACTTTATAAAGATGATGGTTTCATAAAATAGAGGATATAGTGCACTTAAAATTGGGTAAAAATTCAGGAAGTTCCTTTAAAACGAGTGTGTTTATTGGGATGTATCGAGGATAGATTCACTAAAAAGCATTTATATACCCAAAGGAGAATGAGAGATGGATCTTGTAAAATGATTTTGAATCAAATAGACATAATTTATACGTTTTACATTAAAAGAAAATAAAACTACATATTGTTAAAATGAAATATAGAGCTACCTGAAGGAATAAAGGATGTTCGGGTAGGATTCATTACGGTTTATCGTGATGGTGTCGGATGTACCCAAGAGGGCTTGATGAGAGATGTAAGGGGTTTCTAATAACATATAAAACATGAGGTATGTATGGAGGAGGTTCTAAATCATACTTCATGATTTAGTATTGCACACAAAATGGCATAACATAGGGGACAATCTTGATTGTGAGATAAAAAGAGAGGACCCCTTACCTTAAATCCATTGGTGTTCTCCTCCTGTTTTTAATGACCTAAATAAAAAAATTAGGCTAATTTATTCAAATTCTAGAACCTCTTATATATTTAATTGATTTATTATAACCCTTTTTAGTTCATTCATGGCCTTATTGATTAGTTATAAGGATTAATTTCATTGTTCGGGATCATTTGTTTACATGGTTTTAAAATATTCATTCACTTATATTCAAGTTCGGATAAACAATGAATATGAAAGTGGATGTCCAAAAATGATGTTATATTCTATTAGTTAAAATCCAGGAGATTACATGGTTTTAAATTTAATTTGTTTACTTAGATTGAATTAGAACTATAATATAAAACCATACGGACAATAGTTTTTGTTAATCAGTGGGTTTGATTACAAAAAAAAAAATTTTAAAACTTAATAGCATTTGTACAAAATGTTTACAGAACTAAAAATATGAAATATTGTATATATAATAATAGGGTTCAACCATAACACAAATGTTTTCATGACTATAATTAAACATAAAAATATAAATTGATAAATTGTTGTCCTTGAATGTGCTAAATTAGCACATCTCAAGCCGTGCTTTCATTTCGTTCAAATAAAAGGTGGGGAAAGGAGAGAAGATAATGAAATATATGATTAGCATGAAAAAATTTCAATACATGTTTGTTATTATATTTATAATTCTATTATGATGAAGGGAGGTGAGGAAAGAATCAAAATGAAAATAACTTAAAATGAATGAAGGAATTGGAAAGAGAAATTTACCTCTTGAGACATCCTCCTTTGAGAACCTATTAAGTGGATAGATTTTGGTATTTTGAAGAGGATAGGAAAATTAAAATGTGGGAGAGAATCTTGGTGGGATATTTTGGTAGAATAGTGGAAAGGAATAAGGCTTTAGAAAAGTGAAGAGAAGGGGGAGTGATGGGGGTTTTTATAGTGGATAAGGGGTGGGTTTTCATAATTTTTGAATCATTAGATTATTTTTTCTCCATTAGATAAGGAATATTAAGTATTCCATTACCAATAACAGTAATAAATGCACATGAGTTCAGAATTTGGGTGGTTACATCACTTATGATGTCGGGAATAGTGGATTAGAATTATAATGTATTTATACGGTAAATTAATGTCTTTCACTATTCACTATAAATTAATGTATCTCAAAAAAATCCCAAAAATTCAGCGTAACCATTTTTCGACATTTAGAATCCAAAAATGATGTCCATTTTTCAAAAATAAATTTTAAATATGATTATTTTAATATTTTATTAAAATCATAATTTATTATAAAAGCTAGTTTTAAAACATTCGTTTACTTATTATAAAATATAGGTATTTCATTCTTTCAACATGAACATAATTTATATATTATCATAGGTAAGGATAGTATTCATTAGGATATATTTATATTCATTAGGGTATATTACTATTCATAAGGCTAGGTTAATATTCACCAAAAAATAGGTATTTCTTATCGGACTCCAAATAACATACTGATTGCTACCGTGAATGTCAAATTTTAGAAATTCCAAAAACAGAAGTGAAAAAATTATGATTAAAGGTCACTTAGCTCTAATTAGTTCATTATTTTTTTTCATGTGATTTTATGACATATTTATAAGAATGGAATTTCCATTTATAAAACATTTGTTCATTACATTCTCCCCCCCTATGAAATTTTGCCCTCAAAATTTCATGTTTCATTTCAAGGAAAAAATATGTATGGGTAGTTTTCCTTCATTGCATCCTCCAGTTCCTATGTTGCTTCTTTATACTTATTATTTTGATATAGTACCTTGACCAGATGAGTAGTCTTGTTGTGTAGAACATTGTCTCTATGATTCAAAATATTCACTGGCTGCTCTTCATAGGAAAGATCATCCTCTAACTATACCACCTTTGAAGAGAGTACATGAGAAGGGTCTAGTATGTACTTCTTTAAAAGGGATACGTGAAAGAAATCATGTACTTTTGACATGGTATGTGGAAGTTCCAGTCGGTAGGCCACAACTCCAACTCGATCAATTATCTCTAAGAGGCCGATGTCCCTGGTACAAAACTTATATTTAATTTCGAACCTCATGACCTTCTTCCATGTAAATATGCATTGAAATACCATGTCTCCAACTTTGAACTCAAGGTATCATCAAAGGTTATCTGTATAACTCTTCTATCAACTTTGGGATGTCATGAAATGTTGTTGAATGTTTTTTACCTTATACACCATTTCTTCGACTATTTTAGGTCCTACCAGCTTTTCCCCACTCACATCATCCAAACATGTCGGTATTCTTCACCTTTTCCGGTAAAGGGCTTCTTATGGTTTCATTCAGATGCTTGAGTCGAAACTATTGTTATGTGGAGAATTCAACCATTTGAAGTTGTGTGTCCCATCATCCTTTGAATTCAATAGAACAAACTCTCAACATGTCTTCCAGTGTCTGAATAGTTCACTCAGATTGGACATCAGTTACAGGATGATAGGCCGTACTGAAGTTCAGTTCAGTGCCTAGTGCATGTGGGAGAATTTGCCAAAACATTGAGGTGAATATCGGATCATGATCGGATACAATATATTTTTGTAATCTATGATACCTTACCACTTCTTTGATGTAAATCCATACAAGTTTATCCAATGACAAGTCCTCTCAAATTGTGATAAAGTGAGCTATCTTTGTATGACGATCCACAACGACCCATATAGAATTGTTTCCTATAGATATCCTTGGATGTCTAGTGACAAATTCCATGGTAAGGTTATCCCAATTTCATGCTGGTATGGGTAGTGGTTCAATCATCCACTTAGAATTTTGTCTCTTAGCCTTCCCTTGCTGACATACCTTGAACTTTGGCATTTATTCGGCAATCTCCCTTTTTCATATTGTCCCACCAAAAGTTTCCTCTAAGATCTTGATACATCTTTTTGGTCCCAGGGAGGATAAATAAGGATGATATCTGTGCATTAGTAAATAGATCCTTCTTTGTCTTTGGATTTGATGGTACACATAATCGTGTCCCAATTCATACAACTCCTTCCTCATCAATTATGAAATCTGAGGATTTCCCCTTTTTACAGCTTCCAACCTTTTCAAAAGTTTCACATCCTTTCATTGAGCATCCTTTATTTTCTCCAAGAGGAACTGTTGGGAAATCATTTGAGAAAGGATTTATGATGTTCCTCCCTTATTGGTTCCCATGTCTATCATTTTAAAATCTAAGAAGATCGGATCCTTTTCAATTCTCATCATTGATAAAGATGCATGATCCTTTCTACATAGGGCATCTGCCACCTTGTTTTCCTTACTGGGATGGTAGTGGATTGAGCAGTCATAATCCTTGATGAGATCTATCCATATTCACTGCTACATATTATGATCATTCTGTGTGAATATATATTTGAGACTCTTGTGGTCAATAAGTATCTCGCATTTCTCCCCATAGAGATAATGCCACCAGATTTTCAATGCAAAGATCACCGCCGCCAACTCCAAATATTTCATTGGATTGTTTTGGTCATGTATTTTCTGTTTCCTTGTGGCATAGGCTATAACATTATCATTTTTCATTAGTACACATCCTAATCTCTTCTTTGAAGCATCGTTTTACCCCCACAAATCGTTCAACACTTGGTGGGAGTGTCAGTACCAGTGTAGTGTTAAACCTATTTTTCAACTTAGTGAAACAGTCTTCACATTAATTACCCCTTATACATTCATTTTTTGTCCTCTGTAGGCACAACTACTTCAATAAACTACTACATCTTTGGGTTCCTATATTTTCTTCATTATATTCATATAAAATCCAACATATGTGATCCACATTTGGTTTATCATGACCTAAATCCTTCAGTAACCCTATTCCAATGGTGGATATGAGGGTACCGCCCACCCGAATCCCACCTCCAATATGCCATGTTTTAGAGAATATCCCATTTTGTATCATTTGGTTTCCTTATTTCAGGTCTTCCATGGCCTATTTCTAGATATATTTTTGTTGAGACATATATAGTGGTGTTCCAAGTGATATTTGAAGATTTTCATTCCCAAGGGTTTGTATGTGGTTGGATAATTGTTAGGGAAAACCATGGGGTTTATCCTAGAAAAAATTACCCCATGTTGTTAGCCACTAAAATGTGGTGCATAGTTTTTCCAAACTGTGTGGATGACCCCTAGAAAACATGAGACCTAATATATTGACTTTTTTCATGGATTCTACATTAGATGAAAAATCATGCTCCCTTTTTGGAGAAGGAATCCACCCTCTAGCAGGGATGAAATGTTTTTATAACATTGTCGCCATCAAAAATAAACCGTGAAAAAAAATAATTTAATTCACAAAAAAACTAAAAAAATTTAAACACATAGTGTAAGTTTATAATATTCCCCATTCATCCCTAAAATGTTTTTTAACATCCGAGTCTCTCGAGAAGTCATTTTTTCTATATTATACTTTTCTTGTTTAGATTAAATGTGACTATATAAGATATAATCCCTTTAGCATAAGTGGATATCCCCTCATGTGGTTTCATTTAATCATCTAGGATATTCTCCATATAGAGTTGTAAATTATCAAGATATTTGGGGATTACATATTTTTTTTGAGGGGTCTTAATTCTGTTTTTTATTAACATGATCATTGATCCATCATTTTTAGTTTCCATTCCTATTATGGGTGTAGTTCATGATTATTTTATTAATGTTATGTGGTTTCATGTTCCCTCTCCAAACATTTGAAACCATGATACTGATTCTTTATTTTCTTTATTTTTCAATCAATTTAAAAAAAATATTTGAAATTAATTGATGTGAAATTTGAAATGGAATGGGATTTATGAAAAATCACCAAATTCATGTAATTGAAATTGTGGGATAAATTTTAGGAACTATGGTTTATTTTGAGAAATAGTAATTAATGATGGACATGATGCATATGTTGAAATGTTTTCTAAGATAAATGGAATAAATGGAAAGGATGAACTATTTTGTTTGTGTTTAATTAAAATATAATGAAATTATGAAAATCCCAAGAATTCATTTTGATATTGAGAATGGAACATTAATATTTAAAATAGGAAAGTGAGTTTTGAATATTAATTTTATTTGAAATGAAATAATTTTCCCCTAACTAGTTGAGGGACTTAGTACATTCTATCCCAAGTAGTTAGTAGGTTATTTTGGATAACCACTCTAGTATATGAAACCCATAAAATTTATATTCAATGGATACTCTGAGAAACAATCTTCACCATGATCATCCCTAATAAAATAGTAATTATTCTTCTTCACACTAATAATAGAAAAAATGTTCACACATGTTTGAGACATGATCGTTAAATTGAGATGTTTGAGTATCCTAAAACTATAAACAAATGTATTTCAGGGATGATGACTGTGATACATGTTTCAAATTTTATTATTATATAGGGAATCATTGTTCATATAACTATTTTATAAATTCAATACAATTTATATAGATGATTTGTATAACAGAAATTTAATACATGTTCTGGAAAGCCATCAATCTATTAGAAAAGAAAAGTTTTAATTTATATATTAAAATGACCAGAATTTTTTTGGTTTTATTTAAAACTAATGGTGCATGATTAATTAATTTTTATTGAATTTATTATGGAATATTTGGTGATATCCAACTTTGATTTATATATCAGACCATAAATTTTGGTTCAGGTTTCTGTAGATTTTGCTATGACAAGTCTGAGAAAAGTAAAAGAACCACATAGAGGTGGTGGATGTTATTGTCCTTTGAGAAATGGATTCATGGAAGAGATTTGTAGAAATTTTATCTACTTATTTCATCTGATTTGAAAGTGGTTATCTTGTATGATTATATTTTTTTTGGTAGTCATCTATTTCGGGTTTTGTTTACCTATTTTATTCTAGTATTTTGTATTTATTATAATACTAAAAATATTGTCTTGTATCTTTATGATTATTTGTTTTTTTAACATAGATAACTTATTTTTTCTTGTATGATGACATGTGATAGTAACCAATATTTGGCGATCTAGATCACAGTATCAGCTATGTCACAACAAGATCAGGAATGCGGGTATTAGAGTAACCGATATAGTTCGTGACACATATGATATATAATGAACACAAGTTAAAGGAGTTACCATCAAAATTTCACAAGAAATTATAATATATAATATAATAAACTCCATAAACTAAATAAGATACTATAACAATAAACATAATATCATTAAATAATGAAAAATTAAAATTTTAATAATATACTATGAACCCCTCCAATGGTAGTGGCATCAAAATCTCATAACACGTGAATGTCAACTATGATCTAGTGACACCCATCATAACAATGGAGTACCTCTTCTTGAAATAAATAAAATAAATTATATATATATATATATATGTGGGAGGACATACATTTATACTTATTATGTTGCTCCTTGAAGACAATTATGTAATTGTGGATGAATAAAAAAAGCCATCATGAATAAATAGTTAAACCAAAATGTTACAGTAACATGTAATCTATATTTCCAAACCCACAAAGGATCACACTCCAAGTAACACATAGAAGAAAATTAAAATTATAATGAAGAACATATATAGTAATGGATCCCCAATACCTCTTTCATAATGATCTACCCCCTTAAACACCAAACCCATACATCTCGGTGCTCCCATCACCCACAAAAAACCTCTCAGCATTTAGGATAATTCATATTATCAAAAGCACATAGTATTACCCAGATAATCATTACTTCCCCATTTGAAAAAAATAATATCCATCAAAATCCATTATAAATATTCACATTATTTTATGTTGTTATAGCTCATGAATATATTCATATGTAATACTTTTATATGCTAAAACATTATGCCACCACAACCCACTTATACATTTATGAAATAACTGAGAGCCTTTATATACTTTGTGTGTGAAAAATATATTATTGTATTCCTATATTTCCAGAAAATTTCCATATTATAATTCTACAATTGAAGAAGTGTTCATGGTAGGAGAATTCATCAACTATCTATAACAAATGGATCCCATTTATTGGGAAATAGTATAAATTTAGTGATATTAGAGGAATCATCTTCCCCAAATGGATTGGGTTGTGAAGTAAAAAAACAAAATGTATAATGATTTATATATCACACAAACAAACTTGGGGAAATGACAATATCCATATATTAATTCTTTTACAATAATTTCATATAAAAACATAACATCAAACTATATGGAATCACAAGCTCATCATTCATGAATCAAAGATTCAGTGACATTAAATAATTAATCATATATTTAATATTAATACCTAACAAATCTCATGTTTTTTATCTATTCCAGTGGATTATGTACATTAAATATAACCCAGATGACTTATAAATAAAACAATCTTTGGATTTATTTAAAATTTCATCATCTTTTAATAACATTATTCAATTTATTTTTATTGTCCCCTAATTTAATTACCATTACATAATTTTAGGCACTACTACACATTTTCATATATATAGGGAGAGATAAAAATGATCAAATGAATATAATAATTAATTATGAAATTCATAAATCATAAAAATATATAAAAAAATTATTTACAGATCAAAACATGATCCAATTATATCATAGTCTCTTCAACTTCAATATCATTCTAAATGTCCAATAAAAATTCTATTCCACGAATTCCCCAATAATATAATATATCTCAAATACATATTGTTAAAACCATATTAGGTTTCCAATAATAAAATGTAATGGTTTTAAATATTTGAAATATATCAATTGATGAAATAAATATTTATTTACTAGAATATATATCAATGAAACATTATTATTCCACTATCTAACCATATGATATATGGAAAAATTGTCCAAACACAATTGGAATTTCTGTATTTTATCCTGACAAACAATTTCATATTTCATTGAATCATTTTTTATTATAAACCGCTCAATCAATATTTATTATGACAAATGTTTTTAATTAGATTATACTTAATTATAATCTTCCACATTTACCCACATTAATTACATATATATTTCAAACCCATAAGGAATGTGTTATAGTTACTAATTAAATTTTTCAAATGAAATAATCTCTAAAATAAATAATGAATTTATAAATTATTATTACCAAAAAATCAAGGAAATTATGTTCTACAATAACAGGAATAAAAACATTTTCATACAACCCATATCAAAATCTCATCCCATTCAAATTATTTGACATATCATCTTCTTAAATATGATCAAAACTACAATCCTTAAAGAAAAAAGTTATGATAATTCCATTTCAATAAATGGGAAAAAATGGTTCCCTTATCTAGTGAATATAATCGGTATATCATTACATAGGAAGAATGTTGTGTATGGATATGGATGGGGGAGGATATTATTAATGGATAGAAGAATATTGCAGTAATGTAAAGAGATAACTAACTATATTAATTTAATGTGATTTAAGCTCTATCCATTAATCTATTTTTATGTAGTTCTTGAATGTAAAAATAGATTTCATTGGATGTTTGTATGCAACCTTGGGCTGGTTATAAGTGGCGGTGTACATATTTGCATTGTGATTTGAGGGCAATTACTCCCATATTTGAATTATATATACCCTTACTAATAATCACAAATCATTATTAAAGTGTCACAAGCCTTTTACATATAATATTTCATGATTTAAGGCATAATTAATCATTAGAATACAATCCAAGGATTGTTAAGTCTAGTTTCATTGATGACAAGGTACATAAAACATAAAACAATGGGATAAAAAACACTTCTTTATTTAATCTCTATAAATATCTCTTGACTTCCTTTGAGCCCTTACATCATCAAAGGGTACCCTGTGGAACACATAAACGAAGGGATGAGCTGAAAATCCCATTAAGGGAATGAACGTAAGGATGCATCTTAATCCCATGAGTAAGGAGGCATGACATAGTGATATCCAAAGAATGGAAGATATGAAATAATATTCTATAAGCATGGGATCATATAAACATGGAATCATATAAATGTGGTAAAATAATAAAACATTTCTTTGATACGGGTCAAGGCTAACTAGAAATCTTGTTTCCAATTATACTACAGGTCAAGGCTAACCGCCAATCCCGTTTCACATCGCAGCTCATTAGAATTAACCGTACCAATGGGCGTATCATGAATTTTCCCATGAAAGAAAGGAATTAGAACATACATGGACATTAATAAGATAAAATAGGCATATAAAATTTTAAATGGTGTAAAATAGAAGTTAAAACATATAAGAAATGAATTTTAGAAACAATATCATTAAATCATTTTTATGCGGTTTTAAGGAAAGTACAATAGAACTTTTTAAATAGTAAATAGGAAATTATTTTATATAAAACCATAATATAACCAAGAAGTTATTAATAAAAAAATAATGACATTATAAAGATGATGGTTTCATAAAATAGAGGATATAGTTCACATAAAATTGTGTAAAAATTCAAGAAGTTCCTTTAAAACGAGTGTGCTTATTGGGATGTATCGAGGAGAGATTCACTAAAAGGAATTTATATACCCGAAGGAGAATGAGAGATGGATCTTGTAAAATGATTTTGAATCAAATAAACATAATTTATACGTTTTAAATTAAAATAAAATAAAACTACATATTGTTAAAATGAAATATAGAGCTACCTGAAGGAATAAAGGATGTTCGGGTAGGATTCATTACGGTTTATCGTGATGGTGTCAGATGTACCCAAGAGGGCTTGATGAGAGAGGTAAGGGGTTTATAATAACATATAAAACATGAGGTATGTATGGAGGAGGTTCTAAATCATACTCCATGATTTAGTATTACACACAAAATGTCATAACATAGGGGACACTCTTGATTGTGAGTTAAAAAGAGCGGATCCCTTACCTTAAATCCATTGGTGTTCTACTCTTGTATTTAATGACCTGAATAAAAATATTAGGCTTATTTATTCAGAATTCTAGAACCTCTTCTATATTTAATTGATTTATTATAACCCTTTTCAGTTCATTCAAGGCCTTATTGATTAGTTATAAGGATCAATTTCATTGTTCGAGATCATTTGTTTACATGGTTTTAAAATATTGGTTCACTTATATTCAAGTTCGGATAAACAATGAATATGAAAGTGGTTGTCAAAAAATGAAGTTATATTCTATTAGTGAAAATCCAGAATATTACATGGTTTTAAATTTAATTTGTTTACTTAGATTGAAGTAGAACTATTATATAAAACCATACTGACAATAGTTTTTGTTAATCAGTGGGTTTGATTACAAAAAACAATTTTTTTTAAAACTTAATACCATCTGTACAAAATGATTACAGAACTAAAAATATGAAATATTGTATATATAATAATATGGTTCAACCATTACACAAATTTTTTTATGACTATAATTAAACATAAAAATAGAAATTGATAAATTGTTGTCCTTGAATGTGCTAAATTATCACATCTCAAACCGTGCTTTCATTTCGTTCAAATAAAAGGTGGGGAAAGGAGAGAAGATAACGAAATATATGATTAGCATGAAAAAATTTCAATACATGTTTGTTACTATATTAATCATTCCATTATGATGAAGGGAGGTTAGGAAAGAATCAAAATAAAAAGAACCTAAAAGGAATGAAGGAATTGGAAAGAGAAATTTACCTCTTGAGACTTCCTCCTTTGAGAACCTATTATGTGGATAGATTTTGGTATTTTGAAGAGGATAGGCACATTAAAATGTGGGAGAGAATCTTGGTGGGATATTTGGGTATAATATTGGAAAGGAACAAGGCTTGAGAGGAGTGAAGAGAAGGGGGAGTGATGAGGGTTTTTATAGTGGATAAGGGGTGGGTTTTCCTAATTTTTGAATCATTAGATTATTAGTTCTCCATTAGATAAGGAATATTAAGTATTAAATTACCAATAACAGTAATAAATGCACATGAGTTCAGTATTTCGGTGCTTACATCACTTATGATGTCCGTAATAGTGGATTTGAATTATAATGTATCTATACGGTAAATTAATGTATTTCACTATTCACTATAAATTCATGTATCTCTGAAAAATCCCAAATATTCAGCCTAACCATTTTTCGACATGTAGAATGCAAAAATGATGTCCATTTTTCAAAAATAAATTTTAAATATGATTATTTTAATATTTTATTAAAATCCTAATTTATTATAAAAGCTAGTATTTAAACATTCGTTTACTTATTATAAAATATAGTTATGTCATTATTTCAACATGAATATAATTTATATATTATCATAGGTAAGGATAGTATTCATTAGGTTATATTACTATTCATTTGGGTATATTACTATTCATAAGGCTAGGTTAATATTCACCAAAAATTATGTTTTTCTTATCGGACACCAAATAACATACTGATTGCTACCGTGAATGTCAAATTTTAGAAATTCCAAAAACAGAAGTGAAAAAATTATGTTTAAAGGTCACTTAGCTCTTATTAGTTCATTATGTTTTTTTCATGTGATTTTATGACATATTTATACGAATGGAATTTCCATTTATAAAACATTTGGTCGTTACATTCTCCCCCCCCCCCCCCCTTATGAAATTTTGCCCTCGAAATTTCATGTTTCATTTTATGGAAAAAATATGTATGGGTAGTTTTCCTTCGTTGAATCCTCTAGTTCCTATGTTTCTTCTTCGTACTTTTGATTTTGATATAGTACCTTTACCAGATGAGTAGTCTTGTTGTGTAGAACATTTTCTCTATGATCCAAAATATTCACTGGCTGCTCTTCATAGGAAAGATCATCCTCTAACTATACCACCTTTGAAGAGAGTACATGAGAAGGGTCTAGTATGTACTTATTTAAAAGGGATACATGAAAGACATCATGTAATTTTGACATGTTATGTGGAAGTTCCAATCGGTAGGCCACAACTCCAACTCGATCAATGATCTCTAAGAGGCCGATGTACCTGGTATATAACTTACATTTCATTTCGAACCTCATGACCTTCTTCTATGTAAATATGAATGGAAATACCATGTCTCCAACTTTGAACTCAAGGTATCTTCAAATGTTATCTGCATAACTATTCTATCAACTTTGGGATGTCATGAAATGATGTTTAATGGTTTTTACCTTATACACCATTTCTTCGACCATTTCAGGTCCTACCAGCTTTTGCTCACTCACATCATCCCAATATATCGATATTCTTCACCTTTTCCCGTAAAGGGATTCTTATGGTTCTATTCAGATGCTTGAGTCGAAGCTGTTGTTATGTGGAGAATTCAACCATTTAAAGATGTGTGTCCCATCATCCTTTGAATTCAATAGAACACACTCTCAACGTGTCTTCCAGTGTCTGAATAGTTCACTCAGATTGGAAATCAGTTACAGGATTATAGGCCGTACTGAAGTTCAGTTCAGTGCCCAGAGCATGTGGGAGACTTTTCCAAAACATTTAGGTGAATATAGGATCATGATCGGATACAATAAGTTGTTGTAATCCATGATACCATACCAATTCATTGATGTAAATCCATACAATTTTATCCAATGAGAATTCCTCTTGAATCGTGATAATGTGAGATATCTTTGTATGATGATCCACAACGACCCATATAGAATTGTTTCCTATAGATATCCTTGGATGTCCAGTGACAAAGTCCATTGTATGGTTATCCCAATTTCATGCTGGTATGGGTAGTGGTTGTATCATCGTCTTAAAATTTTGTCTCTTAGCCTTCCCTTGCTGACAGACCTTGCACTTTGACGTTTATTCGGAAATCTCCCTTTTTCATATTGTCCCACCAAAAGTTTCCTCTGAGATCTTGATACATCTTTTTGGTCCTAGGGTGGATAAAGAAGGATGATATCTGTGAATTAGTAAATAGCTCCTTCTTTGTCTTTGGATTTGATGGTACACATAATCGTGTCCCAAATCTTACAACTCCTTCCTCATCAATTTTGAAATCGGAGGATTTCCGCTTTTTTTCAGCTTCCAACTTTTTCAAAAGTTTTACATCCTTTCATTGAGCATCCTATATTTTCTCCAAGAGGAACTGTTCGGAAATCATTTGAGAAAGGATTTATGATGTTCCTCCCTTATTGGTTCCCATGTCTATCCTTTGAAAATCTAAGAATATCAGATCCTTTTTCAATTCTCATCATTGATATAGATGCATGATTCTTTCTACATAGGGAATCTGCCACCTTGTTTTCCTTACTGGGATGGTAGTGGATTGAGCAGTCATAATCCTTGATGAGATCTATCCATATTCACTACTACATATTATGATCATTCTGTGTGAATATATATTTTAGACTCTTGTGGTCAATATGTATCTCACATTTCTCCCCATAGAGATAATGCCGCCAGATTTTCAATGCAAAGATCACCACCGCCAACTCAAAATATATAATTGGATAGTTTTGGTCATGGATTTTCTGTTTCCTTGTGGCATAGGCAATAAGATTATCATTTTTTATTGGTACACATCCTAATCTCTTCTTTGAAGCATCATTGTACCCCCACAAAGCGTTCAACACTTGTTGGGAGTGTCAGTAACAGTGTAGTGTTAATCCTATTTTTCATCTCAGTGAAACAGACTTCACATTCCTCAGTCCAGACAAACATAACTTTCTTCTATGGAATCTTGGTCATTGGGTTTGAAAATCGCAATAATTTCTTCATGAATTGTCAATAATTCCCTGCTATACCCAAAAATCTTTGGATCTTCATTAAAGAAGTTGTACTGGGCCATTATTCAATTGCATTTGTCTTGGAAGGGTCCATATATATCATTTTGGTGGTGATAAAATACCCCAAGAATGCTGCTTCCTCCATCTAGAACTCACATTTATTGTACATTGCATACAACTTATCCCTTCACAAACTCTTTAACACAATATTCAAATGCTCCACATGTTCCTACATGCTCTTAGAGTATATCATAATATCGTCAATAATAACTACCACAAAATTGTCGAGGTAATCTATATAAACATTATTCATTAAATCCACAAAAATAGATGGAGCATTAGTGAGTACGAAGTGAATCACAATGAACTGAAAGTGTCCATACCTCATTCAAAAGTTAGTCTTGGGAATATCATCCTTCCTCACCCATAATTGGAGATATCCTGACAGAAGTTCCACCTTAGAAAAGTAACTGCACCCACGAAGCTGATCGAATAATTCATCAATCTATGGCAGGGGATCCTTGTTATTTACCGTGATTTTATTGAGCTCATGATAATCGATGTAGATGTGCATTGAACCATCCTTCTTCTTGACAAAGAGGACTAGCGCACCCCATGGTGAATCACTGGGGAATATAAAACCCTTCTCCATATTCTCCTATAACAACTTATTCAACTCTTCTAGCTCTATGGTGGCCATTCTCTATGGTGCCTTTGAGATAGGCAGAGATCCAGGGATAAGATCAATTGAGAACTCACCCTCTTGGTCTGGAGGAAGACCAGGAAACTCTTCAGGGAATACGTCAGTGTAATCTCTAACAATGGACATGTCTTCATGCATGATTATCTCCTATATCTCAATTATTTGAGCTAGATATGCATGCTCACAAGGCAGTAATAACCACACTTGAGATGAAGATTCTAAAGGAGATTCATCTTACTCCTTAAACTTGTAAAAAAGAAGAGGATGCTTGGGATATGTAAAGTGATATCCTTTTCCCAACAGTTGATGTTGTCTTTGTATATAGGTAGCCAATCCATGCCCAAGATAGCATAAAAATCTACTAAAGGAAGTATGACGAGATTTGCTAGAAGGTTCAGTACCCAAATGTTAGCTATGGAGGAGGTATAAAACATGGATGCAATAATTTCCGCATTTTCTGTTATCACAGATTACTTTTACTCCAAATTTTTAGGTGGTCTTCGTATAGTTCTACTAAACATTAACGATATAAAATAATGCGTAGAACTGTAATCAAATAATACGTTCGCTATTCTTGAATGAATAACTAGTGTACCTATCACCACATATTTTTCTGGATTGTAACACCCGAGACTTTTATGAGAAATATTTTGTTTTTATGTGATATAAATCATCAATGGAATCTTTCTCTACACGCAATCGTGACCTTCCTCGACAGCGTGTGTAGTACGCAATAATGAGTTCCACTAAACAACGATATATTATTATAATATTATAAACTAGCCATTATGAATAGTATTAACTGAATTTTAAATTTTACAACATTATTATTCATCTTACACATTTTCTAGAACATGGTAAGAGAACAAAATAATTTTTTTGGGTAAAATAAGTATTTTTAAAAAAAATGCAGTTATGCCAACTTTTGATGGTGAAACCACATTAAATCTAGTTTTTGAAACGTTTATAAGTTCAATTTGAAAAAATAAAATTCTTCTTTTGAATCAGGATATAAAAATTTAGTTTGGATAAATTTTTGATATTTTTCTGATAACTTTCATATTTTCATGAATAGTAAAAATACGCTAATTTTTAATTAAAAACAACTTTTTTCATTGAGATAATTTATATGGTTAAATTATAATATTTAATGGTTTTAAAGTATAAATAGAATATATTTTTACCATTTAATATAATTTATGTCATTAGCATTAATTTCACATTGAATTCATATGTAAAAACATTTCAATCTTTGGCAATGTTTTAACTTTTAAAACCCGTTTTCTTAACAACATGATTTATTTTAAATTAATTACTACAAATTATATGTTTTGAATTTTGAAAAATGGATTCCATATTCAGAATCCGTGGGTCCAAATTATGTTAATAGGCTACTTTTTATTTTTGGGCATTATGAATAGTAACTACGGTAAATTTTATTTAACATAGTTAAAGGTAAATTGGGTAATTAAGGGTAAATATAAGATTATATAATTACCCTAACAACTGCCAAAATCCTATTGGATGACTAAAGGTAGACCCATATCACCTAAGGGTTGGATTAGATTCATTTAATAGACTTTTTGCATTGAAAATAATTTAATTATTATTAAAACCAAAGAACGTGACAACATGTCACTTTCTTAAATCTTATAAGTATAATAATTTTAATTTTGTGATAAACATAATGAATCTTCGAACATGAATTGTCTACAGAAACATAATACAATTATCTACATCATCATAATTTATTTAGTATTTTTAGGTATTAAATAATTATCATTAATTATGAAACAATAGTGATGTTGAAATTATTTTATTAATAAAATATCAAATAAATTGTTTTAAAAATATTAAAATAAATATTATATGAACTATTTAAGGTGCTGCACTAATATTCTAGATACATATGTCATTTTATAAATCTATTAAAGCTTTTAGTTTGAACATATCTTCTGTATATATTTTATTTAAATTCAAATAAATGAATAGTGTCCCAATTGACACTATTGTTATTTTATAAAAATAACATATTATAAAATTGTTTAAAAATCACAAAAATATTTAAAAATTATAAAATAAAATTTATGTGGTCTGAAATTTCCTAAAGTGTCAAATTATGGAAAATTCACAACACATATGTAATTATTTATAATAATTTAAAATTTAGAATATTATTACCACAAATAAAATTAAATTGATAAATATGGATAAATCATGTTTATAATGTTTAAAATAAATTCCAAACATATCTATATTTTATTGGTTGATGAGATTACAACCCTATCTCATATAATCATCGTATATGAGTCATTTTGGATGTTTTTATGTGGGGTTGGGATTTAATATAAACTAATATTTCTTATATTTCAAAAGGTGCCCCTCTCCCCATTATAAAAGGAAACCTCCTCCCTATCCTCCTCACACCAATTTGAGCCTTCAATCTCGGCCAAACCCCGACCATTTCACTTCCCCACTTCCCTAGAATCATCTTAGAGGTTCTGGTCTTCTTCAAAGACCAACCCTAGTGCCCTAAGAGGAGGTTAAGAAGAGGAGCGTCAAAAAAGAGGTAATATCCATTACCAATCCTTTCCAAATTCATTCTTCTTAAAATTCTTCATCTTTAGTTGTCTCATTATTAAGTAATAACATCAGTATCACTCATATAATGATATTTTATTATAAGTCTGAAACAACGCTATTTCACCATCTATCCATCCTACGGAAAACGAAATCACCGTGCGTGCGTACATACGGAATACCGTCTCCACGCCGTGGTGTAATCTATTTTCCCCCACCACCTTACTTGGATGGGTATAACGGTGTAAATAATTACTATATATGAATATTGTAAAGTGATATTGATTCTGCAATAGTATACATTCACTCCAATAAAATTCCACGATCATGGGAACGATATCATCGCTCGTGCGTACTTACGGAATACCGTCTCCACGATGTGATGCAATTCGTTCTACATGATCTTCATTTCATAATGATTATATAAATAAATTGAATAAATAAATATGATATATATTACATTAATACCATTCTGGAAATGATGTATCTATAACCTAAAGAGAAGAATAAGAATTTATTCGACAAAACACGCATAAGAACAAAAAGTTATAAACACCCGAATAACAAGTAGCAATTAAATATTAATACTAAGAAGCTAAGAATATGACCATATATTATATCATAACAATAATTATGATTCTATAATAATTCAATAACATTATTTAAATCATTATACAGGAGGTTCGGACACTTACGAAGTAAATCAGACCTAAGGTAAGGGAAAATATCACAATCTAATTTTATCCGAGATTGTTTATACTTTGGTATTTACTGGGGTGTGTTTTATCATCCACATCAATGTTTCCTAAATATTTAATATTGTTCCATCCACCAACAATTGTTTAAATCCAATTTTACCCTTCGGTGAGTTTTTAGTAAAAGATATGAAAGGAATTTTTTGTCGTTTTTCGTACGAGGTAATTTTTGACTTTTTCGACAAAAGTACGAGAAGAATGTTTTTTTAACTTATACGAAATGAATGGATTTTTAAAACATTATTTCCAAGAAGCATCCTTTACAAGTTTTCAAGTTTATTTTTAATCAACTTCTTTTTGTTTAAAATTTTATGACATGTTAAAGAAAGGAAAATTTTTTTGAAGTAGAAAGGATATTTTCCTCAAGAATGGAGTTCAAGTGCTTTATCAAAATTATTTTCCATCTAAGATAATATATGGTTCTGTTTCTATCCCTATTATTACATTGATTTGATTATGTTGTGATGGAATTATTTTTATGAATTCCATTATTTTATATGAATTGTTTTATGATGTCATGTTGTTTAAGAATCCCATTTTTACAACATGGGTTATGCAATGATGTATGATTTATGATTTTGTGGCACACATAAGAATGGTATCACTATGAGATGGGTGGGACCTATTTCTATATCCAATGAATTGGGTAAATATTTTATATCTCATGAGATAGACATGGCTGGAACGGCAGGTTATACCGGTTCAGTGAAACAGGACTGAAATGAGGAATGAACTCGGTTCAGAAATGGAATTTGTCCACTAAGATAGTCCTGTCCATGAGTCTTGACTAATAAAAAATTATTCTCTATGATTATGTGTGTATTCCACAAAGTTTCATGTTTTTAGTTATGATTATTGGGATTTCATCTCACTACTATGATTTATCCCATGTTATGAAATTATGCTCTCTTTTCCAGGTTAAGATTTCCAAAATGTTATGTTCATATGAATATGATGTGATTGATATTTATTTTGTTTACCCTTACTGAGCATTTGAGCTCACCCTTTTGTATTTTTTCTCTCCCCAGGACAGGAAGAAGCTTATTAAGTAAGATATGCCAAAAGGGACTATAGATATGATGAAATAAATGGGAGACAGTGTAGACGCTTTATGAACCAGTTGTTTATGTTTCCTAGTTTCTAAAGACACTATACCTATACGGTCATTTCATGGTTTTGTTATATGTTGTAATAAGTATGCTTCAATTTTGAAGTATTAACAATGTATGTAAAGTATGGGTCGTTATAGTTGGTATTAGAGGAAAGGTATAGTCAACCTTTGGAATCTAGGATGTGAAAGCCTTAGTAAGAACCCTAAGGAAAAGTATAAGCATAGAACACAATCTTAGTGTTTTAGAAATGGCCATGAATAACCTAGGATAAGACCTTAAGTGTGAAATTTTATTCTTGATTATGTGGTTTTCCTATTATAATTAGTGTTGCTCACACTATTCTTCTTGGTTTTAGTCAATGGCTGGAACCCGAAGGAACCGTGTTAATGCGGAATGTGACGGGCAATGCGATGATTGTCCCCCTGAACAACCAAATGTTATGGGAGATGGAATGAAAAATATTATATCCATGCTCACACAATGTTATCAAGATATGAATCATGAAGGAATTCCAAACGAGAAAAGGAAGGAGCAACATTCTGTTGAATCCTTCATGAGGCAGCGCCCACCTTCTTTCAGCGGGTCTACTGCTCCATTAGTTACTGAAAAATGGATTAGTACTACTGAAAAGATATTTTCAGTTCTTCAATTATATGAGCATGATAATGTCATCTTATCATTGTATCGTTTGGAAGGTGATGCTGATCAATGGTGGAATCTTATCAAGAATACGAGGCAAAGAGATGAAATTGAGTCCATGGAATGGGACGAGTTCAATAAATTATTTTTCAATAATTACTTCCCTCGTATTCTCCGAAAAAAGATGGAGAAGGATTTTCTTGAACTAAAGAAAAAGGATAATGAATCTGTTGGTACCTATGAAGAAAATTTTACAAGACTTGCAAGGTATGCTTCTGGTATTATTATCCAACCTGAGAGTAAGATCGATCGATTCTTTAGTGGCTTAAAACCATGTCTACGAAGGGAGTTAGCCATAAGGGACTTCAATAGCTACGAGGAAATCGTTCTATGTTCTCTCAAAGTCGAGATGGAGATTAGAGTAATCCATCAGTCATATGGGTTTGATAAAAAGAGGAAAATGGAATTCAAAGGAAAATCTAAAGAGCACACTGAAAAGTAGATGAGCTTTCCCTTTTTCTCAAAGTGTGGAAAGAAACATGGAGGGAGTTGTCTTAATGGGACAAGTAAATGTTTCAAATGTGTAAAGGAAGGTCATCGGGCATTTTAATGCTGCAATGATGGGAAGAAGATGTCTAATGATGCAAACAATGGAAGGGATACACAGAATGAAACTACTACACTTCAATGTTTCAAGTGCAAGGAGATGGGGCATTATGCCAATCAATGCCCAAATCCAAGGGTTGATGATGATGGTCGACGTCAACAAACTCTTAAGGCTAAATACAAAGAAAAGTCACATGCAATTTTTATCAGTTATGTGGAGTACGATAACGATGTGGTGAAAGGTATACTTACCATCCACTCTAAAGTAGAAAATGATTTATTTGATTCTGGATCCACCCATTCCTTTATTTCTGAAGAATTTTCTAAGGATATCACTGTATTACCTCAACAATTAGATGTTGAGTTAGCTGTGACAACCCCTAATGGAATAACAGTCGCATCAAAAGTTTATAATTCTTCTCTAATTGATGTTTGTGGGAAAGTGCTTCCTGCAAATCTTGTGATCCTTCCTGTAGTGTAATTTGATGTGATTCTTGGCATGGATTGGATTTCTTTATATGGAGCTCTTATCAATTTCCAAATAAGGGAAGTCACATTTCATATTCCAGATCAATCTATGATCGTCTATTGATGCAACGATGAACATAACCTTCTAGTGGAAATTTCTTCAATCTTATGGGTCTTGATTCCACTTAATGAAGGTTATTTATCTCAAATGGTTAGTGAGAAACTCAAAATTAAGAATATGCCCATTGTACGAGAGTTTGATGATGTCTTTCCGGAGGAATTGTCGGGTCTTCCACCAAATCGTGAAGTTGAGTTTTCAATAGAACTTGTACCGGGTGCTTTGCCTTTTTCAATGACACCTTATAGAATGGCCCCAATTGAGTTGCAGGAATTGAAGAAGCAACTCTAAGAGAACCTTGATAAGGGATTCATACGCCCTAGTGCGTCACCTTGGGGAGAACCTGTTCAGTTTGTTAAGTAGAAAGATGGATCAATGAGACTCTTCATTGATTATCGAGAACATAACAAGATCACTATCGAGAACAAATATCCACTCCCACACATTGATTAATTTTTTGACCAACTATGAGGATCTAAATACTTATCCAAGATTGATCTTCGTTCAGGGTATCAACAATTAAGGGTTAAAAGGGAGGATATACCAAAGACGGCTTTCCGAACAAGGTATGGAAACTATGAATTTATAGTGATGCCATTTGGTCTTACTAATGCCCCTGCTATCTTCATGGATATGATGAATAGAGTCTTTAGAGACTATCTTGATCAGTTTGTGGTAGTCTTTATAGACGATATTCTTGTATATTCAAAGAGCAAGGAAGAACATGAAGATCACTTGAGAATTATATTGAAGACCCTGAGAAAGGAGAATCTTTATTCAAAATTTACCAAGTGTGAATTTTGGCTTCAAAGAGTTTCATTTTTGGGTCACATAATTTCAAAAGAGGGGATATCCATGGATCCAGCCAAAATAGAGGTTATCAAAAGATTGTCGAGACCAACAACAGTAACTAAGATCCGAAGTTTTCTTGGTTTGGATGGATATTATCGATGTTTTGTGAAAGATTTTTCACGATTATCTAATCCACTCACCAGGTTGACTCGAAAAGGAGTTAAGTTCGTGTGGACGGACGAATGTGAAGAGAATTTCAAGGAGTTGAAAAGAAGGTTATCCAGTGCACCTGTCCTCACACTTCCTTGTAGTGGAGAAAGGATTGTGATCTACAGTGATGCATCTAAGAAGGTACTGGGATGTGTTCTCACGCAAATTGATATGGTGATAGCTTATGCCTCACAACAGTTGAAAATCCATGAGAAAAATTACCCAAATCATGATTTGGAGTTAGCTGCGGTAATATTTGCATTAAAGATTTGGAGGCATTACCTTTATGGTGAAAGGTGTGATATTTATACTGATCATAAAAGTTTAAAGTATATTTTCACACAAAAGGAGCTGAATATGCATCAAAGAAGATGGTTGGAGCTGATTAAGGATTTCGACTGATCAATTCATTACCACCCTAGGAAAGCAAACAAGGTTGCAGATGCATTAAGTCGACAAGACCATGCCAGTTTATCAATGATGAGGATCACAAAAGATCCAATATTTATGGATTTACAAAGGATGGATCTTGGGATTATAATGGAAGGGGGAGAATCGTATCTTTCTCAAATGAATGTTCAACCATCTATACATGTGAAGATTAAAGAGGCACAGAAAGAAGATGTAGAGTTACAAAAGAAGGTGAGAAATGTTCCTAAATTCAACCTTGATTGGGATGGGATAATAATGTTCAGGAATCGGGTTTCTGTTCCGCCCAATCCAGAATTAAAGAAGGAGCTACTGGATGAGGCTCATAGTTCTTCATTTTATATTCATCATGGAAGCACGAAGATGTATAGGGACCTGAAAGAGTATTCATGGTGGGATGGCATGAAAAGAGATGTTGCTGAATATGTCTCTCGATGCTTGGTTTGTCAGCAAGTTAAAGCTGAGAGACAGAAGTCTAAGGAGATGTTACAACCATTACCCATACTTGAATGGAAATGGGAAAACATCACTATGGACTTTGTCAAAGGACTTCCTAAAACATCCAAATGCAATAATGTTATCTGGGTCATAGTTGATCATCTTACAAAGTCGGCACAGTTCATAGCTATTGGAGATGATTTCTTTCTGGATCAGCTTTCCTGGATATATGTAAAGGAAGTGGTAAGATTTCATGGAGTAGCACTTTCTATTATATCTGATCGGGATCCAAGGTTTACCTCAATGTTCTGGCGAAGTCTTCAGCATACTCTGGATAAAGAGTTGAGTTTCACCACTGCTTATCATCCTCAGATAGACGGTCAGTTTGAGAGTACAATTAAAACTCTAGAAGAGATGTTGAAATCATGCTTTATAGATATCAAAGGTGGTTGGGATCAACACCTACCTTTGGTGGAATTTTCTTATAATAATAGCTTTCACTCCAGTATTCAGATGGCTTTATATGAAGCTCTCTATGGAAAGAAATGCAGGACTCCAACTTGCTGGGATGAAGTTGGGGAAAGAAAGCTATTAGGACCTGATATTTTTTATGAGATGGCAGAAAAGGTACGATCTATTCAACAACACATAAGAGAAACTCAGAGTCGACAGAAAAGTTATGCCGACAACCGAAAAAAAGACCTAGAGTTTGAAGTGGGTGATAAAGTGTTCTTACGAATATCTCCCTGGATGAGGGTCATGAGATTTGGAATGATGGGGAAGTTGAGCCCTAGATATATGGGTCCTTTCTAAATACTAGATCATGTTGGGAAGGTAGCTTACCGATTGGCGCTTTCTACGAATCTCTCTAAAGTTCACAATGTGTTCCATGTATCTCTCCGGAGAAAGTACATACATGATCCTTCACATGTACTCAGCTCAGAAGTTGTACCACTGGAGCAAGATCTTTCTTATGAAGAACAACCAATAGAGATTCTGGATCGTAGCAAAAATTTCCTACGAAGAAAGAACACTCTCTTGGTGAATGTTTTATGGGGGAACCACCAGTTAGAAGAAGCTACATGGGAGCTTGAGGATAAGATGAGGGAGAGGTATCCTCATCAGTTTGTTACAAAGTGACGAATTTCGAGGGAAAAATTCATTTTAAGGGGGTTAGAATGTAACACCCAAGACTTTTATGAGAAATAGTTTATTTTTATGTTATATAAATCATCAAAGGAATCTTTCGCTACACGCAATCACGACCTTCCTCGATAACGGGTGCAGTACGCAATACCGAGTTCTACTAAACAATGATATATTATTATAGTATTATAAACTAGTTGATATGAATAATATTAACTGAATTTAAAATTTTACAACATTGTTATTCATATTACACATTTTCTATAACATGGTAAGAGAACAAAATAATTTTTTTTTGGGTAAAATAAGTATTTATAAAAAAAATGCAGTTTTGCCGCCTTTTGATGGCGCACCCACATTAAATCTAGTTTTTGACACGTTTATAAGTTAAATTTGACAAAATAAAATTCTTCTTTTGAATGAGGATATAAAAATTTAGTTTGGATAAATTTTTTATATTTTTCTGATAACTTTCATATTTTCATGAATAGTAAAAATACGTTAATTTTTAATTAAAAACAACTTTTTTCATTGAGATAATTTATGTGGTTAAATTATAATATTGAATGGTATTAAAGTATATATAGAATATCTTTTTACCATTTAATATAATTTATCTCATTATCATCAGTTTCACATTGAATTCATAGGTAAAAACATTTCAATCTTTGGCAATGTTTTAACTTCTAAAACCCGTTTTCATAACAACGGGATTTATTTTAAATTAATTACTGCAACTTATATGTTTTGAATTTTGAAAAATTAATTCCATATTCAGAATCAGTGGGTCCAAATTATGTTAATATGATACTTTTTATTTTTGGGCATTTTGAATAGTAACTATGGTAAATTTTATCTACCATAGTTAAAGGTAAATCGGGTAATTAAGGGTAAATATAAGATTATAAAATTACCATAACACCTGCCAAAATCCTATTGGATGACTAAAAGAGGACCCATATCACCTAAGGGTCGGATTATATTCATTTAATAGACTTTTGTCCACGAAAATAATTTAATTATTATTAAAACCAAATAATGTGACAACATGTCACTTTCTTAAATCTTATAAGTATAATAATTTTAATTTGGTGATAAACTTAATGAAACGTCGAACATGAATAGTCTCCAGAAAGCTAATACAATTACATAAATCATAGGAATTTATTTTGAATTTTTAGGGATTAAATAATTGTCATTAATTATGACACAATAGTGATGTTGAAGTTATTTTATTAATTAAAATATCAAATAAATTGTTTTAAAAATATTAAAATAAATATTATATGAACTATTTAATGTTATAATCTAATATTCTAAAACCATATGACATTTTATTAATATATTAAATTTTTAGTTCGAACTTATCTTTAGTATATATTTTATTTAAATTCAAATAAATGAATAGTGTCAAAATTGACACTATTGTTATTTTATAAAAATAACATATTATAAAATTGTTTAAAAATAACAAAAATATTTAAAAATTATAAATTAAAATTTTAATGCTCTACAATGTCATAAAGTGTCAAATTATGGAAAATTCACAACACATATGTAATTATTTATAATAATTTAAATTTCAGAATATTATTACCACAAATAAAATTAAATTGATAAATAAGGATAAATCAGTTGATAATGTTTAAAATAAATTCCTAACATGTCTAAATTTTATTGGATGATGAGATTAAGACCCTATCTCGTCTAAGCTTTGGATATGAGGCATTTTGGTTCTTTTTAAGTGGGGATGTGATTTAATATAAACTAATATTTCTTATATTTTTAGAGGTGCCCCTCTCCTCCCTTATAAAAGGGCACCTCCTCCCCCACCTCCTCACACCAATTTGAGATTTCAAGCTCGTCAAAACCCTGCCCATTTCACTTCCCCACTTCCCTAGAATCATCCTATAGGTTCTGGTCTTCTTCAAAGACAAACCCTAGTTCCCTAAGAAGAGGTTAAGAAGAGGCGCGTCAAAAAAGAGGTAATATCCATTACCGATCCTTTTCAAATTCTTTCTTTTTCAACTTATTATTATTTAGTTGTTTCATTATGAAGTAATAACATCAGTATCACTCATGTACTGATATGTTATTATAAGTATGAAACAAACCTATTTCACCATATATCCATCCTACGAAAAACGAAATCACCGCGCGTGCGTATGTACGGAATACCGTCTCCACGCCGTGGTGTAATCTATTTTCCCCCACCACCTTACTTGGATGGTTATAATGGTTTAAATAATTACTATATATGATTATTTAAATGTGATATTTCTTATGAAATAGTATATATACACTCTAATACAATTCCACGATCATGGGAACGATATCATCGCTCGTGCGTACGTATGGAATACCGTTTCCAAGATGTGATGTGATTCGTTCTACATGATCTTCATTGCATAATGATTATATAAATGAATTGAATGAATAAATATGATATATAGTACATTATTACCATTCTGGAAATTATGTATCTATAACCTAAAGAGAACAATAAGAATTTATTCGACAAAACACGCATAAGAACAAAAAGTTATAAACACCCGAATAACAAGTAGCAATTAAATATTACTACTAAGATGCTAAGAATATGACCATATATGATATCATAACAATAATTATGATTCTATAATAAGTCAATAACATTATTTAAATCATTATACAGGAGGTTCGGACACTTACGAAGCAAATCAGACCAAAGGTAAGGGAAAATATCACAATCTCATTTTATCCGAGATTGTTTATACATTGGTATTTATTGGGGTGTATTTTATCATCCACATCCATGATTCCTCAATATGTAATATTGTTCCATCCACCTAAAATTGTTTAAATACAATTTTACCCTTCAGTGAGTTTTTAGTAAAAGATATGAAAGAAATCTTTTGTCGTTTTTCGTACGAGGTACTTTTTGACTTTTCCGAAAAAAGTACGAGAAGAATGTTTTTTTAACTTATATGACATGAATGGATTTTTAAAACATTAGTTCCAAGAAGCTTCCTTTACATGTTTTCAAGTTTTTTTTAATCAACTTTTTTTAGTTTAAATTTGTATGACATGCTAAATAAAGGAAAATGTTTTTTAAGTAGAAAGGATATTTTCCTCAAGAATGGAGTTCAAGTGCTTTATCAAAATTATTTTCCATCTAAGATAATATAGGGTTCTGTTTCTATTAATATTATTACATTGATTTGAATATGTTGTGATGGAATTATTTTTATCAATTCCATTATTTTATATGAATTGGTTTATGATTTCATGTTGTTTAAGAATCCTATTTTTACTACATGGGTTATGAAATGATGTATGATTTATGATTTTGTGGCACACATAATAATGGTATCATTATGAGATGGGTGGGACCTATTTCTCCCTCCAATTCATTGGGTAAAGATTTTATATCACATGGGATAGACATGGCTGGAAAGTGTGGTTATACCGGTTTAGTGAAACATGACTGAAACGAGGAATGAACTCGGTTCAGAAATGGACTTTGTCCACTAAGATAGTCTTGGCCATGAGTCTTGACTAATAATAAATGACTCTCTATGATTATTTGGGTATTCCACAAAGTTTCATGTTTTACGTTTTGATTATTGGGATTTCATTTCACGACTATGATTTATCCCATTTTATGAAATTATGCTCTCTTTTGCAGGTTAACATTTCCAAAATGTTATGTTCTTATGAATATGATGTGATTGATATTTCTTTTGTTTACCCTTACTGAGCATTTGAGATCACCCTTTTGTATTTTTTCTTTCCCCAGGACTGGAAGAAGCTTATTAAGTAAGATATGCCAAAAGTTACTATAGATATGATGAAATAAATGGGAGACAGTGTAGACTCTTTATGAACTAGTTGTTTATGTTTCCCAGTTTCTAAAGGCACTATACCTATACAGTCCTTCCGTGGTTTTGTTATATGTTGTAATAAGTATGCTTCAATTTTGATATATTAACAATGTATGTAAAGTATGGGTCGTTATATGGATGCACCGTAGTAGTAGTGATAACATAATCCCTTCCTTGTATCTTTATAGGATGTTGCTAATTTTCTCCAACAACCCTCGACTTAGGGAAATTATTCACATTATTTCTATGCTCCTTATAGTTGTGACACTGCACTGTAGGCTATGTGTTGATCTTAACCTTCCTTTCTTCTACAACATTAGCATGATTTTTCATATCCCTTCAGTAGTTCTTCTCTAGATGACCAAACATTCCACATTTGATGCAATTCTTGGTTCCCTTTCGACAAGTACCGGGATGATTCTTCCCACAATTTTTGTAAGGGGAAAAGTCTAGAATCTTTCCATCATGGGATTTGTTCGATGAACCACCCATGTTGCTATCCATTTTTATCTTCTAGTCACTAGTCCCACATGACCACTAAGATTCCCCAATGTTCATTTCATCCTTGAGGGTACAATGGACAATCTCCTTATAGCTGTTGAATTCTCGAATCTCCAATGAATTTCGTAGACTCATATTTAGTAATCTAAATAAGCGATCCACCTTTCTATCATTGTTCTTGAAAAATCCATAGGAATACCTTCTAAGCCTTATAAATTTGGATTCATACGCCCGGATGGACTCATCCTCCTTCAACCTGAGTCTGAGAAACTCTGTTTCCATCTTGAGATGGAGGGTTCGAGGAAAATAATTGTTGAAAACTTCCTCTTGAATTTATCCCTAACATTGGAATCAATTTACGCTTTGGAATTTATATTCTTGATCAGTGTCCACCACTGATCAGATTTTCCATCAATACAATAGACCACCAGTAAATCCATCTCTTTTTTTGAGCACTAGTGGACAGAGAATATCTTTTTAATGTAGATAATCCATTGTTCCATGAAGAAGGGACCAAAGGATCTGTTAAACATGGGAGGCCTATTCCAAAGGAAGGATTCTACGACAACATGATCTTTCCATGGAGGAGGAGGGTATTCTGCCTGATTCATGTTATTATTCCCAACTCGATCCAGCTGAGAAAGTACTGTAATGATGTTTTGAGAACCTGCTTCAGTCATATCAAGCATATCCTTAAGGAAATATTCACATTTCCTATCACATTGGTTTTTGGAAGGTCTAATTCTATTTCCCCACACTAACTAAAAAAATAGTGTATAATAATGGTCTTGAGTACTTAGCCATTGAGCATAAAAAGGAATCTTTGAATATAAAAAGATAATCTTATAAATAATAATTATATCTTAACTTGTGATTCCTAAGGTTAAATCTTGGTTATCCTTGATCTATTTCTTAACTTATTTTCTTATAGGATTTTTTTTCTATTAATAATGTTTTGTACTAAGCTCATGAATCTACCAAATCATATCCCCCGGGTGTGTCGTAACCAAGAGTGCAGTAAGGCTCATTGTCATGCACCAGTTCCCATTCATGTTTACCTCAAAGTGATGTTTTTGGGTTTTAACCCAAGATACATTTGTGCCAGAGTCGCCTCTACCTACTCATATCTAGACAGGGATGTATTTTCATGATAAACCACTTACTCAATACTCCCCAAAATTCAAGAATGTTTTCTTATACATAGTCTCATCCTTGAGTTTCTCACTGTGGTGCTCTATTCCTAATCAAAAAAACTAAGAATACCATCCTATGATACCAACTATAGCGTCCCAAGCCTTTTACATATAACATTTCATGAATTAAAGAATTATTAATCATTAGAGTACAAGACAATGATAGTCAATTCTAGTGTCGTTGAAGACATGGTACATAAAACATAAAACAAGGGGCTAAAACAATTATTTATTTAATATACATAAAGAGCTCCTAAGTACCTTTTATCACCTAAATCTACATAGGGTACCTTGGGGAACACATAAACAAAGTGATGAGATGAAAATCCTAGTAAGGGAATGAACATAAGGATACATCTTTATCACATGAGTTAGGAGGCATGACAAAATGAAATCCAAAGCTTGTAACATATGAAATCATATCGAATAAGCATGGGATCATATAAATATGGAATCATATAAATGATGAAGAATCATAGAACATTTCTTTTTTACAGGTCAAGGAAAACCTCCCATCCTATTTCCCTTTTTAGAACAAGTCAAGGCTAACCGCCAATCCCGTTTCACATCGCATATGATGAGACTTAACCATACCCAATGCATTGGAGTTATATATGGGCCCACCCATCGTAATATTTTCATGAATATTCATGCCACCTACATAAACTCACCACATAAATAATCATACATAATCCACCATACATTATCATTAGGGAACCCATGGAATGAATTGTGTACCACAATCATGTCATAATGCATAACCAATGGGCGTACCATGAATGTGTCCATGTAAAAAAGGGATTAAAACATACATGGACATTAATAAGGTAAAATAGGAATATAAAAGGGTAATTTGTCTCAAATAGAAGTGACAACATATAATAAATGTATTTGAGAATCATTAGCATTAAAACATTTTTTTTGCGTATTTAAGGAAAGTACTATAGAGATTTTAAAATAGTAAAGAGGACTTTCTTTTATATAAAACCAGAATTGAACCAAAATATTTTCATAGTAAAAAAAATAATTTATAAATAAAACGGTTTCTTAAAATAATGGATATAGTGCACTTGAAATTGAGTAAAAATTCGGGAAATTCTTTTAGGATGAGTGTGCTTATTGGGAAGTATCTTGGAGGGATTCACTTAAAAGCATGTATATCCCCAAAGGAGAATGAGATATGGATCATAGAACATGAGTTTGGAGCATATAAATAGAATTTATAACTTTTACATAAAAACAGAAGACAACTACAATTTGGTAAAATGATAGATAGAGCTACCCGAAGGAATAAAGGATGATCAGGTAGGATTCATTATGGTTTATCGGCATGGTGTCAGGTGTACCAAAGAGGGATTTATAGGAGAGAGAAGGGGTTTTTTATAACTTATACAGAATGAGGCCAGAATGGGGGAGGTTACAAATCATACCCCATCATTTGGTATTACAGACAAAAGGGCATAGCTTAGATAAAAATCATCATTATGAGTGAAAAAAGAGAGGATCCCATACCTTAAATCTGTTGGTGTTCTCCTCTTGTTATTTTTGACCTGATGAACAAATTTAGGCTTATTAATTCATAAGTCCATAACATCTCATATTTATATATATAATAGATTTATTAAACCCATTTTTAGTTTATTCAAGGCCTTCTTGATTAATTATAAGGTACAATTTCATTGTTCAGGCCCGTTTGTTTACAAGGTTTTAAAAGATCGGTTCACTTACATTCATGTTTCGATAAACAAGAAAGATGGAAGTTGTTGTCCAGAAAAGAATTTGTATTCTATTAGGGAACATAAAAGATATTAAATGGTTTTAAATTTATTTTGGTTTCTTAGATTGAATTCCATCAATTATATAAAACCCTAGTGTCAACCGTTTATGTAAATTGGGTGGTTTGATTACAAAAACCATGTTTTTCATTATAAATTAATTACATTTGTAAAAAAGGTTTATAGAAATAAAAATATGATATATTAAATATATAATAATATTTTTATACCATAAAAAAATTGTTTCATGACCAAAATTAAAGATAAAAATATAAATTCTTAAACGGTTGTCCTTGAATGTGCTAAATTAGCACATCTCAAACGGTGCTTTCATTTTCTTGAAATAAAAGGTGGGGAAATTAGATAAGATAATGAAATATACCATTATAATGAAAAAATTCCAGTACATTTATGTCACTAGATTTATCATTCTATTATGGTGAAGCGAGGAAAGTAAAGAAACAAAATTAAAATAACTTAAAAAATGAAGGAATTCGAAAGAGAAATTTACCTCTTGAGGATTCCTCCTTTGATAACCTCTTAAAGGGAGAGGTTTGGATATTTTGAAGAGGATAAAAGCTTCAAGACGTGGGGTAGGATCTTGGTAATAGATTTTTACTGAATATTGGAAATGCTAGAGGCTTGAGAGGAGTGGAGAAAAGAAAGTGTGAGGTGGGTTTTATAGTGGAGAAGGGGAGGGTTTTCATAATTTTTAATCATTAGTTTATTATTTCATCATAAGACAAGGAATAGTAAATATTACATGAACAAGAATTGTTATAAAGGCATGTGAGGTCGTGATTTTGGTGCTTACATCAGTTGTAATATCAAGAATAGTGGATTTGAATTATAATGTATTTATACGGTAAATTAATACATTTCACTATTAACTAAAAATTGTAGTATCTAAGAAAAATCTCAAAAATTAAACCTAACCATTTTTTGACATGTAGAATACAAAATGAAGACAATTTTTTAAAATTAATTTTCTAATTATTATTATTTTAATATTTAATTGAAAGCATAATTTATTATAAAAACCAGTTATAAAACATTCATTTACTTATTATATAATATAGGTATGTTGTTCTTTCAACATGAATATTATTTATATATTATTTAAGGTATGGTTACTATTAATTAGGGCATATCACTACATATAAGGGTGTATTACAATTCATAAGAGTAGGTTACTATTCACCAAAAATTTTGTTTTTCTTATCGGACACCAAATAACTTACTGATTGCAACTGTGAATGTTAGATTTTCAAAATTCCAAACATAGAAGTGGAAAACTAATGTTTAAAGACACCTTATCACTTAGTAGTTCATTATTTTGACTTTTCATGTGATTTTATGACATAATTATAATAATGGAATTTCCATTTATAAAACATTGGGTCATTACGCTTATAAACTTATGCTAAATTTATGACAATTAATGTTTAATTATTTTTGTTGAGATGTAGGGTGGATCATGAGGATAGGAAGTGGTGATTATTTCATGGGTCGGTGAGTAAAATGTATCAGTTGGGAATTATATGAAATTAAAGAAAGGGAAACCGAGAAGAACATGATATTATAGAAGACTCTATCTCTAAATAAAAGACATTAGTATTAATAAAAATTCCTAGGTTTGTGATCTTACTTCCATGGTAAAGTCATTTTTAAGGAGAATGCATCATGATTTACTACACCTGTGATTGAATTGGGAGGATAATTGGATTTAGTATAATCTGTATTTAATTAATTTTATGTATTTTATAATTTTTTTATGGAGTATCTAATTGTTTATTGTTGTGTATGTATTCCTCTAGGTCAATGTCTTCATTTTTATGATGATGATGTTCTATATGATGAACCAAAATTACACCATATAGTAGAATCCAAGAAATATGATACATAGAGGAATATTATTTCTGAGTTTTAGTTTTAGGTCCCACATGAGTATGTAGGATGTATTTTTGTTTACATGATGGAATATTGGAAGTCAGGGATATAAATTATTGTGAGTATGATTTGTGATAATCGGGATAATTGGATTCCAAGTGAATTTAGTATTCCTTGATAGCTTACTAGGAAGTTATAGTTCTTATATTTCCCAGAGATCATGATGAAAATACCTCCCATATGACTATAGTTTATACCATCAATGCTAGTCACCAACCAATGAACTATTACAGGTGGTATCACAGTGTTAGACAAATCATAATGTTTATCCCTAAAGGGGGTACCAGTTGGGGTGGATCATGATATGTTTTCAAATGATTGTTGTCTATTTTTATTGAAAATCACACACTATATGCATGTTTTCGTCAATCATTCATTATTTAATCATAAATATCCATTTTCGTCAAATTTTTTATATTTTGTTTATATATATATACATATATATCAATTTATACATATATGAATACATATATATTAAAATATTCATATACATATAATTGATTAATGAATATATATATATAAATATTATATTTTTAATCAATTTATTAATGTAATATATATATATATATATATATCATTTTTAATTTATACATGTGTGTGTATTTATGTATGAATGGATGGATGTAAGTTTGTATACATTTTATACTATTTATATATATAAATGTTGAAATATTTATATATATGTTAATAATGTTATGTATAAATATTATATATATATGGTATCCTAGAATAAAAATTCAATGTACCTCATACAATTAAAAACACACACACACACAAACACCAACAAAAACACACACACACACACACACACACACACACATATATATATCTATGGGTTTGGGTGTTCCTTGAGAATGGTCCATCTGATTATAGAGTGATGATAAATCATGTGATTATGATGAATGAATCTGAATGAATCTATGATAAAATAATTATATAGGGACCATTTATGGTATGGTGACCATATTATTCATTTTACATTATGGATTATATTTTTTCTTGTTGTATTTATTATAATAAAATATTATCATGATATTATTATTTTCTTTCTTGTTTTTATTTTATGTAACGATCATTAATGAATCTGGTTAAATAAATTGGAATAAAATTTTTCTTATTAGTTTTGACCACTGTAACCCCACATTATCACACCAAATGATGACATTCACATGACACACAATCATTTTAGCTAATGTGGACTAGTAAGGGGAGGTCAACCATTATGATCACCACAAATTCTCTATCTTCACGTCCCATGTTTGTAGATTTCATTAATATTGGGATGTTAAAAAACATTTCCCTTTTGGAAAATGATGATATGAAATGTAGGTGACATATGGAGGATCAATAGGTATGAAAATATTTGTAAGTGAATCATTATTTTATTAAACCGTTGAATAATATGATGAATCGATGAGGAATGACATTAGTAGATAAACCTCAGTTTGTTTGAAATAGTATTAGCATGTGGTGGTGTGTATGGAATGTGAAAATTAGTTTAATGAATGGCGGAAACTAGGGATTATTTCATGTGAAAATTATAGAGTTTCCTCTAATTTTTTGGTCAATTAAGAAATTAATCATGTATCAGTGCCCTACATAGAAGGAATAGAAGGTGGGATAAGACCCATTTCATGGACACTACTCTACCCATAACAGATCTAGATGGAATAGGTTAGATTTCTATGCTAGATATGCATAAAGACCTTCCTTGGATGTAATCCTAGTTATCTCTGTTGGGTCATGTGTTTTATCCTAACCATTATTTGGGGGTTTGGGATTGAAAACTATTCCATATTTGTCATGATAACATCCTGAAATTATTCAAATATGAAAAGTGGGGTTGCTCATGCCATCCCAACATGTCCTGAGGGGGGGGGGGGTGGCCTAACTCTCTGATTAGAAGAACTCTCTATATAAGCATGACATTGGGGGACCATTTTGAGTTTACTTTCATGGAACATCCCATGTTGGGGATCGTGATGCAACTACCCCAAGCCTGCCTCCATAAGCCAGGGGTGGCAACAAGCGCTGAAGGTATAATTGGTCTCGGGGATGCCTTTGGATAAAACCTATACACATGATCGCATCCAACTCAATTAAAATGATTAGAGGAAAATTATAAAAGGTGAAAACTGCTATAAACTAAAACGAACATGAATGAACCTCTATATGGTAAAAGATTATAATAGTGTTACAAAAAAATTAAAGGCGAAAATCACACGTCCAAACAAGACACTAATGTCAAAATGCAAGATACTAAAAAATTGTAATGACCAAGAGAGATCCACTTATGTATCCTAACATTGAATACCATACGTAGTCCACATATACCATATCCCTATAAGATCACGATCTACCTGTCAACTATATGAAAATTACTTGTCACATTGTGGTAAAATACCATGTATGGGTGAATATATACATACCATGAAGAACACCCTAATAATGTTAAGGATGGATTATAATGTTATAAAATTGAAGAGATGTATTAGATATAACAAGGTACAGTAAAAGTGAATGTAAATAGTGAAACTTAACCCAGCAAGAGAGTGAAATTAGTCTCATCTGAACACATGGGTTACTAAATGGTGGGGAGATGAATCCTCATCGATTCTTCTCTACATATATCCAGAGAGTAGACCCATCCAACCACGAGGATCAAGACACATAAATAACATGGAATTCCTCAATGTTCTGAGCCTCTCTTGTAATGGGAGTAACTAAGACCCATGGAGTGGCTACTCTAATAGAATTGAAATATATACTCACTAAAAGAAGCCCAAACGAGAGTGTAAAGGATTATCCAACTCACATATCATCCAATGGAAGTGGAAAGCCAATAGTTCCTTGGATAAAAAATATGTGATGCCCATCACCTAATTAATCTACCAAAGAGACCCAGGTCAAAGGCGTTGAAATCACCACACCTCGATACTATCCACTTGGGTGTCACTTACTTCCCCACAAATTTTGGATGTCAGGTAACAATAACACATCTCTATTGGGAAAGAAACCAACATTCTAATGAGTCTAAAGGTAAGTCCAACCATGCAACATCACTACATAACACAATCAAGGGTCTTCTCCACAAGCATCTGAGAAACATGACTGCCCATCAGGACCAGAGGGTACAACATAGGGATGTAACATGGGATCACCACTTCCCAAACACTAGTTAAGGTTAAACTTAGTGAGTTTCTGGGGAAACAAAACTTCCCGATGGAATTAGAGGGTTATTCCTGGATGATCATATAGTAATTAAACTTCCTAGATTAGATATAGGGTAATATTAGAAAGTTGAGGAACTCCACTACCAAGATCCAATT
Source organism: Viscum album (assembly GCA_963277665.1). Lineage (NCBI taxonomy): Eukaryota > Viridiplantae > Streptophyta > Magnoliopsida > Santalales > Viscaceae > Viscum > Viscum album. The sequence goes on from OY728164.1 coordinate 2,036,256,055, forward strand.
AAAGGGTAGCTCGTAAAGATCATCAGGGATCACCAATGCCCAGCCCAGTTAGAGGGTAATCCTAGAACATTGAGGGATTCTACTACCCAGATCTTACTATAAGGTAAATCGAGAACATTATCTGGGAATCCATTTCCTAGCCTACTATAGGGTAAGCATGGAACATCCATCCGATAATGCTACATCCCATATCAGCAAGAGGGTAGCCCAACACGATCTGGGAAATCATACAAGATCACTGACATAATCAGGTGTCACCTCTACAAGTTCCAAACCCATAACATTAATTTCATAACTCAGAAGCCACTTCAAAAGTCACCATAACATTCTATATGAAAAATACATAGGATATAAATCCCAGAAGCCAAAATCTGAGTTTAAATTAAGGAGATACAAATATTTTAAGATTGTGTTGAAAAGCTCAAAAAGTGCATGGTGTGTGAGGGACCCAATTGATGTGTGGTCCTTCTATACCAAATAAAAGGGTCCTTAGCTAGTAAAAATGTCCCATCCCATGAATTATAAAATTCCATATTTGTGGACTAAACAAATTATCAAAACTATTTTGGTACATGACCATTTCAACTCGTTGTGTCCATGTACTCAGACCCAATGTTCGTGTACTCCGGTACACAATGTGATGGCACAAATGAGATTTGGTCTTTGTGGATAACCTATGTAGTTGGAACATGATGTGTTCCTAGATGTGTGGTCCATCACATGTGTTATTCACATGTGAAGGGTGGTACATTTCATGTCTAAGAAATTATGCGCCATGTTCTCTATAACTTCCCCAAACCCTAGCACTGACACCAACCGAGGCTACATACTATGTGTTTTTTTATTGTACATGGTGTGTATTCAGGTTTTTTTGCAAAGCCTAGGGTTTCTTCAATATCGATCGATACTCCAGAATCTTTTTTTTACGGTGGTCCAAGTCCCCTTAGTCCACTTTAAAATCGCATGATCATTCTGAAGATTGAAAAATCCATCGATATTCGCCACAAATTAGCCTATTTCAGAAATGAGGGGTTGTTAGGATCTTTCGCACACTTCTAAAACTTCAATCCTTATTGTATTGGTATGAAACCTTTAGATTAATCATCCTAGAATCATTGTATTTGATGATCTATTCCTTTCTTTCAAATCCATCACATTTCCCGAAATTCGTCATGAATCCGGGCGCCCGATTGAGCTCGGGTCATCTAGAAATTGTCAAGTCAGGAACTGCAGCGTTCTATTGGAATATAATATGTTGCATTGGGAGAGAATGGAATATAATTAATGGTTTGGATCTTTTTCCCAAGTGTTTCTTTCAACTGATTCAGATTGTGTTTCAATGTTAGGTGAACAATTTATTAACAATATATTTTCAACAATTAGGTAGGTGCAAGGGGGAAAAGATTGAAAAATTAATTGACTACATGATCAATTATTAATTAATGGAATAAAAAAGGCATGTACTACTTAAATTGTATTGATCAATGTTGATGAAGAACACGTTTTCCATGGTTTTTTGTGTTTGTCATGTTATGATCCACATGGATCCCTGGATCTGTCATTCACAAACAGAAGGGGGAGGGGTAATTGTTCAAAAAGAATAATATTATGATTCATCCATGGAATACATCTACAATGAGGTACATATATATTCCCACATTGGTCAAAGAAATTTAATAAATTAAATAAATCATTTTATTTAATCAATAAAATGAACCACCAATGAGTGAGGGGTCTGGACGTCCTGCACCATCTTATTTTATGTCACACCTAGGGGAAACACAACATCTCAGACCCCAATATGGTCTAAAATTTATGATCTGACCATATATTTAAGAGTTATTCAATTTTTAATAATCGACCACATGTGCACTATATAAAATATCATTAATATTTTTATAAAATAAATTAAATGTACACTGAGCGTGGAATCCATCTCTGTCTGAGCACATGGATCTATAAAAACATTTAGAAATATTTTAAAGTATTAAGAAGAAGAAAAATCACTAAATCATTCCCTCATTAATGATATGTATCCCCAAAAAATAGAATATAAACAAAAGTTAAGGATACTAATTCTGAATATGGATTACCCGCACCCAGGAACATTCATGAAAAGTTCAGTGATGCCACAACACTTGAACCAGAGGAATGGATTTTCCTCACAAGGACAGCTATTGTTAATCTTCAATCACCACCAGGTGCTCTGAAATTGTGGATCCATCGATTATGTCCATCTCTCCTAAGTAAATAATGTGTGTGGGGATACACATTTATCTCTTATGCTATGATACATAGAAAATTCCATGCACTTGCTTTAACTATGGGGGTAAGGGGGGGGGGAGATAGGAAACCTCACTAATCATATACAAAATCTAGAATGTCCCAATGATCCTCAAGGATATCTTTCCATACCAGCCAAACCTCCACATTCCACAATGTTTTGATACTCTATTTATTACATGGTCTCCGACCTCAATCTCAAAAGGGCCTATTAATGTGATGCACATATGATTTATATCTATTCTGAGTGATCCTCATCTGTTCACGGATGACTTGTACTTTCTCGGTGGTCTCCTGCACTAACTCTAACACATAAGAAATAACTCTCCAATATCCTTCTAGAACATGGGAGACCTACATGGTCTCCAATATAAGGACTCAAAAGGTTCCATATCGATGGTGGAGTGGTAGATGTTTTTTGACAAAAATTACACAAAAGGAAAGTGATCCTCCCAGATCTGACCTAAATTTAACATAAAAGCCCTTAGCATATCCCATAGAACCAAGATAGTGTTATCATTCTAACCATCGTTATGGGGGTGAAAAGATGTAATCATCCAAATCTAGGTACTAAATTCCTCTTATAGGCCTCACCACAATCATGATGTAAAGCACATGTCATGATCAATGATAAACATTGAGGGCAACCTGTGGAGGTAGATTATCACTCGTAGGTACAATTGCCGCAAAATCTCTACCTATCTCTACTCCCTGATAGAAACTAAATGTGATATCTTAGTGATATGGACATATATAACTTATGGAGTCACATTTCTTCGTTTTTCATAAAATTCCTACAATGAAGTCCGTGTATATGCCATCCCCTTTCCTCTCCATAATATCATGTGGTAGGAAAAACCCCACCTAAACATGGTGTTAAACATTCACCTAATGACAGGAAAGGCATCATGAGTTGAACTCAGATATGCTTAATCTCATTCCATACCACCAAAACTACATTTTATTATCCTTTTAAATCTCCCCCCCATCGTGATGTAAAACAAAGAGATAAGTACGAAACTCCCAGATCAACTCCTCTCGGTTTGTGACTGGAACCGAAATCATTGTAAGGTAAAATAACTTATGATTCCCTCCTTCAGAATATCCATATGGTATGTCACCTGTGGATATGAGTTCATAAAGAAATTAAGTCTCAATGTATCCATGATGATAGTGTTTAACACTCCCAATGACTGAAGGAGTCAAGAACATCAACTGTAGGAATAATTTTACCCCGATGTTCCTCTAGGGTCAGCTATAGGGAGGCTATGCTCTAAAAAATTACATACTAGGAATTCGTAATACATCCTACTTAGATATTGTAATGCAACATTTCCCATTTTTATTATAGACTATCTCTAAGTATTAGTCCTATAAGAACCCCAACTAGTTTAATTTCCTTAGATTTATTTCTCTCTTGGTGAAGATATACCTCAGAAATTGGTGGTTTGAGTAATCCACAAAGTGCTCTACTAGAACTTATTTCCTCCAAATACTCAAGACAAAGATTACTGATGCTGGCTCTAAATCATGAGTCGTATAGTTATGTTAATGGGGACTCAACTACCTTGACCCATATGTGATAATCGTCTATCATTGAATTAGAATAAAATTTATCCAACCTCATAAGGCACCTCAAAAAACCACAAATTCAACTCCTTCATCAGTTAGTATCAAATATTGGGGTGCTCAAAAACATCTACCTCAACTCCTCGAAGACCATCTCGCACTACTCAAACTAGGTAAATAGTTGTTCCCTATATGTCAGAGTTGTGGAACGGGATGAAAACTTGGGAAAATATTCCAAAAATCTGTAGTAGAATCCCCCATGCCAAGAATGATATGCACCACTAGAACATTTTTGGGTGGCTCCCAATAAATCAACTGTTAGCATTTTTTAGATCCTTGACTAAACCTTGTTTATATATAACGTGACCTAAAAAAGTGAACCTTATGTATCCAGAATGGGAATTTCAAGATCATTCAATAAATCCGGTTCTCTCAATGTAAATCAAGAACCACTGTCAAGTGATATGAAAATTCCTCCTCTATTGCTAGTCTAGAGGATTATGTCATTGATCAAGGAAAAGAAAAACTAGTCCATGTATGGTTGGAAGAACTGGTTCATCAGTGCCCTGAAAACGATGGGGGAATTTTTATCACCAAATGGAATCACTTGGAACTTGTAGATTACATAAAGACAATAAAAATACAACTACGAAATATCATCCTCATGAACCCAGAAATGGTTGTATCCAGAGCTATGACCTTGAAGAACCATCTAAAACCTCAAAATAGATCAAATTGGAATTTAGTCTTCAAAAAGTGGTACTTTTTCTTTATCGTGGTTTGGTTCAGGTGATGATAAAAATGCAATGATGTAACCTCCCATATGCCTTCTTCAAATACCAAACTGGAGCCACCTGAGGGTGCACACTAGGTATGATAAAAAAATTTACATCAACTTCCTCTAATTTCATACTTAGCTCCAGAAACTCAGTGGGTTCAATCTAATATGCAACCGAAGATATCAGGGAAATCCCGAGTTTCAATTCGATGTAAAACTCCAACTCCAGCCGTAGAGGTTGTCCTGGAACGTCTTTGTGAAAAACATCCACATAATCATCTACAACATAAGGAATCTAGAAACCAAATGTGTATGTTTGTAAAAACTACATACTAATATCATATGGGTTATATGTTGAAACCACTTTTTCACAAAACCCGATCATCCTACTATGACGCCTCCCTCTCTTCGATGTTGGAGAACCTCGGACCATTAGCGAGTAGGCTAATGACTAGTCTGTGGTGAAAATAAATTTCGTCCAGAACCATGAAAATACAATCCTTGTCTAATGTATAATTGTATAATTCAATGACAACAACCATTAGGTCCCATGTGAACCACTCTCCCCTAATAGATAGCTCGCACTGTTGGTAGATGAATGATATTGAGGAACCATTACCTGTATGAACCTCAAGGAAAACCTGATGTGCTACCATTTATACTGGGATCTCAAGATCATTCACCATTATCTAGGAGAAATAATAATGGCTTATAGCTATGTCATTTAACACTACTGAACGAGTAGAATAAACATACATCATACCTTGAATCATCTCGTGCACTACATGATCATAGACGTCAAAAGCCTACTGTTGTTTGCAGCCCCGTCTGCCAGCTCCCTAAGCCTGATGTGGGCATCATGATGGTGGTGAAAGGAACTCATAGAATAATCCCCACATAAATCTTCTACTATTACTCTACTAGTGAATCCACAACGGGGACCAATCTATCCTCACCTAGGAGTTCCGGGTCTTGGTGCTATCTCTGTCGTGGCAGTCCATCTGCTAACTACATGGGATGATCAACACTCTTCGTTAGGAAGTATCATGTCATGTGACCTCACCCATAACAAGTATTAAATTGTTCCTATTATATTTTATCTATATAGTTATGCTTTCCCATTATGGTACAACAATGCACCTCGGTCTTCTCACATAAGCGTCACATGTTCTAATATCACTAGCATCTGCCTGCAGCTACAGACAAATCTGCCTTATCGATCCTACAACCAGCTCTAACTATATGAAATCCATCATTCAAGAAATATATATATATATAGAATTTCCCTCTCTATAACCTATTCATATGTGCGGATTTATATGAGCACTATTTTGGCATGAATCCCTTTATGGAGTCCCTGGTCTAACTTTCATGCACGGAAGTATCCATCTCTGATCATGTCAAGAGAGTAGTGAGTAAGGATAGTGAAACACACCGCATAATATTATACGATTATACCTCAATTATGAATCTATAGAAGCTCCTGTATCTAAATGATGAATAGGAAGGAGGGGTGGTACTCCTCAAGAAACAAAATTTGGATGTTTTCCCATGAGAGTGTTGACTCATCATTCATCTGAGTATCAAACATCCACCAATGCACAAGTGATCCATGAAAAAGAATGGATACCAAATCCACCATAAGATATTTTGGTTTCTGAAACAACCTAAATATGAAGTTCACAGATTCTAGCAAATCCTTTGCTACCTGAGGATCTGGCACACTGTGGATCCTCTATGATCTCTTCTAATGGAACTTATAGAGCACGCGTAGCCTACACCCATCCTCAGCCAAATTTGCCCGGACTATCTACTTCTCAATGTTTGAGGATTCTACTACCTGACCATCAAGAGTAAGGTGTTCATAGGATGGACCTCAAACTGATTCCTTTTCACTCATATGTTATTTTTCATGAATTAGATCTAGTATCTTGGATGGATGTTGTTGTAGAGGCATGATGAATGTTATCAAGGAGTACCACACTCAGATGAGAATATATATATACACACATCCCCTATCTATGAATGATTTGAATCAAATGGAACTATGTATGGTGAAGCCCAATGATTCGAATGAAAACAGAAGATATGTATTTGTCCCTTGAGATTGTGTGGAAACATTGGAAGATAGATCATGTGATGATGATATAATTATACCATTTGATTAACTTATTTTTTATTAACATCTATTTTATGGGGTCATCTTATATTCCACAATACAAAGATCACATTGGGATGGGGCATGGGATAATTTATCATTTATAAAATTTGACTGTTTCTGATTAAATGGAAGATATGTATCTTTAATTTAGGTATAGGGATTAAGAAAATATATAATTTAGATATTTCATAAAACATAGTCCATGTTTCAATTAGATAAACTTATTGTACATAATAAAATATTAATATTATGAATCACTATATTTTGATAAATAATTTATTGTCAAGTATTATTATTTTATATCACACCATGACACAGCTGCTGGTTAATCATATTTGAAAATATAACAAATCTATTTTGTTGAATGATATATTAGTATTCCAATATTCATTATATATATAGATAATTAATTTAATTGGTGAAATGAAATTATAAAAATATTTTTTAGTTATTAGGATATTAAATAACCATCCATTCAAATTCCAATTGAAAATATTAACTTGAAGATTCTACAAGAGATGGGATAGAATAAGTATATGTTCATGGTAGTTATTTTCATAAATTTTATTATTATATTAAAAATGAATATGTATTTAAAAAATTAATTTGATCTCCTCTGTTATAGAAGGATTATATAATAGAACAATGTTTTTCATGTTGATGTTGTCATGTTCAACAATAAATAACTTTTTAATAATTATTTAGAAATATTATGGTGCTAAAAAATAATAATATATTAAGTGTTGGATTTGGATGTATATTTTTTTATATGAATGAAGATCTTGTTTAGTGGTAATGTATTTTTTTTATTATATTTAGGATTAAGAATGGTATAACACTTAGAGTGGGATTATTTATTTTCATATTGGGTGCTATATAAATTTTATTTTAATATCCCTGAATCAATGTTTACTATAATGGGTTGATAATATATAACAATGGGATTGATATTAGTACATCGATACTCATTAAACCATCAAATATGGAAATTGTGATGTAGAGTTTAATTGTTCTATATAATGAATAAGGATTTACCATTGTTTTAATAAATTAATAAGATAATAATAAGCTAATGAACTTTTATCTTCTAGAGAAGTGTGAATGGGAATAAAATGGGTGAGAATAATGATATGCAGCATGATATCAAAAAATCATCAGACATGAATTGATCCTTGATGTGTAGTTATATTTTAAAAAAACATTTTAAGGTAGGTATATTCGGTGTGTATTGATATTTAAAAAAATTATCTCATAAAAAATGTTGTATAGTTGAATTTATTACAACAACACAATTCTTAGTGTATTCCCCATAGATGTATCTTAGTGAAGTTGAACAAAATAAAATCTCTATATTCTATGAATTTAAATCTTTTTTTCAATGTTTTAGATTTAGTAATTACAACAACATAATGCTTAGTGTATTCTCCTCTGATGTATATTAGTGATGTTGAACAAAATAAAATTTCTATATTCTATTGATATTAAAAAAAAATTCAATGCTTTAGATTTAGAATTCCATCATTATGATATTAATATTTAAATTCCTTGTGATTTTTTAACTAAAATAAAATATGGGGTAGTATTTCATTTTCATGTGATTATTTATAAGCAATTATTTCTGTTCAATTTATTCTTACCATATTTTGATCAAGATTATGTTTTAATTTAATTCATTTTTATGTATTCACATTTTACATATTTTTTATTTTTATGATAGCTTCAATTTTATTTCATTCACCTAATGTGAATCTGATACCACATATTTCTTATTTTCTTTTTTCATAGGATGTGAATATGTATAGTATGAATGTTATAAATGGATAATAATAGAGTTTATGAGTGTTTCTAATGGATTTTCTATGTTGTTTTTCATTTCATGAATTAATGTAATACTTATGTATGTAAATGGTTTTCTATAGCTAATAATCTATTCTGTCTTTTTGTATAAAAACACTTGTACATAGTATAAATGTAATAAAGTAATGCACCAGCTCCATGATACTATGGTTGGGGTCTTTACAATCATTGAGGGAATATTCAAAAAATAAATAATGGTGGTAAAAGAAGAGTGTAGATAAGGAATGATAAACACTTATGTAAGAACCATGCTTGCGTTAAATTAATGAAACATTTTCCATGGGTAAAAAGATAATCAAATGGAATAGTTTGAAATAAAAGAGAAAAAATGAAGATCAATGATAATCAAATTACAATTACAAAGAAGGATTTGAAGAATAATTAGAAAAAGGATTCATTACTTAAGATCAGAAAAAATCATCAACATGAGAATGATCATAGGAACCCTTACACCTATAAATAATTTTGATATATAGTAGATAATGTGATGTAGGATTAAGGTACAAATATAATCCATAGGTAATATTTTATATGATTTTATTGAAAAAATAGAATCAAATAACAAGAGGGTACCTGCATTGAGAGGAACATATTACATTATGTGTGGAAAATCTATATGTAGTGTTGTTGGATGTAACCATAAAGATCTCTAATGAAAAAACATATCATAAAATATGTTTTAAAAATAATTAAAAGTGTCTAAACTTCATATAACATGTATGTTAAGAGGTGAAAAATTAACGTTATAAATATAATGTTTTATATATTTATGAATAGATTCAATTGATATAAAAAGGTAATTAATGATGAATTTTATTGTTCTTGTTGAAAATTCTAGGTATAAATGAAATAGTGTGGGATTTGGAATGAAAAATTTCTGAAATCGATATAATGATTTTCCAAAGAACTATTAGTCAAATTATGCTATAAAAAATGTGGTTTCAATTATTTACAATGATTTGATAGTTTTTTGTAGATGAAAATATAAAACATAATTTATTAATAGAAATTTTCTTGGAGGAGTTATTGATATATTTGATTAAGATATCATTATTTTATATCCACTCATTGTATATAATTATTTTAATAATATTTTAAGAAGAATTTATTATAACAAAAAACGAGTTCCCCTTGTATACTATTTGATGTTAAAAAAATAAATATATTATGGGGATTTGGTGATAAATATTCAATGTCAAATTAGCCTTACTTTAGAATGAAAATACCAATAAATAATTGATTATTCCCTGAAAATTGTATCCCTAGATTATTATAAAAAGTCAAATAAATTTATTTAACATATTTTTTATTTGATTTAAATTTTTTTATTATTTATCAAAAGACTAATAGTTACATAATATTATAATTAAAATCAAAAATATTTTTATATTTAAATAAATTATTTTCTTAGGATAAATGTGTTTAGGGAAATAATTAGTGACATGGAAAATGGTTTGGTTTTAACATAGACTATTTATTCTTACATCAGGTTCTAACTTTGTAGGATTATAGTATTTTTTATATAATAGGTTTGTTTGGGATAAATTCTCTTATTTTAATTTATTGATAAGAATAGATCTATATGTGAAATTATGCTTAATTTTATGATATATATGCAGTTTATTGTAGTAATCCGAATTGTTATGGAAATATTAAACAAATGGTTAATGTGGATAATAATTCGATTCTATAAGAAAATGCAAAAATAATGCGATGATAGAGATTATACAAGAGGATAATTATAATTTTATAAATTTATAATTTTATAGTATTTTTTCAATTGTTAGATTTTAATTTTATGATGAACCTTGATATAAATATATGTTCTTATCATGTTCCCTAAGTATTTTTAATTTTTAAATATTTGATAATATATATATTTCTCACCAAAAAATGATGAAAGAGATTTTTTAAAATAATGGATTGAATATAGTATTGATTAAATAAAATATTTTCTAAATATAAACCATTCTGATTTTTTTAAACTGAAGGAAATTAGTTACAAAATTCATATTATTTGATGGTTTAGGATTAAAAGTGAATGAGGGTAAAATTATCATACCTTATTGGTTAAAAGATTCATGTTATATGTATTTTATTGTATTATTATTAATATAATTGAATTTGGGGATTGTTTCAACAAGGAGGTTATATTTTGGATATGTTTATAGTCACTGACGGTTGATTCTAATAGATGGTTAATAAAGGATGTAAGTTTCTTAGAAATTTTGGAAATAATGTTTTTAAAATAAAATTTGTTGAATTTGATGAAGAATCATGATTTGGATTGTGTAGGTATATATAGGATTTATGGGAAAAAATGTGATCATTCGAGGTTATTATTATATTAAATGAAGTTTCAGTTTGTTTATTGACATTTATAGAATGAAGATATCCATTATGGTTGAATTTTGATGTGGTGTATCATTGAATAGTTTTTTCTATTTTTCATGTACTATTAAATTGAGTTTTCAACCATTTATTATGATTAAATAATTTTATCAAGAGATGCACATGACTAAATTGTTGAAAAGGATCATATGTAAGACTACACACTGCATCTCCCAATTGAATAAGATAAAAATGGTATTTTAAAAGGGTATGATAGGTTAACTAAGAATTGTAGAGTTATTTAATAAGGTGATGATATATAAGGTGATCATTACACACGATATGGATTTATCCATGTCTAGTTTTTCCTCATGTTGGAATGAAATTGAGTATGTGTTTCTCATGTCAGGTTAGATCATCACTCATGTCAGAATTATGAGAATCCCTTGGTGTTGTGTAATGTGAAGATCAATGATTTTTTTCTCATGTAAGATAATATCACTTCATATTAGATCATCATAGAATTATATGTGGTTATATAACATTAGTATAGAATTATTTTCATGTTGTATTAACTTGCCTATGTTTAATTTGAGTTTCAATGGGATATATTTTATGATAGATTTAGAGATCTAACAGGGAATGTTTTAAGAGAGAACTCATATGATCTAGTATTTTTTTGTTTCCCATATTGCGGATGAAATGACACACTCTAAAATGTTTGGAGATCATGAAAATCAATAATTCAAATACCATGGGATACATAAATCTAGGAAATTTAATGAAACATATTAGCATATTGCAATGAATACTATTAAGAATTGGGGTGTTTTATGAAATAAATTGAGGTTGTGGCGTGGAGTTTTATATAATGTCATGACTCATCTAAAAGAATATAATATTTGAATAGAGAAATAATTTTTTCACGTAAAAAGGTATATTTCTGCTTTGTGATTTCATCTATCTTGTTATCTCAAAATGAATTGGTTACATGGTATTATACTTTTTTTCATGTTGTTGATATGATAATAACATTCTGATTTTAATTCTTACAGTAATTAACAACATAAAATAAATATAAAATATTTGATTGAAGTAATATAAGTTTAAGGTATATATTTTTATTTATTTCAATTCCAAATTTAAATTATCCAGTTTTTTAAGAAATCAATATTTCCATCTATGAAATTGACTGGGAATATATGATTACAGGAGAACACATAAGAAATATATTGACTGTTCCTTGAATAATAAGGAAGGTTAAAAAGATGAAATTATTTAATATCTAAATTAGAGGTATTTTTTAGTTTCTAAACTAGAATAACAATAATATTTTATATGAATCTGTAACATTATTATTTATATCATTGAATATCTACATCAATAATGATTGGATTATATGATAAAATATAATTATTATTAATAATATAATCATTATGGTGACAAAATTTATCTATAGTTTTACATCATTTTTTTGTTTATTTGAACAATAATGACTCAACTATTCTAAAAAAATGTCTAGTAAATATGGATATTTATTTGAGGTTAAAAAATTGATATTTATTGTAGAATCAAATCTATAAATCATGATATAGATTCCACAAATTATATATTTTTAATATGAAGTGGCCATCATTGTAATTAACTAATAAGAGTCCTAGAACTCATAAAACTTATATTTCCTTAAGTATTACAAAAAATAAATTAAAAACTACCTACCACTTGGAATATGTGAGTTATCCCTAATCCATTATATTTTCTATGAGCCTTGGTAGGTAGTGATTTTCCCTATGCATGTAATGGTAGTGAGCCTTAGTTAGCAGTTACCTTACGTAAACATTATATCAATATAAAAAATGAGTTATTGTTGTTTTTTTGTCCCTATTGCAATGTTAAATGAAGGATCCTTGTGTGTATCCCATTGTTGGTGAATAAAGAAAAATATATGTGAGATATGAATTTTAAATTTTTTTCAACATTATTTTAGAGTCAGTATGATTTTTTTTGGGAAATTATAAAAATGATGAATAATTTACAACATTAATAGGGAAACATAAATAATGGAAAAATATAAGTATATATAAAGAATGAATATATTAAAACATTGATTTATCCCCCATTAATTTTATTATAATTTCAAGAATAATCATTCTGTATGAAAATAGATACACACCAACATTATCCAATAGTGGATGCGTGAACATAGTACGAAGAGGTTTTTGAGAGATCATATAGTACCTGAGATGTATCCCTATGAAGAAATATTATATATATAATATTTATCAGAAATCCATGATTGGATGGAATACTATCATAGATGATGGGTTTCCCCTCTCAATGAAAAAATGATATTCCCATTCATGGGTATGTAATATATTCAGTTCGGATGAGTAAGGACTACCCACATAAAAATGCATCTATTTATCCACAATTTGATGAGTTTGGATTTAAGTGTTTCAAGATATTTAGAGTATCCTATAAATATTATTATAGAGGTGTATATATACATTTATTAGATTATTTTACAAGATTTCTCATAATATTAAATTTTCTTATATATGAATATACATTGTATGACCACACAGATTCCATTTAAATTATACAATATAGAACCAACCAAGAACATGGGGATAAAGGTATATTTGGATGACATTTTAAAAAATGGTTTTATTAGGCCCTATGTACCCCCATGTGGTGGTCTTAATTTTCTCAACAAAAAGTTATATATGAGTACGATGCATTGTGTTGACCATTGATTTATTACCTCATAAAAAACTAAAAAATGAAAAGTCATAGTAAAAGATCTAAATCAAGATTAGATATCAACATATTCATGTTAATGAGGACATCCCAAATTAGGTGTTTTGGTGATGACTTTTGGGATTAAAAAACCACATATATGATCAAGGGACACATGACTCATATCATCTAAAAAATATTTTACCGATAATTTATTTATTAATTAAGGGAATACTTATATATTTAAATGGTTGGTGGTTATGCATGTCATGAATTATTAGGTTGAACTCAATTTACTTCAACAGAACTGGTATGGTATTGTATTAAATGGAAAATTTTAGATATGGGACGTCTATTTTCTATTGAATTTAAAATCTAAGAGTAGAGTAGAGATTTTGCTTTTGATTATTTTAGATCCCCTACATAATGTGTTCATGATTCATTGATTTCAGTTGTGGGATATTGATTATGGGATATTATGTAACCACATATTTTAATAAAACTGACTAGATGAATTCTATGAAGGCGGGGTTCACATCATACTCTAATAGAAAAAAGAAATATTTCCTATTGGAAAATGATATGAGACATTGGGGGAATTTCAGACACCCCTTTAATGGTATTTCAATATATCTAAAATATGTACCATGTTCCTGGATTTTAGAATTGTTTTTTGTGTATAAGTAGAATGATTGATGATTTTATGTCATAGAACCTCAACATCCAATGGGTGAAGAGAGAGAACTACAACACCATAGGTTTTGGGAATAATTTACTTTTTAATCTCATTATCTATCACTCATCTTATATTCTATAATATTATAATATTTGATCATTAGAATGATGTAAGTCATATAAAAAAACTAATTACATTTTCATCACTCATAATGGATAATTAAAATAAAAGTACACAGAACCATGTAGTAATCACCATTTATTATTAAATATAATGGTTGAAAACATCTCTTTAAATCATATAAATTAAAATGGTATAATAAAAACAAAGGAATAATATCTTTGAAAACATGGGCATCCCATAGATCATCTTCAATCTTGAGAATAATCTATAGAAAAAACCTACATTTTTTATAAAACATCAATAATGGAGAAAGATTGAGGTGAAATAAATAAAAATCCATAAATAAATGAGAAATAGTATTTAAGAATTAAAAATGAAATGAATTTAGTTGAATTAATGTGGTTTATATAGAGATTATTTAGCATTTATATAGGGGAATATAATTTATGAATATATTACCGGAAATCATGTTACAAGTTTGGAAATACCAAAGTAACGATAATATATATAAATTTTGTTTTGATATAAAAATATATGTTTTCATTATAGATAATTAATTATAATAAATTAAATGATTTTACATTATAATTATATAATGCTAAATAATTTTCGAAAATTAATTTTATTAAAATGAAATTGTTTTTAAGGAATATGATTATTATTAAATTTATAACATGTATAGAAAAATAAAAATAAAATATAATGAAAAAACTAAAGGAATATTGTTTTTATAATTTAATTGAATCTATGATATAGTTGAGAAACTACATGGAATATTAATTAAATTATTTGTCCCTAAAAAATAATATTTTATTTAAAAGCATTTATATTATTATGTATTATTTGTTTTTATTTAAAAAATAATTTATTTCCATCTCAAGTATTATGTCATATAAAATTTAATTTAATTTTATCATTAATTTAATTATTATTAAATTATAAAATAATTCATTTTTAATAATATATTGTTTTCTATATATTGTTTTAATGTGTGTAATATATTATTAACTCCATAAATTAAATTTATTATCACTGAATAATTATTTAATTCAAATATATTAAAGATATATATTTTAAAATAAATTAATATTTATTTAATATTTATTAAAATTTCATGAATGAAAATAAATTCATTTTATCCTTTAAGATGAATTTTAACCAAAATAAGTCTCCTCACATTTTTATTTTTTAGAATAAGATTAAAATTTAACTCTTTTATAATCTAAATATGAATAAATGTATTTTATATTTTAAATAAAAATTTTCAAATGAGATAATAAGTAAAATTTAATTTTTTGAAAAAATTAGTTACCAAGATAAATGTCAGTTAGCAACCATAATGTAAAGGGATATTTTTTAATGAATTTTTTATAAGTGTTGTTTAATTCTTATGTAAATAAATTAAATTTAAAAATATTAAATAATGCATATAATATTGTGATTATGTATATATATATATAAATGTATTAATAATAATTTACATAGAAATTTATAGGAAATATGAATAAGAACACATAATGTTTAGGGTCATTTTTATTAAAAACATATATATTTTAAATATTGTATATATTCATTTAAAATATACATTTCACATATATAGAGTATAAATTTGAATAATTATAGAAAAAATTTAATATTCTCTTTATAATTTAGTAAGATGAATATTACACTATATCTCATTAAAATATAACTACCATAGAAAATAAATAACCATATAATAAATGGAAAATGGTGGAAATGTCATGTCCTAAATATTAGGTCATTAATTTGATATTAATTCAGTCTATTGGTATATGGTTATGTTTTTGAGTGAATATTAAATTAAATAACAGGCTTTTCTATCCTAAATCACCAAACACAGATTTCATTTCATCTTTTTCCTACACCTATAATATGTTTCCAAGGGAATGTCCATCATTTTGAACTATAAACGGAGATATCCTCAACCCCTTTAGAGAAAATATATTCCATTAAATACCTCTTTAATAACTACAAATGTTTCCCTATGGTATTCATATACGACATTTGGAATACTATAGTTCTAATAAGGATTCATATATACTTCATTCTAAATAATTATTTTTGAGAAATAGTGATTTCATCAATGTGGTTGAAGATAATTCATATCTGTTTTGAGTACAATCTAGGGATTTTCTTATAATGTTTCCAAATTTGAGATATATTCTATATTCAACTCTTAATTTTATGGTCCATATAATAGTTGACAAAAAATTATCTTTTTTAATTTTCCATTCCTTTTCTTTTGAAAAAAAGATGATTATTAAATAAAAAATATCTCGTAATATTATTTCAGAAGTATTTTTAAAATGATTTTATAGAAAACAGATACTATTACAAGACATTGTGATATTTTTAATGTATACCAGCAATCAAAATTACGTTATATAATATAATTATCCTAATCATCCTAGAACTAAGAATAATTAGATTAACTGAAACTAATAATAATCAGACTCATATCCAGACAAACCAATCAAAATAAAATATATATATAGACAATCCAACATAATGGTATGTATAAGTAAAAAACAAGGGATTGAATTTGGTTTTACACATGAATATAGAGAAAATATTTATCGTAATGGTATAAATTTAAATATGTGTCAAAACAATTATGTCATGAATTCAATTATAATATGAACATTGATGTGCTAGGTGTCTATGTCCTTCATAAAATATCTGATAAACTATAACTATTGGATATCATGATGACTATTTGAAGGCTTTCTTATAAATACCCAGTCATTTAATACACATAAAATAATGTTGAATGAGACACTGTGTGAGAGGCCTACTTATTTTACCACTATGTGTGATAAAACTAATGATTACAAGTGTGAACTGTAACACCCCAATATTTCATAGTATGATATTTTCTTTAAATTCAATAGTTTGCGCTACACACAACACCAAGCTCAAATACACCACAACTTACCAAACTAGTCGTTCAAAAGCAGTTATTAATAGTATTAACTGGATTTTGAATTTTATATACTCCATATAATTTTAACATATGTATTATGTGTTTCATAAAGATATTATAAGAACAAATTCAATTTTTCAGATAAAAAATGTATTTTACAAAAAAAAATCAATGCTACAACCTTTTAATGGAGACCATTTTTAAATCCAATATTTGACTATTTTTTAATATTTATTATGAAAAAATAAAATTCTTCTTTATAATCGGGACTTCAATGTTTACTTTGGAAGAAATTTTGGTATTTTTCTAATATGATTCATTTTTTATGAATAGTGAGAAATACTTTATTTTAATTCAAAACTACCTTTTAATATAATTTATTTATATGGATATATTATATTTTAAATTGGTTTTGAAGTTTAATTAGATTATATTTTTAATCTTTAATCCAATTTTGGTCATTGGATTTAATTTCACTTCTAAATTATACATAAACTAGTGTAAATATTTTGATAGTTATTATTTCTTAAAAACACGCTATTTGTCATGACCACGAGAAATAATTTTAAATTTATTAATCCAACTTATTTGTTTTGAATTTGGTAAAATAGAAATAATTTTTTAATTCAGAATACCAAATATAGCTTAGGCTGAATATTTTTTATTTTTCTGAAAAATTATAATTTTTTATAAATAGTGAAACCACTAAGTAGTAGTTAAAAATTCGACTATTTAATTTAAATAAAATTTTACTACTACTGTGAATTGAATTTAGAAATTACAAGATACATTTTTGTTATTAGTAAATAAAATTTGGTTCAATAAGATTAAAATAATATTTTATGAATAGTAACTTTTGACTTTTGTTTATCGCGGTTAAGGATAAATAGGGTAATTCAAGGTGAAAAGAATATTATAATAATAAAATTACCTTAACACTTGTCCTCAATTTATTGGATGAACAATGGAAAACCATGGGCATCCTTGGGTTGATTTTGAGACCACATGGAGGCACTGATGAATGATGATGACAATTTATTGTAATTAACATAAAGTAAGGACAAAAATGACATTAACAAATATCTTTTAGTATATCAATTTTTACATGGGGTTATAAAAGTCATATTTTTTTATATAAATAATCAATGAAAATATAAAATGATTTCCTATATTTTGGTAATTTTTTTTATAATTTTTAGACATCATGTAAATTAAATTATTTATGTCACCATAGTGATATAGTATTTACCTCATTAAGAAATAATTTAAATAAATATGCATTTTTATATTAAAAAAATATCCAATACCTATCCAATTCTTATTGGATTATTTTATTTCGACCGTTAGTCATATTATCTTTTCCTTTATTTAGTTTTGGACCTTTAGAAACCGAAAATTACTATATAAAAAAATATTATTTTCGCACTTTCCTAAAGAACCTATCCTATCCCTCTTAAAAGGACACCACTTCTAACCGATTCAACACACCTCTCAAAACCCTTGGATCATCCAACCCCTTCCCAAATAATCACTCTAGATCCCCCTATACCTTAAAGAGGCCTTACCTTAGGAAGAAGGCACTTCAATAAGTCTTTTTGGTTCATGCCAAAGAAGTTATCCAAATTAAAGGTAACACTTTCTCTTAAATTATTTTGATTCATTTTGTTATATTTTACTTCTCCAACACCATAAAATATTTTTATTCCTTTATTTTATAACAAAACTTGTATTCTAAATATACTAGGATGATGTTATGAGTAGGATTCAAACTACACTTACACACACCTCCATCTAATGGTTGAAGAACATACTGTTTTTGTGGATGGAAATGTAACGCCTCACGAAACGATGATTGTTCGATTATCTCCCACTTCCATTCATAGTGCAGATTAATATGGAACAATATTTATATATGATATATAAATATTATGTTTATTTTTTCTTTATTCTTATTTATTTTCCATTTATATCATTATTTTATAGTTGCAATTATGGGTAAAATGTGATAATTTCATTTGAGAAATTGCGGACTACCACCCCCTCAAGATTATATGACTCATTAATGCCTTATGTGGGATGTATAAAGGATGGATTTAATGGTATTATATATTATACTATACTATAATTATAACATAAATATGTATCATTATGATTTAATTCCATTAAAATAAAAAATACAAATGATAGTTGCGTTCATGCATACATATGACTTACTGTCACCATGAATGGTACATTTCAATTATTATCTCCAAATGTAATGTACTATAATAAATAAATAAATATAGTGGATATATAATATATATATGATTTCTAAATCATGTACATAATTCTAGAGATAATTTAATTGTGACCACTTGGAAAAATTGTAATTATAAAAAGTTCATTTTTGAGTCATGTTACGAACATCGATAAAATATCCTATATGAACTCAAATAATTAAGTAATTTTTATATAAAGTTAATAAGTGATATAAAAGGAATAAAAATTTGAAAATGTTCATAATTTAGTAGAAATTAACTTAGGATTATTATTCAATAAGAAAAATGATCATACAAGACAAGTTGGACTTGAGGCAAGGGGTTTCTTATCTCACCATTAATTCCGTGAGTCTTCCATTATTATCCACTTGTTTATTACATGTGGTGTATTTTTTACTTCCCTGTGATATATATTATCATGATTCTATTTATATGTATGGTATTATGTGATTCATTTTATGGTTATTAACGTTTTTTCATACAAATCGATTAATTACAACGTTGTAAGGAGCTTTCATCTCACTTTTTATTTCCATGAGATTCAAGCTATATTGGCCACTATTTCATTTTATGTTGTGTATGTACTAAACATGATTGTAATATTGGTGTAATATACATTAATTTATGGTTATTTACATCTTCATTGTATGATCCTTCTTTCAGGGTGTGTCTGCTTCATTAGTTACCAAATCCGTAAGGGAATTTCAAATTTCAATTTCCACTCATTGGGCTTTACAGATAACTCATTGATTATTATAATCTAGGATTATGTGTGGAATAAATATTTATTTTTTATGTAGTAATTTCCACTCACCTTTTTTTAGATATACTAGTGATACACATAATCACTCCATTGATAAATTCTCAAGTCATTGATATGAACCTCAGAAGAGTAATTTTAACTGAATCTTTATTTATTGAGATAAACATCCAATTCATTGGTGTTATTTTTACAAGAATACGTGTTAATGTTCTCTAATTGACTTACATAGAATATCCAATTATATTGAGTGTATATATATTTTTCACTCATAATTATGTCATTGATTTATCATTAACCCATGGATACAGTCTTTTTAAGTTATTCATCTCAACTTACATTCCAATGAGTCTTCTTTGGTTTTATGTTCCAATTCACTTCTATTTGGTGTATATAATGTACTTTGACATAGTATATAATGAATCCATTTATTACCATGATATTATAATGTTTTTTTCCTTAATAATTTTTATTCAAGTGTCTATCATTTGGTTAGGAACTCAAACTAAAATATCATTTAAATGTTGTTCTAAATATTTCTCATTAATGTACATATTTTAAAAATGGTTTAAACGATTTATTTATATGGACATTAATGTTTTAAAAATAAAATTACTTTTAAATGTTTCAAAGTGGTATCGGAAAATTTGATTCAAAAATCTATTTTAAACGACTTCTTGAAAAATAGTGAGACTTTTAAATGTTTTCAATAAAAAGGGGGATATTGATCTCAAATAAATTTGATGATTTTTTTTCATCTAGGTCAATACCATTCATTATTATTGATTGAGGATAATGTATTATTAAAAAATATTAAATATTGTATTGAATGAGTTATTTTTGACTACGGATGTGCTATTTTTCTACCATTCATGGTTTATGGATAAAGTATTGACATTTCATTTGTTAGTTTCAATGCGAATGTTTTGGTTATGTTTAAACCTTTTCCTATGAATAATGAATTGGAATTTATAAGTGATGGGTGGAGCCTGCTATAGATCCTCGATAGATCGGTAGGTCTCATGAGACAAACAAGTGTCTTGGAAGAAGACCTTGACAAAATCTTATTTGTAATGTTGGCACGAGGCCTTGACTATGTAGTTATGATGTATGGCATTATGCATTCCATCATTATGAGATTATCTATTGATATTTGATTTTTTATTTGACTAGTATAATTCCCATGATTATGTTTTGTTATGGAATTATTTATTCAGCTCATATTTCTTCCTTAAAGTGTTCATGTTTATTATTTTTTAATGCATGTGTTTTCAATTATTCACTGTGCCAAATGATTATGTTATCTTCTTCTATATTTCCTACTCATACGGAGCATTTGAGCTCACCCATTTCTCAAGTTTCATTTTCCCAGGATATGATGATGTTAGTTATGAGTGATTTACAGGAATAATCTGGGATTCTTTGACGGTTTTAATGGAATAAATTAGTGTTGTTTTTCTTTTCAAGTTGTAATGTTGAACTTATATGTATCTTGTTTCCAAGACTACTAATCAGTTCGTTCCTTCAGGACATGATTCCTTTTAATCATTCCAATGTATTAAAATATGCACCTGCTCCTGGATTTTGGGGTCAGGGGATTACAGTTGATATTAGAGAAAGATTAGTACAAACCTTGGAAACTAGATTTAGATAAACTCTGATTAGAGAACATTTCCCTAAGATAGAAATTGAGTATTAGTATAAAATAACTTCCTAGAATCTTGGTAATGTAGAGGTTTTGTATTTTTTCCAAAAAGTACATCCCTATCTAGATATGATCCTGTAGAGGCGGCTCTGGCATAGATGTATGTAGGAGAGAAAACTCTGACAAGGAGTTTTGGGCTTGACCTGGGGTATCCTGATACACGAAAACGGGACTTTCTGTGGTTTTGGTTACGACACTCCCAGGGGATATGTTTGGGATAATTTACATATTCTTTACAAATACGATTTGAATGATTTTATTATAATATGAGAATAAATGACCTCGGTTAATCCTAAGGTGTTTTAATCTGAAAATAAGGCATTCTGATATTATCAATATGATTTTATGAAAATTACTACGCACACAATGCTTTCTTGTTTTAGTCAATCTATGGATTCCAAGGATGCTATAGTAACATTGAGCATGATGTACAAGGTTTGAATGGGGGTGGAAAAGAGAAACAAAAAGTAATGTTGATAGGTGTAAAAGATACCATGTTCATGCTGAATCGCTTTCGGAAAAATATTTTAAAACCCATATATATTAACCAACACTCAGACTCAACAACGAAGAGAAAAGTGGTGGGTGATAAGAGCTCCAATAGTGATGAACATGGAGAAAGGAAAGCTCATTTTCCAGCATGTAGGAAATTTGGAAGGAGACACCTTGGAAGGTGTCTTAATGGAAAAAGTAAATACATTATATATGGTAAATAAGGACATAATTTAAAGAATTAGCGTGAAAAAATGAAGGGTACTATGGAAGAAAATAAAAGTTGTCCAATGAATCCATTTATAGTAAACTACCGTAAATGTAGGGGACCTAGACATTACGTGAGTGAATTACCTATTATATAGGATGTCCAATTTGTCAAGGAAGAATCTATGTAGAAATAAATTGATGACGAAATTTTTAAAAAGTATTAAAGCTCTTTATTGATGCAATTACTTTGGAAGAATTTTTTCTTGTAATTGTAACCCTGCATTTTTTCATGTGAAAATGATATTTGAGGAAGAATTATCTATTCTCTTGTGGATATAGTTATAAATAACAATTTATTTTTATATGATCATTTAGTTTTGTTGCAATTACATGTTATTAAATCATGTAATGAAAATGCGAGGTTTGAGATAACATTTGTGATAAAATTATGTTATAGTTATTTTAAAGAATCTATCTCATTTTCTGGAATAATTTAAAATTATATTGTTTTGGAAAAAGGAAAACATGTAGACCATGTGACAACCCATCGTGTCGGACAAAGCTGAGGGAATTGAATCGACAACCATAGTGCGATTGGGATATATCGCCTACCACTAGACTACGTGAAGTCCCTGGTTAGTGTGACTAATTATTTTTAGTCAAATGAGTTTATTTATCAATAATATGTTTATTTGGGATCGTATGTCTTATCAAATTGATATCCTTAATAAAATAAAATTATTTGGTGATTAAGTGATAAATGTTATTTTGTAAGACGTTCGCTCTATTGGGAATACTATATGCCTAAGGAAAATAGAATACTATGGGATTTCATTTGAAGAGTAATGGTGGGGTCTTTAACTATGTTTTTATTTTTTATTTATATAAATTTGTGTTTTTATGGAAATTGTTAACCTATGATATAGAATATGTGATTAGGTTAATTACATTTAAGTATGTGACTTTAAGAGTAGTCGATATTATTTGGTGATAGAATTTTACAGGGAAGACTATGTAAGAAAATTCTTATGAATTTTTGGGTTTCAATATTATTTTGGATTATGTTGAAATAATTTATGGACATTTGTTTATTGAATGGGATTTATTGAAATTTGGGTATTTTAGGTATAATTTTAGAAATTATGGTTAGTTTTTCTTTCTCTAAATTATTATTCTTTTTTAGGGATCATATGATCTTTTACTAACCATTTTGGTTTTGGTTAATCTCTAAGGAAAATGGAAATATATAGTTCATCGATTGTGGATTATTTTATTCTCTATAAGTATATTCTAGCACTTCAAGTGTGACCAAGTTATCTTTAATACTCATCATATGGATTGAGAGATGAGTTTGTGGTAAGAATTAGATGAAGGATTAAACTCTACTTGTCAAGTATATTTTTTTTATTATTCTATGAATAAAATAATTATTAAACTTTAGGGAAGGGGTTTTAAAAACAAAAATGTGATATCCTAATGGTTTATGTTTTGTTGAACCGATGATATTTTTAATCATCATAGAATGATGGATTTGAGGCCCTCAATTATAAACTTATTTGTCATTTATTACCTCAATCAATCCCTATATATATTTATGTTTTCCTCCAATTATGTGTCTCTAATTTCCACAAATTTTCTCCTAATCAAGATCATAATTTGGTGGTGACTTTTTAATCTCATTTTCCCTCATATTAAGACTAAATTTTAAAAACCCAAGTTCAGATGTGGGTTTTCCAAAAAATGTATTTTTCTATTTTTAAACATTTATTTTCAAAAAACAATTTCAAATTGTGAGGGTGAAATTTATTGAAGTAGGAGAGAATGTAACACCCCAAGATTTTATAGTAAGTTATTTTATTTAAATTCAATAGCATGCTCTACACGTGACACTGAGTTCGAGCACACCACGACTTACCAAACTAGCCGTTCAAAAGTGGTTATGAATAATATTAACTGTATTTTTAATTTTATATACTCCATATAATTTTAACTTATGTATAATTTGTTTCTATAGACATATTATAAGAAAAGATTCAATTTTTTAGATAAAATGTATGTTTCAAAAAAATTCAATTTTACCATATTTTAATGGAGAACCCTATTTAAATATAATATTTCACCTTATTTCATATTCATTTTGAAAAAAAAATTCTTCTTTAGAATCGGGACATCAAAATTTACTTTGGATGAAATTTTTTTATTTTTCTAAAAAGATTCATTTTTTGAATAATGAGAAATACTGTATTTTAATTCAAAATCTCTTTTTAATATATTTTATTTATATGGTTAGATTATATTTTAAATTGGGTTGGATGTGTAATTATATTATATTTTCACACTTTAATCCAATTATGGTCATTGGAATTAATTTCACTTTGAAATTGTACGTAAACAAGTGTCAATATTTTAATAGTTATTATTTCTTAATAACACGCTCTTTGTTTTGACAACATGAATTAATTTTAAATTATTTAATCCAACTTCTATGTTTTTAATTTGGTAATATAGAAATCATATTTGAATTCGGAATATCAAATAACATTTAGGCTGATTTTTTGGTATTTTTCTAAAAAACATCAATTTTTTATGAATAGTGAAACCACTAAGTAGTAGTTAAAAATCAAACATTTTCATTTAAATGAAATTTTACAGCTATTGTGAATTAAATTTTGAAAATCCTAGATACATGGTTGTTATTAGTAAGTGAAATTTTATTTGATAAGATGAAATTAATTTTTGAAGAATAGTAACTTTTGACTTTTATTTACAGCGGTTGAAGATAAATTGGTCAATTCAATGTAAAAAGAATATTAAAATAATAGAAAATTACATTAACACATGTCATAAGATTATTGGACGAGTAATGGCCTACCATGGGCATCCTCGAGTCTATTTTTGGACACCATGAAGCCACATAAGAATGTTAATGATGATTTATTTTAATTAACTTAAAGTAAAGACAAAAATGACATTAACAAATATCTTTTAGTATATCAATTTTTAAATGGGGTTATATAGGTCATATTTTCGACTATAAATCATCAATGTAAGGATAAAATAGTTTCCTACATTATGGTAATTTCACTATAATTTCTAGACATCAAATAAATTAAATTTTTTATGACACCATAGTGATGTAGTATTTACCTCTTTAATAAATGATTTAAATAAATTGGATTATTAATATTAAGAAAATATCCAAAACCTGTCCAATTTTTTTTGTATGATTTTATTTCGACCATGATTCATCTAAGTTTATACTTTAATTTGGTTTGGAATTTTAGAAATAGAATAACACTATATAATAAAATAACATTTTCACACTTTCTTAAAGAACACCTCCCTTTTAAAATGACACCACTTCTAACCCATTCCACACACATCTCAAGCCCCTTGGCTCATCCAAACCCTTCCCAAATAATCTCTCAAGATCCCTCGCTTCCTCATAGAAGCCTTACCATGTGAATAAGGCACTTCAAGATGTCTTTTTGGTTCAATCCAAATAATGTTACCCAAATTAAAGGTAACTATTTCTCTTAAATTAATTTTTTTATATTGTTTTATTTTTCTTTTCCATCCCAATAAACTCTTTTTATTCCTTTATTTTATAACAAAACCAGTATCCTCAATATACTAGGATTTTCTTTTAGAATTATTCGAACTATAGTTACAAACCCCTCCATCTAATGGGTTATGAACATACTGTTTCTGTGGACGGAAAACTAACGCCTCACAAAATGATGATTGTTCGATCATCTCCTAACGCCTCTCATGGTGGACATTAATATGGAACTATATTTATATATGTTATATAAATTATGTTTATGTTTTCTTTATGATTTTTTATTTTACATTTATATCATTATTTTATGGTTTCCATTATGGTTAAAACTTGATAATTCCCTTTGAGGAAGTGTAGACTACCGCCCCCTCAAAATGATTTGACTCGTTAATGCCTTATGTGTGAAATATAAAGGATGTATTTAATGATATTATATATTATATTATACTATTATTATAATATACTTATGTCTCATTATTTTTTAATTCAATTAAACTATAAAATAGAAATGATAGTAGCGTTCATGCGTACATACGGCTTGCCGTCTCTATGAACGGTAAATTTCATTTCTTATCATCAAATGTTATTTACTATTATAAATACACACACATATATATATATAGGATATATCATATATAATTATGATATCTAAATCATTTATATCATTCTACAGATAATGTAATTTTGACCACATGAAAAAATTGTAATTATAACAACTTCATTTTTTAGTCAAGTTCCGAACATCGATAAAATATCCAATATGAACTCAAATAATTGACTTATTGTGATAGCAAGGTAATAAGTGATATAAAATAAATAATAAACATTAAAAAATTTATTATCAAGTATTAATTAACTTAGGTTTATTATTATGGAAGAACAAGTGACATACAGGACAAGTCAAATTTTAGGTAAGGGGTTTCTTATCTCACTTTTAATTCTGTGAGATTTCCATTGTAAGACACTTATTTATTGCATGTGGTGTATTGTGTACTTATATTTGACATAAATTATCATGATTTTATTTATATTTATGGTATTCTATGATTCATTTTATGGTTATTAACTTTTGTTCATACGACTCTATTAATTACATCATGGTAAGGAGCTTTCATGTAACTTCTTATTTCCGTGAGATTCATGCTATATTGGACACTATTTCATTTTTTGTTGTATTTTTTTCCCATGATTGGATTCTTGGTGTAATATAAATGAATTTATTGGTCTTTATATCATTATTTTATGTTCCTTCTTTCATGGGGTGTGTGTTTCATAAGTTACCAAAGCTGTAAGGGAATATCAAATTTCAATTTCCACTCAATGGCCTTTACAGATAATTCATTGATTATTTTACTCCAAGATTATGTGTGGAATAAATATTTATTATTTACTTAGTAATTTACACTCAAATTTCTGTGGATATAATTTTAATTCACATAATCACTCCATTAATAAATTCTCACGTCATCGATATGAACCCAATAAGCGCAATTTTAACTCAATCTCTAGTCCTTGAGTTAAACATCCAATTCATTGGTGTTTTTTTTACAAGAATATGTGTGAATGTTCTCTAATTTATTGTCACTGAATATCCAACCATATTGACTGTATTTATATTTCTCACACACAATTATGTCATTGATTTATCCTTAACTAAATGATATGGTCTTTATAAGGGATTTCATCTCAACTTACATTCTATTAAGTTTTCTTTGTTGTTATTCACCAATTCACTTTTATTTTGCCTATATATTGTACATTGACATAGTACATCATGAATACCTTTATTCTCATGATATTATAATGTTTTTATTACCATAATTATTTTTACTCATGTGTCTCTCATTTGGTTAGGAAATCTAACTAAAATATCATTTTAAATGTTTTTCTAAATCTTTATCATTAATGTCCACCTTTAAAAAATGGTTTCAAGGATTTATTTATAAGCAAATTAATGTTTTAAAATTAAAATTACTTTTAAAAGTTTCAAAGTGGTATGGGACAATTTGATTTGGAAATCTGTTTTAAACAACTTCTTGATAAGTTGTGAGACTTTTAAATGTTTTCAAGAAAAAGGGGGGTATTTTTCTGAAATAGTTATGATGATTTTTTTTCATCTATGTCAATATCCTTCATTATTATCGATTAAGGTTAATATTTTAAAATTAAATATTCCATATTGTATTGAATGAGTTATGTTTGACTTTGGATGTGCTATTTTTATAGTATTCATGGTTTATGGATAAAGTATTGACATTTCGTATGTTAGTTTTAATAAGGATTTATATGTTATGCTTAAACATTTTCATATGAGGATGCATTGGACTTAGTAAGTGATAGGTGGAGCCTTCTATAGCTCCTTGATGCATCAGTAGGTCTCTTGAGACAAACTAGTGTATTGGCATGAGGCCTTTACAAAAATTCATTTGTAGTCTAGGCACAAGGCCTTGACTTAGTGGTTATGATGTCCGGAATTATGCATTCCATCATTATGAGATTATCTATTGATATTTCATGTGGTTATTTGACTAGTAGTATACCCATAACAATGTTTTGTTATGGAATTATTTACTCAACTCATATTCCTATCATAAAGTGCTCATGTTTATTATTTTTAAAGTCATGTGTTTTCAATTATTCACTGTGCAAAATGTTTAGGTTACCTTCTGCTATATTGCTTACTCTTATTGAGAATTTGAGCTCACCCCTTTCTCATGCATCTTTTTCTTGGGATATGAAAAAGATATTTATGAGTGCCATGTAGGAATAATCCTAGAAGCATGGATGTTTTTAATGGAATAAATTAGTGTTGTTTTTCATTTCATGTTATAATGTTGAACTTATGTGTGTATCTTGTTTCCAAGTCTACTAATCTGATCGGTCCTTCATGACATGATTCCTTGTAACCATGCCAATGTATTAAAATAATGCACCCGCTCCGGGATTTTGGGGTCAGGGACTTACAGTTGGTATTAGAGGAATTTTAGTACAATCCTTGGAAACTAGATTTAGAAAAACTCTAATTAGAGAACATTACCCGAAGATAGATATTGAGTATTAGTATATAAGAACATCCTAGAATCTTGGTAATGTAAGGATTTTGTGTTTTTTCCAAGCAGTACATCCCTGTCTGGATATGAGCAGGTAGAGTCGCCTATGACACAAATGTACGTATGAGTGAGAAATCCAACAAGGTGTTTTGGAATTGACCTGGGGTATCATGGTACATGACAACAGGCCTTGCTTCACTTTTGGTTATGACACACCTGGGGGATATGCTTCTGATAATTTACATATTCTTTATAAACCAATTTGAAGGATTTTAATATTATAATAGAATAAATGACCTAAGTTAATCCGAAGGTAATAAGGTTTCGTGGTATTATTAAAATAATTTTATGTCTATTATTACTCACACAATGCTTTATGGTTTTAGAAAATGGCTGGATTCCATGGAAGTCATTGAAACTTTTAGCATGATGTAAAATTTTTGAACCGGGGTGGAAAAGAGAAACAAAATATAATATTGATAGGCGTAAAATATTTCATATTCATGCTGAATCAGTTTTTTAAAAAATGATAAAAAAACATATATTAACCAACTCCCAGACTCAACAAAGAATAGAAAAGTGGTGAATAATAAGATCTCTAGTAGTGAAGACCATGGAGAGAAAAAAACTCATTTTCCATCATGCAAGAAATGTGAAAGGAGACAACTTGGAATGTGTCTTAATTGAAAAAAAATGCTTTATGTGTGAGAAAAAAACATATAATGTAATGAATTGCCGAGGAAAAATGAAGGGTACTATGGAAGAAAATAAAAATGGTCACAATAATCCATTTATAGTCATTTTCCATAAATGTTGGGGACCTAGCCAATACCAGAGTGAATGCCATATTCTATAGAATATCCTCTTGGTCAAGGAAGAAGCTATGTGGAAATAGTTGGATGGTGAAATGCTTAAAAAGTATTAGTTCTCTTTGATGATGAGATTACTTTGGAAGAATTTTCTCTTTTAATTGTAACCCTGCAGTTTGTCATGTAAAAATGATATTTGAGGAAGAATTATATTTTCTTTTGTGGATATAGTTATAAATAAAATTTAGGTTTTATATGATCATTGAGTTTGATGAAATTACATTTTATTATATTTTGGAATAAAAATGTAAGGTATGAGATAAAATTTGTGATGAAATTATGTTATAGTTATTTTGAGAAATCTATCTCATTTTTGGGAATATTATAAAATTATAAAGTATTTAAAAAAGGGAAAACGCATAAAGTGTGATAACCCTTCATGTTAGAAAATGCTGCAGGAATCGAACCCAAAACCACAGTGCGATTGGGATTTATCTCCTACAACTGGACTACATGAATTCCATTAGTGTGACTAATTATTTTTATATAAATAATTTTATTGATCAATATTAAGTTGATTTGGGATCTTATGTATTATTAAATAGATATCATTAGTATATGAAAATTATTTTGTGATTGAGTGGTAAATTTTATTTTGGAGGACGTTCGCTCTATTAAATATACTATATGACTAAGGAAAATAGAATACTATGGGATTTCATTTGAAGAGTAATGGTGGATTTTTTTACCTATGTTTTTTTGGATGTATTGTGATTTGGGTTGTTTATGGAAATGATTAACCTATCATAGAGAATATGTGATTAGGTTAATTAGATTTAAGTATGTGACTTTAAGAGTAGTTAATATTATATGGTGATACAATTTAACAAGGAATACTACGTAAGAAAATTATTTTGAGTTTTGGGATTCAATATTAGTTTGGATTATATTGAATGATTTTATGGAAAATTGTTTATTGAATTTAATTTATTGAAATTTTGGTATTGTAGGTTTAATCTTGGAAATTAATATTTGTATTTATTTCTCTAAAGTATTATCTTTTTTGGGGATCATATAATCTTTTACTAACCATTTTGGTTTTGGTTTATCTCTACAGAAAAGGGAAATAAATAGTTCATCCATTCTGGATTATGTGATTCTCTATAAGTTGATTCTAGCACTTCATGTGTTACCAAGTCATCTTTAATACTCAATATTTGGATTGAAAGATGATTTTGTGGTAAGAATTAGATGAATGATTAAACTATACTTGTCAGGAATATTTTTTTCTTATTATATGAATAAATTAATTATTAAACATTAGGGAAGGGGTTTTAAAACCAAAAATTTGTTATCCTAATGCTTGATGTTTTGTTGAACCGATGATATTTTAAATCATCATAGATTGAAGTAATTGAGCCCCATAATTTTTCACTTATTTGTGATTGATGGCCACAATCACTCCCTATATATAATTATGTTTTACTAAAATTATGTGTCTCTAATTCCCACCAATTTTCTCCAAATAATGATCATAATTTGGTGGTGAATTTTTCATCTCATTCCCTCTCTTATTAAGACTAAATTTTATTCAGCCAATTTCCGATTTGGGTTTTCCACAAAGGTATTTTTCTATTTTTAACCATTTATTTTCAATAAAAAATTTCAAATTGTGAGGATGCAATTTATTGAAGAGGAGAGAATGTAACACCCCGAGATTTCATTTAAAGATATTTTCTTTAAATTCCATAGCTTGTGCTACACGCAACACCGAGTTCAGCGCACCACGACTTATGAAAATAGGCATTCAAAAGCGGCTATGAATAGTATTAACTTGATTTTGAATTTATATACTCAATATACTTTTCACTTATGTATTATGTGTTTCTTAGACAAATTATAAGAAAAAAATCAATTTTTCAGATAAAAATGTATTTTTTTTAAAAAAATTACCACCTTTTAATAGAGAACCCTTTTTAAATATAATATTTGACCCTTTTTTATATTCATTCTGATAAAATTAAATTCTTTTTTAGAATCGGGACATCAAAATTTACTTTGGATGAAATTTTTCGTATTTTTCTTATAAGATTTATTTTTTTAATAGTGAGAAATACTTTATTTTAATTCAAAATTTCCTTTTAATCTAATTTATTTATATTGTTATATTATATTTTAAATTTATTTTTAAGTTTAATTTGATTATAATTTTACCCTTTAATCCAATGATGGTCATTGGAATTGATTTCACTGTGAAATTATACATAATCAAGCGTCAATCTTTTCATAGTTATTGTTTCTTAAAAACACATTCTTTGTTTTGAAAACGGGGATTAATTTTAAATTAATTCATCCAACATCTATGTTTTGAATTTGGTAAAATAGACATCATTTTTGAATTCAGAATATCAAATATCGCTTTGTCTGAATTTTTTGTATTTTTCAGAAAAACGTTAATTTTTTATGAATATTGAAACCACAAAGTAGTAGTTAAAAAATCGAACTTTTTCATTTAAATGAAATTTTACCGCTTATGTGAATAGAATTTTGAAAATCTGAGATACATGGTTGTTATAAATAATTAAAATTTTGTTCAACAAGATGAAACTAATTTTTGGGTAATAGTAACTTTGGACTTTTATTTACCGCGGTTAAAGATAAATTTGGAAATTCAAGGTAAAAAGAATATTATAAAAATAAAAAATTAACTTAACACATGTACTAACCTTATTTTATGAGTAATTTCCGACCATGGGAATCCTTGAGTTTATTTTTGGACCCCATGGAGTGAGTTAATAATGTTAATTACACATTATTTTAATAAACTTAATGTAAAGACAAAAATGACATTAACACATAACTTTTAGTAGATCAATTTTTAGATGGGGTTAAATAAGTCATAATTTTGACTATGAATATTCATTGTTAAGATAAAACTATTTCCTACATTATCGTAATTTATTTATAATTTCTAGACAACATTAAATTAAATGTTTTATGACACCATAATGATCTAGTATTTACCTAATTAATAAATGATTTAAAAAATAGGATTTTTAATAATAAAAAAATATCCAAAACCTATCCAATTATTATTGGATGATTTTATTTCGACCTTAAGTCATATTATATTTGCTTTTAATTAGTTTTGGACCTTTAGAAACCGAATATCACTATATAATAAAATAATATTTTCACTCATTCCTAAAGAACCCATCCTCCCCCTTATAAAAGGACACCACTTCTAACCCATTCCACACAAATATCAAGCCCCTTGGCTCGTCCAACCCCTACCCAAATAATCTCTCAAGGTCCCCCTCTTCATTATAGAAGCCTTATATTTAGAATAAGTCACTACAAGAAGTCATTTTGGTTCAAGCCAAAGGAAGTTACCAAAATTAAAGGTAACACATTCTCTTAAATTATTTTGTTTTATTTTGTTTTATTTTACTTATCCAACCCCCTCATCTCTTTCTATTAATTTATTTTATAACAAAACAAGTATCATAAATATACTATTATGTTTTATGATAACGATTTGAACTTCAATTACACACACCTCCATCTAGTTGGTGAAGAACAAACTGTTTCTGTTGATGGAAAACAAACGCCTCACAAAATAATGATTGTTCGATCATCTCCTACAACCTCTCACGGTGGAAATTAAGATGGAACTGTATTTATATATTATATATATATATTTTTTATGTTTTATTTATGATTATGTATTTTCTATTTATATAATTATTTTATGGTTTCCATTATGGTTAAAACGTGATAATTTCATTTGAGGAAGTGCGGACTACCGCCCTCTCAAAATGATTTGACTCGTTAATTCCTTCTGTGGGATATATAAAGGACGGAGTTAATGATATTATATATTATATTATACAGGAATTATAATATACATATGTATAATTATTTTTTAATTCCATTAAAATACAAAATTGAAATGAAATTACCGTTCATGCGTACGTTCAACTTACTGTCTCCATGAACAGTACATTTCATTTCTTGTCTCCAAATGTTATTTAATGTTATAAATACATACAAAAACATGATATATGATATATATATATATGATAATAAATCATGTATATCATTATGGAGACAATGTAATTTTTACCACATGAAAAAATTGTAATTATAAGAAGTTTATTTTTGAGTCATGTTCCGTACATCAATAAAATATTCAATATGAACTCAAACAATTAAATAATTTTTATAGCAAGGTAATAAGTGATATAGAAGAAAAAATAAACATGAAAATTTTTATTAATCATGTAGAAAATAACATAAGATCATTATTGAAGAAGAACAATGAACATACATGACAAGTCAGATTTGAGGTAATGGGTTTCTTATCTCACTTTTAATAGTTTGAGATTTCCATTGTACGCCACTTGTTTATTTCATGTTGTGTATTATGTAATTCTATTTGATATATATTATCATCATTATGTTTATATTTATGGTATTCTATGATTCATTATATGGTTATTAACTTTTGGTCATACGAATCGATTAATTACTACGTGGTAAGGAGCCTTCATCTCACTTCTTATTTCCGTGAGATTCTTGAAATATTGGACACTATTTCATTTTGTATGGTGTATATACTGCCCATGATTGTATTCATGGTGTCATATAATATAATTTATGGGTATTTAAATCTTCATTTTATGATCATCCTTTCATGGGGTGTATGTTTCATAAGTTACCAAATTAGTAAGGGAATATCAAATTTCAATTTCCACTCATTGGGCTTTACGAATACTTTATTGATTATTTTACACCAAGATTATGTGTGGAATCAATATTTTTTATTTATTTAGTAATTCAAACTCACCGTTTAGTGGATATACATTTCATACACATAATCCCAACATTAATAAATTTTCATGTCATCGATATGAACCCAATAAGAGTAATTTTAACTCAATATCCACTGATTGCATTAAACATCCAATTCATTGGTGTTGTTTTTTATAAGAATATTTTTGAATTTACTCTGATCCAATTACAATAAATATCCAATCATATTGAGTATATTTATATTTTTCACAAATAATTATGTCATTGATTTATCCTTAACCTAAGGATATGGTCATTATAAGGGATTTCATCTCAAAAACATTCCCTTGAGTCTTCTTTGTTGTTATGAACCAATTCAATTTTAATTGGTTTATATACTATACTTTGAAATAGTATATTATGAATCCCTTTATTCTCATGATATTATAATGTTTTTATTACCTCAATTATTTGTATTCAAGTGTCTCTCATTTGGTTAGTAACTCTAACTAAAATATCATTTTGAATGTTTTTCTAAAACATTCTCATTAATTCCCATGTCTTAAAAATGGTTTCAAGGATGTATTTATATGGAAATTAATGTTTACAAATTAAAATTATTTTTAAATGTTTCAAATTGGTATGGGAAATTTTTATTAAATAATCTATTTTAAATGACTTCTTGATAAACAGTGAGAATTTTAAATGTTTTCAACAAAAAGGGGGATATTTCTCTCAAATAGTTTTGATGATTTTTTTCATCTATGTAAATATCCTTCATTATTCTTGATTGAGGTTAATATATTATAATAAAATATTCCATATTGTATTGAAGGAGTAATGTCTGACTATGGATGTGCTATTTTTATACCATTCATGGTCTATGGATAAAGTATTGACATTTGGTATACTAGTTTTAATACGAATGTTTATGTTATGTTTAAACCTTTTCATATAAGGAATTAATTAGAATTAGTAATTTATGGGTGGAGCCTGCTATAGATCATCGATGCATCAGTTGGAATCATAAGAAAAACTAGTTTCCTGGCACAAGTCCTTGACAAATTCTTATTTGTTGTCTTGTCACGAGGCCTTGACTATGTAGTTATGATTTCTTTCATTATGCATTCCATCATTATGAGATTAACTATTGATATTTCATGTGGTTATAAGACATGTAGAATTCCCATGACTATGTTTTATTATGGAATTATTTACTCATCTCATATTCCTGCCATAAAGAGTTCATTTTTATTATTTTTAAGGCATTTTTTTCAATTATTCCCAATGCCTAATATTTATGTTAACTTCTGCTATATTCATTACTATTAATAAGAATTTGAGCTCACACATTTCTCATGTTTCATTTTCCTAGGATATGAAGAAGTTATTTATGAGTGAATTGTAGGAATAATCTTGGAAACATAGATGTTTTAATTGAATAAATTAGTTTTTTTTTATTTTCGAGTTTAATGTTGAACTTAAGTATGTATCTGGTTTCCAAGACTACTAAACTGATCGATCCATCAGGACATTATTCCTTGTAATCAGGCCAATGTATTAAGATAATTCACCAACTCCGGGATTTTAGGGTTGGGGCGTTACATGAACAACATGTTCTTTTTTTACTTTTAATATTTTTTGGTTTTTTTGGTTCATACGACTCCAATTATTGTGATTATGGTCAAGGGATCCCAGGTATAGGAATAAATAATATAATCAGTTTGATTGAGGGATTGCTGGGATAGCATGATATAATATGATCCCTCAGTTCAGGGGCTTCTAAGTCTTGGATGATGGAGGATCTGATCACCATCTTGATGGAGGGCTTTGGGGTATATAATGTCAGATATGATCATCATATTATGGGCATTCCTTTGTTTGGGTAAGAAATAATTTCATGAAATTATAAATCAAATAATCGTTATTCTAGGTTATTGGATACCCTAATAATTATTTTAGAATAAATCAGTTCTCTTCTATTACTAATTTCATTACCACTCAATTATTTTTTTCTGTAAATTGTAATTGAAAGTGAATTATTTTATATTAATTTTTTCTTTTTTTATAATTTCATAGATTTTAATATTTTGTATTAAAATGGGAATA
Source organism: Viscum album (assembly GCA_963277665.1). Lineage (NCBI taxonomy): Eukaryota > Viridiplantae > Streptophyta > Magnoliopsida > Santalales > Viscaceae > Viscum > Viscum album. The sequence goes on from OY728164.1 coordinate 2,036,293,265, forward strand.
TGATTTTTTTATTATGATCACATCCACTACTCCGATTACAATTCAATATGCTTTATGGTGACTGATTACCATTATATGTTCTTTATGGTAGAATCATTTATTTGTTGACATGTAACCTTATAATAATATTACAATCAATGAAGTTACATTTTATTTATAATTAGAAAAAAGTTCATGTTCAATTAATATTTAAATATATTATACGATTTTTGAATTCCCTTTGTTTAATGTTTTTTATACTAAATTCATTTATGGGTCAAAATGAACGTTTTTAAACAAATACTTCACCCCTCCTATATTTATACATCTTCATATACCTTTCTATTCTATAATTGGAATCACATACAAGTATCTATTTTATTGATACTCGTAGTTAGTATCAAAGGAGAGTTCCACCTCTATTACATACTACCCTTTACTTATTTATTTTGACATTTAGTTATAAACATTTTTTATAAATATTGTGTACACTATTTTTTATTGTGGGAAAATAAATTTTTTACTATTTTAATGATGGTGGGATTAATTGTTGGTTCTATATAAAATTTCAATTAACCAAAAATCAAATATTTGATCGTAATTATTATGAATACTAGTGGGATTGAATTATGACTTCTTTAAACACCCATGGGTTGAAAATTTTGTAAGGCTCAATAGATATTATAGAATGTATGACAAGGAAGTTATTAATTTGACCAATCAAAAATGTAGAACTACTAGTTGAATTACAAATTGAGAAAAAAAATTATAATGATCTATCCCCGAAATCATATATATTAAAATTTCATCTTGATAGTATTCCAATGGTATCATGAAGAAATTAGAGATCACTCATTTTTGGACATCAATGTTTGTAGAAACTAGAATATCAATGCTCAATGCTGATTTTCAAGATTTGGAAATTCTTTATTGTGAACCGGTTACAAAGGTAAAAAAGATATTTCTATCAATATTCAATAGATTACAATACATGGGATATAAATAATTAGATGATGAAATTAATTTTGGAAAAAGTTATTAATATTATTCCCATTCAGTGGGAATATAAGTGGACATATATTAATTAGTCAAAGAAGATTAAAAATCATACTCGTTAACATTTTTTTGAACTATTTTAAAATAATAAGTGTTTTTGAAAAAGAATCATTGAGAAAATGAAAAGGAATAATAGTGGATATTCTTTCACCTCTACTTAAAATCAGATAAAATCATGGACTCTTAAGAATATTAGTAAGTCATCAATGAAAAATTTAGTTATTCAAATTGAAATATGTGATAATGAAAATTCTAAGAATGAATTAGCCCACCATTCTTGATGAATTAATATGATTGTTAGAAAAATTATTTTTAGTATCGTCATAATAAAAGTATGAAAGAAATTGTTGGTCATATTAGGAAACTGAAGAGGGGGGTGAATTGAGTTCCTATAAAAACTCAATGTTAAAAATTTTATTTAAAATCATCCTAAAATTTAAATTAAAATAGTTTAGTTGACCGACGTAGTAAAATTATAATAGCTTGGCTATTCAAATATTTTCTCAGAAGATTGATTATTTTGCATTTATAACAATATGGGGTATTAATAAAACTTTTGAAAATAATAATATAATAATAAATAGTAATAATAACTATCATACACTAACTATCAAAGTAGAATTTAGTTTTCAGAAATATGAGTTAATACCAAGAAAGGCTAAATTGAAATACATAGAAGATATAAAACAAGAAGTTTTGTCTCAAGTAGAGACATCGTTCTCTCCACTTTGTGTTCACCTCCATCCAAGAAATCTATCAAGACAATGATTTTGATCCACACCCTAGATCCGGGTTAATAATAGTATATGAGATTGTCCAGGTTACAAAATCTCTACCATAGAATAATGTGTGAAAAAAATTTCAGGTCACTTGGTACCTCTTCAATAGTTCTACTTGGGATAAACAAGTGTAAAAAGATAGTTATTTAAGGATATATTGTATCCTATGGTTTATTTCAACGTACTATTTGTGTTTTCAGAAAATAAACACACACTTCTTGAATGTTTAGAAAAATAGTACACAATATAGAATAATATAATAAGAATTGATTTGAAAGGCTCTGAGTAACATATAATTCTGCTATGGACACTTTGATGTATCATAGTTGAAGCTCGAGTCCTCTTATTGAATTCGACACTGAAAATAGAGTTTCATGGAGCATTGTGTTATGTATTCCCGGAGGGTGGAATTATCTTCTCCTTCAGTTTAGTTGGATGCTACATAAATTATGGAACTTTGATGAGCATCAATTCTCAAGTTCACAACAAGCAGTAATGAATAATTCCTTGTGTGTTCTTCTTTTCTGTATGATTCGTGTGGGGGTCTGCGCATATCTTCTTGTTTATGTGTGTCGGCATGTGTGTGCCTCTTTCATTTGCTCTTATTTGTATATATATTCATGCAGCTCAATAATGTTCTTGTTTATTGTAGATAAAGTACCTCATATTTCTAACATCCTCATTAAAAATTTCTACAAAAAACATTAAATTAAACAAAATTGTTATAATAAACCAAATATAAATGTTAGATGTAATCTTCATTAAAATAAATTTTAAAAATTCAATCAGTGAGTCCTTATTTGGTATCTTCTTTGGTTAGTGACTCACAACATTGGGGTGTCAATAATTTGATCGTTCCATGTGTCATTGACTCATCTTGTCTAACGATGAGTCCATGCATCAGTAGCACCATTCATCGGTAGTTTAGTTTCAACAGTTGGTTATTATGTCGGTAGGTTAATTTCACTAATGGTGAAATAGTCGGATTATCAGTTTTTAAATTGCATGGACAATGAGTCATTTCATTGGTATCTCCATTTGTTGGTAGCACCATGTGCAATTAGGACAATTGAGATATCAGTGACGAATTTGAACTATTAGTTTCCCATTATTTCTATTAGAGTCAGTCTGTTAAAATTAGAATATATTATTCCTTGGAGTATCTAATGACACAAATATTATCAAAAGGAATAAAATTATATGTGAACATACATAATAACAATTTCACATATAAAAACATAAATAATCATGATTGAAATTTTTAGACATGATTAATAGGAATGGATGTGGTTTTTGATTGTTAAAACCATTAATACTAGAGAGGGTAGCTAACAGTCTCAATTGGCCAACAGTCTTCCCCTTTTTGATGATCAAAAAGTATGGAACTATTTATTACTATCATTTAATTTTGAATGAATTTACTCTACTTATCATCTCCCATTATTGATGATTGTACATAATATATAGATGAGGTTCACAGGTAATATAAATATTAACGACATCAATGAAAAATACAATATATAAAAGTGATATCAAAGGAAAAGTATATATTGATAATGAAAAACTCATCTCCCCCTTTGGGATTATCAAAAAGTGCAAGGGGAGCTAATATTGTTGTCCCCCTTTAGAGTAAAAGTAAGAATAAAATTTGAAATAGTGAAATAAAAAGTATCATAAAATAATAGAGAGAATATAAATTGATGAATGGAAAGAATACTAAATTCCTCTATTCAATATAGTACAGTGTGTTACAAATATTCAATAAAAGAAAATTCATCCAAACATCCCTATCATAGACTGATCTACACTATGTATTATGATTAAGAGGTACCTTCCCTTTTCTAGATGGATCAATAGAGATTATATTAGGTGGTGTTCGATAATATGGAGTGTCTAATATTTTTTTAGTGGAGGTAGGATCACTCTATCTCGAACATTAGGAACAAGTCTGGTTTGTGTTGTGACAACACAAGAGGTTGAATCTAATCAGGGATCAATGGGAGAATATGAGTTACGTCCAGAGAAACTGACATCCGAGGTGGAGGCACTTATCCAGTAGGTATAAGAGGTGCAACATCATGCATTTTAATCACTAAAATTTATACAAGAACATATCGATTTAATAGCTTGATCAAATAATCAATGATTTCACCACCATACTTCATTTCCCTCTCAAAATCGTCTTTAACCTCCATGAATTTGTCCAAAAGAGGGGTGCAGACTCTAAACTTATATATATGATAATTAAAATATATGTTCACTGGAGGAAAAGATAGGTTCTCTGTGAAATACATAAATAGACTAGTCAACGGATGCTTGGTAATGATCTTCTTGAAATAGTAGTCCAACTTTTCTGTGTTCTGAGCATTTTTATTCTCAAAACTATTACAATAGAGTCTGACCATATCATGAACATGATCATTGTTTTTATCAATCTTTTAAATGTTTGAAAAACTAGAAGCATAAAAGTGATATTGAAGATCATCCTTATAAACACATTGAAATCCCTAAATTTATAATGTCTGAGAAGTCTTACCAGAGGTGGAAGGGATATCATTAGGAGCTGAGGAATGATACTTTGTAGCTTTAATAATAGTCTCCACACAAACATTGTACTATGTGGTCAAAGTATTTATTACGTAAGAAAGTCTAGTAATTTATTTTCTCAACCTGCCAGTTCTTACCTCAATTGTCTAAGTAGTTTAAATTATTATTTTTTGAATATCCTCTATCACTTTCCTAGAATCATTACGTACATCCACCTCACATATAAGCACTATCCATCATGGAACATGAATACTATTCTCAAACAACCTAATTTCTTCTATTTAAGATATTAGAGAGTTCAATTCATCACTCATATCGGTATTTTTTCGTCATGTTGATTGAATCTCATGCACCATCAGATATTTAAATGATATATTTACAGCTGAACAAACAACTTCTATAAAACATTAAAATTTTCCTTTAGTGACAGACTCACTCGGAATGGTATCAACCAATAATTCTCTTGAAATTGGTAAAAAAACATCATCATATGAGTCATCATAATCTAAACCTAGTGCAACACACCCTGAATAACTTTCACATTGAATTGATACATCTTCATCCAGAGGAGTGAGAGTATCAAGTCATACTCTTCCATGTTGATTCTCTTCACCAGCTTGAACTTCCCTTACATAAGGATCCCCCATAATATGGTCAATCCCTGCTACTTTCTCACCTTCATGATGTGGTTTCCTTCTTTCCGGTACTAACTGTGGTATAGTAATTCCCTTATGTTCCACTACATCTTGAACTTCATCATTTTCTCTTCAACAAAAACTTCCTGAGGTTCTTCCAACCTTCCCTAATCGACAATTTCAACCATTTCAACATATCCATCATGATCATCATTATGATGGTAATCATTACTTTTACTTCATTCATAATCATCATTTCTAAGGACATGATCTTCAATTCCATTTCTATTAGAATCTTCTTCACCTTCTTCCTCTTCAATACTATTGTCACTCTCATCATCCTTCACTTCATTCTTCTTTATTATCAAAGCCAATATATTTACTTAAATATTCCACAATTCATGAGAATTAGGTCTCCTAATCTCAATTACCTTCAATTGTGGGATTATTAGAGGTTATGAAATGTGGAGGAATATGAGGTGCAAATAAAAAACCGTTTTGAGCTTACGTGGTGTTGGGATCACTCATATCATCGATAGATGTCCCATGATATCTAACTAGTGTGGGAGGATCCTCTTCTTATTCTGATAAGTAAGAGAATTCCTCATCATATCCTAGACTATGATCATCTATATTCTAAATCCTATTTTGATAGGCCACTATAATGAACATATCATAAATCTTATCTTCATTTATAACCCTTTCTTTCATCCAATGGTTCCAGTTTGTCTTCATCCATTTATAGATCTCTTTACTGAGGTATATCCCACTACACATAGAAAAAAATTCTTCTTCCTCATTAACAAAACCTTTCTCATATAACATAGTTATTATTATCCATGGATAAAAGAGGAAATTGGTTTTTCAAGATGGTTTGATCATTTAATTCTTGTTCAAAACTAGGTATCTGCATTGATTTACCTAAATCTCTTTTCTCAACAGATAAACCAAGTAGACATCATGATAATTCAAGGATGAAAAGTTCCATTTCATGGGAAAAATCTAATGCTGAATAAACTTCATCCAAATTCTATAATCTCCACTCATATCTGTAGAAATGGGTCTCATGTGGTCATCATTATTAGTAAGTTATTGTAAGAGATATTTAAAAAAATATCACTCTCAGGTGGACACGTACGATGATAATCATCAAAAACACCCTAATGAGGGGATTTATGACATTCATCCCATTGTCATGAAGAGAAAGTGATTCTATTGCCATTAAATAGGGACATAATCCATGAAACGTCACTTCAATCCAAGAAGGAACTCTATATTCATGTAAAAATCATGAACTACCTTTGGGTAGAAGGGTCTTACATTATCCGAGAACCACTAATGCCATACCTGATCTTATAGTACCCTAATCAGCAAAGAAGTTCTTTCTAACAACCACTCAGAAAGAGAATATTTTTTTGGAGTTACTAATGGTTCAGTATAGCATGACTCACTGGTCTAGAATATTTGGTTGATTCCCCTTTTTGTTTCCTAATTTTATGAGACTCTTCACCATCTAGAGCTCAATTCACAAGCACCATTCTAACAATTCAGTTTGAACATCATAAAGTGAAAGGTTGGATATGTTATTTTAAAGGTAAATGTGTAGAGTGGATGAAATCAAATTTATATAATTTATGGATTTTGAAATCATAAAATTGTGAAATCATGAACTGAACTCAGCAAAATCCATGAAATAGTGTTTTTTTGTAAAAACAACAAATATATAAAAATAGTGAGTCATTAGTTTCTACATCACCTATTTTCCATATAACTAATAGTAACAGCTTACCAATATTTCAATTTTAGAATGACAGTTGTGTCGACAGGACAACTTTTTCGGCATGACATAACATCGGTATGACCATGTTATCAGTGTAATCATAACATTGTAAACTTCATACTGTAAATGTCATCATAAGATTGTATGTTGTACGTTTCAAGTGTCGGTATGACAACTTCAATAAAAAATATAAATATAATAACAGCATCCCTTCTTAAATATTGGCCATTCCTAACTCATTTCTGATGTAGTTCATTATTTAAATGTTCAATGGATTAAGGAAAAATGATAGAATGTTGATATTAAGTGCCAATTAACTCTATGGTTATATAATGTTTTTGATAATTAGTCTATAAAAATGTTATTCCGTAGATCAATTTGTATTTTCGTACAATGTGAAATAGGATTTGTAGAAATTTTAATAGCACATTTATTATCACAAGGTATAGGGACATGTCTGAATTGATATCTATAATCTTGTAATCTGTGATTCGTCCACATACATTGTGCAAAAAAACTACCAGTAGTTATGTATTCTGCATTATACGTAGATAATAAAACCTAATTTTGTTTCTTACAACACAATGAAACTTGATACTCTCTCAAAATGTGACACGCCAAGAGGTGATTTTTCTATCTAACATGCATCCAAAAAAATAATCATATGAATAACTAACCAAATAAAATGGATATCCTCTTGGAAAGAACACTCAAATGTTGGTAGTAAGTTTGAGGTATTTTAAAGTCCTATTAACAACAAGTAAATGTGATTCTACTGGGTGTTATTGAAAATGTGCACACATGCACACAATAAATATAATATCCTTCCTACTACTAGTTGTATATAGTTAAAATCCAATCATTCCTCTATAAGCGGTTTGATTAACATATTTACCATCTTCAACAAGGTCCGACTAACATGTTGTACTCATCAGAGTGTCTCTACTCTTATTTCTTTCAAATCCAAATATTTTTAAAAGATCCTTAGTAAATTAAATGTGATTCAAAATGATACATTAATTATTTTAAAATATTTTAATTCCAAGAATGAATTTGATTTCACACATTAAACACGTTTCAAATTCCATTTGCATAATCTTTGAAAATTGAACACATAAATAATGTTTATAAAATCCAAAAATAATATCATCTACATAAATTTGAACTACTAAAACATCATTGTATATTCATTATTTAAAAATTTTAGGATCTGAAATATCTTTTGTAAAAAAATTATAAATTAGACAATTGTGGAGCCAATCATACCGGGCTCTTAGATCATGCTTAAAACCATAGAAACCATTAGTTAATTAAAAAAGATTTTAAAAGTTGGGATTTTTAAATCAAGGGTTTGTAAAAAAACATTCATAATTATATAACCATATGAAAATGCACTTTTAAAATCTATTTTATAACTTTTGAAATCTAGATGTGATGTATAGGCATGAAAGATTCTAATAGCCTCATGTCTTGCTACTGGTGAAAATTTTCCCTCATAGTTAATTATTTCTTCATGAGTATAACCTTATGCAACAAATATAGCTTTGTTTCTAACTATGTTTCTAGATTTATATACATTATTACTGAACACCAATTTAGTACCTATATTCATGGTGTATTTGGGTCTCTCTACATGTTTCTAGACTTTTTTCAAACTAATTTAAGACTTATTGCATATCCATCAGCCAAAATTCATCATTGGTAGCATCATTGATTTTGTAAGGTTCAAGATATGAACAATAAGCATGATGTTGAACCATAATTCTCTGAGAAGCTCTATTCTGAATTCCATTTTCTAAATCTCCAATTATAGCATCTAAAGGATGGTTCTTGAGAGTTTTTATTGGTCCAGAAAATGATGGGCTGATCACTTTAGGTTATTAAATAGGTTTGTGGTCATCATTAATAGAATATGGAGAATTTCTAGAAATGGATATTTTAGTAGATTTATTCACAGTATGGTATAAATATTTAGTATTGATTTCCAGGTTTGACATGTCATCCTCAAGATCTTCTAGAGTGGTTTTGGGATCATATAGATCTATCGCATCAAACATGACATGTACATATTTTTTTGACACATTTAGTTCTCTTATTGAAGACTCTAACGAATTTACTACAAATTGAATAAACTAGAAAAATTGCATCATCACTCATGGAGGAAATTTTTTCCAGATTATTCATATTGTTCATAATATAGACGTTGAAACCAAAAACATTGAATTAGTTAACCCTGGAATTTCTATTACTCCACAACTCATAGGGAGTTATTTTAAGGATAGGTCTAATCAAAAATCTATTTATTATATAGCATGTGGTATTGAAGTCTTCTTCCCAAATGTATATAGGTAGGTAATACTCACAATTCATGGTTCTAGAAATTTCTTGTAGATTTCTATGTCTTTTTTCTACAAATCCTCTTTGTTTGGGTGTCCAAGAAGTATAAATGTAATGAAAATAGCCATTTTTTTGCCAAAGGATTCAATCACTTGGTTTTCAAACTCACAGCCATGGTCACTTTATAAGTTTTAAACATCAAAACAACTATGATTTTTTATAGTCTATGTATACTTGGTAAAATGAGAGAAAACATAACTTTTTGAGAAAATAATTTGGTCCTAGTATGTCTAGAGTAATAATCTAAATGAAAATAGACATAGTTCTTCCCACATAGAATATAAACTCTAGAAGGTACAACCAAGTACATGTGAACCAACTCGATATGAAGAGAAGTTGAAACTTAATTCATTTGTTTAAAATAGATTTTGTGTTTTTACCCTATTGACAAGGATTACAAACTTTTTCATTTCAAAAATCATGTTTGGGTTCATCCTTGACCAATACTTTTCTAGTAAGCATGATAATTGAGTGTACATTGTAGTGTCCTAATCTCATAAGCCAAATCCAAAATTCATAATGAAAATAAATCATGAAAGAAAAATTTGGAGGAATTAATGAATCTATGATAACAACATTAACATTTTCATTTCTAAGAGTCGTAAAAACTATCTTATTTTTAGAGTTTAAAAATATGAAAGCATCATTTTCAAATTTAACATTAAAACCATCATAACATAACTGGGAGATACTAAGTAGATTTTATTTTAATCTATCTACAAAAATTATTTTAGTAATTAGAACTGAGTTAGAGTTACTAAACTGGCTAAGGCCAATGATTTTTTCATTAGCATTGTCACCAATGGTGACTTTCACACCATCAATGTTGTTTATGTTCTTGTAACTTGATTAATATCCTATAATGTATCTTGAACATCAATTATCTAGGAACCATATGTTATTATAGTATCACTTTGAATAATATTTTTTTAAAAATAGATTAGACAAGAACATATTTTGGAAACCAAATTTGTATGGTTCTAGTAACAATAATAATAAGATATTTGGGAACCCACATTTTCTTCATGGGTTTCATATAAGAAGTATGTAAAATTTTGAACAACAAAACATTATTTCTTCCAGAAAAACATAAAATAGTATTATATGTTTCATAGCTGGATCTTACAATAACATTTTTAGAACTGGGCATAAAATTGGATTTTCCAAATTTTGATACAAAAAGGGGTTTTTCATATTCATTTTCACAGATTGGAATCCTATTTTAATAGTATACATAGGATCTAATTGTTTACCAATAAGTTCAACTCTAATTTCTTTTCCATTGTTAAATCTCCCATGATCACTTTTTAATTGATCATTAGATAATTTATGTTCATTATTCTCCTTAAGAAGTTTAGAATTTTTAACCTTTTCTACTTCTAGTTTTGATTTAATAGTTGTATCCAAAACATTCTATTTCATTAAATACTTCTATTTATCATTTAATTCATTACATTTGTATTCTATCATTTTTCAATATTCATACTTTTCCTCATTTGTCATATTTTCAAAATCACATACATCTCCATAATATTAAGAATTATGATCAAGATAGTTTAATGTTACCATAGATGTGATTGTAAGGAAACACATATTTTATTTATCATCCTATTTATCATGAGATGATTCAGAGTTACTTAAGATGTCCTTAGAAGCACTCAATGTTTCCTTTATGGCCTTTGTATACATTTTTTCCTTATCATCATACTTATTCTTGTACATTATCTAGGGATAGACTTCCTTTACAAGTTTATATCTCTTACATTCATAGAATATTATTTCACTAGATGTATCATATTTCATTTAATCCTTTTTCTTATGGCCCTTGTGATCATACTTACCTTTGTAGTTGGGATTTATAAATAATTTCATATTTTTAAAAAATTTATTAAACCTTATGGATATTGGAGCCATATCTTCATTTCTTTCGGTTGATTGTTGTTCCTCACTTGAACATTCAATTTAACCTTAAACTTTTCCTTTCTTCTTGTAGGTGACATATTAGAATGAAATATATTTTCTTTCGGGTTCATCATCCTCTTATTTTTTGGCTTTTACTTCTTTCTAAAATATCTTCAACTTTCTTACCACCTCTTTTGAAGGAAACATGATGATGTCATGTGATTCTCCAATTGATGAAAAGGTTCTTCTCCATCTATCCGGTAAGAATATGACTATTCTCATGATTTTATCATTGGTTGTATCATCCCTTCCTAGAGAGATCACAATATTCACAATTTTATTAAACATGAGTTATATGTCAGAAATATTTTCATCAGGCGTCATATTAAAGTCACAATTTTTAATAGTATATGTGTTATGTTTCATTTCCATAAAACTATAGGTTCCTTCATGTGAAATAGATAATGTTTCCCAAATTTCATGGGATGTTTTACATGCAGAAATTCTATTAATCACTTCATCGCCTAAATAACTATATAGTGAATTCATGGTTTGAAAATATTTTTATAGTTATCCCTAGTTGTGTCATCACAATTACCTGAATCAGTAGATGGAATCTAATATTTATCTAAAATTGATGACAAAATCTCAAAACTCGTTCTTTCTAGGTGCATTTTATTTTAATTTTCCATTGTGTATAATTTTATTCATTAAATAACGGAGGCACGTTTATAGCAGAACCTTCGAATATATTATCCATGATGATGGAATGGGATTTTAAATAACAATAATTTTAGAACTAACAGAAATATAAAAATCATAAAAATAAAAATAAAATCATAATAGAGAAATATTTTAAAGCAGATTTATAATTTGAAAAAAACAACATGAAATTAACCTCGGATACCATATTTTTGTCAGAGTAAGGCACTCACGATGGGGGGGGGGGTAATTTGAGTTCTTATAAAAAATTTCATTTAAAAAGGTTATTGAAATGATTCCCCCAATATAAAAAAAATCATGCCAGTTAACCCAGGTAGTAAAATTATAATAGCTCGACTGTTAAAGTAGTTTCTCAGAAGATTGATTAATTCCCAGTTATGATAATATGATATATTGATACAACATTATAATCTTCTGTAATAATGAAAAATAGTTATAAATACTATCCATGACTAAAAATCAATATAAAAATTAGATTTCTAAAAAACGAGTTAATAATTATAAAGATTAAAATGAAAAACACCTTAGATTTAAAATAATAAGTTTAGTCTTATGTAGAGACTTACTCCTCTACACTTAGTGATCACCTTCTACCAAGAAATCAATAAAGACAATGATTTTGATCAAAAACCTAGATTAGGGTTATATAAAGTACCCCAGACTGTCTTGGTTACAAGACCACTACCATAGTTCTATGTGGGAACAGAAAATACAATCATATCACATATGACCTCTTCCACAGTTCTATGTGGGATATACAAGTTTGAAGTGATAGTTGTATGTGAATATCTAGTATACTCCAGTTTTGTTAATGAGCCTATTTTTGTTTTTAGAACAATCTCACACACTACTCAGAAGTTTAGTAAAATAGTACAGAATAGAGTAGTATATAAAAAAAATTATTAAAATGATCTGGGTGTTATTTTATTAAGCTCCATGTTCATCGATTTATCATAGTTGAATGTAGAGTCCTCTTCTGGAAACAGACACTAAAAATAGTGCGTTTTGAAGCTTTCTGTTCTGTCTTCTAGGAGGGTGAAATGTTCCAATCCTTCAGTTTAGTTGGATGCTACATAGGTGATGGTAAATTGATGAACAATATTTATCTAGTTCCCAACAAGTAGGAATAATGATTTCCACATATGTTCTTCTTTTCTGTATATTACTCGTTGGGGTACACTTGTATATTCTTGTGTATAGATGTCTTCGTTTGTGTGCCTCTTTAATTATCTTTTCAATATATATATATATATATATATATTATTCTATCCTGACAATGTTCATGTTTGAGGTAGATACAGAACCACATATTTCTGACAGCCTCATTTTAGATATTTATAAAAAAATTAAATTAATCTAGTGCATTAAAATACTCATAATATGATCTTTAGAAGTAATTTTAAATAAAATAAATTTCAAATAGTCTATTTGTGAGTCCTCAATAATTTTATCGTTTAATAGGTGACTCATTCCATCTATGGGTCACTCTGTCAGACTTTCCATGCATCAGTGACTCATCTTAACCGACAGTGATTCCTTGCATTGGTAGAGACATGTGTCGGTAGGTCAGTTACATCGGTAAGTCCTTGTGTCTGTAGGTTAATTGCACTAATGGTGATAAATTCAGTAAGTAATTGTATTGATTACAATGTTAGTCATTCACTGTATTGGTATCTCCATGTGTCGGCAGCACCATTCATCAGTAGGTCAATTGAGCTGTTCGTGACTCCTTTGTACTATTAGTGTCTCATTCTTTTTGTCGGTGTCAGTATGTATTCTCAGAAATATTTTTTCTTGGACTATCATACAAAAAAGTATTGTAAAATTTATCAATTTATATGTGATCATAGATAAGAATAATTTCACATATTTATTCTTAAATAATCATGATTTAAATGTTTATGCACGATTAATAGTAATTGACAAGATTTGTGACTACTAAAATCATTAATACAAGAGAGGGTGGACAACAATCTTCTATGGTCTAACATAAATAAATGAAATAATAATTATGATTTTAAATTTTATGAATGAAAAAGAGAAGGAAATATCATATATTATTTTCCACAGCATAAAAGAAAATATAGAAATGAAAGAAAATATTTAATCAAATCAGAATATTTTTACGATAAAAAGTGGAGGAAATTATTGAATGCTATTGATTATTGGAGTTATAGTGGTTGATATTATATAATTATTCTTTAGATAATGAAATTTTGAGATAGTGGAATATTGGTCTATATGGATGAATACCTTTTGAAAATAAATGTATCATGACTAAGGTACACACTTATTATTCTATAAAAAATGTATGTGAGTGAAACCTATCCAAATGAGAAATATTATATTTATTCTAATGATGAAACATCATCAGTAAAAGATAATGTCATACCTTCATATGATAATGAATCTAGATTTTCTAAATTTCATGGAAATGAAAATTTAATGTTTGTAGGAATCATGAAAAAAGAAAATACTAGAATAAATGGTAAGAAAAAAGAAATATCACATCATTCAAAGGCTCATGATAAGAAAACCATTGAAGTTGATTCTATTTTTAAGATACATAAAATACTAATTCTGAGAGGGATAATATTTCTAAAGATTTTGGAATACTTATTTCTGAGTTAAAATTTTAAAAAGACAAATCACTTCTAAAAATAATTAATTATGATGATAAAAATTTTTTATCAAAAAAATATATGATATTTTTTCCCAAAAGAATCTATTATCAATGTTTAATTTAGGGATAGTAAATTTTTATAAGATGTATCAACTATATATACCTTATGGTATTAGTTCAATAATGGGTTATTTTTATTCAAAACATGGTTTTAATAACATTTATTTTGGTCTAAAAAGTGAACCCTCTTAAACTAAATGTCAATCTGAAGGTCATAAGGATAAAAATTGTTCTTTACTTAAAATTCAATTCCTAGGGTTCCAAAACACTATTTTTACAAACAAATGTGGATTCATCAAATATTGCTTTATATCATTTCCGGACCTAAGATGGTTTGATTTTAAAAAGTCTGAGTTATTAGTTATCAATAATATAAAGGAAATACCAAAAAAATTACATGGTACATGGATAGTGGTTGTTCATATCACGCAACTATTAAGAAATACATCTTTGACAATTTTAGCACAGTGAATGGTTGAAGTGTTAATTTTGGAGATAATTCTCATGGAAAAACCATTGGAAAATGAAATATTAATTATCTTTAAAAAACATTAATTTCAATTTTTTTGATAATGGTCATAAGAACAACCTTATAATCATAAGTAAATTATGTGATGAGGGTTTAATTGTGAATTTGATGAATGTAAAACTTATAGTACAAAATTACAAGGATGAATTAATTCTTTTTCCCGTTCTGCATGAGAATGTATATTCACTAATCATAGGGGGACATATGACCCAAGACATACCATGAGTTAGGGCATAAAAAGATCGACCGTGTTATAGAATATATTGTTAGTACACCATTACATTAGTAACGTATGTTAATTGACTATGAACAATATTTTTAAATATATATTGAAACATATATTTTATTCTTCAAATGTTTGGGATCCTAATCAACATGATAAGAAACATAAGTCCGGTTTAAAATCTATTAGTGAAATTTCACCTTATCATGCACTCTAGTTAGTACACATGGATTTATTTGGTCTGACACAAATTGGGGCTCATAATGGAATGTTATATGTATTATTTAAGTTCATTATTACACTTTATATACATGGTTCTATTTTCTAGAATATAAATCTAATGTTTTTTGTTATTTTAAAACATATATACCCAAAGTTAAAAGTGATAAAAATATTACTCTAATAACATTTGATAGTGTTCTTGGGGGAGAATTTATAAATTAGGATTTTTATACATTTTTTTGTAATAATGTCATTACACATTACTTTTCAGCTCCATGAACTGAAAAAAAATGGTGCCATTGAGAGATGAAATCATAGCCTTCATGAAATTAAAAGAACCAAGATGAGTTAATACTCAATTGATAATAATTATTGTGATGAAGTAGTTTGTACATAGTTTTATAATATAATTCATGTTTTAATTCATCCTTTTTTTAATAAAACCCTTTATGAATTGTTTACAGGATAAAACCAAATGTTTCACACTTTAGAGTATTTTATGAAATGTTTTAATTTTGAATACAATATATAATTTACACTAATTCACACCCAAATCTCATGAATTTAAATTCATTGTTTATTCATTTACTTGTAAGTAATAATGTATTTTTAATAAAAATTCATGTACTATTAAAGACACAAAACATTTAAAAATTTATCAAACTGATCATTTTGTTTTTAAAAAAACCCTACTAATATCCTCAGATGTGTTTTCCAAAATTAATTAGCAATATTATTGGGAAGGTTATTCTAATAATGAAAATACTCAAGAAATTATTTTTGAATTATTTACCCATGATGATTTCTACGTTACGTTTATGAACATGTTCCAAACCCAATTCAATAGTTTCTTTAGAATTATACTAGTGATGGTATAATTGATGTTGTTAATCATCCTGTTAGTACCAGATGATCCTTAATATATTATTTACAACATATATCACTTTATTATCAATTTGTGACTAAAAATCCTAATAAATATTATATGTGATATTTATTAGATTAAATCAATGCCAGATGAGAGAAATGAATTAAAAAAAGAATAATGTATGTACCTCAATTGAAAGACATAATGTAACCTCTGTAATTTCTTTAAAAACAAGTTTCAAAAACAAATGAGATGAAAATAGAATAATCATTATAAATAAAGAAAGACTTATTACCAAAGGTTATAATTAACAAGAGGGGATCAACTATAATGACACATATGATCTAGTTTTTAGAATTGAATATATTCATATTCAATTAGACTTTTTATAATTCTTCAATATAAAAATATTAAAAAGGATATAAAATGTTCTTTCCTAAATGGATTGGTTCTACAGAAATATTATTTTTACAAATTCGTACTTTGAGGATAAAAAACATCATGAATATCTTTTTAAACATTCCAATTCTTTATATGGACATAAACAAGCCCACATATCTTAGTATTTTAGATTAATATTATTTTTGTTACCAAAAAAATCTGTTAAGGGAAACCCTAATCCAACTCTTTTTATAAATAATGAAGAGAAAAAAATTATGATTCCTCAAATATATATATGATATTATATTCATAAAAACTCAAATATAATTAACAGATTCATTTTTGAATCTTATAAAATATGAGTTTGAGTGGAGTATTATAGGTCTGTTAACATTTTTTCAAAGTTTTTAAATCTCTCAAAACCAGAACGTATTTATATATATTAAATAATTATATTAAATATTTTCTTAAACGGTACCAATACAACAACAATAGAAGTCTTAGTACTCCAATTAGTACATTAAATACATTTGATCATGATGAATTTGGGAAACCAGTTGATCAAACAAATTTTAGAGGTATAACAGGGCATATAATATAATTAATTGAATGATTCCTTGACATAATGTTTTGGTAATGATAATGTTCAATGGCTCAATAAAATAAAAATGAATCCCATAATAATGTAGCTGAATGATAATTTCATTACTAAATGGGATCTATATATTTAAGACTTTTTTATAATTCAAGAAATTTTTTGGAATTTAATTGAATTTCATATGATGGTTTTTTTTGTCGTAGGTTGGAATGGAAAAGTACATCTGGAACATGTAATATTTTAGGAGATTAATTAGTTTCATAGTCTAGTAAGAAAAAACAGTATCACATTCCGCAGTTAAAGCTAAACACTTGCAAGATGGATTTTTTTGTGCTTAGGTATTTTTTAGGCAACACACACTTACTGACTATGGAATTACTTTAAAAAAAATACATTGTGATAAAACAAGTTCCATTTTCCTAAGTAAACTCCTTGCACACCATTCTCATGAAAAACAAAAATATATTAAGAATCCCATCCTTTTGGATCTCACATAAAATGGGGATATAATTTTACAATTCAATGTAGCAAAATAAAATCTTACTGATATTTTTAGAAAACCATTACATTCTGATAAATTTTAATACATAAAATATAAGCTATTAATTATCAATGTGATGTAAACAGTCAGATATACTTCTTGTTTTAATAATATCCTTACATTATGTTTCTAATTCTCATAGGTGGAGTACATATGATTTATTTTTTAAAAACTTGTAGTATTTTTAAATATTATTTTTATTGAAAAAAATCATTGTAAAAAATCATTATGGAATGACGTATTTTTTAATAAAATTTAAAAATTAGTCCTAATTTAATTTCATTCAGAAATAAAAATACAATCATATTTTAATTTCTCCTCAGTTTTGAAAAATTAATCAGGTTTGGGTTTCCCTTTTGAATATAAATACCATAGAATGAAGTCGGATTTAGAAAGTGCTCATATGGAATTTTTAATAGGACATCCAAAAATAATCTTTTTCACAATTTATTTAGAAATAATATCGTAATAATGTT
Organism: Viscum album; assembly: GCA_963277665.1. NCBI lineage: Eukaryota > Viridiplantae > Streptophyta > Magnoliopsida > Santalales > Viscaceae > Viscum > Viscum album. The sequence goes on from OY728164.1 coordinate 2,036,311,584, forward strand.
TTTTTACAATCGCAATATATTTTGTTTCAAAAAAATAATGAATGAATGTTCACATTAGTATTTCCACTTCGGAAGGTATTTTTTAATATTTTTTAATATAAATAATATTTAATTCTAATTAGACTTGGTCTGATTTTTTGTTATCCTTAATGAAGTTTTTAGATATTATTTTATCTTTCTCAATGATATTCACATAAAATTATAATTTTTTCATATTTTATCATATTCACCCAATATGATATTATATTTTTTTCAATCTCAAGACGTTTTTTAAATGTATTTCTCTGAATAAAATCTCAATTGTTAGTATAAAAAAGTTAAATTCCAGACAGTAGATCTATTTGGAATCTAAAATTTATCTAACATGTTTCCTTTATAAATAGGACCACCCCCATCCCACATCTCTTTACTCAGAGTTCTCATCATGATGAACTGTAGAGCTAAGATCTCTGAATCTATTTATATTCATGTTTGCTTCCCCTTTAACCGCCACATATGTGATGCCTCTAACAAAAGATTTAAAAATTGTTCAGTTTTATGAATATTCTTAGCCTCTAGATCATTTTTTGAAGGTATTATTTTTCATTGACGAGAATAATTTAGTTTAAATGATGTTAATCACTATGTTTAGATAAATATTGTTCAAACTGTGATTTTTTTTTGGATTTTTGACGAATTCAATGACTTCACCAAAATTTTAATGCAAGATGGAAATGTCACAATTTATATCAATGTTTATGATAAAAATTATAAGATTTCCCATAGATATACCACTAATATTCAATTAATATCTGTTGAATTAGATGGGGTTTCCACATCTCACATGTTACTCGAGTATAAGTGTACCTTCCTAAAAGGGATGATGGAAATGTAAATGATTAAATTAGACAATGATCCTAGAAATATCATTCATTTAATCCCAGATCATATTGTTTTAGAATCTATGATGAAAGGATTTCTTATTCTAGGATTAGAAGATATAGATACTCTCAACGTATCTAATGTTTTCATATTGGAAAACCTTATTTACATGAGAACGATATTTTTCACAAAAGGGTACTTGAGGAAATGGAGAGTGACTCATCAGGCATAGCGCTAAAGGTGTATCTGAAGAACCCTAATCTTCAATTAATTTAATGACCCCAAATTTCTCTTCAAATACCCTTTGTGATAATGGAATCAATTAACCCAGAGTGGGAATGATATATTTCAATCAGATAAGTAAATGTTAATGTGAAGGATGATATCATGGAGGAGAACTATAATCGTTCTTCTGCAGATTGATCTATAGGTATATTATTCATTGAAGAACTTAAAGGCATGGAAATACAGAAAGTATCCTCGTAGAAGCATCCCATTTCTAGAAATTTGATGATAGAGGATTCCTGGTTTGCATTTACCCCAACACATTATAAAAACACATACAATTTTTCGTATTCTCTATTATGGGGTGTATCTCATATCTAAAAGGTGACCATCCATGGAGATATCTTGAACTTCTACCTCATATTGCACACTCTTGGTGTATCTCAAATTGGAAACTAATACCACTATGTAAAGGTTTTGTATATACTATTAAAATCACAGGATTTTCATAATAATTTGTGAAAGACTGTAAATATTAATTTTAAGTCGGGTTTCCATGGATTATTAAATTGGGACTATGACATTAACCCACATATTCCTAGGAAGACCATAGAAAAATTTGGGTTAAATTTAATGTTATAAATTGGTTCATTGGGAATACCAAAATATTGAGTGACATAGTTTCTTACATTGCTTCTCCACAAAAAATTGGCCAAAACCTTAAATAATGAATTGGGTCTACTTTCGATAGTGATGGTTGACATTAATTTAGATTCATATATTACTAATACAATTATATTCTGAGATAATGACTATAAAACTAAACAGAAGAATTTAGTTTGAGAGAAAACCTCCCTTTTATGTGCTTTTTAAGATTATTGGTCACTCAATCTCTAATTTTTGGGTGGTTATGAATCAACTTAATCAACAAAATGAGAATAAATGGATGTAAATGAGGAAAAATAATATATATAAGGCCCCAATGGTGGAGATCCATGAAAACTCTAAAATGAATTATGAAATATTGGTTAAAAATTCATATATTGTCCCCTCTAGAGGGAAATTTGGGTAAATCATAGATAGACATAGCTGAGGAGGAAGATACTATTTCTATATAACACTACCTCTTATAAGAATTAAAAAATATGTTTATGGATACTATTAAAAAACCAATCATGTCCTTGAGGTTTTATAAGATGGTACCTCCATGAACTCTAGGAACTCTTATGCGCAGTTTTAATCCTCTATTATAAGAAATTTCACTGAATCATGTTGCAATGGGGAAAACCCTACGATCCCCACTAGAAAAATAGTGGGTGAGTCCACAGCCTTTGCTTTGGAAACTCTCTTGATGCATGAAATATCTAGTGGGTATGGACCTATTACGCCAGGTGTGGAGAATGAGGTGAGCCCTTCTTAGATGGTCTCATTCCCTATTTCCATCAAATTCTCTAAATATGGTGTCCAGGCTGATGGTCATATGTTTTCCGCTATAAAAAACTATAGGTGAGTCCAATCCTTCAGTTGTATCCACTGTTCAGATACAAAAGTCCTTCAGTATGAATACACATATTACACCGGGTGTGTAGGATGATGTAAACTCCATTACACCTTCAGCAATGGGTGTTGTCATGATGTATGGAACACCTGTTATGGATATGCATAAGAAAAAGGGTTTGGAAGAGACCCAAAATCAACACACAACAGATTCTATGAAGATTATAGGTCCATGTATTTATAATATGAGAAATTTTTTTAATCATGAAAAGCCTACTATAAATGACTCGGGTACACCCAATATTTTTCTTAATAGCCATTCTATAAGTGGTTATCAAACTACGGATAATAATGTTACTACTTTGTATTCTATGAATCTGATTATTATTCATAATTATGGTCATTATGACATTATTAAAAAGTATTTAGTGGATTCACTAATGAATACCTCATTTCATGAATCTCTCAAAGATAATGCTAATATAGGTATTCCAGACATCCCCTACTACTTTTAAAAGTGAACAGAAGTATAATACTAGCCCAAACGATGCTAAAACGTTTTGAAGATCCCCTAGTTAAAAGGGCTCAGGGAACAAAAATATGTAGTTCTAACTCCAAATCTTGGTTTAAATGATGATTCTTATTTGGAATTTTGGGTTATTCCCAACATTGACACATTTACTATGTTAAAAATAATTATTTTCCCTCATCATCCAAATTTGTTTTCTATTACTAAGCCGAAAATTATTCTTTCCTCTATGTACTCTCATTTGTGTCGGCACCATTATTTTTTTATTGGTGAATCCAAAAAATCCTCTTATGTTGAATACCTTTGTATATTTTCGCACTCATTATTACAAGATGTTAATGTTTTTAATGTTTCTGAGAAAATCATTACTTGTGATTTTTTAATTTTTGGCACTCTCTTATTCTAATCTATTTTTATGAAAAGGATAGACATCAAGACATGATGGATCATTAGAATGACCATACTTATTTAGGTACTAATATTATTACTCCGTGGTTTATGATTGAGAAAATTAATGCAATTCTTAACTCAAGTGAAAAAATTGGTCCATCGCATACTGCTATTTCCTTTATATACTTTAAGACATCTATATAATATTACGCTATTTATGAAATTAAACATAATAATGCAAAATATACATGGCATAGTAGGCATTACAATAGGGTGATCACCTCCAAGATGGATAGATCCATCATGTATTTCACTACTTTAGACAAATGGGACACTATTCCTAACACCAAACGTCATACGCATAAATCTAACCACAATACCATTATTTTCAATGTATCCATGAAAAATATGAAACTATTTCTTCCATTAATGTTTGATAAGTTTTGGTTTTGGAATGTTGTATTCACAGATATCATCAAAAACATTTGGTCTTCTACGTCACAAAAAAATAATTCCATTTATTTTCTTGTTAAGTTAAAATATCTAAAATTGAATCTCGAAGGTTGGTGCAGTTCTAAAGCCAAATAATTTAATGCGTACATCCTTCTACCTGAGGATGATCTTAACCAGCTTCAAAATAATAACACTATCATTGACTTTAGCATTGATATGACCCATCAAACGAACCTGTTGGTAATACTAAAATCTTTTCACACCTTTAAGGAGAACATGAGGAAATATGGTTTTAAGGATAATTTGATACCTAATTGTTACAGAAATAATGAATTATATAAATCACTTCAAAGATTTAGGAAAGCTTGTAGATGAATATCTTCACTAAATTATGTGGAAAACCTATTAGACAATGAAGATGATATTTCTAATCATATTATGACATACTTGGAATCCTTTTTTAATGTTCCTAATTATAGAAAATTATCGTTACTTGTGGTTATTCTGATGGTGGTCAATGATGAAGATAACACTTTTCTTCTAAAAATCCCTCTTTATTGTGAAATTAAAGACACTATATTTATTTTCAATCTAGTCTTTTCTCAGAGTCCCGATGGTTTTAATAATGTTTTCTTCCAGCATTATTTTACCATTATTAATTTTTATGTTTGTAAGATTTTAAAATCATTCTTCTCTAATGGTGTCTTTCCTTATAATCTTAATTCCAAATTTCATTTTTTAATTCTAAAATTGAAAAATTATTCTGGCGTTCATTTGGTTATACCCATTTCTCTTGTAAACACCATTTACAAAACCATACCTATTATCATAGCAAATATACTTTCATATACGACATAAAAAATTATCTTCTAGAACCAATTTGGGGTTGTTAAGGGTAGATCCATTAAATATTTCAGTTTCCTTTCCTATGAGTATATCAACACTTTAATCAAAGATAACAGAAGAGGTAATATTTTCATTATTATTTACATTATAAAAGCTTTCAATACCATGGATTGTAGATTTATCATCAAAGACATTCAAGGTTTAGGTTTTAGTGATTCCTATATCACAACAATTAGAACCCTGTTCAATGTGAATTATACTTCAATTATGGTCAACAACTCTCCCATGGGATATTTCAAATGAACCAATGGTGTTAGGAAAGGAAACCCTCTCTCTTCCATTATTGTCTATATTATGAATGACTATATTTTCCGCCAGTTCACTCGTCTTATGGATCCATCCAAACATAATCCTATTCATGTTTAGCATAATGTAAATTCTCATACACACCAATTATATGTTGATGATACCATAATTGTCATAGAATGTGATAAATGAAATAATAGAAACATAAAAAAATCTCTCTCTCACTATGAATAGGTTTCTGGTCAATCCATTAGTTTTAAAAAATCATTTTTCTTCATTGGGAAAAGATGTTCTACTAATAGGAAATTTAAAATCATCAGTGACATTGGCATAAAATAATTTTCTTTTCCTTTTATTTGTCTTTATTTTCCATTTTTTGGGGTAGACCCAAGTCTTTTCACTTATCTAAAATATTTGATCTTGTTATTAATCAGTTATCTTCATGGAGAGGTAAATCTTTATATATGTAAGGCATAATATGCATTGTGAAATATAATATTGTTTATAAAATGGTTTACACGATGAGGGTATATAAATGGCTTTTTTGATTTATAAAATAAATGAATACCTCAATAAAAAAACATATTTGGACATGAATCACTCAAAAAAGAAAAAATGTTACCATCCCCTGGTTGACTTATTGTAAAACTAACGATAAGGGTGATATTTGAATAAAAAATCATAAGTACCATAATGAGGCCCTTCATGCGAGACTCACATGGAACCTCCTATAAAATAAATCTACTTTTTTTTATTTTCATAGAAATATATTTCCTGACAAACATAAGGGAAAAATTTTTATTTACCTCAAATATTATATCGGGCCTTCTATTAAGAAATATTTTTCCAACATTATGAATAATTTCAGATTGGTAGTCTCCAAGGACTCCTTCTTAAATATTTAGTTAGATAACTAGACTGGGACTCCCTTAATTTCTATTATTCATTATGATCAAACCCTTAATAGTACCAACTATTCAATTAAGGATATACTAAATTCTGAATATGATCATCTCTCTAAAATCATTATTCACATCATTGAAACCTACTATTTCTCAAACAGTAAGGATTTTTTTATTTTGGAGCCTGCTAAAAATGGAATGCCTAACTAAATTTTTTTCCAATATTTATTTCTATAACATTGAAAGTGATTTTTTGGATAAATTTTCTTGACAAATCATGAATAAAGCCTTCAGGATCCACTCAAATTTGTATCCTTTCTCCCCACAGAGTTCCCAAATATAGATGTCTTTAATCATTTGGAAATCCAATTTTCTCTAAATTTAGACTTGAAATCCAACAATGAGAAGACACTAATCATCCCTTTATTTCTTGTTCCTCTAAATCTACTATTTGGAACTATATTTTTGACATTGATACTTCAGATTGTTTATTCCTGACTCTGTCATCTCCCAACTAATGAGTTATGTAAAAATGGAATATTCTCACAAAATTACGAACCCTTTCCTTGATGTTGTTTTACATATCCATCACGTGATCTAGTCTGATAGAAACACTAATATTCATAACAATTACTCATGTCGTCATAATACAAGTATGATACATATCCTTGTTTCCATACAAAAGGTTGCATCAATACAAATGAGACATTGCAACAACATTTTTGATGAATTTATAATTTTGCGTCATTTTTTGATTGATGGTGAGTTTTTCCAACCTCATCTCACATTTGATGTATTCTAGAGAGATTAATTTCCATGTTTGATTAATGAAAATTTTGATGGTGCCTCTAAAGTAAATCCAAGTCTTGCAGGTTGGGGTGCTATCTTCAGGAATCTCATTTGACATATCCTTAGATGATTTTTTGGTAACTACATCATTTCATATTCTATGGAGGCCAAAAATTTGATTATGATATATAGAATTTCTTTTTCAAGTATCATAGAGGGAACACTATATTTATTGAAATTCATTCAACTGCCATTGTGCAAGTGATTTGGAATGATGTGACACATCCTGTATAGCCAATTACTACTCATTGGATGGATGACACCCACTCACATCTCAACATAAAATACTTCATCCCTCATATTTATTATGAACATATATGGTTTCTGATGGCCGTTCTTACATGGGATTAAATAAATATGTCAGATCGATCAATGATCTCCTTGCTAATCATCTCCCTCTTTATGATAAGGCTTGAAATATGATTCCATTTTTTAGACTCATGTAACATATTTATTTTTTAATATGTATGTCTCGGTCATTTGGAAAAGGAACCATCCTCCAAAAAAACATGATCAATTTAATCCATTTTGGATTTATTCTTTTACATATGAAAAATATATATTTGAAGTCTCTCAATTATCAGGTTCTCATTTTTTATGGTTAAATTTGAAATATGATTGTAATAACCCAAGATTTTATATGATATATTCTTTTTAATTTCATTCATATCTTTTGTTGTACGATACACCAAGATTATCTTGCGCTATACGCAACACCGTATTAGCTTGCAGTATACACAACACTATTCTTAGATATTGTTACACACAATTTCAAGTTTGTTTGATAATAGTATTTCTACGCAACATTGAGTATATATATATATATATATTCAATGTATAAATGAAAAAAATGGTTGGATTCTGTTATAACGAAACAACAAAGGAGTCTTACACTTTACACAACCCTGACTTGGCTTGCATTACACGCAATCACGACCTTCTTCGATAGCGTGTGTTGTACGCAATACCGTGTTTTACTAAACAACGATATGTTATTATAATATTATTATGAACTATCCATTATGAATATTATTAACTATATTTTGAATTTTATGACATTATTATTCATCTTACACATTTTTTAGAACATGGTATAAGAACAAAATAAATTTTTCGGGTAAAATAAGTATTTTTAAAAAAATGCAGATTTGCCGCCTTTTGATGGCTTACCAACTTTAAATCTAGTTTTTGACATGTTTATAAGTTTAATATTACAAAATAAAATTATTCTTTGAATCAGGATATAAAAATTTACCTTGGATAAATTTTTCATATTATTCTGATAACTTTCATATTTTAATGAATAGTAAAAACACGCTATATTTTAATTAAGAAAAACAAATTTCATCGTAATAACTTATGTGGTTAAATTATAATATTTAATGGTTTTAAATTATAAATAGAATATATTTTTACCATTTAATGTAATTTATGTCATTATCATTGATTTTACCTTGAATTCGTAGGTTAAATCAATTCAATCTTTTGCAATGTTTTAAAGAAAAACCCTTTTTCTTTCAACAACAGGATTAATTTTAATTTAATTTCTGCAACATTTGTGTATTGAATTTGGAATCAGTGGGTCCAAATTATGTTAATAAGCCACTTTTTATTTTTGAGAATTATGAATAGTAACTACGGTAAATTTTATTTACCATAGTTAAAGGTAAATCGGGTAATTAAGGGTAAATATAATATAATGAAATTACCCTAAGACATGCCAAAATTCTATTGGATGGATAAAAGTAGACCCATATCACTTAAGAGTCGGATTAGAATCATTTAATGGACTTTGTTCCATCAAAATAACTTAATTATTATTAAAACCAAAGAAAGTGACAACATGTCACTCTCTTAAATTTTATAAGTATAATAATTTTAATTTAGTAATAAACATCATAAAACATAAAACATGAATAGTATCCATCAATATAATAAAATTATCTATATCATGATAATTTATTTAGAATTTTTAGGGATTAAATAATTGTCATTAATGGTGATGCATTAATGATGCTGAAATTATTTATTATGTGAAAAATCAGTAATATTGTTTTTATTGGAATAATAATACCTGTTACAAGTCCCACAAACCTGAAAAAAACTTATTGGTAGTGTATATATATACAATAATCATCCAATGACCTAATATATAACCTTTTGGAGTCTTATAAAAGTGATTAGGACACTTATATTATTTTATTTTAAATGATTCCAATGTTGTCACCTTCATAATTTAATAAATAAAAAAATTTACATATTGTGATTTTAAGATGATAAATTCGAGTAAAAGTATTATTTTGAAATTTAATAGATTTATCTTCATCATAGGAGTTTATTTTAAATTTTTATGCAAAAAAATAAATATATTAAATAATTATTAAAAATGTAGTAGTAATTATTTTATTAATAGATAAACCAAATAAATGGTTTTAATAATAATAAAATAAATATCATATGAACTATTTATTGTTCTCCAATAATTTTCTAGACACATATGGCCTTTTATTAATCTATTTATGATTTTAGTTCGAACATATATTCTGTATATATTTTATTTAAATTCATATAAAACAATAGTGTCAAAATTGATACTACTGGTATTTTATAAAAATTACATATAATAAAATTGTTTAAATGCCAAAAAAATATTTAAAAATTATAAATTTAAATTTATATGGTCTAAAATGTTATAAAGTATCCAATTATGGACAATTCACAACAAATAAGTAATTGTTTGTTATAATTTAAAATTTAGAATGTTATTACCACAAATAAAATTAAATTGATTAAGTAAGGACAAATCAAGTTGATAATTTTTAAATTATTTTCTAACATGTCAAAATTTTATTGGTTGATAAGATTACAACCCTATATAATTTTATATTTGAATATGAGTCATTTTTGGACTTTTTGAATTCGGGTTAGATTTATTATAAATTAATATTTTTAAGAATTCCAAAGGTGCCCCTCTCCTCCCTTATAAAAGGGCACCTCCTCCCTCTCTTCCTCACACCACATTGAGCCTTTAATCTCGGGAAGACCCTGAAAAATTATCTTCTCCACTTCCCTAGAAACATCATAGAGGTCTTTGTTTTCTTCAAAGACCAATTTTAGTGCCCTAAGAGCAGGTCTCAAAGAGGCGCTTTAAAGAAGATGTAATGTCCATTACCGATTCTTTCAACTTTATTTCTTCTTCAACTTCTTCTTTTTTTAGTTGTTTCATTATGAGGTAATAACATAAGTATCAATAATATAATTATATGTTATTAAATGTATGAAACAACCATATTTCACCATCTATCCATCCAATGGAAAACAAAATCACTGTGCGTGCGTACGTACGGAATACGGTCTCCACGCCGTGGTGTAATCTATTTTCCACCACCACCTTACATGGATGGGTATAAGGTTGAAAGTAATGAATATATATGATTATTGTAAATTGATATTGATTATTTAATATTATACATACACATTAATACAATTCCATGGTCTTGGGAGTGATATCATCGCTCGTGCGTACGTACGGACTACCGTCTCCACGACGCGATGAGATTCAATCTCCATGTTAACCATTCATGAATGATTATAAAGTATATATAATGAATAATAATGAAATATATTACATAATAATGATACTAGATCTATGTATATATATATATATATGTATGTCATTTACTTAATTCCATTCAATTCAAAACGGAAACGAAAACATCGTTCATGCGTACGTACGACCTACCGTCTCCATGAACTGTGTATTTCATTCCTTTTATCGATCTATAATATATATGTATATGATGAATATATATTATATATAAATCATGTTTTACATTATGGAATTTTTTAAATCAATATATAATTAATAATATCAAGTACGACAAGTCGAAACACATACGATAAATAAAATGATTTTACCCAAAACACTGCTTTAACATGGAATTTACAAAAGAACATGTAAAATGAAGTCATAAGTGAAACATATATGATATCATAACAATGAATAAGTTTCTGTAATAATTCAATGACATTATTTAAATCATTATACAGGAGTTTCAGATATGTATGAAGCATATCGGACCTAAGGTAAGGGACAACTTTTCCAATCTCATTTTTATCTGAGATTTCTTATAAGTAAGTATTTACTGGGGATATTATTATCATCCTTGTATAGGTTTTATAAAAAAAATTCATGTTTGTTTAATGTCCTTTTTTACCCATTTTTGACTTTTACTACATGGAATGTAAGGAATATTTCTTTTTCTACGTTACGAGGTACTTTTTTGACTTTTCCAGCAAAAGTACGAGAAAAATGTTTTTTTAACTTATACGGCACGAACGGATTTTTACGGTTTTATAAAGCCTTATTTGCATGACGCTTCCACCAAAATATTTCATGTCTATTTTCAACAAAATCTTTTTATTTTAAAATTGAATGACATTTTGTGAAAAGAAACCGATTTTTAAGATGAACAGATATTTTCCTCAATAATTCATTTCAAGTGTTTTATCAAAACTATTTTTCAACTAAGATGACATTATTTCGTATGTGTATGTTTCAAAATTAATGTCTCTATGATTTACATGGTTTCACTTTTCTTATTATGAAATTATATCCATTTATTTTATATGGATTATGTGATGATGGGATGATATTTATGGAACCCATTTTATTCGTTGGGTTATTATGAATGATGTGTGTTTATTTTTTGGCACAAGTAAGAATGATTTCATTATGAGATGGGTGGGACCTATATCTCGCTCCAATGCATTGGGTAAATATTTATATCTCATGAGATAGACATGGATGGAATGGTAAGTTAATCTAGTTCAGTATTACAGGACTGGAACTAGGAGTGAACTCGATTCAGAAAGGGACTTTGTCCACTACGATGGTCTTGGCAGAAATGCCTTGGCTACTATGGAAATCATTAAATGTGCTTAATGGATACCACAATTAAATGTTTTATTCCCATGATATTTTATCATTGTTTATGTTCCATTATGATCTATGCCTTATTTACTTCCATGTTTTATGTTGTTGCTCAAGATTTTGATATTTAAACATTATGTTCATGTTTTCAAGTTAAAATGTATATGGTATGTTTTATTTTATCCATGCATACCCTTACTGAGCATTTGAGCTCACCCTTTTTATGTTTTATTTTCCCCCAGGATCAAAAGAAAGGATTTAGTTAAGGAAACAAAAAGTGGAAGATCTTTTTGGGAGATGTTGAAGATCTTTCACCACGATTAGAAGATTACGTTCCATGTTTCCAAAGACACTAAGCTATTACGGTCCTTGTGTGTCTGTTATTTTTATTTATTAAGTATTCCAAAAAAGTAATGTAATGTCCATGTACGTCAAGATTAGGGTCTCTACAATGATTGAAAAAATCGTGATACATTTCAATTTTGTAATAAAATATAATCCAATAAAAGAAAATATATTGTTTCTCCATAAAAGCACAATCAGTAGAATTAATTTTTTTCTAGTTTATAATATAAAATGTTTTTTATGAATCCTAGGTTTCTGTAATAGGATAATAACCTTCTACAAACTGAATGATGAGAAAGAAGAAAGGAAAACATGCTAAATCCCTCTCGATAATAAAATAAAATAATGAAAATAAATACCCAAAATATTTCCTTGATGAATGGAGGAAAATTAAGTAAGGAATAAAAGAAGGAGAACTATATATTGGTTTTAACCTTTCTGATTGTTTCACAGTATGACTGCATCGTGAGGATGTACAATGAATGCAAATAAATGAAAATAAGCAACAGAAAATGTTTTCAGAAGCACCAGTAAGTGAATATTTGATGAGGGGGTATTATAATCATTAGAAGTATTTACATAATATTGATGATGGTATAGTTTTGAAATAAATTTATATTGTTTATGTGGATTCCATCTATGACAAAACAAAGGAAAAGAAGTTGTATTTATACAAGAATCAATTCCACTAGTAAAAGATGACTTGATGTTAGATTCTCAAATTGAAGAAGTGATAATGAAATTTGATGACGTAATTGAATAGGAATACAATGTGTTTAACAAAATATAATATTATAATGGGGAAGGAGAATAATAAGAAGTATAAGAAGAGAAAGATGAAGTAGAAGAAGGAAAAAATATGAGAATCTATCGTAAAAATCATTACTGATTGCTTATGAATCATAAACATATTATCATACCTAGAATATAGAAATGGGAATTTATTAATAAAATGTAAAAAATGCCTCCTTTGATTCAAGAGATAGTTTCTTCATAAAAAATGGAGGAACATAATCATGATAGAAAGGATGAGGGTTTTAAAAATGGGTTTCTAAGCAAACTAAATTTTTGATGAAAATAGTTCTCAACAAAGACATAAGAAATCAAATTTAAGGGAAAATGAAAAAAAATCAAGTCAAATAGGAAATTCGTACCAAAAAAATATACATTTAATTATAATCTAAATCCTAGAATACGATCACTACCTAAGGCATTGATTTCATTTTCTATACATTATGATGATTGGAGAAGACCATTAATTACTTTTAAAGACACAAAAATATAAATTTTGTAGTGGGAAATTAATAAAATGATTTGGATTCATCAAAAGAATTGATAGAAATATTGATATGATTGGAATAATATTTCATTATTTTCAAATAATTCTATGTATACTTCAGATAGAGTTGAAAAAAAAAATAAACGGTCTCAAGATTATGACAATGTCACAAAAATTCATGATGAGAATCATGGAAAGTTAAAGAAATAATTTAATGACCCATATATTTCTTTTAAAAGGCTCATAAAAGATATTTACAATAGGGTAGGGAATCTTGATACATTCAAAATTAATTCCAAAAAGAAAAATAAAGATATCATGGATTGACAAGAAAACATCAACATTCCAGTCAAATTAATTTCACGACTCAAAGTATTTAAATATGATGTTACTATCTTGATGAATCATCATGATGTTATTTGAGAAAAATTAAATTTTTTGGAGACCATAAGAAGAAATTGAAATTATATTTTATGGCTCAAAAATAAAATGAGAAATAATAGGATGAAATAATTTAGATTCAGGATGAACAAATTCAGATGTAGGAACAAAGAAATTCGGAGATGGAAATGAAAAACAAGTGTTTGGAAGAACTATTAGAAAATGATTAAGAATAAATAAAATATCTGAAAAATATAATAACAAATATCATATAACATATGATGAGTAAATAATTAATTTTTTAAAAAAACACATATTTTATTTGACTTTTATTGGAATTTGAAGGAGAAACATCTACATAGATATTCAATATCATTGAATGCCTTTAAATAATATTGTTTGAATATTGTTTCATTTTTTTATGATCATGTTATTTGTTATTATCCCATTATATAGAGTTATTTTCATTTTTGTACCCTTTTTCATTACTGGTTCCTCTCTCTAGTCCCCCCCCCCCTCTTTGTGTGTGTGGCATGAGAATGGCTCATCCCAACCCCATCCTCCACTTGAGAAAGTCGAGCCCCATCACCTGCCTCTTATCCAACGCGCCTCAGCCTCTTTCTCCTAGCAACACAACTCCAATTTCCTACCTCCGCAACTCCCTGTAGGCACACACCCCTCTCCCCCTAATCCCTCCCTCCATGCGGCACATTTTTTTTCTACCCCTGTAGCACCAAATCTGACTTGGTTCAGGTCCCCTATGCACTACCTCACATCCTAGTTCCCTCCTCCTCTGTAGTAACGAGCCCTACCCGGACCACGAACTTCCTTCACAACAGCACCCCAATGGTTCCTCCCTTATTTGCACGGCAGACCCGAACTGACTTTCCCCCCCTCTGCTCGGTGCCTCCAGCATAAACCCCCTCGGTTCAGGTGACCTCACCGCCTTCCACCTTCACCAGTGTGGTACACTGACTCCTCCTTTATCAATCTAGAGGCACGACCCCCCCCCCCAAGACCTCCCGTTTGGGGTGCAACAGCCTTTTTGGACAATCCTTACCCTCTCTGACTTACCTGAATCCCCCTCGGACCTCATATTTGGTGCACAACATCCTTTCTAGTTGATTTTCAGCCTTTCCAAACCTTTCCTCCACTACCGGTATTACCCCATGCAGCCTGCGCCTTCTGACGTCACTTGTGCCTATGTTTTTTTCTTTCCATCAGTATACATTTCTACATGGTTTATTTTATTCTTTTTTTATCCATTTTGGATAAAGTATTTTTCTATTATGTGTTTGAGTCCATGATATTTATTTTGTATAGCTTTGGGCATTAATTTGTTCCTTCAGATCTGCATCTTCTATTTCATCTCAGTCTCGATGTAGGAATTCCCTTTCACTTGTAATTTATAAATTTAAGAAACTTTAATTCTATGTTTTTCACACTTAGTATACATGTAAAATACATTTTTGTGCAGTTACCTTTCAATTAGTATTTTACTGTAAAACTGAGTTAGTTTTTAGGTATAACATTTTTGTGCCTCTGGATTTGTGTTTTATAAACTGCTCAACATTATTAACTTATTTTGGTAGTGCAAATTTTAACAGTGGGTATTTCTGGGTGCGTTCCAATTCAAAAATAGTTTTCTTTTGATGAATTGGTTGTTCAGTGTGTTATGTTTTGAATACCAGATGTTTAAACACATTGGTTTAACTGTTAAAAACATAGTTCAACAATTTAAAAAAAAGTATGGCATGTATATTGGGGTTCATAATTTTGTGAGTGTCAAATTGAAACTCTTTTATTCAACAAAGATTTCCTTTTTATTTTTATAAAATACCCATTTAGAATTTCAGAGTAAATTGTGATGTAAAATAAATTTCTGGAGTTTATAAATATTTCAAAATCATGCAGAATAATGTTTTTGGTTCTTTATGGGGTTCTCATGGTTGTTTGGCTTTTACAAAAGTGTGTATTGTGTTTTAGCATGTTTTAGAATTTTATTAAATATGGTCGGGTCTTGAGTGTGTAGCCTAAATTTATTAAAAATTGTTTTATCAATTTTTGGGTGTGACAAATGATGTGTGTACACCTTCCGTAGAAATGTGAGTTATATATATATATATATATATTGTGATTTGAATCTCAATGAAATCTGTTGACTCACTTATTTAATTAAGATATACTTGCGACATACGAACCTAAGATATTGAGTGAATTGTCTGAGATGAGTACCACACTGGTAGGTTATGGTTATAACCAGTGGCCCATAGTAGGCGGATATGTTGGGTTTGTAGTTATGGGATTTTCCCTCATCCAGCCTGATAAAGGATGGCCCATCATTTTGGAGTGTTAGATTTCATCGTATGTGACATGCTACTATAGATAGCGTCACAGGTATTTGTGTCGTGTGGATTATTCTCGATCTCTCAGGTTCGCCTATGTCTTGTGAATTTTATCTAATGAACATTTGCTGATATATTTACATTGAAATTACATTATCTGCCTTGGTACCCTTTTGTGGTGTTGGTCATGAAAAATGACATTTAGGTTTACCTAACTCCTATGAAATTGTTTTCAAAAATAAAATGTGTTCCAAACTCTTTTTTTTGGTTTTATCAAATGACTAAGGGAAATGTTTTGTATAATATTTTGAAAAAATGTATGTAAATTCATACATTAATATATTCTTTTTTGACCATTTAATTCATGTTTCTTAATTTTAAAGGCAGTGCATTGGGAATAGATATCTTTCTAGCCTATTGAGTTATAATAATGACAACTATAGTTCTATTATGTTTTTAGTGTTTTTGCAGGCTCCGGCTTGGGTGCGCTAGCCATGGGTGATTTTATATCATTGAGTCAGAGAGTGACCCACAGGGTTACATGGAGTTAGTTTAGACGTCAAGTTTGGTTTGTTTTAAATTTTCTTTTGTTCCTGTTTAATCTTTTTATGTGGTTTATTTATTCAGTGATGTTCTATAATATTCTGATGCTTTATTTTATTGTATAGGGAGAAATCATTCTCACTGCCTCTGTTGATGGCATGGCGCTTGTCTCTATCCCAGGAGGAAAATAAACTCCTCTTAGGCCATTTTAAAGACTAGATCCGGTGACTAGTTCAGGGACGACCCAGGTTGGTTCGTGACAAAATGGTATTAGAGAAGTTCATCTCTTGGCGGACCTTGATTTTTTAGAGTTTCCTTTTCTATCTTGGATGTCACGGTTGATGGGGTATGATTACTCGAACTCAAGGGGTAGGTGCGGGGAAGAGAATCACGAACTATTTCTAATGTCTATCGTCATGTTTCGTCGGGATGTCTGTTTTAATTACTATTCTTTGGGTTTTATGGAATGTTTTGTTATTGGGACACAAAAAAAGAGTTGGGCTAATAGTCCTAATCCGCTTGTCCTGGGAAGCCATGTGGAGCAACAGGCATGGTCCAAATAGACACTCTGTGTCGGGGACATGATTGACATATGGTTGCTAACCATATGGTCAAGTCACCCACCAACACTGGTTCCATATTTGAGATGTTTTGGGTCACTTGTGAATTCTGAGAGTGGGTTGAATTTGAAAAAAAGGGGTTTTGAAAAAATAGTTTGTCTGAAATGACATGCTTAATTTGTGGATTGTTTAAAATTAATTAAAATGAATGATTTGTTTTTGGAAAATGATGATTCATTCATTTGGGCATGGTGTTCTTATGGGTGATCACATGTATAGTGGTATCTTGGAAATGTGGACAGATATTTGCTATGGTGATGGATGCCTGAGGAGGCATGGATACGAGCATGTGAGTGAGAATATAAGGAATACCAATGGTGATGTTTTAACCCACCATTCTCATTTTGAAATAAAGATGTTTTCAAAAGAAATGTTTTGATTTTATGATGGATCATTTTCTTGTGTTTAGAGCCTTTCATATATGTTGTATTTTTTGAGGATTTTTATTTATTGAGTTTCCCTCGATTGGGTTCTTGAATCTTTTTTTCCAGTGGATTTTCCCATAAAGCATTGATGGGTGATCATAGTACGGATGATCAAACTATGGATTTCATGCCCATGTTCTGGAAGCAATATCCACCACTCTTTTATGGTCAATAAGACCCTTCCACAGCAGAGGAGTGGATGCAGAAGATTGAATGGGGCTTTACCCTCACTGAGTTTCCCGAGTCGTTGAAGGTCATGTTTTCAACCATCATGCTTGAAGGTTCACCGTCGATGTGGTGAAATTCAGTGCGTCGAAACAATCCCCATCAAGAGCATACATGGGTGTTCTTAAAGGCTTCTTCTATTCGTCAGTATTTATCTGAAGAAGAAAGGGTACAAAAGGGTAAAGAGATGTGTTGTCTGTAGTAGGGCAATAGATCCATGTGGGAATATTTTCAGTTCTTTTTAGAAGTATTCACTTATCATTCAGGGTATGCCACAATGAACCCTTGATGTCTTGATGCTTCGAGGCGCATCTCTGCCCTAATATACAGTCGAAGGTGTCAGATTACAACTTATCTTATTTTATCGATGTGCCATTGAAAGATTTTCATGTGGAAGCCATTATGGCAGGAGTCCTCAAAGTATTAGTCCCTCTATAGATCCCTAGGATAAGTGTTTAATATTATCGAAAGGAGATGAGTAAGCAATTGAGAGTGGATAGAGAATGTCATGGAATCAATAGGCCTTGGGATCTTTCATCAACCTCTTCAGAGTGAGAAATCCTATTGTGTTATCAATGCGGTAAGCTGGGTCACAAGATATCAGCATGCCCAAGTGCTTTAAAACCCATCCATGCATGTGGTCGTCTAGGTCACTTGCGATGATTCGGTCGGGTCGTTTCTAGAATGCGTCGAGGAGTAAGTTCTCAAGAGCGATGTGCTATTGTGTATTTTTTCAATGTTTCTTGTGTAAGTATCCTTTCAGTGTAAGGGATCATTTATCATTGAAGTTTTTCTGATGATGTTTGGTGTTTTGACATGAATGATATGTCGTGGGTCTTTTGATGAACTCCAATTTTCAATGCCAGTATGTTTTTTTATTTTAAAATCTTATCCATTCTATTTTCAAATCCAAAGGTGTATGTTTCATATTTGGATTATCAGAACTTGATTGCGAGGCAGGAGACGCTTCATCAATCAGAGATCCATTCAGAAGGCCTTAGAGTGAAGCTGATGTGTAGTCAGGAACCCTGTTGAATTTTAAGGGGTCCTATTAAGGTTTTTCCTCTATCGTTTTGATGAGACAGTTTTAGCGTTTCTGTTGTGGTTTATCCGTTGTTATGAATTTACTATTTTCGTAAAGATTACGATGTAATTACACCTAGTGCAATGTCAGAAATTGTTCCTTTTAGTATGAGATGTGATGATTAGTGTCCTTGCGTGGACTACCAATGTGAATCAGTTGTGACTTTAATTTGTGTTCATCCTGATGTGATGGGTCGTGAGTAGTTTCTCATCATAGTTTATTTGATCCAGTCCTTGGTCCTTCCCTCCCTGCCTGTGTGGTTAGGGTTTTTAGTTTGTAATGAGTGTTCATTTATGATCTTATCCCTCTCAGATAGGAGTGATTGGTTTGAATGTTCTAGTTGTGCTTCTTTTAGCATGGGTAAGGCCCGGTTCAGGTCTAAGATATATTTCTGTTTGGTAACTATTAGTTTTCTTATTCATGGTGGGGAGACCCACCATCTCTTTGGGTCTTCTCTTAAGTCATCTTGGATGAGTGTTGAGTGCTTATGGTGGGGATCCTGTTCAGGCCTCCCCTCGGTTGGTGTTTTATTTCGGGAAATGAGATTGAGTCCCATTGGTCGTCGATGGAATTTCCTTTGGTTAAGAGGTTGGAACGTCATTATATGGAATCCTTAGGTGTTGATGAATTTGATGGATAGTGTTACAAATTTTCAGGAGCCAAAAATGATATGTTTGGGAGAATTGTCACACCCCAACACATGCATTTATTTTATTTTATGATTTCTTTGGCATTAAATTATTTTTCTGGGGTTTGTGTTCAGTCATGGAACATATTTTTGAGTTTATGTTAAAAGTGTGTGTTTCAGGTTATCATCATTGTCTCTTGGGTGCAACGCATTTTGAAAAACGACACGCGGCACCGTACGGGTAACTGTACATCAAATTGACTTCAGAAATTTGAAATAAAAAGTGTTTATAGTTAAAAGACGCATTAATTGTTGTGTAGTTTAAATTTAATTGTGTTAAGAATTTAATTATTATTGAAATAATATGACTACATTTATAATCTTTATATTTATCATCATGCATTGGTATTATTAAGTATAATAATTATTATTGTTATTATAAATACTCCAATTAAAATTAATTATAATTAAAAATATTGTCAGGAATTATCTTATTATTTTATTATTAATATTATGAATATGATTATTTTTATTATGATTATGATTATTATGATTATTATGATTATTATTATTTGATTCATTCCTAATAGTTTATAAGAAGATATATCTAATGGATATACAAATATACATTTAAAACTTTTCCCCCTGTAATTATTATTTTATTTATTATCATTTTTATACCCTTTTTCTTTAGGGTTTCCCCTCTCCAGTCCCACCCCACCTCTTTGTGTGTGTAGTGTGAGAAGGGGTCCTCCTAGACACCTCCTCCGCTCGAGCATTCCGAGCCACATTGCCTCCCTCTTATCCAGCGCGCCTTGGCCTCCTGCTCCCTGTGCCACAACTCTGGT
Source organism: Viscum album (assembly GCA_963277665.1). NCBI lineage: Eukaryota > Viridiplantae > Streptophyta > Magnoliopsida > Santalales > Viscaceae > Viscum > Viscum album. The sequence continues at coordinate 2,036,332,098 of OY728164.1, forward strand.
TCCCTGCCTCCACAACTCCCAATAGGCACACACCCCTCTCCCCCTTAGCCCTCGCTAAATGTGGTGATTTTCTTTTCTCTTCCCCTGTATAACCTCATCATCCTTGGTTCAGCTCCCCCTAGACTGCCTCATAGCCCCGTTCCCTCCTCCACTTCAATGACGAGCCCCGCCCGTAACCTGGCCTTCCTTCGCACCAGCACCGCAACACTTCCTCCCCTATTTGCACAGTGAACCAAACCCCACTTTTCCCCCTATTCTTAGCGCCGCCGACATGCACCTCCTTTGTGCAGGCAACACCTCTGCCTTCCTCCTTCACTTGTACAACACCCCGAATCTCCCTTTCACAAGCCGGAGGTGCGACCCCCCCTCAAATCACCCGTTTCGTGAGAAACCTCATTTTCGACTAATCTGCTCCCTCTCCGTCTGACCTGCAACTCCCTCATACCTTTTTTTTGGTTCCTAGATGACTTTTCGGCTGATCCTCAGCCTCTCCCGACCTTTCATCCCCTGCCGGAATTTCCCCGACCAGCCTGGGCCTTCCGACTTCGCCTCTACTTGCGTTTTTTTCTCTTTCTATCGGTATACATTTTTTCTAGGATTATTTTACTATTATTTTTATCCTTGTTGGATTATGGGATTTTGTTTTTTAAGGTTTTTTAATTAAGTCATGGTTTTGGTAGGTTTGATATTATTAGAATCGTGCGAGGAAATTCTTTGTGGGTGTTGGCATTGTGCTTTGGATTTGAGGAGACAGTTTCTCCCCGCAGCTTGGTTTCATATAATATAGTTGATGTTTTTGTAAGTGTTTTAGTCCTTGATGTTTATTTTTTATAGCGCTGGACCATACTGTGTGGCTACAGATGTGATTCTTCTATTTCATCTCGGTCTCGAGGTAAGAATTACCTTTCACTTTCAAATTTTAATTTAAGAAAATTAATACTATGTTTTTAGCACATAGTATACATGTTAAATATATATTTTTTCAGTTAACTGTAAAGTAGTATTTTTGTGTAAAACCATGTGTGTTTTTAGGTATAACTTTATTGTGCCTATGGATTTGTGTTTTAAAAATCTCACAACATTATTAAATTATTTTTTTTGTGTGAATTTTAAAATAGGGTATTTCTGGGGTGAGTTCCATTTCAAAAATAGTTTTTTATTTTGATGAATGGGTTGTGCGGTGTGTTGAGTTATGAATATCAAATGTTTACACACATGGTTTGTAAAGTTAAAAACAAGGGTAAACAATTTAAATAAAATTATGGAATGCAGATTGGGGTTCATAATTTGGTGAGTGTTAATTTGAAATTGTTTTAGCCAACAATGCATGCATTATTTTCATTATAGAATTCATGTTTGGATTTTTTGAGTAATGTGTGATGCAAAATGAATTTTTGGAGTTTATAAATCTATCAGTAGTGTGCAGAAAAATGTTATATATTCTTTCTGTGGTTTTGCAAGTGGTTTGGATTTTAAAAAAGTGTGTATTTTTTTCGAATATTGTGGAATTTTACTAAAAATGGTCGGGTCTTGACTGTTTAGCCTAAATACATTAAAAAGAGTTATATCAATGATTGGATGTGATAAACGATGTTTTTACACCTTCCATGGAAATCTGGATTATTTTTTTATGTATAGATTGTGATTTGATGTTCGAAGACATCTGTTGACTCACCAATTTTTTATATATATACTTGCGACATAAGGACCTGAAATATTGAGAGAATTGTCTGTGAAGAGAACTACACTAGTAGGTTACGTTACTGACCAGTGTCCCATAGTAGGTGGATATGTTGGGGTTTATTGCTATTGGATTTTCCCTCGTCCTGCCTGATAAAGGATGGATGAGCATTTTGGAGTGTTAGATTTCATCGTATGTGACATGCTACTACAGATTGGGTCGCAAGTATTAGTATCATCTGGATTATTCCTGATCTCTCGGGTTCTCCTATGTCTAGTGACTTTTAGCTAAAGAACTGTTTCTGAGATATTTACATTGGCCCTACTTTGTCTGCCTTGGTACCCTTGTGTGGTGTTTTTCCTGAAAAGTGACATTTCAGTTTTTCAACTCCTATGACAATGTTTTCAAAAAGAAAATGTGTTCTAAACTCTTTTGTTTTGGTTTTTTAAATGACTAGAGGAAATGGTTTTTAATTTGTTTTCTATTAAAAAATTATAGAAATGCATACATTAATATATTGTATTTCAAACAGAGAATTGATGTTTCCTAATTTGAAAGGTAGTGTATTTGCAATATATATCAGGCTAGCCTACTGAGTTTTAATACTCATGCATATAATTCTCTTCTATTTTTATTGTTTCTTGTAGGTTCTAGCATGGGTGACCTCTCCTTGGGCGACTCTCTATCGTTGAGTTGGATAATGACCCGCAAGGACACACAGAGTTAGCTCAGACATCGAGTTTGGTATGTTTTAAATTTTCTTTTGTTATTGTTTAGTTATTTTATGTGGTTTATTTATTATGCACTAATATATAATATTTATCCTTCTTTATTTATTTTTATTGGTAAAAAGCATTCACACAGCCTCTGTTGATGCCATGGCGCTTGTTGCCATCCTGGGATGATCAGGAATGCCTCTTGGGCCACGTCGCGGACTAGCTCAGAAGGCCTTTTCAAGGTCAACCTGGGATGGTTCATGACACTTAACCTAGTCATGGTGATATATACTATCTATAAAGTATAAATCAGGAGAGTTTTATTTTAGATTATTAGATACCCTTCTCTTTGGGATAAAATAAATCAATTCCATTTTATTATGTGTTTCTTTACATGAATTTATTTTCTAAAATTTCAAATAGAAATTGAATTCATTTGTATTAATTTTTCTATTTGTTTCCTATTTATCACAATTTCATTGATTGTGATATTGTTGTTTTAATCTATCAAGATTATTTACATTATATTTATTACATAAATGATTATGATTATGATTCTATACTCTATAAGGCATACTCATTTATTTTTTGACCTCTAACCTTATAATAATATTTCAATAAACTTGATTATTATATTGTTATAATCAGTCCCAAGGGCTAGTCATATTATTATTTTAATATATAATAGAAATTTCAAAATCAATTTTGTTGGAAACTTTTAATCTAAATGGTTTTATTGTTAAAATTGAATTTTTTTAAACATATAATTTACCCTTTCTTGTTTTACGCCATATGAATATACATTTTGATCCTTCAATAATCCTATAAGGATCCTTTTTTACCTTTTTTTTTAAAATTAATGTGATATAAATATCCATTTCAATTAATATCATTTATCTTCATTTCATAAAAAAAAGTTACAAAAACCATAAGTGGTCATGTTGAATAAATTTATTTAATTGAGTTGTACACTTTATAAATTGAAAATTTTCTTATATGATTTATATATTTTTCTATTATTCTTCTTAGATTTTATTTTCTCATTCCCTTTGAGGAAATTACCTTTTAACATATAAATGAACTTTTTTGTATATATTGATTTTAAAAATATGATTTTGATATGAATATTTATTATCCTCTCTAATTGAAAAATATCTATAATGACCATATTCATAAATTGTTAAAAAATTTACATTTTTTAAATAAAAATATTTATCATCTCATATGATCATCATATTTCTGTTTTACCTATTTTAAAGGGATGCAATAGTATAATGCTCAAAATATAATAGTCTGTCAATTTTTTTGAAAGTGATAAAAAGTCATTTAATATAACATCAATTTATTTTATTTCCTTCACTACACATTTCAATTTCATTATGTTATTTATTTTATGGTTTCATTATAATGATTTATATATTAAAATAATTATTTTAGAAAACTAATTTTCTTCTTATTAATAGCTATTTTTATATATTTCTTTAACTTCATTAAAGATTGATTTGATTTTTCTTTGAAAAGTGTGAATATATCATTTATTATTATCACATTATATAGTCATTTTACCCACGTAAAACCATATGTTGAATCTACTACCACTAAATTGAAAGGATTATAAGAAATAAAATTTGGAAGGACTGATTACATTATTAGTATTGGTAAACTATATAAATACATGACTGTTTAATCACTACTAATTACACTAATTGAAACATTATTTTCCCAATAATAACATTATTCCTTGTTATCATATCCATATATATAATTTTTATTTCATTTTAATGATTTCTGGGGAAGGAATCAGAATAAAGGTGAACTCAAATGCTTAGAAATGGTTGTGTAAAGCTCTTGAATTAAGGAATCATTAAGAATAATAAATAGGAAATGTAATAAATGAACATACCTTATATACAATAAAGAATCTAAGAAGGAATTTCATTAAAAACTTGGAAATAAAAATAATTTAAAACACATCCCAAAAAATCAATAAACTGAGAAGGAAGTGGATATGAAATATAGAAAGGAAATAAGCAGAAAAAATTCCATTAAAATAAATGTATAATGCCAAATCAATATGGGAAACAAATTACAAAAACTAATTCCATTTAATCAATGAACTATGTATAAAATGGATTAATAGATAATGTGAATGAAAAATTATCATTGGTAAAAATAATTAAATATTATATGATGTAAATTATTAGTTATCAAATGTCATGTTTTCAAGGAACATGGATCCTTTTACTTCATGTTATACCCTAATATAATTTTAAAACATACAAGGCATAAACTGATGTGGATGGGATAGGAATAAGTCTACTGTTAAGAACATTCTCAAGATACCATAAAACTACATGAAAAAAAATGTGATTGATTTTTAACCAACATAATTCATTTCATGATACTACCAATGTATCATGGTATTTCATTAACCATTCCATAACCTGTGTAGTGAAAATAAAAATCATACTTCATATATCAAATAATAGATTTAATTTATAAATAATTTTCCTTATCAAATTTTTGTATTGAGTAAAGGATGGAAAATTGTCAACATTTTCCCCATTAAATAAAATAAACATCAATGTAATCAAAAACATTAATTAATAATATGTGGTTTAAAAAATAAATATATACATGATAAATTACATGTATATTTAGGGGAAATTTAATTTCAAAATAGTCCCATAAAAGAGAATATTTCAAGGAGAATAAAAAAAAAATTAATGAAGTGAATGTCAGTAGTATCCACGGAGAAGTCAACCATAAACAATGCATGTTAATAATAAGGATATAATCAACACAATATATCCAAAGTAGATTAAAATTGAGGTTTTTTTCCATTGGTTAATGGAAATAATAAAAAATATATTTCAAAAAACTTGGTTGAAAATATCTATTTTTTTTAAAAAAATTTAAAATAATTTTATTTGAAAATTACTTTTATAAAAAAATTTCTTTAATTTTTTTTGGTACAATTAATTTTAGATTTGATGAAATGATGATGGTGAAATCTGTAAATTTTGTATCCAGATTATGAATATTCATTTTTCACAATAAAATGGTTAGAAAAGTTGATATTTAACAATGTGACATGACGATTACAATATGTACATATGAAAAATAAAAAAGGTGTAACTTTTTTATAATAAATAATTTTTTAAATATTAAATGAATTTCTGATTTTTTTTATACAACGTGGTATTGAGAGAATATATATTTCTGACATAAGATCGAAATAATGTTTGGTGTTCACCAAAAACATTTTCTAAAACATTTGGAGTACGAAATATTTGAAAATGGTACTATTACTTGAAAAGTATGATGAATTAAAAGAAGAATAAAAGTAACAGTATTTTTCGATGATTTATATATTAATTTCATTAATATAATTTCATTAATAAGCAATCTCAATTAGAATTAGATTGTGAAATAAACCATTAAAATTAACCTAATTTTTATGTCAAAATTAATCGATGAATTCATTATGTGTATCAATTTTAATTTCACATTTATGTGGAAGTGAACCGTTAAATATTTAATTTAATTATACATAAAATCATTTATTAATCATGAAATTGAATAAGTAATATAACCCAATAAAATTAATTGAGTAATGAAATTTTATTACCACTAGGTAACATTCAATCAGAATCCCCTTTGAAAAGATATTTCAAATTAAAAAGTGCAATATAATTAATAATGAAGTATTTATGATACTAAAAAAATTAAATTATTTATAGATCAAAAAATATATTAGTGGTGAATATGATATTTGTATCCCCATTGTTAAGGATGGACCTAAATCCATTCCTGTGTATTTTATTTTGGGTGAATGAATAATAACATCTTTTTTAATGGTTTTAATAATATTATTTAATTATAAAAGAACTATAATATATATATATATATATATTCATATATTAAAATATTATCATATCAAATTACCTTTTTTATAATAATCATTCATTATTATCTATATTTCGGGTGTAAATTGCCCATTTTTTCAATTATGGTTTGACATGAAATTTTTCTATTATGTCAATAATGATTTCATAAACTCTATGTTGTGAAAATTTATTTTTGTATCATATATATTATTTATGTATTAATTTATAAATATACATAAAAATATTATATAATAAATGAAATAAAATTTTCATGGAGATGGTAGGTCGTACATAATACAAACACTACTTCCATTTTCATGTTATATTTAGTAGAATGAAACCAAAATTATATATATATATATATAAATTTAAATTACAATTAAACAATCATATTTCTGTACATTATTTTATATATTTTAATTGAAACCATAATTTATACAGTCCTTGTATAGCATGAATGAATCACATCGCTTTGAGGAGGCAGTAGTCCCCACATCGACAAATGGTGTTACCATATTACAACAAAATGTAAAGCATGATGATAAGTGTTATAAAAGAAATATATAATCATGAAGAGATTATAAATAACACATATATAATATATAAACTATAAACAAACCATTATTTCAAACCATTAAAAGTGGAATTGAAATAACGAATGACATTGGTTCGTGAGGTGGTAGTCCACCATACACTTGAACAATGAAAGTGTATCCCATTTGATGTACATATGTGTGATTGTAGGTTTTAACCATGAAATAATAAAATATAATAATATTTATTAGATTTAGGTTACTATATAATCATGTCATTAAAAAAAATTATGTTATGTAGAAGTATATGAATCTAATGACATTATTGAAGAACATTACCACAAATTCGGTCAACTCCTTTTGGATTATAAAAAATATTTCCTTGTTTTTCTATTTTTCCATTGTCAGGTTTCTATGATAAGGGGAGGGATGTTGGTAGATTATTTGGGTATGGGTTGGATGAGGTAATGGTATTTATATTTATGGATAATTTGGACGGGTGAGTTCCTTTTATAGTAGAGGAGGACTGTAAATGTTCTAAATATAAAATGATAAACACTATGGGGAGGTCCCCCTAACATCATGTGCCTCAAATAATGATAATTTTAATATCCATGGGAGGGTATTGTCTATATATGTATAGAAAATGGATTCGGACACGTTTATAGGTTATTTAGCCCCTAAAATTTAAGATTAACCACTATAGAAACTTCTTTTTTACTTCAATTACTATAATTAATTTTAAATACATTAATTTTTTTTCAAAACTATGATAAATATAAATGAAATTATAGATAAGGATTATTAAAAATATGGGATCCATTTTTCCATTTTTTAATCAAATATGTGGCAGAAATTAAATAAAATTTATTACCATGGGTAGGATGAAACAGTAGGTTTTTAAATTAAAAAATGTCAAAAGTTTGAAATGTTTTTATATCAACATTTAATTTGAAATTTATAAAAATTACATAAATTTGTTCACTTTTTATATAATGGATGTAAAAAAACATTAAAAATTTAAATTAAAATTTAAATATATAATTAAATTAGATCAAAAAGTAGTTTTCAATAAAAAATATGTATTTTTTATTATTCATCAAGAAATAAAAAATCTTAGAAAAATATCGAAAATATAGAAATATTAAATTTTGAAATTCAACATTAAATTTTGAAGTTTATTTTTTCATATTAATATTCTAAATTTTTAAAATTCAATATTTACAATTTTGATACTCTTAAATGGTGGAAAATTTTCCTTTAGATAAATAGAGTTTTTAATGATTAAAATTGGGTTTTCTCTCATCGTATGATTATAAAAACTATAGAATGAATGTAGAAGACAATTTATTGAATATTATTTATTATATATGTAATTAATATCATTTAGTACAGTAAATAAATTTAATTTATTATGATAAAAATTATTTGTCTAAAAATATATTATTTATATTCAATTTTTTATATTCAATTCTAATTTATTAGTATCAAATGAATTTATTTTATATTTGTTTTAAAAAATATTCATAAGTTTGTTAATCATATTTATAACTGCTAATTAGATGGATTGGTTATATCTTTATATATTAAATAATAATATTTTAACATTACATCATTGTTCGGTAATGCTTGGTCTTGCATATAACACATGCTATTGAAGCATTGTTTCGTGTAACTACATAGAAGAATTATTCCATGTATTCAAAGATAAAATTATTGTTGCATGTAAGGGAAGATATGATAAATGTTCAATGAATTGAATAAAATATCATATATTAAATTTACTTGAAATAATAAATTTATTATATAGTCTCATCATATTATTTTACCCTATACCCTTTACGGTACGTGTAATACAGTCTATCAAACACAAAATAGCTATTTTATAATTTTCATGTGTTGAATTCTCCACACATTAAATAAATTTCATCCCCAAAATTTAATGTTGATTTCAGTAATAACTTTTTGGATATTTGAGATTTCTATAGTTGAAAAATTAACATCATAAAAAAGTTTATAAAATAACTTCCTTATAAGAGAAAATTATTAATACAAAGATCACATAGAGCAATATATAACTAGGTTTATAAATAATAGAACCATAGGGTAAAATTAAAAAACATACGATATCTGTAAATAATTATAGTCAATGATTTAGTTAATTGGTTAAACACAATTAAATGATCAATGGAATGTAGAGGTCATCAAATTCCTAAATCAGTGATTATTTAAAAGACCATCGCTTCAATAAAATTTTTTGTATTAGGATAATTTTTCCCCTTTTTACTAATGTTTATAAGTTATTTTATTGCAAAATAATATAAGGAAACATGCTTAATTGACATATTTCTATTTCATAAACACAATTTTCTTCTTTTTTTTTGTTTTTTGATCTATTTAAAATTCATTCATTATAATTGGAAATGGATATCCAAAAATTAACTTTTATTCATCAAGAACAAATATATATTTTTAATGGATCATAAGGTGCATATAAAAGTGACGATTCATTTCATTATTATGTAACTCGTGTCCAAATCCAATATGTTTAATATATAAATCTCTAAACATAATAAGTAACACTACTGTACATTATTGATATTTATTCATCTAAATTTTTATCTAAAAATAGTAACATCTAAAAATGTACAACATGTATGAAAGTGACGGGAGAGGATCCCTTATCATCCTTTATCCCAATGTTCAATTCCCATCACTATTCAGGGTTTTAATTTGGAATATGATGATAATAAAATTTTCAAAATATATATGATGTAGAAGAATGGAATATAAAAATTTAATATCCTTTACACTATGGATATCAATAAAATATATTTTTTTGAATCCCAATAATCTAATTTTACTACTGTTAAAATGTCATTAATTATAAAAAAATCAGAATAGGTTATAAATAACATTAAACTAATCTCTCTAAAATGTAAATTCTATTTTCCCCAAAAAAATAGTACCGCTAAAACATTTCTAAACTGATGGGTTGTATAGCATAAATTCCTTCCAAAATATGATTCTTCTGCATATATTTAAATGAAATGAAATGTAAAATTAGGTTTTTATGACCAAAAACATATGATCAACCATAATCTATGTCTTATCAAAAAAATATTTTTTTCTTTTATACTTTTCCTTAATTCATATCCTAGGGTTATGTAACATAGTATATATATTACTAAATAAAGTTTCCATGGTTTCTACTAAACATCCTTTGATACAAACTATAGTGAACTAACCCCAGTAAACCTATAACACAATTTACTACCACTACATTGGAAATATTACAAGTAATTAAATCACAAATGACTGGTCAGTTTTGTAGTCTTGTTAGACTAGATACATATATGAGTCTTATATTACAACCAGATACAGTAATTAAAAAATAATTTTTTTTGAAAATAAATTTATTCCAACATTAAATATACATGAATATATATTTTCGTGGACTTCTTGGATATTAAAGAAATAAAAAAAGAATGGTGAGCTCAAATTATCATTAAGGGTTACCTAAATCAGAAAAAATAACGAATCGATGAAAATAATCAATACATCAATGTAATAATGGAACAAACCATCCATATAATAAATTAACAGGTATGAGAGTTCATAAAACATATGGAAAGGTAATAAACTAAACAAAAATTTAATATAATAAATAGACTTAAAAAGAAGTGGATATTCATTTTGAAAAGGTTTTAGCTGGAAAAAAATTCCACTCAAAAATCAAGATAAGCCATATTCAGAATGGGAAGGTAAATTCCTGAAAGTCATTCCATTTATTCCTGGAATTATGAATTAAAAGTTTATATAGATAATGGTAATGAAATTATATCAAGGATAATAATAACTAAATGATGAATTAATGATGTTTTTAATTATCAATCTTAATGATTCACATGCACATAATACCTTTATTATGAATATATATCCATATGAAAGATAAAAATATACTAGGTACAAACTGATTTCTTTTTTCCAACCATAAATCTTCTATAAATACATTTCATAAGACAGTTTAAAATTGCTTGGAAGAAAAAAAGAAGGGTATTTCACCAATGGAATTAACCCCATGAGACTACTAATTTGTTGAGTGGATTTTGTTAACCATTCCAAAACCTTTTAAGTAAAATTTGGATGCAATCACCATAAATCAAATTTTTGATTTAATTCATAAAAAATGATCCTTATCAAATATTTTTCTTGACTAATGGATATGGTTTTATCAATATTTCTCCATTAAAAAAATAAATTTAAATATTAGATCCATTTTAAAAAAATGGTATATAGAATTATAAATAAACATATCTATGATAAATGATATGGATAACAAGGGTAAATGTAATTACCACTTCCCATAAAAATATTAATTTTTTAATTTGACTACAAAAATGAATCCAGGAATTGAATTTCAATATTATACATGGTAAAATCAATCAAAAACCATCTAGAGGAAGAATAAGGATTCTATCAATATACAATATACCATGTAGAGAAAAATAATCAGTTTTATTTGGTGATGAATGAAATACTAGAAAAATGTATTTTAAAAGTATTCTAGAGTAAAATATAATTTTAATGTTGAAAACCAATTTAAAAACATTTTAAGTGAATATAAATTTCACTTTTTTTAATTAAATAAAGAATTATAATCTTTTAAATAACACTCCAATTATATTTTAGGATCAAATGTTTTTAGATAATAAGTAATATGTTCGATAGCATATATATTACACCACCTCTACCCTCAATAAACAACTAAATATTATTATTTAAAAGTTAGCATTATAACATAGCCACTAGATTAAAGGTTATGGAAAATATTAACTAAAATATAAAAATTTGGTTTACAGATTTATATAAAAATAATTTCTTTATAAAAAACTATTTAAATTTAGATAAGTCTTTTTAATAGCAATAAACATAAAAATAAATCTTATTGGATTATATTAATGAAATATATAGATATATATGTAAATACATAAATATATATTATTCCATCTAATTTTTAACATTCATCTGATTAGTGTTTCTAGACATGATATAATAAATTTTTTAATTATACTCATAAAAGATGATTTTTTCAAACATGGTTGTTTTTTCACCATTGATGACAAAATTATTTTAAACGTAGTTTCTGAAAAATCAAAAAATAAAATTTTTAAAAAATAATATTCTTCTTTTAAGGAGGAAAATAAAAATTTACTATGGTTTAGTTTTTGGTAATTTTTTGATAAAATTTAATGTTTATATGATTAATGAGAAATATTGAATTTTAAATGTATTTTTTTTATCAATTTTATTTTAAGTGTTAAATAATATTTTTTTATTATTTTAAAGTATAATTTTATCATTTTTATTATCATTTAATTCAATTTTTGTAATTTTAATTAATTTTACAATGAATTTGGGAATAAAACCATTCTAATTGTTTTAAGGTTTGTACTTTAAAAACTCATTTTTTTCATTTTATCAATGAGATTAATTTTTAATTAATGTTAGGAAATTAGATGATATGAATTTGGAAAAATTAATTCCATATTTTGAATTTGAAAGACAAAATTCAATAAATATGGTCCTTTTTGGAAAATAAGAATAGTAACTTTAGTAAATTTCTTCATACAACGATTATGGGTCAATAATATAATTAAAAAAAATTATATTATAAATATTAGAAAATTCTACTAACACTTATAACAAATTTATTGTATGAGTGAATATTGAAAAAAAATAATATTTTGAGAAAAAATAATCCCCTAAATGCCACTTGGATAAGATTATGAAAGTTATAATATTTTATTTAAAGAAATGTCATATATGTCATACTCAAGGTTTTAATAACTAATCCAATTTTAATGTTTGGTTATATAGAATATATCATACACTATAAATAGTAATTTTAATTCTAAAATAATTATTTTCATCCTGGAAATTTATTTTAAATTGTTAAGATATAAATAATTACCTTAAAGGTATACACAATGATGATGGGGTAATTGTTTAATTATAGAAGATATCAAATAAATGGCACTATAAATATTAAAATAATTACAATTTTAGAGGATTAATTTCATCCAATTATTTTATGTAGGACTTTGAAATTTTTGTGATGTTTGAAACAATTTTTAAGAATATATCATGTTCCAATGATATTCATAAAAAATTGAAAAAACTAATAGTGTGAAAATTGACAATACTGATCTTTTAAAATAAATAATATATTTTTTAATTATATACACTTTACAAAAATATTAATTTAGTCTATGGAATTTGGATAATTTTTATAATTTCTGAAATGGTAAAATTTTTATTATTTTTTCAGGTTATTGTAATGATATTAACCCTCAATGATATAATTACATGATATCATAGTAAGAGTTAAAGTGGTTAAATAGGGGTTAAAACAAAATGATAAGGATTAAAACAATAATAAAAACATGACTCGTTTTTATTGGTTGAATTGAATTTATTCAAAATTATAAAATAATATAAATTGGTAAGTCTTAATCCAATTATAATATAAAATTAATTTAGTTAAATTTAATATTTCGATGAATTTGAAGAGTGTCCCTACAACTCTTTTAAAATGGACCCTCTTATTATCCAATATTAACACTTCAAAGAAACTTTTATTAGCCAATTCCAGCCCAAAGACCTTATTATAATCACATGGTATATTCAATATCTTATACTTTATGATGAAAAACATCCTTAGATGTGTTAATTTGTTAATTAAAGAATATCGTCTGAAGAAGAGGTACCATTTTTAATTAAGCATTTCGATTTTATTTCATCATACACATCATTAATATATTTTTAAAACATGTTGAAATAATAAATATAGTATAATTAATATAATTATATGCTATTATTTTAATATCATCACCTAAAAACATCTTTACATTCATCAAAAGGAAAAGGAATTAACTCTTCTTCAGTACGACAGACTACCAACTTGCGAACTAATAAAATTCATTTTCTATCACCATCAATCAAGAGTTGTTATAAAAATGAAATTATTGATTTTCTGGTAAATAAAAAACATATTTATCAACATTATATTATAGTTTTTCATTTATGTTCTATCATTTCCATGCTCGTAAAACCGAAAACGTTGTTCATTCTTTGATGTTAACTATCAACACCACTAAGTTATGTGATTAATTTTTCATTACCGCATCCCATGGATAATATGTATAAGACTATTTAAATGATAAATGGTATATTAATGATATTATTATCATTCTATAATGGTATAATAATAGATACCAAATTTTTTTAATGATCATTGAAACAAAAAATAATTCACTCACACATACGTATGACCTACCATCTCAATGATTATAACATCTATTTTTCATTACCATACAAAATGATTTAATTGAAAATAAAAATTTATGTATAGAAATGATAAAAAGTTCATGAATATTAATTTTATGATGAGTAAATAATGACCCCTTTTTCAATAAACATCATACAAAACTTATTTTCGACTCATGTACAAAATATCATCAAAACATTTGACAAGAACTTAATAATGAAGTAATTATTATAACATGAAACATAGTGAAATAAAAGGAATAAAAAACATTTAATATGTTCTGAAGCATATAGGTAAATACTCTATAATTATTATTCTATAAGATAAAAATTTTACATAATGAGTTAGACTCATGGTAAGATACATAGTTTTTGGAAATCCTATTTTAGTGTTTATCTACAAATTATTTTTAAACTATAAAAATGGTGTATTGTTTTTAACATATGAAAAATAAATGAAATTTCTCAATTTAATTTCAATTTGATGTTTTTAGGAATCATTTATTTGTTTACAATTTTAAATTCACATAATATATATTCATTTAAGAGTGTAAAAAGTTTTAAAAATGAAAATGTATATCAGAGTGGAATGTTATTTTTTGTTTTTGAATGATTTATGTGTTTTTTATGTTATGTTTCTCAGTAATTATTTTCATGCAATGGGTGGGTCGATGAAAACCCTAGGGTATTTGATTTTATTATGTCTCTCTAATTCATTTGTTAATAAGATGTGATTAATAGGTAGGGTTTCTATTAAGTTATTAAGGTATTATAAGGTAGAGGGTATTCCAAATATAACAATCAAGGTTAATATAAAGATATACATGAAATCTATAGAAAATGTATGATTTATATGGAAATTATGAATGAATTCACAATTTCAAATTATTTTTCTTAGTGGTTTTACAAGAAATATATTATTTCAAGATGGAATACAAATAGATTATGTTTTACGGGTGAATAATATAACATCGTGAAAATGTTTTCATGATGTTATAAGTATTCATGTAATAATAATTTCTGGTATTACTATGTATGTTTTCTTATTAATTCTATAAAACTATAATACTAGAATTTGTTTTTCTAAAATAATGTTATTTTTCATTTTAAAATAACTACTATTTTTATTAATTAAAGCTAGGTCCCCATTGTTGGTATCAGAGTAGAGTTTAGAAAAATTTCAAGATTATTATTTTTTCTTAAGAGTAAGAAATATTATCATGAGTTTATTATTTCAAGGTTGATCATAAGTTTTATTTCATATATACCCTTTTGAGCCTTTATGTTGTGAAATTTTTATGTGGCTAATGATATTTTTGGATACTTTCATATTTTAGGTAATGAGGGGTTATTAAATTTTTCGAATAAAAAATGAAAGGTATGAGATTACCATTGACTTTAATTCATGTTATGGTTATTTTTGAGGATTTATTCAAATTGTTCTAATTTTACAAGTATTATATAGGTTTAGGAAAATGAAAACCTATAGGATGGTTGATAACCCATCTAATCAGGGAATGTCATGGGAATCGAACCCACAAACCGAGGGTGACAAGGGTGCATCACCTACCACTGGCACACTGGAAGTCCTGGTTAGTGTGATGTTTTATTTTTAGTTAATTAATTTAATGGATATATAATATTTTTATTTTTTGAATATTTGTTTTATCAAATCGATAACCAATACATGGGAAAATTATTTAGTGATTATGTTATTAAAGTTATTTTAAAATATGTTCAATGTTTTTTATCCTATAAGAGTATGGAAAATTTAATATTATGGTATTTTATCCTAGGTGTAAATTTTTCTTTATTTTTGAAGCATCTTTGATTTTATAGAGTGCATTTGGTGATTATTGTTTTGATTTTAAATAATTATCCTATCATAGAGGTTAATATAAAAATTAATTTTTTTTGGAATGAGACATAACAATTAAATGATTTAATTTGGGGATAAATGTTAATAATTTTTTTAAAGGATATGTGGAAAAATACATTAATTTTTTTGGTTTCAATCATTTTTCTAATTATTTTTAATAATTCTAACGTCAATTATTTTTTAATGGCCTACGTTGTAATTCTAGAATTATTGTTGATTTTTGGATATCAATGTAGTTTTTCATCATAAAATATTTTTTATTTTTATGGAATTATCATATCTTTTTCTAAAAAAACATTGTAAAATAAAAATTATAGGATAAATAGATATTTAATATTTTATTTATTATGTTATTCTCTATAAATTGACTCTAGAGGTCTATGAGCAATAAATTTTTCCTAAATACTCATAGTTTGGTGAACATGATAATATTGTGATGGGTGTCGAATAAAGGATCAAATTATAATTGTCATGTTTGTATATTTCCTTATTTTTTAGTTATTATTGTAAAATATTTCCTCAAATCTAATAAAATTATCTTCACACAAAACATTTTCTATTTACTTTTTTGACTAAGAAATTAATAGCCTTTAACCCCTTATATATTTTTTATTTTTTTATTATTACCTTTATCATTATGAGGCTCTCAATCAAGCTATTTCAAAACATGATAGTTAGTATTATATTACATTTAAATTTTTTTTTATGTTGGACCCTTTTATTTATTATCTTAGGGGACCATCATATTTCCCTTTTTTATTTTGAAGTGGTAGTTTTATTAATCATTGTTTCAATGTGGGATATCAAAAAATGTTTATTGAATTATAAAACCTTAGTTATTGAGCCCAAATTAAAACTTTATACGAATATATTTCCAAAATGATGTGGGATAATGTAACACACCATGTTGTTTAAAAATAAATACAATGTTTGATAGTTTCCATGATAATTCACATTAATCTTAAATAAAGAAACTATATATGATTATTTAAATGTTATCATTATAACCTAGCTGTTAGAGTAGAGGGTATAAACATGATTAATTTAATTATAAAAATATGTTATACATATGTTTTTATAAATAATTATTTTTGAACCAATTAATTATAAATTTATGGAATCCTTTTTGAAAATAAATGGGAATGTTTTTCTGAAAAACTAGTTGAATGTTTACAAGTGTGTTTAATACCAAAAAATAAAAAAATATCACATTTTGGATTATATTAATGAAATATATATAAATTTTATTCAATATAATTTCCATCCATCCACTAAATGTTTTTTAGAGGTTATGTAAGTACAAATTATATTTTACGCATAAAAGAAGTGTTTTTGAAAAATGGTGGTTTTACCACCATTTGTTAGAACATTGGGTTTAAATAATATTTTTGACACATTTAAATGTTATATTTAAAAAAATTACTTCTTATTTAATATAATATTATATAAATTACCTTTAGTTGAATTTTTTATATTTTCTAAATAATTTTAATTATTTGATGAATAGTGATAAAACTGCATTTTAATAGAAAAAATTTTTTCATCAAATTTTTATATATTGTTATATTATATTTATGATTTTTTTTAAATTATAATAAGATTAATTTTTTCATTTAATCTAATATGGTTATTTAGAATAAATTTTACACTGATTTTTTATATCAAAACATTTAAATCTTTTGAAGTTTTTTCCATTAAAAACATGTTTTCTCATTCCGCCAATGGGATTAAATTTTAACTAATATCTAAAATATAAGTGATTTGAATTTGGAAAAATGAATTAATAATTTGGAGTAGTATTTTCCACATTTAATTAATAGTTTCTTTCGTACATTATTTTATTACAATGGTTGAGTTTAAATTTCGTAATTGAAGGAAAAATAATATTATAAAAATTAAAAAATTACACTAATACATTATAAAAGTTTATTTAATTAAATATTATATAGAAAAATTAACCATGGGTATACATTATATCCTTTTTATACCACTTTGATATTATTATGGCATTTATCATGTTTTTTAACGAAAAATTATTGATGTGATACTCATGTTTTTAATTAACATGTAAATTTTAATAATTTTATATTTAAGAAATATATTCGAATATAAATAGTAAAATTAAGGATCAGATATTTATCTTCATAATTTAATTTTTTTAGGTTTAGGATAAATATAATTACCGTAAAATATTAAATAATTATGATGTTGTAGCTGTTTAATTAAAGGAATTATCAAATAATTGATTTTAAAAATTTAAAAAAATGTAATTTCAGACAATTTGTGTCATAAATGAATTTTTTTTACCATTATATAAGAGTTAATTTTAATAGAGTTTCGTTGGATATGTGATGTTTTTATGAAATATTAAAAAAGACACGAATTGTATAGTGTCAAATTTATCATTAATGATGTTTTAAAGCAAATCATATTGTATTAAATAATATAACATTTATAAAAAAAAATTAATGAAAATTTATTATAACGGTGTTTAAAATTTCATCTATGTTACATTTATGGATTGTTTCAATGT
Organism: Viscum album; assembly: GCA_963277665.1. NCBI lineage: Eukaryota > Viridiplantae > Streptophyta > Magnoliopsida > Santalales > Viscaceae > Viscum > Viscum album. Next base: position 2,036,350,659 of record OY728164.1, read on the forward strand.
TTTAAAAAATTATATTAAGAATCAATTTGTCAATTATATGAGATTAAATTGAGACTTAAAGTAGTTAATTATGTGATAACAAAATTAAAGGAACAAAAATAATAATATTAAATTTTATAATTTTTATTCGATGAATATATTAAGACTCATAATAAATATATATCCAAAATAAGTATGTTAGATTAATTTTTATTATAAAATTAATTTATATTAATTTAATACTTAGAAATTTCAAGAGTGTTTGTCCCTCTTTATTAAAATGGAACTTCATCCTATATATTATTCCCACATAAAAATCTCTTTGTTTCAGAAAATATCGACCCAACTACCTTACTAAAATTAGTCCCCACATTCTATATCTCTTATTTTATGCATTACATCCTCCTTAGATTTGTTAACATGTTAGTCAAAGGAAATCATCCAGAGAAGGTGAATCATTTTTAATTAAGTGTTTCTATTTTATATCATCTTTCGGATTATTAAATTATACTTCAACCATGATTAAATATTAACCCTATCAGTATCAATATACATGGATTTTATGATGTGAATACCATCACCTAAATCAATCTTCAATTTAATCAAATGGGAATAAAATTAATCGTTCGTGTGTGCGTCCAACTACCACCTCACGAACTGATATAATTTTTCTTCCATCACCATCTCTCAAGACCAGTTATAATGATTAAATTAAGGTTTATATGATTAATTCATGAAATTATTATTATTATTATTAATGTATAATATATCATTTACATTCTTAAACTTCCAAGCACATAAATTTGGTAACATCATTCATGTGTATGTGAGAAATATTTCTCTACGAAGCCAATTGATTTTGTTATCACCACCACCTAATTGGGATGTTATATATATATATATATATTTAAAATTTTAATGTGATATTGATTATATCATGATAATTTCATAAATATAAATTAATACATACCTTCTTACAAAAATTATCATCGCAAAATATAAATGTTACTCATGCGTACGTTCGCCCTACTGTCTCCATGATTATCACATAGTTCATTTTTCATAACAATACATAAATGATTTATTTAAAATTATAATTTATGGTTCGCAATAATAACCAGGTCATGAATATTTTAATTATAATGATGGAATAATGAACACTTTTACTATTGACATCAAACCAAATTAATCATTCACTAATTTACCCAATATTGTAAAAATATATAATATAAATATAAATAATTATGTAATTTTTTTAACATGAAAATAAATGATATAGAAGTAATAATTAACACATTAAAGTGTATCAATAAATTATATAAATAACCCATGTTTAATATTTAAGAAGACATAGATATATTTGTGATGAGTTTGACTTAAGGTAAGAGACATTCTATTAAAAAAATCCCCTTTTAAATTTCACATATTTCTACAAAATCCAAGAGGTATATTTTTTAACGTATAATAAATCAATGAAATTCCACTCTTTCATGCCTCCTTAATTTTTTTGTGTAATCCTTTAAAATTATAAAATTATTTTTATTTAATGTGATTTTATTTATGATAATATGGATTTGAAAAAAATGAAAATTTATTTCAGAGTGGAAAAAGTTATTTTTATTTTATGAATGAATTCTATGTTTTTATTATGTTATTGTTATTAGGAATTTTTTGTGGGTATGGGGGGTTCTATGATAAATCGAGGGCAGGTGAGACTATTTTTACAATCTAATGAATTGGGTAATGAAATGAGGGTAAATAGTGGGGTTTCTCCTAAGATATTAATGGAATATAGTACGGTGGGTATTCTAAATGTATCCATCAAGGCTACTCCCTATGTAACTATAGGGAAAAAATCCCTCAAGGTATCATTGAAGCATTTATGAGGTGATTGTGATAGTTGAAAAAGTGTACATTTGTGTGGTGATTGTTGACAAAGAGAAACAATGAAATAAAAATTTGTTGACAAATGGGATTTCATGGAGGAATGTCGAGTTCAAGAGTTGTGGTCACTGATACATGTTTTTTTTCAAGAATGGCGACAAAAGAATGGTTTACCTGGAGGTGGTACAAAAAGAGAGAAAACTTGCACGCTTATTGTTTTTAAAGATTAGATGGTAAAAATGAGGCATAGGAAAGAGGGCAGTGCATGTATTGGTGTGGTTGTGCAGGTGACTTGCGCACCGTGAAAAGACATGTACGCCGGTGCCTAGGACATTTGGAAGCTTGCACATCATATGTTTTTCAGGATCACATCTTCGAAATATGGCAGAGGAAATAGGGTTGCGCAGGTGTCTTGCAGGGGAAAAAACCTACACGCCGGAACATGCGCACCGAGGGGAAACTTCCGCGCTGCCATGCAAGTTGATCAAATACTTATAAATACAGGACCAACCCTCCTCATTTTCAATAGAGTTCAACACTTAGAAAAATCAGAGCTCCTGTCGCGCTAGTGTGGTGGTCTCGCTGGTGGTGTGTGGTCGCGCTGGTGGACTTGCGCGTCCGGGTTTGAAGTTTCACGCTAGTTGGTAGTTGCATGCCAATATTGGCTTGGGCGTAAAAGGGAATGAGTCGTGCATATTTGGAGTTACTAAATATTGTGCCACAATGGTGGTGGTGGCAGACCTGTGTGCCAGTTTTGACTTGCGCACGGATACTTGCGCGTCTGGATAGACATGCGCGCCAAGTAAGGTTGATTCCCCGACAGCAGTTTTGAGCTGTATGGAAGCTGGAAGTTTGCTTGATACCTTCGATGCAAAGAGAAATTCATCTACGGGTGAAAGTTGGACTTCAACAGAGCATCCACCTACAACATAGGATGTATTCATTTGAGATAATGAAGAGAAGTACATGTCTATAAACTGTGAGTGGATCCTTTCCGGAGCAGTGAGAAAAGGAAGAGGAAGAAGTTGATCCTCCACCGGTCATGAGCCAGAGAGAGGGAAACAGGGAGTGACCCTTGGGAAAGTAGTGATCTGACCCTAAACTTTGTAAAGGAAGTGAGCCTGAAATAGAATGATTGTTCCTGAACCTTGTAATCCATAGCTAGTGAAGTTTAGTGGAATTTGGTACAACAGAAAACTTGTCGGTGTATGCTCCTTGGACGTATCCCTTAGCGGTGAACCAAGTAAAACTTTTTGTGTGTTTTGTATGCTTTACTTCTTGTTTATATTGTGAAATAGGAAAGAGAAAGAAGAATATTTTTCTTAACAGTGAAACAAGATCAGAACGAGCTTTAATTATAAATTATTCATACCCTGATTCATCCTCCCTCTCAGCGTACTCAGCCTTGTGGACCTAACTGTAACCATGAATGAAACAATGGATTTATAATCGTATGGAAATAGTAATATAATTTGTCATTATGATTTATATAATCTATTGTGATTTAGAAGAATAATATAATATAATTATGTCGGATAACGAGCTTTTGTTTTATTATTGAAGATTATAACTATGTGAAAATGATATAATTGATTTATATGTATTCAAGGACTAATAGTTTATTTCTCACTTTTTGTTCTCTTAATAATATTTTTTTTATAATCCCATGTTTTAAAATGTTTTTCAAAGAGATTATGGATGAGTTTGAAAAAGGATGATATCATTAGAAAATTTTGTCGATATATCAACATAAAAAATATTTTTTAATTGTTTTTGTTTTATAGAAAAAAATTGAAACTCAGTATAATTGTCCACTTTTAGTGTATGATATTTCTATGGATGTGTATTTTTTTAAATTATATTAAAATATAAAAGTAAATGTTATTTTGGAAATTAATTTCATTCAACCAATTAAAAAAACTATTATATGTGTTTTTTATGTCCAGGACCTTATAAATATAGTAGTGGGTAAATATATAGATTTCATACAAGGTAAGAAGAAAAATCATTTTTCGCAGTTAAAATTTAAAAAATATGAATTTTTTTAAAGAGACAATAATATAACATTGAAAAAAATATTTTATAGTAAAAAGAAATTTTTTTGTAAATCGTTTCGAAAATTTTTAGGACCATTTTTAATTTCATTATAAATAATGGCTTTAAGTGAAAATAGATTTCTATCCCAAGCGATAAATGAAATCAGGTTTTGAAAAAAAAAATATTTTTTGTTCCTAATTTTATAAAAATGGAAATATTATGTCACAAACCAACATGACATGGATCAGTCCGCATCTCCAAAATCCAACTGACAAAAACTGTAAATGTGTCCAACCTACTTTGAAGGGGGGATCACTGACAATTACAACTACCATACAGATTTTGAGCCTATATCTGGTAAACCGCTTAGTATATCTAGATGTCTTAGTTCAACCTTCCAGGGGTCATCCTTTTACTCTATCGAATGGAATGTGGTCTGGACAAGACAAAAAACATTCAAGGGGAAAGCCTGTTCCAAGGTGAGTATAAAAACACTCAGTAGGATCCCAAAAAACCTTGAAAAGTAAAAGGGAGAAACTAAAAGGAAATAGGCCACTTGACCAATTCAGATAGAACCCCAATTGTGATAGAGAAACACCATCTCAAATCATCATTGATTATACAATACATTACATCATGGTCTCCAATGGTTTTTAACCCAACCATGGGACAACACAACAAGGACTCCTAGAAATCACCCCAATATACTCATCTTAGACACCAAGTTTCATGAGGTTCCATAATCATAGCCCGCAACAAAATTCTCTTCATATGCTCTAACCATAACCTAAAACCAGGAAAACAAACTCCATGAGCTTAGTCATCCTAGAAGAAAACTAACTGAGAGATGCACTCCATCTGGGTAAAATCACCCATTCATAATAGTACATCAAAGAGAATATGCTCTATCTGGAGCATCTTACAAGGTCCAGAACTAGTGCCCAACACCATAGGACATATAGTAGCTACCTTGCGCCCATTATAAACCAATAAAACCCAAGTGAATAAGCCCACCCCTAATAATTTCACATAGTATATGGAGCACTTCTTAAGACTATGCACCACATGCATCCTTCTTAACAGGAGATAATATAGGGACCCACTCCTCACCACTACCATGAAATCAATTGAACACACCACATAACTAACCCAAGAAACCAATATTACTCCTAAATGGACTATCCCACACCTCATTCCATCATGAGATCACTAAACCCTAACTAGACATCATTCACATCATGTGGTGGGGCCCACTCCACCAATACATATCCCATAGATAAGGGATCTCTAACTCCAATAGAGGACCCTCTCCCCACTACTACTAAGAGATGGGGGAGTGGTAATCTAAGAGAAGACATATTCCCTAACCCAACATGGGATTGCTAATCATAAAAAACGAGGACCCACACCATAATATTATATGGGAGTACCACTCAGTGCATTAAGGAGCAACAACCTAACTCAGTAGAGGAGTACAACTCCTCAGGTAGAGGACATGCACCCCAGTATGACAGGGCACTACTGACACTGTTAACTCATTATTTATGTGGGACCCACATCCTAATATGACAGTGGGGTACTGATCCTAGGCATGATGAACCTCTCACTAACACTACACGGGGGTACTGAGTCTTCTTGAACAACACATATAAAGGACCCATGCCCTGAAATAAAAGGGGAGTATTGAATCCTATAATAGGGGACTCACACCATAAAACATTAATGGAGTTCCCATCCAATCTATATTTCTTATATAGATGATGTGTGCCCTGGACCATCAGGGTTGTACTATCAATACTCATGAACATCATGGGGAATCCTGAACCCTAGTCCATTAGTGGAGTAACACCCCTAAAGAATCTACCCAAAGGCAATGAACCCAAAACCATGATGTGCGGAGTCCCATATCTACCTAAGAATAAAGGTAAGTTAAGACTATTCTCTAAAGATACAAGGGAGTAGAAGTCCCAATGTATCTGTCTTCACAAACCACAATGATCATCAACATTAGATCATTAAAACTTCAAGAGTGTTGCTCGATTTACATCCCCCATATATCGCAATGCATACCAGAGGCCACAAAAATGTTATATGTGAATAATCAAAAATGATAAGCTCCTTGGAAGACAAAATCTAAATCCCAAAGAAGAAGATATGAAAGGTGGAAGATCCCATTTGGATCTACCAGGAGTACATGACGTGAAATGGGGAACACACATCGTGTGTTACCACCGGAGCACCTAGACATGTATCCAATATACACATATTAGAAACCCATGTAAGGGTAAATGGTTTGTAGAGGACGTACATTCCATCTCTCTCATAATTATGCCCTCGTATTATTATCCTTCTACACAAACCAACCAACTGTGTCCATTATAGGATTTTTAGCACATACTATATGATGTGTATGAGCTAAATGGCCACCTGACTGTGTTTTTTTCCCATGTTCGGGTATTGGACTCAATTTAAAGGTATCTTTTATGCGTTTTAGAATAGTAAAATGTGTTTTCAAATAGATAACTGAATCCATGTCCCATGGTCACTAGGTTTAGAGAACTATATAGCGTGTAACCCATATACATTGTGTGTATTACAAAAATTTGATCTTCCCAAAAAAGAATAGCTACAAAAAATGTGTCACCAAACTACATGCATTGTATACATTAATTTTAATCAATAATTACCTACAAAACACCCAAATTTATCTTGTTTGTTCTCAAAACTCAAAGATCTACCTACTAAGGATCAATAACAATAATATTTGGGATCTAGAATCTTAATGAAATTCATAACAAAAGGGATCCATAACAAAAATAAAATATTCCAACATCATTAGAGAAACCCCGAAGCATTGTATGAAGAGAGATTCTTGGATCATGCTTATCATATATATAACAAGGATATGCATCAAAAAATGGGGATCAGGGACACTTCATCCCTTTGATTTTGGCTCGATTCCACCATCACCAAAAGGGATGAGGGGAGGAGGAAAAGATATTACCTTCTATAGTGTGTCATGGTCAACATGGATTTGGGGGATATAAATGATTTTAATTAATTTAAAACAATTAACTCCCATTTTTGGTACCACATCACCAAAATGCCACCGATTAAAACACCCAAAGGTGATGACCTTATGTCATATCTAGGGTAAACATGACGTTATAGACTCAACTACTTTCTCATAAAACCTATCTGAGACTCCTATTGGTATTGGTTTAGGTTTTAATAAATACACAGAAATAAAATATTTAATATTTTTAATATCACCCCATAGAGGCTCCATGGGCCATGACTTCCCTTACCAACTCGGAGTCCGACATCAAAAATATTCTCCGGAATATTCCAAATTCATATGAGTCAAAACCAGACTAATTATAGTTTAGACGAGAGAGGTTCTAAAATATTAAATGACAATATAATTAAAGTATTTATTGATCAATAATCATAAAATTTCATTTAATTCAATATTACTAATAAATAGACTTGATTAGAATGAAAATGTGAAATAAAGCCATAAAATTATCATAATATTAAGGTGATAATTAATGAAGTTATTAATTGGTTATGTTAATTATAAATATATATATCGGAATTCGATGTACATAAATAGATATTAAAATTCATTTTACACAGAATCATTAAATATGAATGACATCAAGGGAGTAATATAAACCAATTAAAATGGAAATGAGTTATGAAATTTCGTTCCCCCATAGTAACATTTGTTTAAAACCCCTTCGGATAAATCAATTAAAATTGAAACTCAAATGAAATTTTAATAGTCTATTAAGGATATTAAATAAAATATAAAAATTATATACACGGAACATCAAATATAAGTGGTTAATTTGATGTATGCCTCATGATGGTTAATGTGAGACAATAGTCCCTTAAGATTCATTCAAATCATGGTTTATTTAATTTGAACTCTTATATAATAGATTTAAGAATGATATTATGTTATAAAAGAACTATAAACATCTTTATAGAGTCATATTATATCTTCATATATAATCTTATTAACTGTTTGTTGACAATATTTCATTATTTTTAATATTTTAGGTGTAAATTGCCTAGTTTTTCGAGTTTTTTTGGCAAGTTGTTTTTATTCTTCTTAAATATATCATGATTTAATAGTATATAGGATGTAAAGAATTATTTAGGTATAATATTTATTTATTATATATTAATATATAATATTCCACAAATTTTTTATATTTGAAATTAAATTCATCTTTCATGAAGATGGTAGGACAAACATATGCATGAATGCTATTTCCATTTCCATTTATTATTTCAATGATTCTAAAGTATGTTAAGTCAAAAGTCTTCTTTTGGCTTTTACATCATGTTTTGGAAATCACAAATATATTCTGTCATGATTTGAAAATCTCAAATGTATTCTATCATATGTTTGTAAATAACAAGTTGTGTCTATCGTATCGTATGATGACTGATCGTACCGACCAAAACGTATCGTACTGACTCTGTCAAACGTATCGTACTGACTCTGTCAAACGTATCGTACTGACTCTGTCAAACGTATCGTACTGACTCTGTCGATCGTATCGTACTGACTGTTATTCAGATGATTATTTTTTGTTTTGGTACTTTATTAAAAAAAACTCTCTCTGCATATGAATCGTACTCATGTTTTACATTTTCTATATCTCTTATCCTAACAAAACGATGTCGTTGAGTTAGTTATATACTAATCAAAACGATGTCGTGTTTTCTGTTTCAATATGACCGTTGGAGGCAATATGACCGTTGGAACCCGAGGCCTATAAATAGGAGGTCATTTGAAGCTGAGAAAAAAACGATGAGCAAACTGATGAACGAAGAGATTATGTGAACTACGAAGATTCTAGAGAGAGACGCTGTGACTTCTCTCATCAGCCTTGTGCGTCCGATCATCGTATCGAGGGCTTTCAAGTAATTGAAAGACAGAGGTGCCGATTACCTGCAAAATCGAGGGCTGCCGGGGATAGGCAGACAGACGAGCCGATCATCGTATCGAGGGCTGCCGGGGATAGGCAGACAGACGAGCCGATCATCGTATCGAGGGCTGCCGGGGATAGGCAGACGGACGTGCCGATCATCGTATCGAGGGCTCACCAAGGTGTTGGTGAGACAGACCTTTTTATCCTAGGTGAAAGGATAACCCTTCTCTTTGGGTTAAAAGAATTGTATTACTTTTACATTTCCGCTGTTTGTATTAGAAAGGAATTGTATTGTTTCCTTTCTTCTTTTACATATTCAATTGTAATTGTTTCAATTACAATCATTCTTTTACATATTGTATCAATTGGTTCTATACGCTTTTAAAGGTAGAACCATTCATTTTTGTATTACTCTGATTATTGTGTTCACCTTGAATACAATTGTTTTACTTTACAATAGTATTACAATACATCATACCTTTTACATTCAATACAATTGTGGGTGTTTGTATTTGTATTAGTTTAAGATCTTTTAAACTAATCTCTTTGTTTCTAAAACTCAAAGGTTTTTAAACCTACAATTCACCCCCCCCCCTCTTGTATTGTTCCATCTAATAGACTTTTATATCAACTATTCGATCCAACAATTGGTATCAAAGGAGGTTTTCCACTGATTTGTATTATTAGCTTTATTTCTTATTATTTTTTTTTTAAATACTTACTACACTAACGTGTGGAGTGGAAAAGTTGTTTTTGTTATTAGATGGCAGGAATGAATATCGGATCAATTGATAATCTGAATCCTTCTAGACCACCAATCTTTGATGGGAATGATTATGAGTATTGGAGAGATCGCATGAAGACTTTCGTCATCAATACTGGTGTAGACAATTTTATTATGCTTACTGGGGGTTACAAAATTCCTGACAAGGAAGTTAGTACTTTCACCAATCAAGAGAAGCAAGAATATCAACTGAATTACAAGGTACGCAATACTTTATTATGCTCTATGACCAGGAATATATATAGTCAGATATCTTCATGTGAAGCAGCCAACTGTATTTGGAAGAAATTAGAAGTCACTCATTTTGGTACATCCAAGGTTATTGAAACAAGGAGAGCAATGCTTCGAGCAGAGTATCATGGTTTTGTTTTTCCTTATGGAGAGCCAGTTTGCAAAGTGCAACAAAGGTTTATGACAATTGTCAACAGCTTACAATCAATGGGAGAAAAAGGTCTTGATGATGAAGCTCTTGTTGATAAGATTATAGATATTATGCCAAATGAATGGGAGTCGAAAAGAACAGCTATTGATGAAAATAGAAAAGTTTCCCAGATTACTCTTGATGAACTCTTTGGAACTCTTCTACAACATGAGACAAGAATGAAAAGAGATGCTGATTTCAATAAGAAGAAGAATGGGAATGGAAGTGTAGCTTTTGCTTCTAAAGCTAAAACACCTGAAAGGGTTACAAGGTCTAAATCCAAGAAAGTTGTTGTTTCTGATTCAAGTGATTGTAATCTTTCAGACAATGAGTTAGCTAATCTTGCTCGAAGGATGAACAAGATTGTGGGAAAGAAAGATTTTCAATATAGATTCAAAAAGAAAGACAGGAAAGACAGGAAAGATTCAGAGGTAACTTGTTATGAATGCAAGAAAGCAGGACATATAAGGCCTGATTGTCCATTACTAAAGAGGAAAGATAGAAAGGAGAAACATTCTGAAAGAAACAAGAAAAGGTTTTATAAGACAAAGAAGGTCTTGAAAGCAAATGATACGTGGAGTGCAAGTGGAGGTGATTCCTCAGATGATTCTTCAGAATATGAGACGTCAGGACAAAGGAATATTGGACTTCTAGCCAGACTACCAATTGAAGATCATTGTCTCATGGCTAAGGTACATAGTGCTGAAGCTGTTACAAATGTCTCTTTAAATGCAAATTGTGTTGATAATAGATATTATGAATCTTCAAATGATGAACCCTCATCATCAGAAGATGATACTTTACCTTCTTTTGAAGAAGTCTCTAGATTTGCTAAGTTACTTGAGAATGAAAATTCTAAACTCAAAAAAAGATTTGAAAAAGCGAATTCTAGAATTTCTATCTTGACAAAAGAAGTTTCAGATCTTTCTAAAGATCTTGATGGGAAAACTTCTGATTTTGAAAGTATTTTGAAAACCCTTGAGAAAGTCAAATCTGAAAAGGATAAACTTTCTAAGGATCTTGAAACTGCTATTTCAAAGAAAAACATTTTAGAGTCTAACTCTAGTTCAAATTCAAATGTTTTAGAAAACAAGAATTTGGTTTTAAAACTAAAGTCAGAGATTTTATCCTTGAAAAAGTGTTTGTCAAACTTTACTCATGGAAAAGAAAACTTTGATAGGATGTATTCTCAAATTAGACCATTGAGAAATCGTTCTGGTCTTGGTTATACTTATTCCAAACCTGTTTTTAGTAATAACTATTTTGTTCCTCAAAAAACCATTTTCTGTTCCAAGTGTCAATGTGGTGGACATTGGAGAAGAGATTGTTCTCTTAACAAAACTCAATCCTTAGGATTTCATAAAGCTCATTTTGCAAAACAAATGTGGATTCCTAAAATTCTTTTATCTAATCCTTCTGGATCCAAACAAGTTTGGATTCCGAAAATCTAATTGTTTCTTTTTCAGGAAAATCAGAAGTGTACCAATAAGAACATTTGGTACATGGATAGTGGTTGTTCTCGACATATGACTGGAAACAAAGATTTCTTTGAAAAGGTTATCAAAACAAAAGGTGGAAGAGTTACCTTCGGAGATAATGCTCAAGGAAAGATTGTTGGTATAGGTAATATCATTTTTCTTGGAAAAGTTCTTATTTCAAATGTTTTGTTTGTTAAAGGTCTTAGGCACAATCTCATCAGCATAAGTCAATTATGTGATGAAGGTTACCTTGTGAATTTTAGAGATGATAAGTGTCTAGTTCACAATTCCAAGGATGAATTCATTCTATCTGCCCATAGGCAAGAGAATGTTTACACTATTAACTTAGAAGACCTTAGGAACCAAAACTTACCTTGCTTAAGTGTAATAGAAGACCAATCGTGGCTATGGCATAGGAGACTAGGACACTGTAATTTGAGAAACCTAAGAAAACTCTCAAAGAAAGGACTTGTAAAAGGGTTACCGGATCTTAGATATGATTCTTCAAAAGTTTGTGATCCTTGTCAATTTGGCAAGCAACATAAAACTAGCTTTAAATCAATTAATGAAGTTTCAACTTCTAATGCATTACAACTTGTGCATATGGATCTGTTCGGTCCTTCACAAACTGGAAGCATTGGTGGCAAATACTATGTATTTGTTTTAGTTGATGACTTTACTAGATTTACATGGGTCTACTTTCTCACAAAGAAATCTGAAGCCTTTTCCTATTTTAAAACTTTTAGAGCCCAAGTTAAAAATGAGAAAAACCTACCATTGATAACTATTCATAGTGATCATGGTGGTGAATTTCAAAACTCAGTTTTTGAAACCTTTTGTAGTAAGAAAGGTATTACTCACAATTTCTCAGCTCCAAGATCTCCTCAGCAAAATGGTGTTGTTGAAAGAAGAAATCGTATTCTTCAGGAAATGACTCGAACCATGTTGAGTGAATACTCAATTGCTAAGCACTTTTGGGCTGAAGCTGTTAGTACCGCCTGTTATACTATAAATCGTGTTTTAACTAGACCATTTCTTAATAAAACTCCTTACGAGTTATGGACTGGCCGAAAACCTAAAGTTTCTTACTTCAAAGTTTTTGGATGCAAAGTATTCATTCTGAATACAAAAGATAATCTACACAAATTTGCACCAAAATCTGATGAAGGAATCTTTCTAGGCTATTCCACAACCTCTAAGGCTTATAGAGTTTTCAATAAAAACACTTGTACTGTTGAAGAAACAGTACATGTAAAATTCGATGAAACTAACCCTTTTGTTTTCAACCAACCCAATCCTACATCCTCGGATGTGTTTTCTAAAAATGTTTATCAACCTATAGTAGGAGAACATTCTGATAGGGAAAATGTTCAAGAAATTGTTCCTGAAACATTTACCACAGAAGATTTTCTACCATATGTTGAAGAACAGGTTTTACAAAACCCAAATCAATTGTTTCTTAGGAGTCATCCCAGTGATAACATCATTGGTGATATAAATCAACCTGTAAGGACCAGAAATTCCTTAAGAAATGAAATAGAACATCTTGCTTTTCTTTCCCAATTTGAACCTAAAAGTCCAAGTGAGGCCTTAGGTGATGATGATTGGATTAAAGCAATGCAGGATGAACTAAATAAATTTGAAAGGAATCAAGTCTGGACTTTAGTTGAGAGACCTAAAGAAACAACTGTAATTGGTGTAAAATGGGTTTTCAGAAACAAGTGTGATGAAAATGGAATCATTGTAAGAAATAAAGCAAGACTTGTTGCTAAAGGCTATAATCAACAAGAGGGAATAGACTATGAAGAAACATATGCTCCTGTAGCTAGACTAGAATCTATCCGTATTCTATTAGCCTTCGCAGCATACTTCAATTTCAAACTATTTCAAATGGATGTCAAATGTGCTTTTTTAAATGGTTTTGTTCAAGAAGAAGTTTTTGTCGAACAACCTCCTGGTTTTCAAGACCCAAAACATCCTGATCATGTTTTTAAACTTACCAAGGCTCTATATGGTCTTAAACAAGCCCCTAGAGCATGGTATGATAGACTTACAGGATTTCTTTTACAAAACAATTATACAAAAGGTACAGCAGATCCAACTCTTTTTATCAAAATGGAAAACAAAAATGTTTTGGTTGTCCAAATCTATGTTGATGACATCATATTTGGATCAACTCAGAAATCTTTAACCGAGTCTTTTGCTAAATTAATGAAATCTGAGTTTGAAATGAGTATGATGGGTGAGTTAACATTCTTTTTAGGTTTTCAAATTTCTCAAAAACCAGAAGGAACTTATATATCCCAACATAAGTATATTAAAGACTTACTCAAAAAGTATGGATTTGACAAAACTAAAAGTATTAGCACTCCAATTAGTACCTCAAATACTCTTGATCTTGATGAAACTGGAAAACCAGTAGATCAAACAATTTTTAGAGGTATGATAGGGAGTTTGCTATACTTGACAGCTAGTCGACCTGACTTAATATTTTCTGTATGCTTATGTGCAAGATTTCAATCTAATCCAAAAGAGTCTCACTTAAAAGCCGTAAAGAGAATCTTTCGGTATTTAAAAGACACTATGGATTTAGGTCTTTTCTACTCTTCTGGAAATGATTTTGTTTTAAAAAGTTTTTCAGATGCTGACTTTGGTGGTTGTAGAATGGATAGAAAAAGTACATCTGGAACATGTCATTTCTTAGGAGATTCTTTGGTTTCTTGGTCCTGCAAGAAACAACACTCTGTAGCACTCTCCACTGCTGAAGCTGAATATGTAGCAGCTGGAAGTTGTTGTGCTCAAGTATTGTGGATGCAGCACACACTCACTGACTATGGTTTGAGTTTCTCCAAAACTCAAATTCTTTGTGATAATACAAGTGCCATAGCTCTTAGTAAAAACCCAGCACATCACTCTCGTGCAAAACACATAGATGTTAGGCATCACTTTCTTAGGGATCACACACAAAAAGGAGATATTGTTTTACAATTCATCGGAACGCAAGAACAACTTGCTGATATTTTTACAAAATCTTTACCTTCCGATAGATTTGAATTTATAAAACAGAAGCTAGGAATGATTACATTAAAATAATCATTCATATCTACTTCCTGTTTTACATCTCTCCTAATAATAAGAAACTCCTCGTAGAAAGGGGGAGGACATTTCTTTATGTCTTTATGTTTCTGATATTTAACTATTTCAATTTTTCTGTTTATCGTATTGACTATTTCAATTTTTCTGTTTATCGTATTGACTATTTCAATTTTTCTGTTTATCGTATTGACTATTTCAATTTTTCTGTTTATCGTATTGACTATTTCAATTTTTCTGTTTATCGTATTGACTATTTCAATTTTTTTTCTGTTTATCGTATTGAAATTCTTTTCCATCGTACCATTCAAATTTTATTTGAATCGACCGATGATGGTATTGAAATTCTTTTCCATCGTACCATTCAAATTTTATTTGAATCGACCGATGATGGTATTGAAATTCTTTTCCATCGTACCATTCAAATTTTATTTGAATCGACCGATGATGGTATTGAAATTCTTTTCCATCGTACCATTCAAATTTTTTTTGAATCGACCGATGATGGTATTGAAATTCTTTTCCATCGTACCATTCAAATTTTTTTTGAATCGACCGATGATGGTATTGAAATTCTTTTCCATCGTATCATTCAATAATTTTTGAATCGACCGATGATAGTATTGAGATTGTTTTCCATCGTAATGTCACCAAAACCAGCAATCACCTTACGATCTTCGACAGGTATTCTTTTTCATTTTTTTTTATTATTCTTTTATTTCTAACCGTTGATCTGCTTTTCTTTAATCCTGACCGTAGAAGATCAACCGTCATATCTTTTTGCCTATAAATACCCCCCTCCCCTCCCCAAACCCACATCGTTTGTCCAAGGATTTGAGGCGAAGCTCTGTTCAACCGGCTATAATCAATCGTACGATCTTCTCAATCGGCATCATCTTTATGTCTCAATCTTCTGCCAACACTCCCGCTGATATGTCTTCAAAGACCTTTACTAAGAAAGACTTTCACAGAGAAAGGTTAGTATCCCGAGAATTCTTTGATACGTACGATTCCACGATCAAGAGGATTATTTTGTTTCAAGGATGGGAACATCTATGTGTGGAAAAGCCTGATACTCAAGATCCAGTTCTGTTTGATGAAGTGTGTCAATTCTACAAAACCGTTTCTTTTGACAAGGATATGAATATTAACTTCGCTGTGTACGATAGGAAGTTATCTATGTCTGTGAAACAAGCGGCGCATTTTCTAAATGTTTCTATAGAAGGTGATGCATTCTGCCCATCTCACAAACTTCCAGAGGAAGTTGGTACTTTCAATAGAGAAAATGCTGAAAAGTCTTTGTTTGTTGTTAATGAGGGAAAGAGGAAAGTTTATCATCTTTCACCAGACAATAGGTTTGTCACTCTATGGATGAAAGGTTTCCTTGTTCCAAGGAAAGGGGATAGAGAAACCCTTAAAGTCTCTGATGTCTTTATGCTTGACTACCTTGTGAATATGAGAAAGGTAAATCTCATGGGATATATCTTTGAAACAATCAAGAATGTCAAGAAAGGAGGGATTAAATCCCAGATAATAATGTATCCGGCCATCCTCACAAAATTCATTCTTGAGAGTATGAAGTTCTGTAATATTCCTTTGAAAGGAAAACCTATGGATTTGTGGCCGTCTTTCATTAATAAGAGTACGATGAAGAAGCTGAATGTTTGTTTTGATTCGAATTCAAAACTTTTTGTCAGAGATGAAGAAGCTGATTTGCCTGAAAATCAATCGGCACCTATGCCTGCCAAGGACAATCAATCAGCCGGTGTTACTCGAAAGTCTGATCCGCAGACTAGTTCAAAGCCAAAGAAGAAGCCGAAGTACAGCAAAGAAGTTGTTGCAAAGTGGAGAAAGGACAAGGAACAGAGAAAAGAGGGTGATCCGAAGTTTGGACTTGACCCTGCTGAGGCCTTTGCAGAAAGGATAAGGGTAGAAGAAACCCTTCAAGCTGAAAAGAAAAAGAAGTCTCTTTTGAAAAGGAAGGCTCAGGACTTTGATATTTCTAAAGTCTTGAAAGCAGTTGAAGATGCTAGTGCTCAACTAACCGTGGAAGTCCATCAAGAGCCTATCGTACAGAGTTTGCCTGAGAAAGAGAAAGGGAAACAAGTGATGGAAGAAGTGGAAGAAGAAGAGGATTTTCTTTTAGAATATCTTCAAAGTTCAAAGAAGAGTAAAGAGGAATCACTTCAAAAGCTGAGCGAAGGAGTTCAACAAACTCCTCACGCCGATCAGGAAAGGTCACCGAACAGGATGTCATCTAAAGAAAAGGAAGATACTCAATCTTCTCAGACTGATAAAATTGTTGTCATCAGTGATAGAGTAGAAGAAGAAAGAAAGCAGAAAGTAAAGGCAAAAGGGAAACAGCCTGTTGTTGAATCGAGCAGATCGTATCAACTAGCATCGTACGATGATGATACTGATTCAGAGAATACAATCTCTCTCAAGAAGAGTGATTACATTGTTCATGTTTTGAGGAGAATGGAGAAAACAATTCCTTATTTCCCGAGGCTGGAAGGAAAGATTGATTTTATCACTGAAAATCAGAGAAAGAAGTTTGGATCTGTGAAAGAGTTGAGGAAGAAAGTTTTATCTGTTGAAGCCAATTTAAAAGTTCTTTCAGAAAGCTCAGCTGTTCATAAGAAGGCATGTAATAAGATGACTAAGTGGTCGTACAAAACAGAGAGCTCAATCAATGACCATGAGATTGCTATTGAAGACATAAGAAGGTTATCAAATGATCTTGCAATCGCTTTCAACAAGCTTGATAAAGAAACAGTTGAAAGGCTGAATCTTTTATCCTCTCAAAGAGCCGATGTCCCTTCAGTGAAAGACTTGCAAGAAAGAATGAATGCTTTCCAATCTGATTTTTCGAAGGTTTCATCTTTCAAAGATGAAATGGTTTTACTGAAGAAACAAAATTCTGAGTTGGCCAAGGATAACAAGACTCTGCAAAGCAGAATTGATACTCTTGAAGAGGTAATCAGAGTCCAGGAGGAAACCATCAGAAATCAAGATCAGATTTTTGCGGATCAACAAGAGCTCCTCAAAACTCAAGGTGAATCAATTTCTGAAGACAAGAAGGAGATCAAGAAGATGAAAGCTGTGCTTCATGAGCTTATAAAGAAAGAGAAGGAAAGAGGAAAATGATTGTTGTATTTGTTTCTTTTGAAACTTGTTTGTGTTGTAATAACTCTTATAAACCTCTTTTATCCATTGTCTTGTATTACTTCACTAACTCTTTCAGACAATTCGAGGTTACTCCTTTCTTTTTGTAAATCACAAAGGGGGAGAATATTTACAAAGCAAAGATTGTTTTACAAAGGGGGAGAATGCAATACAATACTCTTAAGGAAAATCTATGAATACAATCCTTGGGAAAGTCAATACCTAAGGGGGAGTTAGTTGTATTCAATTTCTTATTCAGAAGAGTTTTCAATAACTCAGGGGGAGATAAGTATTTCTTGTTTCATTTACTTTGTGTGTTTGTGCTTTCCAAAAAGGGGGAGATTGTTAAGTCAAAAGTCTTCTTTTGGCTTTTACATCATGTTTTGGAAATCACAAATATATTCTGTCATGATTTGAAAATCTCAAATGTATTCTATCATATGTTTGTAAATAACAAGTTGTGTCTATCGTATCGTACGATGACTGATCGTACCGACCAAAACGTATCGTACTGACTCTGTCAAACGTATCGTACTGACTCTGTCAAACGTATCGTACTGACTCTGTCAAACGTATCTTACTGACTCTGTCGATCGTATCGTACTGACTGTTATTCAGATGATTATTTTTTGTTTTGGTACTTTATTAAAAAAAACTCTCTCTGCATATGAATCGTACTCATGTTTTACATTTTCTATATCTCTTATCCTAACAAAACGATGTCGTTGAGTTAGTTATATACTAATCAAAACGATGTCGTGTTTTCTGTTTCAATATGACCGTTGGAGGCAATATGACCGTTGGAACCCGAGGCCTATAAATAGGAGGTCATTTGAAGCTGAGAAAAAAACGATGAGCAAACTGATGAACGAAGAGATTATGTGAACTACGAAGATTCTAGAGAGAGACGCTGTGACTTCTCTCATCAGCCTTGTGCGTCCGATCATCGTATCGAGGGCTTTCAAGTAATTGAAAGACAGAGGTGCCGATTACCTGCAAAATCGAGGGCTGCCGGGGATAGGCAGACAGACGAGCCGATCATCGTATCGAGGGCTGCCGGGGATAGGCAGACAGACGAGCCGATCATCGTATCGAGGGCTGCCGGGGATAGGCAGACGGACGTGCCGATCATCGTATCGAGGGCTCACCAAGGTGTTGGTGAGACAGACCTTTTTATCCTAGGTGAAAGGATAACCCTTCTCTTTGGGTTAAAAGAATTGTATTACTTTTACATTTCCGCTGTTTGTATTAGAAAGGAATTGTATTGTTTCCTTTCTTCTTTTACATATTCAATTGTAATTGTTTCAATTACAATCATTCTTTTACATATTGTATCAATTGGTTCTATACGCTTTTAAAGGTAGAACCATTCATTTTTGTATTACTCTGATTATTGTGTTCACCTTGAATACAATTGTTTTACTTTACAATAGTATTACAATACATCATACCTTTTACATTCAATACAATTGTGGGTGTTTGTATTTGTATTAGTTTAAGATCTTTTAAACTAATCTCTTTGTTTCTAAAACTCAAAGGTTTTTAAACCTACAATTCACCCCCCCCCCTCTTGTATTGTTCCATCTAATAGACTTTTATATCAACTATTCGATCCAACAAAGTAAATGTAGTGTATATGTATTTTATAATTAATTTATCATATTTACGTCATATATTACACTTATCTTTCTTAAAACCATCCTTTACACATTCAATGTATATATGGATTTAATAATATAAAATTGAGGAGGTGGTAGTCCACACGTCCAAAAATGATGTTATCGTATTCCCAGAGATTGGAATGAAATCCTGTATGTGATATGAAATAATGAAATAATAATAAGTAAAATAAAATTCTAATATATATAATATATTGAAAATAACTCCATTATTATTTCCAAACATGAAAGGTGGTAATAGATATATGAATGACATCGGTTCTTGGAGTAGTAGTTATCCATACATAAGAATGATGAATATGTATCCTATTTGATTAAAGTGTATGTGAGTGTAGGTGAAACAACTGTTATAAAAACGTATCATTATATTTTATATTATTAGTTTATTATGTCTTTTATATTATATTTATTTATTGTTTGGATAAATAAATAAAAATAATGTGAGCGTTGAATAATAATACCACTTTACGGGGTAACTCTTTTATGTTTATCATAAAAAATTCTACCATGGTTTTCTTTTTCCCCATAGTAAGGTTTAATGGATGAAGGTAGATATGGTTGGAGTTTATTTTATAGGGTTTTTTGATTTTCTATATATATTAACAGGTGTTAACTGGTGGGAGGGTTTTGTTTGTTTTTATAGTGGACGAGAAGTGGCATTATTGTGAATATAAAACATTAAACTGTACTAGAAGGATTCCCTTATAAATTGTGTGCCAAATAATGGAACATTATCGTTTCAATGGATAATGAAGTCTAATTACATATGTATAATTTATTTTTGACATGAATCTATGTTATTCATCCCCTTAAGATGATGTTTGACCACCAAGTAAACACTTTTTTACCTAAATCAATGTATAAATGATAATTACATTCACATATCATTTTTGAAAAAAATAACATTACATTATTAGATCTTATAAATTATTATTATTCAAAACATGTAATCTTTTTTTCCAAAATCTATTCACAATGTTGGTAGAAAATTAATTTAAATCCAATCTCACATATAGGATGAGACATGAAAGTTTTGAAGTAAAAGTGATAAAAGATAGAAATAATTTATATCCATGTTAAATTGATTCAAATGATCGTAATATCATTAAATGATGTATAATCTAAGTAAATATGATTTAAAACCAAATTATAACATAAGTTCAATATATAAATAATCTAAATTAAAAGGTATTTTTCAATTAAATTTCTGTATATTTCACTATTTGTCAAAAAACAACCGTAATAAAATAACAAAATTCAGAAAAATAAAATTATGATATCACTATAAAAAAATAAATTATTTCTTTTCAAAATAAAATTCATAATATTTTTAGAATTTATATTTTATAATTTTTCATCTTTAAAAGGTAATAAAATTTCTATTAGAAATATATTTGTTTTTATCAATAAAATTATTTTCTTCTTATATTATTATTGTAAATCCTATTTGATGAATGTAAAAAAATATATTTTTAAATATATAAAATATATATTTCATTAATAGTAATTAATTTTATTTATTTTGATAAAACATCATTGTGAGTATCAATACATTTCTCGTACCTATAATTTTTTTAATTTCCTTTCTCGTTAATTGTAAAGCAATGAATTTATATTATATATTTGTAAACCATTTAATTATTAAATTATTATTTCCTATTAATATTTTATAATTAAATGTCTGGGTAATATCTTATTACATTAAATAATAATATTCGAATAATACATTTTGGTTCTGTAAAACTCGGTCTTGCGTGTAACATAATACATTGATGAAATCCATTGTTGCATGTAACGCGATCTAACCTCTGTGTTTTATATAGATAAAGTTAAACATTATGTTGCATTTAATGAAATCAAAGATAAAATTTGTGTTCTTTGGAATCCATATCATAGATTAAATTTATTTATTAAAATAAATGTATTGTAAATTATTTGGATAATAAATTCCTTTCTATAAATGGAGTTTCATATCATACAATCTGTCAAAAACAATGTTATTACTTCATAATTTTAGGGATTCACACATGGAATGTGATAAGATTATAATTTATTCCACTTTAATTATTTTTATGTAATTTACATTCTATTATTTTTCTATTTTTCTAAATAAATTTTTTTATTGATTTATTTTTTGAAATACACTCTTTTGAAATAATGTTATAAAAAAATAATGGATATATCTTATATTGTATTCAAACAGTTTATATTGACTTTCACAAAAATATATTCATATAGGTAAAAATATATTGGTTTTATTCTTATAATTCATTACAGATATGAATTTATGATACCAATCCAAGTTATTTATTTAGATTAATTATGACATGGTTTTATAGAAAACCTAATTAAACCCATTTTTTAATTATATATGAATAATTGTTTAATTAAATTATGAAATCTTTTATGTTCATGTAACAGAAATATAGATGTTTTATCATTATTTTATGAGTAGGTACCTATATAAAACTATAATAAATTGTTTAAAAATTTATATCTAATAAGATAACTATGAGAAATTAGTTCTGGTACATGATCCTCTCTTTGAAACAAGTTATGATGATTGATGGAGTATGTTAAACATGTTTTTATTCTCTATCAACCATGGATAATTAGATTTTTAAACTCTTCACTATGGGAAATGAATTTTAAAGATCAACCCACTATTATAAATATCTAGTGATATCTAATCGAGAATATTATTATGGTCCTGGTAGCTAACCATGAAATGTATTTTGATTATATATTCTTATTCTTATGCAACATTTCTATGATACATTTCAATTTCAAATTTATACATGCTATTCTATATAAATTTTATGAAACATACTCATGGTTCTTTTCACATATTATTTTCCAATGATTTTCTTTTGATATATTAGTTTATAAATCCTTCCATTATGCCATATGACAACTCTAGTGATTCCATAGTCATTTTAACGATATATTTATAACATTGTCATGTTTAATCTCATTCTTATGATCTTTCCAATTTTGTAACTCATTTATAATTTCATACCTTGGAATGAATTTTAAATCACTCTCTCTTCTATTTGAATTACCCTGGTGATTAAGAATATTGTTAGGAATGATTTTCCTAAAAGGATATCCTGTGTGGATAATTCTGTAGAAAATAGTGAAGGCTTTTTCTAAAATAATTATATCATATGAAATATCTACAATGTATCTATACAATAAATTAATGGGTTTGTGTGTCAAATTTTGAGACATAATGTATAAATTTGAAAATTATTCAAAATATACGTTTTTATCACAATTTGTTTGTGTTTTAATCAAATGTCGTGTCTAATGTAGGTGTTTTCAGCAACATGGATTTGGGTGGTTTAGTTTGTATCAATGTGAGGTTCATATGTTTTTTAGTAATATATTATTAATAAAAAGATGTTGAACACTTATGAAAATTGTGGTTAAAAAAAGTATTTATCATTTCATCTAATTATACAATAGATGAAATTTTATAGGGTGAAATGAGGTTTTCATAATATAATATATTTTAGTACAGTCACTTCGAATTTACATGATGGAACAACATTATTTTATTGGATATTATGATGTATAAATATAACAATTTTTTGTTGTATTACTTTTTTGGAATGGTTATCCTCAAAATACGGTTGTGGATAGTATCCCTATTAATAAATAAAGCACTTTTAACTAATTTAGGATTCATGTTTGGGAAAAATGTTTGACAATAATAAAAATATCAAAGTATTCTTTTTATGAAGGTAAATATTATCATAGTATTTTTGAATAATGTGATGATGTTTATTTATAGTCATAAATTATATATTCTTTAATTTTTATCTTACAGATACCCATATATATTATCATTATTGAGTTATAATTTAAATTATTGGAGGACAATTTATATAGGTTGGGGAGATTGTAATACCCTATGTTTTTATAAATTTTTCTCAAACAAATTTTCAATTGTTCATGAATTTGTTAATTCTATTAAAATATATAAACTTTATTCGAAAGTAAGTCATATAATATTTCAATAAAAAATATTTTATCCACTAATTAGAAATAATTATAAAAATACATGAAACTATATAGTATAGACAAGGTATTATTATTTAAAATGGATTATTACATCATATACAAGTTCATAAATTCAAATAAAAAAAATTGAAAAACACACTATCATTATGGGAAAATTCCAAGATCACCACCACTTTTGAGATTTTCCATTAGTAGAAATAAAAAATAAATGAATAATTACATAATTAATAAAGAAATTACAATAACCTAATTAATTTTGGGGATATATAACTCCGATCCCATTAATCATAATATGTACATGAATAACTATTCTACAAAGAAAATTAATTTTTAAGGTCATTAAAATAATTATTAACCTTCAAAGTAAATGGGTTTGAGAATTATTTCCGTAAAATATGATAACAATAATCCAGAGAAATAATGTGCATGGAATTATACAAAAATAAAACAATATTTATTAATGGTTTTGGAAATATATAAAATCATAATTATACTGTGAAAACATCAAACATATCCCCACCATGTTATGAATTAGTGTGGTTTGATATGATGAATGTATATTATTAAATAGAAAATATAATAATGTATATTATAATGTAAACCATTAAACATAAATCCCATATGTGTAATTTAATTTGAAAAAAAAATTAATGTAAAATGGATGTAAAATGTAATGGATGTTTAGAAAACACTTTCATCGTTATTATTAATGTTTATTTTATGGGTTGTTATAGAAATATATTTTCTAATAAGTGAAGTGAAATATTTTTAATTTTTTTAAAAAAATAAAAATAGATTATATATACATTAATGTGAGGTATCATTTTATATTAAGGATGTGAATAGTTGAAGGAAAAAAATTATTTATGAAAGGGAAGAAAACGTTTAAAATAAATTAATTAAATTACCCTACCATTAAAATAAAAAACAATTCTAATGAATGTTATGTATATGTATTAACTAAAATTGAAAATAAACATTCTTTTTATTTGAAAAGTTACTAGAAAAATTATGGCATAGAGTGGGCAACATGGACATGGATGACAATATATAATATAAAAGTACATGAATTATTCATTACTTATCATCATTTTATACATGGGTGAAAACTCATAAATAATGGATATTTAAATCATTATTTATCTAAAAAAAGTGTGTAAGGGAAAATCATATTCAATGAGATATGAAGATCACGTTTAAAAAATACCAAATTGATCATATTAAGATAAGTAATCCCCTTATATTTATTATAAGATATCAATAGGTGTCCGTAGATAGAAATAAAAACAAACAATTTAAAGTTTACAATTAAAAAAAAGATATTATACATTATGAGGGTAGTAGATACACCATAATAATGAATATTGATTCATAATTTCAAAGAATGACTCAATTAATGGTGATTGAGACCAAAAAAATTACGCATTTTTATGTTTTTGATTCAAAAAACCACGGGACAATAATCATTTAATAGAAAATTTAATTTTATAAAATATTATATAATCAATATTGAAATTTTTTAATTTTAAGTGGAAAAAATATTCTTTACAATACATGGTGTATAATAAAAAATGTATCTCAAGGGGTGAAAATTTTATACAAGGCATTATAATAAGTAACATACTTTTTGAGGATTGAATCATTTAAAACTGGGGTTTTATAGAGTAACTATAAATAGAAAATAATTATGAAATTAAACAAAAATTATTCATTACATATAATTAATAAAACACAGAACAATAGTCTTTAATGTGAAGGTTTTATTTCAATGGAAGAAAATTGAGTAAGCACAAACCCTTACCTTGTTCTTTATTCATTCATAAAAAGGTGCCAAACTTCTATAGTAATCAAATCATATTTTTTAGATATCACCTTAGGTAATTTATTATTTTATAAATTATTTTTTATGGACCACTAATAATCAAATTTTAATTAATAATTATATATTTTCCTATATTTCAATAAAAATGGAAATATTTTCTCATTATATTGTAATTTTAGGGATCATGAATGATATTTAATAATAATTGAAATAAAAAATTATTGCAGATATAGAAAATTATTAACATAAATCAAATTTAAATAAATGTAAATAGGAAAGACCAATAGTTATAATTTATATTTGATAATAGGATTCCAATACTCCTTTCATATCTGACCTCCCACTAGTTCACAATATCATTGAACCCCGAACAACCACATTTTATTCAATTCCATTATTGATCTCTCAAACAAGACACCCAATTAATGATTGGATTCAATATATTCATGAGAGACAATGAGGTTGAGATGGCTGACTAGATTTTTACAATTAATCCTATGTGAATTAATTTTCCAAGGGACAATCATGGTTCTATCCATTAGCACATTTTAAAAAATTTCCTAGTTGGACTCAATCTACAGGTTAGTGCCATTGTGATGTCATTTTTTTGATATCATAAAGCATGGATCATATCTTCTCTTAAAAAATATCTTCAATTCCAATGTAATAATGATTGGTACTGTTTAAAAAATCGTTGATGGGCTTGGAAAATATCTCCACACCCTAATGATCCTAGCATGTTGAAGGGTTCACTATCAACATTAACTATAATCCAAAATTGAATTAAATGTATTCATAAAATGTATTTTAAAACAAGAAGTTTTATGGGTCTCCCATAAATACTTATCATTCAGTGTATATTTCAATTAATAATGCATTTATTCATGGCTCCCATTTTCACCCATAATTTATCATTTACTGCTGTATGTGTGGCCACGACACTCGCATGATTTTAAGTATGTTGATTGTATAGTAGGCACACCATTAATGACTTCTATATTGAGGAAAATAAAGATTCTATTGCTACTATAGAAATATAATGAATTTTATCACTCCACCTTTAATTTTTGTTAAATGTAATATTATCCAATAACTACCATCATTCATTAGAGTTAATGCCAAATAGAACCCCTACATGCATCCAAAGAGATTGAGAAAATTCACAATCAATAAACCCATCATTCTAATTTTCTTACCCTTTTAAGAATAAATGATAGGATGAATAAATATGTTTTCAATCCCATTTATTCTAGTCACATGTGAGCATTATATTTTCCAAAATTCTCTAAAGATGTAAAATTAATGAGGGTTGATTTTAAAGCACCTTTAAATTCTTAATAAATGTTGGTAATTTCATGGATGCCTGACATTCAATCATATAATAATTTTTGACATCGAGCTTCCGATTGATTTTCGGCATCCATATAATAGATTAGTTTTCCACAAAATCATAATTCTGAACCTCGTTCATAACATGCATTGGAACAATGTATAGGAAATTGTATTTTGACTCAAAATTAGTAGTGGTCATTTTCATCTATCAAGGATGGATTTCTATAATATCTATTCGAGTGATATATTACAATAGAGTGCTCCATGAATTACAATTTGACTTCCTACTAATAGTACAATTTTATCATTAGTGTTTCAATTAATGGAGTTATTGATTGATTGTAATAATTAATATGCAATATAGGGTAGTTTTTATGTTAGAAATCACATCAGGAACATTTTTTATATTAACTAACATGAGGATTCATTGGCCACACACAATCCTTCCTTGATTACAAAAAAACATTCACTCATATTCTAACCCATTCCATATAAAATTCCATATCATGCATTAATGTTTATTAATGATATTTCATGGCCACCAATAGAGTTAAAAAATCATCAAATATTGATGTTTTTAATGAATTAAAAAGGAAACCATCCCTACATATGAAATTTTATTCCCTTTTCATTTACCCAATTAATGATTATATTATAGTATATATTCCTATGAGATTATGGATCTTCATAATTACACATAACAAAGGGTCATAATGTTAGTTAATGGAAAGAACACCCCAATTCACCCCAAATCATCTAGTTACTCTATTTTTCAGTAACAAAGTCTCCATAACAAATCAAAATTCAATATTGGTTCCTGTTGATTTCCTACCCAACCACTTATTCATAATGTGTATCGAGATTTTTGATAAAATAGGTGGTTTTACATGATGCTTTACCAAGTAATATAGTATCATCAGTATACGATATATGTGATGGTGTGTAACTATACAATCATTAATTTTCATATACACACCAATCTATGAATGATAATTAATACAACTTATCATTTAGTCTTACGCAATGAAAAAATAATTCCCTAGAGAGGATGTACCTTTCCAACACCTCGTTCATATTTAGAGAATCCTCTAGTAGAACCATTTATAATAATGGAAAATGATAGAGAAGATAGTATAATTTTCTAAAGTCTGATAATGGGATTGGAAAAAACATATTACCTATAAATAGTAACAAATAATCACAGTTTCATAGCATCAAAATCCATCGATAACTAATTCTATATACATAACCTTGTAAAAAAATCCAATCATAATCAAGGTGATGTAATAATTGATAATTCCCCCTTTTCCATCATGATTATTTTACTAATGACATTGGGAATAGTTTTCACAATGGAAACCAGTAGGAAGTCAATGATATCAATTACATTATCTATAATGGGTATCAATGAAATAATTTATTAGTTTATTCCAGGAGGCATGTAGGAATCTATGAAGAAATATCTCAATAAAACTATGAAATAATTTTACACAAAATCACATCATAAGTTTAATTTTTTATGAAACCATCTGGTCAAGTAAAAATCTCCATATTAAGTGAGAGATATAATCTTTTACTTATTTTTTATCAGGGTCCATAATGGGTCCTCTAATTTGGTTCACTTTAAATCAGGGTACAGTTTTTCCCCTATTATATATGTGATTCCCAACCCATTATAAACATACATCTCACTAATGGAATCCTAGATAAACATTACAATTATATTTATAGAAGTGTGTAGACCAAAAGTAAATCATACAAAATTTTTCCCCACCAAAAATCTATTCTCTTTGGGAATACGTGAACAATATTGTGTTTCAATTACAATATTTTCGGTATTTCACATTCAAGTGATTCCTATCCAACCATTAATTTATTATTAAAAGATAATTCAATATAGTGTTGGCCTATATTTCCTCCCATGATAGGTTTTATGAATGGTATTTTATTTATTTGTTATATATATGATGCTATTATGTGACCTTGATATCCATCTCATGTTTATTGAATAATGTATTTATAAATTTTCCAAGGTGTACTTTAATGTAATTTAATTTGTTAAAAATTTTCTCAAGTGGGATTCAAATCAGTTAAAACATCCAATACTACAAAATAATTTCATCACATATAGGGGTATCAAACTGGAAATTATTAAAATGAATAAAGAGATGGGATAACCTATTCATGGTGGAGATCCCATCAAGGATGGGATTATGGCATGAATTCTGGTTGGGAAGGATATTCCCTAACATCCCATTCGATACACTCTTATCATCTATTTAAATGAATCATCTATCTAGATTAAGTGATTTTCATCCATTTAATGTATACCTACATCAGGAAAAGGTATCTCTTGAAATAGGAACCTCCACAACATTACACAATTTGAAAAAGTAGGATACTTCCAATGATTCTAGAATATTGAAATCGAACCCAATTTTTTCATCAACTATTATCACAATGTTAAAATCCCATATAATCACCCACTTTTGATCCATATTATTCTATATATCATCATGATCTCTTTATATTTCACTTCACATAATGGATGCTTATATTAAAACACAGAAGAGACATGAATAAGGAAACATGTAAGATTAAGAGAGATATAAATATGTTGGGCTTTCCTACTGCATTTGATAATTTTGTTACTTTCATCCATAAAACCCATTAATGATCCATGTATATGACGTAAGTTCTCTAAGAAACAAAACTATATTACGAAAAGTCCCATTGAAAATAAATCTAGATTCTATACATAATTTTTATTCCAGCTAATAAAATATGAATTATATTGTGGGAAATTATAAAATCTATATGGTATCTAGTAGTTATGGTATTCCCTATCCCATTAAAATTACAATAATATAACTTCATTTCATGAAAAATTGTCCCCTTGTCTTTGGCCATTTCTTCTATAAAATAATTACATGTCCATTATCATTTTTTCCATTTCCCTTTTTGTTCTCTTAATTTGGAGTTTTGTCAAATAATTATTCTTCCATTTTAGCAGCTTCCCCACTATCCATATTTTCAATATTATCATGACCATTATCCTAGTAATCATCATCAACTTCATCAAGCCATAGGGTTTCAATCAAAAGAATAAAATAAATTATTGATTGGAATGATATGAGAGGTATTTCTTTATATACATACCCTCTGTAATCCTTGTATGATGGCACCATTGAGAAAAAACTATGCAGCTAATTTTTTCTGGATTTTTCAACATGAAATTATCTGACTTATCAATATGTCTAATAATAGAATACATATAGTTCCCATCATTTCTTAAGTTAATTGTTTCCACACTCTTGAGGGTTTGAATATTTCTGTATCCTAGTAATCGTATCAGGATATGATCCAATTGAATTATTCCCCAAAATATTTAGAATATATGGATGTTTTTTCTGAGATCTAAACATTTATTCCCTCCATTATTCCATAAATCTTTTAGGTAGGCAACATGTTCCCAAAACCGGATTGGGTTCATGAACAACATCATCATATTGTCCTTGCAACACCTATACTGCATAATTTTCCTAAGTGATATCATTGGAAGAGTTATTGTAAATTTTGAATTTATTATAAGAGGATTAGGGGAGATACTGAAGCTCTCTATAGATTCTATTCATAGAAATTATCTTTAATTGATTAATTCTTGTCTTTGTGGAGTCCCCAATAAATGGATGGACAAGAAGTTGTGTTTTAAATCAATCCAGAAAAAATAATTTTCAACTTTCAATTCGTTTCCTACAATTTGAATCATTATAAAAATTCATTTTAAAAAAGATACATTTTTTTCATCTATTACATCCAGAAATGATATTCCCAAAGAACCTATAATTGAATCCAAATTTAAGTTTCCATTCATATTGGATGAAATGATTAATATATATATCTCGTAGTGTAAGAACAACCACTGCAACCAATGTGTTTGAAATTTAAACTTGTACAATTTTATTTACATCGTTACGAATCCTGGGGTTATTTGTTTTGTGATCCACCCTAATAGAATATAACAAAATATGATGATCTATACCATAATATTCATGGATTCTAAAATAACGTATTCAACTCTCATATGTGAATCAATACAAATGTTTGTGTGAGTTCCTTAAATTATCAGGATCTGAGTTTCTATCCTATTCTTATATCCTCATAATGTTCGGCAACAAAAGGGATCAACCCCATGCTATAATTCCTTCCCTAGTTATCATCAAATGGAAAGGCCCCATGGTAATATCCCTTCTCCAACAATGCTATTTTCCAATCACCAAAGCCTCATAACTCGTAAATTATTCAGGTGAGGACATTAAAATTCTTCAATTTATTCCATTTTTTGGGATTGGAACATGTGAGAAAATAGAGTATCAATTCAGTATTAAATTTTCTTCCACTACCTTTTAATTTTTACAAAAAATGTTCAACTCTATGCAGCTAGATAACATATTCTGGTGGAATTATATCAATGTCGAAAATGTGGGACTATAAAAATATTATACATCTTCCTTAAAGTTTTTAGTCTATGATATATTAGCACAATATCATCTATTCCCATTCATATTTCTCTTAAAAAGGTGGATAATTTCTTTATTCTCAACAAGATCACTCATAGATGGGAATTTTTTATTTTATGTGGGAGTCATCATCTCACGAGAATTAAATTTTGTGGGTTTAGTGTTTTCCCCTTTCCACTCATCCAAAAATTTATCCCACGTCATTAATATAATATGTGTAATAGGTATTTTAAAGATTAAAAACCCTACAATTAATTTATTGTTAATTTATAATACCCACAATACTTATGTTGCACTATTCAACTAGGATCTAGTTTTATATCATTATTCAAGTTGGCAGTTAAACTAATGCAAACATGAATGCACTATATCTCAATGGGTGAGTGTGGATAAGGAAGGGTATAATTTCATTTAAAAAATAATTAAATTATTTAAAGGTTATTATGTTGGTCAATCATCTTTTATATTGTTTTTATAGTTTAATAAAAAAATATGAAAAATAAAAAAATGTTCCTTCATGGATGATGTAGTTCTCACAATAGAAAATTAATGTTCTTTTATTCAATTTTGGTGGAAATGGAATAAATAATGTTTCTTCGATAAATGTAATAAAATTTCAGTATAATAATTAAACTTTTGTTAGTATATTTATATTTTTGGGTAGATTTCAATGAGTTATATTTAGAGTAAAATTTAGGAAGTATAAAGTCCTTTCTTTGGTATCCTGATGTTTTTATAGAAATTCTCTATAGTAATTATTGTATTCGTATAAATAACTAAGACTGAAGGAATGTGAAAATGATGGATAATTATATTATGATAAAAATGGGAGACTTATAAGAATTAATTCAAATGAATAGTATTTTCATGAGTGGGTGGATGTGTCCCCTTTAATAAGTAATGAAAATGGCACTTTTCTGAATACCTTTTCGTTTTCAATGATATCATTAAATTATTGAATGGAAAATGAATAAAAAATATTAAAATAAAGGATCCTGGGGTGATATTAGGATAATGAATCCTTAATTATGAAATTAAAAACATTTTTTAAAAATTTTTCAATTTATTTAGCATTAGGTTTTTACATTTTACAATTTTTTTATCTTGGAAACAAGTTTTTAAATATGAATTTTATATTTTATTTATTATATAAACTAACACCTATTATAAATATTTTAAAATATTAAACAAAAAATCAATTTTTATTGAAACTAATTTAATTTATAAAAATTATGAAAATACCTTTTAAATTAAAACAGTAAATATGTAGAAACTAATTATACAGAAAAATATGTTTTTAACTATAAAATGACCTTATTGTATATTATATTGAATAAAAAAATAATGATATAATATATTAAGTTATAGGATTAGTAATTCTATTATATTTAAATTTTATAATACACCAATTATTAGATTATATAAATGTTACATAATATTAATATAACAAATCTTTTAAAAAAAGTTTTATCATTATAACTTTTTCTAACATTAATCATAGTATTAATATTTTAATTCCCCCAACATAAATTTAACTTACAAAAAAATATGATCATGTATTTACAAAATATGTAATATATTTTTTTGGATTTGATTTCAAATAGTGATGAAAACTAATTTTGTAATATGACCGAATATATAAATATATTTTGAAAAATATTATATATTTTTTCAAAGAAATTTTACAGGGTTTTATAAATAAAACATAATAGTTATAAATGATCATATATATATATAGTTAACATGTCTTTCTAAAAATTAATTAATTATATTATTATTACAATGTTATAAAAGTTAAAATTATAGCAATATTTGTATTATTCGACTATTCATATAAAACCAATACATTCGAAAAAATCACAAAAAATTATAATAAGAAGATGTTGATTTTTTTTATTTAAATATTTAATTTTTTATCTAATTC
This sequence comes from Viscum album, assembly GCA_963277665.1. Classification (NCBI taxonomy): domain Eukaryota; kingdom Viridiplantae; phylum Streptophyta; class Magnoliopsida; order Santalales; family Viscaceae; genus Viscum; species Viscum album. Next base: position 2,036,383,752 of record OY728164.1, read on the forward strand.
ATATTCTAAAATATTGGAATTTAGTTTTTAAATATGAAATATAAATTAAAACATAGGAAAACAATCCCCGTTTTTATTTAAAATTAAAAATGTGAAATAATAAAAAAACATATGAGAAATAACTTGTTATAGTAATAATTACGTGAATATATAATAATATTTTCATGTAAAATATCAACTCAATGTCTACATGTATTATTTAAGCATAATGTTTTTATTGATGGTAGAATGGGGTGGGGATTATCAAAGCATAGATCTCATGTATAATTTTATTAGTTAGAATTTTTCTCACATATCATTTTGTTCATATAATAATTGTTCGAGTTCAGCATGGACTTGGTCTAGAAAAAATCATAGAGAAGATAATTTTCTTCCAATCATTGATAAATGAGATTTATAATGTGAAGTAACTCTACTCAATTCCACTTCATTCCACTATAGATTTTATAATATTCTCACTTCATTTTATACTTGTAAATTTAAAATATGTATCATACAGTCCATTTTTTAATCTTATCATGGATTCATGTTATTTTGGTGTTGTTGGTAAAAAAATACATTAATTTAAATTTTATTTATTGAAAACATGTAGTGATTTTTCATGTGATAATATTCATAGCCTTAAATAATTCACACCCTATCAATTTTAAAAATCTTACTATGTGAGTAATTACCTTAGATATGTCATAATTATTCATATAATGGTAGTTTATCATTGGTTGATTAAGGATATGATTTGAGGTATACCAATATGAAATTATATGTGAGAAATTTTAAAAATTAGGTAATTTGTTCCTAGTAGAATCCTTATAAGTGAAAAGAGATGTATCCAAAAGATGTAAATTTAAAAAACAATGAAGAATATTATACTAATATAAATATAATAATTATATTAAAAGAATATTTTTTTAAATCAATATCTAATAGGATAAAAAATATAATTGATATAAAATATTTTGTGAAAAATTACATTCTACTTCAATTGAAGTCAATGTAAAGGATTTTACTTATTCCCATGGTCTATATGGTTTTAGTGCTGATTCATATTGTTATCCCATGGATTGTGGAATTGGATTACATATTATCCGATTTAATTTTAAATTATGTATTTTAATTTTGCAGCTTCAAGCTTCCCTGTACACTTTTTTATGGACCTTGTATCTATAATTATACAATTTAACCATTCATTTAAAAAAATTTACCCATTATTTTTTCAATATTTTTATCATATTGGTTATTTAATATTATTGCCTTTATTAAAAATGTAACATGAACCTACATAAAACCCCATCATTATGTTATTTTTTGTGTTTTTTGTATATATTCTGTTCACACTGTTAATCATATTTCATAATTTCCAGTTTTGAATAATACTATAGTCTCACTCTCAAACTCCCATTCTAATAGGATTTTAATTGTGTCAATCATCACATTTTTCATCACATTTATAGATCCTTATATTTCTAAACAATTATTTAAAAAGGTTTAACATAATATACAAATGATTTATATTATAATTCTACTGTCAATTATTATATTTTTGAATATTTAACCACAATATGTCCAACATTATGATATTATCGTGTTAACCGGTATCTATTTTAGTTCAGTATATATTATTACATCATACACCAATATCATTATTGATTTAACTTTGTTTTCTATAAATTGATTTTTCTCATACATTATAACCTAATCTATTAAAATAAATAGAGAAAAAATATCTTAATGTGGTTTGTAAGGGGAATATTATTAACCAAATCATATCCCCCAGAAGTGTGAAATCATGTGTATAGTTAGGCATATTTTTCGTGTGGTATGTGTCGAGTGTGTTAATATGAAAAATTCTTTATTCGGGGATATAACCCATTGGTATATTTTTTAAAAAATATTTCATACATTTTTTTTATATTGATACGAATTTAATGGAAATAGATACATAAAGTGTCTACATTAATAATAACATCTGGATGTTAACCTCTACATATACTTACTCGAAGGGGATTCTCTAAATTTTCCAATTAAAATATAAAAAACTAACTAAACCCCTCTATAAATACTAATAATTTTATCCAAGATATAAACATATTACATTAAATTATTTTACAAATAAAATTCCCATATTTAATAGAAATAAATGATCAATATGTCTCTTTTTCGGAAAAATTTGACGAAACAATGATCCATTAACTAAAAAATCCCATGTACATTTTTTCCAATGTAATTATTTCCACAATTAAAGGAACTTTTTAATCCACATATAGTCTTACACATCCCTAAAAGATAAATAAATAAGATAAATTAATATACATTTCAAAGATATTACCTTCCTTCAATACGCATGACAATGAAATTATATGAAGGGGTGACCTATAATTCTCAATATGAGTAGGAATAAGTGATAAAAATCAAAGATAATAAGGGATTATAAGATTAAAATATTGTTATTATAATTTATATGTGGAATATTATTATTTTTTCAAACCTTTTACATATAATAATATATTATTTATTAAAATAAACATTCAATAAAAAAACTGAGAGATCATTAGGTCTAGAGTTTTCAAAAGATTATGTTCAAAATAACTCAAAAATAAAATTCAAAAAAAATATCTTAATCTCAATAATGAGATATTAAACCCATATGAGATCTAAAATAGGAATATTATTTCTCATGGAATACAAAAAACAAATTGGGTGACATAAAATTCCCACTAAAGGAATAAACATGATAATGTTGAATATCATATGAGTCAAAAAGAATAACATTATATCATAAATGAAATGTATCATAGATAATTATATTGGATGGGAACATAAGTAACATGTATTTATAAGACCATTTACATTTAATGATGAAATAAATATATATAACATAACATATACATTGCTAAAATCTTACTGCAAAGACAACATCCCATGGTGGACAGAGTCCCATCATGGATAAGTTTTTCTCCGTAATACAATACATAATTTATCATGAGGAAAAAACCTAATGAATTTGACTTATATATGGATTCAATCATGATATAATTTTCAATATTTTGTGTTCTAAAAAAGTAAATCAATCATAAGGTTTAAAAAGTACAATTACAAATGGAATTAAATGAGTTACATAATCGTGACTCATAAAATTACAAATGAAGATACCATAAATATTCCATTAATTTGATATAAATAAATATCTTTGAAATTCATATCTGAGTACATAAATATAGGTATCAGAATAAGGTGTTCATTTTGAAAAACGTCCAAATAAATGGTGGGGAATTATGTATGGAGTTGAACATGAAAAACATTATTTTAAAGAATAAGTTAGGTAATTTTTGAGGATGAAATAGTATTGAATTTTATTTGAAAAACAAATGAATTTTTTTATTAAAAAATACATTTTTTAAATAATTAAATTGAATAGATAAATTTAATGAGTTTCACATAAAATGATTAAGGAAAGAAAAGATTCCTATAATGTTATTTTTTTAAAGAATTTTTGTAGAAGTGTACATTTTGTATTGATTACCTAATAAACAAAATGAAGAACATTATAGTTATATATGTATGTAACCAATATATATAATTTATAATAATTTAAACTATCAATTATAGATAAAGTGAGTTAGTGAGATAATGGTCTTAACCAAAAGAAGATGTTTGGTTTGGAATGATATATTAAATTGTTTTCTAGATTCATTCTGTAAGTGATCTTCATATCCATAACAAAAATATTAAAATATATATTTACTTAATTTTCATACTTTTACATATATATTTATTATTAAATAATTTTATTATTTTCATTTAAAACCAGTTTAATGTGAAATAATTTTTAATTTATCTTTTCTGATGGAATTTGTTTCATGGTTCTATGGTTGGATCACTTGTTTATAATTATATATGTTCTGTTCAAATTGAAATATAATAATTAATGTGAAATTAAATGAAATTAATGTCCTTAAATAATTTTTAATGGTACAAAATAACCATTTTTATGGGATATGGGGTCATTTCTCTTTGTAAAATGTTAATATTACGTGATTAGTTCATTTAAGAATTTTTACTAATAATCACAACATTATTTTAATATAATTAATTATATATCATTATATTCATTAAAAATATAAAAAAAGTTATAATATTCTTATTGTCATCTTACTTAACTATTATAAAATTTTTTGATCAATCTTGAAGGGGGTGATTCAAAACAATGGGTCATCGTCTTGGAGTCAGTGATCCCACATATTATGCAAAATGGTTTTGTTTTTAGAAAAATATGAGAAGTAGAGATGATGGATTATATATAAAGAAGTATAACTTTAAAATTATTTTATATATATATATATATGATAAAAAGTCATTATTCTATGTAAGATGAGTAATGTGGGGATATAGTAGATTAGGAAAATAATTCAAAATAAGTAGATCATGAATATTAACTCTTGAATGTTGTCTTCCTGTAAAACCAAATATGGTATATCAAATTAAACTTTTAGTGTGACCAAATAATCATAGAAAAGAGGTTGATGAATAGAAAGAAAATTGGATTCAAAATTTTAAATCCATAATTACTTTAATGAGATATGAGAAGAGGTTATATTTATAAGGAGATTATATGACTGTTTATGAATATTGTAATCAAAATATTTTTATTTAGGATATAAACTACCAAATAGTGATGTGTTTTGATAGTATATATAAAAAATGGTGAGTCAAATATAGAACTAATCATCTTTACATCATCTATAAGTAAAACATTCATGTAAATAGATTATAATTATAAATATTATATTTTTAAAAATTATAAAATTCACCCTAACCATTATAATATTTTTATACTCTAAAAATAAAATCCATTTCTTGAAGATAATTTTCAAAATATGGGAAATTTGGTTTTTTACAGAAAATAAAAATTTATATGGAAAATTGAATTTTAATATTTTGATCATTTTTCCGGCACATTGTAAAATTACATAAGGTCTAATAAAGTTATATTACCAATACTAAAAAACATTATATTAAATTATGAATCGATTTTATGAAAGTAAATATTATTTTATGACATTGTAATTTTTATACGAATTATAATATAACATATATGATTTACAAAAAAATATGAACAATATGTTTCACATTTTTTAAACTTTTACTCACTTATAGTAGGAAATTAATATTTCATATATTCATTTTATAAGATAAATAAATATTTTTTTTAATCTTACATATTTGATGATACTTTTCTAATGAGAAAGTTACTATTCTTAATGGTCAGATAACAATTCAAATGATTATGTTATGATTCTAACAACCAGGTTACTATTACAAATGTGAGAATTGTAACTATCATATGAGATATATTAATAACTTATATTTCATTCATTCATCATGTAACACCCTTAGTTATTATGAATTATTTTTCATCAAATAAAATAAATTTCATTGAATACTTGCATTGCATTCTACACCATGTTATGGTTCTGTTATACACAAAACCATGTTATTAATTCACTACATGAAACACATATAATAGAATTCAGTACACACAAAACTATGTTTGTCTTGTGTAACAAGAAATAAAAAGTTATTGTATATCTTTCATTACACAGAACACTTAATTTTACAGAACTCCCATATATTATTAATAATTTTAAAAAATATTATTACAGTTCTCACATAGCGATTAGAAATGAAGATAAAAACAATATTAACTAAATAAATAAATTATGGTTAAATTTTTCAGTAAATATAATTTCTTTCTTTTCAATTAATTCGTAATTAAAATAAAAACAAATTCGAATATAATGGATGATTTTTTTCTTAAAAACTACATTTATGTATATAAAGGAATTTTATCATAATAAATTAAGTTAATAACCACTAGTGAGAGATCAAAATGATATTTATATTTTATAAATTCAAAAAAAAAGTTTTAAATTCATCCATTATTTATGATATGTATAAAATAAAAACAAATTTTGTGGGGTGTTAATTTTTTTTATTATTCTTAAAGAAAGTTTTAGCACCTTTTAATGGATGACTGGTTACAAAATAATTTCATAAACATTTATAATTTATATAAAATAATTTTTTGTGAAAGAAGAATATCAAAATTTAATTTTGGTGATTCTTTTTAGTTTTATAATAAATTCTATTCATTGATGAGTAGTGAAAAACACATAATTTTAATTGAAAACTGCATTTTCATCTAACTTATTAATTTAGTTAAGTTATTTTTAAAATTGGAATTAAAGTATATTTATATAAATTATACATATGTAAATGAAATTTGTGTTATTGAAATCATTTTTAAATACGAAATTATTATAAATGAAATACGATCTTTTTAAATATACTTAATTTAAAAAATTATTTTTTCATCCCATCTATGCGATTTTATTTAAATAAATTTTTTCCACTTATATAATTATAATTTTATAAAAAAAGATTTAGTTAGTTTAATAAGAATAATTATTAATTTCAAGTAAATCGAAAATAATTTTTGACCAAAATGATTTGTGAATGAAATTTAAATTAATTAGTGAAATTTAAATAATAATGGGTTTAGTTTGTTGTTAATATTCATACATATGCTAAAAAAATACATATAAAAATGTCAAAATGACATTATGTGACAATATATTGACATTATTCACTTTTTCAATGAAGATACACCATTATTAAAGAAAATTATTATGGGATACCAACAAATACTTTTTTTCTTCTTTATTTAAAATAATTACATTCCCCCTCCACTATAAAAAGGAACTCACACCTCTCAATCCCTTTGTCTCATCCAAACCCATCACAAATAAGCTCCAAAATTCTATACTCTAATCCAAAAAGCCAATATATAGGTATAATAAAAACCAATTATGAACTTTTTTTCCATCCAAAATAAGTTACCAGAATAATATGAGGTTTTTAAAAGTATGATGAAAGTCAATACTTAAGGTAAGGAAATTTCAAATCACATTTCTTATATCTATGAGATATATGTCATATTCACCACTATTTTATTATTTGTGGTTTTTATACATACCAATAAAATTTAATATCATTAATATCCATTATTTAATTATATAAAAAAATTTAATTGATGTTACTGATTAATGGGACCATGATTTCTAATTTACTAAGGTAGTTAGGGGATTTCAAGTCTCATATTTATTTCTTTGCGGATTATGGAATACTCACCACTCTTTTATTTTTTTATTGTATATATATACAATTAATATATCGTATGATAATTATCCATATATTTATTATTATTTACATTCCAATTTTATGAATTCACTATCATGGGGTTCACGGTTCAAAAGTCACCAAATCAGGAAAGTAATTTTGTCTCAATTTTCCTTCTTTATGACACATGTTATGTTATGCACATTAGCTTTTGATGAGGATATATAATTACTATTTTACATATTATATAAGGAATATCCTTATTTTCATGATATTTTATTTTTTATAACATTTTATAATTTAATGTGGATTTTGATTAAAATTTAGCAATGTTTAATGAGTTTATTTCTACAATATCATCATTTATCAGGATTATTCGTGATTTTTTCATTGATGAAATATTATTATCCATATCTCAAGAGATGGCATGAATATTATTATTATCTTCTTATTAATGTTATATTAAAGTAATCATTCCATTTTCCAATCATTGGAACATTAGATAATTTAGAATGTATTTTTATCAGAATATGACCTTATTTCTATCTTTGATCAAAAATCTATTTTATTGAAACCATGTATTTTAAAATATTTTTAATTTTTTAAATTAAATTTTCACATAATAATCATAGAAAATAATTTCATAAATTAGTTTGGTTTAAAAAAAATTTTACATGAATTTTTAATATTTCATTATATGTCTTCCTTTTTTATTTTTCAAGAAAATGAATTTAGGGATTTTGAAATCACCCATTATAATTTTTCAAATCTATTTTCAACAAAAAATGTTTAATATTTTTTAAAAAAAATGATTTTTTTCCAAAGATGAATTGATATTTTCTTCAACAAAGACCATAAATGATTGTTAAACCTTACATCAATAAATTTCATAATGGTTTCCAAATAAAATGATTTTGATAATTCTTTATGTCATTAAATTGAATTATTAATGAATGTATATTTTTAAAAATAAATTCACCATATAATATTTCAAAATCAGTCTCTAGATACAATGATGTACTTTAAAATATTTTATTCCTTACGGGGGATATGATCGATGGCCACCATTATTATCCATTTAGTGAGTGCCCTAAGTATACGATGAAATGTTTTTTATTGAAGCCATATCAATTACAAAATTTATACTAGTATAAAAAGGTTTTGAAACACACATTCATTCACCGATTATTCTATGATGAAATGATTATAAAATCTATCACTTGTCAACATGTTTTTTTATGATGAAATGATTATGATCCCCATTTCATTTTATGGGTTACTATATGATGTTTATGAATCCCATATCTTTTCTGGGTCACGAAATGATGAAAGTGTTATTATCTAATGAACACATATAAATGATTTTATTATGTGAAAGGTGGGAACTATATATCCATCAATGAATTGGGTAATGATTTAAATATTTTGATATATTAGTGGGGAAAAAGTTTAATTTTTTGGTCAAAATGGGAAGAAGGTGTAACCTATTCCAATATGATTAAATGGATTCCATTAGAGAAGGTGGTGTGTCCCACCTGGGTGTTGTAGCCACATATGCGTGAACCTGAATATATATTCATAAAATTATGCATGAAGATTATTATATGTTCATAATGTTATTATTTAACCTTATTAGTTGTTTAAAATTTAATGGGTGTAAATGATTACATGTTAAAAATGGTTTATATTGACATTTTTACAAGTTTACAAGGAAATGCATGAACATAAATACATGTTGAAAATGATATGCATGATCCTGATTACATGTTTGAAATGTTATACATGAAACTGGGTTCATGAAAAAAAGTTTACGTTAGGGACTAATATCATGTCATTTATACAAAGAGTTGGCCTATTTCTATTTGCAGATGTTCACAATGTAATATGTTAATGTGTATTCCATATATGTACTTAATATGCCAATTTTATTCACTCATTAATCATGTTAATTGATTTATTTATGATTCATGTGTTATAAAATGAAAATATTTTTTCCATTATTAATGATTATGAAATTTGATATGAATTTTCTGATCTACATTTGTTATTCTCAAGTTATCATACACTTATTTAGATATCCTGCTTGTGTATCAACTTTACTTGTACCCTTTCAATGCATTTGATCTCACCATTTCTTATGTTACCATCCCATAAATTATAAAGAAATGTTATATGTTTGAATAATAAAGGGTAATATATTTATACTTTATGTATAAGATCACTCACCAAATTAGAAGAATGTGTTTGATGTTTCCAAATACTATAAAGTATTATTGTCATGTAATTTGGTGATGTGATGAGTATTAAACTAATGTTTTTTAATATCCATGCATGATAATCCTGGGTACCTATATTTGTCATAAAAATGAAATATTTAGTCAAATTATGGAAACATGGATTATAAATTTTTTTGATATCGTTAGTGAAATTTCTATCTCTATTTTCAGAGTTATCTCTATGGGTATGTCTAAGGAAGAAGAAGGGATTACAAAAAATGGAATTTAATTTTGGGAATGGATTTTTAAAGTGGTTTCTAAGAAATTAAATCCTCATATACATAATACAATTGGATGTCATATAATAATAGTAATATATTATGACAATGGAAAAGAAGGACATAAAAAGTAAATGTTAATGAAAAATAACATCTAACAGAACTGGTGGGAATATTGGCCACTCAAATGAATTTACAATAGTTGAATATTTTATATAGGGAGAGTATGACCATTGTGAAAATAAATGTATTAAAGGAAAACCTCAAGATGGAAATCAACAAGGATTTAAGAATAATGGTTTTTATGATGATGATGAAGAAACCCTGAAAGACACATGAATGTTATGTTCAGTTCAAATGGTTTTATTTAAATTAATGAATCAATAGAGTTTTATTAATGTTATTAAATGTGTATAATTTCATATTTTAATATGGTTTATTAAAGAGGAAGATGATAAATCCAAAATAATGGTTTGAGAAATAAATTGAGTGATTGAGGTGAACATGTTTTGGAATTAATGAATTATATTATCCGAATCATGAAGTATATTTTTTTCATAATGGTTTTGATAAAATATATTGATTCACTACTGGAAAATTAGGCTATAACAACGGTTATAAACCATTGGTATAGGCTGGAAAACCGTTGTTATAGGGTATACCAAGGGTTTTCCAAACCGTTGGCCAGTTAGCCGTGAGGAAAGCCCTATACCAACAGTTTCATTTAAACCATTGGTATAGGTGTTTGAGAATTCTGGGAAACTCTTTACCAATGGTTTAGAACTGTTGGTATTAGTTTTTCCAGAATTATAAAAAAAGATTTACCAACGGTTCAGAACCGTTGGTATAAGTTTTTCCAGATTTCAGGAAAAGGCTTTACCAACGGTTCAGAACCGTTGGTAAAGCTTTTCCCAATGCTGCTGCACAGAAGCCTCCAGAAGCCCTCCAGAAGACCTACCATCCATACCATACACCTACATAAAAAAACAGTGCACAACAGCCCTCCAGTATACCCTCCACTATACACCTGCATAAAAAATATCACAAAAGCCACATACAGACTTCAAACAGTTTAACAAACACCTAAAATATCCCAAAAAACACATATGAAAACAATCATCTGGTGGTAATTCACCTCACCCATCAAACTCTAATAGGCAGAATAGTTTGATAAATATCTATTAGAGTTGAATAAGACATTCAAATTGAATCAAATCCCATTTTTTTGTGATACTAGGTTTGGGTATGTAATGATTTGTGATGAATTTTTCATTGAACTTGTATTGTTTATAATATATGGTGAAAAGATATTTTTTTAGGAGTCTCGTCACTTATGACCCCATGAGTGAAACTACCCAACTCATGAAAAAGAAATTGCGACTATTGTTGATGAGTGTAAATTTCAGTTGTATTCACTTAAAATGATTTCCTTTTGAAATAAAAGAGATACTTTGAGTGGTGTCGCCCACACCGCACCTCGGATTGAGGCGGAGTTGACTCGTACACATCACAAATGACCCATGGATACATGTCCTAAAGTATCAATAGTATATGAATGCCTTTGGTCTATTTTTTGTATGTCAGTTGTTGTTTTAACTTAAACGGTTGTCCATTTCAAAGAAAAGTGACACACTTTGAGTGGTTCCAGCCACACCGCACCTTGGATTGAGGCGGGGTTGACTCTTACACATCAAAAATGACCCATGGATCATTGTCCTAAAGTTTCAATAGAATCTGAAAGCGTTTGGTCGGTTTTCTGTATATCATTTTTTTACTTAAAATCGCATCCATTTTAAACAAAAGAAAGACACTTTGAGTGGTCCCGGCCACACCAGCCCTCGGATTGAGGCACGTTTGACTCGTACACGTCACATATGACCCATGGAACGTTTTCCTAATGTTTCAACAGAATCCGAACGCGTTGGGTCGGTTTTCCGTATGCCAGTTATTGTTTTCACTTAAAATCATGTTCAATTCAAATAAAAGTTAGACACTTTGAGTGGTGTCGGCCACACCGCGCCTCGGATTGAGGTGGCGTTGACTCGTACATGTCACAAATGACCAATGGATACATTTTCTAAAGTATCAACAGTATCCGACTGCGTTTGGTCAGTGTTCCGTATGTGGTTTTTTTACTTAAAAGCGCATCCATTTTAAACAAAAGAAAGACACATTGAGTGGTCTTGGCCACACCGGCTCTTGGATTGAGGCGGGTTTGACTCGTAAACGTCACATATGACCCATGTATACATGTTCTAAAGTATCAATAGTATCCGAATAACTTTGGTCCATTTTCCGTATGTCAGTTGTTTTAACATAAACCGTTGTCCATTTCAAAGAAAAGTGAAAAACATTGACTATTCCTGGAGACAACGGCCCTCGGATTGAGTCGGGGTTGACTCGTACACGTCACATATGACCCATGGATCGTTTTCCTAAAGTTTCAATAGAATCCGAATGCGTTTGATCGGTTTTCCGTATGCCAGTTGTTGTTTTCACTTAAAATCCTGTCCATTTCAAATAAAAGTTAGACACTTTGAGTGGTGTCGGCCACACCACACCTCATATTGGGGTGGGGTTGACTCATACACATCAAAAATGACCCATAAATGATTTTCCTAATGTTTCAACAGAATCCAAAAGTTTTTGGTCGATTTTATGTATGGTGATTTTTTTACTTAAAAGAACATCCATTTTAAACAAAAGAAAGACACTTTGAGTGGTACCGGCCACACCAGCCCTCAGATTGAGGCAGGGTTGACTCGTACATGTCACATATGACCCATGGATCTTTTTCCTACAGTTTCAAAAGAATCTGAATGCGTTCGGTTTGTTTTCCGTATGTCAGTTGTTGTTTTAACTTAAACTGTTGTCTATTTCAAAGAATATTTAGACACTTTGAGTGGTACCGGCCACAATGCCCCTCGTATTGAGGCGGGGTTTACTCGTACACATCACATATGACCCATGGATCGTTGTCCTAGAGTTTAAACAGAATCCAAATGCGTTTGGTCGGTTTTCCGTATGTCAGTTGTTATTTTAACTTAAATTGTTGTCCATTTCAAAGAAAAGTTAGACACTTTGGGTGGTTCTGGCCACACCGCGCCTCAGATTGAGGTGGGGTTGACTCATACACGTCAAAAATGACCCATGATTACATTTCCTAAAGTATCAACAGTATCCGACTGCGTTTGGTCAGTTTTCCGTATGTGGTTTGTTTTACTTAAAAGTGCATCCATTTTAAACAAAAGAAAGACACTTTGATTGGTACCGGCCACACCAGCCCTCGGATTAAGGTGGGATTGACTCTTACACATCACATATGACCCATGGATCGTTGTCCTACAGTTTAAACAGAATCCGAATGCGTTTGGTCAGTTTTCCTTATGTCAGTTGTTGTTTTAACTTAAACTGTTGTCCATTTCAAAGAAATGTTAGACACTTTGAGTGGTGCCGGCCACACCGCTCCTCGGATTGAGGTGGGGTTGACTCGTACACATCAAAAATGACCCATGGATACATCTCCTAAAGTATCAATAGTATCTGAGTGTGTTTGGTTAGTTTTCCGTATGTGGTTTTTTTACTTAAAAGCGCATCCATTTTAATCAAAAGAAAGAAACATTGAGTGTTCCCAGCCACAACAGCCCTTCGCTTGAATCGGGGTTGACTCGTACACGTCACATATGACCCATGGATACATTTACTAAAGTATCAACAGTATCAGAATTCCTTTGGTTGGTTTTCCGTATGCCAGTTGTTGTTTTCACTTAAAATCATGTCCATTTCAAATAAAAGTTAGACACTTTGAGTGGTGCCGGCCACACCACGCCTCAGATTGAGGAGGGGTTGACTCCTACACGCCAAAAAATGACCCATGGATACATGTCCTAATGTATCAAAAGTATCTGAATGTTTTTGGTCTATTTTCTGTATGTGGTTTTTTTACTTAAAAGCGCATCCATTTTAAACAAAAGAAAGACACTTTGAGTGGTACCGGACACAACGGCCCTCGGATTGAGGCGAGGTTGACTCGTACACGTCACATATGACCCATGGATCGTTTTCCTATAGTTTAAACAGAATCTGAATGTGTTTGGTCTGTTTTCCGTATGCCAGTTGTTGTTTTCACTTAAAATCCTGTCCATTTCAAATAAAAGTTAGACACTTTGAGTGGTGTCGGCCACACCGTGGCTCGGATTGAGGCGGGGTTGACTCGTACACATCACATATGACCCATGGATAAATGTCCTAAAGTATCAACAGTATCCGAATGCGTTTGGTCCATTCTCCATATGTGGTTTTTTTTACATAAAAGCGCATCAATTTTAAACAAAAGAAAGACACATTGAGTGGTACCGGCCACACCGGCCCTCGTATTGAGGCGAGGTTGACTCTTACACGTCACATATGACCCATGGATCATTGTCCTGTAGTTTAAACAGAATCCGAATGCGTTTGGTCTGTTTTCTGTATGCCAGTTGTTTTTTTCACTTAAAATCCTGTCCATTTCAACTAAAAGTTAGACACTTTGAGTGGTGCCGGCCACACCACGCCTCAGATTGAGGTGAAGTTTACTCTTACACGTCACATATGACCCATGGATACATGTACTAAAGTATCAAAAGTATCCTAATGCGTTTGGTCCATTTTCTGTATGTGGTTTTTTTACTTAAAAGCGCATCCATTTTAAACAAAAGAAAGACACTTTGAGTGGTACCAGCCACACCGGCCCTCAGATTGAGGTCGGGTTGACTTGTACACGTCACATATGACACATGGATCGTTGTCCTATAGTTTAAATATAATCCGAATGCGTTTGTTCTATTTTCCATATTCCAGTTGTTGTTTTCACTTAAAATAATGTCCATTTCAAATAAAAGTTAGACACTTTGAGTGGTGCCGGCAACTACATCAAAGCACATTTTCCATATCATTTTCCACATGCATAAACATGAAATAAATGGAAAACTTAGAAAGCTAAGTAAAAAAATAGAAAAATGAGTATCACAGTACCAAGGAATACTAAAGGTCTAGGTAGTAGACTAATCATACAATAAGAATCAAGTGCAAAAAATAGAATCTGAATGCAACTTCCCTATGAAGTAGAGGAAAACCCCAAAGTGGAAAACCATGTTCAAAAATAAAGACTTATACCGAATTCAAAAATGTGATGGATCAATCTGCCTCTTATCACCATCACCATCACCACTATCATCATCAACCTCATCCTCTCCACCATCTCTGTCCTCGTCGTCTTCCTCATCATCGTCCCCATGCTCATCGTCAGCCTCATCCTCATCCTCGGCATCATCCTCGCCCTTGGCCTCATCCTTGCCCTCAGCCCCATCCTCGCCCTCGTCCACATCTCATCCTCTCCCTCTTCCTCTTCAGCATCCTCGTCATCACCAGGAACGTCATCATCTTGAGCGGAAATAGAGCTGCCGCTTAGTTCATTGGATGATGCACCCATCGACGACATAAATGTCTGACAAGCCGCACTAGCCTCTAGTGGATGTGTTGAAGATAATGCTTTCATCTGTTTCATAAATTCTCTATCTCTTGATTGAACTTGTACATCCAACTCTGTGACACTTTTATCAGACTGTCTTGTATGCTCCTTGGCCTGTTCCTACTCGGTGGTACTAGAATGGATACCTGGAGACAACCAATACCTCGTCGGGACTATATTCTTACCAGGTCGGCAGCGTACTCGACCGGATTGCTCATCTCCCAAAACCTGATATAAATGATAGTGTGGCCCAAAATTGTCAGGCTCATGGGCATCAAGAGCCTCTAAAGCAGCCTGTAAAAAATATTAATAGATTATTAAATTTAAAATTAGATATTAAACATTGAAATAAACAAATTAAAACTTACAATCTTCTCTTGGGTCAGTTCATTTACCGCAATCCCATCTTTTTTTCTTCTACTCGAGAAAAACAATTTTTCTCGAGGGATACGTCCTTCAATATTCATTTTGTGCTTCTGTAATGACATTGAAACAATTTAAAGTGAAAGTATAATCATATATTAATTATTATATAAATCACATAATTTAAGTAGGATCCACTAAAAAGGGAATGTCCTAATGAAAAATTATAAACAACTACATCGTACCTGCTGCCTCTCATGATCTGCCATAGTTGTGCGCCCCAAAGTGTGGAGGTATTGCTTTGAATAAATGTTTTTTTTTTCAGAAGATTCCTAAATAATGATTAATAATTAATAAGATTATATTAATGAAAAATATGAAAACTCTCATTTAAATAACTCAAATGTGATTAATACCTTAAAATTGGCAGTCACCCAATGGGTAATAATTTGGAGATATTACTCTATCGGGCAGTCATCCACGATAGGTAATGTCTCTAACTCCGTGCCCACTCTATCACACCAGCCAACATACAACTCATGCTTATAAGCTCTCCAAATCACTCCTAGCTCTTTTAAACGCGCTGGTCGTGCACATTCGCCATCAGGGAAGTTAAACCGAAGCTGAAACCAAATTGATTAGTTCATTTAAATACAAAAATATACTACATTAAATCCAATATATTTTTACCCATATTTGTGCCCACGTGTTATCCTTGACTTCGGGTGGTAGATGTCTCCAAGATAGAGGGCTGACCGGAATGATATCGGAGTATTTGGCTAGCGTCCCCAAAAAACCCCGACATTGCTGCCCAGATTTCTCAATCATTTGTCCATCAACATTGTATTCAACCATCAACTATGTCTGGCAGTTCCATACCACACGCAAGTGAGTACGCCCCCTCCCCCGCCTCCTATCTGTAGATGAATCTGTTATTAAAGAAAAATAATATCAATAAATGTTATAATAAAAATAAATTTTGGTATAAAAATTTGATAGAGTTATATAAATATACCTGTGGTAGTCGGATCAATGGGTGCAGAAGATGAAGGAATATCCTGTACAAGTGGAGTGTCCCTCAGTGTATGCTCCTCATCCACATACTGTGTCATAGTAGGAGTCAAAGAAGGTGGAATATAATATCCCAGAGATAATGAACCAGAAGAAAAAGATGATGGCATAGACGTCTGGCCAGCTGGTAGTGTAAACATCGGAGGTCTAAATATCTCATATGTCCCTGAAGACACGCCAGGATCAAAATAGGGCGTAGAAGATACGTTTGTGGTAGTGGGTCATCTAACTCTCGCCCCACGAGCCCTCGTACCACCGACCTCAGTACCGAGACCACTAGATGATCGTCCATCTCTGACATCACCCCCCCTCCTACCACCAACCTCTCTACTCGGAGCAATATCAGGCTCCTCGTTAGATATCTCTCGTCTAGGGGGTAGATCCTGAAAAAAAGTTTGACAGAAAAGTAAACACATGATATTATAAGTTATTTATATATTTATATTTGAAATAAAATACTCACAACAGGGATGAGTGGAGGAACACCCATCTGTACCATGCGACGATTATTATCTGTCATCTTTTTTTGCCGCCTCTCTTCAATGGGAGTCATTTCCTGCAATGAAAACAAATATGGAAGTAATTAGAAACAGATAACTAATGTGTAACCCAAAAAACAAAATATAGAAAAACCATTATGATAAAAAGATCATAATGAAACATAAGATTTATGGTGTTATGAAGGTGTGTACTAGGATACACACTCTGAATGATGTAGGTGAAACATGTAGGTGAGAACATGACTATATGATTCTATGTATTTCCCACCACAACTTCGGGTTCACAATCAACTCTGACAATTGAGATGTTGGGGTCATCATAAGTAATAAACAGATTGCTTCCAATTGTAGTAGGTATAGTGTCAACTTCATCATAACCTTCATCAAAAACATGTCTGGGATTTACTTTAATAATTACACCGAATTTAGGATGACGATGATCATTGACATAAAAACTTGTTCCACCATTGATGCCAATACATATGGTTCATCAGTGGAAAGAGTGCGAGTCATGTCAATAACTCAAAATCCACAATCATCAATAAAGGTGCCTTGCCTCGTCATTGAATCAAACCATTGACATTTCATTATCGTGACTCGACCATGCGAGTAATAATCCAAAATTATTATTTTCTCCACGACACCATAATAAGCAACATTTTCAGAATGAGGTCTAGTGTCTGATGAACTGGCATAACAGTCTGTTGTGGCAGTTAGCATAACACCATTATGCTGTGTTCTCATGTTTCTTGCTCGTTAAATGATAATAAATTAGTATCCATTGATCACAAGTGATTTACAAGCACGAACCATGCTATTAGGACCAAAAGACAAAGCTCTTATTTCATCAGAAACAGAGTCTATAGGAAAACCTGATACCTGAAATATAAACAAATAGTAAACTTAATTAAATATTATTTTTCTTTAGTTATTACAGAAATATTTTTACCTTCAATTTCAACCATGAAGAAAACCCTTTGCTATGCAAAGTCTCCTTCTTTCTCAAAGATAAAGAACGATGCTTTCTATATATCAATTCTTATGTTCCCTGTAGATAAAAATAATAATAGTTTAAAAAATATTTAAAATTACATGAGATAAGATAAGAGATACATGTACAATTAACTTACTTGATATACTCATCGAACAAATAACAATTGAACAACACTGTGCGATGTGCCATCTCTCGCTCTTCAAGGCTTAATGTTGTCAATGTATATGATCCCGGAATTCCTCCTGTCTGAGGAAGTGATGGAAAACTGGGTTCAATTTTCCAGTACCGTTATTCTTCATTTCTCATTGGTCTGTTTATTCTCATAGTATGATCAGACAAATACATTGACCAGAAATCCATACATTCATGATCCAAGTAACCGTTCACAATAGAAACTTCAGGATAATTCCTGTTCCGAACATATGATTCAATGTGCACATGTTTCTTTCAGTTGGATACATCCAACGGAAAGCAACGGGTCCTCCAAGAAGTATTTCGGTCGGAAGATGGACAGTCACATGCAACATGCATGTAAAAAATGATGGAGGGAATATTTTCTCTAACTCACACAAAATTAATGGTGTCTCTGCCAACAGTTTTTGCATGAGGGATTTGGAAAACCCCTTAGCACAATGATCTCTAATCAAATAGCACAACCGAATAACTGAGACTCTAACATTATTGGACAATATATGACGGGTTTCTATTGGAATCAACTCATGCAAAAGGATGTGATAATCATGAGTCTTCAATGATTTCAACTTCAACTCTTTTCTGTTGACCCGTTTTGATATATTGCTTGAATAGCCATCAGGAACTTTAATAGTCTCTAGCACTTCCAGAAATTAATTTTTTTCAGCAGGAGTTATCACATAAGAAGCACATGGAACTTGCCATTTATATTCACTGATACAGAGAGGATGAAATTTTTGTCTGATCCCCAAATCTACCAAGTCGTGCCGAGATCGTAAATTATCTTTTGTCTTCTCCTTGACATTTAGAATAATTGAAAGCAACATTTCACATATATTCTTTTCAATGTGCATTACTTCTAAGCAATGACGTAACAAGTTGGTTGACCATTCTGAAAACTCAAAGAATATACTCTTATTCTTCCAATTGTAACATGTATCATTGGAAACATTTTTCCTCTTTCTATATTTCATTACACTCTTCCCAAATTAATAACCGAAATCTTTCAATTCATTAAGCACATCAGTTCCAGACATACGCTTAGGTGGATCGTCATTCTCCATGGTATTGTAAAATCTTCGACGATTGTTTCTCTATGGATGGTTTATTGGCAAGAATCATCGATGTCCCATAAAACTAAAACTACGATGATATTTCAGTCTTCTCGATCGAGTATTCTTCATAAAAACAGGACATGAAAATTTTCCTTTTGTGCTCCATCCAGACATCATTGCATAAGCAGGAAAATCATTGATAGTCCACATAAGTGCAGCACACATCTGAAATATGTCTTTCGAACATGCATCGTATGTGGGCACACCCACATCCCAAAGAAGTTTCAACTCTTTTATTAAAGGTTTCATGTATACATCTATATCATTACCGGGATCAGAAGGTCCAGATATCAGTATACTGAAAATAGTGTAAGGCTTTTTCATAAACAACCAAGGGGGAAGGTTATAAATGTGAATGAAAACTGGCCATGTGTTGTGCGAAGTAAGCATCTGCCCAAATGGATTAAAACCATCACATTAAAGAACCAGTCTCACATTACGCACGTCAACTGCAAATTCAGGATATTGAGCATCAAATCTCTTCCATGCAAATCCATCTGCAGGGTGAACCAACACTTCATTATTCTTTTTTCTCTCGATGTCATGCCATCGCATTTTTACGGATATTTCATCAGACATGAAAAGGTTATGTAATGTTGGGATCAATGGAAAGTGCCACATTACTTTTTGTGGCACACGAGATGGTGTTCCATCATCTTTTGGCTTCCATCGGGAGGTTCCGCATTTTATACAATCATTTCTTTCAGCAGTTTCCTCCCAAAATAAGCTGCAATCATTCGGGGAAGCATGATTTTTTTGAGAATCCAAGTTCATCAACCATCTTCCATGCCATATAGTGGTTTGAGGGAATATTTGCATCATCTGGAATTAATTCCTTCAAGAAGGTAAGAATGTAATCAATTGCAGTATTTGAAATTCCATACATAGTTTTCTCATGAAACAATCAGATATAAAATTCCAACTTTTTCATTTTATCACATTGCCGATATACTGGAGTCGTCGCAACATCATTCAATTTTTTCACCCTATCAACATCATCATTTTCATTGGACGCATCATGCGTGCTTGTATCGAAATCTTGTTGGCTGGACATCCTTTCCTTCTCATGATGTCTAATAAATGGAAACTGATCATATATCAAACTCTCCAACTCAGTCCTATCATTTGGATCATCAACATTTTGAGATTCCATTTTCTCTCCATTGTGATACCACACATAATAGTTTGTTTGGAAACAATATTTGGTTATATGATAGCTAAATGCTTCACGGCCCAACCAAGGTCTTCCAACACAAGTAAAACATTGGCAGTGTATGCGACCACTATCTGAAGCCTTGTCAAATGAAAAATCTAGAAATCTTTTCAAATTATTTTGAATATCGGTTGAAATCCGATCAGTTTCGTACATACAACTTCTATCCGTTCTGTAAAAAATCGCAATATGTCATTTCAAAGCAATTCAATAATATTAAAGTTTAATCAATGAAATATTTACGTAAATGACAATTGCTTACTCTATATAAAAGCATAACCGACACATTACTCTATATGAGAATCATATTAAGAAATACAACCAAATACAGTGTATATAAGTAAATAAGATACAAAATTTCTAATGTCTATATTCAAGGATTGACCAGTAAGATATTGGAAGTGGATCAAGGAATACATAATCCTTAAGGGTCTTGTTGGGAGTATATGAGTTTTATACTTTAACTTCTTCAAGTAGATCAGGATGAGGAGTAGGATGAGGATCATGGGAGTGGCGGGACTGTCCAAGGGGGGTGTGGCGTGTCCAGGGGGTGCGGGGTGTCTAGGGGGTGGTGGGGCCGTCTTGGGGGTCGGAGGTGTCCAGGGGGTGGGGGGCTGTCTAGGGGGGTCGGGGTGTCCAGGTGGGCGGGCTGTCTATGGGGGTGGTCAGGTTGTCCAAGGGGGTCGGGGTATATAGGTATATTTATATGAAAAGAATACCCCGACAATAATCCTATAGCCCTGTCATTAGTCTAAACCCCTAGAACACATAAAAAAAGCTATTATGGACATTTACTAAAATATTTAACACCATACAAATGACAATAAAATCTAAATATAGTTTGAGAGGATATAATGGTGTCTGTGAAAAAATGATATTAAATCAATTTAAATGAATATGGAACAAATGAGGGTTTATAATACACTATGAGTACCTCAAACAATCCAAAACCACTATATCACCACATATTCAACTTCATGAAACAGGACATGGAAGTCATACCTACGTCTTTACTGATGACCACCTAATTGGAATACTCTATTTATGGTTCTTGAACACAAGGAACAAACAATGTTTGGTCTCTACCAACTCAATCACCCCCTTGTAGATCATAATCTCATTTCCCCTAATACTAAAATGGTCTCACTGGAAGATACTATTAATACCGGACCTAAACCATTCATTCTCCATAAAAAATGATCAAAGAACCATCAGAGGTATCTCTCATATAAGCACAACCATTTTTATCTATGATGTAATGAAATTCACAAGAATAACTTTTATTCAATAAACTTTTGGTATATAATGTGCATCAACAATGGTTCAATTATATGGTTCATCACATTCCGATTTATTAATCACCCATACATGATAAAAATTGAACATTGACTTTCATTTATTTACAACCATCATATTTCATTTAATTCATAACAAGAATAGAAGCATGGAAATTGGAATCTAATCACTTTAATTAGTCCTCAAAACTTTTTAATAAATTTAACATGAAAAATAAAACAATTTGAAATCTAAATAAACACTATGAAGTAAAATGAGCTTGGAATTCTATTGAACAAGTAAAAACACTCAACGAAGGAATATATGAAAAGAATATTAATATAAATTATTAAAATAAGATAATACAGTAACAATGAATGTTAAAACTAAACATGTGATTGAATTTTATAACATATAATAAAAATTTCTTGGTTATGAAACATGAAAGGCACATCAAAAAATTAGACAACTGTCTAATGCAATCTATATGGGCTGGAATATGCATGGAATGTAAATAAATAACGGAAACATAAATTGGGTTGGAATAGAAATTAGGCTGGAATACGAGAATAGAAATTGGTCTCATCCCACATCAAAATCGAAACTAAAAACTAAGAAAATACCTCAGCCTTGGATGGGATGGAGGAAGAGAACCCGAAGCACCTCCAAAATCGCCTCCAAAATCTCCCAAGCGCTCCCATTTAGGGCTCTGGATCGCGAATGGGGGAGAGGATCGGCTACTGTGAATTTGGGGGAAAGTTTTCCCAACGGTTTTTAAAAACCGTTGGTATATAACTCTATCCCAAACCTATACCAACGGTTCAATGAGAACCGTTGGTAAAAGGTCACTGAAATCCCACTTTTACCAACGGTTCTCATTGAACCGTTGGTAAAAACACCCCTATACCAATGGTTGTGATGAACCGTTTGTAAAAGCTTCCAAAAAACCATCTATACCAACGGTTATCAGAAACCGTTGTTATAGATGGTTGTTCCCAACGGTTTAGTAAACCGTTCGGATATAAGTGTTGGGAAAACTCTGTTTTCCAGTAGTGATTGGTATTGAATAAAAAATAATACTAAATTTAATGGTGATAATTTTATTAAGGGAAGTAAATCCTTAATGCATTCCTAATAATTTGAAAATTTTACATAGCTTGTATAAAGAGATGATTGATTTGGGTGAATTAAATTGGAATGTATCGATGGTATCAAAACACATAAAGAGTTTATTGAAAATTTGGTTTTTACTATCAAGGATGTTTTATAAAGATTTTTTATAATATGGAATATATCAAATAGTCATTGGAATAATTATATATTCATGTTTTCATTAACTTTTTATTTCAATTCATCTAATTACCATGTTCGAACAGAATACATTATGAAAGTTTTATCAATTTTAGATGTGAAAATACATATCAACTTTATAATATTTGGGATACTAATGTAATTTTTTTTTAAAAAACATAGTGACTATATTTATAATGTTTTTTATTTTCATTTATTAGAATAGAGAGAAAGATAACCATTTATGGAATGGTTGGTGTTGATCTTTATATAAGGTTTTATATATTAATTTATTATCATTACATAAAAGGTTCTATACATATTGGATAAACATTTATTAAATTTTTTATGTGATGTTAACTAAATAAAAAGGAATAAATAATCATTCTACAACATTTTATGTTATTATTTTTGGAATGAAAATTTTACCATCATTTTATGATGTAAGAAATCAAGTGGAAATCAACCGAGGAACAACCAAAGGGTCAGATTTGTGATCATCATTATTGATGATATCAATGAATATTCCAAGTCTCTTTGGTTTATGGATTTGTGATCATCAACATTATACTGAATATATTATCTATAACTATCCACTAGGACTTGATAAATAGATTTCTCATCTAGTTCCATGTTTCCACATTCCACATATGTTCTCTTATATTGAATCCTAGTTATGTGTTTCATTGGTTAACCATTATTGTTCAAACACTCCATTTTTAAAATATTTTTTAGTATGAAATTTTCTAATGTGGGATTCAATGAAAAAACAATACAGTATTAAAAATTATATTAATGAGATAAAATTATAGGGATATATTTATCATATGGGGGATAGAATGTAACACCCTAGGTTTTTATGAATTAATTTTTTTATAAAAAAATTCACTGATCGCTTGAATTGTACACTACACCATGTTATTCATTCATTATATAAAAAACCAATATATTCATACAATACACAAAATACATTGATTAGATTTGGGTACAGACAATTGTATGTTGGTTTCTATTACACACAATGTTGAGTTTATTTTATATCTTCTGTTATATGTTATACCACGTCTTACCAAAATAAAATATTCTATTAATAATATTATTAAAATATTGTAATAGTTATCATCGATCCATCAGAATGTAGTATTTGAATAAAATTAACTAACTTTTGAAACTATAGTCTACATATGTTTTGAAAATGAATTAATTACTAATAAATTAATTAGAAATAAAAATAAAAACCAATTGACATGAAGGATGTATTTTTATGAAACCCTATTTTTAGGCACACAAATCTATATAATGGTAATAAATTAAATTAATCACCATTATTTATAGATATAAATGAAATATATATTTTATAAATTTAAACAAATGTTTTAAAATAAATCATATAACATTTTTATTCCTAAAATATGAAAAAATCCTATTATAGGAATATAATATTGTATTATTTAAAAGGCAGTTCTATAGCCTTTTAATTGAAGAAATTTTTTAATTAATTTTTTCTTATCTTGGATAATTTTTTTTACAAAATAATATAAATTTATGAAATGATAATGCAATTATATACATTGGAAGAATTTATATTATTTTTCCATGAAATTTCAATTTTTTATGTATGGGGAAGAATACTGAATTTTAATTGAAAAAACATTTTCATCTAATTTATTAACATGATACAATTAAATTTTAAATTGGATTCAAATTTTATTTAGATGAATTATACATCTATTAATAATATTTAGTTAAAAGATATAATGTAAAAATTTAATATGAATATATAAACAATTTAATATTTTGAACATTTTCACTTGAAACCCATTGTCTCATCCCATATGCAGGATTAATTTTATAAAAATTTAAGCGAATTAATTGATTGAAATCAACCAAAATGGATTAAATATTTTAAATAATTATAAATAATAATGTCTGTTACAGTTACCTTAGTTTTTGGAAAAAAAATCAGTGAATGAAATTAAGATTATTTATGTTGATTAAAGGAGAAATGAGGTTATGTAGTGGTTAAACATTAAACCTAATGTGGAAAATGACCTAGACAATATTCAAAAATACATTGTATACCCATATTCTAACAAATAACATATTATATAATAAATGGACCATTATAGTGTTAGAAATGATGTAATAGATATATCCCAATTGTATTTACCTTTTTTTATTTCCAATAATGCAACTCCTTGTCTAATATAAAAGTTTGCTCATGGACTTTTTTATTCACACTGATAAAGTAAATTTAACTGTTCAAAACAATCCCAAATAAGCTAAAAAATTCTCTCATATAAACCAAGATTCATTAATTTTGGTATTATGAAATGCAATTAGTTCTGTTGGTGTACTCAAAATTGAGTTACTTAATGACAACCAGGTTAGAACATGTACGGAGAATGTCAAGACATAAGTTAAGGAAATTTCATCTCGCATTATTATATTCATTATATACATTCCATATTCACTAATATCTTCATTATTTTTGAGTATATACTTAGATATGACATTTTATATATTTAATTATTTTTATATAATTATATTAAATGTTTCAATTGATGTTATTAATTCATAAAGACCACGATTTAAAAGTTACTCAAGCAGTATGGGGATATATTGTCTTAGTTTTATTTGTGTTAGGCTTATCTCATACCCAATACTCGTTTATTATGTGTTGTACATATACTACCCATTCATGTATTCTATAATTTTTTTCATTAAATATAAGTGTATCTACATATCCATTTAATGATCTATCTTTCATGGGGATCTTAGTTTAAAAGATACCAAATCTGTAATGTAAATTTTTTTCTCAATTTTCAATCATTAAGATAAATTTTATGTTATGCATATAAATTTATTTATGAGGGGTATATGGGGACCCTATTAAATTTTATATAATTAATACCATTATTTTAATGATATTATGTTCTTCATGTAATGTTATCATTTACTAGGAATTTTGATTCAATGTTACCAATATTGTAAGAGATTATTACTGGATTATAAATTTTTTTGGAATTGTCTATGAATATTCATCCATTGATGAACTATTGTTACCCATATATCAATATCACCAATGAATCTTCTTATCCTTTAGTTATTAAATATAACCTCATGTAATAAAATAACTTCCACTATTTGGTACATAAAATAATTAATAATATGATTGTTAGAAAATTTGACCATATTAATCACTTTGGTTGGAAATGTTTCTATTCAAAAAAAATAATTTTGAAAAAGGGTTTTAAATGTTTTTTAAAAACATTTTCAATGAAAAATATTCAAAAAATTATGTTTTAAGTTTTTTTAAATTAATTTTTATAGATTTTATTATATGATTTTAATGGTTATCTTCAATGGAATTGATTTTAATTATATCAAAGAATCCTATATATCATTGCAATGATGTTTTAGAAAAGATGTTTTAAAAAAAAATTCGATTTAAAATTTTATTTTCAATGTGGAAATTCTTGTTTCCACAAGAAATTACTGAAATCATTTTTTATCATATATCATAATTTATCAAAAATGGTTTCCAAAGAAAATATGTTTCAAATTGTGGTTTTTATTAAAGAATACTTTTAATGAATGCTTATATTGATTACTAAATGATACATGTGATCATTTAAAATCCTTCTCCATCTTCGATGACATTATTTGTTATAGTTTATGCATTACAGATTATATAATCCAAGGAAACCATTATTATCCTCTCTTTGAATGGATTATTTTTAAGATGATAAGTTCATTATGAATCCCATTTCTCATCCAGGGGTTACACCGTGATAAAATTCATATGAAACCCTCTTCCTTTCAATGTTTATTATATGATGAAATTATTATAGAACCCATCTATATTCCATAGGTTATTATTTGATGAAATTATTATGACACCCATTTTATTTCATTAGTTAGTATATGATATTTATGAAACCCATCTCCTTTTTGTCGGTCATAATATAATGAATTATTTATTATCATATTTCTCACAAATATATGATTTTATTATGTGATGGGTTGGACCTATATACTCCTTCATTGTATAATGTTAAATATATATCTCTTGAGATAACAATGGGAACCATGTCTAAATTCTTGGTCTACTAAGGGATGGAGGTGTAACCTGATCTACTAAGATTAGTGGTATTCAACTAGGGATGTTTGTGTGTCCCACCAAGAGATGTTTCCACCTTTGCATGAACCTGATTTATTACCCACAATTTTATGAAGGAACCTGGTAACATGTTCACAATGTTTTGACAGAAGATTATTATCTGTTCAAAATGTTATGCTTGAACCCGATTACATGTTTACGATGTTTTTCAGGAACATGATTATATGCCCAAAATATTAACTGTGAACCGGATTATATGTTCATAATGTTATATGTGTATATGATTACATGTTCAAAATGTTATGTGTATACTTGGTTGAAATTCTATAGCTTAATGATATGTCTATATTTTTTTTCCATAATCTATTGAGTGAACCTTTTTCTATTTACACATGTTCACAAGGCCATAAGATGATGTGCAAAGCAAAATTCCACTTCTTATGCCAATGATTTTATTACACGACTCTTGTTCTTTGATTTTACTATGAGTCATGCCTTCTGATCAATCAATCATTATCACATGACTCATGATTATTATCTTGGATATACAATATATTATCTTAAAATTTTATTATCATGTTCTCATACACTTATGACAATGATATGATTACGTATCTCCATTATCATTAACCTTACTAAGAATCTGATCTCCCCCTTTCTTATTTTTCCTTTCCACAAGTTATGTAGACATTTTTTATGTATGATATATATTAGGAAAGATCTTTATTCTTGTTGTAAAATATATTTAAATAAATTAGATAAAGTTATTCCATGATTACAAAGAAAATAAACTATTACTATCCATGGGCATGTACTCCTATAATGTGAAGAATATTATTATATAATGATGTAATATCCATGGATGTTATGCATGATTATTTATACATCATTAACATAAATTTTTTCTCATCTTTATATATTTTCATTTTCAAAATTCATATTAAATTTATAATATTCGTCTTTATTTAATCATTTTTATTCATGAGTGCAATTAGTTTTGGGGATCAATAAGATTGATATTATTCAATTATAGTAATATTATTTCCATTATTTGATACCATTTAAATCCATTCAATTCATGTGGCCATATTTAATCTATAAATGAAAATTTTAAACTAATATAATAAAATTAATTTTGACTTATCATATGGTTAATGTGTAAAATATTTTTTATCACTAAATAAGACAAAATTAAATATTCCAAATGGAAATTTAATTTATAAATCACAGGGTCATCAAATTCATCCACCCTTATGAAATTTCAATCTAAAAATTTTATTTCACATAATACGTTTTAAAAATGTGCTTTTATTTCTAATTTATGGATTCATTTATTATATGTTCCACCACTCGAATCATATGGTTTCATCATAGTATTTTTACATGGACAGTTTTTTGGATTCATTAAACATTTGTCTCCATGGTCCATGTTTTTTACAATAAATTCCTTATAAATAGACCACTTTTTATTTATACCACCTATGAATTTAGTGAATGTCGAGGATATGTTATGTACTTCCCAAAAGGAAATACATGGAATATGTCATGTACATTAGAATGGGTTGGTGAGAGTTCAGTCAATATGCCACATCACTAATGCGATTGAGAATCTAAAAGTGGGAGATGTACCTATGATTAATATTTCCGCTACTACCAATTATCATGACTTTATTCCAAGGAGTAATGTGGATTAATACATTATATCCAAACAAAAACAACATGTCTCTCCATTTATTTTTAGTTTATATGATTTTTTAACTTTGAGAAACATAAATATTTTTCCAAATGGTCTTTATATTATATGACATATCCTATATCTTTGCATTACTGATATACATTAATTCACTAACTTAATTATAACACCTAGGTGTTATAAAATTCTTACAATAATAATATTCCTTTGGATATTATTTCATTAATGAATGAAAACTATTATTGTACTTGAATTTTACCAATGGATCATAATGATCCAATCCCCATTTTATATCTCTAGGGAATTCTATCAACTTTTCAATAAGTTTTTGGATAGTATTCTTATATTGGATATAATATTTTGATAATAATCATTTCTTAAGCACAATATATTTTTTATATATTGTTAGAGACATGTTTTTTAAATCTATGAGGTAAATATCATTCTTCAATAATTTAAAACAAATGAAGGTGTTCCATGTATACTCAAAACTACAATAATTTCTATCCAATAAAATTGAGTGAGTGAAAAATAAACTCATACATTGATGAAATAAAAAGTCCCTACATGAAGAACCACTAGAAAACATATAGCATTATTTCCTCTGGATGACTTTAGATGACTAGTAATAATGTCCATTAGGATGGTTACACATATATGTGATGGTATGTGTTTAGATTATATCATCCCTCTGTACTTTGTACATTATTCCATCACCTTATGATATGTTGTGTTATTTCATGTATATTTTAATATCTCCATAATCATATTTTCACAACCATAATTATCTATGATATCTCAACATATCTGCATGTTTCCTATGTGGATGGAGAAGCTCAAGCCAGGTACATAATTCAACAACATATTCCTTATCTTAGGATTTCATGGACACATAGTAGTGTCCTTAATCAAATATTTACTTCTTCCACTATTTTTAAATCCATGTATATCTCTTTTCTTATATATTTTACATTATTATTATTTTTCTTATCAAGTCATTGGAAATAATTTATTTTATCTATAAGGGATTGTGGAGTAATCATTTTAGTAACAAATGGTGATTTCCCTTGCTTTATGATTCCCATGTACATACATTAAAATAATTAGAATATTTAATCCTTATCAATTATTTTCATTGTAAAGGTATCCATTTCAATTATACATATAGCATATGGCACTTCATTTTATTTCCCTTGATAGTAGTATATTGATAAGTCATTGTCCATGATGTCATCTAACCATTTTTTTGGTTCATATTAATTTCTTTCATTGTGAATATATATTTGAGGCACTTATGATCAATATTTATTTTACACTTCTACACTAAACTATTGTTCCACCAAATAATCAATGAAAATATCACTTTTTATAACTCCAAATAATGCATTGGGAAGTTCTTCTCTTGAAATTCAATTTTCATGATGTTTGGGTTATCAATTAATAATTCAACAAAAATAAACAACGAAGTCCCATCATTAAAGAATAATTGTATAAAAGAAAAATTCATTGACTTGGGTTTTGTGTGATTAATGGTTTGTAGATAATCATTTATTCAATTTAATGAAGCTATCATCACATTGATTAGTTTAGAAAAACATTACATGATTTGGAGTCATCTTGGATGGAAAATTTCATATTCATTATATGTTTCAAAAATATCATTGGAAATTCCTAGCGAATCTTATGAAACTATGGATCACTGCTATAAATGCCATTCTAGGCCACTCTACAATTTCCATTTCCATAGAATTTTACACCTATGTAACTTTATTGGTGATATAATTCCACATTAATTAAACATCCTCCATCCAATACATACATTTACTAAATTTTCAAATATCCTCCCATATCCCAGTGTTTGAATCACAATATTAAAATTCTCTTCCCGATATTCCATAATTTTGGAGTATTTTATAATATCATCTATAAATAAAAGAATTAATATTTCATGTCAATCTATAAAGACTATATATATTATTTAAATAAATATTATTGGATAATTAATGAGTCTTGATGGACTCATTATGTACTCATAGTGTCCATAAATTGTTCAAAATGTTGTATTTTCACCTTTGATTGGCGATATCATGACCAAATGTACTACATTGAAAAAAATGGGCCCCAAATATTTGATAAATCAACTCAATTATTAGTGATTGGGGATTCCTTTTATTTATTATTAATTTTTAGTTCGAGATAATCAATGTTGTGGATCCCGGACCCTTCTTCTTACATAGGGGATTAGCAACCCCATGGTGATACTCTCTGTTGTGTAATCCCCTTTTATAAATTATCTTGTAACATCTTCATTAGTTCCTATCACAAAATATCTCCCATCATATATGGATTAATATATCTGGATAGATATCTTGGTAGAGGATCGATAGATATATCAACCTCTCAGTCAAGAGGAATACCGTAAAACCCTTCAGGGAATACAAAAGTATAATTCCACATAATGGGAATGTATTCTGGAATAACACTATCTTATGCCTGAATCATTTTGGGAATGTAATAATATTCATAAGGAAGTAAAATATATCTATATATATATACATGACAATTACATTTCAATGAATATTCATCCACATTCATACACATGTATAGAATCATAGGATATCATAGGATGTGAATAGTGATATCCCTCTCCTGACAAATTATAAAGTATTATTATAGGTACAACCAATCTATTACAAATATATCATCACAATATACTAATGAATTTCAAACAATATTTTACAGTAGGTTCAATCCACAAACAATGAATGATGGGAGTTATATACTTGGGATTCAATAATTAATATATTAATTAACAACTCTTTTTGGATGTAGTGTTTGACTATTTATGGTAAAGCTGAAAGATATTAATGAATGTGTTGAATTAGAATAAAAAAGTATAGTCACTATTATTTATTGACTAATCTAAAAAGCACTCACCACATCATTATCTAGATCCACATTAGTTGTAGTGGTAGAGTATTCGTTTCCATGCTTTCTAGTCCATTGAGGTTGTTGCCATTGATTGTCGACAAAAACCCTATGATTAGGGAATTGGTTTTAATAATTACCATGATCCCAAATGGTGATACATTATACCATATAATGAGTGTTAATATAATACTTCTTTTTCCATCACATTTTTGTGATTCTATATCTTTATTAGATATTCCATTTTCCAATTCCCCTCTTTTTTAGATATACAACATCACCTAGTCCCCTAGATAATGTTTCTGGAATGTTTCTTCATTCATTTTTGATTCTTGGTATGTTGCGAATTTTTTAAATTATAGAATGTGTCAACATATCCTATCGATCATGGGATGTTGTGTATTCTTTCATTCATGGGATTTATCAACATATCCTCGATATAAAAACTATATTTTACACTATTATCTCTAGTTCCATGAGAACCTAGAGATTATCCAAACACCATATAGACCATGATGGAAAAAATAACATTTTTCTTATTTTTAATGACTCAAATCACTAAATATTTTCATATACTATACTTTAACCCACTGAAGAAATGGTCCATGTTACATTTAGTGTAGTTTCAAAATTCATAACAAAGTCATCTAAGAATTGTGATGTTTTCCTGATATGTCTTGATAAACTAATCATTATTTTGATTCAATTTGAGGGGCTTAGTATCCAATTTATAATCGAGGTTTTAAGGAAAATATTTATGGGAAAATATTTTATTCATTACATGTAACATCCCAGGTAAATAAAGAATAAATAATTTTAATATTTATTAATATTTACGAATTAAATATTAATTTTAATTAAAAGGGGTTTCTACATTCGATAGCGTACTCGGTACGCAACGATGAGTTTCTTTGAAAACTTACGTTACACACAAGTAATAAAGTAATATTATTTTAAATGTTAGTTAACGAGTAGCCGTTGTACTGGCGGGAATGGATATAAATAACTAAAATATGATTATATATGTTTTTAAATGTTTTTACATTTACCCAATAAAAGATAAAGGCTTAAAATACGGAAATAGTTCAATTTTAGGCATTTATACCCTAATTTTCACGAAAGGTCCACTTATCACCTTTTGATGGAGAACCATCATTAAATATAGTTTTGATCGATCTTATAAATTATATTGGACCAAATATAACTCTTCTTTAGAATCGGGACATCAGAATTTACTTTGTGTAAATTTTTGGTACCTTTCTGATAAAGTTCATTTTTTTATGAATAGTGTAAAATCTTGTATTTTAATTCAAACCCTCTTCTTAATGTAATTTATTTATATTATTAGATTATCTTTTGAATTGGTTTTAAAGTTAAATTAGAAAATATTTTTACCATTAAATCCAATAGTGGTCGTTGGAATTAATTTCACTTTGAAATCGGACTTAAACTAGTGTCAATCCTTTGATACTTATTGTTTCATAAAAACACGCTATTTGCTCTGACAGCGGGAATAAATTATTAAATTAATTAATGTGACATATATGTTTTTAATTTTGTAAAATAGACTTCATTTTTGAATTCATAATATCAAATATAGCTTAGGGTGAATGTTTGGTAATTTTCTGAAAAACTTCAATTTTTGATGAATAGTGAAACCACTAAGTGGTACTTATAAAGACTGATTTTCCGTTTAAATGAAATTTTGCCATCATTGTGTTTTGAATTTCAAAAATCCGACATACATGGTTTTCATTAGGAAG
The DNA here is from genome assembly GCA_963277665.1 of Viscum album. NCBI lineage: Eukaryota > Viridiplantae > Streptophyta > Magnoliopsida > Santalales > Viscaceae > Viscum > Viscum album. Next base: position 2,036,417,451 of record OY728164.1, read on the forward strand.
TAAAATGTGGGTCAATGAGATTATAATAATTTTTTGGTGAATAGTAACTTATTAAGTTCTTAATCGTGAATAGTTGTAATTAGTGTAGTTTAAGGTAAAAATAATGTTTTAATAAAATAAGATGATCTTTACACATGTCCTACCCTCATTGGTTGTGTCATGGCCGACCAAGACAAACCATGGGTCAACTTGGGGACCCCATGAGGATACTTTGGTTGGGAAATTACATAAATAACTTTTTATTTAATATAAAAGTAAAAATGACACAAACATAATATGTTTTACGAAAACAATTTTTTAAATGGGGTTATACAAGTCAGATGTTTGATTATAAATAGTCATTGGAAAGCTAAAAAGATTTCCTACATCATAGTAGTTTTTTTATAATTTTTAGAAATTAAATAAATTAAATTATTTATGACATAATAATGATGCAGCGATGACATCATTATTTAACGATTTAAATAAAATGGAATGATAATGTAAAATCTATGAACTACACATGTCCAAACCCAATTGGATGAGTGTATTTAGAACCCTTATCACCATATACCCGAATTATATTAATTTGGGTCCTTTTAAAACCAAAACACATTTTCCAATAAAGTAATATTTCTTTACTTTCCAAAAGTGCACCTCCTCTCCTCTTATAAAAGGCCCCCACCTCTACCTCATTTCACACACTCCTCAAGCCTTTGGCTCGGCCAAAACCTGCCCATTTACTCTATCCACATCTCTATCCTCATCCTAAAGGATTCACTTTGGGCAGAATCCTTTCAAAGGAAGCCTTTAGGATCAAATCAAAAGGAGTTACACTTTTGAAGGTAATTCATTCTCTCTTGTTCATTTGTTTTATTTTGCTTCTCCAACCCCCTAAACTCTTTTTATTTACTTCTTTTGTAACAACACCAGTATCTTCAATGTACTAGGATGTTGTTATAAGATTTATTCGAGCTACACTCTCACACAACTACATCAAATAGTTAAAGAACATACGGTTTCCGTGGATGGAGAAATTCTGCCTCCCGAAACGATGATTGTTCAATACTCATTTAACACATTCAAAGGTGGCCATTATGATTTCACTATTTTTATATATGATATATAATATGTTTATTTTTTCTTTAAGCTCATATATTTTTCATTTTTTGCATACCTTTATGGTTTCCATTATGGGTAAACACGATATCTTCATTTAAGGAAGTGCGGACTACAGCCCCCTCAAAGTGATGTGATTCGTTAATGCCATATGTGGGAAGTGTAAAGGATGGATTTAAAGTTATTATATATGATTTTATACTGGAATTATAATATACCTCTATATCATTATTATTTCATTCCATTAAAGTATGATATAGAAATGAAAGTAGCGTTCATTCGTACGTACGGCTTACCGTCTCCATGAACGGTGCATTTCATTTCTTACCTCTAAATGATTATGTAATATTATAAATACATGTATATGGTGGATATATATGATATATATGATATCCAAATCAGGAATTTCATTCTGGATATAAAGAACTTTTGACCACACAAACAACATGTAATTGTAAGAAGTCAACTTTCGACTTAAGAACCAAATATTGACAAAACAAACATTATTAACTTAAATGGTTACATTATGTTTATAACATGGCAATAAGTGATATAAAAGGAATAATGACCTTTAAAAAGGTTCTTAATCAAGTATAAATTATCTCAAGTTTATTATTCAGGACGTTAAAGAACGATCGATTCAAGTCGGACCTGAGGTAAGGGACTTCGTCTCAATCTCCTTTCATTGAGGCATATTTCGTTTTATACACAACTTTCTTTTATACGGTGTATAAACCCCTTTGAATTTTACTTTTATACAAAAGGAATCTTTTTCTACGAAGCGTTTTACTAAACGACAAAAAGGAATGTTTTTTTAACGTACGTGGTGACAACGACCTTTTCCACCGCCGCGAGTATTATTTGGTCTTTGGCTTCCTCAACAAGCCGTAATGTTTTTAAAATAAAATAAATACCATATACTCTTTTATGTATTTTGGTATTAGAAATGGTTTTGATAAAGTATTCTATTATGTTAATATATTTATGATATATTGTGATTGAAATGTGGAAATGTTATCATTCCTTTATATTTTTTTTATATTTTATGATTTTATATTGGTACTTGGACATTTTAACGGGTGGTTACGTTTTAAACCATATGACGGGTGGTGTCGTGAATACCAGGACGGGTGGTTATGTTATAACCTCCAATGCATTGGGTATGGAAGTTGGCCGTATGGCTATTCCATTAAGTATGTATAGAAATTGGCCATATGGCTATTCCATTAAGTGATATGTGTGAAAGTGGACCGTATGGTTATTCCACTTAAGTATGTTTATGTCCCAAGTTACCTTTATAAATGTTATGTGTTCTTTTTATGGATTTTAAGGTAATCCTTTGGTTACAAAAAGGTAAGTAATGATACTTTATTCAGTGAAGAGTTTTTACAACTTCATGAAGGTGAATGTATTACTTTGATAGAGTATACATGGTTTACTTGATTTTGAAAAACGAACAGTTTTCATTCTTTGTGTATCCCTTACTGAGCTTTTTATGCTCACCCCAAGTTTTTTTGAAATGTTTTTCATAAGACTTAATGTGGAATAAGGTCAAGGATGGGATCAAGGGAATGTCATGCTATATAAAACATGGAACTAGACATGTTTATTTTAAGAGTTTTTTATTTATTTATGGAAACTTAGTAGAAGTGACTACTTTGTAATCTTTTGAGGTGTAATAGTTATGTTCTAATTCTTTAAAACACTAAACCTGAAAAGATCCTCAACGTGTAATATTGTGATAACTCAAGATTAAGTAAGGTTTAAGGATGGGGCCTTATAGTCGGTATCAGAGGTCGGTTTAGACAACTTTAGGAGTTAGAAAAGTGTTAAATTATAATATGATTGAAATGATATAGCATTTACGGATTACCATGTTGCTTCGCCTAATATATTTCTGTGTTCAGAATGGTTTTCCGCAGAGGAAACAAAGCAGCTATGTTGGGACGACATCAGGAGGAAGATAACCTTCCAAATCAGCAACCTGGGATGGTCAGAATCGGAACTGAACAGTTTGTTGCAGTGATGGCATAGTTGACTCAGGCTATAAATGGTGGTGGTATCCATGCACGAGATCAGCCAGATCAACCGCAGAGGAACATGTCAGTGGTGGAACATTTCATGAGGCAACATCCCCCATCATTCAGAGGATCATCTGACCCTGTGTAAGCTGAAGGGTGGATTAAAGCACTGGAGAAGATTTTTGATGTCATGGGGTGTTCAGAACATCAAAAGGTTAGTCTTGCTGTTTACCGTTTTGAAGGTGAAGATGATCAGTGGTGGTCGATGGTGAAAAATATAAGGGATAGTGATGAGATTGAGGATCTTCACTGGGACGAATTCAAAGGTATGTTTCTTGAGAAATATTTTCCTAAGGTGGTTCGTCTTAGGATGGAAAAATAGTTCCTAGAATTGAGGCAGGAGGATGATTCCGTGGCTGCTTATGAAGAAAAGTTCACTCGATTGGCAAGGTATGCTCCCAACATCATACGAGATCTTGATAGTAAAATAAACCGTTTTTACTCAGGGTTAAAGCCAAAGTATCGAAGGGCTTTAGCTTCTCGTGAGTTCAAAAGTTATGAAAAACTTGTTCGATGTGCGGAGAAGGTGGAAATGGAGTTTGCCGATGATCAGGTGTTCTATGACAAACAACAGAATAAGAGGTCTAGTTGGCAGTAAAAGGGGAAGAATTCATCAAAGAAGCAAGGAGGTAAGAAAACCAAATATCCATCCAGTGAGAAGTGTGGTAAAATGAATCCTGGAGAATGTTTATCCATGTCTGGTAAGTGCTTTCGGTGTAGTAAGTCTGGTCATATTGCTCGTAACTGTAAGGAAGATGATCAAGCAAGAAATGAAAAGCCAACGGTAAGATGTTTTAAGTGTAATGAAATGGGTCATTATGCAAACGAGTGTCCAACAAAGAACTCAACTGGGGGAATGTAGCCAGACTACAAGCAGAAAGGGGTGGTGAAATCCATTGGAACAACTTCAGTAGATGTTGGGCCATCGAATGAAGTGGTATCAGCTCTAGGGAGCTCAGTATTTTTTGAAGATTGACTTGAGGTCGGGGTACCATCAGTTGAAAGTAAAAGAAGCAGACGTTCCGAAGATTGCGTTACATACTAGATATGGCCATTATGAATTTGTAGTTATGCCTTTTGGGTTAACCAATGCACCTGCTGTATTCATGGACCTTATGAATAAAATTTTCCATGAGTTCTTGGATAAGTTTGTGTTTGTGTTTTGAGGTTTGGGAAGAGGTTATGTGTGCCTTGTGATTCACAGTTGAAGAATGAGTTGTTATGTGAAGCTCATAGTTCTCCGTTTTCAGTTCATCCGGGCAGTACTAAGATGTACAGAGATCTGCGGGAGTATTACTGGTGGGATGGAATGAAAAGAGATATTGCTGATTTTACTGTGAAGTGTTTGACATGTCAACCGGTTAAAGCAGAGCGGCAGGTACCGAAAGGGATGCTTCAGCCTTTACCAGTGCTAGAGTAAAAATGGGAAAACATATCCATAGACTTTGTTGTGGGATTACCAAGGACATCTTGAGGTAATAATGCAATCTGGGTTATTGTTGATCGCTTGAACAAATCTTCTCATTTCCTTTCTATACGAGATACTTTCTATCAAGATCAACTTTCCTATTTGTATCTTAAAGAGATAGTCAGGTTACATGGAGTTCCTCTCTCCATTGTATCGGATCGTGATCCCAGGTTTACTTCTAAATTTTGGAAAGGCCTTCAGAAGTCGTTGGGTACTGAATTAAATTTTAGTACAGCTTTTCATCCTCAATCAGATGGGCAGTCAGAACGAACAATTCAGACCTTCGAGGATATGCTACGAGCTTGTTCGATGAATTATCAGGGAAGTTGGGACCAACATCTTTCTTTGGTTGAGTTTTCTTATAGTAACAGTTTTCATTCCAGTATACAGAAGGCACCATTTGAGGCATTATATGGGAAGCGGTGTCGAACTCCAGCATTTTGGGATGAAGTGGGTGAAAGGAAGATGATGGGACCAGAATTGGTAGAAGAGATGGCAGAAGAAGTATAGTTGATTCAGAAGCACATGAGAATAGCTCAGAGCAGGCAGAAGAGTTATGCAGATAACCGGAGGAAGGATCTATCTTTCGAGGTAGGTGATCATGTTTTTCTCAAAGTATCACCATGGAAAAGTGTGCTGCGATTTGGTAAGAAAGGAAAGTTGAGTCCAAGGTTTATTGGACCATATGAAATTCTGGAGAGAGTTGGATCAGTTGCATACCGGGTGGCTTTACCTCCGTGTTTATCTTAGGTACACAATGTTTTTCACGTTTCGATGTTAAGAAAGTATATGCCAGACCCATCTCATGTTTTGTGTCCAGAGGTAGTTCAGCTGGAAGAGAACCTATCATATGAGGAACAACCGGTCCAGATTCTTGACCATAGGGAGCAGGTGTTACGAAATAAGGTGATTCATCAGGTAAAGGTTTTGTGAAAAAACCATGTTATTGAAGAGGCAACGTGGGAATCTGAAAATGCTATGAGGGATAAATACCCCCACTTATTTTGATAAGTGAATAAAATTGCGAGGACACAATTCCCAAAAGGGGGGAAGGATGTAACATCCCAGGTAAATAAATAATAAAGAATTTTCATATTTATTAATATTTAAGAATTAAATGTTAATTTTAATTAAAAGGGGTTTCTATGTTCGATAGCGTACTCGGTACGCAACGATGAGTTTCTTTGAAAACTTACGTTGCACACAAGTAATAAAATAATATTATTTTAAATGTTAGTTAACGAGTAGCTGTTGTACTGGCGAGAATGGATAGAAATAACTAAAATATTATTATATATGTTTTTAAATGTTTTTACATTTACCCAATAAAAGATAAAGGCTTAAAATATGGAAAGAGTTCAATTTTAGGCATTTATACCCTAATTTTCACGAAAGTTCCACTAATCACCATTTGACGGAGAACCGTCAATAAATATAGTTTTGATCGATCATATAAATTCTATTGGACCAAATATAACTCTTCTTTAGAATCGGGACATCAAAATTTACTTTGTGTAAATTTTTGGTACCTTTCTGATAAAGTTCATTTTTTTATGAATAGTGTAAAATGTTGTATTTTAATTCAAATCCTCTTCTTAATATAATTTATTTATATGATTAGATTATCTTTTGAATTGGTTTTAAACTGAAATTAGAAAATATTTTTACCATTAAATCCAATAGTGGTCGTTGTAATTAATTTCACTTTGAAATCGGACTTAAACTAGTGTCAATCTTTTGATACTTATTGTTTCATAAAAACACGCTATTTTCTCTAACAGCGGGAATAAATTATTAAATTAATTAATGTGACTTATATGTTTTGAATTTTGTAAAATAGACTTCATTTTTGAATTCTTAATATCAAATATAGCTTAGGGTGAATTTTTGGTAATTTTTTGAAAAACTTCAATTTTTGATGAATAGTGAAACCACTAAGTGGTACTTATAAAGACTGATTTTTCCGTTTAAATGAAATTTTTCCATCTTTGTGTTTTTAATTTCAAAAATCATACATACATGGTTGTCATTAAGAAGTAAAATTTGGGTCAATGATATTATAATAATTTTTTGGTGAATAGTAACTTATTAAGTTCTTAATCGCGATTAGTGGTAATTAGTGTAGTTTAAGGTAAAAATAATGCTTTAATAAAATAAGATGAGCTTTACACATGTCCTACCCTCATTGGTTGTGTCATGGCCGACCAAGACAAGCCATGGGTCAACTTGGGGACCCCATGGAGACACTTTGGTTGGGAAATGACATAAATAACTTTTTATTTAATGTAAAAGTAAAAAATGACACAAACATAATATATTTTACGAACAAAAAATTTAAATGGGGTTATACAAGTCATATTATTGATTATAAATAGTCATTGGAAATATAAAAAGATTTCCTAAATCATAGTAGTTTTTTTATAATTTTTAGAAAATAAATAAATTAAATTATTTATGACATACTAATGATGCAGCGATGACATCATTATTTAACGATTTAAATAAAATGGAAAGATAATGTAAAATATATGAACTAAACATGTCCAAACCCAATTGGATGAGTGGATTTAGAACCCCTATCACCTTATCCACGAATTATATCAATGTGGGACCTTTTAAAACCGAAACACATTTTCAAATAAAGTAATATTTCTTTACTTTCCAAAAGTGCCCCTCCTCTCCTCTTATAAAAGGCCCCCACCTCTACCTCATTTCACACACTCCTCAAGCCTTTGGCTCGGCCAAACCCTGACCATTTACTATCTAAACAGCTCTATCCTCATCCTAGATGATTCCCATTGGGCAGAATTCTTTCAAAGGAAGCCTTTAGGCTCAAATCAAAAGGAGTTACACTTTTAAAGGTAATTCATTCTCTCTTGTTCATTTGTTTTATTTTGCTTCTCCAACCCCCTAAACTCTTTTTATTTACTTATTTTGTAACAACAACAGTATCTTCAATGTACTAGGATGTTGTTATAAGGTTTATTCGAGCTACAATCTCACACAACTACATCAAATGGTTAAAGAACATACGGTTTCCGTGGATGGCGAAATTCTACCTCCGGAAACGATGATTGTTCAATACTCATTTAACACCTTCAAAGGTGGCCATTATGATGTCACTATTTTTATATATGATATATAATATGTATATTTTATCTTTAAGCTTCAGTATTTTTCATTTTGGGCATACCTTTATGGTTTCCATTATGGGTAAACACGATATCTTCATTTAAGGAAGTGCGGACTACCGCCCCCTCAAAGTGATGTGATTCGTTAATGCCATATGTGGGACGTGTAAAGGATGGATTTAAAGTTATTATATATGATGTTATACTGGAATTATAATATACCTCTATATCATTATTATTTATTTCCGTTAAAGTATGAGATAGAAATGAATGTAGCGTTCATGCGTACGTACGGCTTACCGTCTCCATGAACGGTGCATTTCATTTCATACCTCTAAATGATTATGTAATATTATAAATACATGTATATGCTGGATATATATGATATATATGATATCCAAATCAGGAATTTCATTCTGGATATAATGAACTGTTGACCACACGAACAACATGTAATTGTAAGAAGTCAACTTTCGACTTAAGAACCAAATATTGACAAAACAAACATTATTAACTTAAATGGTTGCATAATGTTTATAACATGGAAATAAGTAATATAAAAGGAATAATGAAGTTTAAAAAGGTTCTTAATAAAGTATAAATTAACTCAAGTTTATTATTCAGGACGTTAAAGAACGATCGATTCAAGTTGGACCCGAGGTAAGGGACTTCGTCTCAATCTCCTTTCATTGAGGCATATTTCGTTTTATACACAACTTTCTTTTATACGGTGTATAAACCCCTTTGACTTTTACTTTTATACAAAAGGAATATTTTTCTACAAAGTGTTTTACTAAACTACAAAAAGGAATGTTTTTTTAACGTACACGGTGACAACGACCTTTTCCGCCGCCGTGAGTATTATTTGGTCTTTGGCATCCTCAACAAGCCGTAATGTTTTTAAAATAAAATAAATACCATATACTCTTTTATGTATTTTGGTATTAGAAATGGTTTTGATAAAGGATTATATTATGTAAATATATTTATGATATATTGTGATTGAAATGTAGAAATGTTATCATTCCTTTATATTGGTTTTATATTTTATGATTTTATATTGGTACTTGGACATTTTAATGGGTGGTTACGTTATAAACCATATGACGGGTGGTGCCGTGAATACCAGGATGGGTGGTTACGTTATAGCCTCCAATGCATTGGGTATGGAAGTCGGCCGTATGGCTATTCCATTAAGTATGTATGGAAATTGGCCGTATGGCTATTCCATTAAGTGATATGTGTGGAAGTGGACCGTATGGTTATTCCACTAAAGTATGTTTATGTCCCAAGTTACCTTTATAAATGTTATGTGTTCTTTTTATTGATTTTATGGTAATCCTTTGGTTATAAAAAGGTAAGTAATGATACATTATTCAGTGAAGAGTTTTTACAACTTCATGAAGGTGAAGGTATTACTTTGATAGAGTATACATGGTTTACTTGATTTTGAAAAACTAACAGTTTTCATTCTTTGTGTATCCCTTACTGAGCTTTTTATGCTCACCCCAAGTTTTTTTGAAATGTTTTTCACAGGACTTAATGTGGAATAAGGTCAGGGATGGGATCAAGGGAATTTCATGCTATATAAAACATGGAACTAGACATGTTTCTTTTAAGAGTTTTTTATTTATTTATGGAAACTTAGTAGAAGTGACTACTTTGTAATCTTTTGAGATGTAATAGTGATGTTCTAATTCTCTAAAACTCTAAACCTGAAAAGATCCTCAACGTGTAATCTTGTGATAACTCAAGATTAAGTAAGGTTTAAGGCTGGGTCCTTATATTACATCCCAATCAATGAAGTCCATTTCCATATACAAATTTGTGTTCTTGATTAGTTTTCACTAATGATTGCTTTCCCTTTCAATATAATTGACTACTTATATGTTATTTTATTATTTTGAGATTTACTGGACTATGAATATCAACAAAATGGTGTTAATTAAATTTTCCAATATGAGTTTATTATAATTAACACTAATGGTTGGAGGACGTTGTTTCATAGTGGACTCGACTATAACCATTTCTTTCTAAGAAGTTGTATAGTGTTCTTCAAAATTAACATTATTATTTGTTACATGGTTCTTCTGATCAAATGATTCGATGAATTTCTCGTGTCCCACTCCAAAAATGATTCATTTATCATTTGTAAAATCTTCATATTTCTTATCACATTGGTTGTTGGCATAGTTCTTCCCATTTTCTTCTCTTAACCATTGTAAAAATGAATGTAAAACGATAAAAAAAAATAATATAAAAGGTAACCTATGATCATAATAAGGTTAAATTATTAATGAATAGTATATCCTACCTTATGAGTCTCAAGGTTTCAATATTTAGTATTCATAGTAACATTTAATCATATTTTTTTCTCACCAAAAACTCTATTCAAGACCATTATAAGTGATGATAAACAATTTTTTTACATTCCAAAGCACATTACATGAGAGTTTCCAGATAGGTATATGAGAAGATCTCTTTATTATAAACAATTTCATGATTGAGTTTATACATAATGTCTCATTTTTCTGGTTATTTACCCTAGGTATAACTATTCATGATCCACAACTACTTATATAATCCAAGCATGGATATAATTTGATTGAATCCAATCAATCAATACTTTACCATATTTTTATATTCTAATATAAAAATATTCATCCGTATATTTCTCACTAAATTATTATATTCATTATAAAAAAAATTAATAATCCTAGATATAATAAAAACTATAATTTAACAGTGCTTTTACATATATTAATAGAGTATTTTTAACAAAACAACCAATAAACCTACCCAAATGATTATGAGGTCAGGTGTTTGTGCAAGAATGTGTTCGTAATTATAAAAAACCCAAATTTAATGTTCTTATATTAATCTTTATAGTGAGATACTAAAAAAAATAAAATCATATTACTAAAATGTTTATCATGGGGAATCTAGGAACTAATCGTTAAATCTAAGAAGCCGAGTAAAGAAATAAACAAAATAAAAAACATATATTATTTATGAAAATAAGTAACATGTTATCATAAATGAAAAGGTTCATGAGTAGTAATATCATAGAATGATGTAAATAAAATGGATTCATATGATCATGGAATCATAGATTTATATAAAAAAACAAATAGTTTCACATAAATATAAGCAACGACTGACTTCTAAAACAATATCACATGGTGTAAAATGTCTCAATGTGGATTATGTTTACTTAATAACAACTTTGATAGCCTCTAATGGGAAAAAAGTGTTTTAAGGAGTTGGGTAATGACTATTGTTGAAAGACTTATTATGGGACTTTATTTCAAAACTATAGGAAAACCATAATTGTTAGGATTAAATAGTAATTTTTTAATGACATAATTAATTTTAATATATAATTTAAATGAAAATTAAATCAATTTATTAATTGTAGAATATTTACCCATTTTACATTCGATTTAAAGAAGGAATTTTGGAAAAAACATAAGAAAATTACTACCTAGTCGAAGGAAGGGAGAATACTATATATAAATATATATAAATAACATATATATATAAATATTTTATAATAATTTACAAACAGAAAATTGAAAAAAATTTAGTTAGAAAGAGGAGAATATTAACTAAAATAAAAAATGGTGGTTCATACATATTCATTAGTTTGTGTTCCGAAATAATTTTACACTATCAAATAATGTCAAAAATAATCAAATTAAATTCAAAAAATAATTATTTAAAAACTATTCCCATATATATTTTATTTATTATAATTTTATTATCATCATTTATTAATATTTCAGTGGTATATAATTTTAAATTTCCCTTTTTCGTGGGAGTTCATTTCATGTTTCAATTTTCAATCACTTGTTTATAATTAATTAAGATATTTAAATTTGGAATATATAGATAGATGTAAAATAAAATTATATTCACAAATTTTATAAATTTTAATGGGCTCATAAATCCTTTTGTGTTATAACATAGTGATGTTTCACATAGTTAAAATGATAACATTATGTAGTTAGTTCATTTAGGTGGTTTTGAAGACAAACAAAAACTAGTTTAAATTTTTGTAATATTATGTTTATATGTTTAGTAAAGTACATGAAATGTTTTTAATATATATTTAATAATATTATTCTACCATAATATAAAATTTATGAGAAGCCTTGATAGTGGTAATGGGATATTAAACTAATCATCCACGATGGTGGTTACCCGACATAATATGGAGAAAGTTTTTGTTTTTTGACTGAGAGAGAAAATATGAGTATGGATAGAATTTATTTCAAAATAACTATACAATTTATATAAATATATAATTCATGATTTATTATTCAATTTTATAAGAGGAATGTGAGTAGATGGTAGAATAAGAAAAGAATTTCAAGCATATAGTTTGATAATTTTATGGATTGAATATCTAATCCTTGAGAAGCTACTTAAGTAACATCAAATTAGTGTTTTTGTGATTCAAATAGTACTAGTATGTGGGAAGAGGATTTCATGTAGAATTTTAGACAATTCTTTATGATATATTTGTTTCATGGTGTGAGGATAATGGGTTTTTGAGGGGAGGTATTTATAAGGGTATGAGAGGGGGGATATGATTATTGTTTCATTTATTTATTATTTTATATTAAGAAGTCTAATAGTGATGAATATTGTATTTTTTTTATAGAAAACAGGACACATGAGTTTGATATAATTTTTTATAACATCATGAATTAATAAAAAATTCACCTACTTATATTATAAATAGATTATTTTATAAAAATATTAAAAATTTACCCAAAAAAATTCAATCTATTGATTCCAAAAATTAATTACATATTATGAAAATAAATATGATAAATATGATCAATTTATTTTAAGAAAATTCACATTCATTCTGAAAATACAATATATAATGTTATGAGCAATTTTTATACAATTTGAAAAATTACATAAGGACTCATAAAATTACATTATCATTACAATTTGAAATAATATTAATTTATGAATAAAATTTATGAAAATAAGATTTATTTTAAATCGTTATATTTTTTTATAAAAATGAAAATAAAATATATCTGTTTAATGAAAATAAAAGAACAAACTAATCATTTTAAAAAATTTATATTGTGTATAATGATTTAAATATTACCCATAATCCTTTCATATCATTTTTAAATATTATTTTACAATAAAATATGTGGTAATAATATTCTAAAAGGTTGGATATACTTCCAAATTTTCATGTTACAATAATAATGGACAAGTCACATTTCTAATTGTCATATAAAAATTCTATATATCGTATTTATGATGGTTATATGGGATCTATAAATGCTTCAAATTTAATTCATTATTCATTCACATATATTTTCACTCTAGTTTATATATTTTCATTTTCAAAATTCATATTTCATCACTACTATTCCACTTGGTTTCTACATCATTGTTCTAGAGTGTGATTATTCTCGGGAATAGAGATAATCCCAATATTCTTATAAGCATTATCTTATTTTATATTTATTTACCCATTTTATTTTTTATTAATTCTTGTGGACATATTTATTCTCAATATTTAATTTATATATTAATATAATAAAATGTATTTGGTTTTATCTTATTCTATATGAGCATTATATGGTGCATTAAAAAATATTACACAATTTTGTATTCCCAAGGGAAATACCATTGATACGTTTATCAGTTAATAAAAATACGATCAAAATCTAAAATCATCATACTCAATGAAACATAGATCATTATATAATAATCATAGAAAGATAATTTATCCTAAAGAAACCAATATCAAAAGAACATGTCATCGAATTATTGAGACCAAAACATAATCCATGACATTATTAGCATTAGTCAAGGTCCACTCCCATGTCTATCATGAGATACTGGAGAAATTATATTGTGGATTAACTCTACTCCATAATCCTATACATAGCATCTCATGAGATATATATCATTACCTAATTAATTAAATTGATAATGAATTATGGTTACACCTGTCAGATAATAAATTTTTCTTAAGATAACCTCACATGCAATATAAAGGACATCTCATGAGATAAAAACATTACCCAATGTATTATAGAGATATACAATAATTGTATCAACTTTCACATCATATTATATATTTTAATAAGTGTTCAATATAAAGAAAATCATCATAGTTTTCTTTAATTATTGATTAACCCAGAAAATAAATGCCTTGTATAATTATTGACATAAAACATGACCCTAAACAATCTTGTTAATGAATGTCCATGGTATAATAAGTGCATTTCATGTGATAGATTTGCTGATGTTCCTATTGATGAAATAGTCATTATATTGAAAACAATAACAACACCACAATAGAAGAAATTTATAATTAAATTCATGTGAGACCATGTATTCAGTTAATTAAAAGGGAAATAGTATAACGGAAATGAGAGGATAGATCATGGAACTAAATACAATTAGGGAACTTAATTTTAAATATAAAAATTTTATGTTTTTGTAAATTTTAAAAATAGTTCTTCAAAAATTCATTTAACATTGTTAAAAATGATGTTGTTGGATCTCATTTTCTAAAGCAATTTTCCACATTTTTAAGTGATTTTTTTGGAAAAAAAATATTTTAATAATAAAACATCATTAATAGCTACATTATTGTGTTAAAAATAGCCTCCTTGATAGAGATTAAGTTATAATATGAATTGTTAATTATGAAAATGAAAAAAAACCATTTTAAAACCAATATTGTAATTCCATACCATGAAAATAAAAATAGTTTTTTTAAATTGGATAAATAGAAGTATGAATGGAATAGTAAAAAATCATTCTCGGTATTCCAAATACTAATTTAAGTCATCCAATAGAAGAGGAAAATTTCGAAATTTATCACAAACAAAAATTTAATAGGATCAAAATTAATATTAATGTAACTAAAACATCATGGAGGGGAAGTCATTGATAAGAAATACTTCAGAAAAAATTATATCTGAAGATATAAATATGGTATACTATATGAAATTCTTGATGATGATCATGCTGAAACAATAAAACATAAGAACGTATAATGAAATATTTAATACCCTTATATTTTATAGAAAATATCAATCATTTTCCAAATAATGTAAGAAAAGAAATGAATTTTTCTTTTTACGATATCTATAGAAAATTTGATATTATAACTCAAGGGGTAATAGTTACATTAAAAATGAATATTGGTACATTATATCAAAGCATGACTAAATGAAGGTTGATTGAGATGGAAACCCATAAAACTATAGAAATTTTTTCCCCAAGTCAATGTGTGAGAAATAACATTATATATTCTGAAATATAACATAATATTGAATGAAAAATAATAAATGGTGATAGATACACCATTCTAAATAAAAAAGGTTTATAATATGAAATATGTCTCAAGGAGTGAAAATCTCACAAAGAAACCCCTTATAAGTAACACAATCTGTAAGGTATGAATAAATTAAAAATGAAGTTATATGGATTAATTATAAATAACAAATAACAAATTATGAAATAAAATACAATTTATTCATTAATTTGAATAAATTATACCTAGAACAATAGATTTCAATAAGAATGTTTCTACCTTTCTAGAAGAAAATTGAGTGAGTAAAAACTCTTATCTTGATTCAGATTCATTTTACGCATGCACTAGCATTATTAGAAAACAAAACTAAAATTAATAGATACACTATTAAGAACCTTGTTATTTTTTATTTAATTTAATATGGGTAATTTTTTACCATATTTTAATTTTAATTTTTTTGTGATTTGTGTGGAAATTGAATCGCTGGCGGTGTATTTCAGAAATTTTAGCGATAAAATGTGATATTTTAAAAAATTTTAAATGCATAAAATAACCATTCAAAAAAAACTAATGAATAATAAATTGTTATAATAGTATTATTTATGTTACGATGGAAATACATTATTGGGATTTATAGAATTGTTCAAGTTGGTGGTTAAGACAAACCCAACAAGAACTTGTTATATTATAATGGGAGATTATGGTTATATAAGTGTGTAATATCATTATAAAATACAAATAATGAATTAAATCTATTTTGAAAGTATATTTCACGTGTTATAGTTAAAATATTGAAATTCAAGACAGTTTTGTTTGGATATTTCATGGAGGTGACTGTCCTCTCAATTGATTGTTAGCATTCATTTGTTTTTATACGTACCATAAAATTATTAAATAAAGGTTTCTAAATTACTTAAACGAAACATAATTATCATAATTATATTTGGGTCCTTAATTATTATGGTTAAGGTAGGATTAAATGATTAATATTAAGAAGAAATGTAAGGATTAAGTAATAATAAATTTGGTACCTTGAGCATTCATATGAAATAATCCATGTAAATATAGGGATTATGATATGTAATTAATAATATAGGATTGGAGTCAGGATAGATTATTCTATTATTATCCATCTGTTATAGTTTTAGGAATTTATTCTGAGGAATTTATGTTGTACAATGGGTGTAGAAGTGTATCCTTTTATTAAACAAGAAGGCTTCAATATTGTCAATACTATTTACAATTAAATTATTTGATTACGCAATTCAAGGATAAATGACTCAAATAGATTTAAATAACAGTGTTCAGTGGTGTAATTGGGTCAATAAATTCTTAGAAAATAATTCCCACACATTTTTTAAACATGATTAATGTCATTTACCATTAGGTTTTTATAATTTACCAAATACTTATTATCCTTGGTAACTTTGTTTTAACAAGTAATTTATAATTGAAAAATAATATAATTCATATTAACAAATATTTATGTTATAAAGATAAATATAATCTACATATTACCTATTTCAATTTTTGATATCTTAATATCAAAAAATAAGTAAAAACATTTAATACATAGAAAAACTGTTTTGTAGAAACATATTATTTTTACAATTATATGTTATCAATTCTATTTAGTTTTCATTACCAATTGAAAGAGTTATAATTTTTTAAAAATTAAATTTTAAAATAAAATAAAATAACAATTTTTTAAGATATTAATATATTTTATAAGAATATAATTACCCAATATAAATTTAATGATTCTTTTAAATTAATATTTGTATCAATATCATTACCATTCACTTTAATATTATTAATCATACTCTGATGCCCCGATATGAATTAGAAAATTTCAAACAATATCATCATGTGCGTCTAAAATGCTAAATATTTTTTTGTTGAAATACTAATTAAAAAATTATTATAAGTAAATTATTCAGTTTTTAACATAAAATATAACATATGATTTGAATATAAAATACATGGTTTTATAGAAACAGAATAGTGACATTAAAAGATTAATTTTACATATAGAACATCAATTTTTTAAATTGTTTAAAAAATTTAATTCATTCTATAGTTAATAAATTTTCATAAAAGTGATTGTATGAGAAAAATAGATATTTTTTCATTATTTACATACACACTAATTATTTTAGAAAAAAAATACTAAGATAATTTTGACATTTTAGAACTGATAATGAAATTGTTTTCATATAATACTAGTTATAAAATTTGTTAATATAGTTTTTAAATATTAAACATACATATAAAATATTTATAATTAAACTCTATTTTTATTTAAAATTCAATGTTTTAAAAATGAAAAATATATTCGATAAGTAATATAAAATATTAATATATATATGTTTATATCATCATAATCTATTCTTAAAAACACCATAAAGATATTATCATATGATCAAAGAATATTTTATGATCTAGTGAAATAAGTTTGGGGTTATTCCAATACCATAGATCTCGTGGAAATTTCCAAAAACATCAATTTCTCTCAAAAATTATTTTTTTCAACCCAAAATTATTTGATTTCATAATGAGTCCGGTTTATTGAAAAAAAAAAGTATAGTTACTTCCTTTACAAGATTATATAGCTGGCCTTCATAAGGTAGACTTCTGCAACTCAATACCATTTATTTCCATCATCAAATTTTTTTTATGGTCAAATCCTTTTATATCCAATAATTTAATGAATATATTATGATAATTAAATTATATTTTTAAACACTAATGTTTCCTTTTATATTTGGTGTTTTATTCATAACAAGCTATTATCATTTTATTTAATTACGGTATGTACATAGTGAAATCATGGGTTATTGTATAATTCATGTTGTAGAACCCAAAATGAATCATAATCCAATGAGAAGTGTCATATAACAAGTAAGAATATAAAGAACATGTAAAATTTAATTCGAGTAATATAGAATTTATATATGGGTGTATAGAAGTTAGGTATAATACTATTAAACATGATACAAGATTGAAATTATTTGAATAATGCTAATGTAAATAAAAATTACATATATATATATATATTATATTTTCATTATAGATATTTTATATGGTGTAAATTAAATTATTTTTTAACATTATTAAAAATTTATAATTTTTTATTAAAGTACCATTATTTTTAAGGAAATAATTTTTAGAAAATTGGAAATTTGTTTTATTTTTTAATTATATATATCAATTATTTAATTAATAAAAATTATTCAAATTATTAGATTATAATTTAATAACATCTATGATATAATTTAGAAACAACAAAGAATAATAATTTAAATTTTTTCTTATAAATAATGAATTTAATTATGCATTAAATGTTTTTATTTAAATGTTAAATTTCACAAATTTTGATTATTTTATTTTATATTATTTAATTATATATAAACATTCATTGATTTACTAATAAATTAAATATCAGTCAGGATAAAATACATATTTTTAAATGAATTGTTTTATTAATGGTAATATACATTTTTCATAATAAATTAAAATTGGCATTATTTTTTATATCAAAATTTATTGATAATATATTCAATAAAAAATTATATTTCATGTAAAATTTATTACTTATAAATAAATTTGAATCACTTCATATTATTATTTAAAACATAATTTCAAAAAAAAATCCCTAGTAATGTGTTTATATACTAAACTAAACTTTTACCACTTTTATAAATTTATTATAATTTATTAGATTTTATATTATGAATTGAAATATTTATGTTAGATAATATTTTTTATTTTTTAGATACAAAAACATGTTAGTAGGTAAAATCATGTAACCCTAGGAAATGTTAATGATATGTGTTTAAATAATCATTTCATGATGTGTTGTGTGACTTTAATCTATATAAATTGAATTTTAATATTTTAAATGAATAATTTAATTTTATATTTTATATATATTATGAATACGTTAATTATTAATTGATATGAAACAAGAATATGAAACACTTAATGTTTTTATAAATTCAATTTTTCCTAAAAAACGTTTATTGAAAATATTATGTATCATCATTTAAAATATAAATTTTTAATTTACCAATTAAATAAGATTGATATGGGTAAATATAGGGAATCATCACATTTAAATTGGATAATAAGAATCAATTTATATTTTTAGTTATAAAATAACAACCACTGTATACAATTAAATATTTTAAAATAGGGTAAATATATGTAAATTATAAGAGAACATTTTTTGATTAATTATTATAGTATTTATTCTTTCTATAAGTCATTTGTTACGTATAGGTGTAAAAAATAAATGTTTCCCAAACATTTCCATTATGAACACATCTATATCCTAGATGATTCTTTCTATTCCATTCACAGAACAAATGTGTCCATGGAAATACCCCTAATTTTAACTTATAAAAGGCCCTCTCCACAACCAAATATAAATTACATTATTCAATAAAATATACCCTAAACCCTAGAATTTTTATACCTTCCCAATACTCATATGTAAATTTTTCAACCCTATAATTCAATAAATGTGATATATGCTGTTTATTTTGAATGTGATTATTATAAAACTGAGTGATATTTTTAATGTTGTGAATGTTCTTTGGTGGAAGTATAGAATTAAGGTCAGGGTTTTACTTCTCAATTTTTCTTCTTAGAGACATATTCAATATTCACCACTTGATTTATTTTATGTACTGTATATTGACACATATGTATATATTTCAATATAAATTTCATAATTTTCAAGGGATTTAAAAATCCATTTAAAGTTCTATGTTTCATTATTAGGTGATCTAGAAGTTATCAACATCTTAATGGTTTTTATTTCCACAATTAATATCTTTTAGTAGAACACAATATTCTTTTGCCATGTTATTCTATGTTTTATATATTTATATATTTTTCATTGGAACAATATTTACTCATTCTCTATATAAAAATTAAATTTTCATGTAATTTGTATTCTTAAATCAATTTCATTCTTCAAAAAAAACATGTCGTATTTAAGAATAATTACCAAAATCATAAATATCCCTTTCTCATGTATGTACATATTTTTGAATTATATAGATTTGTAACATTATTATGTTAAATTTAAATATGTATCATTATTTTTTATCTTTATATATATATATATAATTTCAAAATAATGTTTCATTTTTATTTTTAATGATTTTTATTTAAATAAAATTTTGTTAAATATTTAAAACATATTCCTGAAATATCAATTTTATCATTACTTGAACTCTAAAATTTTTCTTAATTATCGTATTTCTTTTAGGTATAATTATTTATATTTTATATTTAAAATTATTATTTTAAAACTATTATTTTTATATTCTATAGACTGGTTTTGAAATGTGAATTATGAATTCATTTTTTATTACGTTCAGTTTCATTACAAATGTGAAAAAGAAAAATATATTTTAAAACATTCAACATAATGTATTGTTCCCCCGTAAAATTTATGTTTCTCTATCTATAATTTAATATTATTTTTTTATTAAAAATTTATAATCATCCTTCTTATTTTGTTAAATATCATTTTTAAACCAATAAAATAAATAATAAATGGATATTGATCAATTTTTTCAAATAAATTATCCTATTGGTCTTAATAATTATTTGTGATCTATTTCGACATCCATGAGTGTTTTTATTGCACTTGTATGGGTATAATTGTTAATAATAAAAAATCCATATTATTCCTCTATAAGGATTGTGATATTTTATATAGAATTATTCATCAACTATTTTCTTTCTCCCAGTTTAGTAATGTTATGATGTAATTATGAATTGTTACCTATTTTTATAACACACATGTATATGATCAATCATTTTGTAATATAAATGGTTTTATATATATCGATATCATGAAACTATTATGTATTTATATCTGATGAGATAAATATGTTAAACAAGTTCTCATACCCAATCCCTAATGAGAAATTATTATTGACTCTCAATCCAGTATGAGAGATCAGTTATAATGGTCGATCTACTATGAGAAATCAATTGTAAATCTCAATACAATATAAACATTATGAGTGATACGCATTTCACTCAATTAATAATTTATTGGTAGCTAACTATGAAATATGTTTTTAATTCTTAGGTTTTCATTAAAATTGTGCTACATTTAAATTCTATATTTATCTCATATAATATTGTGCTATATTTATATGCCTCATTTATATATTATATCACAATAAAATGTTATTCTCCGTGTCTCTTGATTATTATCTGATATTCATATTCCTTATCAACATTTGGATCTTACAATTATCTATTCTATTATATCATTCCACATGAACCACAATTATTATTTGATGATGTTGTAAAAAAAATATTTTTCCTTGTTTATATTATCTATCAATATTATTATATATCTTCTTTTTGAACTCAATGATACTTGTTCTATTACTTAAAGGTTTTTCTCAACACTCCTCATGTGTCCATTATCATGGTAATATAGAAAATTTTTATGTGTGATAAGTAAATACTGATATCATGAATCATTAATTTTACTGAAAATGATGAAATGTTATTATGGAATAGGATGATCTATGACAAGTGTACAAATATGCTAAATCCTTGGGTTTTGGGATTTTCTACTAATTTCATAAGAATATATAACAAATTATGTAAATGATGTAAAATATGTGTTTATTGGGATTGGTTTGTCTCATTTGGAACCAAATATAGTTTCTAATGTTTTTTGTTTATTAGCACCATAATCGAGATTGTTGGTTTATGGAACCTTCTTATACAGGGTCCAAGATTCTTTATGTGGGCACCTAGTGTTTCCAGAATTGAAGTGTGATCATATATAAATGTAATTTTTTACTATAAAACTTGTAATTTTTTGTTTCTTAATTATATCTGGGTGATAATAAAAAAAACTACTCTTGTTCAAAACCTAATTTTCAATTAAAGAATAGTGTTTTGGAGAATGATTGGATTTTCTCCATGGTGATAAAACATTATAATGTGAGGGATTACCCTCAGTGATCATTTTTGTAATATATTATCAATTAATTTCTGAGTTATATAGAATCTTATATGAGTAATATATTACTAAATTATGGTTTTCTATATCATTCCTTCCTCAAATAGATGGCTAAACAGAGGACATTATTTTGGTTCTCATGAAAAAACTTTGGACTCGTATTCCCAATTTTGATAAGAGTTAGGCGGATCAAATATATTTCAAGGACTCTATGTACAAAAACAACTACCAATACTCTATTTTTATATAACCATGATTTACATGTATATAAGACCCCAAAATAATCAATTAACTAATTAAGGGATGGTATTTTTTCAGAAATGGGGTTATATATTGTGTAGTTTATTATGGAGAAGGATGATGTGATCTTAGAGAGGAATATGTTAGCTTAATTATGTAAAAAATAAAACATGAACCAATGATAAAGGCCTCTATATTTTTAATAAATAGATCATCCATTCCAAATATTCTCAAGAATAAATTGTTTGTTGATTAATAGTTAATATAATATGTTATCCATGATTTTCAATTGGCTTATCCAGAACCCACAGAGTATAGCTGAGGTTTTCTATCGCTTGTAATTAAACATGTAGTTTTAATAGGAGCACAGTATCGTCCTTCCTTCACAAATAATATAATATATCCATAATATATTGAACATATTTATTAAGGAAAATCTATATATTGAGGATGTAACCATATTTGTAATTTACAACGTGGTGATTAAGTATAGATTGGGGAAGACAACTCGCATGGTATACTATCACCGGTACAGATCTTACAATAGTACAACGATAATAATGATAGTACATGGGAGCATGAGATTCAGATTATAGCTTCGTACCCTCACCTATTCTTTATTCTTAGTATGAAATCCATTATAATTAGTAAGGATTTATTCAGTCGTATTCTTAGTTAAATACATTAACATATATTTATTAATTTTTTATTATGTGAACTATTAGAAAAAATATTTTTAGTGTGTTTTATTGGATACAATGGTATAATAATAATATTAATACATAATATTACAATCCCACAAATGTGGAAATGAAAAAAATTAATATATGATAAATAGATCCATCGATGGAAAATCCTTCACTATTGTTTGATTGAGTATTTTTTATTTTATCTTGGGGATGATAGATTCAGATTTCTATTTTGGTAGACAGAGTAATCCATTCAAAAAATATTAAGGAAAATTTATTTACATAGCACGAATATACAACTACATGATTAAATTCTTTTTTTTTGTTTGTCATTCAGCATAAACCCTAAAGAGACTAGAGTGTCAATTTCTTCTGAGGTGGATCCATATCCTTGTGGAGTAATGATAAATTTATTTTAATATGTGAAAAAATATTAAGGCATAAAAGTATGAATCTAGAGGTGGATAGCGTTTATGTTTATGTTAACTCCATTCATTATTTAACCTTAAAATAAATCGTTTTTAGTCAATAATTATGAACCGTTATCTTGATATTAGTACATTAAATATTTTTTTATATTATTTAAAACAGTCATTGGGTAATCATGTTCATGGTAGATGAAAAATATATTTTGTCTCATCACCGATGACCATGACCCAATAATCTCATGTCACATGATGATCTGTGTATAATCCATGTATCCTTTTCAGTGATATAGGCGAGATAGGGGAGACTAACTACTTTTAACACCAACCATTTTCACTCCCACATTACCCTATGTTTATTTCTCACTATGGTTTGGATGGAGATGCCCAACATCCCACATTTTAGATAGTGATAGAAGAATGTGTTGAAACAATTTTATTTATTTATTTTTACATTTCATATATATATATATATATATATGGAATTATCCTCTATGTCCTTATGGTATTTGGGTGTCTTAGGTACCTTGAATAAATATATTAAAAATATTAATATATTTTATTTCAAGCAAGAACATCATTTATATATAAATGGTTTCCCAATTGTTTGATACCTCATATAAGAATTCCAAGACAATATTTTATTGTGAATTAATGTGTATACCTAGGCCAATATTAATGTTGCCCAAAATTTAATTTTAGTTTCGGTATCCATATGTAGATACTATAAGGGTATTACATTATTAATTTAATTCATGCATTCGTTTAACACCCATAAATTAATTTCATTTTTAAATACCATTTTATGCAAAATAACCACGGTTATCCACATAACATTAGGTATATTTGATATGTGGAGATCAATTCATCATTAGAGGATCATGAACAGATGATGAACAATAATCAGATCAAGGTGGATTGAGAGATATGTATCCAACTCAGTGGATCTTCATTCTTGGAGAACATGTTGTTCACCACTTGTTGATCCTAAATAAAGGCAGGGTAATTTTTTATAGCTTTTAAGGCTATATAATATTCCAATAATGTATTTAATTATCCTATTATTTTTTATCAGTGATATTTTGGTCTCGACAGGCTTCCTGATGAAATTGAATTATATTGATTTAATTTTCCTCCCTCATTTCACATTCTATCACCCCTGGATAACCCCTTTTATGCGATCTTTGGAAAATAATTCTTATACAACGATTTATTTAATTCATTCCATTGAATTTTAACCCAAAAATTTTCATATTCATTGATTTTAACCATGTTGTAAGATCTCAGTTTCTCCATAAAATCTTTTATTGTTTAGTTTTTTGTTTCAGTCCATTTATTTTGGATAAATTAGTGTTTCCCACATTCATGTGATGACCCAAGAGTGTTTTTGGGGTTCATGATGTGAATTTAGAATAACAAATTAATTTTTGGGGCATGTTTCACAGTTTGTGCAAGGTTAGTGAAAACATTGTGGAGTATCCAAGGTAACCGTATGACCATGGATAGATCCTTACACATGGTTGGATCACGGTTATGAAATCCTTGTGGAATACCTAGGAAACTATGCGAAGGGGTGATTTATGGGTAGTAGCTTCTTCACGGTTTGCACATGGTTTGGAAATCTGTGTGGATAAACAGTGCAGCCCAAGAAATTTGGAAAATTAACACAATTTCTATTTGGGATTTTACAGCCCAACTCATAATTCTTATACATTTCACACCTGAAAACCTAGTGAAAAGAATGGATGAACCAATATTCTCAAGGGTACTTCTCCATAGATTCTTGATCGTTTGAAGCATCGTTGGTTCTAGATTGAAGCTTTGGGTTAGTCTAATGCTCCTTTTGATTCTCTTCTTCTGATTAGGGTTCAAGGTATCTTCCATCCTCATCAGAAACCATAAAAATCTATTTTTCCAGTCATACATAGGTTTTGGATTCATGAGATTCTTGAATCAAAATATAATACACTTATTAAGAGTGTTTTCATCAAAAATTCAATGTTGGTGAACTAAAAGTATTATCCCATAGTTTTATTTGAGATTGGTGCATGAATGTTTGTGTTCTTGTTTTCCCCCTTTTGTGTTATTGGTTCTACTGAAGTGTTTGATAATGTCTGTCTAAGGGACTAACTACAAACCTCTCGATCCATGTGGGATGCGTATATGAGGACTTGACCATTTAAGGGCCACCCATGGAGTGCGTCGGTATTTCCAAACATAGGGAGTGCTAAGGGATAAGTGAGTGATTTCATAATAATAATGTGGAACCCATTTTAAAAATTATTTGACAGTTGATTAAGTCATTAATGGGACGATCATAAATATGCCTAGGGTGATAAGTGCATAAGGTGTTTTCAGAATGATATGAGTATTGGTATTTGGGTTGAAAGAGATTGTGTCAGTTGTTTAATGATTTTTTTAAGAAATTACTAATGTGGTTAGTGCATATTAAATGGTGATATTTTATTTGGAAAATGGAATGGAAGGATTGGAATATGTAAATGGAATATAATAAGGGAATGAATGAATTTTTGGTAAGGATTAATACAAGATAATTAGGTGATACACTGAAATGGTTGGAGGATGTAAAGGGGTTGTGTTTTGTGATATGAGAATTTTAATTGAAATACATATGTGGGTAAAATCACGGGAAATGATAAATGGGATCAATGGGTAAAAGAATGGTTAATGATGATTTTGGATAAGGCATAGGGGTTGATGAATACAACTAATGGGTTAAGGCACGAGAATGGGAATTTGGCTCAATGGATTCGAATTGTAAATGTTAAATGAATTAATGGGTTGAGGCATATCATCAATTCACATGTTGTTTTTTATCTATTTCGAATTATAATAACATTGTGTATTCATGGTTTTGTTATGGTATGGTTTTGGTGACCAGATAAATAAGCATGTTCACATGGCTTTGTAGAGTAGGGTATTGACTTGGGGTTCTACTCCCATAGGTCGAGTTAGATTGAGGCTCTAATATCCAACCCAAAATTCATTGGTTGGGGAAGTGGATGATGGACCTATTACCCTAATATGTTCATTCCACACTAAATTTGGCTTCGAGGTGAGGATAATGTGTTGATGTGATATATTTTCTTCCCTAGTTAGAGATTTAATTCATTTATTTCTCCTATGAATAGTTATTTCTTGACTTATACCCATGTATAGATGATGTATATGCTTAACCCGAAGTGAATGTGTTAATAATAGATTATGTAGTAAAAAATTATATATGAAATGGAAATGGGATAAACGATAGACATGAATTAAATCAACCATTTTAACGAAGGGAACCTGAACAGTCTCTTTTTTAACTACCATTTATTTTATAATTGTATGCACTATCTATTATACTGGATATTCGATAGACACTATTGGTGGTGGCCTACTGAGTTTTGTACTCACACCCAGCTCGGGCTGCCATTGGGTACCCGAGCATATTTCTTGGTTAAGGTTCAAGAAAAGGGTGAATTCCATACTCGTGGATGTTGACTTGGGATTGGGATGTACACGGGGAAGGATTTAGAAACAGGGACATAACCTGTTTGGGGATTTTTTTTATTTTCATTATTTTTGGATTTTATTTACTTGCACTACTAGGGTGGCATGGAATTGTTGTATTTGATTTGTGTGGTAGCCTATTCAAGAAAAACATGGTTATCCATGTTTATTTATTTTCCATATTTCTTTTACTATTTATATCGTGTTCTGTTGTGTCTTACTGTGGTGAAGAGGGTATAGTCTCCCTACGTGACTCATTAGAACCTCACTGCTAGTCGGCATCCTCTGGCATACGAGGAGGCGCACTAGAGGACATGTGGCGACCCGTCTTAGAGGACCAATTTAGTGGCGTCCAGGTCATGGATGATGCAAATTAGTATCATATGATTAGTTTTTTATTTCATATTATTTGGGTAAGTTATATCAGATATTAGGTTGTGTTAGGCCATAGTAATGAGCTTGTGCATGGGAGTATCTAACCCACGTATGGGAAAAAAACAAGTCATCATGGGTGGGAATTATTGTTCTTGATGTGTGTTGTTATAGTTGAATGATATTTCAACATTGTTTGAGGGACATGTTGTGTGATTTGACTGATTTATGATATTTTTCTCATGGACAAAATGAAATGAGGTTGTTCATTCATGAATAATTTTAGGCACCTACGGAAGTCGGCGACATAAATCATTATAAGAACACACTTTGGATGATTGTGCAAGGAATATAGGGAAGAATTCATTTTACTTCCTTTATAAATCTGAAGAAAAGTATTCTTAATAATGGTAATGTAAGTGGGTGGATAAAAATATTGAAAATTAATAGTTAAGAAATATCATGTATAATTAAATTTTATGAATGGGTTAAAATCATTGGTTGTGATAAATTGTAATGGTTGATTCATTTTCTAAAAGAAAAAGGATTACATAATGATGGTAAAATTGTTAATTATATTTCTTAAGGGAAGGTGTAAATGAGTTAAAATGATGATTGTAACAAGTTGTGAAATGGGGAATGTTCTTAAGAAGAAGGAATTATGTTGTAAAATTAAAATTGTTTTGAAGACTTGATAATAGATTACTTGTGATTAAGATAATTTTTTACCCACATGTTGACCATGACCGACGATAGGTATGGTAGAGGGTGGTGTTCATAGTGTGATGATGGTTGTTGGGATAGATTATGAAGAATTGGTTTTTGAAGGATGATAACATGAGATCTTTTCTATCTATGGTTAAATCTTTTTGGTCATTATTAGAAGTGTTGAGTGGATGATAAGTTTGAACATTACAATTATTGAGTTCAAAAGTGGGTATCCTTCATGTTGTTGGTTTTGCCCTTGTTTGTGTGGGATAGTCAATTAGAGTGCCCTATATTTAATCCTTGGATTTTGATTGTGATTCCATACTAGTTATGATATGGTCTAGGTGGTGAGTATAGGGATCCCTTGGTATGGTTGTGGCCTTTTGGGTGAGAGTCCTTGTTTGGTAATGTTAGTGAGGAAACTTTGGTGGTTCGTGATAGTACAGAGTGCATGTTGGACCCTATGGATGGGGCATGGGTCTTGGTGACCTTGTGAGTAAAGAATGAAAAAGTTGTGTTTTGAATATTTTATATGATGTTTGGCTCTATGTATCAAAAAATGTGTACACCTATGGTGTGTAACATAGGGTAAATAATTGTTTGGTTCCCTAGGAAGAGTCGAATCAGAAATCGGGTGTGAGTTCCATGCATGTGAAGTGCTTTGTTTGTAACTTGATATGAATTGTTTGGAAATAGGGCCAATGGGTTTCTTGGTTGTGACTCCTTTCTAAGGAGATGGTATCATTTAACCTTCAATGTGACCTATGAGAGAGGCTGAACAAGATTCATAATTATTTTGTGTGTGTGTCGCACATGTAGATGTTTTAGAGTGTGTTAGTGGGAACCAGAGTGTTTTATGGTGCAAGTTTATCCTGGAGGGGTGAGTTGGAAAATTTATGGTTGGTGGTGCTATAAGAGTTGTGGTTATGTGATGAATGTTTCAGAAAATCATGGATGACTTCCATGGAGGTTAGCCCAGCAGTGAATGTACCTTGGAATATGATGCATGGGATATGTTTCAGAGGTTGTTTCAATGAATAATAAGGGCCGCTATATTTTAGTAAATTGTATATTTGTGCCTAGTTATTTGATAAGGGAATGGTAGTGTTGTGATAAAAGGTAACGATTGTTTTGAAGGGTTATATCGTATGGATGCCTAAGAAATCTATTCGGGGGATGATTAACAGATGACTCTATGTTTTTTGAGTAAAAGAAACAAATGTAATTCAAAGGTAGTTATATTCTTTCACTTGATGATGACACTCGACGTGAGGTGGTCATGTGGCTGAACATGTTTTTTGTAATGGTTTTGGTTATGGGTGAGGTGAAAAGGCTGCCTCAGGGCTGATGAGGCTGACTAACCAAGATATGTGGTTAGGTAAGTAAGAGGGACATGGGCTACACATAGATAAAGGTTGTTTTGTGAGAGATTTTTTGTTTTATTAGTGTGATGGACCTATGCGGTTCAGTTGTTAGCTGGCAAAGAAGCATGTGATGAACTCAAGAAGTGTGGTGGAATTAGTGCAACATGAAACATTTGTTCATGGTTTCTTGGTGGTTTTTTCATGGAGTAATGGTTAAACATGGTTGTAAATCACACATTAGTGGTAGAGGTTAGGTTTTTATGAAATGTGTTCAGCAGGGAGGCCTAAAATCCTTAGCAGGTCATAGTTTCCCATAGTTCGACATCAGAAATGGATAAGATGATGGTGGTGTTCTTTGATAACATCATAGTGTACCTAGTCTAGTGAAGAACATTCCAAACATCTTAACATCGTCTCAAGTATGTTAAGATGTTCTGGCTTACTCCAAGATACTTGAAGGTGTTTGGTTGGATGAGGGACATCGTGGAGTGTACACACAAGGTAGCGGTATGTTTGAAACCTCGATATGTGAGGTACACCCTCAATGTCTTCGGGTGAGATCCTTGGGATAGACTGGATGTTAAAAAATTTCATGGTTTCGGTTCACGAAATCCTTTAGTGGGCACTGGGTGACGTTCATTATCATGTTTGAGGAAAAATCAAGATATTAATGTCTATGTTTTGGGGTTCCTCTTGTGATCTATTTTAGGATATGGTGGTTGGAAACCATCTTGATAGCAGTGGTAATGACACTGCAAAGGTGGGGAGTGATAGTCTAGTCCTAGGTGTGGAAAGGAGAACATTGAGTTGTTGTAGTGGCAATGGGATTCCAATGAGAAACTTGTATGGGGGTTGTTAGGTCCCTTAGAGAAGCACTGCGGGACTTAGAAGTGGACACTGATGAGCCATGTGTTGGTTTCAAGATTAGGTTAGTTCTATGTGAAGCATGTGATTTCAGTGTTGAAATCATAAAATGGTTATGTTATGTATGATAATAGGTTGTGGAAACAGAGGACGTTTTCTATAAATCCAATGAAGATCAGTGTTAGACTTTTGTAAATTCTTCTCGGGCTGCTTTGGGATATAGTAATGTTTAGGAAATCGTGTCCATGTGATGTGTTGTCATGCTCAGTGCAGTGCCTGATGGAGGTCTAGAGAGTGGTAATGCCATGTAGATAGAATTCTACCACAATTCATGGAATGAATTCAGTGGGTGTATGGGATTATAATGATAGTATTAAAGTCAATAAGAATCTTAGGAAGATGAGAAAGGGGTAACATACCATCAGTGGGGAGTGGGTGCTCCGAGAAATCTAGTCAGGGGCGGTCCAATGAGAAATGGTAAACCTGAATGGGTGTGGTCAGAATGACCCACCTATTGGATAATGTTGTGGCATAAAATACCTTCTTGGAAATAATGTGTACCTGAGTGAGGTCATGCTAGCCATATTCATCTAATTGATAATGTAGGAATGTCCTTCTAAATGGTTTTGACGGTGTGGTTGGATTCCAAAGCAGAGTAATGCTCTAATGGCTATTGGGGCACATTTAGTTGAAACATATATGGCGATGTGAATGTCGGTTTGAGGTATGTGTGGTCTTTCATAGAAAGTGAAGGTCCCAAGTAACCGAAGATAGTGGAGAAAACTATACTGGATAAATGGATGGTTGATGACGTGGCCATAGATTCGGTTTGGAGTGGATTGATTGTTCAGTGTTTGGGTGAGTGAGATCTGATAGAGAGCATTGGCACAAGATTATTTGGTTGAGTAACCATGAGTTTAGGTTTTCTATTGAGTGTACAGTTTTGGAGTAAAATTTTCATTAAGTGTTTTTGGAAGGATTGTGTGTTTTACTTCGAATTATACTAGGTTAATCACCATTAGAGTTTGGAGAACAGAAAAGGACGCCAAGTGATTTAGGTCATGAGATGTACATAGGATGGGGCGATTAGGTTTCGATTGATTCCTCCATGTTGATGTGATGTTGTGTGTTATGGTTCCATGTGTTGTGTGTTTAGTTTTTCCTCTTATGTTTTCCCATTATGTTCTTTTGGGGGGAACAGTTATAGTTGAATCATCCTTGAGGTGATTTCTGGTACATGTTGTGGGTTGCGGTGATGATGTTTTGAGGGGAAATTATGTTCCCTTAATCTGTGTTTGGTGGCCTTGTGATGTGAAACCAGAAATATGGGAAGTGTTTAGGGATAGTTTGGCCATGTGGAATCATCTCTTATTATAGATGTTTGGTGATGCACCGACAGGCATCTAGAGGAACAACCATTCTAAGGTGGGGAGGTTGTAAGATCCTAGTTTCTCCACAAGGAATGTTATTGTTTATGTTTCAATATATGTCCCTTATATTTGGATAAATAAGTGTTTCCCACATTTATTTGAAGACTCAATGGTGTTTTAGGTATTTGGGACGTGAAAGTGGAAGGAAAAGAATTTTTTTCATGTTGCACAGTTTTTGTACGGTTAGGGAAAACTGTGAAGAGTATCCTGGGTAATTGTATGACCATAGATAGTGCCTTATTCACATTTGTAGAATAATTAAGAAAAACATGAAAAATATTCCTAAAACTATGATAAATTAGTGATTTTTGGTTAGTAGATTCCACACGATTTGAGCATGTTTTGGAAAATCGTACGGGTAAACTGTCTGGCCCAGAAAAGATGGAAATTTTACAAAATTGCAACTATGGGATTTTAAACCCCAACTCTAGTTTCTCATCAATTACAAACCCTGTAAACCTAGTAAAATTTTTGGACAAACCTAGCTTCCCAGGTGTGGTTCTCAATCGATTCTAGGCTGTTTGGTGCACAATTGGTTGCAGATTGAAGACTCTAGTAAGTCTAACGCTCCCCTTATTTCTCTTTTTCAGATTAGGGGTCAAGGATTCTCCCAATTTCTTCTGAAACCCAAAAACCCACTTTATCTTTTGGAACCTATGGTGGGGCATTATGGGATGCTTGAATCTGAATCGAAGTCCATGATTAAGAGTACATTCATCAACATATTAGAGGTAGGTGGTTAACAAGTATTATCCGATAGATTTATTTTGGATTTGTTCATGGAAGGTTGTATTTTGGTTTCCCCTTTTTTTTCTTGGTTTCAATGGAGAATTTAGATAAAAATGGGTGTCTAAGGGAACAAATGAAACCATCATGGTCACCAAGGGATTCATAAGGGATGACTTTACTTGTTTAGGGGAACCCATGGGGCGTGTCGGCATATCCGGACCTAGGGAGTTGTAACAGTTAGGTGAGTGATTGCCAACTAATAATGTGAAACCCATGTAGAAAATTTTTAAACAGTTGATTAAGTTGTAAATTCAATGATGATAAATATACATACCATGATAAGGGAATAAGGTTCTGTTGGAATTACATGAGAATGAGTATTTTGGTTGAAAGAGATTATGTCGATTGTTTAATTAATTTTGGTCAGGAATCCCTAGGGGGATTATAGAATATTAAATGGTTAACATGTAATTTGGAAATGGAATGGGAATAGGGGAATTTGTTTAGCATATGTAATAATGGAATGGATGACTTTGTGGAATGGTTTAATACATGATAATGAGGTGGTACACCTAAATGATTGAAGGATATAAAGTGTTTGTGATATGTGATTAGAGAATTTTACATTAATTGCATTAGTGGTTATTTCCTATGAAATGATAGATGGGATCAATGGGTAAAAGTATGGTTAATGAAGAATTTGGATAAGGCATAAGGTATTTTGAATACACATCATGTGTTAATCCACTAGAATGGGAATTTGTATAAATTGATATGAATTGTAAATGGAAAATGTATTAATGGGTTATGGGATATCATCAATTTCCATGTTATTTGTTATTTCTATAGAATTATAATGGCATTGAAAATGATTGGTTGTGTTATGGTTTGCTTGTGGTGACATGATAAATAAGCATGTGCACATGGATTAGTAGAGTGGGATAATGACATGAGGTTCTACACCCATGGGTTGAGTTAGACTATGGTTATAATATGCACCCCAAAAGGAATAGGTTTGGAAAGGGTTTGGAGACTCTATTCCCATAATGGTTTCATTACACCCGGACTGAGGCTTCGAGGTGAGCATAATGGGTTGATATGATATATTTTGGTCCCTAGTGAGATAGAGACTTGATTTATTTACGTAATGAATAGTTATTTCTTTCCTTAGACCCCGGTATAGATGATGTATATTCCTAACCCATAGAGAATGTGTTAAAAATGGGCTATTTAGAAGAAAATGGTATAAAAAGTGGAATTGGGATAAATTCCAATCCTGAATTTAATGAACCTAGTTAACTAATGGCACATGAACTGTCCCTTTTTTCCTACCATTTATTTTATAATGTCGTGAAATATATATTAGATTGGATATTTTTTAGACAACATTGGTGGTGGGCTACTATTTTTTGTACTCACACCCTGCTTGGGCTGCCATTGGGCACCCAAGCAGATTTTTTGGAAGCAGTTTAGGACATGGTCGAAGGCCCTACTCTAGGATGTAGACTTGGGGTTGGGATGTATATGGAGAAGGATTAAAACATAGGTTCAAGACCTGTTTTTGGATTTGGATGTTTTTCTTATTTATAGATTCAATTAGCTTGAACTACTTCTATGGTATAGAATTATTGTATTTGATTTGTGTTGTACCTCATTTTTAAAATGCTTAGTTATGCATTTTTTATTGGTTTTCCATATTGTCTCTGCTATTAATATTGAGTTCTGTTGTGTCTTAATCTGGTGAAGAGGGTATAGTATTTCCACATGACTCAATAGACCCTTTCCTCTAGTCAGCGACCTGTAGTGTATAAGGAGGTGGACTTCAAGTCATGTGAACCCCAACTCGGAGAACTGGTTTAGTGGATTCAGGGTCTGGGACGTTATAGTTGGGTCTGATTTTATCATTACCAGTGTGATTTTGAGTGACTTCTATCCAATAGAATCATATTAGTTAATCATAAAATAAATTTTATACTGATTTTTACATAGACCATGATGGATTATAGGAAATGATTCATAGATCTTAAATATAAGGTAATGAATGGAGGGACATGAGAGAAGTGTAAAATCATTGACTTTTGATAGGATTATAATTTCCAGCCATCATAGGCTATGAAATTATGTCCATAGGCCTTACCCAACAATTTTAGGTGAAAAATGATAGTTATTGTGTTAGTTATAGAAGAATTGGGATCTACATTAAAGTAAGTCTATTTCCATGGAAATCCAAACTATTTAAAATGTAGTGAATGGAAAAAAAATTTAACTACTTAATTTCCGCTTGTTGTTAGGGTTTCAATTTAATTATGGATCAATAACTATGTGGAAGAGACAGCAGATTGTGTGAAACTACCAAGGTATCTCAGTGGTGTGTTATATGTACAGACATCTGGATCCTGGGTGTTTATACCCAATGAGTACTCTATAGTAATGTTATGTGTCTACATATATAAATCTTATACTTATTCCAAGTGAACGTGCCCAGGACCTAGGGTGGCGTACATGATTTGTACCACTTTCACATTCCATGCAGTACATCATGGATTCCCCATATGTTTCCAAGGGAGGAGAAACCAAGGTGATGATGTCTAGTCACACTTCATGTAGACCCTGGTTCATGTAGTATACTTATCCAAATAACATAAACCTATGTAACCTCTTCTCTAGGCCTCCTGTTTTGGGCCAACATGTAGCTTATCACATGTACTTATTTCAACAAAGAAATTTATGTTTTCATTTTTTTGTTGGGTATGATATTTGATATGAGTATTTCTGAGCTTGAATATTTATTAGGAGTTTATTGATAATGAAATTGATCTAAGAAGGACCATCTGAGTGGGGATTGGTTAGTACTCCAATATCATACCAGGGATCTTTTCACCCATACTCTTTACATAGGCAGAGTCAAAAATCCCCCACAGTTTGGTGTGGGCTGCTATATATAGAATGGTTCATCTGCATCATTGAGATCTATCAGTTAGTAGGTCCACTACTGTATTTTTATATCCCTCTACTAGGGGGTGTAGTAATGAGGGGTGAGACCCTACATAGGTATTCTGGTGAGGGTTCACAATACTCTTGGGTGATATTGGGTCTTCATCACCTATAAATCACAGAAGAAAGGTGCGAGTTCCTCTAGAATGATTCTTGTAGAGTAGCACATGATATTAGGCATCAGAGACATGCCTTTAGAACTATTAGATGAATAATAAATCATTAATATCATTGGAGATGGATATCCCCTTTATCTATTCATTTGGGATTCCTGTTGAGAATATCAGGGTTATTTTGTTTTATTCATAGGTTCAGATTTATAGAACATAATGGTTTATTTGAAATTGATTTTATTATTCAATTTATCCCTTTTAGGGTTTTTAGTTTTTTGTAATGGATATGAATATACTCGCTCCTATATAAAATTTTCCTAAATATTTCTTGTATTATGCTGAAAATTGCAGTTGTATATTGAAATTGGTGGAGCATAGTAATTATTCAATGTATTTTCTGTGTACAGTTGTCAAAATAGAATATTAGTAAATTGGATTGCATTTTCTTTTCTATTATTTTATTATTGCTATGTTCGGACATCATTTCATTTTCGAATGTATTTTTAAATATTTCTTGGTAATCATATTATATTAATCTGGTATATTCTTTATATATTATTTCATGTATGGTTGTTTTTTAAATTTTGTTTTATATTATTGTTCCTCAACAATATTTTATTAACACTTTTTGGTGCATCTATATATGTATATTTGGATACTAACTCCCATTTTTTGTTATTCTATATCATTTCATTTCCCTCCCCATTGATTATTAGAGGTGATCATGGGTCTATTTCACCTAGCCTTTCACTAGTTATAAGGGCCCTTGTAGGTTAATTCATGACAAGGAGGAATAAGATATGTTCTTCATTGGGTAAATGTTTGTATTGTGACCCAGTATTAACGTACATGGATGTTACATAATTTTAGATGAATATTATATACATTAAAAAAATACATTCCTTAGTATAATAATTGTTTAATGTCTATAGAAACATGGAAACTAAATATTCTATCCTTGTTAATGATATTAAACATATACCATAAATATCTCCACCATTAGTATTTCTACCTAAAACAATTCATTAAACAATGTTAAAAGGAAACACAATAATGGATGAACTTATAAGATTGCCAAGGGTAAATTAAGGAAATGTGTAAGAATAACACGAACAAAAGGGTATAGAACATGAGAATAACATTCTAAGATCACACCCTTCATATCAACGATCATATTAAATATTGGAAGTTAATAAGACATGAATTAACAATAAAAAATGAATGAAATCCATGAAATCATAACATAGAGATAAACAATTGAATTCTAGAAATCATATAATAATATAATATGATTTCCAATGTTTCCAATCCATCGATGTCAAGACTATCATAGTAATATGGGTTCACTCCCCATGCCATCCTGGTAATCATGGTTCATTCCCAAGTCCATCTTAGTAGCATGAGTTCACTCCTTATACCATCTTGGTAGTTATAAATCACATCTATTTCCATATATGTGGTCAACAATTACTACCAAGACTATACTCATCTATGAAATGAGATATAAATATTTACCTAATTCATTGGAGGGAGATCTAGGTCGCAACCATCTCATAATGAAATCATACATACATGTACCACAAAATCATAAACAATCATATCATAACCCATGAAATTAAATGGGTTTAATATACAAATAATCATATATTAAAATGTGGAAAAAAGATGGGATTCATAATCATTTCATCAATTCATAACCCATTAATGTATGTGAGTTTCATAAACATATAACCCATAAACTATAAATGGGTTTCATAAATATATAACTCATGGAAGATAAAGACGTTTCATAAAAATCATTACCTCAAAACATAAGCCATTTATTGAAATAGTATGAATAGATACAGTGAATAATTTCCCTAGAAAATAATTATTAACAACAATTAATGTAATCATAGATGGTAAATAATTTTAAAATATCATTTAGAAACATTTTTTGAAGAAAATTCCATTTATTTTCTGAAATAGCCATTTAAAAACATAAAACCTATAAGACTTCATTTTCATTTAAAATAAAATTAAAACATAAAAATAAATATTTAAATTATTTTTGAAAACATATTCCATTAAAAATTATAAAAATACTCTTTAAAAAAATTGAAAACAATGTTAGTTGGGACCATATCTATAAAAATTCATTACCTTTTTAAAACAGTTTTCTTTGAAAACACATTTTCAACATAATAAGAAATCATGAAATTATTTTCAAATCAATTTCATTGAAAATACACATGGAACATAAAAAAATCCTAAATTTTTTTTAAACAATATATTGAAAGTTATTTTTAATCATATAAATATATCTTGAAAATGTTTTGAAAAACATTTCATTGAAAATACATTGATAACTTATATAGAGATCTTGAAAATGTATTGAAACCAATATCATTAAATAGAAGTTGAATAATTATAATGAAATATTGAAAATTATATTAAAATCCATTCTTATAGAATTCATTGAAAACTTGTAAATAATTATTGTACTAATTTGAAAAAACTTTTTAGAAAACATGTTTTAAAATGAACATATATTTCAAATTGAAGAGAGTGGTAAAGTAAGATATTCATAAAAGACACTTTTATAAAATATTATGTACCAAATATTGAAAATAATGGTACCAAAATTGGAATATCCCTATAATAAACATAGATTAATTGAAATCTTGAGTGTTCTTGTGATATGGATCTTAAGAATTCATCAATGGAAGCATTAAAAAACATTTCGAAATGTGGTGAGATTATTTCAACCAACACCTATCACATGGTAACATTAAACATAAACCCCATGAAATGACATGAATTTTATAATATAATTAAATTAAATATATTAAGGACATAACATATCAAAGTCAGTATATACACATCCTGAATAAGTATAGGTTCATGACATGACATGTGTCTCAAAGAATGAAAATTCAGAAAAAATTTGTTTACATATTTGGTATCTTTTACAAAATAATTCCATTGATTGAAAGATTAAAATTTTATATGTAAATAACCTTAATATATATATAATAATCATAGTATAAATCCATGTTTAGTATACACAGAACACAAAAGGAATGGGTGTAGAATACAACATGTATCTTAGAGAAATAAAAAGCGAGTTTTAATTCCATTACCTTGTGTATTGACTCTTATTGTACTCATTAAAAATAACTGTATATAAAATATAAACATATAATAAAACATTTAAATAACCATATTATTATATCTAAAACTATTTATGGTTTTATTATGACATTATATTATCTTCCTGTTAAGCATTCTATGTTAATGTTTCAATTTCAGTAACATTTACATTGTTTTTTGTTTGTGTATTAATTTGTTATATATTTGGTCCTTACACTTATATCATGAATCAAAAATTTAAAAATGATATAAATATTACTTATTTATATTATAATAATATACAGAATATATACATATGAAATGGAATACACCATTCATTGTGGAAGTAAGCCGTACAGACACATGAATCTTGTTTTTGTTTTTATTGTCTTATTGAATGAATGAATGAAAATGACATATATATATATACTTGTGTGTGTATATGTGTTTGTGTGTATAACTATTAATTTAAAATTATTATATCATATATATCATTTAATTTCACAAAACCCATTATTACGAAATTATATGTAGTGTTTGAACGAATCACAATGCTTTGAGGGGAAGTAGTCTGAACTTCTTCAGATGAAATTATCATACTTAAAAAAAATGGAAAGTAAAAAAGTTAGAAGTTATAAAATTAATTCATAATATTTAATATATAATAAATATAATATATTAAATATATTAACATAGTGTCAATAAAAATTTCCACCACGATAGGGGGTAATGGAAAAATGAACAATCGTCATTTAGTGAGGCTGTAGTTGGTCATACACGTAAACAGTATGTTAATTACCCTTTAGATGGAGGTGTGTGAAGTTTTAGGTCTAAAAAATATAATAAAAACATCATAGTATATTGGTTATATTGTTTTTTTGTATAAAATCATGGAATAAATATATTGTACACATTGGAGAATAAAAATAAAGGAAATGAGCTTGAGAGAAGACATTATATCATAATCGGGTAAATCCTTCTGGTTTATGCCAAAAGGATTCCATAGATTGATTAAAAAAAGGATTCAACTAGGATGAAGGGAGGGATATTTTGAATTTTATTGGTAAATTATTTTCCAATCCTATGTTGTTTTAGTGGTCTGAAGAATAGTGAGAGGTTGTGACATTTTATAGGGAAAGAAAATAGAAATTTTATCATTTTTTAAAGCAATATAGGTTTTCCAATGTTTTTATATAATAAAAGTCATAAAAAACATAAAAAATATAAAAACATAAGATTCATGGAGGAATAATTTCCATCAATGGAGTTTTGGACAATTTTATAGGTACTTTTGGGTCTTAAATATATGCTTAAGTAACTTATCAACCTAACAATTCTCATTACAGTTGAAATTAATTATATCCACTTTAACAAATATTTTTTGTCTAATTTTTTTTGACATTATTTCAAATTAATATTATAATTATAAAATTTAAGAAATAAAATTCTTAAAATTATAATAACATAATTTTAAGAAATAAATTTAAAATTAATCTTGCTGACGGGAAGACATTGTGGGTTTCTAAAGTAAAAAACATTCAATAATTTCCAATGTTTTATACCAAAATTCAAAGTGAAATTGACTATAATGTTATAAAAGGAGTTAATTGATAAAAATATCATCTAATAAAACCATTAATACATTTTTTAGAAATAATTTATCATTATATATACATTAGAAAAAAAGGTATTTTGGAATAAAATTTTTGTATTTCTCTCTTTCATCCATAAATGATGTTTCTCATAAAAATACCAAAAAATCTTCCTAAGATAATTTAAACATTCCAAATACAATATTGATGTTTATTTTTCTGAAATTTAATATCTAAATGTCTATAAAAATTAATTTTTTTTATTTTTTACAGATGGACAATAAAATTATTTTATTTGAGAAAATATTATTTTTAAACATATAAGAAAATTATAGAAAAATATATATTTCATCATAAATATGTTTTATTTATAAAAAACATTATATAAAATATTTCAAAAGAAATTACCACTATTCATATTATTACAGTAAACATCTAGAGTTTAATTGTATCATTTGAAAAATAATAATAATAATAAGATGTTTTTTTGGAACTCGGTGTTGTGTGTAACATCAAAGTAGTAATTTTATGTTTCTTACATGAAGTAGTTTCTGCGTGTAATATATGCCAATTCTGAAGCTAACCTTGGAGGTCAATGTATAACATGCTAAAATTTAATCATTATGTAGTTCATGGTTAAGATGGTGTTTCGTAAAATGAAATATAAACATTTTTCTTTAATATAAAATAAAATATATTCATTGTTATGTGAAATTTGAAATATCATAAAGGTTAAATTATATCAAAAAAATAAGAATTCGAAAAATTTCATGATGTGACATTCTACCCCTAGAAAATAAATTCCCACATCTAAATTCATCATTGTTATCAAAGGCGTAATATTTTAAAACATTATTCATAGAAACCCATGTCGTAAAAATAGATAATAAAACATTAATTAAAAAATAATGTTGGATCCATAACGGTTACCCAAAGTAACATATTACTAGGTTTACACATTGGAAAAAATAAGGTGGGAATGGAAATTGGTCATGTTGGAAAAGCATAAATATTTATATGGAGTGATTGAGGTCATCAATCATAAACAAGTGAATGGTTATATAAATGATGAGGTCCTGAATGTATAAATCTTCGATGATTTATATTTCCATCGGTACCTCAAAAATTAAGGTATTGGGACAATTTATAAGATAAATATACCATATTTTAGTAATTATTTTATTCACCAAGAATATAAGTAAATATAATTCATGAATTCCTATAAACAATCATTCATTGCTTTTTCTTTAACATTTTTATAATTAATCAATTAAATCATGAAATGAATGTCCAAAAATTAACATTGATGCATGATTTTAGAAAATAATCATTTTGCAGATATTAAGGCCCATAAAAGTGTAAAAAATATAACCATTTTTCTATAACTATTCATAAAAATCAATATGTTTAATACATTATTTTTGAAACATAAAAAGTAGATATACTATTTAATTATAAATTATTATCCATAAAAAATAAATAAACATAAGTAGAACATCATGTAGGGTAGTGGTAGGCATAAAACCCTTATCATCCTTCGATCATGGGTTCAATAATTGTGTCCTTGACGGACTAGAATGGTTGTCACCATACATACA
This sequence comes from Viscum album, assembly GCA_963277665.1. Lineage (NCBI taxonomy): Eukaryota > Viridiplantae > Streptophyta > Magnoliopsida > Santalales > Viscaceae > Viscum > Viscum album. Next base: position 2,036,459,286 of record OY728164.1, read on the forward strand.
ATATTCCCTTTTTTAAAAACACATTACTATAATTTTCTAAATATGAAGTACATTCATTAAATAAGGTTAATAAGTAAATGGTCTTTTGAACAAGGTTTTCATAAATACAATCTCAATATATAGAAAAATTCATAGAACTTTAACATAAACATTTTATAATAGATAACATTATAACCCTAAAATTGATTAAAATACAAAACATTAGAATGAAATTTATGAAAATATATTAACATATACCCCCCATTTATCACAATTTGTCTCTCAGTTTTCACAGTCCAAACATTAGAATACCCTCAATTTAACATCTATTCGATCATGGTAGTAACCGAAATTTCCATAAATATTTATTTAAAACATTTATTATCATTTACTCTATTAGTTACTAGTTATATTCCATAAATCCATGAATTTTTATTCTTCATCCATGATAACATGAACTACCTATCAATAAGTCCGTAATTAGTTCCAACATAATCAATACCGCCCAATTTTGTAATCAATATCCAATAAATCGTTATCCAAATAAAAATTACCAACAAAAAAAGAAACACATTAATGGGTTATATTTCACTTAATTAATTGTTTTATATTTACATCACATTTCCATTAAATCGGTTTTCTAATCTATGAGATCAGTTAAACAAATTCTTGTAAAAAAATATATAAAATATAATAAATTAAATAATACTTATATATTTCACCTCTCATAAATATTGAATCTATAGACATAAAAATTTCAATTAAATAATCATTAATACATCAACAAGTCATCCTCATCCTATTACATAATTCCTCTTTCTCTTCACGTTTCATCTATATCCACATCACCATCGGTAATGTAACTATTACTCGCACCACCCTGATGATTTTCTCCAGGTGATTTCCTCAAGGGAAAATGAGATACATAATGATTATATATTCCACATGTAAAACACATATCCTTCGATGGTGAATTATGGAGGAAAATATTCTCATCCATTTAATTTTCTGAACTACTTATTTTTACCTTACAATCACATTGTTTTTGTATAAATTTTTCTTTCTCAATACATATTACTCTTCCTCTAAAACATTCAATTAGATGATTCTTACCACTATTTTGATTAAAAGAAAACAAATTCATTTTTCCTTAATGGTCTACATTACCCAAAATCACCATGAAATACCTATTTATATTACTTGGGGAGAATGATATATGGTTATGGTAAACATTATAAATCATTTTCTTTGAAAACAGAATAGGAATGATCACAAAAACCTATCACTCCTGTAACGACTCAAACATTAATTAATGGAAATCCCTCTTGATCAAATTAAATGTCTCATTATGTAAAATTTTTATATAAAATTTAAAATTATTTGGTTTTATGTTTTTGGATTTTATAATACTATTATGAATTGTGACCATTGTTAATATATCCATTGATCAGTGATCATATGATTAGTATAAATATAGTGCTTTAACAAATCCAATTTACTCAGAAAATGGAAGTGATGTCCTCATCTTGTAGACGTTCCCCATATGAAGCTTGTTAGTCATAGATCGCAAATGAGGTTTCATATTTGGTCATTTCTCTTTACCAATCCCAGTCCGAGCATGAATATGTTATGCTCGAGTGGAACCACCTACGAGAGAAGTGGAAGTTGATAGAGATTGACACCCGAGCAATGTTATCGAAGCCACCCCAAGAGTCGGTCACCATCGCACACCTTACCCTTCAGTATTATGCAAGTTTTATAAGGGGTTATGTAATAAGAAATTATCACTATGGTCATGTACATTATTTTTTTATATAATAATGAATATACCTTCATTTTATTATATTTACCATGTAGATGGGTTTTAAAGAACAAATTGTATTTTTAGTTAATATTCAACTAAGAAATATATTTAGATGAATTAATGGATTTATGAATTAAATAATATTTTAATAGAATATTTATATTATTATTAAATTAATATTTATTAAATATGAATGATTGTATAATATTATGAATGAAATCGTAATTTTTTATTGATGTTTGGAAGCCATTTTTGTCAAATCCCGTGAATTTTCGATAAAAGTAGATTTTTATATTAAAAGTGAAAGTTAACATATTTATAAAATTATTAAGATGAAATAAATATTATTTCTGGAATCAGGACATCGAAATTATCCAATGGTGAATTGTTCATAATTTTCTGAGACAGTCAAATATTTGGGTAAAAATTAAATACCGTTTAAATATATAATGTGTTTTATGACATCATAATGACGCAATAGTGATGTAATAGAATACTATAATCCTTATTTTCTGCCAATATATGTTTTAACATTAAAATAATTTTATATTTCGTTTGTTTGACTTATTTTACAAAGCATTAATGGACCCTCCAAGGCATATTAAACATGTTGTCTTTTTAAATTGATTTCTTTGGGTGTGTGACTCACCTCCAAATAAGCAACCCCATTATTTTAAGAAGTTCGGACTTTGGAATAATAAAATATTGTTTTCCATTTCCCTTTTCCATATACCTTGGGAAAAAATATATGGGCTTGTATTTGGTTTGGATGAATTTAATTTAAGGTGTCCCAAACCTAAATAATAAATAATTCCCTCACCTTTCCTATATAAACCCACCGAAGCTCCAAATTCATCCTCACTAAAAGACTTTATAGTTCATCCATCCTCTGACATAATCTCTCTATAATCCTACCAAGTTCCCCCAAGCTCTAAATAAGCCTCTCTCAAACCTCTCTTAAGCCTTTGGAAGCACACTTCCATGTTAGGGTTTTTTCTTTTTTCTCATTTTATTCCAAACATACTTAAATTGTTATTCTTTTTAATTTAAATAATAAATGTTGGGGTATGGTTTAAAACCTCCCCCATTCTTCCTTATTTATGTATTAATGATGGGATACCCCTTTATCTCTCACTAAATTCCTCATATGTACACCCATTACTTTTACGAAATTCCAAAAGGAATTTATCTCTCCTCTTTTACATTCAAGCAATTATTTTGTATCATGACTCTGGATTCCATTAAAATTGTTGGAACATGTATCTATATGACCCTATTACTGTCCATTTCATGTAAATATAATGATACACCCCTTTCCCTATCATCAACATTTTTTATGAATTCTTACATCACGTCGTTATGCTGCCGAAATTGCACCAATATTCCAAGCCAATGTCATTTTGTAGTGAATACCATTCCCATTTCTCTATCAAGGGTATTCACCTTTATTAACATTTACATATTTATTATAAAGTTTCATGTTTGAATTCCACATTCCTTTATCATGGAATAAATTATTATGTTTTATGAATCCATGTTATATGATCCATGTGGCACACTTATTCATGAAATGAAATGTTTAAGAAGGGTGCACCCTTATAGCACTCCAATGTATTGGGTTAAGAATAGTATCAGGATACATCATGTGAAATGGGAGTTTACTCATTCCAATTCAAGTGAACTGTGGTTTAACTCGTGCTTCAGGTGTAATGAGGACATACTTATTCTCCATGTGCAATGATCCTTGGAACATGCTAATTCCATGTTATGTGTTGTTTCCATGCTTTATCATGCCTTTATGTTAATGCTTCTATTGTGATCTAATGATATTCCTATTATCTGACATATATTGTATTCCTCATGTTACTCCATGTTTATTCCCTTACTGGGCTTTATATCTAACCCTTTTCTTATGCATTTCCTCAGGTTATCCAAAGAAATGATAAGTACGAGGGAATTTAGTGGTTATGTTTAGGAAGTTTTCGATAAAGATGTTGTTTTTCATGTTATAAGTTGTTATGCAACGATCATAAACCCCAATGACACTATACCCCTTGATCTTCTCATTTTGTATCAAATGAAGTTTATGTAATAAATTATGTTTAATTGTTTAATAAAAAATAGGGTTGTCATAGTTGGTATCAAAGGATTTGTTTAGTTATTTTTGGTATTAGGATTAGAAAAACCTAGTGATGACTTAGAGACAAGACTAAGTATAATAATAACATCCATATGTTTTGGTGAGTATTGAGTAAGTGGTTTATCCAGCAAATATATCTTTGTCTGGATAATAGCAGGTAGAGGCGGCTCTGGCATAGAAGTATGATAGAGGTAAATCCCAAAAACACCCCTTCGATCCAGACTCAAACAAGAACTGGTGCACGACAATGGGCCTTGCTGAACTCTTGGTTAAGACACTCCTTGGGGATATGCTTTATTAAATTCACAAGCTTATTATAAACCCATATTAAGGGAATTAAAAAATACCCTTAAGAATATATGTTAGAAAGTAGATCGTGGATAACATAGATTAAAGCCTATAGATTCATTAGTTAATGAAATAAAAGTTTTTTATAAGTCATCAGATTTTTCCTTTGGATTACCCTTTATGTGTTTCCCCTAACTCTCTTTTTATTCTAGAAAATGGTTAGAAATAAAAGAACTCAGGCTAACAACTGATTTGATGATCAATGTGCTGATTGTACTAATGAGATGCCCAATCCGATGGGAGCGGGAATCCTGAACATTGTTACTCTTCTATCTCTGCTAACTCAAGATTGGAATAGAAACATGGGTCAAGAAGAACTTCTAACCCCTGTAAGAAAGGACAAGTCACTATCGAGAGCTTGATGAGACAAAGGCCTCCTACTTTTAATAGATCATCTAATCCCTCAATTGCTGAACAATGGATCAACTCCATTGTAAAGATATTCTACATCATTCAATGTTTTGAAAAAGAGAAGGTTCTACAAGCAGATTATTGTATGGAGGGTGAAGCTGATCAATGGTGGATGTGGATCTAAAATACGATGCATGAGGAGGAGATCGTGGCATTATAATGGAAGGATTTCCAAAAGATGTTTTTTGATAAATATTTCATGTGCACCATCTGTCTTAAGATGGAAAGGGACATACTTGCCCTCAAGAAAAAAGATGGCAAATTTATTGGAGCATATGAGGAAAATATCACAAGGATTGCATGATACTCTTCCAGATTTGTCATTACCCCCGAAATCAAGTTTGGCTGCTTCTTTGGTGGGATGAAACCTATCTTGTAGAAAGCCCCGGTGATCCGTGACTTTGATATCTATGAGTAAATTTTTTGATGTGCCCTCAAGGTCAGAATGGAGATCGGAGAATCTCAAGGGTATCATGGGGATAAGTAGTGTAAGGTGGATTTCAATGCTGGTGTTTCAATGGATAATCCCAACGATGATAAGAAGGTCCAACACCCCACTTTCCAATGGTGTAGAAAGAATCACCCTGGAAATTGCCTGAAGGGGATGAGAAATGCTTTAGGTATTGAAGATAAGGGAACCTATTTGTTAACTACCGACAAGAAAAACTTGTGGCTACAATAGAAGAAAGTATCACTCTGTTCGATCCTCTATGTGTTGTTCATCACTAAAACTACAATGAACCAGGGCATCTTGCAAATCAGTGCCCTATGACAAGTGTTTTCGGCGGAAAACAACCTCCAAGGCGGAAACAGAGAGCTTTTTCCATCACTACTACCGAACTGAACCCCAATAATGAAGTGGTGATAGGTATGCCAGATATTCATTCATGAATATCTAACATACTTTTTGATTAATGTTCTATGTATTCATTTATATCTCAGATGTTTAGTAGAAAAATATCTACACCACCACAAATCATGGGAGTTAAGATGTCGGTGAGTACGTGCAATGGGGAAATCATTGAATCCCATTAATATTACTCATCCCCAGTCATAATCTGTGGATTGAACTTCCCGGTGAACCTCTTCATACTCCCTCTAGTGGAATTTGATGCAATTCTTCCCATGGAGTGGATATACTTATATCGAGCCACCATAAATTGTTTTGAGAGGGAAATCACACTCCATGTGGAGAATCGACCCCCGATTCTTGACAAGTTCAAGGAAGAAGATTAATCTTCTTAAGATACATCATCTCAAGTGTGGATATTACTTCCCTATGACCATGTGTATCTGAATCAGATTATTGAGTATAAGAAAGCAACCATCCTAGAAGACATTCTTATTGTGAGGGAATTCATTGAGGTGTTTCCCGAGGAACTACTCGATCTTCCTCCTAGAAGAGATGTTGAATTCTCAATTGAACTTATACCTGTGGCATTGCCAATATCCATGACATTGTATATAATTGTTGTTATGTAGCTTGAGGAGCTGAAGAGACAACTACAAGAGAATCTGGATAAAGGGAATATAAGACCAAGTGCTTCACCATGGGGTGCACCAGTCGTCTTAGTCAAGAAGAAAGATTTGTCAATGCACCTTTGCATCAATTATCGTGAGCTTATCAAAATCATGATAAAGAACAAGTATCCTCTCCCATGTATAGATGACTTGGTCTATCAGTTGTGTGGGGCATAATACATTTCCAAGGTGGATTTGCGGTCGGGATAATATCATATAAGGGTGAAGAAAGAAGATATCCCCAAGACCGCTTTTTGTAAAAGATACAGGCACTATGAATTCATAGTAATGCCTTTTGAACTCACTAATTCTCCAGAAAATTTCAAGGACTTGATGAATAGAATCTTTAAATATTACCTTGAAAAGTTTGCGGTAGTCTTTATAGATGATATTATGATATACTCCAAAATCAAGGGGTTCATGAGGATCATCTAAGAACTGTACTATAGACCGTGTGGAAGGAGAATCTCTATGAAAAGTAAAGAAAGTGTGAGTTCAGGTTGAAGGAGGTCTGATTCTTGGGCCATCTCATCACAAGAAATGGGATATCTATGGATCACTTCAAAACAGATGCAATTGAGGGATAGTCATGGCCAACATCTATAAATTATATCTATAGCATCTTGGGGTTAGCTGGATATTATCGACGGTTTGTGAGAAATTTCTCATGATGTTCCAACCCTCATACCAAGAAAACACAAAAGGGAGTAAATGTTTCTAGGAGTGATGAATGCGGAGAAATCATCAAGGAGTTTAAAAAGAGTCCTATCACTGTTCTCTTGATCACATTACCCACAAGTGGATAACTGTTTATGATATTCAGTGATGCTTCGAAGAAGGGTCTGGGATGTGTGTTGATGAAAACGAAAAATTCATTTCATTGGCTTCAAGGAAATTGATAGTTCATGAATAAAACTATCCAACACATGACCTTGAGTTGGCAGCAGTGCTTTACACTTTGAAAATTTGGTGGCATCATCTCTTTGGCGAGAAGTGTGAAATATATACGGACCACAATATCTACAATTATATATTCAAAAATAAAGAGTTGAACATCTTCCAACTGATATGTTTAGAGCTGATCAAAGAATATGACGGCTCAATCAATTTCCACCCTGGTAAAGTGAACAAGGTGGAAGATGGCCTAAGTTGAAAGGACCTAGTTATTCTATCATTTATGATAATTGAAAAAGATCCAATCTTCTTATATTTGATGTAATGGATGTGGGAATCATAAAGAAGGGTGCACAATAAATCCTTTCATAAATTATTTCACAACCATCACTTTTAGATAAGTTAAATGATGCTCAAAATGATGATGTGGGAATTTAGGAAAAATTCGAAGCTATAGTAAAAGGGAAATCCTCGATGATTAATGTTAATAAAGAAGGAATTGTGAGATTTGGGAAAAGACTATGTGTTTTATCAAGTCCGGAGCTGAAGAAGAAACTTTAGGATGATGCACATAGTTGGAATTTATCTATTATTCTAGGAACCTCAATGATGTATCAAGATTTCTGAGAGCATTATTGGTGGGATAATATGAAGATGGAGATTGCTGAATATACATCAAATTTAATGGTGTGTCAGTAAATGAAGGAAGAGAGGAATAATTCTAAGGGGATGATGCAACCATTTCCTATACTAGAATGGAAGTGGAAGAGAATCACCATTGACTTTGTCACCGAACTTCCGAATATATCCAAAGGCAATAATGCAATCTGGGTTGTTGTGCATTATCTTATAAAGGCTGCACACTTCATTAATATTCAGGTGGATTTCTCATTAGATCAACTGGAATAGATATATATCCGGGAAGTGGTAAGGATTAATGGAGTACCACTATTTAGTGTGTCCAATCGATATCCAAGATTCACCTGTATGTTTTAGAAGAATCTTCAACATGCTCTGAATACTATACAGAACTTAATTACAGCCGATCATCCTCAAACTGATGGCCAATCCGAGCAGACTATCCAAACACTTGAGGACGTGCTCAGGGCATGCCCAATAGACTTTAAAGGAGTATGGGACCAACATCTTTCTCTGTTTGAGTTCTCTTATAAAAATATTTTCCACTTGAGCATCCAAATGGCACCATATGTAGCCCTTTATGGGAAAAGGTGCAGAACACCAGTGTGTTGGGATGAGGTTGGTGAGCGTAAGCTTCATGGATCGGAAATGGTCGAAGAAATGGTGGAGATGGTGAGAACCATTCAGCAGCATATAAAGGAATCCAAGATTCAACAAAAGAGTTTGGCAGATAACCGTCACCGAGACCGTGAGTTTAAAGTTTGTGACATGGAATTTCTATGCATATCTTCGTGTAAGATGGTCATGAGGTTTGGAAAGAAAGGGAAGTTAAAAACAAGGTACATCGGCCTCTTTGAGATTCTTGATCGTGTATGGGATGTGCCCTAACGACTAGAACATCCACCTACCATGGCCAAAATACATGATTTCTTTCATGTATCCCTCTTAGGGATGTTCAAACTGGACCCTTCACATGTACTATCTTCAGACGTGGTAGAGTTAGAGGATGATCTTTCTTATGAAGAGCAACTAGTGAAGATATTAGATCATAGAAAAAAAAGTTCTACGAAATAAGACAATGACCCCCATCAAGTTGTTGTGGAGAAACAACATGTTTGAAGAAGCAATGTCAGAATCGGAGATAATGATCAAGTAGAGTTACCCACGTCCATATTAGTGTGAGAAAAAGAAATTCCGGGGGTGAAATTTTTTAAGGGGGGAAGATTGTAACGACCCAAACTTTAATTAATGGAAATCCCTCTTGATCAAATTAAATGTCTCTTTATGTAAAATATTTATATAAAATGTTATCTTCTTTGTTTTTATGTATTTGTATTTTAAAATATTGTTAAAAATTGGTACCATTTTTAATATAGTTGTTTAGCATTGATCACATGATTAGTATAAATATAGGGATTTTACAAATCCAATTTCCTCAGACAATGGAAGTGATGGCCTCATCCAGTAGGAGTGCCCCATACGAAGCCCATTTGTTAGAGCTTAGAAAGGAGGTTGCATCTTTGGGATTTGCTCTTGACCAAGTCCAATCCGAGCTTGAATATTTTCTGCTCGTGTGGAACCACCAATGAGAGAAGTATAAGTTGATAGAGATTACTACTTGAGCAATGTTATCCGAGCCACCCCAAGAGATGGTCACCATCTCACACCTTACCCTTATTTCTTATGAGAGTGTTATAAGGGGTTATGTAATAGGACATCATCACTTTGGTCTTGTACATTATTTTTGTATATAATAATGAATATACCTTCATTTTATTATTGTTACATTGTAGGTGGGTTTTAATGCAGAAATAGTATTTTTAGTTAATATCCAACTAAGAAATCTATTTCGATGAATTAATGGATTTTTTACTTAAATAATATTTTAAAAAATATTAATATTAATATTAAATTAATTTTCATTAAATATAAATTATTTTATATTTTTATGAATGCAGTCATTATTTTTTATTCATGTTTGAAAGCCATTTTTGTCAAAACCCGTGAATTTTCGATATATGTCGATTTTTATTTTAAATATAAAAATTAAAATATTTATAAAATTATTTAGGTAAAACTAATATTATATTTGGAATCAGAACGTTAAAATTACCCAATGGTGAATTTATAATAATTCTATAGGACAGTCAAATTTTTGGGTAAAAATTAAATACCGTTTAAATATATAATTTGTTTTGTGACATCATAATGTCCCAATAATGATGTAATAAAATACTATGTTTTACCATTAAAATAACTTGATTTTGGTTTGTTTGACTTATTTTAAAAATCATTAATGGACCGTTTAAATCATATTAAACATCTTGTCTTTTTAAATTGATTTCCTTGGGAGTGTGAGTCAACTCCACATAAGCAACCCCATTATTTTAAGAAGATCGGGCCCTTATAAAATATTTTTTTCCACTTTCCTTCTCCAAAAACCATGGGCTGGTTTTCGGTTTTCATAAGTTTAATATGAGGTGTCCCAAACCTAGAAAATAAATAATTCTCTCACCTTTCCTATATAATCTCACCCAAGCTCCCACTTCCTCCTCACTCAATTATTTTGGTGTTTTTCTGAACTCTACACTACTCTCTCTATAATCCTCCCATGTTACCCTATGCTCCCATGAATCCTCTCTCAAACCTCTCTCAAGCCTTTGGAAGCACACTTCCAAGTATGGGTTTTTTCTTCCTTTCTCATATTTGTACAATTTTCATTAAATTGATATGCCTATTAATTTCAATTATTAATTTTGGGGTATGGTTTTTCACCTCCCCCATACATCCCTCTTTATGTTTTAATGATGGGATACCCTTGTCTGTCTCACTAAATGCATCCCAAGTACACCCATTACTATGTCAAAATTCCAAACGGAATTTCACTCTCCTATTTCACATTCAAGCAATTATTTTGTATCATGACTCTAATTTATATTAAAATAGATGGGAAATGTATCTATATGACCCCCTTACATTCCATTTCATGTATATATGACGAGACACCCCTTTCTCTCTCATCAAAATTTTTTATGAATTCTTACGTCACACCGTTACGCTGCTGAAATTGCACCGATTTTCCAAGCCAATGTCATTTTGTAGTGAATATCGTGCCCATTTCTCTATCAAGGGTATTCACCTTTATGCTCATATACTTATTGATTATAAATTTTCATATTGGAATTACACATTCCTTTATCGTGGAATATATGATTATGTATTATGAATCCATGATATATGATCCACGTGGAACACTTATGAATGAAATGAAATGTTTAAGAATGGTGCGCTCTTATAGGGCTACAATGCATTGGGTTAAGAATAGTATCATGATACATCTTGTCAAATGAGTGTTTACTTATGTTAATTCATGTTCAATGAGGTTTTAATCATGCTTTATGTGCAATGAGTATTTACTCATGCTCCATGTGTAATGGGCATTGGCTCATGCTTATTCCATGTTAAGTGTTGTTGCCATGCTTTATCATGACTATATGTTTATGCTTAAATTGTGCTATAATGATATGCCCATTGTCTAACATGTATTTTATTCTTTATGTTACTCTATGTTTATTCCCTTACTGGGCTTTATAGGTCACCCTTTTCTTATGCATGTCCTAAGGTTATCCCATGCTAGGCTATGTACGAGGGAAAGTAGTGGTCATGTAAAGGATGTTTTCAATAAATATGTTGGTTTTCATGTTTTAAGATGTTATGTAATTATCCTAAGCCCCAATGACACTATACCTCTCTATATTTTATGTTGTATCAAATGAAGTTTATGTAATAAATTATGTTTAATTGTGTAAAAATAATGTAGTGTTGTCATAACTCCAACGATCATTCCATTTTTTCACATTGGTAATTCAACAATCAAAGACAACGTTAATCTGGTTACATACGATTCCCACCATTTAATAAATTCAAAAGCATTGTGTGGGTGTTACTTATCATATAAGGAAACAATATTCTCAAAAAACTAATTACATATTTGAAGTATAAAACATGATTATTTTTTCAATCTATGACACCCAAGATTTAGCATAGGTAATTCATAGAAAACATATATTTAAATCCATCGTGATGGTTTTTTATTTTTTTTATTCTAAAAGAAAACTCCATGTGTGTGTCAAACCAGGTGTGTAGTATAGTTCGTTGTCATATACCGGATTACCCTGATTCAGGCCAGGAATTCCTTGTCATAGTTTTTTTCCCTAGTTACATTTGTGCTAGATCCACATCAACTTATAGTATCTTGATGGGGATTTATTACTTAGAAGCCACTCATTCTACCATTTACCAAAATTCCTGTACATTTTCCTAAACATTAACCAATAATTATATTTATCCTAAGAGACATTACTAGACATATCCATAAAAATATACCTAGGGATATAAATAAATTTTTATCATCATAGTTTCCAATGGTTTAAAAAACCTTTCAATTTATACCAACTATAGAGACCAAGAATTAATATAGATGGATATTATATCATATTAAATGAATTGTTAGTACATTAAAGAAACAACTTCCCTAAGACCATAATAGTATAGTGTTTTTTGAAACATGGAAAAAAATCATATATACGGGTGAAGAATCATCAACATCTCCCATAAATATCTCCACCTAGAGAAATTATACATAAAACCATTATTAACAACCTTGGGAAAGGAAACATAAGAAACGGGTGAGCTTAGATACACAGTAAGGGTAAATAAAAGAATGGAATAAGCATAACATGATCAAATAGTTATTGAACTTTATCATAACATTTGAAGATCAAACCCTACATATTATTAATAATAATAAATATTAATATATCAAAATACATGAATCATAAGGAAAAAGGACATGATCCATGAAATCATAACATAGGAGTAAAATATAAAATTACGGAAAACCCTTAATCATAAAATATGAATTTCATAATATCCAATGTATCAAGTGAATGTACATCATAATAGTATTGGTTCACTCTCCATACCAACTTTGTGGTCATGGGTCACTCCCATGGCCATCTTAGTATCATTAGTTCACTACTCATGCCATATTGGTACTCATGGTCCACTCCCAAGGACATCATAGTTGTCAAGGTTTAATCCCAAAACCATCATACTCTATATCATGGGATATAAATCATTATGAAATTAATTTTATGGAGATATAGGTCTCATACATCTCATAATGAAATAAATTATACATGTTCCACAAAATAAAAAAATCATACCCCAACCTATGAAATTAAATAGGTGTTATAAAAATTTATTCATATATTAATCTATGGAAAAAAAATATAATTGATAATAATTTCATCAATGCATAAAAAATTAAATAATTTGGTATTCATAAACCAATATCATTTGAATTAAATAGGGGTTTCATAAATATATAACACGTGTATTAGAAACTTGTTTCATAAACATAAAGCCATCAAAAAATATACCATTCAAAGAAATAATATGAATGGAAACATTAATTCATTTCCCTAAAAATCATTGGTAACACCAAAAAATGTCATTTTAGATGGTAAATATGTTTGAAATATATTCCATACATATTTTTGGGGGAAATATCCTTTCTATGTTGAATATGTCTTATTAAAACAGCAAATATTTTTAAAACCATTTTCATTAAAAAAAAATTTCCTAACATATAATGATCTCATGAAAATCATATTTGATTCATTTTACCTTGAAAACATATAAATATAATCATGAAAACGGTTTTAAAACAATTTTCAGTGAAAATATATAAAATAAGCATCAAACAATTCTGAAAGCCTTTAATTAGAAAATGATTTTAAAACTTATAATAGATGATTGAAAATATCATTATCAATTTCATTGAAAATATTTTTATTACATATAATGAAATAATAAAAAAATTATTTAAAACCATTTAATTTAAGGTACTTTGAAAACATATAATGAACTGTTGAATTTGTTTTTGGAAAGAATTTCATTTTAAATTATTTGAAACCATATTATGATGTGTTGAAAACCTTTTAAAAATAAATTCATTGAAAATAATATGAAACATATTAAGAAATATTGAAAAAAATTTGAAAACCACTTCATTGAAAATAAATTTATTACATATAATGAATTTTTAAAAACATTTTGAATACCTTTTTAGAAAACATGGTTTTATAATTACATAGACTTCTGATCAAAGAGAAAGGTATAGTCATACATTCATAAGAAAATAATTTTAGAAATATTATGTACCAAATACTGAAAATAATGGTGCCAATATATGAAAATATATTGAATAAAAATATTTATTTTATTGTGATTAGTTTTTTTAGAGATGGATCTTAAATTTCATTAATGTATGCATAAATATAATCAATCAACAAAATTGATGAGATTGTTTAAATAAACTATTATTAGTTGGGAATGTTGGACCACACACACAAAAGAATTAAATGTAGATTAAAACATCCTAAAATTAATGATACTAATTATATAATGTTTCAAAGTCAGTATATACACCTCATTGGAAAATATTTGTGCATAACATGGCATGCGTCCCAGAGAAGGAAAATGGATAAAAAATTTGCTTTACCAATTTGGTAACTTTTGAAATATAAATCCCCTGATATAATTTTCATTAAATTAACATATATAAGTACCCATAATTTTAATTATATAAATAATATAATACATCTATGGGATGTATAAATACCACACAAAAGTAATTAGTGGTCAATAAAGCATGTATCTCACTAAAATAGAAATGGAGATCAAATTCCCATACCTTATGTCTTCAATCTCATGGTACACATTAAAACAAACTTTATAAAAAATATAAATATATTATAAATATTTTATAGAAATATAATCTTATATTTAATACCATTTATGGTTTTATTATTATCTTATATTATCCTCTTTTCAACCATATTATGTTAAGGTTTCACTTTGGGTAATATTCGCTTTGTTCATCACATGTGTCTTAATTTATTATATCTTCTATCCTAAAGGTTGTATAATGATTCCAAAATAAAATAAATCATTTATATATCCTCTATATTATGTATATTTCTTCTAAAATTACAAATATAACATATATGTTTTAAATTGAATACATCGTTATAGGTGACGGTAATCCGCACATACACATGAACGTTGTTTCCGTTTTTATTGTAGCGTTAAAAGAAAGAATTAAATTTAATTTAATTAATATATATATATATATATATCATTTTTGAATTATCATTATCATATCATATATATCATATAATTTCAATAAACCCATTATTAATATAGTCAGCTAAGTGTGTGAATGAAACATGTCGATTTGAGGGGCGGTATTCTACACATTCTCAAAAGAAATTATTATACTTACCTAAAATGGAATGTAAAAAGATATTTTTCGTAAAAGGAACAAAAAATATTAAAGACATAATAAATATATTATATAACATATACGGATATATTTTCCATCTTAATTTGAATCATGAGAGGTGTTAAAGTAAAAAATGTACAATCATCATTTAGTGACGTGGTAGTTCCTCGTACACATAAACAATATGTTCATTACCGATTAAATGTTTGTGTGTGTAAGTTCATGTAAAACCATAAGCCTAAAAATATCATATTAAATTATGGATACTATTTTTTATATAATTAGGGAATCAAGGGACTGGAGTTGATCGAGAAATAAAATAACTGAAAGAAATTTGGGAAAAGATGCTGCCTCCTTTTAGTTTTTTCTAAAAGGCTTACATGGATTTCAATCTTCCCAAATATATGAATAAATGAGGAAGGGATTATTTTTTTAATTGTATTGGCTATATATTTTCCGAACGTATGTGGATTGAAAGGTGTTAATAAGAGGGAGATTTGGTGGCCTTTTATAGGGAAGGGAAAGAGTACTCTAGTTATTTTTGGAAACAAGTTAGGTGTAACCATGTAATTACAAAATAAAATTCAAAACAAACCAATAAATAATAATTTATGGTTATTGGAAGTAGAATTGAAATCAAATTTGTGTTTTTCATGTTTCTTGGTCATTTTGGGTATTAAATATAAGGTTTTGTACTATATCAACCTACTTCTTCTCTTAATAATTTTAATTAATTATATTCATTTTCAATAATATTTCAGGTAAAAACAATGTTTTACATATTATAAATTAAAAATTATTCTGATTATATATTTGGAATAATTGTTTTTTAATTCTAACCACATTAGTGGAAGAAATTAATTTAAAATTAATCTCGTTGATGGGATGACACTTTGGGCTCTTAATGTATTAACATACAAAAAAAATTTATGTTTTTATACCAAATTTAAAACTAAAATTTATTCCAATGAACAAAAATGGATTAATAATCATGTATTTTCACTATTCATCCGTCAACAATGTTTCCCAGAAAATCCCAAAAATTTACAAAAAAAAGGTAATTGTGATATTATAATTTCACAAGTAAAGTCTCTTTTATCGAATTAAATTTACAAATGTTTCTAAAATTTAATTTCATTAATTTTTACAGAAGGATATGAAATGTAGTTTATTTGAAATAATAGTATTCTAAAACATATAATTACTCTAATAAAAAAATATATCTATCATTAAAAATATGTTTTATTTATAAAAAAATATTATAAAAAATATTTTAAAAGTAGTTACCACTAATCATATAAATATCGTTAATGAATGTATTATAATTATATCATTTAAAAAAGTATTTAAATTGAATGAAATTTAATAAAAACTCATTTTTACGTGTAACGTAGGACATTTAGGTGAATCTATTGTTGGTGTGGTGACCAAGGAATCAATACTCTAGGAATTTGATTATCCTTCCTTTTGACTATTGATACCAATACATTGGTTATAGGAAAACATTTCTAAATGCATAATATAAGAATGTATCCTATTATTTTTCTTCTAATTTAAACAACCTATATATAATTATAGAACATTATATGTCTTGATAACATTAATGGCATCTCATCAATGATCACCATATTGGATTATATTACCATTTCTTGATGACAATAATTTGAGTGATGAGGCCTATGTTTAGGGACACATACATGAGGCATTACATCAAGGTGATCACAAAAAAGTGATACCACTTATTTAGTAGTGCATAGACTCTATCCTAAGCATCTAAAAAGGTGACTATCTGTATGTTGAGTATGAGAATGGTCCAACAATAAATTACCATGTACACATATTTTTAGCACATTTTTTTAGTTAAAGGGATAATGAATGTTTAGGATTCATGGTTATCCATAACCTCCAGTAGATGAGGATTGGCATTGGGTAGTGGTTTGTGTTCACTTAGCTTGTGTGGTCCCAGAACGAACGAATGGTTATACATGAGACCATCCATTATTGTTTATTAGTTATTGGAACTATTTTTACTATAGTATGACACACTTATTATGTGTTAACATCAAGAGTTTCATAGAAAAATATTCCATATGTTGTATGGTGGGTCAAAAACCCATTTTATGAAGTAGAGGACTGACATGAATTTGGGGTGTAGGGATTCCACATGTTCAGAACATATCTTGATGTTGTTTTATACAATGATAACTCACTTGGGAAACATTGGGTATCTGTATATCCTTTTCCTTCGATGTTTGAAAAGTTTTTAGGGTATAATGGATAGATAAAATTCCCCCATTGAGTGAGTAACATCCATGTGACATGATTGAAAACCACAAATGAGATTCACATATATCCAAAGTGGATAGTGTTATGGTGTAGTGGATATGTTCTTTAAGAATATATGATTCAGGCCATTTTTATGTTCTAATGTGTTGGAGTGGGTCTTTATTATGAATGGTAGTTGGAAAAGTGGGTCAATGACTTTAGGTTGTGAATGATTTTGACACTCAGACTCAAGGGGTAATCAAGGTATTACCTTTGTCTCTTCTACAGTAGTTTTAGTTTTTATACAAGAGAACATGAATCTTTTCCTTAGAAGTATACCTTATCAGGGGCCTATAGATTCCATTGGATCCTATTTTTTTAACCATTTCATTTTTAGGCTCCTTCATGGATAGTCAGTGATCGTCCACTATTTCTGTCAGTATGACCCTCATCTTAGAAGAGAGAGATCATCACATGTAATCTTTATTTATCTATTTGTGGGTCCCCATGAGTTTCCATCAGTATATATAGGTTTCTTAATTCCTATTACTTGTTTAATTCTACCAACAATGGTTGTGTTGTACCCATGTTAGAGGGGTTTACTTTTCCTTCGTCATTTAGAAGTAATCTTTGGGAGAGAGAAATATTCTCATATGTATTAGGATAGACCCAATCATATATATATATTGGATTGAATGTTAAATTGAGTAGTGGATTATACAAGAATTAAGTTCCCATGATTCTAGAGATTCAAGTGGAACTGTTCCCTCCAACTATGGTCCATGTTAACCTCCCTACATGTGCATGTTTTCTTCATGTACATTCACTATGGATAACCTGGTATCTGCACTAGTATATTATATGACCCCATGTAGCCATGAGAGCTATAGTTATACATATATTATTGTAAACCATAGGGTCCTTATGGACCCAGGGTATTAACAATGTTGACCCAATATTTTTATCCTTAGAGGTGAATAAGTGATTAATGTTACGAATGCATTTTTGTCACATAAATTAGGAATCTTGTATGGGGGAGTATCCTCCATCGATAATAAATTTATTCTTCGATCATTGGTTTGTGGAAATGTTATTATTTTAGTTTTATATTAGGATGGGTGATCAGTAACTCTAGGTAAAAAATATGTTGACTCATGCATTTATTCCTAGATCCAATACATTTACATTTACATATTCGTGATACCCTTCTGCTTTTTAAATGTCCGAAAAAGGTTTTTGGTACTTAAAAAATGGGTCCTCCTGTCCATTTTTTGCATCATATCATAGTATTCATATATAGTGACATCCTTGTGTACTTAATATAAGTAGTGGAGCTCACTAGACCCTTGAGAATGGTTCAAGGAATTGTCTAATAGTACCAAGTTTATGCGAAGATATGAGTTTTTTAATTTAAATTTTGGATGATCATGGTGGATTTATCAAGGATTGCAATAATTTTGAAAACAGTAACACATTAACGGTGTTAATTAATCTTGTCTAAGTGTTTTTTGGGATCCATCACGGAACTATGTCTAAGGAGGAATAGTTTTGTTGTGTTGATACTACCATTGAAATGTGTGATGTATGTAGTGTTTTGTGATTCCAATGGAGCTAGGGTCAATTACATGTATATTTGATGGAAGCAACTAATTATATATGGGTTGAGGAGATATATACACCATGAAAATAATGACATGAATCATTACCAATATTAGTAAGTGGTATGCATGAATCTAATGATGTGGAGGCACAATCATCTAGGTGAGTGATTTCTTACATACTCATACCATCTGAGTGTCAGTTACACAGTATCTAAGAGTGATATAGACCTAATATAGAGTTATTCATTTGATTTTCTATTTGATAATGAATTTTATATTGTCTATAATCAAGGGATGGAAAATGCAGTGGATGATTCCCTTGGTAGGATCTCCCTTTAATTCATAGTAGATGAGGTTGTCAGAGTAGTTGTATTTTTTTATGATGACCTTATTGTAGGGTAGGAGTGTAATTTTTCAGGAGTTGATGGTGGTTACTCCTCCACATCTTAAATGTGTGATCAATACTCAGTTGAGATACATCAAATGTGATATTCTACATTACCATATATAACCCAGATATTTACGAGATGGAATTTATGGAGTTGATCTCATATACCTTTTCTAGTGATATGTTGTCATTCAATTCATGTTTCACGAGTATGTTGTCAGGGACTTCCATAATTACCCAATGGATATACATACCAATGTGTTAATGATGAAAAAGAAAATTCAATGATATGTTCAGGTGAGCTGAAATTAGGTAGAGTGTAGATGATTTTATCCCTTGGTGTCAGACATGTCCTCCGGTGAATGATGAGCACCAGGATACAGAATAATTTACATGTCCAATTGAGACAACATAGTTGAAATTGGATGTCATATCGATATATTTTGTGACAAGTCTCCCATGAATAGTGATATGCCATGATATTATGTAGGTGATTATTGACAAACTCACCCAGTCATCACGCTCGCTTCCCAGTAGAGTGTAGGGTTCAGTGGATGGTCTTTGGCAGTTTCTTGTGAAAGAGATCATCTAGTATAATTGGGTACCCTCAATGATGGTCTCTAACCTTGATTATTGCGTATTTTCATGGTTAT
This sequence comes from Viscum album, assembly GCA_963277665.1. Taxonomy (NCBI): domain Eukaryota; kingdom Viridiplantae; phylum Streptophyta; class Magnoliopsida; order Santalales; family Viscaceae; genus Viscum; species Viscum album. The sequence continues at coordinate 2,036,479,280 of OY728164.1, forward strand.
CGAGAGGATTTTAGGATGGATTTTGGAACATATAATGGATATGTATAGAATTTGAAAACCATATAGATAGAAAGACTAGGTATACTATATCGATATCAACGAATATAATGAGAGATTTAATTTTCAAATTCAACTGTAGTGGGAGGGTCAATTTCTATTTGTTATGTTTTCATATAATTACATCTAACACTCAAATATTACCTTGGAACATTTTAATTACTTGTATGAGTCATGCTTTAGATAACCCATATCCTATAATGAGAATGGTGAGACTTCGGTAGTTGTTCCTAATATAGTGTAAAATGATTGAGAAGGATATGGTGATCGGTGAGCATATGGGGACAACACATAGAAGAGTTAAATCATAGATAGTTCGACATTATTTCTCATAATAGTTGTAGTTGTGATTCCATGTTTTTTTAAGAGTATCCTCATAAATAGAATTATAGAGGCACTTATTGGTAGGAAATCAATATGCGGGGTTGATCAGGAAATTTATGATCCTACATTGTGTTGGGTATGTTAATTACTTTATATCCTTTCCACAATAGTTGGATATTGGGTGTAATGTCTTCTATTTGTCACAACTAAAAATATTTGTGAATTATCATTCACAAATTATTGATTGGGGCATACTAGACAACAATGATGGTTCCACCTAAAGGTGTACACAATAGAAATCATGAATTAGTATGAGGTGATATTATGTTGCTAGACAATACATTATGTTCATGTTCTATGGAATCATTACAGCATGTTATAGTTATCTTATGAGTGATAGATTCTTATGGATACTTCGTACATCTACATCATTGTGTAGATTATGATTTTTAGGGATAAAATTCACATTAGAGGGGATAATTTAGATACTTTTTCTCATTATTTTTTCTTTTAATATATATATATATATATATCTATATCTATAAATATAATCAAATTTTTTGGATTGTTTGGGATTCCTATAATATAGAAATTAATATATTAAAAAATCAATGAATTTTATTTCACACAATCAAATTGTTTCACTAAAAATGGGTTTCCCATTCATAAATACTTTGGATGATAAATATGATACCATGATTGATTTAGAAACACGAGGTTTCCCTTGGCACTACCAAATGATGATAAACACTGAACATTCAGTTGAGTAAGATATTTGTGGGTATTTTAAGTAGATTAATTTATGTAATTAATTAATTAATTAATTAATTAATCACACATAACCTCATTCCAAATTTAAACCCTATTTTATTGAAAATCCATAGGGTTATATATATTAACATTGGAGGATATTAAGATTTGGATGACAATTGTTCATTGGAAGATCGTATCAAATGAAAAATATTGATTGAATTGAGGTTGTACAAGTGACATACAATGAATGATGTAGATATCCATCTCTATAAAACATGTTCTTGACTGAATACTTATCCAAAATTGGGGGTTGGAATTTTTTGTATAGATTCCTTCCATATTGATTTTCAACATATAGATTTAATTAACATCTTATATTGATATGAAATCGTTTGATCATTATATGTTCCCTAAAGTAATTATATTTTATTGATTTTATTTTATTCCTTCATTACATCCACAATAACCATATGATATCCTTTTTATGTTGTTGTGGGACAAGAATAATTATAAAGTGATTTATTTACATAATTCTTATACATTTCTCAAAACTGTTCTTCCGGTCTTCAATGTTGTGACATAGGGTCCCCGTTTAAAATTTTCACAGTGGGTTCAAGAAAGAAAGAACCCCCAGATTCATATTGGTTGTGACAAAAATCAATGAGATTGTTATTATTTGCTGATTGGGATGGATCTTTGGTGATGATTATTGTGTCTATGATCTGGAGAGGTGATGATAGACTGGACGAGCATAGCATGTGAGGTAGCTCATAAATGGTTGATTAGATTCTAATTTCTTACCACCATAGTGTGGTAATCAATTTCTAGAATCATTACACTAAGATTTGGTGTCATTAAATTTCTGTTTTTTCTGTGGGATAAGCTGATCGGGGTCCCATATTAATGTAACTTTGTCTCAATTGGAATCCGGACATCGTACCATGTAGTATAAAATAACACGCACAATGTACATTATTTTTCACACTGGATGGTGATTTATCAATATTGAGGATCACACACCGTGCATCCGGCCCCACCCATCACGTGGAACTACCTAGATAGTTATACTGTAGGAAAGCTATACACCCCTGGGTACCACAGGTGATTAGACACACCATGTACTTTGAAGACACATCGTGCACCCCCACATTATCGGCTGAGTCGAGTTCCAGATGTTGATGCCCTGTAACCTTGGTGTATGTACATGATGTGTACTTCTTGATCAAACTATATGGTATCACATGGATACACAATCTTTGTCTATGGGATAACATCCTTAGATGACATAGTGGTGACAGAAATCCTATTATCCTATGTACACTCCATGTACATATCCCAGGAATAATAACCTCATGTATCTACTTATTTATGACTGAGAATATAGTCTTCTAGAAGCCTATCCAAAAAAATTACCATGTATTATATTATTATAGATTTCATTAGGGAATATGAGATACCATATTTAGTGTTCTAAGAATAAAAATTCATTTCATGATGCTTGTCATTGGTAGGGATTTTGGTAGTATCATCATAGTGATGTTTGGTTCAGTACTCCCATATCACACGAGGGTGTGAATCCCACATATTCATTTCATAGGTAGAGTAAGTAATACCCATGAGTATGGTGTCGGTGCTATATCGACATAATGTTACTCTCCAATCGTCATCTTCATATTGGAGTTGTTCCATCATAGGAGTTGCGGATCAATCAGCTATAGAGTGTATTGGCGAGGGGATGGCCCATCCACATATTTTGGATAGGTTGCATTAGATACATGGAAAGATTTTGGGATCCCATAGTATAAGATTGAAATACTATGTTGGGGACCATATGAATATATTCTAGTATGGTTTCTTGAGATACAGAGAATTGAACATGGACCATTATAGGTGTATGATGACTCATTATTCTTTTCATGGTGTTGAGATAGAGAACCCCTTTCTCTCATAACATTGGATTCTTATTAGAAATATCTGGGCTTTGATGATTTTGTATCCTTTTATGATTGAATGGATTTCGCAGTAAATATGGACTATATTTTTTCTTTCTTATTTCTCCACATTTGGTTTTCTTGTTATTCAGATTGGTGTGTATATAATAAACACCTTGATCGGAATTTATCAAATGTGTCATGTCTTATACATATGAAAAATTTAATGATGATAGTGCACCCACCTAGAACATGGTGGCTAGATTTATTTGGTTTCACTCCATTAGTAAGGCCCATGATTTTTCCCTTGAGTAGTTACAAGTGGTTTTGGTGGACGAGTTAGGATAGTTATTCATCGAATCACACCCTGGATCAAAATCTAGCAAAAAATAGAGGGTTATACAATTTATCTTAGCTTGAAAAATGTGTGTAATGCCGAAAAACCATTCTATAATTCACAAATCTATACCAAAGTAATAAAAACCCTGAATCATTGAATATTCTTCTGGTGACCCCCTATTTGTCTCTATGTAGTTTTTTTATTAATGAACATTTTATCATTTGGATTTTTTCAGATTACATAAAAAAATATATAATTTCCTTCTATAAATGATTTTTTACATATGGTTTTATGGAACCAATTTGGATACCCTCACATAACCATATTATTTTTTTTTTATATGCATGGTCAGTCAGCAAAAGCAGTAAATGGTTTGATCCAAATGTGAGAATCCTGGGAAAAATTCATGAGAACAGTGGTGTTTTTCGGTACTAGTAAACCACATGAATAACTTTTTTTAAAATGTGTGACATGTTTTTAGACTATGACTATAATTTGATAGTTCTATTGGGAATAGTTTTTCCAACCATAAAACATACATTCTAGCAACTACATATGGTTAGTGGGATTTGGCTATGTCTCCGACAAAATCATAACATGGTTTGGGAAACAATTCATCCTAACTACGAATCCAACAGAGATTAATTGAAAATATAAATTCCAATTTTACCATCCATGATATGAACTAAAAATTTTCCCATTCTCCATACCCCTCTAATCCGAATAGAATTTTCACACCTCCTTTTGAGAGTTTCTATCATGATGTTTGTTATTCTTATATTCAAGAAGATTTTTTATGTATTCTCACTATATTTTAATTCTTACATATTTCATTCCTCTTTATACATTATTTTCGTTCCTCCCATGTTCCCTATAACCCAAGGGGATTCAAATTTTATTAAAGTTGTTGTTAATAATAATTTTTTCGCTCTAGGGATTGAGAAATTGCTCTTATGTATTTATTTTTTGTTCTCTATTGATTATAAAAAATACAAATTTTATTACTCATGAATGTTGTTTGTTTTTCTATGAAACTAAATTATATTCCAATCCATGGGATTCATTATTTATTGAAATTTTTTTCGTATTATTTTATTCCTATGTGTGTGTCCCATCAGAGACCAAAACTAATCGAAACTAGATTTTACTATTGTAATGGAATGAAATTATATTGGAGGAGTTTATTAAACAAAATTAAAATAGTAATTCAATGTTGGTTTGGGTTTTAAAAATGGTGGTGAACAATCATTTCATATTTTATATGTCTTATAAACCCAATGGTTATGAATTATATCATTCCTTGGTTTGGTTAATGTATTTTATCACATGAAAATGGTCATATTGGAATATATTAATTTCATTGTTTTAAAATTTTTTAAAGGCATTGATAATTTAAAGTGTGTTCTTAATCTGTGTGTAAATTACCAAAAAAAATTTACTTTTCTGGTCAATTTGGACCAAATAACTGATTGGGGTGGAATTTTAAATGGATTAAGTAGATTTTCATCCTACTCATGATATAAAGAGATCATTTTGAAAATTATAAATTATGATTTTTCATGAAAGTGGTGATACCCTCTTTTTCCCAATATATTTATCCATGACTATTAATTAAGGGTGGTGTTTCATATATGTGGATACTAGTTGAGGATGTAAGATGTTATTTCAGATGAGCATGTCAGAGGTGATGTGGGGATTAATTATAATGAATTATTTTGATCCTTATGTTCTTCATGTGGATAACTACTTTATCGACTCCATTTTTATATCATAGGAATGCAATAATAATTCTAAGTGAACTATTTTAAAGTAAGCCTTTATGTAGAATGTGTGTTGGATTGGGAATTTTTTTCTTTTTCATTAATGTTAGTGATGAATGATATTGGTATAATGAGTTATGTTGGCTTGAAATAGTGATTTCCTTATAAGAGGAAATTGAATCTCCGGATAGCATTATGTGAATATTAGGAATGTGTAATGGTTCATGAATTCATATTTTTTTTGCCATAAAATGTTCATTTACTTTCTATCTAGAGTCCAAGAGATTATAATATTATAAAAGGATCATTTCTAGGATTCCATGGTTGATTAAATTATTTATCTCAATTTTATACCCAATTTATTATTTTATTTGATGGATATTTTTCCTTAGTTGAATCCTCCAAATTAAAATCCATATTCAATCTTTTGATTTTTTACCATTTCATCTATTGTTTTGTTACTTATTTTAAAAATGTCATGGATTGGATTTTTAAATGTGTGATAACTCAAAAGTGTAATTTTTTTTGTTTTGAAATGGAAAATTGTTCTCAATGTGTTTTTTTAATTAATAAAAATATGAAAAGTTTTTTTAACATATTCTTTATATGATATATGTTTATTATGTAAAGGATTATGAGTAAAATTATTTACATAGTATTTAAAACTATCATGTATGGAATATAATATGTTATTGATTTCACTGATTCAGTAGGTGGAGAACTACTAGGATATTGAACTCATGCTTATATTTTTCATGTCATATTCCACTTCATTTTTAATATAACCCATCAGTCTTCTGGGTGATATACTGTGTGGGATGGTGATCGTGTGTCATGTGAAGGATTGTTGGAGTGTTTCATGATTTCATTTTTTAGATATGTAATTGTATCATCCACCTGGAAAATAATATCTTATTCATTTGATTTGATTTCATCTGCAACAATGATATATTATTTTTATTTAACAAAATATTTTTATTGGATTATGTGGTTGCATATCGCATTTATTGTTGGTTTAATTAATATAATTACACTATTTATTTATATTTTCATTTTAGGGTAAAATCATTCCAAATTTATGTTTTATTATTCATAGACATTATTTTACAACCCATGGAGCTCATGAATTTCATTCATTCCTATGGTGGTATGATGTTTTAGTAAATTTATATGGAAACCCTGGATTGTCCATGATAAATTTAATAATTTTCTATGTAATCTATATGGAATTCTTTACAGAGTGCTATTTTATTATTTTTGGACACTTTTCTAGTTATAAGGAAGTTGATAATCAAATGGTATGTGTGGGAAGAGTGTCCTCACCCCTTTCATTCCCTTATACTGTAATTTATATAAGTAATATAGATTTTATTTTTGATTAAATATTTTTGTTTTTTTGGAATTTTTTTATTATAATTTTATGCATATTGATGTTTTTCTTTGGTTTTCTTTGTTATAGGATTAGTTTTATTGTGGGTAATTCTTTATATATTATGATGGAGATTGAAAAGGGAATCAAGGTGTGATACATTCTTGTAGGTCCTAAAAAACAAATTAGAACTATGACCTTGATACATCACATTTAGTAGGGGTTATTTCATGAATTAAAGATGACAATTAACATTGTGGAAATATTAGCGTATATTTTCATCATTGTGAGATTTTTTATTTTGACCCCAATGATTTATAAATTTCCTAGACATGTTTAAGGAAATGTAAAAAGGTCCAAGTTGTTCCTTGGGATATTTTGGCCTTTTTTGTGTAATAATTTTGTGTTAAGCCTCATGTTATGCCTATGGTTGTGGGAAATTTTTTATGATGTGATATTATATTTTCATTTGTGAAAATTGGATTTTATGGGAATATTATTATCACTTTAAAACTAGTCTATAGGGATTATTTATAAAATGGGAATTTGTTTCATGAAATTTTTTCAAGTGCTTAACTTCATTAGGATATTTGGAAATTGTTTTTGTTATAAAAACGATAAATACATATTCATTTTTTTAATTGATGAGATGATTTTTTAAAAAGGGGATGGATCTCATAGTAATAAAATATGGTGATTTTGAAGTTGGATTTTGTGGATGATTTCGGTTTTGACCATTAGTTTTTATTTGAAAATAGATTAAATGAAATATTTTAAAACTATAAGGATTTTTAAATAAAACAATGTATTTTATTTGTTTTATTTTTTTTATACTGTGCTTATAATTATTTTTGTTTTATTTATGAGATTGATTCTTTACTTGGTGTTGGAAATCATTGCAATAGTGGACCAATATTTTAAAAGGTGTTTTTTTAATTTTTCAACAATGGAAATTTGTCTAACTTAGATGGCATGATCAATGTGGGTTGGGGTCCCGTGTTATTTTAGAATAACCCTCCATGAAAATTAATAGTTTGAAATTGAATTTATTCTCATGGTGGATTTTAGTTCTTCATATTTTTAACCTTCAAAGGGTTCGAATGGAGTGTTATGTGTTTTATTTTCTTTATGGGGGGTTTTATAGTACTCATCGAAGGGGGTGATTTAAATTTATGATTTTCATGGAAACTAAATGTGGAGTGTCCTAGGATATGAGCCTTTTATTGGTTGTTCAATTTGTATTGGTCAATTTTAAGGGATATTTCTATATTTTTTCTACTCTGGGATTTATGTTTTATTAGTATCATATAAATTTAATGTTCACAAAGTTTCCATCATTGCTTTATCCATTTAGTGTTTGTCTATGTATTTTTGGGGTGAAAAACTATTTTGGGATTTATGCTAAGATATTTTTGATTATTTTTGGTTCAAATAAATTCTTGTGAGGTGATTTACTTGGGTTACTCCTTAGATGTTCAATATGAGTGGTTATTGGGTTTTAAATGTCTAGTATTAGTTCCCCACTGGTGTTTGAGTTTCTTGTGAATTGTTTAATCCACGTTCTATGTTACGTTTTTTTAGTTTGGACAGGGGGAAACCTAGGTTATGTTCATGGATTATAGGAGGTGAATTTTCTCTTCAATTGAACCGTGGGAGCCACCGATCTGAGTTTTCCCTGAGAAAAAGTATTGGATAGAATTCCATAGGTTTAGACATAAGAACCCTCATGTGAGAATAGTTACCAATAGTTAAAATCCATGTTATATATTGATGAGTTATGTATCTAATTTTTTATTCTATCAATTTTTTCAATTTATCTACTCTATTTAGAATTTGGAGCATATTTCAGTGTTTATTTATGGTAAGTGAACTTGTGTAATATTTTTATCATGATTTTGGGAATGTAGTATTTTGATGATGTTTTTTTGATAAATTAATGAGTGGTTTTTATTTGTTATACAATTTTAAATTAGTCATAAACGTTTTGGATAGTTATGCTAGATATCTATTTTCTTAACACACAACATTGATCGATATTGTATCATCTTCAACTTCTAGTTTCATATTTTTTATAGGATTCATTACATTGTTTATTGATTGTTATATTTCTTAGGGCTTAATTTTATCTTTGGAAGTTCGTATTAGATATTCTAAAAATTATTTTATCTTATCCTCAACTTTGACATGTGACTTTTTGGGGATAGAATGTGGCATGGTGGCGAGAATTGTTACTTCCTCCAGGTCACTATAGTGTTATTTAAATTTTTTACCTTATTTTGGATCATATAATGTCTTCGTGATGCTTCATCCAAAAACTTAAAATGTTGGATTTTTTTCTTTTTTTTCAATGGTTTGTACACATAGAATATGGGAGACCATTCGATTTCCCTTAAAATACTTTTCTTATGTTAATTATGTTATGAATATGATTGGAATGCATCAAAAGTGTATGATTATGTCAAAAACATGTGATTTCTAGGAGGAACCATATGGGACACTTGGGGTACATTAGAATTGGTCAATCACTTTATCACTATTTGGTAATACCATGTGAATATTGTGTGGATTTCATCTAGCATGGATGGCTCATGATTTAGTAAATATTATCTCTAAACAATGTGGAATGACAAAAATATATTAAAAAATAAAATTCCATATTTTCCCCAGATTATTTTTTTCTCCCAAAACCTCATTTTCTCCTCCCACTTGTCACCAAAAAAGTTGGGACACCATCCGAACCAGTCCCATCATGGTCCATGGCATAGCCTGAATAGAATTTAGGATCCCCATGGGTTGGAAACAATTTCCTAGTTATCAAAAAATATATTGGCAGTGATTTTATATATTTAAATAAATAAAAATAACAAATATAATGGATCAACAAAAATTACATATTTATAACCACAGATGGAACTATAGGTCTTATATTCTGTTTTCATCCTTAAAGGAAACCAAAACATGCTACAAAAAATAGGATAATTGTATACTATCTTAAAAACCACCATATGAAAAGTAGAGAATCCTACATAGGAAACCACCACAACACCTATATGGGAAAAATCTCTATCAATGAAAATCACGATCTCCAAACACCTTAGTGTAACATGTTTCAAACCTAAATAAATCTACTTTCACCCTAAGGTGTATGTAGGTTTTGACCCATAGACCATTAATATTCCACCCAAAAAGAGATTCCATTCCATATTCATTTTCAAATATATAAACATGCATGTTTTATAAAATAATGGATACAAACATTTTAATGGAAATAAAATTACAAAACAATCATTCATTCTTTTATGTAATGAAAAAGTGGACCACATGCCAATTGTAAGTGAATTATCATAATACAACACTACATAATTGGAAATACCAATATCAAATAGCTCAATTTTGTATTTAAAGACACTTTATCTCAAGGGAATGTTGTATAGAAACCACAATTATCAAAATCCTTATGCACAAGCAAGTAGAGTGGAGTACATAAAAAAATATAGTCATCTCCAATCACCATGTTTTAGTTAGTTTTTTATATGTCAATATGAAAATGTAAAACTAGTAAATTCCACATATGAATCACTATAATACGTGTCCTATTCTATCCACCTACTCACCATGGTTTCTCTCTGTGCTCATTTTGAATCCACATTCAATATACACTATTACATTCACATAAAAATATTCCAAAAAATTCCACCACCCATTTAAAAGAATTATTTTCACAACAAAAACCACTTTTGAATTAAAACACTCCCCAAAAAAAGTGTGAAACATGATCCACACAACTTTTACATTTAATCAATAAGGTTAAAAATTTTATAAATCATAGTAAAAATCCACAACAAAGGTTTACACATTAAAAACGCCTAATTCCATTTAAAAACCCACATTCATTCCAAATTCATATCAAAACCATTATTACCCCCCTTTCAAACAACACAAATAAATCATATAAACTTTTTAAACACTCAATAACCCATTTCAAATTCATAAAATATTGTATATGATGAGAACCACCTACCTAGAGTAATGAAACTCCTGGAATATGGTGAAAAATTTTAAGATCCCCTTAAACACATACTATAAAGGAAAATATAGAACATAAAACATTAATATAAACCCTATGAAACATGATTCAACCCTAAATGGGTCACCAAAATTTCTTGACAATGAATCCCTAATGAAGAAGCAGGGAAACCCTAGATTTGAGGGAGAAAACATGAAATAAACCACACACATGAGGGTTACATGAAGAATCCATGAAAAATATCCCCCAAATTTTATCCCAAGGTATCATAGAAGAAGGGGGAGGTGTGTTTGGTGTTATAAATCATGAGTGGGGTAGAGAATAAGAGTTTTGATGATTATTTTAAAGGCAGTAGTATAGGAATTTCAATATTTTTAATGACCTTCCCATGCATGTGGTTATCCTACATGGTTTTCATAACCATGTGGCCACCATGCACCCCTAACTATCACTAGAGGAAACTACCAAATTTTTATCTCACATAGTCTGACTTACCATGTGAAAACATTTTTGTAGCTACAACCTCAAACTAGAAATCTACCACACATTTACCATGGAAGGGAAGCATAGTTACTTCATACTGTGCAAAAGAATTAGACCATATTTTTCGACAAAAATTTATTCAAATTTCACTATACAATCAAATGAAATAACAAAGATAAAAGATAGAAACCTATGCATATAAAAATACCTCAAAATAAAACATGGGTGTTAGAATACTCCCCTCCATGAAAACTCACCTCACTCGGAATGTCATTAAAAATGTTGATCAAATAATAAAATTGGGTACTATTTCTCAACCCAATACTTTAGAACATATTTTTCAAGAATATCTTTAATGTGCATCAAAAAAATATGGACCTATAGAATAGACATACCACAAAGCACATTCTTTGGGGAATCTACTATTTTTACTACCCACTCAAACATTAAAAAATCAACCTCTATATAGAAAAATTCCCAATTAAATACTTGAGATAATTTTATGTTGTACTTATTCTATTGTGAATTATGGAAGAAGTCATGAATTGAGGTCAACTTTGAGAGAATATTTAACATATTATTCACATTAAAAACCCACTCACTAATTTCAAAAGGGTTATCATACATCAATTCTTGATTCCCTTTTGTACCCAAAGGACAATGACCTAGGCTAGGTGCCATATTTATGAACACCTTGTCACCCATTGAAAAATCAACAGACCAACCTCTATTATTGGAATAACATTTTTGAACACTTGGATATTTCAATAAAAACCCCCAATTTTCATGACCTTATTATATGTCCCTTCCACTATACTCAGCCCCAATATTGAGGTTTCACCCACCTCATCCCATCACAATGGTGACTGATAAGGAAAAAATAGGGCACCTCAAAAGGATCCATTGGAATTGATTACATATATCTATTGTCATATGGAGACTCGAACAACCCCAGATGGTTATCCAATGAACCACTGAAATCCTAAAAAACATGTTGGAGTATGTGTTTTAGATTTTTTTCCCACATTGTTTGACTATCCATTTGAGGATGGTATGACATGCTCAATTTCAGCTGTGACCCCAATGGCTTCTGATGGACTTCCCAAAATCGAGAACTAAAATGAGGGTCTCTATCTGATATGATTTCCATTGTCACAAGATGAATTGTCACTACAACATGAACCTACATTAGGCCCAACACATCCACCATTTCTAAATAAATAATAGTAATTAAGTGTGCGAATTGGGTCGAATGATCGATCACCGCCCATATAGAATTCTTCCCCCAGGGTGTACGAGGAAATATAATAACGAATTACATATATATATATTCAACACCTTCTAGGTAGGAATGGGTAGTAGTTGAAGAAAACACACGGGCCATAAATGAAATTATTTAACCTACAAAAATGAATAACTCCTTGATACAAAGTCAATTGTATCACACATTATACATGGACACAATAACATCCAACGAGCATCATCACACATCATCGTGAATCCAGAATAAATATCCCACTTAAAATAGTTACTATCATAGATCTCTACCTTCCTCAGAGACAATAGTACCACAAGATGTATCTTGAAACATAACAACCCCTTAGGAGTCAATGAAAAATCTCTTGGTTTCCCCCCAACATGATGGAAATACATAGACCACTATCATAACTTATATATGGGATTCTCAAGCTAAATAAAATCTTGTAGAGAAGGTGTTAACTAGATGTTGTTCAAGAACACACCTCCACTGCACTCCGTGGTTTCCAAATGCATCTGAGTAACCATCCCCATAAAATTCAACCTGTAAATTGAATCCCTTAAATGAGGCACTAGAAATTCGCTTCTCAAATAATATGCAGCATCATTAAATTTTCATGTCGTATAGTCTATGTGAATGTAAAATTCATATAAGTAATCCACCGAAAAGTGATGCCTCAAGTATATATAATTCTGAGATAATATGTAATCTAAGATCTTACAATCAGAATATACAACCAATTTCTCCCAAAAAAATATAATGACATCATGTTTTTAGGTCGTGCATCACCACTACTAGATCGAGGTCAGGGGTTGGGTAGTAATTTTCATGTGGTCGGAGTGGTAAGAATACAAATTCCACCACATGTCCTTCTTTCATATACACACACCCAACACCCATAACAAAGGAATTGTAGTAAACATAATATCCCCTTACAGATTCAATAATGATCAACATAAGAGTGGTAGTAAACTGTCTCATTAGCTCCTCAAAGGAATCGTGACATTTAGGGCTCCATTAAAAATTCCCCCTTTCCAATGGAGCACAATCATGGGCCTTGAAAGAATGGATAATTCATGAATGAGCCACCTATAATGTCAATCAAGGCCTAGAAATATTATAATTTCAAATACATTATTCGGGTACTCCCATGAAATCACTGCACTTGTCTTATCTAGATCTCATGAAACTCTTTGATCTGAGATAACATGGCCAAGAAACATCACCTCTCGAATCCAACATATGCACTATAAATTCTTTTCATAAAGGCAGCGATCCTGAAGAGTTCCAAAAATGTTTCTGATATGAAACTCATGCGACTTATGAGATCTACCAAAAACAGCGATGTTAACCAAAAATACCAAACCTTATGAATAGGCATATTGGTGTAAAACATTATTTATAAGTTACATGATAACTATTGGGACATTCATCAACCTGAAATGCATGCCCATGTACACAAAATTCCCATACTTGCTTCTGAAATCTATTTTCATGATACCCACCTCTTTCACCATGTATTGGTGATAACCAAAATTAATTTCATTTTTTAAGAACCATCATTCCCATTTAAGGTGATGAAATAGGTCATCAATAAAAAAAGGGGATCATATTTTAGTAAAAAAACTCTTTAGCTTCCTGTAATTGATAAACAAATGTAGTGATCAATTGGCCTTCTTTGCAAACAAAATTGGGGAAGCCCAATGAGAGATTCTTGGGTGAATGATTCATTGGATTCCAAATCATCCACCTATATCTTTAATTCCATAAGCTCAGTAGAGGCCATTTCATATGAGGAGAAATATATCTATTGAGTTTTGCATTCCAAGTCAACAGAAAACACCACATCTCTCTCCAAAGGTTAATTTGAAATGTCATCTCTATTTATCTATGTAAATTCATCCACCATTGCAGGTAATCCACCTTGATTAGAATCACCATCATCCTGAAAAATGATCAACGATAAATAGTAATCATGATTACCCAACTCTAGGAGTGGAGGTCTTTCCTGACCCAACTGAGGATCACATTCACTATTAAGTAATTGGGTTATTCCACCATGATCCATGAAACTCACCCAACACATATAGAGATAAATTTTTGCATGAAAATTAACCATCCAATACATGCTAAGGATTACATCAAATTGGTCCTTATCTAAGACTAGGAAATCCCATTCCAGCTTGACCACTAACACGGTGAGTGGACATGATAGACCCCTAAGACCCATCTATCACTGTTACCAAAATCTATTAGAAAATCCATTGCAATGACATGACATTGGTTGGAAAATTCAACCTATTCAAAGATAATTTACAGAAAAATGATACAAAATCATTAGTATCGAAAAAAGGAAGTTATAGAAGCTAAAATCAAAATGCTACATCAAATTATCAAAGGACCTATATTCATTTCATCTAGTTTTTTATCCACTGCATGAGGCCACCTTGACTCATCTTAACCATGAAGATTTCCAATGGAATGTGGCTCTACCCTGAACTGAATCTACTCAAAATATTATCTATCCTTCCCACTGTGACAATGAATCTAAGACCCAATTTTCATAAATGACTCAGATTGGTCTTTCATCCCCTATAATCCACTGATCTTGTACTGCTATTAATTGAATGAGTGGCCCTGAAGTACCACTGCATGTTCCCCTATTCATGCATCGATGACAAGATCTAGGTGGTACTAGATATACCTACCACGCCTATCCCAGATTCCCATAATAGTGTTATACAAATGGACCGACATCATAAACCATTGATGACGACAATTGTGATGGAAGGCCTTTACTACCACCTTCTGTATTCCCATGTTCGTCTTGCTGCCTCTTCTTCTTTGGAAATGTTCTACTATCTATTACTGGCACTACTCTTAGGAGTCTAGACATTCCCTTTTGATTTATTTCTTCCATAAAACAATGGTCAAAAACCCCTACATAGTTATTAATCTTAATCAAAAACACCTTAGAATAGATCAGTTGTTTTATCCCTCTCTTAGGCAGCTTATCCTTCATCTTCTTGTTTTAAAGGAAAATGAGTGAGTACCCAACAAGCTCTGAATGGTTAATAGTGTATTCCATCATAGAATGGCCCCAAAAAATATCCTCAAATTATAGGGATCTGGACTTGTCTAATACCTCAATACATTATTGATAATATAAACCAAAATTGATGTCCTTACAATTCATTTTATCGTTCTTTCCAGCTGGCACCACTCAGCCTCACAACCTCAAACTAGAACCTTCTACCAAGAACGAATTTCCTTTCACAAAAACCACATTTGGAGTATGAAAGAAATTAATCATCCAATATATCCTTTCATTCCACTCCAATGATTCCTAGGGTTCTCTATTTCCACAAAATGAATTAGTGTTCTTCTTGATAAACTCTTGAACATTGTCCTTTATAGGACCTAGTTATGATTCTATAACTTGGTTAGGACTAGGACCTACTCCATGTTCCAATGTTTGGATATATTGTACCACATCTTCCACTAGTATCTATTATATTTGTGATGGATAAATCTCTCCACCCGCCTCCAATGGTTTCAAAGGAAAACTAGGGGGGGATCTTTCAAAAAACGAAAATAGTTTCAGAAAAACCCAACAATATGTCTATTCTGAATATTTGTAAAGATGAAAAAATACCAACATTCCATAATTTGAATCATATAAATTTCATTACAATAATATAATAACCAAACTATTTCACCTCCACATTCATTCCATATACAATATTCTTCATGTATGTATCACCTTGAGGATAGTAAAATAAAAATGCCCAACAACCTAGAGTGACTAAAGAACTGTCATGAGGTATGCTATCCAGGAACTCCACTCACAAGATGAAATTTATGCCTTGAAAATCATATCTTCTATATATCTAGATTTCCCCAAATATTATAACCCAAAAATAGAATAACCTCTTATTATACCAATTTTCTAGGAACCAAGTTGGAACACCATCCAACTGGGAACCCTACCCATTTTGTGGCCTGGCTTGAATGGTATTCCTAATCTCCATGGGCCAGAAAAAATTGACTGTGTATCAACAAAATACATATGAAACAATAGTACCCAATTAAAGAACCTAAACAAACAACAATAATTAATAAAAAAATTATATATTTATTACCACACATGGAATAACCATTTCTGGTTTTAGTAACAAGTTTAATAGAAACCAAAGTAGGATATAACAAAGAGTGGAATACTAATCTCTCTCAAAACCCACCATATGAAAAGAGAGGAATCATCCTAAATCCACCACCATAACACCTCAGATGGTAAAACATATAGCATCCCAAACCACCATCCCCAAACTCTTTTCCATTACATATTTCAAACATAACAAAGTCTTAACACACCTAATGGGGTTAGTAGGTTGTGGGAAAAATACCAATTGGATACCACCCAAGAAAGAGATGCAATTATATAAATATTATAAGATAAATAAGCATGCATGATTTAAAAAATATAGACTGTAAACAATTTTATGGAAAAACTTTACAATAGAAACATGCATTCTTTTAATGTAATGAAAAAATGTATTATATGCAGAGGGTAAGTGGGTTATCATCACAGAGCACTACATCACAACAAATTACTATAGGAATTTGATCTAGTGGCTATCGAGATAAATCATATCTCAATGGAATGTTTTATATTAACCAAATTGAGTAGTTTCCTCATGAATGATCCACTATAGAGGATTACATCCAAAATTATTCCAGTGTACAATCATCATATTTTTTAGTGTTGTATATGTCAATCCATCAAAGTGAAACTTGAACATTACCTATATTATTCACTAGTATAATAGTCTTATTCCATCCACCTAATCTCCCTGGATTCCCTTTGTGATAAAAATAAACTCCACAAGCATGATACACCATTACATTAAAAAAATTCCAAACAATTCAACCATTCTTTATAAATCAAAAATTCAACAACCAAACCCACTTTTTAATTTCAACGCACACTAAAGTAATTCTAAAATATGATTCAATTCACATTTACAATTTAATAAGTACATTAAAAATCCACAACAAGGGTTCACACATGAAATACAACAAATTTTAAATGGAAAAATCTCTCTCGAGATAAAAAATTTCAAAACCCCTTCAAAACACAATTCGCACCACAAACACAAATCATAGAATACTCATAATAACTTATGAAATAATTTCAAATTCATAAAATATTGTTTAAGCATGGAACCACCATCCTCGAATGAAGAAGCTCTCGTAATCTGATGAAATATATAAACTAATCCATAATCACAGCTTATAATGGAATTATCGATCATAAAACATCAATATTGAATCCTTAGAAACAATATTCAACCCTAAATAGGCCACTCATCATGCTGGACAAAAACTACCCAAATAAGAAGAAAGGAAACCCTATAATAGATGGATAAAACAAGGAAAAAACCATTTACATGAGGGTGACATCAATAATCCAATCCAAATTTCCCACAAAAATGGACCCAATGGATTATTGAAGAAGTACGGGGGAATTCCCAATGTTGTAAATCTTGAGTGCATAATATAATGTGTTTTTTGTATATTTCCATGGGTGTTGTTTATTAATTTCAAGATTTTTAAAGAAGTGTCATGTGAATGGCCTCCCCACACTATTTTCCAAACCATGTGCCAACCTTGTAGACCACACTATCCCAATATGAACCTACCACATGGTTACCACTTACATTATGATTTACTCTATGCAAGAAATTTTATATCTACTACCTCGAATTAGCATCCTTCCTTATGGTTTCCTAGGCGGGGGAACAATATTTCTACTAACCTTGTGCCAACCGTGCTCAACATTCTATTGACCCAATTTTACTCACTTTTCTCCAAAAAATAAATGGATTATCAGAGGAAAAAATAATGATAGAAAATAAAAAAAAACCTAAAATGAAACAATATATCCACACCAATAATTAGAACGGACAACGTGTACCCCGTAACAAATGGGATACCATCTAGACCATAACATCTCTTAATGTGGGGGATTTGGATTGAAAACCTAATCACATCCTTTTAGAGCAGTATATTCATATCTTAGATCATCTAAAAAAGGTGATTTTCGGTATGTCTACACCATCAGTCAATGTTCTCTGGCATTGTGGTGGAGATAGCCAATAAACATGGGAGTGAGGAGCTTTGTTGTGGGAGTAGTGAACTCACATGTTTTTATGGGGTGGTATAAGGGAATTAGCTGTCATGGTGGTGATTTTATGACACATGTTAGACCATTAGTACTTAAAATTTTGTGTTTTATTTTTTAATAATTTGGATTTTGAGTTCGCGAGTGATGAGGGGTAAGAAAAATTATTTTTAAGGGGGAATAGACTCAGAACACAACTTGCACAAAGTTTTGGTATTATTATGGCTAATCATATTAGTAGTGTTTTTTGAGACTTTGATATTTTTCATGGATGTTTATCATTTTTCAAATGATGAATATCCTAGAGGTAACTGTGTGGCTTCTTTTTTGGTGAGGTATTGGCATTCTCATGGTTGTCTTGTGGTTTTCATAAGCGTACATCAAATAATGATGTTTTTTAACACTGAAAATATTTTTTTTGATTTACCCAAAATCCCACTATATATTTTTAATACTCTTGGCCCAATGTTCCGATACACATTGGTTGAAACACCTCCCCATTTTATGGAAGATTACTATTCTCTATATTTCGTGGAATATCTTTGGGTCGATATTTTTTGGTCTTGAGGTAAATTCATATCTTCTTGGATTATTCTTCCTTTTCACCTCTTCATCAATGGTAACACATTTCCATGGATGTGTGTAACCCTATTTTTCGGGGGAGGAAATAACTTCCATTTTAGTGGGGTTTTAGTTTTATATTATTTGACATAGGTAAATGTGCTATTTTCCTAGATATTTTGGGTGCCTATCATTGAGGGCGATGAGTCAAGAACCAATTTTGCGGTTATTGTGTCTATTTTTGGGAATTTTCATGGTTTACCTTTATTTTCATTATAAAATTTGGTTTTTTGTTTCTTTAATGACCAATTATAAAATTTATGTTTGATTTTTATAGTATTATTGATGTGTTCTATGATTTTTTTATAAATATTGTGTACAATGTCAGTTTCCCAAATGGGGTATGTTATCAATGCACTGTAATCGTTTAATAAAATGGATCAAATAGATTTTTTATACTTCTGGATGATTTCAATAAAGTATTTTTAAATGGTTCCACCTTTTGAAATATTTATTCATTAAAAATAAAAAAAATTATAGTAAAATTTGTTTGTGAAACGGTTTATCATGTATTTCAATACTTTGTCATTTTTTGGCATTGAGTAGTGCAAGTGTAGAATAGGGTGTGAGTCAGGGGTTATAATAGGGACCGTAATAGCCTTTAGAGGTGACTATGATAGCCTCTAGAGACTTTTGTTGGGATACTATGAGAACATAAACATTTTGACCAATAGAAGAATTGGGATATTGGAGTTGGGATTTCAGAATACCAAGAGAGATTCCATTTTTTCATATCTAGGAAAACTAATTTTTCTAGACTAGAATGTAAAAACCACTTGGTTAGATCCCTTGGCGTCCTTAATCATGATAGAATTGATTTATATTATTAGTTAATTTTAATAATTCCATTTCAATATGATATCAGGTGTCGAATGAACATTTTCATTTCCATATTTATATGATGATGATGTTTATTCCCACCCTTGTTATTCTATGTTGAATACAGTGAGAATTTTGGTCTGTTTATCCTCGCATCCATATTTGATCTATTCTATGAATTTTTTTAAAAGAACACATTTTGTATTGAAAATTAACTAAAGGTATTTACAAGACTTTTTAAAGGATAAATTCATTCAAAGTGGTTATGTTTTTTAAAAATTCATTTCCAAACTTGTTGATTAGTTTTCTTTTTATTAAAAATAGAATTAGATTCTTAGTAACGTCCTGCTATCATTTAACTCTCACACTAAACATTAATTTTGGAAAATAAATAATTTTTATTATTTCACATAGGTATGTTAAAAGAAACCATGTATATGGGTGGATAATTTTGATTATCGACATGTACTGTTTTGCAGGAGGAGACCTAGAATCAAAGGGAATGTCTCATATTGATACTTTTTTTGATTTTATACCCACTAGGATGCATGTGTTTTTATTTTTTGCATGTTTCAACTTTCTTTTTAGTTTTTAAATTAATGTTTTACATTCCTTGTGTATGTATTTTTTATGGTATTTTATGTGTATGATGTCATTATTTCTCATGGTATCTACCCCTCATTTTATTCATGTGTTTGTATGAATAATTTATCTTCACTATGATAATATTATTATGTCCATACCATTTCATGGATGGGTCGGGTAGATTTATCATGGAATACATAATTCCAATGATGATGTTCAATTTTATCAAATCCTTTCCCTGGTCTATGGAGATTAAGAATGCACTTTATGCCATTCATCATATCGGCTTAAGAGATAGGTCATGTTTACCCTAGTGAATTCATTATAAACAAGATGACATCCATGAACTCATTAAAATATAATTCCATCATTAAATAATGGTGACTATTGTGTTTTAATGTTCTATACATTATGAAATAGATATTTTTTTTATTTCAATTATTGTTACTATTTCAAAAACAATCATATTGATTAAATTAAATGTTGAAAATAGTAATAATTTTTTCATAATCAACACATCTACAAATTATATGTCACAATAAAAATGATCATGATAATTATAGTTGGATATTTAACTGAACAATATCTTGTATCACATAATTTTTAACACAATGAATATCTCTATTGCATCATGATAAAAACATTACATGGTAACCGTCTCATGGATTTTTCTATTATTTAGTGTATATTATATATAGTAACTTACATTCATCATATCATAATTGAGATTATAATCCAATTCTTGGATTTTCTGTAAATATTTTTAACTTCACTAGATATAATTTTCTTATAAACTATCTGAAATTTTGGATAAATAATTTATAAAAAAATTAATCCTTATTCTCGGGATAACTACGCAACCTTATAGGCCTTGTATCACTAAATGAATTATAAATTCCTTAATCTATAATTATAAAAAATAGAGGCCTCTATAAAAATATCACTTCTATTCAGTAAATAAGTATCCTAGTATTATCATGATCACAAAAACTAATATATATATAAATATATCTGAATGTAACAACCAAAATTTTAACTATATAAATTTTGAATATACTTATATAATATATTAGAATTTTATATTGAGTGATCACTAGAGATAGAACTTGTTAGATTAGCATAAACCAAATAGTATGATTATGATTCCATTAAATAACCTTTTAATATTGATGAAATGAATATTATTTCATTCATACAAATTTTTGAAAATAACATAGGACAATAAACTATGAATGTCCATGAATTTCTATATTATAATTCAACCTGGTGTTTAAATATCGTACCTAACATATTGGTAAAAAAATCTTATATTTGTTAATATCGAGTAATGGAACGATAGAAAACACACACAACCACCCCTAATTAGACTTTTATCATGGTTGTAATAAAAAAATTAATCATATTTTGAAGAATCACATAATATGTTTCATACAAAACATAAGCAATGGGGATTCTTTTGAAGCAAAAACTCATATTTTTATCAATGATTTTATGATGTTCTATATGATATACTTTGGTGTGTAATAGAAGAAAATAAGTCTTTAATTAATATCTAATGCAGGTACTCTCTATAATATATAATATTATACTCATGAAAATCATAACAGTTCATCACAACGTATAACAATACTAGGTAATAATTGTATAAGGATAACTAAAAGTTAAAATTTGTGTGATTTTATCATAATTTTGTAATTTTATAATAAAAATCACAAATAAATGAATTGAAAATAGATATATCGTTATACTATAAAATAATAATAAATTTATATTTAAAATAATGATCACATGAAGACCCCCAAGTATCTAATACATTGATAAATTATATGAACCTTTTGGTTATACTATTAAAAAAAATCCACTATATGTTAGACCTTCAACAATACATCCACATAAAATATATTTCAATTACACCAATCATCATTTTCTAAAATATTATGATTTTTTAAAATCATCTATTATGTCTTTTGGTTACACTCTGGTTCATTTGTTCAAGAAATTCCTCAATATTTGTTATAGAAAATCAGAAATTATAACATAATTTTCAAAACCTACTAGTTTCTAGTGAATAATTTATTGATAAAAATTGATTTATTTTCAGTATATTATGTATTCATGTACTCTTCTTATATTTTATTTCATACGTAGTGGGTTTTTGGAACTCTTCTATTAGATATATCAACCATAGAGGAAAATAACAAAAAAATCCAAATTTAGATCCCATATAATCCTTATCAATTTTAAAACTATCATTAGTGTAAACCCATAGAATAAGATATTCATTAATTCTAGATACCATGACCATATTTTTATTTTTCACAATTACTTATGGATATTGTTCATATAAATCTAGTTACTCTTAAAAGTATTGGATTGGTATATTCTTCTAATTCTCAAACCATGTTATATATTAGAGAAATTACACAACATGTATTACATAAAAGATCTTGTACTAGATATATATGATATAATATCCATTTTTCATTTTAATAATATATATATATTCCTTGAGACATTAAAAGACTATTTTCAGGTGATAATGTGAAATACCCCTTCTTCAATTTATCTATTAAATACCTCATAAGTGATTACAAGTATTTTATTTATTACTCTTTATATGAATCCACTTAATTTTATATATATAAATATTTATTTATTGATTATAATCCTCTTCACCCTTTTATTTCTTTAATGAAAATTTCATTTCATAATATTATATAATAATGATATTAAGAATCATTTCATATGAGAAATATCTAATCCCTTTATAAAACTATATATACGTAAGAAGTACATATAAAAAATTTATATAATCACGAATTATCATAATTAATGGTTAAATAGATTTTTTTTAATTTCATTATCATATCTTGTGATTCAACTCCATGATGTTTCATTCAATGAATAAATGGATTTTTACAAATTAAAATCACTATAAGTAATATTATTCACATAAAAACCATTATGAAATATTATAAAACTTAATGTATATAAAATATCTTAGAGAATTTAGTTTTCAAAACCATATTTTATATTTAATTTCACAATTAGCTTTTATGGGAAGCAATAAAAAAACAACAATATCATCATAACTGATGAAAAGGAAACATTACTATCAATTACATAAATTTATTTATAATATTTATCAATAATTAATACTTTATATATATATATATCATATAGTCAATTTTAGTTTTCTCCTAGAAAAAATATGTGGACATAATTTTTCTCATCCCGTAATGTGTAACATTAATGATACATACATTGTTATTATAAAATTATTGGGTCTTAGATCTCATGGACTCAAACGAATTCTCAAAATAACAATTTTAAATGGAATCATGGTAACTAACATTTCCAACACCAAAAAAATTAAATCAATATCATTTTCTATATATATATATATATATTTTAAGCTTCATATTTATTCTTTTAAACATTTGTGGTTCATGTGTTATATTAATTAGTTCTATTTCCACCATCAATTATGGAACCAAATAAAATATAATCTTAATAAAAACTATTGGTCCCAAAATTCACTAATTTCATCTCCTATGCTACAAATACCTCAAAAAATATGATCCTTCACAAGGAAAACCACACACCAAGCCACAATAATTTTGTGATTTATGGGATTATGAAATTAAGGTCACACAATATTTTTTGAATAACATATAAAAATGAACTTATTTTATTTAGATCGTTGTTTGTTATAATATATGTTTAATATAAATTCATCAAAACCCGACATTATAATATATTATTCATTTGGATTCCATTACTTATATGTTAGATATTGTGTCTTCCTAGATACCATATGTTGAAACAAAATTAAAATAAATGATATTTCTTCTAGATAATATCTCTATAATGATATAGAAATGTTACACTAACTAAGAACATATCAATTCATGTCTGAAATATTTGTTAATTACATCATAAAACTATAATTTTCTATTGTGTTTATAAGGGAGTGATTTTTGAAACAATTTGACAATATTATAGATGTTATATATTGTCCTGGTTCAAGTATTTACTACCTTGATCAAATTATAGAATCATAATACATTGTAAATATTATTTTGTAGTTAAATTTTTAAACTATTTTTGACTTTTCAATGGCTTCAATATTATTATTCATCAAAAACATATGTATTCAAACTAAGTACTTTATTAAAGGATAAAAATTAACAATAATCACTAATTTAGTTTTTACACAATAATTTACATACCTCCAATAGTATAAAAACAAAAAGTCTGATATCCCCCTACCAGTTATGCTAAATGGTAATTTGTTCATTTTACTAAATAAGTAATATTCATTACTTTCAAGTGATTCTCGATCAAATTATTTCTATAATATATCACTCTGATGACATTGAATGTGTTTCCAAATTATATGCCTATGCTGAAACTGTTAAAGATATCTGATGTTAGAATCTAAAACATCATCCATTGTTTCAACTAATGATATTTTTGAGTTTATAAAATAATATTTTAACATTTTATTCTTCTCTAGTTAAAATTTTTAAGAAGTAGGTTTTATGTGATAATGATTCTGGGTACTAATGGAAAATTATTTTAGTGGATTCTTCCCTTATGGTGTCTATAATACTGGTACTGATGAGCCAGTGTACTCCATCATAATAATGGTGGAGTATCTATTGGTTTAGAGCTTTTTAAAGACCCAAAGAACACATGATATTTATTTAGGAAATAAATATTTCCTTTCTGTGAAAATTTATATAAGGAGGCCAGTCAATGAACATAGGTTGGGGTCCACTCGCTCACAGGTGTACTATGGCTAGGGGTTTATTTAATCCACCCATCAATAATTTATTCCCACTGGGTTTCTACCATATTTAATAAAAATTATAACATCAAATACCATATTTGAAATTTATTAGATTCTATTTAATCTCATGAATTCACATATACATAACCCATTAGTTCATCAAAGTTGGAATGATCAGGTGTTGCTATAATAGTGTGTATTCTCAATATCTTCTCCAAATTCCACTTATTCATTGAGAGTGGTGCATGGATCTATAATTTATATATATTTCCTGTACTTATTTGATGTCAAATGATTTATTTTGTTATATATCATTTAAGGATATATAACTAATTGATGGTGTCCCTTGAACAGATTGCGATCCACCATCGATTGGTGGTGTTTTTGTTATTTTTTGATGAGTCATATTCCAATTATTATTATTTATGGGGGATTGATGATAAAAATAAATAATGTATATAACCCTTTGTTAAAAATATCATAATTGATATTATAACATTCCATTTGATTGGCCCTAAATTCCTAATGATCATTGGACGTTTTCAGATAAATTTTCTTTGTTTTATTTTCATGGGATATTTTTCATGACTATTATATTGGATTTATTTAATGTGTATGTATTTTTGGGGGATCAGTATACATATAAAATAACCAATATTTTCTTTTATATTTCATTTGGAACTCATGATTCATTTTTGAATCGACAATAGATTTGGTGAATTAGTGTCTTATCCTTCGATATATCTCAAAACCCAATTCTATGAAAAAATATTTGAAGAATTTAATTATAGAAAAATATTTTCGACATGGAATATTATTGGGAATATATTTTTTAAAACATATTCTTGATGAAGTATAATGCACAATTGGTACCCTTGACATGTCAGTCAGTTCTCCATGGGTGTGAAACATGGTTTGAGCTTCAATCCATTGATGAGATTTGGGTACGTCCTCAAAAAATATTAAGTATTAAGTTCCTTACCATGTAAATGTCTTCTATATGATGGTTTTCATGATATAATTTTGTTTAAGGATATTATTTATACGATTTTGAGTTTGATCAAATGTGTTCATTTTTGGGTTTTATTTCTCACTATGGATATTCGATGTTAGGCCTCTATATGTTTTACCTTGCTGCCATTGGATGTAACTAATGTATGTTGTGTTTTTTTGTTTGATGTAGATATTTTTTAGGTGGGAAAATAATGGTTCAGTTTCCCTAATAGATGAGTATGTTTAGAGTTTTTTAATGACATGATGATAGGACTGGGCTAGATGATGGGGTATGATAGCCTAATGTGGCTTGACCAAGAAGAATGATGATCTTATGAGATCATATCCATTAGGAAAATAGGGGAATTATAGTCTATGTGACTTCATCTGAGTGACAAAAATATAGACTGACAACCTAAAATGGCATGACCCAGAGGCATCAGGATTATATAAGTATTGCGTACCCTTAAGGCTCACTCATTTACATGTAACATTTCCATGAGCACTCAGATTTTCATCCAACATAGATATGATGCCAATAATGTTGGGGATCATTTTAGTTTGGTTAGAAAATGATTTATTGTTATGGTACGTTTTCTAATGTTCACTTTAATATATTATAATTATATTCACTATTATGAATGTGCACTTGTGTTGAGGATAGATAAGTGATGCCTTATTGGGTTTACACTCGCCACCTACAATGGGATATTGGTGTGTGTGCATAATAAATGTATAGGGATCAAGGAAAGGGTAAGGGGATTGTGGAAAATAGTTTAGCTGTAGAGCATTGATCGTTTAGTGGTACTGGGATGGACTCTGAAGATCAACCATAAGGGTTTGTTTAACTCTTTATGCACACATTTTCTATGATTTCATTTTCCACATCGGAAGCCTGGTTTTTATAATGATTTATCTATTTGAAATTTATTCCATGTGATATTTCATTATTATTTATTATTTTAATATTTTATAACTATGAATAAATTTAAATATTAATTTATTTTTTCCTCACGGATGTGACATAGAGGTTATTGTCTCCCAATTAACGGTGTTCGGATCCTCCATTCTAGTTGGTAGCCTCTTTCTAATTTAAAGGCACACAAAGGATCTTGTTGGACTTTGGATCAAACCTAGTGGTTTTGGTTTAGTCTATCGAAAATCATATAACAAATATAGGGTTTATATGGCTCTTGTAGGGTATTTTTTTTTGTCCCTAGCTAACTCATGTGTAACAAACCTCTGAGATAACATTAATGTGATTTTGTTACTTTTCATTGGGATTTGTCTGTGTTTTTTCATCATGAATTTGAATGTTGGATGAAATTACATTTATATACATATTCGGTACTTTATAATAGTTCCTTAATTTAATTCAATGATTTTTATATCTATTACATATAGAACAATGTTCATGATTTGAGTGATATATCTATTTTACATGTGGTTGTGATACCTAAGAGGGAATAAATTTGATTAAATTGAGTATACTATTATGTCTCTCCTATATATATATATATGTGTGTGTGTGTGTGTGTGTGTTTGTTTGACTAATATTTAAGGAGGGAGACCATATATAGCACTTTGTTGTAAATTCAATGCGTTATGTGTAATATCCATAGAGAACCTTTGTGTGGTCCCATAACAGGATCAGAATCAATTATGAACTAATCTCATAAATTTTCTAAACTCATTACTTCAATTTTTTTCAAAATTCCAACAAGGATACTCATGATAGGAATTTCATGAACCGACTCGGCGAGGTGTGATGTGTGATAACCCCAATCTCACCAACAATATGCTAGGAGTTGGCCACTAGTACCCTGTAGGCATATCTCACAAATGTAATTAATTACACCAAATTACCAATACACATGACTACATCTCCAATCCCACATAATGATGATATGTAAAATGTTTTAAAAAATGCACACATACATATATGATCCCGCAATAGAGTACGATAGAAATGTACAAAAATCTGAAAAGGGTCAAAAAACAACCCTAACCAAAATATGTAATTATTCCATCCTACTCCAAGTGAGTGGACATAGTCAAAGGTATTTTCATGGTAAAAACCATAGTATAATAGATCTAGCTATTCTCCACCCACTCATTATCCTCCTAGGATGCCATCAAAATGGAAATCGTCTACGTAAGTCATGACATGGGTCGGAAAATTCCTTTTATGGGTGACTGTAACAATACTTGGTTGGACACCCTAAAACACTAAACATGAATCCCCAAGTATATTCATATCAATAAAAGAGATATATATATAAATTTAGAGTAGATACACCCAATTATAATCAGGAATGAACCAATTTCACCACACAGTCATAACCAAATATCATCCACGCAATTCTACTTGATGAAAAGATTGTATTGGGATAATAGAAACCACAATCCTTTTTATCATTGATGTCACTAGATGAAGATGTATAGATCATCGATCCCCACCTTATAAATATTACTACTCTATGAATACCCTAATTATCAAATAGGGTGTTACGTCTCGAATGATTGGGGGACACCATGAACCAAATATGGATAAACCCCCTACATAGGAGATCAATTTTGGATGATACCTCAAACCCTTCCAATATAGACTACAAGATGGAGGATAAATTCCCTTCTCAGTGAGGTAATTTTGATTCGAAAAAACCCACATAGGGTACAAATTTGATAGATAATCACACACTAATCTCACAGAGGGACACTACAACACTATATGATACTCATCCTTTGTATGTGATAACAATCCTATGATATAGATGCAATGCCACAATGTACAATAATTGGAAATAATTAAGTGTACATAACCAACATTTATTGTTCTAAACTAAAAAATATTAATATCTAATATTAATTTGGAATATGGTACACATTGTTTCCTTGGGGGTACATGGCATGCCTGGTTATCCCCATGTCTTCCCATGAGGAAAATACTCACAGGACATGTAAGTATCTATATACATGGAGTGTTTATAATGTACATGGTGTGTAGAGACACATGATATCCTATCTGTGTTGCTTGTCTATGTCCAAGTATGGTGGTCTTGTCTATATACCATCCAGTGTCGGGTAACCCATGTTTGTGTCAAACTACATGGCATGTCATATGGCCATGTACATTTTCATGTGGCCCTATACTCTATGGAGAACACGATGAACCTCACAATAAGTGGTCACATAGTGTCTGACTGATTCACAATCACTACGATACTTAACTTCGGCCGAATCCATAGCGCTACAGCCATGGGGTCCCACACAACGTGTAATGTTGTATTATATGTTTCATTTCTCGTGATTTCAATATAATATTTTTCTATGTTTGGTAAGTCACCAATTTTTTCACCCTTGCTAGGAACTATATATCGAGGATCAAATGGGAGTCTAGTCACCAAATCCTTGGATTCTAGGCTCCTAATACAATCAGAAATTGATACATCATGAAATATGTAACCAGTGGTTAAACCCATGATGAAGAGGAACATAAAATATGCTTGTTCAACTCCCAGTAATCTACTTCCATTGCCACTCCTCGACTGAACCATTTATCATGAATGAAACTGGAATTATCAATCTGTTTTGCTAAATTATGGTTTTCCAATGAACAAATACCATGTATTCATCAAACAATGAGACCAAACAAAATTACAGCATTTAACATGAGAAGAATGGAGGTAGGTAATAATAAATGTAAAATATGAGGAACAAAAAATGAATGTTGTTCATTGGGCCTTTATTTATTATCATAGAAAATGACAAATAAAGAGGGAAAATCAATAAATAAAAATAATTATTCCATCTAATTAAACCTACTGATTATATTAATATTAAATCTATTTTTGGAATTGATCTACATTTGTCCCCAATTAAGAAATACAGTGTAAATGACGATGAAAAAAATGACTATTGTTTGGATCAACTGTTGAAAAAGAAATGTTGTGTTGTAGTCATTGATGAGATCCTCCTACAAAGTTAGTGAAATGATCCATGATCTAATCTCAATCCATTATCAAATACCAAGAACATTATCCTTCAATGGATCCTTGGTATCCAGTGTTCAGCATCCAAACATGACAAAAAAAAAATCCAAACACTTATAAGAGAAAAATAGTCAATTCATTGATATAAACAAATATTTAATTTATTTCATTCATTTATTCCTATTATGAATTTTCACAAACCTCACGTGTTGAAAAAAGTTTTCATAACACCTATGGTTAATCCATCATTATAAAATAAAATTTCCCACATATTTTCAACACATGACCCCCCATTTGGGAGTTATTCTACTTATTTAAGAAACATGCTCACACATGTTATTTTATATATTTAATATTTTCAAACATTTATTCTATCAGATCAGGCCACATAAACATAAACCTTCTTGGTTGTAGCTATCAAAAATAATCCATATAATATCTGAGAATAATACATGGAAAATACTATACATTATATTCTCCCTACATTAGAGATTTTCACCAAGAAAATAGATAGATGTTGTTTCTAAGATCACATCTAGGTCTCATATTCCAAGTGGTTATCTTGATTATTACCATTCTACAACCAGAAACACACAATGAAAATAAATTTCCCATAAAAGATCTTGTTATGATGGTCATCGATCTTCTCTAGGTACTATGAAAGGTCAGTTTCTTCTTGAATATCATGATCACCCAGTTAATACCATGCAATTGGATTTTGAATGTATCTAATCATTGGAGAATTCATTCATACATCGTATACCCGATCCAACTATAGTGGAAGTGCTATGTGGTATTCTCCCTCTCTATCTCTACATTGTATCCGTAAAGGACCAATAAATCTCATATAGATCATGTATTCAGGTAAAAATCTCCATAATCTACATCAAATATAATCTCTTAGGAATATATTGTCTCACTCCATTAACTCTAATGGTCTCTTTATTCAGACCGCATAAGAATTATTATGGATATCTGTAGTCTTCATCAACTCCTAGATGATCTTCACCTTCCTTGTAATAGCTTACACCAAATCCAGGCCCATAATTGTTGACTCCCCTTGGTCATTCCAACAAAGTTGTGACCTACAGGGTCTCTTATAGAATAACATGAATGGTTACTTAACAATGGTGGAATGTTGATAATTTATGTATGCAAACTCTAATATGTTTTGGTGATCATCTCAACTATGACCAATGAAACACATGAAATCCAGATGCATATCCTCCAAGACAAATGTTTTCTTTTATATCTGGTTATCATTCTTTTGGTGAAACAAAATGATCAAGTGAAATTGATTCTTGAAGGCTTCCTATAATCATGTACATAATCTATATGTTAATTAATAATCATTTTTATAGATGATCATTTAGGGAAATACATGGATTCATACTATATCTATCATGTAGAGGCATCCCTAGACCTATACTAAACTCTCTTATCGAATAGCTGGGAATTGGTATGACATGATGAGTTATTCTATGATCACCCTGATAGTATCATATCCCCTATATGTATATGGTAATTCTATAATTAATTACATGGATATATATTACCACTTACATGCTAGAATCTCATGTGGATGAGTTGAACCTGATGGAACATTGTTCTCTACCTCCACCTACTGATAAGTAATGCATTGGGAGACAAATTATACAACTCTAATCACCATACCTATCCACCAAAACTATCATCATATGTCCCAATACATAATTTTCTCACTTGGATGTACATCCAAAGGGGATGTATGAAACTTCCACAACACCTCCTCTAATAATTTCAATGGAACCATCTTCTACCCTAAAAAATGGTTAGTCATTTAGCACCTTTAAAATATCCATCAGGAGCATGTTTAGTGGATATTTGCATACATTATATATCACAATTGAAATATCCATAATGATCATCCCTAGAACTTTGTAATTTTTATGGGGTAACAACTATCGAAAAATGATATGAAACATTGTTCTTGTAGAGAGAGTAAAACATCAATGAGGATAACCGCTCTGATTCCCCAACCAATAACTAAGAAAAAATCACATGATGATAGAATATATCATCACATTCCCCTTCACAGTAGTTTAGAAAATCTATAAAAAATAGTTATAGAGGAACTCCATCATTCAACTACATCTCACGATAAGATCCTTCTTTGAGAATATACACTAGAGACATTTTTGGTTGATGTAAACAACAAATCACTCTCCCATCAGGTAGTGTCATCACATCATCAATGAGTAGTTTGCTGCTGATAACTCAATGTCATAGGTCACATATTTATTATCTTGTGGTATCATCTGGCATGAATGATTTACTATAACTACAAACCTCAACTTCATAACGCAACCATGTATGACCCATGATGCATCGCATTACACTACATTGACAACACCTTCCTTTGGAAGTCACATGATGGGACATGTTTTCAATCTCGGACAAATATATTAATAGAACTACATCAATAATGTTTTCCACATGAAGGGATATTCTTTTGGTTCATAGCTGTTAGTGTTGAATCCACTCTAGAGGAGATGGGTAATAACCTATGATATATAACATTCCAACTCAAGGAAACATCATACCTTTGTAACACTGTAGGGAGGCTACAATGAAATAACTACCTCAAACATTGTTGGATAAACTAAAACCCAAGCCTATGTGATGATGTTTCCTAGCATATGGTCCCATCGAATCCAAAACTAAATCTTCAAGAGATTCCCATAATTATGGTTCACACATAGTGTTTGTAAGACTGTCCTCAAGTGTCTTGTGTGCTCATCCTAGGATGTTGAATATACTAGGATATCTTCGATGAATACCACCATGAACCAATTTTTTAGAGGATGAATGTTCTTATTCACGAGTCCCATGAATATTTATTGGGAATTTTTCACACCAAAAAACATAACCAATTTTTCATGGTTATTGTAGGGACATATAAATAAACTCTTAATTATATCCTCATCTTGTAATCATGTATGGTGATATCCTGATCTGAGGTAAACATTGAGAACCATCACACACCTCTCAAATGATTAAATAGGTCATAGATCATTGATAATGGATACTTATTCTTTAGGGTCACCTAATTTTGTGTTGAAAATCCAAACATAACCTCAAGATATCATCATTCTTTGAAGATCAATGCTAGGACTACCCAAGAAGTGAAATTTGGTCTCACATATCCCTTCTCCTAGAAGTCCTCCAACTTCACCCTCAGATATCAATACTCTATGGGAGCTATCCAATATTCATTTGTTGATAGCAATGTCTTCCATTGTTGAATTTAAATGAAGAATTCTATATCCTGATGGATAGATAAACATGGTACATCCTTGAGAAATAAGTCCTCAAACACTATCACTATTATAAGTAACTGAAACCCCAAGAATTCATTTCATGAAGTTTCATGTATGATATATAGTGAGTAATCATCCACACTCTCCTATGGTTGATCTCATCCAATTCTGTCAAGAATTCCTTTTATCCCACAATTTCAGAACTCGCTCTATTACTACAGACACACCACAACCTCTAACTAATATTGTAATTAATGGATTGAATTATGGATATCCATTCCATTAATAATAATACATCATAATGAATCATTTCTTCTGTAAAGATATCCCATACAATAATATCACTACCATGTGTGAGAATACACTGACAACATAAGTACATAGTCACTATGTCACCGCTTATTAGAGTCTTCGACTACATGGTTCATGCTAATGGATCGACCAGAATCATGTTATATCAAACCATAAAAGTGAAAAGGAAGAAATTATTAGTACCTAGGTCTATAAATAATGTTTCTAAAGTAGAAAAGTCATGGATCGTGCATTGTATCATCCATGGTTATGTTGGTTCATAGGCCTCCATAGCCTGCAATTAGAGTCATCGCTACCCACCAGCATCTGGATCCTAGTGTGGACTACCTGGGGTGGTGGTGGTACTTGATAAAACACATGACCACCTCATGCCACACTATCAACCCCTCCTCGAAGCCCTCCATCCTGTAGAGAATAATGATACATCTTATATCTCTATATCGATAGACCCTCAACTCTCTCCTGATCATTTGTACAATGGGTCAGACTATCTCAACCAAGATGTCCTCGACCATCATAGAAGAAACATCTCCTATCCCTCAGCTGATTCGAGCCACATTGAGAGCCCTGAATAGTTAGCCTTGATTTTTGGGATCACATACTGAAGGATCTAATATGATTGGATCCATGTGACTGCTATTAGTTTCCTGCTACAAAGGTCCCAATGATAGGGTTCCCACTATAATGTCCTAATACTGGACTCTTCCCTTCAATAAATCTCCCCAACACCAAGGCTCACTGAGTAACACCACCATCATTGGAAAATATAAGGGATTCCACTGAAGACCTAATGTCTCAGTGCAAGGCCTTATCAAAGCTTCAATACCTAAAGATCTAGCCCCACACCTTACTCATCAAGTAATGTGAGATACCATTAAACCTCACTATGTACTCATCTGCAGTCATAATATCCTTCTATAGAAGTAAAACACCTTGTATTTTTATAAATTTCAACACTACCAGATAGATCACCTCCAAAAAGTGATACTCAATTTGTGACTGGGATATAGTTTTCTCATCATGTGACTGGGTCACCATTCTCTACCATCACTCAAAAGACCCCTGATGAATACTGGCTATGAGTAACGCCATCAAATTAGAAAGAATCCTCCGTGGAAAAAATCAAAGTTACTACATATGTCCAGTCCTTAGCAACTAAAGGGTTAGTTGAACCCTAAAAGCAAGAAGGTCACTACCTCTGAAATTTGTGGATGACATTTCACCTTCATGCATGATCACCAAAAAATTAATGTGCTAGAAAATACTTAACGGGGGTGGTATAGATATTCAACCACCCATAGGTTCATTATCTCGTATATTACCCAATACCGATGCCTCATAACTAGAAATATCATCTTCAAGAACAAGAAATGGAATCCTAATTGGATATCTATGGGGATTAATCTTGAAGAATATAAAATCTAATATATTTAAAAGAGTATATCTCGGGATCTCACATAGGAATGACATGGAAAACATAACCATTCATATATGATGCATGAATATATTGTTTCTTCAACTATAGTCTCATAATATGAGTTGAAATGCATGTGAATATAATACTTCTATATGGATAAATCATCATCCATAACAACAATGGAATCTAAATCCTGCATACCAAAATAGAAACACTAATCAGTTTTTCTGAAAACCTAACTCAGTGAATCCATTCCTATGGTAGAAGCGGAAACATTGATCTGACTCTATCATAACCAAACTAACTAAGGTCTGACCCATTAATAGCCAAATCCCACCTAAAATAAGACTATAGATGGAAACCTGTGCTGACTATGCACATACCAAAAATGGGAGGCATTATCTAAAAGTACATGTACACACCTACACATCTCATATCTCACAAAATTCTTAAATTTAAAACAACTGAAATGGTGCATGAATAAATCTATGATATTATGACAGAGTATATAAATAAATTACTAAATGGAAAAAAATGTGGCCATATACAAGGTTAAAAAAATATATAATGAATAAAACTTGTTTTAAGGGATAGGACTAAGACAAATACAAGCTATTGATAAAAACATCTATCTACAAAGCTCTAGGTATGCTCCACCCGCTCCCTGTCCTTCCAAGACATTGTCAAACAGTCCATCATATTCATTAGACATGGAACCTGTGGGAAATGCTTATGTAGGGGTTATTAAAAAAACACTTAGTAGTACACACAAAAAATACTAAAAATTTTGAATAAATTATTTCCATATCAGTACAAGATATACTAGTCAACATGTTATAGTGGAACTTAGACATACTTCAGAAATACACCGCGACACCTTGTCGTAATAACTTACTGTCAGCCACATGAATCTGTTCAATGAAAAGCTCATTCTAGGAGAATATTCTCCATGATTCATGCTATCATTATAGAGACTCAAAGAATATGTATATATCAATGGGGCTCATTCATTAAATATAATTTGTCTAAGAAGAGCTTGTTACATACATAGGGGTTATTCCCATAACTATAGGGGGACCCCAAAAACCAAATTTGGATCAACCCTCTACATAGGGGATCATATGTCGATGATACATGAAACCCCACTGATATGGCCTTTCATATAGAGGAACGAATCCCTACATAGGGAATTCCAAAAAATTAATAAAAACCCCGAAAACAGAACAAATGTGAAAGAATATTTAATATCAGTTTCATGGAGGGACATAGAAACTCTTTCCGAGACTTGGCTTCTATATGGGTTCATAATCATATAATATGGATGTAATGAAACTATATACCCATGACGGAATGGATTAAGAGAACATAATCAATCTATAATGATCGAAAATATAATGATAAATTGCTAAAAACTATTTAAGGGGTACACAGTGTGTCCCAAGGGGTACATGGTGTGTCAATCTATCCCCACATCTGGTCATGTCACAATCCTAACATGACAAGAAGGTCTCTATATAAGTGATTTATATTTTAATTTAAAGGTGTTTCGATACACATAGTATCCTACCCATGTCTTCATTTTGTGTTTGTATTATTTCCATGTCCATGTACTGACCAATGTACGCCAAAATATTTCCATGTACAAGCCCATAATAAGCCAACTGACTGTGTACTTCAACTCATGTCTATGTACTCTCCAAAGTTCATGTTGAGACTCACTAATGGGTAACATGGTGTGTGATACTTAAAATTGGTCAAAAACCTGGTGAAACAACCATGGAGACCCATAATGTGTGTAATGTTGGATTAGAAGCCATGGTCCTTTGAATTTCTAGATATTCTTTCACTAAATCCTATAATTTTTCAGATCATGTATACTAGCTGGAACGAGTATATTGACGTTTGACATGGCCTATAGTCACTATATTTCTGGATTTCAGGCTCTTAATCTACTTATAAAATGATCTATTTAGTATAATATCATCATTCATCAAAATTGGGATGAAAATGAACCAAAAATACATCTATTCCACTCCTAATAATCCACCACCATCATCATGCCTTGACCACACCATCAATCATGAACTATACCCACATTTTCAATCTATTACACAGAATAATTTTAGTGCAATGATCGAATATCGAGTATTCTTTCAACCATGGGCCAAATGAAGATGCACATGATGAATGTGTATAGAAAAAAAAGGATAAAACCATAAACCATAAAATGCAAGGAATGGACCTCAACCATTGTACAGTTTTCCTAGGTTCATTATTATAGAAGAACAAAAATTAATGGGGATAGATCAATGAACAAAGACAATAATTCCATCAAATATAACCTACCAATGATGGATGTATCAATTTTGTTTGTATATGATATATGTCTTCATCCGAGATTATGAAATGGGTTTGAAATAACAATTAAAAACATCCGACTTAGACTTTTGATCAATCGTCTATGAAGAATGGTTGCATTGATGTTATTAACCGATCCTGATATATTGTAATCCACAAATAACATTCTCCTCCACTAAATTCGTGGTCTCCATGTTTCATCGGGAAACCTTGAGAAATATTCCATAACCACACATTTATATGAAAATAAATCTCCATAAAAAATAAATTTATTATTAAATTTATTCCATTCAATTACACATGTGATGTATTTTTCACAGGTGGACCATGCATATAAAGGATATGTCATTCCTGGGATAAAACACACATTATAAATTCAAATGTTCCCTCATATTTCTGATCTGAGCCCCCATTCAAGAGTTATTTCACATTTTTAGATAAATTATGTGAACATGATATTTTATATATTTATGAATTTTCAAGAACATTCTGTAGGCACACAAGGCCTCATAATCCCATGTCATCCCAACAACTACACTAAAAAATAATACATATAATTTCACAAATTAATTTATGTAAAATATGAGACATTGTAGGACCACTTGGTGGATCATAAAAGAGTTATTATATATGGGATAATGTTCTATATCTACCATCAGTCATGGGGGATAATTCTGAACACTATCTATAGTGGTTAATATGGAAGCACACCATCCACCAAGTGATTAATGCTCAGTCCCAATCCATGGAGGGATGTTTACAATACCATGGTTTAATATTATCATGACTTTTATCTCCATCATCCTCTATACTTCAATTTCATTATAGAACCTTTGGTTACTTAAACCAGGATATGTATCATCATTGGTATCATTAACTGGATAGATACTTGCGACCATTATGCTTCAAAGAACTGTTAGATATTTGTGCGATGTTATAAATAATATTGAATGGTGTGAGGGACTCACATGTTTGACATTCATAAACAATTTATTCAATTAGATCTTCCCAATAATGATGAAGATAAACTGAAAACATGTGTTCACAGAGCACATTTAGGGGAAATTTAGTGTGTCTTATTACTTTTCATGTTTCACAAAGTATATATGCTTTTATATTCATATAGATAGGGATGATGCATGGAAATATAGGATGTTTGAGATCAATATTTTACTTGTGCTGAGATTTCAAGAAATGAAATTTGACTTGAAAAATATTATTAGGTTATTTTTTAGTGAATGATGTTTTATATGGTTATTAAATATGATGGAGTTGTTAATATATTTATAGTAATTATTTGACATCTTATTGAAACTTCAACTGGTAGGAATTTGAATGTCAAATAATCACATCTATCTAGTTGTAGGAACCCTTATATAATCAGAGACACTTTAGAACTTTCTATAGGGGAAGGAGGTCCATAGTTCATTACCTATGGAAAATTGGGGTATAGTCATAATTTTTACAAAAAAAATCATATCATGTTTCACTAATAAAGAATAATATGAATTTTTTTCTCTTCTTGAAATAATCGTAAAATAGGTCTCCCAAGGATTTAATTTACATGACAACATTATTTTGTCAGAGTTGTTGGGGTCCTCAGAAGCAGTTTATGACCACATAGAGTATGATAACTCATGATATTCTTCTAAATCAGGGTTATGGATGTGGATAAGAGGAAGGAAGGGTATATATAATGAATTATAGTCTAGTTTATAGTGGAGAGAGACCATTACTATTTTAGGTATCATCCTAATAAATTTTATATTTTACATTTCCATGTTTGATTCTAATGTCTCGCATTCCTTTATAGTTGGACTAGTTACTGATGAACACGACATAACAGTAAATTTCCTTTAGTTAATTTCCCTTTATACACCATTGGTAATGAATGTCAGATGTCTTGAGTAATTCCATTAATTGACTATAGTCTTTATCAGATACATATATCTCTATAACTTCATGTCTCTGATAATGATGATATTTGATGTTATTATTGTCATGGAATAAATTACATTTTCTCAACAGTCTTTTTATTTTAATCGAAGAAGGGTATCAATTGAATCATTGACGAGTGTGAGTTTCATGATTGTCAATGGATGGGGGATGGGATCTTGTAGACTGTGTCCAAGAATCATCTATCCTAGGATGATCACAACACCGATTTTATTCTTGGGTCATTTATCAGGATCAATGTTAACACCATTTTCATTTCCACCAGATGTGGATCTCAATTTGGATGTTTTCCAAGATAACATATTAGGTCTTCCTCATGGTAGAGGATTTGATTTTAAGGAATACTTATTTGTAGGTGAGTATAATTATTTGATACCCTATTTTTTAATAGCACTAACAGGGATGAAGGATCTCAATTTATAGCCTGGGGAAAAGGAAAAAAATATGTATCAAGCGTAGTGAATACCTATATGGATAACCTCTCTTTTCAACCAATATTCTAGATTCTATTAGTTTACTCTATCATATTATCATAAGGAGAATCAGGTGATGGTGAATAATGTGTATCTATTCTGAGGATCGAATAAATATCTTATAAAAAAAATGAGATCCCAATGGTTCTTCATGATTTATCTCCCCTTATGGGGTCACTAGTTGGAGGTTAGAGATGTGTACATCCTAAAGATTATATTTTAGAGTAAGTATGTGGAATATGATTACTTGGTGATTCTATTTTTGTAGATAAATGCACCAATAGTGTTAATTAATCTCATAATTAGAACATACACACAAAAATGTGTCATTAATTGTGGTTTATTGATGATATCGTCAACTAATGACCAAAACCTAAGTATTCTGGAAAAAACAACAAGATATTGTTGAGTAAACATTAATGGAATCAACTTTATGCCATGTTTTCAATGTGTCACTTTGTGTTCAAAAGGTGATATTTGTGATGCATGTGATTTTGTGGACTAGAATATTAGTGGACCTAATGAATTTGGAGGTGGAGTTTTCTAAGACACATCCATATAATGTCTTTTCAATCAAGGGGTTTTTGGGTTTATCTTTATCCTATCATCATATTATCAATGACTCCTAATATTTTTCAGTACCAATTGTTATGCTAACAAATAGGGGAGGGTTGTTTCAGTGGCTAGAAAATTATGAGGACATCTTTCTTGAGTTGATGATGAGGTTCCCTAGATATTTATTATTGGTTATTTATTTTCCAATGACTGGTTATTCTGTATACTATTATATATCATTAGATGTTATTTGATAATTTTTTTATATAGAGGGTGACAGTATTATCTTATGGTTCTTGTCATCTAAGACCATATGAGAGAAACATTTCCACTAATTATTTTGATATGAAAGCCATTTTCCACCCTACAATGTGGTGGAGATGCAATTTTGTAATACCCCAAGCTTCCACGGTACGTTTCCCTTTCCATAATGCAATAGCATTCGTTGTACTCAACATAGAGTTTTAACACACCTTGGCCAATCAAAGTAGCTGTTATGAATATTAATATCCAATTTTTTGAATTTTATAAATTAAATTTTAAAAAATGGACTTCAAATCTGGATTCAGAATATCAACATTGTCTTAGGGTGATTTTTTTGAATTTTCTTAAAAACATTCAATTTTTTATGAATAGTGAAAACCACTCTCTTATTATTTAAAATTGACATTTTATATAAATACTTATTTATTTTATTTCATTTTATTTTATGTCAAAATAGAGAAATAATACCTATATATGTTCAATCTAATTAATTAGAGTCATTTTATAATAAGTTTAGATATATAAAAATTTTATTGCACTTTTTAACGTCTTTTACCCACCTCCTAAGAGCATTTATAAATTTGCCTAAAACATAATTTTACCACTTATGTGAATTGAATATCAAAAATACGAGACACATATTTGATATTAGTAAGTAAAATGTGGTTCGATATGCAGAAAATAATTTTGTGAATTTTAACGTTTAACTTTTATTTACCACGGTTAAAAGTAAATAGGGTACCAAAAGGTAAAAATGATATTATTATTATCAATAAAAATTTTTAAATTCAATTAGATAAGTGTATTTCGACCAAAAACAACCTTAGGAATAAAATATGATCCTTTAGGACCTCATGGATTATATTAGGAGCTTTATTATTATTATTTTTAAAAAGAGTTAATAGTGTTAAATTCAATGTTTAATTACTAATCCATTTTAATGTAGGGTTATACATAATATAGATTAGACTATAAATATTAATTAGAAAACTAAAAAAATTTCCTACATAATGTTATTTTATTTATAATTTTTAGACATTAAATAATATAGTTTATTTATGACACATTAATGACGAAGTAATTACCTTATTAATGAAATATTATAATAATTGAAATTATAAATACCCAAATAAATGTAAATTGAGACTTTTGATGAATTCCACGAATTCTACAGGTTTATATGACATGTTAGAGTTTATTAAATGATTTTTTAGTTGTAAAAAGGTTTTTAATACTTTATCAAAAATCAATTACTAAATAGTTTCAAAATTGATAGAAATGAGTTTTTTAAACAAATACTCTATTATTAATTGATATAATCTTCCTAAAAATATATGGCTTGAATGAAGGAATACGATAAGGTTTAATATATTAATAATTATCCACTTTGGGGTCAATTAGTTGTTTATAGTATGTTTATCAACCATAAAATATAAAAATACAAAGAGACATGGTAAATGTCAAAGTATTTAACTAAGAGTTGAATCTAAAAGATAAGGTTAATATGGTGACCTAAACCTCTCTAAAACCTATTGACTGATAGTTTTATGACCCATACCTGCCTTATCCTAGAAATAAATCATTATGGATCCAATAGAAACTGAAAAAAAAATTATTATAAAATAATATTGTAATCTTTTAATAAGGTGCCCCTCACCTCTCTAATAAATGGGCACTTCCACTTCTCTCAAAATCAAACATTCAAATCCATTTGACTCGACAAAAACCTGACCAAATATCCTCTTAACTTCCCTAAATTCAAACAAGTGTCCTTGCATTGATCATAAATCCAATTTAAGGATCCCTTTTGATCAACTCAAAAAGAAACACCCGAAGAAGAGGTAATAATTTCACCACCCGCGTTAAAGTTCATTTATACTTATACATCCTCTTTCTTCACTATTTCCATACCAAAATAATAAATCCATTACCTTAGAAATACCGTGATGTTAGTATAAATATGTTACAACCATATTTGTTATTCTATCCATCCTATAAATGACAAAGTCACCATACATGAGTATATATAGCTTACCATTTCAATGTCATGATGAAGTTTGTTATTAAACACTTAATTTTTTGATGGGTATAATAATGATGTATAATTGTGGTAAATAATAAATATAAAATGTTAATGATTCTGTATATATGATATAAAATCCAATTATATATGATGTCACGTTCAATATAATGACATTGTCTCTCGTGCATATGTACAGATTACCGTCTCCATAAACACGATGAGATTCAATCCCCATCACAACCATTCAAGAATAATTTTCATTTTATGATTAAAATGAATTTTTACGAACTTTATATAATTATTTATATTAATAAAATACATCATATCCATAAAAAACATGGCTTATGTAACAAAACATATAATGGAAAACGAATGAGTTAACACCTGAAAAAAATGATACCAATGAAATATTACTAACAAAGAAATATTAATAGATAATATATGATATAATATTTATGTATGTGGTTCTTGTATAATTTGATAACAATTATTTAACTATTCTAAAAGATTTTAACTTACCCTCGACTAATGAAAAGTATAAGGTAAGGGGTTTCTTATCTCACTTTTAATTCCGTGAGGTTTCCATTATTCTCCACTTATTTATTTCATGTGTTGTATTGTGTACTAACATTGGATATATATTATCTTATTATTTTTATATTAATTGTATTATGTGATTCATTTTTTGGTTGTTAACTTTTGTTCATATGACTCAATTGATTACAACGTGGTAAGGGGTTTTCATCTAAAATATTATTTGTGTGAGATTCATGCTATATTAACACTATTTACTTTTGTGTTGTGTATGTACTTCCCATGACTGCATTATTTGAGTAATATAATATAATTTATGGGTATCTACATGTTTAATTTATTATCCTTCTTTCATGGTTTTTATAATTCATATGTTACCAATTTGGTAAGGGAGTTTCTTATTTTAATTTCCACTCATTGGGTTTTATAAAAACATCATTGATTATTTTACTCCAAAATTATGTGTGAAATCCCAATTATTTTATTATGTAGTGATTTAAACTCCCCTTTGGGTTAAT
The DNA here is from genome assembly GCA_963277665.1 of Viscum album. Taxonomy (NCBI): domain Eukaryota; kingdom Viridiplantae; phylum Streptophyta; class Magnoliopsida; order Santalales; family Viscaceae; genus Viscum; species Viscum album. Next base: position 2,036,523,280 of record OY728164.1, read on the forward strand.
ATACTTTTGATTCACATAATAACTCCATTGATAAATTCTCATGTCATCGATATGAACTTGATAAGAGTAGTTTCAACTCAATTTTCCTTCATTGAGTTAAACATCCATGTCATTGGTGTTGTTTTTAAAAAAAACTGTGTGAATGTCATATGATTGATTTACATGGAATATCCAATCATTTTGAGTGTATTTATATTTTTCACACATAATTATGTCATTAATTTATCCTTAAACTAAGGATTTTTTCTTTATAATTGATTTCATCTAAATTTACATTCCATTGAGACTTCATTGTTTTTATGCGCCAATTCACTTTTATATAGAGTATATAATATAATTTGACTTAGTATATCATGAATACCTTTATTCTCATGATATTATAATGTCTTTATTACCTCAATTATTCTTTTTCAATCATCTCTCATTTGGTTAGGAGCTTTAACTCAAATATCATTTTAAATGTTTAAATGTTTTATTCTTCTAAATCATTCTCATTAATGTCCATGTTTCAGAAATGGTTTTAAGGATTTATTTAAATGGACATGAAGGTTCTAAAACTATAATTCCTTTTAAAAGTTTCAATGTGGAATGGGACATGTTGATTCAAAAATCTATTTTAAATGGCTTCTTGATAAATAGTGATACTTAAATGTTTTCAAGAAAAAGTGGATATTTCTTTCAAATAGTTTTTATGATTATTTTCATCTATGTCAATATCCTTCATTATTCTCAATTTAGGTTAATCTATTATAATAATATCTTCAATATTGTATTTAATGAGTTATTTTTGAATGTGGATGTGAAATTTTTATACCATTCAAGGTTTGTTGTTAAAATATTGAAATTTCTTATGCTAGTTTTAATACTAATGTCTAGATTATGATTTAAGCTTTTCATATGTGGAATGCATTGGACTTAGTAAGTGACGAGTCGATCCCACTATATCTCCTCGATGCATTGGTAGGACTCATGAGACAAACTAGTGTCTTGGTGCAAGGCCTTGACAAAATCTTATTTGTATTTTTGGCACCATCCCTTGACTATGTGGTAATGAAGTCTAGAATTATGCATTAAATCAATATAAAATTTTCTATTTGATATTACATGTGATTATTCTACTAGTAGAATATCAATTTGAATAATTAAATGGAATTATTTGATTTATAAATGCTATATTATGCTGATTTTTAAGTTTAAAAGTCTTGTTTTTAATCTTATACACGGCCTTAAATGTTTATTCTTGTTTATGATACTTTTCTCTATATTGTTATCCTTAATGAGAATCTGGCCTCACCCCTTAATTATGTTTTATTTTTCTCAGGATGAATAGACGTATATTAAGATTAACTTTCAGTAATAGGCTATGGGACATAGGAGTGTTCAATGGTGATATAATGATTTTTATTTCGTGATGTAATGTAAAACATATGTTTGTATCGAGTAATTCCAATGCTACAAAACTAATCTGTCTTTCTGAACATGATTTCATATATCATGCCAATGTTATGTAATAATTCTCTAATTTTGGGTAACATGGTCAGGACATTAAAATTTATTAGAAAAATACCGATCAGTTTAGTAGCACAAACATTGGCATGATACGAGGAAATCATATTGCGAAAGACTGATTAATTTAGTAACCCTGGAAGTATGAGATACATTAAGAAGATTTACATTACTTTATAAAATTAAAAACAACAACAAAATTTTCTCCAATTCAAAAATTAATATCCCATAGAATATCCACACCCCCAGTTACCTAGAGTTGGTGAATTATTACATAACATTGGCATGATACAAGGAAATCATTATAGCGGGCTCCATTCATCTCTTACTAAGTCCAATATATTCCTTATATGAAAAGGTTAAACATAATATAAAAATTCATATTAAAAAAACATAAGAAATGCCAATACATTATCTATAAACTAGGAGTGGTATAAAAATAACACATCCAATATCAAACATATCAAAAAACATTCAATAAAATATGGAATATTTGTAACATAATAAATCAACATCAAACAAGTTTAAAATCCATCAAAGGATGTTGACATAAATGAAGTGAAAAATATTTGAATGAAATATCTCTTTATATTTTGAGAGCATTAAAAAGAAAAAATTTATTTTGGAATTATTCTTATAAACATTGTATGGGATGCTTTGAAAGTGTAATGACGGCGAAAAATAGCTGCACCCACCGTATAAGTTAAAAAAACATTCTTTCGTTAATTTTCTCAAAAAGGTCTTAAAGTACCTTATTTGGAAAACGACAGAAATATTATTTTATAAACATCCATCAAAAAGTTAAACAAGAGTATAAATAACTTTAAACCATATTCTAAGAAATATTAAAATTGTTTTGAAATAAATTTTATGAAACATGGATGTGGATGATAAAGAGGTCCCAATAGATAATTACGTAAGAACAACCTCAGATAATAAAGAGATTGTGAAATTAACCATGAAATTTAACTTTTCCTTAGTTGAAGGTATTATAACCTCCTTTATAATAGTTAAAATAAATTTATTAAAACATTCAAAAACTATATACAGAAATATGATATCATATATGATCCTATAATATTTATTTGTTCATAATATTTCAGTTCAATCAATGTTTCGGGTGTAAACTGATTCATTTTACATTATATGATTGTTAAATAATCAATGTTTGTTATGGATATGTTGTGATTTACTGATATCAAAAATTATATTATGTTCTTAATCATTAATTTTAACTTATAAAATGAAAATTATTCTTGAATGATTATGATGGGGAAATAATCTCATCGCGTTCGTGGAGACGGTAATCTGTACGTATGGAAGGGAGGCAATATCATTATATTGATGGTGATATTTAATTTAATTGGATGGTAAATCATATATACAGAATAATTAACATGTTATATTTATTATTTACCTCAATTATACTCATTATTATACCAATACAACAAAAATAAAGTATTGAATAACAACAACAACACGACATGGAGATGATAAGCCGTACGTATGCATATATGATGACTTTTTCATTCATATGATGGGTAGAATTACGAATATGGTTGTACCATTTTGATGATAAAATCAGAGAATATATAAGATACTATAGTTATTATTTTTGAATGTAATAAACAAATAAAGAAGAAGTGGATAATGAAAATAAATTGGAAGAGATGATGAAATATTTACCTCTTCTTCGGGTTCTTCCTTTTGATTTGATCAAAAGTGCTACTTAAGATGGATTCATGACCAAATTAATTATTCTATGATGAAGGTGGTATAGTTTATAGGATATTTGGGATGGTTTTAGACGATCCAAATGGTTTTTTAGTTGTGAATTTGAGATAAAAGGATGTTCCCTTTTATAAGAGGGGTGAGGGGCACTTTTGGAAATACATCAAATAGTAATTTATAATAAAATCATTTTCGGTTTATAATGGATCCAAAATTATTTATTTCAATTATATGGTAGGGATGGGTCTAAAACCTCTCAACCAATAGGTTTTAGACTGGTTTAGAGAACCATATTAATCGTATCTTTTAGATTTAACTCTTAGTTAAATAGTTTGACATTTAGCACGTCTCTTTGTATATTTATAATTTATGGTTAATAAACATAAAATAAACTTCCAAATGAACCCCAAGTGGTTCATTATTTTTATATATAACTTTATCTAAGATCATTGTTTGAACCTTATATTTTTTGGAATATTATATCAATTAATAATATTGTATTGGTTTTAAAAACTAGTTTTTGTCAATTTTGAAACTATTCAGTAATTGATATTTGGTAAAGTCCATAGAATTTTATTATATCTAAATTAATTAATTTAATAATCCCTAAAATTACATATTAACCTAAAAAATTCGTTGAATTCATCAAATGTCTCAATTTACATTTATTTGGGTATTTATAATATCAATTATTTAAATATTTCATTAATAAGGTAATTACTGCATCATCATTGTGTGATAAATAAATTATATTATTTAATGTCTACAAATTATAAATAAAATACCTTCAGTTAGAAATTTTTTTTAGTTTTCTAATAAATATTTATAGTCTATTTTAACTTATGTATAACCCTATACGAAAAATGTTTTAGTTATTGAACATTGAATTTAACACTTTTAACTCTTCTTTAAACAAAATAATAATAAATATCATAATCTAATCCAAGTGGACCTAAAGGGTCATATTTTATTTCAAAAGTTTTTTTTGGTCGAATTACACTTATCCAATAGAAGAATAACTTGTGTTAGTATAATAATAATACCATTTTTACCTTTAATTACCATATTTACTTCTAACTGTGGTAAATCAAAAAAAAAGTTACTAGTCACCAAAAAATATTTTCATCTTATTGAACCAAATTTTACATACCGATATCAACCATGTATCTACGATATTTTAAATTCAATTCATAGAAGTGGTAAATTATTTTTTATTCAAATTTACAAATTCTCCTAGGAGGTGGGTAAATGACGGTAAAAAAGTTCAATAAAATTTTTATATATCTAAACATATTATAAAATGACTCTCATGAATTACATTGAACTTATATATTTATTATTTATCTATTTTAACCTAAAATAAAATAAAATAAAATAAATAATTATTTAAATAAAATGTTGGTTTTAAACAATAATATTTTGTTTTTCACAATTCATCAAAATTTCATGTTTTTAGAAAAATACCAAAACTTCACCTTAAGTTAATTTTGATGTTATGAATTTTAAAATGAAGTCAATTTTGAAAAATAATTTTTATAAAATTTAAAAAAGTGGATATTACAATTCAAAATGGCTATTTTTATCGGTCATGGTGTGTTAAAACTCCATGTTGCGTACAACACAAGCTATTGCATTATTCAGAGGTAAACGTACCGTGGAAGATTAGGGTGTTACATTCTTCCTTCAAATAATTTCATCCTTGAAATTTCTATAATACTACTACGTACAAAGATTCAGGTGGTTCATCATCATATGTTCCTTAGGTTTCCACGTTACGTCTTCCTTTTTATTGTTTCTCCATAGAACTTTCACCAGACCAGTCATCTGGTTTCTCAACACATGTTCTTTGGTATTAAGAATTCTGATAGGATTTTCATAATAATATATGTCAGGTTCTAGTTCTATTTCTTAATAGGTGAGTACATGCATTGGTTCTAGCATGTATTTTCTCAACATTTATACATGGAACAAATATTGAACTTTGGGGGGACTTGGAATCATTTCCAAACAGTATTCTACATCTCTAATTTTTTCTAGAATTTCAAAAGGTCTAATGCACTCGGGACTCAATTTACCCTTCTTACCGAAACGTATAACCCCTTTCAATGGAAGTACCTTCAAGAAAACATGATCACCTACTTGAAATTACAAATCCTTCCTTCGGTTATCATCATATCTCTTTTTCCTACTTTGACCTGCTTTGATATGCGTTTGGATAACCTTCACCTTTTCCACTGTTTCCTCAACATGTTCTGGGCCAATGAGTTATCATTCACCAACATCATCCCAAAAAGTTGGTGTATGATATTTATTTCTATATAACACGTCATATGGTTTAATCGGAATACTTGAATTGAAGCTGTTGTTATAGGCAAATTCTACCAGAGGTAAATATTGATCCCACATACCTTGAATGTCATGTGATAAAGATATCAACATGTCTTATATGGTTTGAATAGTCTGTTTTGATTGTCCATCAGTCTGAGGGTGGTAGGCAGTGCTCAAATAAAGTTCAGTACTAATGACTTTCTGAAGACTTTTACATAATCTTAATGTAAAATGGGGATCACGAGTAAAAACAATCGATAGGGGTACTCCCTGAAGTCTTACAACTTCTTCAATATATAGTCTCACTAATCATTCAAATGATAATTATTCACTTATAGTATGAAAATGAGATGACTTGGTAAGACGATCTAAAATGACCCATATTGCATCATTACTTTTAGGAGACTTTGGTATCCAACGAAAATGTCCTTCGTAATATCATACAATTTCCACTCAGATATGGGAATAGGTTCCATGACTCCTATAGGACGTTTTCTTCCAGCTTTAACTTGTTTGAAATCCATACATCTCGACACAAAATCAGAAATCTCTCTCTTCATGTTGTCCCACCAAAAATGATCTTTCAAATATCTATACATCTTAGTGCTACCAGAGTGTATAGAGAAATTGTACAAATGAGCATCATCCAAAAATTCCCTTTTCATATCAGGTATATCGGTAACAGAAAGTCTCTTCTGAAATTTTAAAATTCCATCTTCATATACAAAGTCACTCAATCTCTTTTCATTCACAACTATAACCTTCTTTTTAAATTCTTCATCACCAGTCTGAGAACTCGTTATCAATTCTAGTGAAGATGGTTTTGAAATCATTTGAATGAGTAATCATGTTTCTCCTTCCATGGTTATTACCATATTCATCTTTACTTTATCCATGAAAATATGATCTCTTTCAACTCTCATCTTATTCATAACTCCATGATCCTTTTTTATCAAAGCATCTTCCACCTTATTTACCTTCATCGGGTGGTAGTGTTTAGTGCAATCATAATCCTTGAGTAGTTCAAGACACCTTCATTGCCTTAAGTTGTGTTCTTTCTGTGAGAAAATATAATTCAAACTCTTGTGATCGGTATACATATATCATTTTTCACCATAAGGATAGTGTCACCAAATATTAAAAGAAAATATTACATCTGGTAATTCAAGATCATGAGTGGGATATTTTTGTTAATGATTTTTTAGTTGCCATGATGTAGAGGAAATAACATTTTCATTCTGCATAAGGACACAATGAAATCCTTTCTTTGAAGAATCACTATAAATAAAAAACTCATCATTACCTGATGGTAGAGTCAATATAGTATCATTGACTAATATCCTATTTAGTTCTTCAAAACATTATTCATGCACTTTTGTCCAAACTAATTTAACCACTTTACTTGTGATCTTGGCTAATGGGTTAGCCAGATGGGCATAATTATGGTCAAAACACCGATAATAATCATCTAAAATAATAAAACTATGTACCACAGTTATACTCATTGGTGCAATCCATTCATGGATTGCCTTGGTCTTTGAAGGATCAACAAAGATTCCATATTTAGATACAATATGGACAAGAAAAGAAATCTCTTATAGCCAGAATTCACACTTGCAAAACTTCCCATATAATTAACTTCTTATATGAGTATTTTGAATAATTTGAAAGTAATTTTCTTTATCTTCATATCTTTTGGAATTTATGAATATATCATCAATAAATACCACTACAATGTAATCAAGATATTCCTTGAAAACTATGTTCATTAGATCCATGAAATAGTGGGTGCATTAGTCATCCCAAAAGGCATTACTGTAAACTTGTAATGCCCGCACCTGGATCAAAATGTTGTCTTTGGATTGTATTCCTTCTTCACACACAACTGATGATATCCAGATTGAAGTTCAATTGTTAAAAAATATTATGCTCCATGAAGTTAGTCAAATAAATCATCAATGTGATGTTGGGGATACTTGTTCTTTATTGATATAGCATTGAACTCCCTATAGTCAATGCAAAACCTCATAGAACCATCTTTCTTCTTAAGAAAAAGAACAGGGGCTCCCCATGAAGAAACACTATGGGAAATAAATCTCTTATTACTCTATTCCTCTAGTTGGTTATCTAGTTCCACTAATTCTACAGTGGCCATTCTATAAGTGGTCATTCATATGGGCCTTTAATCAGGAATTCAATCAATGGAAAACTAAATTTCTTACTATAGAGGATGTCCAACTAAATCATCTGGAAAAACATCAACTTATTCTTGAAATATTGGTATGCCCTGTATTTGAACATTCATTTCCTCACCCACAGTTATTTCATTCTCTTCCTCCCTAATAATTGAATTCTGTTAAGCTAAGGGGGTGGATCTAGATAAGAATCAGATGGTGACATTTTTGCTCCATTGATAAGGTACTCTTTATCATCCTCAAGAATTGTAACCTCCTTATTCTAACAGTAAATTTTCACATCATGGTCCAAAATCCAATCCATACCATGGATTTTATCAAATTCAATCATGAATATGACAATGAGATCAGCAGATATAGAAAATTTATATTCCCTAATTAGAATAGATTCATAAATCGTTGTTGCAATGAATCTTTGCTTAGATGTTATGACTGACAACTCCCTTGTTAAATCAAATTGGAAATATCTAATTTTTCAGAAAACTGGAAAGATATGAACCAATACGATGATCTAGAATCAAATAATGCATTTGATAAACTTGAGGAAACCATTAAATTACATGCCACCGCGTTTTTCGGCGCTTCAACCTCAGTAGTAGTGATCGCATAAGATTAGCCTTTCTCCCTTTTCCATTTCTGAGGTAAGTTTCTTTGGCACATAGGACATTCATTTTCAAAATTCCCCTTTTCACAAAAATGGTATCATTCAACATTAACAATCTCTTTCATTCCCTTTCAATCACAAGATTGGTGGCCTTTTTCACCATACTTGTAAAAGACTCTCATTCCCTTCAGGAAAGTACCAGGGTGTTTCTTACCCCATTTACTTCAGGATGAATATTAAACTTTTCCCTTCTTCCCCTTATTTCCATTTCTAGATTTTTCAATACATCTCTTGTTCTCCTTCTTTTATTTAATGTCATAATACTTAGAGAATTTTTTTCTGTCTTGATAGCACATGAGACAATATTCTCACACAAAGAGAGGGATTGTGAAAATAATGCTCGATAGAGAAATGGTTTTAACCAATCAATGAATCGATCAATATTACTCTTTGGGTTACGTATATAATCTTCTTCATGCCTTAATAACCATGTAATGTTATCCTAATACTTTGCGACATTATAATCCTCTTTTTTCCTTTGAATCAGAAAATTTCTTTCCATATCTGCTCGATAGTCACAAAGAAATTATTTTTCTAAGAAATGATCTTTAAACTACCTGTATTACATATTCGATACTTATTCATCTTCTGTTTTATTTTGGATTAATGAACACCATTGATGTGCATCTCCTATGAGGTGATAAACAACCATGAAAACTATTTCCATTTCACTACTCCCCAAAGCATGTAATATTTTTTCTATGGAACATATCCATTTCTCAGCTAAAAATGGATTTGTAGTCCCATTGAATGTTGGTGATATTTTCCTCATGAAGAGGTCTAACACTAATACTCCACATTGTGGATCAGGGTGCTTTATATGGGTAAGATTATTATTCATAACTTGAGTGATTTGTCCCTATATGGTGATAAGTTGATCAGCTCCAGTTGTATCATTATCTCGACTATAATTATCTTGAGTAGGAGGGAAATCCCTAAATGGATTATGTGTGTTGATATGGTTTCCATTCCTTCCACAAGGAGTAATTTCTAAACAATGTCATACACTATATAAGTTTATGAATTATAATACATAATTCCAAAATTGAAAAACACTTAACATAAATTGATAAGTGTATGAATATAATCCAATTTAATAAAAATGTTTTATTTGAGATTGTATATACTCATAAATTATTCATAATGGTTTGAAAATAAAATGTGAATTATCCTAAACATATCCCCTATGAGTGTCACAATGAAGAGTGCATCGAGGTCCGTTGTTGTGCACTTGTTCCCATTTGAGTCTAGCTCAAAGTGGTGGTTTCAAGTTTTACCGCTAGGTACATTTGTGCCAGATCCACCACTACCTATTCCTATCTAGATAATGATTTATTTCTTGGAAAATATAGAAAATCTCAACATTACCAAAATTCTTGGAATTTATTCTATATTTATCCTCAAAGTATATCTTAGGTTAATGTTCTCTAATCAGGATTTGGAGACGCTATCTATATGGTAAAACAAGTGAGATATATACTGATTAGAAGAGTTTAAAGTATATTTTATCACAGGAAGAACTCAACATGAGGCAAAAATTGTGGCTTAAAATGATCAAGGATTATGATTACATTATACCCTACCACCCAAGGAGGGAAAATACGGTGGATGATTCTTTGATCAGAATGGATCATGGAGTTCTGAATAAGATGAGAGTTGAAAGAGATCATATTATTGTGGATCTCTTAAAGATGGAAATGGGAAAACCATGGAAGGTAAAACATAAATACTTTTTCTAATGGTTTCCAAACCATATTTACTAGAAAGGATAAAGTGTTCTTAGCCTGGTGATGAGGAGTTTCATAAGAATATTAATGTAGTGAATGACGGGAGATTGAGTGACATCGTACATGAAGATGGAATTTTGATATTTTTTGAAGAGAATTTGTGTTCCCAATATACTTGATCTAAAAAGGTAATTGTCGGTTGATGATCATAGCTCTAATTTCCTTATAGACACTGGAATCACTATGATGTATAGAGATCTGAGAGAACATTTTTGGTGGGAAAACATGAAGAGGGAGATTGTGGATTTAGTGTCAGGTTTTATGGTTTGCAAACAAGTGAAAGATGAAGACAACATCCAAGAGGAGTCATGAAACCTCTTCCCATACCTGGGAGGAAATGGGATGATATTATGATGGACGTTGTCATGGGGATACCAAAGACTCCGAGAAGGAATGATTCAATATGGGTCATTGTTGATATTCTTACCATGTCAACTCATTTTCTTTCTATAAGAGAAGATTTACCTCTTGAACATTTAGCTAGACTATATTTTAATTATGTTTAAATAATTTATGGAGTAAGTTTATCAATTGTTTATGATCGTGATCCCAATTTTACATCAAGAATTGGTAAAAGTATTCAGAAATCCATGAATCATGCACTTTGTTTGAGCACTACCTACCATTCTCAAAGTGATGGACAATCAGAATAGAATATTAAAACCTTATATGAAATTTTAAGTTCTTTCCCACATGACTTTCAAGGTATGTGCGATCATTATTTATTTCTGATAAAATTTTCCTATAACAATAGATTCCATTTAAGTATTCAGATGGCACCATATGAATCATTATATGGAATGATATGTCGCACAACAACTTGTTTGGATGATGTTGGTGAAAGAAATCTCATAGGCCAAGAACATGTTGAGGAAATGATAGATAAGGTGAAGGTTATCCAAACCCACATAAAAGTAGCTCAAAGTAGGAAAAAGATCGATGTCATTAACCGAAGGAAGTATTTTGAATTTTAAGTATGGGATCATGTTTTCTTGAAGGTATCTTTATGGAAGGGTGTTATACTTTTCGTTAAGAAGGGTAAATTTAGTCTTTGGTACATCGGACCTTTCAAAATTATATAACAAATTGGAGCTATAGCTTACCATTTCGCTATACCGCCAAGTCTCTCCAATGTTCATGATGTCATCCACATGTCACTTTTGAGAAAATACATGCCAGACCCAACACATGTACTCACATATGATGAAATATAACTAGAACCTAACCTATCATAGTTGAATAGCTATTCAGACTTCTTGATACTAGAGAAAAGTGTTGAGAAACCATAAGAGTCCTCTGGTGAATGTTCAGTGGAGAAACCATAAGATGTAAGAGTAAATGGGGGAACCTGAGAAACTTATAATAAACAACCACTAGAAACATTTTATGCAGTAGTATTGAATAAATTTCGATGACAAAATTATTTGAATGATGGATGAATGTAACACCCCAAACTTCCACGGTACATTTCCCTTTGAATAACGCAACAGTATACGATGTACGCAACTTGGAGTTTTAACACACCACAACCAATCAAACAAGCTGTTATGAATAGCAATACCAACTTTTTGGAAATTTTATTAATTTTTTTTAAAGTGGACATCATTTTTGTATTTGGAATATCAATATTAGATGAGGGTGAATTATTGGTATTTTTCAACAAACATTCAATTTTTTATGAATAGTGAAAAAACATTACGATATTGTTTAAAACCGACATTTTATTTAAATAATTATTTATTTAAATTAAATTTATTTTAGGTCAAAATAAATACATAATACCAATATAAGTTCAATTTAGTTCATTAGAGTCATTTTATAATAACATTAGATGTATAAAAATTTTATTAAACTTTTTACTGTCTTTTTCTGACCTCCTAAGAGCATTTGTAAATTTGAATAACACTTAATTTTACCATTTCAGTGAATTGAATATCAAAAATCTGCGATACAAGGTTGATATCAGTAGGTAAAATTTTATTTAATAAGATGAAAATAATTTCCAGTGAATAATAATTTTTAACTTTAATTTACCACGGTTAAAAGTAAATAGGGTAATTAAAGGTAAAAATGATTTTATTATTACCCTAACACATGTTCTAATTATATTTCATAAGTGTAATTCGACCAAAAAACATAGGAATAAAATTTTATCCTGTATTTCAATGTGGATTTGATTAGGACATTTATAATTATTTTATATAAACAAGAGTTAAAAGTCTTAAATTCAATGTTTAATAATTAAACCATTTTGAATATAGGGTTATACATAATATAAATTTGACTATAAATATTTTTCAGAAATATAAAAATATTACCTACATAATGGTATTTTATTTATTATTTTTAGACATTAAATAATTTAATTTATTTATGACACAATGATGATGGAGTAATTACCTTATTATTGAAATATCAAATAATTGATATTATAAATTCCCAAATAAATGTAAATTGAGACTTTTTAGGAATTACATGAATTTTATAGGTTAATATGAAATGTTATGGTTTATAATATGAATTTAGTGAGAATGAATAATGTTTTTCGGACTTTAACATAAATCAATTTTTGAATAGTGACAAAATTGACATAAATGTGTTTTTAAAACCAATATTATATTATTAGTAGAAACAATATTTCTAAAAATGAAAGGTTCGGATAAAAGAATTAGATACAGTTATATATATCAATAATTAACCACATGGGGTTCTTTTGGAAGTTTACTGTATGTTTGTAAATCATAAAATATAAAAATACAAAGAGATGTGGTAAATGTCAAACTATTTAACTAAGAGTTACATCTAAAGGATAAGATTATTATGGTGACCGAAACCTGTCTAAAACCTATTGGTAGAGATTTTTTCAACTCATACATACCTTAGACTCTAAATATATCATTTTAGATCTATTATAAAGCAAAAATTATTTTATTATAAAATATTATTTCAAGATTTTCCAAAAGTGCCTCTCACCCCTCTTATAAAAGAGAACTTCACCTTTTCCGAAATTCACACCTAAAAAGCCATTTGACTTGGCCATCCCCTGCCAAATATCCCCTCAACTATCTTCTCTTCATCCTAGAGGCCTTCCTATGGTCATAAATCCAACTTAAGGATCCATATTGATCAACATGAAAGGAAGAACTCGAAAATGAGGTTAATATTTCATCACCACTTTCAAGTTCTTTTCTTCTTCCACTTCTTCTTTCTTTGTTTTATTCATTATAAAATAATAACTACAGTATCTTCTATATACTGTGATGTTATTATAAAAATTTCACAACGATATTCATTATTCTATCCATCATATGGATGACAAATTCACCATACATGCATATGTACGGCATACCGTCTCCAGGTCGTGGTGTACTTTTTATTAAATACATTATTTTTTTTATGGGTATAATAATTAGAATAATTTATGTAAATAATAATTATAACATGTTTATGCTTTTGTATATATGAAATACCATCAAATTACATGTGATCTCAAATTAAATATAATGACTTTATCGCTCGAGCGTACGAACGGATTACCATCTCTATGAACGCGATGAGATTCATTTCCCACCATAATCATTCAAAAATAACATTCATTTAATGATTAGATATAATTTTTAAGAACTTAATATAATTCTGGAAATGAATCAAACACATACAATCCATAACAAACATGGCTTACATAACCATGCATATAAAAAAATGAATCAGTTAACACCCGAAACGATTAAACTACTAAAATATTATGCCCCAAAAAATAATAAAGGATCATATATGATATCATATTTATGTATATATTTCTTGAATAATTTAATAACAATTTATTAACTATTATATAGGAGGATATTATACCATCAACTGAGGAAAAGTTCAAGGTGAAGGTTAATTTCACAATATCATTATTATCTGAGGATGGTTTTATGTAATTATCTACTGGGACCTCTTTATCATCCACATCCATGTTTCTTAAAATGTATTTCATAACATTTTAACTATTTCCATGTATATTGGATAAGTTCATTTATCCCCTTTTTTACTTTTTATAAGATGTTTATAGGTGAAACTTGCCAATGTTATTTAATAATTCACCGACTCAGGTATGAATCCTACACATCCTATGCATAACAAACATGGATTACATAACCAAGCATATAAAGGAAAAACAATCAGTTAACACCTGAAATGGTGATACTACTAAAATATAATGAACAAATAAATATTATAGGATCATATATGATATCATATTTATGTATATATTTCTTAAAAAATTTAATGACAATGTTTTAACTATTATACAAGAGTTTAGAATACCATTAAATACGAAAATGTACAAAGTAAGGGTTAATTTCACAATCTATTTATTATTCGATGTTGTTTTTATGTAATTTTCTACTATGACCTATTTATCATTCACATCCATGTTTCTTAAAATGTGTTTCAAACCATATTTACTGTTTTCTAGACTATGGGTTAAAGTCATTTTTAACATTGTTTGACTTTTTATAAGATGTTTATAAAAGAATATTTCCGTTGTTTTCCAACCAAGGTACTTTACAACCTTTTTGAAAAAATTGAGGAAAGTATTTTTTAACTTATATGGAGGGTGTGGATATTTTATACTATTATAACACCATCGAAGAATCCCTTAAAAATGGCTTACGTAACCATGCATATAAAGGAAAACAAATTAGTTAACACCCAAAATGATAATACTACTGAAATATTATGAACAAAGAAATTTTAGAAGATCATACATGATATCATATCTATGTATATAGTTCTGTAATAATTTAATAACAATGATTAAACTATTATATATGAGGTCATCATACTATAAACTAAATAAAAGTACAAGGTAAGGGTTAATTTCACAATATCTATATTATTCAAGGTTGTTTTTACGTAATTATCTACAGGGACCTCTTAATCACCCACATCCTTGTTTCTTAAATTCTATTTCAAAACATTCTACCTATTTCATAGGTTATGGGTTAAATTCATTTATACCCTTGTTTGACTTCTTATAAGATTTTTATAAATGAAATATTCAGTCATTTTCCAAACAAGGTACTTTACGACCTTTTTGAAAAAATTAAGGAAATAACGTTATTTAACTTACATGGAAGGTGCAGCTATTTTTTCCATTATAACACCTTTGAAGCATCCCTTAAAAAGCTTATAAATATATTTCTGAAATAAATGTTTTATTTTAAATGTTTTCAAAATTGAAAGAAGTATTTCTTTCAAATAGATTTCATTTCCTCTATGTCAACATCAATTGATGGATTTTAAACATGTATGAATTTGATTTATAATGATACAAATATTCCATATTGTATTCAAGTTTGTGTGGTATATTTGACCGTGGATGTGTTATTTTTATACCATTCATGGTTTATGGATAATGAATTGACATTTCAAATGATAGATTTAATACGAATGTTTATGTTATGTTTAAACCTTTTTATATGAGGAATGCATTAGACTTAGTAAGTGATGGGTGGAGCCCGCTATAACTATTTGATATATCAGTAGGTATCATGAGATAATCTAGTTTCTTGGTAAAAGTCCTTGAAAAAATCTTATTTGTAGTCTTGGAAGAGGCCCTTGACTATGTGGTTGTGAAGTTTGGCATTATGTATTCTATAAATATGAAATTGGATATTTGATATTACATGTGATTATTCGACTAGTAGTATATCAGATTGAATAAGTAAATGAAATTATTTGATCTATCATTTCCACATTTTTCAGAAGTTTATGTTTAAAAGGCTTTTGATTTAGTCCTATACATTTCCTTAAAATGATTTTCTTATTTATGAATGTTTCCGCTATATTGTTTTGATCATTTTGAGCATTAGTCTCACAATCCTTCTCGTCATAAAACGATATTGTCCTGTGTTCTATCAACACAGAAAAAGAATTTTCTAGGCCTTATGACTTTGAAGAAATGTAAGAGAAGAAGAGATTTGTTAAACACTCTGGAAATGGAAATAAGGGGAAGAAGGGATTAGTTGTTAGACCGTTAACAAAAATCAATTACTAAATAGTGTCAAAATTGACATTAATGAGTTTTTAAAACAAATAATATATTTTTAATTGAAATAATATTTCTAAAAATACTAACTTTAATGCCCTGACCGTAGTTACCCTGAGTCGGTGCATTATTTCATAACATTTTTGTGATACAAGGAAATCATGTACCGAAACACCGATCATTTTAGTAGCTATGTAAGTATTATATACATTCATAAGTTTTACATTACATTATAAAATTAAAAACAAAAAAATAGTTTATTTATTGACCACATTCATATCATGTATACTATTCCTGTAGGTCAGTCATAATATACATCTTCACGTCTAAGAAAAAATAAAACATAGAAAGGGGTGCGCATAGATTTTCAGTATGGATAACAATATTGCAGAAGCATTCATAAATTATCACATACATTTTAAAGTAATGTATAAGACTAAATAATAATACTTTTAAACAAATAAGTCATCATAAAATTGCAATGATAATTAAAATAATGCAATTTACTAATTCACATGTATATTCTAATAGTTGAATAATCAAATATAATATCAAATAACCAATTTCATAATGATGGAATCCATAATGCCAGACTTTATAACAATATATTCATGGCCTTATTCTAAGACTACGAATAATATTTTGTCAATGCCTTGTACAAATACACTAGTTTGTCTCCGGAGACCTACCGATACATCGAGAATCTTTAGCAGGCTCCACCTTCCACTTACTAAGTACAATGCATTCCTCATATGAAAAGGATTAAAGATAACAAACACATTCATTTTAAAACTAGCATACGAAATGTCAATAATTTATCTATAAACCACGAATGGTATGAAAATAATAAATTCATAGTCATGCATACCACAAAACCTTCAATACAATATGGAATATTTGTTTCATAATAAATCAACTTCAAACAAGTTTAAAATCTATCAATAGATGTTGACATAGATGAAATTAAAACTATTTGAAAGAAATACCTCTTTCAATTTTGAAACCATTTAAAAGAAAACATATTTTTCTGAAATATTCTTATATGAATTGTAATGGATGCTTTGAAGGTGTCATAATGTCATAAATTAGTCGCACCCTCCATATAAGTTAAAAAAATATTCTTTTCATAATTTTGTCGAAAAGGTCATAAAGAACCTTTTTTGGAAAACAACATGAAGATTCATTTATAAACATATTATACAATGTTGAAAAAAGGGTATAAATGACATAAAACAATAATCTAGGATATATTAAAAAATTGAAAAACCTTTCAAAAAACATGGATTTTGATTATAAAGAGGTCTCAGTAGATAATTACATAAAAACTACCTCGGATAATAAAGAGATTGTGAAATAAACCATTACCCTGTAATTTTACTTAGTTGATGGTATTATAATATCTTTTATAATAGTTAAAAAAATTTATTAAATTATTCAAGAACTATATACATAAATATGATATCATATATGGTTATTTGATATTTCATTATTCATAATATTTCAGTAGAATCATCATTTTGGGTGTTAACCGATCCATTTTCCTTTATAATCTAGGTTATGTAATCCATGTTTGTTATGTGTAGTATGTGATTGATTCATATCTGGAATTATATAAAGTTATTAAAAATTAATTGTAATCATAAAATGAAAATTATTCTTGAATGATTATGATGGGGAAGGAATCTCATCGTGTCCGTAGAGACGGCAATCCGTACGTACACATGAACGACAATATCATTATATTGATGGTGAGATTGTATGTAATTTTATGCTATTTCTTATATAAAAAATAAATAACATGTTAAATTTTTTATTTACAACAATTATAAACATTATTAAACCCATCAAAAAATGGAATTGGATAACAACTACACCACGACGTGGAGATGATAAGTCGTACCTACGCATGTATGATAACATTTTCATTCAAATGATGGATACAATAATGAATATGGTTGTACGATTTGTATAATAACATCACAGTATATAGAAGATACTCAAGATATTATTTTTGAATGGAAACAACTATGAATGAGGAAGTTGAAGAAGAAAATAACTTTAAAGAGGTGATGAAATATTTACCTCTTCTTCGTGTTCTTTCTTTTTATTTGATCAAAAGGGCTCCATAGATTGACTTTCTGACCAATAGAAGGCCTCTGGGATTAAAGGAGGATATTTTGGAGGATATTTGGGTAGGGGTAGGCCGAGGAAAATGGCTTTGTAGGTGTGAATTTTAGATAAGGGAGAGTTCCCTTTTATAATATGGGTGAGGGGCACTTTAGGAAAATCCTGAATTCTAATTTTATAATAAAATTATTTTCGATATCTAATGGCTCCAAAATAATTTATTTCCATTATAAGGTAGGTATGGGTCAAAAAACTATACCAATAGGTTTTAGATAGGTTTTGGTCATCATATTAACCTTATCTTTTAGATTTAACTCTTAGTTAAATTGTTTGACATTTACCACATCTGGTTGTATTTTAATATTTTAGGGTTAATAAACAAACAATAAACTTCCTATCGAACCCCATGTGGTTCATTTTTGATATATATAACCATATATAAGTCCTTTGTCTGAACCATATATTTTTAGGAATATTATATTAATGAATAATATAGTATTGGTTTTAAAAATTCATTTATGTAAATTTTGACACTATTTAGTATTGGATTTTTGTTAAAGTCCTAAAAATTTTATTACTTCAAAATAATGTTCTATGCCGATAACCGAAGAAAATATTTGTAATTTCGAGTAGGAGATTATGTTTTCGTGAAGGTATCTCCATGGAAGGGTGTTATATGTTTCGGTAAGAAGTGTAAATTGAGGCCCACGTACATCAGTCCTTTAGAAATTATAGAAACAATTGGTGTTGTAGCATACCATTTGGCTATGCCGACAAGTATTTCCAAAGTTCGGGATTTTTTCCACATATCACAATTGAGAATACATGCCAAACCCAACGCATGTACTGACCTATGAAAAAACAAATCATACCCCGACCTATCTTATTACAAAGATCCTATCACAATTCATGATACCAAAGAACAAGTGTTGAGAAACTGGATGAATTATTTGGTGAAAGTTCTATATAGAAACAATAAGATGGAAGATGCAACATGGGAAGCTGAGGAACATATGATAAAGAACGACCTGAATCTTTTTACATAGTTTTATTCTAGAAATTTTCAGGAAGAAATTATTTGAAAGAGGGAAGAATGTAACATCCCAAGCTTCCATGGTACATTTATCTTTAAATAATGCCATAGCTTGCGCTATACACATCTTGGAGTTTTAACACACCATGACCAATAAAACTAACCATTATGAATAGTAATACCCACTTTTGAAAATTTTATAAATTATAATTTTCAAAATGGACTTAATTTTTGGATTGGGAATATCAAAATTAGCTTAGAGTGAATTTTTTTTATTTATCTAAAAACATTAAATTTTTTATGATTAGTGAAAAACACAGAGTTATTGTTTATAACCGACATTTTATTTAAATACTAATTTATTTTATTTAAATTTGATTTAGGTCAAAATAGAATCATAAAAACAATATAAGTTCAATATAATTCGTTATATTAATTTTATAATATGTTTTATATATACAAATTTTATTGAACATTTTATCTTCTTTTACCCACCTCCTAGGAACATTTTTAAATATGAATAAAAATTAATTTTACCACTTCTATGAATTAAATTTATAAAATCCAAGATACATGGTTGATATCCTTAAGTTAAATGTTGTTCAATATGATGAAAGTAATTTTTTTATGAATATTAACTTTTAAATTTTATTTACCATGGTTAAAAGTAAATAGGGTAATTGAATGTTAAAATGGTATTATTTTTACCCTAACAAATTTTCTAATTATATTGGATAAGTGATATTCGACCTAAAATAACAATCGGAATAAAATATTATCTTTTAGGTCTACTTGGATTAGATTACGACATTTATTATTATTTTATTTAGGGAGGATTTAAAAGTGTTAAATTCAAAGATTAATAACTAAAAAAATTTTAATATAGGGTTATACATAATATAAATTCGACAATAAATATTCATTAAAAATATAAAAGGATTTCCTACAAAATGGTACTTTATTTATAATTTTTTGACATTAAATAATTTAATTTATTTATGACACAATGATGATGCAGTAGTTACCTTATTAAGAAAATATTAAAATAATTGATATCATAAATACAAAAATAAATGAAAATTGAGACTTTTGATGAATTATATGAATTCAATAGGTAAACATGACATGTGATGTTTTATTAAATTAATTTATTTAGAAGAAATAAAGTTATTATGGATTTTACCGAAATCAATTACTAAATAGTGTCAAAATTGACATAAATGAGTTTTTAGAACCAATACTATATTATTGCTTAATATAATATTCCTAAACATCTATGGATAGGCCAAAAGACTTAGATAATGTTATATATATCAATAATAAACCACCTATCGTTCGGTTGGAAGTTTATAGTATGTTTATTAACAATAAAATATCCAAATACAAAGAGACATGGTAAAAGTCAAACTATTTAACTAGGAGTTGAATATAAAAGATAATGTTAATATGGTGACCTAACCCTATCTAAAACCTATTGGTTGAGAGTTTTTCGACCCATATTTACCTTATCCTCGAAATAAATGATTTATATTCCATTGGAAACCGAAATTTATTTTATTATAAAACTATATTTCAAGCTTTTTCTAAAGTGCCCCTCACCCCTCTTATAAAATGGAACATCCCCTTCTCTCCAATTCACACCTACAAAGCCATTTGAGTTAGCTAAACCCTGCCAAATTATCCTAAAAACTATCAAACCTTCATCCTAGATGCCTTCCTTTGGTCCTAAATCCAGACTAAGAGCCTTTTATATCAAATCAAAAGGAAGAACTCGAATAAAAGGTAAATATTTGATCACCTCTTTCAAGTTCTTTTCTTCTTCCACTTCCTCTTTCATTATTGTTTCCATTCTAAAATAATAACTCCAGTATCTTATAAATGTTGTGATGTTATTATAAAACGTTTGTAATCATATTCATTATTCTATCCAACATATAAATTACAAAGTCACCATACGTTTGTATATAGGACTTACCGTCTCCACGTCGTGGTGTAGTTGTTATTCAATAAATTATTATTTTTAGATGGGTATAATAATGAGTATAATTGATGTTAATAATAAATATAAAATATTAATGATTATTTATATATGATATAACATCAATTTACATATGATCTCACCATTAATATGATGTTATTGTCGCTCGTGCATACGTACAGATTATTGTCTCCACGAACGCGATGAGATTCATTCCCCATCATAATCATTCATGAATATTTTTCATTTTATAATTAAAAATAATGTTTAAGAACATAATATATTTATGGATATGAATCAAACACATCCTATCTATAAAAAATATGTCTTACATAAAAAATAATATAAAGGAAAATGGATTAGTTAACACCCAAAACGATGATACTATTAAAATATTATGAACAAAGAAATATTAGAGGATCATATATGATATCATATTTATGTATATAGTTCATGGATAATTTAATAAAAATGTTTTATCTATTATACATGAGGTGATCATACCATCAACTAATGAAAATTACAATGTATGGAAAAATTTCACACTCCCTTTATTATATGAGGTTTTTTTTTAAGTAATTATCAACTGGGGCATCTTTATCATCCACACCCATTTTTCTTAAAATGTTTTTCTAATCATTTGTACTATTTTCTACACTATGGGTTAAAGTCTTTTATGCCCAAAAACTTGTCTCAATTCTACTGGATAAGTTTAATTCAACCAAAAACGACTGTAGAAATAAAATATGATCATTTAGGTCCACTTGGATTAGATTAGGATATTTATTATTATTTTATTTAACGAATATTTTATAGTTTTAAATTAAAATTTTAATAACTAAAACATTTTTAATATGGGGTTATACATAAGATAAATTTGAATATAAATATAAATTATAAATATAAAATCATTTCAAACATAATGGTATTTTATTTATAAATTTTAGACATTAAATAATATATTTAATTTATGACACAATGATGAAGAAATAATTACCTTATTAATGAAATATTAAAATAATTGATATTATAAATACCCAAATAAATTAATATTGATACTTTTGATAAATTAAACGAATTTTACCTGTTAATATGACATTATAGGGTTGATTAAATGAATTTTTTTAGATGTAATAAAGTCTTTAGGACTTTATCAAAAATCAATTACAAAATAGTGTCAAAATTGACATAAATGAGTTTTTAAAACCAACATAATATTATTTATTGATATAAAATTCCTAAAAATATAAGTATAAACCAGAGGACTTATATATGGTTATATATATCTATAATTAACTACTTGGGGTTCTTTTGGACCTTTATAGTAATTTTAGATAACATAAAATATAAAAATACCAAGAGAAGTGGTAAATGTCTAACTATTTGACTAAGAGTTAAATATAAAAGATAAGGATAATATGGTAAGATAAACCTGTATAAAACCTATAAGATGAATGGTTTTTTACCCATAAATACCTTATCCTAGAAATAAAACATTTTGGATCAATTAGATATCGAAAACAATATTATTATAAAATAATATTTCAATCTTTTTCTAAGGTTCCCCTCACCTCTCTTATAAAAGGGCACTACCCCTTCTCTCAAAATCACACCCCCAAAGCCATTTTTCTCTGCCAAACCTTACCCAAATATCCTCCCAAAATCTCCCATTCAACCTATAGTCCTTAAAATGATCATAAATTTAACTTATGGATCCCTTTTGATCAACTAAAAAGGAAACACCCGAAGAGGACGTAATAATTTCACGACCTACTTTCATGTTCTTTTCTTCATCAACTTCTTCTTTCATGGTTATTTCCCTACCAAAATAATAACTCTAGTTCCTCCCAAATTATATGATGTTATTATAAATATGTTTCAACCATATTAATTATTCTATCCATCTTATAAATCATTAAGTCCCCATACATGTGTGCGTACGGCTTACCGTCTCCACGTCGTGGTGTAGTTTGTTATTCAACACTTCATTTTTTGGATGGGTATAATAATGAAGTAGAATTTATGTAAATAATAAATAAAAGATGTTAATAATTCAGTATATTTTATATAAAATTCAATTATATACTATCTCACCTTCAATTGAATGATATTTTCACTCGTGCGTACGTACGGATTACCATCTCCATGAACCTGATGAGATTAATTCCCCATCGTAACAATTCAAGAATAATTTTCATTTTATGATTAAAAATAATGTTTAAAAACTTAATATAATTCTTTATATGAATAAAATACATCCTATCTGTATTAAACATGACTTACGTAAGAAAACATATAAAGGAAAATGAATCTGTTAACATCTGAAACAATGATACTACTAAAATATTATTAACAAGGAAATATTAGAATATCATATATGATATCATATTTTTGTATGTGGTTCTTATATAATTTAATAAAAATTATTTAAATATTATACAAGAGGTTAACTTACCCTCTATTATGGACAAATATAAGGTACTGGG
The DNA here is from genome assembly GCA_963277665.1 of Viscum album. Lineage (NCBI taxonomy): Eukaryota > Viridiplantae > Streptophyta > Magnoliopsida > Santalales > Viscaceae > Viscum > Viscum album. The sequence continues at coordinate 2,036,547,152 of OY728164.1, forward strand.
TTTCTTATCTAACTTTTAATTCCGTGAAATTTCCATTGATCACCACTTATTTATTGCATGTGGGGTATTTTGTACATCTATTTGATATATATTATCATGATTTTATTTATATTCATGGTATTATGTGATTAATTTGTTGTTTATTAACTTTTGGTCATACTACTCTATTGATTACAATGTTGGAAGGTGTTTTTATCTCACTTCTTATTCGCGTGAGATTCAAGCTATATTGCCAGTATTTCCTTTTGTGTGGCGTATGTACTACCCATGACTATGTTAATTGTGTAATATAGTTTAATTTATAGGTATTTACACCTTCATTATATGATCTTTATTTCATGGGTTGTATAATTCATTAGTTACCAAATCTTTAAGGGAATCTCTAATTTCAATTTCCACTCATTTGGTTTTACTTAAACATCATTGATTATTTTACTCCAAGATTATGTATGAAATCACTATTTATTTACTTATGTAGTAATTTCATCTTCCCTTTGTTTGGGTATACTTTTTAGGCACATAGTCACTCCATTAATAAATTCTCAAGTCATCTATATGAACTTGATAAGAGTAATTTTAACTCAATTTCCATTCATTGAGTTAAACATCCATGTCATTGGTGTCGTTTTTACAAAAATATGTATAAATGTCCTATGATTGATTTACACTAAATATTAAATATGTTTTAGTGTATTTATATTTTTCACACATAATTATGTCATTAATTTATCCTTATACTAATGATACTGTCTTTATAAGGGATTTCATCTCAATTTACATTCCATTGACCCTTCATTGTTGTTATGGGCCAATTCACTTATATATGGACAGTATACTATACTTTGACATAGTATATCAGAAATCTCTTTACTCTCATGATATTAGAATGTTTTTATTACCTCATTTATTTGTTTTCACAAATCTCTCATTTGGTTAGGAACTCTAACTCAAATATCATTTTAAATGTTTAAATGTTTTATTCTTATAAATCATTCTCATTAATGTCCATGTTTTATAAATGGTTTAACTATTTATTTAAATGGAAATTAATGTCTTAAAATTAAAATTCATTTTAAAAGATTCAAAGTGTTATGGGGAACTTTGTTTCAAAAATCTATTTTAAATGGATTCTTGATAAATTGTGAGACTTTTAAATGTTTTCAAGAAAAAAGAGATATTTATCTCAAATAGTTTTAATGATTATTTTCATCTATGTCAATATCATTTATTACTCTCAATTGAGGTAAATTTTTTATAATAAAATATTCCATATTGTTTTTAATGAGTTATGTTTTATTGTGGATGCGCTATTTTTATACCATTCATGGTTTTTGGTTATAATATTGATATTTTGTTGGCTAATTTTAATACGAATGTTTTGATTATGTTTCAAAAAAACTATATGAGAAATGAAATGTATATTGTAAGTGATGGGTGGATCCTGATATAGCTCGTCTATGACTGGTAGATATCACAAGAGAAAAAAGTGTCCTGCTACAAGGCCTTGACAAAATATTCTTTGTAGTCTTGGCACATGGCCTTGACTATGTGGTTATGAAGTCTAGAATTATGCATTACATCATTAAGAAATTTTATATTTGATATTACATGTGATTATTATACTAGTAAAATATCAATGGGAATAAGTAAATGGAAGTATATGATTTATCTTTTCAATAATATGCTGAAGTTTAATTTTAAAAAGCTTTTTTTTTGTCTTATACATTTCCTAGAATGTTTATTCATATTTATGATAGTTTTTGCAATATTGTTATCCTTGATGGGCATCTGAGGTCACCACGTTCGTATGTTTTATTTTTCTCAGCATGTAGAAAATTATATTACGATTAACCAATAGTAATAGGCTAAGGAATATAAGAGTGTTCAAAGGGGATATAATGTTTTTTTATATCAGGATGTAATTTAATATTTATGTATGTAACTAGTACTTCCAAGGATACTAAATTGATCGGTATTTCGAGACAGGATTCCTTCGATCATGACAATGTTATGTAATAATGGACTGATTCTGGGTAACGGGGCTAGGGAATTACAATGTCTTCATTAATGAAGTTTTTATCTACATGGACCATAAAATCAATTACTATATCTTCACAAATTAGGACCTCAATTTAAGGAGAATTTACAAGGTATAATAATGGTAAAAAATTTACTATTACAAGGACTACACACTTGGTAACAGTTACATTGATGAAAATTATCTTACCCTTAAGATGAATTTGTATAATAATATTTTTTATTAGTGTTCAGAATTCTGATGGGACCTGATGATCTTATTGTCCAATTAGTGGATGTATGCGACTAATGAATAGGGATCTGTGAAATATTATCTCTTAATGATAAAACATAATTATTAAACTTGGGGAATAATGGTTAGTTATTTAACCCTTGATCTTTTCATGATGTAAGAACACCTAGTAGGTGGTGACTCTTAACCTGGGTTGTTTTTGGGTGATGATGTGATCATAGTAAATTATACATCATTATTTACTAATTAATTCATATATGAAATGATGTAATACACCCATATCTATATGTTGGTGGTTCGTCTTGAGGAATCCCATATTTACAGTGAATATAGGTTGGTGTTATTATATAATGGGATAAATTGGGACATTATTGGATTTGATTCTCAATGAACTTCCAAACAGATGATATGTTTTGTAAACCATCACCCTTGGCTCATTCTTAGAACACTTCGTGTTCTAATGTGGAAGTGGGAATAAATAATTTTGAACATTATGATGAGTCTATCAAGAACCAAGAGGAGATGTGAGTCTATATGGGTTATTAGGAACCACTTAATGAAGATTTATTAAATATTATTGATTCATAAAACTCACACAGTAGAATATTTTAGAATGTATTATATCCGTCAAAAAAATTGAATTTCATGGAGTTCCCTTATGAATAGTGTATAATAGATATGCACATTTTACATCACTTTTTGTGAGGGATTAGAGCAGGCATTAGGAACTCAAATAAGATTGAGCATAGTATACAATCCCTATATAGATGGATAGTTAAGGTGGATGGCTCACATGTTTGGTGATGAATCATTTTTGGTGCCCAAAATTGATTTGGAAAACACCCAATGAGTAAAAAATTAATAACAGTTTAATAAATGATCATAAAATGATAGAATATTATTCTAGTAATAGGAGGAGGCATTTTTATTTTTATATTGGTGAATGATTTTTTCTGAGAGTGACTTCTCAATAGGCCACCAACATTATAGGATGAAAGTGAAGCTACCATGGTTTTAATTTGGACCCTTCTAATTAAATGAAGAAATATGAATAATGGCATCAACATTAGATATTCCTTATCATTGTGGTTTCTTTAATTATGTGTTTCATGTGACTTTTATCATGAAGTACATTATTGATCATACAAATGTTTTTGACTACATGTATGTTGATTTGGAGCTTGGATGAAAATTACGTTTTTATTATAAAAAACAATTGCAGAAAAGGTGAGAAACCACACAAGTAAAATCAACGCCGAAGTTGAGTTAACACAAAAACAAATCACAATGTCATTTAAAAAATTATAAGATTATTAAAATTTCATACATGGTATAGGCCCCATTTGAGTGTTTCATTCATCACGATGGGATCTTTCAAGATAAAATCTTTAATGTGGGTGTCTACCTTGTTCCATGTCTGTATGTACTCTTCCATTGTGATCTTCCTTGAATTGAAACCACATGCCAAAATCATTTCTTGATGGTTGATCAATATCCTTTTATCCTTACTAATATCTATTTGAATGTCTCATTCTAGAATTATTTCCACATCCTCCTTTATGGCATCTTGTTTGATATCCTTTTATGCATATCATCCTTAGAATCAAAAATTAACTCATGGAATTTGTTTCTCTCCTTACTTATCTCATGTCGCACCACACCTTCCATTATTTGTAATGTCTCTACACTTATCATTAGGTTTTCCACATCTTAGTCCAAAACCAAACATTCCTTCTAGGACATGATTCCTGGTTCACATACTGTTTCCTTAGCCTTACTAGATGATCTTGTTTTCATCATCATAAGTAGATGGGAGTAGTCTTTCTTCCTTGTAGATCCCATTCATTTAGTCACAATACAGTACCCTTCATCATGTGTCCCCTTCTAACCCTCAATCTTCATTGGGTTATGAATAACCATAACACTCTCTCCCTCCACCTTGATAATATATAATTTACTAAAAAACTCAACTTCATAATCACCCTTATAGAGAACCTATTCACCCAAGGTATACTTGCATGTTAATTGTGATTGTATAGCTATATAATCCACTATGTCCTATGCTTGGAGAGAATAATTCAAACCTACACATGATGACTGCCTAGATTCATACTCTAATACCATTCCTTCAACCAACAAGTCATCAAAACTATTTATGAGGATTATGATTATCATATAATTTTTTGGATTGAATAATGTCAATGCATTCACTCCATTCCTAGTTTATTATGTCTTCTTGTAGCCTGATGGACCACCCTTACTTGCCACATTCAGGTCTGGCACCCCTAGAAGTGTGGGGCTGGACATTGAAGACCCATCGACCAGCTCCATGAAATTGGAACCTGAGGTAAGAACCTACACATTATGAAATCATCCAACCTTCATCGTCTCAAAAAATAAAGGAGATGTAGGTGGGTGAATTAGATGATCCTCTTCCAGAACTTGTGCTACTTGTTGGCTGACACTCAAGTCACACTTCAGTATATCAGAAAACTTAGAGATCTTTTGATCATTAGGACCCATTGATTTCTGGGGATGACATGCCATAGTTTTTTCCATGAAATCTAGAGTTTCAATAGTGAGAACCTTGATAAATATAGACCCATTATATGTAACTTCATTGGATGCTAATGGGTGAAGAAAGAAAACACGCTGACATGTATTGGATATGTTCCCCAAATGATGATAGGAAGAGATAAATCCAGTCCAAGATTCAATGATCACTAGTGGTTTTCACCATAATTATTCCCCAAAAGTGATCCAAATACAATCAATGGGATGTTTAGAAACATCTACATCAAAACATGTTTGCAGGTTTATGGGATAAAAAATTTTTTGGTTATACTATCTGAACACAAGTAGAGTCAAACCATATTTCCAAGCATAAGAATAATTGTAGGATTTTGTAAAGGAAAGGGGAGTTCAAGAAAACTAACCCAAAAATATGTTGAAAAAATATCATGCTACATGTATAAGACATATGAAAAGTGATAAAGATAGAAGTGAGAACCTTTGAAAACATGAGGATCCAAGGACCATAATACGATCATGTCTTCCTCTGAAAAAAAAAATGAATTACTATGTTCTGCTTGTCATGAAGCCCCACTATTGCTCTATATTATAAAACCTAAAGATTGAAAATGAAAATATCAAAGACATCAAAAAAATAATAATAATTCCTTATGTACGCCAACAAAGTCAGGTGTATGTGATCTGTTTCTTCTTTGAATTATGAAGAAGATAGTGAGAGATTAGGGCATCTTCCCTAGAGATCGGGGACTTTAGGGCTGAGAACTATGGCTGGAAATGGAGGAAGAATGTTCGGGTTTTAAAAATCGGTAGAATATAGGCCAGTAAACTGTGGGGGGAGAGAGTTCCTCTCCCTTTACAGGGGGAGGTACTGGGATTTTAGCCATCACCACCCAAGGGCATCCCTACCCGAGCACCGAGAAGAAAGCTCCTTTCTTGGACCATTATCATGAGATAAACAAGTTGATATGTAGCCTAAAACATCCTACATTGAATGAAAATATTATATGATAGACCGAAATGATAAATTTCTACACGGGATGAGAGGACCCCATTTCTAGATTTTATAGAATCGCGAAAAGATCATAGAGGATACTTATTATTATAGCTGTTGATGCTTAGGATAAATGGACCAAGTTGTTTTAGTAGAATATTTGATGTTATTTTTTGATGATTAGAAGATTTTATATGGGGAGGGTGATTGTAACATCAACATAGTATTATATGTATGAGATAATTTGTATTTGTAAAATATTTTTTTTTCTATTTTAATTCATATTTTTTATGGGTATTTTGGATGTAATTTTTTTTGTTACCGAGTTTCTGATAATAAGATGTTTATTTTTTGAGAGTAGGATTAACATGTTTTATTTTATGGATACCACCTGCTAGTCAGTGGAGTTGTTGTAGTCATGAATATTTATTCAAAGACTACACACCTATGGTTGAGTTTCCATTAGATAAATAGTTTTTTGGAAGAACTAATGAATATATTCATAGAACATCGACCATTCATAGGAAATTCACTATTCTAATGCCAGAAATAGGCTATTCAGCGCACCCAAAATGAGGGTATAAAAAATGGGCCTTATTGGATTTCAGATACACTTTATTTTAAACAATTTGAAAAAAAAAATTCTATTAAGACCCTTTTTATAATTTTACACCTCCACATTATTATCTTGATTTATCACATACAACTACCCTTGGTTCATCAAGGATGGAATGATATTGTTATGTTTAAATATTGTTAGTTTTATAGATATTCTCAATGTTTATATTCCTATTTGATATATGTTCGTGGAACTATTTTAGATATTTGGTTCAAATAATGATTCAGTGAATTTGATATCTATTATTAATATATCAGTGATTAATCTTAAAAATTCTTTATGTCCCTTGATATGATAAATATTTACCATTAATTATGGTCATTATATAAGTATTTTATCTTAGAATGATCTACCTAACTATCATTTTAACTATGCATTGATGATAAAATTATATTCATTCGATAATAACATGGTAAAATGGTGATCGATTCAGCATTTCAATGAGATCCCATATGACGGGACCTATGATCCTCTTATGCTATGTATATTTCATTAAAATTTACATTAGATCAATCATCTTAAGATATTTTTATTCTCAAATATAATGTTTTATCTTATTCCTACTAAAATATTATTGGAAGATAATTCTTCATTATTTATAACGAAGACTATCTTACATATATTATGAGGAACTCAAGACCCATTATCGAATTTAAAATAGATTTGGATATCTCAAAACTAGTTCCACTGATGTAATAGATGATGTAAATAATTTTAGAAATGTCTTAATGACATTGATCATCCATGTGCCTCTCTTTATAAACCTTATTTCTTATGAACCCAAACCCTGGGTATGTATCCTTGATATTTGAGAATCTTCCCCGTGGTTTTGAAACACGGTCTGGACTTCTATACTTTAATGAAAATTGGGTACTTCTTCGACAACCATAATGTAAGATGTTCTATGGCTTATATGGAGTTTTTTATATTACCATTAGCATGCTATATATTTTTATGTTGATCTAATTTATCCCATGTAGAAATTTATCATATGTTTTCATGTTTGGATTTGATTTTATCACTCTTCATATGCTATATTGTGACATTATATTATAAACATTTTTTGTGACATTCATGAAATATTTTATATTGGTATGATAATCATGGTTCCAATGTGATTTTTGGACACATCATATTTTAGTGGACCTATATATGGATTGTTTTCATAAGATTTATTTGACAGGATGATATGACCAGGTTAGATTACAATGTATGATGGCCTTCTCGGCCTAACCTAGGGGCATGACTGTCTTATGTGCTCTAACCCGTAAAGCAGCATGGGAGAGTGAATGTATATCCGACCTGACCTGAGAGATTGAAAGTGGTAATGAATGATTATTCTATTATAAGCTATTTTCCTTTGGATTATATGACTATTGATTATCCATGAGACTAACTCCTTTTCTTGTGACATTTTTATTACCACATCATTGTTCTTTCGATATGGAACCGAAGAAAGTACATTAGAGGTATATGGCACCATGTTTTGAAAACATAAACTCAATATAGTATGTTTAGTTATTTGTAATTTTATTTATTATCATGATATATCATATTAATCATTTTCAAATTTATTAAGGACACATTTTTTGTGTCTTAATAGGTGCATACTAACTCCCTAAAAGGATAATTTTTTAGCACACTCTTACTTCATGTTTTGGGATCTCAGAAATGGGATGTAGACTATGGAAAATAGTTGTGAAATGAAACAGGAATATTTTAGTAGTACCAAGATGAACCCCAAAGGAAAACAACATGGTATTATTTATTTATCTGGATAAATATTTATCATGGTTTGTCTTATAAATCCTATAGCGTGATTGTTTATATTTATTTACCAGATTAACATGTGTCTCATATAATAATAAATTATAATAAATTATCTTTGAATTTGGTTAATCTATGTTTCTTTACATACTATTTAAATTATTGGTGCAATTAAATGACACTAAGGGTATATTCCCCCCCATGGATGAAATTTTAATCCTTTCTATCAGTTTCTATTCTCATTATTATGTGTAGTTTAACATGATGTATTTTGTCTCTCTAAATTAGGAATGATGGTTTCAGATGTGGTATTAGAGAACAAACAATAACTTATTATATTAAATATTATAATTATCTTTATCTACGTATAGATTGTAGGAACTATTCTCCATATAAAAAATTACATAAAAATCATTCACTTATATATACATACTCATCATTGTAATCATGAATCAGAATCCTTTAGTTTCTAAAAAATTAATGGAAATAAAATTTCTATTTAATACTCATATATAGTAATGATCCCTTAATTATATAGCTTATCTACTATATATTATTATATCATATGTGATTCCTTCTAATATTTCCTCTAATGTCCTAATTAAAACATATATATCTAAATCCAATTTTATAAATTCAATTATTGTTCTGAGCATGTTTTTTAGAAAAAATGTTTAATGGAACCATGATATCCAAAACCCAATATTCCGAATAAGATAAATTTATTTATTTATTTTCTCACATATAAGGTTATAATAATTTATCAAAAGAACAACTATTTACCGTATATATAAATCTATTAAACTATAAGTCTAAAAAATATAAAATATTTATAATATTAATGGGACAATACATATATTTGAATGAGAATCATTTTTTATATCATTTTAATTATAATATTTTTTTGCTAATATCCCATAATAATATATGAACCCAAACATCAATTCTATTTAGTGTGATGAAATCCATATTTCACTATATAATATGATTTATTTGGTATTCCTACAATCACATAGTTATTTAGGGAGGATATAATGATAATATTAATATATCTATATCATGGATAGTTGTGTGGATAATCCTTTTCCAAATTATATTATATCAATAAACCAAATTATATCCCACTAGTAAAATTATCTCTTATGATTTACTAAAAAAGTATAACACAATTCTCATTATAGTACATAATTAGCAGACTCCTATGTTTAGTCACATCCAATAATCCTTACACCAGATAATATATTGAAACTGAGTTTTATTATAAACCTAACCTTTAGATATTTCTGGTATTGACAGGTATTAAATTAATAAGTATCCTAATACATATAATTTTTAGTAGTTTTATGAGTATAACGATTTTAATATACATATTATAAATTTTTTTATAATATTTTATTCCATAAAATCTATATATATAACTTAATATATTATATAAATGCATGTATTTATTTATTTATAAATTGAATTATATTACTTTTTGGAAAATAAATATTTTTTACATATTTATGTAAAATACCTTAAATAAATCATACATTATGTCAATTAAATAATTATAAAAGAAACATAAATTAAAAAAATCCAGGTACATTCCATTTATATAGTATGTCCGAAAACATTCATGTGATGGATTATAATTATACGACATCATAGTCTCAACCAAAAAAATCATGGATAACATGAGAGTCAACCATTACGTTTCATAAACAAAGGATATACCCTATAAATAGTGTGAAGTCAACCCAAAAGACCCAAATTTCGTGGATCAATACAGGTGAGACTCCATATTTATATTAAAACAGTAACACGTAATACACATAATTAATAAAAATTAATTTTAATAGTTACTATAATATTAAAACATAGCCATCATAAAATGAAAACTAAATAGTTTATGTTAGTCATAGCTTGTATCTCTTATATATATTAATAGAAAATTATAATTAATAGTTATAAAAATTTAATCCAAATCATATTAAATTAAAATTTTATTTTTTATATGTATAATATTATAATATATACATTATTAAACAAATAAAATTTTTAATATGATATAATAAATAATTATATAATTATTTTAATTATAACCACTTTTGATATGGTCTAGTTTTATATAGACTCTTCTAGGGTTTTCTTTCGTATGTATATAATTGTTATTTTATGAAATATATTTAATATTTCTAAACCCATAAACAACCTCTATGAATCGGTTCGACTACCTATGTAGTTTTTACTAGTGAATTTCTTGATATACCCTCCTTGAACAACGAAAAAATATAATATTCATGATATTTTTATAATATTTTCATACCAAAACCTTGACCAATTTTTATTATATAGTATATTTTATTTTTATTATATAAATATAATTCTATAAACTATGATGTTTTGGGTGGAAAACCTAATATAAGACTAAAAAATTAAGATTCATTATTTTATTACATCAAATTACTTTATTTTTTCAAAAAAAAAATTATTATTTAAAAAAGTTTTAAAACCATGATGTTGTTTTATAAACCTTTTCAATTATTATAAAAAAAATCATAATGTATTTTTACAACTATGGTCTTTTCTATAGGAAAATTCTTTAGGTTTTTCATTTATCTAGTATTTATCTTTCTAATTCATCTCTATTATAACTCTGATACAACAATAGGGTTTTATAATACATTTTTGTGCCAATAAGTAATAAAATAAAGAAATAAAACCAATAAAATATATATATCAAGAGAAAAAAAACTAAATTAAATAATAGAGGAATAAATTCACCATATTCTATGGTGAATATTTTCCAATATTAAATTTTATATATTTCACTCCACAAAAACCAATAGGTTCACACTAAAAAATGTATCCACCGACCACAATAATAAATTCACACTTTTTTAATAACCATTTTACATTATATGTGTACATGTACCTACTCTATGATTATGAATGAAGATAATATATAAAATAAATATTCAACTAACTAAAAAATAAACAATAATATTTTAGAAAAATATGAATGGTTATTTAGTCTCTCATTTAAAAGCATCAGAGAAGACCATTATATGTAATGGGGTTAGTATATAGAATACATTTGACAAATAATTAACCAATGTTTTAGGGTATGGTTTTTTTCCATAAAAACATTTTATATATTATAAATCCTCATATCTTTTTGGGTGACTTTGTTCAAAAAATTTCCCAAAAAAATATTATTGAATGAAATGACAAATTTTTCCAACACTTATGGAGTCACACATAAGTTTTTTTAAAATTTTTTTGATTTGGTTCATCATTATTCTTATTTTATATAACAGAGAGGAGATTAATACTTTTTCATAGGCTAATCATTTTAGGTTCATCCAGTTCTTGGTTCCCACTTAATATAGAAGAACATCACAACCTCTATAACATCGAAACCTGAAAACTAAAAAGTGTCTCTGCAGAATCCAAACACATAGAAATTATTATTATTTAAAAAAATAAACCCATAATAAGAGGCACTACAATTGATTTTTAAATGGAAATTATGGAAAATAATTTATGTTAAAGAGTTTACAATATTAAGATCATATATTCATATACAACATGTATTCTGGTATATGTTTCATTATTATTGCCTAAACACATTCATCATAGATAAAAATTAGAGAATGATATAAAAAATTGATGTACACAACAATTATATAAAATAAACAACCAAAACTTTTTCAACATAAAATTCCAATGAAAAATATATCTTAAAGTAAAATTACAACGAATATTGAAATAAAATGAGATAAACTCTAATGATTAATCTCAAGAATATTATTTAAAGGGTAAGTAAATATAAGATTGTTCTTTTTTAAAAAATTATATATAATTTCATAAATAATTCTTCATGAAATTTATAACCTCTCAATAAAATGATATTTTTTATATTCGTTAAATATAAAATTATTGTATGTTTGAATTCCCTTCATTGTTGTGGTTTGAAAATAATTCTAATTTGTTTTTATATCTTCTTCATTCATAAATAATTTAATAATTTAATAATTAATTCATTAATGATTTGATAAATGAAAAAATTCATCCTATGTTTTTATAAGAAATGAATTTATATTTATTAAATGACACTTTTTCCTCAGTTATCATAATTCATCATTGGTTGTAATTCCTTCATTAAATAATAAAATTTTCCTTGATTATTTGTTTAATAACTATTATATCATTATGTTTTCTCTATATTCATATTAAAAAATTATAATAAATTGAAGAATAATCCTTTTTTGGACAAGATTGTTTAGACATGAAATGTATTAATCCATCTATATGAACCATATCTTCATTATATTTGTGATTTGGATTCACAATATCTGTTGGAGTTAATTTTAAAGAACTATCACTTTATAGATTTCTATATAATTTATTTAAAAATAACCAGTGTAATTCACATATTTCCAAAGATTCATAAATATAATTCCATAAATAGATTATGTATATTTTAGAGTATAACATTTCATATATAATTAAGCAAACAAAAATTAATATTTCCCTAATTAAATTTATTTTCAGAACCATGTCATTAATTAAAGTTCTTGATTAATTATATTTAACAATAAATTCTTCTAGATTGTATAATTTGATTATTAATAAGAATATTTAACATGAAATTTTTATGAGTAAAATAATATTATAGTGTTTGATATAAATCAAATATAAATACTATTTCATGATTTCATGATTTATAACCAATCCAAAAACATTGTATGGAGACCCCCACCATGTCATTGGTTATTCAATAATTCATAATATCAAAAAAGTTAATATGAGTAGGTTTAAAACTTTTAATATATATATTTCATGGTGTAAAATATATATTGAAGAATATTTGAGGTATTTTCCATGAAACTATATTAAATAATTAAATGAGATTGATGATTAATATACTATAAAATAATTATATATTTTGAGATATAATATAATGTTCTCCTGTTAATATTTGTCCAATGATCTATATGATAATATGTAATAAATATGTCTATTAGGTTATAAAAAATACATAACATGAAATAAAATTAATAATATAGTTTATGATTGATAATATAATAATTAGATATTCAAGAGTGACTAATTACTGACATTATCCATAACTTATGGTTGAGTTCAACTAAGGATTCAAGAGACATCACTAGGTGCAATTAATAAAACAATATCCCTCAATTTATAAGATGTTCATCTTTAAAGATACTAGATATTATCAATATCAAATTCATTTTATCTCAAAGGTTTCTATCTAACATAATATTTTTATTAGAGGAACATTCATTTATAAATAAAATGTTTATATTTATAAATATTTGTCCCTATTTATTTATATTAATTTCAATTTATTAGGAAATAAGTTATGGGATATATAATTTAACCCAAAAACTCTTTATTCATTCCAAAATGGAATTTAAAATTTTTTTTATAAAAAATGTATTTCATTCCACGTATTTTTACTCACCATTAAAAATGAAAAACAATAAAAGATAATATATATAAAAGAATAAAATTACAAAGACAAGTAAATCCCCTAGATCATCATTCACTTGTTGGATCACCAATCTCCAAAAAAACATGTGATGTAGAATATCACCACAAAATGAGAATTCATTATTAAAAATCAGTGATGTGAAATAGGATCAATGAATTACAATGTGAGAGTGGAATGAAAAAATGATTTATGGCATTTAAAAAAAATATGATAAAAATATTCCCATTCAAAATTTGGTTATAAAAAATATGGACATTGAAAATATGATTATTAAAAATATTAGCATTGTTCATATACCCAAAAAGTATTCAAAATACATGTGATGTTAAGTAGTAAATTTGAGAAAATATAATCTAAAATGAAATAAAAATATGATATTAAAATATTCTATATATGTAGTAATATATATGTGTATGTTATGTATAAATATTAATATCATTTTTATTAATAATTTTTTTAACATAAATTAAATAAAATTAGCATAATTTTTTATTATTTGATATCTACATTATCTTATAAAAAGTATTTTATATTTACTTGAATATTGGAAAATATTAGTTTTAAAAATGACATGCCTTTTAAGAAATTATCAATAAATAAGTAAGAAATGGAAATTTATGAAACCAATTTATAAGACCAGATACATTTTATATATGAGAATTTATAATTTTAGATATTACATTTTTAATTTAGAAATCATATTTTATATTTTATAATTGATGTTATATTTTTTATAAGAATTGTTCTTATTACATTTGACATTATGCATTTCAAACTAATTTTTTTTCATTTCTTTTGAGATAATAAAATAAAATACATTTAGTATTTGTACACTTTATGAACAAATTATATAATAATTAAAATTTTATTTTATGGTATAAAAATTAATTATCCTTGCTGAAAAATTGTTACTATGGTGAACACAAAAATTGTAAAAATGGCTAACCATATAGGTAATTGGCTTAATATGTCAAAAAATATTTTTAATTTAGTTTTGGATGTTTTTAATGACCCTCTATCTTATCCAATCCATTCTTAAAAAAGTATGGAGTAAACTTTCTTATAGTGATTACACATTATAGAAATGGTATTGGAATTTAAAAAATACCACTTTATTTAACTTAATAAAAGGGTTCTCTTATCCTAATTTTCCATGATAATATTATCCCATTAAGATCAGCCTAATACAAACCCAAAACTCAACTCCACACTCCATATATTAATTTTGTTTTTTATTCTCAAAATACAATCCCTCAAAGAGTTAACCCCCTTCACAAAGGATATAAGCCATGAAGCGATGTATATGTTATTAAACCATCTTAATATATTTTATTTGTTTATATAATTTTAGTTATCCTCTAATTTAATTTTACCATATTAAAATGATAATAATATATATTCTATATATTCTATGTTATTATAATTGTAGGAAAATAATTAAACACCCTCTCTCTATTCCATTATGAAAAATGAAAATGTGATTTGTGAATTGTGCTGATAACCACCGCTAAGAAATAACATGTTTTATCATCATTCACCACTATAAAAAATTCAACTAATAGATAATTTAGTATATATTTTAACTTATACAGTATTTTGTATTCAAAATTGATAAAACAAGTCACAAATTTTCCCATTCAATGTAAAACATAATCTTCATCCATGTGTACATGTGGAATACTATTTCTATTAAATAAGAAATTTCCATTTTCTATTTCAGGTCCACCGTACAAGTATGGTTATTATAATAGTATTATAAGAATAATATTTTATATTGTTTCATTATTGTTTTGGTATGAAAAATTGTGGATCCTCTTATTGATATCACCAACAAATTATTAACTTTTTTAGAACTATTTAAAAAAATAGTAGTGAGATGAAAGTATTCTTAAAAAAATATAATATAATAATAACATTAACTTATTCATAAATATACATTATTATTATTATATATAACCAAAATAAACAATAATTATGGATATTACTCTTCTATTCTAATTATATTATAACTAAACCACCACATTATCATCCATTAATCATGTTATGTTCCTGTTTCGGACGTCATGACAACCTAAATGATCAATGATATGAAATAATTTCATGGATTACTATTATAACTTGATTAAAGGTATAATTAAATATAAATTTGTTAAGAATTATATTTTTCTTGGAATCAAACATCAATATTTTACACATTAATTAACAAAACATGATTTATAAGTTAATTTTTTTTAAAAACTATTCATTGTCAATTTCATCATATTGAATAGAAGTAAATGTAGTCCTAAAATGAAATTTAGTATTTTATAAGTTATTGTGACTCATACATTATATTTACAATAATTAAATTTAAATGATGAAATTTATGGGAATAAGAAAACACATCAACTAAAAACCATTCAAAACAACCATTTATACTAATTTATGGTGCCAAAAACATATAATAAATAAAAAATATAAAGGTAAAGTATAATTATAAATAAAGATGTATAAATGGTTTTGTATATTTTTTTTATAAAATATGTGTATAAGATATTTATGTTTTCAATACAGGAGCTTAGAATACAAATAATTAAGTTAGGAAATAAAGAAGAATTTCTTTGTCTAATTTTAAACTCCATGGGACATCATAAATATTATTCAAAATAGTTTATTTTATATATTTAAATAACTCCAATTTTCATATAAATGTTATAATATATTCCATTTTATTATGTTCTAATTCCCATCTCATGATCATCTTGTCAATATCTTTTGATTATTATGTTACCAATACTATAGGTGTTTCATCAACTACATTTTTGGTTCATTGGGTTATAATGTTTCTTACAAAAATACAACTTCAAGGATTTAAATGATCCAACAATTAGCATATTTTTTATTATATTTTTCTTTATTATATTTTTAAATTACATCTCATCATTAATTACCACTTTTTTGAGAAAATTATTTTCGAATGAAAATTGAAATATTGGTAATAACAACACACATTATTAATAGAGTGTCTTTTCTTCCTCTCCCATATTCCCATCACAATTATTATCTTCTTTTTATAGAAATAGTATGTATTATTATATATTTTTAACATAACTATCTTTAAACCATTCTAAAATTAATATATAATACACTTTTTAAGATACCGGTTTTTAAATAAATGTATTTAACGAATTTAAAATTGTTTTCCATACATTCTAATTAAGCTGTTTTATATCCACAAATTTTTTGGATATTGTTTATTTCCCTTGATGGATCAATTTTTTAATAATAATTTATGAAAATAAAATGTTTTCAATTTATTTAATTAAACATAAATGAAAAAACTATTGAAATTTACTTGTAGCATTTCATTTTTATTATATTGTTAAAAATGATATTTTAAAAATTAGTTTAGCTTTCCTTCTCTATATAGCTCCTATAGAAAATTCCCCAATATTATGTTTCTAAAATAATTTTTTTCTCCTACATTTATAAAAAATAGTTCTAAATTATTTCCATGTATCTATTATATTTATTATTACTAATGTGGTTTTTCATAAACTCTTACATGGTTTATTTATAAAATTAATTTTATATTGATATATATTATTCTTGATAAAGTATATTCTTGAAATGATACCATCCAAAAAAAATTTAGGATATCATATAAATATTCCCTACTATCAAGAAAACATTTCCTTATGACCCTTTTTTACCCACCCAATACTGGTTTATAGTCTAAAATTTTATCACTTTTCTTCCCTATGTAAATACCAAATTTTTATCATTGATTGAAGGGGGTTCTCCAGGATTACATACACCAATTGATTACATAAATTCATTTCATAATTGCATAATATTTGAATATATAGTAAAGATATAATACGTTTAATTATCTTGATATAATGGATTCTACATAAAATGGTCATTTACTCCATTTAATAACCATTAAATTACTATGTCATTATCATGTTAGGTATATTGGTGGAATTTTAATATTTTTGAAGGGGATGTTAAATCATTTTTTCCAGGGTTCTTCATGAGTCATTGAATGAATGTGAATTTTTTTTCTTGGTTTCATTATGATATCATTAATAATTAGTTAAAGTGGTTTCATATGTATGGATAATGAAACGTGGATTCCTCTATCACCATATAATTCATTGGATAAGGTTTCCAAATACATGAGATGTTGACATTTTTCAGGAATGAAATTTTGGGTGATTTTTTCACAATTTTGTTGTGTGAATGATATGTGGGAATATTTTTTAACATGTTTATTATGGTAATGAGATACCTGGTGGTTTTTCTAGAGGATTGTTGGGTGAATTAGATGTGGGATTCTTTTATCACATGTATTTTTAACATAATATAAAAATATTTATAGAATTTTTTTTTATGATTATGTATGATCAAAATATTAATTATTATTCAAACTATTATTCTTATTCTCATATATATGTTTTCCTCAAATGGATTTTTTTTATTTACACACCCTTTTGAATAATGTATTTTTTTCTATAAATCTGAATTACATTGTTTATTGCGTAATATTTTTTGGGTATGATTTTCATGTGTATATTAATAATACATATATTCTTAAATTATATTCACTTATGATTTCTAATTGCTACGACATATTTATAACCCTATTAAAGGGTTGAGATGTCAAATTTCATTTGTTTAAATTTACCCAGGTTGAAAATAAAATAAATACATATAATGTTTCTAAAATTTTATCTTATGGGTAAATTTTTTATGTATGATGAATAAATTTCATACAATAGGAAAAAATTCATATAGTGGGAGAATGACTAGATTATTTTTTAGTTAATACATTTTCAAAATTCTATAAGATAATCCTAAGAGCTATTTGGAATGTCTTAAAATGATATACATTATTTATGAATTTTAATTACATGATGATTTGGTCTAGGACATATATATTCTGAGATGATTATAACTATAGAGGAACTCAATTCATTAATATATAGCATGGAAATAAATTATTAAAAAAATGATGTGGGTATATTAAATTAATATTTGAAGATATTCATACAAATAATTATTTTTAATGAAATATAAAAATATAAAAATACTAGGTTAGCGTCGATCATGTATAGTGAGAGAATAAATAGGGAGGATGAAATTCTAGTAGGGAATATATTATTAGTATAAAATAAAAGAACTAGTGTAAGAGTAATTTAGTGTTATCAAGTGATCCAAAAAAGTCCATTGCATGTGGATGTCATGTATGGTAAATGTGTCTATTTATAAGGATCATGATATTTTGATCAAGCTGTGTAAAAAATATTTTCAACATAGGTTTATAGGTAAATATAATTATTAAATCTATTAGTCAAAATTTTTATTAAATAATTGAGATAGTGAATGTCATTGATTATGTCAATAAGTTTATAGGTATATTTCAGATTGAATTCATGAAATTGATGTAAATTATTCTGAATATGACATATCAGAAATTTGTCTCTAGATAATGGAAATGTGTGATAAATACAAAGGATATATATTATTTTCCTATAAAATATTATGTAATTCAAAACATGTGAGATTTAAAAAAGTAGATTTTATTCACTAGATGGAGGATTCCAGGTGGTAGAAGTCCTTAACCGATTAGATAATCTCATATAGAGATCAGCATATGTGAACATCTCCATGTGAATATCGAAAGGTATTGAATATCAATTTTAATGATCTAATTTTGATATATTACTAATATGGATTTCTTTCTCATAAAATGCATATGATTGTACAATATTATTCATTACTTGATTAAAAAGGATTTTAAATTACCTCTAAATAGAGTAGTTGTAAATAATTAACCTCATTAAATACTTATATTTTCGTTTTACTAAATTATATATTTTTTTATTTTTTCTTATAAAATTTATTTTAAATAATTTTATAGAGTTTGAGAATAGCAGTGATGTAATATAGGTGTGGCTTATATCCCATGATCTAGTACATCATCAATGTGATTTTATTCTAGAAATTTTTTTCTACTATTTTTTGGGTGCTAATTTAAAGAAATCATATTTTTTCTATGGACCAAAATGTGGTACTAGACATTTAGTTAAAGGTATTAAACAAAAACATTGGACATGTTATTTCAAATAATTGTTCACTAATATATTTTTATCCAAATCTATATAGTATTATCTTTATATTATGATATATATATATATTATATTGTTTAAAAGTCAATAAGAGTTCTAAATTTTATTAGAAGTAGCATTGGATGATGGTACGGATTGGGTTGTGATGTTTCAAGGAATGTATTTATGGATTTTGAAATTTAAGAATGAGGATTATCAAAAATACATAGACCATGATCTTATATTAATGAGTACGAGGTCATAAGGAATGGAGGAGTAATTAAAGAGTCTACAAAAGAAAATATTAAGTGTTTTCCTGATGTTTTATCTAAAAACCTAACCACATAACCTAAAAAATTATAAATTTGAACGCAATAAAAGAACTTATTAAGGCCCAATATCATATATATTAGAATCCAATAATGATTAAAAAATGTGTTATTTCTAGGTGTACATCTCAACATGACTATCTTTGAATAAAAATTTACTTGCATTCATATCAATGATATAAATATGAAAATGTTTTAGTTGGAATCAGTGATGGTGAAAATAAATTTTTTTTAGTCAGTCTTGGTCTTACTGTAATAACTTATATAATAATGGGATGTAATGGTTATCATTTTGATAATATAAATCCATAAGAATTCATTTTTTGTATGTGATAGACCTGATCATGAATATTTTTAAAAATTAGAAGTAGAACTAGGAATTGACCAAAATGCATATAAAATAGAAGGTAGAGAAGGTCCACAACTGATATCATAAAATATTAAAGGAATACGGAGTCATAGTAGGAGTATATTGATAGATTCCACTCCTATTTATTGGTTTTATGAGTGTAATGGAAACAATAATACATATTACAATGAATTTAACTTTAATAATGAAATATATGCTTCTAAAAGAAGATTCATTCATCTTGTGTCAAATTATTAATATTTTCTAATAATAATTGTAGCTAGTTCACCAGAGTATTTGATAATAAACTCTAGAGATTTTATTCAATAAATAAATCATAGGTGGAGTATGAGGAATTATACCTCTGGAATATTTGGAAAGATTCATCTTATGGTGGATGGGGTTCATGAGATTACGGATAATGGAAATGTTTTCATGTAGACAGTGAATATAAGATAGTGATAATTGTGTGATGTATGGGACAATCCATGAATAAGAATAAAACATAATTTCCCCAGGATATCATTATGTAAAGGGTGTCTATATTGTGTTCATGTATAGTTTGTGGATAATCACACATGGTACCATGGTTTTGGATGATGTAGTGACAAACATGATGTTGTACCTAAAAAGAGTATCAGAATGGTCAATACAAATTAGATAACTAATTTAGTCAATTATATGGAATTAAAACCTATGGAAGTATCAGATAGTGTCCTTTTAAATAAATGGTTTGATTTTAATGATCTATAAGTTAATTTTTGTACATTTGGATGTACAGGGGATATATCTAATTAGTTCTCACAGTGTGTCGGTATACTATGTGTCCATCATTAATGATGCAACACATAACCTGTTGGTGTCAAATATCAAAGACTATTCTATTGAATTCATTCAATTAATCAATGGAGTTCCATGATGGAAATGGATAATATGAATACACATAAGTATTTATATTCTGATAATGTTGGTGAGTATAGTGTTAGGAATCCGAAAAGATTTTGATAGAACAATATAATATGGTATTAGAAGACAACACCATGTGCATTAAAACATACTAGATTCAAATAGATAATGGATCATTTTTCATTTGAGAAATAAATGATTATGAGAAGCCATAAAATATTTCCAAAGGATTTTTTGGTTAATGAGGTGAATTGTGTTGCATACATAATCTAATAGATTATGTAAACTCTATTGAGGTATTAACCTCAAGAAGCCTGCATTTACATAATGATGGGGGAAATATCTAACCATAAGGATTTTTTAATCACTATTATGTTTATATTAATTATATATAAAGGTATAATATTAGCACTATATCCCAATAATGTGACATTTGGAATATGGTGATGATGAATTTGGGTTTCAACATTTGGAGAAAACATCTTATATGTTTGTATGAAGTTGTAATTTTATCTATAACAAAAATATCCTCTACTAGGATCACCACCAAGATTAAATGACTATAGAGATCTAGGTATCATTGTAGGTTTAGTTGTATGAGCGTCTGAAACATCTACATGTTATTAGAAAATTAAAGAGCACATTAGTAATTTAAATTCCAGAATGAATGGATGAATTTTCAAACTGTAGTCACATTATGATGGTGTCTCCAAGGAAGATATTTTTAGATATACTAAAGAATAATAATTCTCTAATAGATGTAGAATATGGGATATATCTAAACATCTCTGTTATGAATGTTGATAAACCTTATAGCATACTATATATATCTACTAGAATTTGGAACCAATTTTAGAGATATAGTTGCAACATTCACTACATGATTCACGTAGATAATGCAGAGCATGAACCCCTAGAAAAGGTACAAACCTAAAATACATAGATAAATGTGAGTATGCAATGAGGGAAAAAATTGACTCCCTCTATATTTCAAGAAAATTGGATATATTTGAATGGGATATTGGGAAAAATATTCTTTAGATAAAATATATTTATGATTTGATATAATAAATGGATAGAATAAAAAGTTATAGGGGAAGGTATGACATTATGTGGTTTCATAAAAAAATAGTTGGGGAATTTTATTTACTTTTTCTCATATAACTAAGAAAAAAAATCATATGAAACATAGTAAGTTTTCATTGGATGTATTTCAGCAGGAAAACATTGACATGAGGAAATGCATTCCATCACAGGGACATAGATGATGAAAAATATATGGAACAACCAAAATATTTTATTAAAAATTATAATTGGGACCTTTTGTTCAAACTGAATCATATCATTTTTTAGAATGAAACAAGATAGAGGAACGAAATGTTTAATAATCTTATTGAAGATAACAAGTTTTACAATGATTATTATGATCATTAATGTTACCAGTGTGTATTTGAGAAATTTTTTAGAATATTTTTTATCTCTATTGATGATATTACTATTATTTTGTAGTGAAGGAAAAATAATTTTGAGTTAAAATATAAATTATTCTTATTTTTAGATATGAATGATTTCAGTTTATGTAAATCGATATGGTGATGTATATTTTTAGAGGCAATGGGTTTTCACTTTGTAGCACACTCAATAAAACTAACAATAAATGATTATGGATTTTTTTTTATTATAGAAACAAATACTACAACCACACCCCATGATAGATATTTCATGTGATCTAAGATACACTCCATGAATATATTTTTATTCATATTACATGTTAACATTTTACTATGAATTAATAGTTGAATTTCTAATGTCTTTCCTTGTTTTTACATGAATGGAAATCTCTCATGTAGTGAGGGTTGTATGAAGATTCATGATGGAACATTGAATATAATATTAGGAGGACATGAAGTGGATTCATTGGTAATTAAATGGTTTAATGGGGTTTTAGCATTACCTCATAATGAATGGTTTTCTTTAAGGGGTTTGAGATTTGGATTTTTGGGTATATTCAATCAAGTAAAAGAGAGTAGATTAGTGTGGGTATAATTTAGTATAAAAAACTATTATCTTTTTTTAAGATTTAATTGGTAGTACCAAATTCAAAAAAACAAGATAAGTTTGTTATATTAATGAAATATTGGATGGAGTTAGTCTAGTTTAATTGGAAAATTGATGATCTCGGTAAGAGACTAGAAAATAGAAAACTATTTTTTGACTCACAATGTTTGCTCGCATATCCACTCATATGATGGTATATTTTAGGATGAAGAAAATTTGTTTAAAGTATAACTATATGTAAAAATAATAATAAGATAATGTGAATTATATTTAAAACATAGATGGATCTTGGAATCTAAAACATATAATAAAAAATGTTTTAGAACAGGATGTGATGATTTGGTGTTGCACCATAGTTGGACTATGTTGTTTGGAATCATGTTAGGGGAACCATGAATAGTCAATGGAAGATCAAGAGTTTAAGGAGGAATATGAATGAATATTAGAGGATTTTGGGGTGAATAAAAAATTATTATCATGTGGGTTGTTAACATATTCATATGGTATAAAACAATTACAGCTAAGTTCATATGTATAATTGATGGTGTTTCGATGGTGTTATAAAATACAATTCATGGATATTAATGTTGGAAAATCATATATTCATGATATAATTCTCTAACTCATTCCATATCAAACTCAAGATATGTAGTAAAAGTAGTTATTATTTTACCTGTCTAATGATGACTCATGGTGAAGAAAAGTGTGGTAAATTCAATATACTTACATTGGAGTTTATTGTAATGATATGTAAAAGTAAAATTATTAGATTTCATGGAATATAAACTATTAAATAGATAGAGGATCTAAGGCATTTCATGTCCTTGACCATTTTTTGGTTTTTCAATAGAGATCACCTATTTAGACATCTCCCATAAAGGCCATAAGGTGATGAAAACAAAATAAAATAGTTGGATTCTATAATATCAATAGGATAAATTAATTTTTACACAAAACTCATGTGATTGTAATATTAATTCATTAACCTAAATAAAAATGACTTTAACATTTCCCCCATGAATTAGTACTTAATTATAAACCATATAAAATATATTTTTGTTCATTTTACTTTAGTTTGTTTATTATTATCTTCTAAATATTCTAGTCATCATTCATTATGAAGGTGAGAAATTTCATATGTAATCTTGGATGCATCTCTTCTTCCATGTTCCATCACATCGTCGATGCATGAAGATTTTGGTACAATGTTTCCAACTTAATTTTTTTGTGTGATCACATCAAAAATTCATTATTTTTTAAATGACCTAACATTGATATTTCTAATTTATTGAGAATATTATGGAATTCAATTAAATTTATATTTAAAATATATAGAGATAAAAAATAGTATATTGTAAATAAATATTAATACATATAGAATATAGTAAATAATGGATCAATAATAAATATATATAGTGCATCATTGATGAGGAGGAAAAATATATTCATTTATATTATAGTACCCACATGATAGAAAAGGATGCTGCTAAATTTCACTTTGTAATATAAGTAGTCAAAATGAGCTATAGTAAATTATTACATATTTTTTGCCTTTATATTATATATTTCAAACATTTTATATAAATTATATTTTTATTTAGATACACATATTATATAGGGATTCCATAATGTAATGTGATATATAAAATTTATAAAATAGTGATCCTTATAGGGTAGTGATATCCCAAAACTTGTTTAGATCAGTGAGGTCATGTTTTACTATTAAAAATATTTTTAAGCTACCCATACACAATTGGATTAAATAATGTTATGAAAAATAATTAAAAATTCGTGTGAGACTCTTTTTATTAGTCTTCTATATGATTATTGGGATATGAAATCATAATTCCATGTAAATAGAGTAAAAATGTTATAATCAATAGATATAAAAGTGACCATGATAATTTTTGTGTCAATATATGAACATTATATAAGATGTGTAATGTAATATATTATTCTCAGAAGCTTAACTAATCATAAATCTATTTGTTCCATTCATATCGCATCATATGATATTTGTTTAGTTCAAAACCAGAAATAGTATCAATGATAAATTTAGATTTGTGTGTTTAACGATTTCTGATAGATGATTCTATTGAAACTATGCTTTTTGTATTAGGAATTCCCATATATATATATTATACATTATATATATATATATATGAAATTTTATTTATAAATGGTTGTTTTAAAATTTGAATGATGTTATTTATTAGTATTTCATATGATGTAATTAATTATTAACATTAACATCAATTTGTATTGTTGATGTAATCTTTATAGTTTAAAGGGAATGTCTTTATTAGATCATATGTATTCTGATGAAGTGTCATGTAATTTTTTAAATGGTGTTTTTATCAATAATACTAGAAGAGTTAATTTATGTGAATTAAATTTTTGAATACTTTTCTTATTCTGAAAATAATAATCGCCATATTTTGTAGTAACATAAAAATTATAGAAATCATTTTTTATTTGTGGAATATCTCAATTGATGTTATATATCATGAAGGATATTTATAGATAATATCTCAAATAATGATTATAAGTTTTTTTCCTTATCTCATTCAAATTATATATTTCTTAATTATATACTGATTGTATATTGTAAATGTTACAAATTTATTCTAATATAGTAGGCAATAAAAAAAAAAAAAAAAAATAAAACATTACAATATAGTACATAATGTTTATAAATATATATAATATAATGATGATATATTAGATTTTACTAAAACCTAGAAAAATGAAAATATTATGTTTGAATAAGTAAATGATTTTTTAGAAGATGATGGAAAAGAAAATATTTATTTTTATTTTAACAATATCTCAAAAAATTCTTTAATTATTTTTGGTATTTAAGATGATATCATTTTTTAAAGATTGTAAAGGTTTATATTAAATTTTATCAGTATTAATTTAAATATAGATATGTTAAAAACTAAAAAAAATTAATGATTCGAATTTGATATATATCTATGCTCTTAAATTAATGTAGAAAAAATAAATTCCACATGAAATAAAGTTAATGAAAATATATTGGGACTAAAATATTCCATATAATTGAAGTGAGAAGTAATATAAAAAGGAATTCAAAGAATGAAAGATCATAGTAAATTTGAAAATAATGTTTCTATATTTAATTTGGATAAAAATATCCTATTAAAATGTAAGTTTTCATAACTTAAAGAAATTATTTGGGAGATTCATGATCAATATACGGAAGTCAAATTTATATTATATTTTGATACATGATAAAAGAGAAATAAAATTACACAATTATTTTTGAATAAAGTGAAATTATTATAATGTGTACTAAAATATAAAATGATAAATAATAATGACCAATCAGATATTATATACAATATGATCATGTATCTTGATATATAACATGTATAAATTAATTTTATGTAAATATTTTTAATGATAAGATGATAAACTAACAAACATTATATATAAGATGAAATTTTATAATATAAGGTTTATGGTCATTGATTTTTAGTTAAAATATATATAAAGAGATGTTTAAAATGTGAAGAAAACTTAATTTAAAATTTTTTAACCCTTCAAAAATATTAGATAATGAATTTAAATTCTGCAGCCTCATTGTGTTGGAAATATTGTTCAATGTAATGATTAAACATGTTGATATATAAATAGTAAGCCAACTATTGACCTAAAAAGGGAATAGAGATATTTCATTATGAATATTTCTGATCATATTATGAAAATTATATAAATATATAGTGAACATATAAAAAATGGTCAATATATTAAATATAAGAGGTAAAATCAAAGGGAATGATAAATAGATATGTCTTGATTAAATGTGATTCCAAAAAAACTCATAATAATTTTTTGTCTTTATATAATGAAATTTCTTCAAATATAAGGACATTAAATGTATCACATATATACCCAAAATAAAAAGTTTTAATTTTTATTTAAACATACCTTTAGTATTAATAGTTATGTTGTTGAATTTAATTAAACATAAGTATTAATAGTGTGGAATGCTTCGTTCATTATATTTTTTACGAAGTGATATATATATGAAAATATACACTATAACAGATGTCAATTTTTTATCATATATTATGTAAGAAGAAATAAAAAAAATTATAATTTTATTATATTACCAAGTATAAGAGTAATATTAGATAAAATTTTCTATAATGAAATTTTTTATAGCTAATATAGTTCAATATATTCTTTAGAGGGGAAATAATCATCAATGGAATCTTAGGAAAATGGAAGTTGACGTCATTTAATTTTTAGGGATAATATATATATAGAGAGAGAGAATTAAAGATAATTCCAAGTATCATATGAAAGGTATACCTGAGAAAAAAATACTATAAAATTATTTATCATTTAATATAATTGATTGACTAAAAAACATGTTCATTAATATCATAGGAAATGATAAATTTATATAATACAATGTAAATATAATAAAATAAGTGGTGTTTATGAATTAATCTCATCATATTAGTTATTTTTTTGCATTATTATAAATAATAATGAAATATATAAAATCAGAATTTTCAGAATAATACCCACATTGATATTAGATTATAGAAAAAGTAAATATTAATAAAAAATTAGAATCATATGTTAGAATGTTTTACATTTGTGTTATTAGTTCCATAAGAGGTAGAAGAAAGGAAAATACAATTTGGGAAAAATTTCTCAACCATTTCCCTTACACAAAGAGAAAACACCATCACTCTTCCATATTGATTATTTTGATGTATCTTTTTTGGGGAAGAGTCTAGAATACAAATATTATTTATAAAATTTGAATCATAAATACAATAGAGACATAAATTAAATTTAATATTTTTTAATATTTTTATGACATATAAATAAATAAATTATAGTGATTTTTTATTATTCATCATTTTTTTAAAAGATAAAAAATTTACTTATTAGAGGTATGCATATTTATATTTTTAGATATATCTAAGTATATTGATTTTATAATAGGGGTTTTAGATTACATAAAAATATGGTTAGTATATTAATAATATTTAATTTTTTATTTTCATACAAATTGTTTTCTTTAATTATTAAAATTGAACCGAGAATAATTATTTTAGGTAGGTATATTTTTTAAATTATGTAAATGTATGTGTACTATATAAGGACTCAGAAAATATATATGTGTTAAAAAGCATTAATAGAAGTGCTATGGAATGTTTATAATTATTATTTAATTTTGTTTCCCAATACTATGTTAGAAAGTGTTTTCCTTAGACAGATTAATTGATATTCTATTTCTATAATTTATTTCCATCATTCATTATATGAAAAGTGATTCACTGTTATAATGTGATGGATGAACAATAAATTCACTAGAATTATTAAATTAAATTCATACTTTAAAGGTGGTGAATTAAGAAATTATGTTGAAAAACAAACCAAATGGGGGTATATTGGTTTACCCCATAGATGTGTTTATTTAACACCCATATAATTTATGATATATTTCTCATTAATAAATATGAATTTTTTGGTATCATTCATTACATAAAACAATAAGTTTAAACAAATTGTGATATACTATTGAATTATTATTATTTAATGTGAATTTAAATACATATCCATAGTATTAGTTAGAAATAATAGAACATACTATATGAGGAAAAATTATTTTCAGAAATTTAAAATATGAAATCATTAGATAGCAATTCGATAGAGAATAAAATGAAAGTATTTGAATGTTAATAGAGATGTTAATATGAAAAAACTATTTTTATGCGAGCAATGTGTCTATCATGAAAAATTATAATAATAAATATTTATAATTTATTTTAAAGGAATTTTTAGAAAATTAATTCAATAAAACATTTGGAAATTCATTTAATGATAGTTATTTTTAAGGAGTAAGGATTATATAATATTAATAATTATAAAGACATTTTCATAAAAAAATATTTTTTATGACAATTTTTTTATGGAAATTACAAATAGTTTGAACAACTTTTATATATTATATTTAAAAAATATAATTATATTATTGAAATAAACATGTCAGTATAGGCTTTATATGAATTCTATGTAATTGGTTGAAATGAATTAGTTTTTAGAGTGAATATTGACTATATCGATTTATCGAATATTGTGACTTTTTATAATTTATTATTATGTAAGAAATATGTAATATTTTCTTCAACTATTATAGAGATAAAATATATCTTAATATTGTAGAATTGTTAGTATAAATCATTATTTTTAATTTGGGAACCCATTCTTGTTTTTTGAGAACCAAATTTATATTTTATTCAATTAAATGTTTGTCGGTGTTTTCATTTAATGGTATATATAGAAGACAAAATTTGGCCTTGTACTTACAATATAGTTAAAAAACTATCATTTTTCCATAAATGAAAATCTTCAAAATAATGATTTTTACTTTATTTTAATATAAAATGATTTTATTCTTAAATGAGTTATTATCTAAAAACTATTTATCATTTATATTTTGAACATATATGTGATTTAAATTCATAAAAAACAAGAAATTGAATCTGATCAATTGTATTCATGATTTATAAACATAATAAATTTTTTAATATGTACCATTTAATTTCATGATATAAAATTAAATAGTCAAGGAAAAAAATTATGTTTTCAAAGATAAGGATAAAATGAGATTTAGGTAGTTTTCATAAGAATTAAAGCCTAAATATCTAAAGAACTAGTTTAAATGTGATTATTTGGGATTATTTTTATCCCTAGACTAAAAGAAAATGGGTTTATTCAAACGATTATATACCTATGATTTATAAAAACCTTTGTTATATGATACCATATCATCTATACTTACGTTTTTTCACTAACTATAAGAATATATGGTCGATTTATCTGGATCTCGTCCCCTCCAATTGCGTAAATCATCCCATTCCCTCCCAAACCTCTACCTCATGGCCCTCTCCTCCCCTCTCCGACCTCGACCTCCCAGCCTCCACCTCCATCTCAATGTCCAAACCTCTACCTCTTGGCCCCTAGTCCCACTTGGCTCTATCTCTTCTGGTGACGTCCCCCTCCCCACTAGACTCTTTCTCCTCCTCCAGTAACTTCCCCTAGACCCTTTTAGCTCTCCCTCATCTAGAGATGTCCTCCACCCCCTTAAAATCTCCAGCCATGTGTGAGACCCCCCCCCCCACAACTGAACACCCCTCCCAACATCACCCTCTCTCTCCTCCCTACCCTCCATCCATTTCATCACAATTTCTTAAGGTTTTTTGGTCAGTACTTTTAGGTAAGTATTAATATACCATAATTATTCATCTTCTTAATGGTTTAATCTCTCCTATTTTAATGTTTCATTATACCAAACCCCAGTGGTTTTAATGTTCTCTGACTATAAATTTGATCATTTTTTCTAGGTCTTGTCATGGTTCATTCGGGTCCACCATAGACATGATTTAGCATCCACTGCCTAAGGCAAAGATGTTTGGTCAACATGGTTCATATGCCACCATTTTCCACCATTTGAAGTTGGTTTATTCTTCCATGTTTGTTTGGCCTAATTTAATTTGATGATTTTGGTGATTTATGTATCCAAGAAAAATATAAATTAGTTACGAATTGTATGAATAAAACCAATTTACATCATGAATATCAATTTTTCTGCGTTTTATGTTCATATTATCTCTATATATTCAGGATTCATCCATTTATATAATCATATCATGTTTTTTTATTTGTGGGTGAGTTGGGATATGGTTAAAAACATGATATTATACAATTGATATATGGGTATAATTTTTGTTATTCTAGTTTGGTATGTGATATTAATTTGTTAACTAATCCTAGTGTATGTTTGATTTTACATTCAATGAATCTTATTTTTATGAATATTTTTTTAATTTTTAATTGATGTTAATTATGTTAATATCAATTCAGTTATTTACCTTTTTTATTTATGTTTATTTGACATTTCATGGATTTCCAATGTATGGGTGACCCATTATATATTCTCCATAACAGATTCAATGACATTAACACAGTCTTGAGGATGAAATAGTTAATTTTTTGGGGACAATAAGATATGGTTGTGGTTATTGGATTATTTGATAAACTTGTTATTATGAGATATATTATTTTTCTTGTAATCGTAATAAATATTTTTAGTTAATTAAATTATCTGTAATATCAAATATTTTTTCATGTTTTCTGCGTTATAATAATGATTGTTTATGTTTTATATTCAATTGTTTATTTTTTTTTATGATATTTGAATAATTTTCTTAGGGATATTTTTAATTCCAAATAGAATGTGGCTTATCAATGGGGTTGGGATTTTTATTCAGAAAGTGTATGAAGAAAATTAGTTACCATTTAGGTGAGTAATCTAATATGATTTCGACAGTTATCAAGAGCTTCATTACGACCATGTCAGGACCCGTTTAGTTAACATTTATGAAATCTATGTTGGTCTATTCATGATAAATTAATATCAATGTTGCCCAAGTATAGTCTTGGAGGTAATAATTTTTGGTGTCATGGTATATAGTAGGCCTAATTTTCCTGACATAAAATTTTGGTAATGAGTGTGTTAATTTTCATCACGTATCATTAAGATCATTAACACATAAAGCATTATTTTAAAAAATATTATCCATGGTGTTTTAATCATATTATTTTATTTTTCAAATAATTTATTGTGTATATGAGTTCCCATGTAGGTTTTTAAATAAGAGAGTTGACTCTCTTGATTCTATTAAATGATATTTATTTATTCGTATGTTAAGGTTGTACTATACGATACACCCATGAAGATGTCCTAAAATATAAATTGAGTGCTCTATTAATGAACCATAGAGGGAGAACCCTCTGATCATCATAAAGGATATAATGGTTGGAATGAATGTAATATTTCACTGGGATAAGATGTTTCCCCAGCATCTATGCTTACTATACATGATATATATTAGAGGGATGATAAAAAATATCATTCATAATATTATCATCACTATAAATCATGATCATTTTATTGGGTGAATTGTCTCGAATTGGTAGTGGAATAGTTGTACAATATTTTGAAACATTTTTACATCATAGAGATGCTAGCTTATTTTAAGGAACAATGATATTTATTCAAGTATTATGGGCCTTGTAGGAGATGGTGGTGAGTGATAGTTATTCTATTGATAAATTAGGTCATGGATTGGGAATGAATTATGAATCTTTTTATAGATAAATAGTAACTATTTCAAATTTCATTGGATATTTCTATAGAGGCCCTTCACCTTAATCAATGGTAGAGGATAATGAATCACAACACAAAAAAAATTATAAACATTACTAGTAATAACCAAATGAAGTATAGATTGAGAATTTATTATCATTTTTATTATTATTGGGTTATTGATCATATATCTGGTCTCATGTATTAATTTTGAATCATTCATTCTATCCATATGTTTTGGACATATCATTGATGAATAAAATTGACCTATCTTTGATGTTAGGGTAGATTAAACATCCACCTACTCATATATGTAATTTTAGTTATTCCATTAATGGAATAAATAAGGGGGATGAATATCATGGTGCAAAAAGTGCATATATTCATTAATAGAAAACCATATATAAAATGGTTTCATTTTCTAGTAAAGGGCCACTAACATGTTACTAACATTCATATGTTGAGAACCAAATGTATCTGTGCATGAGGATCTCGATGACTTGAAGCTCTTACAAATACTAAGATCAATTGTAGAGTTTTTTTGAATTTATTACACTATTCCTACATGTATAGGGTTTTCGATACCAAGATGATATAAAGGATTTTCAGATAAATATTGAATTTTTATGTCTTATATACATTAGTTAGGAATGAAACTTCATCACATGGTATATGATAATCAAATGATTGATGATGTAGATCAAATAATAGTGAGAGGTACAATTAATATTTATTCATCATTATATAGTGTTTTATTTGAAAATATTTCCAGTAATTATATTATTTTGACCTATATTTTGTACATGATAAATAATTATATTTAATTCATGCATTTAGTGATTTAAATTATAGTGCATGTCGGTAAAAGTAGAGAGAAAGGTCTCAGATTAACCTATTATGATTTTCCTTATATTATATCAATAATTTCTATGTATTTTTTTCCATACAGGGAACCAATGGATATAATTATTAATATGGATTGACTATTTATTATTAATTCCAAGATTGACTTTTTAAAAAAAAATCCACATTACTTCCTCTGATGGGGTTTCTCATGGTTTTCTATAATAAGAAAACATAGGTTATAGTAATTCGAATCATCTATTCTATTGTCGGGTAGGAGTATATACATTTATTATATAGAATTAGAGTGCTCATTTACATGTGGAGAAAATAATTCTATTGAATGTGAGTTTTTATATTTTTAATCATAATTTACATGTTTTAGCTAGATAAGTAGATAAAGTCGCATGTCAATTAATTTCCTAGAATTCTACATATATCATTAACCTATTACACGATTACACTAGCTAAAAATATGCAGTTATCGGATATGTTTGATGAATCAATTTCTTAAGGCTCCATTCAACAACATGTATTGCCTTTTACATCAATAGTGTTTCTTTATAATAGACTTATGTGGAACCTTAATTTGGGTGTTGATTATATAATCAAAATTTAGGATAAATTCATGAAAAGTTATATATTATACCAATTGTCAAATTTCTTTTATTGGGTGTTATGATTCCGGACCCCAACTGACATGATCTGAACAAAACTAAACCAAACATGTATGAATCAAATGTAATCATACAAATTCAACGAGAACCCAAATGATATAAATTTTCCATGATAATATAAAAAATAAGACAAACTAAATCTAATGGATACATCTCAAGCTAACTTGTATCGAACAAAACCAAAATATAGTAAAAATCCAGCCAAAATGATTTTATACCATTAATAAGAAGATTAATTGTAAATTAATAGGAATTTACTATTTTATAGTACCATTTTGAAACTTGGATATGGTCCCTCATTGCTAATAAGAACATAATTTGACCCATGGGGTTTTGTGGTTCTTTTATGTTGGTTGGGTATATATATAGTCGCCGGAGAAGGGTATGATTTAGTTTAGTTTTTATTTTATTTTCATTATTACATTGTCCACATAGTCATTTTCCTTCTTTCTATGAAAGGAGAGTATTTATATAATGTAAAGGGGGAACGAATTGAACTGGATGTGGCTATATAGTCTTCTTTGCAGGGGGGATATTGGGGTAGTAGAGAGACTGATTATAGTGTTTTGTTTTAGTTCACCTTTACACATGTTTGATTTTTTTATTTTCATTATCATCAGTGTGGACGTCTGACATTCCAAAGGGTCATGCCGAAAATTTATTTCTAACTCCAAACACTTTCTGAATAATTTTTTTTTAAAAAATATCACTTTCTAAATTTCATGTAAGAAAACATACTATCTTTATCTTTAATATGACAAGATCAAGCAATATGTTTTGAGTCCCAACCAGTATGTTGGACCAACCATCCCTTTTTTCTCAT
Organism: Viscum album; assembly: GCA_963277665.1. Classification (NCBI taxonomy): domain Eukaryota; kingdom Viridiplantae; phylum Streptophyta; class Magnoliopsida; order Santalales; family Viscaceae; genus Viscum; species Viscum album. The sequence continues at coordinate 2,036,582,109 of OY728164.1, forward strand.
ACCAACAAACACACTGAAAGATCATGTGCATAATGTCAAATATCCCTTTTTATATCGCCAGTAAAAACCCCCATTATAAAAATATTTCATATAATCAGAACACGGGAAATATTTGTAATTATATTACCTTATTATCTAGTTTAATAAATCCATTCCAAAATTATAAATTCACTACATAATGGTAATTTTGTAGAGTTTCTTCATATCACCCCTAAAGGGATTCATTACCTATTTATGATTGTTTTTTTTTGGAATTACTTGATTTCCAAATTCTTTTATGTATAGTGTATACAACACCCTTCTAAAATATCATTTTCATCACTTCATTAATTTATAATATGTTACAATTAAAAAAATATTGTCTGATTAGGAACCAGTTACTTCTCTAGTTGAAACAAATAGTCAGAGAGTTCCCTCTCAACCTAAACCTCTCATTCCATCTGATCTTAGTATGGAATGAATTCATCATAAAAAATCTTGTTTCATTAATATTTATAGATTTCATTATCATTTTATTCTCATTGTGTGTAATTTTCTTATTCCAAAAATCCCTTAAAAGATATGAATTTCCTAATACCAGAGTCACCTTAATTATTAATTCTACTTTCATTGGTATAATTTTCTCACATATTTTCCTATAATATCAACCATGCACATATATTCTAGAAAACATTTCATTAATATTTAGATCATCAGTTTTGGAAAACACCTCATCATCTTGGATCTATTATTGTGTAGTAAATTTCATTCCATCAGTAGAATAGATTATTTTTTCATTCCTTATATTATGATACATTTTCAATATAGTAGGTCAAACTATTAAGAATATTATCTTAGTGTTCTCAATTTTAGGAGGATTTTAACATGGATTTTGGTTATTTTAAACATAACTATTCTTGAATATGTTTTCTATAATTCCATTACCTTTCACACCATTGGGGAAATTTCTTGTTAGGATATTCAAATATTTCATTGTTCTATGAAACTCTAGTATACATCATCCACAAACCACTTTAAATCATCCAAATATGATATTTTTGGTATTTTTGTTGAATTTTGGGAAACAATTGTCCTTCATTGTAAATTTATCATTATATATTTTTTAAATATTTCCTTGGTTCATGAATCTCAACAAGTAATGATATGTTTAACCAAAAAAATTAGGATTTATTTTCAAACACCACACAACAGCAAATGAATAGCTGAAAAATATTTATTGAAAATTGATAGTATGTATATACGGAAAACTATATCTAATTTCCATATAAACCTGAATCCTAGAATTTCATTGTAGGTAGTTTTATTACTGTTATATTTATTGATTCCTTTTTAATGGATTAGTTCCACTTAATAAACATCAATGTTCAAACAATTTCATAATTAATTTTATTACACATACCATTAAAAAAAAATTTAACTTCAAATAATATAAGAGTAAATAACTCGAAAGAACTCATGAGATGGCTATCCTTACAATTTAAACATACGGTTTGGTAGTAACTTATATCATCCTATGTGTTGTAGATTCCCATTAACATGCTTCACTATAAAATCCCATGAATAATTCATGTGTTATATGGATATCTAAAGAGACTAGGCATTTGATTAATTAAAATAACTAATCCCTATAGTATGGATATGACCCTATAGTGAAACTACCACCATTCTATTAGTAAAATAGATTAATTTTTTCTATATTTTTTGATACATTTACATTTGACATATCCAACCTAATATGAACCTTATCATAGAATTCTCAACATTATATGGCTTTTGACATAGATTCTTTTTATTCTCATCCAAACCATTCTTTTAAAAAAATCCAGAATTACATTACCTTTCACACTACAATTAAAATTTCTTGTTAGGATATCATCTTGTAGCTTTGCAGAATCGACTTTTTGTAGATTTATTTTCTCTAGATACTAATATTTTTACCATAGTTTGTTGCATCCACGAGTATTTTTTATGAGGCCTTCGATTGATAAATCAAAAATCCTTGAGATTCAATAATCTGCCTTTTGACCATATGATTAATAATATGAAAGTAATTATTCAAAATATCTTCAATTGGTGAAGAAGGAATATTAGTAACCTCATTAGAGTCATTTCATTGGCCTAAAAATCAACGGAAGGACCAAAACATTGAATACCATCAATCCACAACTGCACTTCTTCTTTAGTACCATCTAAAGAATAAAAATAAAACCCACCCCCAAAAGTGAAACACAAACCTCTTATAAGGTTGATCTACTAGAACCTTTTGTTGTTCCATTACTAACATAATATAAACATAATCCCATTGTTCCTTGATGTCTCCTTCCAAATGCAACTGAAAACATCAAATCATATAGATACATATTATGGATCCCAAATGGCCACTCTCCTATCATTCTACGTAGCCCCACAAATTTCCATATTCATTCACACATGGACTAAATCTCCCTATCCAACATACGTTGTATTAATATAACTATTCAGAACAAGTTCTGCACCTTTTCTAAAACCCTTTGATTTCCACTCCCCAACCCAGCCGCATATAGAAGATAAATAACCAAATTTCCTATTGAATGAAAAAATAGATTTTAGTGAGACTATTATTAAGATATATAGTTGAGTAAATTTTTCTAGTGATAACATAACCATTTGGTATATTCCATAGGTGCGAATGACTTGTTCTCTTAGTTTCTATACTGTAAACCTTCATTCATATATTAAATGTTCTCTTAGGTTCCCTCCTCTAAACATTCAAGCATCTCTCAGGCTCTCTCCTCTAAAACAATGAAAATAATGACATAACAAAAAAAACTAAACTTAAATCCAAATCTCACATGAAATCATTATTTCTAAAAAAGTCATTAAATTCATATAATTTTCTTGTATGTATTGGGCTTCATGCAACAGATTTTATATTTCATTCCTAAATCATTGGATCCTTTTCTGGATTTTTCATATTTACCTAACATCTCATAATAAATCTACAGGGGTTGGGATTACATGTTTTTTCCTATAATATCTCCTCTCATGACCTATTTTACCAATGATATATGGAAATGATTCAAAATATTTAATAACTCTAATAGATTCCCATAAACCTTTTCTTTTCATCGAATCATAGTCTCTCAAAAACCAAATTCATGACAAAATTTATATTTGTAGTTAGATTCATCTCCCTTTTTTGGATATATTAAGGGAACTTATTCCACTATAAGTGATTTTTAATAAAATAATTCCCTGAAAAAATAAATTACATAAGCAATGGAATCCTAATGAACCTTATTCATATAATCTATAACATGATAGTTGAAGTCATTAAATATTTTGATATCTTTATACTCTCCAAATATTTTACATGAATTATCATTGGGATTTCTATAAATAGATTATATAGATCCACACATACCACTTTTTTCTATTTTAAAAAGTGGTTGATCCTTCTCTTACTTAATATTTTTCCATTTCATATTTTCTTAGTTCCTCTATCTATTAATTAAATTTTATTTTGATACTTCCATTTCTAATTCGTTATAGATAGAGACATATTTCATTATTTGATATTCTTATTCAAAAATCTCAAAAATACACATTATCATGAGGTATCATTGGTCTTATATGAGTTATCCAATAATTTTGTATGATACACATAGTCATTTAGGTTTTATGGATTCACACTATCTATATAAATGTGTTCCCTTTTATATCCTCCATGGAATCCAATAACTTGGTCTGTATATGATACTTTTTCTTCGGGAATATATATAACATAATTCTCCGTAAAATGTCTTAAAATTCCTTAATGTCCTTAACAATTTGGAAAGAATCATGGTTTTTATTTAAGATCAGATTCTTCTGTTCAACAAAAATAGTTCCCTAAATTTCTCACCTAAAAAGCGGGAGAATATGAATAGATTTTGATATAAATACACAAGAAGAATTCATTCTATCATGTCCAAGAATAGTAGTTGCTTTTTTTAGAGTACATTAACTGCCTACTCTATCCGACCATCCCTTTTTTACAGCCTCACCACCCATTATTCCTCACATGATACCCATAAATAATAGTTGTGGGGACCCTATAAACCTAGTTTTTGTTTCATTCAATGATATATTTTTTAATGTATTGTCCATGATTTCCCCTTTAATAATGTGATTTATAATATTTAAGAGTACCACATGATCTATCGTTGGCATGCTTACTTTCGAGTACTGAATCCTTGCCCATAACTAGAAAGAAGGGTATTATATAGGGAATGTGTATTTCATACTAAATTCTACTTAGCCACTAATTCTATCATAACTATATATTCTATTTTTATGTATATTTTTTGGATTATATATATGACATTCCATGTTTATTTTACACATTTCGTAGCCTATGCACATGAATCATACTGAACATTTCCTGGCGTCTGTATATCACATTTCTATAACCCAATACATGGAGAATTGAATTAGAAATCATGGTAGATTACTACTACGGAGTCTTTTATTTAGGGATCCAATTTTTAAATAAAATTGAGAGAGAAATGTAGTCTCTAGTTATTCATAAAAACACTTATTGGACAATAATAAGCAACTAGATATGGGTTTTTGTCGCTTGATTGTAGTTTATCCTACATGGACCCTTATTCTATCTACTGGAATGTTCTTTTTGGGTTTAAGGGGTGGTAAATCATTATCATAGGCTTCTTTATTACCCCTTAAACATTTTTTTTCTAGATTTAGAAAGCATGGTTGTCTTATAAGAATTTGTATTTCCCAATTAAACTATTTTTCCTTTTATTCTATTATAACCTCATATTATTCATTAGATTACATTGCATGGAATGTATATATCTCTTTAAACACATCTAGTAAAAGCTCTTATTATTATGTGCATGAATCACCACACACACTACTTTAACTGTGTGTATCTCTTTTTTACATCATTTTTCATGACCAACTAAATTAGAAATCATGATAGATAAATTTTGTGGAGCTATTAGTTTAATTATCTATGACAAAATTAGATATAAAGAGGAATAGAAAATCTATTTATTCTTCAAAATTCAGTCATTTTCTAGGTTGGATGCTTCTTGTTGTGTGATTTTTATTATAGGTGGGATCTTTTGGGTGGTAAGTGGAGTGTTGTGTGTATTTGATTGCGGGTTGGATGTGTGGGTAGCGGAGTGTTGTAAATTGGGGGATGCTTCAGTAGATTGGGGGATGTTTCATAGGATTGTGGAGTAGTGGGATGTTATAGTGGAGTGGGCAGTGATGCAGTGTGGATAATGTAGGTTGGGTGGGAGTGTATACCAAGGATGCTCCATCATGGGCAGTGTTGGGGCAGTGTATACCAAGGATGCTGAAGCTGCAGCGTGGAAGGGGGGTATACCAACAGTTACATAACAGTTAGTATTACCCTATCCTTGTAAAATCCATATTCCAATAATTTCAAACCTTTGGGATTGTTTCATTCCAACAACTATTTTTCCAATAGTTTGGAAACCGTTAGGATCGATTCCTTCCAAACACCTTTTTTCCCAACGGTTTAGAAACCATTGGGATTTCTTCAATCCTTCAATCCAGACAGTATTCCAATTGTTCATATAAAACCAATTTCATATGTTGTTACCAATGGTTTCAAACCATTGAGAAATATCTATCCCAATAGATTTCAATAAACCATTGGATAATTAATATTCCAATCATCTTATACTAATAGTTTATTATAAACTGTTCAAATAAGGTTATCCCAATGACAGATGTCCCAACAGTGGTTGACACTATTGGGATATTCTTAATTTTTTGTAGTGATATCACATCTTATCAATGAAATTTGTGTTTTTATTCCAATTTACAAGATCATGATATGTATTATATTTAAATTATTTATGTGATTACTTGTGTGTCATTTCCCATACTAATAAAAGTGATCCTCCACTTCACTTTTATTCAAAAAACTTGTCTAGTATAACATGGAAAGACTTACTATAATTCCCTTTAATATTCCTTCAATTAATACTATATTTTCATGTATCCTCCAATGACCATCCTTATAAGGGATATGGTGTATTCCAAATAAATCCTCTAAAAGAAGAGGAAATCATTTTATCCTATTGTTAAAAAAAGATCATTTAATCTTATAATTATAATAATAATATTTAATACAATGTAAAATGATGAATCGTGTACCAAAATATATATAAATAAAGTTATTATAATTTTCATACAAAAAAATTTCAACTCATTTCCATTTAATTGTAAATGATAATATCAGTCGTGAGTACATGTTGACTACCATTTCTATAGAATGAAATAATTATTTTTCCATAACCATTTTTCATGGTTGGTTACTATTATTTACTTAAGGATTATATATTTTATTTATGATATAATTATTCTTTTTTAATTATATGATCTTATCTACATTACTTCTTTGCCACTTATTTGGGAAATTTAAATGGCACGAGACTGATCATATGGACTACCACCTCCATGAAGTGATTTGATTTGTTTTCATATTCAATTTACATGGATATTAATAAAGATATATTTGATTAATATATATTATATATGTGATATAATTATGATAATGTAATGTTATATTATTTATCTTTTCGTTTCTCTATACATTCTAATGTGGAGGCGTTTCTTGTGCGTATGGATGAACTAACTTCTCCCACAAGTGATAGAAATCAATTTTCATGACATATAAATATTAATTGTTATAAAATAATAAATAATGAATAAATATGTTTCCTATAATATAAATAAGATACAGAATATGATGCAATCGTGGCATAGTTTCATGGAACAGGGCCTTTAAAACAAAAATATTTTTTTTCTAATTTACTTAAAATAAATAAATAAATATATATATATATATATATATTCAAAATACATTATTTTTTGATGTGTATAATAAAACCGGTCTTGTGGAAAGGGGTTATCCCCTCACATTTCTTTTTTGAGACATATTCCATATTCTACACATGTTCTATTATTTTGGTTCAAATAATTCTGATGGTTTTTTATTATAAAATTTCTAAAGAAAATTATTTTTTAGCCTCATCTATTGGTTCTGTCTTTTATATGTTTTCGATTGAGAGATTACAAAAGTTATATGATTTTATCATATGAAATTATCTTCTTTGTGATATATGATATTTTAGGCACCAGTATTGTTTTATGAGTTGTGTATACTACCCCTTTGATATTTTATATCTGTAATAATTATAAAGTAATGTTTTTTAATATTAAAAGACCTTTTATTTCATTCAATTTATTATGAATAAATGGTTTCCAAAGGGGTAACATATTTTTGTTAGAATCTCTTTTATTTTCAGGATTATATATGTTAAATTTTCATTAATTGATATTATAAAATACATATCATTAAAACACTATCTATTTTATTCTAATATGATTATTTTTTGGGTTTTAATTTTATCCATCGATTGTCTTTTTTTTACATAAAATTACTAAGAAATTATTTTTTAAGGTAAGTCAATTTTATAGCCTCTTTAGTCAAATATATTTTAATTACCTGTCTATATATTCATTATAATGTTTTTCAGATTATGTTTACTATTATCAAATGTTTGATTAAATTAATTTTAACTATATTTTACTATCATAGAAAAAGTTGAAAAATAATATTCTTGTCAATTTTTATGTGATGTAATTTTTAACAAGGTGGTGAATCGAATCATTAATTTAGCATCTACTATACACACAAAATTTCCCTCGACGTGACTTATATTTACATTTATAGTTCCTTCAAAACATTCCTTGGTTATTTTTATATATTATGTATTATATTCAATATATATTAATATATTAACTAATTTATTCCAAAATTAAAATTTTATTTCCCTATAGAAAATCAATAGTGGTCCGGTAAATGTATTTTAATCCTTGAAAGAAACCATTTATGTTATTTATTCCTTCATGTGGATATGATCAAATTATACATCGCATATTATTTCCAAGGATGGTTATTGAATTTTATGAATTATTTTATGTACCCCAATTTCATTGCTACAACTTATGTTATGATGAAATAAGAATTGTTTTCATTAGCTTGTGTAATATATATGAATTTATTATGATTATTTTATTTTTAGGTCCATTATAACCTTCTAATGAATTTGGAATTATGATGTAAATTTCTCATGAGATCATGATAGGAATTGAATGTTTGGGGAATAACTATCTTTATATTTGTATGGGTGAATATGATTTCATTTTTTTATACTCAAAATATTACATATATACATGATTATGAATATTGATGTTGAAATAATTATGTGTAAGTATGATTGATTCTTGTTATTCTTAAAATATTTTGTGTGGATATGATTTTTAATAGATTTATTCTGTAGAATATAATTTCCTATGATTATTGTACTAAATTAAAATGTTATAAATCTAGAATGAATATTAATTCATTGACACCATTATTAATCATGTTCATGGATACAACCTGGTTTTGGATTTTATGATCTATGATTATCAGTGTATAAATATTTTACATTGAAAACATATAATAGATAATTTTTCATGCCCTTATGATTATCATATGACCTCTCATGATTGATATCTCCCATGTTTAACCTTACCGGTCATCTGAGATCGCAATTTATTTTGTTTTCATTCCCCATATATTCATGGATGGTTCAAATTATTCTATGTATATAAGGGTAATAATATAAAAAATAGAGTGGTAGATATTTAATATCTTTTATACAACAAGATGATTATGTGTCTAGTCTCAAATAACTCAAAACCTTTCCTATCCTTTAAAATGTATAATTTAGATATGTATTGAATATTCATATTAAATGATGTAAAATTTATATATTTTATGCACAGTTAACCTTTGATAGAATCATATGATGGTTTAATTATTTTCAAGGAATAGGTTTGGAAAATGTTGTTGAGAACGCATTGAGTAAGACTAATTATAAGAGAAAATCGTAATTTATGTCAAATAATTTAGTTTATTTTTCATAGAAAGTACATCCATGTATGGATACAAGAATATGGATATGGGTTTGACAAAGAGACATCAATGGGTAATAATTCTGAAAGGGGAATATTTGGTATTAAATAAATTATAAATAGTGAATGATGTGTGGGACTAAGAATTATCAAATATATAAAAACTCTAGGGAATATACATTAGAAAATTCACATTTTCTTACTGAAAAACAATGATGAAAGAGAGGATTGAACCTATGATTATAAATGATAAGACATAGTGATAAGAGATGAATATAATGATTCGTATTTTGGAGTATGTGGTCATAATATTGGACATTATAAGAGATATTTTCATAATCATATTATTTTTTACACAGATTTTTGATGTTTTATACTCACATGATTTTTCTGGGTTTTATTCAAAACATTGATCTTGGAGGAATCATGTGAACACTAGATCTGACAGAACAATTATCTGGGAAAAGGAGAATCAACATTCTATATTCTTGGAATTTCAGAACAATTATCTTGGTAAATTACCCAATTGAATGAGAGGATAATTTATGTGTTGAAATGGAGACATAAGGATCCTAATTAATTAGAAACGGTTAAAATTTCAATGGAGGAAATTTATTTTAATTCTATTATTCCATTGGAAGTTTCTTGTATTATTTTTGGTAAACATGGGCATTATCTTAGTGAAATCCCGAATCCATAATATAACTCATAGGCTATTGTTGGGAAAATACTATGTCATTCTTTAAAGTGGGTCATTATTGTTAGAAACACTTATCCAAAAAAATCCATATTTTTGAGAAGTATTGTTGAATAATGTTGGAATATATACTGTGAAAATATTATTATTCTTCCCTTTGTTGAATTTAACGAGATTTTGAGAATATATTAGATATTTATATATAAGTCCCAAATAAATTTCATGAATAAGTTTTTCATTTTTGATATTATTAACCATACTATGAATATATTTTGTTTTAAGGATAAATTTAGAACATTGATGGATGTTTCTTCCATTATATTGGTCTAACTACTTATTCATGAGCTATATTTGTCTCAAATGGTTGGGGGACAACTAAATAATTAATATATGATTATTTTTTATTAATATTCAATTGTATATCATTAATGCATTCATAGTTTCTCCCTGAATTATAAAGTTAAGTTTTCAATAGAATTCATAAATACTAATACCAATATTTCAAAGATTCTATATAGATTTTATAATATTGGCTTATAGAAATTTATGAAACATTAAAAGGATGACCTTGATAACGGATTCAAAAGTACAAGTGCATTACTAGGGGTGAACATGTTCTATTTGTAATCAACATATTGCAGTTAATGTGTCCTTTTATTTATCATAAACATCAAAACAAAAACTATACAATGAATAATTTTCTGTCCACCCATTTGGATTTCTTGTTTGACTAACTATGTGGGACTCAATACATTTATGATGATTCAAAATAACTGTGGATATCATCAATTATGTGTTAAAAAGATAGATGGGTAACAGAAGAAGAAAGTGGTGAATGTTTCTTAGATGAACCATGATTTTGAAATAAATATAGTGTCCAATATCTATGTATGTCCTATACAAACTACATTTTTTCATGGATCGATTAGATGAAGCTAATAGTTCATGATTCACTATTCATTCTAGATTTATGAAGATATATTTAGATACAAAAGTTTATTTTCAGTGGTATAACTTGATTAGGGTTATTAAAAAGTACATATATCAATGTATAATTTTTTAAAGAAATTAATTATGGGAGAAAAAAATAAGGGTATATTACGAAAAAAACCCTATACTATACTAGAAATTGGAAAGAATATCAATGAACTAAAATGTAAGAATCCCAAATAAATCTAAAGTCCATAATGAAATTTTTGATGTAGTTAATTAAATTTCATAATTATATCATCTCATTACAATAATAGATGATTCATCTCTTGATGAGATTTCATAAATTTATATTATGTATGAGATAATATTTTGTGGAGTATGAGGTTTGATTTTATTTGATCAGGATTTGGGGTTTATCTAAAATTCCTTGAGAAGAATTCTGTTGGAATTGAATACAATGTTGAAATTTATAAATACATATAATCAATAGCAAGATGGAATGTATGAGATGTTCATGTAAACATAATTTTATTTATTTTTGAGATGGTTCTATGGATTTTTATTGTTCTTGGGGCCAACATCATTATATTTTATAGTTTTTTTAAATTAACTCCATCCAATCAGGCATTCAGTTTGATAATTATGAATCACTATTTTGTTGGAAGAATAGGATCCAATGTTCTAGGATGATTTTGGGTAATGAAATATATTGGGAACTAATCTATCTATGGAAATGGTAGATATGGTTATATTAATTCCAAAATACGTCAGGGAAGCTCAAGTTTGTTAGAAAAGTGTTGTAAACAATTATAAACATGTTATAGAGTATGAAGATGGTATTAAGGCATTATTATGAATATCTTCTCAGAATAGGGTTATGATATTTGGAACTAGGTATAAGATGATCCTTGATTGTATCAATCCTTTTAAATTTCATGATTTCAGAAGTTGGCATCTTATCTCATGTATCTTCCACTATATCTCTCTCATGTACAATATGTGGTCCACAAATATCTATGGAGGAAGCACATACCAAATATTTAACATATAAAAACTTTGAGGTTATAATTCTGGACCATGTTCTATCTAATTAAGAGAAAATGGTGGAGATATATATTTAAAATAGAATGTTTTACAGAATAATAACACTATTTTGTATAATTTGTACTGAAGAAGTAAAAAATTTAATAAATATTTGTAGGAACTCACCGATATGATGGGGAAAATTAATAATAAATTCTATGAAGTAGAGATATGTAATTTTGAGAGTAATTTATTAAAATTGGGTATAATTTAAAGACTGAAGATTTTATTATATATTTCAATTAAATAAATTTTAATTTTTCAAAAATCACTCTACCGACACTACCAAATGTTTAAAGGCATCATGATATTCTTTTGAATAACTATTATTAGATGTGATAGTTATCATCAAGACATTGGAAATAAATGTATGAATATGAATAATAAATTTATAAATAATTAGTTTTTAACACATTTAAATAATAAATTTACTGGTTTAATGTTTGTTATAAATGAAAACTAATTCAATTGATTCTTCAAAAATGCGATTTTCCAAATAATGGGTTTTTAGCATGCATTGTGTATTTATCTTAATAAATCAAACTATTCATCATAAAATTAAGATTTTAATAAAAACAATATAATATATTTAATGAAATATTTTTTCATTAATTTAATTATTTTTATTAGGTGTAAAACGAGATCAAATTTATTTATTATTAAAAAATATATTTTCTTCTCAAATGATTTTCATTTATATTTATAGAAGATATTATATTTTTTTCATAAAATGTAGTAAGTTTTATCTAAAAATAGATATCATTTTTTTCAACCATTATTTCATAATAGGATTAGTATTATTTTTTAAAAATCTTTTGAAATGTATTATTTTTGTAGTGAATAGTTAAAATATTAATATTCAAATATTGTCACTGATATCATTTTTCTGATATATTCATCAATTAATAAATTTTAAAAAAATTATTTACCAAAGAACTATTTTATAGTAATTTTATATTTTTATCATTATTTTAAATTCATAAACCTACTAATTATATTTTCTATAATAAGTTAAATTTTATATAAATTGTAATCTTTTTTTGGTACCCTAAAATTAATTTTATGGTTGGAAGGTTACATCTTTTTATCGAATAAAAAATATAAAACCCATAATTAGTTTTTAAATAACTTAAAAAATTAGTGTAAATAAACTTTTTAACTTAATTTTAATGAATAATTATTTTAATGCTAAAATCTAGTACTTTCCAAAAAATAATTTACATTATATTTGGGTTATTATATTAAAATTATTTTCATGAACCTAGGAATGATTAATAAGATAAAATGATTTCAAAATTTGGAATCATTATATTCAAAAAAAATTAAACAAACATTTTATTTTTTGTCATATAATTAGGTTATCTTTATAACAAGTCAGGTTATCATTGATAAGGTTAAAATTAGTTTAAAGTGATTTAACTTGGGGATAAGACTATACTTGTATTCAAAACAAGAATAAATTTAGTTGGATTAGTTTTTTACCCTATAAATTCATATAATATTTTTTATCCTTAGTTTTACAATAAATGAATATGATATATATTATTTTAAAATATTTTATGTAATTCCACATGTTTTTCCCTCACTCATAGAAGGAAAAATGATCTTCTCCTTTATCCACAATTTCTCCACCCTCCATTATAAAAAACATACAAAAATACCTTTCTATATTCATTACATTCATCTTATAACTTTCCATATTTCCCAAATACCATCATATAACGAATTATCGTGTAAGGTAAATGTGGTCTCTAAAAGAAATGGTTATTATCGTTTTAGAATATTTCAATTTTTACCTCTTTTAATATATCAAAAAAAATTATACCCATCATAACTTCATTAATATGGCATCATCAATATAATAATATGTTATTATGATTATGTGACAACAACATTTCACTTACATTCTATGAAATAGTAAATGAATGTCTAGCTTATGATTATATGTGGACTTCTACCTTAATTTAGTTAGATCACTCAATATCATCCATGATAATCCATAAATGATTATTTTGATTGATTTAATATTTAGAAATTATAATTATTACCCAAATATTCTTTTATAATTTTAATATCTTCTATACCTTCTTACCATCCAATCAGTTGTAAAACTATATATTGTATTGTGAGTATATCTTCACTACCACCACCATAATGTTATGTGATTAATTTTTTGATTCATAAAATGGAAGGTAAAAAATAAATATTAAATGAATTTATTTTATATTTATGATATAATTATGATTATGTAAAATTTAGTTCATATTTACCTTTATTTCATTCCATCCATTGGTATATGGAAGCATCACTTTTTCATATATACAAACTACCTTCTTCAAGTTGTTTTGTAGTTATTTTGTCATCACCACTTTTAATGAATGGTTATGAAATTTTTAATAAATAAAAAATATGAAAAAAAAATTATTTTACAAATATAATTTATATTATAAATTCATAAGCAATTTTTAAAGACATAAATCACGAAGTAAAAAAACAAATGAAAGAAAAGAATTTTTCAAAATTATGTAGATTTTAATGAAGAATTATTATTTACTAGATTCATGGAATTCATAAAATAATGCTACATAGTAAGTTATGTGTAAATATTTTTCTATAATATATGTATACAATTAATCTATATTTAATATAGATGATGTTTTAATATGTATGAAGTAATAAAGGACTTGTGGTAAGAGATTATCCTTTCACTTTATTTCCCATATGACATATGTGATATTCACAACATGTTTCGTTTTTCTGGAGAATATAATTATAATTTATTTATTTTATGATTATTTTCATGAAATTATGGAGGTTTGAAAATCCATCTATGGTAATCTCTTTTATGTGTTAAATATTCTGATAATACCAAAATAATATGTTTTTATCATCTCATGCTGTATTATTTAGAACTTATGTTATGTTGTGCGGATATCTTACATTATGAGATATATATTCTAAACCATTGAATATATATATCATGTCTCACATTATAGATATTATTTAACCATGATCAAATTAAGATAAGAGAAAAAATAACAAATCAAATAATGAAACAAAAAACATTGTATTTATTAAATGAATCATGAAATTAACAAAAGATTGAAAATAAATTGTTAATAAAAGGACATGAGTAAATCATATATGATATGATATATAAAATTATTATTCATTAATATATGTATAATAATCATAAATTTATTATACAAGAGGTTTCATTTTTTCAAATGAAGTTGAGACCTAAGATATCATATTTTTTCCTCAGCTTACCTTCTTTAAGATAAAATTTATGTTCCGCAACTATCTACTTTTACATGGTTTATATACTACCCATTTGATTTGTGATATCTTGAATATATTTTTAGTCATTATATTTAAGGATTCTTTATTGATATTCTTGCATGGGTCTTATGATTCAAGGATACCATTGTGCAAACGATTTTATGTTACAGGTTCATCCTTTCTCAAAAAATTTGATGATTATGATTCCGATGATAAAATACAATGATAAATATCAAAATAATAATAATATTTTCTCTCCTATATTTAGGTAATGCGAAAAAAAAATTTCTTCATTTTCATCTATCTATGTACTCAGGTGTTCAAAATAATGTAATTAAGATTCACAACTTTTTTTATTTGATTAAAACCTTATTTTTTACAAAAAATAATGTTTCCAAAAAATGTTTTCAAAAATATTTTGATGATTATGAAAATCATTTTTTAATTTTTATTATAAATATTTTAACTTTTTTATATTTTTTTTTAAATTTAGTATTCATTTTTTTTCTGAAATTTCTCTTTTGGATTATACAAAAATGTCAACGAGATCATTGTTCTAATATGTAATTTTTATATATAATTTTCCACTATCATGACCTAATAATGTTTTAATTCTTCTATTATATGTAATAAATAGAATTTTGTATTTAAAATTTTTCCAACAAAATAAATTAATTTTGAAACCTCAAAACTTATTTTTGAGGTTAGTTTATCTTCTTCAAGAAACATTCCAATTTTATAATAATTCTAAATAATTTTCAATTTAAGATATCATCCTTTGATGTATAATATGTTTTACAAGGGATATTAACCAAGGAACCATTCTTATTCATCATATAAATGGTTATGATGAAATAATTTTTATGAATCCCATTTTCATCCATGTGTTATTCCATGATAATATTCTTTTGAAAATTTGAAATTTTTACGGGTAATGCTATGATCAAATAATGAAATTATTATGAATAAATTATCTATTTAGTATGTTATGATATGAAAAAATGTTTATGAAACCCATTTAATTTCATGGGTAATGATATGATGTATGTGTCAAAATCTTGTGGTGTTAAAAAAATCATTTATGATCCGAAGAAGGGCATGGGATGTTTGTGGATTAAAAATGAAAAATTCATTGCCTATGCTTCATGAAAATCGAAAGTTAATGAGAAAATATATCCAACACATGATCTAGAGTTGGTTTCATTAATATTCACAATAAAATTTTGGAGACATTACTACTTTTGTGAGAATTTTGAAATATATACAGATCACAAAATACTGAAGTATATATTCACACAAATAGAGTTGAACATGTGCCATTGAAGATGGTTAGAGATGATTAAAGACAATGAATTATCAATCCATTACCACCCTGGGAAAGCGAACAAGGTTTAATATTCTCTAAGTAAAAAGGACATAGAAATTCTATCATTGCAGAGAATTTAAATGGATCCAATATTCATAGATTTGATGAAAATAGACATGGAAATCATAAATAAGATAACATCCTCAATCCCTTCAAAAAAGATTGATCAAAAATATCTTTTAGAAAGGTTAATATATACTAAAAATGATGATGTG
The DNA here is from genome assembly GCA_963277665.1 of Viscum album. Taxonomy (NCBI): domain Eukaryota; kingdom Viridiplantae; phylum Streptophyta; class Magnoliopsida; order Santalales; family Viscaceae; genus Viscum; species Viscum album. The sequence goes on from OY728164.1 coordinate 2,036,598,670, forward strand.
GGAATTCAGAAGAAAGTGGAAACTGTTAGAAAAAGGAAAATCCTCAGAGGTCAATTTTAATGAAGAGGGAATTGTGATATTTTGGACAAGAGTATGTGTTCCCTCAAATCTATAGTTAAATAATGAACTTTTACATGATGCACAAGGTTCTAATTTCTCCATTCACACAAGAAACACAAATATTTATCACGATATCTAAGATTATTAATGGTTGGATAACATAAATAAAGATATCTCTGAGTATAAAACAGTGTTCCTAGAGTATGAACAAGTGATGGCTGAGAGGAAGAAGTATTAGGGATGATGCAAACATTACCCATACAAACATGTAAAGGGGAAAACATCACTATGGACTTTTTCACTGGAATTCTGAATACATCCAAAGGAATCATTGAAATCTAGGTTGTTTTGGATCATCTTACAAAGACTACACACTTCATTTCAATTTGAGAGGATTTATCATTTGATCAATAGGCATGGACGTACATCAAAGAAGTGTATAGGCTTCATGGGGTACCTCTATCAATTGTATCCAATTGAGATCAAAGATTCACCTCTATGTTTTAGAAGATTCTACAACACGCTCTTATACCAACCTAAACTTCAACACGGCTTTTCATCCTCAAACTGATGGATAAGCAATGCAGACTATCCAAACCCTTGGGGACATGTTGAGAGCATGCTAAATAGACTTCAATTGAGAATGGGATCAAAATCTTCCTCTGTTTGATTTCTCTAACAATAATAGATTCAACTAAATAATTATAATGGATCCTTATGAATCCCTTTATGGGAAGAGCTTCATAAAGCTAGTACGTTGGGTTGATGTTGGGGAGTGAAATATACAAGCTCTAGAAATGGTTGAAGAAATGGTAGAGAAAGTTAATACCATCTAGTAACACATTAAAGCTGCTCAGAGTCAACAAAACAGTTATACATAAAACCATCAATGAGACAAAAAGTATGATGTTGGAGACATGGCATTCCTCCAAATTTCTCCATAGAAAAGAGTTATGAGATTTGGGAAGAAGGGAATGCTTATTCAAAGGTACATCGGCCCTATTGATATCCTTGATCACATTGGAGTAGTGGCATATCAACAAGAACTCCCACCGAACCTATCTCATGTACAAGATGTGTTCCATTTATTGGTCTTGAGGATGTACATAACTAACCCATCTCATGTACTCAATCCATATGTGGTTCCATTGGATAATGAACTCTGTTATGAAGATAATTTGGTGAAGATCTTAGATTTTAAGGAAAAATTTCTACGAAATAAGACAATGCCCCTAGTCAAGGTGTTTTGTCCAAACCAAAAGTTTGAAGAGGGAATGTGGGAACTAGAGGAAGTTATGAGTTGGCGTTTCCCAAATTAATATTAGTGTGTGGAAAATGAAATTTTGAGGGAGAAATTTCTTAAGGGGGAGGGAGATTGTTACAACCCAAACTTTTATTAATAAAATTTTCTCTTGATGAAATTAAATGTATTATTATGTGAAATATTTATATAAAACATATTCAATTATTTGATTTTATGTTTTTGTATTTTAGGACAATATTTATAAAAATTAATATTGTTAATTTAGTCATTGAATATTGATCACATGAAGAGTGTAAATATAGGGCTTTAATAAATCCAAATTACATAGAAAAAATATCTGTTGACCTCATCCAGTAGAATTTAATGATACGAAGCCCATTTTTCAAATCTCGGAAATGGGGTAGTATCACTGGGCTTTTCACTAGAACAAGACCAAGATGATATTAAACATGTTAATCATTAATGGTACCACCTACGGGAGAAGTGGAAGTAAATATAGATTATCACCTGACCAGTGTTTTCTGAGCTGACCCATGAGTCTGTTACCATCACACACCATACCCTTAGGTATTATGTGGGTATTATAAGGGTTTATGTAACAATTACCTAGAACTATAATTATGTACATTATTTTTTTATACAATAAAGAACATGCATCCCCTTTATTAATGTTTCTTCGTAAATGGTTTTTAAGGTACAAATAGTATTTTTAGATCATATTAAATCAAGAATGATATTTTGATGAATTAATGGATTTTCTAAACAAATAATATTTTAATAAAATATCATTGCTAAATTAATTTTTATTATTTATAAATGATCATATAATTTTCAAACAATTCTAATTTTTAATATTGTTTGAAAGCTCTTTTTGTCAAAACACCGAAATTTTTTATAATTGTCAATTTTTATTTTAAAACTATAAATTAACATATTTAGAAAATTATTTTTAGAAAATAAATATTTTTTCAGAATTTAGGATGTCAAAATTATCTAACTGTGAATTTTTAAATTTTTTTTGACACAGTCAAAGTTTTGGGTGAAAATTAAAAACTGTTCAAAAATATACTGTGTTTTATTACTACATAATGTCCCAATAGTGATGTAATAATATAAATTAAATTCAATATTCGACCAATATATGTTTTAACTTTAAAATAATGTAATCTGTGATTTGTTTCATTAATTATATAAATCTTTAGTGGACCCTCCAAGACAGATAAAATATTTTATCTTTTTAAAATGATTTCCTTGAGAGTTTGACTAACCACCATATAAGAAAATCTAATATTTTAAAAAATTAGTTCATTGCCCTTATAATTTTTTTTAAAATCCACTTTTCATAAAACCATGGATAGAATCCATGGATTGTTTCGTGGTTTTGAATATTTAATTATATAGATTCCCAAACCAAAGTTTGTGAAATATTAATGAATTTCACTATCTTTTCCTATAAAAACCCAACAAGATCCAACATCACATAAATATAAACCCTTGTATCACGTCTCTACTCTTCCATCCTCTCTCTAGAATCCTCCCAAAGTGCCTCAATTCTCTCAAGAAGCCTCTATACATACTTTAGATGTTACACACTTCTACATAAGGTATCCTAACTTTCCTTCATTCTTTATTTATGTCCAAGTTTCATTATATTTTTATACCATTTTAATTTCAATTAAAAATATTTTGGTATGATTTCACACCTCCCCTATACTTCCATCAAATTTTTTTAATGATAATAAACCTATTTCTCTTTCATTAATTCCTCCCATGTACACCTGTTACCATGCCGAAATTCCATAATAGATTTCTCTCTCTTGATTTACCTTCAAGAAATTATATTATATTATGAATCTAAATTCCATTAAATATGTTGGTATATTATTTCCCACGACCCCCTTACTTTCTGATTCATGTATAAAGGATGATAGACCCATTTCTATCTCATCAACCCATTATACAATTTTGATTTGACGTCGTTATGCAGCTGATGTTACAACAACATTTCTCACGTCAAATCATTGTGTATGTGAACACCATAACCATTTATCTATCAAGGGTATTAATCATTATGCACATGTACTTGTGGACTGAATACTTACATTTAGGTATTACACATATCTTATTAATGTAATAAATTATGGTGTCTATTGAATCCACATTATATGGTCTATGTGGAGACTTATGTATGAAATGACATTTTTATAAAGGGTGTGCCCCGATAGTGCTCCAATTCATTTGGTGAAGAATAGAATCATGATACACCATGTGAAATAAGGGTTTAATCATGCTAATTTATGTGAAAATTGGGTTTACTCATGCTAATTCAAGTGCAATGAAGGTTTACTCATGGCCCATGTGCAATTTCTATTGGCTCATGCTAATTTCATGTTAAATGTTGCTTCCACATCTCCATGTTATGATAACCATGATATATCATGACTTTATGTCCTTGTTTCTTTTATATTCAATTTATATTTATATTTCCTAACATGTATTGTATTATTCATGTTATTACATGTTTACTACCTTTCTGGTCTTTATATCTTACCCTTTTCTTATGTATATCCTCATGTTATCCCATTAAATGCTAAGTATGAATGAATTTTATGGTCATGTGAAAGGAATTTTCTATAAATATGTTATATTATATGTCTTAAGATGTCATATAATGTTCTTAATTTCCCAAGACAGTAGACCTCTCGATCCTCAGAGTTTGTTTAAGTTCATGTTTATTTAATAAATCAAGTTTTAGTGTGTAAAAAAGAGTAGGGTTATTATATAAATCATAAATTTAATCTTTGATATCACATAACAAACATGTGAATACCTTCATCATGTATTATCTTGAATCATTTTAATGACCTAAAAAATCATAAAATCATATTGAAAACATTGATGATTCTTCATTGCATACAAAAAAACATATTATTCCATACATTACATAAATCAGATTAATTATTAAAACTTTATCAGTGAAAACATAAACAAATTTTCCAAAAAAATCATTTATCAGTTAAGAGGTCAAGAATACTATCCAATTTACCTTATAAAAATAAATCATCTATTTATCCAAGATAAACAATATTTTTTCAAAATCATGAAAAAATTAATGGTTACATTCTCTTGAACAAAATATCATCATTCTATTAAATTACATTTCTAGTCCATCATCACTATAACATTTTTTTACAAATACATAATAAAAAATTAATACATCTTAAATAAAATAAAATAATTCTTGATTTCGAATACATATAAAACTCAATCAACCCACTTCATTCTCAATCCATTAATTATGATTCATCATATTATTCATTAATACCACTTTCTAAAAATATTAAAGAAGAATAGTGTCTAAAAATTCAGAAAACTCAGTTTAATCATGCAAAGAATACTATAAGAAAAAGTCATACCTTTAATAATTTTTTAATTAAATCCTCACTATGAGATGAAAACTCGTTACTCGTATATCTTTCCTGATTTCCATCAGAGGATCTCCCCCTAATACATTAATTTTTATATTTCCCATACATTCCATACTTAGGGCATTCTATAGTTGATAACACATTAGGGAAACCAATATTCCAATCCATTGAAATAACTAAAAAGACATTTTCCTCATTAAGTGATTACATTATGACCTTCTTCACCACATGCAAGACATATTCACAGTTCTTTGTGATATTTACTTGAGTGCTTACTCCAATATTATTAAATATATGAAACTAAATTTTAATTTTTTCATGGTTATTATTACCTGATATCTCAGGTAACTTTTTCTTTTTTTTATTTGGTGGGTTTAAGAGTTGATTATTTTAAAAAAAAATTAAACATAATCGATGATAATTGATTAATAATAATCGAAAAATCCATTAATCGTGTAATCATTCCATTTGAAATGTAATCATAAAATATTCTATCACATTCACCATTAACCCAATACCTTATAGTTTCTACCATTGAATAAAACCAAATATCATAGTGTGGGAAACTATATTTATAAATGAAAACCTCATAATCATAAAAAATTAATTATAGTATTTCCAATACATGCCACATACATATTTAATCTAGTATCCCTCATGTATATCCTATGTTATTCATACTCATATTCGATTTAAATCTCTTATTATTATCTTTTAATTTTTTTTTGAGTTTCAAATGAATATTCCATGGTAGTGTCAAACCTAGTTTGTAGCAGGGATAGAAGTTGTAAAACAGTTCTCTATCAAGTCTATCTAATTATGGGGTTTCTGGTTGTTATCCCTTGGGATATTGGTGTCAAATCTACATCCACTACTAGTACACATACGTGGATATATTGATGGGAAACCACCCACCATACCTGTATTTAAATTCTTAAACATTTTATTATATGAATTTCCTCATTCAAAGACTTATTATTAGAGAAATACTTTGAAATATCATTTAAATTTTATCTTTGGGTTATCACGATTGTTTTCTCGTCCTTATTTCCAATGGTTGACTAATTATTTCCATTACTACTGACTATAGTGACCCAGATAACCCATACATGTATATTACATCATTTTAGATTAATTATCATCACTTAATAAAATTATATTACTGGGGGAAATAATAGTTTAGTGTATTGAGAATAATCTTACATAATCTTCTAACTTGGTGAATGATCTTCAATGTTTTCCACAAATATCAACTCATTTAGTTTTCTAATTAATTTTTTTATAGCATGGGTAATGAAAACATAAGAAAGGGTAATCTCATATTCATAATAAGGGTAAATAATTGAGAAACATTAGAATAAAATCAGCACAAATTAATAAGAGGATGATCATAAAATGTGATGATCATACACTACATATGAAAAAACGTACACATGAATCATGGTATAAATACTAGGAGATCATAAAATATGATCCATAAATGTATCAAGATAACTATACATGAGAGGATAACATATTTATAAGGTATAAAATTTTTTCATACAAATAATCATACAAAACCTTTTCTATGATTTTCATGGCTCACTTTCAGTACCATCATAGTGAGGAATGTTATTTTCTGAACTGGGATCACATGTCATTCCATCCCTTTATTACTGAATCATGTTCACTTTCCATTCCATTCATTTCTATCTCCGAAGATATAAATATTTACCCAATGGATTGGAGAAATATATGGGAACTGACATAATGTATGCTATAATGGGATAACCATTGCAATTTGGGCCACCCATCATATAAGATATAACTAGCATACATGATCCTATATGACAAAGCCCATCATATATGTTATATTATGAATTATCTATAAAGTTTGGGCCACCACATCATTTAAGAATCAATAGGCATACCATTTTTATATGTACTACCCCATTCTATAAGTTTTATTGGGATTACTTAGTTCTATCTGGTCATCCCCATCAGAGATTCTATAATTTTATTATCCAAAATACATGGGCCACCATATTTTATAATAAATCTTCCCAAACCAAGACATGAATAAAGAACAAAGTTCTTTATTATCATCATAAAAACACATAAAAACATGTATATATTATTAACCTGATTAACCCATGGAAATTAAATGGGTCATATATGAATATATTTCGAGCATTATTGACCCATGGAAAAGAAATAGGTTTTATATAGATCATGCCATTAGAACATAGAAAATTCAGAGAGATAATATGAATGATATCCTTCCTTTATATCCATGAAAAACATAAATTTTATCAATGTATTTAATCGTATAAATAAAATAATTTTAAAAGTCCATTTAAAACAATTCAAGAGGAATGTATCCATTCCTAGTTGAAAAAACTTTTTAAAACACAAAAACCTTTTGAATGTATTTATCTTTTAAAAAAATATTTAAAATATAAAAAATCATTGAAAAACATTTAAAAAAATTAAAGTTGAAAATATTTTGAAAAAACCATTTTTTTAAATTTATGTTTAATTTTTCATTTAAAAATAACTTGAAAAAAATAAAAAAATAAAATTTTAAAAGAACATACATATCTTACCAAAGAGAATTATAAATTCAAATTCCATTAAAATAATTCTCATAATTATGTTAACGAAAAATGAAGTTAAAATGATACCATTACATGATGATATCATGAATAACCATAGGATATGAAATATCATGAATTTTATTAGGAGTTGGATCATAATGTTTTATTAGTTTACGCATAAATATAAACAATTAAAATAAATGATGAGATTATAGAAATAAAATCACACAAAAATGATAACATTAAATCCTAATCCTCATGAAATAATAACATTGAATGAAACATAAATTATAATTCACATAAGGAAATTCATGATATTATATTTCAATAGGGTGGTATATCTACATCATAAAATGATATAGGTTCATAACATAACATGTGTTTCAAATAAATGCAATTGAGACCAAATTCCCTTATTGAATTGGTTACATTTGAACCATAAAACATATCAAAATATATCTTCACTTTATTATATAATAATATATTTTATTAAAATAATAAAAAAATAGATTAATGGGTAGCTTATACACCACATAGAAGAAAAAGGTGGTGAATATATCATGTGTCTCACAAAAGTAAAAAACTAATATGAAAATCCCTTAATGCTAGAGTAAATTTTGTATCCTAATCCCCATGAAATTATAATATAAATTGAAACATTAATTATCATTAAACGAGATACATTCATGATAAATCAGTTCCTATGGTAGTGTCTACAACACAAAAAAAATGTGGTGAATATGTTATATGTCTCTCAGAAATAAAAGTGAGACAAGAAATCCATTAACCAGAGGCCTTGACTATCATTATACTCATTAAATCCTCTTGTATAACAACTATAAGATTATTATGACTATAACAATGAACCATATTCATATATACCATTATATTTTTTATTATTATGAATTTATATTACCTGTTTATTATCAATTCCATGTTAAATTTATGTTCTTGGTAATATTCTCTTTATATTTCATACTAGTTGTGACTTGTCATTATTGGTCATATAATATTGATCGTTATTTCTTCATTTAAATATTTTAATCCACGAAAAAATTATAATATATATTCAGTATATATTTATTTTTTATAATAACTAAAAGGTATAAATGGGGAATTAAACACACCTCTCATGAAGACGGTAAGTCATATGTACACATGAACATTGATTCCATTTTATTGTCACATTGAATAAAAGAAAGTAAATTAATCATATATGTTATCATTGAAATATAATTATTATGTTATATATATAAATCATATAACTATTTAACACATGATTAATAGATTAAATGTAAATCTTGATTGAATCACATCGCTTCACAAGGTTATAGTTTGTCATACACACGAACAAAATTATCATATTCTCAAAAAAAGAAAGGCATGAAGATTTTCATTATATAAAAATTAAAAATTAATAAATAAATCATATTTTCAATATATATAATTTATGAATTTCATTTCAATAATTAATCCCAATTATAAGAGTTTTTAATTGAAAAATATACCGCATCAGTTTGTGAGGTCGTCGTTTTTCATACACACAAATGATGATTGCATATCCCAATTGATGGAAGGGTCTGTGGATTCAGATCATCTCCATAACATAATAAAATATTATTATATTTAGGATACCTAGTTTTTTATATTATATTGGTATAGAATAATCTAGAGTTTTGAGGAATAAATAAAATAAAAACATTCATTAATCAAAGTCACCTCTTCTTCAAGTATCTCTTTTTTATGCCGCAAGGAATTTATACAGATGAATTTATTCCGAAAATAAATATTTTTGGATGAGTTTAGGGATTTTATTAAATTTTTTTGGAATCTTTTTTATTTTCTAAATATATTTAGAAGTTTTAATTTGTCTTCGGAAGAGTGAAATTATTGTATATACCTAAAATTAAACACTGTTGTGAGGTATACCTTATAACATGTGCCTAAAATAATTAATTTTTTTTTGTTAAAAGATGGTATGGGGTTAAAATATATCCAACTTTTGGGTTTTTGGAATGTGTATAGGTCATTTTTCATCATATAATTTAATTTTGTTCATTAGTATACACATTTTTCTCATAATCTTCATGATTAGTTATAATTGTTTTCATTAATCATTTTGGTCAATAATAAAGTTTTAATTATGATAAATTATAAATTAATGTGATCACATATATGGAATCCATTTTTTCCAAATTCACTTCAGATAAGTGAAATAAAATAATTTAAAATTTAACCCATAGATGATAGGTGAAAACGATTTTTTAATGTTTTTAATGGTGGTGCCTCGGTCAAAGACTAGGACACAATTTATTACAATAAATAAGAGAACTACAAGATTCTAAAATAAGTAATCTTATTACAATACCTATTATAAAGATGGAGTATCTAATCGGGAAGATAATTCCTCACAGTTATGCCATGGTTGATTCCCATGTTAGCAAGACCATCTCCAACCTTGTTCATTTCATAAAAGGTATGTGTGACAATGTAGTTGATCTACAGAAATGAAGTAAGGAATCTCAATCGAAAAGTAGTAAGGGGCCAATCGAGATAAACCACACCATTCCAAATTTCTTGGAAACTGGTGGTTGAGTCTCTCTAAATCCATATGTGGTTCCAGCCCTTTTTCTTGACAAAATCCATAGTATGAATATAACCCATCATTTCCAACTCCAAATATGAGGTTATACCACATCTTCCAAAGAATCATCCATAGAATTTACCAATAAAATATCTAGAGATAGAACCAAAACCTAAAGTACCCGGATTACCTTTGGAAGAACCATCAATATTTACTTTAATCCATCCTAGAAGCGAGATGAGTCAGGACACCTAAAGGTGCTCTAGATTTCTTATAAAGACCGTCAATTCTAAGTTGACGAAGGATCGTGAAATAACCAGAGGAGTTGTTACAATGATATTTCTGAATCTAAGTGGCATCCTTAATGGAAATTAGAATTTTCTTCCGACCTGCATTAAGAGTAAATGAGTTTTTGATGTGGAAAATGGAATTTCTATCATACCAGATTATGTGGAGAAGCTATGTAACTGCCACTATGAATAGGTTCTTGATTTGATTTGTATAATCAAGCTACATACAACATTTTAATAGTTTGATAATAGAGTAATGTAGTAACCATCGTCCGCCAAACAAGTCTGTAATACAATTCCAAAGGGCTGAAATTATAGAACACGATAAAAATAAATGGTTAACAACTTCTCTATGTTGGTGAAAAAGGTGACACTTAATGAAAAGATATATTCCAAAAGAATGAAGACAGACCTCAGTAAGGACACAGTTGTGTGAAATACACCAAAGGATATTGAGTCTCGATGGTTTAATCTAGGTATTCTCAAAGGATATTAACCAACCAACGTTGAGATCAAAAATTTTGAGGTTTTGATTGTAAAAAATTCTTTAGAAAAGAACCCCATTTTGTGGAGGGTCAAAAATAAGAAAATCATCAGCATTAGAATTGGAATTATTATCAATAATAAGGATGATGTTGTCAGTAATGTTGAAGTAACATGATTGAATTATATCCTTTATAGTTGATTTTGTGTTTTATGTGGAGGTGTTGGGGGGGTAACAAAGAAATTAGAGGGGCAGTAGTCTAGTTATCTATCCAAAAATTCATGTAGGAATCAGCACTAACCATACATCTAGAATTAATCATAATTTTTGCAAAATACTGTCTAATGGAGGGCTAGATGGAAGATTTAATGTTGCTCTAATTTCCATTTTTTAGCTTCTCACTGAATTTATTACTATGAAAATCAATGGTGTCAGTGTTGTTACTAATCAATCACCAAGTATGTTTAGATTGTCGGGAATTGATAACGAGACAGAGGATTAAATACCAAGACCACCTTTATCTAAGGCTTTACAATAGTTAGCCTAGTGTATTTTCACAAGTTTTCTTTCAAGAATACTTCATGTCCAAAAAAAATCCTTGTTGTAAACATTAAATTTCTTGAGTGAAGCATACCATTTATAGATCATCAGCAAATAGACCAATTTAGACACAATAGTAGATTTCACCAGATAGATCGTGCGAGCCATGGAGGGATATTTACCCTTCCGTGGGAATAGTTGATTGATGTCCCGGTAAAAAATAGTGTAAAATAACAAGGATTTAGGTCCTCCCCAAAAAATGGGGACTCGTAGGTAGGTGAAAGGGAAGTATCCTTCTTTGATACCAAGACCATTGATGATATCACTTTTTCTTGAAGGAGAAAAGTAATTTCCAAAAAAAAACAAACGATTTTCTCCAGATTATTGATTGACCAAAGATTTATTCGTAAATACACAAGGCATATTTAAGATTTTGAATATTTCTTTTATAGCCATGTAAAAACAAGATGATATTATTGGCATAAAAAGGATGCGTAGGTGCACTTAAGTTTCTAGCTGCCTGAATGGGTTTATGTTTGATTTGAGAAAAATACAAGTGAGGATCCTGTGATAGTAATCCTCGAAAATGGAAAATCAAATGGAAGATAAGGGATCACATTTCTTGACACTCATAGAGAAATTAAAATAACCATTACGGGTGACATTTACAAGGATGGTGAGAGAGGTCGCGTTGAATAAGAAATATTTTCTACTGCTAGAAATATCATTGAAATCAAATTCTTATAGAACCATGAAAATGAATCTCCAGTCAATGGTATCAAAGGATTTACAAATGTCAAGATTAATAGAAACATTACCTCTTTTTTTAGCTTTTTTAGAGTGTCAATTCATTCTAAGGAATGAAAAATAAAATTGTGTATAGATCATCCTGTGATAAATCAAAATTGATTCCAAGAAACAAAATTTGGACAACGAGTTGAAAGTATATTGTCAAAAAATTTTGTGATGATTTTATATTTAGAGTTAATAAGATAAATGGACCTAAAGATATGAATATCATAAGCATTTTCCACATTGGGAATTAAAGTTAAGAATGGAGCATTAAGTCCATGAGGGGGAACCCCATTACAAAAAAAGGATTTCAAACATTTGAAAACATATATATGGATGATATCCCAATAATGTTTTAGAAAATTTTTAAAATAATCAGGTCCCATAGAACTATCAAGATTAATATTGAATATTGTGTCTTTGATTTCATGTTCATGAGGGGAGCTTAAAAAAGAAGTACTATCTTCCTCATTCACCAAAACATAAATGACCTTCGAGAGAATATCCTTATTGATAAATTTCAATTTAATATTATTGTCAAAATAGGTTACCAAATGATTCGCAATGTCCTCATCAGAGTCAAGGAGACTATCATTGTCCCTAAAGAAGAATAAAGGATGACAGAAAATCATTATTCTTTGAATATAGAAATAAAACATAGTGTTTCTATAACCTTCAATGAATCATTTTTCTTGGAATATTTTATTAGGAATTTTTTTTTAAAGACAATAATAGTATTCAGTTTCAAATAGGTGTTTATTTTAGATTGAGGATCCAAAGAGAAGTCAGTTCTAGTGGTGGTGTGTTGAATCTGGGAAAGTTCATTCTAAAGGATGAAGATGTCCTTGTCTATTTGTTTGTATTTGGCCCTGCACCATCCCTTAAGACATTGTTTGAAGTTATTTAACATAGTAATACAATAAAAAGCATCATTGTGATGGTTCATAGACTCCCAACAATTTTTAAGGATGTTAGGACTTTCTAAATCAGAATACCATGTGTTATTAAATCTGAAAGGGTGGTTGGAATTCAGTTTTTTAGATATAAGACTAACAAGAATGGGGTGATGGTTGGAATTAAGTTTGGGTATTGTAGCACTATATATGTCGTCCGAATTATCTAGAGCTGGGATATTACTAGAAACCCTGTCAAGTTTGCTAGAAACTACCCTATTTTAGTGCCTTCTATTCCATGTATACTTATAAAAGGTGATATTAATCTCTAAAATGATACAATATTAAATATATACTCTAAATTATCTCAAGGAAATTCAAGAGTAGGATAGTCCAATTTTATCACTGCCGGTATGAATAGCATTGAAATAACCTAACACAAACCAGGGGTGATGAATTATGTAGGATAAAGAATAAAGATCCGGCCAAAGGATCCATCAAAACTGATATCTATTCATATAGTAGATCATTATGAAAAATTTATTCGTTCCTTCAAAATAAAAAAACACATGTAACCATTTTATCAGAGGAATTAAAAACACAAACATTCTGTAATAAAGCATCATAAAAGACCCAAAGTGATTACACTGTAGATCCAGTTTTATAATAACCTAGAAAATGATAACCATAAGAGCATAGGTTTTTAAAATTCAAGGATTAGATGATTTTTTGTTCATCCATATAAAAAATCATAGTCTTCTGAGTCAAGATAAATTTTTTAAGGATAGAAAAATAGCCAGGGCTCACAATGCTTGAAGAGTTCCAAAATAAGTTATCCAATAGAACCTATTTTTTGGGATAGAACCCCATTTATTATTTTTGGATCCACCTAAGACCTTCTTCATTTGTGATCTTCTAGCATTTTTGGAAGAAGGAGGAATAGACTTATTATCCTGTTTACTCATAGAATAAATAGGGATTTTATTAGTAGCACCTGTAATAGGGATAGATTGATTTTTTAGGTGTTTTCACAGCCCCATTTGGGTCTATGTGACCGACCCTTGAATAAAAAGGGGAATTAAATGATGATTGGTAGTGGTCAGTCCATAAGGTTGTGTTCCCACTACCACTATTGGTTCCTTGTCTAAAACTGATAAATTGTGTTGGTCCACACAAGATTTTTTATTTCGGGGAACCCAGCCAGTGGTAGTGCAGTTGTTTGGTGAAGCCTGTGTACCCACTTCCACTGTGGGTTCCTTGGTTAGAGGAAGATCATTTTGTGGATATCCACCCTAATTATCATTCAAGAGAGTCAAGAAAATTTTATTGCACTTTTTTGGAGTCTTTTGTGTGTCCACAGCCCGGGAGGTATGATTAAAAGAGGATAAGATAATGAGAGGAGAAATACTTTAGTTTCCATCCAATGGATCTGACATATCAGCATCCATGGAAGGCTATCTAGCTTCATTATTCTGATCCGCTTCTTTAGAAATGAATATTCCATCCATCTGTGCTACACTAGCTGGTTCACAGCAATAAGATATATTTCTATCACCCTTTAATGCATCAGGAGGCTCTTGTTGCACGTTCTGAGAAGAGACTTCTTTACCTCCCAATATTTCCACATTGAGGCCTCCATTGGAAGTGTTCTCTATATAGAAAAAATATCCAGTTTCAAGAGTTTTTAGATGACCAAAAACCTCTAAAGAAGGATCAACTTGTGGCTATTTACATGCATCCATACCAAGCTATTATAAATCCAAAAGGATGCAATAATCAATGTTCAAGTTCTCTACTTCTTCAACTAATTCAGCCCATGTACTCGAGCTACCCAGAATGGTTGACCTCTTCTCCCAGACCACAGATTTTTTAGCGGGATCTCGAATATTGGAAAAAGTTTTATTATCTATTTTGTGTCTTCGAACCTCAGTCCATCGATTATCAGTTCTCTGAGAAACCTTGCTCGATAAAACTCTACATTTAAGCAATGTGTGTCCTACAATTTTACAATGCACTCAATATGGAGGAATGGAATCCCATTAAAATTGGACCACAGTTTTATAATCATTTCATTAAAGATAATGACCTCTAGAAGCTTCAAAGAAATGTCTACTTCCACCATAACCCTAGCACAAAACCCAATCGCGGAATTTTTGGTTCAATGATAAATTTTTAGAGGGTTACTTATGCAAGAAGATATGTCATTCAATATCTTGGGCTTCTTTAAAAACCAGTGGAGTACATGGATCTTAACCCTGATTTGAACCATGGTTTTTCCAGCGTTATACAGATTGAACATATAATCCCATATAGAAATGCAAAAGTCATCTGGTTTGAGATAATGTTTCATATGTTTCTAGATGTGATCAAGTTCATCTTGTGATTTTAACAGCATATGGAAATAACCTTTTCTTATTGTCACAATTTCCAATCGGTGAATCCCAAAATAGGCTCCTGCTTCGAATCAAAAATACCAAGGATCAAATCTGGGCAGGGACTTATTTTCGGGTACTGAAGTAGCACTATAGCAGGGCACTGTAGCAGTAAATTAGCAGTGACGAAACTGTAGCGGCAGCGACACTGTAGCGACGGAGGCACTATAGCAGGAACTATAGAGGCGGTGGTACTGTAGAAGGTACTGTAGCTTCCCGAGTACTATAGAAGTCCTATTCACTAAGATGCTCTTTGGGCCCAAAAAATAGGCGTTCAAGCCTTGTATTCATGCCACATTGCCTTGGGCCTTCGAGATATGTAATGGGTCTCCCTGTACCCAGTCTAAAGAGGTCTTTGCTTTAAATAATAAAATGACGTTTCAGCCCCAACCTTTAAAAAAATGTGAGATCCAAGTTTTTATATCCATGTTCGACCAGGGTTTATAAATGTGCCAAAACTAATTTTTAAATTATGTTCACCCGTAAAAGGTGGTAAACATCCTCTAAGAAATATACATATTTTTATGGTAAAATTAGATTTATTATTATATTTGGTTAATAAAACACATAAGATTAATGTCAAAAATTATATTTGATATATATTTATATATGTATATGTATGATTCCAATAAATTATAAATTTTTTTATTAAGATAAAACATTATTGTGCATAGAAAAATATATTTTCAGAAAAACGAATATCATTATTTTCAAAATGTTCTTACTTTAATTTCTAATTTATTTGTTTTCAAAGAATTCATTTTATAAAAATGAATAATCCATATCCTTATAATTTAGTTAAGAATTTTAATACCATCCATTCCAATGGCTAGTTTATAATTGTAATATTATTTTTAAAATAAAATTAATTGTATATTATATTTCTATAAAAATTGGTCTTACTCTAATCCAATCTATCTAATAAATACTATATTTCATATACTGTAAGCTAAAATAATTGATTCATGTTGCCAAAAAATATTGTTGTTTATCGTTAAATGAGATCTATAAAATAATTTGAATTTATTCATGAAAAATAATTCATCAAAACATGCGCTATTATAGTTCTTCAAAGGTTGACCTTCTCAATGTTTTACGAGATTTTCCTAATTTTATATAATATATTGTCTCTTCAATTATCCCTAAGAAGGAGGTATAGATTTTGATTTACCATGTTCAAGATATGAATCATATTTTTTTACCTTCATATTGTATATAACTAGTAGAGATTAAAGAGCTCCAGATTTAGTTTGATGATCTAATCATGAATTTTTTTTCTGATAATCTTTTTCCAAGCTAGCCTCTATACTATTGGAAAATAAAGTAGATGGTGTACTATGACTGTATGTAGAATATGAAATGTGGAATAAAGTTAATGTTAATAATATGTATCATTTTCCTCATATGGATTATTTTTATGACCATTTAAATTGCTAAAGTTGTTTTCAAATATTTATCTTCGATCAGATTATCATCAGCCCAGTGTTCAGGAGTATGATATATCGAAGAAATCATTCAATAGAATGTGTTTCCACTAAAAATTTCCAATTATTTAATTTGGTCTAATTAATACAACTTTATTTATTATATATTATATTAATCAAACATTCCATGAGTATTTCAATAATTTTGTGATAATGTTTAATGAATAAATTCAAGTTTTTTCGATATTCATTCATGGGTATGACAACAATTTGAGTTTTGATCTAAAGATAATTAGGAATCGCTATTTTAATGAAAATATTTTAAAATGACATGTATGGATCCAAGAAGTCCAATTCATATAGAATTTGATTACTGAGCATGGATTTTCAATTCATTCAGAGATGGTCATGGTTGTATTGTCTTGGAAGAGACACAAAATGTATTTGATATTTAGAGCTTCTTATGGAACAAGTTTTGGTAAAATTCTTCTGAAATATGATCATGTGGTGGAAAACCACTCTTTCTTAGTTATAATACATTAGAGTAATAACCCCACTCGTGATTATGAACATTCTGTGATTATACTTGTGCTTAAATGTCGGATGCACTATAATTTTTGTTGAGTGAATCACATTTTTTCATACCATATAAGTATGAAAATTATATTTTCTAAAAAATAATTAAATTACAGATATATGTGGTGGTTTAAATACCTCTAGAAATTTTAGTTTGAAAATTAGTACTCCCTAGGAAAGGTCAATGTCGTCGTAGATGCTCTAAGTGGGAATGTACCATCACATGCTATTTTAGAATCAAAGTAAGAGTATATTTAATGACTCATATTTTCCATTTATTATTTTTTTATATTATATAAAATAATTTTGAGAATTTGAACTGAGTGGGAATCCAATTTTTAGACCAGGTGTGCTCAAGAACAATTTTTTGAAAAATATTAAATGTTTTAAATAGAACGTGCACATAATTATCTAGAAATAGTGGAATAATATACAAATCAAATTCTCATTTCATAAATCTTAGGGAACCATTATTTATAGAAAATTGGTTTTATCTATATGATATTTAATGTTTTTTGGAATGATAATTTTGTGTAGAAGCAATCTCAGGCACCGAAACGAATAAAATAAGAAAATAAAATTATAATACATTAAATTAATGACGCAATGATTGAAATGTATTAAAATTGATGATTATGAATAATTTCAAGGGTTATCCACATAACCCTAGAAATGTTGAGGAGCATTGATAATTCTCTTTGGACTGAACAACGATAGATTATAGATCGATGATCAACACACCTCAAATTCGATGGATCATACCAATGGTCATGATGATACATCATTTATTATCCATGATCAAACCAAATTGAGGATAGGAATGTAATCTAATTTTTTTATTCCCCATTCATGAATTCTACTATGAATATAAATTATTCAATGAAAAAATTGATCTATGGTTTGATCATATTATATGATGGGATTATCATTTTGGGGGTATAAATGGGAGTTTGTTTTTTATTATAGATTTCATCAATTTTCCTTAAAATGCTGATGGAATGAGATCGACAAAATCATTGATTAATGTTTCATCCTCAAATATATTTTTGAATTTATTTCCCCTTATTCGTCGGTTGAAGTTAGTGTTCTTAGTTTTTCTAGAAACATTATTATTCTTGATTGATCAATATTTACACAATCGTTTACTGGTTTACTTATTAGAAATTTTATATCTATAATCGGCATGAAATGATAGAGGTGAGATGATAAAGACAAAGCTAATCCGATGAAATAGCATTCCCCATATCTCATCAGTATTCTTAAACTCGTGATGAAGATCGATGGTTTGATCTGTTTATTGAGGAGATATGTAAGTGGGACTTGTCATTTGATGATAGAAAGGCCCGAATGAAGCCTCCATTTAATTTCCAAGTAATGAACAATTGAAACTTCTCTTGGAGTAGAAGGATGAGGTGAATAGACAGTAGATCTGGGATTCTAGAAAATCTAGATATACATGGTGTGTACTCAAGGATTACACGTAATGTGGGGCCCTTGAGTAGTGTCTAGGGTTATGGTTATGAGATATGTTTCACATGACTTGTACCTCGTACTACAAAGTGTGTGGTCGATCCCTAGATAAATGGTATGTACTTCTAAGATAACACATATATGGGATGGACTACATTGTGAGCTTACACAATGGGTACTCCCCCACATGGACACATGTTTGACCAAGTACGGGGACAAAGTTATGTACCTGAACACAAACATGGGTATATAGGATGAATCAGTGTACTAGAACATGGTTTGTGTACAAGTAATGCATATACAACATGTACCCCTATACATACATAGTTTGATGACCCATGCCCTTTACATGGGCATGACCCAAGGTTAAGAGGAACAAAGTGGACCCCTACTACCGCCATATACTATTTTCTAAATGGATTGAATCCCCTATCCTTTGTATCTTGGGAATGTTTTGTTTGGGTTTGTTCCCCTTATAATTTCCTTGAAGGTAGGTATAATATCATTTCTTACTTCTTGTATTATGATCCCTTCACCATAACTTATTGGATAGAGTTGATGGACCTCCCCCCCCCCCCCCGATAGGACCACCGTGGGATCCCCTATCAATATTAGAAATTTTAGTTCTTTGGGTGGAGTTCATAGATTCTATATGAAAAATATAACAAGGCACCAATCCATTACTTAGTGTTTCAATCCAGATGCATTTGTTGGTATCACCACATGGCCCAGGAAGTTATCCTCATCTCTATGTGATATTCTGTTCAAACTGTTGGTCCGAGTGGATACTCAAGAGGGGGGTGAATTAAGATCCAACTAAAAATTTATGATAAAAATATTTCTTTTAAAATCCCCCATTTAAAAACAATGTCAAACTGTAGTGATCTTTTAAAACTATAAGGGTTCAATTAGGTTCTCAAAAGATTGATTACGTATCAGTTAATTTAATCAGAAGATTAAATTAGATTCTGAAACTAACCTACTAATTTACAATAGTTACAAACAATTACTAGATGAACTATCAAAGTAACTTTAAAAAATTATATTTTAAATTAATTAGCATGGGAATATTCAATATAGGTTAAAACCAAATAAATTAAAACATAGTAGTTTTAAAACCAGAGGTTTAGTATCAACTCAAGACTTAGTCCTCTCAAACAATCTAGATAAATTTTGATCCACACCCTGGATTGGGGTAAACAACAGTACAGAGACTGTCCAGGTACAAAGACCTCTACCACAATTCTACTTGGGAAAACAAAACAACAGCACACTGGTTGTCCAGGTCCTACTTAACCTCTACCACAGTCCAAAGTGGGATACAAAAGAGTTATAGAGGTTTTGTGTGAGGATTTGGAAATCCTACAGTTTATCACAGGAGACAGTGTGTGTAGAAAATGTACAGAGTATTCACACTGCTCAAAATGTAAATAAAAGAATCCCTGCGAGAGTATATATGAGTTTTAGAATGCTCTAGTGATGTTCAGTGCAGCTTTGGACTACTTTGATTGATCAGGATTACTTCTGAGTCCTCTAGTTTTTTTTCTCAAAAACAGAGGGTTGTTTTCATCAAGGTCACTTTGATCAGCTTGATTGTATGAAGAGCTCATTGTAGTTATTCACTCCTTAGCTAAGGTGCATCTTGTGTTCTATTCTAGAATGAATGCCTTCATGTATGTCCAGTGTTCTTCCAGTATGGATGTAGCCTTTATTTCTATGTGTATGCACCACTTTTCAGCACTCTTCAGCCCTTATTTCTCAATACTTTTGCAATGCCTTTGTCCTTCCTTTTATAGCATTCATCTCTAGTAATACGAATGATTACCTTTTTACAGGTACGATGTACGGTTCCCTGACATGCCAACAACTATGATCAAATTACATTAATTGCATCAAAATCATAAAATATGACAGTTTCTTAATTAAATAAATAGAAATAGAGTTTAAGTAGTATTGACTGGTTAGCAGTCATTTTATTAGTAGCGCTCTGTCGGTAGACTTGTAATAGTAGATGTTGTATAGAGGTGAGCTTCCTATCGGTAGCACTTAGTTCTTGTATCGATAGCTCCTTGTATCAGTAGCTAGCTATCAGTAGCTCTTCTTGTCAATCAGTAACTCACTTGTACCAATAGCTTCTCAAATCGGTGACTCTGTCTATATCGGTAGCATTGTATCAGTAGTCGTTCGTCTGCCTAGTTTTATCGGTAGACTCTTGTATCGGTAGCCTATGCATACCGGTATCTCCATTATGTACCAGTGATTAAGTTCATATTGGTGGACTTGTATACACCGGTCAACCTGTTTTATCGGTAGCTCTGCTTCTATCAGTGGCTATTTGTATAAGTGGATGTAGTATTTGTGGACTTCATAACAGGTAGCTCTTCTATATTAGTAGACTAGATCTATTAGTGAAATGTGCTTTCAGGTGGACTTATACATACTGGTAGCTCTGTAATGGTGACCCAACACATAACTACTTATCTATTCTATGCACAACACATCCAGATTGAGTTAGAGTTAATTCAAAGTATGAACAAACATAGATAAACAAGGATTAACATTTTCTAATGATTATTTTGATATGTATCATATATATATAAGATTATAATAACATATAAAGATTATCAAAACATATTAATGCATGATTTGGATTATCAAAATAGGTGAGGTCAACAATCTCCCCCTTTTTGATAATCACAACTCCTTGTATTATAATCCAAAATAATCAGTAAAGTATCAATATAAAATACAATAGATCTTAGTTCTATGTGTGAGTGATGAAATTTTCAAATGTGAGACATTAAAAGTATCATAGGATATGGTATCTATAAGTAATTGTACCAGAGAAAACAATATATTATAAAAGACATTTATCAGATGTAAGATATAAAACAAATGTACTAGAGGGAAACGAATTATGCTGATAAACAATATAATGATATTTCATATCAGATTTCTCTGTAATCCAATTAGATATTATTTCTCCCCCTTAGATATACATATTCTCCCCATTTGTGATTATCAAAAATGAATGGTGAAAAGAATGTATCAGAGGAAATGAGAAATAGAGAAAAGAAAACAAGACCATAGATATATGTCATGGGGAAAAGAGTACAAGTGAAATATAAAAGTAATATAAGGCAATAAAAAGGATTCCTATCAAGGGTCCTAGTCAGCAATCAATCCACATCCCCAGTATGAGATTTTCCCTTGGGATCAGAAGAGTATTCAGGTGAGGTTGATGCAGGTGAAGGCTTAGGAATAACAAAAATGATCAGAGGAGGCTGAGTTACTGAAACTGTTCCTGGCATGTACTGTGGAGATCTTTGAGTGATCATAGCAGTAAGGCTCTGAATGGCTTGAAATGGAGTCATATGAGTATGATAAGTAGTAGAGGAAGGTTCAGGTAAAGTTGGAGGTACAATCCCTGTCCAAGCTTCAACATGCAAGAAAGGCTATAAGAGATTTCTGAAATCCATATTGATTCCTCCTCCTCACTCCATGGAAGAAATTAAATTATCCTTTTTTTCATAAACTTTTCCAGTTCAGGGGTTAACTCTCTAAGCTTGCTGACTTGTTCTCTGAAGGCTTGATTGACAGAATGTAGCTTCATCTTTTATAATTTAAGCTTGAAATGATTGTTGAGCAGATGCTTGGTGTAGAACCTTTGGAAATAATAATACAATTTGTCCTTCACTTGTTAATGAGAAGCAGAAGCTTATCTCATATAATCTTGGACAATCTTCACTATAACTATAGTGTTTGAAACCACTCGGGTCATGGAAGATGAGTACACAGAGCAACTAGTTGATGCTAAACCAAGCTCCTCATTCATTAATGCTCTAATGTGATCGAATTCTATTGAAGGTTCTGGAGAAAGAGAAACAACATAAAAACTCACAGTTTCCTTGAAACTCTTAGTTAGCCCACTAATGAGATTTTTCACTACAGAATCTTGGGTGCTAACATGGTTCGTTATGGAAAGTTAAAAATCTTCAAAAACTGAGACCATTTGGCAGACTACACTTTTCATATAAGAAAAATCCTTGTCTGATTGATATTTAGAACTCGTATAGGATTCCATAGATACAACTGATCTCATTAGAACTTGAACATCCTCTTCCATGTTAGAATCTTGATTCTGGAAAGCTATGATTTCATCCACTATCTCTACCACAAAGTTTGACACATTACAACCAAGGGAGAGTTCAAGAGATCCTTCCAAACTGCCCATCTCTTCAACAAAAAAGTTATTTATCTTAATAACAGAAGTATTTAAATATGATTACATTCCAACCTTCAATGATTCTAAATCATCCTTGGTGATTATATAAGAAGGCACAACAACAGGAGCTCTTTCAGATACTATAGTAGCTACAGAGTCATTCATAATAGTTTAAATAGATGACACCAGTGAAGCTTCCATTCTCCTTACTTCTTCCAAAAAACTAGATTTAAGATCAGACTTCATCTTATCGAGATCATGTTTTCTTACAACATCATTAGGTAATAACTCAGATAGAATGTCATAATTGACTTTTGGTCTCCAAAGGCATGCCTCATTATCTAAATCAGGGTAATCTATTCCACAAACCAAAAAACCTGGGTCTTCTTCCCAGTATTAAATATAATTTTCCACTTAAATAGTTCCAACCTAGTTTCATGCTCCCCCTAAATTGGTGAATTCTCCTATACAGTGACAGCACCCTCAACTGCTTGGTCTTCCTCATCAGAATCTTCCAAAACCATCTCCAATTTTGCAACAGCAGGAGGCTCTTCAAGAATAGGTATTGGTCTATCAACTTCAACAAATTCCTCAGCATGCATTAAGGAGTGTCAAATCAGTGGACTAAAGATCAAGTTGATAGAACCAGATGCTTCCCTTGCATGAACATCTTCTTTATTCTCTTGAGAAGCCTCTTCTTGATCTGATCTCTTCTGAACTTCCTTTTCTTGTGATACAATTTCATGAGTTGGGTTAGGAGGCATGTCTGGATCTCCTCCATCTGTTGTAGATGAATCATTATCTTCTGAATCATCACTATATTATGGATCCTCCCCATTAGGTCCTAGACCTGGATCCCTTACATCCTTAGTCCTATAAGGATAATCCTTAGAATTGAACTTATCATTCAACTTCTTATCATCGGTAACCCATTCCCTTTTCCATGGATTCCAATTAATCTTCATGTTCTTACATAAAGTGATTTTGATACATAAGTCGTTCTTTACCACCACTGTCTCATCCTATGACTCACCTACTCCATTCACTTTAATCATAACTGAAATCAACTTAGAAAAGAATAAGGCATTGGTTTTTGACTTTGGCTTGGTCATATCCTCAATCTAAACCATTAACAGCCTGCAAAAATTTATCTTAACAAAATGTCTCAACAGATGCATCAAGTAAATATCCTAGTATTTATGATTTGCAAAATCCCCTCTCCTTGGAATTAAAACATGCTGAGTGAACTTAAACAGTAGTCAGTTCTCTCCATTCATTTCTGTAGCCACTACATTTCTAGGAGTGCCATCTCTTGTTAGCTCTTCAAAAGTAGTTTCATAGTAAAAGATATTACTGATAGGAGGCACCGATTTTACGAAATAACCAAAAACACATTTGTGTAGAACCATCAGGCATTCAGACAACTCAATAGAAGAAAAAGCAATCTCCTTTCAATTCATAACAGATACCATCCTATTCTCTACTTCTGATTTCTTAAACTGAACATACTCATAGAAATATTTTACCAGCTTCAGATAATATTGGCCATTGTTATTTGAGAAGCATTCTATCCATTTCTGATCTTCCAGAACTTCTATAACTAGTGATTCACTTGACATTAGCCATTACGTGCATAGCACCCTTTCAAATACTATCTCCCTTTGAACACGATGTGGATTTGCAGGTTTCTTCACTTCGCTTCCACTGCTAGACTCGCCTTTGAGTCTCTTAGCACTCGATTCATCTTCCTTTCCACTGATTGACAGTCTCTTTAAACTTTTCATTGAGTCATAGGTCTTAGGGTTCTATGGTTTGAGATATGTTTGATGGTAAGATCCTAGAGGTGGATCGATATATGTTAAGACCAATGTTTTATCATTTAAGAATCATAAAATAAATAAATAAATAAAATATAAGTAAAGTATAAACGATACAAATTCTAGCAGTAAAAGACAGAAGTTTAAATTAGCACACACTATTGGTGGGGTATACTGGTGATAATTCATAATGGTGAGGTTCACTAATAGTGAGGTATATCAGTGAGGTTCATACTGTTGAGGTATATCAATGAGGTTTCATACTAGTGAGGTATAACGGTGAGGTCCAGACCAGTAAGGTATAACGGTGAGGTCCATACCAGTGAGGTATAATAGTGAGGTTTCATACCAGTGAGGTATAACGGTGAGGTTTCATACCAGTGAGGTATAACGGTGAGGTTTCATACCAGTGAGGTATAATGGTGAGATTTCATACCAGTGAGGTATAATGGGGAGGTTTCTAACTAACAGAGTCTATCATTCCTAATTCATTTCAAATGTAACCTAACCTATCCGAAAATAAATGTTTGGTGAAAATGTCAGCTAATTGATGTCAGTACCAATATATTCAAGATTAATATCACCCTTTTGGTAATGATTTATTAGAAAACGGTGCCTGACATCAATGTGTTTGGTTCTAGAGTGAGACAGAGGATTCTTAGAGATGTTAGTCGCACTCGTGTTATCACAGTTTATAGATACATGTCTAAATTGATATCCAAAGTCCAAAAGAGTGTGTTTCATCCACATAATTTGTGCACAGCAACTACCAGCATCTATATATTCTGCTTCACCAGTATACAAAGAAACAGAATTATGTTTCTTACTACACCATGATACTAAGGACTTTCCCAATAAATGACATCTTCCAGATGTTCTCTTTCTATCTAACTTGCAACCAATAATGTCAGCATCTGAATAACTTATTAAATCAAAAGATTTTCCATTTGGATTAAACAAACCTAAATTTTTCAGTATGATTAAGATATATAAAAATTCTTTTAACAACAATCAAATGAGTTTCATTAGGATTAGCTTGAAATCATTCACACAAACACACACTAAACATAATATCTGGTCGACTAGGAATAAGGTACAATAAACTTTCAATCATACCTCTGTAATTGGTTTGATCAAATGATTTCTCAGATTCATCAATGTCCAACTTGCAGCTGGTACACATGGGTGTATCACATTCCGTAATACTATCCAAGCAAAAATGTTTTAAAAGATCCTTTGTATATTTACTTTGATTCAAAATAATAACATTTTAATTTTGCAAAACATTAAATCCAAGAAAAAATTTGAGTTCTCCCATTAAACTTATTTCAAATTCATTTTTCATACTTTTTGATAAATAAATACAAAAAGTATTTTTAGATGATGCAAAAATAATATAATCAACATAGATTTTTACTATCAAAATATCCTTAGAAATTCTATTAATAAATAGAGTTTTATTAGAAATACCTTTAGTAAAACCTTTTGAAATAATAAAATTAATAATTCAATCATACCATGCTCATGGAGCTTGTTTCAAACCATATAAAGATTTAGATATCTTGAAAACTTGATTTGGAAAATGTGGATTAGTAAATACAGGTGGTTGTTCAACAAAAACATCTTCAATTATAAAACCATTTAAAAAAGCACTTTTAACAACCATTTGATATAACTTCAAGTTTATATGAGAAGCATAGGAAAGTAGGACCCTTATATCATCTAATATAGCTATAGGGGAAAAGGTTTCCTCATAGTCTATGCCTTCCTATTGATTATACCCCTATGTAACGAACCTAGATTTGTTTCTAACTATATTTCTAGACCCGTCAACTTTGTTTCTAAAAACCCATTTAGTGCCTATGGTCAAAGTGTCCTTAGGTCTATAAACTAATTCCCAAACTTTGTTTCTTTCAAATTGATTTAATTATTCTTGCATAGACACTATGAAAAATTCATCATTGATTTCATCATTGATATTTTTAGGTTATAACTGTGAAATAAAATCTTTATTTTCAACCTAGTTTCTTAGAGAATCTCTAGTTTGTGTCCCTCTATCATGATTACCAACAACACCATCTAAAGGATGATTCTATATAATCCTAGTTGATCTAGTAAAGGTAAAACTAGAAATTTCAGGTTCGTCAATAGGTTATGGTTTAACAGAAGTAGGTCCTGGAAAGGTTCCAGAACTGGATGTCTTTACAACAGGATCATTGATTTTATCATTAAGGTTCGTAATAGACAAATCTTTTTCATGATATTCAATTGAATATTTGGGTTCATGTGGATCAGTTCAATCAAACATGTTGTGAAAATATTCCTCCCCAAATTTGGTTCTTTTGGTAAAGAATATATAGGCTTTTCTAGTTAAATAATATCCAAGAAAAATTCCTTCATAACTCTTGGTAGAAAACATCTCAAGGTTATCATTTGTATTGAGAATAAAAAATTTGAAACCAAAAACTGTAAAGTAATTAAGCTTAAGTTTCCTATTATTCCATAATTCATAAGGGTTATTCATGAGAATATATCTAATCATGACTCTATTTATAATATAACAAGCTATATTTACAGCTTCAGCTCAAAAGAAAATTGGCAGGTCATACTCATTAATCATATTTCTTGCAATCTCTTGAAGGGTTCTATTTCTTCTTTTTATTACACCATTCTGTTGAGGTGTCATAGGGGAAGAAAAGTTATTATTATAGACATTGCGTGAACAAAAAGATTCAAACTTTTGATTTTCAAACTCAAGACCATGATCACTTCTTAGGGTCTTAATCTTAAGTCCACTAAGGTTCTCTACAAACATGAAATATTTAATAAAGTGAGAACAAGCTTCACTTTTGTGAGATAAAAAGTATACCCAAGTGTACCTAGAAATGTCATCAACCAAGACATATACATAGTGCTTCCAATTTAAACTAGAAACTCTAGATGGTCAAAAAAAGTCCATGTGAACCAACTCGAGAGGTGGAGAAGTTGAAACTTATTTCTTTGATTTAAAAGAGACTTTATGTTACTTTTCCTTTTGATAGGGATTAAAAACTTTATCAACTACGAATTAAAGTTTAGGTAGGTATCTAACTAAGTTTTTACTAGTCAATTATCTATGTGAATAAATATTGTAGTTTCCTAATCTTCTATTCCATATCCATGACTCATTATAAAAAGCATTTAAACAAGTAATGTTTTGTTTAGATAAATAATTCAAATCAACTGCATAAACATTTTCATTTATCAAAGAATAAAGTACTAAAACATGTTTAGAATTAAAAACATGTCATGAATCATTTTCAAATTTAACATTGAAACCATAATCACAAAACTGATAAATACTTAATAGATATATTTAAGTCCATCAACTAATAAAACATTAGAAATTAAAACTGAATTAGTGTTACCAATCTGACCTAGGCAGATGATTTTTCCTTTAGAGTTATCACCAAAGGTGACATGGCCTCCATCAACATTGATTAAACTCTTGTTGAAAGTGTAATCTCCAGAAATGTTCCCTGAACATCCACTGTCCAAGTACCATACCTTCTAATGGGAACTTTTCAAGCAAGTCTCCTACAAAACAGGTTTAAACAGAAAATGATATTGGTACCCGAATTTTCATGGGTCCAGACAGGTTAGAAATCAAAGATTTAGGTACCCAAATTTGTCTTATGGGTCTCATATAATTTACAGAATCACTAGATTTGGAAAGATAAACTTTATTTGATCTATAACCACATGAATAACTAGATGAAGCATATAAATTTCCAGAACTGTAACTAAGAGCATTCTGTCCAGATTTAGGAATAAATCTAGTTTTAGTAATCTATATTTTTCTTGGCTGATAGCCTATACGAGTGGTATATTTTGGTTCAACTTGTTTTACTAGAACTTGAGTTAGATTATTCTTTCCATATATTAATCTCTTTATTTCCATCCTTAATTTCTCATTATACTATTTCAGTTTAGTATTTTTCTTTATGTAATTGAGCATTCTTCTCCTTTTCTATATCAAGTGCAGATTTAACAGAGCTGGTCAAAGCATGTTGTTTCTTTAAGGTTTTATACTTGTCCGTCAATTCATTAAAAGTTTCTTCTATCAAATTACAATATTCAAACAACTCTTCACTATATATATTTTTAGATTTAGAATAAGAATCAACTGCAGAATAATAATAATTTAAAGCAGGGGTATCTAATGTTACCTCATTTTTGTTTGTCATAAAACACATCTTAACACGATTATTTTCAGGATCAGAAGCATCAGACTCACTTTTGATGTCTTCTGAAGCACTCCAGGTTTCATTCAAAGATTTCTTATACTTATTGTCATTGTAGTCAGGTTTCTTTTTGAACTTCAACTTTGGACAGTCTTCTTTCACATGTCCTTTCCTTTTTCACTCATAGAAGACGATGCCATCACTTTTATCAGACATTTTCCAATCCTTATTCCAATGACCTTTTTTCCATACATTCCTTTATAATTTTATTTTATGAGGAATTTATTCTTCCTGTAGAACTTCTTAAATCTTCTGGCTATTTTAGCCATTTCTGCATCATTGTCATAATTTGAACTTTCACATGTTCAGCTTTCAGTAGGTATGTGAACATTCTCCTGGTCCTTTCTATTTGAAGCAGATGTCTTGAAGGCAACTGTCTTCTTCCTTGGTTCATCATCTTCTACCTTATTAACTTTCAGCTCTTCTTCATACATCATAAGATTACCAATTAATTCTTTAACAGGCAGTGAACTTATATCACACGATTCACTTATTGAAATAGACATGCCTCTCCGTCTTTCTGGTAGACATTGTAGTATTCACATAATATGCTCCTTTATAGAACAACTTTTCCAAGTGAACTCACAGTGTTGAAAATCTCATTGAACTTGAGATAAGTTTTAGATATAATTTCATCAGGCTTCATTTTAAAATTATTATACTTAATAGTACAGGTATTCAATCTCATTTATTTAACATTAGTTGTTCCCTCATGGGAAATAGCCAATGTGTCCCAGAATTCATAAGCATATTTACAAGAAGATATTATATTAAATTACTCATCTCCTAAACCACAATATAGGGAATTCATTACATTACAATTATTATTTTATGCAGGTTTAGTGGGTTCATCCTAAGTAGTTCTTTCAGTTTCTGGAATCTTATATTGAGTTTCTATAGCAGTCTAGATGTCAAATCCTATACTCTCTTAATGAATTTTCATTTTAAGCTTCAATTGGGCATAATTTTTACCATTAAAGAACGGTGTCATGTTGGTAGAAACACCTTCTAATCTATTATCCATAATCAGATTTTAGAAAATATATTTAAATATATAAAATATAGAACTAAAAGAAATTTAAGTTCTTTAAGATACAACTAAAATCACAGTTTCAAAATAGAGAATTTAGAAATCCTTTACAAATAAAAAACAACCTCTGATACAAAATGTTGGTTGGAGTGGATATTCAATAGGAGGGTGAATTGGGTTCCAATTAAAAATTTCTGTTAAAAATTTTTCTATTAATATCCCCCAATTAAAAACAAAGTTAAACCATAGTGAATTTTTAAAACTGTAAGGGTTCGATTAGGTTATAAAATGATTTATTAGGTCTCAGTTAATTTAATCATAAGATTAAATTAGCTTTTGAAACTAACCTACGGAATTACAATAGTAACACACACTTTCTAGATTAACTATGAATGTTACTGTAAAACAATTTTATATTTCAAAGTAATTAGCAGCAAAATATTCATTATAGGTTAAAACCAAAGTAATTAAAACACAACAGTGTTAAAACAAGAGGTTCAGTCTCAAGCCGAGACTTAGTCCGCTCAAAAAATCAATATAAATTTTGATCCACACCCTGGATAGCGGTAAACAACAATACAGAGAGTGTCCAAGTACAAAGACCTCTACCACAGTTCTATGTGGGAAAACAAAGCAACAACACACTGGTTTTCCAGGTCCTACCTGACCTCTAACACTAGCCACAGAGGGATACAAAAGAGTTATAGATGGTATGTGTAATGATTTAGAAATCCTACATTTTAGCACAGGAGACAGTGTGTGTATAAAATTTACAGAGTATGAACACTACTCAAAATGTAAACAAAATAATCACTAAGAGAGTAGATATGTGTTTTAGAATGCTCTAGTGATGTGCAGTTCAACTTTGGACTCCTTTGATTGATCATGAATGCTTCTGAGTCCTTCTATGATTTTTTTCAGAAAAATAGAGGGTCATTTTCTTCAAGGTCACTTTGATCAGCATGAGTGTATGAAGAGCTCGTTGTACTTATTCACTCCTTGGATAAGGTGCATCTTGTTTTCTCTTCTAGAATTAATAGCTTCGTGTATGTCTAGTGTTCTTCCAGTATGGATGCAGCCTTTCATTCTGTTGTGTATGCACAACTTTTCAGCACTCTTTGGCCCTTATTTTGCACTACTTTTGAACGGCCTTTGACCCTCATTTTATAGATTTTAGCTCCAGTAATAAGAATGATTACCTTTTTACAGGACCGAGGTACGGTTCACTGACATGCCAACAACTATCATTAGATAACATTAATTGCACCAAAAACATCAAATATGACTGTTGCTTAATTAAATAAATTGGAATAGAGTTTATGTAGTATTGACTAGTAAGAAGTCATATTATCAGTAGCTCTCTATCGATAGACTTGTAATGGTGGAATTTTTATAGTGGTGAGCTACCTATCAGTAGCTCTCAGTTCTTGTACCGGTAGCTCCTTGTATCGGTGGCTATCTTTCGGTAGAACTTTTTATCTAACAGTAACTCGCTTGTACCAATAGCTTCTCATATTGGTGACTTTGTCTGTATTAATAGCTTTGTATCGGTAGTCATTCGTCTATATGGTTGTATCATTATACTCTTGTATCAGTATCCTATGCATACTGGTAGCTCTGTTCTATCCCTGTGATTAAGTGCATATCGGTGGACTTATGCACACTGGTCGACTTTTTCTATCGGTAGCTCTTCTTCTATTGGTAGTTATCTATATCGGTGGATGTTGTATTTGTGGACATCATACTTGGTATATATTCTATATCGGTAGACTAGATCTATCAGTGACATGTGTTTACCAGTGTACTTATACATACTGGTAGCTCTGTAACAGTGACCCATCACTTAACTACTTATCTGGTCTTTGAACAACACGCCCAAATTGAGTTAGAGTTAATTCAAAGTATGAACAAACATAGATAAACATGAATTAACATATTCTAATGATTATTTTGATATTTATCATATATATATATATATATAGGATTATACGCACATATTGAGATTATCAAAACAAATTAAGGCATGATTGGGATTATCAAAATATGTGAGGTCAACACTAACTATCAGGATGTTCTTTCTCATGATTCTACCTGATTAGAAGTGAAACTCTGGTGGAAATCACCAATATTATTAGATTCAAGAGTGTGTTTTCCCTAATGAATTCTTTGGTAAATCATCAAGATAGAATTGTAAGACTAGGTTTACTATAGTTGTATAATTCCACTGTACTTTATGTCAGTATTCATTATACCATGATATCCTTGTTATATATGTTGTATACATATACCGGTGTAGAGTAGATTGAAATTTTATTTGTTTATTGATTTGTGATATTGGGGTGTCTTATTGAGTATTTTTATAATCAGCCATGTATGATATTTTCATGAACATGTCGTATGTTTCGCAGACAATTGAGCTTTTGAAAGTGTCCTAAGTAAAATAGCACTAGATAGTTCTTACAATTAGTATACATGCCTATGTGTATTCAAACATCATTTTGAAAGCCTCCCCAGTAACTTTACATTTAGGATGGACTTGTCAAACATAATCTTTTTTGTGGGATTATATTTTCCCTTGTTTACTTCATGTCATACGCTGCTTGTGGGATATAGTTGTATTAATTCCATGGTTGTTTAATTTTTTTTCATTTCAACAATTTTTGGGATTATATATGCATAATTTTTTACATTTACATAATAATGTACTCCCATGTTAGTGATATTCCATCTCAGTTATAGTCAGAAACCTCTATACTGCTAGAGGAGAGACTGTGGAGTCACTAATGGGTCCCACAATGACAGGTCATGATAGAGTGTTAAAAGAGGGGTCAGTTATACTTTTGTAATATGAGTCTTTGAGATTGGATTGGGGTGACAGTGTTATGTTTTTTGACTTTATACTTCCGGATAGGGACTGTAGTGCTAGTAATATAGATGATGTATCCATACACTAGGACCCTGATCATATTATTTTCATCTAAGTACATGAAAACATTGGCTTCAAGATATACAATGGAAGATGCATCATATATGAATTTTTTGTGGATTCCTTTTACTTTAATTTTCCCTTCAGATAAAATAATTTACTATGGCACATATTTTTTATTTTAGGATGCCTCGGTGACATATTCCTTCTATGATTTTCAATCTTGATCATAAGAATCATCCCCTAAGTGAAAATGATTCGATATAGGGAAACATTCCAAATATGTTACCTCTAGTTGAATCACTATCCATACCATCACCTATAGATAAATGTGTTGTACCCATAGTACTAGTGGATGATGTTTGTAGGATGCATGAAGTTCATGAGTTTAAGGTAAACAAATCCCTCAGGATCCATGGTGATCCCAACCCATAGGCAGCTCTTGACTTACTTGAGGTGGTGACCCAATTTTTCAATCTAGTCTTGACACCAGCTGATTAGATGGTTATCCTTGCATCGAGCCTTCTTCATGGCATAGGAGGGCGATGGGGGGTTGCTACCCTAGATTATGATGAGGTGAATCTTTCTAATATAGATCTTGAGATACATTTTAGATATGAGTTTTAAATTGGTATGTTGAGGGTTATAAAAATATATGAGCTTCTGCAGCTCCAACATGGAAGCATGGAAATATCTAAGTATTAATCGGGGTGCACAAGCCTTTACAGGTACTTGATGGAAACTGTTCGAGAAGAGTTATTCATGTATCATACATTTGATTATAGTTTTCATATAGATATCTAATCCATTATCATATATCTATAAATTTATAACAATGTTGCGGTGATATAGTGAGCTTAGGTGGTTGAGAGTTTCTTGGATAAGAAGATTCAACTAGTGGTTGTAATCAGTGGAAAAGTGGGAGAATTGACCTTGGTATCAGGGATACAACATCATTATTAGTGACCTATATGTGTGAGAAATTTTAGTTGGAGGTCCCATGATAGAGAATATATTATTTAAGGCTCGTAGGGTGGGTGCAGTAATCCTATAGAGAGGCGATGTTACTCATGTGATATAAAGTTATATATTTTATGTGACTTCCTAGCTCGTCGTGAAGATGATTGTGAAACCATTATTTGGAAACCAAGATATATGAACTAGTAGGATCCGTTATGTGAAAATTTTATCTAGAATGGTAGAGGCGTTGTGAGAGTAGTAGGAGGGGATCAATGCTTTAGATTGTTTCTTCCAAGACCCCATTTTTTCCACACCATGATTAGGGTGTTGGAGGATAGTCGATGGGAACGATGCGGGCAGTTGAAGAATATGACATAGAGGCTCTAGAAATGATTCTAGGTACTAATTTTGTATTTTATACATTAGGTGAAGAACTAATATACATTATTTCAATTCATTAATTTATTTTCACATACATTTAATGAGACCTTGTGTTTTGGATTCAACTATTTACTTGACCCTTTTTCATGGAAAATCCAAAAGGAGAATACATGGTGATCACAAAATTTTGACGAAGGTGTGACATAACCTTTGGAGGTGAGGGATTCAGTTCAAATCTATTGGTAGTAGCATCGAGTCCATACAACATCATTCATGGTATGTATTGGTTATCAATATTTCATTCCTAGATTTACTATTTTAGGTGAAGGGGGTGGTGTGTCAGTAGTGATTGAACTAGATTCTCCTTATCGGGATTGTAAAAACCCAGGAAGTAGAAGATGGATTCGTTCATAGGACGATGAAACCAATTAATCGTAATTTGTTTGACCTAACCCTTGGGGTAGTGGATGATATGAGTTTCCAATTTCATACAATGGTGGAGAAGTACGAGGGCATCATTCGAGTGGATGTACCATGTTTACCTCCCCACCAAGAGGTATACATGTGCGTTGATGTACACCCGAGGATGGAATCGATATCTATTTCACTATATCAAAAGGATACCATATAACCTCATTAATTAAGGATCTAATTTTATAAATCCTTGAAGAAGGGATTTAGGTGACCCTGTGTTTCACCCGGAGCATCCCTAGTTTGGTTTTCCTTGAAATAATATGGGAGCTTGAAGTTGTGTGTGGACTATCAATGCATTAACTAGGTGAACTATAAGAAAATGTTTCCACTAATGAGGATTAATGATCACTTTGCACAATTGAGAGGGGTGTGATTGTTCTTAGAGATTCGACACAGGTCAGGTTTTTTATCAGTTGAGGATGAATTTGATCATTACTTCCATTATGAGATTGTTAGAGGTGGGTGTTGAGTATGTAGTGTTCTTGGATGATTGGGAACTATTTTTTTTTGTGTTCTAATTCAAATTAAATCAGTAATTTTCTATTTCTCACAGCTATAAAGAACAAAAAATTTGAACTAAACAAACTATAATATTGGGTTAGTAGTTTTATTCTTTACTATGAAGACACGAAACACTACCTAATGGGAGATTACTTTATCAACTACTCTGACCACATGATTTTCAAAAATATCTTTTATCAAAATGATATCATCTTGATAAATAGGTGATGGATATTTTTACTCCATTATTATGACCTCATAATTTCCTATACATAAGGTTATGGGAACATTGGTGTAGATTCTCTCAACATTAGATCTTTTTTTTATTTACTGATTGAGGCCTTAGAGTTGGTGAACTCATTTTAGTGGTCATTTGTAGATGGATGTTCTGCATCCTACATCCAATCTATGGTTTTTACCTCTCCTCTCATGTAGTGAGTTAGGGATTTATATATTTTGAATACCAACTACGAGACCCAACATTCGCATATATCCATAAGGCATGATTTTAATATAATTTTAAAAGGTATGGAGAAAATCGTATTGTTTATGACGCATTAAGGTTCCAGTGACCTTGAAAGAGGTAGTTTTGAGAGAGTTCATACATCTCCTTTGGTGGTATATCATGTTCTTTAATGTTGTAATGGGACCTATGATGTTAGATTCGGTTTCCATGGATGAGGAAATAAGAGGAAAATTTTTTCCTTCAATGCCTTACATTTCAAAAAGTGAATGCATAACACCATGTTCCATCGGGATTATATCTGACCATTCTAGTGCTAGAGTGGATGTGGTATGGGCTATCTATGGAATTTTTGACGGTTTTACCATGTACTTCCATGGGACAAGATTCTATCTAGGAGATCCGATGATGACTGACCATGTCAGGACACATAATATATGTATGGGAACATAGTTTAGTAGAGAGAATGGGATGCCTCTACATTCATGAGATAATATGAATCCCTGGAATTCCATCTATGAATTTTTTATCATGATTATATCTTTAAATTCTAATTTTTGAAGGGATTAAATAAGGCTTTTGGAAACTATTTATGCTTGAGCACAACATTTCACCCAAAAACTCTTGGACAAACAAAGTGGACCACTAATGTTCTGGAGGACATGTTACGAGTATGCATGTGGGGTTTTTTCCAAATTTGGGATGATTTCCTTTCGCAATTGGAGTTTTCATACAACAAAACATACTATTACATCATCTGTATAGAACCCTTCGAGGCATTGTACGGGTGACCCTGTAGGTTACCACTTTGTTGGACTAACCTAGGTGAGTCACACTCATAGGCTCAAAGATGGACTGATATAATATAGATAAGGAGAAGACCATATAAAAAATAATAAATACTAAATAGATCCATTATATTTATTATGATGAAAATTGGGAAATCTTGTTAGAGTTTGAGGAAGGAGGCCATATATTTCTACGAGTTTCACCAAGATGTGGATTAGAGAGATTTGGCCAAGGTGGAAAGTTATATCGTTGGATCATCAAAAAATTCTACATATTATGAACTATTAGTAAGCTAGATTACTTATTTTATTTATGTATATAGTTAGATTGGGTACATTACTTCTTCCTTGTGTCATACGATAGGAGGTATGTTCATGACCCATTACACATTATTTATTTGGGCGAGCTGGACATCAGATATAGAGTGACCATTACTAAGTACCTAGTAGATATAGAGTATCAACTATAGATGATACTTCATATGATATCGATTAATTTACTATGTGTATGTATTTTGGATGAGAAAAATATTAGGGAACATGGGAGAGGCAGGCTCAGATTCATGCTTAGTACCCACATAATTTTTAGTAGACCTTGTTTTTTATTTTTTCTGATATAATGACCAAAGGTGGGGTGAATTTAATGTGTTTTTCTCATGTATTTTTTTTTATATTATATGGATTAATTTAGATACTTAGAACTAATATATCATGTAATTTTGAGTCCCAGTGTGGCATGAACAAATGTTTGAAAAACATTAAATATTTTCAATAGTACACATGAGCAATTTTCCTAAAAAAAGGAGAAGTAATTCAAATTTAGTCCTCAAATTTTCAATTTTAGGGCACCATTGTGTTAATAATGTATGCATTACCATAGGGGTGACATACAATTTTTTTTCTATACATCTGGGGAAATTTCATCCTGGGTGGAGAAATGGATAAATTTAGTAAATTAAAAAATTGTGTTTTAAATTATTATCGTAGTAATTGAGATGTATTTTAATAGATGATTATAGTGAATTTCCACGGCTATCTGTATAACCATAGAAACATTAGAGATCTGTTTGATAGAGCTTCTATGATTCCCTCTCATGTTAATGGATACAGATCGCAGATCAATGATCAATGCTCCTCATATTCGACGGATCATTCCAACGATGAAGATGACACATTGTTCTTATTTATTGATCGAACCATGTTGAGTTAGGTTATTTGTTTAAATTTTTTATTCAATTTTCATGAATTCTATGATGAACATAGATCAATCTAAAAATATATTAATCCTTGTTTAGATAATCATGTGGGATGTGATTATCTTTGTGTGGTTTTCATGGGATTTTTTTTAGGATTATTGATTTCTATTTTTTATTCTAATGGAAAATGATTTTGATCTACATGAACATAGATCGATGGTTTTCCCCAAATTTGTATTTTTCTTTTCTTCCCCCCCCCCCATTCACCATTCATTATTGGATTTCATCATTTGGTCTACGGTTCAACTATTCGTCATTAATAAATCATGCACAATTGTTTATTAGTACAATTATATGAAATTATTGATCTGTGATCAACACAACACGATGGAGGTTTGATGATGGAGATAGATAATATGAGACAATGGATGATTCTCAATTTCACATTATTCAGTGTCCTTCTATGCATGATGAAGAATGACTGAATGATATGTTTATCAAGAATATTTGGCAATAGAACATGACATTTGTTGGAATCAGGTCTTAGACAAATCCTTCCATTGAATTTCCTAGAAAGGCGTAGCAAAAATGGTGGTCAGAGTAATGAAGGTGATGAATGGATATTAGATATGAGATTCTAGAAATTTTCAATATACATGGAATTTCATTTGAGATTACATAGTGTGTGGGGACTTTCAGTGATTGGTAGGGTTTTGGGTAGGATGTAAATATCACATGATGTGTATCCCATCCAACATGGAATGTGGTCCCACAACTGATACATGTCATGTACATCATAGAGTACCTGGACATGAGATGGACTACATTGTCAGCCTACATGATATATACACCCCCACACATACACACGTTTGAAAAATTATATGGTATATGTCATGTATTGGTATATGCACATGGGTACACTAGATGATTTCATGTAGCATCACATGGGTAGAGTACATGAGATGCCTATAAGGAGTGTAATACTATACAGACACAGTTTTATGAGACATGCTATCTATATGGGCATGTCTCAAGGTCAAGGGGATCTATTTGTACCCCTACAACATGTCATGTACTCTTTTCAACATGGATTGAGTCTCATGTCCACATCTTTGAGATGTTTTATTGGGGTTCATTACCCATATCAGTTACTTAATGGTTGGTATAGTATCTTTTCCAACTCTCAAGACTGTGATACCTTCATCTGGACATCCTAGATAGAGTGTTTGGAATCTACTTGAGAAGCCTAACTAGGACCCTGTATTCATCTTCAATCCCTAGGTAGAGTTCTTGGTATCTACCTGAACAATCCAACTGAACACTGATCCTATACATAGTGAGTTAATCTAGTTGATGTTGTGGGTATCTCTTCATGACCCTACTAGTGATCCTTATATCTATATCGTATTATCTTCATACTATCAGCATGTTTTATTCTCATGATGAGACTCGATGAGTAGTAACTCTTATATAGCCATCAACAGTGCTATCAGACTCAAGAGTGTGTTTTCCCAGATTAGTTCTTTTTGTAATATTAAATACGGAATCATAAGGGTAAGTATACAATGGTTTTGGATTAACTATAAACTATGTGTATTTTTTTGAGTATATCTGAATATTCTAGTTATATGTGTTCTATAACCATACCTTTGTACATATTGTAGTACTGCCAATATCTATATTCATTCTTGGTTTTCGGGTGTCCTACTGAGAATTTTTAGGATCACACTTGTATGTTATTTCCCCTCATGTGTCATGTCTTATGAATAATATTTTCCTTTTTATAGAGTCCTACACA
The DNA here is from genome assembly GCA_963277665.1 of Viscum album. Lineage (NCBI taxonomy): Eukaryota > Viridiplantae > Streptophyta > Magnoliopsida > Santalales > Viscaceae > Viscum > Viscum album. Next base: position 2,036,638,325 of record OY728164.1, read on the forward strand.
GACCAAAACTATACAGTGTTTAGTGAGACGAGACAAACAAAGGTGGGTTTCTGCATCATTCAGACATCATTCCTAGTACCATACCATTTGTTTTTGACAACTGTAAAATAATCATTGTGGAGGGCTTGTATTTGGACATGTTTACATTCTTTCGTACTCTAGTTATGTGATATAGATGTATTCATTCATTTTTGATTAGTTTTTTTACATTTCATCATTTTGTAGCATTGGAGATGTGTGTGTGAGTTTAGGTAGAGAAGAAAGGCCTTCCTTGTTAGCGATATTTGTACATGGGGATAGTCACCATCCCCCGGACTATTGTAGGTAGACATTGGGAGTTACATCATGGGCCCTATTGGAATAAGTCAAGATAGATTATCTTTATGTGAATCTTCCCTAAGTTGCACCTAGATTCTCATAATAGTTATTTAGGTTTGGTTTTGTTATGTGATCTCTTATAATTGTGTCTCCTTGAGTCTATTTTATATGTTCAGCAGTATTATGATGTTTCCAATGGAATATGAGAATCCCAATAAACTGGGAGACCATTTCAGATGTTCTTTCTCTTTAGATGGTATTCTCAATTTTGGGGTTCTATATGTAATCCATAGATCCATGACGATATCACATGTTTTTTAGTTTTATTGTTTTTCATGATTCATTAATTGAGGCTCTATGATGATTAATTATGACATCAGATGGAAATTATGGTTTCCAGGTATGAAGCATTAAATTATTTATTTTTTTCAACATTTAAACTTACCAATAGAAAAAGGAAGAGTATTTGAAACCCTGAATTTTTGCACCATAATCTTCAACTGAATGATTGAAATGTAAATTGGAATAAGTTAATATTTTATTTTATGTTTCCATGAATCATTGAGTGTGGATTAATATCCATGTGGTTATTGATCAGTTGAAAAAATAAGATCCCTTCATTAAAATAAAGGAAATTACTAAAGTTGATGATCCAAGTAAGATGTATATATAGAAGATAATGATGTTTAATGGGGTTTCCTCTACAATTATTTTATATTAGGATCCTAGATTTGCATTGAGGTTCCATAAAAGTATCTAGGATTTGATCATGTCTTTGGTCTATTAGATTAATGTTTATCATCCAAATAAATATAGATAAATAGAGCATGAAGTTCATATCCTAGTGGATATGCTCCATGCTTTCATCATGGATTTTGGTGGATTAAGGGATATCGATTTGGTACTAGTCGAGTCTTCTTATATCTATAACTACTAGTAAAAATTTTAATGGAATCCCTTGAGGGTATGTATGGTCACCCAAGATGATCATATCTTTGTTTGGTAGAGGTAGACAGAGTATCTTTGGTGGGTTCATGTCTTGTTCAGGAGATTTCATTGAGAGGTCATGATATACGTCAACATTAGGTTACATATCAGTGTCAGAATAAATCAATCTTGTATCATCAATCTCATCCTTTAGAGTTATACATTAGTGGCTGGGTATTCGGGAATGATTATCCTAATTCGGGTCACCATCATCTTGTAAAATAGGGAATGTTAGATTTGAGATATATTAGACTGTTTGAGTTCATTGGATGGTATGGTCTTTTAGCATATCAGTTGTAATTTCTAGAGCAGTTGAGGGGTATTCATGACGTTTTCTATATATCACAACTCAGGAAAATCAATTTGATCCATCTAACATTATGTTTTGGAATGTTGTTGAGTTACATCTATCCATTTTTGTTTTATAAATGATAGTGGATATTGTGGAATCTTAAGTGAAGGTCTAGTGTGGGAATTTTATTCCATTGGTCAGAGTGATTTTTTTAAAATATAAAATAATGATGATACATGAGATAAAAAGTAATTGATGTGGGAGAAATGGTCTTACATATTTTCCATACATTATTATTCTACAGGCCATCATGAGGATGGAAAGCCTTATATTGTGGTGTTTGTAAATTCCATTAACCCTATTTAAGGAAACATTTATTCTCTTTGTCATCTCCCACATTATTTGGGTGTGTTTTTTGACTTCTAAGGATATGTAAAATTCAATGGAAATTGAAATAATGTTAGGGGATATTTGTTATTTTAATTAATTGAGTCCATATAGAGACCGAAGCATTTTATATATATTATTAAAATATTTTAATCATAATTATACTTCATTGTATAATCCAAGGATCTTTAGGTCTATTTTCAAGGAAGACTAGGTACATAAAACATAAAACATAGGGCTAAAAACACTTCTTTATTTAATCTTCACAAAGAGCTCCTAACTTCCTTTATGTCCTTACATCTTCATAGGGTACCCTAGGGAAAACATGAGCAAAACGATGAGCTAAAAAGCCTAGTAAGGGAATGAACATAAGGATACATATTAAGAACATGAGTTAGGAGGAATGACATAATGATATCAAAAGCATGGAAGATATCAACTCATATCATATAAGCACAAGATCATATAAACATGGAATCTTATAAATGTGTAAGAATCTTGAAACATTTCTTTAGTACGGGTCAAGGCTAACTGCCAATCCTGTTTCATATCGCATCTCAGGATATTTAACATTACCCAATGCATTGGAGCGTTGTCTAGGTGAACCCATATCAAAATTTTCATGAATATTTTTGCCACATAAATGATCATTCCACATAAATAATCATACACAATCAACCATACATAAACGTAAGGGTACCCATGGAAAAAATTGGCCACCGCAATCAGGGTATTAAGAATAACCAAAGGGAGTATCCTGAAAGTGTCCATGAAATAAAGGGATTAAAACATACATGGACTTTGATAAGGTAAAACATTTATATAAAATGGTAAGTGGTGTCAAGCATAAGTGATAACATATATGAAATGTAATTTATAAACATTATCATTAAAACATTTTTGTGCACTTTTAAAGAAAATATTATCAAGCTTTTAAATTAGTATAGAGGAAATTCTATTATATAAAACCAGAATTGAACCAAGAAGGATTTAATAATAAAAATACTGATTTTAAAAAGAAAATGGTGTCTTAAAAACTAGGATATAGTGCACTTTAAATTTGGATAAAAATTCATGAAGTCCCTTTAGTACAGGTTTGCTTATCGGAAAGATCTACGGAGGGAATATTTTAAAAACATGTATATCCCCGAAAGAAAGTGATGAAAGGTTATTGATATATGGATTCAGTAAAACTAACCATAATTTATAATATGTAAATAAATAGATAAGATAACACCATTTTTAAAGATTTATTAGGCAACCTGGAAGAACAATGAAGGTTCAGGTAGAATTCGTTACGGTTTTATCGGCATGGTGTTGGGTGTAACCAAGAGGGATTGATGAGAGAGATAATGGATTTCTCATGACTTATATAGCATGAGGGAAGTATGTTGGAGGTGTTAAATCATAACCCATCATATGGGATTACACATAAAAGGGTAGACCATATAGGAACATCTTGATTAAGAGAGAAATGGAGAGGATCCCTTACCTTAAATATGATGGTATTCTCAGCTTGTTATTAAAGACATGAATAAAAACATTTGGTATATTAGTTAATAATTACATAAAATCTTCTATATTCAATTGGTTTAGTATACTCATTTTAAGTTCATTTTTAACCGTTTTGATAGGTTTTGAGGTTCAATTTCATTGTTTGAGCTCGTTTGTTTACTCATTTTTAATGACCTGTTCACTTATATTCATGTTTCGATAAACTTGTAAGATGAAAGAAGTTGTCCATAATTGAAGTTATATTCTTTTAGTACACATCCAATAGATTACATGGCTATAAATATTATTATTTTACATAGAGTGATGTTGAATTATTATATAAAAACATAGTGACAACCATTTTTTGTAATCGGTGGGTTTGATTACAAAGAATATGTTTCTCTTAAGGTCATTTGTAAAAAAAGGGTTACAGAACCCAAAATATGATATATATATATATATATATATATATATATACATATATATATAAAACATATATAATAATCTATTTCACCATAACACAAATGTTTTCATGTCTAGAATTAATGATAATAATAGAAGTTGATAAACTGTTGTCCTTGAATGGCCTGAATTAGCACATCTTAAACGGGGCTTTAATTACGTTCAAAAAAAAGTTGGGGAAATGAGAGAAGATAATTAAATATCCCATTAGCACAATAATATTCTAGTACATGTTTTTTAATAGAGTTTTCATACAATTTTGGTGAAGGTAGGATGGTAAAGAAACAAAAAATATAAGAACTTAAAAGAAATGTGGGAATTGGAAAGAGGAATTTACCTCTTGAGACTTCCTCCTTTGACAACCACTTAAGGGGAGAGGTTTTGGTATTTTGAAGATTCGAGGGGATTTTGTACATGAGGAATGTTCTTTGGTAGAGATTTGGGTAGAATATTGTTAAGGAAAAATTCTTGATAGGAGTGAAGAGAAGAGGGAGTGGGGGGGGGGGGTTATAGTGGGGGAGAGAGGGAATTTCTCAATATAAACGTCATTAATTTATTTTTTTTCTAACAAGACAAGGATTAGTGAGTCTCCCATAACCAATAATAGTAATTTTATCATGTTATCCTCTAATCTAGGTTCCCTTAGTGACTGATCAATAATAAATCTGACTCCCTTTCCTTCCTTAGAAATAAATTTCTTGTGAGGCTAAACAAGGGAATTTGAACAATGTCCAATCCTCTCTTTGCCAACAATTAGAATCTTGTTTGTCCACATCATGGACAACTCTAGATTGTTAGTTATCTTGGAATCCACCATTCACTTTTGCATGGACTACTCGACTACCCCACTATCTTTGTTCTTCCTCCAAATTCTTCTCCCGACAGCATTAACTATACCCTTAAAGAAGTGATGAAATCTAGAATTTCAGACCTCCCTGACTCTATCATGCAGGTTGTTGATGGTTACCCCTTCTCTAATGATGATAATTTTATAGTTTGGGAACCTTCTCACAATGTCCTTCTTGACTCCAAATTTTTTTACACTCATTGTTTCTCAAACCCCGAATCCATCTTTTCCTGGATGAAGCCTTTTAAAAAACCATGGATTTATCCATCAAGGCTTAATCTCATTTGGTGTATTGTGGACAACCGAATTCGAGGTGATATTTGTCTCCAATATTTTGGCATCCATCGCTGTTCTAAATGTCCTCTTTTTCACCAACATAGTGAGGATATCAATCATCTATTTTTATCATGTGATATGGCCTCTACTCATTGGAATTTTATTACGGATATTTTTTATTGTAGATGGACCTTTTCTGACAATATCCTCCTCTTTATCAAATGATATGTGGAGTTTGACAACTCACCACAAGTCAATAAAATCTTCTTAACTACTATTGCAGAGATCATACACATTATTTTGTATGATAGCAATTCCATTATTCAGAATAATTACTCATCAAATATCATTACCGGTCGAACAAGATTCCTGATTTCCATCAAATATGCTGCCACGATCCAGAAAGATAATTGTGAAAACTCGATTGGTGAATTTGTGATCCTGCGACGTATGAATATTGATGTCATTTTCCCTTAGCCAAAATGATTTAATGAGGTTTTCTGGAAAGCCCCACTTCTTGGATGCATCAAGATCAATGTGGATGGGGTTTCCGAAGGAAATGTGGGTCCTTCGGGTAGTGGAGCGATCTTTAGAGACTCTAAAGGTCACTATCAGGGATGTTTCTATAGTAGCTATGGTTTCACCTCATCCCTTAAAGCTGAGATGTTGGATTTCATCCATTCCATCAAATTTGTTAAGAAAAAAGGCTGGAACAATATATGGATTGAAATTTACTCCACCACAATTGTTCAGGCAATTTGGAATGGGGTGGTTCATCTTTCTTGCCTCTTACTGCGAGTTGGAAGAACTGACTGAACATGCTACTAGAGCACATCTATATTTCCACCCATGCCTACCATGAAGCTAATATGGTTTCAGATGCACTTTCCAACAAGATAATCAACCAGGCCATTACGTGGACAGATGAGTTGCCAGTTTATCTTCTCTATCTTCTTGATAAATATTTTTATTAAATTTCCTCTTTTAGACTTTTGTAACTTTCTTTCTTTCATTTAATAAATGTTGTCTTGTTCATTGACCAGAACGTTTCCTTTTAAAAAAAATCATTTACTTATTCTAAAATATAAGTATATCATACTTTTAGATTGAATAATATTTAAATATTATCATATGTAGGGTAAAATTCATCAGGGTATATCACTATTCATACCGTTGAGTTACTATTCATTATGGTAGGTTACTATTCATCAAAAATTAACTTTTTCAAATCGGACTCCAAAATAACTTACTCATTGAAACTATGTATGTAAGATTTTCAAAATACAAAACACAAAAGTGACAAAATTGGATTTAATGGTCACTTAGCACTTAGTATTTCATTATGTTTTGTTTTCATGTGATTTTGTGACATATTTATAAGAAAGGAACTTCTATTTGTAAAACATTGGGTTGTTACATTCTTCCCCCCTTATGAAATATCACCCTCAAAATTTTGTTTTACATTCTATGCCAAAAACAGGTGTGGGTACTTTTCCTTCATTACTTCCTCTAGTTCCCACGTTCGCTTTTTGTACATATGGTTTTTCCATAGTAAGTTAACTAGATGAGTAGTCTTGTTGTGTAGAACACTGTCTCTATGATCCAAGATCTTCACTGTATTCTCCTTATAGGCTAGATCATCCTCCAACTAGAACACCTCTGAAGAGAGTACATGAGAAGGGTCTGGTATTTACTTCCTTAAGAGGGATACATAAAAGACATCATGAACTTTTGACATGGTAGGTTGAAGTTCCAGTCGATTGGTCACATCTCTAACTCAATCAAGGATCTAAAAGTGGCCGATTGACTCGGACTTAACTCCCCTTTCATTCCAAACCTCATGACCTTCTTCCACAAGGATATGCATTTAAATACAATGTCTCCCACTTTGAACTCAAGGTCTCATCGATAGTTTCTACATAACTCTTTTGTCGACTTTGGGATGCCTTGACATGTTGTTGGATGTTTTTTACCTTATCCAACATTTCTTCAATCATTTCAAGTCCTAGTAGCTTACGCTCACCGACTTCATCCCAACACACCGATGTTCTGCACCTTTTTCCATAAAGGGATTCATATGAGGCCATTCAGATGCTCAAGTGGAAACTGTTTTAGTTGGAGAGTTCAACTAGTGTATGATGTTGGTCCCATCCTCCTTTGAATTCCATCGAACACTCTCTGAACATTTATTCTAGTGTCTGAATAGTTCACTTAGAGTGGCCATCAGTTTGAGGATGATATGTCGTACTGAAGTTTGGTTTAGTGATCATAGAATCCTAGAGATATTTCCAGAACTTTGATGTGAATCTCATATCACGATTGGATACAATAGATAGTGGTACTCCATGCCGCCTTAACACTTCATTGATGTATATCTGTGCAGGTTTATCCAATGATAAGTCCTCTCAAACCGTGATAAAGTGAGATGTCTTTGTAAGAATATCCACAATGACCCGTATAGAATTATTTCCTCTTGATGTCCTTGGAATTCCAGTGTACAATTCCATGATAATGTTCTAACACATCCATACTGGTATTGGTAGTGGTTGTATCATCCTCTTAGACATTTTTCTCTCAGCCTTCACATTCCAACATACCTAGCAGGTTGATGTATATTCAGCAATCTCCATTTTCATTTTGTCTGAGAAAAAGTTTTCTCGGAGATCTCGATACATCCTTGTGATCACTGGGTGGATAAAGAGGGTTGATCTGTGTGCATCATTCAATATATCATTCTTTATCTTGGGATCAAATGGTACACATAATCGTATCCCAAATCTTACAACTCCTTCCTCATCAATTTTGAAATCAGAGGATTTCTGATTTCTGATGGCTTCCACCCTTTTTGGAATTTCCACATCTTTTCTTTGAGAATCATTTATTTTCTTCAAGGGGGATGGTTGAGAAATCATTTGTAAAATAATTGATGATTTTACTTCCTTTTCCAAGTCCAACCTTTTAAAATCTAAGATAACCAGATCCTTTTGAATTCTTATCATTAATAAAGATTCAGGCACCTTTATACTTAGAGCATCCACCACCTTGATTTCCTTATCAGGATGGTAGTGGATTGAGCAGTCATAATACATGATGAGCTCTATCAATATTATCTAGCGCATATTAAGATCTTTCTGTGTGAATATATATATGAGACTCTTGTGGTCCTTATATATCTCACACTTCTCCCCATAGAGATAATGCCACCAGATTTTCAACGTAAAGATCAATGCCTCCAAATCCATATCATGCGTAGGATAATATTGATTGTGGATTTTTAGTTCCCATGAGGCGTATTCTATCAATATATCATTTTTCATTAGCACATAGCATAATCTATTCTAAGAAGCAACACTATATAACACAAAGTGTTCTCCACTTTTATGGAGTGTGACTACTGGCGCAATGATAAGCCTCTTTTTCATCTCCATGAATTAGTATTCACATACCTGTGTCTAGAAAAACTATACTCCCTTCCATGTCAGTATGGTCATTGTAACACCCCAAGATTCCGTGGTACGTTTAACTTTGAATAATGCAATATCTTGCATTCTACGTAATTTCGAGATTTTAACACACCGTGACCAATCAAATTAGCCGTTACGAATAGTAATACCCACTTTTTGAAATTTTATAAATTATACCTCTCAAAATGAACTTCATTTTTGTATTTAGAATATATAAGTTATCCTAGGGTAAAATTTTGGTACTTTTCGGATAAATTTTATTTTTTGATGAATAGTGAATATTACTAAATTTTAATGAAAAAAACTTTTTAAATGAAAATAATTTATAGTCATAAATATGTAATTTGAGTGGTTTTAAAGTATATTTTGAATATATTTTTACCATTTAATACAATTTTTGTCATTGGACATAATTTCACAATTAACCTGGACATAAAAAAGTGTGAATCTTTTTATATTTATTATTTCTTAAAAACATGCTTTTTGTTTTGACAGAGGGAATTAATTTTAAATTAATTTCTTCCACTTCTGTTTTTTGAATTTGCAAAAATTTATTCCATATTTTGAATCAGGATGTCCAAATTATGTAAATAGGTAACTTTTATTTTGAGACATTTTGAATAATTACTTCGGTAAATATTTTATTTACCATGGTTAAAGGGTAAATAGGGTAAATAAGGGTAAACAAATAATATTATAATAATATTAATTTACCCTAAAATGTGTCCTAAACATATTGGTTGATAAATTTCCGACCATGGGAATCTTCGGGTAGATTTTGGGACCCCATGGATCCACTTGTAAGTGATAATGACACTTTATATTAATTAAGTTAAAGTAAATACAAAAATGACATAATCATATATCTTTTAGAAAAACAATTTTTACATAGGGTTATATAAATTATATTTTCAACTATAAATATTAATTAGAAATATAAAAATATTTAATACATAATAGTATTTTATTTATAATTTTTATGCATTGAATAATTAAATTTATTTATGAATCAATAATGATGCAGTATTTCCCTTATTAATTAAAGAATCAAATAATTGATATTATAAATATAATAATAAATATAATTTGAATGTTTTGATGCCATCCACGAATTTTATTGATTAATATGACATGTTATGAATTCTCAAATTAATTTGGTTCTAATTAATAATGTTTATATGACTTTAACAAAAATCAATTATTAAATAGTGTCAAAATTGACAAAAAAAGAGTTTTAAAAAAAATATATTATTAATTGACATTATATTCCAAAAAATCTGAGGCTCGGCCAAAAAACTAATATCATGATATATGTATCATTATTGGACCATGTGGGGGTCTCTTGTATGTATTTAATAAGTTTATTAACTATATAATACAAAAATACAAAGTGACATGGTAAATGTGAAACTAATTAACTAAGAGTTAAAAATAAAAGATAAGGTTAATATAATGACCCAAACCTATCTAAAATCTATTGGTTGAAAGGATTTAGACCCATAACCATCTTAGTATTTGAATAATTCACTTTTAATCCATTAAGAAATGAATATGAATTTATTATGAATTAATACTTTATGTTTTTTCTAAAGAGCCCCCCCTCCCCCTTATAAAGGGCCACCACTTCTAACCAATTATTCACACCTTCATATCCTTTTTGTTCAGAAAAACTCTAACCGAATACCCTCTCAACAATCCTCAATTAATCCTAGAGGCCTTAGTTTAGTCAGAAAGCCAACCTAAGGATCCCTTTTGATCATATCAAAAGGAAGAACCCAAAGAAGAGGTAATGTTTTCACCACCCACTTTCAAGTTATTTTCTTCTTCAACTTCTTCATTATTTGTTATTTAATTTCTGAAATAATAACTCCAAAATATTCTATATACTGTGATGTTATTATAAATATGGTACAACCTTATTCAAAATTCTATCCAACCTTTTAATTACATGTCACCATATGTGCGTATGTACGGCCTACCATCTCCACGTCGTGGTGTAATTGTTATTCAATACATTATTATTTGGATTGGTATAATAATGATGTGAAATTCATGTAAATAATAAATATAACATTACAATTATTCTTTATATATGATATATCATCAAATTATATATTATTTTAATATCAAAAAAATGATATTGTCGCTCATGCGTATGTATGGACTACTGTTTCCACGAATGCGATGAGATTCATTCCCCATCGTATCCATTCAAGAATATTTTTCATTTTATGGTTAAAAATAATGTTTATGGACTTGATATCATTCTGGATATCAATAAGATACAACCTATCCATAAAAAACATGTCTTCTCTAACAAAACATATAAAATAAAATGAGTAAGTTAACTCCCGAAACGACGATAGTACTAAGATACTATTAACAAAGAAGTGTTAAAAGACTATATATGATATCATATTAATATATATTATTCTTTTATAATTTAATAACAATTATTTCACCATTATATAGTAGGTTAACCTACCCTCAACCAAGGAAAAGTACAAGGTAAGGGGTTTTCATCTCACTCCTAATTCCCGTGAGATTCATGCCATATTCCCACTATTATCTATTGTGTAGTGTATATACTACCCATAATTGTATTCATTATGTAATACACTTTAATTTATTTGTATTTACATATTAATTGAATAATACTTCTTTCATTTGGTTTATGATTCGTAAGTTACCAAATTGGTAAGGGTTTATTTCACAATCTCTTCATTGTCCAAGGTTGTTTATATGTAATTATCTTCTGGGACCTCTTTATCATCCACATCGATGTTTCTTAAAAATGTATTTCAAGTCATTATTACTATTTTACAGAATATGATTTAATGTCATTTATATGCTTGTTTGAAGTTTTATAATATGTTTATAAAGGATTCTTTCTGTCATTTTCCATACAAGGTCCTTTTTAACCTTTTCGATAAAATTAAGGTAACAATGTCTCTTTTTAACATATACGGCGGGTGATGATATTTTTTACCATTATAAACTCATTGAATCTTACCTTACATGCTTATAAGAATATTTTCAAAGTAAATGTTTTACTTTATAATTATGTGACTCTTAAATGATTTCCAAATAGAAAGAGATATTTCTCAAAAAAGAGATTTGATTTCATCTATGTCAACATCCTTTGATGGATTATAAGTTTATTTGGAGTTGATTTATTATGATACCAAACATCCATATTGTATGAAATGATTTTTTATATTTTTCACTATGGATGTGCTATTTTTATTCCATTGATTATTTATAGTTAAATTATTGACATTTCTTATGCTAGTTTTAATATGAATGTTTATGATATGTTTAAACCTTTTCATATGAGGAATGTATTGGACTTAGTAAGCGGCGGGTGGAGCCTGCTATAGCTCCTCGATGCATCGGTAGGTCTCATGAGACAACTAGATGTGGAATTGACCAAGACCCTTTCCCAATTTGATTAATGGTTTTGGCTGAGGCCTTAATCATTTTTAGACGTCTTGGTCGAGGCCTTGAAAAAATGTTTCAGAATGTCCGGCATTATACATTCCCTCATTATGGAAATAATATTGATTGTTCATGTGTTCATTCGACTTGTAGAATACCCATGATTATGTTTTATTATGGCATTATTTACTCATTTCATATTCTTTCCATAAATGTATTCACGTTTATTATTATTAAAGGAATGTGGTTTCAATTATTTACCATGCTTAATATTTATGTCATTTTCTGCTATATTTATTACCCTTATTGAGCATTTGAGCTCACCCCTTTCTTATGATTCATTTTACCAGGATAGGAAGAAGTTAGTTATGAGTGACCAGCAGGAATAATCTAGGACGCTTGGATGTTTCTAATGAAATATATTTGTGTTTTATTTATTTTCAAGTTTTAATGTTGAACATGAGTATGAATATTGTTTCCAATAATACTAAACTGGCCAGTCTATCGAGACATTATTTCCTTATGATCATGCCAATGTTATGTAATAATGCACCGACTTTGTGTAACTGGGTTTGGGGCATTACAGTTGGTATTTGAGGAAGTTTAGTACAAACCTTGGAAACTATATTTAGATAAATTCTGATTAGAGCACATAGACCTAATATGGACTATGAGGATTAGTATAGAATAACTTCCTAGAATTTTGGTATTGTAGGAATTTTGTGAGTTTCCCGAGCAATACATCTCTATCTAGATACGAGCAGGTAGAGGAGCATCTGGCACAGATGTACCTAGGGGTAAAACCCAAAAACAACTCTTTGATCTAGACTCGAACGGGAATTGATGCACGACAACGGGCCTTGCTGCACTCTTGGTTACAACACTCCTGGGGGATATTCTTAGGATAATTCTAATTTTCTTTACAAACCATTATGAAGGGTTTATGAGTATATACTTCCTCAAAGAAAACATTTTTATGATTATGGATTATATCCATAAATATTTCAATTTATGATTAGTGTTTTACAAGAATGTAATTATGTATTATGATTCATAAACTGATCTAGTTTATGCCATTGTTTATAAATGGAACCTAGTGTAAGAAATGGAAACCGTATCAATACACAGACTCCATGTAGGTATTTCCCTCCTACTCAAGATAATTATAGTGGTGTTGGTGATGCAACTAGTGCTGATCAGCTAATCACCATACTGGGACAACTCTTTCAAGTTATGAATAATTACCTTACCCATATAGAGAACCCTGATCCACACCATGGAGGGTCAATGTTATATCGTTTCATTAGGAAACAACCACAAAAATTCAATGGGAATACAAATCCCTTAGTAGCTGAGCAATGGATAAATTGTTTAGAGAAAATATTCTATTCCTTGGGGAGTAGTGAAAGGGAAAAAGTTATTAATGAAGTTTACTGCCTCATTGGAGATGCTGATCAATGGTGGTCATTGATTCAAAACACGATGGAAGATGATGATGTACCAAATATGGAATGGAGGGTGTTCAAATATCAGTTTTTAGAAAAACACTTTCCTCCTGACCATCGAGCAGATATGGAAAGACAATTTCTGAGTTTGAGACAAAATGAGGATGAGAATGTAACAAATCATGAGGCTAACTTTACAAGGTTAGCAAGGTATGCTATAGATTATATACATTACCCAAGAAGTAATATTGATCGTTTATTTGATGGCTTAAACCATTTTTCCATCGAGCATTGGTCTCATAATCATTCTCATCATACAAAGAAATTGTCTCATGTGCTATCAAGACAGAAAAATATTTCTCTAAGACTAATGACATTAAATCAAAGAATGAAAAGAAGAGATCTGCTTAAAACTCTGGGAAAGAAAATAAGGAAACAAGGAAGAAGGGAATAATTGAATTTCCCCCTTGTGATTATTACGGAAGGAAGCACCCTGGTGCCGGTCTAAAAGAAAAAAGAATATGATTCATGTGTGGATAGAAGGGCCATCTAGATGGTGATTGTAAAGGAAAGAAATATGCTACCGATTTTCAATGATACAATTGTAGGGAGATGGGACATTATGAAAATGAATGTCCTAAGCATCAGGAAAACTTACCTCAGAAAAGGCCTATGGACCGAGGAAAATCTTATGTAATCACTACTGCTGAGGTTGAAGCCCCAAAAGACGTGGTGGAAGGTAATTTAATGGTTTCCTCATTTTTAGAAAATGCTTTGATTGATTCAGGATCATCACATTGTTTCATATCTTCCCACTTTTCTAAGAAAATTATATATTTCCAATTTTATTTAACAAGGGAGTTGTCAGTTAAAACTCTTAAGGGAAGTATCATTGCAATAGTGTATTGTGAATCAGTCCCCATTAGAGCACATAAATGTTTTTTATCCACTGATCTCATCGACATACCTATGATTTAGTTTGATATAATCCTCGGTATGGAATTTCTTTCAGACCATGATGGAAAGATTTATTTTAAGAAGAAGGAGGGTACAGTTTTTGATGATGATGATAAGGAACACCTTATATTTAGAGTAGAATCATCACCACCTAATTCTTATCTAGATCCACCCCCGAGTAGCTCCACTAAATTCATCTATTAGGGAGGAATAGAATGAAATTATTGTGGGTGAGTAAAGGAATGTTCAAATAGAGGATGTAACTATTGTGAAAGAATATGTAGATGTGTTTCTGGGAAGATATACATGGACATCCTCTAGAAGGAGAAGTTGAGTTTTCCATTGATTTAATTCCTAGATCAAGGCCTATATCGAATACCCCTTATAGAATGGCCACTGTGGAATTAGTTGAACTAAAGAAACAACTAGAGGAATTGAGTAATAAGGGATTTATTCGCCCAAGTGTTTCTCCATGGGGAGCCCATATTCTTTCTGTAAAAAAGAAAGATGAATCTATGATGTTATGTATCGACTACAGGGAGATCAATGCAATAACAATAAAGAATAAGTAACCCCTACCTCACATTGTTGGTTTATTTGACCAACTGCATGAAGCTCAACACTTTTCAAAGATTGAACTACGATCTGGATACCATCAGTTGTGTGAAATGAAGGAATACATTCTGAAGACAGCATTCCGAACCAGGTATGGGCATTACGAGTTTACAATAATTCCATTTGGGCTAAATAATGCACCGTCTATTTT
Organism: Viscum album; assembly: GCA_963277665.1. NCBI lineage: Eukaryota > Viridiplantae > Streptophyta > Magnoliopsida > Santalales > Viscaceae > Viscum > Viscum album. The sequence goes on from OY728164.1 coordinate 2,036,653,458, forward strand.
CATGGATCTAATGAAACAAGTTTTCAAGGAATATCTTGATGGCTTTTTAGTGGTATTTATTGATGATATATTTTTATACTCCAAATGCTACAATGATCATGAAAATCACTTGCGCATTATATTGAAGACTCTAAGAAGACATGAATAATATGCGATGTTTAGCAAGTGTGAATTCTGGCTTCAGGATATTTCTTTTCTTGGACATATTGTCTCTAAGGATGGAATCTCTGTTGATCCATCTAAGACAAGATCAATCCAATAATTTCCAGCACCAACGAGTATTACCGAGGTATACAATTTTATTGGTTTAGTAGGGTATTACCGACATTTCGTCCATAATGTTGCCCGATTGGCTAACCCATTAACGAAGCTCAAACGTAAAGGGGATAAATTTGTTTTGAAAAAAGAGTGTGAAGAATTTTAGAATAACTGAAGATAATATAAGTAAATGGTCCTATATTGACACTACTATCGTGGAATTATGGGTTCCTTATTTATAGTGATGCATCAAAGAATGGACTTGGTTGTGTCCTTATGCAGAATGATAGAGTTATTACCTATGCATCACGACAGCTGAAAATTCATGAGAAAAACAATCCTACTCATGATCTTGAGTTAGCTGTTGTAATCTTTTCATTGAGGATATGGAGACATTATCTCTATGGTGAAGAATGTGATATTTATACTATTCACAAGAGTTTGAAGTATATTTTATCATAGAAAGAACATAACATGAGGAAAAGAATATGGATTGAACTACTCAAGGATTATGATTGTACGATACACTACCACCCGAGGAAGGAAAATAAGGTGGCAGATACTTTGAGAAGAAAAGATCATAGAGTTTTGAACATGATGAGAATTGAAAGGGATCTTATTTTCATGGATCTAGTGAAGATGGATATGTGAATAACCATGGAAGGTTAATCATCGATACTTTTTCAGATGGTTGCCAAACAATCTTTACTAAAAAGGATAAAGAGTTCTTAGACCGATGATAAAGAGTTTCAAAAGAATATTAAAGCTGTGAATGATGGGAGATTGAGATACTTTGTGTATAAAGAAGGAATTTTGAAATTTGGGAAGAGACATTCTGTTCCCGATAAACCTGTACTAAAAAGGGAATTGTTAGATGATGCTCATAGTTCTAATTTCTCTATACACCCTGGGAGAACCAAAATTTATAAATATTTGAAGGAAAATTTTGGGTGGGACAACATGAAGAGGGATACTATTGATTTTGTGTCATGATGAATGGTTTTCAACAGGTGAAAGCTGGAAGGCAACAGCCTGGAGGAGTCATGAAACCTCTTCCCATACCGGAGTGTATATGGGCTAATATTACGATGGACTTTGTCATGGGGCTACCAAAGACTCTTATAAGGAACGATGCAATATGGGTTATTGTTGATCGTCTTACCATGTCAGCACATTTTCTTTCTATAAGAGAGGATCTAACCCTTGAATGTCTAGCAAGACTTTATATTAATGTAGTTGTGAGACTTCAAGGAGTACCCCTATCAATTGTTTCTGATTGGGATCCTCATTTCACTTCAAGATTCTGGAAAAGTCTTCAGAAGGCCTTGGATACTGAACTTCGCTCGAGCACTGCCTACCACCCTCAAACAGATGGACAATCAGAACGGACTATTCAAACCTTATAATACATGTTTAGATCATGGTCACTTGACTTTTAGGGTATGTGGTATCAATATTTACCTCTGGTGAAATTTTCCTATAACAATAGATTCCATTAAAGTATTCAGATGGCACCATAAGAAGCGTTATATGGAAAGAGATGTCTCACACCAACCTGTTGGGATGACGTTGGTGAGACAAAACTCGTAGGCTCATAACTTGTGGAGTAAATGATGGAAAAGGTAAACTTAATCCAAAACCACATCAAAGCAGCTCAAAGTAGGCAGAAGAGATATGCCGATAACTGAAGGAAGGATTCAGAATTTCAGGTAGGAGATCATGTTTTCTTGAAGGTATCTCCATGGAAGGGAGTTATACGTTTCAGTAAGAAAGGTAAATTGAGTCCTAGGTAAATTAGTCCTTTCAAAATTCTAGAACGAATTGGGTCTGTAGCATACCATTTGGTAATGCCGCCAAATCTCTCCAAAGATCACGATTTGTTCCATGTATCACTGTTGAGAAAATACATGCCTGACCCAATGAATGTACTAACCTATGATGAATGAGAACTATAACCTGATCTATCTTATTGCAAAGATCCCATCAGGATTCTTGATACTAGAGAACAAGTGCTGAGAAACCGGACGACTCGTCTGGTAAATGTTTTATGGAGAAACCATAAGATGGAAGAGGCAATGAGGGAACCCGAGGAACTTATGATGAAGAACCACCCGAGTCTTTTTAAGCAATAATATCCTAGAAATTTTGAGGATGAAACTTTTATAATGAGTGGAGAATGTAACACCCCAAGCTTCCATGGTACGTTTCCCTTTGTATAATGCAATATCGTGCAATGTACGCAATTTCGAGATTCTAAAACACCGTGACCAATCAAACTAGCCATTACAAATAGTAATACCAACTTTTTGAAATTTTATAAATTTTAACTCCCAAAATGGACATCCTTTTTGGATTCTTAATATCAAAATTATCCTAGGGTGATATTTTTATACTTTTCGGATAACTTCTATATTTTGATTAATAGTGAAAATTACTAAATTTTAATTAAAAACATCTTTTTTAATCAAAATAATTTATAGTCATAAATTATGAATTTGAGTGGTTTTAAAGTATATTTAGAATATATTCTTACCATTTAACACAATTTTGGTCACTGGACATTATTTCACAATTAAACCGGACAGAAACTAGTGTCATTTTATTGATAGTTATTATTTCTTAAAAACACGCCTTTTGTTTTGACAACGATAATTAATTTTAAATTAATTTATGCCACTTATGTGTTTTGAATTTGGAAAAATGGATTCCATATTTGGAATCAGGATATCCAAATTATGTAAATAGGTAACTTTTATTTCTATAAATATTGAATAATTACTTCGGTAAATATTTTAATTACCATGGTTAAAAGGTAAATCCGGTAAATAAGGGTAAAAAAAAATATTATAATAATATTAATTTAGCATAAAACGTGTCCTAACTCTATTGGTTGATACATTTCCAACCATGGGCATCTAATAGTCAATTTTTAGACCTCGTTGATCCACTTGTAAGTGATAATGACACTTTATATTAATTAAGTTAAAGTAAATACAAAAATGACATAATCATATATCTTTTAGTGAAACAATTTTTTCATAATGTTATATATATTATATTTATAACTATAAAGATTCATCAGAAATATAAAAATATTTATTAAATAATAGTATTTTATTTAACATTTTTAGACATTGAATATTTATATTTATTTATGACACAATAATGATAGAGTATTTTCTTTATTAATGAAAGAATCAAATAATTGGTATTATAATTATTAAAATGAATATAATTTGAAATATTTGATGCCATAAAAGAATTTTATAGATTAATATGACATGTTAGTATTTCTTAAATTAATTTTGTTCGAATTAATAATTTTGGTAAGACTTTAAAAAAATCAATTATTAAATAGTGTTAAAATTGACATAAAAGGGTTTTTGAAACAAATATTATATTATTAATTGATATTCAATTACTAAAAATCTAAGGATCGGAAAAAAGACTTATATCATGATAGGTGTATCATTAATGGACCACTTAAGAGTCTCTTGGATGTATATATTAAGTTTATTAACTATATAATATAAAAATACAAAGTGACATGGTAAATTTCAAACTAATTAACTAAGAGTAAAAAATAAATGATAAGGTCAATATAATGACCAAAACATGTCTAAAATTCATTGGTTGAAATTATTTAGACCCATAACCACCATATACTTTGAATAATACACTTTGGAGCTATTATAAACCGAATATGAATTTATTATGAAATAATACTTTATGTTTTTCTAAAGAGCCCCTCCTCCCCCTTATAAAAGGACACCACTTCTAACCAATTATTAACACCGTCAAAGCCATTTGGTTCAGCCAACCTCTGCCCAAATACCCTCTAAACTATCCTAAATTAATCATAGAGGCCTTAATTTAGTCATAAATCCAACTTATGGAGACCTTTTGATCAAATTAAAAGGAAGAACCCGAAGATGAGGTGATGTTTTCACCACCCTCTTTCAAGTTCATTTATTCTTAAAGTTTTATTTCTTTGTTATTTCCATTATAAAATAATAACTCTGGTATCTTATATATACTTTGATGTTATTATAAATATGGTACAACCATATTCAGTATTCTATCCACCCTTTAATGACATGTCACCATATGTGCATACGTACGGCCTACCGTCTCCATGTCATGGGGTAATTGTCATTCAATACATTATTCATTGTATGGTTATAATAATGATGTGTAATTAATGTAAAAAATAAATATAAAATTATAATGATTCGGTATATATGATATAAAATCAAATTATATATTATTTTAATATCAAAAGAATGATATTGTTGCACGTGCATACGTACGGACTACCGTCTCCACGAACGCGATGAGATTCATTCCTCATCGTATCCAATCAATAATAATTTTCAATTGATGGTTAAAAATAATGTTTAAGGACTTGATATCATTTCATATATGAATAATATACAACCTATCCCTAAAATACACTGCTTATTTTACAAAACATATAAAATAAAACGAGTAAGTTAACACCCGAAATGATGATAATACTTAGATAATATTAACAAAGCAATGTTAAAAGATAAAATTTGATATAATATTAATTTATATGATTCTTGTATAATTTAATAACAATTATTTCACCATTATACATACGTTTAACCTACCCTCATACAAGGAAATGTACAAGGTAATGGGTTTTAATCTCACTTCTTATTCCCGTGAGATTCATGCCATATTGCCACTATTACCTTTTTTGTAGTGTATGTACCACCCCTAATTGTGTTCATTTTGTAATACACTTTAATTAATGTGTATTAATATATTCATTGAATAATACTTATTTCATGGGTTGTATGTTTCATAAGTTACCAAATTGGTAAGGGTTTATTTCACAATCTCTTCATTATCCGAGTTGTTTATACGTAATTATCTACTAGGACCTCTTTATCATCTACATCCATGTTTCGTAAAAATGTATTTCAAATCCTTCTTACTATTTTATAGAATATGGGTTAAATTATTTTATACCCTTGTTTGACTTTTTATAATATGTTTATAATGGAATCTTTCTGTCGTTTTCCAAACAAAGTCCTTTTTAACCTTTTCGACTAAATTAAGGTAAGAATGTATCTTCTTAACTTATATGGCGGGTGTGGCTATTTTATAGCGTTATAAACTCATCAAATCTTCCCATACAAGATTATATGAATATTTACAAAGTAAATGATTTACTTTATAATTATCTTACTCTTAAATGATTTCAATATAGAAAGAGATACTTCCCAAAAAAGAGTTTTGATTTCATCTATGTCAACATCCTTTGATGGATTTTAAGTTTATTTAGAGTTGATATATTATGATACAAAACTTCCATATTTTATTGAAGGCTTTGTGATATGTTTGACTGTGGATGTGCTAGTTTTATACCATTCATGATTTATGGTTAAATTATTGACATTTCATATGCTAGTTTAAATACGAATGTTTATGATATGTTTAAACCTTTTCATATGAGGAATGTGTTGGACATAGTAAGTGATGGGTGGAGCCCGCTATAGCTCCTTGATGCATCGGTAGGTCTCATGTGATAACTAGACGTGGAATTGGCCGAGTCCCTTTCCCAAATTTTTTTATGGTTTTGGCCGAGGCCTAAATCATTTTTGAAGTCTTTGCCGGGGCCTTGAAAAAATGTTTTCAGAATGTCTGGCATTTTACATTCCCTCATTTTGGAAGTAATATTGATGGTTCATGTAGTCATTAGACTAGTAAAATACCCATGATTATGTTTTATTATGGCATTATTTACTCAGCTCATATTCTTTCTATAAAAGTATTCATGTTTATTATTCTTAAAGTCATGTGGTTTCAATTATTTACAATTCTTAATATTTATGTCATTTTCCGTTGTATTACATACCCTTACTAAGTGTTTGATCTCATCCCATTCTTATGTTTCATTTTCCCAGTATATGAAGAAGTTAGTTATGAGTGACCAGCATGCATAATCTAGGAGGCATGGATGTTTCTAATGAAAAATATTTTTGTTGTATTTCTTTTCAAGTTGTAATGTTGAACTTATGTATGAATCTTGTTTCAAATATTACTAAACTGATCAGTCTTTAGAGACATGATTTCCTTATGATCGTGCAAATGTTATGTAAAAATGCACTGACTCTGGGTAACTGGGATCAGGGCTTTACAGTCATTGGGTTTGGAAATCGTGAAAAGTTCTTCAAAAATCATTGATAATACCCAGAAAGACCCAAAAGGATTTGGATCTCTGTTACAGAAGATGCCATGGGCAACTCTTCAATTGCCATTATCTTATATGGGTCCATAGATATCACTTTTCTAGTGATAACATTCCCCAATAATGATATTTCCTCAATCCAGAACTCACATTTAATGTACTTTGCATACAACTTCTCCCTTCGTAATGTATTTAACATAGTGTTAAAATTCTTCTCATGTTCCTCCTTGCTCTTGGAGTATATCAGAATATCATCAATAAAGACTACCATAAATTTTTCTAGGTAATATCGAAAGAAACTATTCATTATATCCAAGAAAATTTATGGAGCATTAGTGAGTCTGAAAGTAATCACCATGAACTCATAGTGTCCATACCTTGTTCGGAAGACAGTCTAGGTAGTATCTTCCTTCCTCACCTATAATTGGTGATATCCTGACCGAAGGTCCACCATAAATAAATAATTATCCCCATGTAGTTTATCGAACAATTCATCTATCTGTGGTAATGGATACTTGTTCTTTATTATGATTTTATTGAGTTCATGATAATCTATAAAAAGGAACATTGATTTGTCCTTCTTCTTGACGAAGAGGATTGGAATACCCAGCGGTGAAGCACTCAGGCATATAAAACCCTTCTCTACATTCTCGTGTAACTACTTCTTCATCTCTTCCAACTCTACGGTGGCCATTCTATAAGATGTCTTTGAGATAAGAAGAGATCAAGGGATATGTTCAATTGAGAACTCAACCTATCAGTTAGGTGGAAGACCAGTAAACTTTTCAGGGAATACATCAGTGTAATCCCTTGCGATGGGCATGACTTCAACCATGATACTATCCTTTGTTCAGTCATTTGAGATAGATATGCCTACTCACCATGAAGTAATAAACACACTTGATATGATGATTCTAAAGGAGATTCATCTTCCTCTTTATACATGTAAAGAAATGGAGGATGCTTCCCGATGTGAAAAGTCATCTACCATTCAAAAAATTTGATGTTGTTTTTGTATAAGGATGTCCAATCCATGCCCAATATAGCATCAAAATCCACTAAAGGAATTATGATGAGATTTTCTTAGAGGTTCAGTCCACAAAATTTTCCCAGGGAGGATTTATAAACCATGGACGCAATAATTTCATCATTTTTTGTTCTCACATATAACTTTTACCCTAAATTTTGAGGTTGTGTTTGAATAGTTCTACTAATCTTGAATGATATGAACGAATGCGTAGAACTTGAATCAAATAGTAAATTCACTATTTTTGAATAAATATCTAGCATACATGTAACCACATTGTTGTCTAAATCTACCTTAGTAGTAGTGATACAATAATCACTTCCTTATTGCCTGGGAGGTTTTTGTTGATTTCCACCGACATCCCTTGGAATATGGAAATTGTTTTCATAAGGGCTATGCTCCTTACAGTTGTAACACTGCACTACAAGATGAGTGTTGACTTGAACCTTCCTTTCTTCTTCCGCATTGGTGGAATTCTTCATATCTTGGTGGGGGTTCTTGTACAGATGACCAAACATTCCACATTTGAAGAAATTATTGGTTCCCTTAAGACAGTTACCAGGATGCTTATTCCCTCAATTTTTTCAAGGGGGAATGTTAGTCCTATTTCGATCATAGGATTTGTTTGATGGACAACCCATGTTGTTCTCTATTTTCGGTTTCTTGTCAATGGGCCCATGAGATAATTGAGAGTCTCCAATCTCCATTTCAACCTGGAGGGCACAACAGTCAATTTTCTTATAAATGTTAAAGTCTTGAATCACCAATGCTTTTCGTAGAATTGGATTTAGTTCGCTAAATAAGTCATATGACTTGCATTAAGTGTTCACAAAAATATAGAGGTGTGCCTGGAAACCCTTGTAAAGATTTCTTCATATGCCGCAATGGACTTATCTTTCTTCTTATTGAGTCTGAGGAACTCTCTTTCCTTCATGAGATTGTGTGTTCAACGAAAATATTTGCTGAAAACATCCTCTTGAATTCCTCCCAATCCATGGCATCAATTTCCTCTTGGGAATTCGTATTCTTAATCAGTTTCCACCACTGATCACCTTCCCCATCAATACTATATACCTCTAGTACAACTTTCTCTTCTTCCGAACACAGGAAGATGGAAAATATCTTTTCAATGGAGTTAATCCATTGTTCCGCGAGGAGAGGATGTGAAGATCCGCTAAACAAGGGAAGCCTTTTCCGCATGAAAGATTTTACATAAACTTGATCTTTCCATTGATAAGGAGGTATTTCTACATGATTCATATTATTATTCATAACTCGATCAAGCTGAGAACGTACTGTCATGATGTTTTGAGCACTCGATCCAGTCATATCAGGAATACCATTAAGGCAATCTTCACATTTCCTATCACATCGGTTGTTGGAACGCGTTCTTCTATTTCCCAACATTAACTAAGAAAATTAAAGTATAATTAGAGATCCTGAATACATAGATATTAATCATAAAATGAAATATTCGAACATAAAAGGATAAAATTATAACGAAAACATGCATCCTCACATATGATTCCTTATGTTTTAATCTACGTTATCCTCGATTTATTTCGTAACTTATAATCTTATGGGTTTTTTGTCCCCTAATAATGGTTTGTACTATGCTTTTTAATTTACCAAAGCATATCCCCTAGGAGTTTCATAAACAAGAGTTCAGAAAGGTCCATTTTCGTGCACCAGTTCCCATTCGAGTCTAGATAAAAGAAGTGTTTTTGGATTTTACCCCTTGATACATCTATTCCAGAGCCACCTCTACCTGCTCATATCCTAATAGGGATGTATTATCTTGATATACAACTTAATCAATACTCACCAAAATTTAGTAATTTTTTCTAACACTTAGACTCATCCCTAAGGTTCTCACTAAGGAGTTATATTCCTAATCTCCAAAAATAACTAGACCACCCTCTTATACCCACTATAGATACCTAAGACTTTTATATATAACATTATATTATTTGATGCATAATTATACATCCGAGTACAATCCAAGGATTGTTATTTCTAGTTTCATGGAAGAATAGGTACTTAAAACATAAAACATGGGGCTAAAGAAAATTATTTAACCTCCATAAGAGATCCTTACTTCATTTATTCTCTTACATCTTCATAGGGTACCCTGGGGAACACATGTTCAAAGGGATGATCTAAAAACCCCAGTAAGGGAATGAACATAAGGATACATCTGAAGTACATGAGTTATGATACTTGACATAATGATATCCAAAGAATAGAACATATTAACTCATATATTATAATCATGGGATCATATAAACATAGATTCATATAAATGTAGCAGAATTATAAAACATTTCATTAGTATGGGTCATGGCTAACCGCCAATCTCGTTTCACATTGAATATCATGAGACTTAACATTACCCAATGCATTGGAGTGATATCTGGGCCCACACATCTCAACATTTTCATGAATATTCTTGCCACATAAATAATCATTCCACAAACATAATCACACATGTAACACCCCGATATTTTATGAAAAATATTCTTTTTAATTTCATTAATGTCTTGTGTTGTATGCTACACCAAAAGAAGCTTGAACAACACACATCCTTGACTTTCCTTGCATTACACGCAATCACGACCTTCCTCGATAGCGTGTGTAGTCCGCAATACCGAGTTTCACTAAACAACGTTATGCTACTAAAATATTATTAAAACTAGTCGTTATGAATATTGTTAACTAAATTTTTAATTTTATAACATTATTATTGATCTTACACATTTCTATAACATGGTATAAGAACAAAATAAATTTTTCGGGTAAAATAAGTATTTTTCAAAAAATGAAATTTTGCCGCCTTTTGATGGCGCACCAACATTAAATCTAGTTTTTGACATGTTTATAAGTTAAATTTGACAAAATAAAATTATTCTTTTGAATCAGGATATAAAAATATAAATTAGATAATGTTTTTATATTTTCCGATAACTTTCATATTTTAATGAATAGTAAAAACACGCTATATTTTAATTAAAAACAACTTTTTTTCATCGTAATATCTTATGTGGTTAAATTATAATATATAATTGTTTTAAACTATAAATAGAATATATTTTTACCATTTAATATAATTTATGTCATTAGCATTGATTTTACCTTGAATTCGTAGATAAATCAATTCAATCTTTTGCAATGTTTTAAAGAAAACCCCGTTTTCTTTCGACAACGGGATTAATTTTAATTTAATTTCTACATCTTGTTTTATTGAATTTGGAAAAATGGATTCCATATTTGGAATCAGTGGGTCCAAATTATGTTAATCAGCTACTTTTTATTTTTGGGCATTGTGAATAGTAACTACGGTAAATTTTATTTACTATAGTTAAAGGTAAATCGGGTAATTAAGGGTAAATATAAGATTATAAATTACCCTAACACTTGGAAAAATCCTATTGGATGGCTAAAAGTAGACCTATATAACCTAAGGGTCGGATTAGATTAATTTTATGGACTTTTTTCCATGAAAATAATTTAATTATTATTAAAACCAAAGAATGTGACAACATGTCACTTTCTTAAATCTTATAAGTATAATAATTTTAACTTAGTGATAAACTTCATGAAACTTATAACCTGAATAGTCTCCAGAAAGCTAATACAATTATCTACATCATAAGAATTTATTTAGAATTTTTAGGGATTAAATAATTATCATTTATTATGACACAAAGATGATGCAGTAATTGTCTTATTAATGAAATATTGACATAATTGATGTTATAAATGCCCAAATAAATGTAATTTGAGACTTTTTATGACTTACATTAATTTTATAGGTTAATATGACATGTTATTTTTGATATAAGTAACTTTTTTAGAACTTATCAATCTGTTATAAATTTCATAAAAATCATGTACCAAATAGTGTCAAAATTGACATAAATTAGCTTTTAAAACAAATATTATATTATTAATTGTTATTTAATTCCTAAAAATCTAAGGTTTGGAAAAATGACATAGATAAGGATATATATATTAATAATAAGCAACCTGGGGTTCGTTTGGCTTGTTATGGTAAGGTTATTAACCATATAGTGTAAGAAAACAAAAAGACATGGTAAAAGTTAAATTATTTAACATAGAGTTAAATCTAATTGATAAGGTTAAAATAATAACCTAAACTTGTCTAAATCCAATTGGATGAGAGGATTTAGACCCATCCCCACATTATCTTCGAAATAAGACCCTTTGGAACCATTATAAACCGAATTTGACCTTAATATAAAATAATATTTTGAGGTTTTTCTAAGGTGCCCCTCTCCTCCCTTATAAAAGGGCACCTCCTCCCTCTCCTCCTCATACCAATTTGAGAATTCAAGATCGACCAACCCCTGCCAAATCTCTTCTCCACTTCCCTAGTATCATACGAGAGGTCTTGGTCTTCTTCAAAGTCCATCCTTATTTCTTTAAGTGGAGGTTAAGAAAAGGCACGTCAAAAAGAGGTAATATCCATTACCGATCATTTTCAATTTCTTTTTCTTCAACATCTTCTTCTTTAGTTGTTTCATGATAAAGTAATAACATCAGTATTTCTAATATACTGATATGTTATTATATGAAACAACTCTAATTAATCTTCTATCCATCCTATGGAAAAAGGAAATCACCGCGCGTGCGTACGTACGGAATACCGTCTCCACGCCATGGTGTAATCTATTTTCTGCCACCACCTTAATTGGATGGGTATAATGGTGTAATGAGTAACTATATATGAATATTATAAATTTATATTGATACTGAAATAGTATACATACACTTCAACACAAGTTCACGATCATGAGAACGATATCATCGCTCGTCCGTACGTACGGACTATAGTCTCCACGATGCGATGAGATTCATTCTCCACATTAACCATTCATGAATGATTATAAAGTATATATAATGAATAATAAGGAAATATATGACATGTTAAATCTACTGGATTTATGTATATATATATATATATATGTATTTCATCTACATACTTCCATTCAATACAATAAGGAAAGGAAAACTGCGTTCATGCGTACGTACGGACAACCGTCTCCATGAACGGTGTGTTTCATTTCATTTATCTATATTATATATATATATATATACTGAATATATATGATATATAAATCGTGTTTTATATTCTGGAAGTAAGTAAATAATGATATAAGTAATAATAATGTCAAGAACAACAAGTCCAAACACCTATGATAAATGAAACGATTTTACCCAAAACGCTTCTTTAACATTGAATTTACAAAATAACGGGTAATATAAAGTCATAATTGAACCATATATGATATCATAAAAATTAATATGATTCTTTAATAAGTCAATAACATTATTTAAATCATTATACAGGAGGTTCGGACACTTACGAAGAATATCAGACCTAAGGTAATGGAAATATCACAATCTCATTTTTATCCAAGATTGTCTGTACTTTGGTATTTACTGGGGTGTATTTTATCATCCAAATACATGTTTCATCAATATGTAATATTATTTCCATCCAAATACAATTGTTTAAATCCAATTTTACCCTTCAGTGAGTTTTTAGTAAAATATAAGAAAGGAATCTTTTGTCGTTTTTCGTACGAGGTACTTTTTGACTTTTCCGACAAAAGTACGAGAAGAATGTTTTTTTTAAACTTATATGGCATGAATGGATTTTTAAAACAAAATTTCCAAGAATCTTCCCTTACAAGTTTTCATGTTTATTTTTAATCAACATCTTTTAGTTTAAATTTATATGACATGTTAAGAAAGGAAATGTGTTTTTGAAGTAGAAAGGATATTTTCCTCAAGAATGAAGTTTAAGAGTTTTATCAAAATTATTTTCCATATAAGATAATATAGGGTTATGTTTCTTTCCCTATTATTACATGTATTTGATTATGTTGTGATGGAAATATTTTTATGAATTCCTTTATCTTATATGAATTGTTTTATAATGTCACGATGTTTAAGATTCCCATTTTTTTTACATGGGTTATGCAATGATGTATGATTTATGATTTTGTGGCACACATAAGAATGGTATCATTATGAGATGGGTGGGACTGATATCTCCCTCGAATGCATTGGGTAAAGATTTTATATCTCATGAGATAGACATGGATGGAATGGTAGGTTATACCGGTTCAGTGAAACAGGACTGAAACGAGGAATGAAATCGGTTCAGAAATGGACTTTGTCCACTAAGATAGTCTTGGCAATGAGTCTTGACTAACAAGAAATGATTCTCTATGATTATGTGTGTATGCCAAAAAGTTTCATGTTTTATGTTATGATTATTGGGATTACATTTCACTAATATGATTTATCCCTTGTTATGAAATTATGATCTCTTTTGCAGGTTAAGATTTACAAAAGATATGTTCTTATGAATATGATGTGATTGATATTTATTTTATTTACCCTTACTGAGCATTTGAGCTCACCCTTTTATGCTTTCTTTTCCCCGGGATATAAAGAAATGTTTTAGGTAAGAAAAAAAATGAAGATCTTTATGGGAGATGTTGAAGATCTTTCACCACGATTAGAAGATTATATTCTGAGTTTCCAAAGATACTAAACTATTACGGTCCTTGTGTGTGTGTTTTTGTAATGTAATAAATATTCCGAAAAAGTAATGTAATGTCCATGTACGTCAAGCTTCGGGTCTCTACAGTTTGTATCAGAAGAAAGGTTTAGTCATCTTTTGGAAACTAGGATGTGAGAACGTTAGTGAGATCCCTAGAGATATTTCTAAGTAATATCTAGGGATGTCCCTAAGGATAAGTATACATATAGGATATAGTCCTAGAACTACGGTAACGATCTTAGAATTTAACCTAATATGTTAGATATTGAGGGTACTCCCCCTTTACTAATTTGATTTCTCTATCATTATTTTTTCATCTCACAAGATTCTTTTTGTGTTTTAGTCAATGGAGGGAACCAGAAGGAATTCAGTTAACATTGAATCCAATGGACAAATTGGTGACTATGAGCAACAAAATTGTGTAATTCTTAGAGAGAAAGATATTGTGATTATGCCGAATCAGTCATCACGATATATGATTAACAAGGTGAAATTTAGTGGTATGCCTAATTCATCAAAGAAGAGGAAGATAAACTATTATTCATTTTCGCATGTTGAGGGTCATAATGAAAGGAAGATTGATATTTCTAAAGAAGGGAAGAAGAACCTTGAGGAATACCTCAAATGGAGGGACCGATGTTATCGGTGTGGAGAAAAGGGTCATAGAGTGACAGACTTTTATGGAGTTCAATGACTTATTTGAGGATAACATGGGCATCACCCAACTCAATGCCCTGTCCTAAAAAGTTACTTATAAATCAAGGAAGGACTTATTCTAGGACAATCGTTGAAGTGGATGGACTGAAGTGTTTATGTACTGGTATTCAAGAATAATGTTGTTGAGGTACTTTTATGGTGTATTGAAATATTTATGTATTGGTCTATTGTGGTTTTCAATAATTTTAAGGTACCGGTAACCATGAAAAGTGATTCAAATATTTTGGAAAGTAGATGATATGCGCATAATGAAGGGATAAGGAGAAAATGAAATGTTTGAAATTATTCATGAGCTCATGATTGATATAAGGACTAAGTGATATCATGGTTTGAGTATATAGAATTTTGAGGATTTTGGTATGTTGAAAGAGTTAACTTTTAACAGCACTCATGTTTTCAATATGGTTCAATGGGTATTCAAGAGAGTACATGATTAAGGCCTTTGAATGTTTGGAATTTACCAACAAGATATATCTTATGATATATGGGGATCAACGATGGTATTAAATCTCTGAGAGTGGACTGCAGTATTATGGATAAGCCTAATGATTGGAATGGATTATGTTAGACATAAGTTAGTATTGTTTAAGGATAGAAGTTTTTTCGATATTATTGATGGGATGTTATAGTAATATAGTTTTAGAAAAAGGACAACATGCAGGACGGGCGACATCCCATCGCGTTGGACAAGGCCGTGGGAATTGAACCCACAACCGAAGTGCGACTGGCCTTTATCGCCTACCACTGGCCTACAGGATGTCCCTATTTAGTAGAAACTAGTTTTATTATATTAAGCAGTATGATATATGAAGTATAAGTCCATTTTAGGAACCATATATCATTAATCTCACTATAGATGGACTTATGTATTTTTTGATAACTTTTCTGAACTTTTGTTTGAGACAGATGGAATGACCCATCATTCTATCACTTGATCTGCTAACACATCACAAATTAAATCAATTCAATCTTTTGCAATTTTTTAAAGAAAAACCCGTTTTCTTTCGACAACGGGATTAATTTTAATTTAATTCCTGCATCTTTTGTGTATAGAATTTGAAAAATGAATTCCATATTCTGAATCAGTGGGTCCATATTATGTTAATAAGCTACTTTTTATTTTTGGGCATTGTGAATAGTAACTACGGAAAATTTTATTTACAATAGTTAAAGGTAAATTGGGTAATTAGGGGTAAATATAAGATTATAATATTACCCTAACACTTGGAAAATCCTATTGGATGGCTAAATGTAGACCCATATAACCTAATGGTCGGATTATATTCATTTTATGGACTTTTGTTCATGAAAATAATTTAATTATTATTAAAACCAAAGAATGTGACAACATGTCACTTTCTTAAATATTATAAGTATAATAATTTTAATTTAGTGATAAACTTCATGAAACTTAGAAAATTAATAATCTCCAGAAATCTAATATAATTATCTACATCATAGGAATTTATTTAGAAATTTTAGTGATTACATATTTATCATTTATTATGACACAAAAATGATGCAGTAATTGTCTTATTAATGAAATATTGACATAATTGATGTTATAAATGCCCAAATAAATGTAATTTGAGACTTTTTATTACTTAAATTATTTTCATAGGTTAATATGACATGTTATTGTTGATATAAGTAACATGGTTCGAACTTATCATTCTGTTATGAATTTCATAAAAATCATGTACCAAATAGTGTCAAAATTGACATAAATTAGTTTTTAAAACAAATATTATATTATTAATTGTTATTTAATTCCTAAAAATCTTTGTTTTGGCCAAATGACATATATAATGATATATATGTTAATAATAAGCAACTTGGGGTTCGTTTGGCTTGTTATGGTAAGTTTATTAACCATATAGTGTAAGAAAACAAAAAGACACGGTAAAAGTTAAATTATTTAACTTAGAGTTAAATCTAATTGATAAGGTTAAAATAATAACCTAAACTTGTCTAAATCCTATTGGATGAGAGGATTTAGACCCATCCCCACTTTATCTTCGAAATAAGACCCTTTGGAACCATTATAAACCGAATTTTACCTTAATATAAAATAATATTTTGAGATTTTCCTAAGGTGCCCCTCTCCTCCCTTATAAAAGGGCACCTCCTCCCTCTCCTCCTCACACCAATTTGAGCATTCAAGCTCGACCAACCCCTACCAAAATCTCTTCTCCACTTCCCTAGTACCATCCTAGAGGTCCTGGTCTTCTTCAAAGTCCATCCTTATTTCTTTAAGTGGAGGTTAAGAAAAGGCGCATCAAAAAGAGGTAATATCCATTACCATCATTTTCAATTTCATTCATCTTCAACTTCTTCTTCTTTAGTTATTTCATGATAAAGTAATAACATAAGTATTTCTTATATACTGATATGTTATTATATGAAAAAACTCTAATTAACCTTCTATCCATCCTACGGAAAAAGGAAATCACCGCGCGTGCGTACGTACGGAATACCGTCTCCACGCCGTGGTGTAATCTATTTTCCGCCACCACCTTAATTGGATGGGTATAATGGTGTAATGAGTAACTATTTAAGATTATTATAAATTTATATTTATACTGAAATAGTATACACACACTTCAACAAAAGTTCACGATCATGAGAAAGATATCATCGCTCGTGGGTACGTACGGACTACCGTCTCCACGACGCGATGAGATTCATTCTCCACATTAACCATTCATGAATGATTATAAAGTATATATAATGAATAATAATGAAATATATGACATGTTAAATCTACTGGATTTATGTATATATATATATATATATATATATGCATGTCATCTACTTACTTCAATTCAATACAATAAGGAAAGGAAAACAGCGTTCATGCGTACGTACGGACTACCGTCTCCATGAACGGTGTGTTTCATTTCATTTATCTATCTATTATATATATATATACTGAATATATATGATATATAAATAATGTTTAATATTCTGGAAGTAAGTAAATCATGATATAAGTAATAATAATGTCAAGAACAACAAGTCCAAACAACTACGATAAATGAAACGATTTTACCCAAAACGCTTCTTTAACATGGAATTTACAAAAGAACGGGTAATATAAAGTCATAAGTTAACCATATATGATATCATAAAAATGAATATGATTCTGTAATAAGTCAATAACATTATTTAAATCATTATACAGAAGGTTCAGACACTTACGAAGCATATCAGACCTAAGGTAATGGAAATATCACAATCTCATTTTTGTCCGAGATTGTCTATACTTTGGTATTTACTGGGGTGTATTTTATCATCCAAATACATGTTTAATAATTATGTAATATTATTTCCATCCACATACAATTTTTTAAATCCAATTTTACCCTTTAGTGAGTTTTTAGTAAAATATATGAAAGGAATCTTTTTTCATTTTTCGTACGAGGTACTTTTTGACTTTTCCGACAAAAGTACGAGAAGAATGTTTTTTTTAAAGTTATACGGCATGAATGGATTTTTAAAACAAAATTTCCAAGAATCTTCCTTTACAAGTTTTCATGTTTATTTTTAATCATCTTCTTTTAGTTTAAAATTGTATGACATGTTAAGAAAGGAAAAGTGTTTTTGAAGTAGAAAGGATATTTTTCCTCAAGAATGAAGTTCAAGAGTTTTATCAAAATTATTTTCCATCTAAGATAATAAAGGGTTATGTTTCTATCCCTATTATTACATGGATTTGATTATGTTGTGATGGAAATATTTTTATGAATTCCTTTATCTTATATGAATTTTTTTATAATGTCACGATATTTAAGATTCCCATTTTTATTACATGGGTTATGCAATGATGTAGGATTTATGATTTTGTGGCACATATAAGAATGGTATCATTATGAGATGGGTGGGAACTATATCTTTCTCCAATTCATTGGGTAAAGATTTTATATCTCATGAGATAGACATGGCTGGAACGGTAGGTTATACCGGTTCAGTGAAACAGGACTGAAACGAGGAATGAAATTGGTTCAGAAATGGACTTTGTCCACTAAGATAGTCTTGGAAATGAGTCTTGACTAACAAGAAATGATTCTCTATGATTATGTGTGTATTCCACAAAGTTTCATGTTTTATGTTATTATTATAGGGATTACATTTCACTAATATGATTTATCCCATGTTATGAAATTATGATCTCTTTTGCACGTTAAGATTTCCAAAAGATATGTTCTTATGAATATGATGTAATTGATATTTATTTTGTTTACCCTTACTGAGCATTTGAGATCACCCTTTTATGTTTTCTTTTCCCCAGGATATAAAGAAAGGTTTTAGGTAAGAAAAAAAAGGAATATCTTTATGGGAGATGTTGAAGATCTTTCACCACGATTAGAAGATTATATTACAAGTTTCCAAAGACACTAAACTATTACGGTCCTTGTGTGTGTGTTTTTGTAATTTACTAAGTATTCCGAAAAAGTAATGTAATGTCCATGTACTTCAAGCTTCGGGTCTCTACAGTTGGTATCAGAGGAAAGGTTTAGTCCTCCTTTGGAAACTAGGATGTGAGAACGTTAGTGAGATCCCTAGAGATATTTCTATGTTATGTCTAGGGATGTCCCTAAGGATAAGTGTATGTATAGGATATAGTCCTAGAACTACGGTAATGATCTTAGATTTTAAACTAAGATTTTAGATATTGAGGGTACTCTCCCTTTACTATTTTGTTTTCCGTAGCATGATTTTTGCCTCTCACAAGATTCTTTTCGTGTTTTAGTCAATGGAGGGAACCAGAAGGAATTCGGTTATCATTGAATCCAATGGAAAAATTGGTGACTATGAGCAACAAAATTGTGTAATTCTTAGAGAGAAAGATATTGTGATTATGCCGAATCAGTCATCACGATATATGATTAACAAGGTGAAATTTAGTGGTATGCCTAATTCATCAAAGACGAGGAAGATAAACTATTATTCATGTTCGCATGTTGAGGAGCATAAAGAAAGGAAGATTGATATTTATAAAGAGGGGAAGAAGAACCTTGAGGAATACCTCAAATGGAGGGTCCACTGTTATCTTTGTGGAGAAAAGGGTCATAGAGTGACAGACTTTTATGGAGTTCAATGCCTTATTTGCGGAGAACATGGGCATTACCCAACTCAATGCCCTGACCTAAAAAGTTACTTCTAAATCAAGGAAGGACTTATTCCAGGACAATCGTTGAAGTGGATGGACTGAAGTGTTTATGTATTAGTATTCAAGAATAATGTTGTTGAAGTACTTTTATGGTGTTTTGAAATATTTATGTATTGGTCTATTATGGTTTTCAATAATTTTAAGGTACTGGTAACCATGAAAAGTGATTCAAATATTTTGGAAAGTAGATGATATGTGCATAATGATGGGATAATGAGAAAATGAAATGTTTGACAGTATTCATGAGCTCATGATTGATATAAGGACCAAGTGATATCATGGTTTGAGTATATATAATTTTGAGGATTTTGGTATGTGGAAAGAGTTAACTTTTAACAGCACTCATGTTTTCAATAAGGTTCAATGGGTATTCAAGAGAATACATGATTAAGGCCTTTGAATGTTTGGAATGTGACCAACAAGATATATCTTATGATATATGGGGATCAACGATGGTATTAAATCTCTGAGAGTGGACTGCAGTATTATGGATAAGCCTAAAGATTGGAATGGATTATGTTGGACATAAGTCAGTATTGTTTAAAGATAGATGTTTTTTCGATATTATTGATGGGATGTTATAGTCATATAGTTTTAGAAAAAGGACAACCTCAGGACGGGCGACAACCCATCGTTTCGGACAAGGCCGCGAGAATCGAACCCACAACTGAAGTGCGACTGGCCTTTATCGCCTACCACTAGCCTACAGGAAGTCCCTATTTAGTAGAAACTAGTTTTATTATATTAAGCAGTATGATATATGAAGTATAAGTCCATTTTAGGAACCATATATCATTAATCTCACTACAGATGGACTTATGTATTTTTTTGATAACTTTTCTAACCTTTTCTTTGAGACAGATGGAATGACCCATCATTCTATCACATGATCTGCTAACACATCACGAATGACAAATTCAACTACATTTCTTTTGGAGATGATGTGGAAATCGTCCAAAGAACGAACAACAGTGAGACTATACCGAAATCACGAAAGTATTTCTTCTAATTTCAATTTCCTCAACTTTAAGGAAACGATCTTGAAAACCAAAAATGTTGTCCTAGTTCTCTTATATCTGATGAATCATATGGTACCTTAGATCGTCACAAATTTATGGCTTTGTGATTACTGGATTTTCCATAGCCATGTTCTCTACCACTATCCATAAGAACATGATGTTTAGATTTCTCTTCCATATATATATTTTCACCTATGTGGAAACCCAATGATTAGTTTATTTGGGTAACCGTTACGTTTCATACATTTGTTTTTAAAGATTGGTTTTGGTATTCCTTTTTACGATGTCGGTTTCTATTAAAGAATCTTTTGAATAGTAAACCATTTATAACCCCGACGAATTTCGAGGGCGAAATTCATTTTAAGGGGGGTAGAATGTAACACCCCAAGATTTTATGAAAAATATTTTTTTTAATTTCATTAATGTCTTGTGTTTTATGCTACACCAAAATAAGCTTGCACAACACGCATCCTTGACTTGCCTTGCATTACACGCAATCAGGACCTTCCTCGATAGCGTGTGTAGTCCGCAATACCGAGTTTCACTAAACAACGACATACTATTAAAATATTATTAAAACTAGCTGTTATGAATAGTGTTAACTAAATTTTGAATTTAATAACATTATTATTCATCTTACACATTTCTAGAACATGGTATATGAACAAAATAAATATTTCGGGTAAAATAAGTATTTTTCAAAAAATGCAGTTTTGCCGCCTTTTGATGGCGCACCCACTTTAAATCTATTTTTTGACGTGTTTATAAGTTCAATTTGACAAAACAAAAATTCCTCTTTTGAATCAGGATATAAAAATTTACATTAGATAAAGTTTTGATATTTTTTCGATAACTTTCATATTTTAATGAGTAGTAAAAACACGCTATATTTTAATTAAAAACAACTTTTTTTCATCGTAATATCTTATGTGGTAAAATAATAATATTGAGTGGTTTTAAAGTATAAATAGAATATATTTTTACCGTTTAATATAAAGTATTTAATTAGCATTGATTTTACCTTGAATTCGTAGGTTAAATCAATTCAATCTTTTGCAATGTTTTAAAGAAAAACCCGTTTTCTTTCGACAACGGGAATAATTTTAATTTAATTTCTGCATCTTTTGTGTATTAAATTTTGAAAAATGGATTCCATATATGGAATCAGTGGGTCCAAATTTTGTTAATAAGCTACTTTCTATATTTGAGCATTGTGAATAGTAACTACGGTAAATTTTATTTACTATAGTTAAAGGTAAATCGGGTAATTAAGGGTAAATATAAGATTATAAAATTACCCTAACACTTGGAAAATCTTATTGGATGAATACAAGTAGACCCATATAACCTAATGGTCGGATTATATTCATTTTATGGACTTTTTTCCATGAAAATAATTTAATTATTATTAAAACCAAAGAATGTGACAACATGTCACTTTCTTAAATCTTATAAGTATAATAATTTTAATTTAGTGATAAACATCATGAAACATCGAACATGAATTGTCTCCAGAAATCTAATACAATTATCTACATCATAGGAATTTATTTATCATTTTTAGGGATTAAGTAATTATCATTTATTATGACACAAAGATGATGCAGTAATTGTCTTATTAATGAAATATTGACATAATTGATGTTATAAATGCCCAAATAAATGTAATTTGAGACTTTTTATGAGTTAAATTAATTTTCTAGGTTAATATGACATGTTATTGTTGATATAAGTAACTTTTTTCGAACTTATCATTCTGTTATGAATTTCATAAAAATCATGTACCAAATAGTGTCAAAATTGAAATAAATTAGTTTTTTTAAAAAATATTATATTATTTAATGTTATTAAATTCCTAAAAATCTAAGGTTCGGACAAATGACTTAGATAAGGATATATATATTAATAATAAACAACATGGGGTTCGTTTGGCTTGTTATGGTAAGTTTATTAACCATATAGTGAAATAAAAAAAAGACACTGTAAAAGTTAAATTATTTAACTTAGAGTTAAATCTAATTGATAAGGTTAAAATAATGACCTAAACTTGCCTAAATCCTATTGTATGAAAGGCTTTCGACCCATCCCCACTTTATCTTCCAAATAAGATCCTTTGGAACCGTTATAAACCGAATTTGACCTTAATATAAAATAATATTTTTAGATTTTCATAAGGTGCCCCTCTCCTCCCTTATAAAAGGGCACCTCCTCCCTCTCCTCCTCACACCAATTTGAGCATTCAAGCTCGGCCAACACCTGCCAAAATCTCTTCTACACTTCCCTAGTATCATCCTAGAGGTCCTGATCTCCTTCAAAGACCATCCTTAGTTCTTTATGTGGAGGTTAAGAAAAGGCGCGTCAAAAAGAGGTAATATCCATTACTGATCTTTTTCAATTTCTTTCTTATTCAACATCTTCTTCTTTAGTTGTTTCATGATAAAGTAGTAACATCAATATTTCATATATACTGATATTTTATTAGATGAAAAAACTATAATTAACCTTCTATCCATCCTACGGAAAAAGGAAATCACCGCGCGTGCGTACGTACAGAATACCGTCTCCACGCTGTGGTGTAATCTATTTTCCATCACCACCTTAATTGGATGGGTATAATGGTGTAATGAGTAACTATATATGATTATTATAATGTGATATTGATACTGATATAGTATACATACACTTCAACACAAGTTCACGATCATGAGAACGATATCATCGCTCGTGCGTACGTACGGACTACCGTCTCCACGACGCGATGAGATTTATTCTCCACATTAACCATTCATGAATGATTATAAAGTATATATAATGAATAATAATGAAATATATGACATGTTAAATATACTGGATTTATGTATATATATATATATGTATGTCATCTACTTACTTCCATTCAAGACAATAAGGAAAGGAAAACAGCGTTCATGGGTACGTACGGACTACCGTCTCCATGAACGGTGTGTTTCATTTCATTTATCTATCTATTATATATATATATATATGTATAATGAATATATATGATATATAAATCATGTTTTATATTCTGGAATTATGTAAATCATGATATAAGTAATAATAATGTCAAGAACAACAAGTCCAAACACCTACGATAAATGAAACGATTTAACCCAAAACGCTTCTTTAAAATGGAATTTACAAAAGAACGGGTTATATAAAGTCATAATTGAACCATATATGATATCATAACAATTAATATGATTCTGTAATAAGTCAATAACTTAATTTAAATCATTATACAGGAGGTTCGGACACTTACGAAGCATATCAGACCTAAGGTAAGGGAAATATCACAATCTCATTTTTATCCGAGATTGTCTATACTTTGGTATTTACTGGGGTGTATTTTATCATCCAAATCCATGTTTCCTCAATATGTAATATTATTTCCATCCACATAAAATTGTTTAAATCCAATTTTACCCTTCAGTGAGTTTTTAGTAAAAGATATGAAAGGAATATTTTGTCATTTTTCGTACGAGGTACTTTTTGACTTTTCCGAAAAAAGTACGAGAAGAATGTTTTTTTTAACTTATACGGCATGAATGGATTTTTAAAACAAAATTCCCAAGAATCTTCCATTACAAGTTTTCAAGTTTATTTTTAATCAACATCTTTTAGTTTAAAATTGTATGACATGTTAAGAAAGGAAAAGTGTTTTTGAAGTAGAGAGGATATTTTCCTCAAGAGAGAAGTTCAAGAGTTTTATCAAAATTATTTTCCATCTAAGATAATATAGGGTTCTGTTTATATCCCTATTATTACATGGATTTGATTATTTTCTGATGGAAATATTTTTATGAATTCCTTTATCTAATATGAATTGTTTTATAATTTCATGATGTTTAAGATTCCCATTTTTATTACATGGGTTATGCAATGATGTGTGATTTATGATTTTGTGGCACATATAAGAATGGTATTATTATGAGATGGGTGGGACCTATATCTTCCTCCAATTCATTGGGTAAAGATTTTATATCTAATGAGATAGACATGTCTTGAACGGTAGGTTATACCAGTTTAGTGAAACAGGACTGAAACGAGGAATGAACTCGGTTCAGAAATGGACTTTGTCCAGTAAGATAGTCTTGGAAATGAGTCTTGACTAACAAGAAATGATTCTCTATGATTATGTGTCTATTCCACAAAGTTTCATGTTTTATGTTATGATTATTGGGATTACATTTCACTAATATGATTTATCCCATGTTATGAAATTATGATATCTTTTGCAGGTTATGATTTCCAAAAGATATGTTCTTATGAATATGATGTGATTGATATTTATTTTGTTTACCCTTACTGAGCATTTGAGCTCACCCTTTTATTTTTCCTTTTCCCCATGATATAAAGAAGGGTTTTAGGTACGAAAAAAAGGGAAGATCATTATGGGGGATGTTGAAGATCTTTCACCACGATTAGAAGATTATATTCCGAGTTTCCAAAGACACTAAACTATTACGGTCCTTGTGTGTGTGTTTTTGTAATGTACTAAGTATTCTGAAAAAGTAATGTAATGTCCATTTACGTCAAGATTCGGGTCTCTACAATACATAATCATCCATACATAAATGTAAGGGTACCCATGGAAAATACTGGGTACCGAAATCAGGACCTAAAGCATAACCAATGGGTGTATGATGAATGTGTCCATGAAAGAAATGGATTAGAACATTCATGGACAATGATAAGATAAAATAGTCATGTAACATGTTAAGTGGTGTCAAACATAAGTGACAATATATATGAAATTTATTTCAAAAACATTATCATTAAAACATTTTTGTGTGGTTTTATGGAAAGTACTATAGAGCTATTAAAGTAGTAAAGATGAAATTATTTTATATAAAACCATAATTTAACCAAGAAGGTTTGAATAATAAAAAAAATATTTTATAAAGAAAATGGTGTCTGAAAAAACGGTAGAGATCACTTAAAATTTAGTTAAAAATTCTGGAAGTCCCCATAAAACAAGTTTTCTTATTGGAAATTTCTATGGAGGAAATATTTTAAAAACATGTATATCCACAAAAGAAAGTGATGAAAGGGTCATGATATATAAATTCTATATATATAACCATAATTTATATTATTCCCAAAAATAGATACGATAACACCATTTTGAGAGAAAGATAAAGCAACCTGGAAGAACAAAGAAGGTTTAGGTGGAATTCATTATGGTTTTATTGGCATGGTGTTGGGTGTACACAGGAGGGCTTGATGAGAGAGAAAATGGGTTTCTATTCACTTATAAATAATTAAGGAAGTATGGGGGAGGTGAAAAATCATTCTTCATAATATGGTATTACACATAAAAGTGCATATTATAGAGGACAGTGTTTATTAAGATAGAAACGAAGAGGATCCTTTACCTTAAATCTATTGGAGTTCTCCAATTGTTATTAATGACCGGAATAAACAAATTAGGGTTATTAACTAATAATTACATAAAATCTTCTATAATTAAATGGTTTAGTATTATCCATTTATGTTCATTTATAACCATTATTGTTGGTTATGAGGTTCAATTTCATTATTCGGGCTCGTTTGTTTACTCGGTTTTAATGGCCGGTTCACTTATATTCGTGTTGGGATAAACATGTAAGATTAAAGTGGCTGTATAGAATTGAATTTATATTCTAATATTTCACATAAATGAGATTACATGGTTTTAAATTTAATTTGGATACTTAGAGTGATGTCAAATTATTAACTAAAAACATAGTGATAATCGTTTTTGTTAATCAGTGGGTTTGATTACAAAGAACATGTTTTTCTTTATACCATTTGTAAAAAAGGGTTAAAGAACCAAAAATAGGATATATAACATATATTATAATCTGGTTTAACTATAACACAAATGGTTTCAAGACCAATATTAATGATAATAATAGAAATTGATAAACTATTGTCCTTGAATGGGGTAAATTAGCTCATCTCAAACAGTGATTTCATTTCATTCCAATAAAAAGAGGGGGATGGAAATATAATAATGAAATATCCCATTAGAATACAAACATTCTAGTAAATTTATTTTACTAGAGTTATCATACCATTTCGGAGAAGGAAGGTGAGGAAATAAACAAAAAAGAAAAGAACACAAAATAAATGAAGGAATTGGAAAGAGGAATTTACCTCTTGAGACTTTCTCCTCTGAGAACCTCTTAAGGAGAGAGGTTTTGGTATCTTGAATAAGTGAGGGGATTTTGGAAGTGGGGAAGGATCTTTGGGAGGTATTTGGGACGAATATTGGCAAAGCACAAATCTTGAGAGAAGTGAATAGAAGAGGGAGTGAAGGTGGGTTTATAGTGGAGGAGAGAGGGAAATTCTCGATATAAAATTCATTAATATATTATTTCCCCAAAAGACAAGGAATAACGAGTCTTCCATACCAATAATAGTAATATCATCTTGTTATCCTGAACAAATTGGACTTAAATCAGTATAACATCATGCTTGACTCTATAATTAGCTTATTTATCCGATTTTGTAAATTATGGAATATCACAATTTCTTAAAAATTGAGGTATTCAAGAAAAATATTAAAAATTCACTCAATTTTTTTTCAACATGTAGAATCCAAAAATGAAGTCCATTTTTCAGAAATAATTTCATAATATGATTATTTTAATATTTAATTAAAATCCTAATTTATCATCGAAAACCTGTTTTAAAAAATTCAATTTCTTATTCTTAAATATAGGTATATCATACTTTCAACATGAATAATATTTATATATTATCATAGGTAAGGTTACTATTTATTTGGGTATATCACTACTCATAAGGGTATTTATCTATTCACAAAAAAAATATCTTTTTCTTATCAGACTCCAATTAACTTACTGATTGCAACCATGTGTGTCGGATTTTTAAAATTCCAAAAACAGAAGTGACAAAATTATGTTTAAAGGTCACATAGAACTTAGTAGCTCATTATGCAGTGTTTTCATGTGATTTTATGACATATTTTTAAAAAATTAATTTCTATTTGTAAGACGTTGGGTTGTTTCAGTCCATGTAAAAACATGTTACATTCATTGTGGGGATATCCCTGAGTTCAAAGGTCTGTAGAGTTGGATAGGAAATTTCAATAGAAAGTTGGATTTTTTTTCTCTTTATATGATCAAAACATTTACTATAAATTTTTTACCCACAATATACTAGGCCTTGATAAGATATCATGAGTTTTCATTAGAGTGTGAACATCCTATAAATCTTGAGATGTTTACACGCCATGTAGTGTATTGACACATTGTATACTTGGTTCAGATAGAATATTGTGAAACTAGGACATGGTTTTAAGATTACATGATATGAATTTCTATAAAATTCCATGTAATGATAAAAATATCATATTATAACTATATTTGATGTCATTTTCAATATATTTCTGTTTCTTGGATTACATTTCATGGAAAGGGATTACAAGCCATGTAATCCTGGTATGATGTGTTTTTAGGGTGTTTCACAACTTATTCTTTTTGATATTCGGCTAAAACCTCTTCCTTTTAATCCTATGTTCTCTCTCGGGAGATTATGGGGGCATCCCCTCCATCTAAATCACTCTGTTCTATGATTGATCATCATAGTTATAGAATTTAATCTCTCCAGGTAAGTGATATTCTTATTTCATTATTTGCATTGAACATGTAGTGCAGTTGAGTTGCATTTGTAGATCCATTTGACTATGGTTTAGATTTTTCTTGATTACATATAAATATTCTATCTAGTTTTCCTCCAGATAATAACCCATGTGTTGTTAGTGGTTTGAAATGTGTGTTTCATCAATGTATATTTTGATCCTCCATCTTTGCCAACATTTTTTTCTTATTGAATACATTTCATGATGCTAAGAATGATTATAGGTACTCCATGGGTTTCTTTGTGTTTATCCTTATTTGTGTAACCAATTATGGGTACGTGAAACACAAGTTTGATTAATGTGGTTCCATATTCTTTCAATGTGTGATGAACTGTATTCCTCCGGGGTTATGAATTGTTTTATAATTGAAATTTCAAGATTGATTGGTTTATTTTTTTGGGAAAATATATTTTTTATAAAATAAGTGGGTTCTCTTAACTACGAAAATTAAAGGGTAATTTTTAAATAATTTTGAGATGTTCATATGGAATGTGTTTCATTCATTGTTTTTATGGAATGTTTTGGAAGACATAGCCCATAGAATCCTGGGGTACTTAGGTGGAATGTGTAGAATATGTCCACCACTGATTTTCTATCAGTGGTTCACTCATGGGGTGTTTCTATATTTTCTATGCTATTTGTTTAAGGGAACTGATATTGAAATTTTAGGGGATTTACTCTCTAGGCTATCTTCACTTTAGGTATTTCTTCTAAGGAATTAATCATTCCACCGTCATTGATTGTTGTACGTATTTTCTACAAGCCTAAACTATAATGATCCATGGTATGATGTTACCTATGCTTCTGATTCATATTTTATTTGATATGTTATGTGACATGTACTCTAATTTATATTACTTCTTAAATATCCATATATTATTACTCCTCGAACTCACGCTTTCAGATTCGGTGCTAAAACATGATGGTTATTGCTTTAATAAAAGATAATTTAAAATTACCAAATGCTTTAAACTATAGGGGACCTTTTCCAACCCAGGATCTAGAAAATTATACTACATCTTACAATTTATCATATTTTAAAAAATATACATTCTATTATTTTTTGCGCTAACTTCAATAGAGAATATTTCAAAGTTAGACCTTCTAAGATACATGTGAAAATAATTTAAAAAATGGGAAGAGCATTAAAATATCCTAGTAAGGGGTTTTAAAATCAATGAAATACCTTTTATAAAATATTCCATAGAAATTTTATTTTGATAATTTTTTTGAAAAAATATAATCAAAATACCATGTGATATAACCATAGAAAATAATATGGAAATTAATTACGTATTGAAAAAATCAAAACATTTTGAAAATATTAATGCTCAAAAATTGATTTAAAAATAATCTAGTCAAATTTAGAGAACATTACACATGATTTTGAAAAAAAACTCAAATACCACTTGAACCAATGAAGGATATCATGCACCTAACCATATTTTGGGGGATGGATTCACTCCCCGATCTGATTCCTGTTTTTCAATGTTAATGTGATAGATTTCTTAAAAAATTAAGAATGATTTACTTATACATACTATCAATATAGTTATTCATTAAAAATTGTGTAGGATAACATTTTATAAGAAATTTATTGAAAAATAATGAATCTTAATGAATTTACATTCATACATTACCTATAATTCATGAATTAAAAATATAATCAACATTCATGCATTATTCTAAACCCATAGAATTTACTTTGATAATATTTTCGTATGAAACAATTATGTGTTCACTTCATATGTGCATATATCAATGATCTATTAAAAATGTAACTGGTACATGAATGAAATGTCACATATTATATGAAATGGAAATATCATATAATGAAGTTGAAATATATGAATATATATTGGAATCTTGAAAATAAAATGACAACATTTTTTAATTCAAAAAAATATAAAATAAAAATATTCATGGTAAATTAATTGTAAAAGATTTTATGGTAAATCATATAACACATAAAATAAAAACTAATATATAATTTTAAAAATTAACACCACCCCATAATGATTATTTTTACATTTAAAAAAAATATAGTATATATTTGAAAATACTAGTGAAAATAAATATTAACATTAATGTTATAATAAATTTTTTACTGAGAATAGAAATCCCTTACCAAAACTACAAATTAGAAATTTAAATTGAAATAAATAAAAAGATTTTAGTAATATTAACTAATTAAATGAGAATGGTTTATCTTTTGTTCACATGAAGTATACATGTGAATGTCATAGGGCTTCATTGCATCTATTTATAAGAATATTTTTCTCCATGGTTCGTGTTATTTTATGCCAAATGGTTGAGGGGTTTTCAATAGCGATATGTTGTGAAATAGAAATCGATTGAAATATATTTATTTTATATTTTCTTTGCGATGTATGATGTTATATTTCCATGCAACATGATCCGAAAATCACTTTATGATATATATATATATATATATATATATATATATATTATAAGTGTTATTAACATGGTATATCCTTCATGATCCTCCAATTCTAGAATAAATCTTTGCAGATTTCGTTTAGATGCTTTGGAAGACTGAGCTCCAGTCATGGAGTTGAGATCAAATAATTTTTTTAATTTCTATACAAAAATTGGGTTGGACGTGTAAGTATTTTAGTGTACCGATCAAGGACAATATTCATATTTAATTATTTTGATTGGAAATAGATGATGAGGATAATATTGGACATTGCAGGAGGAGGAGAAAGTTGTGTTGAGGGTGTTATCTAGTTAGACTTCAGGTTGATGATGGTAGGAGTGTTCGAAATTGCATAAACATTTCCGATTAAATTATACAAGGGTGTAATATCATACCCATCAGATTTTCATTGTGTTGAATAAGGTATTGAAGCATAGACAGATGGAAGACAATAAATTGGTTTTATCTATCAATTTAAATCTCAAAGGTGGACTAAAAATTATCTATTATGTTGAAGGGGAATCAATCAAGAGTAGAATTTGATTACAAATCGATAAATGGATGGTAGGTATGTCCTTAAACTCACATCTGATTAATCAAATGGTCAGTGATGTGCAATGAAAAAAATAATAAATTTTCAACTCGTATCTCCCAATCCAAATCAGATGGTGAAATGTGTAGTGCTCATCTGCTTTCATAAACAAATTATAATTAAGATTTTATGAACATGGGGATTTTATATTCATAATTTATAATACCATCATAATTATTTTTAATTCTCAAGATTAGTAAATAAAAATTAAATAGTTGTAAAATATATTATAATATATATTCCACTCATTTAATTTAATAATATAAAAAAAATTATCAGAAAAATGGTATTCTATTTTGTATTTGAAAATAAAAAATAGTAAATAGTCACTAGTTGATTTATATATGTAATCCAAATGTTCTATAATTTAATCATTAACTTAAATTTTAAATAGAAATTTTTTATAATGCTCACAAAAAGGATCATAAATATATATATTAAATGGTATTCAAACACACATAAAATGCTTTGACATAATTTTAATTATCTCAAACTGGTTTTATATGTTCCTCTAAATCTCACCCTTAATGCAATTTTATGTGCTACAAAATTCTAAATTATGGTTGATTCATGTGATGTGAACTACATAGTTGCCCTTCTTGGGCTCCTTGGAAGATTTCCAATGGTATTACTATCAATCATTTTGGGTTTTATAGGCTAGCACAAGTATGTCAATGTAGTATTAAGGATTTTGTGTAAAATAAAATTTTACTATTATTGTCTTTTATCAACGTAGTATTTAATTAATTAATTAGTTGAATGAAAATGGTAAAAAATTATTTAATAAAATATTATATAAAACCATGGGTGTCACATCCCCCCCACAAAATGAATTTCACCCTCCAAATTCATTTATGCTTACTTTTAATTCTTTTGTCTTTGAAGGTCCAGTTTGGGTTAGGTCTATCTCAATTCCCATATCCCCATGGTCGATATGGTTTTTGAATTCCATGGAGTGTATGATTTATTCCAATGATGATAATGTTCATGGGGGCATCAATATATTAAACATATATTTCACATTTGCAACATGTTCAATCAGGGCATGATAGATTTAAACAACAAAAAATTATTCTAACAGAAGTAGTCTTAACATAATAATCCAAGTGCTTAGAATAAATATGACTCGTAATTTTTAATAGAAAATCCCTATCTTCAATGTTTTTAAAACCTTTGTAAATTATTTCATGAAAAAAATACTCAAAATTTGACACATGTATGTTATATAGAGGCTTCCTTCTCTCACACCGGCATAAGAAGATGAAAGTAATTCATATTTTTTGACAAGGTAAACACATAAAAATACAATCACTGTACTTTACCTAGATTCAATGGTAGGTAATATGAATCCTGGAGAGGTTAATGTAAAAAAATCCTAATCATTGCAAGTGTCATAGACTGTTATATGTATATGATATGTTGCGAAGATGCTTTCAGGTGAGTTGGAAAGCACAGAAAAGGTTGAAATTCATGATATCTTGACTTTATGATAATCATAACCAATAATTCATCTAAAGGGGTAAAGTGATTTGTTCCCTTTATCATTCCTTCCATCTAAAAATAAAATAAGATAAGATTTTGACTATGAATGGATACATAATATAATAATGTGTTCTAATTTTCAAGAGTTTTTTAGACCTATCTTCTAATACCATTTATCATGCCTAAACCCATTCTTCCTAGTTTAGTGCTAAAAGATGATGTTGTTTTTATAAAAGATAACTGAAAAATATATAGTGAATTATACAATAGTTGGGATTTTCCATTATAGATGTCAAAAAATTAGACTACATCATATAATTTATCAGGGTTTAAATATGAAATAGTATTCCTACTACACATTATCGTATGCTAACCTTAAAAGTGGAGTGGTATGAGTTACACCTTCTAAGATACCTGTAAAAATCATTTAATACATGGGATGAGCAATAAAATCTCCATTGTAAGGGGTTTTAAATATAAAGAATTACCTTTTATAAAATCTTCATTTTATCTTACCTTTTGAGTAATTCTTTTGATAAATATCATCAAAATACCTTTTAAAATGTCCTTGAAAAATAATATTGTATTTTTTTACGTATTAAAATTAAAACAAAATTTTGAATGTATTTACTCTAAATAATAGCTCTAAAAATAATCCAATTGTATTTATAAAACCTTACTTAGGATTTTGAAAAAGAAATTGGGAACACTTGAAAAAATGAATTCCACCTTGAGCCTAACCACATGTCGAGGGATGGGTTTGATCCCCAATTACCTTCCATATTTACAATGTGCATGTGAATGAATTTATAAAATTAGTTTAATTGATATTTACTTATATATACGACCACTGATGTTTTTCATTCAATATTTGATAACATAATTTTTCATAATTTTTCTCCTAAAAAATAATACAATTGAAAGTATTTACATTGAAATATTACTTAAAATACAAGAAATAAAAATATAATAAACATTCATTTATTATTATAAACCCATAAAATTTACATAGATATTATTTTCTTACGAAATAATTATTTGGTCACTATATATGGGCATATACCAATGACCTAGTAAAAATGAAACTGGTGTATGCATTACTTGACGCATATTATAGGAAATGGCCATATCCTTTAATGACATTGACATATATGAATATATATTGTCCTCAAGAACATAAAATGATAAAATATGTTACCTAAAAACCACATAAAATAATATTGTTCATGGTACAAAAATTCAAATTGATTTAAGATAAAACATATCACTCAGAATCTAAAAACCCTTAAATCATTTTAGAAATTAAAACCACCATACAATTGTTCTTTAAGAATTTTAAAACACAAATAGATTAAAAATTTGAAAATATGACAGAAAATAAATATAAAATGGCTATTATAATTATATTTTGATGAAGAATATTATCCGAAGACTAAAATAACAAAATAGAAATTTTATATGAAATGATGAAACAAACATCTCATACCTTAGGTGATAAAAGTTGAAATATGGATATTTGGCATGTAGGAAGTATACATGTGAATGTTAAATGGGTAATTTGGATATTATTTATAAGAATATGAATCTCAATGGTTTGTATTATTTTATTCCAAATGGTTGAGGGGGTTTTAATAGTTGGTTTGATGTACATAAAAAATAAATTGACATTAATTTAATTAATATTCTCTTTTTGAGGGATCATTTTATATTTCCAGGTAAGATGAACACAAAATCAATTTTTCGTAGATATATATATGTATCATTTATACATGGTGTAAACATGCAGTTTCATGA
The DNA here is from genome assembly GCA_963277665.1 of Viscum album. Taxonomy (NCBI): domain Eukaryota; kingdom Viridiplantae; phylum Streptophyta; class Magnoliopsida; order Santalales; family Viscaceae; genus Viscum; species Viscum album. Next base: position 2,036,688,444 of record OY728164.1, read on the forward strand.
AAGATCATGTGGCGTTACGAGAAAGATTTATTGTTTTGGTTTGGACAATGTGAAATATTGATCTCCACTCATAGAGTTGAGATCAGATAATTTTTAATTTTTAGATGAAACATGGGTACGACATATTTGTATTTTAGTATACTGATCTATGAAAATATTCACATTTAATTATTTTGAGGGTCTATAGATGATGAATATAGCAGTGGTCATTAGAGGAGGAGAGGAAGGGTACATCGATGGTGTATTTTAGTTTTACTATATGATGAAGAGGATAATAGAGTTCAGAAAAGCATTATAGGTCCGGATTAAATCCGATCCGAGAGTTAGATCATTCCCATTGGATTTAAGAAGCACCGAATGTGGTATTGAAGCACTAATATATGGATGTCTTGGAATTTGTTTTTTTTTCAACTTAAATCTCAACTATCGACATATAGTCGAGTTTTATGTGGAAGCGGAACATATCATGAGTTCAAGTGGCTGACAACCTAATAAATCGGTAGAGGAGATTTGCTCAAACTCCCATATAGTCAATCAGATGGTTGAAATTCATAAAGATTATTTATTTTTATAAACAAATTTGAATTGAAATTCTAGGAACATAGTCATTTAAAATAAATAATTAGTAATACCCTGATTATTATTTAAAATTCCTGAACATAAAAAGATATTATTTAATATTCATAAAATATATTTTAAAATACCTTAAACTCATTTAAATTCATAATTTAAAAACATAACTTTTATTAGTAAAAAGATTTACAATTTTTTATTTTAATTATAAATACTCATAAACAATACCTAATTTATATATATATATATAACAATGGTTTTTTTATTTTCAACATCAAATTAAACTTCTAATAGAATTATTTTTTAATTGTCATAAAAAAATTATATAAAAATATACATTTAAGCTCATTAAAACAGACATAAAATTCATCGAGTTCATTTTATTTATCTCGAAATAATATTATATGTTCCTCTTGTTCATGTTTTTATTTCTATTTGATTTTATATAACATTTATGATTATAGATTATTCTAGTAATGTGCACCACTTATCCAACCTTGTTATGCTACTTAGTGGATTTTTAGTGGTGTTACTATCAACCCTTAAGGGTTTGATATGATAGGTCTTGTATGTCAATGATGTATTAATTCCATTGTATAAATAAAATGTTTTTATTTGTTTCTTTTATCAACATATTATTTATTTACTGTGTTTATATAATAAATAGAATAAAAATATTTAATAAAAATTCATATAAAAACTAGGGGTGTAACATATCTATATAATACAATCATTGAATCTGTTTTACAATGATTTATATAGAAATTTTGGGAAATGGAAAATTAAATGTTTTTCTATGGTTTTAATATAAAAATTATTCCAATATTTACCATACCTTGTATTCCTTATAGATGAAAAATTTCAGATTATTGTGAAGAGACATTATATAGAACATATCAGTGGGATGATAATGATTCATTCTAGCTCACACCCTAAGAACCCCTTAAGCTATTCATTGGACATTGTTTTCCTTTTGATAAAGTGAATGTAAAGGTGGAACATTGAAGTGGTGAGGTTTCTAATAGTATTATATAGGAATCTAGTGGTGAGATGTTGTATTTTTTCCCATGCTATCACATAGAGAAGTCATTTTTTATATTAGTAGTCCATTGATGTTTGAATGTTCATGGGATGTTTTGACTTCTTTTGAGTTTTATCATTTTCAAAGTATTCTTTTACTTATAGAATATTATTATATCATCCATTAATTATCTCAAATATATATTTATATATATATATGTATATATATATGTTCCATTTCATGGATTCATTTTGGGAAAAATAATTCCCTCTAGTTGTCGTTTGGGGTTTATTCTCTAGACTATGGGGACTAGAAAAGCACATTGGATATGTGTCAATTTAGATCAGGTGGTAGTTTGAGAGGGTATCTGGGCCAGGTAAGTCTCACTAAGTATAAAAAAATATCATGATATTTTGGTGAAGTACATAGTAATTTGGATGTTGGTGTGGTTACTTAGTGGTAAACCCTATAATAGTAATTTCATAAGACACATACTGAATCCTAGAAATTCCATTGGTGATTTATGATGTGGGTGGTTTCACAGGCATGAAACAAGCTGGTGGTGACACATTCATTAACCCGGCCTAGTGACGCAGGAACGATGATGTAGGGTTGACACCGTACTATTCCTTTGGGCCATGTATTTGGACTACATATCCTTGGGAATACTCTCTATGTAATGGATCTCTATCAACCTATAAAGAATGTGGTCTTCTATTTCTTAAAAAATTCTTCATGACAATGTTTTTTTAAATATATAGTAATTTGTTTCTATGAAATTACATCAACATCTAGATACTAAAAGTGAATGTGGCTCTAGAATAGATGTACCTTTGGGTAATATCCTTGAAAGGGAATGTTGGGTATTAACTCAAACGATACCCAATGTAAGAAATAGATTCATTTCTTTGGACATGGTTTGACACTCCCTGTAGATATTTCTTGTAACATTCAAAAACTCTTTAGTAACCATTATAATGTACTTTAATAATTTTCCTTATATTAGAAAAAAATCAGAAATTGACATCTATAACATATATTGAAACAAAGTGACTAAAAAAATAGGATATAAATTTCAACCATAAGTTATCATTCTATGTTTATACTATCCATTTTTATTATTTTTAGTTTGTGTATTTCGATCCACATTTTTATTTAAATATTTTATATAATTGAGGAAATATTATATATTTCCTCAAAAATAAATTTGATATTAAATGTGAGGATTACCCTAAGGATATTTCTATAATAGTAGATGCGGGAGTGGATTACTTTATTTATTTAGTGGATCAACATACTGAAGTTGGGAATAATAACTTTAATCATGTGAAACACCCTCCTTATATTAAGAAAGATATTTTTTTGGTTTAGTCTTTTATAAGACAATGAACTCCTACTGTCAATTGATATTATTATCCAATAATTGGGGACCTAGGTATTTAATAAATTTATAATATGTTATCTTTTATCCAATTAATTAAATAAGTAAAAAACTATCTATTCATTTACCAAATAGAGGTGGATGAAAATGAGCTATGGCAACTGATCAAGAATAGAAATACCAAGAGGTAAATTCTATACATGTAACGGTAATGAGTCAACAAAATATTTTCAAGTAAATAATTACCTTGAACACTCCATAATAAAATATACAGGGAGTTTTTCATACGAAAACAATAAGAGGAAAAAACTATTGGGGCATATAAGGTAATTTGGACAAGGATTTCACTTTACTCTATCTCCTTTTCATTGACAATGATCGAATTGTGGACCAATTCATTAGTGGATTAAATATTAATCTTGGAAAATATTTGTTGATTTTAGACTATAATAGTAATGAATATATTATATTATGTTCCGTTAAGGTTGAGATGGTTATTACAGACTCTTCTCGGTCTCATGGGGACAAAGATAAAAAAAATGGGAAATAGGGTTTAATTTGGTTGGATTAATGGATAATTCCCTTATATGAAATAAAACTAGTCTTTCCATATTCCAAAATTTATAGGAAATCCCATCATAGAAACTACCTCAATGAATCCTAGATATTAATCATGTGTGGATAAGAGGGGAATATATATAATAAATTCTTGGTGTTATAGAATAAAAACATTAATGTGAGGGAATAAAATGTGTTTTCAATCAACACAACCCATGTATTCCAATTCATCATTTGCATGGATCATTGATATTATACAATATAATTATTTAAAAAGGATTTTTCTTAGATATTCAATGATATAAACCATTATGGATTTGAGAGAATGGAAGAAAATATGTTATCAATACAATAAGGTGGATCCCAATAATAACATGATGATAGGTATGATAGTTATTCAATAAAGAATATAGGACATTCAATTTTTTTTTGTTCTACAAATAATTTATTATCACTAATGTTTTGTATATAAATTGAAATAGTACCTCTAAACATGGTGGCTGAGCTATCTCTGTGGACTAAAATAGGGATTTTTTTTTCTAAATTATATATATCCTCCACATTCAATGGTTTCGGACTGAACCTATTGGTATATATATTAAAAATTATTTTATTAGAATTTGATTATATATTATGAACATATTATACATCGTTATATGAATATAATATTATCTACTGGGGGAGGGAGATCACTTTTCACATCCATAATAATTATTTAATTATGTACATGTTTATTGAGGAGAATAAATCACCTTTTTAATCCACATGTAATTCGTGGATATTGTTACATTATAAGTAATCATAACTAGATCAATGGATTGAGAAAGAGGAGAGAACCATACTTGAAGAAATTCATATTATAATAGACTATACTAATATATTTGCATAAGGTATTTCTAGTTATCCTCCTGATCGATAGGTTCATTTCTCAGTTGAAATTATACCTGAACCTCTACCCATATCTAGAATTCCCTACAAATGGAGACTATTGAGTAAGAATAATTTAATATGTAGTTAAAATATTTTATGGAAAATGGGTTTATATTAATGAGTGCTTCACCAAGGGTATTGTGGATAATCTTTATCAAGAATAATGAAGGGTAAATTCCCGTCTACAATGATTACTACTAACTCAAAAAATATCAATATTGAACAAGTATCCTCTACCACATCTGAATGATTTTTTTGATTAGATTTATTCTGAACAAAAATTATATAAATTTGAGGTTAGTATAGGATATAGATGATTAATAGAGTAGAATGAATAAAATACCTATATTTCCTATAGAACAAGGTCCAGATAGTATGAGTTCATAGTGACGCCCTTCTTACTCAATAATTCTACAATAATCATCATGGACATAATAAATAGCATATTTAGATATGGAATTGAAAATTTTGTTGTAGTCTTTATACATGATATTATAAAATTCTATAAAAGTAATATGTTTCATAGGAAGAATTTTAATATTTTGCTAATTATTTTAAACATGAGAATCTATATGAAAAGTTAAGTAAATGTGATTTCTAGATAATGGAATTATTAATATTGGGAAAATTTATCACCAAAAAAGTGATATTGATGGATTATCCAAAGAAAAATAAAAATAAGTAGTAGACAAATCCAATACATTTAAAAAAGGATCCATAGTTTCCTTAATCAATATGGGTATTGTTAGTGATTTCGGGGAAATTTATGATTATTTTAAAATGTACTATCCAAGATGACTCCAAAGAGATTGATGTTTTTCTACACTGATTAATGTCAAATAAGCATCAAGGAAATAAACATGAAGATTATAATTACACTAGTACTAACTATACCCTCATGTGCGGAACATTTTGTGGTATATGAGGACACATACAATAAGGTATTATTATATATTTTGATGAAAATTTAAAATGTGATATCCAATTCCTCATGGATGTTTAATGATCAAGAAAAAACTTACCCAACACATGATATAGAGTTTTCTCTAGTGATATTTACATTGATTATTTTGTGAAATTATATATATGAATATTACTAGAAAATATATATGAATAAAAATTGAAAAATATATATATTCACAAATAATGAGCATAATATGTGACAATGATGATGGTTAGTGAATATCAGGTTTTACAGCTCTTCTATCCAATACCATCTAAAAAAAGAAAAATCGTTTATAAAATGATGTAATTAAAAAACACCATGAAACAATATTCTTTATAAGAATATATAAGGCTTCCATTCTTATATTTAAATGTTATTGAAGGAGTTATTTGATTTGGAAGTGTTCTACGTGTAATATAAAATCCTAAGATAAAAATGATAAATTGAATGATGCACATAAATCAACCATCTCCATCTACCCAAGGATCATGAAAACGTATCATTTTTTATGAGAGACTTTTTTTGGGATAATATGATGATGGAGACCATGTAATATATATTAATGTTAATATTAAGTCATTATGTGAAGGTTTAATGACACTAATCTAAGTTGAGGATGTCACCATTACCCATACACAGATGGAAATTAGAGAACACAACTATAGATTTATTCAACAGTTCTCTATAAACATCCAAATTGTAACACGCTAAGAATTTACAAATAGATTAAATTTTGAATGCATGAAACACTAAGTCCCTAAAAATCCACACATTTTATAATCTTTCCATTAAACACAACTTTGACTCTTCTATGTTTTGAATTTCAAAAAATGGCCATCTAGAGTTGTGATCAGAATGTCATTTGGAGTCACATAGAACAAACTTGAGTTTTTGGTGAATATTAACATACCCCAATGAATTGTAATATTAATAGTAATATTCCGCTTATGAATTGTAAAAAATAATATTATTTTATTTTATTCAAGTAATAAGATGATGGTATCTTAAATAATTTTTCAATTTATATAAAACTAATTATACCTTTAACATTGTTATTTTTCAAAATAAATATGATTTTATTATAAATTAAATTATTAATATTTATGAAATTATTTTTTAAAAATGGTTTTAGTTTTTTAATTCTACACTTTGAAAAATGGAAGGGGTACATTTTCGGGATTTTTCTAAAATTCATGAATTTTTATGAATAGTGAAATATGATAAAACACTGTATATTCAAATAATCAGATAATAAACTATTTATGACATCATATGTGATGCAAGGCCACATGGTTCTAACTCACATGAACTATTTACTATTATGGGTAACATGAAACAACACTATCGGTTATATTGATTGAAATAATAAAATAATGAATTCAATATTAAAAATTTACCCCCCTCCTCCTCTATAAACCCCCCCCCCCTCGCTGCCTCCTCTCTTCACTCCTCTAATCTTTTATGATCCTCAAATCTCGGCCCAATTACCTTTACATAGTCACTACCAACATCCTAGAGCTTCTGGTCTCACCATAAGGCCCAAACCAACGGCCTTAAGAAGGATCTGAAGGAGAAGCGATCAAGAGGTAAACATCCTCTTTTGTGTTCTTTCTTTTCATTAATTTTATGTTATTAGTTTTTAAGTTCATTTGTCTTATGTTTGGATATGTCATTACCTATACCCATTACTTCACATATTATGTAATAGTTATGACATACACCCTTTCTCTCATAAAACTATTTTATGAAATTTTTATTTCCGTCGTTAGGCTGCTAAATTTTCGTGAGAGATTTCTCGATTTTTCTTCTATTTTGAGTTCCTTTCATTTATAATTATTTCCTCATATAACCTCATCCAAATTCAATGAAAATTATTTTACCTTAAATGATCTATAATTATATTATTCTTACATAATATTTCATCATCATCTCTCTTTCCCCTCCTCTTATACTAAAAATTAAAACATCGTCTGAGATGTGAAAATTTTTCACATTCAAGGTTGACAGGTTCTCATTTTTCATTACCATGTTCAATTATTCTCATGAAACCGTTTTTATGGTTGAAAAAGATTATAATACATGTATTTAATATCATTAATGTATTGTAATCCTTATACACTCTTAATATATAATATTAATACAAAACAAGTTCATTATGAACAAAACCACCAAGTTAATCCAAACGTTTGTAATTAACTTTTAACTAATGAATCATCATCATGGTATATATATAAAAAATAATTATAAGATCATTTATATATCTTAAATTTCATTAATAAGATATATTAACAATTCTGGATTTTTATCCACATTTCATGAAAACTTCCATTCATGATTAGAATTAAACAGATCAAGAAAACCATTGGAGAAAATGCTTCGAAAACAATAAAATTGAATACCTTAAAACCCATCAATAAGTCCCTGAATGATCCTAATAAAATTATAACATATCAATTACATGTTTATGAGGTTATAGAATTAATATTTAATGATTCTAAATTTTATTATTCAGGTATTTAAGAACAGTCATGGTACCTTTGAGCATAAGGTAAGGGATATCTTAACTCAATTCCCACTCGTTGAGTTAAACATCAATGTCATTAGTTTTGTATTTTACCAGAATATATGGGAATGACCTATGGTTGTTTTAATCTTTTTATTCACATTTATTTTGTGGGTTTATTTTTTTCACACATAAATATTTCATTGAATTTTCAACAATATAATGATACATTCTTGGATAGGGTTTCTTCATCCCACTTCTATCTTTGTGAGATATTTTGTATTCACAACTATTACTTGTGTATGGTGTGTGTATAATTCCCATTGATTTTTCGTTCCATGAATATCTTTATTTTAATTTTATATAATATATCTTTTGAATATTATTAATTTTGGGGCATTTGATTCGATTGACTACATAGTGGTAAGGGTTTTTCCCACCAATCATCTATTTTCATTCGGGTTACTTTTAGTGTCTAATTTCCAAAATGAATCTCTTTTGTATAATTATGTACTACTCATTAATTTTGTATGATTTTTCAATATATTTTCACTAACAATAATACTTACTTATTTTATGGATAATTACATATTTTAAAAGGAACATTCAAAATTTGTTCTGAATTACAAACCAGATTCCAGGGATATTTTCATATTATATCCAATTTTAAAGTATAAAACATAATATGATTAAGCCAACTTTATTTTTATAAAAACACTCATTTTATATAGAAAATGATCTTGTATCATTTCTGGATTTATGGGAACAAATTTTATTTTCAAATAAAAAATTATCTTTAACACTTTCTTTAAAATGATGAAAAATACTTTACTTATAAAAAATCCTAATAACTCTTTATACATGATTTCGCTTTAGTGGGACATAATTTATGCCTAATATATTATTTAAATTTCGTAGTACTTTATTTTATGGTATATTATTGTTTAAATAATTATTTCATGGAAAATATAAATTATTTTCTAGAAGGACTCTTTTTTCAAAAGTAAAAAGTATTTTTATCATCTCTTATTAACATTGATGAGATATATTCCTTGTTCACCACTTATTTATTTTTCACGGTGTATGTACATCCCTTTGTTATATCATATCAAAAGTATCATAATTATCATGATATTCTAAGGGATTATGATTTGAATGTTTCATGGTTGCATGGGACACATTGGAATGATTAAGTATTATTTCCCAATGAATTTTTAGAGGGTATAAATTTAAACTATATTCATCTATGTAAAAATACATTGTTGAATATTGTACTTCATTGAGGTTTATCTCTTATTATATAATCAAAATGTTTTTTTGAATAGTTTCATATTAGTTTGATAACTTTTGAATTAAGAATTTAATTATTCAAAGTGGTGTGGGACACATTGAATAAATGTCATTTAATTATTTAAAGTGGTATGTGACACTTTGAATAAAATACAGAATTTAATTATTCAATGTGGTATAGGACACTTTGAATAAATTATATAATATACATATGAGTAATGAATTGGACGGAATAATAGTCGGGTGGGGCCCTCTATATGCCCGGTGAATCAGTAGGTATCATGATATGAACTATGGTCTTGACAGAAGGCGTTGACATAATAATTATTAGTGGTTTTGGCCAAAAACTTAATCAATTTTAGACGTATTGGTCGATGCACTGATGGTATGATATAGAATTTTTGGAATATGCATTTCCCTCAATATGAAACCATTATGGATAGTTCATGTTGTTATTCGACTTGTATAATACCCATGATTATGTTTTATTATGGAATTACTTATTCTTCTATTATTCCTTATATTGCGTTCAAGTTTATTTTTAAAAACCATGGGAACTAGATTTAGGAAACACAGATTTTGGAAAAAAATCCCTAAGATAATCTTTGAGGATAAAAAAACAAAAAAATACTAGAATTTTGGTAAGGAATATATTAAAAGGATCATTTAGAAAATACATCCCTATCTCCATACAAACAAGTAGAGGTGGCTCTGAAACAAAAGTACCTAGGAGTGAAAACTATGATAATGAGTTTTGGGCTTTACCTGGGGTATACTGGTACATGACAATAGGCCTTTCTACACATTTGGATTGACACTCATGGGGTATATTCTTAGGATAATTCACATTTTATTTACCCACCATTATTAATGATCTATTCCCCCAATGTAACCAACGAATATGGTTCTAGTATTTACGATGAATATATTTATGCTATGTGTTATACCATATTTAGAGTCCTAGAGACTTCATAATGTTTACAGCTAATATATAATGTTGAATTTATTAGAAATGGTGCCTAGTAGATGAAATTATAATTTCACCAATGCATGTGATGCGAAGAGTAAGTAGGATCATATCTCTAATGGTCTTAAAACATATTTTCAAAGGAAGATTGTCTGTATAGTATCCTAATAAAATAATGAAATAATATCACTTTTTAACAAGGTGTGTGAAGAATTCTTTGAGTCCTATGGCTTTAAAGTGAATAAAAAGAATAAGAGGATGGAAATGATATATGTGGATAGAGGGAAGTAGAAAAGTAAGTGTTTTCCCACATCTTATTAATGTGGAATGAATCACCATGGTAAATTCAAGAAGGGAAATGGTGTTTGGTATAAGTGTGGAGAAAAAAGACACCAATTTCATTATTTTGAGGGTAATAAAATGGAGTCCAGTGGACAATGCAACAACTACAATGATATGTGACACAATGCGAATCACTGTCCCAATCATCAATGGAATATACCCCAAATGATGATTTTGAATAATGATCATGTTATGATGCTACTCCAGATGAAGTAGAATGATTAATATTCCTTATCATGAATCTGGTCATTGGAATATACTATCATTATTGCACTTATTGTAAGAATTATGATATTTATAAGGATTGTACTGTAGTAAAATTTCATTATGTATTTTTGGTCATATGGTGAATCGTACAAAAGAAAATTGATTCAGTAAAAATTTAATCTTTTTGTAAAACACGCGATTAAGGGAAATACCACCGTTAATATATATATCTCATGATGTGATAATGATGAAGAAATGATTGATTTGTATGAGTAATGACTACCACGGAAATGGTTATTGAATTTTCAATAATTTTTCAATGATATCCTCAATAGAGTTTACAACTCTTTTGGATTTATTGAATATATCAAATAACATGTATCATAAATATAGAATATAGAGGAATGCACATTTCTGATATGGTTTTTATGGTAATTCACGTTATTACCATATTTCAAGAGGATAAATTAAGATGTTATTCGCATGCTTGGAATGTAAATTTTAGAGATGCTTCTTGTTGATTAAGGGTTAATGATAAGTTCATCATGGAAATTTAAAGACCTTCATTATAATGTGGTAAATCATTATATTTTGAAATTTTTAACAATTTAATGAATGGTTTAATTTGATCATTGTATGGGGTTTTTAGAGTTTAATGACACTTCATGATGGTTTGATTATTCTTCCATGACAATGTAGTCAAATTAGAATTAATTATTTTTTATTTATTTATGCATTTCCCCTTCTTTTTAATAAGAGGATATTTTAACCGTATTCTTGATGTTGGTTTCCCACAATGAAATTTTCACGTATCAACCATTAACTTTTGATGTACAATTCCCAATTTCAAAGATCAAATATTTGTATGGATGGAATAATGTAACCCCCAAAGAATTTAAAAATAGATTTAACTTAGAATTCATGAAACATTGAGTCCCTACAAAACAACACATTTTAGAATCATGTCATTAAACAAAACTTTTCTTCTTCTATGTTTTGATTTTTGAAAAACGGACATCTATAGTTGTGATCAGTAATTCATTTAGAGTTTGATAAAATAATCATTATTTTTAGTGAATTGTAACATAATTCTATGAATAGTAATATGAACCTTATGAATAGTAACAAATATTATTATTTTATTTTCTTAAGTTTTTAATATGGTAAGATATTAATTAATTTTTTAAGGTCATATAAAACTAATTATACCTTTAAAATTTTTATTTTTTGAATTAACTATGATTTAATTTAAAAATTAAATTAATAACATGTAGATTTATTTTTTGAAAAAAACGGATTTCATTTTTTAATTCTACATGTCGAAATATGGTTGGGGTGAATTTTTTGTATTTTTTTGATATTCATGATTTTTTTGAATAGTGAAATACGATAAATTACTGCATATTCTAATTATTAGTTAAATACAATATTTATGAAATTATAAGTGATTTAAGGACAATTGGTTCAAAATAACATTAACTTATTACTATTAGGGGTCACATGAAACAGGACTATTGGTTTTAGTGTTGGAAATAATAAAATGATGAATAAAATATTCAAAATTTACCCCTCTTCTCCACTATAACCCCCCCCCCCCTCACTCCATTTTCTCTTCACTCTTAAAAGCCTTGAAGCTCCTCAATACTCTGAAAAATTACCCTTACCTAGTCACTACCCATGACCAAGAGCTTCTGGTCTCACCAAAAAGCCAAAAATAGAGGCTTTGATAAGGATCTCAAGGAGAAGAGATCAAGAGGTAAACATCCTCTTTTGTGTTATTTCTTTTCTTTCATTTTATGTTATTATTTTTTAATTTCCTTTGGGTTAGGTTGGGTTATTTAATTACATATTCCCCTTACATACCATGTCATATAATAGTGATGAGATACCCCATTTATCTCATCAAACTATTTTATGATGTTTTAAGTGACGTCGTTAACCTGCCGAATTTTCATGAGAGATTTCTCAATTTTTCTTCTATTTTGAGTTCATTTCTTTTATACATATTTCATCATATACCCTCAACCAAATTCTATGATAATTCTAGTAACCTATATATTCTAGAATTATATTATTCTCATGTAGTAGTTAATCATCATATGTTTCCCCTCCTCGTATACTAAAAATGAAAACACCGTCTGAGATGTGTTAATTTATCACATTCAAGGATAGCGGGTTCTCAATATTCATTACCATGTTCAATTATGGTCATGAAACCATTTTTATGGTAGAACTAGATCAGAATATATTAATTTGATCTCATCAATGTTATAAATTCCTTATGTATTCATAATATAAAATAATAATACAAAACAAGTTCATTATAAACAAAACCATCATGTTATTAAAAAAATTAGTAATTAACTTTTAACTAATGAATCATCATCATGTTATATAACCCAAAATAATTATAAAATAATTTATACCATTATAATTTAATTAATAAGTTATATTAAAAATTCTGGTGGTTTATCCACATTTCAAATGAACTTCCATTCATGAATACATGTAAACAGATCATGAAAACCGAGGTAGAAAATGCTTCCAAAACAATAAAATTGAATCCCTTAAAACCCATAAAATAGGTCATGAATCATCCAAATAAGGATATACAATATAAATTAAATGTTTATGAGGTTCTTTAATTTTTAGTTAAATAAGCTATATTTTATTATTCATTTCATTTAGAACAATCAAGAACACCTTCGAGCTTAAGGTAACAGATATCTTAACTCAATTTCCATTCGTTGAGTTAAACATCAACGTAATTGGTTTTGTATATTACCAAAATATGTGTGAATGAACTATGACTATTTTATTATGTATATAGACTATTATTCTGGGGGTTTATGTTTGTAACACATAATTATGTCATTGATTTTCCCTCAATCTAATGCTACATTCTTGGTAAGGGTTTCTTCATCACACTTTCATCTTTGTGAGTCATTCTTTATTCACTAATATTACATGTATATGGTGATGTTCACTGAAAATTGATACTTTAAACTGTTAATATCTTTATGTTTATGGTATCCAATATATCAATTTAATATTATTAATTTTCGGTCATTTTAATAGATTTATTATAAAATGGTACGGGGTTTTCCACCCGATCCTCCATTTTCATTCGGGTTACTTTTATTGTCTAATTACCTCAATGAAAGTCTTGTGTATTATTATGTACTCCTCATTAATTCTGTGTGAGTGTTATATATATGTCCACTAACCATAATCCTTCCTCATATTTTGGGTATTTAAATTTTTTAAATGGAACATTCCAAATTGTTTTTGAAATACAAACCCTCTTCAAGGGGTATTTTCAAATTCATACTCGTTTTCAAGTGTACACAAAAATATTCATTAATCCACCATTAGATTTATAAAAACACTAATTTTTTCATGAAAATGATTTTAGATCATTTCTGGATTTATGAAAAAAAAAATTTCTTTTCTAATTTAAAATTCTCTTTAATACTTTCTTTAAAATGCTCTAAAATAGTTTATTTATAAAGATTCGTAAGAACTCATTTTACATGATTTTACTTCAGTGGGACATAATTCATGCCTACTATATAATTTCAATGTCCTAGTATTTTATTTTATGGTATATTAATGTTTAATATAATATTTCATGGAAAATATTAATTATTTTCCAAGATGACTCTTCTTTCAAAAGTAAAAAGTGTTTATCTCATCTCTCATTAACTTTTATGAGATATATGCCTTCATCGTTACTTATTTCGTTCTTGTGGTGTATGTACTACCCTTTGGTATATAATATCAAGAGTCTCCTTATTCTAATGATATTCTAAGGGATTATGATTTGAATGTTTCAGGGTGTTATGGTACACTTTGTAATTATTAAGGACTCTTTCCCAAAGAATCTATCAAGGGTCTCATTTAAAAATATATTTGTCTATGTAAAAATACCTTGTTGAATCATGTACTTGTTATAGATTTATCTCTTATGAAATAACCCATCATGTTTTATTAATTTTTTTTCGAATATTTTGATAACATGTGAATTATGAATTTAATTATTCAATGTGGTATGGGACACATTGAATAAGTGACATTAAAATTTTCAAATTGGAATGAGACACTTTGAATAAAAGACACAATTTAATTATTCAATGTGGTAAGGGACACTTTGAATAACAGACTTACAATACATATGAGGAATGCATTATAATTATTAAGTGTCGGGTGGGGCCCACTATAGCCCCTCAGTGCATCAACTGGTCTCATGAGAAAAACTATGGTCTTGGCAGAAGGCCTTGAAAAATTAAATATATGTGGTTTTGGCTGAGGGCTTAATCATTTTTAAACATCTTGGCTGAGACCCTGACAGTTTTTTATAAAATGTCTAGAATATAGATTTCCTTCAATATGAAACTAGTATGGATAGTTCATGTGGTTATTAGACTAGTAGAATTCACATGATTATTTTTTATTATGGAATTATTTATTCTACTCTTATTCCTGTCATATTATTATAATGTTTATTTTTAATGGCATGTATTTTTGTTATTACACATGCCTAATGCTTCTGTTTATGTTATCTTCTATTGTATTGATTAACCCTTACTAAGTATTTGAGCTCACCCCATTTATTTGTTTTTCCTTCCCCAGGTTAAGAAGAAGATATCATTATTTATTTTTCAAGGATGCAGATTATTAGCTTTTTTAATTTATCATATTGTATTTCCTTTTAAAATGTAAAATGGGATTCATGTATGTATCTAGTTTCTTCAAGACTACTAAACCGATCGGTCCATTTGGATTTGATTCCATGTAAACCGGCGAATGTAATAAAATAAAGCACTTGTTCCATGAAACTGGGGTTAGGTCCTTCCACCAATGGAATAATGTTATATAGGTTATTTTAGATAATTATAGACTTAATTTTCATTTAATTTTGATTCAAAATGTCATCCCAATAAGTCAAAATTCAATGATATATATCATATATGGGGTGTGGATTCATGGAACAAAACTATATATTGTCTTCAATTTAGATATTGTATTTACCTCTATGTTTTGGAAAATTATCCATCAATCATGGAAAACTATGATGAAATTTAGTAATACTTGTCAAGACCAAACTGAATAAAATATCTATAAGAATATTAATACACTTAATGACATGATGATATCATAACTAATGGAAATAAAATAATAATGGGATTACTATATTACTCTAGTTTTTTCCCCATAATATAATTTATTTTACTCACGAACCCAAATAGCTCTATAAAAATCCCCTTATGGGAAGAGACATATATCACCTGTGTGTTGGGATGAAGATGATGAAAAAAAGCCGATGAAACCATATATGCTTTTGGGGAGAATGGTAGAAAAGGGGAAAATGGTATAGAAAAAAATTATGGGAGTTCAGATTTTTCAAAAGTTCTATGTTGATCACCATAAGAGTGAAATAATTTTTTATGTTTTAGATAAAGTGTTCCTTCATATATATATATATATATAAGTGTATTTATATTTTAGATGAAAAATCTAAGTCCCTTGTATGTCGACCCCATTAATATTCAGGATATTATCATATATTTGGATCATCAATTAGAAGCCCCACCATTATTTCCTCACGTACAATACTTGTTCCTTGTATCTATCTTGGAAAATACACAGTAGATCCTCCACATATACCAAATTTAGTGGTGCCACATCTAAAAAATGTTCTCTCTTCTGAGTTTCTTATAGTGAATATATGGGATAGAATATAAAAATATCTACTCCACATGATCACTAACCTAGGGAATGAACTATGGAAGAAAATGTAACCACCTGAGATTTTATGACATTGTTTTTCAAATAAATTTAATTTCACTGATAGATTTTCATACATTGGAAAACATGGTTTAACAAATCGTAATATAGTATATTGTTAATTACTATCTAACATTATAGAGGGGATGAATATGAATAAATAAATTATAATATTTATAGTTTTAAACATTAGTAAATGAATTTATTTGTCCCCAATTGATTATAAATTAAAATAAAAATATTTGAAACTAAAATAAATGTTTTTCTAAAAAACCACTTTAATGTATGATTTTTTTATCATAATAAATTAAATTAATAACTATTTTTTTAATATTTTGATAAATTATTGATTTTATATAATTCAATAATTTTATTTAACAGGCTTATATTTTTTCAAGGCATGGTAAAATCAAGTCCAGTTTTATGCTTAAAATTTCAGTCTTTCAAAAATATTTTTCCTCGCATTTTCACACTTATATTAAAATTAAATTTTTTATATTAAAAATATTATTTTGATAAAAAAATAATATATTATATTCACTTTTAACTTTTATCTTCAATTTTAATTATTTATAATTATTGAAGAAGATTAATTTTTTGATAAATATTGAAAATACTAATATTTAATTAAAACATCATTTTTTAAAGAAATTACATATATTTATTTTATTATAAAATTTCAAAATGTAAAATTAAAAAAAATAAATTATTATAAATAAAATTTATTACATTAAATTATATAAAATTTTTAATTTCAAAACAAAATCATTTTTTACTTATGTAAAACGATTCTTCGGAAAAAAAAATATTCATCACATCTACGGATTCCATTTTAAAAATTTTTTTACGAATTATGTGAATTTACTTTTATAAAATGCATACCATATTTTAAATTTTGAAAATTATTATAATATTATATCTTCATCTTAGTTTTGGTTCATAATGAACATTAAAATAGTAAAAACTAACAATCGTTGTTAGGGTTTATTATGGTTTACCAGTGTTGATAAATGAAAAGATAAAGATATTTTTTAAATATAATTTGGTCTAAACCCAATTTTATAGAAATATTTATAAATCACCATACCTCATAACATAATATATGTTCATTTGGAATAATTTTTCTTGGGAATGTTGTTATCATTTTTTATTACTTTTGAAAGTTTTCATGTGGTTTTCTTGTGGGTCCACTCCCCCACATATAAATGGACATGTCCCCTCCTCCCCTATAAAAACATAATGAGGCTTTAGTTTCATACATTAAATTCCATAAACGTTTGACCATATCCATCCTCATGGTAAAGGGTCCCTATATTAATCAAAAATTCATCTGATGAATGATTCATGTGTAAACATAAAGACTTTATCCAAAGAAGAGGAATATTTCTTGATCATGGAATTTTTATTTATTTATTCATCCAAAGAATTAAAATATTATTAAATCATGGTTATATAATAAACTTATTATATCCCATATACGGAGTTTTTATAAATTTAATTTAATAATATATACCCACCTTATCATCGATCAAATGTTAAATGAGACTGGTGATCATCTGTATAGTGGACAACCACCTCACGAAGAGATATAAATAATTTTACATCACCATGTCTAAAAGATTAATATAATATTTGAGATAATATATATAATGTATATATGTATTATTTATGAAATAATTAATCTTATTGTATAATTATCTCACACCTACCTTCTTACCATCAAACCCGTTAAAAATGATAATGCTTCTTGTGCGTACATGTGGAATACATCCACACTACAACAAAAGAGTCCTTAAACAGTGCTAGAATAAGCCTGTATCAGCTTTAAAATGTATTGAAATTCAGAGTGTAGTTAAAATCCTGAATCTTTTATCATTACTAAAAATTAACTATTAAAGGGAACTTTTCAAATCTATTTTCTAAGCACAATTAAAGGGCACCTTTAAGTGCATTTTTTAGTACCAATAAAGGAAACACTATTTAAGGGGGGTAATATTATATTTTTTGGATGTCCATAGGCACATACCCTTTTCTGTATGCTTCCATGACACCATTAAAAGTGCACTTGCCATCTTAATACGTGCTTTTCACCCCATAACCCATTTTCTAGCTCTTTGAAAATATCAAACATCCTACGCACACTTATAGATTTGAACACCACGCCTCTCCTTCAATGATGAAAATACATTACCAATACACCATGATGTTTTTTGGTTATTTTACAGAAATATATGTTTATATATATATATACTTATATATATATTCATTCATTTATATAGTTTTTTAAATTAAATTTATAAAATATATTTGGGTTTGAGATATATATTACTACATTTATATAAATATATTTTATATTATATTAACCTAAATATACTATAATATAATATAAATTTATATCTGTTTATTAATACACATATATATTTATATATAAGCATCTTAAATATATATTTATAATTCATATAATTCATATATATTTTATTAAATACATTTTAAAAATATTTATTTATTTACATACATTAGAATATACCTTTTGAGTAAATACGAAAATATATGTATTTATATTGGTGATTTAATATATGTAAACATAAGAAAACAAGCTTATATATAATTATAAATAAAATTACATTGTGAAAATGATAAAATTTCGCTAAAATAACATCAATATTAATGTATTATATGATAAAAAATTTATGCTCTTGTAAAAAAAGTCAATAAGTCATTATTAAGTGATGTTGAATATCCATATAACGTAAAACAAATTAGGGTACCATGATTAAAAACCTAGTTTTGGATTCCTTGTTCTTCTTTTATATCCTTGAAAAATGTTATAGATGTTTAGTTGTGTAACCGATGGTGTAAATATCACCTCAACATTTGATTTGATATATGGTATAAACGAAAAAGACACCTACCTAAAATGTTATGGTTGTTTGAATTTTGAGTTATAGTTTCAACTTATTTTGGATATTTTACTAATTTTATTTAATTTTTTATCTTAAAATTGATATTAAATGCCTATTTCAGGGTAATAATAAGAAAATTATTCATTACAAATACTTTTCTAAATATTTTATATTCCATTTTCAAAAAATATATTATATATTAATTTTAATGGAATATTTAACTTATATAAGACATATTTTATAAAATATATTTTATATTCATTTCTATATAAATATATTTATATGTTAATATATTATTTTCAACTAAAAAAAATATATAATTTAGATTATACCCCTTATTTTTGCTTATAAAACCCACTGATAAAGGGGGTTCTTTATCAACCCTTCTAAAAGAGAACTAATAAAATTCATTATTCAACATTTCTTTTTTACAAGAACTGATAATGGGTACGACTTTATCAGTTCTTGTTAAATAAAACTCATAATGGATCCCCATTACCATATATTTTTTTGCGCAAACAATTTGTTATTTAATAGTGCTTTTAGCTAGTGTTGTTAAATTTTTAACACTGGATAAAGTATTTTTTTTGTAGTGCCTCCATGAAGCTATGTTATATGGTTATCATTTTATTTTAATATAAATGCTATTAATAATAAATTAAATGAATATATCTAATATAAATGAAATAAAAATGTTTCTGTAAATATGATGTATTTATTAACTTTTTCCTAGGAATCAAATTATTGAAAAAACATTCATGTGCATGTATGACTGACCTTCTCTACGAACAGTGTGATTTATTTTTATATTTATACAATTAAAGATGCCTCCCAATATGAATATATTTAATTTATATCAAATTTATTTCATGATTTAAATTATGGAGATAATATAACTATCGTTGATATATAAGTATAAAAACTGCATATCCAAAACATAAATGAAAAATGATACAGTTATCACCTAGAGCATCATTTTTAATATAGAATTAATATGAAACTAGTTGTAAAAGGTTATAAATGATTTATATATGTTTTGATATATATGATTATGGTTCTATCATATATTTATACTAAACTAATTAATTTTATATAGGATCTTCAAACATATATGAATAACGATGAGTTATGGTGTTAGGTATTTTCATCTCACTATTATATTTTTGGGACACATTCATTATACTTGAATTGTTTATTTTTTCTGTCGTATATAATAACCATGAATGTATTTTATGGGTTGTTTCATGAAAATAATGATATATTTATATTAATATATGTTTTTTTCTTTATTAGATATTATGATTCAAATGGTATCTGTAATGACCCGTAAAATTCAAGGAAAATATTTTTCTTAATTTTCTTTGAGATTTTACAAGAGCGTAGTTTCTGACAGCACTTGATTCGGATTCCTGGTGTGCCCGGAATCAATTTCTGAAGATTAGCTCAGGTATATTCAGTGAACGAATGAGAAGGTTTTCCTAACTTTTGAACCGGTGCTCGGAATTGAAATATGAGGGCACCGATGAAACCGCATCGCCGGTAATTGCTTAAGAAGACCCTTTTTGGAGTTGTGTTTTCTCGGGAGGAGTTGTTTAAAAAAAGTGAGGGATAAAAATATAATGGTTTTACAATTATATTTTCATTTCTTGTTAGGTGGATTAAGTGTTCTGTCACACCACTTTATCCCTCTCTTATGTAGTTATAACCTATTTAAGAGAGTTAGGGGTGGGACCCACTTGTAGTTAACTACCTATGAGAGGATTAAAGGAGTTGTGGGGCCCACACGAACCCCACCCCTTCACATTTCATAAACCTCCTCTAACTCTCCCATTAAGTGGGTGATCTATTATCTTCTATAACTCACTCCAACCCCCTTTGTGACACATCCTGTCATTAATGATTCCAACTCTACTTCATTTAATTTTGACAAGATCAAGATTAATTAAGTTAAGTTAATTCAACATTTGAATTTTTTTGAAAATGCATGAGATGGGTAATAAAATAAGAAGAGGCTTATTTTATTAGGGTTTGGATGGTTGTTTGGTGAAGGGGAGGAGATAGAAGTTCATCTTCCACGTTGAAGAACATGAAGAACGGTTCTTCTCCGATGAAGAACATCGACCATTAGACTTAGAAGACTCGGCGACCCAGATTCTTCCGTCTTCATCTTCCTCCACGACAAGGGAGAAGTCGCGGACCGCGGTGATCATCACCAATGACAACGTACCTTCTTTATTCGTCATAGAAACAAGTGAGGAGACGTCGTTTCCTCCTCGGACGCACCCCGACATCCACAGAATCTACGTCCGACCCTACGACTCCGTTCTACGCGACACCTGACGTGCGACGTCAAATATCCAAGTAGGGGTTTGGTTTAATTTAATTTATGTGGATTATATCCTCAGCCTTTGTTTATTTTTTTTGATAATCATTTGAGCCACCTGTTATCTTAATAACAGGAGGAGGTCGGACCACACGAACATGGCCGACCATCCTCCCCCTTTTATCAGTTGTACTCATTGCGGCACGAGCAAAGGCGGCTCCGTGCAACGACACCGCGTGGAAACAATGAAGAACAGGCGAAGAAGCGTCGCGCTGTAACGCCGCGCCGTTGTGGCGATTCAAAGGCTCCGCAGATTGTTTAATTGACGGCAGATCAATGGGCGTTGACGGAATGGGACGCAGAGGCAGTTTTATGATTCTACAGTAAAGTGTGAGACACGAGGTGAACGTCGGTGCAATCGGATTTGAAAACAGACCACCAGAGCAACTCCAGTGGCCCACGGAAATCACCGGCGGCGTGGGACGCCAGCGCGGCGGTGGTTCCGGCGGACTCACCCTGTGCGAAATAAGCTGGTCACTAGGGTTACTGGTTGGAGGCGCTTCATGTGGTTGGAGCGTGAGAAGATTGAAGAAGAAATGGAAGATTGGAGAGATAAAAGTCTAAAGAAAATAAATTAAAATTTAAAGGAAAAAAAGGAATCCGATGAATGGGTGATGCGCACAAAATTTGAATATGGATTTTTGCGTGGATTTTGGGTGTGATATGTTGAGGGATTAATTTAAATTAAAAATAATAATAATATAATAATGTTATTATTATCTTTTGTTGGGAAAACTGTATTTTGACGGTATCTTCTTCGTGCGACCTCGGTTTCACAAACCATTAGTGGCAATGCAACCCTGACTTCGAGACGGAATTTATGAGTCCAATATTGGATATCTTTTTCTGGTTTTTTGGTTCGGGTACCCGAAACGCTCGTACTTAATAGATTTAATAATATTATTAAATCTTTGACCCGCCATAACTCATGGTTGCGACGTCTGATTGACTCGCCGTCAGCGGCGACATGACTCTGTCTTTAAAACGGTCAATTCATGTCTAATGTTGGATACTAAATTATGGTTCGTGTCTTGGGCCCATGAAACACCGAATAATAATATTATTTTTATTATTACGAGATCTTGTATCAGACATATCTCTCTCATACGATGTTGGAATGTTGAACCGTCTGCGACGTTTCGACCCTGGAATTATGAAGGATGTTTCAAGACTAATTTTGGATATTTATGTTGAGGTTGAGGCGTGGGCCCCATGAGGCCCGGTTCGCGCATGATGCGGTGAAATGCAACTTTTTCACCGGCTATCCATTTGGGACCAATGGGTAGTCCATCTCGTGTGTTTTTTCATATGGATCGCAATGATGTGACTGGTTTGGTTAACCGGTGTCATTTGAAGTACGACTGGGTTGGATCAATCATGAATCCAACCGGGCCCTCGGAGCAGGAACACTTATAACTAGAGCTCCGGATGTCCGATTGATGTGTCGTCGACTTTGTTGGATTCCTCTTGATGAGATGGAACTTTTGGCATACTTCGCCTGAGATTTGGATGCAGTTGGATAGTGGCCGGGTAGGATTGTACACGAAATCCAACTGGGCCCCTGAAACGGAAAAGCTGATAACTTTCAGACCAGACGTCCGTTTGACGAACCGTCAGTGGCGTTGGTGATCACATTGAGAAACGGTCCCTATGAGTATACCCTTTGAGAGTTTGGGGTACAGTTGAGATACGGCCGGGTTGGTTCGCACACGAAACCAACCGAGCCCCTGGGACGAAAAGGCTAATAACTCACAGACCGTGCGTCTGATTGACGCGCCGTCTATTGCGTTGAGACCCCTATGACGAGGCGGTCCTTTGAGATACTTCTTTGTGTAACTTTGAGATACTTGGAGTATCGACCTATAGCTCGTGGAGCAGACCCTCCCGGAGACGAGATTTCGGAGTACGGAGACCGTGTTACCGGCTGAGACCTGACGACTACTTGACCGAGTCGAGTTGGAGTGAGTCGACTAGCCTAGTGGACATATCACTACATTGTAGGGTGCAGACCCAAGGTGGATGGAGGACTACCTGTGTGACAATGCAGACCCGCGGTACTCGTCCGGAGAGTACCTCTGCAGGCTATTAGGTGGTGTTCACTACTATGTTTGGGTGGCATACCCCGGTGGGAAGCACTACTGTGTTTGGGTGGCTGGCCAGCGGTACTCGACAGGAGGAGTACCTCAGTAGTCTTAGGTTAGTGAGTAGTACCTCAGATTCATGATAGGACCACTGTACACTCCAGAGACGGGGCTCTTCAGCAGTTACAGTTTCGATAATGAAAATCCTAGTTTGAGCTGAGTCTATGACATTGTTTTTACCTCATGATTGATATGGGTCACATAATAACTTAGGTATATGTATGAGCATATACTTGGGTAGTGTTTATCCGTTGATTTCATAATCTTTGTGTCTCCTCATGATTGAGATGGGTTACTTGATAACTTAGGTATATGTATAGGCATATACTTAAGTAGAGGTTATCTATTGAGATCTTTCATTGTGGTTACCCTTGTTGGATTTAGTGATACCTTGAGGGAATCGGGGTCCCTACTGAGTATTGTTATACTCACCCGTACATGGGCTATGCCCGCACCTCGTTGTGTTGGTTTCAGACGACGGGCAGCGCTGACAGATGCCGTCTTTTCGAGGACTGGACGGTACCCGGAGGTGGATCTCACGACAAGTCAGTATCCGGAGGTGGACTTCACGACGTGACGATACTCGGAGGAGGTTGATGGGCGAGAGAGTTGTAGAGGCTATCTGTACCTACCCTTCAGGTAGGATCCGTGGTGGACGATCCAGGAGATGCGCTATTTGTACCTACCCTTCAGGTAGGATCCGAGGTGGACGACCCAGGAGCTGCTTCTATTCTTCCAGTTGTTTGTATTTTCTATTGTATTTCCTTTCAGTTGTAGCTGTAATTTTCAGTTGGGTTTGTATTCTGGCCCTTTTTACTTTTCACCACTTTCTTTTGTACTTAGTGTTTTACTTCTGCTTGTACTCTGTGGTGTTTTTTTTACTTTTATAAAGGCAATGCCTTACTAGTTAACATGATTTATGCATTTGGTGCTAGTCTCCAGCCCCTGGCCTATGGAAGGTGGGCTTGGGGTATTCATGGCACGGGCCCCGAGGTCGGGTCATGACAAATTGGTATCATAGGAGTCAGTTCTACCGCATGAATTATAACTCTGATATTTTCTTTTCTGTGAAGCAATAGTGTTAAGTGTACCGAGTGTGGTCATCAGTTCAGGGAGTCCAGTGTTGGTGTGGCGGCCGATGTATCCGTACACCCGGACCCTGACTACTGATTTCCATCTTTATGCATGAAAACACTGATAGTGTGTGTGTTTCCAAAAGTTTTAAAATCATATCAAACCAGGTCAGCTCACCAGGTATAAATCGTTGACCGTGTCGCATCTATTCATGATGTCTCCACGCAGACAGTCAGTTGGAGTTCTGAGAGAGTACTCGATGACGGCTCACCGAGCGACAAGGCTCTAGTGCAGGGCCCTTTTTACTATGTTGGCACCCTCGGGTGGATTACCAACACCACCACCACCTGGTGGGCAGCAGATGCCACCATCCATACTCGCGAACTGTACACGCTGGCAGAGTGCGTTGCACGAGTTCCAGTAGTAGATGCCTCCGAGGTTACGAGGCGAGGCAGATTCCCAGATAGTAGAGCACTGGTTGGAGGCGATTTCTAGAGTATTTCGCCTAGCTGAGACATCAGTGGAGTGGATGGTGGACTTGGCTACTAGTGTTTTCCAGTGAATGACCATGAGGATGGTCCACATAGTGATGAGGCTTCGGTGCGTGGACTGATTCTTGAGACAGTGCCTTCGGGTAGGGTGTCAGCTATATATCACTACCTATTGGTCAGCAATTACAACCAGCGGTACCGGTAGGTGACACATGTAGGCTTACTACCTTATACGTGTTACAACATTAGATACCCTCATGTTATGAGGCTAACCTGACTCACATGCGGTTGAGGACTGGCTTGAGGAGGTGACAATGATTTTCTAGAGCTTATACAGCTTCGGCAGGACGACGTGTTGGTAGCTGAGAATTCATCGAGGCGTACCGAACATTCTGGGTACTCGATTAATACGTTTCGATCAGTGCTATTGAGCTCGGACCTCTGAGCGTGGTGTGTTTAAGGACATTCGAGCCATCGCCTTTTTACTCTATGCAATCTTACTCACGTTAGGGTGCTAGGGAGAACATTGAGGTTGAATGTTCTTTGGATGAACGAATACAGCTATAGAATGTTAGAAGTTGGAACACAGTGAGCTGGTTCCAGTCTTAGATACTTGGGCGTTTGAATGTTTCAAGAAGAGGAAATTCTAAGGACAGATAAATCTGCAGAGTAGTAGACGTGAAGGCAGAGCTAGGAGAGCATCATGAGGTGGTGTACATTTCAACATGTTACAACCACCTGCCTTTGTTTTCCCCTCCGGGCACAAGGAGCTGGAGGGCAGAAGAAAAGAGTAGCTACATGCGGTCGAGGAGTGCGACCAAAAGGTCTCTATGGATGATTCGAAGTGTGGACTTTGTCATCTACTAGCTGCCGTAGCAACAGAAATCGATAGGAATCATCCCTTCCTTCCATGAATCTAGTCCCATACCTAGAGTTTCCGGTTAAGCCGTTGACTTGACCCTCACGTCTTGAGATAACTTTGGGAGAAGACTCGATAGTCACACTTATGCCGACAGAGTGATCTGACCCTTGAGGCGAGAGTCTCGGTTAGGACCTCTTGGTGGCAGCATCGAGGCCTTACGACGTGAGTTTGAGTATGGATTGGGAAATCACTATTCATACTCAAATTGACGGTATTAGGAAAACGTCAGGATGGGTTTTCCTTGGTCAGAAAAAAGGAAACCCCAGGCATCACAGGTTAAACTCGTGCATGGGAGGGTTTAGCCGATCATTCTTGGGTCGTCCAACCTTACCCTCGTGGCAGCAGGAGTTTTGAGTTTCAGTTCTAATTAGGAAAGGGAGACCTCTAGAGTTCGAGGATTGTGACCACGTTCTTATACGTTTCTCACCTCGACGAGGGGTACGAAGATGTAGCCGAGGCGGCAAGATATCTCTGAGGTTCAATGGACCTTTCTAGGTCCCCAGAAGGGTAGGAGAGGTGGTTTACCGCTTCACCTTTCCACCTCAGATTCATCAGGTGCATGAAATCTTCCACGTTCCTCGGCTGAGGAGATACGTGCATGATCCTTCACACATCATCGACCTCAGGGAGTTGGATGTCAATGACAAGGCGACATGCACTGAGGTTCCAGAGGTAATTGAGGATCGACAGGAGCGGGTCCTACGTGAATGTTCGATTCCTCAGGTGCACTTTCACTGGCAGCACGAGAACCTCTAGGAGATCCCATGGGAGCGGAAGGCTCATATGCATGCTCAGTAGAACTTTTATTTCCCTAGTTTGTGTTATAGCTTTACGGGGACGTAAATTCCTGAGGTGGGAGTAATGTAAAGACCCGTAAAATTCAAGGGAATTTTTTTTCTTAATTTTCTTTGGGATATTACAAGAACGCATTTTCTGACGGCACTTGATTCTGATGCCCAGTGTGCCCAAAATCAATTTCCGAAGTTTAGCTCGGGTACATTCAGTGAACGAACGAGTGGGTTTTCCTAACTTTTGAACTGGTGCTCGAAATTGAAATCTGAGGGCACCGATGAAACCACAGCACCGGTAATTGCGTAAGAAGACCCTTTATGGAGTTGCCTTTTCTCAAGAGGAGTTGTTTAAGAAAAGTGAGGGATAAAAATTTAATTGTTTTACAATTATATTTTCATTTATTATTAAGTAGATTAAGTGTTGTGTCACAACACTTTATCCCTCTCTTATGTAGTTATAACACATGTAAGGGAGTTAGGGGTGTGACCCACTTGTAGTTAACTACCAATGATAGGATTAAAGGAGAGGTGGGGCCCACACGAACCCCACCCATTCATATTCCTTAAACCTCCTCTAACTCCCCCATTAAGTGGGTGATCTCTCATCTTCCATAACTCACTCCAACCCCACTTGTGAGACATCCTCTCATTAATGATTCCAACTCTACTTCATTTAATTTTGTCAAGCTCAATATTAATTAAGTTGTGTTAATTCAGCATTTGAAATGTTTTGAAAATGCATGAGATGGTTAATAAAATATGAAGTCTTATTTTATTAGGGGTTGGATTGTTGTGTGGGGAAGGAGAGGAGATAGAAGTTCATCTTCCACGTTGAAGAACGGTTCTTATTTGACGAAGAACATCGACCATTCGACATAGAAGACTCGGCAACCCGGATTCTTCCGTCTTCATCTTCTTCCACGACAAGGGAGAAGTCGCTGACCACGGTGATCATCGCCAATGACAACGTACCTTCTTTCTTCATCATAGAAACAGGTGAGGAGACGTCGTTTCCTCCTCGGACGCACCCCGACATCCATGGAATCTACGTCCGACCCCGCAACGCCGTTCTCCGCAACACCCGACGTGCGACGTCAAATATCAAAGTAGTGGTTTGGTTTAATTTAATTTATGTGGATTATATCCTCGGACTTAGTTTATTTTTGATGATAATCATTTGAGCCGCCTGTTATCTTAATAACGGGATGAGGTCGGACCGCACAAACATGGCCGACCATCCTCCCCCTTTTGTTGGTTGTACTCATTGCGGCACGAGCAAAGGCGGCGCGGTGCAACGGCACCGCGTGGGAACAATGAAGAACTGCCGAAGAAGCATCGCGCCGTCGTGCCGCGCCATTGTGGTGATTATAAGGCTCCGCAGATTGTTTAATTGACGGAGGATCGACAGGCGTTGACGGAACGGGCCGCAGAGGCGGTTTGATGATTCCTCCGTAAAGTGCGAAACCTGAGGTGAACGTCAGCGCAGTCGGATTTGAAAACGGACCACCAGAGCAACTCTGGTGGCCCATGGAAATCACCGGCGTCATGGGACGTCGGCGCGACGCCGGTTCCGACGGACTCACCCTATGCGAAATAAGATGGTTTCTAGGGTTACTTGTTGGAGGTGCTGCATGTGGCTGGAGCGTGAGAAGATTGAAGAAGAAATGGAAGATTGGAGAGAGAAAAGTCTAAAGAAAATAAATTAAAATTTGAAGGAAAAAAAAGGAATCCGATGAATGGGTGATGTGCACAAAATTTGAATATGGAATTATAAGTGGATTTTGGGTGTGATATGTTTAGGGATTAATTTAAATTAAAAATAATAGTAATATAATAATGTTATTATTATCTTTTGTTGGGAAAACCGTATTTTGACGGTATCATCTTCGTGCTACCTCGGTTTCATGAACCGTTAGTGGCAGTGCGACCCTGACTTCGAGACGAAATTTATGAGTCCAGTATTGGATATCTTTTTCGGGTTTTTTGGTTCGGGTACCCGAAACGCTCGTACATAATAGATTTAATAATATTATTAAATCTTTGACCCGCCATAACTCATGTGTGCGACGTCTGATTGACTCGCCGTCAGCGGCGACGTGACTATGTCTTTAAAATGGTCAATTCATGTATAATGCTGGATAATAAATTCTGGTTCATGTCTCAGGCCCATGAAACACCGAATAATAATAATATTATTATTATTACGGGATCATGTATCATACATATCTCTCTCATACGGTGTCGGAATGACTAACTGTCTGTGACATTGCGACGCTAGAATTACTATGGATGTTTCAAGACTAATTTTGGATATTTATGTCGAGGTTGAGGCGCGGGCCCCACGAGGACCGGTTCACGCATGATGCGGTGAAATGAAACTTTTTCACCGTCTATCCGTTTGGGACCAATGGGTAGTCCATCTCGTGTGTTTTTTCGTATTGATCGCAATTGTGTGACGGGTTTGGTTAACCAGTGTCATTTGAAGTACGACTGGGTTGGATCGAACATGAATCCAACCGGGCCCTCGGAGTGGGAATGCTTATAACTTGAGCTCCAGACGTCTGATTGACGTGTCGTCGACTTTGATGGATTCCACTTGATGAGACGGAGCTTTTGGCATACTTCGTATGAGATTTGGGTGCAGTTGGATAGTGGTCGGGTTGGATTGTACCCGAAATCCAACCGGGACCCTGGAATGGAAAAGCTGATAACTTTCAGAACGGACGTCCGTTTATGATATATGATATCATGGAATGGTTTATAAATATTTTTCTCATGTTCTCATACTATTATTCTCATGTTATGTTGATATATAGATGGTTTATCCTTTATAAGAATCTAAGATAACACGTTCATATTTTCATTTTCACAATGTTATAAAGAACCATATTATGCATGATATGTCAATGAAGGGGTTCTATTTATATAGTACTTAGTGGGATATGATGTGGTTCACTTATAAACAAGTTGTTTATATATCCATTTTTCAAAGGAATTAGACCTGTAAGATTATAGTGTAAATTTTTGACTTATGTAATGAATTCTGATCTATTGAGATGTAATATTTATGTATGGAATTTATGGTTCTATATTATTGATATAAGAAAACTCTTTAGTTAACTATAGGAAACTATCATTGATGCAATTTAATGATAAACCTTATGATAATCCTATGTATAAGAGAATGAACTATGTTATGGTAAAGAAATGTGTGTGGCATGCCAAAAAGTTTCAAACCTATCGATATACTACAAGTGGATGGGGCTCTAGAGTAGTTATTTAAAAGGTTAATAACTCTAAAAAGGTAAAAATGGGTTTGAATCGATCACCACCTATTGTATTAAAATAGGCCTTGCTACACCCACGGTTTGTCACATCAATGGGATTTGTTTTTGGAAGTTCACAACAAATTTTGAACCATAATTACGGACTATAATTCATTATTACCATGAATAACATTGGTTAATTTTACTTTTCTGTAGATTGAAAATAAGTTTCCATGATTTAGATTATATATAAATAATTTTTCATGATTATATCATTGCACACCTGTTATTGTTGCTGAAAATATGATTTTTGGTTTTAGTCAATTGATGGAACCAGAATAAATAATATTTATGCTTAATATAATGGATATTTCAATAATTTTCCACTTAAAAATATAAATTTTTTGGGGGTTGGAATAAAAATTATCCATAATATTATTAGTCAAAATTCTCAAGCTAGGAATCATACTAAACATCCTAATGATAAAATGAGGTACCAACAATTTTTGGGTCATTTATGAGGAAATTTCCACCTCCATTTAGTGGTTATAGTTATCCAGTAGTTGTTGAGAAAAAGTTCAATACCATTTAAATGATATTTTCATGACTATAGTAACATTGATTGAAAGAAATCATTAATTATTTCAATCTTTTGGAAAGTTATGAAAATCCATGGTGGGCCCTTATCAGTAATATGAGTCAACCAGAACAAATTGGATACATGTAGTGGGATGAGTTCAAGAGATTGTTTTTAAACAATTAATTCAATTTTATTTTTATATGAAAATGGATACAGAATTAATTTATCAGAAACAGAAGGATAATAAACCATTTGGTACCAACGATAAAAAAATTCAGTACATTCATGGTATTATTTTTTCATTCTTATACAACTAAAGAGTAGGGTTTATCAATTATTCAATAAAATAATACAATGTATTTTACGAGAGTTATACACAAGGTTCTTTTGTATATATGAATTAAATTTTTAATTTCCTATCAATGTAGAAATGGTTTTTGGGTTTAACCATCAATCTCATGGTTTCAATAAGAAATGAAAGGTGGAAATCAATGGAAACTCAAAAAACTATGGAGATAAGAAGTTGAATTTTCTCCATGATCAATGAATGGATTGAGTAATGGAGGAATTTGACATAGTTGCACTATTGAATTTTCTTTGTGTTGAAATAAAATCCATCATGTGACTGAATTCCAATGTGATGTGGATAATTTTTCAAATGATATGAATAGAGATAAAGATAAATAGAATTCCCTAACCACACTCTATGATCACCTGGGGATTTTATAAGTGACCTACGGGTTATAAAATATAATATTGTCAATTCAATTGCAATGGGAGAGCCATTAGATCACTTAAGGAATATAGTAATGGCTATAAGGAAAGATACACTGTATTAAAAATTTAAAAATTATGACATTTTACCACAAAAGGTATTATTTTTGTGTCATATAATATCAAGAGATGGTATATCGATAGATCCACAAAGTCTGGATGTTGATGAAAATTTTCCTACAACTACCATAATTCCTGAGATCTGTAGTTTTCTAGGTTGATATAGAAATTATAACTAGTTTATGGAAAATTTTTCATTGAAATCCAATCCACTCATCAATATAACCTTAAATCATGCCATGATTTGTTTGAAAAATGAATCTGTAGAAAATTTCATGGATTATAAAAAATTGATATAATTTTCACTTATAAAAACATTAACATATTGTGGATAAGTGATTCTAGTATATAGTGATGAATCAAATAAGTGATTGGAATGGGTTAAAATGAAAAATTATATTCTGAGAGATTATTCCTTTCAAAAAACGATGGTTCATATGAAAATTTACCTAAATAATTATTTAGATTTTGTTGAAATAATTTTTTCATTAATGATATAGTGTCATTATATTTATGCTTATTTATATTTATAGATATTGATCCAAAATTCATAAATATTATATACACATATAAAGAGTTGAATATTCCCCTAACTATCTGGTTAAAACTGATTAAAGATTATGACAACTCAATACATTACCACCCCGGGAAAGAGAATAATGTAGTTGATGATTTGAGTTGAAATAGTAATCATATATCATCTGTTATTAGTATTTCAAAAGATTAAATATTTTTTTATTTAAAATGGTTAGATATAGGAATCATTAAATAATAAGATAAATCTTGTATTTCTCAATTTAATATTGAACCATCTATCAAATTTATGATTAAAGGGTAAGAGAAGGAAGATGCAGAACTATAGAAGAAGGTGAAATTTTTTCTTTATTTTAACAATGATTATGATGGAATGCTATGGTACATGATTCAGGTATATATGTAGTCCATAAAATATTTCATGTAGATTTTATAATAGGCTCATAGTTATTCATTATTTATTCATCTTAAAATTATGATGATATATAGAGATATATGAATGATCTTGAATCCCACAGGGGATGAGGTTGGAAAATCATGGTCTATGTTAGTGTAAGAACATTATAATTAAACTAAACTACAATGTTTAATTGAGGAAATTGAATCAAGAATCATGGAGATCTTCCAAAAGTTCCGAATTGAAGCTGGAAATGTGATTTCAGAGTCGAACATGATGCTCCCTTGTATCTCCAAATAGGCTATTGATCCTCCAAGGGTACCTACTAAAGAAAAGCAATGCATTTCTCACATTTCAGTGTCGCCCACTAGTTATTTGGGTGACCTTAATGCTGGAATCCATATGATCACACAGAGTGGATGTATAAAACTTATATTGACACAAGTAAATCTATCCATGTTGAGCACAACAATTCCACCTAATATACATAGTATTGGGGATAACAACATTAATACTGGTGATTTGGTATTTGTTAACAATATAAATACCAAACATGATTGAAAATATTCTTATCTTGATAATATCTTCACACCCATTAACTTTAATTCATGTGTTCATAATGGAAAATAGTAGGTTAGTACAATATATTCCACAATAGTCACACACTGAATACAGATTTCTTATGCATTATGTCCAATACTAACCCGCCTATCCTGAATTAGAAGACATCAACTGAAAATAATAATCAACCAGTTTCTCCTTCAAATACAATAATGTGTGAAAAAATATCTATTGTAGACAGTGTAGGTGATACAAACATCCTCCCTATTTCAACTGTGAGCAAGTACGAAAAGAAAACCAACCCAACCAAGGATAAAACTACCAAGAGATCATCCAGAGATAAGGGCTCTGAGAATAAGAGAAATGGGGGCTCAAACTCCAAAAAAAGAGGATTTAATGATTTTTTTGTGAATAGTTAGGGTTTAGAAACCCCTAAAAACTTTACTGACATAAAAAGATTTATCAATACTCATCATCCTAAAGATTTTTCTATTCCTAAGCCAGAAATCTACTTTACATCTCAATTATTTCGTCTATTCCAATTTGGTTATATATTTTTTGGATCTTGTAAAAACTGCTAATATGTAGAGACCCTTTGGAACATTTTTTCACTCTTCATTACATAATGTTAACATTTTTAATATTTCTATGTAGTACTTTTCCTGTGATTTTATCTTTGATCACTCACAAGTCTTCTATTCCTTTAAACATTATATAAATATATACCATGATAGGATATCCCTTTGGCATGATATATACAACCTACTCAACAACATTCATGTAGCTTGGTTTTTACTAGGTGAATTTAATGCCATTATTTCCCCAAGTGATAAAATGGGACTATCTCACTACACTATTTCATCAAGAAAATTTAAACCCACTGTTGGGGATAAAAATATTATTGAAATTAATCTCCCTAGTTCAAGGTATACGTGGTATAGAAAACATTACTATAGAGTGGTTTCCAAAAAAATAGATAGGTATTTCAAAAATATTTTTCCCTGGATATATGGGACAACATATCTAGAATCACCATACATAAGATTAATTATGACCATCATCATATCCTATTCAACTAATCTTTCAATGACATGACATATGTGTTACATTTTATATTTATTATAGAATAGTCTTCTGACCTTGGTTGTGCTAACATTTTAAAAAATGTGATGTCCTTCATATTAAATTTCAATGATAATTTTTGCTCTGTCATTCAATTAAAAACATTAAAATAGTTTCATAAGGAATGGTGAAGATCAAAATCTAAAAAATAGCCAATGGTGTCCTTTTTTGGATTAGGAACATCACAAAATTCATAAGAAAACTACTTCTACTAACATTTCTTCTAATCCACAACACGAAATCAATATT
Source organism: Viscum album (assembly GCA_963277665.1). Lineage (NCBI taxonomy): Eukaryota > Viridiplantae > Streptophyta > Magnoliopsida > Santalales > Viscaceae > Viscum > Viscum album. Next base: position 2,036,723,197 of record OY728164.1, read on the forward strand.
ACATTGTAACTTTTTTTACTTGCTCACATTCAAGGATAAAATTCAAAAACAAATATTTAAATCTAAATGGGTCACCGATGGTGATATAAATACTATATTCTAAAATTCCCTTCAATGAAATACGGATGTTTTTAGGCCTCTATCCTTCCTAAGAGACGGGGCAACCACTTTGATACTGATGAAGTAATTGTTAATTATGTCATCTCTTATATTTATGATATTTTTAATGGGGATGAAATTAATAAATAACAATTTATTAATGTCATTCAGGTCATTGTTAATGGAGATTATATGTTCTTTATCAATAACATTCCCCTTGATCATGATACTAGAGACATTGTCTTTCTATTATATCACAACAGTGGTTTGGGTCCTGATGGATTCAATAATGGCTTCTATCTCCAATTTTGGGATGTGATTCAAGATAATGTTTATAGATTAGTAAGGACGCTATTTTTAAAGGAATTCTCCCCCATGGGTTGAACTCCCAATTCCGCTTCTTAATCCCTAAAGTGGATAATGCTTCATAGATTAATCTCTCTATATATATTTACCTTATAAATATTGTTTATAAAATCATTAACCTAATTATTTCTAATAGAAATTCTTCAGTCATCCATAAAATTTTCTTTGGGAACAAAATTTGGTTTTATTAAATTAAGATTCACTCAAGATTGTATTTACCCATCCTCATAATAAACTATCTTATTAAATAAATCTTCTGGAGGTAGAAATATTTCCATCAAATATTATAGTCAGAAATCGTTTGATACCATTGATTGTAGTTTTATTTTCAATGTTTTACATGGTTTTATTTATAATGAATTTATCATTAGTATAGTTAAAACTCTTTTCAATTCGTCATACATTTAAATAATTTTTAGTGGATCTCCTATGGGTTGCATTAAATGACCCAAAGGTGTCTGATAGGGTGACCACCTCTCTACCATTATTTTCTCAATTTCCTAATATTACTTAAGAAAATTACTCACTCGTCTTGTGGATTAGAAAATGCATAAATTGATAAATGCGTCTAGAAATTTTGAGTGAACCCACACATCTCTTATACGTTGATGACATCATCCTTTTTATAGAAGTTGAAAAATGAAATATCAGTAATCTAAAATCTAGATAATGATATAACTCATAGTCTGTAAGGAAAAAATATTCTAAAATGATATCTCTTGCACTATGAAGATGTTTTTTTGGAAAACCATCTATTACATAAAATCATACATATTTTATGGGGATAGATTTCCTTCGAAGAGAAATTCAGATATTATCAATGTTTTAGAAATTAAAGAAGGATCCCTCCACTAAAACTAACTTGGTGTTCCGATTTTTTGTGGTAGATCCAAGTCTAGTAAATTTTGATCAAATGTTGACCAAATCTGCCACCATCTATCCTCATGGAAAGGGAATTACCTCGCCATGGATGGCATGATCTGTATTTTCAGGTCCACAATTGTTACTAAAATGGTCCATTATATGATGGTTTATATATGGATTTCCAATATGTAAAAAAATAATAAGTTTCTCCAGTAAAAACATTTTGTGGAGTAGAATCTTGCTTTAAATAAAATTTGTTAATGTTCCCTAGTCTACATTTTACATGAAATTTGATAAACAAAGTCTCAGCATCAAATATATCAACCTCTTAAATGATTCCTTACATATAGACTCACATGGAACCTTCTTCATAATACCTCTAACTATCTCACATTCTTAAAAACCAATTTCATGATAAATTAAAGAATGGAAATTTAAATTAAATGAGATTTTACATCTGGCCTTCTATTGAAATTTCATTTTCCTACATCAGGTCTTACCCAATATGGATGGTGAGAAAAGACTCTTCTTTGATATTTTGTCTTGAAAAAAGGACTGATTCTTCACTCATTTCAATGGTTTCTCCCACTCAACCACCGGATCAAACGAACAATACCGTTAAAGATATGTTATTCTCTCAAAGGTTTAATTTACCTGATAATAGTATGTCAGTCATTAAAAACTATCCCTTAACAGCACTGATAATTTTTTTAATTTGCGATCATGCTTATCAAGGCGTGCCTGAATGTGAAAATTTTTAATGACATCATCATAGTAATTATGAAAACAATTTGAGTCCACTAAAACACATTAATATATTCTGGTTAAAGCCATCACGATACATGCTTGTTTGGATTATTTTTCACAAATGGTTTCCCAGTGATACTTGTATTCAATCATTTGAGATTTAACTTTTCTCTAAATTTAGTCTCTATATTCAACATGGAAAAGACATTAACAACCTATTTATTTCTTTTTTAATGGTCATTGCTCTTTGGAATTATGTATTTGGTATTTTTTCTTGTTGATGGTTTCTTCATGAAAATATCAACACTCAACAACAACATTCTGTAGATATGATATCCTCTCAATAAATCAATAATATCTATATAATTGGCATAGATGTGCTTCTTTCTGTGATCTGGTATAATAGAAATGCTCATATTCATAGAAAATACTCATTTAGTCTTAATGAATGAATGATGATAATCATCATTGCTATTCGGGAAGCCGCCTCAATTCATAATGGTCTTTTTAGTAACACAGTTATCAACTTTGGGATTCTCTAGCATCTTGGGGTGAAGGGTATGTATCCATATCATAGATTCACTTTTCTTGTTTTCTAGAAATCTCTATCCTTGGGATGGATTAATTTTAATGTTTATAGTGCTTCAAAAGGGAACCTTGGACACTCGGGTTGTGGTGCTATCTAAAAAAACACTCATGGAAGACACTAAGGTGCTTCTATGGTAGTTGTGGTGTCACCTCATCTCTGGAAGCCGAAATGATGGGAGTGATTCATTATTTCCCATTTGAAAAGCTTCATGGATGTAAAAATCTCTGGATCAAAGGCGATTCAATGACAATTGTGATGGCTCTTTGGAATATTGTACCACAACCTACATGGAATATTACATCATTTGGGATGGAATATCTACATTCTCATATGGATACCGCCTATATTTTGACTCATACCTTTTGTTAAGAAAACATGGCCGAAAATGCCCATCTTAATATTGTATTCAACCTTGACATTACATGGTTAATCAAACTCCCTTTTATTTATTTTCTCTTTATAATATGGATTGTAAAAAAATATCATCTTTAAAACTCATGTAATAATTTTCTTCAATGAATTTATTGTTTGGGATTTGATGAAAACATCACCATCTAAAAAAATTATAAGGAGATCAAAAAGATAATTTCTGGTGTGATTTCATGAAGAGAGATACTGCATAGTTTATATTTCATGGAATATTATGACAATATGATAAGTTTGAGAGACAAAAGACTATGGGGTAATAAAAACCATTACCCTTACCTAAATGAAAATGGTAAAACATCACCCGGGATTTTATCATTAGATACCCCAAAAAATTTAAAGGTCGTACATCAATTTAGGGTGGTTTTTGGTCACCATAAATGTCACCACTCATCATTTCTATGTGAACATATTTCTATCTATATAAACATCCAAAAATATACATTAAAGAACCGTAAAAGTGGAATGGTGTACCAAATTATATTATATGTGGTTAGGATATGAGCCTTACCTTGATGTTCTATTAATATATATAGAAAGCCCTAGATATAGATTTTTGTTTCAGTACTATGAATAACAACCCTTCCCTTTATTACACATTAAAAAATGAATAATTACATAAAATTACACTAAAATAAACACAAATGATCACAAAGTCTAGTTTCATTGGTAATTAAGTACATTACATTACAACATAAACCAAGGAATACAACATCTTTATTGAAAATATTTATAACATGATCATGCTTAATTATTCATGGGATAACCTGAATAAATACATCATAATGGGGTGAGATATAAATCCCAATAAGGGAATAAACAAAAAATAAGGTAAAAAAATTAGACAATAGTAATATCATGGGAATAAAATGAGTTAGAATCATAAACATGAATGATAAGACGAGATATAGCATGATAATATAACGATAACATTGGAAATGTGGAAACCAATTAAAACACCACATCATAGGTCATGACTAGCTAACAAGACATAATAATGGACAATGTCCCACGATCTACTCAAGTTCACACCATTTAAAATAATTTCATATAATTATTTTAATCATTACCCAATTCATTTGAGCACTATATAATTCTGGGTGCACCTGTCACATTCATTTCAATTTCATGCTTATGTGTGCCACATAGATCATAGAACATGGATTAAATCATAATCATATTTTATTCCATGATCATGGAGTGTGGAATTAACAAATTTACATAACAAATCAGTGATTTATATGTGTATAAATATGAATACCCCTGATATAAAATGGGTATGGTATTCACTACACAATTTCTTGGGAATGGAAAATCATGGTGAAATTTCGAAATCCTAACGACATCACATAAAAAATCCTAAATTTTTGGATAAGAGAAACATGGTTATTTCATAATTAGGAAATAATTTTGATAGTAGTATGGATGTGTAAATACCAATCCAATTATAATTAATTGGATATATAATTCATAACATAATAAAGACACTTGAATAATGGGGTGAATGGAAAGGACCCTTGCGATATTTCGACGTGGTAAGATGTGTACTTGGGATTGATTAATGGGAGAAAATGTGGCTCTAGTAATTTATAAATTATAAGGGATGTATGGGAGAGGTTTGAAAACATACCCCATCATTATAAATTATAAAATAAATGTGTGTAACATAGTGGACATTATGGAATAAAAGTGAGAAAGGGAGGATCCCTAACAGTAAGAGTATAACACCAAAATCTTGAGAGGGGATTCTTGAGAGCTTGGGGGAACCTTGGTAGATTTTAGAGGGAGAAGCTCAAAATAATATCATGCTCCATGGATTTTTTGTGAAGACATATGAACGATTGTGTGGTTTTATATATGATGTGTGAGAGGAATTATTAAAAATGTCACAAACCTAGGTTCTTAACTCTATATAATAAAATAATCAAAAACATAATTTTCCCCATTTTTTGCCCATGGTTTCTGCCAAATGATTTCTTTTCAAAATATTACTATTCAAAAAGATAAATTATTTTGATATTATACTTTTTTATGTGGAGGTCAGTCACACTTTTAATGAAATGAATTTAAAATCATAAATCATATTATATGTTTTAGGGGATTACAAAATCGTTTATAAAATTAATAAAATAAACTAAGAATCACAATATTTTAATGGAAACACATATATTTGGTCGAGTATACCCATTATAATATTTATTACATCATTTTTGGATGATTATGATGCCATAAAACACATAGTATATTTATAAAGTATTTAAATTTTACCCAATAATATGACTATCTCAGAAAATAATGAAAAATCCACCATTTGATAAAATTGAAACTATGATTTTAAAAATATTATTAATTGTATCTAAATAATTTTATAAATATTTACATTTTATATTTTGATAACTAATAATAAGAATTTATTGAAAATTATAGGTTCTTAGCATCAACATTTTTTGAACATAAATAATACATTATATTTGAATTCATAAAAATAAAATGATGTAATGACCAAGAAATTCCATAAATTTTATTTAAAATATTTTGGATTATTTCAAGACTGTGAAATCTGATGGCATATGATTTTGAGGCCCAGAGTGCTCGGAATGATCTGTCAAATTTTGGTTATGGTTAAGTTGTGCATGTAAGATATTTTCATGAAAAAGTTGAAAAAAACATAAACAGTTTCTCGTACAATAAATGTGATGACATTGTTGTGTTCAAGATGGTGGGTTTACCTTAGGCACGACTTATGTTTAGTCGGCGCATGTCTCCTATGATAAAACACGGAAATGGCAATACTGTAAATAATATTATTAAATAAAATTATTTTATTTTTCAAATGATTATAACTCACGAATGGTAACTCGGATTGAAAATCAGAGACCACCGTTGAACTAGTGAGAGAATTATTTCTTGAGGTTGATACTAAAATTGGCCAATGCATGCCAGTAGTGAATGATAGTAAATTCCCATAAATAAAATAATAAAGTGAAAATTATTTTATTATAAAATCCATAACTTATAAATGGTAACTAGAATAGAAAATATGAGGGAACCATTGAGCTCGTGAGGGCAGGTTCTCCTTAGGCAGAGCCTAACCTTGACCGGTGAATGTCGACGGTAACTATTAGTAATTTTTAGAAATTTTTTTCAGGAACGTTCAGTAAATGCGTGGGAAGCATTTTCTAACTTTTGAACCGGTGATTAGATTAAAATGTTGAGGGAAACGTTGAATCCAAAACACTTGGATTCGCTTAAGGGATTCATTACTTTGACCACAATAGGCCTTGAGAAAAAGATAAGTTTTGTCCTTTTTAAAAGAAATAAAATAAAATAACTCTATTATTTTATTTTTTTCTAACTTATCCTCCAACGGACCAGAAGAGGTGGGACCAGTGATGTGTCAAGACATAGAATGGATTGACCCTCCAATATTTTGTAACAGCACCGTTGGGGACTAAGGAAGGTTCCTAATTAATAAGCCCCCATTCATTTACAGCATCGTTACTTACACTTCCCCTCTCATTTTTAAATGCTGCATAGGGAGGGGTATTGGCATGGCTTCGCCATGAAACGAAGTGATGACCAAGTACCGAGACACCAAAACCTTGGAGGATGAAGGCAGTTCTAGTGAGAGGTGATGGGTGACATAGAACTAGGAACCGAAAAACAATGATCGAGTGGCGTCGTTGGAGTCTTTTTCAGTAGTGATGAACTCCAACACTTCCTAAAATAAAAATGATCTCCAATGAACATGAGGTAGGGTTTTTTTTGTTTATTCACATTAAATGATTCCCTCTTCCTCATTTTCTGTATTATACGAAGAATATTGATCAATCGATTAACTGGTTGATCCATGATTTATTCATTTTTTGGGAGGTTTATATGGGGTATCTTTGTGGTGTTTTGATTGTTTTTAATACAAGAAATTACTAAACCCCTTTTATCCTCCCTTGGATAATGAGATAACATGGAGGGAATAGGCCTAACGAACCCATCCCGAACCCTTCACAACTTTTCTACCCTTGTGCCCTCCATGGAAGACCGTTGGCACGATGACACTAACTTGCTATGAAGGAGGTGACGTGCCAATGCATGCCACAAGAGGATGCCACAACATGAAGTCGAGGCGGTCATCGGAGGGGACTCCACTGAACGGCCATGGATGAGGTGTGACGCACCGTCACATGTCATCATTGTGAAAGGGTTCATGACATGTTAGTCATGGTAGTCGAAGAAGGCAGTCGGCTCATCGGTCGGTCATAGAAGGGAAGGGCGGCAAACCGTTGCATGCCACCGGTGAGCAGGAGGTCACATCTAAAGCCATGACAGAGGAGGTGAACCCCCAACATCGGCGGGTTCTGTCATGATTGGGCAGTGCCCATGTGGCACAACCATTTCAGGAAACTGAACGCCCTCCAGGATTTTCGGGATACCAGGGAGAATCTCTGCACTTTCCAGCTCGAGTGGACAGCGGCCATGCCGCTGTCTCGCAGGTCGCGCCCTACACGGTTGGGCCACCCACTCACCGGTAGTTACCTACACGCCTTGGACACCCCATCGCAGGTCGCGCCCTGCACAACTGGGCCGCCCATTGCGGGAAAAGCCTCATGCGAAATGGCCACCCCATTGCAGGCCACCCTAGAAGGCCATGACACTACCGTGCCACCACCCTAGAGGGTCACCGTCTTTGCGGGCCACCCCATGTAGGTCGGGTCTCCCCTTTGCGTGCCGACCAATATGGGTCGGGCCTCCCTTTCCAGGCCGCCACCCTGTGAGCTGAGCTGGACGTCGGCCCCGTGGGTTGAGTCCGTCGTGGCATAGCCCAGACCATGTTGGGCCGAGTCTGTCGGACTGGGTCAAACAGGACCAAGGCCCCACCCGGCCCTGAAGCATTTAAAGGCCCCTAACAATGGAAATGGGCATCCATTTGATGAACTGTCTACGACAATGGGACCCTTGGATCATGAAGACCCTTTTTGGTATACACCACTTGAGTTTTGCAAACATTTGGAGTACGTCCGGGTTGGATCGAATCCAAATCCAACTGGGCCCCCGGAAGTAAAATGCTTATAACTCATAGACCGGGCGTCCGATTGACACGCTGTCTATCGCATTGGAATCCTTACTATATAGAGTTTCATTGGGATACTACTCATTGGAGAATAGTGGTGGTCGAGGTATGACCGATATCTCAAGGGGAAGATACTAAAGTACTCAAACGTTCTATGAGTGGGAATCATGTGGTTGGTAGTGAATAGAAGGTTGGAGACAATCTATACGGAGGTTAGTACATATCGATCCTGGGCAGATCAGATCATGTGTGGGTCATTGTAGGTGTCAGTACCTATCGATCCTCAATGGGTTGGATACTGTGTGGGTCAGCACTCTACAATCCTGGGAGGGTCAGCACATACTGATCCTGTGTGGTTCAACATTCAGCGATCCTAAGTTGGTCAACATATACCGATCCAGTGTGGGTCAAATCCTATGTTGGTCATTATGGGTTATTACAAATCAATAATATGTGGGTCATATCCTGTGTGGGTTTGTAGGGGTTAGTACCTATTGACGTTGGGTGGATCAGATCATGTGTGGGTCATTGCGGGGGTTAGTACCTATCGATCCTATGGGGGTCAGACTCTGTATGGTTAGTAGTAGTGCCTCATGATAGATTAAGATGATATAGCTTCCCGACTAATCATATGTACTTCTATACTTCACTGAAAACCTAGTTTGATCTGAGACACTAATTGAGATATGTCAATTTCTTTTTTTGTGATTGAGATCATGATTTGTGGTTTTCCTTTGTGTAATTCTGAGAGACCTTCAAGGGTCTTGGGTCCCTATTGTTCTTGTTATACTCAACCATGCATGGGCTTCACCTGTACCTTGTTGTGTCTAGTAGATATTATGAGAATCTGGGTTTTGTTTTGAGTGAGTTAGGACCAGGTGGTGCGGGGAGGTGATGGGTGGACCTGGAGTGTTATGCAGGTGATATGTACCTACCCTTTGGGTAGGATCCTTGGTGGAAGATCCATGAGCTATGTTCCTCTTTTCAGTTGTACATGTACCTTTTAGTTGGGCTTGTATTCCGGCACCATTAAATTTGGTACACTCTACTATATCTATTTTATTTTAAAGTTTCTTCTTGTTGTGTTCTCAGAGACTGTGTTATTAAAAGTTTAAATTCAGTGCCTTCCCATTTTAGGGAATACGGCTTTTGGTTCTAGTCGCCAACACCTGGCCTATGGAAGGCAGGCTTGGGGTAGTCATTGCACGGTCCCTAGGGGAGAGGTCTTGACAAAGTGGTATTAGAGGGTTCAGTTCTACCTAAGAAATATGACTTTGATATTTTCAATGTGGAAAAAGTGTTAAGTGTTATGAGTTTTGTTTTCAGTTTGGGGAATCCAGTGTTCTACGGCGGCCGACGTATCCATACACTAGGACCCTGTATTCTGATTTCTGACTCTGTGTATGGAAACACTAATTGCATGTTTTTTTAAAGTATTTCTTATGAACTATTTGAGTCATTTGACCAGGTATACTTATTGACCGTGACACACCTGTTCTTTACCAGGATGCTGCTATGTAAAAAGGCAGCTAGGATTCCTAAGAGTGTACACAATAATGGCCCACCGAGCGAAGAGTCTTCATTGAAGGGCCCTATTACTGTGTCAGCATGTTTGGGAGGTGGACCAGTAGCACCACCACCTGTTGGGAAGCATAGGCTACCAGTGGACCACGCACACCGACTGAGAACGTTTCATGAATTCCAACAAGAGAGGCCTCTGATGTTTCGAGGCGAGACAGATTCCCAGGCTACTAAGGACTGGCTGGAGGCTGTGGCTATTGTTTTTCAGCTACTTGAAACATCGGAAGATCATATAGTGATCCTAGCTGCTATTTTTTATTAGTGTGTGACCATGAGGATGGTTCATAGGGTGATGATGCTTCGGTACATGGATATTTTCCCAAGAAGGTACATTCGATTAGTGTACCATCTATATCTCTACTCGTTAGTCAGCATTTAGAACTAGTGGTACTGGTAGAGTACACACATAGGATTAGTGCATTACACAAGTTTCAGCATCAGGTACCCCTCAGGTTCAGAGGTGAGCCCGACTCATAGGCGGCAACGGACTGGCTTGAGGAGGTGACCGAGTTTCCATCTAACCAGGGCACCATTCGATCAGATGGTGGTCCTGGTAGAGATCCTTCTACATGGCTCACCAGCATGATGCCAGTGTTTAGATTACCCAGATCTTACAATGAGTTGAATTTTCTATGGACGGTCTTTGGAACCTTCATCAGAGAAGGGGGGATCCTTCCATAAAAAGCTAAGGGGGGAGTGTTCCCAAGAGATTCGTTCACTTCGGAAGGATGACATGTCATTACCTGAGTATTCATCGAGTCATATCGACCATCCCAGGTACTCAATGAATATAGTATGGTTAGTGAACCAAGGCTTAGTCCACTGAGCAAAGTGTGTTTATGGACATTTGAACCAACACTATTCCTATATGAATTCTGACTTATGTTATGGTGCTAGAGAGAATCATTTTGTGGAATGTTCACTGGCTGAGTGGATACATCCAGTGAATGTTAGCAGTGGAAAAATAGGTAATTGATGTCAATCTCAGAGACTTGGGTGTGTGAAAAATTTCAGGAAGAGGAAGTGATAGAGATAGATGTTTCTATTGGGAAGCAGACATGGAAGTGGATCTAGGAGAGAAGCAAGAGGTGGTATACATTTCGACATATTACAACCACCACCCAAAAATGGTCCCCACCAGGATCAGTGAGCTGGAGGAGAAGGGAATATAGTAGCTACATGTGGTCGAGGAATGTGACCCAAGGGTTCCAGGAATGATTAGAGGTACGGTATGTGTTTATTACTAGTTGTCATATTAATAGACATAGGAACTAAACATTCCTTAATTCCATGACTATTGTTCAAGACCTAGTGTTTCCAGTTAAACTGTTGACATGACCCTTATGTCTGGACATACCATTGGGAGGAGACTCAAAATTGACAATTATGCTGATAGTTTGATCTGACCCTTGAGGCGATAGTTTTGGTCGGAACCTCCTGGTTGTAGTGTCAAGGCCTTACTACATTAGTTTTCGTAGAGACTGGACATCCACATTTCATACATTGATTGACTGTGTTAGGATAAAATTTTGTGGTTTATCTACAATGTTGGAATGGGGTTTTCCTTGGTTGGACAAAAAGGATACCCCTGCAACACTGGATGAACTCATGCATAGGAGGGTGTGGCTGATCACTCTTGAGTCGGTAAACCGTACCCTTGTGGAAGTATGAGTTTTGAGTTTTCAATTCCCAATAGAATTGGCAGAGTTTGGTGACATATATTTAGAATATTTTTCGATGTTTACCTCCTCGAAGAGAGAGGGTCTTCTGCTTTGTATGGGTAATACCGTAGTTTCGAACCAGGAAAATCCAAGGTAGCAGAAACCTTTTCATATTTGAAAAAAAGGGGGATCTTCTCTTGTGGACAGAGAAGTGTCAGTAGAGCTTTCAGGATCTGTGACAGAGACTGACGAGTAGAACTATGCTACCCATGACCTGGAGTTAGTAGTATCTATCTTTTCAGTAAACATGTAGCGACACTACCTGATGGGTGAATGGTTTACAGTTTACTCTAATCACAAGATTCTCAGGTATATTTTCACATAGAGGAACTTGAACCTGAGACAACGACGATGGAAAGAGTTCCACTTGGACTATGACTTTGAGATATTCTATACTTTTGGAAAAGGAATGTGGTAGAAAATTTACTGAGCCTGAGGTATAGTATACAGCTGCTGAGTGAGGAGTCATATCAGTTATTTGTGCTACGGATATCCTTCATGGATAAAGATAGTTAAGATTACCTCCATTCTATGACTGTGACTCCCCCAATTCGTCATTGACGCTTTGGGAGGCATAGCCTAGGACATTGACTATGAGGCCCGACATGCACAGATGTCCCAAGGATTTTTCCATGAAGGATTTTATGACGGTGGTAAGCACGTAGTTCTATTTAGATAATGTACCATGGTAACAATGAAGCTTTGGGAGGAGTTGTGTATGGAGTTATAAACATTCCTTAAATGGTACATCATGGAATGGAGAAGATGTACCAAGACCTCCAGCGTCTATACTGGTGGCCAGGGATGAAGGAAGTATTGTTAGAGTTTGTATCATGATGTCTCACATGTCAGAAATTGAACACTACCCAGATCTGTTAGAAGTCTTATGTCGACATGAGATGAAGATCCTTGGAGTTCAGGGAGGGAGACCATGTCTTCCTATGGGTCTCACCCGATGAGGATTGCAGAGGTTTTTCCAGGGAAAAAAGCTATCCTCGAGGTTCATTGGACCATTATAGTTTCTCAGAAGTGTGTACGAGGTGGCATACCATCTATCTCTTCCCCTATAGCTACATAGGGGGCATAATGTTTTCCATGTGTCATAGTTGAGAGGATTTGTGCATGATCCATCACATGTTATCGACTAGGGCGAGTTTGACTTTGATGATAGAGTGAATTTTACCGAGTTCCTGGTGGAGATGGAGGATTGATAGAAGAGAGTAATTTGTGGATGGCCTATCACTCATTCTCAAGTTTGGTGGAAGCATTGGGACCTCTCGAAGAGTACATGTGGGAGGGAGGATCTGATTCGTGCTGAGTACCCTCATTTGTTTCGATTTATATTGTTTGTGATTTTGAGGATGAAAGGCCCTAAGGTTGGAAGAATTTGAAGACCTGAAAATTCCACATAATTGTTTTCTAAATAATTTGGGATTATTTTGAGATAGATAAATATGACGACGTGTGATTACGAGGCCCGAAGTGCCTGGAATAATCCTTCAAAGTTTTGTTAAACTTTAATTAGCGTGCTTATGAAATTTTCAGAAAAAAGAGTAATAATACTTAAATAGATACATTGATCATAAATCTGAGGGAACCACTACATTCAAGATGGCGGGTTTAACCTAGGCACGACATAATTTTATTCAGTGCAGGTTTCCTGTGAGAAAACCCAAAAATGGCATAACTATAAATAAGATTATTAAATAAAATTATTTTATTTTTCTAATGCTTATAACGTATGAATGGTAACTCATATTGAAAATCTGAGACCACCATTGAACACGTGAGGGTATGCTTTCCATAGGCTGGTATTAACATTGGCCAACGTAGGACACTAGTGAAAGTTAGATTTTGACAATAATTAATATAATTAAGTGACAATTACTTTATTGTAAAATCCATATCTTCAAAATGGTAGCTCGACATGAAAATCTGAGAGTACCGTTGAGATCATGAGTGCATGTTCTCCTTAAACAGATCCAAACATCAACTGGCGTTAGTTATGGGAGACTGTTAATAATTTTCTAAACTTTTTGTTAGGTACATTCATTAAACGAACATGAATCATTTTCTAACATTTTAATCGGTGTTCAAATTAAAAATCTGAGGGCACCGTTGAATCCGAAGCGACAGGATTCGCTTAAAGGAGACTTTACTTTTACTAAAGTAGGTCTGGAGAAAAAGTTTATTTTTGGACTTTTTATAATAAATAAAACAAAATAACCCTTTTTTTTATTTTATTTGTAACTTATCCTCCAACAGAAAAGCGGAGATGGGACTAGGGATGCGTTAACCCATTGAATGGATTGACCCTCTAATTTTTCATAATAGCACCGTTGGGGAATTATGAAGGTTTTTAATTAATGTTCCCCCATTAATTCCGAATGTCATTATTTACCCACCCCCTCTACTATTTATATAGAGCATGAGGAGGGGTATTGGCATTGATTCACCAAGAAACGAAGTTCTGACCAAGTACCAAGACACCAATACCTTGGAAGATGGAGCCAGTTCTAGCAGGAGCTGACAAGTGACACAAAACAATGAACTGAAGATCAATGATCGAGCTGGGTCGTTGGAGGCTTATTGAAAGAGAAAATAATGCTGACACTTCCTCAAATGCAGACACTTCCCAACAAACTTGAGGTAGGGGTTTTATTCATTTATGCAAATTAAATGATTCTATCTACCCAGTTTTTGAATTATATGAAGAATGCATATCAACCGACTAACTGGTTGATCCATGATGCATTTGTTTCTGTGGGAGGTTGTTAAGGGGTATCTTTGTGGGGTTCGGATTGCTGTATAGTATAAGAAATTGTTAAAACTTTTTTATCCTCCCTTTGATCATGAGATAACATAGATGGCACAGGCCTAACAAACCCAACCCGAACACTGCTCAACTTTTCTACCCTTGTGCCCTCTATGTAAGACCATCGGCGTGGAGGAACCAACCGGCTATGAAGGAGGTAACACACCAAAACAAGACGTAATGGGAGGTCGCGGCATGAAGCTGCAGTGGTAATATGAGCGGTCAGCACCGGCCATGGACAAAGGAGGTCTGGCGCACCATCGCGCTCCACCAGTGTGCAAGGGGTCACGGATCGTCAGCCACGATAGTCAAAGAAGGCGACCGACTCATCGGACGGCCGTGGAAGGGAAGGGTGGAGTGCTTCCTTTGAACATGTGGTTGCGGACGAAGCCACAGTGGAGGAGGATGAACCCACACCTCCAGTGGGTTCCATAGTGACCCGATGGTACCCACGTGGCACAAATATTTCACGAAACAAAAAGGCCTTTTGGCCATTCGGGATACCATGGGAAACATCCCCCCTTGCTAGCTCGAGCGGACAGTCGTCGGGCCACTTTCTCAAGGGATGCACCCTCCACGGTCGGGCCACCCTGTCGTGGGACACACGTGACGTGGCCGAGCCGCCCCACTTACGGGCCACACCCTGCATGGTCGGCCGCAATTTGCGGGTCGCACCACACGTAGTGGGGCCACCCCTTTGCGGGTCGCCCAAGCGGGCCGCCGACCAAGTGATTCGAGTATGCTGTCGCCCAACCCAAACAAGGTCATGGAAGGTCAGTTCGACTGGGTCGAACTGGACCTAGGACCCACGGGGCCCAAAAGCATTCAAAGGGCCATAACATGGGAACATAGTGTATGTTGGATGAACCATCTATGGTACTAGGAACCTTGGATCCATACAATTATTTTTGTTATATTCCACATGAGTTTTGTAGATAGGTTGAGTATATCCGGGGTGGATCGAACCCAAATCCAACACGACCCCCAGAAGTGAAATATTTATAACTCACAGACCGAGCGTCAAATTGACATGTTGTCTATTTCCATGGAACCCTTAAGACATGGAGGTAATTTAGGTTACGCATTTGAGGAGATTAGTGATAGTCGAGTTATGACCGATATCTCAAGAGGTAGATACTACAGTACTCAAGCACGCTATTAGTGATAATCCAGTGGCTGGTAGTGAGGCGGAGGTTGGAGACAAATCATACGGAGGTTAGTACCTATCGATCCTAGGAGGATCAGATCCTATGTGGGTCATTGTGGGGGTTAGTACCTATCGATCCTATGTAGGTCAGATCCTATGTAGGTATGCGCTCAACATTCCTATGTGGGTCAACGCATACAGATCATGTGTGGGTCAGATCATGTGTGGGACAGTGCTCAATACTCTTGTGTGGGTCAGCACATAAAGATCTGTGTGGGTCAGATCCAATGTGGGTTAGTGGGTGTTATTATCTATCGATCCGATGTGGGTTAGATCTTATATGGGTTAACAGGGGTTAGTACTTATCGATCCTGGGTGGATCAGATCCTTTGTGGGTCATTGTGGGGGTTAGTACCTATCGATTTTGTTTGGGTAAGACTCCGTATGGTCAGTTTTAATGCCTCTTGACAGAGTATGATTATCTAGCTTTGCAACGAGTCATATATACTTATATAATACACTGAAAACCATGTTTGAGATGATACTCTAATTGGTATATGTCCATTGCTTTGTGTTTTGTGATTGAGATCATGTGTTGTGGTCTTCCTTTATAGGGTTTTGAGAGACCTTCGGGGGTCTCGGGTTCCCTTCTGGGAATTTTTATACTCACCCCTGCACGGGCTTCATCCGCACCTTGATGTGTCTTTGGTAGATGATGACTAGGTGGGTTGAGGTTTGAGTGAGCCAGGACCAGGTGGTAGGCAGAGGAGATGGACAGACATTGAGTGTTGTAGAGGCGATATGTACGTACCCTTCAAGTAGGATCCTCTATAGATGATATAAGAGATGTTTTCTTCTTTTTATGTATAATTGTACCTTTTTGTCGGGCTTGTATTCCAGCCCCTTTATTTTCAATAAACTTTTACTACAGCAGTTTTACTTCACAGTTGCTTCTTGTTGTTTTCTCGGACCATGTTTTTTTAGAGGTTTAAAAACAATGCCTTCCCATTTTAGGGAATATGCCTTTCAGTGCAAGTCGCCATCCCCTGGACAATGGAAGTCAGTCATGGGGTAGTCACGTCATGGGCCCTGGGGGATGGATCATGACATATGATCATTTATATTTAATAAAAATTATTTAACAAAAATTAATTACTAAATTATTATTTATTTCAAAAATTCGTTAATTCATAAATTAATGAATTGAATGTATATATGAACCCAAAAATAAATTTTTTCCATTATTATATCAAACAATAAAACATTTACAGAGTAAACATAATAGGATATTAATATATTAATTGTTCTATACAAAATAATTTTTTTAATATATTTTCTAGGGTCTTAATACATACCCATTGAAAACGCTAGCATATACCATAAGAGTAAGGTGTATGTTGGGGGGAAATCATGGGGTTGTTCGGTGAACATTATTTTGAATGTTATTTTGATGATCATGAACTTATCCCGTAAATGGATTCACTCATTATTATATTGTTGGATCATAGCTTGAGATTGGTAAATAGAAAATCCCAAAGTTTCTATCTCCTCAGAATCTATTATAAATTGGAATCATAGGGAATAATCCTACTAGATGAGGCCATCACATCCTTTTTTGTGCCAAATGTATTTTTTGAATCCTAATATTTATGCTAATCATACGATCACTGTTCAAAATCTATATTAGAATGGTTAATATGATTAAAATTCTTTTACATACAGTTTAATATAATAAATCAAGATAAGTTCATGCGGTCTCTATACCCATATTACATAATAAAACATTAAATCAAATCATTTTTGATTTTTTTATTATTAAATCAGTCATTAATAATCCCCCCTTGAGAAATTTTACCCTCAATATTTTTATTTCACCCCCATTTAATAAATGAGGGTAATTCTATTTCATTACATCCTAATTTCCCCATATAACTTCTTCAAACATCTGGTTTCTCCACAACACATTGACCAGGTGAATTGTGTTATTTCATATAACTTTGTCTCTTCAATCTATGTTCTTCACCTACCACTCCTCATAAAAAATATCATTATACAATGGTTCCAACTATATTGAGTACATGATAGGGGTCAGGTATATACTACCCCAAAAGTGATACGTGGAATACATCATGAAATTTTTATAGGATAGGTGGGAGTGTAACTCGATTCGCCACTGCTCCAACGGGATCAGGGGTCTAAAATGGACTGATGTATCTCAGAATACACATTCCCTTCTTCCCAAATATCTTCATTCTCTTCCATAGAGATATTCATTGGAATAACAGGTCTCTAACGTCAAACTCTTGGTCTCATAGTTGATTGTTAGAATAGCTATTTTTTCAACTCTAAGTGGCCTTGATGTTAAGTACAATGACCTTAATCTTTTCCACCATTCCCTCAACTATTTTAGTACCCAATAGTATCTTTTACCCATATTTATCCCAGTATGAATATGTCCTACACCACTTCCCATAAATTGAATCATAGGGATCTATTTGGATGCCCATGTGGAAACTGTTGTTCTTAGTGAAATTGACCAAAGGAATATATTGATCCAATCCTCCATTGATGTCAATTGTGAATGATCTCAACGTGTCCTCAATTTTACATATAGTCTTCTTGGATTAGACATCAGTTTGAGGGTGATATGATGTGTTGTTATTTAACTCGGTGTTTAGAGAACACTACATATTTATCAAAAACATGGAATAAAATATTAGATCTCGATCAGATACAATCGTTAGTGGTACTCCATGGTGCCTAACCACTTATTTGAGTATATCTGTTAATGTTGATTCAATGATAATTCTAATAATGTCATAAATAATTATATAGTTCATGTAAGACTATCCAACACATTCTAATTATCATTATTCCCTCTTGATGACGTAGGAAGACTACTAATGATGTCCATGGTGTTTTTTTCATATTTATATGTAGGTTTGGATAATGGCTGCATCATCACCGTGGATTTTTTCCTTTCTTCATAAATTTTCTGAAATAAAAGACATAATGATGTATATTTTGTGATATCCTTTTTCAGATTGTACCTCCAATAGTGTCCATTGAGATTTAGATATATATTTTTACTTCCTGTGTTGATAGAGAAGGTTGAGTTTTGTGAATCATCTAATAGCTCCTTCTTTAACTCAGTACATGCTGGAACACATTGACTTTACCCAAATAATAAAACCTCTTCATCATTAACATTGAACTCTGAAAATTTTACTTTTATTATATCTTCCACTTTATTCAAAATTATAAAATCAATAGTTTGAGAATACTTTTGCTTTTCTAAAAGATATGGTTGAGAAATTATTTGGGAAATCATTGATGATGTTCCATACATTATGATTCCAATGTCCATCCACTCAAAAGATAAACATACTATATCAGTATAAATTTCCATTAGAAATAGATTTATTTGATCTCTACTTCTTAGAGAAACTGATACTTTATTCTTTTTTCTAGGATGGTAGTTAATTGAGAAGTTGTAGTTTTTTTATCATATATAGCTTTTTTTGGCATTTTAAATTCTTTTTGTATGAATATATACATTAATATTTTTTTATCTATATATATATCCCACTTCTCATAAAATATATAATGATGCATGATTTTAAAAGATAATATCATTGTATCCAACTCCAAATCATAAGTTTTCTAGTTCTTTTTTTGAACATTCACCTTCCTTTTGTCATAATATATGACTTGTAATTCATTATTAAAATAGAACCCAATACCTTTTTATAAGAATTGCTGAATACCACAAAATAACCTCTAATTTAGGGTATTGTAACTGTATGGGTACTCATAAGCCTCCATATAAACTTTTTGATGCTCTATTCACATAATTCATTGAAGAAACACTTGACACCCTTACAGGTTATATTAGTAGGAGGGATGGACAATGGTGAGAATTTTTCTAAAAATCAGCGATAATACCTAGATCAAAAAAGGTAACTATTGATTTTTGTCAAAGATGTTTGCCTCATCCATACTTCAATTGCATCCATATTTGAAGGGTCCATAGATATATCATTACTTTTGATAACTTGTCCAAATAAAGTGACTTCCTTCAACTAGAACTCACATTTTATATAAATTGAGATAATCTTCAACTTTCAAAAGGTTTTTAGAAGAATACTCAAATGCTTCTCACACTCCTCCTTTCTTTTGGACTATATTAGAATATCAACTATTAATATTTCCAATTTTGTTTTCTAGGTAATCTATAAAAACAATATTTATCATGCCCATGATGATTGATGGAGAATTATTGGGTCTAAAAGGCATCACAATCAACTCACAGTTACCATACCTTGTATGAAAATAAATCTTGGTGATATCCTTCTTCTACATCGTAACATGATAATATCCCAACCTTAGGTCCACCTTTGAGATGTATTTCACTCCACATATCAGATGAAACATGTCATCAATCTGAGGAAGGGGATAATATTTCTATATTATGATATTTTTGAGATCATGTAATTCGATGCAAAGGCACATTGACCCATCCTTATTTTTTATAATGATGACCTGTATACCCCACTGTGAAGAACAAGGGGATATGGATCCTTTATTTATATTCCTCTACAGATTTTTATTTAGCTAATCAAGCTATATAAAATCCATTCTATATAGAGTCTTGTATAATTGTAACATCTGAGGTATACACTCGATTGAAAATTCATACTATCATCTAAGAGGAATACTAGAAAATTCATGGGGAATCACATCAATATACTCTCCAAAATAGGTATGTCTTCGACGATGGTTCTTTACATATAATTAATAATTTGAACAAGGTATTTTTGATTACATTGAAATTATATCCATGATTTATATGATGGTTCTAAAAAAGATTCACCCTCCTTGAACATGTACATAATTGGCAGTCGATCCCCAACACACAAAGTGATTTCATTATCACAAAAATTTATGTTGGATAAATATAGGGAAAAAATCCTACAATTTCATGAAATTACACCAAAGGGAGTACAAAAAGGCTCTCTGGAAAATTCATCCCCCAAAATTTTTAACGAGGGGAGTTATATATATTTGATGTAATACATTCCCCATTTATGGTTTTCACTAATAGTTCTATGTCCCTATTTTCTGGTTGACTTTGAATTATTCTAAATAAATTTCATTACATTATATAATGTGTAGAATTATAATAAAAAAATTTATTATTTATTCATGAATTAATAAGTAGCATACCTTTTCCCACATCATTATTGTTTCCCCCATATCAGTAGTGAAAGAAAAATCATCTCCCTTGATTCCTTGGAGGTTGTTGGTTGTCTCTTAAAACCCTTAAATTAGTTCAATGATTTTCAATGTTTCATAATTCCTTTATATTTTATCAATGAACAATGTGTTGAGGGTTGACATGAGAATTCCCTTCTTCCTTCGTAGTCGAGTGTTTCTCCTATCAAAAATATCTACCTAGGTACCCTTCCTTCCAGTAAATAAATAATTTATTTGTCCCCTATATGAAATTAAGGGGGTTCTTAATTCCATATATTTGAAAAGTGGGGCGATGAAATTTCATAGAACCATTATATTTCTCCATCAGATAACCAAACATAAACTCATCATTCCACTTTCTATCCCTATGATACCCCTGGGATTGACCTAACTATATTTATTCTTTCAGGGAACATATAAAAATTTACTCATAACTATCTATGTCTGGGAATTCCAGGTCTTCTTGTGGACTAGGTTTTATCCCCCAAAATAAGGGGTCAACCTTGAATTTTGGGGTTACAACCATGCTAAGGGTTTATGATTACAGTCTTGTGATGTTTTTCTTATATTCCTTGAAATATTCATCATCTTTCTATTTTAGGGAAAGGAAATCCAAATCAAATTTTAATATGGAGAGTGTGAGGAAAATATTTATTAAAAAACATTTTTTTAAAATTATTCAACCACATTTCATAATTATGTTCCTCATGGTTCATATTTTATATCATTTACCACCAGTGATTAGATTCATCCTCTATATGATAAACAGTTATAAGAACCTTATCCTACTCAGATCATTTATGGATGGTGAAAAAAATTCAATGGAGTTAATCCACTATTCAGCAATTATGGGATCAGATGACCAATAAAATGTTGGAGGTATTTTTTGTATAAATATTTTGGTTATATCTTATTCTATCTTAGTGGGATTTAGATGCTCCTCATGTTCCAAGATTCTATTTATAATATGCATCAACTGAGAGAGTATCATCATGCCATGCACATTTTGCACTCCCATCAGGTTACCCATCACATTGGTTTAGTCATCACATTTCCCTTCACGTAGATTGTTTATATAATTCGTCCCTTTTCTAGAAATTATCTAGAATAAAAGAAAAACCAGGGATGACTATATTAAAACATTAATCACATAATGTGTGAGTCCAAATACATTAAATGTATATCTTATAAAAAAGGTATATCCTATCCTCTCAAGTCCACCGTTCAAGAACATTTTTTTAAATAAAATCATAAAATTTATCATTTAAACCCTAAAAATTTACTATATTATATGAATTGATCAAAAAACCATCATGTGAAGGATTTAAGATTAACTCCATAGTGGTTCTATGATGGAGAGTTATAGTTATTAACAATGAATTTTCAATATATTTATTCTCACACATCCGTCAGATATTATTCAAAAAAATATTATATAAAAAATAACTATCTACAATATACTTATATTCTATTATATTAATTTAGTATACTAAATCTATACACTTTTTAATCAAATGGGAAACCAAACTATCGACTGTGTGTATGGAATACTACCACCTCACGAAAACTGATGTAATTCATTTTCTATCACTACCTCTCAAGGTTAAATATATTTATTTATTAAAATTTTCTTCATATATATGTTATATTAAATAATAATTATACCTATGTAATTGTTATATAACTTCTATATTCTTACAATCTATTCTATTGAAAAATGACAACATCACTCATGTGTACCTGTGGACTACATCTTCTACAAAGTGATGTGATATTATATTCTTTTTTATTTTGACACGGATGATTATAATGATATATTTAATTAATATATTTAATATCTATAAAATATAAATAATTCGATAAATATTAAATATTTTTTACCTTCATTTTTTTTATATCTGTTGAAAAATAGATACAATGTCCATGTCTTTGTACGACCAACTGTCTCCTTGAATAGAGTAATATGTTTTTATATCTATACATTAATGGATGTCTCTAAATATGTATATAATGAATTTACATGGCATTTATGTTTTTATTATCACCATATATATGAATTAAAAATAACAAATGTACATTTTCTAAAAGTATCGAACAAAAACTGACATGAAAAATAATGGAGTTATCAATATGAGAAGTGATTTTAATAAATAATTATCAATAAAAATATAGTAAATTGTTATATATATATATATATAATATGGTATAATTTATATTATTATTGTTATTTACTGTTATTATAATAAACCTATAATTATTATAAAGGATGTTTGTATGTGTTCAAATAAATTTGAGAGTTGAGGTAAGGTATTTTCTTCAATTTTTTATTTTTGTGGTAAACAATCCTTATACACAACTTTATTTTTTTATTTGGGGTATACCCTACCGATGAATTAATATTTTTATTCATAAATCGCTTAATATTTGAAATTCATTTCCATATAATTTCCCTTCATTGATATATCTTATGGTTAAAAACATACAAATTTGGTAATGGTATTACGTTACAATTTCATTGTTTATCATGATTGTTTTTATTATGTTTATGATGATGAACTTTTAATTCATATCTCTCTTTAAACTCATAAATTTACATATAAAAATATATGTATTTGAATATAAATTATATCGTTTCATTTTAATTCATTTGTTACCTCATTATATATCTATAATTTTTATAGGTAAAACAGAAATTATTTCTCCATTGGATAAAAAAACATTTTTCTTCTACATCGTTGTTTTTATAAAAATATTAATAAATTTTTATTATTATAGAATGATTTTTTAATTAAAATTATACCAATGTTTTAATTTTTACATAATGGATTAAAGGGAGGCTTCTTTAAATATAATGAATGAGGTGATTTGACTTTCTACTAGCAATGTGAAATGAATGTTTTTTTCTAACGTATACGATATAAACAAATATCCCATTAACATGACCACCCAATAATATAATGATTCATTTGAAAACATGTAATTTTATTTTAAAATTTTTTTTTGTCAGTAGTAATTGTTATTTTTATAATTTTTACATAGTGATTTCAATTTGAAGATTGTATTTTCCTAAATATTAATATAAATAATCATTTAATTATATTTCACTTCTTTAATACAACAGCCAATGATTCAAATAATGTGCTACTAGTGATATAATCTAATGATAACATCCAAATTCAATCATTATATTATTTATGATTATGATGACACAATTTTTATGCAACATATTTCATTTATAGGGGTTATATTTATGATACCCATATCCTTTCCATAGGTTATCCTGTCATAAAATGTTTATAATACCCATTTTCATTCTATTAATGACGAAATGATGAAAGTTTTATGATATATGTAAAAAAAATTATTATTATTATTATTATGTGATGGTTGGGAACAATATTATATATCAATTTAATGGATTGGTAAATGATGGAAATATCATTAGATAAGTAGGACTAGAATGTGGAGTTATCAAAATTTCTGAAGGTGACTTCTCAACAATTATATTATTGGAAGTGGAAATTAAACACTAATATGGTCTTGGGAGTGAACCCATTCTACTATGATAACATTGTAAATTATCCTTGACTACTAAATAAATTATGTTCATACTTATGTTTATTCCACAAATCTACATCTTATTTCAATTTTATTCTCCAATGTATTGTGTTCTTTTATTCCATTACAAATCAATTCTAATGATCTTATTGGATCCAATCAATGACACATTTTTATAAATTTTTGAATGAATTGAGTAGTATTCAAATGGTTTTATGTTGTTCAAATAACATTAAGCTCATTTTTTGTTGATATATTCCATGTTTACCCTTACTAGGAATTTGAAATCACAATTTATTATAATTATGATTCCAAATTTATAAATAATGGTTTTTTTATAATATGTATAATAGGGGCTCTTCTTATGAAGAACATATTTGGATATGTTGTTTTTCACATATAAAAATGTTTTCTATGTACACATGCTTCCAATAGCACAAGAGGTGTATGATTTTGGCATTCATTATAATGTTATTAAATTAATATTCATATATTAAAATGTAATATTATTATATGAAAAGTATGGGTTGATATTGAATAATAAGTACAATTAGATGACATGGGATACAGACGAATTAGTGGGGAAAAATACCATCACATTTATTCAGGTCAGGATATAAAAATAATTTTTCAGTATGAAATTGCTTTAAGGGAAATTAGTGTAACAACTCAAACATTTATCAAATGATTTACCCCATATTTATATAATAATACCAAATTTTAGTAATTTATTTCTACATAATTCACGTGTAGCACATGATAAAAAAAATTGAAATAAATTTAATGAATAAATATGTTCATAACAATTAAAAAATTTAAATGGGGAAAAATATAGATAACATGATTACCATAATATGAAAATATACATCTACTATACCCAATTTAATAACATAACTTTACAAAAAAACTAACAAATTGAAAAAAAAATATTAATAATAAATTATTCTTCATTAGAATTTTAATATATATAACCTTGAAAGAAAATATATGTTAATGTATAATGAAATAAATATTTGGTATTTATAGAAACTATATAACCCATATTACCATTACAAATCATACCACTAGAACTATAATCTTACTTTTGGAATGATAATATAAACATTAATAACTATAACCTGGTCCTTATAATAGTTTCATCAACTATGAGAGTGTAAAATAATAGTTTTTCACTTATTAAAAGAAAACTTGACATATTTATGTCTTCATATAATTAAATAAAAAATTAAAAAATAATAAAATATGTTTTTCATATGTTATAATTATATTTCTAAAGAAAATAAATTTTCTGAAAATAAATTTATTTTTATAAAAAATTATAAAACAATTGATATTCATTATTTCATGAGGTTGAAACTAATATGTGAAAGGGTAAAAAATTGTCCATAATATTAAAAATTTTATTTCACAAGAATAATTATGATTTTATTTATAAATTAAATTTTTTATATTTATAAAATTATTTTCATAAAATTTATTCCCTATTTTTGAATATACCCATCCAAAATAGTTTGAGGAGATATTCAGTATTTTTCTGAAATTTTTGTTTTTTTGTGATGAGTAAAATATGAATATTTTTAATAAATTACACAAAACATTTAGGTTGAAATGATTCGTGGAAAAGGTATGATACCATTTTATCAAAATAATATTAACTACTTAATATATATAATAATAAGATCCATCAATATTGGTATTCAAGATTCTAAATAACAAACTAATGATTATTATATTCGAAAACACCTCACCAGTCCCTTTATAAATACCACCCCACCAGTCTTTCTACTTACAATTTCTATGAATCAGAGCTTATCCAATATCAATCCATCTATCTCTTCATATCTATTCCCTATCCCTATATACCATGGTCACGTCAATTATCATTCTATGGAGTGTCAAGGGGTATCATATCAGGAGATAAGTAACGGAAGAGGAAAACTCTCAATTAAACCACCATCAATTATACTATTCTTATATCATCCCTTATGTTTTAAATAATAATATATGTAGTAAAATAAGTATCATAATAAAATTATATGTTTTTATTACTATGGAATATACCTCTTCTTAAAACCCAATACAAAAAATATGCCCTTTAGAGATAGCCAAAAGTGGTCGGTAAATGCCTTTAGAGACTCCCATTCGACCACCATCGGTGGGTGAAGTTTCTCGGTCAGTGTTTCATGATACAAACATCCAGAAAAAGCCACTAAAAATTAAACCCTATTTTTCATGTCAACATTGTGCTGGGGAACTTGGGACATAAGGGAGGTAACCTGGAGGAACCCCAAGATTCATTTTTCGGTCATAGTGGATACGCTATGGCTAGAGGGAGTACATGGGGTATCATTGGAGATTGAGTGGTGGAATTTGAATGTATTGGGAAATGGGGGTTTATTGGATGGTATGGGGGTGACGGGGGAGGATAGGAGGATAAATGGGGTGGTGATGGGTGTTGACATGGGGTGGTGGTAGGGGAAACATTGAACACATCGCTGGCTTCTTGTAGTCGTCAATCTGGAAGGCATCAGCAATAGTGGTAAAAATCCCTCCAATTTAGTTTGCCATACTAGTGATCACCATTTGTGGTCACCCGCTTCCTCAGCACAAAAAATACTTATAGTGACCCTATATTTTGTTCTTTAAAAGAAAACATCTTCCATATTTAGTCAATTCATGACCCTATGGATAATGATTTTTTCCTTTAACAACTTCATTAGACGTCTAAATTATAATATAATATTTTCAAAATAACTAAATAATTATTATATAATTTTTTCTATACTATAATGAATTTATATCAATTATATTTAATAAAATGATTTGAGATTATAATGGTTTGTAAATCCTCCTATATAAACTAACCATAAAACATTAACATTTTTATTAACTGAAACATCCATGTCTCATAATGAAATAAATATCATGGAAATAATTAATTTAAGTAAGAGAATGAATGTCCCTTCATTTCACTTCTATTGTTTTAGTCACATTTTTTAAATAACATTCATAATTATTCATTGGAGATCCGAAAATGGAACCTTGAAATGAACACCCTAAGAACAGTGAAATTAAACACTATATTCTGTTGAAACAGTTATAAAGACACATAATATAACTTTTTAAAATATATTAGTGATTCAATTTATTAGTAATTTTCTAATCAGTTAATTTAATTTGATTATTCAGAGTGTTAATTTCAATTGAATAACAATTATGGAACCTAAGGAGAGGGATCTCTATCAACTATCCTAAGGTGTGGAATGTGACTTCCCTTGAAATTTTTGGGGTGTCTCCACGAATTCGGTTTAATTAGTCAATATTGTGTCCATATGAATTGGGTAATTTACTATTTCAGTTTTTAGTGCATGATAGGAGTGAAATTAACCTTTGTCTTCATGGTTTTAATGTTATTTTGTCTCATAATTTATATGTAATGGTGTATTACGTCATGGGATTTTGGTTTTAGAAATTCAGTTTTAAATCTATTTGTGTTTATTATTGATATTGAATCCCAATGACTCATTAAAGGTTAGTGTGATCTCTGAATCAACATATAAATCATCTATTGAGGTAATTATATTTTAAACCACCATGTCTCTTATTTATATGGTGAATTTATATTCACATGTTAGAATCATGTAAATTTTTTACATATTTATACATTACATAAGTGACTACATCCTATAAATTTTAATATGCCTACATGGCCCTAATAAGGAACTCAAAACATTTTGGTTTTTAAACGGGTTTTTTATCATTCCTTTTCCGAATTAATGATAGTGCCCCAATTTAAATATTCTATGGAGGGTGTTAGTTCGGTTTCAAAGAAATTTTTTTTCTATTTTAACAATGTTTGATGAATGGAAAGGCATTTCCAAATAAAATTTTTTGCATTAGTAGTGGTGTTTCTAGTAGAATTTAATATTTAATGTGTGTGTTTTTAGCATACATATATTTTCACAGTATTTTAAAAAAAAATCATATCATGAGAAAGATGTAATTTGATTTCTTTTTAAAATGAACTATTAGGAGTATATTGACATTGTTTTTAGAGGAAAATGTGGACGGTATTGTTTGGAAACAAATTTGGTATGTTTGAACTCATTTGGGTGATGCCCATTTTCCTACAACGTGTTTTCTCTTTAATGTGATTTATAATTGTGATTTACAAGTCAATAGATATTATATAGAGAGGAATGATGGTATGTCATTGTGTAATGTTGTTCTTATTTTGTATAAAAGTTATATTTGAGTTGAGATGATGTAGTTGACTCTCTAGAGGATAGATATTTTTAGAATTAAAATGGAATATTGGAATCATGGTTATTTATTGGGAATGAAGAGGATATATCCTCCAAAGTAGATTGTTCTATGAGTTAGAAGTTATTCATATTTATGATTGTTATGACTTATTTGACTATAATATATGATGGGATACAAGATCATTCACTTGTTGTGGTGTTTTATAGAGACCCCAATCTTTTCTTACACAAATATTGCATCATACAAATATAATATTCATATATATCAATTCAATCCCTGAAATAACCATATGGATAATTGTATTCTAAAATATGGATTCATAAAAAACTAGTATAAAAACTATATCCATCAATTATCATTAATATCTTTTCAAATAGAATAATTATTATCCATAACATACTAAAAACGTTTATCTATAACTGGAGGAAGCTAAAAATCAGAAAAAGTGAGTTTTAATTCCTTGTATTTTGAAATGTTAGAGTTATCTATAAATGATCTTAAGTGAGCATACTATAAGAATAGGGGTATTATAACTTTGTATTAACAATATATAATCATACTAATATATTAAAAGAATATAATCCAAAAACATGACAAAATGATTTATCAATCAAAATACATAAGACATAAGACTGAGGAAACATCAATAATAATTCAGGATCCATAAAAACATATCATAAATATAAAAAATTGGTTTTTTGAAATCACATTGTAATATAAAATAATTCCAATTGGAATGGATCACATCTATTGCTGTCAAATTGGATAAGGGTCACTCCTTTTTCCATTTTTTCCTTCGACGATGATCACTCTCATGACTATCGTAGTTGATAAGGTCCATTACTAAACAAACATCACACCCCATTAAATTCATTAATATATAATGTTGAATATATAATATCCCATACATTATAGTGATAAAATTTACCCACCCATACATGGTTTATACCAAAACTACCCATACATTTTTTGAAATGGAACCACACATAACATAATGAAAACCATATATATGTGAGCCATAAGATCCTATAAAATTCATGATATCATCATGGAATAACCTGTTTAATCGATAATATTTTCATAAACATGTAATAGAGAAATTAAAAAACCATCCATATAAGTAATAAATATGGTTACATTGGATTCTTTCACCAGTAAATCAAAAGAATCATTAATGGACATTTATTTAGTAAAAATACTTATAAATTATCGCTAAGACATTTCTTCTAGAAAATACCCTTATAAATTGAAATAACATATTTGGAATTTAAGAATTTCAAAAAAATATCGTGGAAAGTAATTTCAATGAAAATAAAAAATAAATCTTTCAATAAATGAGTATTCATGATGGAGAAAGAAGATGTTTATGTAGTGTATGTTAAAATTGAAATTTCACTCACATTTTTAGTAAAAATATAAAAGTACAAAAAATGGTAAAATGATAAGAAGTTAATCATAAACATTGAAAATGAGAGTAAAATATAGTACAATGAATTAAAATATTCTCTGTTGAATTTTAAAAACAGTCATGAAATTATTTTATATAATATATTTACATGGAAGAAAATATTACAAAATTAATAGAGAAATTAATCCTGTTATCAGAAAAAATATATTTCTGGTTTTTTGAGTACATATATAGAGTATTATGAATGAAATAAATAAATCTAAATATTTAACTATAGTGGAATAAAATAAATATGATCTGGGAGAGATAGAACATATAATATCATCATCAAAAAAATTATTCATAATTAATCTTTGAAATAATTACAATGTAACATAAAAACATTAATATATTTGTAATCATTGATTCATTACCCCAATGAAAAAAATAAAATAATAACATATATTCCATGAATAAATATATATACAGGATATGACATATAAATGATTCAATATATACACCTCATAAAAGATGATTTTTTTAAAAAATAAAATATGTTCTAGAGAAGATAATTTTAGACAACAACCCCTTACCAGTTTGATATCTATCCAATAAAAAAATTGTATAACATAATTTTAATTTATATACCTTGAATAAGGATGAATATATCATATTTCATTTCAATGGATCATTATATACAACTTTGAGACATATATAGGATCGTAACATCAAACGTATCTCAATGAATAAATTTCTAGTTAAAGAACCCTTATTAGATTTGTATTTATTGAATAAAAAGTCATTGGTTGAATTAAAATAATATGGTTAAATAAATAAATTTCACTAAATTGTGTCTTATATTATATTATATTCTTTTGTATTTTACAAATAATTTAAATATGAAAGTAGTGCCAAACATTAAAACATGTCTCAATGAAAAAAAGTGAGATCAAACCCTTATCATAAATATTTATTTATTCATAAGTGATATAAAAATATTTTTAACAAATTTGGATTAAAATTAATTAATTAAAATATTTATACTCATACCTATAATATCATATATGATAAAGTTATCTCATTTCAACACTTTTATTTAAAAAATTCGTTATTAATGTTTTTATTTCATGGGATAATTGTTTTGTTTTATGTTTGTTATAGTTTGGTTGTTTTGTTCCTTTAACATTGATAAAGGCTTATCAGTATTAAAAATATTAATCCTGATATAAATTTCGTATATATTCATTATTTACATATATTTAAAAATTCATATTCAGTGATGATGAAAAATGAATTACATCACATCATGTGGGTTGTAATCTATATATAGAAATGAGTGATGGTGGGAGTTAAATTATTGTAAATGATAATTTAACATTAATAAATAATAATTATATCATGTATATCATGTATTTTAATTATATTAATCCTATTTATGTGTTATGTAAATAGTAATGATAAACATATCACATCGGTTCAAAGATGTCATTGGCCACACATACGAACAAGAGATTTTGACATTTACTAGTGGATATGAATGTAATAAGGTGGATTACATCTAATAATTCCATAAGAACAATGATTCCATAAATATAAAATAAAAATAAAAAATCGATTATTATGACCACCCATTAAATATGGTGATAGAAAATGGATTGTGTCACAACATGGATGTGGTGGACCATATGTACTCATAGGTGACATTATTTCTCATTTGATGGTGATAGAGAGAAAAATGGTTGTTGCGTCATCAACATCATAACATCTATTTATATTTATTATATATCAATATTAATTTTTTATTGATATAACAATTTAAAATAAGGTTTATGAACAAATAAAATTGAAATATGTGTGTTATCATTTTAAACCTCTACATTGAGAAACCCCTTTTAGAATAAACCATTATCCCCAAAGGATTTTACTGAACAGAATAAATGATGGTTTTGAAGATTTTAGGTATTATATTGTGTATTTTATGTAGTTATTGGATGATATATATGGATAAATTTGAGTGAACAATGGAGAATAATAGGTAACATTTTATAATCCAGGGGTGAGACACACATGAAATTTGATAAATGATATCAATGTTGTAAGATCACATTCATGTGAAAGTTGAAGGAAATGGAGAAATATTTGAATTTATGATAATATATTGTTTAAATTAGTTTAAGAGATAAGAATTATATTTTTTGGGTGGTGATATTACCCTCATATCTAGGTTAATCCCCTAGTAAAATTGTTTTAACCATAATCGTCGTAACAAACTTTTACCATTATTATAATTCCCTATGACAAAAAATTAAGTAATAATTTTCTATTTGTGTTAATTATTATTATAAAAAAACATAATCAATTTTAATAGATTGAATTTCTATATGTGGTAGAATTTGTTATTAAATAATTTTCATCCCGTAATAGAAACCCCATTTTAGAAAAAATAATCGTTAAGAATATGACATAATTTACATGCATTACTTTCCTTTTCAATATCATAAAATTAATTCTAAAATTTATCATTAAATTTATAATAAATAAATTTGATTAAAAACATTAATAAATTTGATGAATTTTTATTAGAATATTATCATTAATAAAACAATTCAACAACATAATTCTAAAATCCCAATACATTACACTTTATTTAGTTTATTAAATGATTTGAATAGTGTATAACCTTCTTTATAATAGAATTTAGCATATAGAAACCCAAAAATTTAAAATAAATATTATATATTAATATATTAATAAATATTAAATAACATTTTGATCGAGGATTTTTTTTGTCTAGTATCTTTACCAACATGGAAACTTGAATAACTAAATCATAAAATCTCTACATCCTCCCGCCACCTATTTATTTATAAAAAAATAACTTCTTAGAAAAATCATACATAATACATTTTTTCTTAACCTTAGGAATACAATCACAAGAAAAGGGTGACATCAGATTCTCAGTTGGGGTAAACAATGGAGATATCAGTGATTATATTAGCCTAATATAGGAATAAGTGGCTAAGAACATGAAATTAGTGTCTTAAAATTATACCTTGCATCCCATAGATCACACTTTTGAGTAATTAAATATAAAATTAATGTTAAAATGACTTGAATTTATTGGAATCAAATAACAAGATCACTGAGGTTATAACATTAGTATAAGGCATTGAATTGTGGAATAAACATAAGCATAGAAAATAATTTCATTTGTATTTAATGATCTTAACCAATACCATCATAGTGAGATTTTTTAATTCTATAAACTATTGTTGTATTCAAGGTCCACCCCCTAGATTATCATTGTGAAAAAATAACATTCTAACACTAGGATCACTCCCCATTCATGTCATTTTTATCTCATTCGATATTCATAAATACCCAATTCTATGGAGGGAGATATATGTCCCAAATAAAACATAAATAATATCATACATATGTTTTCCACAATAACATAAATCATTCATGATATTAAGAAACTTCAAAATAAATGGGTCTCATTAATATTTCATCATAACATATGCTGTGGAAATGAAATAGACTGCTTAAACATTTCAATATACCACATGGCGTGGAAAAGAAATGAGTTTCATAAACCATTATTCATCATAAGAATAAACTATCCTGAGAAATAATAATTTGGGAAACCATAGATAACATCACTTATAAATAATAATTCACAACAAATGATTTCCTCTTATGTAGAATTTTTTTTGAATGATCACATGGAATAATTATTTTTGAAAAAAAACATTCCATTTTGAAATCACATATTTTTTTAAATGTTATGAAATTATGAAGGTAAAAATATTATCTAAAAATAACCTTGTAAACATTTAGTTTATTATTTAAATAAAATATGATTAATTATTGTAGAAGAATCCATTTATGGGGTACATGTGAAAAAACATTCCTTCCTAATTGTTGTTAGAAATTCCACAAAGCCCCATTTGAAAAAGGATAAGACGATTCCTTTCATAATGTATTGTAAAAAAGTAAAACCTAGTTAAAATTCAGTGTAAAAAATCATGGTAGATTTGTTAAAAAATTACATAGATTCTTGATAACATGGATATGTTTGTGAAAGATATCCATACAGAGACATAAACATAAACATTCACGAATATTGATGATATTGTGAAATAAAAACCTTTCCTTGAGTTATCCTATCATAGAAAGTAATCTATCCTAGTTTAAAATAATTAACTATTTCATAATTTAATATCATAGTCTTGTTCATAATTATAATATCATATAATATCCCTTTATTACCTTTCAAAACAACAATTAATCTACAATTCATAATTAAAATTGTTAATTTTGAGTGTAAAATGATTGGTTTATCATGAGTACTTCTACCCATTACTTCTAATACATGTATATTCATATTCAATTCATATTTGGGAATTTATAAGTAATTATATATATAAAATAAATATTCAATATATAAATATATATGGTCATACAAAAAATATAGAGAGATAAAAATGATTTAAACAATTAATTCAGATAGTGGGTCATACGTACACATGAATGATGTTTTCATTTTTTTGATGGATAGATCAAGATGAAGGTAAATATTAATTCAAAATTATATAATCACTATTATTTCAATTATATCTTATATATATAGACCTAATTTTCTACTAATGAACATCTAATTAAATTATAAATTATCAATTAGCCACATTATTTTGTGGAGGTGGTAGTTCACACATATGCTTGAATGACATTATCATTTCCCAAATGATTAAATGATATGTAGGTATATTGGATGTTACAATTAATTAATTAATTATTATTTCATAAATATAATATATAAACCCTAAATACATCATAATACTCACCATTAAAATGTGGTGAAGAAAATATAATTGTATCGCTACGTGGAGATGGTAATCCCTATGTACACACGAGTGATACTTTCACATATAATTTAATGGGAAAAATATGTATAATAGTGTTTTCAAAATAATAATAACATTTTATAATATCTAGGATAGTGAATTTATTATTTTAGTATAAATACCATAGATACAGAGGAGGTAAAGAAGATTACAAAGGAAAGTGATCTGGTATGGGAGATCACCCTTTATTTGAAAAAACATTTATAGATCTCCTCTAATGAACTCTAAGTCAAGACTTTTGTGAATTGGAAAACAAATATTTTGTTTCTATGGAAGATCTATAGGTATTTTGGTATTTTTTATTCAATATTTAATTCTCAATGTGATGTAAATAAGTTAGAGAGAAACTTCCTTTTTATAATTCAGTTGAGGGTAACTATTGGAATTTCACAAAATATTACATTATAATAAATTAGTTCTTAAATAATATGCCTCAAATAATCACGGAGTCAACTATATGAAATTATATGGCTATAATAATATCAAAAAAATATAATTAAGACATTTTTGGTTTAATTTTAAACCATATCATTCTGAGATTTTCAATTTGGTATCTAATTTAAATAAGAACTATGGTAACAACATTTTCAATATTAAAGGATTGTATTTTTTAAATATATGGTCAGAATCATGTAATGTCCCGACCTGGGTGCCACAAACTGGTGCCCCAATTTATTTGGTCACATAACCTCAAGAAATCATCCTTATATGCTAGTGGGTTATATCTAGTAACAAGGGTCTTGTAATTTCATCATTGGGATATTATACCTAATTTCATCAGATTAATATAGAAACCCAAATAAATAAACACTGGAAAAAAATATTATAATGAAAAATAAAAATATATCATGACAATAAAAGTAGAAAATACAATGCCCCTCTAAATC
This sequence comes from Viscum album, assembly GCA_963277665.1. NCBI lineage: Eukaryota > Viridiplantae > Streptophyta > Magnoliopsida > Santalales > Viscaceae > Viscum > Viscum album. The sequence continues at coordinate 2,036,758,881 of OY728164.1, forward strand.
AGAAAACATGGAATACTAAATTATGTGTCAAACACCTTAAATTAAAACTGAAAATAAAGACACCAAAAAATACCAAGTGGGTCATGAACCACATCTTATTCCTTCATCTAAGATCTATCCCAAATTAGAAATCCAAACTAGGGAATTTTTCCTTAACCTTTCGAATAATAATAATGTATATTTAGGTATCGATCATCTAGCCTGATTATAGTGTTAGTAAAATTTATTTAGACACCACCAATGTTGTCTAATACAAATCATTTCAATAATAGTGTACTAAATTATATAAATAAATTAATATAATAAATAAAAAAAGTTTATCGCATTATTAAATATTCTATATTAAAAAACAGGAACCCCAAATTTCCCCATGACACCCGAACCTCAATAGCTGCTTTAGCCTATGCCGGATTCAAATCCATTCCCATGGGATATCACATTTGAATTTCCATTTTCCCATTTCTAATACTTTTCTGAATATTGGTGTTACCATTAACCATTTAATATCACATAATTTATCGATCATGTTACCATTCACAATTTAATATCTCTTAATTTAATGATCATGTTACAACTCACAATACATGGTTAAAATTATATATTATCATTTACCATTTCATAACACATAATTTAATGCACATTTTACCATTCATAATAATCGGTTTAATGTCCATGATACCATTTACAATTTCTTATCACATAATTAATGAAATCACAATAATAAATATATATAAACAACAATTCATTCATTTAATTAATTAAATAATCGAACTCATAATTTTAATATACCATAATTAATCTATTATTAATTATCTCATCTCATGACATAAAAATATCATAATCAATCTTCTAATAATTTTATCCTCTCAAGACATCAATATCTCACACATAATCAATGATTAATTATCTCATCTCATGACATTAATACCTAAAAATTAATTTACCCATATTTATCTCTAATAAAATAGCTTGAGTTCTTTTAATTAATTCATCAATTAATTATTTCAAACAAATTATCTCAATATCTCCTAATTAATACCCTGAATAATTATCTAAATCGAAATTTTCCAAATCTCATCATTAATCCCTTAATTAATTATCTAAATATATATACTCTAATTCTAAAAATTAATTCCACAATTAATTATATAAATTGATTGACCCTTACTCTCTTAATTAACTCCAAAATAAACCTTCTATTTCATTAAAATGTCAAGTAAACTAACAACCAAATTGATTAAACTAGCTTAAAAATTAAAATTTCAAAAAACACTATAATTACTAAAACATGCATATAAGTATCAAAATAAAGTATATGATAAATAAATATTTGACCACCTACGATGTTTTATTAAAGACGATCACCGAATGAAAATCCTCAAAATTGAGCAGTTCGATGACATAGATTAGAATCCGGATCTAAAACAAAAAAACTAGATTTTATAAAGAAGGATATCTTAATTATAGATCTTGATACAAAATCCTGGATATGGATTATCCAAATATGGATCTAGATATATCAAAACAAAAAGTTACTTCCCACAAAAATAATGAGATAATGAATGAGGATAAATGAAAATGCAACAAGATATGATTCTCTTAATTTCAAAGTCACTGATATTTGATACAGGCTTTGAATCACGAAGAAAGAAGGTTAGAATCGCTAGAATACAATTGGAAAGAGTTGAAATCATCATGAATTGATTTGATATATGTTTTCATAAAATCATAGATTTTTTGGGTGTTCTGGTGAATTAAATACTAATTTTCATGAAATTAAAAATTTCGCACACTATTTCATGGGAAGGGGTGCAAAATTTTCCATAATAGTGAACCAACTATGTGACTATTGTATTAGGGGTGAAAATTTTATCTTTTCTGGGTGAAAAATTTTTCAAACCATGTTCAACCTATGTGAACCCTCACACATCATGGATGATTGATTTTTGGGGCAGTGGAACATGGTTTTCCCAAATTATGAACCAGGGATATAAAACCCTTTTCCTTCAATTTTTCTCAAAATTCACCCAAACACACCCCAAAGTGCAATCCAAACAAAAATTATTCTAAATTCAATAAAATATTATCTTTAAAAAAGATCTACAAAACTCTAGAAAGGTTCATTATATTACTATCTCCACACATTATAACATCTCATCCTTAAACTACACTCCCAATATTCTCTATGATTACGATCACAAAATATTGTTCTATTTAGCCCTCATTTATACCTCCATTTTCTCTATTTCTTCTTGAACACATCAATGAATCTATAATACATGAACTATCAAAATTGTCTTTCAGCACAACACATTCTCACTATGATCCATCACATATATCATATTCTCCTAAAATAAAAAATCTAACTCAATATCAATATCATACGCCTCGATCACTTGAGAAGGTTTGGGATGATACTGAAGAAGTTTTGATAAATAGAAAACATCAGGAACAGTTCTATATATATGTGGAAGCTCCAATCAGTATGACATTTCCCCAATTCTCTCCGCAACCTCAAATGGTCTAATATTCATGGGTACTTGCTTACAATGACTCTATATCATGCAATTTCCTAACCTAGGTGACACACAATGGAATACACAATCACCCATGTTAAGCTCTATGGGTCATATCTTTTTATCATCATTTGAATTCCTCAAACATTGATCCATATCTAAATTTTCCAAATTAGTTATCCTTTATTCAATGTCCTTAGCACAATTCTCGGTCCCAATAACTCTGAATCACCAACATTCATAAAGAATATCAGTGATCTGTATGGACTACCATAAATAGCCTCATATGGTCCCATATATATAGTTTCTAAATAATTTTTTTCATATGAAAAGTCCTCTAAATCCAAATTATACTCCCAAGACCATTCGAATTCAATGGCACATACTCCTGAAATATCCCCCAGAACCTGTTTAAAATTTTCTGAATCCCTATCTCTATATGGGGGTAATTTTTTACTCAATAAAACATTTTAAAAAACAACCTTATGTAATCCCTTAAAAGCATGAATTAAAACATAAGTCAAGGTCTGAATCTATTTTCAGTGGTACCCCATGAAAATATGTTATATCTAAAACATACCAAACTCACAGCTGCCCCACTAATTATGTATCCCATATTGGAAAAAAAATGTGATACAATCACCAGTCAATCCTCAACAACCCAGATAGCATCACTCATATTTGGTATATTTAGAAGACCCACCATAAAGTCTATTTTCATGTCACCACATTTCAATTCTCGATTGGGAAACGACTGTACTATACCTACAGGTCAATGATGATCTTTATTCACCTAATTGAATGTTTATCTACATGTCGCAGACCATGATAACCCATTTTTCATTCCTGGCCACAAAAACATTAATCAATGGTCATGATACATTTTGGTCACACCCGGTTGTACCACCCATTTGAGGCATTTAATTGAATATAATATCAGAGTGCATGCTTGTTGGCACAACAACACAACTCTAGAAATAGATGATATCATCCTCATCTATTCTTAGATCAGCATGTGTCTCCCCACCTTCACTTATTTCCCTCAATTTTGAACACTACAGATCCTCCTTACTACATGTATCCAATCATTCTCTAAATCATATAATCCACTAAAATAGATACGAGATTCATCTTATCCTGATTCTCTTGAATGGCGACAAGCATGCTTTCCAGTAAGTTCATCATCCACTACTCATCAATAGGATCATGCACTTCCTAAGTCTTAGTTTTCCTTCTCAAATCATAATCCAAACTATTTCCCTTACTGTAATTATATGATAGCTAAAAATAGAATGAATGCATTTACTCTTCCCATCTGTGCTTCCAGAGATCCTAATCCCTTTTTGAAAATATTTTTCTCAATTTCTTGTGATATGTTTACCAAGTAAACTTTTCACCCAAATGAAAATGATTCCATTACATCAGAGCATAATCCATTAATACTAAATCGAGGTTATGCAATGGGTAACTCCATTCATGTTGCCTTATTTTATGAGGCACTTACCCTATAATATCATCTTCTTGAAACCATTTTCAATTTGAGAAGTATCACATTACACCATATACTCATAGCCTGGTAGGTTTCAAGGAAAAATTATTCATTAGAACATGGAAGTAAATATCACTTGCATTAGACCATTCAAAATTTATCCATTTTTTGGTCAACCCTAAGAGTGGTTCTACCAATTGAGAAATGTTTTTGATAAATCTCATGTGATACCCAACTAATTCTGGAATGCTACAAATATTGAATGTGTTCTTCGGATCCCCCAAGAAACCACTTCCTAGACCTTATATATGTCTACCGACACACCATCATCCAAGATTTTGTGTCCAAATAAGTGAACCTGGTCAATTTTGAATTGAAACATAGTTAGCATGACATACAGCTTACGCTCACTCAATGTACTCAAGATGATGTCAAGAAGCTGGGATTGATAATCATGACTCTTGGATTGCAGCTATATTCCATCTATGAAAACCATCACAATATGATCTTGTTATGGATTTAATATTCAATTCATCAATGACATAAACAACACTGGTGTATTCATCAACCCAAAAGGTAATTTTTTTAACTTTTATAGGCCATACATTCTTCTAAAAGAAGTCAACTATATATTAGAAGCATGAACTCTCAGATAATGAAACCCCAATCTAAATTTAATATATTAGAATACAAACACTCCTATCAAATGCTAAATAAATATTTGATACATAGAAGAGGTTATTGGTTTTTATATGCATGCTTCTCAAATTACATCAATAAATACACAGGTACAAACTCCTATCTGACTTCCTTGAAAAAAACATATGATATCCCCAAGGCGACATACATGAAAAGATAAAACATTAATCCTCCAACACATATAGCTGAGTCTTGAAATCATGATTCTCTATATGATTTATTATATATGGTGGAATATATATTTTAACAGTTCACGACATGAGCTCAATGGTGAATTTTACATCTCTCTTAGGTGGATACCTAAATAAGACTTTAAGAAAGACATCAGGAACTAGTTCCACTACTGGTCGAAATAAACCTTTCTTAACACCAATGTCATCTAGAAAAATGATATAAACCTGGGATATGATCACTCCCCATTTATGAGTAATTGAGAATGCTCGACTAACCATGCTGTCCCACTCTCATGGGTGACTATAATGATCACCCATAAAAGACGTAAACATAAATATCCTATGAAAATAGCTTATTTGGGATTAGTACGAAACTATCCAGTCCATACACATAATTAGTTAAAATTCGGTCATGTAATAAATGTGAGGATTAATATCATAAAATACATTATCAAATGTACATTCAATGATAATAGTAACTCTCATTGTCAATGGTCCAGCCTCACTGTCCACAAGTATAGAATGCACCGCATGGAACTATTTTACCCCTCATTATTGTAATGTCATATGACTCCCATAAGTTACAACCCTATAATATTATGGTTTGTATTTTCTAAAAGAACCACATTTAATTATTCTACCAACTCATGTAGTATATGTCAAGATACATGTCTAGAAGTGTGTGGAAGATCCTCTTCCCACACTTTGATTTTGTCTAGTTACACCCTCCCAACCCGTATGTCATTGTGTCTTGCAAAAATTTTGTATATTCCCCTTATTGATGAATGACTGGAACTCTATTAGTGGTTAGGGATCATTTCTACACTATTTTTCATGCCTTCCACACTAATGAAAGATCCCTCCAACAAGGTCATGTGATACTGACCATCCTATCTGACTACTTAGTATTTTGATTCCCTGGATAACAATCATATTACGGTGCTTCCTGGTTTTAGAAGTCTCACCCCTGATCATCAAGTAGAAAATATATATCAAGAAAAATAATCCTACGTCACGTTCCCCTCATCTATAATGACCCCAGTGTAACTTTATGGGATATTACATCATATCATATGAATATTTGATACATTAACTAAATACATTCTCTAAGACCATAAATGTTTTTTTGTATTTGGAGACATGGAATCAAAATCTTATATCATAGTGAATGATCTTCATCAACTCCCATAATGACCTATAGATTTGGTAATTCAAAATAATACATTCTTCATAATCTAGGTAATGAAAACATATGAAATGGGTGAGCTCAGATGATCACTATGGGTAATCAGGGAGATATGTATGAATAATCACGAGTATAAGGGTATTAGAACACATTCAATAATATATAAGATCATGAACTGCATATCGAAGATCATAAACATTAAACATGGAATAAATATTTGTAGTTCATAATACATTATTTATAAGGAAATTAAAAAACATAATCCAGGAATGTATAACATAAGAATAAAACGTGGAATTTTGGAAAACACATAACAATATAATATAATTTCCATATTAGTCAAGGCATGGTATCCAGTACCATCTGGGTAGTTTGGTTCACTCCACGTATCATCTTAGTAATCAAGTTCCACTTCCATGGACAACTTAATTGCTTGAGTTCACACCTCATACCATCTTGGTAGTCATGTTTTACTCCAATGGCCATCTTAGGAGTCAATATTCACTCCCAGTATTATCATAGCCTATATAATGAGGTATAAATCTTTACCCAACACAATGGAGAGAGATATAGGTCCTACCCATCACATAACTATATCATACTTACATGTCCAACAAAATAATTAATCGGCATATCTTAACCCATGGAATGAAAAGGGTATCATAAACAAGAAAATGTATAATAACATGTGAAAAATTATATAGGTTCCATAATCATTTCATTAGAAGAAATACTCGTGATAAAGAAATGGATTTCATAATGACCATGATAAGAGGAATAACTCATTCTGATAAATAATATTAATGGATCTTTTAGATCATTTCCTATTGAGGCATGAGTAACCTAAACGGATTTCATCATAGATGGAAAATAATTTACAAATTCATTTCAAACAAATTTCATCAAGAAAATATTCTTTATTCGTTGAAAATTTATTTATAATACATATACCAAAATGAAAATAATTTTCCTATAAAATAAATTTAAAACATAAAAATAACACATGAACTCATTTTGAAAACATTATTCTATGAAAACATATAAATTAAGAATAAAAATATTTTTAAAATATTTTTCCTTTAAAACTTATAAAATAATATTAAAAACCTTTTAAAAATATTTTATTTGAATTTTTTTTTACTTATATAAGTTGATCGAAAACGTTTTAAAACCTACTTTTTAAAAAATATATTTGAAAATTTATAAAAAATTCTGGAAAATTTTCCTAAAACCATTTTATTGAAAGTAATTTTAAAACTAATAATGAAATCTTGAGAATTGAATGAAATACATTTTACATAAATTCTTAAAAACGACTTCTGAAAATGTTTTGAAAACCATTTCTTAGAAAATACTTTTGAAACCCCATTATTTCAAAATTAAAATTTTAAACATGAAATGGAATACTGATAGAAATGACAGAATGTAAATCTGTACATGTCGTGTGATGTTAAAAGAACTTTCATTTTTCACAGTAAAAATGGAAGGAAAAAAATACGTCTTTGAAAATAGAAAGAATATTCAATTAAAAACATTATTAAAATAAAAATATGGTAATAATTTCTTTTAATTATTATAGGGGAATAGTATAGTTTTTTTGGAAACCCCTACCTGAAAACACGGTTTTTAAATAACACATATTTATGACCAAAGAGAGGGTAATGTCAGGGTTTCTTAAAAAATTAATTAACTATATTTTGTTCAAATAGTTGGAAAATGGTTCCAATACATGAATATATTATGAATAAATGTTGTATAATAATATTCATTATGGATATTGATAAATGGATCATAATATTTTATCAATGGAAGCATAATCAAATTCAATCTCGAAAAAAAATTAATATTATTTTAATAAACACTTATATCTTGGAATAATGTGGTCAAATATTCATTAATGAAAGGGAAATTACATGAAACATATCATATCAAGAAAATATGGATATTTTTTATACAACATGCAAAATGGATTTATATAAATCTTGAAAAAGAATGTAGGTGAATAATAAAAAATTAGGCTCAAGAAGCAAAATTAAGACATAACTATATTACCAATTTTATATCTTTTGAATCATAAAACCCTTGAGAAATGTTCATAAAATTGATATATCGGAACCATTAAATTTAATTATAAGTGAAATTTAATACATTCAATCTCATTACAAACAACACAAAAAATAAGTGATTGGTGAATAAGGCATGTATCTCACAAAAATAAAAGTGAGATGTAATTCCATTACCTGATGTCTTGAATCTCATCATATTCATTCAATCCACCCATATATTATATATAAATATATTATATATCCATAAAAGAACCATATTATTACTTATAATCTCATATATTATTTGATTGTATTTCTCACAGATGGAGTATTAGTGAGAGAATAGCGAGCGGTGACAATGGCGATACCCAGGCGATTCTAGGCGAGCGGTGATAACGGGGACGTAGTCGGACTTCCCCCCGCTGGGTGGGAAGGGAGATTCGTCGATCGATGCGAGACCAGGATTTTTTCGACCATTTTCAAATCCAGACTTTCTTCCTCCTTTCCCGAAAATCTCATTGAGCCCTAAGGCGTATGATCTATTTGATGGGTGACCTAATCTTCATATCTCAACTTCAGAGTTTTCAGAATCTTCTGCGCTTCTGAATCTTACCTTGATTACGCGCTTTAGAAATGGACGACCATCTGTTGATGGCTTCGATAGATTTATCTTCAGTCTGTGGGAGCTACAGGAAAGGGGAATCGTCAGTCTTCTTGATAGGAACCACATGATGATTCGGTTCGAATCAGAGGAAGATCTCATTACTGCTTGGTCGAGATCTCCTTGAAGTTTCAACGGGTATCGCTTCTTTCTATTACGCTGGTATTTTGACTTTCACATGAAGCGCGATTCACCGTCGACAGCGGTTTGGGTAAGTTTCCCTAATTTTCCGCTTCCCTTCCAGAACCCTGCTATTATTTAAATGCTTGGAAACCTTGTAAGAAGGTTTTTGTGTTCTGATAGTCGTACTAACATTGTGTGCCATCCGGTTAATCCCTGGGTTTCTATGGACATGGACGCCTCTCGACGGCCGTTTGATTATGTGTGGATTACCATAGGGGAAGAGTACAGGTGTAGACAACAGGTGATTCACGAGAACTGGACGGGTTTCTATTCTTCTTGCCACCGCCTAGGACATGAATTGGAGTTTTTCCATAGGAATGGTGCTTTGAAGGACCTGATACATGTTCCCAGTAGAAGGTATGGAGAGGCTAGGAGAAGACCATCATATTTGGCTCTGAGGGCGGGATGTGAGCAGAAGGAGCCTGGTCCTGTTGGCGAAGAGGAGGGTCCCCAATCTGCAGGAGAGGACAGTCTGTTAGGTGTGGCCACCAAGGTGGCTGTTGAGGAGATTCTTGCCACTGTTGTTGAGTAATGGATATAGAAGGGGTATATTTGGTTACCCAGGCACTGGTGGTGGATGGGCCGGTGGTTAAGGTCAGTAGGGTGATGGATGAGGATGGCCAAGGTGCTAAGGATTCGGTGGATTGGATGCTTGCTGGAGGCGGAACTGATTTGGTTCAGGCTATGGGGGATGTGAGTACCAGTCCTGTCCTGTAGGTTCCCTGTACAGAAGGGGCTAGAGGTTTGGATCCAATGGCCAAGCCTTATGTTTCTTTATCCAATAGGTTTGAATGCCTTGGTAATGGTGATGTTGAACCGGTTTTGAATAGTGTTTCCAGTGGTGGGGAATAGGGTATGGAACCCACAAGAAAGGAGACTTATATCGGGAATCAGGGTCAAGAGGAGGCCTCCAAGGAGTTATGCATGGATGGAAGTAAAACATCGCCCAAGAGAAGGAGGGGAAGAGCCGGAGCAATGATAATAAATGGAATACGGGCTTGTCCAGTGTTGTGGAAAAGGCTCCGAATGAAGATGGACGTCTGCTTTTAGTGGAATTCAGCATTACAAATCAGAGGCTGGATAATTTTCAATGCCTGGTTTCTGTTTGGAGGGAGAAACATAGTATAGGAGAGGAGAACTCTGGGGGAGGAACAGGAACTGTGAGTGATCTGTCTGGGATTTCATTCAGTGATATTTTCAAGAGTGGAACTCAGAATATAGATACAAGTGGCGGGCCTATGTCTACTCAAACAAGAATAAGGGTGTGGAAGGATTACTCTCACCTTCCGTCGCCGTTGAGGACTAGATCAGCTTTTAAGCGGAGTGGGGAGGTGGTGATTTCTATGAAAAAGGGAAGAGTGTCCTTCGATGCCGCACCTGAACGACCTGTTCTAGAGCAGCTTAGAAGTAGGGTTCAATGTGAAAACTATTGGAGGAACCCATAGAGGGAGTAGGCTACGGATGAGGAGGAATCCTGCATGGGTTTTGGAGATGATTATGGCTATTATGATGTGTAATGCTGTGATGTTCTGGTTTGTTTACATTTCGTCTTTGTGTGCAGGTTGTACGTTGGGGTACCAGTCCCCTTTAACCCGGCATTAGAAAATGAAAAAAATGATTTGCAGCCATATATTGTTTGATTGTGTCTTTATATTGCTTCATGATATCAATTCAATCTTGTGGTTTCACTTGGGGTAATATCTGCTTTGTTTTTCTATTGTGTCGTAATATGTTATAAATTTGATCTATATATTTATATCATGATTTGTAGAATTTAAAACATGAATTTAATTTAATTTTTATTCATTATATTAGGATTGTAGTAATACATATAATATAAATGTAATAAACAGAGTAGACCATTCATAAAGATGGTAGGTCGTACACACGCATGAATGTTATTTCCGTTTAATTATAGCGTTGAATGAAATAATTTAAAAGAAATATATGTATATTTATGAATATATATTTATTATATTTTCATTATTATATCATATATATCATATATATTTACTAAAATGATCCTTATTACATTCCATGTAGTTTATGAATGAATCACATCGCATTGAGGGTGTGATAGTCTACACTTTCTCCAACGAAATTGTCATATTAACAAAAAATGGAAAGTTTAAAAATTTATTTTAAAAAATAATTAATTAATCATAAATAAATAATAAATATAATATATTACATATATAAATATAGTTTCCTTAAATATTTTAGTCATGATATGCGGTAAAAAAAATTGAACAATCATCATTTGGTGAGGTAGTTGTTCACCATTCACGTAAAAAAAAATTTGGTTACCCATTAGATTGCAGTTTGTTTAAGTGTAGGATGAAAAAATTTCATAAATAAATCATATAATATTGAGGATAATATTTTTATTATACAGTAAATGAATAATAATATTAAAGGGAGTGGTGAAATAAAATTAATGGAAAGAGTCTTAGGGTGGGTGGTACCTCTTAATCTGGTAACTCCTTTTGGGTTTCACCAAAGGGGTTTCTTGGAAGGATTTCATAACAAAGGAATGAATCAGGGAGATATTCTCGGATGTTTGGAAGTAAATTGGTTAAATATTTTTAGAGAAAAAGTGGATTCAGAGGTGTGAGGATGTGTGGGGTGAGGAGGCCTTTTATAATGGAGGAGTGGCACACTTTAATTGTTTTTTAAAAGTGGTACCCTAATGAAGATTTTTTCTTGAAATTGGATCCAATAATTGTAAAAAGTCTTTAAATTGGAGTATTGGGTCGAAATATGGAAATCTAATGGAACTTGGACCAGTATATAGGTCGTTTTGAGTTTTAATTTTAAGGATTTGTCCTTATTTAAGCTTAATTATTCCTTAATCAACGTAATTAATTTTAATTAAAATCACTAATCAATTTGCAAAAAAATTGATTTATCTTATTCAAAAATATAATTTATAATGATTTTGAATATGGAATCCATTTTTACACATTTTGAAAACAAAATTGGTAATAATTAATTTAAAATACTTCTCGTTGACTTGACAACACTGTAGTTTTTTAATGTAAAATTGATCAAGAGTTTGCTTAATTTTTATAAACAATTTCAATGTGAAATTGGTTCCAATGACCTATGTTGGATTAACTAAAAAAATATTCTGTAATTAAATTTTTTTAAAAATATATAATATAAAATAACCATATAATTAAATAAGATGAAAAATCTATTCTGAATTAACATACAATATTTTAATATTCATTATAAAATGAAACCTTAATGAAAAATACCAAACATTTATCTTGGCATAATTTTTATGATTCTCATCAATATATAAGGACTATTTTGACATATAAAATATATAAAAGGTCACAATTTTTTTAAATGTGTTATCAATTAAAAATAATTAAAAATAAAAATATAAGTTTTGAAGCACAAAATGGGTTTTGTTCATATATTATGTCTTTCAAATAAATTGAATGGATATTAAAAATCTTTTATTGAATATATAAAAAATATATTACATTAATATCACACAATAAATTTATTTGATTAAATTTAATATGATATAATAAATTTGTAACAATAAAAAAAATATTTTATTTTATATTCAAAAGCATTTCATTCTCATTTATAATTAAACAGAAACCTATGAATTCATTTTAGATTTTTTTAAACCATATATTTTCATAAATTAATTAATAATATTCATTTAAACTAATTTATTTCATTGGTTAAATATTATTAATTTGAATAATTAAAATTTAATGATATACTACTTGTTCGGTATAAATCGGTCACTTGTGTTACGAAAGGCATCAAGGAAAGTCATTTTTACATGTAACACAATATAACCTAAGTGTTTAGTATAGATAAATATAGAATTCTTATTTCTTGTACTAAAAATTGAACATGGTGTTTCATATAATTCAATATAAACATAAACTATTTTCAGTGTAGTGTGAAATGAAAAATACAAAAAAAAAGATTAAATTAATATAGAAAAACAATTCACAGAATCACATGGTGATACATTCTACCCCCCTTAAAATTAATTTCTCTCTAGAAATTCTTATGGTTTAGCAATGGTTTAAGACATTATGTTTTCATTAATAGAAACCCACATCTTAAAAATGAATAATATGACATCACCTAGAAAGGAAAATAAATAACAATAATGGTTATCCAATGTAACATATATATAGGTTTCCACAAAGGAGAACACAGGGGGGAAGTGAAAACATGGATTTGGAAGAAAAATTTAACAATCACGTTATGATGAATAGTGATAGAGAACATGGTTTAAAGAAATTTGACAATCATAATTTCATAATTATGTGATCATTTAAGGGAACCGATGATTCATTGGAAGTGAATGTACTATGACAACATGAATGGTTTCTAGATACTTTTTCTAAAATTTGATGAATTTTCATGAAAATATATACATGCTCAATTTTTGAATAACAAAACTCTATTTTTCATTGATCGATTTCACCTATTTCTATAAAAAGTAAGGAGAATTTTTCATTCCTAGAGTATTTATAGATCATGTGATCCATGATATACCATCACATTTGTCATCATTTATCATCAACACAAAGTACATTAAATAGTCGATCCATAATTCATAAATAGTCACATGGAGAGATACCACTTTAATTGTAGTGACTCCATATGATGTTTAAATTTTGAATTCCATATATGGTTAACCACATAACCCTTATAAAAGATTCAAATTCAAGTCATTATTATGAAATTTAGGAATCCATCTTAACATTGATCTCCAATATATCACAAAGTACCACTTGTTTATGACATTCCAAACAAGTGAATACCCCTATTGTATATTCTCCTTCAGCACAGTAATAACCTTAACTATTATAAATAATTTTTTAAAAATAGAAGTTTCCTTATTCCAATGTTTACTGGGAATATGATTTAAATCAAAAAATTTGTAAACTCAATCCATGATGACGTAGAACACTTTATCAATAATCAGTTCCAAGGTAATCTGTACCATCCAATTTACACATTTATATCTAGTTTATCTCTATATAAACATTATTATCTCATCATCAGTCATTAATCAAGGGTTACCATCCCTTAATATAAATATCACATTTCCCTAAAATCAATTTTTATGTCTTTATCCCGATTCAACATGTCAATTTTGACCCCAAATAAAAACTTTTACTGATAATAAATATATATTTCATGATTCATATAACACAATCATTGAATTAAAAAAATAAATACAACATTTATCAAAAAAAAACTATTAAACCATTCCTGAATCCTCGTCAACTTATTCCTTAATACCACTTTCCCAGAACATTAAATATGAATCATGTCTTAAGGTTCCCCAACCTCAATCCAATAATGATTCTTTTTATCAATGTAAACTATAATAAATGAACATCACTTACCATTAACATGTTTTTTCAGTCGCTTTATCTAAATATTTATATCCAATACTTGTACCACCTTCCCAATTCTCAATATGAGATGATCACTTTGGAAATAAATTCTCATAATGTCAATACATTTCACATCGGAATCACTAAATGTAAACCTTGTTACTTAAAGGTCACATTATTTACTAAAATAAAAATAATTGAATATGAAATGATTGTCATAGTAAGGAACCAAAAAACCAGGAAAAGTCACTTATAGGATGTATATGTTATGAAAACATCCTTAATCTATGAAAATTGTCATTCATCCTAGGTTATTCATAATAATATTATACTGAAATCCACCTAAATGGTTCTTGAAGTGTTTTTTTAATTTCTAAAGCATATCCCAGTGGAGTTTAAAACTAGGTGTGAAGCATGGACAATTTCCATATACCATATTTCCTCTAGTTATTCATTGGAAATCTTTTCGTACTTGTTACCACTATTTATATATATTCCAGAGACACATCCACTTGTATTATCTATAAAAATATGTATTTCTGAAAACCACTCACTCTATCCATTACCAAAATTATAGGACATTTTCTTATGAATTTCCTTATCCTTAGACTTATCCTTATTGATTTCATTAGAGTTCATACTAAGGTTTCTCATCCTAGTTTAATGATAGCTAAATGATTCTTTTAATACCAACTGTAACAACATAAGCTTAACGTACATGGATATTACATCAGTATAGATGAATATTAAATACATTATAGAAATACATTAATGATGACCATAATAGTTTTGTATCTTTGGATTATTTGATTCAAAATCATCAATCCTGGTAAAATTTCTTCAATATATCTCATAAATATCTCATCCTATATAACTTCTACCTAAAACCTTTCATTAAAACCTGGATAAAGGAATCATAAGAACGGGGTGAGATCATATTCTCAGTAAGGGAAATCAAGAGATACATTTAACCATAATCATGAGAATAATGGTATGAGAACACTATCAAGAAAATAGATGATTATACCCTATATATCAAATATCATAAAAATTAATCATGTCAAAATAATTTTATGTTCCAGTAAAATTAATCCTAATAAATTAAATAACATAATCCATGAGATCACAACATTGGGAAAAAACATGGAATTGTGGAAAACACATAAGCATATAATATGATTTCTATAGTAGCCATGTCATTTCTTCCAAGACCATCTTGGTATAATGAGTTCAATCCCCATAACATCTTGGTAGTCAATGTTAACTCTAGTGTCCATCTTATAAGGTTGATTTAACTTATTGTACAATCATGGTAGTCAGGGTTCACTCCCACTGTCATCTTAGTAGTGATAGATCACTCTTAACATAATCATATTCTATCTCCTGATATATAAATAATTACCTAATGAATTGAAGAGAGATATTGGTCTCACTTGTCTCAAGATGAAATCATACATACATGCAACAAAAAAATCATAAACAATCATATCATAACCCATGTAACAAAATGGGTATCATAAAAAGGTAATCATATAACAACTTGTGGAAAAAGATACATATTTCATTATAATTCCATCAGAAACATAACCTATAAAAGAGAAATGGATTTCATAAAGACTATAAAATTAATAAAAACCCATTTAGAGAAAGAATATTAATGGATATTTTATATCATTTCCTAGGGATTCATTAGTAACATCAATATATGTCTTATTATATGCAAAATAATTTTGAAATATCTTTCAAAAACATTTCATGAGGAAAATAACCATTCTTTTTTGAAAAGGGATCTGTAACGCATAGATTCATTTAAAATAATTTTTCACAAAATTACTTGGATGTATAATAAAAAATAATATAAATAATTTTGAAAACATTTTCCCATGAAAAAATATAAAATAAAATTTTAAAAAAATTAAAAAAAAATGAATTTTTTTAGAAAACATATAATGATTGAATGAAAATGTTTTAAAAACAATTAACTTGTTAATAAGATTGAAAATCTATAAAGTGAAATTTAAAATGTTTTCCAAAACTTTTACTAGATAAATTATGAATGAAGCTTTAAAATGGTTTGAAAATCATGTCATTAAAACTAATTTTAAAATATATAAATAAAGCATGATTTTTTTTAAAACCATTCTAAATAAACTTATGAAATAAGAATGAAGATGTATTCAGAATAATTTCATTGAAAATAATTTTAAAAATAATATCTTAAAAATGACCTTTTAAGCATGCAATGGAAGATTCATAGAAATGATCTAAATCCATATCTGATGTACGCGGTAAAAAGAAGATTATTTTACATGGTTAAAAGAGAAGAAAAATTCCTTGTTATGAAATATATAAGAAGAATCATTTCAAAAAAATAGATAAAAGAATAAAAAGGGAAAATTTTCATAAATTATTACAGTAAAATATTAAAATATTTTTGGGAATCCTTTCTAGAAAGCATGTATTTCAATGAACACTAATTTTCAACTAAAAAGACGGTAATATAGGGAATTGTTAAAATAACAATTTATTAACAACATTATTTACCAAACACCATAAAAATATAACCAATACAAAAATAAATCCTGAATAAATAGGGAAAAAATATTATTAATGAGTTTTATTGATAGATAGATCATAATATTTTATGCAATGATGTATAAACATTAACAATATTGAAAAACATTGATAATTTTGTAATTAACTATAATATCTTGTTAACATGGGGTCATTGTTACACCCTGACATCAGATGCTCTTAATTTTTATCCTTTAATTTGTCTTGTATTTTTGGGTTGAGGTTCAGGTTTAAGCCCCAGTTCAAATTTTGGATTTTTTCTGTTTTTTGTGAATTTTGTGGGTGAAGCACGGTTTTCACATAGTTAGCAGAAACCGTGGAGACACTGAGCTCTCGTTTTTGGATGCATAGATCCGGTTCCATGACCTATTCACAAACATGCAGAATATTCCTTTTAAGCTTATTGTAGCTACCTATTAGGTTGAGAAGGACACATGGGTACCACACGGTTTTGAAAACCATACTACCAAACCGTTCATCCCTTACATGTCATCAAAATTATCTCTTTTTATTTCCCTTTATCCCCTATAATGCCGTAGATCATGCTACTTCTCCAACCCTTGGTCTTGTTATAGTAGTGGATCCTCTATTGGCCACCTCCCTTGCTTCTAATCATCCTGGATGGCCTCTCCTTCGGATTCAAGGTAAGGTATAGGGTTATGTGCCTTTTTTATTAATATTCCACTACCCCTCTTCCTCTCCTTGGTTTTCCTTGTGGTTTTCTTCCCATGGAAAAACCCTAACTACTAGGGTTTGTGTTTTCGTTGTTTTTCCTTTGTTCTAGGTTGTTCTACTAATTCACGAGGCTTTTTCCACATTTAGTGGGGTTTCTTCTAAATCCTAGAATGTTTCGGTAGGTTCTTAAAATATTTTGTTTCCTTAAACATTTACTTTGATGGTTTGAATATTAAATAAATTTATTACATTGATTTATACCACTATTGAACCATTGTGAAACATTTTATAGTGTAACACCCCGAGATTTTTTGAAAAATATTCATTTTAATTTCATTGATGTCTTTTTTTGTACGATACACCAAAAGGAGCTTGCACTACACACATCCTTGACTTGTCTTTCATTACACGTAATCACAACCTTCCACGCTAGGGTGTGTTGTACACAATACCGAGTTTCACTAAACGAGATATTACTATAATATTATTATGAACTAGTTGTTATGAATAGTAATACCCAATTTTTCAAATTTTATTTTTCAAAATGGACTTCATTTTTGGATTCGGAATATCAAAATTAGCCTAGGGTGAATTTTTTGTATTTTTCTAAAAACTTTCAATTTTTGATGAATAGTGAAAACACTGGGTTACTATTTAAAAACTGAATTTTTATTTAAATAATTATTTATTTTATTTAAATTTATTTTAGGTAAAAATTGATAAATAATTCCAATATAAGTTCAATGTATTTTATTGGATTCATTTTATAATAATTTTAGATATAATAAAATTTTATTGAACTTTTCACCGTCTTTTACCCACCTCCTATGAAATTTAAAAATTTACATAAAACATAATTTTATCGCTTCTGTGAGTGGAAGTTCAAAAATACGAGAGACACGGTTAATATTAATGAGTAAAATGTGGTTCAATAAGATAAAAATATTTTTTGGTAAATAGTAACTTTCTACTTTTATTTACCACGATATAAAGTAAATAGGGTAATTAAGGGTAAAAATGATATTATTATTACCCTAACACATGTCCTAATTCTAGTGGATATGTTTAATTCTACCAAAAACAACCTTAGGAAGAAAATATTACCCTTTAGGTCCACTTGGATTAGATGAGGACATTTATTATTATTTTATTTAAAAAATAGTTAAAATAGTTAAAATCAATGTTTAATAACTAAATAATTTTTAATATATTTTTATACATAAGATAAATTCGACTATAAATATTCATTAGAAATATAAAAAGATTTCTTACCTAATGGTACTTTATTTATAATTTTTAGACATTAAATAATTTAATATATTTATGACACAATGGTGATGCAGTAATTGCCTAAATAATGAAATGTTAAATTAATTGATGTTATAAATACCCAAATAAATGTAATTTCAGACTTTTTATGAATTCCAAAAATTTAATAGGTTAATATGACATGTTAGTATTGATTTAATTAACTTTTTTAGAACTAATCATGCTGTTATGATTTTCACAAAAATCACGAACCAAATAGTGTCAAAATTGAAAAAAAAATAGTTTTTAAAACAAATATTATATTAATAATTGTTATTTTATTCCTAAAAATCTATGGTTCGTCAAAATGACATAGATAAGGATATATATATTAATAATGAACCACTTTTGGTTCTTTTGGCTTGTTATAGTTAGTTTATTAACCATATAGTGTAAGAAAACAAAAAGGCACGGTAAAAGTTAAATTATTTAATAAAGAGTTAAATCTAAAACATAAGGAAAAAATAGTAACATAAACTTGGATAAAAGAAATTGGTTTAGAGGATTTAAACCCATACCCATCTTAGCTTCAAAATAAATAAATTTGGAGCTATTAAAAACCGAATATGACTTTATTATATAATAATATGTTATGTTTTTTCCAAAGGTGCCCCTCTCCTACCTTATAAAAATGGCACCCCTCCCCTCTTCTCTTCACACCCTTTTGAGCATTGAAGCTCGGACAACCCCTGAAAATTACTCTTCTCAACCTATAAAGTTATATCATAGAGGTTCTGGTCTTTTCAAAACCCCAACTCTAGTGCCCTAAAAAGAATTTTAATGGAGGTGCATCGAAGAAGAAGTAATCTCTTCTACCGATTCATTCAAGTTTTCTTTTTTCTTCAACTTATTCTTCTTTAGTTGTTTAATTATAAAGTAATAACATAAGTATTACTTATATACTGATATTTTATTATAAATATGAAGAAACCCTATTTCACCTTCTATCCATCCTACGGAAAACAAAATCACCGCGCGTGCGTACGTATGGAATACCGTCTCCAAGCCGTGGTGTAATGTATTTTTCCACCACCACCATACTTGGATATGTATAATGGTTTACAGAATAACTATATATAGATATTGTAAAATCATATTTATTCTAAGATATTATATCATCCACTCCATTTCCATTCAAAAAAATATGGGAACGATATCATCGCTTGTCCGTATGTACAGATTACCGTCTCCACAACACGATGAGATTCATTTTCAATGTTAACAATTCTAGAATGACTATAAAGTATATATAATAAGTAATCATGAAATATATGACATAATAATGCTACTGGATTTATATATATATATTTATGTTATCTACTTAATTCCATTCAAGTCAATAAGGAAAGGAAAACATCGTTCATGCGTACGTACGGCCTACAGTCTCCATGAACGGTGTATTTCATTTGATTCATATATATATTATATATATGTATATACTTAATATATATGATATATAAATCATGATTTACATTATAGAAGTATGTAAATCATGATATAAGTAATAATAATATCAAGAACAACAAATCCAATCACGTAAGATAAATGAAATGATTTTACCCAAAACGATGCATTGACATTGATTTTACAAATGAACGGGTAATATAAAGTCATAATTGAACCATATATGATACCATAATATTGAATATGATTCTGTAATAAGTTAATGACATTATTTTAATCATTATACAGTAGGTTCAGATATGTATGAAGCATATCAGACCTAAGGTAAGGGATAACTATTCCAATCTTGTTCTTATCTGAGATTGTTATTTGTAAGTATTTACCGGGGTTATTGTTATCATCCATGTCGATGTTTTATAATAAAATTCATGTATTTTTAATGTACTTTTTACCCATTTTTGAAATTTACCACATTTTATGAAAGGAATCTTACTTTTTTTACCACACAGGGAACCTTTTGACTTTTCTGGCAATAGTACGAGAAGAATGTTATTTTTAACTTATACGGCGAGAACAGATTTTTACGGTTTCATAACCCTTCATTTTCATGAAGTTTACTCTACAATATTTTATGAATATTTTCAAAAAAATAATTTTATTGTAAAATTTCATGGAATTTTGTGAAAAGAAAATCATTTTGAAGAAGAATTGATATTTTCCTCAAGAATTAATTTCATGTGTTTTATCAAAACCATTTTACATATAAGATGGAATTATTTCATATGTGTATGTTTCAAGTATAATTTCTCTATGATTTAAATGGTTTCACTTTTCTTATGATTAAATGATATCCATTTGGTTTTTTTATGGATTATTTTATGATGGTATGATGTTTATGAAACCCATTTTATAATTTAGGTAATGATGAATGATTTATGTTCATGTTGTGGCACAAGTAAGAATGATTTAATTATGAGATTGGTGGGACCTATATCACCCTCCAATGCATTGGATAAAGATTTATATCTCATGAGATAGACATGGATGGAATGGTAAGTTAATCCAGTTCAGTGTTACAGGACTGAATCGAGGAGTGACCTCGATTTAGAAAGGGACTTTGTCAACTAAGATGGTATTGGCAGCAATGCCTTGGCTAATATGGAAATCATATCTTGTGCATAATGTTTTTCCATAGTTACATGTTTTATTTCCATGATATTTTATCATGATTGATGTTACATTATGATCTATGCCTTACGCACTACAATGTTTCATGTCCTTGCTCAAGATTTCGATGTTTAAACATTATGTTCATGTTTTTATGTTCAAATGTATGTGGTTTGTTTTATTTTCTACATGCTTACCCTTACTGAGAATTTGAGCTCACCCTTTATATGATTTATTTTCCCTAGGATATAACGAAATGTTTTTGGTAAGAAAACAAAAGGGGAAGATCTTTATGAGAGATGTTGATGACCTTTCACCATGATTAAAAGATTATGTTCCGATTTTCCAAAGACACTAAACTATTACAGTATTTTGGTGTTTTTTTGTTATGTATAAAGTCTTCTGCAAAATTAATGTAATGTCCATGTACGTCAAGCTTTGGGTCTGCACAGTCGGTATCAGATTTTTTGTTTAGTTAACCTTTGGAAACTAGGATTCGAGAACTTTAGTGAGATCCCTAAAGATATTTATAAGGTATGCCTATGAATTTCACTTAGGTTAAGTATATTTATAGGTTATAGTCCTAGAATTACTGAAACGATACTAGAATTAAACCTATGATGTTAGATATTGAAGGTAATCCTCCTTGATTATGATTATTTCCTCTCACACTATTCTTTTTGGGTTTTATAAAATGGCTGGAGATATTAAGATTCATGATAATAGATGATATGATGGACAATGGAATAACATTATTCATGAGAAACCAAATGAAACGGGATTTGGAAGTCCATACATCGTTATTATTCCTAATCAGAAATCTCATAATATGATCAATAATCAAAACATTGGTAAGTATCCCGACTCATCTAATAAGAGAAATAATGAGTTTCATGATGATCATAGAGGAAATAATGTTCAATTTCCCTCATGTAAATCATGTGGGAAGAGGCATCCGGGAGAATGTTTCAAAGGAACTGGAAAATGCTTTGGGTGTAGAAAAGAAGGACAAAAAGCCAGTAAGTGAAAAGGAAATGGTTCAGTTAACACCATGGACAAGGATAATGGTATTTCTACGACATCAACAATGATTAAATTTTTTCAATGAGGAATGTATGGGAATTATGCAAACCAATTCCCTAAGGGAGAGTCTCAAGAAGAGAATCAGCATGTTCGTATGGGTAGTATTATGTTGATGACAATGAAGAGGCTACAAATGATATGTGAGATGAAATAACTGTTGAATCTCATTCAATGGTTTAAGAAGGTAGTGGAATGATTTATGTTTATCCAGAGTTATGTTGTATAGGTGATGGTACTATGGAATAAAGACACATTTAAGGATTGTTACACTATTATTTTTTCTAAAGTATTTGAATGTATATGTTGAATGGTACTGGAAATGATGAAAGGTTATTCAGATATTTTTGGAATGTAGATGATATGTGCATAATGGAGGGATAAGAAGATAATGAGATGTTTGATAGTATTCATGAGCTCATGACTGATATAAGGACTAAATGATATTATGGTTTTAGTATATATAATTTTTGGGATTTTGGAATGTGGAAAGAGTTAACTTTTTACAACATTCATGTTTTCACTAAGGTTCAATGGGTATTAAATTTTTAAGAGAATACATGATTAAGGTATTAACATATTTGTAATTTGACCAACAAGATATATCGTATGATATATAGAGGATAAATGATGGTATTCACATACTCGGTAGATGAAATTTCTAGTAATTTTTTTCTTTATACGATTATCTTGGACAGAAGTATTTTGGATAAGCCTAAAGATTGGAATAGATTATGTTGGTAATAAGTTAGTATTGTTTAAGGATAAAAAAACTTCGATATTATTGATGGAATGTTATAATAATGTAGTTTTAGAAAAAGGACATCTTGTAGGATGGGCGACAACCCATCGCGTCGGACAAGGATGTGGGAATCGAACCCACAACCGAAGTGCAACATGCCTTTATTTCCAACCACTGGACTATAGGATGTCCCTAGTTAGTAGAAACTACTTTTATTAAGTAGTATGATAGATGAAGTATAATTCCATCTTTGGAATCCTATACGATTAACCTCACCATAGAAGGACTTATGTATATTTGACCACTTTTTCTAAACTTTTGTTTGAAACAGATGGAGTGATCCATCATTCTATCACATGATTTGCCAACACTTCAAAAATGAAAAATTCAACATCATTTCTTTTAGAGATGAAGTGTAAATTATTCAAGGCTCAAAAAAACGGTGAGATTGTACCAAAATAAAGTAAGTATTTCTTCTAATTCATCATGAATCCCAAAAATGTTGTCCTAGTGCCCTTATATATGACGAATCGGATGGTACCTTAGATAATCACAAATTTATGGATTTGTGATTGTTGGCTTTTTCATAGCCATGTTCTCTACCAGTATCCATCAGAACATGATGGTTAGATTTCTCTTCCATATCCATATTTTCACTAATGTTCTCTTATGTGGAAACCCAATCATTAGTTAATTTGGGTAACTATTATGTTTCATACTTTAGTTTTTAATGATAAGTTTTGGTATTCCTATTTACGATGTGGGTTTCTATTAAAACTATCGAGTAGTAAACCATTTATAACCCTGAGGAATTTCGAGGGAGAAATTCATTTTAAGGGGGGTAGAATGTAACACTCCAAAATTTTATGAAAAATATTCGTTTTAATTTCATTTATTTCTCATATTATACGCTAAACCAAAAGGATCTTGCACTACACGCATCCTTGACTTGGCTTACATTACACGTAATCACGACCATCCACGATAGCGTGTGTTGTACGCAATACCAAGTTTCACTAAATGAGATATTACTATAGTATTATTATGAACTAGCCATTATTAATAGTAATACCCACTTTTTGAGATTTTATTTTTCAAAATGGACTTTATTTTTGGATTTAGAATGTCAAAATTACCCCAGGGTGAATTTTTGGTATTTTTTCTAAAAAAAATCAATTTTTGATAAATGGTGAAAACACTGGGTTACTTTTAAAAAACCGACTTTTTATTTAAAAAATTATTTATTTTATTGAATTTTTTTCATATGTAAAAATTAATACATAATACCTATATAAGTTCAATTTAATCCATTGGAGTCATTTTATAATAATTTTAGATATATGAAAAATTTGTTGAACGTTTCCCCGTCTTTTACCCACCTCTTAGGAGAATTTAAAAATTTACATAAAACATAATTTTACCGCTTCTGTGAGTGAAATTTCAAAATTCCGAGAGACATGGTTAATATCAAAGAGTAAAATGTGGTTCAATAAGATAAAGATAATTTTTTATGAATAGTAACTTTTAACTTTTATTTACCATGGTTAAAAGTAAATAGGGTAATTGAGGGAAAAAATGATATTATTATTACACTAACACATGTCCTAATTCAATTGTATAAGTGTAACTAGACCAAAACGAACCTTATGAATAAAATATTACCCTTTAGTTCCACTTGGATTAGATTAGGACATTTATTATTAGTTTATTTAAAAAAGAGATAAAATAGTTAAAATAAAAGTTTAATAACTAAAACATTTTTAATATAGGGTTATACATAAGATAAATTCGACTATATATATTAATTATAAAGATAAAAAAAATTTCTCACCTAATGGTATTTTATTTATAATTTTTAGATATTAAATAATTTAATTTTCTAATGACACAATGGTGATGCAGTAATTACCTAAATAATGAAATATTAAATCAATTAATATTATAAATACCAAAAAAAAATGTAATTTGAGACTTTTTATGAATTAAACTAATTTTATATAATAATATGACATGTTAGTATTGATTTAATTAAATTTTTTAGAACTAATCATGATGTTATGAGTTTCACAAAAATCATGTACCAAATAGTGTCAAAATTGACATAAAATAGTAATTAAAAGAAATATTATATTATTAATTTTAATTTTATTCATAAAAATAAAAGGTTCGTCAAAATGACTTTTATAAGGATATATATATTAATAATGAACCACTTGATGTTCTTTTTTCTTGTTATAGTATGTTTATTAACCTTATAGTGTAAGAAAACAAAAAGACACGGTAAAAGTTAAATAATTTACCATATATTTAAATCTAAATGATAAGGATAAAATAGTGACCTAAAATTGGATAAAACCTATTGGATGAGATGATATCGACCCATCCCAACCTTAACTTAGAAATAAATCAATTTTGATCTATTAAAAACCGAAAATGACTTTATTATAAAATAATATTTTATGTTTTTTCAAAGGTTCCCTTCTCCACCCTTACAAAAGGGGAACCCATTCCCTCTTCTCTTCACACCCTTTTGAGCCTTGAAGCTCGGCCAAACCCTGAACATTTCTCTTCTCAACCTCTCTATTTATATCATATAGGTTCTGGTCTTCTCAAACGACCAACTCTAATGCCCTATGAAGAAGTTTAAAGGAGGTGCGTTGAAGAAGAGGTAATCTCTTCTACCGATTCTTTCAAGTTTTCTTTCTTCTTCAAATTATTATTCTTTAGTTGTTTCGTTATAATTTAATAACATAAGTATTACTTATATACTGATATGTTATTATAAATATGAAACAACTCTATTTCACCTTCTATCCATCCTATGGAAAAAAAATCACCGCGCGTGCATACGTACGGAATACCGTCTCCACGATGTGGTGTAATCTGTTTTTCCACCACCACCTTACTTGGACAAGGATAATGGTGTAAATAATAACTATATATAGTTATTATAACATCATACTGATTCTAAGATATTATATTATCCAATCCAATTCCATTCAATAAATATGGGAATGATATCATCACTCATGCGTACGTACAGATTACCGTCTCCACGACGCGATGAGATTCATTTTCCATGTTAACAATTCTAGAATGACTATAAAGTATATGTAATAAGTAATAATTAAATATATGACAAAATAATGCTACTGGATTTATGTGTATATATATGTATGTCATCTAATCAATTCCATTCAAGTCAATAAGGAAAGGAAAACAGCGTGCATGCGTACATACGGCCTACCGTCTCCATGAACGGTGTATTTCATTTCATTCATCTATCAATTATATATATTTATATACTGAATATATATGATATATAAATAATTATTTACATTCTGGAAGTAATTAAAGCATGATATAAGTAATAATAATATCAAGAACAAAAAACCAAAACACGTAAGATAAATGAAACGATTTTACCCAAAACGCTGCATTAACATGGAATTTGCAAAATTATGGGTAATATAAAGTCATAAGTGAACCATATATGATATAATGACAATGAATAGGATTCTGTAATAATTCAATGACATTATTTAAATTATTATACAGGATGTTCAGATATATACGAAGCATATTGGACCTAAGGTAAGGGACAACTATTCCAATCTCTTTCTTATCCGAGATTGTTATTTTTAAGTATTTACTGATGTTATTGTTATCATCCATGCCCATGTTTTATAAAAAAATTTAATGTATTTTAACGTCATTTTTAACCATTTTTAAATTTACCTCATTTTATTAAAGGAATTTTACTTTTGTTTACCACACAGGGAACTTTTTACTATTCCGAAAAAAGTACGAGAAGAATGTTATTTTTAATTTATACAGTGTGAACGGGTTTTTCCGGTTTCATAACAACTCATATTCCTGAAGCTTTCTCTACAAGATTTTATGACTATTTTCAAAAAAATACTTTTCATTAAAAATTTCATGGCATTTTGTGAAAAGAAAATTATTTTGAATAAAAAATAATATTTTCCTCAAGAATTCATTTCAAGTGTTTTATCAAAACCATTTTCCATATAAGATGGCATTATTTCATATGTGTATGATTAAAGTATAATTTTAATATGATTTACATGGTTTTACTTCTCTTATGATGAAATGATTTCCATTTTATTTTGTATGGATTATGTTATGATGGTATGATGTTTATGAAACCCATTTTATACTTTGGGTAATAATGAGTGATTTATGTTCATGTTGTGGAACAAGTAAGAATGATTTCATTATGAGATGGGTGGGACCTATATCTCCATCCAATGAATTGGATAATTTTTTATATCTTATGAGATAGACATGGCTGGAAGAGTAAGTTAATCTGGTTCAATGTTACAGGACTGAAACGAGGAGTGAACTTGATTCAGAAAGGGACTTTGTCCACTAAGGTGGTCTTGGCAGCAATGCCTTGGCTACTATGGAAATCATATCATGTGATTAATGTTTTCCCACAATTCCAATTTGTATTTACAAGATATTTTATCATGATTTATGTTCCATTATGATCTATTCCGTACACACTGCCATGTATCAGGTCATTTCTCAAGATTTCGATGTTTAAACATTATGTTCATGTTTTTATGTTCAAATGTATATGGTTTGTTTTATTTTCGCCATTATTACCCTTAATGAGAATTTGAGCTCACCATTTATATGTTTTCTTTTCCCCCCGGATATAAAGAAATATTTTAGGTAAGAAAAAAAGGGGATGTTCTTTATGGGAGATGTTGAAGATCATTCACCACGATTAGATGATTATGTTCCGAGTTTCCAAAGACAGTAATCTATTATGGTCCTTTGGTGTTTGTTTTTGTTATATTTTAAGTATTCTGCTATAGTAATCTAATGTCCATGTACGTCAAGATTTGGGCCTCTATAGTTGGTATCAGAGGTTCGGTTTAGTTAAGCTTTAGATACTAGGATGCAAGAACTTTGGTGAGATCCCTAGAGATATTTGTAAGGTATGTCAATGGATGTCTCTATTGTTAAGTATATGTATATGTTATAGTCCTAGAATTACAGAAAAGATACTATAATTAAACCTAAGATGTTAGATATTGAAGGTACTCCCCCTTGATTATGATTTTTCGCTCTCACACTATTCTTTTTGGGTTTTTGAAAATGGTTGAAAATAGGAAGATTCACGTTAATAGAGGATATTATGGAAAATGGAATGATATTATTCATGAGGAAACAAATGAAACAGGATTTGGAAGTCCAAAAATCATTATTATGCCTAATCAGAAATTTCATAATACAATCAATAATCTCAACATTGGTAAGTATCCCGACTCATCTTATAAGAGAAAGATGGAGTTTCATGATGATCATAGAGGAAGGAAAGTTCAATTTACCTCATGTACATCATGTGGGAAGAGGCATCAGGGAGAATGTTTCGAAAGAACTGGAAGATTATTTGGGTGTGGAAAAGAAGGACACAAAGCCATTAAATGCAAAGGAAAAGGTTCAGTTAACACCAAGGACAATGATAATGGTATTTCTACAACATCAACAATGATTAAATGTATTCAATGTAGAATTTATGGGAATGATGAAAACCAATTCTATAAGGGAATGTCTCAAGAAGAGAATAAACATAGTCGTATGGGTATTATTTATGTTGATGATGATGAAGAGGCTACAAATGATATGTGAGATGAAATAATTGTTGAAGCTCAGTCAATGCTTTAAGAAGGTAGTGGAGTGATTTATGTTTATCAAGAGTTATATTGTATAGGTAATGGTACTATGGAATAATGACACATCTAAGGATTGATACACTATTTTGTTTTCCTAAAGTATTTGAAAGTATATGTTGAATGGTACAGGTAACCAGGAATGGTTATTCAGATATTTTTGGAATGTAGATGATATGCACATAATGAAGGGATATGAAGATAATGAGTTGTTTGATAGTATTCATGAGTTCATGACTGATATAAGGACTTAGTGATATTATGGTTTGAGTATAAAGAATTTTTGGGATTTTGGAATGTGGAAAGAGTTATCTTTTGACAACATTCATGTTTTCACTAAGGTTCAATGGGTATTCATTTTTCAAGATAATACATGATTAAAGCATTCACATGTTTGTAATTTGACCAACAAGATATATCGTATGATATATGGGGGATAAATGATGTTATTCACATGGTAGGCAGATGAAATTTCTAGCAATTGTGTTCTTTATATGATGAGCGTGGACAGAAGTATTTTGGATAAGCCTAAATATTGGAATGGATTATGTTGGACATAAGTTAGTATTGTTTAAGGGTAAATTTTTTTTGATATTATTGATGGAATTTTATAATAATGTAGTTTTAGAAAAAGCACAACATGAAGGACGGGCGACAACCCGTTGTGTCGGACACATATGTGGGAATCGAACCCACAACTGAAGTGCAACAAGCCTTTATTTCCTACCACTGGACTACAGGAAGTCCCTGGTAAATAGACACTAGATTTTTTAAGTGGTTTGATAGATGAAGTATAATTCCATTTTTGGAATCATATACGATTAACCTCGCCATAGAAGGACATATGTATATTTGATAAATTTTTCTAACCTTTTGTTTGAAATAGATGGAGTGACCCATCATTCTATCACATGATCTTCTAACACTTCACAAATGTCAAATTCAATATCATTTATTTAAGAGATTAATTTTAAATTGTTCAAGTCACAAAAAAAATAGTGAGATTGAACCAAAATAAAGTAATTATTTATTCTAATTCAAATTCTTCATCTTTAGGGAAATCATCATGAAAACCAAAAATGTTATCCTAGTGCCCTTATATCTGATGAATCAGATGGTACCTTAGATCATCACAAATTTATGGCTTTGTGATTGTTGCCCTTTTCATAGCCATGTTATCTACCACTCTGCATCATAACTTAATGGTTATATTTTTCTTCCATATCCATATTTTCACCTATGTTCTTCTATGTGGAAACCGAGTGATTAGTTAATTTGGGTAACTTTTACGTTTCATACTTTAGTTTTTTAAAGATAAGCATTGGTATTCCTTTTTACGATGTGGGTTTCTATTGAAACATTCAAGTAATAAACCATTTATAACCCTGACGAATTTTGAGGGCGAAATTCATTTCAATGGGGGTAGAATGTAATACCCCGTGATTTTATGAAAAATATTCTTTCTAATTTCATTGATTTCTTCTGTTTTACGCTACACCAAAAGGATCTTGCACTACACGCATCTCTAACTTGTCTTGCATTACACGCAATCACGACCTTCCATGATAGCATGTGTTGTATGCATTACTAAGTTTCACTAAACAAGATATTACTATAATATTATTATGAACTAGCCGTTTTGAATAGTAATACCCACTTTTTGAGATTTTATTTTTCAAAATGGACTTCGTATTTGGATTCAGAATATCTAAATTATCCAAGGGTGAATTTTTTGTTTTTTTCTGAAAACATTCAATTTTTGTTGAATTGGGAAAACACTGGGTTACTATTTAAAAACTGACTTTTTATTTAAATAATTATTTATTTTATTTTAATTTATTTTAGATAAAAATTGATACATAATACCTAAATATGTTCAATGTAATTAATTGGAGTAATTTTATAATAATTTTATACATATGAAAATTTTATTGAACTTTTCACCGTCTTTTACCCACCTCATAGGAGAATTTGAAAATGTATATAAAACATAAGTTTACCACTTCTATGAGTGGAATTTCAAAAATCCAAGTGACACGGTTAATATCAAGGAGTAAAATGTGGTTCAATAAGATAAAAATAATTTTTGGTGAATATTAACTTTTTACATTTATTTACCACTGTTAAAAGTAAATAGGGTAATTAAGGGTAAAAATGATATTATTATTACCCTAACACATGTCCTAATTATATTGGATAAGTTTAATTAGACCTAAAACCACCTCAGGATTAAAATATTACCCTTTAGGTTCACTTGGATTAGATTAGGACATTTATTATTATTATATTTAAAACAGAGTTAAAATAGTTAAAATAAAAGTTTAATAACTAAAAAATTTTACTATAGGGTTATACATAAGATAAATTAGACTATAAATATTTATTAGATAGATAAATAGATTTATTACCTAATGGTATTTTATTTATAATTTTTAGACATTAAATAATTTAATTTATTTATGACACAATAGTGATGCAGTAATTACATAAATAATGAAATATTAAATTAAATGATATTATTAATACCAAAATTAATGTTTTTTGGGAATTTCTATGAATTCCACTAATTTTATAGGTTAATATGACATGTTATTATTGATTTTAGTTTCTTTTTTCGGAGTAATCATGTTGTTATGATTTTCACAAAAAATCACGTAACAAATAGTGTCAAAAGTGACATACAATAGTTTTTAAAACAAATATTATATTATTAATTGTTATTTTATTATAAAATTTATATGGTTCGTCCAAATGACTTATATAAGGATATATATATTAATAATGAACCACTTGGGGTTATTTTGGCTTGTTATAGTATGTTTATTAACTATATACTCTAAGAAACAAAAAGACACGGTAAAAGTTAAATTATTTAACATAGAGTTAAATCTAAATGATAAGGATAAAATAGTAACCTAAACTTGGATAAAACCTATTGGTTGAGGATATTTCGACCCATACCCACCTTAGATTGTAAATAAATCAATTTTTAGCTATTAAAAACTGAATATGACATTATTATAAAATAATATTTATGTTTTTCCAAAGGGGCCCCTCTCCTCCCTTATAAAAAGGGCACCCCTTCCCTCTTCTATTCACACGCTTTTAAGCCTTGAAGCTTGGCCAAACCCTTCCAATTTCTCTTCTAAACCTCTCTAGTTATATCATATCATTTCTGTTTCTCTAAAAATACCAAGTCTAGTTCCCTAAGAATAAGTTTAAAGGAGGTGCGTCGAAGAAGAGGTAATCTCTTCTACCGATTCTTTCAAGTTTTCATTCTTCTTCAACTTATTCTTCATTAGTTGTTTCATTATAAATTAATAACATAAGGATTAATTATATACTGATATGTTATTATAAATATGAAGCAACCCTATTTAAACTTCTATCCATC
Source organism: Viscum album (assembly GCA_963277665.1). Classification (NCBI taxonomy): domain Eukaryota; kingdom Viridiplantae; phylum Streptophyta; class Magnoliopsida; order Santalales; family Viscaceae; genus Viscum; species Viscum album. The sequence continues at coordinate 2,036,791,272 of OY728164.1, forward strand.
CTACGGAAAATAAAATCACCGCGCGTGCGTACGTACGGAATATCGTCTCCACGCCGTGGTGTAATCTGTTTTTCCACCACCACCTTACATGGATGGGTATAATGGTGTAAATAATAACTATATTTAGTTATTATAACATCATACTGATTCTAAGATATTATATCATCCACTCAAATTCCATTCAATAAATATGGGAACGATATCATCGCTCGTCCATACATATGGATTACCGTCTCCACGACACCATGAGATTCATTTTCCATGTTAACAATTCAAGAATGAATATAATGTATATATAATAAGTAATAAAGAAATATATGACATAATAATGCTACGGGATTTATATATATATATATATAAATATATGTATATGTATTTCATCTACTTAATTCCTTTCATGTAAATAAGAAAAGGAAAACAACGTTCATGCGTACGTACGACCTACAGTCTCCATGAACGGTGTATTTCATTTCATTCATCTATCTATTATATATATGTATATACTGAATATATATGATATATAAATCATGATTTACATTCTGTAAGTAATTAGATAATGATACAAGTTATAATAATATCAAGAACAACAAATCGAAACACGTAAGATAAATGAAACGATTTTACCCAAAACTCTGCATTAACATGAAATTTACAAAAGAACGGGTAATATAAAGTCATAAGTGAACCATATATGATATCATGACAATAAATATGATTCTGTAATTAATCAATGGCATTATTTAAATCATTATATAGGAGGTTCATATACATACGAATCATATCAGACCTATGGTAAGGGATAACTATACGATTCTCGTTCTTATCCGAGATTGTTATTCGTAAGTATTTACTGGGGTTATTGTTATCATCCATGCCCATGTTTTATAACAAAAAATTCATGTATTTCTAAAGTCCTTTTTACACATTTTTTAAATTTACCACATTTTATGAAAGTAATCATACTTTTTTCCCCCAGGGAGAACTTTTTGACTTTTCCGACAAATGTACGAGAAGAATGTTATTTTTAACATATACAGCGTGAACGGATTTTTACGGTTTCATAAAGCCTCATTTTCATGAAGCTTTCTATACAATATTTTATGAATATTTTCAAAAAAAATACTTTTCCTTTAAAATTTCGTGTAATTTTCTGAAAAGAAAATGATTTTGAAGAAGAAAGGATATTTTTCTCAAGAATTCATTTCCAGTGTTTTATCAAAACAATTTTCCATATAAGATGGCATTATTTCATATGTGTATGTTTCATGTATAATTTCTCTATGATTTACATGGTTTCACTTTTATTATGATGAAATGATATCCATTTTGTTTTGTTTGGATTATGTTATGATGGTATGATGTTTAGGAATCCCATTTTATACTTTGGGTAATGATGAATGATTTATGTTCATGTTGTGGCACAAGTAAGAATGTTTTCTTTATGAGATGTGTGGGACATATATCCCTCCAATGCATTGGGTAAAGATTTATATCTCATGAGATAGACATGGCGGGAACGATAAGTCAATTTAGTTCAGTGTTGCAGGACTGAAATGTGGAGTGAACTCGATTCAGAAAGGGACTTTGTCCTCTAAGATGGTCTTGGTAGCAATGCCTTGGCTACTATGGAAATCATATCATGTGCTTAATGTTTTTTCACAATTACAATTTTTATTTCCAATATATTTTATCATGATTGATGGTCCATTTTGATCTATTCCTTATGCACTATCATGTTTCATGTCATTGCTCAAGATTTCAATGTTTAAACATTATGTTCATGTTTTTATGTTCAAATGTATATGGTTTGTTTTATTTTATCCATGCATACCCTTACTGAGCATTTGAGCTCACCCTTTATATGATTTATTTTCCCTATGATATAAAGAAATGTTTTAGGTATGAAAACAAAAGGGGAAGATCTTTATGGGAGATGTTTAAGATCTTTCACCACGATTAGAAGACTATGTTCCGAGTTTCCAAAGACACAAAACTATTACGGTCCATCGATGTTTGTTTTTTTATGTATTAATTATTTTGAAAAAGTAATGTAATGTCAATGTACATAAACCTTTGGGTATCTACATATAGTAATTGGGATTTTTTTTGGTTTTTATAATATAGGTTTTATAATATTTATGTGTAAATTTTCTAGGTTTACAATACCTATGATTTTTTTGAATTTTCGTTGTTCTTTAAATGAGTAATTTGGTCTTGTATAAAACATATATCCTTTATTAAGTTGTAACACCATTTTTTATTAATTAATTTGGTTTTTTAAGACCTTTATTGTTATTTTTTGTTTTTTTAATGAGTTAAATGACCATAGAAAAGTTCAACTGGCTCCAATGTCGTGGATTGTGTTCTTCTAATGATGTAAATTGGTGGTTTTGGTTTTAATGAAATGGGTATGTTGTGTAAATGTTTTTGAAATGTCCCTTGGGTTGTATTTCATGCCATTTGATGTTGGTACATGAATGGGTTCCGTAGTTTCACTAATGTATGTGCCCTAGAATGATGATAGAACCATTAAAGTGGTGTTTCCATAAAAACCATGGTTTCATAAAAGGGTTATTTGGATTCTAATAGATGTGGGTTCTTTTGTGAGCATTAAATGGATGGTTTTAAATGTATTTTTCAATTTTTTGGTATGTTTCAACATGTAAAATACTTTGGCGTGTGTTTGTGAAGGATAAGGGTCCATTTTAAAATTATGAAATGTTTGGGTGTGTAACCTTAAAGAATGTTTGGCACTCTCAATCCAAAGGCGATAATTTTCTAAACCATTAGAATGGTTTTTGGTTTATAAAATCTATATGCTTGGAATCATGGAAATTTTATATAGAATGGTTTAAATGTTTTATGATAAAAGAAACCCAGTTGGCACATTGAACAATGAGAATTTAAAATGTATGTATATGGGGAACCATTATAAGAAGAATTTCCATTAAGGGGTTATCAGATATTTGTGTCTATATTTTGGGTAAGAAAGTGGAGTAGAGATAGCCATGTTGAGTCATGTGTGTGTCAGCCTCCTACATACATAGTAGAATGAATACCACCATGGGTACCTGGGAATCTGTTAGATGATAAAGGGATGGTAGCTTACCAGCCCCAATTGGATGGTTTTGTACCCATTGATAGATATCAAGTCCAGATGGAAAGATCCTCTAGTTTTCCCACAAGGCCAATCAGTTGGTTATAGAATATGGGGCATGACTATACTCTGGTAAGTGGTTAAGAATTGAGATCATCCAGGGGTTCTATAGGGATGACTAGGATCACCCATGGTCGTCATATATGTTTCTTTTTTACTCCCAATTTTACTAGTTTCAATGCCTCCCTTGCTTCTTTGTTTCATTTTTAGAACTACCATCATTTTCAACTACTTTTGGATTTTATTATAAATTTTCTTTTTGTTTTTGGAACGAAAGTTACTCTAAGTTGTTTTTTAAAAAGTGGAATACCCTATTTTATAGTCCTATTTTTCAAACTACTATCATTGGACATATTTGGTTAAGGAAACACTTTGATTCAGTTGTTATCTTTTGGCATCCCTGCTCATTATTTTTGTTCTCATACCCATCCATTACCATTTCAGTTGTAGGATCAGCAGTTGTTCTGGTTTTTCCATAGTAGTTTCTTATGTGGGTGTAGTTTGGGGGTTGTGGTTTGAGGTGACCAATGGTCACATAGAGATTGTGGTATAGGGGACTTATTTCCAGTTTTTTTCTCTTTTTTGGTATTTTTGACTAGTTATTCAATTTATTTATGTTACTCATTAACTCATGCAGTCTTCTTGTTCCTTTTTTTATTTTGATCATGGTTTTTTTGCGTATAAATCATTCTAAAATTGTATATTTTAATTCTTGTAAATTGTTCCCACCCCATATGGACTGGGAAAGCCCCATGAGACATTTCACTGGCGGGCTCAGATTCCGGTTCAGATGGTGATCTAGTTTGGTTCATGAAAAAATGGTATCATAAGAGGTTATTTATATTTGTGGTGTCTAGTGTATAGATATTAGGACTTTCAACACTCTGAAGGTAGGTGCGGGAAGGGCGTCATGAACTCGTCCTCGTACTGATCTTTGAGTTACCATGGGTATTCCAAGGTTTGAGTCAATTGTCCTGGGTTTTTTTGGATTGGGGGATGTCAATAAATATGAGATGAAAACAGGTTGCAGCCTCACATGGGGTGGATACCCATTTGGAGTCTAGGTATCCAATTCAAATCCATCTTAATTTTAGGCCTTAATTTGGGTATTTCATGCCAGCCTGACATCAGGTAAGGCATCGTCACTAGTTCCTCATTTCAGATTTTCGTTTTCTGTTGTGTTTTTTTGGTTGATGTGAGTTCATGTTTAAAATGAAAGTGGATTTTCAAGAAAATGTCGATTTATGTTTTTTCAATCAATTTTTTTTTAAATTGGTAATAATGGTTTTCAAAAATTTAAGGTGTTTTGGGTTTGAGAATGTTAATTGGATGGAACCCTTTGTACCCATTATGGACGATGGCATGTGGGGGCATGTACGTTTTGTAACGTGAGTATGGAAATGGATCTAAACAAATTTAATGGTTCATAAGATTATATAGGTTGTAATTTGAGTAAAAGTTTTGGTATGACTCTCCAGTAATGGATTTAAATGGGAAAATGATTTTGGAAATTTGTTTTTCTTGTAAAATGGGTTTTTGGTATATGAAAATTATCCTTTGAAGAATGTGGTTTTGAATTTTAAAAGGAAAATGGTGGTTTCTAGACAGTCATGTTCCAGTATTGTTTACTTTTGGTTGGCCCTTGGGTTTGATGTTTTGGCCCGAGGATCCCTTTTTAATTTTTCATCATCTTTATAATGGATTTAGATTTTTATTATCATATTTCTCAAGAAATTCCACCATTAAAAGTCCCCATGATCTCAAATGAGTCATTTCTGGTTCCTGGTCCTTCTAGGGAGTTGCCTTTTTTTCCTGGTGATCGAGGTATTCATGAGCCTATAGAGTGGATTGAGTAAGTTGAGAGTTTTTTATGGTCAATGGGAACTCCCATAGTTTTTAGATTCCATACAGGTCAATGTTTGTTTGAGAATCTATCATTAGACCATTTTAAGTCAGATTCCCAATCATTTATACAAGGTGAGATGATGTGGGAGTTGCTTAAGGCCACTTTCTTTCAATGGTTAATACCAGAGGAGGTGATATTGATGAATGTGGTAGAGTAGTGGGGTGTATATAAGTGTTAGCAGTTAGTAAAGTCTTGTGTTTTCTATTTCAATGAGTTGGTTCCATTATATTTGGAAGTAGCGTCATAGGATCAGATGAAAGCCCCAAATTTTGGAGTATCAATTATGAAATTGATGAGAAAGTGATATCATCCAGTGAAATCCATTTTAAGAATTTGTAGGATGAGGCTTTCAGGGATGAGCTAGTTTTCGGGGTGTCACCAGTGGTAGTCACCTCTCATGAAGGTTCTCAGTCTGGTGAGTGGGGAATGTTAGAGGAGCATGTTTCCATAAAATACCCTTTGTCAGATTTGACTACCAATTTGTCAGACCACTCACTTGTATGTTTCTAGTGATGATGGTTTAGACACTCAAAACAGTATTGTCACATTCCTCCAAGGTCTTGTAGTCGATGTTTCCATTTAGGTCATCTCGAGATGTTTTGTAGGAAGCACAGTTTGATAACGATGTCCTCATCAACGAATTTGCTGATTGACTATGAGGCAGGAGATGGTTCATCCATCAAATCCCCATCAAAAGGTATCAGGGTGAAGCTTACACATAGTTAGGAGTTGCATGGGGTATTAGAAACCCAATCCTAGTTCTATGTTCGTAGATTTTGTTCTTTGGGTTATTTTGTTTTCATCCACTATTGTAAAAGTTGGTGGAAAGTCTTCTTTTTAAAATTATGTGTTTTTTTCTTATCATTGTTTCATTGATCTTTATTTTTTATAATGGTGTGTTTGGATCTAGTGGGATTTGGTATTGGTATTGGTGGTGCTCTTTTGAGAAATTTTCTTCTTTTGTTAAGGGGATGAGTGGTAGTTTTAATATGTTGTTTTTATATAGTATAAATTGTTCTCATAAGATTACCAAGTGCTTGTATGAAGTTTCTATGTCAGAGTGTCTCAGTATACTGGGTTTCATGTGGCATTTTATTTGGTTTTAATCCTGCAATGGAGTTATTTTTTTAGCATTCAGATAGTGGGTTGAGTTTGGGATGGGAAATCCCTTGTTCCTAATTGTAATAAGGGGGTTTTTTGGATAGTGTGGAGGATGTTAACAAAGTTTGGGGTTCTATAACTTGGGTTACAGGTCTTAGGTTCTAGTTTTTCATGGTATTTTTCAGAAATCCTTCAAATTAAGTCTCATCAGTGTTGCTCAATCAATGATGTAAAATTAAATGAGTTCAGTTTGGGGGTTCTCGTGTCCCACCCCAAGGGGCAGTGTGTTTGGATCTCAATTACACCATGTTAATATAATTCTTGTGGTGTGGAGAACCCTCCCATATTCTCCCCTAAATCTCAAGATGTTTTTCATATATTGGTCGGGTGCTACGTGTGTTAGAAATGCTAACCCTGCGGCTTTTAGATTTCCTCCCATTTTGATTGGGCATGGAGTCAAGATGTGTTGACGGTTGGCTTAGTGACATTATGGGGGAAGAATGCCTCCATGGGGTGGAGAATATTCAAACCCTGAATAGGTTATCTCTTTATTCTTATCCTTTTATTGGTATTGGATCTTTGGGTCAACGATTTTGGCTGATTCCAAGTGGAAATTATTTATTTTTGTATTTTTTGGGAATTTTTCTGTTAAAGCTCGGTTGTCGCATGGTTAGAAGTAACCGTGCAGACATTGTACACTCATGGATGGCCAAAAAGATCTAACCACATGACCTATGAATGGTCATGTGGAATGCTCTAGGTAAACTTGTGGTATCTCCCTCTTAGGTAGAGATGGTCAAACAGTTACCACATAGTTTGGCACACCGTGCAGCAAAATCGCGATGCCCTTCCAGATCATTAAAATTTACTATTTTTATGTCATTCTCTCTACTCATGTAACCTAGATCAGTATTATAATCCCCAATCCTCTTAGGTCACTAGGGGGCCCTCCCAATGCCTCTTCCCTTGCTCCTAATCATCTGGGATGGCCTCTCCTTTTTATTCAAGGTATGGTTTTGGGGATTTTTTTTTGTCTTTTTTCATCCTCTCCCTATTCCCCACATCCTATAATTGGTTTTCCTTGGGTTTTTCATCACATAGACAAAACCTAACAAGCAGGGTTTGTATTTTCATCATTTGTCCTTTCCTATAAGGTGTGAGATTAATTTGTGGGGCCTTGTTCTCTTTATCTACGGGGTTTCATTCTAATTGAACAATGTTTCGTTAGGAATTCGATTCTTTTATTTCTTAATACCATTCTATTGATTCATGGAATTTTTAATAAAATTATTACATTGATTCACACCACTATGTCACCCTTTTCATATATATTATTGTATTTTGGAATTTTTCTGGTTTCCTAAAAATAGGTTTTAAATGATCTTTCTGTAAATTGTCAAGAATTATAATACCTAGGATGCTTGATCGAATTTACTTTTCTATTTTAAAAATTAATTCGATATTATATGAAATTTAAATTTGTTATTATGTTGTAAATACATTTTTTGTTAATGAATATTGTTTTGTATGTAAAATTTGATTATCTTATGGTTTGTTTAATGTGTTAAAACAACTTATAAATTGTTCAATGGCTCTAATGTTGTCGGTTGTGTTCTTATAATGATCTGAATTGTTTTTTTGGTTTTAAATAAATTTCTATTTTGTGTGAATGGTTTTGAAATCTCGTCTTGGTAGGATGTTTTTCCATTGGATTTTGGCACGTCCATGGGTGCACTAGTTGCACATATGGATTTTTCATGAAATGATAATGACACCTCAAACATGGTGTTTCCATAAAAACATAGGCTTAATAAAAGTTTTATTTGGATTATATTGGTGGGGGTTATTTTTTGAGCATTCAATGGATGTTTTTAAATATATTCTTCATGGTTTTGGTCTGTTTGGCCTTGGAAAATACATTGTGGTGTGTTTGAAAAGAATAAGGCCCCATTGGAAAATTATGAAATTTTTGGGTGGGAAACCTTAGTTACCGTTTGGAAATCTCAATTTGAAGAGGATAATTTTATGATATTTTATAATGGTTTGTGGTTTTGAAAATGTGTGTTTCTAGCAGGAAACTAGGTAATGTTTTTTAAAATGGTTTAAATACTATACGATAAAGTGGACGGGTTGGCACATTAAACTATGTTAAATGAAAATTTATGTATATGGGGAACCATTATAGGTTGGATTTACCTTAGGGGTTATCATATATTGGTTTCCATGTTTAGTGTAGGCATGTTTAGTGGTGAAAGCTAAGGCATGGGTGTGTTGGCCTCTTACTTACACAGTTGCATGATTACCAACATGGGTTCCACGGTGTCTGGTAGATTATTGAGTGATATTATAATACCATCCCGGATTAGATATGTTGATACCCACTAGTATATATATAGGAAATTTGTGGAGTGCCTCTAGTTTTGGTGCAACATTGATCAATTTGTTACAGACAATGGGGCTTCACTATTTTTCGGTAGGTGGTTCCGAACTATGTACATACATGGGTTTAATAGGTATGTCTAGGATCACACATAATCATTATTTATGTTTATTGTTTACTAAATGTTTTACTATTTGTTATTCCATACTTTCTTCTCTCTTTTCATTTATGAACATCCCCAGTTTTCCCATACTTTTGTATTTTATAATAAAATGGATTTTGGTTTTAAGAAAAAAAGATGTTGTATATTATTTTGTAAAATGTGGGAAACCCTATTTCTATAGATTCACATTAAAACTATTTTCATTGTATATATTTGGGTAATGAATCACATGGATTTAATGGTTATCTTTTTTCATCCATATTGATCATTTTTTTGCTCATGCATATCTTTTACCATTTGAGTTGTTGGTTCATCTATTATTTAGGTTTTTTCATAGCGGTTGATTGTGTAGTAGTTGTCTGGGGATTCTAGTTGGAGTTCACCAAGGGGTCACAGGGATATTTCATTATTAGGGTCTTTTTTCGAGTTTTTTTCTCTTCAGTTGTATTTTTTTCAACTAGCTGTTCAATTTAGGTTTGTTAGTCATTAACTATTGTAGTATTCTTGGTATTTTTTTATCATGATTATTTTATGATTAAATGATTTAAAAATTGTAATTTTTTATTACTAACACTATTTTTCATCCCATGGTGATTTGGAACGCCCCTCGGGACATGTTGCGGGCCGGCTCGGGCATTGGGTTGGATGGAGACCCGAGTTGGTTCCTGATAGTCATACACTCCATGAAATAAGCAGAAATTACATGACTCATATAATATCACTAAAAATATATATTCATGATATAATATGTAAAAATGGATGTGTATACACCTCTAAAAATAATCTAGGTTCATAAAAAATCATGGGTCACAAAGAAGGAAAATTTATAACAGACTATCTTACCAATTTGCTAAATTTTGAAACGTAAAACCCATGAAATAAATTTCAAAAGATAGATATGTAGATACCAATAAATGTAATTTTATGATAAATATGATAAATTATTATGAGGTATATAAAAAACATAAAATATGTAATGGGTGTATAAGGCATGTATCTCATGGAAATAAATGTGACATGAAATTATCTTACATTGTGTCTCAACTCTCATCGTACACATTCAAACCTATTATATAATAAAAATAGAATTATTTTAAATCTGTCATAAAATTATATTCATACTTATTTTTATGTATATGGATTTATTATGGCTTTATGTTACCCGCTTGTTAAAAATTCTATGTTATGGCTTCACTTAGGGTATTATCCCCTAGGATTTTCGCATGTTTCATAATTTGTTATACCTTTGGTCCATATATTTATATCCTGATTTCCAAAATGTAAACCCTTATTGAAATATAGTTATTATTCATTATATATGTATTATTATAATCCATATAATGTATATGTATTAATTTTAATACACCAATCATGAAGACGGTTGGTCGTTCTAATGCATGAGTGTTATTTCCATTTAACTTTCATGTTGAACAAAAGAAGGTAAAATACACACACACACACACATATATATATATATATAACTACTAAAATATATTTATTGTACCACATATATCATATATATTCACTAAAACCATCATTAATACATTCCACATAGTCTATGAATGAATCACATTGCATTGAGGGGCGGTGGTCGACATTTCCTCAAACAAAATTATCATTTTGACACAAAATTGAAAGTACAAAGATATGTGTTTTAAATGAATTACAAAATCTTAATGAAATTATAAAAAAATCATATATAAATATATTTTTATCAATAATGTTTACCATGATAGGTGGTAATGAAATATTAAACAATCATCATTTAGACATATTGTAGTTTTCCATACAGATAATCATTATGTTTGTAACCCATTTGATGGATGTGTCTTTAAGTGTGTGTCGAAATAATATAATAACAAAATAATTTTATATTTACAATTCAACTTTTGTTATAAAATAATGATATAATAATATTTAAGTTAGTGGGGAATGAAAATATAAAAAGGATTTTGAGGGTGGGTGTTACCTGTTAATCGAGTAACTCCTTTTAGGTGACAGTAAAGGGATTCCTTAGAAGGAATTCTTTCGAAAGGAAATATTTAAAGAGGAAGGTATAGATATTTGGAGGTAAATTGAGAAGATGTTGTCTTATCAAAAGGTTCTTGAAATGTGTGAGGTGGTGGGGGAAAGTATAGATTTTATAATGGAGGAGGATTGGTACTCTTGTAATAATTTGGAAAAGGGAAACCCTACCCACAATTGTTTTATTTATGGTGTCCCAATAATGGTTCAAAGTCGATCCAAGGGAGGATATGGTTTAAATATGGACATAAAATTTCTCTTTTACTTGTTTCTTGGTTGTTTTAACTCTTTAACTATTGTTTTGCTCCTTAGTTAGGCTAAATTTTAGATTAATTGATATAATTAATTTTAATTACTTTCAATAATATTTTCTTCCAAAATACTAAGTTCACATTATTAGAAATTAGAAATTATTCTTATTATAAATATGGAATATTTTTTTCCAAATTCCAATAATATATGTGGTAGTAATTAATTTAAAATTAATCTAGTCGATGGAATGACATTACATGATTTTAACATAAAAATGATGAAATGTTTTCCATGTTATTAAATATTATTTCAATTTGAAATTGCTTTAATGAACTAAATATTATTAATTGATAAAAATATTAGGTAATTAAATTTTTAAACAAATTTAAAAAATAATATATACTTATAAATGAATTATGTGAAAAAATAGTTTTCAATTAAAATATATTATTTTAACTATTCATTTTAAAATAAAACCTTACATGAAAAATAACAACATTTTATCACCACAAAATTTTTATAATTAAATTAAAAATATAAGGTCTATTTTGATATATTAAATATAATAAAGTGGAAAATTTTGTATTGGAAATGGGTTTTTCATTAAAATGATGTAAAAATAAAAATATAGGTTTGTATGCACAAAATTGGATTTATTATTATCTCATGTCTATAAAATATATGGAATAGATATAAAAATATTTTCTTTGAATATATAACATATATATTACATAAATATAACTCAATTAATGTATTTTATTTAATTGATTATTCAAAATTTTCATTATGACTTTTTAAATAATAATATTTAATTTTAAATTCAACTAGTTATCATATTCATTTCTAATTAATTTTTAAGCTATGAATTCTTCTTATATTTGTGTAAACCATATATTTTAATAATTTAGTTAATAATATTCATAAAAAATAATTTATTGACAAGGTTATATCTTATTTATTTTAAATAATAACAATTAATGATATACTATTGTTCTACAAAAAATCATTATGTGTGTTATAAAAGCCATAGAGGAAAGTAATTATGTAATGTAATGCAATATAACCTCATTGTTTCATGTAGAGAAAGATAAAATATATTTTTCCTACAGTGCACAATTAATGGGGTGTTGCGTATTATGCATGAAAAAAATAATTTTTTTTAGTATTCTGTGAAAAGGAAAATGTCAAAAATAATAAATTAATTTGAATGAAATAATTCATAAAATATCAGGGTGTAACATTATATGAGATATCATGATACACCATCTCAGTAAAAATATTTAACTGAAATATGTAATCTTAAGACTTAATCTCAGACATATGTTCATACTAAAAACATCTCAATGTAGCTTTATAATCTTCATCCAATGTTGTAAAAAAGAGATAAATTTATTAATGTGATAGGCATAGTCCATCTAGTACATGCTCATAGGTGTCAACCAGATGAAATCAGCTTCTACATTCTATCTTAGTGTCTTTGTGTAGAAGTCATCCAAGAAATTCTCCAAAAATTCCATCCATGACATACTATTAACCCATCTAGTCTATGAATGGATGTCTCACTTGTTCCTCTCTAATCCCCATAGAATATAAGTTTCCTAGTTCCACCTATTCTCAGCAGGTGCCCTTAAATAGTTTTGAATAATCTAGATGGACTCAACCCAGAAATCAGCACCCTCGGGTCCACCCTCTCTAGTAAAATTTAGAGGGTGATGCAATTAAAAATCACTCGCCATGTCAGATATATTCTTCACAAGCCACCCTGGGTATCATTACATTAATTTTAAGTAACTATCAAGGTCCTCTTAAAACCCCTCTCCGACTATGTCACATGGAACTATTGGTGCCTCAGGTTCCACTACTAAAGGATCATCCCTTGCCATGTCCTTTGATTTCCTCTCTATAAGTGTCAGAAATGATGAATATCTCTACAATTACCAAAACAATCATAGGAATAATAACAAAAATTTATAAAATTTACATTATAGGAATAAAAACAAAAATCCACAACAACACTTTTCTCAAAAAACTCATTACACGGTCAAAATAAATGTGATTTCACTACCCTTAGCCATCCTATACATAGGTCCTAGTTAACAAGGGAAAATGCCTTCTCATATAAGGTTTCACATTTATATACACTCATATTAACATTTATTATCAATTTTCATTTTTAATATCATATTAGGAACCATTTTTAATTCAATTTGAAAAGAAAGGAAAAATATTTCTTGTTTACCAACATACCCAAAACCCATTTTCTAGTGCATGCCAAAAAACGATGCATGTCACAAATAATATTGAGTGCCTATAATGATACATGATGGCACAAGTATCATAACATTCTAGTAAAAAATTATATTATCAGAAAACATCATAAACAATGTTCACATCACACAAATAGTGTGTCACCCAAGGTGAAATAATATTCAGCTGTAAAATAAATACTGATAACAACAATCCCACCCTAAGTACATTTTCTCCCCATATATGGGTTTGGATATCCCATAAAAAATCTCACAAAAAATCCAAGGCTCTTCGTAGTATCATGTATACCATTCTACAATATTAATAAAAAATAATAATAAAATAAAATTATGCTATGATACCACTTTGTAATGTCCCCACCTCGGGCATGACACGCGAGTTCCACATGTTGGTTGGTCACCTAACATCAAGTGCACCTCCCAAAATGATATAGGCTTAGGACTAAGAGTGAGGGTCTGATAAGTTGATCATACGGAAACTATATCCTCTATTACTAAAATAATACAGCAACAAAAATAAATAAACAATTTTTGATGAATGTATAATCATAAACAGCATCAATAACTCTTGATAATCAATGTATGAAATAAAATATCCAACTAAAGTAGAAAACATGCAATTCAAAAGAATTTTTTATGTGTTTAAAATAAAAACTAATACTAATGACATTACCGACTCCTCAGAGGGTCGAAACCCATGTATCGTTCCCTCATCTATGCTCTATCGCCAATCATTAATCTATCCAAGGGTAATTTCCCTTAACTTGTCCTACAAAAATAATATCTAATATGATACAGATCAGACAACCCGAGTAGGGTGAGATTGTGAATATGTAGGCCACCACCAATGATTTATAATACATATCATTCTAATAATATTTTATTCCATTATATAAAAAAATAAATATAAATCATAATTAAATAGTTACCCACAGTATTAAATTTTCTATATTTGACAACATCAACTTCCATATTCCCTGGGAAACCCAAACCACAATATCACCTTTGTCCCATGTTGGAGTCCAATCAATCCCCATGGGATATCATATTTAAATTTTCATGTTAACATTTCTAATAATTTGTTTAATTTCCATTTTACCATACACCATTTAATATCACATAATTGAATGATCATTTTTCCCTTCACAATAAATGGTGAAATGTCCATGTTATCTTTTACAAATTAATAATATATTATTGAATGATTATGTTATTATTCATAAAACATAGAAAAATTTTCAATGTTCCAATTTTGAATTTAAAATTAGATAATTAATAACTTCCCAATATTACACATATCTTAGACACTATAAATTAACTCAACAATTATTTAATAATACTCATAATTTTATTATCTCATAATTAATTTACCACTAATTATATCATCTCATTACATAAAAATATAATAATTAATCTAAAATTATTTGTCTAATCTCATGACATCAATAACTCACAATTAATCTAAAATTAATTATCTCATCTTAGGACATCAATATCTCATAATTAACATGGAATAAATTATCTCAAATTAAATATATTAATATATCTCAATTAATTAATTAGTTATTTATCTCAAACAAATTATCCCAACATATCGTAACAATTCCTCAGATAAATTATCTAAATCATATTTCCCCAAATCTGATAAATAATCCTAAAAAATTATTATCTAAGTGGACAACACCTGAATCTCATAACAAAATTACATAATAAATTATATAAATGGAAAGCCTCTTAGTCTTTTAAATAACTCCAAAATTAACCTTATATTTCAATAAAAAACTAGTTAACTAAATTAACACATTAATTCACCCAATTTAAGAATTTGAATTACTAAAGAATGTTAGCAATCAAAAGACATGCACATATATATATATCAAAATCATGACTAAAATATATGAATGTGAGACCACCTTCTTCGATTCATTGATGACAATCGCATAATGAATATCCACAAAATTGAGAATCACAATGACATCGATCAAATTGCAGATCTAAAAACCTATATCAAAATTAATAAAATAAAAAACTTTTAATTCTAGATCTAGATCTACAAGCCTAGATCATGTTCTTGAAAAACAAAAGGTAGCATCCTACTATAATCATGAGAGAACGAAAGTGGATAAATGGTAATGAAACGGGATATGATTATCTTACCAGATGGGTCATGGATCTTCAAAACATTATTAGAATCAGGATGAATAGTGGTCGACCAACCTGGAAACCCTCTATAATGCCCTAAAATTTGAAAAAAATACTATTTGGTTGAGTTTGGGTTGAAAGGGAGAATTTTTTAGGGTTTGGAATTATATAAATCTAATTTTGAGGAAATTAAAAATTTCACACATGGTTTACAATACATGGGTTCTCTATTTTCCCTAACTCTCGACCAGTTGTGCACCTGTTATTTTAGGGGTGCATAGTTATTCTTTACATGGGTCATGATTTGTTAGACCGTGTGTCAACCATGTGAACTCTCATTGTCCAGAGTTACATGGTTTGATGGGCTTGGTCACATGTTTTCCCTAACTGTGCGCCGAATATGAACTTCCATTTTTTCTTTCATTTTTCCAAATATTCACCCAAACACACCCTAAAGTACAACCAAAACAAAAAAATACTCAATATTCAACAAAACTGTAACTATAAACTAGTCTGGGAAAACTCTATAAAAGGTAGAGATATTAAAAATCATAATAGAAATGGATAAATTATAAAATTTTAGACCATATCACACCCATATTGTCTTATTTTATTATTTTTTATCTTTTAAAATAATTTAAAAAATTATTACTTTGATAAAATAACATTATTTTCAATTTTTAAACTATTTATTTTATTTATCATTGAATACATCAAGATAAATGGAAAATTCTATTACAATAAATTAAAATATCCATAATACATCCTATAGATCTATAATATTCCTGGTCGATGTGAATTAATTTAAATTATATAACTTTTTCATATTTATAAAATCAATTTTTTAACTTTTCATTAATTGAATAAATTCTATTTTATTATTATTTAATAATTTAATATAGAAATATAACATACAAAACATAGTAATAAGCTTCAAGAATTAATATAATTTAATTATTCACGAAATTTCAATTAGGATTCATTCATAACTGAATTTTTTCCATATGTCAACACAGAAAGGATGTTAAATACAATGAGAGTGACCTTTTGTAACATTATTGGATTAAAATAATAAATAATAATATTATTAGAAAAGTGTCCAATAAATATCTAAATTTTCATCCAAAGGTTTTAAATATCAATTTAATTTCATCCAATAAGAATGAAGAATAATAATTAGGTCCTTACCACGTAATTGTATTATAGATTAACATATTTTAACCTTTACTTAGGTGATAAATTTTACCATGGTAACTATTACTATTGACTAAAAATAATAAAGGACCTATTTTCCAAATTTTATCCATATATTTATAAATATTAAACTAAATATATCTAATTTAAAACCTCTAAATATAACAAATTTATTTTAAATTTCGTGATAAAAATGCAATAAAAACATCTTTAAGAAAAAATATTAATTTTAAGAATAAAACAGAATGTATTCTTATACTATGGATCAAAAAATATTTGGGAAATGTTTTATAAATTTTTAAATTTAATAATATATAAATTTCATTAATTTCATACAACAACAGTGATTATTTTAATTAATATGAATACATTGCTTTCATGAAACCATTTTTGAAAAAAATATTACTTTTTCATTATATTTTTTCCACATTCATAATGAATTAAGAACAAATGAATAAATGTTATAATTAATTATCAATTCCTTTTTTAGAAGTTAGTTTGTCATATTCATACACATCAATTAAATTACTAGGTAAAAATTTTAACTTTAAATATTCATATATTAATATTATATTGGAGTTCATTTAAACTCATTGTTGTGTGTAATTCAAGTTATAAATAATTATTTTTGAAAATAATATATTTCAGTTATCTTTACAGTATTACACAGACTGTGGATTAGTGAATTGGATAAGATAATTACTATATTATACACATATAAGATATTTAACTATATATTTTACATTGAGATGCACTTTATTTACCTTTGTAAAACTCTTCATCTTCCCTATCAATTACTAGTTCTAGGTATTTATTTTACACAAATAAAATGTATTGCTATTTTATTTGACATATTTTCTCAGTGATTCTTCCCAAATTCTTGACATATAGAAATATGAATCTTTTCTTCTCCATGATCTTCTTGAGAATACATTTTTTTTCTTACATGGTTCTTTCAAAAACTCATACATATTTTGGTAGTTAATCATACAATGAGATAGTATATTTGGAATAATCACAAGGCTATACAATCCATCTCATATATCATTTTATTTCCATGTAGATTATAATTGTATAATTAATATCATTCATTAATTCTTCCTTGTTCTGACCATTAATATAAACCAAAATAATATTGCGAGAAACAATAATGAATAATCATCTAATCATGAAATATAATTCATAGGATATATAAAACCTGACATTATATTTTCAACCTTTAACATCATATGTTTGACAAATCCCATTGATGGACATTATCTAACAAATTCATTCATTTTTATTCATAATGAAAATTTGATTCATCCTTTGAATATTCATTAGTAGGGTAAAATTAGGTGCATAGTAAGGGACCATTTAGCATGCACAAGAATAACAGTTGATCTATACATGGGGAAAAAAATTTGGGGTTATTACCCTTATATGAATCTTTTATAACCCAGGTTTTTAACAAATAAAAATATATATTTTATTCTATGTTTATTGTCATTCCAAACTACATTGATCAGGGAGTTTATTAGGAAAATGTTCATATAGTGAACGATGCTTCAGTGTTTAAGGTGAGACAAGATCCTAATGTTTTCAAAAATTTTGTATATAAAGATATGTTGGATGGATAAATCACCATAAAAGGTCTTTTTATAAGAATGAATCTTGACAATATTGTAAATTAGTGGAGTTTCCTAGTTATGGCTGCTTTAAAAAGATGTGGAGCTTCAAGATGTTATCTTTAATGACCCACCAATTCTCATTGACTTGAGAGTACAACAAGTCATTAGTAGGCCTTAGGTGACATCCCCAAGACACGAAAGGCTAGAAATGAATGCTGAAGGGTTTCAATACAATTGGGGAAAGATTTACCCTTTATGAAATAAATCAATCAACCAGCCAATCAACATTAACTAAGATGCATGAACAAATGAATGACGACTAAAAAACTACATTTCTATCAAACCACAACAAGTACCCAACAATGGAAGATCAAACCAAACATCAAAGTACATAGTGGAAGAAAACTCAAGACTCTCAAAAGACACCAAAAATCCATGCTCCACAAGATCCCAGCTCCACAACATGTCCTAAGAATCACCACAAGAAACTAACAAAAAGATTCTTTACCTTTACCTGTGTCCCGGAATACGACATCTTCAAAAGCACCAACGTGCCAAAGCAGGGGTCAGTATAAAACTCAGTAGGATTTCCCCAATGACTTCCCTACTTATGCCACTAGGATAGAAGAGTTAGCAACATTTATATAAAAATAGTTTATATAAAACATTTTCTCAAAACAAGTTTAAAACTAAATATAAACAAGTTTAAAAACCCATTCATAACCAAAGGCATTCCAAAAGCGATTAAAACCAATTTTATAACACATTATTTATCCATAAAATTAACAAAAAAATCATAAGAACCATTTCACAAACATTCCTCTTTGTCATACCCAACCATTTCTCAACCCATGCTACCAACCACACATGCTTCATTATGATAGTTCCATATTCATGTGCAGTCTCTCATCGATCTACCAAGTCATCACAAGGTAATTGTTTCCCATGTTCCATTACACCTTTGGCACCGAGCACACAGTCATATTTCAACCAAGCCTCATACATATGGTTACCATTTTTCCATTAAATGTTTGACACTGAGCATAATTTCATATTTCAACCAAGCCTCATACATACAACATGAAAACACACCACATATTCTCAACGGTCATGCCAAAACACCCTTTCAATAAAAACACCATTTTATTGAAAACCATTTCCATCAAAACCATTTCAATTCCAAACCATTTCAATAAAACTCCATTTTTGTTGAAACCCAATTCCATCAAAGTCATTTCAATCTCAACCCATTTCAATTCAAAACCATTTCAATAAAACTCCCTTTTTATTGAAAACCAAATCCATCAAATTTATTAAAATCCCAAACCATTTCAATTTTACACCCTTTTTATTGAAAACCCATTTTTCATGAAACCATTTACAATTTAATAAATCATAATTTATAATCAACATTTTAAATTAAAGAAGCCAAATCACTTTTCACAAAAATTCACCAACATTTTACAATTACATCAAAACCATAAATCATCACTAAAAAAGATTTATTCCATGCTTTTCAAAATAAAAACCATTCAAATATTCCAATTTGAAACTAAGAAAATAAATTATAACAAGAGGAGTCGAGAGTGAAGCCTCTTACCTCAAAATGTTTTATGAAAACCACAACGGTTGAATAACGCTCAAGAAAACTAGGCTGCTTCTTCAAAAAACCCGCCTTAGATCTCTTCTCCTAGCAAGATCAAGACCAAATCTCATTATATTTGGCATCCACAGATTTAGATATACCAATAAAAGTCGTAGATCTATGAAACTAAGAAAATAGGAGAAGTAGATCTATGAAATCAATCAATAATGAAAAAGAACAATCACATACCTCAAGAATTCGGCTACGATTCGGCAAAAGAATCCATTAGATCACCTAAAGAATGATGGTATAACCTTGTCTGACCTTAGGAGAAGAAAAATCCTGAGTTAGGGCCACGTAGGAGCAAAAATGATCCACTTAGAGGAAAAACCAGTGATATCCACCTGTATAAGATCTCATTTAAGTGGCCGCACGATTTACCCATGGTAAGACAAACCGTGCACTAACTGTGCATTAGACAATACCTTGATAGACACTCCATCCACGGTTTGTCCACACAGTTAGACAAACTGTGCGCTACCCGTGCAGAAGCTACTGCCTCCAATACCAACTACGCACGGTTTTACCGCACAGTTTAGGAAAATCATGCACCGCCCGTGCGACTTCCCCTTTTCCTAAAAACCACATTCAAGTTCTCCCAACTCTCGAATTCATCACCCTTAACATTATAAACATGAAAAGTATCTAGAAAGGGTTACATAATAGAAACCAAAGGTACTACATTCTCCCCAACATTGGTCTTTCCATCCTCGGAAAGTAGAAAACCTTCACCCAATTGAAAGAGTTCCGACCACTGATCTTTCATTTCCTTTTCACATTCCCAAGTCTCTTCCTAAATCTAACCATGATACCATAAAACCCGCACTACAAGGATGAGTTTTCAAAGAAATACTTTCTCTTGCCTATCCACAATCTGTACCAGGATATGTATCAATGAAGCATCCGGCTCTAGGATAATGTGATCCCATCTAATCACATAGTCAGGATCAGGCTGATTCTTTTTGAACTGAGAAACATGGAACACATTATGCACTGATCTAAACCATGTTGTTAATGCTAACCGATATGAAACCTCTCCAACCCGTTCCAGTATCTCAAAAAGGTCCAATGTATCTAGGAGATAACTTTCCCTGCTTCCCGAAATGACGATGTCCAATCCATGGAGAGATCCTCAAGAAGACATGATCACCCACAATGAACGACCACATTATTCAACAGTGATCTATATATGATTTATGATGAGTCTGAGCCATATCCATCCTCTTTCTAATCAACTGAATCTTCTTCATTGTTTCTTGGACAAGGCTCGGACCAGCTAGTGAAGTTTAACCAGTTTCCACCCAATATAGTGGAGAACGACATGGATGCCCATACAATGTTTCAAACGGAGCCATGCGTTTCAAGGATTGATAGATATTATTGTATGAAAACTTTACTAAGGGTATATTCTCCTCACATGAGCCACCAAAATCCATTACACCAGCCAAAAAAATATCTTCCAAAGTTTTTATCGTCCGCTCGGATTGCCCATCCGTTTTTGGATGATATACCATGCTCATAGTCAACTGAGTCTGAGAGGCTTGCTGTAATGATTTCTAGAAATGAGATGTGAACCTCAGATCTCTATCTGAGACTATAGAAACTGCTACAACATTCCTCTATACCACTTCTCAGATATATATTTTTGAATAATCTTTAACCGTATGAGTTTCACGAATAGGGATTAAATGGTCCGACATGGTTAGACGATCCACTATCACCCAAATGGAATCATGTTTCTGGACTACCCTTGGAAGACCTGTAATAAAATCCATAGATATTTGATCCCATTTCAACACTGGGATAGGTAAAGACTGTAACATACCATCTGCTCTTTGATGATCTACTTTAACCTGTTAACAAGTTAAGCTCTACGAGACGAAATCGGCCACCTTCCTTTTCATGCTGCTCCACCAAAACTATGCCTTGAATGCCTTATACATCCTCTGTTTACTTGGGTATACAGACCATTTTGTATGGTGGTAAGCATGAAAGAGTTGTTCCTAAAAAACCATAAGTACAACCATTCGATCTCTGAATCACAAAATTGAACCCCCCACCAAGTTTCCAGCCATCAATGGTCTCCCCAATACTGAGTTTTGAACTTACAACCAGAAATTCGGCATCAGATATTTGTGCTTCTTTGATTATCTTTACTAAATTAGGAATAGTTGTAGCTGAAAAGAAAACAACAACATCACCTCGGTCTTCAAATTCCACATTCAATTTGACTAAGACCGACCTCAACTGCCATTCATTTGAAGATTCTATCTCCAACTGAGCATATGACTTTCTACTCAATGCATCCGCCACCGAATTCCCATTTTCTGGAGTGTACATCAAGAGAAAGTCAAACAATTGGAGATACTCCATCTAAGTCCTTTGCCTCAGATTCAAATCTCACTATGAGAAAATGTGTTTCATGATTTTGTGATCTGTAAAAATTGTAAATTTCTCAACAAAGAGATAACGTCTCCTTGTTTTCAATGCATGGACGACTACTGCCAAATCCAAATCATTGGTTGGGTATTTTTTCTCATAAACCCTCAAATTCCTTGAACCATAAGCAACCACATGATCTCTTTGCATGTGAAAAAACCCAATCTTGTTCCCGAAGCATCACAATACACCACATACCCTTGTCCTGATTTTGGCAAGAATAAGATAAGTGCCAATGTAAGCCGAACAATCAGTTCTTGAATGGATTTTTGACATTCTTCCCTCCATTGGAATAGACCATTCTTCTTTATCAGAGATCCCATTGGGAAAGCTAGTCGTGCGAAATCACACAAAAAGCGTCGGTAGAAACCAGTTTGACTATGAAAACTGTGTATCTCGAACACATTCTTTGGTGGTTTCCATGAGATAACAACATCTATCTTTTTAGGATCAATATAAATGCATTTCTCAGAAATGAAATGGCCAAGGAAATGTACTTCCCGTATACAAAAATCAAACATTGATAATTTAGAATACAAACGATGATCTCACAAGATTTGTAACACTATTTCAAGGTGCACCTCATGATCAACCCTTGATTTTGAATAGACCAAAATATCATCAAAAAACACCACAACAAAATAATCCAGATATCACAGAAATATCTGATTCATCAAATCCATGAAGACCTCTAGTGAATTAGTTAGACCGAATGGCATGTCTAAATATTAATAGTGGTCATATCTACTTTTGAACGTTGACTTTAAAATATACTCCTTCTGAACTCGCAATTGGTGATATCCTGATCGCAAGTCAATATTAGTGAACCACTGAGTTCTCCTTAATTGAACAAACATATCATCAATGTGTAGAAGTGGATATATATTCTTTATCATAACTTGGTAAGCTTATGATAATCAACACACAACAAAAAATTTCCATCTGCCTTCTTCATAAACTACACCGGTGTCGCCCATGGAGAAGTACTTGGTCGAATCAAACCCTTTCTTTCCAACTCCTCTAACTGCACTTTCGATTCTCATAAATATGCAGGTTCCCTCCTATAAGATGAAAGAGAAATAGGACTAGTCCCCAGAAAGAGATCAATCAGAAACTCTACTTTCCTTAGGGTTGGTTACCTTGAGAAGTTGTTGGGAAAGACATTTGGAAATTGATCCACAACAGCTGGAAAACTATTTTCCTCAATCTCTTACATTGATTCCAAAGTCCATGCTACCATTTGGTAAGAGATCGTTCCAACCATTGGTGCCAAAATTTTCATTGGACCTTTCTTTTCCATCCTCTCTCCCCTGAAGAGATGGTTGATGCTATCCTCAGTCATGAAACTAACTGTTCTCCTATAACAATTGATGTGTGCCTTAAACATTGTCATCCAATCCATACAGAGGATTACATCATAGAAATCAATTTCCAACATCGATAATTCCCATTTTAACTCAACTCCATCAACAGTTATATAACATGAACTACACACAAATGCTTGAAGTTCTCTTTCACCAAGAGTAGTTTTATGTTTCAAAACAAAAGGCATCATTTCCAATTTTAAACAAATCATGTCAAAAGCACGAGAAGAAATGAAAGAATGTGATTCTCCAATATCAAAAAACACGTGTACAAGGGTGGAATTAAAAAGAATCATACCTCTCACTGTATATGGTCCTTCCTAATCATCAATAATCATCTTCTCATATCCATAAAATTGCTTCGTCATAGCACTGTTCTCCTTCTTGCCTTGCTGAGATTTCCCTAGTTGAGGAGTCGTGGTATTTAGAGAATCACCATGGATAGCTCTATTATACTAATGAGACTGAATCTGTTGTCCTCATCCTATCGAAGCATACAATGATTGCGATGCCTGGGAAGTGTCTTGTGCACCTAACCTTAAATCATTCCAACAATAGCACTATAAATTCCCCATCTTATTGCATTTGTGACATTATCTAGGTTGTGTCATACACTCTCACTTTATGTGGAGAATCAAACCACATTGAAATCAACCTTCTTTACTCCGGGGTCGTGGAGGAAGGTTTAATGATCCCACCGTCTAGTTCTGATGTGAACTCGCACCGTGGAAATGGGTATCCATTTTCCTCATGTTTCCTGTAGTTGAGTTCTCACTGTTTCCCATATGTATCATCATTCCTCCTCCTATAAATCCTGAGATATCATGTTCAGAAACAGACAATTTGTTCACCATCTCTGTATAATATGTAATACAGAGCACCGAAAACATCGATCGAATCACTTAACTTAGCCCCGATTCGTATATGTGTGCCTTCAACGACGAACTTTCAGCGACCTCTAGTGAAAAATGGACTAAATTCATAAATTTAGCCATATACTCTGTGATAAAGAAACTCTCTTGTTTCAGGTTGAATAATTCCGTCAATTTCGGGATCTTGAACATGTAAAAATAGACTTGTTTGTTAAATAATTCTTCAAAATTATCCCATGTAAGGCCTTCATACAATTTAGCATGTACCGCTAAATCCCACCACTGATGTGCACGATCCTTGAGCATATATGTCACCAAAATTACTTTCAGCTTGGATGGTATGTTGATGAAATCGAAGATATGATTCATCCTACATAGCCACACCTATGCCTTCTCGGGTGAAGTATCACCCCAAAATTTCGGTGGATTCTGCTTCATGAACTGGATGGTATGATCCACATGCCTTGGTTCATTCCTACGGTTCCCCGTATCCACAGAATGAAAAACCTGGACAATACTCTGAACCAGCTCTTGGTTCACACGTGGTTCTGGTGCGACCACATTCTCTGCGGCCTCTTCAGTTTGGAACTGACGACGCCAACCGGGTGTCATTTTCTCAACCAACAACAAACTCGGTCAATCTTACTCTCTAGGAACTGATGGATTAGCATTTCAAATTCCATCACATCTCACAACATTTTTTTTTCAAAACAAAATTTTTTCCATGTTCAAATATTTTTGAAAACATTCTGCATGCCTTTTAAAAATCAACCCATTTTCAAAATACACCAAATACCCTATTTGCAAAATCTTTTACTTGAAAAACATTACTTTCATTTTTTAAAAATTCACACCTTGAACAAAATCCTTACTCATTTCTCACAACAAGATATGAAATCCTAGTGGGAGGTCATTACACTACAGTGAATGTCATTCTCATCTCATTGGATAAACCCATGACTATGATATTTACCAACATTCTAGAAGTATATCCAAAACACTTATGTACCCAACACCCAGGTAACATGAAGTTCTGCATAATGAGGATGGCTACATCCTTTTATAATATACATTTGAAGTTCCAACAATCCAACTCCTGTATAATATTTCGACCCAAGGAATAGACATGAATGAATTTCAACTCCAAGACCAAGAAAAGTCATGAGTACTTGTTATGAAAGGACTGAACAAGCTAATACAATTTGTAATGACCAACCAATTCTCATTGGCATGAGAGTACAACGAGTCATTACTAGGCCTTAGGCAATATCCCCAAGATTCCAAATGCTGGAAATGAATGCCGAAGGGTTTAAATACAAGTGGGGGTTGATTTACCATTTAAGAAATAAATCAATAAACCAACCAACCAAAATTCACTATGATGCATGAACAAATGAGTGATGACTAAACAACTTCATCTATGTCAAACCACATCAAGTACACAACAGTAGAAGACCAAACCAAACATCAAAGTAAACAGTGGAAGAACAACTCAAGACTCTAAAAAGACACCAATAAACCATGCTCTACAAGCTCCCAACTCCGTAACATCTCCCAATCATCACTACGATCCACTAAAAAAAGATGGTTTACCATTACCTGTGTCCCGGAATACGACATATGAAAAATCACCAACATTCCAAAGCATGGGTGAGTATAAAACTCGGTAGTTTTTCCCCAATGACTTCCCTAAACACGCCACTAGGATAAAAGAGTTAGCTACATTTATATAAAAATATTTTATATAAAACATTTTCTCAAAAGAAGTTTATAACTAATTATAATCATGTTTCAAAAACCATTCATAACCAAAGGCATTTTAAAAGAAATTAAAACCAATTATCTAGTAAGTTATTTTTACAAAAAAAAACCAAACAAGCTAAAGAACCATTTCAAAAACATTCTTTTTTGGCATACCAAACCATTTCCCTACCCATGCTACCAACCATGCATGCTTCATTATAACAGTTCCATACTCATGAGCAGTATCTCGTCGATCTACCAAGTTTCCACAAGTTAATTATTTCCCATGTGCCATTACACCTTTTTCAATGAGAACAAGGTCATATTTCAACCAATCCTCATAAATATTGTTACAATTGTGCCAATAAATGTTTGGCACCGAGCACAAGGTCATATCTCAACCAAGCCTCGTACATGCAACATGAACACACACCACATATTCCCAACGGTCATGCCAAAACACAATTTCAATAAAAACACAGTTTTATTGAAAACCATTTCCATCAAAACCATTCCAATTCCAAACCAATTCAATAAAACTCCATTTTTATTGAAACCCCAATCCATCAATGTCATTTCAATCTCAAACCAATTCAATTCCAAACCACTTCAATAAAACTCCCTTTTTATTGAATACCAAATCAATCAAAGTCATTTCAATCTCAACCCATTTGAATAAAATTCCCTTTTTATTGAAAACCCTTTTTTCATCAAAAAATTTACAATTTCAACAATCATATTTTAAAACTAACATTTTTAATTCAAGATGAAAAATCACATTGCCCAAAAATTCACCAAGATTTCACAATTACATCAAAACAATAAATCATCACTAAAGAAGATTTATTCCTTGCTTTTCAAAATAAAAACCATTCAAATAAACCAATTTGAAACTAGGGCAATCAATTCTTACAAGAGGAGTCGAGATTGAAGCCTCATACCTCAAAGGTTTTTATGAGAACCACAACGGTCAAAGAAATCTCAAGAAAACCGAGTTTCTTATTAAAAAAACAACCATAGATCTCTTCTCAATGAAAGATCAAGACCAAATCTCATCATATTTGGAATCTACGCACATAGATCTAATCATAATGAAAATAGATCTGAGAAACCAAGAAAAGAGTAGAAGTAGATCTAAGTAGATCTAAGAAATAGATCAAGAATGAAAAAGAACGATCACATAATTCAAGAATCCGGCATAGATTTTCCAAGAGAAGCCTTCAGATCACCTCCGGAATGAATGGAGAACTTTATATGACCTTAGGAGAAGCTAAATACTGAGCTATGACCACTTAAGAGGAAAAACGAGCCACTTAGAGGCAAAAACGCATGAGATCCACATTTATAGGATCTCATTTAAGTGGCCGCACGGTTTACCCACACTGTTAGACAAACTGTGTGTTAGCAAATACCTCGACAGACACTCCACACACGGTTTGGCCAGACATTTAGACAAACCGTGCGCCGCCCGTGCGGAAGCTACTGCCTCCAAGACCAACTACACACGGTTTTACTTCTCAGTTTAGAGAAACTATGTGCCCCCCTGTGCGACTTCCCCATTTCCTCAAAACTTCATGAAAGTTCCTCCAACTGTCCCATTCATCACCATTAACTTTAAAACCATGAAAAGCATCGAGAATGTGTTACATACCAGAAACCTGGGCTACTAAATTACCAGAATGTTTTTGAGATGGTTCCAAAGATCCCGAAGGAGGTTTCATAATGAATGGATGATTCATGAATTAAATATGGAAAACATCAAAATAACCTGAAAATTCTCAAAAATGAAATATTTAGTGGACATTTAGAAATAAAACGTTCATTAGGATCATGAAAGGAGATATTCATAAAAATTACATGGTAAGCTTGAGAGCTTTTTGAAATGAAAATTATATAAATAAGAGGTTGTTTATATTTATAATAAAGAAAGAGATTTTTGAAACTGAGTGATACACTCTAATTTTGTGAAGATCCTTTAATGAATGGAATTATATGTTCCTCAAAAACTCGTTATAATTTCGTGACTCATGAAATGTATTGATAAAAATGTATGAACATAAGTCATTTAAAAGAATTTGGTTTTGTGAAGGTTTGGAGATTCATGATTTTTTAGAGTTCTACATACGATAAGAGATTCGTGAAGGCTATAATATTCAGAAAAGGTAGTGGGTTAAAAATGTATAAAGTATCTTTGTAACAAGTACTGGTTTTTTTGAGGTCCAGGATCTTCCAGAATAGAGTCGACATCACGTTTTATTGAATAGTTCAACCCAGTGAATCAATTTAAGATTTTGGTGCCTGAAGGGTCTCGTCTTAATAAAAGAAAATGAGGTAAGTGGATAATCTTTCAAATAAACCATAATGCTGATAAACCAAGTAAGGCTTCTCCAAATATATGGATCAAGGGAGAATCGATGGAATTTATCCTAGGGAGGAAATGTGTTATCCGTAAACGTATTGTGCAGGTGTTGTTCCTGGTACTGATTTATAAATTATGAAAATTTTTAATCCTTAATAACTAGTTAATCATTGTGGACTTAGGTGTAGATGATGAAATTTTGGAGTATTATACTAGAAATATACCTTAGAGGATAATCCATAAAAACCAATATGTTGTGTTTCTATATCTACACTTGGGTTTTTTAAAACTGAATGATTCCATCAGAAACAATTAACATGTGTGTACCAACGCGAGGAGAATATACATCTCAATTAAATAAAAATTTGATAGCCTTGTTCACCCCTCCAATATTAGGGTGTTTTAGGGTCCTAACAGTTGTATGGGAGAGAAGAAGTTTCTAGTGTAAAACCATTTCTATTGTATTCTGGATGATTAAGTGAATGTTAGGGGTGTTCTACTATTTGATGTAGGAAAAGTCGGATTTGGAATTATATATTGATATATCATATTTGATCTCTTTGAATTTAAGTTCTCTATTAAAAATATCAAGTTATTTATGTTAGTGATGCAGGAGGTCTTTCTACGACCAAAATAGAAAATAAAATTCTTGACAACAATGAAAAAATATAATTCTCTTATATGATAACTATTATTTTAAATCACCATGAAGGATATGAGTTTTGATATATCCAATTCAACATGGGATTAACTATAAATAATATATATATGGAATAACATACTAAAGAATCTAAAAATTAATTTTTTCATAATCAGTTCAATGATCTGTAAATGAACCCATATTAAAAAGAATATAGTTTCATTAATCTCATTATTAATGTTGGTAGAGAAATTTTATGAATTTGGGTAGAAATTAAGGATATTTGAATAGTTAATAAAACACTAAGTGGGCTCCCCAAATGTATTATACTAATGTTTATCCCTTTTAGAAAGATCTATGTTTGATATTTCACTTGATTATTTGCTAGGATGTTTATTGGCTTATTAAATTATATTCAAATAATAATATTTAATTTTTTGAGTAATCAAGGTTATGGAATTAAAATATAGGAAAATACATGACCTATCTAATGTTAATAAAGTCATAGAATATGTGAATGGCATGCCTCTTTCTATTTTCCATGAATTTCAGGAGAGAAAAATATATATTTTAAGGAATGATTTTGTTGGCTTTCTTTTGGTTTGGTAATCTGGGGAACAATTCTGCTCGATTCCCAAGGATATTTAATGACGTAAAAAGTGAATGAAAAATACTGGAGAAGCCTCATATGTGGTTCACTAAAAAGGGAGACATCAAATTAATAAATAATTTATTGAGTATGATATATTTCTGAAAATAAAAAACGGTAATAATATCTATTTTGAGGATGTACATCAAGATTATTGACTAGATACATAAGAACACGTGATTCCTACATTTGAAAAAGAATAACTGACAAAAGAAGAAGATAATTAGTATAATGGTGTTATAGATATCATGGTGGAACATGATTGGGAACTTTATGAGGATGAAACCCATGAAATGAAAAAAAGATGGGGGATTTGTTTAATGAATCATTAGAGTACCTGAAACAGCTTTTTGTATGGATTGATCAACTTGAATGATATGTAGATAAAAATTTAATAGCTTTTGAAATCTCAAAATTCGTTGTGGAGTTTCAACTATAGATTTAAGAGAATTACAATGTCATAAATTTCATTACATCAAGGATGAAGTCAAAGGGTAACATAGTTATGGTCCTTGAAGAATAAGTTGTTACATTGATGAGTAAAGTGGAAACTAAATAACAATCAGTGTAAATGAAGATGAATTTACAGTATAACAAATTTTCAGATGAAGGGTTTTTGGATATCTTTGAACATTGTTTAGATATAGTAGATAAATCCTGGAATGAACTAAGATCTACATTTATTGGAAAAATTTTAATTGTATATGATATGAAAACATCAAAGGCTTGAAACAAGATGAGATAAAGTTAATGTGAATAATTAATTTGGAAAATTCACAAATTCACTGAATGTTTTTATAGATAAATCATTGAACCAAATAGTGAAAGTAGATTCAAATAATCCTCCAATATCTAGAGTTGATATATGGGTAAATAAATTTATAAAATAATTTGACATGTGGAGTAATGAAAGTTAGATTAAATTTCCTCTCATAAAATGAAATTTCTATGTCTTTTTTGTGTAATACCATTTCATACTGTGATGTGACAAGGAACTATCTAAGTTATGAATTATCTAAATGTCTAGAATGGATAATGATTCCACATCCTTCATAATATGTATGAAATTATATCAATGGATATTGTTTTAAATATTATATCATTCTACATAAATCTATTCATTGCAGTAATGGGAATGTGTAGTGTCATAATGGCTATGATGAAGACAAAAGAGGGTGTGAAATGTATCCTTTCAAAAATCAGTAAAAATGAAAAATGTCCCTCTTGAAACAAAATGATCAATTCCCCATCTCATAAATGCAGGAAATAAATAGAAATAAATAAAGTAAAATAACACAATGATGTATAGTGGTATATGTAACAATGATCCCCAAGTCCACTCCACCAACACTCTACCCAACAAGCTTGGTGATTTTCACTAGTAGTCATTTTTATCCAAATATCTATATAGATTAGTGAATAATTTAGGACATTATAATACTTCTATAGGTCCTTTAGATTATTATTTTGGGAATAGAATTATCTATGGATTAATTCGAGAAGCTCACTCTCCACCATGATTGAGTCTGAGCAATAGATACTCCAATGAAAATAGATGTAATTAATTTTTTTGAAAACTAATTTTATGTCGAAGTTGGATGGGAAAATAATATTGTAGATGGTTGTTAGTAATGCGCAACATTAAAAAATAGTATTCAATGTCTTGTAGGTCTCTTCTTACTTAAATAGTAATAAATATTTTAGACAACTTTTTCATACTTTATTATTCTTAATATAATGAGAGAATAATGATATTAAAATAATATTTCACTATTCTTCAATGTGAAGTGATGTACATAGGTAATATTACAGAAAATTATTTTCTTATGATTATAACGTCTCGACTATTATTGATAATTTTATTGATTTCCTTCCAAATAGATAGAAATATATAGAATTAATATCCAGAATATTCCACACTCTTCTTCCTTTATATACTAAAAATATATTCAGTCAAGAGTCTTCCTAAATATCCCAATAATATTGTAGAAACATTCTATTCGTCCAATAGAATAAGAATCTAAATAATAAATTCAAAATAACATGAATAACAACTCCATAAATATCTCAAGAACAATAATAGTGGTAATCGATTTTAAGTTACAATTTAAATCAATTCATACTTCTTTAATCATAGTTAGAAACATTCCTAAAAGTTAGAAGCATATTAAAGAATAAATATTTTAAATCAAATCATACAATGATAGTCATAACGTCCCATATAAATATGTATTATTTAATTCAATGAATTAGAGCATTTGAATCAATCATAAAATTTCATTAATATGATATTTACTTCCTTTGAGACCATTTCATACGTCAAGGAAAATATTTTTAGTTTTAAAATCCATCATTTAACAGTCAGATATAGGTTTTCATCACATAAAGAAAAATCCAAAAATGTTTAGTTGACAACATGATTTTTTTTAAATGTAGGGTTTATAATGTGTGATATTTCACAAATTAAGTATCTATAACATATTCTTGTTCCTAAACTTAGTGTTGATAACATATAGTAGTTCCAAAATATAGGTTTGATCGTGAATACTTGTAATTCCTCAAATCTAATATTCTCTATAATGATAATGTTTATGATATATACATTTTTTAAAAAAAATTGAATAAATTATCCTAAAATCTTATTCCAATCATGGGGTTCCCAAACCGTATATTACTCTTATAAAATTAGGATACCAAAACTATCTGAAAATGTAAATTTCCTAACATCAGAATTCACTAAATTGTTTTATCCCAAAAAGATCATATCGATCCATCATCCTAAATTTAATTTTTATTGTTAATGTCATTTTAATTCCAATGGTTCAAAAGGTGAATCAATATGAATTCTACAGGTCTAAATATATTCGAAAAACATTAGACATAGTATCTGTAATAAATGGAGGATGGGAAAACAAGATTCCAAAACTACATATAATTTATTTACCATCCAAAAGAACATTTAATCCTATATTATATACTAATTAAATCAAGATAAACCTAATTTTAATACATATCACTAGGATTCAGTTGTGTCTAATATATTTATAATGTGATTTAAATTAAAACCAATATATTTTCAAATCTATTCATTGTATTGAATCCAAACTACTGCAACAACTTTGGTGATTTTTTTGAGTACCATAACATCCTTTTTATACATCCATATCAAATAATTATGTTTAGATAAATCTATTATCTATTAAAAGGAATAATATTGACATGAATTCATTCATTTTAGATTTAGATATAATCATAATATTGAGGTGATGTTAAGATAAAAACCAAAATGTCCCTTAAAAAGATTGTAAATACTTTATTGAATTTTTTCACCATCAAAACATATGGATTTCTATTCGACATTAATAGAATAAATTCATATAATATTCTTATCATTCAAAAGGAATAAATTCATTACAAATACGATAAATATTTTATCAAATATAAATTAAATATATGAAAATACTAAATATAAATCAATTTCCAAATTTAACAAAAAACAAATAATTGTGGGTTCATGTAATAATAAAAAATAAATCAGTTATTGAATGACCATGATCCCTATAAAATTATCCCCTTTTTGATATTTAAAAAACCCCAAGTGTATATATAAATTTTTTCCCCCTTTCTGTAAGGATAAAAAATGTGAGTTCTAGAGTATATTAAATGATATAATATAATTTCCCCCTTTTTAAAGAATAGGAATGTAAAATTTAAGTAATAGTACTAAAAATTATTACTTTAAATTTTAAAAAATAAATCACTTCCTCTATTTTAAAAAAAAAATTAAATTTTGAGTTCTTGAGATTTATATGAAAAATATGTTTGTAATACATACAACAATATAAACTCCCCCTAAATTCATGCATCTATAAGAAAAATTACCACAAGATATAATCAGGGATCCATGAAAACGTATAAAATATTTTTCAAATATGGTATTTAAATTATTATATTAACAACTTTTATTTACTCCATAATAATTAAACAATTAAAAACATGAAAAACATTTAAAATAATTCGTCTTTAGAACAAGAATAAATATTTATAATATTAAATGATTATAAATAGTTTATTTGCAATGAATCTAAATAAAATATTTTCAAAAAAATTGAAATAATATATTTTCAAATAATTTAACTATTTTATTTTCGAATAATTTATTTAATATATTTCAAATGAATTCCATTAAAGGATTTTGACATAATTTAATTAATTTTTTTAAATAATTTATTTAAATAATATCTGATTAATTCAATTTAACTTCTATGTATATCATAAATGATAAAATATATTTATATAATAATAAAAAAAACAAAAATAGAGTAATTTATTTATTTAGAACATGAAATTAATATAAATTATATGACATTAAAGACATACTTACATGCAATATATACCTTCAAATAATATATTTAGAGTATATTTGATTGTCATTTATTAATAAAATAAATCAATGAATTGATTCTTCAGTTAAAATAATTATGCGTGAAAAAATATTTAATATTTAATTATAATAATAACTAAATTTAGAGTAATAATAGAAAAAAGATTAAAAAACATTCACCCCAATATAAAATATTTAGTGAATTTAAATCATAGAATAAAACAAAAAAATAAAATACATTATAATTTTAATAGTTTCGTGTCTATGCTATTTTTTGAAGGATGTCAGGGATGTTCATCCTTAATAAAGTTATAAAAATCATAATTTATTTTTCAAGAAACCACATGATGATATAATGTTTATATTAAGTGGAACAAACCAAAAAAATATAAAATACATGCTTGTTTTCATACCCATAATATTTTCTGTCTAATAGTGTTAGTAAAAAATTATTTTGGTAACAAAATATGTTTATTCTGATCATAATTTTCATAATTAAATCTAGATAATTATTTCAAATACAAACCACAATTGACACCAATAGTAGAAGTTTTCTAAAATAAAAATCATTAGAATAATTTGTGTTGATAAAATAATAAAAACAATTAATGGCGGAAATGCTTTATCTTTTTTAATCAGAGAAAAACAAATCTTATATAATAATGGAATTTCTTCATTAATATAAATAACATGTTTTATTTTGTTATTATTTTTCCCATTAATTTTATTTAAATAATTCTATCACTTATTAATCATACTAAAATATATCTTTATATTATAATTTCCATGCAATAACTATTTTATTTTAGTTTTATGTAGATCATAATAAATTTTAGAGTAATTTTATCATAAATTTGAATTTTTTTTACAAAATTTCTTCATCAATTTAAATATCATTATAATTTTTTTATGATTTATACTCAAATTTTATAAGGATTCATATTTTTCATGAATAGTAAAATAATATGTATCATGTTCTTCATGAGAAAAAATATCCAAATCATAAATTTCAATGTAAGATGATTGTAACTAATTATAATGAGTCGTAAAACCTATATTTACAATACGTATTTAATGATGAGATTCTATGACTGTATTAGATTTTTCACAAGAACCTGAATGACTACAAAAATTAAATTCTTTTTTTGAATCTTTGAGAGAAAAATTTACTCTTTGAATGAAATGTGATTTTAAAATTCATCTTGAATCTCAACTTCAATCATCATCATCAAATACTTTAATTCCATATTTTTTTCATAAATAGGAATTCCCATGTCAGAAAAAACATTAATAACTTCGATAAATTAATCATTTCATTAATATGAAAATGATATTGTTTTCCCCATCTCATATACAATAGCCCATTGAGAAATGTGATTAAATTCATCCTATTTAAGAGCATATATAATTAAAATCATGGATTTTGAATTAACATCATATTAATCTTTCATAACATCAACCAATTTTATTTTTTCTCTATTTATTTTATATGATTATACATTCATTGTGTGAATAGAGAAAATAAGAATCATTAAATATATATTAATTAATCCTTTACCATGTTCATAATTATCACAATTAAAATATCGATCACATATCATCAACATACCTTCTCTAGGATTACAATTTTTTCTTCATCTGGGTCACTAAGTCAAGATCATTATAACTAAATGGAATCATCAATGTTCTAAAAGAGCCCTATAATGGATATTACTTGTTAGGTATCAGATATTAAAAATATCTTCATCGATTTCAAAAGAGATATATTGAAATAGAGAACTTACTTTTCTACCAATTATTGTTATAGAGAATCATTAGATTTATAGAAGGAGAAATACCATCTTTATAGTTGAATAATTCATACCATTTACTGTGTCGGAATAGAAATGATGATGAAAAAAGTGGGGGATAATTATTTTCTTTCAAAAATATTCACAGATGTAAAATTCCCCACTCGAAATGAAGTGATCATTTCCTTCTCCATTAACAATTATTGATAAATGGATATAAATACTGTAAAATAACACAATGATGTATTTTGGTTCAGGGAACATAGATCCCCTAGTTCACACTATCATCTACGTACTCCCTGATCATTGAGATTTTCACTAGAATTTCATTTTATCCAGAGACCTATAAAATTGATTTCAAGTAGTTGACACCATACAATACATTTAAAGGGACATATGGTAATTTATTTGGGATCCAAAATATTGAAAACTTAGTCTGAGTACAAACAAAAGACCTTTATTGAGTCTGAGAATCCAACACTCAAATGAAAATAGGTGATATTGAGTTGATGGGTGTAGATTATATACAATAAGACACACACAAAAACAAAATGATATTCAATATCATGTAGGATTCTTCTTCATTAAATAGTATCAAATAGAATAGACTATATTGTGCATGCTTCCATCTTCTTTACATCGAGAGTGAATAAGGATGTACACACAATATTTATCTCTTCCTCAAAATGAGGATAATTAAAATGAAAATATTTCCGAACATTATTTTTTACAAAGTTAGTACATCTCTACTCTTATTCATATATTTTTTCGTTTCCTGCTATAGATAAATATACATAGAAAATCAATATACCGCAGTAGAAGCAGTCCTATTCCTTTGGAACTAATAATAATTTGAGTCAATACCCTTCATAAATACCCCATGAATATACTAAAACTATTGTATTCTTAGAGAAGAATAAATATCTAAGGAATTCATTAAAAATAATTAAAATAACTCCCCCAATAATATCACCAGAATAATTTTAGTATAAAACTATTTTATTATTCCATTTAAATCCATTAAACATTATTTAAACATAGTAAAATTAGTTTATAAAAAATATCAATATAATAAATCATGAATATTTGAAATCAAATCATTCAAATAAATTAATAACATCCTTTATAAATTGGATGAATTTAAAATGATGAATGTGATCCTTTGAATCAGTTATGAAATATCTTTAAAAGGATATTTACTTCCATCAATACCATTTAAAAAATACCAAAAATAATTCATTAATATTAAACTCTGTCATTGAATATTCAAATGTTTGGTTCCTTCACATAACAAAAAAACCGTAAATGAATAGTTTACAAAATATTCTTTTTTAAAAATTTAGGTTAGATAATGTGTATTTTTTTCACACATGTAAGTTTGATAATGTTTTGTTGTTCAAAATCATAGGGGTGATAATATATAGATGTTCACGAACATAGAGTTGAAAAAAATATTTTTCATTCCTCACACAAAGTGTTCCTTCAAATTTTATGGATAATGATCCATACTTTTTAAACACTATAGAGTAAATATCTAATAATTTTTATTCCCAACATAGGGTTCCTAAACCATATGTTACTGTTACTAATGTAGGTTACAAAAACTCTCTAAAAACACAATCATCTTATATTCATAAATCACAAAAAAATTGTGACCCATAGCATCAGATTCATCCTCTATCTTATAATACATATTTTTATGAAATATCAAAAGCAGTCTAACTATTCAAGAAGACAATCAATATGATTTATATAACTCCTTATATATTCCAAAATATATATATGATTTTAAGGAGCTATAGGTGAGAAAATAGTGTTCCCGACCATTGTATAATCTATTAATCATCTAATAAGTCATTTTATCCTCTATATAAATTTGATGAGATAATGGTAAACTTATTTTATTTTCTTCACATCAGGTTTTGAATGATTTTGAAATCTTCATAAAACATTGAAAATAAAAACCATATATTTTTAAATCTAACCACCGTAGATTTACTAAACTACTAGAGGAACAATAGTAAATTTTGGGAGTACAAAAATATCATTTTCTTCCACCAACATAAACTAATTATGTGAACTTAAATACCTTATCTATTCAATGATATAATTTAAATGTGAATCATTTAACAATATCTTGATATATCATCTTATGTAATATTTGATTTTAATCTAAAAACTGTAATGTCACATAAATTCCTGGAAATGAATTTGGTGAATTGTTTCCTCATCAAAGCAGATTAATAGGGTCTCAACATTAAATTTTTAAATGAGGATATTATTCTTATATTTAGAATGAATAAATTTTATATGAATCCTATCATTATTACTTTATATTTAATATAAATACAATGACATAAAAAATATGGGACACATTAAAAATTATTTGAAAATAAAGAATGACGAAAAAAATATAATAATATAAACTAAACCAATAAGGAATTAAATGGATCCACACAATAGAATAGTGTGAATAATAAGTAGAGAAATCTAAGTCATGTCAATTTTGATAAATAACTAGAATTACACTGAAATATAGTTATTCTAATCAAGAATAAAAATATTAGTATGATGAACCTATTCATGTAGAAAATATATTGGGGATTCCATATCTTTATTCCCTCCAATCAGATATCAAATGAAAATATAAGAAGAAGGTCATGAAATC
This sequence comes from Viscum album, assembly GCA_963277665.1. Taxonomy (NCBI): domain Eukaryota; kingdom Viridiplantae; phylum Streptophyta; class Magnoliopsida; order Santalales; family Viscaceae; genus Viscum; species Viscum album. The sequence goes on from OY728164.1 coordinate 2,036,830,022, forward strand.
CAACTTGGAAGATATATCCCTCAAAGATATAAAGAACAATATCCCCTAGATTCATGAAAAATGATACTCATACCACATCATATAAAATGAAATCTTATTGAAAAATTCTAGTCAATGTGTTGATTTAAAAATGTGATTTTGAAATGATTATTACATAAAGATAAATGTAAATGGAAATAAAAAAATCATAAAATTATGTTATAATTAAAATAGATGTTTTCCATGTGAATGGATTGCACCCCAATTCCATGAGAATGTTTCACCAATGTCACTCAAGACTATTGGTTAAATTTAATTAGAAGGGCTGAACTATCAAATGAATCAAATGTAATTCTCCCAAGAATGGATGCAATAAATTTTGAAATGTATAACAGGTATACAATAAAGAGAGAAAAAATTTATTAACTAATGAATAGGAATGAAACTTGTGGAATATGAGGGTGGGTCATATTATCAAAATAACCTAGATAAATATATGTGATAAAGAATATTGTTTAAATTCAAAATTTGATGTGTGATCAAGAAATTATATGTGATTATTTCGTGTGTGGAATGGTCATCCATAATTATTATCAGCTATAAAGCAAAACCGAATCAAATTTGCTTGATCTCATTCAAAAAATATGGGTGGGGTCCAATAAATTTGGCTAGAACAAATATAGAGAGGAACTCAATTAGTTTTATTGATGATTATAGTATAATATATTCATTAATTTTTATAAATAATGAAACATTTCTTATCTACATAAAGAGATTTATTCAATGATTTTAGAATGAAGCTACTCAAACAATCAACTTATTATAATATAACAATGGTAAAAAAATTAAAAAACAAATGAATTTGGAAATTACCTCGAATAACATGGGATAAATAATTAGGTGTATTTAGTGGGAAACCATCATTAATTTGGGGTAATTTAATCTATAAATCAATAGTTGAATAATGTGTACAGAACTATACTATTTTAGATTTGTGTTTTTTTTCATTATTCGAAGAATGTTGTTCAATATGTAGTGTAAACAAAAAATTGAACATAGATATTTATGTAAAGGACATGACACCATATAATATGTGACATGAATGTATTCCCTCTCTAAATTATTTTCTTGTTTTTTTATCAAAATTTTTCTTCTAAAATATGGAACGAAATCAAGGGAATTATGGTGATGCTATAGATGAAAGAATGTTCCTAGGATATTCAACAAAGAGTATAGCCCAACAAAATCTACAATAATTTTCATAGAACGAATTTGGAGATAAATTATGTTATTATCATTAATAATAACACCATAGTAACTCAAGGTGTTCATATGTCAATAATATTAATGTTAAAGAAGAAAGGGAACATGGAAACAATTCAAAATTTAGAAAATTTGAAAGGCCTTGCAGACATATACGGCTCTTAAAATAATGATTAATTAGAAGTAGAATCATAAGGGAAGACTATTGAGGATTGGACTACACTAACATAAATGATGAGAATGAGGCATGAACAACATTATTTCCTTCTAATTGTTGTAGAACCAACCAAATTTGAATAATAAAAAAGGTCGAATCATGTGTTATGTCCATGAATTTAGAAATATATCCTATAGATACAATCCAAACAAGAGAACATATTAAGAGACTATAAAATAACAATGTGATTGGAAAAAAAGTGGATCCTCAAAATCATATTCATTTTGTTAGTGAAAATTATAAAAAAAATAAGGCTCACATGGTTTTTAAAGGCTATATAGAGATTGAAGAAATTGATGTTGATGAAATATTTCCATCAGTATCTCATAAAGAGTCTTTTAGGAAATACATATCCATGAAAATTCAAAGAGGGTCCCTCCATTAATAGATATCCTTCAAAAGATCATTCATAAATGGTTATCTTGAAGAATAATCCTACATTGATAAAAAATGGGACTTCTGACAGGAAATCATGATGGAATGGTGTGTAGATTAATGAATGAGATCAATTGTCTATAATAATAACAAAGAGTGTGGTATAATCTAATTTATGTTTATCTGAATAAGTTAAAATTTATTAGATGAGTTGTTTACCATAATCTCTATGTGATTAATTCATAAGATAATCCATTTATGGTGCTTTTTTATATGGATGGTATTATATTTTTTTTATTATAGACAACATTAGTAGAAGAATTTACTAATCACCAGAAATAAGAATTTGAATTGGACATGAATTATAAACCCAATGAAAATTAGAGGATTAATGTGATAAAAATTAATAAATACACCATTATTTAGCAAGATAAGTATAAAATATATCTTCTACAAATATCCAATATTAACGTCTCGACCACATTTTGACTCCAATTTTAGTTGGGAAAAACATTTAATGCGAAAGGATGTTAAATATATATATCCCATCATGTACAAGTGGATAATTAGAAGATTATTATATATAACTGAAAACATGTCCAGATGTCGTATTTAAACAGTTTTAGTGCCTCACATTAAATGCAATTGGAAGGAATATAATTTTTTAGTTATAAAAATAATGATGGGGTTCATTAAATGTTCTCTCATCATTAAGATGTAATTATTAGAGGTAATATATAAGGAATCGTCGTCATTTTTTATGCAAGTAGGGTTGTATATGTGTTGTATAAAACGTCCACAAGTGGTTTATTCTTTATTAGAAATAAATGTTGTGGTCTGGTTGAGAAATAAAAAACATGGAATTTATATTATTACTATTTATGAAGTGTATATATATGATAAAAAGTCATGAACATTGCTATTTTAGATTATGTAGTAACATATTAGTATTGGAGATGAGGTGAAACATCTGATGGTGATATACTATGATAATAAGTTTGAGATCAAACCTTTAAAAAATCTGGTTCAACACTCTCATTCCAATAATACAAAGATCATGTATCAATTAATCAAAGAAAAAGATGAACGTGTTGTTATTAATGTGGGAATTTTTTTACAAATGATTAGTTGGATTAAATTCTTACTAACCCATTGGAATAATAATTATTTGAGAAACATTAGTTGAACATTGATGTTCATCCACTTCCGAGTGCATTAAGAGGTTATGCTTCCCATCTCCCATGTTGTCTGAACTATTTAAATATTCTTGTGGATGTGAAATTGATAAATTGGGGAGATATGATCCCAAGGGAGTTTTTTCAAGAAAAATTATTATAAATATAGGTTCTTGTAGTATTTATTAACATGGAGAGATACATGAAATTCAATGGAATTTAGGGTTTTCATTGAATATTAGCCTTAAAGGACTGGTTGGTGTTCTATAAAGGAATAAAATTATATTTTTCCAAACCATCATTATAAACTGATCATTTCTTACATGGAATTAGAGTGATGTATGAGTTATTTCATGTATGTCAGGTTTCTACTTAAGGTTGATGTTTAATGCAATTTATTTATATATTTCAATCAAACCTAATGGGGACGATTTTTGGAAACAAGGTTTTTTTAAAATTTAAATGTAGTGTATTTTTTGTTTTTTATTGATACACACTAGTTTGATTCGGGGTTTTTTATGTAATGGGATCTTATTTGGATGATGTCTTAATGTTGAAGGTGGTTTCATTTCTTAGTGTTTTCCAAATTTATGGAGAAAATAATTAGGACGATGTATAAATATTCTTCAAATGTGATATTTTTGGAATGACTCTTAAAAAATATTATAAATGAATAGAGTTTCATTATGATTGGAGGTTTTTTAAGTTTCCTAGAAGAATAAAGGTCCCTAGAATCTATTATTGTGAATTTTTGATGGATTGTGAACGATTTTTTATGATAAATTGGTGAGGATTGAAGAAAATATGGAAAGCTACATTATTATAGGAATTTTTTCAAATGGAAAATATCTAATATATATTCATGAATTAAAGGAACTTCAATAATATGAGTGGAAAACTACCTGAAAATAATGTGGTGAGATGGAATGATTTACAAAAGTCAATGTCCATAAATGGGTGTCTACTTCTCTTTAGAAGATATGGAAAGAATTTTTAAATTAATTGAAACATTATGATTTCATAAAGGTCCTATCTTAAAGGGAATGCAAAAAAATTCAATAACTCTTGAAAACTATATTCATGAAAACTATGGTAATGAAACCATTTAACTTCATGTATAAAATAAAAGGTTATTTTTCAATGATTGGGAGCTTCATTATTTTTTTGGAGTTCCATAATCATTGGGGACTTCGAGAAAGAAAGGAGTTTTTTGAATGATAGTTGGTTCATAAAGTATAAATAATTTTTTAAATAAGACTAGAGTTTTTAATAGGATATGGGATTCATGAACAATAATCTTGAATATCATGTTTTAGTGAATGGGGCTTCCAATAGCACAATTTAGGAATATGGTACACATAGAATTTAGTGTTATTCAGGGTAAATTTTTTAAATTCTTAATGTATTGAAGAAATATTTATGTTAATAAACTGAGTAAGACATTGGACAATATATCAAGTTAGGGGGATTTGATGGAAGTGATCAGAGGGAGGCATTTTGATCTCCTTAACAAGTCTTGTACTTTTAGTGTTCTTTGTACAGAGTGACCATGTATAAAAAATTGAAATCCTCAAAACCAAGTGAGTCTTAGTGTATTTTGGTTTGACTAATACACTATAATCATATTATCATTGGACAATATATTAGTGGTAAACAAACTATAACTGAAGATATTGGTTTCTATTTCTACATCACCATGTTTGAAAACTTCACGATTCCATCAAAGGGGTTTAACATGTTCCTAATAATATGGGGACATGATCTGTCACATTTGAATAAAAATTTGACTCTCTGGTTCACCCCTACCCTCTGAGAGATTTCTATTATCCTAAAAAATATGTTCCAAAATCAAATCCACTTATAGTATACATAAAATTATAATGTTCTTGGAAAACCACACTCCTTTGTTTACCAGGAAATACGATTTTCTCTTATACCTAGGACTTTTCTGAAGGCTCTCTCTAATGTTTTATCATCCCAATTTCTTACTGTCACTAAAAATTACTCAAATAAAAACTCTATAAAGCATAATATTCTTATATAAAAATACAACATCTTAGTATCCAATTATTCATTACATATCAATTTGATACACTTAAGAACTATAAATATTGAGCGAACATGGAAACATTGATTCATAAATAACTAGTAAATAATTATTCAATACAATTTCCCATTATGTTCATTAGAACAAGAACCATTAATATAAAAAAATATTAAACCATTCTTTATAACATGTGGAAAGGAAACATAATAATTGGTGGGTTAAAATGATAATTAATGTTAAACATTAGAGATATAAATCACTAATAATAAGGGACCATAAAATAAGAATAATTTTATGAGATAATATTCTTGAAAATATAAAATCATTCCCCAATTTCATACGTCACAATCAAGAAACATGACCGTATGAATTATTAATGAAAATACCCATGAAATAAGAGTAAGAAATCATCCATAATCAATAATGATCCAAGAGATCATATAATAAGATACAAAAATATACTCTTATCATGCACATAATAAAATAAAATACTTTATTTAGTCAAAGATCATTACTGTGACTATAAATGTGGATTGGGTTCACAACACATTCCAATATTTCCTTAGTCAAGGTTCACTCACAAGACAATCTTATTGGGTAAATTCCCTGAGTGCAATTGGATTAAACCCAATTATAGTAATTATTATCTTATAAGATATTCCTTCTTACCCAATTCATTAGAGGGATATAATATAACCACATAACCTGGGATTAGAATGTAGCAACCCATCCTTAGTTTAAAATAGAACCACCCTTTATATAATAAAAACAATTTACATGTGTGCCACAAGAGAAATGTTTTTCATTTATTCATTTCATAAACAATGAAAACAAAATTACTTTGATTAAAATTTCATAACATTAATCATAAATTATCCGGATAAATAATAAATATGATTACATTTGGTCATTTCCTTAATAAATTATAAGAACATAAATGGATGTTATAGAAGATTTAATTCCTTTAAAACTTGAATATAAATTTTCTTATGGAGAATATATTTTTTATTTTAAATCAGTAATTTAAAATAAAAAAAATAAAAAAAATATTATGGAAACAATTTTCATAAAAAGTGAAAACAAAAAACATAAAATAATCCTTAAATAAATGAGTACTCATGATTCCAGGGAAATTATTTCTATCACTATATGTTAAAACAAAAAAACCATTCACCTTTTTGGAAACAAAATCAACAGTACAACATTTGAAAAATCATAATAAATTACTTTTAAATACATTTCATGAATGTGACATATTTTTAAAATAAAAAAGAATAATATTTTTTTAATAGTAAAAGAATTATTGAAATCATTTTAAAAAATATAGTAATTGAAGGAAATATTTCCATATAAAGAGAGAAATGAAGTCTGTTATCCATAAAAAAACATTTGTTATTTTGGTGTCTTAAAGAGTGTAGAATTAAGGACAATCATGAAATAAATTAAAACAACCATTCGATAATAAAATACAAAATATATGGGATATTTAGATCATATTATTTCATAATTATTAAATTTATTCATAAACAATCCATGTAAAATAAGATTGTCACATAAAACTGTAACTACTTTGTTAACTTTTGATTATTAACCTATTGAAAAAAATAGCTTCAAATGAAATATCTAATAGCCTAATCATATGGATATAAATGACAAAATATACCAATGGTTTTGTAAGAACACATCATATAATAATATAGGAGTATAACATAACATGTTCTCTAAAGAAGGCAATTTGAGATGATAACCCCTTAATAGTTTGATAACATTCAATTAAAAACTCCTTGGATAAAACAATTTCTATAATAAATGTTTATAAGATGGCTTAAAATGGAACTATGGTAAACCATAACAATGTATTAGTATATATATCACATAAACAAATGTTTTTTCAAAACATTAAACATGTATCAATGAGACAAATTTGTGAAAAATAACCCTTATGAATATAGTAATATATTAATTTAAATTAATTATAATATTAAAAAATATAAATTCATATAATTCCATTAAATAAACCTATAAAACACCCAGATTTCATATTAGGTTATCTCATTAATGTAATTCAATAGTTTGTGCCAGACACAACACCGAGTTCTAGAGTGCCACAACTTACCAAACTTGTTGTTCAAAAAGATATTATGAATAGTATTAAATGAATTGTGGATCTTATATACTATATATAATTTTAACAGTAATATTTTGTGTTTCTTATATATAATATAAAGACAAATTAAAATTTTCAAATAAAAGAAGTATTTTTTCAAAAAAAAAATGCAATTTTACCACATATTTATGGAGAATCCATTTTAAAACAAATATATGAAAATTTTATATATTAATTTTAATGAAATTAATTTCTTCATTACAATCAAGTCATAAAAAATTACTTTGGATAAATTTTTGGTGCTTTTCTGATAACATTAATATTTTGATGAATACCGAAAAATACTAAATTTTAATTGAAACCAACTTTCTAAATCAAAAAAATATATAGTGTTAAATATTACATTTTAATGGTTTGTATGTATAATTAGATTACAATATTATCATTTAATAAAATTTAGGTCATTATAAATAATTTAACATTTCTGTTTGACATAAACACATCCCAATATTTTGATAGTTTTTACTTTTAAAAAATCCGATTTTTTGTTTTGACAACAGTAATTAATTTTAAATTAATAAATGAAACATATATGTTCATAATTTGTAAAATAAACTTCATTTTTTAACTGAAAATATCAAAATTATCTTAGGGTGAAATTTTGGTATTTTGTTGAAAACTATCATTTTTTGATTAATAGTGACAAACACTGGGTTATTGGTTAAAACCGAATTTTTATTTAAATAATTATTAAATGTATTTAAATTTATTTTAGATCAAAATAGAAACATAATAACTATATATGTTCAAAGTAATTAATTAATGTCATTTTATAATAAGTTTAGATATATAAAATTTTATAGAACTTATTACCGTCTTTTACACACCTTCTAGGAGCATTTACAAATTTGCAGAAAATGTAATTTTACCACTTATGTGGGTAGAATTTTTAAAATCCAAGACACATGGTTGACATCAGTAAATAAAATGTTTTTCAATAAGATGAAAATAATTTTTGATGAATAGTAACTTTTGACTTCTATTTACCATGGTTAAAAGTTAATAGGATAATTAAAGGTAAAATGATATTATAATTACCCTAAAACATGACCTAATTCTATTGTATTAGTGTAGTTAGAACAAAAAATCCTTAGGAATAAAATATGATCCTATTTGGTCCACATGGATTAGATTAGGACATTTATTATTATTTCATTTAAAGAAAAGTCAAAAGTGTTAAATTCAAAGTTTTATAACTATACAATTTTTAATATGGGATTACACATAATATAAATTTTACTATAAATATTAATTAGAAAGATAAAAATATTTCCTACATAATGGTATTTTATATATAATTTTTATAAATTAAATAATTTAATTTAGTTATGAAAAAATGATGATGTTGTAATTACCTTATTAATAAAATATTAAAATAATTGATATTATAAATATCCAAATAAATGTAAATTGAGATTTTTTATGAATTCCAAAAAATTTCTAGGTTAATATAAAACTTTAGGGTTGATTAGATAATTTTTTTCAAAGTGAAATGTATTTTATGACTTTCACAAAAACAAAATACCAAACAGTGTCAAAATTGAAATAAATTAATTTTTTTTAAAATAGTATATTATTGGTTGATATAATATTCCCAAAAATCTAAGGTGTGGTAAAGTGGATTAAGTAATATTATATATGACATTAATGAACCACCTGAGGTTCTCTTGAGGTTTATAATATGTTTATTAACCATATAGTTTAATAATACAAGAAGACATGGTAAAAGTTAAACTATTTATCTAAGAGTTAAATCTAAAATATAAGGTTAAAATTGTAACCTAAACTTGTCTAAAAATATTGGTTGAAATTATTTTGACCCATAACCACATAATTATATAACTAAATTCATTTGGAGACATTATAAATTGAATATGATTGTATAATAAAATAATATTTTAATATTTTCTTAACGTAACCCTCACCCCTCTTATAAAAGGGAACTTCCCCTTCTCTCAAAATCACCCATACAATGCTATTTGGCTTGTCCAATCCCTGCCCAAATATCCTCAAAACATCCCTGAAATCAATCTAGAGTCCATAAATTGATCAGAAAGCCATCCTAAGGAGCCCTTTTGATCTACTAAATAAGAAACACTCGAAGAAGAGGTAATAACATCACCACCCTCTTCCTTGTTCTTTTCTTCTTCCACTTATTCTTTATTTGTTTTTTCTATACCATAATAATTATTCCAGTACCTACAACATACTATTATGTTATTATAAATATGGACCAACCATATTCATTATCATATGCATCCTATAAATGACAAAGTCACCATACGTGTGTACGTACGGCTTTCCATCTCGATGTTGTGGTAGTTTGTTATAAAAACAATTCATTATTTGGATGGGTATAATAATGAGTGTAACTGATGTAAATAATAATTATAACATGTTTATGATTATGTATCTATGATATACCATTCATTTAGAAACAATTTCATCATCAATATAATGATATTTTCGCTTGTGTGTACGTACAGATTATCGTCTCCACGACGCGATGAGATTCATTTCCACGGTCACCATTCAGCAATGATTATAAAAATATATATTATTAATAAGTATATAATATATGAAATAATAAATCTACTGGATATATATATATATATACTTACATATATCTTATTCACTTACTTCCGTTTAATACTCTGTGAAAACGAAAACAACATTTATGCATTCGTACAGTCTGTCGTCTCCATAAACAGTGTTTTCCATTTCATATATCAATCTATTATAAATATTAATATTCTGAATATAAATGATAAATAAATCAAGGTTCATATTCTGAAAGTATTTCAATCATGATTTAAATGATATGATCAAGAATATCTAGTTAAAACACGTACGATAAAGAATGTGATTGTTACCCAAATTGTTAATTTTACATGGAAATCCTTATTAAATGGGTTGTATAAAGTCATAAATGAATAATGTATGAAATAATAAATATGAATATGGTATTGTTATAATTTAATAACTTACTATGGTCATTATACAAGAGGTTAAACGTACCCTCTCCCAATAGAATGTTCAAGGTAAGGGTTAATTCTACAATCTCATTATTATTCAAGGTTGTTTTTACATAATTATATACTGAGACATATATATTATCCATGTCCATGTTCCATAAATTTGTTTTCAAATGGATTTTAAGTGAAATTTTAACAAAAACACGATTTTAAATGTTTTAAAGATTTATTCTTATAAACCTTTCTCATTAATGTCCATGTTTTCAAAATGGTTTTAAGGATTTAGTTATATTTATATGAGTGTTTTAAAATTTTAATTCTGTTCAAATGTTTGAAAGTGGTATGGGACACATTGATTCAAAACAATATTTTAAATGGAATCCTTTAATAATTATGTGACTTTTAAATGATTTCATGAAGAAGGGATATCTCTCTCAAGGAGTTTTACAAATCATTTTCATCTATGATAACATCCTTTGATAGATTTTAACCTTGATTGAAGATGATTTATTTTGACACAAATCTTCCATATTGTATTGAATGTGTTGTGATATGTTTGACTATGGATGTGTTATTTTTATACCATACATATTTTATGGTTAAAGTATTGACATTTCGTATTCTAGTTTCAATAGAAATTTTTATGTTATATTTCACCTTTTAATATGCGGAATTTATTAGACATAGTAAGTGACGGGTGGAGCCTGCAATAGTTCCACGATGTATCGGTAGGTCTCATGAGACAATTAGACGTGGAATTGGTTGAGGCCTTTCCCAATTTGATATATGGTTTTGGCCAAGGCCAAAATCATTATGAGACATCTTGGCAAAGGCCTTGAAAAAATGTTTCATAATATATGACATTATACATTCCCTAATTATGAAAATAATATTGATTTTTCATGTGGTTATTCGACTATTAGAATACCCATGACTTTGTTTTATTATGGCATTATTTACTCCGCTCATTTTTATTCCATAAAATTTTCATGTTTATTATTTGTAAACGCATGCATTTTCAATTATTCACCATCTCTATTGTTTATGTTTTCTTCCGCTAAATTGTTTACCCTTACTGAGAAAATGAGTTCACCAATTTATTATGTTTTATTTTCCCAGGATTCCATGAAGTGTATTGTGAATGATATGCAGGGTTAATCTAGGGGATTAATGGAATTCTCAAAGGATCATTTATGTTTTTTTTATTTTTGAATGTGTAATGTAACTATCATATATGTGATCTATTTTCCAAGACTACTAAACTAATAATTCTTTCAGGACTTGATTCCTTATATCATGACACTTTTATGTAATAATGTACTGACTCTAGGATTTAGGGGTTGGGGATTTACAGTTGGTATCAGAGGAATTTTAGCAACAAACGTGGAAATATATTAAGAAAAACTCTGATTAGGGAACATTACCTTAATATAGACTTTGAGTATTAGTATAGAAGAACATCCTTGTATTTTTCAAAAAATACATCCCTATCTGGATATGAGCAGGTAGAGGCGGCTCTGGTACGAATGTACCTAGGAGTGAAAACTCTAACAAGGAGTTTCAAGCTTGACCCGGGGTATCCTGGTACATGACAATGGGCCTTCCTACACTCTTGGTTATGACACTGCCAGTGGATATGATTAGGATTATTCACATTTTCATTACCAGACATTATGAAAGATTTAGAAGATAATAATTCCCAAAAGAAAAGATTTTATGATTATATATTGTATGCATAATCTTTTTAATTTACGTTATGGATTTTACACTTTTGGAATTATTCATTGTGATTCATAAACTAACATACTGTGTGACATTATATAGAAATGGTGCCTAGTAGAAGAAATGAGAACTCCATTAATAAGCATGATCCAAAGTTTAAGAAGGATCAAATATTTCATGGTATTAATCCAGTATTTAGAAGGGAAATAGTCTACCATTTATTCTCATAATTTTAATATATAGTATCATGTGTTAATATGATATGTAATGAATTCCTTGATTCCTATGGATTTGAAGGGAAGCAAGAGAAGAAAATGACGGAAGGGAGAAATATGGATAAAGGAAATAGGGGAAAGAAAGAGTTTCCCATATTTGATAACTGTTGAAAGAATAACCTTGGTAATGCTTGAAGGGAATGTGAGTTTGTTATAAGTGTGGAAAAAAAGGACACCAATTATGTGATTGCTACGGTAAGAAAAAGTTTTCAAATTTACAATGCTTCATCTGCAAGGAGTTGAGACACTACGCGAATCAATTTCAAAATAATCAAAGTATACCACAAATGATACAATTGGATAATAATAAATTTATGATATTACCACATATGAAGAGTAATGAATAGTGTTCTTATGTTGATATTAAATAATTATGTCATTTGTGTATTGTAACAATGATGTACTAGTTATAATAATTATGGAGTATATAAGGATTGTACTATAGTAATTTTTCATTCTGGATTTGAGATTGTGTGGTAATAAGAAAAACGACTCAATAGAATGTTAAATATTTTGGTTTATACATTATTGAAGGAAGTATAAAAATTTAATGTGGTCCTAATACAGAGGTATTGATTTTGGAATAAGATATTATTTATTTGTATAAATTATATTAAATATTATTGACATCTGTGGAACTGATTAATGGTTTGTTTATTCAATCATTGTGGGAGTTTAATACATTTCGGGATATAAGAAGTATATCCAGTATTGTATAAGGAATAAGGGAGAATGAATGTAGACAATATGGTTTTATGGTAATTTACGGTGTTACCTTGTTTTAAAAGAATATATGATGAAGGTATTCACATGTTTTTATGTGGGAAAAAATATCATCATTTTCTCTACCATCCTTATAAATTTTGGACAGTGATTCCGGATAGAAGTATTTTTGATAAGTCTAAAGGTTGTAATGGATTAAGATTTACATTTGATACTATTGTCAATGTTAAATAATTTCTTAAGATTATTTTTGTATTTTTATAAAAAGGATAACCTCGAGGTCGAGCAACAACTCGTCGCATCCGGCCATGCCACGGGACTTGAACCCGCAACCGAAGAGCGACAAGAGTGCATCACCTACCTCTAGGCTACTTGATGTCCTAGTTTGTATAATGTAGTTTTTTTGAAAATAGTCTGAAAAATGAATTATAAATTGATTATTTTTGTAACCTTATATTATTAGGATTAATAGAATATTTTTTAATTCTATTATCCTTTTGAGTGAAGGATGAGTTTGTGGTGGGAATTAGTTTAAAGATGAAACTCTACATGTCAAGTATATTATTTTTATATTATTCTATGAATAAATTAATTCATAAACATTAATGAAGAGATATTAAAACCAAAATGTGTTATCCTAATACATTATGTTTTGTTGAACTGATGATATTTTAAATCATCAAAGATCGATGGCTTTGAGGCCCTCAAATGTACACATGTTTGTGATTGATGACCTCAATCACTCCCAAAAAATATTTACGTTTTTCCTCCAATTATGTGTCTCAAATTACAATAAATTTTATCCTTATTAATATAATAATTCGGTGGTGACTTTTTCATTTCCCTTTCCCAATTATTAAGACTAAATTTTATTAACCCAATTTCTGATATGGGATTTACACATAGGTATTTTATTATTTTTATCATTTTATTTTCAAGGGAAATTTTCAAATTGAAAGGAATCAATTTATTGAAGGAGGGGAGAGTGTAACACCCCATGATTTCATATTATGCTATCTCATTAAAGTAATTCAATAGCTTGCGCTACACACGACACCAAGTTCGAGCGCACTACAACTTACCAAAGTAGTTGTTCAAAAAGTAGTTATGAATATTATTAATTGAATTTTGAATCTTATATACTCTATATAATTTTAACATTCATATTTTCTGTTTCTTAGACATAATTAAAGGACAAATTCAATTTTTCAGATTAGAGATGTATTTTTCAAAAAATGCAATTTTACCGCCTATTTAATGAAGAATCCTTTTTCAATGAGATATTTGAAACTTTTATATATTTAATTTAATGAAATTAATTTCTTCTATTAAATTGGGAAATATAAATTTATATTGGATAAATTTTTGGTACTTTTCTGATAACTTTCATTTTTTGATGAATACCAAAAAATATTAAATTTTAATTGAAAACAACTTTTTTAATCGAAATAATTTAGAGTGTTAGTTACTACATTTGAATGGTTTGGATGTATAATTAGATTATATTTTTATCATTTAATACCATTTAGATCATTATATATAATTTCACATTTAAATTTAACATAAACAAATGTAAATCATTAGATAGTTTTAAACTTTTAAAAACACATTTTTTGGTTTTGGCAACGGGAATTAATTTTAAATTCACATGTGAAACATATATGTTTTTAATTTGGTAAAATAGCATTCATTTTTTAATTCATAATATCAAAATTCTCTTTAGGTGAATTTTTTGTATTTTGCTGAATGCTTTCACTTTTTGATGAATAGTGAAAAGCATTGTGTCATTGGTTAAAACAAACTTTTTATTTAAAAAAATATTTATTGTATTTAAATTTATTTTTGATCAAAATAGAAACATAATACCTATATATCTTCAATGTAATTCATTAATATCATTTTATAATAAGTTTAGATATATAAAATTTTATTGATCCTTTTACCGTCTTTTACCCACCTTCTTGGAGCATTTACAAATTTTCATAAAACATAATTTTACCACTTCTGTGGATTTAATTTTAAAAATATGAGAGACACAGTTGACATCAGTAAGTAAAATGTGGTTCTATAAGATGAAAATAATTTTTTGTAAATAGTACCTTTTAACTTTTATTTACCATAGTTAAAAGTAAATGTGGTAATTGATGGTAAAAATTATATTATAATTACCCTAAAACATGTCCTAATTCTATTTTTTAAATGTAATTCGACCAAAAACAACCTTAGGAATAATATATTATCCTCTTTGGTCCACTTGGATTAGATTAGGACATGTATTATTATTATATTTAATGAAAAGTTAAAAGTGTTAAATTCAAAGATTAATAAATAAAAAAATTTCATATAGGGTTACACATAATATAAATTAGACTATAAATATTAGTTATAAATATAGAATTATTTCATATATAATGGAATTTTATTTATAATTATTAGACATTAAATAAATTAATTTAGTTATGACACAATGATGATGTAGTAATTACCTTATTAATGAAATATTAGAATAATTTATATTATAAATATCCAAATAAATGTAAATTGAGACTTCTTATGAATTACACTAATTTTATAGTTTAATATGTCATGTTTGGGTTTATTAAGTAATTTTTGTTTGAAGTGATATGGTTTCTATGACTTTCACAAAAACAAAATACCAAATAGTGT
Organism: Viscum album; assembly: GCA_963277665.1. NCBI lineage: Eukaryota > Viridiplantae > Streptophyta > Magnoliopsida > Santalales > Viscaceae > Viscum > Viscum album. The sequence goes on from OY728164.1 coordinate 2,036,845,607, forward strand.
CAAAATTGACATAAATTAATTTTTAAAACAAATACTATATTGTTGGTTGATATAATATTTATAAAAATCGGAGGTTTGTCCAAAAGGCTTAAATAATATTATATATGTCATTAATGAACCACTTGAGGTTCTCTTGTATGTTTATAATATGTTTATTAACCATATAATGTAGGAATACAAGAAGACACGGTAATAGTTAAACTATTTTTCTAAGAGTTAAATCTAAAAGATAATGTAAATTTTTTTTCGAAACACGTCTAAAACATATTGGTTGAAGGTATTTCGACCCAAAACTACCTAAGGCTTGAAATAATTTCATTTTTATCCTTTATAAACAGAATATGATTGTATAATAAATTAATATGTTAATCCTTTCCTAAAGTCACCTCACACCTCTTATTAAAGGTCACATTCCCTTATCTCAAAATCACTCCTCCAAATCCATTTGGCTCTACCAAACACTGCCCAAATATCCTAAAAAATTCACTAAAATCAATCTGGAGTCCTTAAATTGAACATAAAGACATCCTAATAAACCCTTTTGATCAACTCAAAAGGAAACACGTGAAGAAGAGGTAATAATTTTTTCACCCTCTTTCTAGTTATTTTCTTCTTCCACTTCCTCTTTAATTGATGTTTCCATAAAAAAATAATAAGTCCAGTACCTCCTGCATAGTATGATGTTATTATGAATATATTAAAACTATATTCATTATTCTATCCAACCTATTGATGACAATGTTACCATACGTGTGTATGTGCAGCTTTCCATCTACATGTTGTGTGGTAGCTTGTTATTCAAACAATTAATTATTTGGATTGCTATAATAATAAGTATAACCCGATGTTAATAATAAATATAACATTTTTATGGTTTTTTATATATTATTTACCATCCAATTTTATATGATTTCACCATCAATATAATGATATTTTTTCTCATTCGTACGTACGGATTACCGTCTCCGCAATGCGATGAGATTCATTTCCATGTTCGCCATTCAATGATGATTATAAAAATATATATTATTAATAAGTATGTAAAATATTAAATAATAATTATACTAGATATATATATATATGTACTTATATATATCTTATTCCCTTACTTCCGTCCAATACGATGTGAAAATGGAAGCAACGTTTCTGCGTACGTACGGCCTACCGTCTCCATAAATGGTGATTTCCATTTCATATATCTACATATTATAAATATTTATATTATAAATATATATGATATATAGATCAAGGTTTATATTTTGGATTTATTTCAATCATGATCTAAATGATACGATCAAGAATAACAAGTTAAAACACGTACGATAATGAAAGTGATTATTACCCAAAATGTTAATTTTACATGGAAATCATTATTAAATGGGTAGTATAAAGTCATAAATTAATCATGTATGATATAATAAATATGATTATGGTTTTGGTATAATTTAATAACATACTATGGCCATTATACATGAGGTTAAACGTACCCTTGACCAAATGAAAGTGCAAGGAAAGGGTTAATTCCACAATCTCTTTATTATGCGAGGTTGTTTTTATGTAAGTATCTACTGGGACATAATTATTATCCATGCCAATGTTTCATAAAAGAGTTTTCAAATAGATTCTTTTAAGGTACTTTTTTACTAAAACATCATTTTAAATTTTTTAAATACATATTCTTCTAAACCATTATCATTAATGTCCATGTTTTCAAAATGGTTTTAAGGATTTATTTATATATACATGAATGTTTTAAAAATTTTTATTCCTTAAAAAAGTATCAAAGGGTTATGGGACACTTTTATTCAAAACAATTTTCTAAATTATGTCCTTTAACATCATGTTACTTTTATATGATTTCATGAAAAAGTTAAATCTCTCTCAAGGATTTCTAGAAATTATTTTCATCTCTGTCAACATCCTTTGATCGGTTTTAAACGTTTTTGCAGTTGATTTATTATGATAAAAATATTCCACGTTTTATTGAAGGTTTTTTGAAATGTTTGACTCTAGATGTGTTTTTTTATACCATTCATAGTTTATGGTTAAAGTATTGACATTCTTTATGCTAGTTCTAATAAAAATGTTTATTTTATATTTCAACCTTTTCATATGAGGAATGTATTGGACATAGTAAGTGATGGGTAGAGCCCGTTATTGCTCTTAGATGCATCAGTAGGTCTCATGAGACCATTAGATGTTAAATTCCCAAGGACTTTTCCAATTTTTTATATGTTTTTGGTTAAGGACTTAATCATTTTTAGATGTCTTGGTCGAGGCCTTGACAAAATGTTTCGGAATGTATGGCATTATACATTCCCTCATTTTGAAAATAATATTGATGGTTTATGTGGTTATTCAACTAGTATTATTCCCATGACTATGTTTTATTATGTAATTATTTACTAAGCTCAAATTTCTACCATAAAGTGTACGTGTTTATTGTTTATAAAGGCATGCTTTTTCAATTATCCACCATGTTTATTGTTTATGTTATCTTCTTCTAAATTGTTTACCCTTACTGAGCATCTGAGGTCACCCCTTTATTATGATTTATTTTCCTAGGATTCCAAGAAGTTTATTATGATTGAGGGGTTATGATTGTGTTTTAATTAAATTATCAAAGAATCATTTATGTTGTATTTTATTTTTTAATGTGTAATCGAACATTCATGTATATAATCTATTTCCCAAGACTGCAAAACTGATCGGTCTTTCAAGACATGATTCCTTGTATTATTCCAATGTTATGTAATAATGCACTGACTCTAGGATTCTTTGGTCGGGGCATTAAATAACTCATTGACTACTCAAAATTGAATTCTTACTTAGTATATACACCATTGAAATACAAAAGTGTTGAAAAATATTTAAAAAACTCTCAATGAAGGTAAAATGAGACAATAAACATACCTATATATGAATTCATCCATATTATATCTATCCTTTGTTATAATAAATTTTTAGTTATTATAATTATATACTAGAATTAGATTTTACACATACACGTTAGCATTGTTATCATTTACTATTGGATCAGAAGGTACAATGTAATAAAATATATTATATCTTAGATGGATAATAATTTTATAAACATGGTAAATAATAATTAATTACATGATTGTAGTCACACATGAATGATGGTTTTGGAATATTAATTTAATTTCGAAATGGATCCGACAATCCATACATAAGTATGAGGGATACTATTTTCTATTTTATGGAGCGGGGGTGTAAAATTGTTGTTCGATCAGCATAAATAAATCATTATACATTTATGATACTGGATTAGTCAATTTTTATGCATTAAAAAATTGTAAATAATGTATCCGAAGAATTAAAACAGAAAATTATGGATATATTTTATTATTATTATTTTAAAGGCTTCCATTGGCATACAACATAATCATTAATTTATTGGTATTTAGAGAAGGAAAAAAGATCTAGGTCAAAGGAAAGGATTACATTATTTATTTATATGAGATAATGGCTAGGATAGGAGTCTTAAATGGAGTGAATAATATTCTTGAATAGGTACCCTTTTATAAATGTGGGGAGAGACACCTAAAATTTCACAAAAGATTTCAGTGATTTAAGGTCACATTAAAGGGAAATTTCTACAAAGTTTAAAAATATTTTATTGTATGATATGATTATAATGAAATAAATTCAACCAATAATAATTATATAGATTTGGGATAAATCCAACCTTTTTCTCTGGGATAACCTTCGATAAACATATTTTAACATTCTTCCTTATAACAACAGTTCGTTGTTTTTTATATTCACTTTGAAATAAAATTTGTTGAAACATTCAATTTATATTAATTATTATTTTTCAAAATATTCAATAGGATTTACTATATTAAATTTCCATATGTGGAAGAATTATATTTTAAATAATCTTAAAACCTATAATGAAAACCAGTTTTAGAAAAATAAATGTTTTTGTATAAAACAAAATTTTCCATACATTACACTCTTTGTAAAAATCATAAAATTAATATTAAAATATATTATGGAGTTTATGTTTAATATATTTATTTAAAACTATTAATAAAAAGATAATTATAATTTTTATTAATATAATAAACAATTATGCACAAAAAACAGTTTTTAGGGAAATCTGTTTTTAAGCCTAAAAAATTATACAAAAAACAATTATAATAATTAATATTATGTAATAGATTGTAATATTCTTATTTAAATTATATTTAAGATAATTTAATTTATAATCAAAAATATTATGGTACTTTATAAAAATCATAATTTTTAAACAAGATAATAATTTTCAAAATTTAATGAAAATTTAAACTTTTTAGAAAATCAATAAAAAGTCACCCTAAAATAATATTTTCCAGCTGATTTAAAAAATTATGTTCCTTTAATCAAATAATTTTTTTTATGAAATGGTTTATATAAATTATATTTTTTATGCATGTAAAATGTAATAATAGCCATATTTGTAGGAATCACTTTTATAAAGCATAAAACATATTATTAAATATTTAGTACATATTTTTATGAATTAATTAAAAAAATTCATTATTTAAATCCGATATAGAATTATAAAAATAATGTAACTAATATTCATATATACCCACTTAATAGCTAAAATATATCTTTTTACTATATAATCTTTCATATAGAAACAGAGTATCATTTAATGAAATCATAGGAACACATACATTTTATATGATGAAAATATATTCTAAAATCTCGTGGTGTAACATGTTTGTTAAATGAACATGGATTGAAATAGTAAATTTCATATTTTTGATGGGGGAGGAGATATGTGTTATCCCTAAGGTATTTTTATTCTTGTAATTTTTTATTATTAGGGTATAATAATGAAGTGATTCATAATTAGGCATTGTACCAATTTCATGTTTTCTATTGTATTAACACTAATAGTTGGGGAAATATTCAATGTTAGATGATGGTGTTTGATGATGTAATATCATGATATTTTATTTAATATAAACATATTTATCATTACATGATGATGGCCATTGTGATATGAGTCGGTTGGTGGGGTTACTATTATTGATGTCCTCTCATGTGGAAGAGGCGACCATCAAGATCATGATTGAACTCCTTCCCAAATAGGATAGGATTTGGTATATCATCAAGAACCCTCACCCATGGTAGTTGGGTTTCAAACTATTATAGATGAACACCAATTAAAATCGTGTATGATCTTGAACTTTATGGGACTCTTTCCATAAGAGGGTTTGATTAGGTACATTATCGGGACCCTCCCCGATGAGTATTATTATTGGCTATTATAATTGGCCACCACAGTAATGAGAGTTCACGTGATTACATACAGATAATGGGGTAACTCCCTTAAAGGTGGTTCTAATGGATACTGTCAGGGTTTCCCTACCTTGAGATGGTTAGGGTTGTGCACTAAATGATATATGACACTCCTAGACATGGAAATGGTATGACTTCCCATGTTGGGATTTCTATAATAGTGAATATAGTATATATTTCACTTTAAATAGCTATATTATGTATACTCATGTGTTGATATGTCCTATTTTCCACATATAAACCTGGTGTATATTTTTTAATATAAATATGTGATATGTGTTTGGGTTGGTTTGTTATGTGAGCATTTATTTAAATATATTATATTTGTTCCAAGAACATCCACTTTATCTCAATGGTATATAGTACATTAGGGTAATGAGGATTCATAATTATTTTTTGGTTACACCCTGAAGTCAAAAACACTAAAGGGACTTCTATTTATTTTTATAAGAAAATATATTTTATTTTGGGATTATATATCATTAATAGTTGGACCTAGGGATTTGATCTTAGTGGATATAAGGGAAGTGTGTTTTGAATATATGACTATGAAAAAAAGGATAAAGGCCAATGTATTTTACATTATATATTTTTATTGGAATATGTGGCAACCATTGATACACTGTATATTTATATTATTCCTATTTTACAAGTCATATATGATGATGATATGTTATTTTTTGTTATAGCATATAGATAGTTACCAATTTTTTATTCTTCTACAAGGGGGACCTATTGGATCCCTTTTATGTCTATAGTTTTGTTTATATCAATATTATGATCCAATAATTAAAACTTTTTAGAAGACAAAATAATCATACATGGGATCTAATTATGTTTTAATTATATTCCCATGGAATATTTTGGACCTCATCAAATCGAATAATCTTCAACTATATTGGGAGGCAAGCATTATGTCTTGTATCATCCTTTCAAGGGTTTCATTCAAGAAATAATGTACAAGACATTGTAATACTAATAAGTGTCTTACACTCATTTACATTATAGTCATCCCTCTATTAAATTTCACATTTCTCATCTATAATGATTATTATGAAACATTTTTCTAAATTATATTGATTTTGACCCCCAACCTTTAATCATTGATATTTCACATAATTTAGTGATCATATTTTTATTCTCTAGTTATAAAACCAACTATACCTTAATATATTTAATAATATATAGTAGTATAACTCCTTAATAATATGATACCAAATTTTTTATTTTATACCCAATCCAATCCATGATTTAAATGAATGATTTGTTACAGACTACACATTATTATTGGTAACCAGATTACATTTTCTTGATGGAATCCCTAATCATGGTGATGGATCATAAACCCCATTATATGGTCTTTATATATGACATGATGAAATGACTACATAACATTTTTTCAATTATGAAAACATTATTATGGAACCTCTCTCTCAAACATGGATATTGTCCATCCTTTTTTATCAATATTCCCTTATTTGAGTTACCACTTAATAATTGTCAACAATAATCCATCACATTCTATTACCACTATATATTTACCAATTAAATTATACAACATCAACATTTACATTATACAATTTTAGTTGTTAAATTATATATTAAAATCTATGTATTTATTCCCTAGTATATAATGCATTCCATTAATGTTAATTAACATGTAATTCATGTAATGATTCATTTTTGACCTCCTAATGATTTTATATTTTTGATAATAATATTCATCTGTTACAATGTATATTGGGTATTATCCCACTTATTTTAAGTGGACTATATTCCATGTAAGAAAAAAATAAACTATAATGCATATTTTTCTATGATTTTTTGCCTAAAACTACCATGTAATTTTTTTACAAGTTATAATTCCATAAACCACACATTGCTATTTTAATAATGGAACCATTATAAAATTTCAAACTATAAACTTATAGAGGGATCCTCATGAAAAATCATATTGGGATTTCTGAGCCACTTCAGTATGTTTTATGAAAATGTATAAGAAAAAATTAAATGATTTACAGAGTTTTTTGGTAAACTCTTGATTATATAAAAATCAAATGTATTCCATCCATGTTTATAGAAAAAAATGTTTCAGTGAATCTTCATTGTTACCTTAAAACTACGAATACATATTTATATTGGGTGTTTCTCAGTGAAATGATTCAAAATCTATTTAGAAAATTGTTATTTTTATTTAATAAAAAATAACGATAAAGTAAAAAAATCATAAGGCCCTATATATATATATATCATAAATGATGAAATATATATATATATATATATATAATTTATCTAAATTTTTTTATTATTTTAAATTTAATTAAGTAATCACGGGGTTTTTTATGTTTCAAACTATTATTTCATCTCTCCTAGTAAAATATTTTTAGATTATTCCTTTTCATTAAAGAGTTCAATAAAAAATATAAGGTTATACGTAATGTTTTTAATGATTTTAATCTTGTTAAATGATGCCTTCAAATTTAATTCAATAGACATTATTTTTATTCAATGTTTTTGTACAATCTAATATCTTATTAGTAATATAATATTATACATAGGTATCCTCCTCCATCTAAGTAATCACACATGTGGAAATTTCTAGTGGCTTAGTGTATCATTACTCAAATTACACATAGTTGAATTCTTTCAACCCTGAATTCATCTATTTTCTTGTAATATCCATTCCCTTCATAATAAAATGGTTAAATTGATGGTTAAAATTTTATATATAATGATGTTGAATAGGTGATAATGGTGACTTTTTTGGATAGCTATATCACATGATGGTTTATTAGTAGTTAAGAAATTGAAGGTAAATCCCAACCTTCACCTCATCCGCTAATTATATATATATAATCGTGGATTATGGTCAACTTAATTCAAAAGAAATATATTACACTACAGGAAATCGTCACTCATAGGTGATTAATTTATCACAAACATTGACATAGATAAATATCAAAAAAATAGGTATATTCATTTTGATTCTTGGATTAATAATTTCAAATGAATAGTCTTTTACTCACATTATAATTAATGTTATCCCAATTACATGAATTCGTATGTTTATAGGTAGTCATCAAAAAATACATTTTACAAGTATAAATTTTATTGAACATGTCATCGACTATACAATAGCCAACATCTACAACCTCTACTATCATCTTAGGTCATATTTTTTTAAAATAACTGTGAGATTATTATTCATTTATTTTACCACTGTGGCTCATAATGACGTTGCATTAAACCTCTAATGGGAATATGAAAATGGTAATTTACATTTATGATTAGATATCATGATTACATGAATTATGAAATATTACCAATAATGGATAAGTTACAACTAACTATTTCAATCCAAGTAGATTTAATAACCAATAAATAACATATAATAATTTTATTAATTACCAATGTAACGTGATATTTCATTCCATGAAATAATATCATTTCTACTTATCATTATATTACATTTTCTCATGTTTGTCGTTATATATATGAGTATATTAAGATCCATGAATGAAGAATTATAAGAATAATTTTATAAAATAATATATAATCTCTAATCTTATATTACTGAGGCCCTTATTATAATGTGTTTTCCTAAAATTATTCATGTATAATTGATGGGTTGGTCTGAGTATAGGATCCTTTATTTGTTCCATGAGAAACTCTCCATACAAATTATTTGTGCATGTATATTAATTTGTAGCATAATATATGTTTATAAACCGTCAAATTCAAACTATATATGATTTCACAATTTCATACATTTTTTATTTTTAATTTCATTATTCCAGTATTAAGTGTAACCGGTTCCTCGATCCTAATGAGAATATGTTTTTCACTATCAATAGATGACTAATTTTTATTATACATTAATTATGAATCTAAAAATAATTAATGTATTTTCAAAATATTGTATTGTATAACATAAATAAATCATTTATTTTTTACAACATTATAAAATAACTATATTTGGGTGTCCAATTCCTTTCCCATTACTTTTGAACATCATCACTCAAATATGGTTTCAATGTTTTGGCTGTTAGAAGTTGAATTAATAAAGACATTGGACATTTGGTTTACATCCATTCATTGTATAATTCCTATAGAATATCAATATAGTGATATATCTATTTTTTGAAAAAATTATTGTAAATTTTTATTAAAATTTTAAAAAAATAGAAAATATAAGATGTAAAATTTTACATATCCAAGGGAAATTATTAGACTAATTTTGATTAATTTACAAATTTAGTGGTCTAATAAATATCACATGTTCTCTTACCCTTAGTGTTTTCTATACCATCCTCTCTAACATCGCTAAATCATGTCACAAACACTAAATTTTCACATTTTATCAAGTCTTTTTAAAGATTTATAAGGACTTCATCAACATAAATCATATAATTTGGAAGGGAATGAACATTTTTCCATAATTTTGATATAACACCTCACTAAGTAATGATGATTGTTTAGTTAAACCTTCGTAGGGGATAAACACACCATATCCTAGGGGTCTTGATAACTATATAAATTATTGGCCAAAAATCATAAGGAGTTTCAACATATAATGGTATCACACACACTCTCTCATATTAGTAACACCGCAACACAAATAAATGTTATGTAAATCCTTAAATAATAGCAACAAGAAACTATTCATTGGGAATACAATTTATATCTCCTTGACCCCAATCACTCTGTTTGATATAGAGTTTCACATGGAATTGTGCTTATATGCTCATATATAAGGGGATGTCAACTAAAAATGATTGGCCAAATAATCCCATGGGAAGACTGCACCTTTGATAAAAAATCCATACATTGGGACCACAACAATGATTAAATAAAAAAACCTAAACAACATTTCTGGAACTTGAAGAAAATCCCCTTGATACAATAAATTGAATTTAGGATATAAAATCCTAGAAAAAATATCCTCAATTTTTATGGTAAACTATTTTATGATAACCAAATAAAATAAGTAAAACACTACTGAAATATGATAGAGTACACCGCATCATTTCCTCCATACACCAAACTCTACTTGATCAAATCCCTAATGTATGTGTCTTTCCCATAAATAAATACCTAACCATGATATCTAAACATGAATTCATATTCATATATAGTGTGTGAGTATAAACCCTATAGGATACAAACATCTTGATCTTAACATAAATTGCACATGAATGTAATGGTGTGGGCCTTGATGGAAGGTAAATATCCAAAAAATAAAGAAATAATATGTCAGAAGATTCTGATCTATGAAATCCATAGTGATCCTTGATCATACATAAATCAGATGAATATTGTATGGAATGACTCATATTTCATCGCATGTCATATCCGGACACTAGACGAACACATGTCTCGGATCAAGGCCCAAATCCAATAAAACCCTAGGTTAGGCCACAATGCGACACCCTTTACTCAGCCGCATGTTAAGACATAGGGGAATCATTCCCATTCATTAACTTTTTTTCCATGTAACACCCTTATATTTTCTAATATATTTATTTTCGAATAAATTTTCATTCTAATATAGATTTTTTACCTCCAACATAGAGTTTTAATTAACCTCAATATATAACTAATGTCTCTATTTAATTATGATTGCTATAAAAAAGATTTAAAAATTGATGGAATGAATTATAAGACAAACATTTAAAATATTAGTGATAATTTTTCTTTATAAATAATACCTATTGTTAAAAAAATTACTTAATTTCTAGTAAATTAATTATATGATTCGAAAATATATTTTTTTCAAATAATGTTTTTATTTATTTTTACAAAAACAATAAAAGTAATTTTTTCACATTTATAAAATTTATTTCTTAAAATAATGCGATCAAATTTATCTTGTGGTTATTTTTTTGAAATTTATTAAATTGATTGATTTTTTTATGAATAGTGAAAGAAACTATTTTTAGTGAAAACTACCTTTTGACTTAATGAATGTATAATTTCCATTTTGTTTGAAAAATTTTTAAATGTGCAATTTTATATATCGTATTCTAATTAAACAAAATTATTTAATTTAAATAATTTTAATATTTAATTTTCATATAAAATCTATCGAGTCTTTTGAAAAATTTCTCTTTAGAGAACCGTTTTTTCATCAAGCCATCTTGTTTAGTTTAATTTAAAATTTCATATTTATGTGAACGTAATGGGGATAAATGGATTACAAATATTTTATGAAATTATTTCATATTATATAAAGAGTTCCATATAATTTTATTTCAAAATTAATATTAAAAAAAATAATAATTAATTAATATGGTTATATTTAAAATGAATTTATCAGGGGTTAATCTAAAATGATTAGTGGTAAAATAACCTATAAACTTGTTTATAAACAAATTTATGGATATATTTCGACCATACAATTGATAATATTAGATGATTATTCATATTTTTTCCTCTTGGTATTTTAAATATGTAGGTAATGTTTTTTATTTTAAAAAATTCCATGTGTGTAGAGTCCTACTCTAATAAAATGACACCCCTATCATCTCATATTTATAATTCCAAAGTCCAATTAGATCTTCCAAGACATTACATTAAAATTTAGTCTTGTCCCTACCCAGGTACTAGATCATTATACTATTTATTAAATCATTCTATGAAGGATTTAGGTAAAACCCCAATTAAGTTCTCTGAAGAAGTGGTAAACATCATAATCGTTATTTTTTTTTTATTTTTTCTCCCACCTAAATCAATTATTAATTGATTATGATGATATAATAACATTATTACCTCATAAATATTAAAATAATATTTTTTCAATGAATTACCAACATTTATTTATTCTTCAAAAAAATGGGAAACAAAACTGTTGATCGAGTGTATCGAGGACTACTACCTCGCAAACTGATGTAATTGGTTATATATAACCACATCTCAAATATTGATATAATTTTAGGATTACATTTTATATATAAAATTAATGATATTATTATAATTATAGAATTATAATATCAAATATATCTTCTTAAATTCCATTCCATTGGCATATTATAACTTCACTCGTGTGTAAGGAGGACTACCACATCACGAACAGATGTGATTAGTTTTTCACTAACACTTTATATTGAAAGTAATAAGAGTACATTTAATGAAAATAAGTGATATATATGACATTATAAATTCATGAATGTTAATATATTATTTATCTATCTTTCATTTCATCCGAAATGGAATGGGTATTCATGTTCATCCGTACGTATTACCTACCTTCTGCATCGTGTAATTCATTTTCTATCTAAAAATATAATGGATTACACTAAGTAAATATATATTGAATATAAATTGTGTCTATATAAATGTACATACTCTAAAGGGATATATAAAATGATCAATATACTATTACATAAAATAAAAATCCAAATCTATCATGGAAAACAAAGCAGTTGTTTCTAAAAAAACGTTTTAAATAAAAAAATATTAAAACAAATATTATTAAAAGTTCAAACAGAAATCATATATAGAATAATAAATTTAATTATGGTGCATAAATAGGTGTATAATAAAATTATATTTCTTATATAGGATATTAGAATGTGTATGATAGTATTTGAGACTTAAAGTTAGTGATTTCTAGTCTCTCTTCTATTTTATGAGAAATATGCCATATTTACCACTAGATTATTTCGTGTGATGTATTTTATGACCACTAAAATATTACATACTAAATATAAAAATTAATTCAATTTAATTTTTCATTATATTTTATTCAATAGTGGGATTTCTAATTAAATATATTTATAAAGTTGTAAGATATATTTTTTCAACAATTGCCTTTTGGGACATAAGGTATGTTATGCACCTATATTATTCAATGAGGTGTATATACCAACACATTTAATTTTTATGTAATTTATATAATTTTTATTATTATATTTAAAAAATTCATTTTATGGTATTATTTAATTGTTATTAAAATTCAAAAGATAAAATATTGGTAAATGTTTTATGCTAAAAGTTCAATATTTATTGGTATTTTTTATGATTATGTTATCAATTATGAAATCCTATAATATACCTATAAATGTATTATTTAATTACATTATACTATATTTATTTCATGTATTTATAATTTTCATTTCATTTTCCTCCTTTTATGTACTGAAGAGTCCAGATTTATTTTTTAAGGAAAATTGATGATATTTTTTCCTTTTGTTGGAAATATTTTCTCATACTTGTCCATGATTTCTAGAAATGTATTAAATATGTTTTTTATACTTCCAATAAATTTTTTTAATCAATTTTTATAATAATATTAATTTATATAGTATTTCTTCATGTAATATAGTTGTCTTTTCCAAATAAGATACTTGTTAATTTTTAAGAAAATTGTGAAATGATTTTTCACTATTAACTTGTACATTGGATCCCATTTCATTTCATGTGTTGTAATACGATGAATGTTTTATGATAGTTTTTCACACATATGTATGATTTTTATCATGTAATCCATGGGACCTATATTCCCCTTTAATGCCTTGTACAATTATGAATTTCTCATGAGACAAATAGGACTATATTAGAGAGTGAGTCAAGTTCCATAGGTGAATTTATACACTATGATATTCATGCGAGAAAACCATTAAGACTATAATGATCGTAAAAAGAACCCTGTACACTATGATAGTCAGGGGAGTGTAAATTTTTATTATAAAATTTTGGGGATTTAACGCAATCCACTATGATAGTTTAGGAAATTTTCCATGACTACTAAGGATGTGGTTTTATACCTTTATGTGCTAGAAATAATTCCATGTCGAATGGAAATTTTTTGATTACATTGAATAAGTTCACTGATTAATTAATAAATCGGGTATTATGAATAACTATGATTTATGACAGTATTCATGTTTATGATATAGTATATTCATTGTATGGTTTTAAAAAGTTATTCTCATGTTATCACACCATTATTTCATTTTATATTGATATATATCATGTTTACCCATACTGATCATTTGAGATTATCATTTCTTATTTTTTATTTTCCAACATTATGAAGAATGGTTCTAGGTCAGGTATTTCAAATAAGTATACTATATGGGATGATATTTATGGGAGATTCTGAATATATTTAATTAAGTAATAACATTATGTATCTAGTCTCAAATGAATAAAACCCATTATAATCTTGAGGCATGTTTTTTAATATGAAATGAATATTAATATTTTAATAAGTAATATATTTGTATATATATACTAGTATATTATATTTTGTATCAATGTAAGGCTTTATTTCACCACTGGAAACTGTGATCATAAAAAATTATAGAGAACCTATTAGATAAGCCTATGGATAGAGTAAAATCATAATTTTCTAATAACAAATAGATTTTGTGGTTTACCATGGAATATATATTTATATGATTAATATAAGTGGATTTGGTTATAAAAAATATATCTATGGGTAATAATTCTGAAAATGTTTTTTTGGTTGTGACTCCATCATTTTCTACTAGATGATAACTAGCCATGTTGTTCATCTGGTATGACATTCCGATAAAATATTCTATATAGAGTTCACATCTACATAAAAAACCATCATAATGGATATGAATAGATGATGATCATGGATGGAATATGATAAAGAATATGTGTCATATATTTAATGTAAGGTTTATTGATTCTGACAACCTATAAATAATTCTTCACAACTATTTGTTTTCCCACTATGATTACACTTTCCCTCAATATTATTTTTTTTATTAAATGGTTTAAATCATATGGAATTAGGATAGAACTGAATGTGATGTAATGTTTGCTGATTATGAGAAACCAAATTGGAGGATGTATGGAGAGAATGATATTGGGTTTATTCCTAGTCAATTATCCCAAAATATAATTTACAATTAATTTTTTTTCTTAATTCATAATGTATCAAATAACATGTGATGGAATTTTATGAATGTTCACTTAGTAATGAGAATAGAGGAAATAATATTTTTCGTTACACATGTTAAGAATGTTGAATGAATCCCTAAGAATAATATATAAATTTTGGGGGGACATGATTTCTATGTAGAAATGAAGGTCATAGAGAAATGAATTTATGAGGAATTTATTTTCTTATATGTGATAGGCTTGATAATTATTTGACTCAATGCCTTAAAATAAGGTAATTCTTATAGATCAAGGAAGGAACATTGTTATCCATCATCGAGGATGTAAATGGGATGATTTATTTGAGTATTTTTATTCTTTATTTCTGAAATATAAGTATATTACCAATGGTATTTTGGTAATATTAATCATTAGACGTCTAATTAGAATGTTATTTTTGGATTTACGTATGTTTTCATGAGTGATTAACTTAAGATAAATGCATGATATGGTGGTTATATAAGTTTCCGTTTGATCATAGTATCAAATTCATAGACACCCCTTTATATGGTTTGTGTTATGGGAGTCTATCATGATTAATTATAATTTGATATATATGTTTAGAATTTAAACCCTTTGTTTTTATATATTCTTTATGGGGAAAATTATTTGAAGAGGATTGAATTTACATTTTTTCGACATATGATTAAATTTTATGGTATCCTTTAGGTTTTATATTATGTTCAATGTTGAGGTAACTATAGGTTATTAGAATTATATTAATATTGTTATAGAAAAATGATAACTGACATGATGGGAGAGACCCTGTCACTTCTGAAAAGGCCACAGGGCTTGAACACGCAACTGAAGAACAACAAGTGGATAACGGGTAAAATTTTCTTACAAGAATGAGTATGTATGGTTATTAAACTTGAAGTTTTATATTTTTGAGTATATACCTTAGTACATATTTTATCAAGGTAATAATAATAGAAAAAATCCTTTAGGGATGCTACAATTATTATACATATAGGACTGTAAATTGGAAAACATCACCATATAATTTTTCATTAAACTTCCAAAAAAATATAAATGGATTAATGGAATATTTTTTTATTTTATAAAAAAATCTTCACAATTAATTTCAATTATATAGTAATTATTTATGGTTCATCATTCTAGGATTTTTATAAAGATATTTTAAATTTTGAAGGAGTATGAAATTCTATTGTGTCTCGTTGTGATATGAAGCTTACTTAAATATTGTGGTATGTTTTTTATGAATGTTAATGATAAGGTCATGGGTTTTATTGCTACCTATAATCCTCATAAATATAGTTAGTTTGAGAGGATAATTCAAACCCTATTGGTTATTCTTAGATCTTAATCTATAGATTTGAAAAAAAATTGGGATCAAAAACTTCATTTATTTGATTTTTCATAAAATAATAACTCTTACATGATAGTCCATATGACTAAATCAGAATCCCACTATGTAAATTATAGAATAACTACAAAATATATGGATGAAATTGGATAAACAATGATATTTGGACCCTATCCAGCTAATGAAATGGATGATATTAAATTTTCCCTTCATCAACACATACAGCTAGAACAATGTTGATAGAAATGTTATGCTCATAATCATATATGTGAATTGGAAATTGAAATTGGAAATAAGGTGTTTCAAATAATATTTACCTAGAATAACATAATAAAATTTGTAAATAACGGAAAATATTCCCAATGTATATGAATCCCTATGAAATTATTGATTTTATAAGGATGGTATCTTATAAATTAATGTTTTTACGTTTCCTCTATGTGGTCCATGATGTGTTCAATGTATCTGTAATGACGATGTGCGTACCTAATAATTTATCTATACTAAACATAATGTTTTCCCACTTTATTGTGATATTCTTTATGAACAAATACAATTTTTATACTAGATTATATATTTTATGTTCTACGAATCAAGACTATTCCCATTTTCTATGTTTTTTTGGATAAACAGTTGATTTAATGATGATATGTTGGAAGATGATGATATGAGGAGGTAAGGGTATCCTAGTTTTCTATATCATAGGGATAAATTATTAGGGTTAAATTAATTATATGGTTGGTAAACTGTATCATCCCAGGATTTTTGGAAAAAAATATAACAAATTTAATTACATGGACATCTTGCCTTACACCCAACACCGTGTTATAATGAACCCTGAAATTATATTAAAATTACTATTTATACATGAACGTCATAAAATAGGAATTAAAAATGTAGAAATAAATAGGATTAACAATATTTAAAATATTATGTAAATTGGACTTATGTAAAATATTCATATTGATAAAAAATTACCTTATTTTTATGAAATTATTTATTCCTTTCAAAAATAATATTTTCCTTGGATAATGATTTTAATTCCTTTCCTGAATAAATAACTATTTTTTTACACTTTCAATAAAATTATTTCCCAAAATTTTCATCATTTTATAGTAATTATTTCATAATTATCATTTTGTGATTTTTTTTTTCATTTTCAAAAAATTTAATTTTTTGAATAATAGTGAAAGTGATTGTTTGTATTGAAAACTACCATTTAATATATGGTATATATTAGATTTATTTTTCTTTTGAAATGGTTAAAAATTTAAATTTATTTAAACAATTATATAATAAAACCAATTTATATCATTTTCAATAATTTCATATTTTATTTTGAAATATAAAAAAAATGATCTTTTGAAAATGGTTTCATTGGAAAACCTTTTTCTCCACAATATTTATTATTTAAATTTATACATTTAATATTAAATTAATGTAGATATGAAAAAGGATTCAAAATTTTTAGAAATATTAATTAATTTTATATAAAAATATATTTTTTTCTCAAAATGATTATTAAAATGCAGAAAAACTAATTATCATGGTTGAATTTAAAAAGAATTATACCAATGGAATAACAAAAATGATGGACTAAAAAATGAGTTCAATACATTTTCAACACCCATTTTACAAAAATATTTCTACCTTATAACCTCTATGGTTACACGATGACCCATTTTTCATTATTTTATGGTAAAAACATTGGTACACATTATTCTTTTCAAAAATTCAATGTTTATGATCTATCCCACTAATACAAGTGATATCTATATCCTCTCATTATCAAACATGAAATTAAAAGGGTTGATGTCTTATGTTTTGAGATTCAATAATTATTTTGAAAAATTATTTTCACCTTGGGTATTTTCTTATTATAATCATGAAAAATATATTTTTTTCTTTATTTTGGAAGAATATATGTTTTCTGTATGATTTCCAAAAGAAATATGGATACCATCATTGGTTTAAAATTTTAAATTTGGTAATATCTTTAATTTTAATGCCTCCAATTATGAGGTTTTATGTGATGAGACTTCATTAAGAGAAATTATATTTTGTGAAACATGCATGGAAATAATTTTTTTTACTATTTATATTTTAGTTGAAAACAATTATTTGAATTTGAATTACTTGAAATTTTCTTGGTATATGATTAATCTTTTTTAACCCTCTAGGGTTTATCTTATCATTGATATTGTGGTAATTATGGGTTATTAAAAATATATTAAAATAGTTTTGGATTAGGGAAAACCTACAAGGTGGGAGACAACCTATCACTTTCATCAAGGATATGGGTCTTAAACCGACATCTCCAGGATGAAAAGGGTATATATAATTCTACGGGCCTATGATAAAGATTATTTATTATTGTAAAAAAGGAAGGAAGATATTTTTGTGTATGTTTCTCAGTTCTTGGTATGTCATATTGTTATTTCTTATAGACAAAATCAAATGGTGATGGTACATACATTATCCAAATAAGAATAGTAATGTGATAAGATCAACATTTCATTTTCCTTGGGAACACACAAAAAAAATACTGGAATAATGTAATATCGATTAATCACATTAAAATATCCACACCCATATTTTATATCAGAGGTAGATTATCTCTAGTTCATAATCCCATTATATATTTAAATATACTAGTAAGGTTTAATGCTATAAAACTATATATTATGATTGATTGTGATATGTTGTCTCCTTAGAAGGTATAGAGAATAATTAAAAATGTATTTGACACATAGTTTTCATTCATCAATATGTATCATCCTCATATAGATGTTCAATATGAGTGAAGAATTCAAACTATAGATGATGTCATTGGGAAATGTTATATAAATTTCAATGGTGGTTTGGATCAACAACATCCACTAATTGTGATTTCATACAAAAATAGTTTCTTCTCAATAATTCTTGTAGGCCCTTATAAATCCCTCTCTGGAAAGAGGTTGACATGTTAAATGCACATGGATGATTTTGGAGAAATAATTCTATGGAGACCTGACCTACTAGAATAAATAGAATAAAAGGATAGATCAATTCAGAAAAATGTAGGGGTGGAATAAAGTCGATTTAAATATTATGTTGATAATCTTCAATTAGTATGTAATTTGATGTTGTTGGTAAGATATTTTTGTGAATCTCTATATAGAAGGATTTTAATGAGATTTTAAATCAATGTAAAACTAAACCCTAGGTATACTTGTCCCTTTAAAATTATAGATCTTATTTGGACATTAGCTAATTGATTATTTCCTCCACCAATCCTATCTGAATTTCAGTATGTATTACAAGCATGATCCTTCACATATGATGAATATATAGTTCGTATTTTTTAATCAAGATCTTTTGTATGAAGAATTTTTAGTTCATATTTGTTATCATAGATATATTGTTTAATGAATCATGACCACCCACCTGGTCAATTTATTATGGAGAAACCACTAATTTATAGAAGCTACATGGGATCATATGCAAATGAAGAGGAAGAGGTTTCCTGATGTGTTATTATTAGATTGATAAATTTCTAGGGAAAACAATTATGGTGGATATAATGTAACACCCAAAGATGTAATGATTTTTTAATTTTGGAAGAAATATAATTTCTTTTATAGCTTGTTTTACATGGAGAATCGAGTATTAATGAACTTTGATATGATATTATTATTATTATTATTATTATTATTATTATTTAAAAATTACTACTATAATTTATGCCTTAAACTAGGAATAATGGATATTAATAACCATATATTAAATGTTAAGTGTAATGTTTTTATAAAAAAAGTCATTTTTTATAAAAAAAATAAATATGTCATAGTAAAGACTTTCTATTTTAAAAAATACAACTTATTTCAAAAAAAAGTTTTTAATGAATCTTGGGAACAAATAGTTACTATAAGTTCTATATCTATTATTATTTATTTGAAAAAATACATTTTTTAACTCATCATGTTAAAAATATCTTAGAATTATTTTTTGGAAATTTTCTAAAATGATTTATTTTTCAATGAATAGAAAAAAATAATGGTTTTTATTGAAAATTTCCTATTTGTTTACAGAATTAATAAGGACTCGTTTTTTTTAAAAAAAATTATAAAAGAAATATTAGACAATTATATTACAATATATTCAATTTAACTCAATTGAATTAATTTCATATTAATTTTTCATATAAAAATTTAAAAACCTTTGAAAAGATTTTCTTTTAAAAAATTTTGTTTCATTATGTCAGCATGCAACATTTTAAATTAAAAATTTCCCCTTCATTGAATGGAATTTTTTAAAATTAATTCAATTTTTATAATAAAAATTAATAATAATATATAATAAAGTAAACATAATTTTTCGTCAAAATAAATATTTAAAAAATGAAAAATTAAATAATTTAGCTATGGATAAAAAGTTTTTATCAGGGGTTAAACAAAAAATATATATTGTAAAATTACCTAAAAACATTTCCAAAACCAAAATAATTATTAAATATCAACATTATTGCCTCTAAATTTCCATAGAGACCCATATTGGAGGCTGTTTTCATGTGTAAAACATGGGTACACTTTATTCTTATAAATAATTCCATTTGTCCTTTCTTTTGGGGTGTATATACTAAACCCTAAAAAGTTACATCATGAATATTATATTTTTAATTATTTTTAAATTTTCATTTGATATTATTATATATTGGTACTTATGATTCAAAAGAATAATATAGTGATGTGGGATTGGTTTTCTCAAACATCCTTCTTTGGGACATATGTTAGGCACAAAAATTATTTTATTAGAAGAATATACAACCCTTTTTACATAATATATCATGAGTCAACTTTATTTCATGAAATTTATTTATTATTTTATTTAATTCTTTAATGGGTAATATGATTCAAAATATACCCAGGTGGTAATGGTTTTAGGTTACAACCTCATTTTTTATCATGATTATTTATAATTATTTTTACGAAAATGAAAAATTATGATAAATATCTTAATAGATTAATTAATTTTAATATTCAGTAGTTATTTTCAGAAATAATATTATTTTGTTTATTTTTTGCGTATTTATACACTCATTTTATCAAAGCAATATTTTAAGGAAAATTGAATATATTTATCTATTCATTCATAAATTCATCTTCTTCCATGTGAATGTTTTTAAGAAATCTAAATAACTTTTTCCTATATTTAAATGTAAATTTAAATTTGTGTTATCACTTAGATACACTTTTTAAAAAATGGTATTAATTTAATCTTCTTATTATTTTATAGATAAGTTACTTATTGAAATTCATCCAAAGTGTCGAAGGAATTTTTTCGTTTAACATGTACGACATGAAAAGAATTTAATTTCATTATGACTATTATTTTAATTGAATATTGACTTATAAAATCTCATTTTCTATTTCAAAAAATGTTTTTGAAAAATATTTTATAAATTTTTAGATTTCAGAACTGGTGAATATCTAATAAGGTTTATTTTCCTCAATAAATGTTCCATTTAATTTTTATTTCAATATAGTTTTTCATCTAAGAAGACTTCCAATGATGTTATTTAATAATTACTTGGGATATGATCCAATGATACCACCATAATACGTACGTTATAAGGAAATTTTTTGGATGAAATGATTTAAATGAAACTCATTTCAATTCCCTGGGTAATTCTATGATAAAATAATACTTGAAAGAACATTAATTTAAATATTTATAATATTATGATTAATTTATAATCATAATCTAAACATAAATATTATTTTTATTATCTAAAATGTGGTTTTTATATCTCTATTTAGTTAAATTTTTAATGATTGACATCTCAGGAAAAAAAAGGCTATATTGGCGAGTCAACCCATTCCACTATGAAATTCAAATGAGTGAACCATGACAACTATGATTGTTTGGGACTGAATTATATCCCTAATAATAGTCTTGGGATTTAACCATGACTATTATGATTGTTTGCGGTGTTAATACAATCAACTATTATGGTCCTAGTAATGATCCCTGACTACTAAAGAAATTTTTTATATGCTTATGTGTATGTAATAATTCAATGGATTATTCAAACGTTACACTTAAATAGATTATCTTCGTTGATTCCTTTTTATCGATATCTTAGGAAGGAACATGATTTATTCCAAAAAATCATATTTATGATCTATTATATTTATGGTAATGTTTTCAACTATTATTTTTAGGTTCTAAAAAAACATATTCTCATGTAATGGGGATATCTCTAATGTTTACCCATAGTGAGCATTTGAGATCAACCTCTCATATGTTTCCTTCCCCATATTATAATTAAAGGTAATAAGAGTAGTATTTATATGATGGGAAATATATTTGAAGTTATATATGATATTTTTTTGAATATATATGATTAAATAAGAGGATTCTATCTCTGGTATTCAAAGATACTAAATCATTATGGCCCCCATGCCTGTTTTTGTATTATAAGATGTATGATCATATATTATTATATAATATCTATGTATGTAAATCCTTTTTTTTTGTAGTCCAAATTACCATCACACTCCATTCTCTATCTTAGGTCAGGACAAAATTACACTATGCCCCATCCACTAAATAATAGGTCCATAAGGCTATCAAACTCTATACATTGTCCCTAGTACATACATAAGGCTATCATACCTCGTACTCTATTTATCATTCAACCAAAAGTCCCTATTAACATTTCATTATCTCTATAACAAATTTTATTCATTGAATCCATAATGAAAAATTATATTATCCCCGTCTAGATATAACTAAGGCTCGCTGATCTATATATCAGCTTGATAATTGATTCAACCTTCCATAAGAAAAGAATTCCCAAACAACAAGGAATAATACAAAACACACAATCATAGAACACAATATATAGTCCTCATGAGACACAACGACACAATCTACAAAAAATCAAAATCATACCATTACAAATAATGGTATTCATAGATATACATGAACCCATATTCATATTATTACATACAATTTCATACCTAGGTCCTATATGATGAGGACATCCAACCCTATGTACATTGATGAAAATTTCCAAGAACCATCAATAAATAATGAATATGTTCCATAAATCCATACAAAATAACCAATTCAATAAAATGGTATTCTATAATATAGATTAATTAAGGGAAATATATCATCAGTGTAGTGGTATATCATCTCACCCATCGAGATCCATCACCAACATTAGATATAGAACAATCCGATAAAATTGTTTAGGTTCAATCAATCTAGACACCTAAGAATAAATAAATTAAGAATTATATATTATATCAGAATGGAATTTATATATCTAAACATGATAGATCAGATATATTATTCTATCCAAGAAGAAGATAGAATGTCTAAAAACGTGAAGAAGAGTGGAAGAATGGAATCTTACATTGAATTCTCAGACACCAATTCCTGAAGAGACAAAATAATTGGGTTTTATTTTGTGATGAATCATTTATCTTATTCATAGGATTCTCTAAGATAAAGATCCCAATATTTTGGTTTAAGAATAAAGGGTTTCAGAGAGGTTCGAAGTTAAAATAAAAAAATATTGAATAATTATTATACTGTTCTTGACATTGTCACAAAATAAAATAAACAATGAACTAACTACATATTCCTCACTACCTATTTCTGGATGCCACAATATTTTTATGCATGGTTTTTTAAATTTTATTCCATCAATGGTGTTTCATCTATTCAAAATTAAATAGTTTCCTAGAAAATGTCAAACAATTTTATCTAATCTTATGCCAAAAATGTGAGGCTCAATGCCTCTTCAGGGAAGCCTCATCATTTTTTAAAATAGTTCAGTAATATATATAAGAAATATGACCTATATACTACCACCCTTTAAAAATCATAATTATTTTCTAAGAAGAACCACATTTTTTTCAATAAGTACTGAAACCATTAACCCACATAAAATCTCCAAAAAAATCAAAAACCATCTAAATGTTACACATAACCATACACAAGAATATAATCCCCCAAAAACACTTATATATGTGTAATAATAAAAGTGAAATGCACCTAAAATTATGGGGAATTATTATATCCCCATTTTATGATTTCAAATCCTTGATTATTTCTCTAATGATCATTCTTAAACAGCATGGTTCGTTGAGCCTGAACATCCGATTCTGGCACCAAAATATCCTCTTTAATGCGATTTTGATGCCATAAAGCTCAAAAATTGGTGGGGGATTCCTTTAACCATATAAACATTCAATTAGAGTAAAAAATAATTATTATATTCTCATAAAATGATTTTTTTTACTAAATTTCCTCACCTTCAATCATAAGGATAAAATGATGCTCATATCACTGAATCTAAGCCACATAGAAAATAATATGCTTTCCATAATACCTTAGTGTAATAGTTTAATAGTATATAATTGTTTTAATATGTATTATGATATAAATTATTAATAAAAACCACAAATTCATATTTTAATTCATTCAAAAATATCAATGCAAAAATGTGGTGAAACTTCCATGAATACTTGATCACCCTCAATAAAAATCAAAAATTAATCTACTTCAATTTAAATATTATTATTTTTATAATCTGAGTGATAAAAAACAATTTCCAAATCATATGGATCAAATCAGAGGTCTCATTAAATATACACATCCTGATAATAGTTATCTCACCCGAGTCAAGATTACACAACATTGAACAACACAGATGACTATTAGTTCCTCAAACAATCCCATATGAATCAAATACTTTTAACTATTACTATACATTAAATCGATCAGGTCATTATGACCCACATGATCCATAAAAATATGCATCTTATTCCAAATTCATATCCTCAAAAATATAAATTTTCTACTCTGAATTCCAATTTATATATGGATGATACACCGAAACAAATCTTCTATTAATTCTCCATCGAATTCTAAAAGACCTTCCAAAATAATGAAGTGAAATTAAAATTCTTTTTAGATATTATATTTTTATTCTCTCCATGAAGATACACTATCTCTCAATAATTAATATTACCCAACTCATTTATAAAAAGAATCTCACTGATTGGAAACAATCATTCCACCTTTTTCATCCAATCGAAAACAACTCACATATCATTTCCACCTCTCGTGTACATGATAAAGGACTAAAACAAATTCAATCACACACTCATCAAACATAAACATTGGACATATAGGAGGCTGAATAAAACCACCTAGTTGTTGATAGTCAGATACAACCCAATCGCATTTAAGAGAATGGGTGAATAATATAACAATGTACCACTTCATACCCACCAACAATAGAAATCATATAATATAATGTCTCCTCTTTATCAGTAATGGGTAAAATACTTGACGAAACACTAGATATTCTATCATGAACAAAGATATCAATGTTCTCATCTTCTGATAATCCTAGATTTATGCCTTTCTCCACTAACAATTTTTATATAACTCATTACTCATAATTGAACCCTAATATTGAATTCACCCATTCTACGAAGGAATACCGGATAACTAGGATGAAAATGACACCAACACTTGATGTATAGGTGAAACTATATACTATTAATCCAATATGATTACTAGATTCTACACATAGTGAAAATGGTTTCAATCCATGTGACTTCCTCATATAATTATATTTATAGCATAGACTTACAAATAATCTTATACCATGTTTTAATCAATTATTAGGGTTATTCTAATGAAATGTAATTCTAGAAAAGAAAAATCCTTAAACTATGGTTCTATATTTTAAGTTTTACTTTGAGAGAATTATAACAATCGACACTTGATCTACTCATTCATCAGCAATCATCACAATCCTAACAAATAGACCACCCCAACACACACCAACTCCATCCAATGATCTAAACTGAGTAACAAGAATGGTCTCCAACAACTAACATGAAAATATAGAGGGTTGTCAATGTTTAAGAACTACTCACTCACAATGGCACACATATGATTTATCATTAACTGAGTATACCTCTGCTGATACCATCTTCTTTACCCATCATCTACCAATTATAAATATCCAAATATTTGAAAAAATATATTTTTGAATCATCATCACAATCTCTATGATTTTCCAAGCTAAAATACATGATAATATCTTTATAAAAAATCACAGTTTTCCCCCTCATCCTTATGAACATAAAACATGTTCCAAGAGAACCAAATATCACACCATCACATTCTTATATACCAATGATGAAGAAGATCTCCATAGACTCAAAAAATTCTATCTCAAAACAAATTTTAAGATCACACTAATTAATAGACACACTACATATCATAGTTAGTATTCCCGAAAATAATTCTAATTCCTCTCAAAACATTAAAAACGTGATAACTCCAATAACTGATACTAAACTAGTATATAAATGATGAATCTATCATCATTACTCAAATAATAATCTAATTCTCACACCTACATCCATAGATTAATAGTAAAAGGTATCATTTCATGAACACTCATATAAAATTGGTTCATTACCCAAACCAACACTCCAATAGGAAAATGAGTGAATGGGTTTTCATCTCAGTCATGGTTCACAATGGAATCTATATCCCAAATACTGTATCTAATCACTTTATAGGGTGTCACACAGTCATCACATGACACATAAAAATCAAACCACCCCTTTCAAGGGTCCACTTATAGCATATACTATAAGAAAATTTAGTTTGACCACTTATGATATTGTTTCCTATAAATTATTATATATATATATATATAACATTTAAACATAGGATAATAGAAATAAAAATAGCCCATTCAACCATAATCCATATCATGCACAATAAAAAGTGAAATTCTAGAGTTTTTATAATGCATCATATAAAAATATTTTTAAATGTTCTAAATGGCCTCTAAAAATACATATTTGATACATTGAGCCACATATCAAATTAAACATTTCATTTCAAACCAAATATACTAGCCAAAAAATTTCTAGTAACACATTAATTCCATTTTGATACATAAACGACCATTTTATTTGAGATTTAATGGGAAAAAATTTATTTTCAATTGAGATTTAATGAAAAAAATTATTTTCACCCAAATAGTAGACACAACTGAATTATAAACCATTTCAAAACCAAAATTATCTTTTCATTTAATTACTTTGATAAATGGAAAATATTTTCCCTAATTTGAATGAAATCTATTTAAATGAGATGTAGCTAAAATATTCATCATTAATTGGCAATTAAAATCACATTACAAACTAAAATATTTTGAAACAAATTGAATATTTTTTACGCTAAGTGAGTGTCCTCATTTGAAACCATAAAAAAAAGAAAAGAAAAAAGGAATGCTAAGGAAAAAAAACGCGTAATGCATACCTTATACTGAAGACACAAGTCTATGATGTTAATAGATACATTTTTTTCATAGTAAAACCTTCATATAACAATTTATATTACACTCAGGTTAAAATAAATAACTATTACTAATAATATATCAGGAATCAAAACACACGCCAATCATAGTTACTGTATATTTATTTGAACTATTATCCATCACAAAAAATAAAATGCATGAAATGTGTACTGATTTTCAACTCATGATAAATAAAAAAACCTAAATACCTAAAATCATAGAACTAAAACATTATATCCCATTGTGATATAATATAATAATAAAATCGAAAAAAAGAATAACAATCCCATCACCAGTAACTAGGATGTCTCTTACACTTGTGTAGGCCATACACACCTGTGACAAGCCTAACTAATCTCCATTCAACATATCTATTTTCTAAAAATCATGAATAATGAAAATAATAAAATAAACATCAATACCACTTTGTAACACCCCCACCAAAATCAATCTCTCCAAGATGGAGGTCCACATGTCCTCATGCGTGTCTCCCCATATAAAAGAGGATATCAACTAGTGGATATATTATGAAAAATGTTGTGGGTTTAATATACCACCAGTAAAAAATTCATTCACAATAATCACATTAAACAATAAATTAAAAACTTATAACAACTCAACTAGAACTAGAAGGAAATGTCTATTCTATAATAAATGGATTTCAGTTCATTCAACATAAACCAAAATACCATATTGTGGTTGGTCAAAAAAATAGGAAAACAAAATAAAATATTGGAAGGATTGAAAATATTGTTCATAGATTGTCTTGGAATGACCTAAAAAATCTTCTCATTCCTGTCACCTCAATGTAGGTATCATTCCCATATCTAGTTCCCTAACCGGGAAATCTCAATGCACATTATGATTTCCATAGGTGATGTGAGTATAATCCTAGTAGGATTCATAAAATGATTCATTAGGATAAATATCATATGTATATAAAGGTGTGTGTTATGAGGGATGGAAAATTCACAATAAATAAAGCAATAATATATTGGGTGACCATTCTCTTACCAAAATTTCAAAATACCCTATCATACCTTCTTCAGCTAAATTTCAAAAAAAAAAGTATCATATTTCATCAAATATCATATCATTAAAATAGTGTACCATGTGTCCCTACCAAGTCCCACAAATAATTGATCCTTTGGTCCGGCCTTAAGGCAGTCACACCGTTATCTCATCCTTAGGTCATCCCACATGTCCATCATACTACTAACATTATAGTTTTACGACACAATAATGTCACACCCAATACAATATCTTGGGTTTGGACATTAGGACATCATGCCCCACCTATTATTGGTAAATCCTGAAGAATTTCACTCCCTATAATCTATCATGGGTTATGAGACAATTCCATCAATCCTCTTATTCTCTCTCAAGGCAGGCCACAAGGAGATCCCACACCATACCACCTTCAGGTACCATAATTTTCATCAACACCACATCACACTAACACATCCTCTCCCTCTATGTCAAAAATAGACACAAGGATCCACCTATCAACTTGATGCTTGATACAAAAAACCACGAAATAATTACTCACACACAAAATGGTATAGTATAGAAGGAAAAATCACAACACCCAAAACATAGATCTCATGTCCCACACACTCAAACCATATGTAAAATCATAATATTATTAACCCTATGCGAAGGGTGTTTTGCAACCAACCATTAGTGTTACCATTTAATATTTTAAGAGAAGATTGGTCTTACAACAGACCATTTCATTTTCAATAATGTATTGATACTATTCAAAATTTGATTAATAAAAAATGGATTAATGTTATGGTGAAGTGGTTTTTGGTCATCATTATCCGTATAAAATAATTTTTGAGGGAAAAAATGTTATTTGGATTTTTATTTTATCGTTTTAGATTTCACCCTAATTTACTTTTTCCTTATAAATAAATATTTTACCTTGGTTATTAAAATTAATGAAAAAAATTAAGACATAGCCTTTTACCGAAATTTAATATTATCATTTCAAATTTTAAATTTTTTTTAACAAATTTTTTTTACATGTATGAAATACTATTTTTTAAATAAACATACATAACACATCTAAACAATTTTATTGGAAAAAGTGTGTTACTATTCCTAAAAATTTCTATCCCATATAATATAATCATAGTTATGAATTTTTAATAAGCTAAAATTAATTATTATTTAAGTATAAATGCCAAATATATTTAGAATATTGCTGAAACTAATTTTATCCATCAAATCACATAATCTGATAAAAATAATGAATCCAATTTTTATTGAAGTGTAATTTTCACATATATATAAAAATGGGGGACATAAAATATATAAGAATAAAAAATGATTCAAAATGAATAATGTTATATCATAAATAAATATTAAATTATTTAATTTTTTTTCATTCTCTTGGATTCATTTACAAAATGAAAAAATTTCAAAAACAAAAAATCTTGTATAAAAACTATTTTTCAACAGAGAAACATTTTATTATGAAAATAAAAGATTTTTAATATGAAAATATTTATGTGAAGAATTCAATAATGAATATTATTTTATCAAATTTATATTTGTATAATATTTAAATTTAACATTCAATAGTAATTTCATAATATATAGAAAATTAAGTCTGTTTCAAAAAATTATTTATAAATATTAACTCTTATTATTTATTTGTTATAAAAAAGGTAATAAATATTAATTATAAACCACCACAATGCTTTATATAAATTTATTAACAAATTTGTTTTAATATTTTGTGGATCCTTTACATTGGGTGTAGCATTTAATCCATGTTATCGAACATAACAACCAATTTATATGCTATTGAAATTTGGATAGTTAAAATTGCACATAGAAAGGTATGAATTTAAAAACTCAAAATAAATTTTCTATTCTAGTTTCTAGTGGATATTATTGACCATTATCAATGGAATCATATAAAACATTCAACACATAGAGATAGGTCTCTAATATTTAATTCATTCCATATGAATATATCAACACCATGATAATTGATAACATTAGTGGGGTATATGAGGGTATCTCATCTATTATATCATCTTGTGTTTGGTTATTTGAATCACAAATTTATGATGAATTCATATAAAAAATGTAAAAACTATAATAATTCAATTGAAAATCTCGTTTATTTAAAATCACCGTCATGATGATATATTGAGGGTTTTATCCTGATAAAAATTTGATGATAATAAGATAATTTATGTCGATGATTTCCCATGAGGTCACAAATGCTCAGGTGACCTTCCCAACAATTTATACATGAATTTGAATATTCCTTATGAATTTCAGGAATATAATACATTCCCACTAAAATTCAATATTTTAAATAATTTTTCATTTGAGTAAGTAGGTCATTGTTTAATGAAGGAGTTTAGGTTAAATTATTTCGGATAGTAAGGGATACAAAAATTATGCAATATTAGGAAGTAATTGTGTAAGGAATTCTATATAAAACATATATTTTTATGATCATTTGAACATAATTTTTCTCAATTTTTATGTGTTTGTGAGATATTAACATCATAACTGAATTCTCGTGTAATATCTATATAGTTTTGGGGTGTTTTGGAGATTATAATGGGTGAAAAACTAGAACATGGTTTGGTAACCCCATCTAGGTTTTCCTAGGATGTAGTGGATCTTATTGGCATGGGGAAGTAGATGGTGCATGGTTAGTGCATAGATTACCACATCGTGTAGGAGCTCTATATAGGTAGTGAGCCTTTCATGGTTGGTGCATGATTAGAGATCATCATATGACATTACCCACGATACATTGTAACTCTAAACAAAGGAAAAAATATATCTTTACCCAACCATTTAGTCAAACACTTCAAATGAATTTAATTGGTTGTGAAACATTCATGGTTGGGCCACATTTTTTCTAAACAATGAAAATAACCATAACATAATATTAATTAATCATAAATTAGGGATTCTAACAAAAATACTCTATAAAAACATATATAATTTCTAATACACCTAGGAAACTCAACCCCAATGACTTCTGTGGATATTCATGGTGATTCCTGTCCCTCTAAACTCTAATTTCAATAGATCAAGTGTCTTTAGATAAAGATATCTAAATTCCTGAAGAAATGATTCCTCCATTATTCTTGTTTATTAATTGATATCATATCATTTTGTTCAATGTAATATTATATGAGGGTTATCAAGGAAATCTAAATGAACTATATTTTTTATCCTATAAATAATGCATTATTTATCGAGTGATTGGTATCCAGATCTAGAAGATTTCAAGCCTTTTCCCCAATAGATCTAGATTAACAATTAGTAGAGAATCTACATGGGTTAGTTGAAATATCTCAAAAAACATGTTTTATTTCCCTTATTTTATCTTCATTATATAATATTTTTTATGTGTAAAATAATTTTGAAATGTCATTTTATAAATTTTTTGTGGAAAATATCTAGTCTTGTATGAAAAACGGTTTTAAAAACAAAAAATATTTGAAATTATTCTTCATTGAAAACAAACGTTCAAAAATTATAAAGGATGAATTTAAAACCATGAAAAAAACCTTTTCAAAAATAAATTCTTTTTAAAATCTTTTTCCATGAAAAAAATTGGATTTTTTTAGAAAACATGGTTTTGGAAGAAAACATATTTATGACCAAAGAGAGAAACAATATCTAGCTTTCTGGAAAACACTTTATTATTTATCATATTTATCAAAGAGTATAAATATGGTCCCATTGCATGGATAGATCAATAATTTCCATGTGATACAAAAATTATTGAGTTCTTTTGATATATAGAACATATGATTTTAACAATGGAATCATAATCATAAACAATCCCAATAAATGATGATATTCTTGCTATAAACTGTTACCACATTGGTAAATAAGAATTATGATCACCAGGAAATAATAAAATTAAATTAATATGAAAATATATTTAATATAAGGAAATTAAAGAAACAAAATGTGAAACATTATTATATTAAATGAGTAAAATAATATAGGTCCACAACATAACATGTGTTTTAGAGAATACAAATTGAGATAAGATTTCCTTACACATTTGGTATCTTCTAAATCATAAAAATCATTAAAGAGAAAAATTAAAATGGATATATAACAAACCATAAAATTATAAAAAAATTTACATAATAAATCCATGGTAAATAGATATACTATGAAAAATAAATGAGAGTTTAATGTGGAATAATTCTTGTGGAAATAAAATTCAGACTAGAAATCATATTACTAAATGAGTAACTTTTTAATTCTGACCCCATAAAATAATTAAAACTATTTAAACTATTAATATCTTGATATAAATATAATTCCTGATATAAAATTATTTTATATAATATATATACAACATAAAATAAATGGATAGTTAATATGGCATATATCTCATGAATATATGAAAGTGGGATGAAATTATCATACATTATGTCTTGACTCTCATCTTACTCTATCAATCCTCATGTATAATAAATATATGTTTATTATAAATTTTTTAAATAAAAATAATTAAAATACATCATACCATATATTATTTTCTTTTGACCTTTTTTACCTGTTTATTAATAATTCCTTTCTAAAGATAAATTCTAGGAAATAACTGCTTTGTTTTTCGCATGGGTTTTTTTTGTTCTTAGTCCATAAACTTATATCATTGTCTCGATAATTTAATAATTTTATCTAAATATAATATATATTTATTATATTTGTATTTATAATAATCTATAAATTCAGAAATAAAAAAGAAAAATGCAATTCTCATTGATATGATAGGTCATACGTACACATGAATGTCGTTTCCATTTTCTTTTTGTATTAAAAGAAATAAAGTATAATATATATATATATATATATATATATTATTCTGGTTGAATTATTATTTGATTTATAACATGTGTATTTATTAAACCCACCATTAATACATTCCATGTAATGAGTGAACTAATCACATCTCTTTTAGGAGGTGGTAGTCCACATGTCCACCAACAAAGTTATCGTAATCCCAAAATGGAATGAATGACAGAATGTGTTATTTAGTTACTCCAAAAGAATAAATAAATCATATTTTTCATATTTTTCATATTAAAAAGTATGGTTATCATTATTACAAACACTTTAGGGTTGTAATGGAAGGATGAATGATATCAGTTCACATGGAGGTAGTCTGTCGTACACACAAACGATGATTCTCTATCCCATTGGATGGAACTTTGTTTGATTGTAGGTCATACACATAACATAATAACATATAAGTATATTTATGATACATATTTCATTATATAAGAATGTAATAATCAAAATTTAAGTTGTGTATAATAAACAAAGACAAAAGTATTTGTTGAAGGGTGTTCCTTCTTCTTTGTGAAAGCCCTTTTGGATTTCACCAAACATCTTCCTCTTCTGTATTTCTGACCAAAGTGCATTGTATGTGTGAATAAGTTAGGGGGTCCCCTTTTTATAGTGGTGGATTAGTGGCATTCTTGTAAATATAAAAAAGGAAAAGACTATTGAGAGGTCTCTTTTACATCATGTTCCTCCAATAATAGTCAATTTTTTATAAAAGGGATTATATGGTAGAAATATGGCCATAAAATGTATTTTTTATGAGTTCAGTTCCATTTTTACACAATAAGTTTGATTTTTAACCATTATGAAAAAATTTATCCATAATCAATGTAATTAATTTTAATTACATTAACTTTTATTTTTTTGTACAAAAATAAGTTGACCATATTATAAACTATAATTTATAATGGATTAAAAATTTGGAATCAATTTTTCCAATTTCTAATCACGTAAGTAGAAAAGTATTTTTTAAAAATAATTCCACCGGTTGGATGAGAGGATTGGTTTTTTAAATTAACAAGTTCAAATGATTGAAATATTTTTTTATCCAATTTTAATGTGAAATAGGTTACAACTACATAAATTTGATTCATATATGTTAAAATGAACTAATTTTAATTAAAATAATTGAAATATAATAAAACTGTTAAAATAAATTAGATGACAAGATAGTTTTCAATTTAAATTCATTATTTTTTACTATTCATCCCAAAATGAATTGTTTCATAAAAATCATAGAAATCTGCCATAAGATAAATTTAAAATTATGAATTAAAAAATTGGGTTTATTTTCATAAACTAAATTGATAATTGTGTCTAAATTTAATTTTATCTCCGTTCACAGAATGACAAAAAAATGTTCTTTTGAGAAAATTGGACTTTTCAAAACATACAAACTTAAATTTTATATTTCATTATCAATATGTCTTATTTAAGAGAATCCATTATTAAAACATATAAAAATTAGTTATTAATATTAATATTACTATGTTTAATTACTATTTTATAAAAATCTCATTTAAATAAATATAATAATAAAATTTTGTTTCATAAAAACTCGGTGTTGTGTGTGATGCAAGATAAGTCGGTGTTGTGTTTAGCATAATATTAACATGGTGTATCATTTAAAAAGCTATTTAAATATAGTAGAGTGAAAAAAAATTAATTTCATTTATTCTGAAATAATGTACATAAAAACATGGGGTGTTATGTTCTACCCCACTAAAAATGAATTTCTCCCTTAAAATATGTTATTATAAAACAAACAAATGCGGATACATCAGCTAAATATTATCCTCAACTTCCTACATATATTTCTATAGCTAATGGTTTCTCCATATCAAATTGAATAGGTGAGTGGCCTGGAATCAATTGACATTATCTGTATAATCTATAATTTGAACTAGTTGTTCTAACAATAAAACCATACTCTATTTATGTGACCTTTGAGTTCCATACATGTGAAGGGGATGGTTTTTAAATCTTCAGAAGTTATACATGGAAAACATCATTGACTAGATATAGATTTGGTGGATGTTCCAAATTATTGACTTTTGTCCTAATAATATAAAAAGTCTCAAAGCGACTGATACACCTTGGGAGTTGTTTCCATTTTTTCTCAAATATCATATCCTTCTTCCATGGATAAATTAATAGATGCACCTTTTAACCTACATGAAATTATAGATCATGGTTGTGGTTATAAACATAAATTTTATACCAATATTGAGCTGGATTGAAATAATTTTGAATGGATCTAATATTCTCTTCCATTTCATTGATGATCTTAGGTCGAACAATATTTCTTTCGCCATATTCATTCCATAATGATGGAGATCAATATTTTATTATATGTAGATATTCATAAGAATCCATATGAATACTTTAGTGAAATATTTTGATATAATAATACTCAAACAGAGGGATGTGTTGATTCCAATCACCTTTTAAATACCAAGAACATGATCCCAAGTTATGCCCTACAGTTTGATGTGTTATTTTAGACCGATCATCCATATAATGATGATAAGTAGTGATGATACTCAATTATGTATCATGTTCTTACTAAAAAATCACTATAACATTGATGTAAAGACCATATCCCTATCAGATGAAATTGATGTTAGTACTCAATGCAATCTGACCAATGAATGTACATCCTAAAATCTGATATAGAGAGAAGTCTTATTTTATTGTGTTCAAGTGTTATAAATTTATAAGGTTTTTGAATACCAACCATATAGCATTAAACCATTTTGAGGTTTTGGTGTTCCCACTGGAAAAATACAACCTTATTTTCTCCCATTTACATTCTAGTATGGGTAATGGAAATAACATACCCTTATACTTTTTCCTATATTCCTCAACATGGTGGAATTGAAAGCATAAATATAAAAAATATATGATATCCTGCTTCATTCCATCCCAAAAAAGGTATTCATTTAGGTATCAATAAATCTTCAATCTTCAAAGATGTATTGAGAATGCTGGAATATGATATCCCTCTAAATGATCCTTCATAAAATCTAGTATATATGGAACATATACCTAGTTCTTGAAATGTATCATTTCAACATGATCATGGTTAAACTCATGAACATTTATAACCATAATTTGTAGCTCAACATATTCATACTGAACCTATTTAATCAACATTTATATAGATAACATAACATTAAATTGATTAAGGTAATATTTTTCCATTCATAATTTCCATATCCATCCCTTGAAAATCCAAAAATCTACTATATACATTAATACTGGCTTTATAAGTACCATGTGTCCATGTCACATTCATCCACATCCAATTATCCTTACGTGTCAACCCTCCAAATCTCCATGACCCTCATATGCTCTAGTTCTCTTCCAAATTCTTTGTCCCGCTCCTGCTCCCACTCCCACTCCCACTCTCTCTAGGGTATCAACTCATCATGAGCTACGATCTCCGAAAACCCGCACAATATTCAAGATCCGTCTCCTGGTTACGCTATACTTTTTCCTACTCCTTCTCTGACTTCCTCTTTATCCCAGTTTCACCTCACCTCTCCACCATCTTCCTTCTCCCTTGTGGGATTAGTTTTCACCTCTTTTTTTCCTAGGGTTTCTGCAAGTCCTCAATGCCAGTGTGCTCCTCCTTCAAACTCTGTCTCCCAGTTACACTACACTCTGTCCTCCTCTTCCGATAGAGAATATGGACTTGTTTCATCTCACCTCTCTGTTGTATTCATTCTTCCGTGCATGATTTAGTTTTACCTCTTCATGACCTAGGGTTTCGGAAAATCCCTAATTCTAGAGACCTCGTCCTTTGGCCTCCCAATCAAGGGTTTCCTCAGCATCTCAATCTTCTCTCTCGAGTCAAGGTTCTGCATTTAGTTTCCCCAGCCTTGGGTTTCATCTCCTTTAGGCGTACCTTTGAGAACTCCATTATCGTGGATAACCCTTAACTCCTTCAACATCTACATTCGGTTTAACAATCATATCCTACTTATCTATGGAGATATAAACCCGATGATAATGTTGGAATCAGTTTTGGTTAACAACACCTCCATTCTCAGAAAAGGTAACATCCGTGATTCAGAAAAATGTTTGTGCATGCAATCAAATCATTCGGACAACTTCATCTTACTCTATCATAAGGATTCACAATTATCATACCCAGTTGGTTCCCAGATCTCATTTTCATTCAAAAGAGAGCAGTTTTTTAGTTTATTTTAATATACACGGTTGGCCTTCCCTGTATTCTCTTTCTTTTTTGTTTTATTAGTAAATGCATATGCCCACTTACTGAGATTTTTCCTTTGTCTGATTTTTGATGTTTGGATTATGTTGACATAAATCTTCTTACATTTCTTAAACATAAATGTTTCCATATTGATTACGTGACACTACATCCATATTACTCATCCTGATAAAACAACAGCTTTATCTTCTTG
Organism: Viscum album; assembly: GCA_963277665.1. Lineage (NCBI taxonomy): Eukaryota > Viridiplantae > Streptophyta > Magnoliopsida > Santalales > Viscaceae > Viscum > Viscum album. Next base: position 2,036,883,843 of record OY728164.1, read on the forward strand.
AAATTTTTTATGTTTATTCATGAAGCATTTAACATCCAAATGTAACACATACTAAACCTAAATTTAAAGTCATAAACAGGAATTCAGGGACTCATTCCACTTTAGTGATGCACAGTTTTGATCCTACACACAAGGTGACATGATGGACTAACAATATATTTTGGTGGAAGATAGTATTAGTGACATATTATGGTGTAGTTTATCATTATATTTAATTTCAGTTATTAGTTATATTTTGTTATAATAAATATGGCATGACATGTATTAGACCAGCGTATCATTTTTATATTATTGGATATAGAAATTTCAATGAGCAGTGAATGGGATCATGTATTTTAATTTAGAAGTGGATAATCGTTTAATAGCACTGGAACATGTTTTTTATATGAGCAGTGGAACATGAATTTTTTTGGGTAGTATATCGACAATTTTGTAGTGGATCATGGGATTAATTTGAGTAGTGGATCATTTTTTATGGTAGTGGATAATGTATTTTAGATTAAGGGATCATGTATTATAGAGTTTGGACATGCTTATATCTTCATACATCATGCGATCCCAACATCGGGGCATGAGGATGTCAATTTTTCCTTCAGGGGCGACCATTGATGATTTGCAGGTGTTGTTTCAATTGTAACATCTACGTGAAATTCCCATGTTTAGGTATTTTCCATCCAAATATCTCTTTTTTGGTATAAAATGATTGATTATATGCTTTTAAGTTTTAAGTCTAGGATTACATATTGCTGGGAACCAATGGGCAATCCATTTTACTAACCCAGCATTAGTAGATGGAAACAATTAGGTGAGGGTTTGGGTAACTGGTGTGTAATGCCCTTAAAATTTCCTTTATTATTGGTATGTCAATTTATATTCAATGACATATTAAAATTATGTATTTCATGGAAACATTTTCAATGTTCTTTGTATAGATATCCGACTCACTTTCCATTTTTCAAGGATGTTATGCAGCTGATGGATATACATGGGATTTTTTTTATATAATTTTGATTCTTCATAGATGTTGTATCATAGAGGTACTGAGTTATTTACATTGTCATTTTTCCCCTTAACTATACAACTACATGCTCTACATCAGTTTCTAGATCTAGAATTTGAATTAGGTACAAAAATATTGACTACCTCATTGAAGTCTCATATTCATGGAATCTATACTCATGGCATCTAGATATTATCACTTGTAATGAATTTTGAATTATATTTGAATCTTGTAAATTGATGCATTTTTATATGATTGTAGAGATGACACACATTCCATTACAGTAAGATCTACGGTAAAATATGCTATTTTAAAATCCGCTATTTTTTAATTGATATTTTAAATAGTACCTTCTTAATTGTGAAAATTATTATTATTGAATAATTTATTGTTTGATTACAGAGATAACACACAAACATTAAAACAATAAATAAATCTTTATGAATAGTAGGTTGTAATGAGTATTATTCCTATTGAGAGGTTTGTATATTTTTTTAATTTTATATCATTTTCTTTTCTACATTATATATAATCTGTTTAAATGATCACCCACATTATAGGTTTATCTTACAGAACTAATGAAATTCCACACCACTATCTTTTTCTAAGGTTGTTTTCATACAATACATCTTTATATTAATTTTATCCAAAAACTATTCTTCAATGTTATTATTTTAGTTTCAATTGTAGACATCAAAAAGTGCACATTCTTTTACTTTTATCCTAATTTATTTTGTGATTACATGTATTTTATCTTAGATGTTCCATAATATTTTTCAAGATGGATATTACCTTTTTAACAAATCACCTTCAATATGAGTTTTCAAGATGGATGTTCACATAATTGAGGTATGGTGTTTTTTAAAAAATTTGTAATCATTATTCTATTCCACTTATATCCATTCATTCTTTGTTATTAAACACCAAGAAATGTTTCGGGAATCTGTATCAACTTATTTGTTTTCATCCTCATTTTAATAAATAAAATTCTAAAGGTTTTTATTATGTACAAGATATTACTATGTTTGAGTAAGTATGCCCACACGTTCATCTCAGAATCGGTCCATATGTTTGGGTTGTGTGGAATTACGGGTAATTCGGATGGTTTTTAATATGATGTGTTTTTATTCAATAAATTTGACTATTTTTTAAATCATGTTTACATACTAAAATTGGGTGACCTCTTCATACATGTCACCCAACTATGGTTCCATATCACCCAAAAATTTAATTCCTCGATCCAAATACACACAAACCATGACTCTCAGTATCCCTCCAATATGCTACATACTCAGGTCTGGCATCAAATCTCTCAAAATTAATTAAAGTTTTCCAACAGATATTATTTTTGGAATATGTAATACATCTCTATGACAAAAATTACAATTTAGCCTGCTAATCTCATTTTTTATGTACATTATACGTTGACATCATCTGGCCTTTATAAGATCATATAGATGTTTCACAATTTTGAACATTTATATACCTATATAATTCTTGAAAACTAGCCACCCATATTAATTGTATTTATAGATTACTGAAAAAATAAACATAATGTTGTATCAGATATCACTGTTTCACACTTGATCATGAATATGATGATTCTTTCTTATGATTTCATTTTGAATCAAAATATTTCCCATTGATCATCTGTTTGATTGTACATGTAGTCACTGCTTCATAGAATTTTTACTATATTTATTTAAATACAGTCCCATTAACATCATAATTAATGATGGATTACATGACTATCATTGTGTTTCATTTTTTAGACATTACATTTTTTCATGTACTGAAGTACATTTTCTTTATAACTACTTCCTTCTTTGTTGAACAACCTTCTACAAATCATACTTCTTAGAGCATCCCCACATTCCTTAACATCCCACTTTAGCATCCAATAGACATTTTCCATCATGTAGGCAGATTTAAAATGGTTGTTTTAGTTAAAACTATTTTACATCTATACATGTACTAATTTTTTGCAAACATGGTGCATAAAAACAAACACCACCTTATGTTTACAAACACACTACATGAAAACAAACACAATCTCATGTAATACTTAACCAGTTTTCAAGCAGTTTTATTATTTCGATATATGATCTATGTAGGAATCAATGGTGTGAACATAAGGTGTTTTTTACTTGATTTCTCATGTCCACATTGAGAACATTTATCATTAAGGCATTCATGTCACAACATGGTTGTTGGCAAAGAGTAGGTGATGGACGTCCTCAGAATTTTTAAGAAATAAGGAGAAGACATATGTAATTAGTATGGACGATACAGATGGCCTACGTTTTAATTTTCATTTTTCTTACTCAAGCAGGTAAAATTGAATGTGATCCTCTAATTTTCATTTATATATGTAGACATTACAAAATTGTCACAGAAATAGAAATTTTTTTATTGGAGTTGTAAATGAAGAGGTTCTAGGTATCATTGCTTTCTTGAAGGAGTGTTTCACTAATTCAATTATATAGGGACCCTGGAATATTTACATACATTGTTGAGTCCATATTGAAAAATTAAAGTTTTTTCTTCTACATCATGTAAGCCTATATATAAGAATATACAAACTCATCAGGTACTTACTAATCTCTCGATGAGATACGGTTCCAGGACAAAAACAATGAGGATTATTCACACCACCAACTTCCAGAGAAGGCTTCCTAATGGCCATTGTTGAAAGCTACATACTAGGAGCCTTCCAAAAAATGGATTTGAAAGCTATTTTCTTTTTACATACCATTTTCTGATTGATTATATAGAAATATTTTCTTTGATCCAAATGAAAATCGATGAAAAATGTGTGCACATCTATTTTCCTTTTGAGTTAATATAATTGATTCTTCTTATTAATATTTCAAATCATTAGTTTATCCTTTTGATTTATGAATAATATATTATTTTACATAAATAAATTTCAGTACTTATAAGTATCTATGATTAATATTTCTCCTAAGAAAATAACATTGGAAAAATGTAATAAAAACCATGAGATGTGGAAATGGTGTCTCGCGTTAATGGTTCTGGAAGAATTTTTTATTCAGTTCTAAATTTATAATATATTTTAAAAACTCTAGAATTTTTTTACGTCATTAATTTTTTTTGATGTTTTCAATCATGGGTTATAGTCTTCAATCGGGAAAGGAAATCTGATTGCCCTTCTGTAACCCGAAATGTTCTCCTCTAACCCAGAATGTTCTCTACTCAGGAATATTTGTTCTGCTTCCTTAATGTTCATGAATGAGTTCTTTAGATGATATATTGTCAATAATAATGTATTATGGTCTCATATAGAACCATTAAAATATTACTTTGATGGGAGACTCAAAAAAAATCCTTCCTTTCCAGGTTAGTAATTGAAACAAAGAAACAAGCTTTAGAGGTTTTTATGTTTTCTTTATTTGGAGTATGAATCTAGGGAAAATCGTAGGATGCACACACATATTTTAGGTGGGTAGTGTTTGGAAATGTTATATGTTTTCCAACAACACTATTCAGCCTATAATTGGTACGCCCATCTGTGCATTATCTTCTTTCTCTACATTTCTTTTCATTTAGATGAATACTCTATTGTAGTAGATGATGTCTCAGTCACCTAGATATCTGTAAACTATTCATTTCATGATAAACCCACGGCCTACTACTAAAATATTTAACACCAACAGATATTTAATTCCACACATTGTTAATATTATTTTGATTAATTGTCATTTTTGATTGTTGAAGTTAACTTAATTATAATAGAACATGCTTTCTATTTTTGGTTTGTCTTTTCAATTTAAATTATCAATCTATTTTTCATAAACAGTTGCAGTTTTAAATTTTTTTTGTAATAATCATGTTCTTATATATAGATAGAAGAATATGTGTTCTATTGTAGTCTTTTTAGTTCAAGTACCAAAAATTTATTTTATTTTGATTAATTTGTTTCCAAATAAAATTTAAATTGTAACTAATGAATAGTAGTTCATGTCTGTAAATATGTTAATTACTTGAAAAACTTATGGTCATGTGTACATGGATCTGACTAAATCCAATATAAAAATTCCAGACAATCACTTTTCTGTTTCACTAAATTAGTGGAAATAATATGATACTCATCTACAATTTTCAACAATTGTAATCTGTTAATTACAAATCAACACATATTGGAAAGATTTGGGGACTCTGGTTTTAGTTTGTAGCAAGAAAAACTGGGAACAGACCTCTCTCTAGAAATCCTACGGATCCATGTCAATCTTCTGGTTGGCTCCAATTCCCTATATTTTAGGATTCTGTATCAGAGGTAAGTTATCCATCTTCTTAAAACCTGGGCATCTCTACTTCTTTTATTGGGTATATCGTGTCTTCCAGGTACATGTCTATTCATAAGAACCATCCATGATGTGTTTTGATTCTGTTAAACAGAGGTTTTTAGTAGTTTAAACTATTTTCCTCATTCCTTGTCTTATGAATCACTGACTGATTTTAGTTGGGGTAATTAAGTCTAGAATTACTTTCCATTATCGAGTGATATTAAGGATAATTGTTTGGAATCCTCAAAACAACAAATTTTACTGTTCTTAACAGTCCCAATATTGATTTTCCTTTATTCTTGGGTCTATTTTCATATACATGTGGTAGTTTTTCTGAGTATAATTAATTTTTCAATTTCAGGTACCTATTTCCTAGTAATTTGGAAGACATATTGATGAATGTGAGCAGAAATGAGTTTTCATTTTTAGGTATTAGTGAATCATTTTTTTTGTTTTTTTTGTTATCTTATTCTTTATTATAATTTCATCATGTTTTACTTTATTATTTACATCTACCAATAGGATGTCACACATTTTTGTATATCATATCTATTGCATCCATTTTATATACCAGTTATATAGAATTGTTTTCTCTTTCCACTTATTTTTTGGGTCTTCTTTAAATAACCCTTTGCATTAGCTTGATCTTTATGATGGATTTTTCTTATGATTCTGGTTATTGTTGTTATCACCAATAATTATTTTGTTTCTATTTGTATTTCTTGTGTTCGAATAATGATGGAATATTATGTGAATCCCTAGAGTCTTCATGTTTTCTATCCTTTAAATTTTCAATCAATAACATTTGATGATATAATATTTACACACATAATATTATTCATCCTATTTCAACTAGGGATCTTAACTTATTTGATGTATTTCTTATGGGATACCTTTCTGTCACGACCCGTCCTCGGGGCCCGTGCTGTGACTACCCCAAGCCCGCCTTCCAACGTCCAGGGGCTGGCAAATAGCACCAAGGCATAAATCCCGGTAAAAGGGAAGGCATTGCCTTTGTAAAGTAAACAAGACCCATAGAGTAAGCAAGCCGATGAAGTAAAAACTAAGTAAAAACTGGTACAACAGTAAGTGCGGCAAAGTAAAGGGGGCTGAAAATACAAGCCCAACTGTAAAGTACAACTGAAATGAGAAAAACAGAAACTGAAAAGTAAAGCCGCAACGTCGAGCTGTCCACTAGAAGTCCCACCTGAAGGGTGGGTACAGATAGACTCCACTTCTCCTCGGGTCCAGCCGACCGCTCCGAGTACGTCCCACCCAGTGGTCCACCTCCAGGTACCATCCTACTCCGCAAGCCTCCTCGACGATCAGTGTTGTATGTCGCCTGCAACCAACACAACGTAGTGCGTGCATAGCCTGTGTAGGGGTGAGTATAAGCTACTCAATAGGGACCCTGAGACCCCTGAAGGTCTCCCAGAATCCACAAAGGATAAACCACAAAGGAAAGATACAATCACGATGTAACATCCGACACGGCTTAGTTATATGCCCATACATATACCTAAGTCATCAATTCTCACTCGGCTCCAACATCCGAGCTCAAGTTCAGCCCAGTCCACACAGGAAAGCAAAACGTAAATCCACACAGGATAGCACAACACAATCCACAAAGGAAAGAAAAACAAGGTTTCATCTCACACAGGTATACATCATCGAAAAGGTGAAAGAGATGAACAGATATAGATACTAAATCATCTAAGCTGGGCCCCACATAGTATACAAGACCAGCTATCTTCATTGGTTCATCTATGCTGGGACCCACATAGGATACAAGACCAGCACTGAATCATCTAAGCTGGGACCCACATAGGATACAAGACCAGCAGTCTTCGTTGATTCATCTATGCTGGGAACCACATAGGATACAAGACCATCACTGAATCATCTAAGCTGGGACCCACATAGGATACAAGACCAGCAGTCTTTGTTGATTCATCTATGCTGGGACCCACATAGGATACAAGACCAGCACTGAATCATCTAAGCTGGGACCCACATAGGATACAAGACTAGCTGTCTTCATGGATTCAACTATGTTGGGACCCACATAGGATACATGACCAGCACTGAATCATCTAAGCTGGGACCCACATAGGATACAATACCAGCAGTCTTCATCGTCGCAGACGCAGTCAGCTCTAGGGTTCCCGCACACAGAAAGCTCATTTGGGAGGGTCCGTTCCATGAGTCGAGAGGCTGATACATCAACTGACACATTGTCCAGAGTTGATGTATCCAAAAGTTCCGTATCGCCAACAGGAACTCAACGTCGCAGACGGCGCGTCAATCGGGCGCCCAGTCTGAGAGTTATTGGCTTTTTCGTCCTAGGGGCCCGGTTGGTTTCTAAGGCAAAACCAACCCGACCGTACTCCACCTGCGTCCAAACCTCGGGCGGAGTATGCCAAAATATCCGTCTCACTTAGAGGAAAACAACAAATTTGACGGCACGTCAATCAGACGTCCGAAGCTCAAGATATGAGCGTTTCCGCTCCGAGGGCCCGGTTGGTTTCGTGTACGAACCAACCCGGCCGAACCCAAAGTATTCCGAAACCTTGGGTGCGATATACCGAAATGACCGTCTCGATCCAAGGATCGCATCGCTGCTGAAGGCATGTCGTTCGGAGGCCCGTAGATCAAGTTATAAGAAAAAGACCGAAAAGGTCTGGAAACGGGGGGTCTGGGCCCGGACCGACCCGGCCCACCCCCCCCCCCCCGGGTTGGCCCGAACTGGGTCGACCCGAACCGGGTCCGGGTCCGACCCAGTTTGGCGCGACCCGGCCCGGCAAGGGCGGCCCGGCCCGGCCTGGGCGCGACCCGGCCCTGCGGGTTGGCCCGGCTCGGCTCGGCCGAGCGGCCACGCGGAGGAAGCCGCGGGGTGCTGCCCCCGCGGGATATAGTGTCGCAGACCCACGTGGGGTCGCGCTGGGTCAGCGGACGCGGGTTTGCCGCGTCCCGTGTTTCACCTGACACGTGCGGTCGCGGGTCTGGTCGGCCGCCGCCTCCGGCCGCTGGCGCCGCCGCGCAGGCGGCCCGTGTCGCCAGTGGATTCCGCGGGCCACCGGTGTTGCTCCGGTGGTCCGAATCCACCACCGTCTGCACTGTAGCTCCTCCCGGGTCCCATACTTCATTGCCTGGCCCTCAAATCGCCATTGCGGCCTCGTTCGTCATTGTCCGCCAATCCGCGCATCAACGTAAAACTGCGGGGTGTTGTCGGGCCGTGTTTGTTTGGCCTGCACCCTCCGCGTTAGGTGATAACAATCGAGAAAATATATTCAACACATGAATAACAAGAAAGGAAAAATTTTAATAAATTTAAAATTGAACCTTTGATCCGGATTTTTGTTTTAAAAGAAACAACCATGGGAATAAATATTGTTCTCAAATAAAACCCCTACCTCGCCGTAGTCGTCGAGCGTGCGTTCTTCGCGGAATTGACCATCGCGGTAGGAGGTGATCGTCGCGTCGCGGAAGGGTGTCGCAGAAGGGCGTCGTGTCAACGATCTCTGAGGGGTAAAGAAAACATACGGATTTAATTTACAAGAATTAAATCCATGTCAAGTATAAAATCCATAAAGGAATTAAAAGGTCCTCAATCTCTTACCTCAACGGATGATCGAGGATTTGTCGCGGATGAAGGAACGTCGCAGAAGAACGTCGTGGAAGAAGAATCGTCGGCGTCGTGGAACACGGTGTCGCATCGTCGAACTCCGAGGGTTCGGCATTCTCTGTCATCTTTCGTCGAAGGCCGGCGTTCTTCGCGTTCTTCGCATTCTTCGCGAAGGAGGATGAAGGACTTAAGGTTCTGTCAAATCCTCTCAACGAGAACCACACAAGAAGAAAAAAATGTTGGTCTTATTTTATTAACATGCCAACAAACGAAAAGAGATAAGTTAAGTAACGACCCATTAATTCATAGAATTAATTTAACGAATAAAACCACCCAATTAGTAGGATCGTTTAATTTTTTAAGAAAATGCCCTAGTTGACTTTTATTTAATTGGGGTTTTCACGGGTGTGTTACTTAGCGGAAAAGAAACGGTGGGGCTCATGCGGGCCCCACCTCACAAATATCTTACCAAGAGGGTAGGATATTTTGAATTGTACCCTATCCGCTTTAACTCAGCTTAATCAGCTTTAAGTGGCTTTAAGTGAAATAAAAATAACGTTGTCTCACCACTTTATCTTATTTCTTAACATAACCCCAAAAATTAAAAACCACACCCGAGCAAACACAAATCCAGAAGAGGCGTTTCTAAGAAAATACTAGCGTTGCGATTCAATCGGTACCCTCAAAATTTGATTCTGAGCACCGGTTCAAAAGTTATAAAAACCCGATCGTTCGTTCACTAAACCTACCCGAACCAAACTTCGGAAAATGATTCTGGGCACACCGGGCCTCGGAATCAGGTGCCGTCAGAAACAGCGTTCTTGTAAAATTCCAAAGAAAATTAATAAAAAAAATTCCTTGAAATTTACGGGTCTTTAAATTACTCCCACCACAGAGCTTTACGTCCCCGTAAAGCATCACTACAAACTTAGGGATACAAAGGCAGTACTAAGCATGCATCTGAGCCTCCCTCTCCCAAGTGCTCTCCTGGAGGTTTCCGTGCTGCCATCTAGTGTGCACTAGAGAAATCGACCGTCCACATAGGACCTGCTCCTGTCGATCCTCGATCTCCACTGGAACCGCCGCAAAAGTCGCCCCATCATCAAAGTCTAGCTCCCCATGGTCAAAGATGTGCGTCTGGTTGTGCACGTATCTCCTCAGCTGAGATACGTGGAAGACGTCATGCACCCGGTGCAACTGGGGTGGTAGAGCCAGGCGATAAACCACCTTGCCAATCCTGCTGAGGACCTGGAATGGTCCGATGAAGCGTGGAGACAACTTTCCACCTTGGCCAAATCTCCGAAATCCATGCCGAGGTGAGACCCGCAAGAAGACGTGGTCGTCATCCTCGAACTCTAGTGGCCTCCGCCTCCTGTCAACATTAGACTTTTGTCGGCTCTGAGCTGTCCTCATCCGCTCATGGATGACTTGGACCTTTCTAGTCCTATAAGAGCTGCTGAGATTTCATCTTTTCTGATAAGAGAAATCCGGTCTCATCCCCTGGATGAACCATGTTCATCGCCTAATACAGTCAACCCTGACATGGATGATACTATTCCATACCAAGGACGACGTCGTAAGGCCTCGACTCTACTACCAATAGATCCAACCGTTACTCTCGCCTCCAAAGGTTAAGTCACACTGTCGGCATCAGTGTGTGGTAACTGGGTCTCCTCCAGTAGATGTCCCCCAAGTGAGGGTCAAGTCAACAGTCTAAACCGGAACCTCTTTTTAACAACACAAAAGAGGTCAGGAATGAAAACATCAGAATGGTATGCGTCTTTTATTATTTCAGCTCATAATACAAAGACACTACACAACAACAACAAGGAACTAGAAGTACAAAAGACGTATCCAATAGTTTCGCTCCTGTCCATATGCTCCCAGAGCTCCATGATCGAAGGCCTAAGCTGCCTGAACCTGAGCTCTCCCATGTACACCAACTCCCTTCGGTCGGGGTGGACCTTCTGGTGGTGGTGGTGGCAACACCTTGAAGCGCCGTCCACCACCTGTTGCTCGGCCAGTTCCTCTGCCTCGCCCGCCTGCACCCTGCGGACCGCCATAGTCGAACCTCTGTCTGGGAGGTACCTCTACCACCTGCTGCTCATCTGTAAGACGATTCGGGCAGTCTTGAGCCATGTGACCTTGACCACCGCATGCGTAGCAATTCCTACCCCTCGTGTAGCTGGCTCTCCTCCGTGTGCCCCGCACAACCGAATCTTCATCCCGAGACTGCCCATCTGATGGTCTGGCCCGTTTGGACCTCTGCGTCACCTGTCTACTGCCAGCTGCAGAAGACCCTGCTACGGGCCATCCTGCGGATGGCCCTGTCACTGGAGCCTGCTCGGCGAGAAAACTCTCCACTAGAAGGGCTCTCTCCAACACCTCTACCTGCATCGGAATGTTGAGGGAGATCATCGAAGCCCTGATCTCATGCCTCAGTCCCTGCTCGAAGGTCCGGGACCGGAAGAACGGGTCCCGTAACATATCTGTGGAGTATCACGAGAGATCAGTAAATCTCCCCAAGTACTGGGCCACTGTCATGCTGCCCTTCCGTAGCTGTAGTTGCTCCTGGATGCGTACCACTCGGAGGGTGGATGGGATGAACTCTGAGCGAAAAAAGCTCTCAAAGTCCATCCAAAGGAGCGATGCCTCGCCGTGCACCTGGAGAATCAAGCTCCACCATCTACCTGCTGCCGCATGCAGGAGGCTCACTGCAAGGACCACCATAAGCTCTGCTGGTGTCCTCACTAATCAGAAAACTCACACAACTACCTCCATCCAGTCCTCGGCTGCCTGGGGGTCCGTCTCCCCGCGGAACCTAGGCGGTCGCTGCCGCTGGAACTCATGCAGTGCACTAAGGAAACGTGCATCATAATCCGCTGGGGCGGGATGCATTGGTGGCTCACCGGGTAGAGGTACCGCCGGTGCCTCTGCTATCAAAGGGACCTGCACCGAGGCCTCGTCGCTCGGTGGGCTGTCGTCTCGCTCAACTCTCAGAACCCTAGCTAGCTGCCGTCTTGGGGCCATCCTGAAAGAAACAGGTGTGCCACTGTCAGAACAGTATACCTGGTGAGTTGATACATAGTAATCACAAAGAAAACTTGTAACACACACGCAATCAATATTTTCGTGCTTTAAGACGGAAATCAGAAGTCAGGGTCCTGGTGTACGGATACGTCGGCCGCCGCACCAACACTGGGCTCCCTGGACTGATAACCACACTCAATAAGCTAACAACTATTGCTTCACATAGAAGAAATATCAGAGTCTGCGGTAGAACCAACCACCTCTGTTACCAATTTTTCATGACCCGCCCTCGGGCCCCGTTCCGTGACTACCCCAAGCCCGCCTTCTAAAGGCCTGGGGCTGGCGACTAGCACCAAGGCGTAAATCCCGGTAAAAGGGAAGGAATTTACTTTGTAAAGTAAACAAGCACCAAAGAGTATGCAAGCGGAAGAAGTAAACACTAAGTAAAAACTGGTACAATAGTAAGTGCGGAAAAGTAAAGGGGGCCGGAAATACAAGCCCAACTGTAAAGTACAACTGAAAGGGGAAAAATAGCAACTGAAAAGTAAAGCCGCAACGTCGAGCCGTCCACTAGAAGTCCCACCTAAAGGGTGGTTACAGATAGCCTCCACTGCTCCTCGGGTCCAGCCGACCGCTCCGAGTACGTCCCACCCAGTGGTCCACCTCCAGGTATCGTCCTCCTCTGCAAGCCTCCCCCACGATCTACGTTGTCTATCATCTGCAACCAACACAACGTAGTGCGGGCATAGCCCGTGCAGGGGTGAATATAAGCTACTCAGTAGGGACCCCGAGACCCCCAAAGGTCTCCCAGAATCCACAAAGGATAAACCACAAAGGAAAGATACAATCACGAAGTAACATCCGACATGGCTTAGTTATATTCCCATACATATACCTAAGTCATCAATTCTCACTCGGCTCCAACATCCGAGCTCATGTACAACCCAGTCCACACAGGAACGAAAAACATAAATCCACACAGGATAGCACAACACAATCCACATAGGAAAACAAAACGTAAATCCACACATGATAGCACAACATAATCCACAAAGGAAAGCAAAAACGGGTCTCAGCTCACACAGGTATACATAATCGAAAAGGTGAGAGAGATGATCAGATATAGATACTGAATCATCTATGCTGGGACCCACATATGATACAAGACCAGCTGTCTTCATTGGTTCATCTATGTTGGGACCCACATAGGATAGAAGAACAGCACTGAATCATCTAATCTGGGACCCACATAGGATACAAGACCAGTAGTCTTCGTTGATTCATCTATGCTGGGACCCACATAGGATACAAGACCACCACTGAATCATCTAAGCTGGGACCCATATAGGATATAAGACCAGCAGTCTTAGTTGATTCATCAATGTTGGGACCCACATAGGATACATGATCAGCACTGAATCATCTAAGCTGGGACCCACATAGGATACAAGACCAGCTGTCTTCATGGATTCATCTATGCTGGGACCCACATAGGATACAAGACCAGCAATGAATCATCTAATCTGGGACCCACATAGGATACAAGACCAGCAGTCTTCATCGTCGCAAACGCAGCCAGCTCTAGGGTTCCCGCACACAACAAACTCGTTCGGGAGGGTCCGCTCCATGAGTCGAGAGGCTGATACATCAACTGACACATAGTCCAGAGTTGATGTATCCAAAACTTCTGTATCGCCGACAGGAACTCAACGTCGCAGACAGCGCGTCAATCGGACGCCCGGTCTGAGAGTTATTGGTCTTTTCGTCCTAGCGGCTCAGTTGGTTTCTAAGGCAAAACCAACCCGACCGTACTCCACCAGAGTCCAAACCTCGGGCGGAGTATGCCAAAAGATCCGTCTCACATAGATTAAAACAACAAAGTCGACGGCACGTCAATCGGACGTCCGAAGCTCAAGATATGAGCGTTTCCGCTCCGAGGGCCCGGTTGGTTTTGTGTACGAACCAACCCGGATGAACCCAAAGTATTTCGATTCCCTAGGTGTGATATACCGAAACGACTGTCTCGATCCAAGGATTGCATCTCCACTGAAGGCGCATCATTTGGAGGCTCGTAGCTCACGTTATGAGAAAAAGACCGAAAATGTCCGGAAACGGGGGATCTGGGCCCGGACCGACCCGGCCCAACCCCCACTAGGTCGGCCTGAACCGGGTCGACCCGACCGGGGTCCGGGTCCGACCCGGTTTGGCGTGACCTGGCCCGGCGGGTCGGCCCGGCTCGGCTCGACCGAGCGGCCGAGCGGAGGAAGCCGCAGGGTGCTGCCCCCGTGGGATGAAGTGTCGTGGCCCCGCGTGGGGCCGTGCTGGGTCAGCGGACGCGGATTTTCCACGTCCCGTGTGTCACTAGACCCACGCGGTCACGGGTCTGGTCGGCCGCCGCCTCCGGCCGCCGGCGCCGCCGGTGGATTCTGCGGGCCACCAGAGTTGCTCTGGTGGTCCGAATCCACTTCCGTCTGCATCGTAGCTCCTCCCAAGTCCATACTTCACTACATGGCCCTCAAATCGCCATTGTGGCCCCGTTCGTCATCGTCCGCCAATCCGTGCATCAATGGAAAACTGTGGAGGGTTGTTGGGTCGTGTTTGTTTGGCCCGCACCCTCCGCGTTAGGTGATAACAATCGAGAAAATATATTCAACACATGAATAACAAGCAAGGAACAATTTTAATAAAACTAAAATTGAACCTTTGATCCGGATTCTTGTTTTAAAAAAAACAACCATGGGAATAAAGATTGTTATCAAATAAAACCCCTATCTCGCCGTAGTCATCGAGCGTGCGTTCTTCGCAGAATTGACCATCGCGGTAGTAGGTGATCGTCGGGTCGTGGAAGGGCGTCGCGTCGTCGCGGAAGGGCGTCGCGTCGACGATCTCCGAGGGGTAAAGAAAACATACGGATTTAATTTACACGAATTAAATCACTGTCAAGTAGAAAATCCACAAAGGAATTAAAAGGTTTGCAATCTCTTACCTCAACGGATGATCGAGGATTTGTCGTTGATGAAGGAACATCGCAGAAGAACGTCGCAGAAGAAGAAATGTCGGCATCGCGGATCATGGCGTCGCATCGTCGAACTCCGGGGGTTCGGCGTTCTCCGTCGCCTTTCGTCGAAGGCCGGTGTTCTTCGCATTCTTCGCGGTCATCGCGTTCTTCGCGAAGGAGGATGGACTTAAGGTTCTGTCAAATCCTCTCAATGAGAAACACACAAGAAGAAAAAAAATGTTGGCCTTATTTTATTAACATTCTAACAAACGAAAATAGATAATTTAAGTAACGACCCATTAATTCATAGAATTAATTTAACGACTAAAACCGCCCAATTAATAGGAGTGTGTAGTTGTTTAAGAAAATTCCCGAATGGACTTTTATTTAATAGGGGTTTTCGCGGGTGCGTTACTTAGCGGAAAAGAAACGGTGGGGCTCGTGCGGGCCCCACCTCACAAATATCTTACCAAGAGGGTAGGATATTTTGAATTGTACCCTATCCGATTTAACTCAGCTTAAGCAGCTTTAAGTGGATTTTAAGTGGCTTTAAGTTAAATAAAAATAATGTTTTCGCACCACTTTATCTTATTTCTTAACATAACCCCAAAAATTAAAAACCACACCCGAGCAAACGCAACTCCGGAAGAGGCGTTTCTAAGCAAATACCGGCGTTGCGATTCCATCGGTACCCTCAGAATTTGATTCCGAGCAACGGTTCAAAAGTTAGAAAAACCCGCTCGTTCGTTCACTGAACGTACCCGAGCCGAACTTCGGAAAATGATTCCGGGCACACCGGGCCTCAGAATCATGTGTCGTCAGAAAATGCGTTCTTTTAAAATTCCAAAGAAAATTAAGAAAAAAATTTCTTTGAAATTTACAGGTCTTTACACTTTCCTTCAATGTGTCTAATCATTATTTCCTATATGGTTTTGGTTTCACCATAGCTATATTTTGAAAAAATTTCAAGAGATTCTTTGATCCTCAGTTTTAATAATTTTGTTTAGTGGTGAATATATACACTCCCATTAATGGTTATTTATGTAGGTGTTGGTGGAAATGAAGACAAATATACTTTCCTATTTATTTCATAGTGGTGGGAATGCAATTGGGTATGAATATATGCAATGCAAGATTATGTTTTATTAAAATATGATGAATTTGTGTATCTTTTTTCATGTAACTATCGCTTTTGGATTTTCTTTTTCCATATTTTCCTTTACATTATATATTATTTGAACATTATTTGTTATAGAATGTTTATTTTAACATCCTATAAATTTATTGAACCCATTTCAAATAAAGAAGATAAGAAATCATTTCTTTCCTTCATATTTATTTGAATCATTCTTCTCTCATTTACATATCTTTCTTTAATATTATCTATCAAATCAAATCCAAAAATACACATAACTGAGAACATATATCTCTAGAGAATTAATGAGATGTATCATTCTTTCATTCTATGAGTGATTCACTTTACCCTCTATTGATGGGATTACATTAGTGTTAATATAATTTTGTAAATTTATACCAGAAAATTGAGAGATAAGAGATTCAAAACGTTCAGAGACATTTTAGAACATGTCTAATGAACCACCCTGATGTTGTAAATGAAATGACACATAATGTTTTCTAATTTTGTTAGTCTAATTGATGATTATAATATCCCTGATGATAAATTGTTATTATCTGATGTGCAATGTTTCCCTTATAATTATAAGAATTATTTGATAAAGGATTTGGCCGTAAAACATATAAAATCTACTGGAACTAAGAATTTATGATATCACATCATTAAATAAAAAAAATATCTTTATAAATCGTTATCATCAATGAGAATATCAGACTCCATAAATTTTGAAGATGTGGGTCTTATTCACCCTTATAGTATATTCTCCAGCCACAATTCTAAATAATTCTTTTTTTTACAATCTATATAGTAGCATATTATTTTAGCTTCTTATAAATTCACTTCTAAATTTCATGTTATTTATTTTTATAGAATAATTCATAAATTTTATTTTCTGTATTTAGTTATTGGAACCTATCATGATTTCTTATGGATTTTATCAACTCACTAAAATATTTAATCTTTTTTTCAAGTATCATTCAAAACATCAGGAATAAATAGTTGAATGATTTGTTTTTTCCATTAAATCCACTAATTTTACTCACATTGATGTTTAATTACCTATTGCAGGGATCAATATAACTATATAAATACTTGATGAACTACTGTAGCTCTACCTCAAAAGATGATGGCAGTACTGTGAGGCTATTGAAAGCACATTCTAATGACACAAGCTGGTCTCTGATGGGAAGACACACTAATATTCAAAATCATGGGTTTTTACTATTATCGGTCAGGTATCTGGTATTGAAGCCATATTTATGTAATATTACCAAAGTCATAGAACATATCATTGTCCAATTTCTATGGTGACATAAAAGTCCAGAGTTATTTATTTGCAAACAATGAACCTTGTGGTTCTTTTCTTTGTCCTGTTATGTTTCTATATTTCTATTTACCTGTTTGAGCTACTTCATCTATTAATAACTTCTTCTTCCATTTATTGTTTCTCTTGAACATCATTTTACATAGTTCAGTATTTAATGTCACTTATTCATATATTATAACTATGACCAACATTGTAATTTCAACATATTTATTCTTAAGATACATTGATCACTTCTAAATTATTAATACATTTTGACGTTTCTTAACATGGGCACAGGGCTCCACTCAGGGTGCAGACTTCTTACTGCCCCTCTTCTTTCTTAAGAAAGGTCCATATTCAACCAAAAATTTACAAACTACAGCTCAAGACTATTAACATTTAGTGAAGAAATTACCAGATTAAATTTTTCATCATCTCTTTTATCGATTCAATTTCATGTTGTTAATAATAATGAAGTGGATGTCGACTCTTTGTATTCATCTATTTATTTAATTAAATTTCATCTTCTCTTTAATCTTTGCCTCAAATTTCTATGTCCCTCATTCCATATTATTTAACATACATGGTGAATAGTTTCACTCCATTTTATTTATTTTTTTGAACATCCCACTCATTAAATTTATTATTAATTCATTTATTTTCATATTTATCATTTTTTTTGTTACAAACACTATTTTATCTTTGATTTATCTTTCATTTTTCTTAAAACTCGTATTATAGTTATTGTGATGGAAAATGAAATTGAATTCAAATCTTCTTCATAAATATTTAAAAATTCATATACTTTTACTCTATCGTTTTTTCTTAATCAACTATTCAAATGGTGTCTTCATATTATATACACTCTTATTCCATTATCATAATCCATTACATTCTAATTAAAATTTATTCTACATTAATTTTTCATCTATAATTTTATAAATATTAATCTCTTATTAAAATAAAACCCAGTAATCAAATATGTCTTCTAATAGCATGGGTGAGTACTAGTATTGGACCATTTTGTATCCTCATCATGGTTAATCTATATTGATTATTTCAAATCAAAGTATCAGCCACCTTGTTTGAATTCCCTAAATTGTTATGTATTAAGTAGTCATAATCCTTTATTAGATCTAAATTTTTTTTCTCTATTATATTTAACTCCTTCAGTGTTAATATATAATTAAATATTTTATGATTAGTATATATATCACACTTTTCTCCAAATATTTAATTCCTCTATATTAGTAATGAAAAACATTACATAAATAACCCCAAATCATGACTAGGATAATTTTGATCAAGAATCCTAAATTTTATATAGGTATAGTCTATAACCATGTTATTATTGATAAGAACACATCAAAATAATTTCTTGGTAGCATCACTATATATTAAAAACCCTTATCCACTATATATTAATGTAAGAATATGAGCACTTACTAACCTTCTCTTCAATTCCCTAAAATTTTCCACACATTCATCTTTCAAGTAAAACTTGGTTCCCTTTTGAGTTATCTAGGTATGAGGATTTTATAGTCATGATAAATTCACCATAATCCATAAATAATATCCATCCAAGAAAAGAAAACTATTGTTCTCAGTCACCATGGTTGGTATGAGCCATCATTCAATAGCATTTCCTTTAATGCATTTACTAATACTCCATAACATGAGATTATATAACCTAAAAAACCATTCACATCAAACATTCATACAACGTAAATTTTTTATTTATTTTATACTTCATAATGATCATGAGTAAAATTTTCAAGTGGTATTCAAGCTCTTCCTTCCTATTTGGAAATATTGGAATATCATCAATAAAGATTACCACAAATTGATCAAGGTAATCTATAAGGACTCTATTAATCAAATAAATAAAGATATTAAGGGGGTTAGTAAGACAAAAAGGGATCACTCGATATTCATACTTTCTATACCTTGTAAAAAATGTATTCATGTGTGTATATTCTTTCATAACCCTCAATTGATTATATCAAGAATGAAGTTTAGCATTACAAAAGTATTGAACTCTGAGTAGACAATATAATTAGTCATCAATATTGTTAAGCAGATAATTATTCTTGATCATGGTCTTATTCATCTCTGTATAGTCAATCCAGTGTTTCATTAATTATTATTTTCTATTCAAAAATTAGTGCAGGTGCAGCACAAGGTGAAACAGTTGTCCAAATGAATCCATTATCATGGTTTTCCTAGAGTTCCTTCTTTAATTCATGAAACTCATTTAGGGTCATTCAATAGGGATTATTTTATGTTTTTGTGAATCAAATAATGAGTTATATAGAGAATGCAACTTAATGTCTTGGTTGGAGGATAGGAAACTCTCCTAGAATCTACATCTATAAATTCCTGAATAATTTTCATATCATCGATGTTGAGTTTCTCCCAAACAATTTGAGATATACAACCATTGTGAATGGGAATTAAGACCCATACACTGGATTTGATAATTATTATAATTTCATACATATCTTCACATTGATATAAAATACATGGATTATTTGTAATATAAAATGTATATTCCCTTCCACAAAAATTTTTATATGATTTATGTAGAGAAAAAAAATCAATGCAAAAGATTTCATCAAAATTACACCAAAGAAATAATGAAAAGATTTTAATCAATGAAATTCCAAAAGAAAATGTGACTAATAGTACTCTTATACTTGAAATGAAGACATCATACCATTATTTTCCTTGAAGACTAATTCCACATTAAATCAAATGGGTGTAATATTAATACATTTGTAAAATAATTTTGATATGAGTGTGTGGGAAGATCTAGATTCATAATAGAAATTAGCCATTCTAGAGTGGATGGTAAGTGTACCATTCACCACATCATTATCACTCCCTAATTTGAAATAGTGATCACATTACATTAACAAATTTCCCTTGGTTTAATAGGTTTCTTATGTTGATCATGATCATTAAACATCTAGTTTCAGTACGGGTTAGCATAATTCGCATTCACTAACATTTGTATCATTAATGTGGAAGATTTGGTTTCTATGAATACTTATCTCAATTATCATTATTATATATCTTTCTCCCATCACATCTACAATAAAATTCTTCATTACCTTCCCTTGCACACTAAAAATAGTTATTAGGCCCCATAAGACAATTTCATCTATGCATACCATTGAGTATAAAGAAAATAACATCTTCATGTATCAATGATTTTTACTATTTCCATTTAAATCCATATTTATTTTAATTTTAAAGTCAAGAGATTTATATGTAACTCCACAATCCATTTTTAACTTGATTTAAAATGTTAAATCTCTTCATATCTAATGAATTCTCTTATGGATAACACTTTTCTATGACTTTTCTTTAAGTCACTAAATAATCATTCATTACTTACATTTAGTTTAGATAATAATTTCATAAGCATACCATGCTATTCTTGTAAAATGACCTTTATAGGAACCAATAGACTCATCATCCATTTTCATCAACACAAGGAACTCTTTATACATAATTGAACAATGAACATGAGTAAATTACGCATTGAAGGAAATTTTCTTAAACTTTTACAAATCATTGGATTCAGTTTCATCTTGATTCCTCATATTATTTATTAGATTCCACCATATGTTCTCTTAATCTTCTAAAGGATAAATAACAAGAATTAAATTTTCATGTTCCAAACATTGTTAAATAAAACATATCTTTTTAGTGGTACCAATCCATTGTTCATAAAATAATATATTATAATACCCACTAAAATAATATGGTTGTTACACAGTAAAGGACTCACTAGAATTTTGTTCATTTTTTCTCATATAGATGTCCTATCTGATTTAATTAATGGTAAATATATGTTTTAATAATTATATTTTTTTCTATTACATATCACATAGTATTCAGAATATTAGAAGATCAATAATTTTATTACCCATCACACTAAAAATTTATGTGGTTTATTTGGGTTCCACCCATTGACTAAAACCACGAAGAATATAGTAATAAAAAAATAATTCCATAGGGGAACCACATAATAATTAGAGAAAAACATATAGGATAAATCCTGAAACCATTGTAAATATATGACACCTTAGTTTTATCCTAGTTAATTTGTATAATTAATTATTTAAATCATCAATGATGGTTTATCATGTGTTTCTGAATTTTTAATGCATATCCCTGCCATGAGTATCAAACAAAGTGTGCAGAAAGGCCTCTTGTCGTTCACTAGATGCTAATAGAGTGTATCTAAATACTATTATTTCAAGATTATCACCATTATTTGCATCTATTCTAGAGCCATATACATTTATAGAATCCAGAAACAAATGTATTTCTCAAAAAACACTCAATATACTCATCTTTAGACTTATCCTTATATACACATCCTTAGGGATCTAACCATGGATTTTATCATCCTAGTTTCTGAAAGTTAACTAATCCAATTCTCTGATACAATCTAATGTGGTCATCAGTGAAAATTCATAGAAATTACATCCCTTTTTGTGGAAAAATTATTACATTACCTAGAAAAACACACAAAGACTGTATTCATGTACTTTTTTTTGAAACATCAAAATATAAACACTAGTATATAATTGTGCTATTTTATCTCCCACTGGTTTTTCCATAATAAGACCCTTCATAGACACATCATAAGTAATACATATATTCAAAACGTGGGGAATAGAAACATTATAATTTGTGAGCTCATATTCTTAGTAAGTGTAATAAATGGAGATAATTAAGCATAATCATGAGAATAAGGGTATGAGGACATGATCATAACATTATAATATCATACCCTACAAATAAAATTTCACAATCAAGAGTCAAGGAATATATATTGGTAGTTAATAATAAATGAAACAGAGTGGAAGCAATAGAATAAGCCAAGAATGAAAAATATTGGAATAATATAAGTAATTTTGTACACACATAAACATATAAAATTATTGCCATAGTATTCAAGGAATCATTTCCAAGTCCAAATATTTGGAGTCGTTTCACACCCCAAACCAAGTTATCATTAAAGTCTCACTCTAAATAACTTCATTGGATACATAGTCTTTTATTAAACCAAGTTCACTTCTTATTCCATCCATTTTTGTCTCATGATATATAAATCTTTATCTAATGCATTTGATGGAGATATAGGTCCCACCAATATCAAAATTAGATCATAAATTTTTTTTCTAATAGATCATTAAAATTTGTCATATAATAACCCATAAAATGGAATGGTTATCATTAACATATCATCATATCATAACCTTTGGAAAATAGAAAATTTTCATAATCATTTATCGATGTATGACCCGTGTTGAGAATCAGGTTTCATAAGTAGATAAAACATGAATGATAAATGGGTTTGAAGAAAAAAATGTCATCTAAAGAGTAAAGCATTCATCGAATGAATAATAATGGTGTCTTTGAATCATAAACCTACTAAGGTATAATTAACATGAACAGATGTCATATTAAAAGGAAAATATTATAAAATATCATTAAAAATATTTATGAATAAAATATCCTTTATGCATTGAAAAATGTTCCTTTAATAAATAATCTTTTTTTAAAACATTTTTCTTGGACAATTACATTGAACACATATAATATAATATTTGAAAAAACAATTTAAACAAAATTTAAAACATAAAAAAAATTTGAAATTATTTTCCTTGAAAATATATTTTTAGAATCATTTTTAGAAAACATGGATTAAGAATTAAAAATATTTCTAACTAAAGAGACGAATGAGGTCAAACATTCTTGAAAAGAAGTTTTTTATCATATCAATTTCTAATAAGGGGGAAATTGTACCATTACATGGAGATATCAAGAATAAATAGAGGACAAAAAATTTAATTGGTGTTATTCTAATAAAGATCTTAATATTTTAGTAATGGAAGCATAATCATAAAAAACATGATAAATGATGATATTGCATCAATAAACCATTAACACCTTGGTAACATTTCATTTTGATCCCATTGTAAAAATAAACTTACATGAATCAAAAAATATTAATAAGATATGTAGATTCATTATATGAAATATTAATGGGTACTATATATATCGTGTAAATGAATATAGGTTCATAAGATAACATGTCCCAATGAATGGAAAATGAGAAAATATTACTTTTCTGATTTGGTAACACATGAGAAGTAAACCCCATGAAAGAGATATAGTCAAATTGAAATATAAATAAACATAAAATTAGTGTTAATATTAATATAGATAATTGATTTTATTTATATACACCACAATAATTAAGTGGGAGGTGATTATGGAATAAGTTTTGTGGAAATAAAAGTGAGACTGGAAATTCTGTTGCTACTTGAGTAACATTTGAATCAAAATCCCCATGAAAGAATAAATTTAATAGAAAATTCTATTATAATTGAAATAATTTGATTTATTATATAACAAGTATTAGGTTATAATATACATAACATAAGATAAATGGGTGGTGAATATTCCATGTATCTCACAAATATAAGAAAGCGAGACTGAATTCCCTTACCTTATGTCTTGACTCTCATCATACTCATTCAATCATATTTTTTAATAAAAATATTTTTATTAGAAATATATTAATAAACCATATTTTATTATATCATACCCTATATTATTTTATTATGACCTATTATTACCCTTTTATTATCAATTCCCTGTTAAAGTAATGTTTTAGGTAATATCCACTTAGTTTTTCGCATGCGTTTAAATTTGTTATATCTATCATCCCCATACTTATTTCATGATATATAAAATTAAATGCATGATTTAAATACCATATATATTCCATATATATATATGTATTGATAATAATATATCAATTATGGGGATATAAAATAAAATATATTTTTTATGGAGATGATAGTTTGTACGTAAAATTGAACGATGTTTCCATCTTCTTATTTTATTAAAATAATGAAATTATATAATATATTTATATATTTTTAAATATAATTATTCTTACAAAAAATTTATTTGCTATTTATAAAAAAAATTATTAATATCATCCTTATTAAATTAAATAAAAATCACGAAATAATATCATCACTTTGAGGAGGTGGCAGCCCACATGTCCACAAATGAAGTTATCTTATTCCCAAAAAATTAAAAAAACAATGTATGAGATATATAAAAATTACAGTAAAATAAAAAATCATATATATATATATATATATCGCATGTAAAATATACAAAATATATTTACATAATTATTCGAAACCTTTCGATGGTGGTAATGGATGAACGAATGCCACCATTTTGACATACGGTGGTCCGCCTTACACAGGAAGGATGCTAGTGTATCCCATTGGATGGAAGTGTGCATCACAGTACTTCATACCATTAACATTACTAAAAATATTAATATTTTAGATACTGAGGTTATTTTATAATAATTGGATAATAATAATTAGATGTTTAGATGATGAAATGAAATAAAATTTCTTGTTGAAAGTTGTTAACTATTCTTTGTTCAAGATTTCATCAAAGGGATTGTGTGGTTCACTTTTTTCCCAATATTACTCCTATTAAATGATGTTACGGGGTTTTGGAGATTATTTGGATAAGATTCATCGAATAAAAATGCTTTAGAGGTGTTAATATGTTAGGGAGTGATATCCCTTTTTTATAATGGAGGAGTAGTGGCATTCTAGTAGATATAAAAACCAAAATATTATTGAGAGGAATCCCTTACATAATGGTCCTCGTATAATGGTAAATTATTTATAAAAGGTATTATATTCTATAATTATGGACTAAAAATGGATAACATATAGTCTTAGGGCCGTTTTTATAAGTTATGATGAAATTTTAACGCCAAGGTATACTTTATTTCACCTCAACCACTATAATTAATTTTAATTATATTCACTAATATTTTTTTGTCAAAAAATAATTTTAAACTAATAGAAATTATAAATTTTTATGATTTCAAATTATGAGTATATTTTTATAAATTTCAATTACATAATTGAATGAAATTAATTTAAAAATTAATCCCTATACGAGATGACACAATTGATTTTTGAAGTGAAAAGATCAAAGGATGTAAATATTTTTATTTCAATTTTTAATGTAAAATTACTTCAAATGAACAAAATATGACTACTTGATGTGAAAAATTAACTAATTATACATTAAAACTAAAATAAAATTTAATTTAATAATATATATATATACATTAGAAAAAATTACATTTTTCAATTTAAATTCATTATTTTGTAATATTGATCCAAAATTGATTTTTTCCAGAAAAAATCTCAAAAATTTAACATTAGTTAATTTAGACATTAATAATTAAAAAATTATTTTTTTTAATCAATTTAAATTTAGAAATTTTAATAAAATTACTTTTATTAGTGTTCAAAAAATAAAATAAAATGTATTTATTTTAATAAAATTGTATTTTTGAAAACATAAATACATTACCTATATTTAGATATTTCATTTTAAATTTGATTTATTTAT
This sequence comes from Viscum album, assembly GCA_963277665.1. NCBI lineage: Eukaryota > Viridiplantae > Streptophyta > Magnoliopsida > Santalales > Viscaceae > Viscum > Viscum album. The sequence goes on from OY728164.1 coordinate 2,036,909,734, forward strand.
GTGAAACCACTTTAAATAATATTGAAAAACTATTTATTACTATTAATATTACTATGTTTAATGTATATGTTATTACTATCACGTTTAAATAAATATAATAATAATAAAAAATTTCATTCAATCTCAATGTTTTGGGTACCAAAAGGAAAGCCGATGGTAATTGAAGTGAAATATTAAGATGGAATAGAATATAAATAAATTTTAACATGGGTTAGAATGCAATAAAATCTATCAAATCATGTAATTTTTTTAAAAAATAAAATAAAATAAATCGGAATGTTGCCGGAAAACTTGTTCAGATCCATGTCCTTTTAAAGAGATATCCCTCAAATAATACTGCTTTCTAATATTATTTAGGCCTGACCCCTGATAACATATTTTTATGTCCTACCTAACTTAGAATTTTATCTCACATATTTATTATTTTTTCTTTCACAATTTTATATATATGAGTATAACCTAGGGGATATCTTGATGTGTATCTTGTGTGGTTCGAATGTGGAGAAATATTAGCAAATGTAATAAAATATGGTTCATATGTAGATTCTCATTAATGCTAAATATCAAATCATTATTGGGATTATGATATGAGTTAATATATTTTATTTTTACCTTTTGATAATGATGTAATTTAAACATAGTTTCCTCTCACATTTTATAAATAGTATTTTTTAAAAAAGTTTATTTTATTATATGATTTAATATTGCAGTTCTGGGGTATATTTAAAATGATACCTATGGAAATTGATATTAAAATGTACTATATATCATATATATTTATTCTCATCTAAAACTAAAATCTAATTCATGGTAAACTATCTCCAAAACAAGTGAAATGTTTTTGGTATAATCTATCATTATAGTTATATAATCACGAAAAATGTGATCGGCCATAAAATATTATATGAATCCTTCATGTGTAGTTGAGACCTTTTTAGGAAAGTCACGAGAAAGGAAGTTATCTATAAATATGATGTCACATTATAATTTTTACTATATATCAACTCCATGTATCGACCATCATCCTATGACAGTTGATATACACCCTCATGCCTATATATATACTGATATAGGCTTGATTTCATCCTCCTCACATGCATCATGGACCCATGAGGTTCCAATAATATATTAGTCCAAATTTGAATATAAATTGTTTGTTGATATATACATTCTTATTTATTATATCATTTACATTTAGAAGTATGACATTTTCCGGCATATGTTTTTGATCATCATCATCAAAGGAACCATATAATTTAATGAATTACTAATACATGAATTAAATTATTGTTATTCTATATGATTTATAATAATCAAATAATGTAACTCCTAATAATTCATTTATTAGGTAAACTTTCATTATTTGTTCACAAATGTCTAGTGCGTTTGACAATCTTGTCAACATATTGGCATGTAAATAACACTGTGGTCTAAAATTCTTCAAATAATCTTACTAATTTTATGTGAAACTCAAAATCAATGCATCTTTGGTAATCCCAAAAATTCCTTGCACATAAATATTTTGAGTTCATTTTTAGGTGGAACTATAATACCATATTAAATATTTCATCATATAATATTATTGAAAAATGAATTTTCAATGGATAATTATAAATGGTTACCACATCAAAATGAGATTTATTTTCCATTGTGAGAGTTAAAGTAGATAAATTGTATGAAACTGATGAATTATTCAACTTTTTAAGCTATTAATTCATTTATATATCCACTTATGTGCGGTTTTCTATAAATATGAACCATTTTTTTGGTAATTTATAACATAGAATATGAATTGGTACATTATATTTAATGAAAAATTCATATTGTGTTAGATTATTTGATGTTCGGTAACATTGATGTTTATATCTATGATGATTTATAAGATATAAATGGTTGTAAAGAATTATTTGATGAATTTTATATTTAATAATTTAATTCGTTATCATTTTTTTCTCAAAATCATTTTCAACCTTTTTTAAAACATGAGATTATTTCTATTTTTATATGAACTATGGATAATATTTTTGAATTGGATAGAGGAGGTAAAATGAGAAAAATGCTATGAATATTTTAAATAGAAAATATTTTATTCTAAGTATTACATTAGTTCAAACATAATTTTTTCCTAGTATTCTATGTATAAAACTTATACTCTTATGATTAAAAAACATATCTTGTAAAATATGTTATATTATCTTGTATACAATAAATGTGATATTAATAATTATATGAAATTGGTTTTTTTATTTCAGGATTTTTTATTAGTAGTGGTTCTATCCATTTATTTTCTATCACCCTAATTTATAGGGGAATAAGTTACTTATCAAAGTATTTCTTAACACATAGTGCTTAGAATGTACAAATGCTTTAATTTTCATTTCGAGTTCTATTATTTTCATCTAAAGTTAATATAATTATAATTGGAGAATTATTGATCAAAAAAATTCACATATGAATATGATTATCCAAATAATATTTTATATATATTTTTGTTCTATGATATACATTCATGTATGTCACTCTTGTGAATGATGCACAACATCAAATAACTATTTTGACCATGTCAGTAATCAAGAAGTCACTATTACTAGGGATCCCTGGTATGCCTTTATTATTACCCTGGATACTTTTCCTTATAAATATATTATTTTATTAACATAAATTATATAAATATTATTTCAAAAATCAAAAAATTTGTTAAAAAATAGATGGGTAATTAGAAAAACACTTCTGAACATCCATTAGGTCACTAATATTAATAATATGATAACTCACATGAGATTAAGGAAAATTAAACTCTTTGAAGTGAAAATAAAAAAATTTGTAAACAATGTAACTAACACCCTCATATAGTTCCCCTTACATCGACATTAAAAATTCCGAGTTTTTATAATTTGAAATTTCATATATTCATAAATTGTTTCCAAAGGGAACAAATTTTCAATGAATCATGAGAAGTAAATTCTAATCTAACACAATTTAAAATAATTTTACATTATTAGGGAATTCACATTTGTATGTGACTTATCATAGTTATATAAAAATGAACATTATTAAGCCACATAATCTTTTCCATAGTCATTTTTTGATTTTAATGGATATACATCCTAAAATTATTGGTTTTCATAATATTATTGATTGGAATTATTTCTTTTTATAGAATCATGAATATCCTTGAGTATGGAGATTTTATTCAATACCAGAACTCTTATTAATGGAATTATTAGTCATTCATTTATCCCACGTCCATGTATTCAGTGGTGATACATTCTATTTTTATATAATCTTCAATTCCACCTATATCTTATATCTATATTTTCTAGATATATGTATAGTCTAGGAAATTGTTTCATTAATCCCTACATAATAGCTGATCTCATTTGACCATAATATTTTTTTGATCATTACTTACCATATGATATTAAACTACATTGTATTTATTTTAATATGGTGTTAAACTATATCGCATGATGTCTTACATAACATAAAATATTAAGACTAATTTTAAAGGATGAGTTTCATTCCATTTTTATTGTTTTAAGAAACATCATGTTATGATTTTATTGTATCACATATTATTTAATGTATCCATCATTATGGACTATAAATACACCATGTTATTGGAATTCAAATTTTATACAGCCCCATTGAACTATATATATTTTTATTCCCTTGACTAGGATATGTTGGAAATATCTTGATATTCCAATACCAACATCATTTTTACCTGTCTCTTTTATTGGAAACTGTTATTCCATTTCATAAAATTTAAATTTAGGGTTCTCCACTACAGCCTTACCCATGTGTCACAATACAATGTATATGACTATCTCTTGGTAATCATGAAAGATTCAATCATCTCTTTTTATGAATACATAAAACATAAATAATAAAATTTAATCTCCTCAATGGGAGGAATTATATTAGAGGTAAATTTAAGGAACTATAAAAAACCAATTTACCTTCCTCTGTATATTAAAACAATATATTATCATTAATGATAATTAATCAATGATTATTTCTATAAGAATCTATGACATTACCATGTAAAGAACCAAAATCATTTTTTACTAAATACTCAAATATTCACGCCATGTACGTAAGTCATGTTTATCGTCAACATGGGTTTGAAAAAGTTCATAGAAAATTATAGATAAATAATCAGTAGGATTTAAAATTTATAAATATAAAATAATATAAAATGTATTAAAAATATAAATCTAACCCGAAATAATTATGCATTAGGAATGTTATACTATATGGGAAATACATCATTATAACTTGCATAGATAAACATGACATAATTAATAAAATAAACACAAAACCATTTGAATGATTTCGTTGTAAATAAAAATAAAATAAAATATGTTTTTATGTATTAAAAAATCATGACTAATGTGTTCAATAAAGTCATCCCATCCTAAAAATAAAATAAATAAAATAAATATCTCTTTAAAAAAATGAGTTATATTCTTATGTTATTATATCCAAATCTACATATTAAACCATTTTTTCAACTCCTATAAAGGGTATAAGTCATATACTAACTCAATGATATATCAATGATATAATATAGATGAACTCCAAATGTGAAAATATATGGAGTCTGTATATAACTCTACAGGATACACCCAATGATTTTTTTTCATTTCCATTCAAATCATAACTACAAGATCCTTCGAAAATAAAGTGTAAAAATTTATTTTCGATTATCATAAAAACATTATAATTAAAGATAATTATTTTAAAATATACTATTCAAAACAATTATGAATAATTAACATTTATTATAATTTATATGAAATATATATAATATAATGTTATAAATGTTTTTTTACTTAAATTTTTTATATTTCCATTTAAATTTTAATAAATGTTAATTACTCCTCCTCCAATGGCCTGAAAGCCTTAATTGTTTATTGATTTTTGATAATCCACCTTTTAAGGGGTGAGGTGGAACCCTTACAAGTCTCGTAGGAATATGCATTACATGGCCCATAGGCCTTAGAGGAATTTATTTCCCATAGGCTTCAAACATTACATACAACCCAGACTAACTACTTGGAACTACTCCTCCCTAGAATCTTTATTGTGAAATCATCTCTCCACCATCGCATGGATGTTCGGCTAGGATATCCCATGGATTTACAAGCTTGTCCCAATGGCAGGTTCCATACCCTCTCATTCTTGCAATCCGTTTAGCTTCTTCTATGGTGAAAGCTCTTTTCTCGTCCTCTTTATGAAGCGTGTTCTTTGTAGGTTGTCTAGTTTTAATCTTCATGTTAAGGTGGCCCGAAGGCCTTGAGGTGGCCCGAAGGCCTTACTGACCCAAAGGCCTGGGTGGCCCAAAGGCCTTAAAGGACTCCGGGACCAAATCGGTGGCCCGAAGGCCCAAATAGAGGCATATTTCCATCTTCTACAGTGCCAAACAGTGCCTTCTACAGTTCCCACTACAGTTCTTCACAGTTCCTGCTATAGTACCTTCTATAGTACTACTACAGTACCTGCTACAGTACTACTACAGTAACCCTGAAATTATCCCCCACTTGGATTTGATCCCTGGTCTCTTGGATGCACTTAAAGAGTCCTCACCAACTGGGTTGAGGCTCATTTGAAAATGTGTGTTGCTAACACTAACTCCCATAGGGGGACCCCCACCAGCCGAAGTGCGCGCCATGTTCCCCAGCTAAGAAATGGCTTTGAATCGCCATGTTCCTAATACGAACAGTGTTTGAGCCTGGTGGGACTCGATCCTACGCTAGTTCTCCTGAAGAGTGAGGGGTATAACTAGCAGGTACCACTCGGATATCACCCCATGTGCTAATAAATGTTAATTATTCATATTTGTTATGAGTGGTAAATTATAAAATCATTATCTAGAATTATAATGTTTTTCTGATAATCCAAAATAAATTTTTCCTCTTTATTTTCGAAGGATCTTGTAGTTATTCATGGAATGGAAAAGAAAAAAATCATTGGATGTATCCTGTACAATTATAGGAAGACTCCATATATTTTCACATTTGGAGTTCATATATACTATATCATTGATATATCACTGAGTTAGTATATGATTTATACAATTTATAAGAGTTTAAAAAATGGGTTAAAATGTAGATTTGGAGATAATTACCTAGGAATATAACTCATGTTATATAAAGAGATATTTGTTTTCTTAATTTTGTTTTTAGGATGGGATAACTTTATTGGACACATTATCCAGGATTTTTTTAAATACATAATTACATATTTTATTTTATTTTTATTTACAATGAAATTATTCAAATGGTTTTTTGTTTATTTTATTGATTATGTCATGTTTATCTATGCAAGTTATAATGATTTGTTTATCATATGGTATAACATTCCGAATTCATAATTATGTAGGGTTGGATTTAAATTTTAAATACATTATATATTATTTAATATTTATAAATTTTAAATCCTACTAATTATTTATCTATAATTCTCTTTGATCTTTTTCCAACCCATTCTGACCATAAACATGACTTATGTACATGGCGTGAATATTTTAGTAATTAATAACAGAATTCATTTTGGTTCTTTACATGGTAATATCATAAATTCTTATAGAAATAATCATTGATTATTTGTCTTTAAAGATACTATATTGTTTTAATTTACTTGGTAAGGTGAATGGTTTTTTTTCTAGTCCCTTAAATTTACCTCAGGATTTTATTCCAACCATTGAGGAGATTAATTTTTTTTTATGTTTTATGTATTCATAGAAGGTGATGATGAAATACTTCATGATTACCAAAAGATACTCATATACATTGGTTTGGTTCATATGAATAAAGTTTCATTAGGGAACCCTGAAATGAAATTATATGAAATGGAATAATAGTTTCATATATAATAGACAAGTAGAAGTGATGTTGGTATGGGAATATGAGGGAATTTCAAACATATCCTAGTCAAGGGAATCATAATCCATATAGTTCAATGGGGTTATTTAAAATTTAAATTCCAATAACATGGTGTATTTATCATCCTTAATGATGGATATATTAAATTTTATGTGATATAAAAAATTCAAAACATGATGTTTATTAAAACGAAAAAAATGGAAAGAAACTCATCATTTAATATTACACTTAATATTTTATGTTATGTAAGACATCATGAAATATAGTTTAACAGTATATTAAAAGGAATACAATGTAGTTTAATATCATATGTTATGTAATGATAAAAAAAGTTAAGGTCAAATGAGATGGGCTATTATGTGGGGATTAATGAAACAATATCCAATACTATACATATATCTAGAAAATATAGATATATGATATAGGAGGAATTGGGGATTATTTACAAATAGAATGTATTACCCCATGAATCCCTGGATGTGGGATATATGAATGAATAATAATTCCATTCATAGGACATCTAGTAAACAATAAAATATCCACATTCAAGTAAATTTGTGATTCGATACAAGGAAATAATTTCAATCCAGAATATTAAGAAAAACAAAAAATTCAGGATGTATGTCCATTAAAATCAACAAATGACAGTGGAAAAGATTATGTGGTTTGATAAAGATAAATTATCTATAACTATGATGAGTCACACACAAATTTGAATGCACTAATAATGTAAAATTATTTTAAATTGTGTTAGATTATAATTTACCTCTCATGATTCATAAAAAAAATTGATCCATTTGGGAAATATATATAAATATATGAAATTCCAAATTATAAAAACTCATAATTTTGCAAAGTACAAGAAATTGGAACTATATGATGGTATTTTTCACATGCTTTACATATTTAATTTTTTTCAATTCAAAGAGTTTTATTTTCCTTAATATTATGTGAGTTATCAAATTATTGAAATTAGTGACCTAATGGATTTTTTGAAGTGTTTTCTTAATTACCCATCTATTTGTTAACAAATTTTGTGAAATTTGTTTATAATATTTATATAATTTATTGTAATAAAATAATCTATTTATAAGAAAAATTATCCAGGGTATTAATAAAGTAATATCATGGATCCCTAGTAAAAGTGACTTCTTGACTACTGAGCATGGTCAAAATAGTTAGTTGTTTTTCTAAATCTATCACAAGAGTGACATATATGAATGTTTCTCATAGAACAAAAGTATACCAAAAAAATTATAAGGATCATCATATAAATATGGTAAAATATTTTTCTATGATCACTAATTCTCCAATTATAAATATATTAACTTCATATGAAAATAATAGACTTCGAATTGAAAATTAAAGCGTTGTCTACATTCTCATCAGTAGGTGTCAAGAAATACTTTGATAAGTCACTTATTCCCCTATAAATTAGGGTTATACGTACTCAATGGATAGAACCACTACTATTCAATAATCATAAAAAATAACCCATTTCATATTATTATTAATTACACATTTATGTTATACATGATAATATAAAATTTTTACCATATACGTTTCTTAATCATAAAAGTATAAGTTTTATACATAGAATACTAGGCATAAATAATTTTTGAGATAATTTAATTCCTCGATTAAAATACTTTCTTTTTAAAATATTCAAAACATTTTTCTCATTTTACCTCCTATATCCAATTCTAAAACATTATCATTACTTCATATAAAAAGGGATATAATATCATCTTTTAAAAATGGTTGAAAATGATTTTGAGAAAATAATGATAAAGAATTATATTATTAAATATAAAATTCATCTGTTAATTGTTTACCACCATTTATACATTATAAATCTTCATAGATATAAACATCAATGTTACCGAACATCAAATAAACTAACACTATATGAATTTTTAATTAAATATAATGTCCCAATTCATATTCTATATTATAACATACCATATAAATGGATCATATTTATAGAAAACCACACATAAATGGATATCAAAATTAATGAATAGCTTTAAATGTTGAATAATTCATCAGTGTCATACAAGTTATTGAATTTAACTCTAATAATGGAAAATAGATCTCATTTTGATGTGGGAACCATTTATAATTATCCATTAAAAATACGTTTTTCAATTATATTATATTATGAAATATTTAATATGATATTATAGTTTCACCTAAAAATGAACTCCATATATTAATGTGTAATCAATTTTATAGATTACCAAAGATGCATTGATTTTGAGTTAAAAATAAAATTAGTTTGATTATATGTTGCCTTTTAGACCATAGTGTTATTTACATGCCAATATGTTGACAAGATTGTCAAAACCACTAGAAATTAGTGACAAAATAAAAAAACGTTTACGTGATACATGAATAATTAGGAGTAACATTATTTTTCAATTATAAATAATATGGAATAAAAATCATTTAATTCATGTATTAGAAATTCATTACATCATCTGGTTCCTTCAATAATGATGATCAAAATCTTATCCACGAAAATGTCATAATTCTAAATGAAAATGATATAATAAATAATAAATTATATATCCACTAACAATTTAAATTCATATTTGGACTAATATATTATTGGAACATCATGGGTCCAAGATGGATGTAAGGAGAATGAAATCAAGCCTAGATCAGTTTATATATAGACATGAGTGTGTATATCAACTATCATACTAAGAGGGTCAATACAATGAGTGGATATATAGGAAAAAATATATTTTTACGTCATATTTATAGATAAATTCCTTTATCATGACATTCCTTGAAAGGTCTCAACTACCCGTAAAGGATTCATATAATAGTTTATGGTCAATCAAATTTTTCATGATTTTATAACTATAATAATGGATAATTGCCAAAACATTTCCCTAGTTTTGGCGATATTTTTCCATGAATTAGATCTTAATTTTAGATCAGAATAACTATATTTGATATATATTACATTTCAATATTAATTTTCATAGGTATCATTATAAATATACCCCAGACCAGCACTCTAAAATCTTATAATGAAAACAATTAATTAAAAAATTACTATTTATATAATGTGAGACAAAACTATTTTTATATTACATCATTATCGAAAGGTAATATTAAAATATACTAAATTATATAATAATTCCAATAATGAAGGGTTCTCTATCCTTAATGAGAATCTATAGATGAAACATATTTTATTACATTTTCTAATATTTCTCCACATTTGAACCACACAATATACAGTTCAAGATATCCCTTTGGTTATACTCATATTTATAGAATGGTGAAAGAAAAAAATAATAAACATGTGAGATAAAATTCTAAATATGGAAGGACATATCAATATGTTATCATGGGTCAGAGATATACAATATTATAAAACATTATTAGGTGAGGGATATCTCTTTAAAAAGACATAGATCTTAAAATGTTTTTTGGCAACATTCTAATTATTTTTATATTTTTTTAAAAAAATTAACTTTATTTGATAGATTTTATTGCATTATACATAATGTTAAAATTTAAATATAAGCTATTCCATATTTATATTTCACTACATTTGACATTAGATTTACTTTTGGTACCTAAACAATTATGATTCAATGAAAATATTTATTATTATTATATTTATTTAAAAGATATAGTTATAACATATACATTAAACATAGTAATATTAATAGTAATAAATAGTGTTTAAATATTATTTAATGTGGTTTCACATAAATAAAACAAATTTTCTATGAAATTTCTAAATTTAGATAATGTCTATATGTTTTTAAAAATACAATTTTATTAAAATACCAACTTTTTATGTCATTTTGTGGAAATAATAAAACTAATTTTACTAAATTTTTTATATTTAAATTGATGAAATAAAAAAAATTAATTAATAATTTCAAAATTATCTTATGTTAAATTTTTTGGATATTTTCTACAAAACATCATTTTCGGATCAATATTACAAAACAATGAATTTTAATTGAAAAATGCCATTTTGTCTACTGTATATATATTTTTAAATTAAATTTTAGTTTAGTTTTAATGTATAAATAGTTAATTTTTCCAATAAACTAATAAAATTTTTGTCATTTGAAGTAATTTTACATTGAAAATAGAAATAAAAATATTTAAATCATTTGATCATTTCACATTAAATATCAATCGTCTTATCTTGTATGGGGATTAATTTTTAAATTAATTTAATCCACTTATGTATTTAAAATTTTCAAAAATTATTCATAATTTGGAATCAGAATAATTTGTAATTTCTATTAGGTTAAAATTAGTTTTTGACCTAAAATATTTGTGAATATAATTACAATTAATTAAAGTGATTAATGTGAAATAATGTATACTTAAGAGTTACGATTTCATCTTAACTTGTAAAAACGGTCGTACACTTATCCAAGATCAATTTTTAGTCCATATATATTTCATATAATACATTTTATAAAAAATTACCATTATATGAGGCACATTATGAAAGGTATACCTCTCAATAATGTTTTGTTTTTTATATCTACCAGAATGCCACAACTCCTACATTATAAAAAGGGGATATCACTCCCTAACTTATTAACACCTCTAAAGCCTTTTTTGATGGTGAATCCTATCCAAATCATCTCTAAAATCCTGTAACATCTTCTAATAGAAGTCACATTGGGGAAAAATTGAACCACAGAATCCCTTTGATGAAATCGTGAAGGAGTTACATGAAGAAGAGGTAACACCTTTCAACAAGAACTTTTATTTCATTTCATTATCCAAACATCTAATTATTATTATTCAATTATTATATAATAACCTCAATATCTAAAATATAAATATTTTACTTATGTTAATGGTATGAACTATAGTGAAACACACTTCCATCCAATTGGATACACAATCATCGTTCCCGTGTAAGGCGGGCTACCACCAGTCAAAATGGCGTCGTTCATTCATCCATTACCACCATTGAAGGTTTAGAATAATTATGGAAAATTAGTTTTTATATTATATATGTAATATATATATATATATATCTTTGTGTGTGATGTTTTATTCTTCTAGAATTATTATATATCTCATACCTTCTTTCTTTTAAATTTTTGGGAATAAGATAACTTCGTTTGTGGGCATGTGGACTGCCACCTCCTCCAAGTTATGAAACTATTTCTTAATTTTTATGTAATGTAATAAAGATGAAATTAATAAAAATATTTTCTAAATATGAAATAAAAATTTTATATGTATAATAGTATTTAAATATATATAAATATATTTTATAATTTTATTATTTCAATAAAATAAGGAAATTGAAACAGCGTTCATGTGTACGTACAACCTATCATCTCCATAAACAATATAACTATTTTTATATCATCATAATTTATATATTACTATCAATACATATATATAGAATATATTTTGTATTTAAATCATGTTTTACAATTTTTATATCATGAAATAAGTATGGGTATGATAGATATAACAAATAGAAACGCATGCGAAAAACTAAGTGGATATTACCTAAAATTTTACTCTAACAAGGAATTGATAGAAAAATGTTAATAATAGGTCATAATTAAATAATATAGGGTATGATATAATTAAATTTGGTTATTTAATATTTTTTTAATAAACTTATTTTTATTAAAAAATATTATTGAATGAGTATAATGAGAGTAAAGACATAAAGTAAGGGATTTCCATCTCACATTCTTATATTTGTGAGATAAATGGAATCTTCACCACCCATTTATCTTATGTGATGTATATTATACCCTAATAAATTTTATATAATAAATTAAATTATTTTAATTATATTTGAATGTTCTATTCATTTTATTCTTTCATGGGGATTATGATTCAAATGTTACTCAAGTAGTAACAGAATTTTCAATATCACTTTTATTTCGGCAACACTTACTCCATATTAACCACTCACTTAATTTGTGTCGTGTATATAAATAAAATGAAATAATTATATTAATATTAACCCTAATTTTATATTTATTTACATTTCCATTTGATTATCTCTTTTTCATGGGGTTTACACCTCATGTGTTGTCAAATTAGTAGGGTAATGTTGTCTCATTATCCATTCAATGAGACTTCTTATCTTATGAACCTATATTAATTTACAAGGTGTATATAGAACCCATTAACATGTTTTATAATGAATCTACTGATTTTAATGAAATTTTCGGATTCATGTAATTTTATTTTTTCAATGGTATCTAAATTAAATGTTACCAAAGTGTTAATAGTTTATTGATGCGATGTCATCATTTATCGAGGTTTTTTATGATTATTCTTCCATTACTGAAATATTATGATCATTATTAGAATAAAACCAATTAAATTTCTTATCATATATTGATTATTTGTATCTCCATGTAATGGTACCATTTTCCACTAATTGGAAATTAAAATGATTAAGAACATATTTTCAAGAACGTCTGACCACATTTGTCTCTTTAGTTAGAAATCAGTTTAATTCATAATCCATGTTTTCTAAAAATGATTTTAAAAAACATATTTTAAAGGAAATTGATTTCAAAAATGTTTTATGTTTTAATTTTCTGTAAATTATTTTTTCAAAGATTCCATTATATTTGTTCAAGGTAAACATCAAAGAAAAAGGTTTTAAAAAATGACTATGTTTTAAATAACATTTTTCAATCCATAAAAAATATTTTCTTCAAGAAATATTTTTAATGCTATTTTAAAAATATTTTCCTTTGAACATGACATCTATTATTGTTAATTATACCTTAATGGGGTTATTATTCAAAGGCACCATTATTGTTCGTTCTTTGAATGTTTTAATCTTTGGATGATAGGTTTCTCTTCAAACCCATTTATCATTCATGTGTTATTTTCTTATGAAACCCGATTCTCAACATGGGTCATACATCGATAAATGATTATGAAATTTTTTTTAATTTCCACAAGTTATAATATGATGATATGTTTATGATAACCATTCCATTTTTTGGTTTATTATGTGATGAATTTTTATGATCTAGTAGAATAAAAATTTATGATTTAATTTTGATATTGGTGGGACATATATCTCCATCCATTACATTTGTTAAGGATTTATATCTCATGAGATAAACATGGATGGAACATAAAGTGAACTTGGTTTAATAAAGAAATATGTATCCAAAGATGTTATTTAGAGTGAATATTTAATGATAATTTGGTTTGGGGAGAAAAACCACTCCCCAAATATGGACTTAAAAATAATTCCTTCTATACTATAGAAATAATTTTATATGTTTATATATATACAAAATTCCATGTATTATTCCTATATTTTTATTTTATGGCTTATTCTATTGCTTCCCTTATGTTTTATTTTATTATGAACTACCAATTAGTATTCCATGACTCTTGCTTATGGAATTCTGTTTGTTCAGTATGATGTTATAATGTTATGATCACATTCTTATACCCTTATTCTCATGATTATGTTTAATTATCTACCTTTATTACCCTTAATAATCATATGAGCTCACAAATTATAAATTTTTTATTCCCCAGGTTATGAATATATGTATTATGTATGATGTGTCTACGAAGGGTTCTAGCTATAGAGAACCTAGTGGGAGATAATATAGCGCACTTATATAGTAGTTTTTATATTTTGATGTTTTAAAAGGAACAACATGAATATGGTCTTTGTTTACTTTTCTAGGTAATTAATTAAGTATTCTACAACATACCTATCTCATGTGATTAAACAAGTCACCTCCAAACATATAAGAAACACAACGCCTCATGGGTCCAATCATATTCCTGCAAGCAAGGGGAAAACAGATCCAAGCTTCAAAATGATATTTTCAAATAGTATAGTACTATTAATTAAGAATAAATCTTCTTATTAATTGTATATAATCAGTTTTTCTTGAGTTTCAACACCTCATGGGTCCTTCCCCTAGATAGACCCCCCCAGCACACCCCCTCCCCCCCTTCCACACCCCCTGTCCTCTTCCCCAGCACCAGCCCCCCCCCCCACCCCAAAATACTTTTAACCCCCCCCCCCCCCACCCATCTCACCCCCTTCCTCCATAGATATCCCCCTAGCACATTCCCTCCCCCATATTTTTCACTCTTGTATTTCCCAGACATAAGCATTGTGAAAAGGTGTTTATACAGGTAATGTTGCTACGAATAGTTCCAGTGTAAGCATTGTTAGTCTAAGAACTAATAATGTAAGCACAATTACTATATTGATGTTAGTATAAATATTTCTACTGTGAATAATAATCCTGTAATAAATGCTAGTGTAATAACGCTACTAATGAATCCAAATGTTTAAATATGTATAGTTTTCTAGTGTAAGCATTGTTGTTATTATGGGTTGCTAGTGTAAGCACTCCAAATATGAAGGTTACAGTAGAAGCCGTGATAATGTAAAAAATTCAACATAACCACTAATAGTCTTTTTCTAGTGATATTAATGTAAATATGTATTCAAACCTATTTTATATGGTGTCAAATATTAGAATATTAGGATTGATCATCAATTTCCTTGCATTTTAGGCTACTACTAAAAATAACAGAACCTGCATAATAGGATTGGGAAAATTATTAGATGTTTTATGTTATATAAATTCAAATATTAAATAATATAGGGGTAATAACTACATAATGTTTATTCTTTCGTAAAAAACACAGCTTAAACATACATTTCATACAAGCACAATAATTATGAGAATGATATCCTTAAATGCAATATTAGTAGAGATAAAGATAAAATCATTCGTACTCACGGGATTATAGCATTATCATCAAATATATATGTATCTAATTCATCACTAGACTCCTCTTTTGTTTCTGGAGGACTTGATGGTTTACTTCTTATCATAGTTCCATGTGATTTCTTAAGTAATTTTTCCTACCCAAAAACATTAAGTGCCCAATTAGTGACCAGAATTTCAATGATTATATAAAATATATCAAAATAAAAACCACTAGCACTATTTATATAATGTGCGATCATTAATTAGAACCCTCACATATTCATCATAATCAATTTAGATTAACTAGACGAATCAATCTTGAAACCTTGGTGGCATAAAAATGACTTTTTTATGGAGTAGACTGCCCATTTAAAGTAGAAGAATCTTTCGGAAGGCTCCTAAGATAGAATATAGTTTAATAATCATTAAAAAAAGAATGAAAAAAAATGTATATTGGTATTGGTTTGTTATTATAATATCATGAAATGAAAACCATATACCACTCTAATTCATAGTTGATAAATGCTCACTACTTCGGAATCACATTCAGAAGAGCTTGACGAATCAACATTGTTGTTGGGATTCACTTTCTTATCAGAAGAAAGAAAGATTGTTTTAGCACCAGTGTGGGATGTCTTAGTTGAAATAGTAGGCTTGAAAATGGTTTCCTATAGAAATTCATTAATGTCGAATACATGAGTGCCTCATCCAGCCTTCCTTCATTGTAGTAAGTCGCAATCAACAGATTAAATGAATGTAAATTTAGATTTTTGACCCATAGATTGATGCAGTAGAAGGAACTCTAACACCACTAAAATTTGATTATGTTTTTCAAGACATTTTATATTATTATTCCATGTTATACTTCCTTGGGTAAAGGCACATTCAGTCATCATTCTGCGGAAATTATATCCATGGTCTTCTTTTCCTTTTCTAAGAAAATCTCGCATGACATTGTCATATATGTTGATATCAGCACACCCTTGACTTATTGATTCCCTATACATGTTTATAATAAAATTAATATGATTAGAATACAAACTGGAAGATGTTTAAACTATATTCATAATTCATTTCCATAGTTTAAACTAGTTGTAGAGTTCATTATGCATACACGTTCATTTGAATACAAATTGAAGGTGTTTATTTTATTTTTCTATTAGAAGTTTGAATGTAATTTTAATTTTATTTTAAACAACATACACACATAGCTAACTAAATAAATTCATAGAAAAAAAAACAACCTTGATAATTCTTTAAAAACACACGTAAAAACCATACCTATAGGCAAAAAAATATCCATGGAATCCTTTACATGCAACCCAGATTCATATAAAATAAGGAAACCAAACACATTCAAATATCTTTTCATACATGACCTTATAAAATTTCCATGAACACTGTGTTTCATAGACAAAAAAACCAAAATGAAAAAAAAGAAACCATGGCTGTATAAAAAGAATAACCTTCCATACTTTTTTGCCTCTAAAGATCACTTGACTATTCCATAAGGTTCCATTAATGATCATTCAATCTCATTCATTAAAAACAGACAAAAATGGCCTAAATTTTTCTATAAACATTAAAATAGAACAAATGTGTAGGGAGTGGGGGGATAAGAGGGAAATATAGACAAAAAATTTATGATTGCTCAAGTAGATTAGAAATTCACAATTAAGAAAAAAAATTCATCTTGCACAAAAATTGATAGAAAAATATACATATGGATTTCTTGATTTTCACCAGAAATATTGTGATTTCCTTGCGCACTGAATCTCCTAGTATTGGGAAACCCACACCCCCCCCCACCTGCTCCCCCACTACCCCAAGCTCCCCCAACACCTAGCCCCCCCCCCCCTCCTGGCACCCAGCCCCACCCCCTCCACCTATCCCAACCCCCCTACACCCCCTGCAACCATACTACCCCTCCCCCTCCCACCTGAATCCCCCCAACACCCATCCCCCCTCCCTACCCCTAGACCCACCTCGTGAATCCATCCCCCTCCTTAGGTATCTAGCCCCTCCCCTTGCACCCAGCCACACCACTACCCCCCTACACCAATGTCCCCCTCTCTCCCCCACCTTCACCCCCACTGTCCACCCACCACTTCCCACATAGACCCACACTTCCCCCACCCCATCTAGACACCCCCTGCACCCCTAGTACAACCTGCACCCTGACCCCTTCCTCCCTACACCCAGCCCCCCTACACCCAGCCCCACCCCTGTACCCAGCCCCCTCCCCCCTGCACCCTTCTTACAATGCTACCTATAAACCCAAAAAAATCTCTATCATGTTCCATATCATTCAAGGATGTGTGATCTCAAAAACCCCAAACATTTCAATAAATATAAAAACTTCATATTTTAAAAAATACAAATTTTTTGAAATAACAACTGAGGAATATATTCATTTTTTACCTACATTAATTTATACTTTTCTATTCAATAATTTATGAAAAATAAATAGATAATAAATGGAATCCAATGTCACTATATGGGATATCATTTAGAGATATTTATTATATGGTATTAAAGACACCTCTTACCCATATTCATGACTAAGGACTATAATTTTATCCTTATGTAAATGCATGTGAAATTTTATGCCGAACATTTCAGAAGAAAACAAATTAACCATTCTCATCCATACTAAAATTCAATTAAAGTTCTTAATGTATATACATAAGTCTACCTAATAATTCAAAATGGTGGGGATTAATATCTCCCCATCACCAAAATCTCCATCCCCATGTCCATACCAATCATCATCAACATCATCTTCATCAGTAGTAACATTGTCAGCAGCATCATCACTAACAGCAGCATCGGCAACATCCCCAGCACGAACAACTCTATCTCCACCAACTTCGTTGCCACAATGAACCACATTGGAATCACTCAATACATCATTTAAAGATTAAATTGACACCATATATGATTCAAAAGTTTCAATAACCTCTGATGTAAGTGACTGACTCAAAACATCCTTAGCTTTCATTAAATGTTTGGTCATCAGTATAATTATTTCACACTCCTCTAAAACTATTTTTTTGCCTCGGCTTCTTCAGCACGATCGATTTCCAGCTCAGAGGACTGGGAGGCTTGAGAGGAGCCCGATGATGACCAATACAAAGAGAGGATGATGTTTTTTCATGGTTGACATCATACTCTCCCTGGGTTCTCCTCACATAATACCAGACTTATATGATCATGTGGCCCGAAGTTGTTATCTACCTTACCCTAGAGGGCCTCTAAGGAAGACTGTTGAAATTATAAACATATTAAATTATGAATATTTTATATATATTTAAAATATAAATAAAAAACCTTACAATTTTAACTTGTGTCTATGCATTTACTGCACTTCCATCCTTTTTCTTTCTACTGGAGAAAAATAATTTGGCACGAGGTACAAGACCATTGATACCCAATTTTGCTTGCTGGAAATGAGAAATGAAAAAATCTAGATTAGTACCATATATGAGAAATCCACAAATCTGACCTACGTCTATCAATAATATTTTTTGTAGAATATACTATTTAACATCCCAATACCCGGTAAAAGTACCTAGTGATTGTCATGATCTGGCATTGTAGTGTGCCCCAATGTGTGAAAATATGTCATTGAATCCTTATTATTTATGTTTTAATCTGAAACTTCTTAAAAAATTCCAATACAAGTAATAAGAATTAAATTTTATATGTCAACCATTAAAGATTTAAATTACCTTAATAATAGCATTCTTCCAATGTGAAATCATTTTTTCATATTGACTTTTGGGAGAGTAAGGGAATATGGGTACCCCCTCTAAGTCAGTACCAACCCTTCTCTTACAACCAAAATAAATCTCATGCTTGTATGAGCGCAAGAACATCCCAATATCCATCAACCTTTTTGTCTTAGCAGCTTCTCTGTTGGTAATGTTAAACTGAATCTGCAATAAACATATTTTTTCATTTAAATACACTAATAATATTGATATGACTTTATATAACTTTCTTACCCATATTTTCTCCAATGCTTTGTCCTTAATATCTTTACTGATACGTCTCCATGACACTGGTTCCACCAGAATGATATCTTGATACTTGGACAATGTGGCCATTAAACTTCTACACTGCGTTGCAGTAGGACCTACTATCTGATTTTGCCGACTTTAATCCACCATTAGCTGTTTCTGGAGATTCCAAACCTCCATCATCCGAGTGTGACCACGTCTCATAGCAGATGATCCCAATGAATAAGAAAAGGAGTGGGGAAAGAAGAATTAAGTCATGGTACAACATGACAAAAATAAAATGATAAAATGTGAAATAGTTAGAAACAAAAAACTGTCTACAGATTGTCCAATAGACTTCGATGTATCTATGGGTTTTCTAAAATCAGAATCCTTTTCAAGAAGTGTCTATTCCAGTGCATGCTCTAGGTGACCTTCATGCACTAGAGTGGAAGCTAATGGAACAGACTCATCAGATTATGGCTAGACGGAATAAATTTGAGGTGGTGTAGACATGGAAGCATATGGGTTATAGGATGTGGGATACATCATCAGATATGGATATGGTAAAGGTGGAAACATCTATGGACGTGGTGTAGTCATGGAATATGAATAAGAGGGTAGATTAGATGATGATGGAGGCATGGATAAGAACATCCCCAAAGACTCAAGAAGAGGATGGAAATGTGTAGCTGTAGGGGTGTCTGATGGTTGGTCAGTATGGAAACGGATATGAAAGGTGCTCTGTCTAGGTCTAGGAGCATCCCCACTCATAATCATGATAACTGGATTATGATTCAATTCTGGGGATACTGAATGTCCCTAAAATTTTGATAAATAATTTTAACATGAAATTATATGTAATGCATAAGAAAACATTACAATTATAATACTCATTGATGGAAGTGAAGGCAACGCACGCTCACGCCCCGGTCGATCGGGATCAAATAGTCTCTTCCTTCGACCTTCTGTAGTATTTTTCATAATATACATAAAAATGAAATATAAATTGTTTATAAATTCTTTTTACAAATCATGCATACAAATTACATCTATTAGTAATTCATGAGAGGAACCAATTGGACAACTTTTTATTACTAACTGTACAAATGATTATAAGGAAATGACTAACACTATTTTTAAAATTACATTACTGAGTTATAAATTTTTTAAATAATAGATTTAATCCATGTTTTTTACATTGGAATAAATCTGATTTAATGAAACGACACCAGAAAATACAAAAAACAAACATTTTATTCCAAACTGAAACATAATTAAAGTAATTATAGTAATAATTTACTGAGAAACTCATGTCAATATAAACTAAATTAACAGTTAACATATATGGTTGATTCTATATATTTCTGACCACTACTTTAGGTTTAACATCAACTCTCACAATGGGACAATTTGATTCATCAAATGCAATATTTTTGCCAACACTAACGAGGATGCCAATGGTGGAAATTTCATCACCAGCATCATGAAAAATATGTATGGGGATTTCATCATTAATGACAATATAATCGGGTCTTAGATGATCTTTCACATAAAACACTTGTTTAGCCGTTGATTCCAAAATATATGGTTCATCGGTACACATGCATTTACTCATATCAATAACTTTGAATCCACAGTCATCAATAAACGTACCATGATGTCTCATTAAATCAAACCATTTACATTTCATCATACTGACTCTTCCTTGAGTGTAGTAATGTAATAAAAATATTTTATCAAATAGTCCCTAATAATAAACAACTTCATATCGAGTCCAACTATCTAATACATAGGCTTAACAATATGTTATAGAGGTTAACATATCACCATCATGTTTTGTTATCATTTTCACCACTCGATCCATTGTATAAAATATATACCCATTGACTATTAAAGATTTACATTCATGAACCAAAGAATTAGTACCAAAATCCAAAGCCCTCAATTCTTGAGAAACGGAGTCAATACGTAAAATCAACCCCTGAAATATATATGAATAATACAATTAAATGGATATCTATTTTTTAAACTAATTAATTTAATGGTAATACCTTTCATTTCAACCAAGTAAGAAACTCTAGGCTATGAAAAGCCTCTCTCTTTCTCGAATACAACGATCGATGAACTATACTTATAATTTTTTTATGTTCCCTACATAAAATGATAATAAAAGTGTAAGGTATAGGTGAAATTTCATAATATGAGATAAAAAATAAATATCCAAATTACTTACTTGATATAGTCATCGAACAGACCATAGTTAAAAAAGACTGTGCCATGTGCCATCTCCTGCTCTTCAAGGCCTAATGTAGCCAATGTATAAGACCCAATGATTACACCTCTTTGTGGAAGAGATGGAAATGAGGGCTCAATTTCCCCATACTGGTCATCTTCATTTCTCATTGGACGATTATGTATTGTGGTGACATCGGACAAAAACATTGAATAAAAGTCCATACATTCTTGTCCCAGATAACCCCTCACAATTGAACCTTTAGGATAATTCTCATTTTAAACATATGATTTAAATGTGAACATATTTATTTCGGTGGGGTACATCCTCCGAAAAGAAAATGGTCCCCCATGAATTTTTTCTGTTGGAAGATAAACCATTAAATGCAACATGCATGTGAAAAATTATGGAGGAAAAATCTTTTCCATACCACATAAAATTTATCACCCCTACTTATATATTTTTATCAATAATTACATTGATAACCTTTTAGCACAGAGGTCTTTAAATAATGGATCAAGTGAATCACTATCACCCTTTAATTATTGGATATAAAATTCTGAATTGATATTGGAATCAATTCATGAAGAAGGATGTGATAATCATGAGTTTTCAGAGATTTTAGTTTCACATCTCTTATGTTGACTTGTATAGACATTTTGTTTGAATAGGCCTCAGAAACCTTGATATTCTCAAATACTACCAGAAGTTGATCTTTCTCTGATGGTGTCATCACATAAGAAGCATAACATTCCATTTGTTTTCACCGATACACACAGGATACAGTTTTGGTCGAATACCCCAGTCCAAAAAGTCTCGAAAAGATCATAATTCATTTTTGGTCTTCCCCTGGATATTCGGAAAAATTTTAAGAAATATTTCGCATATATTTTTCTCAATATGAATTACGTCTAAAAAATGACATAACATTGGTAGACCAATATGGAAATTAAAAAATAATAATTCTATTTTTCCAATTGTAAGTGGTTTCAGTGTCAACATTCATTCTCTTTTAAGATTTTAGCTAACCTTTGCCTAATGGAAAATTTAAATCTTTTAATTCATTAAGTACATCACTTCCTCACATACGTTGAGGTGGTTGTTCAGTCCCAAAGGTGTTATCAAACCATTGAAGATTTGTCCTGTATTGATGATCCATTGGCAAGAATCATTGATGCCACCTGAAATTGAAACTACAACAATATTTAAGCCTTCTCGATCATGTTTTCTTTATACAAACAAGACATGATAGTTTTCCATCCATGCTCCACCTAGAAATCATTCCATAAGCAGGGATATCATTTATGGACCATAGAAGGGCAGCCCACATCTGAAAATTATTCTTTGAAGAAGCATTGAATGTCCACACAAGAAAATACAAAAGTTGTTTCCAATCTCTTATTAAAGGCTGCAAGTAGACATCTATATCATTACTGGGATCAAAAGGACCAGATATCACTGTTATCATAAAAGAAAAAAAAATTCATACACATCCACAGAGGAAGATTAGGAACATTAATAAAAGCATTCCACGTGTTGTGAGAAGTAAGCATCTGACCAAACGGATAAACCCATAACAGGATAGACCCAACCTGACATTAGACACCTCAGCTGAAAAATCATGATGTTGTGCATCAAATGTACGTCATTCTAATCCATCTTCAAGATGAACCAACTCATCATTGCATTTAATTATCTCTTCATCATTCCATCGCATATTGGCTGAGATTTCAGCATACATTAATAGATTTTGAAGTCTAGGAATCAATGAAAAGTGCCACAAGACTTTTAGTGCCACACGAGATGGTTTTCCATCTGCATTTTTCATCCATTGAGATGTACCACATTATTTATAGTCATTACGGTCAGTTTTTTCCTCCCAAAATAATCTGAAATATTTTGGGCAAGCATGAACTTTATTAGTATCAAATCCAAGCTACTTAATTAACTTCAATGCCTTGTAATAATTTTAGAGAATATATGCACCATGAGGAAGAAATTCCTTCAATAATGTAAGAAGGTAATCGATAGAGGTATTAGAAATTCCTTACATGGTTTTCCCATGATATAACTGCATTAAAAATTCACACTTGGACATTTTATTACATTCCTGATAAACTAGTGTTCTGGCATCATCCAATAAATTATTCACTCTCTCATCATCATATTTAGTATTTTACCCATGTGTATTGATATTATTGCAATCATTCACTGGCATACTATCTCTCTTGGGATGATGGACAAATGGAAACTGATCAAATATCAAATACTCCATGCCACTTCTTTCATTTAATTCATTACCAGTAGAACATTGACTCATCTCTCCATGGTGATACGGAACACAATAGTTTGTTTGAAATCCAAATTTCATTATATGGTAGCTAACTTCCTCCCGGAATAACCATGGTCTTCTTACACATTAATTGCATCGAAATTGTATACAACCTCTATTTGAAGCATTATCAAATGAAAAATCTAAAAATTTATCCAAATTAATTTGGAACACGGTTGAAATCCTATCGGTATGATAAATAAAAATTCTATCCATTCTATAACAAGAAAAATAAAAGTTATCTTCCAATCAACAATGTAATCCATAACTAAAAAAGGGATATGTAATATAGAAAATATTACTATTAGAACATAAAAAATTATCAATTAATTCACATTTGTATAGAAAGTGCCTTTATTTTTATAACCAATTTCAACTCTTTTAGTATCGGAGATAAAATTCTTACCCTTATCCTATAAAGGGATGATCAACAAGGTAACACATATTGGGAAATGAAAGGTTTAATTTCTTTGATAGAGTGGTATGTGTCATTATAGTTGAACTAAGGGAGAGATAAAAAAGATTGTCCTCCCTTAGGTGTAACATAAAAAAAATCCACTTTTAACATTAAACACACCCTTAAACTGGGGTTATTTCATTTCAAAATCTAGGGAGAGATAAAAACATTCATCCATCATCATAAATATTTTAAACAAACCCCATTTTCATGTAATTTAATATTCTCCATGGGTGAAATTTTAATTCATGGAGGGAAATTTTTTTAAACAAACCCACTTCATGTCCAAGAATTAATTAAAATAACTTATATAATTTATATAAATCAATCATGGGTATAATATATTGGTATAAATATACTAGAAGACTAATTTAATAGACTAAATCACTTCATAAATGTTTTAAAGAAAATAACTACCAAGAAAAACCTATTGTATACAAAGTGGAACAAGTCACACGAAGACTCTTAAAAAGGAAAAGGTCAATTTTGTAAAATAAATGAATTTAAAATCAATTAAAAAATAAAACACACATTCTTATATTAATATCGAACACTAAATTTTACACACACTGTGATTATTATTCTCATTAGCAATGATAATGAGGGAAATAGAAGTGAAATTACAAGGGGAATCTCCCTTGGGATTTAGGTAATGTCTTATATATCAAATGTCATCGATTATTGTTTTGGATTCATATGGAGTACCCTCATTTAATTTTGAATGATTAGTTAACTGGATTAGACATGATCTATTTGGTTTGACTACCTCCATCGTAAGATATTGGTTATAATACTACCAATCTTCTAAATGTCAATTATGGTTCCTTGAGTTTAGACTAGAAGAATGGATTAGGAAGAATGGAAAGGCTCACCTATGAGTTTTTTAACACCCCAGGTAAATAAAGAATATGACATTTTCACATTTATCCATATTTGTGAATAAAATAACAATATTACTTTAAAGGGGACGCTATTCTCGATGGCGTACCCAATACGCAACAACAAATTTCTTGGTAATCTTACGTTGCACTCTAATAATAAAATAATATTATTTTAAATGGTAGTTAACGCCTAGCCGTTGTAATGGTGGTAATGAACAGAACTAAATACAAAATTATTATATATGTTTGTCAAATATTTTAACATTTTATAATAAATTTTATAGGATTAAAAATGTGAATTAATCCAATTTTAAGCGTAAACATTCTAATATTCTTTAAAAGGTCGATTAACCACCTTTTGATGGCGAACCTCTTTTAAATACAATTTTTTAAAATTTTATGTGTTATATTTCACAAAATAAAATTCTTTTTTAGAAGAGAGACATAAATATTTACTTTGTGTAAATTTTTGGTATTTTTCCAATAAAGTTCATTTTTAATGAATATTAAATAATGTTGTATTTTAATTCAAAAACTATTTTTAATATAATTTATTTATATGATTAGATTATCTTATGAATTGTTTTTAAAATTAAATTATAATATATTTTTAACATTTAATCCAATAGTTTTCATTGAAATTAATTTCACCTTGAAATTGGACTTAAACTAGTGTCAATCTTTTAATAGATATTGTTTCTTAAAAACACGCTATTTGTTTTGACAGTGGGAATTAATTATTAAATTAATTAATGCAACATATATGTTTTAAATTTTGTAAAATTGACATAATTTTTGAATTCAGAATATCAAATATAGCTTAGGGTGAATTATTTGGTATTTTTCAGAAAAACTTCAATTTTTGATGAATAGTGAAACCACTAAGTGGTAGTATAAAAACTGATTTTTCGTTTAAATGAAACATTACCACTTATGTGATTTGAATTTCAAAAATCCAACATACATGGTTTTCATTATGATTTAAAATATGGTTCAATGGGATTAAAATTATTTTTTGGTGAATGGTAACTTTTAAGTTTTTAATCACGATTAGAGGTAATTAGTGTAATTTAAGGTAAAAATAATGTTTTAATAATATGAAATGACCTAGACACATGTTCTACCATCTTTGGATGTGTCATTTCCGACCAATAAAATCCATGGGTCAACTTGGGGACCCCATGGAGCCACTTTGGTTGGAATATGACATAAACACCTTTTTATTTTAAGTTAAAATAAAAATGTCACAAGCATGAGTTGTTTTACTAAAACAATTTTTAAATGGGGTTCTACAAGTCATATGTTTGACTATAAATATTAATTAGAAATATAAAAAGATTTACTACATCATGATATTTTTTTATAATTTTTAGACATTAAATAAATAAAATTATTTATGGCATCATGATGATGCAGCGATTACCTCATTAATAAAGAATTTAAATAAAATGTAAAGATAATGTTAAAACTATAACTTAAACATGTAAAAGGCCTATTGGATGAGTATATTTCGGACCCTTACCACCTTATCCTATAAATAAATCAATTTGGGACCTTTAAAATCCGAAACGCATTTGAAAATAAAGTAACATTTTGTAACTTCCCAAGAGTGTCTCTCCTCCCCTCTTATAAAAGGCCTCCACCTTTACCACCTTACCCAGGCCTCTAAAGCATTTGGCTCGGCCAACCCCTGCCAATTTCCTCTCTCCACATCCCTCTATTCATCATTTATGCCTCAATTTTGGCATAATCCTTTCCAAGGAATCCTTTGATTTTAAATCAAAGAGAGTTACCCGATTTAAAGGTAATGTCTTCCCTTGTGTTCTTTTGGTTTATTTTTCTCCTCCAAACCCCTGAACTCTTTTTATTACTTTTTTTGTAACAAAACAAGTATATTAAATATACTAGTAATTTTTTATATGAATTTTTGGAGCTACACTTTCACACACCTTCGTCTAATGGTTAAAGAACATGCTATTTCTATGGTTGGCAATTTTCTGCTTCACGAAACGATGATTGTTCAATTTTATTTTAACACCTTTAAAGGTGTCCATTGTGATGTCAATGTATTTTATATATGATATATATGGTATTAATGTTTACTATATTCTTCTGTATTTTATATTTAATACATACCTTTATTCTTTTCATGTTGTGCAAATGCGATAATTTCATATGAGGAAGTGTGGACTACCGCCCCCTCAAGTGATGTGACTCATTCATGCAATACATGGAATGTATAAAGAATGAAATTAATGGACATATGTGACCTATATAACATATATATTATACTGGAATTATAATATATATATATATATATCTCTCATTTATTTTTAATTACATTAATATGACAAAAAAATGAAAGTAGCGTTCATGCGTACTTACGGCCTACCGTCTCCATGAACGGTGCTTTTCATTTTTTTTATCTCCAAATGTTATAGAATAGTATAAAATGAATATTTACTGGATATATATTATATTTTAATCATTAATACTATTTTTAAATGATTTAATTATAACTACATGGGCAATCATTTTCAAACAAATTCATTTTTTTTACTCATGTACCAAACATCGGCAAAAACATCTGATATGAACTAACATTGTTAAACAATTATTATAACATTATAATATGTGATATGAACTGAATAATAATCTTTAAAGGAGGTCCTTATGTAATTATAAATTGACCAAAGTTTATTATTCAGGAATATAAACAAATGAACAAGACAAGTCGGACTTGAGGTAAGGGATCCTAACCCTCTCTTTCTTTTTAAGTACACTCTTTTATGTTATTCCTTTTAAGCTCATATTTATTATGATTGGGATGTTCTTTTAGATTACTCCTACTTTACTTTTTATTTTTATATGGTGAGAGACACTATTTTCTCTCATCAATCCATTTTGGATGTTTTGAGTGGCGCCGTTAGGCTGCCGAATTTTCGTAAGAGATCCAACCTCTCTCTTTCTTTTTAAGTACTCTCTTTTATGTCATTTCTTTTATGCTCCTATTTATTATGTTTGGGGATGTTCGTTTATATTCCTCATACTTTAATTTTTATGTTCATATTATGAGAGACCCTATTTGATCTCATAAATCCATTTTGTGAAGTTTTAAGTGGCATCGTTAGGCTGCCGAGTTTTCGTAAGGGATTTTTCATCTCACTTTTATTCATGTGACATTTATGCTATGTTTTCCACTATTTACATTTATTGGTGTAGGTAATGCCCATTATTATACACTTTTTGTAGTATAATTTCATTTATGGGTATTTATATCTTCATTGTATGACCCTTCTTCCATGGGTTGTACGTTTCGAAAGTTACCCAAGTCGGTCAGGGAACCTATAACCCTCTTTTTAAAAAACTTCTTTTGTTATGTATTTTAATTCACATAATATTATGTTGGGATGTATTCTTCTATATCCTTATTGATGTAAATTATATGTCCAAGTGATTAAATACCCTTTTTTCTCTCATCAACTCTTTTTCTGAATTTTGAAGTGACGTTGTTAGGCTGTCGAATTTTTGCAACGAAACTTCTTAACCCAATTTTGATTCTTTGGGATAAACTTGTACTCCTTGAATATGTAGTTCTATGAATATGTGTGAATGTACTCTGATTGATTTACACTTAATATCCACTTATATTTGGTGTATTTGTTTGTCAGACATAATTATGTGATTGATTTATCCTTAATCCAAGGATACCGTCTTTGTAAGGGACATTGTCTCAATCTCCTTTCATTGAGGCATATTTTTTTATACACAAATTTATTTTGTATGGTGTATAAACCCCTTTTATTTTTCGTTTATTCAAAATGAATCTTTTTATATGAAGAATTTTACTAAACTACAAAAAGGAATGTTTTTCTTGTCGTACGTAGGCAGCGACAACGACTTCTCCGCCGCCGTGACCATTATTTGAGTTTTGACTTCCTCTACAAGCCATTAATTTTTTTGAATGAAAAATAAATACCATGGTTTACTCTACTTTTATTTTGGTATTGAAAATGGTTTTCATAATGTTTTTATATCAATGTGTTTTATTGATATCTTGTGATTGAATAGTGGAAATGTTATGTTTCCTTTATACATGTTTTATATGATATGATTATGTTATGGTTCTTGGGTATTATTATGAAGACGGGTGGTTCCGTGATAAAAAATGGGTGGGTGAGCCTGATATAGCTCTCCAATGCATTGGGTAACGCGAAGGGGTTAAACGTTAAGGTTTCTCCGAAGAGATTTAGGGAATATACTATGATGGGTATTTCAAACGTAACCAAGAGGGTTACTCCCTACGTAAGAATGTTATGAATGCCTCAACTAACCATTATGCCTTATAATTTCTATGATTTATTCATGATTTGATGAGGTATGTTAAAATTCTTATGTTTTATGAGTAAAGTGTGATTTCATACATGGATTAATGTTTTCTTTTCGTACTTTTATATCTCTTACTGAGCTTTTTATGCTCATCCCATGTTTTGAAATGTTTTTCACAGGTCAATGGAAAGGTGCATGTTATGATTATAGTGTCATGTAAGTGTCAAGAAATAATCCATGTTTTATTTTAAATATGTTTCTGTTGAGGGGGAAAACGAATACTATCTTTTATGTAACCACTTTGTTTAAATGTGGAATGTAATTCATGATTTATGATATAATTCCCTAAAATTATAAACCTAAAAATATCCTCAATGTAAATTATTCTTTTAAATAAATATTAAGTAAGGATTAAGGATGGGGCCTTATAGTTTTATTGAGAGAGAATGATATATTTAGTTTTTACATAATATTTTCCAAGTAAATTGATTATCTAAACATCACTCATGAAATTTTCTTACGTTTAAAGAATTTATTTTTTGGGATCCGAGTAACTTGGTCATGGGATGATCGTGTATGTTTGAGTTTCACATAAGAGGGTAAGAAACCAATGAAAAATGAATGAATCATTGTCCCCATGGTAAAACCTCGACCTATTTATAAGTAATGTATGGACTAAATTTTCATGGGTCCAAGGAACCAAAGTAGTAATTTTCATTATTTTATCCTTAGAGTTCCAAAAAAAATTTCCACATAGGATCCAATTATGAAGGTTATTATATAACAAAAACTTCTAATCAAGGAAAGGAAACATATTTACTCCATAGTTGACGCTAGATATCAAAGCTAAATTTAATATATAAATTTGTTCTGAACACTAATAGTCAATAAAATAATTCAATTATCACAGTACATTTCCAAACTAGGAACTTATTTGAAATTTAAATTTACAATATGTGCATCCATTATGGATTAAATATCTAATATCAATTATTGATAAAAATTCCATGCATACTATTATTCATTATACTATATATTTTGAAAGAAACATACCCATAGTCTCAAATTCAGGTCAATATCAATGATCAAACATGTATGATTTATAATCAGAATCATAGTACTCATGAATTTTATAAATTTAATGTTTAAAAAAGGAAAAATTAATAGGCTTCAATGTTATCTCTCACAATTATAACTCCTAGAAAAAATAAACTAAAAGAAAAAAATTAGATTCACTCTAGGGAACATGATTATGAAAATGGTAACAATATTCCAAAAAAATGGTTTAGTACATTTAGGTTTTTTCTCTATTTTCAGTTCATTAAAGCCTCAACTGAATTTATAAATAATTTAATGAAATACAAGGAGAATAAATTTCATACCTAGATGCTAGAGCTGGGGGCAGGGAGGTAGAAGCCAGGACGGGACGTTGCTGAAGCTCTGGGAAGTTGAGGCGGAGGCCAAGGCCAGGAGGAGAGGGAGACGAGAGGGGGTGTAGCTAGATACGGGGGAAGGGAGGTGGAGGGTGGGATGATGAGGCTAAGGAAAAGGTCGGGATGGAGTTCGGGAACATAGGTGGAGGCTAGGGAGGGGAGAAAATGGGCTGGACCTGGTGGTCAGATGGCCGGGAGGCGACGGTCCACGAGGGAAGGAGAGGGCCGAGGGGCGGAGGTCAGATGGCTGGGAGGCAGTGGTCGGGGAGGGGAGGAGAGGGCCAGGATTCGGGGAATTGAGGATGAACATGATGGAAGAGGGCCATGGGAGCGAGGGTAAGGAGGAGCTCGATGGTAGAGTAAAGGAGCGTGATGGAAGAGGGAGGAGGAGTACGATGGTATTCAGGGAATTAGGTTTTTGTTTCCCATGGTTTTATTAAAACTGTGGGAATATGTTATAAAAAAGAGATGTCCCCACATTTTTTCTAAACTGTGGGGATAGATTTTTTTGGAAATATTTCTTTTATAGTAGTAAATTTTAATGAAATTATGATATAAATGAAATTATCATGGGATAATCCCTCACTAATTAAATGAGAAAACTATAGAATACCTATTGATGGAATATCCCAACAAGTAGTGGTGTAGTATTAAAATATCACACAACTCAAAAGATATAAGAATGATCTATAGTACCCAACTAACATGCATGGTCACAACTCAACCTATTGAAAAAAATTATTTAAATCCAACCTTGAAGCCTCTGTTTTCAATTGAATCTTCAAAAAATGAATTCAAATTTTTAAATTTTAAAAAACACACATATCGAACCCTATAAACTTATTACATTGGAATAATAGTAATGTATATGACAATATCAACTATGTGATTAAAATAAATGATTTTATTCATCAATAGAAGTATAGGGTGAGTTTTTAATTTTTTAAAACCCAATAATAACACATTTATAAATCCATGAAATTATTTATTTCAATATAATATAAAGAAATAAAATATAAAACAATATAAAACTAATATTAATTCATTTATAATCTATCATTTCTAAAAGTAAAATATTTTTTTAGAAAAAAATTAATCTATTATCACATTATAATCATGTAAAACATGGACTTATTTATCAATATGGGTTTATTGAATTTTAAATACCAATATTATCTCATAATAAAAATAATTAGTGTTGATATAATTTAAATGATATAATATTAAGGTAATTAAGTCATCGTTTAAATCATGAATAGAAATCAAAACTCATTATAACACAAATTATCCATTAAAGTACATAGATAATAAAATTATATTCGAATAATATAATTTTATATCAAAATAATGATGAAGTTATATAATCATATCTCTCATAAATTCCCAATAAATTTTAGTAGGTGAAACTTATACAATAGATCTCACTAAAACCAAATAATAAAATATTTTAATATTCTTATTAAAATAAAACACCTAGATAATATGATGAAGACCCAAAAATATGAATACTCACTAGTGGGTGATAAAATGATGATATATATCTGAATAGATTGTAGTGGAATCATATAAAACCAATCTAGTTGTACTTAGTAAAAATCATCCCCAATAATGGTTTAATCATTAATATGGAAAATAAATAAAATATAATTAAACATAGTGAAAAATGAGTCTATACATGTGAGTGAGGAGTGTGGAAGGAGAGATAAATATAGTAATGAGATGATAGAGTTTGAAGAATGATTTAATGGATACCATTCTTCCTTTATATATCATATATGGATGAAGATAAAGAGAAGACCAAAAATGGGGAGGTGTTTCACCTCATATTCCCCTCATATCATGACTGACTGATAAAGTGGGGAAAATAGAAATGGTTCCCTCTTCTTATGTCAGTAATTAATTGTAAATAAAATATTAACTTTATAGCAGTGAAAATGTTGTTATATAAATATAATTATAATAATGTTATCATTTCGAATATAATTAATATAATTAACATCGAAACATTAAAACCCGTATACAAATAATAATAATCCTTATCAAAAGCTAAACAAATAAATTTAATAATTAAAAAATAATAGGACATAATATATCTATTAAATACGATACTAACTATAAAAACATTTCATTAAACTAAATAAAACAATTAATTTTAACACATCACCATTTAATTAATCAATTCGGATAGGTATTTTGATGTATGGAAGATAAAAAGGAATATTTGAGTGACTTATCCATATTCAATAATTTATACATAATTTTTTAAACTCATAACTAGATTATAAAATTCCTAGAATTCTAGGAAATCCCAATATATTATTTTAATCCAGGTTCTTGACACTCTACAACTACCGAGAACATTATTTTCTTCTCAAAACATTCTACCTAAAAATAGAATGATTTAATATATATTTACATTTTTAAATTTGTGGGGTTATAAAGATTATTCAGAGGACTCTAAAACATGATTTTCTACAAAAGGAATTAAATTGTGATATATTTCCATGATACATTACAAAAAATTATAATATTTCATGGTATATTAATGATTTGAATCTCCCCCAAGACCATAACACTAGGGTCATACTCTTACATGACCCAAAGTAATAAAGTAAATTTTAGAGTAATTGTGTTTTAGAGGGTACCTACTTTTCTTGATTCATTGACCAAAAGAAACACTAGAAAATTTATAGAGAAATATTTTACCCTGTAAATTCATTTATTTTATAATTTAAAGAAAAAATATTTTTGGAAATATGAGAACCCACATAGGTAACATTCATAAAAAATAAAAATACAATAAACCATATTAATTTTAGATTAACCTACACATACACATAGAAATATGTAGGTTAAATTCCGGTAAAGGGTATATAAATATCAAATTACCAAAAAATAATGTCACAAATACCTTAATACCTTTGAATTAGAATGTCTTAGGTGGTCACTCTCTCCCAACAGTCATAGTGATAATTTCTACTACCATAATAGAAAACTGCTTCTAGAAATTCATTGGAATTATTTTATCCTTAGTATAATTTTTCAGTTAATGGACCTCATACATATCATTAATTAAATGCCATCACTTTTCTAAACATTCAGAAATTTAATTAAATTATTTATACATTTTCTCTATCTATAAGTATTGCATTAACATTTATTATGTCTATATTATATTATTGTTTTAGATAATAAAATTCTATATGATATGTGATGACCTCCCATAATCATTAATTTTAAAAATACTATCCCAAACTCTATGATTTAATTATTACGAGGAATAGGTATTGGTGAGGTTAAAGAACATAAGAAAAAAATTAATCGTAATAAGTTAACATTTATATTTAGGGGGTTCAGGGTACCTATGTAATGAGGAATTATCATGTCTTATTATAATCGTAGGAAGATACATATATGACCTGCAATAAGACCTTTTCCTTCTAGTAGGTAGAGGTTAGTTATATGAAATGGACATAGTAATTATCCATATATTTGGATGATACTATATATATTTGTTTTGATAAATATAATTACTTCTTGGTGGAGAATGATCCTAATACTAGACATGATTTGTTCAATTTCCTTCTATTTGGGCCACACAATGATGTTTTTTATTAAAAAGGGTTTATCCTTTCATCACATTTCCATGTATGACCTGCAAAATGTGTGATAATATTCATGGGGTCCTGGTAAGAGTATAATTACACCTATTCTAAAAATTAATAGTTCAATTTCCATGCGGTTTTCTTAATAACCATCATAAAAAATAAAGTCAAATAAGATGTTTGGGGTCTTGTTGTCACACCATAATGATTTTTTTGAAAGAACACCGTAAAATAAGATTGATCAAAGAATACATTGATAAGTTATTTTTATATATAATGTAATTGGATTAACATACTACAAATACCATTTTATTTATGTTAAAATATACATTGTATCAGTAATTTTAAAAATGATAACATGGTCAAAAATTAATAATGCTGTTTTTTTATTTTGTTATATCTTGAATATATGATGTTTATTTTAACATAATTCATAGATTATGTAATTATTAAAAATAAAAAGTAAAAATAGATTAGATGATAAAATAAATGTAAAATTAAAATATGAGTATTATAAAGAATGTGGAGTAGATGAAAAATGACTAGAGATTATTAGAAAAATAATAGATATTCCCAATATAAAATATAATAAATAATGGTTACTAAAAAATTTCATTTTTGTTTAGAAAAATATAGATCTATATTATGTTTTTAATACATAATATATTTAATTGTTTTTGGGTTCCACTTTTTAGGTGTTTCTAATGAGGAACATTGATCAAATTTTTTTATTTATTGTTTTTCTCATATTTTTTAGTTAATAATTCTAAAATAGATTTACTATTATGATAACGGTCAAATGTCATTGTCAAAAGCTTCCATAAACTCTATATGTGTAATTATATATTTCTCGTGACATTAATTATTATATAAGTTCAAATATTTTAATATTTTTAATAAAATTGTACCAAATCAAAATGTGTTTCTTCATAAAAATTTGTTATATTTCTAAAAAACACATTGATTATTTACATTTCATATCATTATTAAACTTCATATTTTATTAAAATAAAATCTTATAAATGAAATTATTTTATTATTAATTTTATATTCAATCAACATATATATTTTTAACAATATCAATAACCATAATATGTTAAGAATGATGAAACATCATTTAATTAAGTAATATAATGAAACAATTATTGAATAATATTTCTTAATTTTTATAAAACTGAAAAAAAGATAATAAAATATATGATTTTTGTAATACATTTTTATAAATTTATATTACTATTTTTGTAAAGACCTGTAAATTTCAAGGAATTGTTTTTCCTAATTTTCTTTGGAATTTTACAAGAACGCAGTTTCTGACGGCACCTGATTCCGAGGCCCGGTGTGCCCGGAATCATTTTCCGAAGTTTGGCTCGGGTACGTTCAGTGAATGGACGAGCGGGTTTTTCTAACTTTTGAACCGGTGCCCAGAATCGAATTCTGAGGGCACCGATGAAATCGCAGTGCCAGTATTTGCTTAGAAACGCCTCTTCCGGAGTTGCGTTTTCTCGAGTGTGGTTTTTAATTTTTGGGCTTAAAGTTAAGAAATAAAATTATTTGTTCGACAAACTTTATTTTATTTCACTTAAGCCACTTGGAAGCCACTTGAAGCCACTTAAAAGCGACTTAAGCTGAGCTGATTCGGATAGGATGCTATCCACAAATATCCTACCCTCTTGGTAGGATATTTGTGAGGTGGGGCCCGCACGAGCCCCGCCGTTTCTTTTCCGCTAAGTAACGCACCCGTGAAAACCTGTCATTATGAAAATCAACTGACGCGTTTTCTTAAATTCTTAACGCACCATTTAATTGGGCGGTTTTATTCGTGAATTAAATGGGCAGTTTCTTTCGTTGAATTAATTCTACGATTTAATAGGTCCTTACTTACATCTTTTTCGTTTGTTGGCATAATAATAAAATAAGGCCAATACGACATTTGGAGGATTACACGTTGAGAGGCCTTGACAGAATTCTTGAGCCTTCATCCTCCTTCGCGAAGAACGCGAAGAACGCTGGCCTCGGACGAAGAACGCCGAACCCGCGGAAATCGACGACGCAACACCGTGTGCCGCGACGCTGACGTTTCCTCTCCGGCGATGTTCTTTAATCCGAAACGAAAACCTTCAATCATCAGTTGAGGTGAGGGTTTCAGATTTCCTTTGCAGTTTTTTTAACTCAAGAATGATTAAATTTTTTTTTTAATTAAATCTTTTGTTCTTGAACCTAGGAGTTCGTCGACGCACCCCCCCCCCTTCCACGACGACGCGACGATCCCCTCCTTCCGCGACAATCAATCCGCGAAGAACCCGCGCGTGCGACTCGACGATTAGGGATTTTTGTTTTGGAATGCCCTTTTCCCAGTGAATGTTTCTTTAAAATTAAAGAATCAGTTGCAAATGAACAATTTTAATTTATTAAAATTGTTGGTTCATGTGTTGAATTATTTTCTCCCATTGTTGTTAACTAATGCGGAGGGTGCGGACCAAACGAACACGGCCCGACAACCCTCCGCCTTTCTTCGTTGTTGTGCGGATTTGACGGGTTACGACGAAACGTGCCGCAATGGAAATTTGATGGTTCTGCAGTGAAGAACGAGTCCCGGGAGGAGCAGCGGCGTAGACGGGGACAGAATCGGACCACCAGAGCGACTCCGGTGGCCCGCAGAAGCCGCTGGCGGAGCGGGTCGCCGGCGCGCCGCCGGACAGGGCCGTCGCGACTGAAGACGCGGCGGCGGCGCCTGCGGACCTGCAGCCGTGCGGGTCCGGCGCACTCGGACGCGTCAAAGCCGCGTCCTTTGATCCATCGCGGCCCCACGCGGGGGGCCGCGACACTTCCGACCAGCGGGGGCAGCGCCCCGCGGCAGCCGCTCGGCCGAGCCGGACCAGGTCAGGTCGACCCGGTTCGGGTCGACCCGATTTGGCCGACCCAGGGGGGTCGGGCCGGGTCGGCCCGGACCCCCCGTCTTCGGACTATTATCGGTCAAATACCCGTAACATGAGCTACGGGCCTCCGAACGACGTGCCGTCATCAGCAACGCGATCTTTCGATCGAGACGGTCGTTTCGATATATCGCACTCAAGGTTTCAGAATACTTTGGGTTCGGCCGGGTTGGTTCGTACACGAAACCAACCGGGCCCTCGGAGCGGAAACGCTCATATCTTGACCTACGGACGTCCGATTGATGTGTCGTCGGTTTTGGTGGATTCCTCTAAGTGAGACGGATCATTTGGCATACTCTGCCCGAGGTTTGGGCACAAGTGGAGTACGGTCGGGTTGGTTTTGCCTTAAAAACCAACTGGGCCCCTCGGACGAAAAAGCCAATAACTTCCAGACCGGGCGTCCGATTGACGCGCCGTCTGTTGCGTTGCATTCCTGTTGACGATACGGAACTTTTGGCATCCTCTGCCCCGAGTTTTGGATGCAGTTGGGTTATAGCCGGGTTGGGTTGTACCTGAAATCCAACCGGGCCCCTAGAACGGAAAAAGATGATATCTTTCAGACCGGACGTCCGTTTGACGAACCGTCAGCAGCGTTGGTTATCTCGTCGAGAAGTGGTCCCTATGAGTATACCCCATGAGAGTTCGGGGTACAGTTGAGATATGGCCGGGTTGGTTCTCTTACGAAACCAACCGGGCCCCTGGGACGAAAAGGCTAATAACTCACAGACCGGACGCCTGATTGACGCGCCGTCTGTTGTGTTGAGACCCCAGTGACGAAGAGGTCCTTGAGAGATACTTCTTTGTGGAACCTTGTGATACTTGTAGTATTGACCAACATCTCGTGGAGAAAACCCTCCCGGAGATGAGCGTGCGGAATACGGAGACCGTGTAGCTGACTAAGACCCGACGACTGCGGATCGAACGACTCGGTATGTTACAGAGGTGCGCTTGGTTGTAGCGGCACAGGGGAGCGCTTGGTTGTAGTGGCAGACCCACGACAGAGGTGCTCTTGGTTGTAGCGGCACAGGGGAGCTCTTGGTTGTAGCGGCAGACCCACGACAGAGATGCGCTTGGTTGTAGCGGCACAGGGGAGCGCTTGGTTGTAGCGGCAGACCCACGACAGAGGTGCGCTTGGTTGTAGCGGCACAGGGGAGCGCTTGGTTGTAGCGGCAGACCCACGATAGAGGAGTGCTTGGTTGTAGTGGCACATGGGAGCACTTGG
Source organism: Viscum album (assembly GCA_963277665.1). Classification (NCBI taxonomy): domain Eukaryota; kingdom Viridiplantae; phylum Streptophyta; class Magnoliopsida; order Santalales; family Viscaceae; genus Viscum; species Viscum album. The sequence continues at coordinate 2,036,948,800 of OY728164.1, forward strand.
TAGTAGCGGCAGACCCACGACGGAGGAGCGCTTGGTTATAGCGGCACATGGGAGCGCTTGGTTGTAGCCGTAGACCCACGACGGAGGAGCGCTTGGTTGTGGCGGCACATGGGAGCACTTGGTTGTAGCGGCAGACCCACGAAGGAGGAGCGTTTGGTTGTAGCGGCACGGGAGAGCGCTTGGTTGTAGCAGCTGGCCCGCAGTACTCGATAGATGGAGTACTACATTAGTCTTAGGTTAGTGAGCAGTACCTCGGAGTCATGACAGGACCAATGTACACTCTAGAGACGAGGTTCTTCGGCAGTTGTGGTTTCGGTAATGAAAATCCTGGTTTGAGCTGAGTCTTTGATCTTTGTGTTTCCTCATGATTGAGATGGGTCACTTGATAACTTAGGTATATGTATGAGCATATACCCGGGTAGTGGTTATCCATTGGTTTCACAATCCTTGTGCTACCTCATGATTGAGATGCGATACTTGGTAACTTAGGTATATGTATGGGCATATACCTAAGTAGAGGTTATCTGTTGAGATCTTCTTTGTGGTTATCCTTGTTGGTTTTAGTGAGACCATGAGGGTCTCGGGGTCCCCACTGAGTATCGTTATACTCACCCCTGCACGGTCTATGCCCGCACTTCGTTGTGTTGGATGCAGACAACGGATAGCGCTGATCGTGGTGGAGGCTTTCGGAGCAGGACGGTACCTGGAAGTTGACCACTGGGCGGGACATACTCGGAGTGGTCAGGTGGACCCGAGGAGAAGTGGAGGCTATCTGTTCCCACCATTCAGGTGGGACTTCCAGAGGACGGCTCGATGCTACGGCTTTTCTTTCAATTGTTGTTTTTCCCTTTCAGTTGTAGTTGTACTTTCTTTTGGGTTTGTACTCTGGCCCATTTACATTTCAGAACCTCTCTTGTACTTAGTGTTTACTTTTTTTCCTCTTGCATACTCTGTGGTTCTTGTTTTCTTTTATTAAGGTAATGCCTTCCCAGTTATCGGGATTTACGCCTTTGGTGCTAGTCGCCAGCCCCTGGCCTATGGAAGGCGGGCTTGTGGTAGTCACGGCACGGGCCCCGAGGACGGCTCGTGACAATTTTAATGTTACATTATTTAATATTTATGTTATATAAGGGGTTAAAAGTTAATTTAAAATAGAAGGCGTGGATTGTGAAACCATTAATTTAACGAAGTAATGAAATAATAAAAGGTTCTGATGAAATATAATGTGTAATATCCCATTAATAAAAGGTAAAATATATATTAATATCAGGGATATATAATTACATATTACAATGTGTATTATATTTAAAATAATTTATAATGAATGAATTTTAAATGGGATATTTAATGGGAAATTAGTAAACACTTATCTTTCTCATTGAGTTTTTACCTCTTATTTGAGTATATGTCCATTGGGGGAGGAACAATTGTAAATATTAATGTGTTTGACTATTACTATAAATTCGTTATTTTAATAATCACGAGTCATGTTTATGTTTAATCTCATTCATTTGGTGTTTTGTGAAAACTAAACAATTCTCAATGAATTTTTTTATGTTTGGAAAATAACATAGATTACGTGTGATGAACAATCGGGAGTGTTTGAAAAACAAAATAATTGAATGTAAGAAGTACCCAATGAGTACATGTTGTCTCATTTTCCAATCATAATAAAATATTCAAAGTCAGTGATCTACCACAAGATTAATATATCGACTATAGAGGGAATGGTTTGATCAATTGTACAAGTAACAAACTATGTGACTTAGATAACATGCATAGTAGATCAACCATATCCTCTATTTAGAATCTGAGAAAATATAGAATCGGCCATAAGTGGAAGATATCATTTAAAAGAGAAAAATGACCAACAAAAGTTTCATTTGATCAACCATAAAGAATAATATTCAATTGTATAACTTATGAAAAGATCTTTCTAGAAATCATGAAAAGTGTTAAAGCTACCATGTAATGAAGATGTGTCATATAATATATGACCCGCACACTGGATGATAATGTGGGAATGCTTAATTATACCATCTCTGAGATTTATTTATTGTTTTATTATTTATTTATTATTTTTAATCTAGAAAAAAAATTTGTATGATTAAATGATGTTAAAAAATTACTAAAATAGATTTTCATATCAAAAATAAATGATCTTCATGATAATCTATCAGTGATGAAATATTGAGAAGATATTTTTTTTAAATGAAAGGGAAGAAATTTCTGTGAATTTGAATAGATAAATATATATATATATATATATATATATATATTCATGTGGATACATTAATGCTGAAATTATTCTAAAACAAAAATGAAGAGAATACATTATTTTTTACTGCCTCTGACATCATTTTCACCTTGGATATTATACGAAAACATCAAAACATCTAAATATATTGATTCATATATTTAAAAAATATATAAAAAAATATGATAACATAAGAAGTTCAAAAATAATAATATAGTTTCACACTTTGTTAAATTTATTGCTTAATTAATCCACATGAATATTTAATAATATTTTTATTTTATTGGTTAATATTAAGAAACATATATTAATGTAAAAAATAACAATGAAAAACACACTCTCTATCTCTTTCCCACTAATCTATGATCCTATATATAATTTTTTAATAGTCTACTTCACACATACAAACTGTGAGTATTTTTTTTTATTTTCTACCACGTATATTTGTGGAAGAGTCTTGGTGGTTGTAAAAATGATTATGATGTTGTTTGTAAGAATTCATGTCTTTATATAAGGTATGTATCAATCTTTTTTAAATTTTAATGCATAATTAGGGCCATTTGTGTGTTACCAACGTGATCACATGTGGTTTGGATGTGTCTGAGGCTTATTCGAAATCCAGAACTTCATTTTTGTCTAAAATTCACATGGAGCACGGTTAGTAAAAACGGTGTGGGGCAGGACGCATGGTTTGAAAATCCATGTGAGGTTTGGATGAAAGGGCTTATAGGCTACTCTGTTTGAGGGGACAGTGTGGGAGGAGGCACATTCCCATGCAATCAGTTCTGCAGTTTTTTCAAAACATGACAATGGTATTTCGCATGGTTAACACACGTTTTGTAAATCGTGTTGGTAATCTATTAGTGACACCATTTCACTATAAAAAATTCATGTGTTTTACACACAATTTGATAAAATGATTGGGTAAACCATTAAAAACCATTCTTTTTTTTTTGTTTTTGATAATTTATTATTAAATTAATTTTCTTTTTAAAATCTAAATCCTATTTTCATTTCACACACAACAATGAGATATTTTGAGACCATTCTAAAGGAGATAGCCTGGGATTTGAGGATTCTTCTTTGTCTGACAATTGACTCAAGAGCAGTTTTTCTCATCAGATCTACATCAGAAATATCTATATTCCTTTTTATCTTTTCTTTATTATTATTTCTATCAATTTCACTAATTTATTTTAGGATCATTGGCCCTAATTTCATGTACTTCATCTATTCTTTATATTTATCAAAATCTAGGATGAATCAAGACATGATAATAGAATATCACCCCACTAACAAGCCAATGAAGGTGGTCTATGAATTTCTTTCATGTTTTAGTGATTTTTAGATCTATTTTCCATTTCGCCACTGTTGACGCTCCTTTCCGTCACAGAGTCTAAACGAATTGATATGGGAAAATACTTTGAATCCACAGTGATTCATTCTTTGAAGAAACATCAAAAATTGACAAAGTAATGAACCAAGATTCAAACACATTTGGGTCGCGCAAGTTCCACTAAAGTCATGAAAGTATACTTGTGCGCCACCCATTGGTTGTGTAGGTGTCTTGCGCGCCTTCTTTGAAATTTTCCCAAGGTCTTCTCCAGCCTATAAATACCCCCTGTGGGCCCCCCATTTTAGGACGAAAATTTCTAGAAACTCAGATTTGAGCTCCTGCTGCCCTAGTCTCTTCTCAAAGCATCCAAATACTTCTAAGGTAATTTCTTACATAGAACCGAAGATCTAAAGAGGGGGAGTAAGGCCTAACTGTTGAAACTCATCAACACATGCACACTTAAGTGGCCAACCCTTAAGGGAAATGGCCACACTTGTGAGCCACCTTGCTCCTTCAGCAGAACATGGGCGCCACCCTCTTGGAAGCCTCTAGGGATATTACTAATGGTTTGATCCAAGACTTGCCCAAGTATTACCATAAGGGTTGATTGTCGCGCAAGTACCCCTATGTCGTGCAAGTATACTTACGTGACCAGGACTCACGCACTCGCGCGGGACTTGTGAGCCACCTTCTTTTTGGGATCCCCTTCTGCCTATTTCACCTATCTTATTCCTATCAACTCATCTTTTTCATGATTAAGCCTTCAGAACTCTCTACAAATTCATTCGTGACATGATTTCTTTGTTGGCTTACTTATCTGAAAGGAATTATGTGGAACATCTATTAAAACCTTGTGATTTACATATCCTCATTCCACTAAGGTCAGAGATTTAATTCATTCAACCTCATCCTTTAATATTAGAGAATCCTTAAACTGGGCCCCCTTTTTAGGAGTAAGACCCAGTCCATGTTCCTTTGATTTGGGAATCCTCTTTAGGAGTAAGACCCAAGTCCCCTAAATCTGGGCCTCCTTTTCCGGAGTAAGCCACAGTCTTTATGTTCCCTTACTTTTGGGCATCCTCCATAGGATTAAGCCCCAACCGTAATTCTTTTAATATGGGCATCCTCCTTAGACGTAAGTCCCAAGATCCCAAAATCCAAATTTCCTTAACCTGGGCTTTCTTTTCAGGAGTAAGCCCCTGCCATAATTTCCTTTAACCTAGACCTCCTCTTTAAGAGTAAGCCCCAGTTCTCAAATCCTTTAACTTGGGCCTCCTGTTTAAGAGTATGTCCGAGTCATAATTCTATTAACTAGTATTAATTTACTTTTTATTTGGGCTTCCTTATCAGGAGTAAAACCCAATCATAATTCCCCTCCTAATTTGGGCATCTTCCTCATGAGTAAGCCCCAAGTTAGAGTATACAAATCCCCATAAAGCACATATACCTTTATGGACCTTGTTCCTGGGTTTCTTCCCTAATGTAAAACCCAATATTCATCTATTTTTGGGTAATCACACATAAATAATCCCCACATCATTGAATTTTTCATTGAACAATTGTCTGGTTTTACCAATACCTCTTATTTCTCACACCGAGCATGACTCACGTGAGCTTAGAGTGTAAAAGTATTCATGACAACTTCCTTTGAGCCATCGATCATGCATAAAAATAATACTCTCTTACTCAAACTAAGTGGTTTCTGATTCCTTTTCCAAAACAAAGGATACGTAGGTATCCCATCTGTGGGTACGATCCAAACTCTGAAATAATCCATGTCCTTCTGAATGACAATAATCGTTAAGTACCCCACTGAGTGGCTTTAAAACCAGTACGGTCATCACAATGACCAGGAGACTTTTATATATTGAAGCATACCATTGACTAAGAATCTATAACAAATACAGATGATTCTATATCAATGAAGAACCTCGAATACATATAAAAGATTCACTAAATCTCCTACATATCAATCTTTGATTGTTAGATCAAAAAGAAAGCTCATTTTATACATGGTAATGTAATAAGGATTCACGAACATAAATTAAATCTATAAAGAGAGTCCCAGTGTAGAAAATAATTCCCCTCAAAAAGGTGTGATGAGTCCGACCTCCCATCCTTTCAACCAATGAAAATTCCTACGCCTCATCTGTTCACAACCTATGAGCACCTACCTTTGGAAAGTAGGTCCAACTGGATATGGAATCATTGGATGTTTCCGGTTCTAAGAACAAACCCGTTAGAAACCGGTTGGAATGTTTAAACCTTAAATCAATAAGGTCATCCCCAATTATAGAGGAAACAAAAAATGGTGAACCCAACATGAATCGTTAGCCAAGATAAAATGATGTTTTACTTATTTTTTAGGCCCCTATTTAAACTCAATCAGAGGGCCAACAAGAAATTCAATAATATATGTGCTCATCTAAAAGATGTAGCGGCCGAATTTATCTTGATTATGTTTGTTATATCAAACAAGAAATCTTTTCCAAGATCTTCTCCATTACAAGAATGGATTTTCTTAAATTCACAGCTGCGATTACCTCTACTGTGAATGCCTCTCCTATGAAGGCATCTACTGCTACTCCTGCCGGATCGTTGTCCACTCTGAGGATGACATCACCTACTCAACATCTTCAACGCTGGGTATCGAATGCGCTGGTTAAGGAGTACTGTCGACACGGTACCATTCCATCTCTAGAGGCTTCATGACAAGCCCTCCAAGTGAACAACTCACCCTGGTCATCTGGACAGCAACGACCAGTGATCAAGAAGCAGGTTTTGCAAACCACCGTCTCCAACCGTTTCGGGTCGTTATCCCCGAAACGCAACCACCATTACCTCCCATATTCTACGGAAGGGGAGTGAAAAGTCTCTCAGGACCTTAATTCTAGGAAACATGAGTCCTTTCCTGAGGGATCCCACCAACAATCATTGCGAGACTCGTGCGGTCGTGCGCCCTCAACATGATGAGGGTGGCGTCTCCAGGCGTTCGACTCAGGTTCCTCGAACCCGAGTATGCAAGATGAACCACCATAGGAGACAAACAGTTAATAGTCAACTGGTTCTTATCCTTGTTGTTTCCAGAGAATCCCACCAACCTAACTTGGTGGCAAGCAACGAGCGAGAACACACACCTGTCCATTTAAATCTCGATGTCCAGCAGACTCGTCTGGTAGCAGCATGCCGATACCGCCAGAAAATTCCACCGGAGAACTATAGATAGGAACACACACCTATTTATAAATCATCGTATAGTCATCAGGCTCGTCTGACTACATGTGATGGAGCCCGCCAACCCAATGTGTTGAAAATAGGTAAACAGGTACATACACCTGCTTACACTCAACAATCCTCCCAGAAGCCTCATCTGTCAGTATTGAAGGAATCTTTTCAACCACATTTGGTGGAGTGAAATCAGCAGGCACGTACACCTTTTAGTATTGATCAATCCTACCAAAAGTCTCATTTGGTAGCATTCGGAGAAGTCAGTCAGAAATCTCCAGTGACAAACAGGAGGCAGACTCAACTCTTTGCCCCCACACATGAGTACTGTCAGGATTCACTGATAGGAAAAGGAGCACAGGAGTCGGAACATACACCTAATCCAAGAATGGAATGAATTTATATCCCTGTTCCAGCCACTGGAGTCACCAAGAACATTCTGTAAATGGTGACAGAGCAAAAACAAATCCCTGCTCATATTCTGGATGTCTACCAGGACATTAAAACAGCTTCAGTATCATCTTAGGGAAAGACACATAAATCTATCCTTTCCAATGGAGTGACACATCAACAGTTCACTTCAGAACAGACACACACATTTGTCCCAGTCCAAGAGGGTTGTGGGGCATACTTCCCCATATCATACGAACAACCAATTCAGGCAAATACAGCTGATTTGAGTGGAGATAATCAGCCTAACCTGATTATTTCTCCTAATCAGGCACATTAACATGATCATAATAACCAATTTCGTCAACAAGTGGTTCCCAAAGTGAGTAAGAAGGCGTCTAAGAAGAAGACCCACCCAGCACAGTCAGGGGATCAAGGGACAATCTGTAATAAGGCCTTAATTGATGCTGGAGTTTTTGATGCACTCAGACAACTATCTGTTGCAACTCAAGATTATAATCTCTCAGTTCCCAATAGTGGGAACATAAATTCCAAAGGTCTGCATCACACACTTCCTCATGAAGGCTTGCTTCTTGATAATTCGGTTGATCTCGAAGTCTTATCTTCAGATGAGAGCCATAATAACCCACTGTGTGGCCAGAAGATCATGGAGAAAAATGCTTCATCTTTTGTTGTAACCCACCATAGAGGTCCTCCCCATTATGATTAATTTAGCTCTGAAAGTCCTCTCCACAGTAGTGAATCACATTGCTTGGAAAATTCTCTAACAGACAATGTAGTGACGAGAAATCCCTCTTATCCTGAGGCACTTGCAAATGTGAAGCCAGTCATGTCTAAAGCTTTACTATTATCAGGTGAAACACTTTCTCAATCAGAAGATAGCCTAGTGTGTAGGTCATTCTCCAAGCCACCCCTATGTCATGCATCTTCTAGTTTGATCAATAAATTCTCTACCAATCTTGTTGAATCCGATGAAGCTGCAAGGAAGCAGCAGCTCTGGTCTAATCAGGTAAAAGAATCTTCATTGAATGATAAAGTGTAAGTACTGAATATGATAAAACAACTGGTGAAAGGTGATGTGCCAGTTATGTTTTGGCCTTTAGCTGATTCTCAGTATGACATTCCAGGGAAGCTGACGGAATATGGAATTCATGATATTTGTCTCAACATATGGAAAACTATTTGTCAGTTGAAAACAAAATATTACCTTCTGATGAATATGAAAATCATGTCAATATAATAGAAATGTTACAATGCCAAATTTATTTGGCATCTATCTCAGTTTTCATCATATCCGAAGACTGAAAAACAGCAGAGGGCCCTTTAGCGTTCATGCCTTGGCGCACTAAGAAGATTGTGCCAGTTAATTTCCAATGCCCCATCTTTTATTCATATCAGGGGATGGGGTGTTCATGGAGTGCTAAATTTCACTTTACTCTCCAGTCATCAAAGCCCACCGAAAATGGTCTCATGAAATGTTATTTCCCATTGCTAGCCATAGTCAATGGGTTTTGTTTGTAATCAAAAGCTTTCCCAAGAACTTTTCTCAAATAGTTCCTCTAAAAATCAATCATACAGAGAACAAGTTGTTGAATTACTATAGCATCAAGCAAACAAGAATTTTTAACAGACCTCTCTTTTGAAGAAACCACATCATCAAGTGAATGAAGTGTTAGAAATCATCCAATGATCTTTTGAACCGGGTGACAAAAGTGGATGCAGGTTGATGCATCCAGCTAATTTCCAGACTAAAATCTGCATGATTAGGAGAGCTTTCAAGAAATTCTTAGATATAGAATGTCAAAAACCACCCCATCTTGCCTGACGTGGGCTCTTTTAACCCAAACCTCGGAATAAACAAAATGGATCCGAGGAGTTGAGCAGGAACAACCCCAGTCCACTAGACTTTGGACCTTTTCAAATCCTCAATCCCTCCCTCAGAGAAAGTCAGTGTTCTCTTGATTGGCGAAAAATCATCAAGAGGAATGAAGATCCAAATTATCAGTAGATTCCCTCCAAATTAAGGTTCATCAAAAATTTCTTGGGGGATCAAATCGACAAAAGGAAATGTCTCATCATGGACATGGAAAAAGGCATTAACATAAAAATGTCGATAGAGGAGATGCAATGCATTATTCAACAATTAATTTTTTTCAATGTCATTTTTGATGATCCACCAGATGAGGTTCGCTTATAGGGATCAGATGAAGAGGTTCCTACACAAGAAGTTGTACGCACAGACACAAATGAAAAAGGTGTGCATACACGAAATCAAAGGATTACTCAAAACCTAGGTAATCCTTCAAGTGACCTACTTCCCCCTCTCCTAAAGGTGTCCAATAAGGGGAAAATAAAGAATAAGGTTACATACCCTTCTTCTAGATAAGGCCAATAGCTCTCACTAGAGCAAATATTTGAACAAAAAGAGGAAGAAATGAAGGAATTGAGGAGGTTGAATGCAGAACTACTTCAAGTTAGTCTTCCTCCTAAGTGTGCTAGAGTCAGTCAGCCAAGGGATTTTGTTACGTCTACTGAGATGGATCAAGAATATCCTCCTATACTAGTACACCCTCATAGTTCTAATCCTATTGGTCAAGTGGAACAACAATCTGCAGTGCTACCATTAATTTTATTACTAGCCACCACATATGTACCAGCTCCAGTCAGTGCACCTATTCAGGTCCAAGCCCAACCAGATGTTTCTCAAATGTTAATAACTACTATTGAGTCATTAACAGCTCAGTTGGAAGCTATGAAGGGAAATCGTGCTCAAATTCAACCAGAAAAAAGAGCTTACCCTGAGTGGGTTTATGCAATTCCTCCCCCATTAAATTTTTCAAGTACCACATTCCCAATCTTTAAGGGTTCAGGAGACCTAGAGAAACACTTAACACATTTTGTTTCTATTTTCGATCCTATGATGGGAACCCCTCATCAACAAGAAGCACTTAAGCTCAAGTGTTTTTTACAGTCATTACAAGGGTCTTCCTTTGTCTGGTTCACAAGCTTGCAATCCCGATCAATTACCGGATGGGAGGATCTCCACCAAATATTCCTTCCTAAATTCAATTCAATGTTTCCAAAGACAATAGTTTTTTATCTTAAAACTATAATTGAAGGGATAATTAAAGGGTTTCATATTTCATTGCTCACTGGAATGGATTAACTTATTCCCTGAGCTTAGAAATCCCTTAATAGGAATTTTTCCAATCTTTGTAGAAAATCTGCATGATGAATTACGCACACCATTGATCCCTGTAAAATACACATGAGTGTTTTGAGACCTTACTTCAATCGCTCAATAGATTGAAGATTCTCTTATGAAGACTAAGGATAAAGCTCGTGTAATTACATCAGCTCCAGGAATATGAATGGGAAATGTAGAGACTACTACAGTTATTCTTAAACAGGAACCTGTACCAGCTTCTACTTCAAAACATTCATCTTCTCGAAGGGATCCAACTCCTGAGTGCCAACAACAGAGGCCATTTCGTCAAGATGATCAAAGAGATCAAAGAAAAAAACAATTTGAGGATTTGAAGTGAAATGTTTACTCTTTTTTAAATGAACATGTTCCTGGTTATTTCCTTTCATCTCTAGAAAATAATTTGGTTCAATTTCCATGGCCCAAGAGACCGAACAAGGAAGGAGATGAAGATCGTCCCAATTATTTCCCATTTCATCAAATGTCGGGGCATCATATTCAGGAGTGTTTTGTCTTCAAGGACCTCCTTTAAAAAAATGGTCGACTTGGTACAAGTCAAACTGAAAGGAACTTCATCTCAGGCAGCATGTGTTATTGCTACAGATCCAGAGGAAGAAGGTGATTTGAAAAAAGTCGAGAACAAAAATGTGCAAAAAATTATGATTGGATGGTCAGAAAAAACGATCAACCAAACTCAGTACATTTTCTGAAAGTAATTGAAGATTCCTATTGTGGCTTCTTCCATGAATTCCAGAGAAAAACTCTCTTAATCTGATAGAAAATCCTCAAATGGGCAGCATAATTCCAATAAAGAGGAACAATCATAAGAAGATGAAATTGTGTCAAATCCTAAGTTGTCTTTGACTCTGGAAGATTTTATGCCATCTACTTCGATGAAACAGGAACTGCCCCACCAAACAGCACAACCTAAATAGGATAATCAGGAAGAGTCTTCATCGGATGAAGAGTTGATTTTTGGTTCTATTAACATGATTCAATTAACAGACCCATATATCAGTCACAGTTTCGATTTTGATGAGCCCAAATTCGCTGTAGAAAAAAGAGGAATCAGAGGAAGTTCCAGAGGATCGAGATACAGGGGAAGATATGGATCTTTTAGAGGCCACTATTACAATTCTAACCCTACTAGAACTGTGTATGTGGAAGAAACTCATGGTAGAGCCCTTCAATGAGATCAATAAGAACATGAAATTTCTTCCATACAAGGCAGACTCAGTCCTGGAGCAATTATTATGGAAGATTGGATGAAGGTTCCATTTTCTTTCCTCTCAGTAAGTAAATAGACCTAATCAGTCTAATCTTCCAAATCCAGGAGTATTACCTACTCCTATCCCGGTACAAGATGCATTTACTTCTAAAGCATCAACTTCTAAGGAACCTACAAAACTACATGTTCATGTTGGGAAATGTAGACCATTGGATCAAAAGTATGATGCATCGAAACACTTGTCCCAAACACCGGCCATGTTATCAATTTTGGATGCTTTAAATTTATCAATGTATCTTCGGGAGGCACTCATCGAGGCTTTGTCGAGTCCTCAAGAGTTTGAAACTGAAATTTCTACAGCTGAAGTCTACCATGTAGAGAATAATCCTACAGAATGTCATGCAGTGATATCTTTTACTGATGACGATGAAGATGATTTCGTGCATGGACATATTAGACCATTGTACTTATCTTGCAAGTTCAATGGTGTAGACGTCAGAAGAGTTTTCATTGATAATGTTACAGGATTCAACCTCATCCCCATTCGTAAACTTCGTCGCTTGGGCCTCACAGAATCTGATTTATCTCCTTCTAATTTGATGTTATAAGGATATGATAAAAATGAACATGAACCAATGGGCCAGATTACACTCAGAACTCAGTTTGGAGATCTTGTATCCAATTCAGATTTCATGGTTGTTGATCAAGACTCAGCCTTCAACATCTAGCTTGGAAGACCTTGACTACATCAACATGTAGATATCCCTTCATCATACCATCAATGACTCAAATATTGTTTTGATGGTCAAATTGGAACATTGTATGGTGATAAATCCCCATTCAAGACATGTGAATCTCAATACATTGAGGCAGAATTCTATTACATGAAGGGAAAGGAGAAATCCACAACAAGGGAGATTACCAAAGTTAATGCTCCATATGGTTTGGAAAATATTACAGCAAACCCATTTACACATGTGGGTACAGATTATGTGTTGCCTATCAGTCAAATTGATAGGATAGACTCAAATGAAAATAATCTTATGGAAACTTCCATAATGTCAATTATGGCAATCAAGCCAGATAGCATGGGAAAAATTGGTGATTCACCAAGCAATGATGAAAGCTCAAATGGGGATTTGATCATTTCATCTGCTGAAATTCAGCAAATCTATACTTCACCAATTAGATCAGAAGAAGTTATAGCAATGACAGAATTGAATGATGATGTCAATTCTCAATCCATCATATCCTCTATATTAACCAAGGAAGACCCTTCATCATCAATCGGGTCAGAAATAGAAGATTCTTCTTCAAGATGTTCAAATTTTAACATCTCTTCTGATAATGGAAATTCTGCTTCTTCATCAGCTATACATGTAGAAACAGAAGAAATAACACATGTTGAAGAATAAGAGGAAGATCTCAGGGATTCTCCCCCATCATTTGAACAGGGTATCTCTACCATAATGGATGAACTCAGAGAAATAAATCTGGATACCAAAGAATATCCACACCCCACTTTAAATATTGTGGCTATAACTCTTGAAGAGCAAGAGATTTATATTTCATTTCTAAAGAAAAATAGAGATATATTTGTTTGGAACTATACAAAGATGCCAAGGCTTGATCTTGATGTTGCCACTCATCGCTTGTGTTTTCCAAAAGAGAATCAAGGATTCAAACAAGCCGCTAGAAGAAAACACCCATCCTATGCTTCCAAAATTGAAGCTGAAGTGGATAATCTCATAAAAGATAACTTTGTCAGAGAAGTTCAATATCCCAAACAGTTGACTAATATTATCCCATTGAAGAAGAATAATGGGAAAATTAGAGTTTTCATTGATTTTATAGATCTTAATAAGCATTTTCCTATGGATGATTTTCCAGTACCAATTACAGAACTCTTAATTTATGCAAAAGATGTCTATGAAGCTCTTTCCTTCATGGATGGATACTCTAGATATAATCAAATCTGAATGCCTCTAGAAGATGAAGAATATACATCCTTCAAAGCCCGTCAGGGTGTGTTTTGCTATCGGGTAATGCCCTTTGGCCTGAAAAATGCAGGCGCAGCATATTAGTGTGCAATGCATCATATCTTTAACCTTCTTAGGAGAGTTTGTTGAATGTTATTTGGATGATTTTGTGGTTAAATCCAAAAAACGTTCTAATCACTTGGCTGATTTAGAAGTCATATTTCAACAATTTCTGCAACATAATTCGAAGATGAACCCCTTAAATTGTGATTTTGGTGTAACCTCAAGAAAATTTCTCGACTTCGGCGTACGCCATCATGTTATCGAGGTTGATCTGGAGAAGAAAAAGTCAATACTTGGTATGTCACCTCCTCAAAATTTAATGTAATTAAGATGAATTCAAGGAAACTTGGCCTATATTCGTCGTTTCATCGCCCATTTAGTAGGAAAACATTTACCCTTCACCAAATTGATGAAGAAGGGAGTCACTTACCAGTGGACTGAAGAATGTCAAGAATCATTTGATATTATCAAGAAGTATCTCTTGAGTCCACTGGTGTTAATGTCACATATTGAAGGAAGACCACTTATCCTCTATGTGACAGCTTTAGAGCGATCATTGGGTGCATTTATTGCTCAAAAGAATGATGCTGGGAATGAAAACAACCTCTACTATCTCAGTCGGACAATGCATTAAGAAGAAACCCGATACTCAAATATTGAGAAGTGATGCCTAGAATTAATCTTTGCATTTCAGAAGTGGAGACACTACCTACAAAATCATGAGGTCCAATTGGTATCTCGCAATAACCCACTCAAATTCATCCATAGTCATCCAATGCATACAATACATCTGGCAAGGTGGGCAGTTATTTTGCAGTAATTTGATATTAAGTATGTGTCTCAAAAGGAAATAAAGGGACAAGATCTGGCTGATTTCCTTTCTGAACATCCTTCAGTAGAAGATACACCTTCATATATTGAACTTCTTGATGAGGAAGTATTCTTTATTCAAGATAGTCTTCAAACATGGGAAATGTATTTTATGGTGATTCCAGAAGTCCAACTGGAAGGAAAATAGAAAATCCTAAATTAAACAAAGTTGGCTTAGGAATTGTAATCATTTCCCCAGAAAAGGCAGTGCTATCTTATTCCTTCTCATTGTTGGGATATGTTACAAATAATGAAGCATAGTACCACGCTCTCATCGCAAGCTTGGAGTTGGCACTTCAAGCACAAGTGAATCACTTAAAAGTGCAGGGTGATTCAGACCTGGTAATCAAACAAGTAAATGGAGATTATGAAATAAGAAAAGAAGAACCAATGCCTTTGTATGATTACTTTAGAGAGTTAATGGTGGAATTTTCTATGGAACCGACATTTTCTTATGTCTCGATATCACAAAATACCCAAGATGAATCACTAGCTAATATAGCCACAACTCTGGAAGATCCAAATCGGGACGAGACAACCATAAATATTTCCCACCGTTGTACAATTTCACCTTATGCTCAAGCCAGAATAGAGGAAATCAATGAAATTAGTTCCATATCTGATCCATATGGTCATACTATAGGATGGATGACACCTATCGGGGAATACCTTCAAAATGGAACACTTCCACCTGATAGAGCCGGGAAAGAACAAGTCTGGAGACGTGTGGTCAATTTCAATTTTTATGATAGTCCAGATCACTTAGAGAAAGTTATCTACAAAATGGGTTTTGATGGAGTTCTCTTCAGATGCATTGATGGTGAAGAGACAATGGCTGTCATGAATGAAGTGCATACAAGAGTCTGTGGTGCCCATCTGTCTAGACACAGACTATCTGATCAAATTCGAAGGCATGGATATTTTAGGCCTTCAATGATACAATTTTGTGTTGATTTCACAAAGAAGTGTCATTCTTTCCAAGTACATGCCAACTTCATTCATCAACCCCTAGATTTTCTTTATACGGCTAAATACTCGTGGTCATTTTCCACATGGGGAATGGATGTAGTATGACCTTATCCTTCAGCTACATCCAGGCTGTTGAAGTATATTCTTACAGCTACTAACTTCTTTTCCAAATGGGCAGAAGCAATACCTCTCAAAGAAGTTAGTTCTAAATTCATTGTTAGCTTCATAAACTCTAACATCATTACCATATTTGGTGTCCCTCAACCCATATTGATGGAAAATGGAACCAACTTTTGTTCATCTGAGTTGAGGAACTTGTATCAAGAATACAACATTAAATACAATCATTCCGCTCGGTATCAAGCAGTGGCCAATGGCCATATAGAAGCTTTCAACAAGACTCTGTCGAATAAACTTCAAAAGATGGTGGATAAAGATAATATTTCATGGCCTGATAAACTCTTTCATGCTTTATGGGGTTATCGGACCATCACCCGCACTGCAACACGGTCAACTCCATATTCATTGGTATATGGAAAAGAATCAGTCTTTCCAATTGAGGTTCAATTACCTTCGCTCAGAGTATCCATTTGTGATCAGTCATCTACAGATGAACAATCTCAAAATCGATTGGATGAATTGGAACAGTTAGATGAGAAAATATTTTGCACCCTGCACCACTTGGAAGTCTATCAGAATCAAATACCACGAGCTTTCAACAAAAACGTTCATCTTCATTCATTCGTTCAGGGAGAATTGTTATTAGTTCTCAGAACTCCAATGACACCAGGAAAGAAAACTACCAATCATGAGCCAAAATGGTAAGCACCTTATTCAATACATATGGTCTACTCCAATGGAGCCTATTCTTTAATATCAATGGATGGAGAACTCATCACTACTCCAACCAATGCCATATTTCTGAGGAAATATTTTGTATGAATACAAAATACACCAAGGGTCCATTCATATGACTTTAAACAATTGGAACTTACGTCCAACATGACGTTAAACTATGATGTCCTAACTACATGAAGCTAAACTATACAAAAGTCCTTTACGTCCAGCAAGACGTTAAACTTCATAACAAATGGTCCATGCATAAGACCTTAAAATATTTACATTTCTATCGTCCAGAAAGAAATTAAACTATATCATCATCATCAATGGTCCATGCATATGACATTAAAATAATTTTATCCCTAATAAGTCCAACATGACGTTAAACTGTGTCCTACATTTTCCTTACTGCATGAAATTAAACTGCACAGTCCCCCTTTCGTCCAACATGACGTTAAACTGTATTGTCCCTACCAAATGACACTAAACTGTGCAGCACCAATAGTCCTCACTGCAAGAACATAAACTGCATAATCCCTTCATATGTTCTACATGACTATAAACTGTGCATCGTTAAGGTTGTTGCAACCTCTTGTTTCTCACACTGAGTATGACTCACGTGAGCTTAGAGTAAACTTTGACCATAATGTCCTCTCTGGGCTGCTAACCATGTGTAAGTCCCACAACCATTTTTTAGGTCATTGTCCCCAAGAACAACTTGATCACTAATTCATTATTATATTGAACTACGCGGACTTTGATCCTTGCCTTCTAGGCTGGGTATGTAGGCAACCTCTTGAGGTTCAAGCCCAAAACCAATCTCTTCACATTGGTTCACCTTTGTCCTTTCTATATGACGATAAATTGTACAACACTTATTTCCTATACGACAACAAACTACAACATTCTTTGATACCCTTAGCCAAGAGGGAATTATTCTTTACATTGATTTCCAATCATGTTATATTCTAAAGACTATGTGCATACATGGTAATGCCTGAACCTTTTATCTTGGGTCAAACCATCATTACACTAAAGTCCCATATTTCACCCTTCACTTGTACGAACCAAATTTGTAGAGAGGGAATTTCTAGAACTACGTGAGGCTTGATTCCCATCCTTATGGGATACGTAAGAATGTTCAAGCATTCCTCGAATCCAGCCCTAATTATTTGGGCCTGACCCCAAATTCCACTTTCAGTCCCTTGGCTGAAAAGTCCCTATAAAGACACACAATGTGTATTCATTATAATGGTCCGAGTTCTATGACCCTAAACTAAGATATCTTACACTTTTGTCCCACAAGATTTTAAAATGTATTTCAAGAACTACTTACGGCTTCATTCCCATCCTTATAAGATACGTAGTGAAGTCCAACATATAAATTCAAGACCCAGCCACCGCATGATTATGGTTAGCATTGATCTGTGTATCTCTACCTACATTGGACAATACCCATTTTTATGTGTCATAATCCTAACCTCAAATATTTTCAGTTCTTCATAACCCTTTTCTCGACTTCTAGTCACAAAATGTCAAATTTCTGAGAGTTATTTTTCCTGACTACGCAGCACGTGCCCTTATGCAGCTTTGCATAAACAGTCTACATAACGGACTTGTCAGCCAAAAGATAGTATTATTTGACTATGCAGTCAATGCCCTAAGGTGTACCTGCATAATTCAACCCCCTAATGGGTTTTTTAAATAATGGTAACTTCATTCTTGGAATGAAAACCTGTTTTGTCCTTGGTTGTCTTAACGACAATATATAGGGATCTGCAGAAAATAGCCATCCTTAACATATTCACCCCATGTTCTTTTTCATGATATGAATGTCTTCAAGTCTGTGGTTTATATTTGTCTTCCCTACATTTGGGTCAGACCTTCATAAGAGTGACATTCATCAAGTTCTGAGATGATATTACTTGAAAATATCTTCTCCATATTCAAGTACCTCTCTCTATATAGCAAACTCTAGGCTTTGTAAAATTTGAATCTCCATAAACATCCAATGGATTTTTAAGAGTAGAAAAGTAAATTTATGAGAGTTCTTTTGCCTGACTATGCAGCACGTGCCCTTAGGCGGCTGTGCATAAACAGTTTACATAACAGACTTGTCAGCCAAAAGATACTATTATTTGACTATGCAGCCAATGTCCTTAGGCATCCCTTCATAATTCAACCCCCTAACGGGTTTGGTAAATAATGGTAACGACATTCTTGGGAACTACTTCTTCTAATGCATTTTATCCCTTTTCCGTATCATTCCTCAGATTCAAAATTTCTTATATCATAGTTTACATGTGTTCATTCATAGTTGTGTGTAGTAAAATGTTTTCAGATAAGTTTTCAAGGAATTGAGTCAATTTTAACACATTCGGTCAAAGCTATTCCGACCTTAAACATTAGCCTTTTATGTTTGACGTGCATTACATTAAATTTCCCACAACAGACAAGAGAACTCTGAACAAAAGTCATGTCCTAGATCACTAAACATACATTTTCGTATGATTTAGGGAATATTGAGCAATTAAAATATTTAAAGTTTGTATGGTTATTTATTATAATCCTAGAAAAAGTCAAACTATACTTACTAGGCCCATTGGATTAGGTAATAATTTAAAGTAGGTAGCGGGAAAATGCGTGCACAGATGATTGAAAATTAAAGTAGTTTTTCCATTTGATGCACAAGAATTAGAAGGAAATACACAGAATGGATTCTCTTCTCTTTTCCAAGAATTACAAAAGGCAGTCAACATAAGTCATCACATGATGTACAACATCCCGTGCTTCATCATCAGCCACTTGAAGCTCATGAACTCGGCCAACTTCACTCTTTTCATCCTGATGGAGTGCTTTCTTGGCATCTGCGATGGCTTTTATTTCATTTTCATGGGCTCCCTCCAGTGAATTCTTGAGTTGGTCAAGTTCCCCAGTAACATCATCTAACTGTTGCAGAAGGTGAATCTACTGGATGACTTTATCTTTGATCTTATGCTTCAGCTCCTTCATCTTGGCAGCATAGTCAGCCTCATCTCGGGATACCACAACCTCAAATTCACTGATATTGGCAGACAGCTTCACCCTGGTCAGATCATCACGACACTTTTTCTCCTGCACCCTTCATAAGATGACTTTCTTCACCGTGGCATGGATCTTTTGATATCCAAAACTGACAAGTCCCAGCATAACAAACAGGGATGACAGTCGTGAGATCTTCGACGACATCTCTTTTAAAGTCACTTTAGATATGATCTTCCATATGTTTTTCCATGCCTTGCGTTGTGAAAATTAGAGAGCCTTTTTAACTTCTGTATCTGAATCAGCATCACTATCGCAGGGGGGATATAATCTGGGATTAATGCACTTCGGGAAGTGCCCTGTTCTGGTCCTTCCCCCCTAACCTGTGTTTCTTCACTTTCAATTCTCTTTCGGGTGGAGGCGGAGGCTTCACCTCTAGATCTAGCCACTAAAATTTATGGCCATACTTAATCAATTGAAATCATTGGTTAGTTTAAAAGGATAACAAATGTTAATTGACTATCTTGAAAATTAAGTACAGTCACAAATATTGTTATCCCTTACCCAACGGTAGATCAGTAACTGTAGAAGGATCCTCCTCATCTTTCCTAGCCTCAACAGGATATTCAGGGTGAGTTTGAGGAAGCTCTATGGGGTTCAGCTCCACCTGCGCTAATGTATCTACAATAGTAGGGTTTTCAATACCCCCTTCAGGCATTGGTAGTTCAGCAGCTTGCTCAGATAGATCTGCACATTTGAACTGATCATGATTAGACATGTAGTAAGAAGTTATTTTTAATAGGACGAAGGATAACACTCATGTCCATAATCTTCTAAATTACATGGTAAGTTAACATGATCTAAAAAATGTTTAAAATATGCGCCAAGTCCCATCATTTCATCCAATGTAATCTCAAAATCCTGGTTAATCTCACCAGTGGGAGCATTTGGTATGTCTTCTTGGTGACCTTCGTCCTGCAGTCTCTGACCCAGAAAAGCATCTTCAGATAAAATAGTGGGGTCAGTTGCAATGGCCACCAAAAGCATGAGTGCAGGGTTTGAACCTAAAGTTTTACAGAATGGAATTTAGTCGATGTTTCATTCAACATTTTATAAAGAATTGTTAACTTACCATAAGCAGGTTCTTCTCTTCTTACAATAGCAGCAGGAGGGATACTAGGAACATACGTTGGCTCTTCTCCAGGAGCATCCAGGTAAGCCTGAACTTGTGATTGTTCACCAGTAACCTATATGGTCCTCAAAGGAGGGTCAGTCCTCTCTCTCAGAGGATAAAATGAAGAAGCCCCTGCAATCCCAAAAAGTATGAGCAATATTTTCATGGGTTAAGACTCATGATTATTTGAAGGACATACCGCTACTAATGAAGTGTTTAGCTGTGGACTTCCTCCGTCAATGCATTTTCTTCATTGAATTTATAGGAGTGAAAGAAGTCTCCCTTACAGACACATGAATTGGAGAATTGAAGTCCATGTCCAACTCTTCATCCATAACCTGCTGTCCTGGAGATATCTTTCCCGACTCGTGAGGAGATACAACAGCAGCCCCGAAGGCAGTACCACCAGGGCAATACTGTGGCGAAGGAACCTTAGTAGTTCTTTTCCTTACAAGCTGTAGGATAATGAAAATAATTTCCTTCATTAAAAAATATTTTACTGAAATCATGTTGCAAAGAAAATAAGGAAAGAAATCTTACATCTTTAGGAGCCACGTAATCATGCCACTCCTCATCTCCAGAACCACTAGTCCCCTCAGTGGCACCACGATCAATCATTTATTTCACCTGCTTGGTGACATGAATGGAAATGTCAGTTGAATATATGAGCATTTGCATCTCTCTAATATAAGCCCACACTTCATCGGGGTTATCCTTGTAATGGATATCTGTAGAAGCCAGAATATTCCCTATTCCAGGGAGGTGTATCCCCTCGCACAAATCCAGCCAGGCAGTTTTGGCACCACAGTATAAACTCTACCATGTCTGGGCAGCTTCTGGTCATAGATATTTTGTATGTGTACCAGAAGGCTGCGAGGAAGGTCCTACAATCTTCAACTTCAGCTTATTCCCATCTCCTATAACTACTGATAGAGAATAAGAAGATAAGCCTTCTTTCTCCATAAAGTAATGATGATTAAATTTCCACAATGAAGTAACTTACCAGGAGTTGATGGAGTGGGTCTTTTGATTCTGACTGGAGGATTATATCGGGCACGAGGACGCTTTTCCACGTGTTGTGCCTCATCATCCCCATCTTGGGAATCCGGTGAGTCATTCCTAGATGAGGAATATGGTGAATCAGCTTTATGTGGGGAAGCATCATCTCCTTGAGGAATGGTTTCTTTCCCTAAAGTTCTCTTCCTTTTCCCCACCTGATAAATCGGGTGATTCAACAACCCACTAGGGTATGATACTATCATTTTTTTGGCATACCATGTAGTCAATTTATTTTCCGCTTTATCAACTGGTAGTTCAAACACTGCCCCGGTCTTCTCCCTAGATGTCAACAACCATAGTTGTCGGGCAACCATCAGATGTTACTCTGACCTAACATGCACAAGGGGAGATATAGAATCCTGCTGCAAACACTTGAATTGATGTTCAAATATACATGAAGCATAGGCCTCACATAAAATCTCTCCGTCAATCCTGGCGACCAGCACACCATCTCTACAGGCCAGCATGTATGCCCTTAATTCTAGACAGGATGTTCCATCATCAACAAACTGCCCGGTTGGAAGATTTCTATAAGGAATGAAATTAAATTCCTTATACATGCTCAGCCTCACCTTCATGTCATAACAAATGAAAGCTAGTGGAGAAATTCTAGATAATTCCTACACTGATGGCCTGAAAGAACATCCAGGAATTTGTACTCCATTCTATACATTATACGTCCAGAAATGAGTGGTGATCCATCCCCACAAAACTTTGAATGGTCCCACAATTCTCAAAGGAGACTTACCCATGAAGACATGGAGTAAACTCTTTTGAATATTTTCTAAAATGGGGGTAGCTAACCCAAAAAAATTTTCCTCATCCAACTTGGCCACAATAACAAAGGTCCCTGGCCTAATGCCTCCCTTCGAGTCCCAGACTGGCAAGAGATAAACACTGAGCCATAAGACGAAGAATCTGGACAGAAGAGTCTTCTTTGCGAATCTCTGATTCACTTCGTATCCCCACTTTTCAAATTCCCTTACTTCTAGGGTCGGCCAGAATGTGCCTGGAGCACCCCTTTTCTCTATTTGGGGGAAAGTGGTAGGACGAGTGGGTCTTTTCTCCTTGGGCCCCTTCTTCTTGGATCCCTTATCCTTCGAACCATTTTCATTCGGCTCCTTCTCATGCTTATTGACAAGAACTATATTCATCCACTCCTTTAGATGAATATCCTTTCTAGAATGAGTTAAGGAGGTCTCTGAACTCTTGAGCTTGTGGAAGATTTTCAATAATTCCGGAGCTAAATCCGGAGTCTTCTCCAAATCATTCCAAGTCACCTGGGAGGGATAAATTCATCATACATATCACACAAAATTAGAGCCCCTGATATCTTGTGGAAATCCCAATGACTGATGCCAACTTCTCCATGATTCATATGGGAAGAATTGGTTTATGGCCTCCAATGATTGAGTATCTCTGGCACGAAGTTATCATGTCTATAAACATATTTTTTCCAAGCCCATATGGCTTCATATATTGCAACTCCTTTTAAATCCTCGACAAACTCTGCATAGGATTATCGTACCCAGTATGCCCAAATCCATGTTGGCTTCACACCTCCTCCAGGACGGAAGTCCCAGCTCTTCTTCCAGCATTTGTATTGATCCATCTGAGAGTTTCGGAAAATTGAGGGATAACAATGTGGTTGTATCTCGGGCTTTTGAGGATTCAGATCTGGCGTACAAAGTCTATGATGCATCATATGGGCATTCTCTATTGTTCCAGAATTTAAAAATACTCCTCCACATTAGATATTTTATGAAGAAAAATTGGAGTAATTCTAAAACCAAGATATTGGAAGATAGTTCTTTACCTATGGAATGGTAACTTCTCACAGATGACCATATCCATACAATGGAAGATTGATGCTTTGTGGGAAATCAAGATGATACTTCTATAGGTACTTATCCAAATCCGGGGGAGTGCTGTCACAGATGGTATAGTAATCCTGGCCAATGATTCTCATCATGTCATCAATTTGCTTGATAGCCAGTTCATTAGCCGTTCTGATTCTCTTGGGAGCCATTGAATCTACACAAAGGCTGAATAAATTAACTCTTAAATGGGTTGATTTTTTATTAAATTTCTGAAGAAATTAGAAAGAATGGAAAAGGAATTAAGGCACGCAAGTCTACTTTTGGCCCACAAGTATGGATGTGTCGCGCAAGTATGATGTGCAGCGCAAGTTTTTGGCTCCCAGGTATCACCGCGCAAGTCCAACTTCCTTGACATCAGTGCGACAGTGAAGAAATAGCGGAAAACAGAGAAACTTTCATGGCGAAGACAACTTGCATGGTGAGAGCTCAAAATTCTGAAATTCGGTGCTTTGCGCGAGAAATGGCCACATATATATAAGCCAGGATGTACCCTTGCACGCTGACCCATGCACGGTTAAACACTTGCGCGCCACAATTTGTGAGCTCAACAAAACTTGCACGCCGCATGTTCCTTGATTTTCTTCTTTTCCTCAGAGTCACATCTTTATTTATTTTGGAACCAACTCTTAGGGGGGGAATTTTGTTGATTCTCCTTTCCATCACAAAGTATAAACGAATTGATATGTAAAAATACTTTGAACCCAAAGTGATTCATTATTTGAAGAAACATAAAAAATTGACAAAGTCATGAACCAAGATTCAAACACACTTGGGTCGCTAATGTTCCCCTAAGGTTTCACAAGTATACTTGTGTGCCACCCATTGGTCGCGTAGGTGACTTGCGCGCCTTCTTTGAAATTCGCCCAGGGTCTTCTCCAGCCTATAAATATACCATGTGGGCACCCCATTTCAGGGCGAAAATTTTAGAAAACTTGGAATTGAGCTCCCAACGCCCTAGTCTCTTCTCAAAACATTCTAGCACTTCTAAGGTAATTTCTTACCTAGAACAGAAGATCTAAAGAGGTGGAGTAATGCCTAAGTGTTGAAACTCATCAACACTTGCACGCTTAAGTGGCCATCCATTAAGGAAAATGGCCACACTTGCGCGCCGCCTTGCTCCTTCAACAGAACTTGTGCGTAACCCTCTTGGAATCCACTAGGGATAGTACTAAGGGTTTGATCCAAGCCTCGCCCAAGTATTATCCTAAGGGTTGACTATCGCGCAAGTACCCATGTGTGGTGAAAGTATACTTTCGCGACCAAGACTTTCACGCTCACGCAGGACTTGCACGCCACCTTCTTTTTTGGTTCCCCTCCTACCTATTTCACATCTCTTATTCCTATCCTCTCATCCTCTTCAAGATTAAGCATTCACAACTCTCTCCAAAGACATTCATGACATGAATTATTTGTTGGCTTCCTTATCTGAAAGGAATTATGTAGAACATCTCTTAAAACCTAGTGATTTATATATCCTCCTACCAATAATGTTAGATATTTCATTAATTCAACATCATACTTTAAGATGATAGAATCCTTAACCTAGGCCCTCTTATTTGGAGTAATCCCTAGTCCAAGTTCTTTTGATTTGGGAATCCTCCTTAGGAGTAAGCCCCAAGTCCCCTAAATAGGGGCCTCCCTTTCACAAGTAAGCCCTAGTCTTTATGTTCCCTTAATTTTGGGCATCCTCCTTAGGAGTAATCCCCAACTATAATTATTTTAATATGGGAATCCTCCTTAGGAGTAAGCCCCAAGTTCACAGATTCCAAATTTCCATAACCTGGGCTTCCTTTTCAGGAGTAAGCACCAGCCATAATTTCCTTTAACCCAAGCCTCCCACTTAGGAGTAAGCCCCAATTCTCAAATCCTTTAACCTAGGCATTCGCCTTATGAGTAAGTCCCAGTCATAATTCTCTTAAACAGCCTTAATTTAATTTTGATTTGGGCTTCCTTATCAGGATTAAATCCCAATCATAAGTCCCCTAATAATTTGGGAATCTTCCTCAAGAGTAAGCCCCAAGTTAGATTATCCAAATCTCCATAAAGAACATATACCTTTATGGACCTTGTTCCTGGGTTTCTTCCCTTAATTAAAACCCAATATTCATCTATTTTTGGGAAATCACACATACATAATCCCCACATCATCGCATTTTTCATGGCACAATTGTCTGGTTTCACCAATACATCTTGTTCCTCGCACAGAGCATGACTCACATGACATTAGAGTTTAAAAGTAATCATGAAATCTTTCTTTGATCCATCAATCGTGCATAAACATTATACTACCTTACTCAAACTATGTGGGTTCTGATTCCTTTTCCAAAAGAAAGGACACGTAGGTAGCCCATCTGCGGGTACGATCACAACTATGAAATAATCCATGTCTTTCTAAATGACAATAAACATCAAGTGCCCCACTGAGTGGATTTAAAACCAGTATGGTCATCACAATGACCAAGAGACTTTTATTTATTGAAGGATACCATTGACTAAGAATCTCTAACAAATACAGATGAATCTATATCAATGAAGAACTGTGAAAACATATAAAATATTCTCTAAATCTCCTACATATCAATCATTGATTGTTATATCTAAAGGAAAGGTCATTTTATACTTGGTAATGTCGCAAATACCTTAATACCTTTGAATTAGAATGTATTAGGTAGTCACTCTCTCCCAAAAGTCCTAGTGATAATTTCTACTACCATAATAGAAAACTGCTTCTAGAAAATCATTGGAATTATTTTATCCTTAGTATAATTTTTGAGTTAATGGACCTCATACATATCATTAATTATATGTCATCACTTTTCTAAACATTCAGAAATTTAATTCAATGATTTATACATTGTCTCCATCTATAATTATTGCATTAAAATTTATTATGTCTATAGTATATTATAGTGCCAGATAATAAGATTCTATATGAAATTTGATGACCTCCCATACTCTTTAATTTTAAAAATACATTCCCAAACACTATGATTTAATTATTACGAAGAATAGGTATTGGTGAGGTTTAAGATACATAAGGAAAAAATTAATCGTAATAAGTTAACATTTATATTTAGGGGGTTCAGGGTACCTATGTAATGAGGAATTATCATGCCTTCTTATAATCATAGGAAGATATATATATGACCTGCAATAAGACCTTTTCCTTCTAGTAGGTATAGGTTAGTTATATGAAATGGACATAGTAATTTTCCATATATTGGAATGATACTATATATATTTGATTTGATAAATATGATTACCTCTTGGTGGAGAATGATCCTAATACTAGACATGATTTGTTCAATTTCCTTCTATTTGGGTCACGCAATGATGTTTTTTTATTAAAAAAAGGTTTATCTTTTCATCACATTTCCATGTATGACCAGAAAAATGTGTGATCATGTTCATGGGGTCCTAGTAAGAGTATAATTACTCCTATTCTAAACATTAATAGTTCAATTTCCATGTGGTTTTCTTAATAACCGTCATAAAAATAAAGTCAAATAAGATGTTTGGGGTCTTGTTGTCACACCATATTGATTTGTTTGAAAGAACACCGTAAAATAACATTGATCCAAGAATACATTGATACGTTATTTTTATATATAATGTAATTGGATTATCATACTACAAATAACATTTGATTTATGATAAAATATACCTTGTATCAGTAATTTGAACAATGATAACATGGTCAAAAATGAATAATGCAGTTTTTTATTTTGTTATATCTAGAATATATGATGTTTATATTAACATAATTCATAGATTATGTAATTATTAAAAATCAAAAGTAAAAATAGATTAGATGACAAAATAAATGTAAAATTAAAATATGAGTATTATAAAGAATGTGGAGTAGATGAAAATGTCTAGAGATTATTAGAAAAACAATGGATATTCCCATTATAAAATATAATGAATAATGGTTAGATAAAAATATCATTTTTGTTTAGAAAAATATAGATTTATATTATGTTATTAATATATAATATATTTAATGATTTTTGGGTTCCACTTTTGATGTTTTTTTAATGAGGAACATTGATTAATTTTTTTTATTTATGGTATTTCTTATATTTTTCAGTTAATAATTCTAAAATATATTTACTATAATGATAACGGTAAAATTTCATTTTCCAAAGCTTCCAAAAACTCTATACGTGTAATTATATATTTCTCGTGACATTAATTATTATATATGTTCAAATATTTTAATAATTTTAATAAAATTGTACCAAATAAAATGTGTTTCTTCATGAAAAATTGTTAAATAGCTAAAAAACACATTGATTATTTACATTTCATATCATTATTATCCTTCATATTTTATTAATATAAAATTTTATAAATGAAATTATTTTATTATTAATTTTATATTCAATCAACACATATCTTTTTAACAATATCAATAATCATAATATGTTAAGAATGATGCAACATCATTTAATTAAGTAATATAATGAATCAATTATTGAATAATGTTTCTAAATATTTATAAAACTGAAAAAAGATAATAAAATATATGATTTTTGTAATAAATTTTTATAAATTTATATTACTATTTTAATGTTAAATTATTTAATATTTATGTTTTATAAGGGGTTAGAGGATAATTTAAAATAGAAGGTGTGGATTGTGAAACCATTAATTTAACAAAGTAATGAAATAATAAAAGGTTATGATGAAATATAATGTGTAATATCTCATTAATAAAAGGTAAAATATATGTCAATATTAGGGATATATAATTACATATTATAATGTATATTGTATTTAAAATAATTTATAATGAATGAATTTGAAATGGGATATTTAATGGGAAATTAGTAAACACATAGCTTTCTCATTGAGTTTTTACCTCTTATTTGAGTATATGTCCATTGGGGGAGGAACATTTGAAAATATAAAAGTGTTTGAATATTACTATAAATTCGTTATTTTAATAATCACGAGTCATGTTTATGTTTACTCCCATTCATTTGGCGTTTTGTGAAAACTAAACAATTCTTAATGAATTTTTTTATGTTTGGAAAATAACATAGATTACGTGTGATAGTCAATCGGGAATGTTTGAAAAACTAATTAAATGAATATAAGAAGTACCCAATGAGTACATGTTTTCTCATGTTCCAATCATAATAAAATATTCAATGTCAGTGATCTACCACAAGATTAATATATCAACTATAGAGGGAATGGTTTGATCTATTGTACAAGAAATAAACTATGTGGCTTAGATAACATGCATAGTAGATCAACCATATCCTCTATTTAGAATGTGAGAATATATATAATCAGCCATAAGTGGAAGATATCATTTAAAAGATAAAAATGATCGACAAAGGTTTAATTTGATCAACCATAAGGAAACATATTCAATTGTATAACTCATGAAAAGATATGTCTAGAAATCATGAAAAGTGTTAATGCTGCCATGTAATGAAGATGTGTCATATCATACATGACCATCACAATGGATGATAATATGTGAATGCTTAAATATACCATCTGTAAGATTTATGTATTATTTTATTATTTATTTATTATTATTAATCAAGAAAAAAATTGTGTAGGATTAAATGATGTTATAAAAATTACTAAAAGAAACTTTGATGAAAAAAATAAATGATCATCATGATAATATATCAATGATGAAATATTGAGAATATATATTTTAAGGAAACGAAAGGGATGAAATTTCTGTGAATTTGAATTGATATATATATATATATATATATATATATATTCATGTGGATACCCTAATGCTGAAATTATTCTAAAACAAAAATGAGGATAATAATTTATTTCTGACTGCCTCTGACATCATTTTTCACCGTGGATATTATACGAAAACATCAAAACATTTAAATATTTTTATTCATATATTTAAAATATATATATATATAATATGAGAAGATAAGAAGTTCCAAAATAATAATATAGTTACATACTATGTTACATTTATTCCTTAATTCATCCACATGCAATATTTAATAATATTTTTCTTTTATTGGTTAATATTAAGCAACATATATTGATGTAAAACATAATAGTGAACAACACACTCTCTATCTCTTTCCCATTAATATATGATCCTATATATAATTTTTTAATAGTCTACTTCACATGTACTAACCGTGAGTATTTTTTTATTTCTTTTCTCCCATGTATATTTGTGGAAGAGTCTTGGTGGTTGTAAAAATTATTATGTTGTTGTTTGTAAGAATTTGGGTATTTATATAATGTATGGATCAATCTTTTATAAATTTTAATGCTTAATTATGTCTATTTGTGAGTTCCCATCGTGATCACAGGTGTTTGGGATGTTTTTAAGGATTGTTTGAAGTCCTGAACCAGGTTTTGGTCTAAAATTCACAAGGAGCACGGTTAGTAAAAAATGTGTCGAGAAGGACGCATGGTTTGAAAATTCATGTAAGGTCGGGAGGAAGGGGCTTATAGGCTACTCTGTTTGAGGGGACCGTGTGCGAGGAGGCGCATTCCCATGCAAGCAGTTCTGCAGTTTTTTCAAAACATGACAAAGGAATTTCGCATGGTTAACACATGGTCTGTAAATCGTGATGGTAATCTATGAGTGACTCCCATGGACTATAAAAAATTGTGTGTGTTTTAAACACAATTTGATAAAATGTTTGGCTAAACCATTAAAACCCATTATTTTTTTGTTTTTGTTAATTTATTATTAAATTATTTTTCTTTTTAAACTATAAAACATATTTTCATTTCACAGACAATAATGAGATATTTTGAGACCTTTATAAAGGAGCTAGGCTAGGATTTGAGGATTCTTCTATGTCTAAAAATTGAATCAAGAGCAGTTTTTATCATTAGATCTACATCGGCGATATCTATATTCCTTTTTATCTTTTCTTGATTATTATTTCAATCAATTTCACTAATTTATTTTATGCTCATTGGCCCTAATTTCATGTACTTCGTCTGTTCTTTATATTTATCAAAATCTAGGATGAACCAAGACATAATAATAGAATATCACCCCACTAACGATCCAATGTAGGTGGTCTATGACTTTCTTTCATGTTTTAGTGATTTTTTGATCTATCGTCCATTTCGCCACTATTGACGCTCCTTTCCGTCACAGTGTCTATACAAATTGAAATGGGAAAATACTTTGAACCCAAAGTGATTCATTCTTTGAAGAAACATCAAAAATTGACAAAGGCATGAACCAAGATTAAAACACACTTGGGTCGTCCAAGTTCCAATAAGGTCATGCAAGTATACTTGCATGCCGCCCATTGGTCGAGCAGGTGACTTGCGCACCTTCTTTGAAATTTGACCCGGGTCTTCTCCAGCCTATGAATACCCCTGTGGGCCCCCCATTTCAAGAGGAAAATTTCCAAAAACTCAGATTTGAGCTCCCGGCGCCCTAGTCTCATCTCAAAGATTTGTAACACTTCTAAGGTAATTTCTTACCTAGAACCGAAGATATAAAGAGGGGGAGTATGTTTTAAGTGTTGAAAATCATCAACACATGCGCTCTTAAGTGTCTATCCCTTAAGGAAAATGGCCACATTTGCGCGCCACCTTCTTCCATCAACAGAACTTGCACATAACCATCCTGGAAGCCTCTAGGGATAGTACGAAGGGTTTGAGCCAAGCCTCTCCCATGTATTACCCTATGGTTTGTCTGTCGCGCAAGTACCCCTGTGTCGCGCA
Source organism: Viscum album (assembly GCA_963277665.1). Lineage (NCBI taxonomy): Eukaryota > Viridiplantae > Streptophyta > Magnoliopsida > Santalales > Viscaceae > Viscum > Viscum album. Next base: position 2,036,980,021 of record OY728164.1, read on the forward strand.
AGTATACTTACGTGACCAGGACTCGTGCACTCATGCAGGACTTGCGCGCCACCTTCTTTTTGGGTTCACCTTCTGCATATTTCACCACTTTTATTCCTATCCACTCATCGTCTTCATGATCAAGCCTTTAGAACTCTCTCCAAAGTCATTCATGACATGATTTCATCGTTTTCTTCCTTATCTGAAAGGAATTATGTGGAACATCTCTTAAAAACTAGTGATTTACATAACCTCATGCCACTAAGGTCAGAGATTTCATTCGTTCAACCTCATCCTTTAAGATGAAATAATCCTTAACCTGGGCCTATTTTTTAGGTGTAATCCCCAATCCATGTTCTTTTGATTTGGGCATCCTCCTTAGGAGTAAGCCGCAAGTCCCCTAAATCTGGGCCTCCTTTTCAGGAGTAAGCCCAAGTCTTTAAGTTCCCTTAATTTTGGGCATCCTCCTTAGGAGTAAGCCCTAACCTTAATTCTTTTAATATGGGCATCCTCTTTAGGATTAAGCCCCAAGTTCCTAAAATCCAAATTTCCTTAACCTGGGCTTCCTTTTCAAGAGTAATCCACAGCCATAGTTTCCTTTAACCAAGCCCTCCTCCTTAGGAATAAGCCCCAGTTCTCAAATCCTTTAACCATGGACTCCTCCTTAGGAGTATTTCCTGGTCATAATTCTCTTAACCAGTCTTAATATACTTTTGATTTGGGTTTCCTTATCAGGAGTAAAACCCAATCATAAGTCTGCTCCTAATTTGGGCATCTTCCTCACGAGTGAGCCCCAAGTTAGAGTATCCAAATCTCCATAAATCACATATACCTTTATGTACCTTTTTCCTAGGTTTCTTCCCTAATGTAAAACCCAATATTCATCTATTTTTGTGCAATCACACATACATAATCCCCACTTCATTTCATTTTTCATTGCACCATTATATGGTTTCACTAATACCTCTTGTTTCTCACACCGAGCATGACTCACGTGAGCTTAGAGTGTAAAAGTAATCATGAAATCTTTCTTTGAGCCATCAATCATGCATAAACATCATACTCCCTTACTCAAACTAAGAGGTTTTTGATTCCTTTTCTAAAAAAAGGATACATAGGTAGCCCATCTGCGGGTACGATCCCAACTCTGAAATAATCCATGTCCTTCTGAATGAAAATAAACATCAATTCCCCCAATGAGTGGCTTTAAAACTAGTATGGTCATCACAATGACCAATATACTTTTATGTACTGAAGGATGCCATTGACTAAGAATCTCTAACAAATACATAATGTTCTATATAAATGAAGAACCTCGAATACATATAAAATATTCCCTAAATCTCCAACATATCAATCATTGATTGTTAGATCTAAAGGAAAGCTCATTTTATACATGGTAATGTAATAAGGATACACAAACATTACATAAATCTATAAAGAGACTCCCAGAGTAGGAAATAATTCCCCTGAAAAAGGTGTGATGAGTCTGACCTCCCATCCTCTCGACCAATGCTAATTCCTAAGCCTCATCTGTTCACAACTAATGAACACATACCTTTGGAAAGTAGGTCCAAATGGATATGGAATCATTGGATGTTTCCGATTCTATGAACAAACCCATTAGAAATCGCTTGGAATGTTTGTACCTTAAATCAATATGGTCATCCCAAATTCCAGAGGAAAAAAAATATGGTGAACCCAACGTGAATACTTAACCAAGTTAAAATGATGTTTTACTTATTTGTTAGGCCCCTATTTAAACTCAATGAGAAGGCCAACAAGACATTCAATAACATATGAGCTCATCCAAAAGATGTAGTAGCCGAATTTATCTTGATTATGTTTATTATATCAAACAGGCACTCTTTTTCAAGATCTTCTACATTACAAGAATGGATTTTCTTAAATTCACACCCATGAATACCTCTGCTGTGAATGCCTCTACTGTGAAGGCATCTTCTGCTACTCCTGCTGGATCGTCGTCCGCTATGAGGGTGGTATCACATACTCAGTGTCTTCAACACTGGGTATCAAATGTGCTGGTTAAGGAGTCCCATCAAAACGGTACCATTCCATCTCTGGAGGCTTCTCGACAAGCCCTCCAAGTGAACAACTCACCCTGGTCATCCGGACAGTGACGACCAGTGATCAAGAAGCAGGCGGTGCTAACCACCGTCTCCAATCATTTTGGGTCATTATCCCCATAACGACAAAACCATTCCCTCCCATATTTTAAGTAAGGTAAATGAGAAGGCCGCTAAGGGCCTTAATTCAAGGAAATGTGAGTCCTTCCCCAGGGCTCCCACCAACAATCGCTGCCAGACTCGTGCGGCAGTGTGCCCTCAACATGATGAGGGTGTCGTCTCCAGGCATTCGTCTTAGGTTCCTCAATCCCGAGCAGGCAAGACGAACCACCAGAGGCAACAAACAGTTAATAGTGAGCAGGTTCTTATCTCTGTTGTTTCCGAAGAATCCCACCAACCTAACTTGGTGGAATGCAATGAGTGGGCACACACACCCGTCCGTTTTAATCCCGCTGTCCAGCAGACTTGTCTAGCAGCAGCACGCCAATCCCGCCAGGCAAATCCAGCAGAGTACTATAGATAGAAACATACACTTGTTTATAAATCATCTGCTAGTCAGTAGGCTCGCTTGACTACATGTGATGGAGCCCACCCAACTAATGTGTTGACAACTCATAAACAGGTACATACACCTACTTACATTCATCAATCATGCCAGCAGCCTCGTCTGTCAGTATTGAAGGAATATCATCAACCACGTTCGGAGGAGTGCAATCAGCAGGCACATACACCGTCTATTACTGATCAATCCTACCAACAGTCTCGTTTGGTAGCATTCAGAGAAGTTAGTTGGAAATCTCTGGTGAAAACTGGAGGCAGACTCAACTCTCTACCCCACACATGAGTATTATCAGGATTCACTGACAGGAAAAGGAGGACATGAGTAGGCACATACACCTACTCCAAGAACGTAATGGATGTATATCCTCGTTCCGACCATTGAAGTTACCAAGAACATTCTGTCAATGTTGAAAGAGAAAAAGCAAATCCATTCTCATATTCTGGATGTCTACCAGGATATTATAACAGCTTCAGTAGAATCTCTGGGAATGACACATAAATCTATCCCAGCCAATGGAGTGACACATTAACGGTTCACTTCAGAACAGACACACACTTGTTTTCTAGTCCAAGAGGGTTGTGGGGCGTACTCCCCCATATCATACGGGCAGCCAAGTCAAGCACATGCACCTGATTTGAGTGGATATAATCATCATGACCTGATCATTTCTCTTGAGAAGGCACATAAACCTACCCCTAATGACCACTTTCGTCAAAAATTCGTTCCCAAAGTGAGTAAGAAGTCGTCTAAGAAGAAGACCCACCCAGTATAGTTAAGAAATAAAGGGCCAATCTGTAATAAGGCCTTACTCGATGCTGGAGTTTTTGATGCACTCAGACAACTATCTGTTGCAACTCAAGATTATACTCTCTCAGTTCCCAATAGTGGGAACATTAATTCCAAAGGTCTGCATTAGACACTTCCTCGTGAAGGCTTGGTTCATGACAATTCGGTTGATCTCGAAGTTTTATCTTCAGATGAGAACCACAAGAACCCTATGTGTGGCCAAAATATCATGGAGAAAAATGCTTCATCTTTTTCTATAACCCACCATGGTGGTCCTCCACATTATGATGAATTTATCTGCGAAAGTCTTCTCCACAATAGTGATTCACATTGCTTGGAAAATTCTCCAACAAACAATGTAATGATGAGAAAGCCCTCTTATCTTGAGGAACTTGCAAATGTGAATCCAGTCATTTCTGAATCTTTACCATTATCAGGTGAAACAATTTCTCAATCATAAGATAGCCCAGGGTGTAGGTCAATCTCCATGTCACCCATAAGTCATGCATCTTCTAGTTTGATCGATGAATTCTTTACCAATCCTGTTGAATATGATGAAGTAGCAAGGAAGCAGCATCTCTGGTCTAATTAGGTAGAAGAATATTCATTGAATGAAAAAGAAGAATTACTGCAAATGATAAAACAAGTGGCGAAAGGTGAAGTGCTAGTTATTTTTTGGTCTTTAGCTGATTCTCAGTATGACATTCCAGAGAAGTTGACGGAATATGGAATTTAGGATATTCGTCTCACCATATTGAAAACTCTTTGTTACTTGAAAAAGAAAATATTATCTTATGATGAATATGAAAATCATGTCAAGATAATAGAAGGGTTACAATGACAAATTGATTTAGCATCTCTCTCAGTTTCTCGATATCTGAAGGCTGAAAAACAGCAGAGATCCCTTCAGCGTTCATGCCTTGGTGCACTAAGAAGATTGTGCCAGTTAATTTCCAATGCCCCATCTGGTATTCATATCAGGGGATGGGGTGTTCATAGAGCACTACATTTCACTGTACTCTATTATCTGCATAGCCCGCTGAAAATGGTCTCATGCAATGTTATTGCCCATTGCAGACCACATTCAATGGGTTTTGTTTGTAATCAAAATCTTTCCCAAGAACATACCTCAACTAGTTCCTCTCAAAATCAATCATACAGAGAACAAGTTGTTGAATTACTCCTTCATCAAGCAAACGAGAATATTGAACATGCCTCTCATTTGGAGCAAGCACATCATCATGTGACAGAAGTGTCAGAAATCATCCAATAGTCTTTTGAACAGGGTGATAAAAGTGGATGGAGGTTGATGCATCCAGCTAATTTCCCGCCTAAAGTCCGCATGATCAGGATAGATTTTAATAAATTCTTAGATATAACATGTCAAAAACCACCCCAGCTTACCAGACTGGGGACTCTTTTAACCCTACCCTCAGAATAAACAAATTAGATTCAAGGAGTTGTGCAGGAACACCCCCAGTCCACAGGACTGGGGACTTTTTCAAATCCTCAATCCCTCCCCTGGAGAAATTCAGTCTTCTCTCGATTGGGGATGAAGCCTCAAGAGGAACGAAGATCCAAATTATCAGGAGATTCCCTCCAAATTATGGTTCATCAAGAATTTCATGGAGGATCAAATCGAAAAAAGGCAATGTCTCATCAGGGATATGGAAAAAGGCATTATCGCAGAAATTCCGATAGAATAGATGAAAAGAATTATGCATCAATTAATTTAATTAATGTCATTGTTTCTGATCCACCAGATGTGGTTCACTCAGAGGGATCAGATGAAGAGGTTTCTTCTCAAGTAGTTGTACGCACAGACACAAATGATAAAGGTGTGTGTACTCGAAATCTAAGGATTACTCAGAACCTAGGTAATCCTTCGAGTAACCTACTTCCCCCTCTCCTAAAGGTGTCCATTAATGGTAATGGAAAGAATCAGGTTACATTCCCTTCCTCTAGAGAAGGCCAATCGCTCTCACTAGATAGAATATTTGCACAATAAGAGAATGAAATGAAGGAATTGAGGAGGTTGAACGCAAAACTACTTCAAGGTAGTCTTCCACCTAAGCGCGCTGGAGTCAGTCAGCTAAGGGAATTTGTTGTGGCTACTGAGATGGATCATGAACATCCTCCTCTACCAGTACACCCTCACAGGTTTAATCCTACGGGTCAAGTGCAACAACAATCAGTAGTGCTACCATCAGTTGCAGTACTAGCCACCACATATGTACCAGCTCCAGTCATTTCACCTGTTTAGGTCCAAGCCCAACTAGATGTTTCTCAAAAGTTAATAACTACTATTGATTCATTAACAGATCAGTTGGAAGCTATGGAGGGAAAGCATGCTCAAATTCAACTAGAAAAGAGAACTTACCCTGAGTGGGTTGATGCAATTCCTCCCCCATCAAATTTTGCAAGTACCACATTCCCAATATTTAATGGTTCGGGAGACCTAGTGCAACACTTAACACATTTTGTTTCTTGTTTCGATCCTATGATGGGAACCCCTCATCAACAAGAAGCAGTTAATATCATGTGTTTTGTATAGTAATTACAAGGGCCTGACTTTTTCTAGTACACAAGCTTGTAATCCCGATCAATTACCGGATGGGAGGATCTCGGTCAAAGATTCCTTCTACAATTCAGTTCAACGTTTCCAAAGACAACATTTTTTTATCTTAAAAACTGTAAGAAAAGGGAGAACGAAAGGGTTTCAAGTTTCATTGCTCGCTTGAAGGGATTAACTTATTCCCTGAGCTTAGCACTCCCTCAAGAGGAATTGTTTCCAATATGTGTGGGAAATCTGCATGATGAATTACTCACACCGTTGATCCCTGTGAAATAAACAGGAGGGTTTTGAGACCTTACTTCAATCTCTCAATAGATTTAAGATTCTCTTATTAAGACTAAGGATAAAGCTCGTTTAATTACATCAGCTCTAGGAATGATAATGGGTAAAGCAGAGACTGCTACAGTTATGCTTAAACAAGAACATGTACCTAATTCTACTTCAAAACCTTCATCTTCTCTAAGGGCTCCACCTCCTGAGCACCAACAAGAGAGGTCGTTTCGTCAAGATGATCAAAGAGATCAAAGATGAAAAAAATTTGAGGATTTGAAGAGAAAAGTTTACTCTTTCCAAAATGAAAAAGTTCCCGGTTATTTCATTTCAACTCTAGAAAATAATTTGGTTTAATTTCCAAGGCCCAAGAGGCCGAACAAGGAAGGGGATGAAGACCGTCCCAATAATTCCCCATTTCATCAAATGTTGGGGCATCCCATTTAGGATTGTTTTGTCTTCAAGGACCTCATGCAAAAATGGTCGACTTGGGACAAGTCAAACTAAAAGTATCTTCAGCTCAGGCAACATGTGTTACATACAAACAACATTCTAATCAATAGGCTAATTTAGAAGTCATATTTCAAAAACTTTGGCAACATAATTTCAAGATAAACCCCTTAAAATGTGTTTTTGGGGCAACCTCGGGAAGATTTCTCAGCTTCATTGTATGCCATCATGGTATCGAGGTCGATCTTGAGAAGACAAAGTCAATCCTTGGTATGTCACCTCCTCAATATTTAATGGAATTAAGAGGACTTCAAGGAAACTTGTCCTATATTCGGCGTTTCATCGCCAATTTGGCAGGAAAAAGTTTACCCTTCACCAAATTGATGAGGAAGGGAGTCACTTACCAGTGGACTGAAGAATGTCAAGAAACATTCGATATTCTCAAGAAGTATCTCTTGAGTCCACCGGTGTTAATGCCTCCTGTTTGAGGAAGAACACTTATCCTCTATGTGACAGCTTTTGGCGATCATTGGGTGCCTTTATTTCTCAGAAGAATGATGTTGGGAATGAAAACAGCCTCTATAATCTCTGTCAGACTATGCATGAAGTAGAAACCCGATACTAAAATATTGAGAAGTGCTTCCTAGCATTAATCTTTGTAGTTAAGAAGTTGAGACACTACCTAAAACATCACGATGTCCAATTGGTATCTCACAATAATGCGCTCAAATTCATACTTAGTCATCCAATGCATACAGGACGTCTGGAAAGGTGGGAAGTTATTTTGCAACAATTTGATATTCAATATGTGTCGCAAAAGGCAATAAAGGGACAAGCTTTGGCTTATTTCCTTGCTGAACATCCTTCAGTAGAATATACACCTTTAGATATTGAACTTCCTGATGAGGAAGTATTCTTTATTCAAGATAGTCTTCAAACATGAGAAATGTACTTTGATGGTGCTTCCAGAAGTCCAACAGGAAGGAAAATGGAAAATACTAAATTAAACAAAGTTGGTTTAGGAATTGTTGTCATTTCCCCAGGAAAGGTAGTTCTACCCTATTCCTTCTCATTATTGGGAAATGGTACAAATAATGAAGCAGAGTACAAAGCTCTCATCACAGGCTTGGATTTGGCACTTCAAGCACAAGTGAATCACTTAAATGTGAAGGGTGATTCAAACCTGGTAATTAAAAAATTAAATGGGGATTATGCCATCAGAAAAGAAGAACTAATCCCTTTGTATGATTACATCAGAGAGTTAATGGTGGTATTTTCTATGGAACTGACATTTTCTTATGTCCCGAGATCAAAAAATGCCCAAGATGATTCACTGGCTAATATAGCCACAACTCTGGAAGATCCAAATCAGGACGAGGCAACCATCATTATTTCCCACCATCGTACAATTTCACCTTATGCTCAAGCCAGAACAGAGGAAATCAACGAAATTTGTCCCATCTCGGATCCATATGGTCATACTACATGATGGATGACACATACCAGGTAATACCTTCAAAATTGAACACTTCCACCGGATAGAGCCAGGAAATAACAAGTCCGGAGACGTGTGGTCATTTTCACTCTTTATGATAGCCCATATCACTTAGAGAATGTTCTATACAAAAGGGGTTTTGATGGAGTTATTTTCAGATGCATTGATAGTGAAGAGACAATGGATGTCATGAAAGAAGTGCATGCAGGAGTCTGTGGTGCCTATCAGTCTGGACATAGACTATCTGGTCAAATTCGAAGGCTTGGATATTTGTTGCCTTCAATGATACAATATTGTTTTGATTTCACAAAGAAGTGTCATTATTTACATGTACATACCAACTTCATTCATCAACACCCATAGATTCTTCATACAGCTAAATACTCATGGCCATTTTTCACATGGGGAATGGATGTAGTAGGACCTTATCCTTCAGCTACATCCAAGCAGTTGAAGTATATTCTTACTCCTACTGGCTTATTTTCCAAATGGGAATAAGAAATACATCTCAATGAAGTTATTTCTAAATTCATTGTTAGCTTCATCAATTCTAACATCATTACCAGATTAGGTGTCCCTCATACCATATTGACGGACAATGGCACTAACTTATGTTCATCCGAGGTGAGGAATCTGTATCAAGAATACACCATTAAATCCAATCATTAATCTCATTATCATGCAGCGTACAATGGCCAGAAAGAATCTTTCAACAAGACTCTGTCAAATATACTTCAAAATATGGTGGATAAAGATAAGAAGTCATGGCCTGATAAACTCTTTCATGCTTTATGTGCTTATCGGACCACCACCCGCACTGTAACGCGGTCAACTCCATATTCATTGGTATATGGAATAGAAGCAGTCTTTCCAATTGAGTTTCAATTACCTTCGCTCAAAGTATCCATTTGTGATCAGTCATCTACAGATGAACAATCTCAAAAGCCGTTGGATGAATTGGAACGGTTAGATGAGAAAAGATTGTGCACCCTGCACTAGTTGGATGTCTATCAGAGTCGAATAGCACGAGCATTCAACAAAAAACTGTGTCTTCATTCATTCGTTCAGGGAGAATTGGTATTAGTTTTTAGAACTCCAATGATACCAGGAAAGAAACCTCCCATTCTTGATCAAAAATGGGAAGGACCTTATTCACTACATAACGTCTACTACAATAGAGCTTATTCTTTAATCTCAATGGATGGAGAACTCATCACTACTCCAACCAATGCCAGATTTATGCAGAAATATTTTGTATGAAGACAAAATACACCATGGGTCCATGCATAGGAATTTAAACTATTGTCACTTATATCCAACATGACGTTAAACTGTGACGTCCTAACTACATGATGCTAAACTGTACAAAAGTCCCTTACCTCCAGCAAGATGTTAAACTGCATAACCAACAGTCCATGTATACGACCTTAAACTATTGACATTTCTCTCGTCTAGCAAGATGTTAAACTACATTGTCATCCACCATCCATGCATACGACCTTAAAATATTTTCATCCCTAAAACGTCTAACATGACATTAAACTGTGTCCTATTTTGTCTTTACTACATGAAATTAAACTACACAGTCCCCCTTTCGTCCAACATAACGTTAAACTGTATTTTCCCTGCTACATGACACTAAACTGTGCAGCACCAATAGTCCTCACTACAAGAAGTTAAACTGCATAGTCCCTTCATATGGACTACATGACTTTAAACTATGCATCGTTATGTTTTTTTCTACCTCTTATTTGTCACACCGAGTTTGACTCACGTGATCATAGTGTAAACTTCAAACATAACACCCTCTCTGGGCTGCTAACCATGTGTAAGTCCCGACTCCATTTTTTAGGTCGTTGTCCCCAAGAACAACTTTATCACTAATTCATTCTTAAAATGAACTATGCGGAATTTTATCATTGCCTTCTAGGCTGGGTATGTAGGAAATTTTTCGAGGTTCAAGCCCAAAAGCAATCTCTTCACATTGGTTCACCTTTGTCCTTGCTGCATGACGATAAATTGTACAACACTTTTGTCCTATACGACAATAAACTACAACATTCTTTGATACCCTTACCCAAGTAGGAATTATTCTTTACATTAATTTATAATCATGTTATATTCTAAAGACTACGTCCATACATGTTAATGCCTGAACCTTTTATCTTGGGTCAAACCTTCATTACACTAAAGTCCCCTTTTTCACCCTTAACTTGTACGAACCAAATCAATAAAGACGGTATTTCTAGAACTCCATGCGTCTTGATTCCAATCCTTATGGGATACGTAGGAATGTTCGAGCATCCCTCGAATCCAGCCCCTTGCCTTTAGGACTAACCCCAAATTCCACTTTCAGTCCCCTGGCTGAAAAGTCCCTGTGAAAACACACACTGTGTATTCATTATAATGGTATGAGTTCTATGACCCTAAACTAAGATATCTTACAATTTCGTCCCGCACGACGTTAAACTGTATTTCAAGAACTACGTATGGCTTGATTCCCATCGTTATAGGATACGTAGTGAAGTCCAACATTTCAATTCAGGACCCTGCCACCACATGATTATGGTTAGAATTGATCTGTGTATCTCTACATAAATTGGACAATACCCATTTTTATGTTTCATAATCCAAACCTTAAATATTTTCAGATCTTCATAACCCTTTTCTCGACTTCTAGTCACAAAATGTCCAATTTCGGAGAGTTCTTTTTCCTGACTACGCAGTACGTGCCCTTAGGCGGCCTTGCATAAACAGTCTACATAACAGACTTGTTAGCCAAAAGATACTATTATTTAAATATGCAGTCAATGCACATAGGCGGCCCTGCATAATTCAAACCATTAACAAGTTTGTTAAATAATGGTAACTTCATTTTTGGAATGAAACCCTCTTTTGTCCTTAGTTGTCTTAACGATAATATGAACGGATCTGCAGAAAATAGCCATCCATAACATATTCACCCCATATTATTTTTCATGATTTGAACGTATTCAAGTCTATAGTTTATATTTCTCTTCCCTTAGTTTGGGTCAGACCTTAATAGGAGTGACATTCATCCAGTTCTTAGATGATATTTCATGGAAATGTCTTCTCAATATTCAAGTACCTCTCTCCATACAGAAAACTCTATGCTTTTGAAAATTTGAATCTCCATAAACTTCCAATGGCTTTTTAAAAGTAGAAAAGTAAATTTCTAAGAGTTCTTTTGTCTGACTATGCAGCACCTGCCCTTAGGCAACCTTGCATAAATAGTATACATAATAGACTTGTCAGCCAAAAGATACTATTATTTGACTATGCATCCAATTCCCTTAGGTGGCCTTGCATAATTCAACCCTCTAACGGGTTTGTTAAATAATGGTAACTTCATTCTTGGGAACTACTTCTTCTAATGCCTTTTAGACCTTTTTCGTATCATTCCTCAGATTCAAAATTTCTTATGTCATGTTTACATGTTTTCCTTCATACATGAGTGTAGTAAAATGTTTTCAGATAATTTGTCAAGGAATTGAGTCAATTTTAACCCATTCGTTGAAAGCCATTTCGACCTTAAACATTAGCCTTTTTATGTCCGACGTGCATGACATTAAATTTCCCACAATAGACAAGGGAACTCTAGACAAAATTCATGTCCCAGCTCACTGAAAATACATTTTTGTATGATTTAAGATATATTGAGAAATTAAAAGATTCAATGTTTTTAGGGTTATTTATAATAATCCTAGAAAAGGTCAAACTATGCTTACTAGGCCCATTGGCTTTGGTAAAAATTTAAAGTAGGTAGCGGGAAAATGCATGCACAGATGATTGAAAATGAAAACAATTTTTCTATTTGATGCACAACAATTAGAAGTACATCCACAGAATGGATTCTCTTCTCTTTTCCAAGAATTACAAAAGGCTATTAACATAAGTCGTCACTTGATGTACAACATCTCGAGTTTCATCATCAGCCACTTGAAGCTCATGAACTCAACCAACTTCACTCTTTTCAGCCTGATGGAGTTCTTTCTTGGCATCCACGATAGATTTTATTTCATTTTATTAAGCTCCCTCTAGTGAATTGTTGAGTTGTTCAGGTTCCCCAGTAACAGCATCTAACTGTTGCTGAAGGTTCATCTTCTGGATGACTTTATCGTTGATCTTATGCTTCAGCTCCTTCATCTTGGCAGCATAGTCAGCCTCAGCTCGGGATACCGTGGCCTCAAATTCACTGATATTGGCTGACAGATTCACCCTGGTCAGATCTTCACGAAACTTTTTCTCTTGCTCCCTTTTTAAGATGACTTGAATCACCACGGCATGGATCTTTTGATATCCAGAACTTCCAAGTCCCATCATAACAAACAGGGATGACAGTCGTGAGATCTTCGACGACGACTCTTTTAAAGGCACTTCAGATATGACATTCCATATGTTTTTCCATGCCTTGTGTTGTTAAAATTAGAGCACCTTTTGTACTTCTGGATCCGACTCAGCATCACTGTCATAGGGGGGAATATAATCTGGGATTAATGCACTTAGGGAAGTTCCCTATTCTGCTCCTTCCCCCCTGACCTGTGCTTCTTCACTTTCAATTCCCGTTGGGGCGGAGGCGAAGGCTTCACCTCTTGATCTAGCCACTGAAATTGATGGGCCTTCATAATCAATTGAAATCATTGGTTAGTTTCAATGGATAACAAAACTTAATTGACTATCCTTTAAACTAAGTACAGTCGCAAATATTGTTATCCCTTACCCAACAGTAGATCAGTAACTTGAGAAGGATCCTCCCCATCTTTCTTATCCTCAACAGGATTTTCAGGGTGAGTTTGAGGAAGCTCTATAGGGTTCATCTCCACTTGCGTTAATGTCTCTACAATAGTAGGGTTTTATGCACCCCCTTCAGGCATTGGTAGTTCAGCATCTTTCTCAGATAGAGTTGCACATTTGAACTGATCATGATTAGATATATAATAAGAAGTTATTTTTAACAAGACGAAGGATCACACTCACGTCCATAATCTTCTAAATTACATGGTATGTTAACATGATCTATAAAATGTTCAAAATATGCGCCAAGTCCCATCATTTCATCCAATGTAATCTCAGAATCCTAGTTAATCTCACCAGTGGGAACATTTGGTATGTCTTGTTGGCGACATTCATCCTGCAGTCTCTGACCCTGAACAGTATCTTCAGATAAAAAAGTGGCATCAGTTGCAATGGCCGCCAAAATCATGAGTGCAGGGTTTGAACCTAAAGTATTGCAGAATGGAATTCAGTCAATGTTTCATTCAACATTTTATGAAGCATTGTTAACTTACGAGAAGCAGGTTCTTCTCTTCTTGCAATAGTAACAGGAGGGATACTGGTAACAGATGCTGGCTCCTCTCCAAGAGCAGCCAGGTCAGCCAAAACTTGTGATTGTTCACCAGTAACCTCTTTGGTACTAAAAGGAGGGTCAGTCCCATCTCTCAGAGGAGAAATTGAATAAGCCCATGAAATCCCAAAAAGTATGAGCAATCATTTCATGGGTTAAGACTCATGATTATTCGAAGGACCTACCACTACTAAAGAAGTGTTTAGCTGTGGACTTCCTCCTTCAATGCCTTTGCTTCATTGGATTTTTAGGAGTGTCGTCAGTCTCCCTTACATGCACTTTAATTGGATAATGGAAGTCCATGTCCAACTCCTCATCCATAACCTATTGTCCTGAAGATATGTGGCCCGACTCACGAGGAGATATAGCAGCAGCCTCGATGGCAGTACCACCAGGGCTATACTGTCGTGAAGGAACCTTTGTAGTTCCTTTCCTTTCAAGCTACAGGATGAAGAAATAATTTCCTTGAGTAACAAATCTTTTACTAAAATCAAGTTTCAACTAAAATAAGGAAAGAAAACTTACATCTTCAGGAGCCACGTAATCGTGCCACTCCACATCTCCAGAACCACCAGTCCCCTCAGTCGCACCACGATCAATCATTTCTTTCACCCGCTTGTTGATAGGAATTGAATCATCAGTGTCATATACGAGCATTTCCATCTCTCTGATATAAGACCGCACTTCATCGGGGTTATCCTTGTAATGGATATCTGTAGAAGCCATAAGATTCCCTATTCTAGGGAGGTGTAGCCCCTCGCAAAAATCCATCCAGGCAGTTTCGGCACCATAGTATAAACTCTGCCATGTCTGGACAGCCTCTGGTCGTAGATAATCAGTATGTGTACTAGAAGGCTGCAAGGAAGGTCCTACGATCATCAACTTCAGCTTCTTCCCAACTCCTACAACTACTGATAGAGAATAAGAAAATAAGACTTGTTTCTCTATAATGCAATGAGGATTAAATTTCCACAATGAAGTAACTTAATAAGAGTTGATGTAGTGGGTCTTTTGATTCTAACTAGAATATCATATCGGGCACGAGGCCGCTTTGCCACTTGTTGTGCCACATAATCCCTATATTGGGAATCCGGTGAGTCAGTCCTAGATGAGGAATCTAACGAATCATCTTTAGGTGGAGAATGAACAACTCCCTGAGGAAGGGTTTCTTTCTCTACAGTTCTCTTCCTTTTCCCAACCTGATAAACCAGGTGATTCCACACCCCTCTAGGGTATGATGCTATCCAGTTTTCGGAAGACCATATAGTCATGTTATTTTCCACATTATGAACTGGTATCTCAAACACTGCCCCGGTCTTCTCCCTAGATGTCACCAACCATAGTTGTTGGGAAACCATCGGATGTTGCTCTGACCTGACATGCATAGGGGGAGATAAAGTAGCCTGCTGCAAACACTTTAATTGACGTGAAAATCTATATGGAGCATAGGCCTCACATATAATCTCTCTGTCAATCCTGGTGACCAGCACACCATCTCTATAGGCCAGCATGTATGCCCTTAATTATAGACTGATTGATCCATCATCAACAAACCGCCCAGTTGGAAGATTTCCATAAGGAAAGAAATTAAATTCCTTATACATGCTCATCCTCTCCTTCATGTCATAAGAATTGAGATCTAGTGGATCTATTCCATAGAATTCATGCACTCATGGCCTGAATGATCTTCCAGGAATTTGTACTCCATTCTATACATTATATGCCCTGATGTGAGTAGCGATCCATCCCCAAAAACATGGAATGGTCCCACTATTCATAAAGGAGACTTACCCATGAATACATGGATAAAACTTTTGTGAATCTTTGCTAAAATGGGGGTAGCTAACCCAACCATTTTTCCCTCAGCCAACTTGGCCACAATAACGACGGTCCCTAGCCTAACGCCTCCCTTTGAGTCCCTGACTAGAAAGTGATAAACACTGAGCTATAATGCTAAAAAGCCCGCCAGACGAGTCTTCTTTGGGATTCTCTGATTCACTTCGTATCCCCACTTCTCAAATTCCCCTGCTTCTAGGGTCGTCCAGAATGTGCTTGGAGCACCCCTTTTCTCTATTTGGGGCAAGTGGTAGGATGAGTAGGCCTCTTCTCCTTGGGCCACTTCTTCTTGGATCCCTTCTCCTTCGATCCATTTTCCTTCAGCTCCTTCTCATGCTTATCGATAAGAAACATATTCATCCACTCATATGGATGAATATCCTTTCTAGAATGAGTTAAGGAGGTCTCTAAACTCTTGAGCTTGTGGATGATTTTCAATAATTCCCATGTAAAGCTGAAGTCTTCTCCGAATCATTCCAAGTCACCTGGGAGGGATGAATTCATCATACATATCACCCAAAATTGGATACCATGAGATCTTGTGGACATCCCATAGACTGATGCCAATATCTCCATGATTGAGATGGAAATAATTGGTTTTTGGTCTCTAATTATTGAGTATCTCTGGCACGAAGTTATCATGTCTATAAACATATGTTTGCCCAGCCCAGATTTCTTCATATATCGTAACTCCTTTCAAATCCTCGACAAACTCGGCACAGGTTTGTGGTACCCAGTATGCCCACATCCAAGTTGGATTCAGACCTCCTCCGGGATGGAAGTCCTAGCTCTTCTACCAGCCTTTGGATTGATCCATCTGAGAGTTTCATAAAATTTAGGGATAACAATGTGGTTGTAGCTCGGGCTTGTGAGGTTTCAGATCCAGCGTAAAAATTCTATGATGCATCATATGGGCCTTCTCCACTGTTCCATCATTTAAAAATACTCTTCCACATGAGATATTTGCTGAAGCAAAATTGGTGTAATTATGAAACCATGAAATTGGAAGATAGTTCTTTGCCTCTAGAATGGTATCTTCTCGCAGATGACCATAGCCATACAAAGGCATATAGATGCTTTGTGGGAAATCAAGATAATACTTCTTTAGGTACTTAGCCAAATCCGGTAGAGTACTATCACATACGGTATTTTAATCATGGCCAATGATTCTCATCATGTCATCAATTTTCGTTCTAGCCAGTTCATCAGTTGTTCCGATTCTCTTGGGAGCCATTGAATCTGCACAAAGGAAGAATAAATTATCTATTAAATGGGTTGATTTTTTATAAAATTTGAGAAGAAATTCGAAAAAATGGAAAAGGAATTAAGGCGTGCAAGTCTAATTTTGGCACACAAGTATGGATGTGTCGTGCAAGTATGATGTGTGGCGCAAGTTTTTGGCTCACAAGTTTCACCGCGCAAGTCCAAATACGATGACAGCAGCGCGACAGCGAAGAAATGGAATAAAATAAAGCAACTTGCATGGCGAACACAACTTGTGCAGAGAGAGCTCTAAATTCTGAAATTAGGTGCTTTGCACAAGAAATGGACGCATATATATAGGCCAGTCCGCACCCTTGCGTGCCGACGCCTGCGCGGCTCAAAACTTGCGCGCCAAAATTTGCGCGCTCAACAGAACTTGTGCGCCGCATTTCCTTAATTTTCTTCTTTTCCTCAGAGTCACATTCTTATTTCATTCGGAACCAACTCTGAGGGGGGACTTTTTTGGACGCTCATTTCCAGCCCAGAGTCTAAATGAATTGATATGGAAAAATACATTGAACCCAAAGTGATTCATTCTTTGAAGAAACATCAAATATTGACAAAGTTATGAACCAAGATTCAAACACACTTGGGTCGCTCAAGTTCCACTAAGGTCGTGCAAGTATACTTGTGTGCTGCCCATTGGTCGTGCAGGTGACTTGTGCGCCTTCCTATAAACACCCCATGTGGGCCCCCTATTTCACGACGAAAATTTCCAGAAACTCAGATTTGAGTTCCCGACACCCTAGTCTCTTCTCAAAGCTTCCGAACACTTCTATGGTAATTTATTACCAAGAACGGAAGATCTAAAGATGTGGAGTAAGGCTTAAGTGTTGAAACTCATCAACACTTGCGCGCTTAAGTGGCCAGCCCTTAAGGGAAATGGCCACACTTGCGCGCCACCTTGCTCCTTCAACAGAAACTTGCGTTTCACCCTCTTGGAATCTTCTAGGGATATTACTAAGGGTTTTAGCCAAGCCTCGCCCAATTATTAACCTATGGGTTGACTATCGTGCAAGTACCCCTATGTCGTGGAAGTATACTTGTGCAACCAGGACTTGCGCGATAACGCAGGACTTGCGCTCCACCTTTTTTTTGGGTGCCCATCCTACCTATTTCACATGTCTTATGCCTATCCACTCATCCTCTTCAAGATTAAGCCTTCAGAACTCTCTCCAATGTCATTCATGACATGATTTCTTTGTTGGATTCCTTATTTGAAAGGAATTATATAAAAAATCTCTTAAAACCTAGTGATTTACATATCCTCATACCACTAAGGTGATAGATTTCATTCATTCAACATCATCCTTTAAGATGATAGAATCCTTAACCTGGGCCCCCTTTTTAGGAGTAAGCCCCCGTCCACATTATTTTGATTTGGGAATCCTCTTTAGGAGTAAGCCCCATGTCCCCTTAATCTGGGCCTCCTTTTCACAAGTGAGCCCCAGTCTTTATGTTCCCTTAATTTTGCACAACCTCTTTAGTAGTAACCCCAAACTTAATTCTTTTAATATGGGCATCCTCCTTAGGGGTAAGCCCCAAGTTCCCAAAATCCAAATTTCCTTAACCTGGGCTTCCTTTTCCGGAGTAAGAAACAGCCATAATTTCCTTTAACCTGGGCCACCTCCTTAGGAGTAAGCCCAAGTTATCAAATCCTTTAACCTACGCCTCCTCCTTAGGAGTAAGTCCCAGTCATAATTCTCTTAACCAGTCATAATTTACTTTTGATTTGGGCTTTCTTATTAGGAGTAAAACCCCATGATATGTCCCCTCCTAATTTGGGAATCTTCTTCAGAAGTAAGCCCCATGTTAGAGTATCCAAATCTCCATAAAGCACGTATACCATTATGGACCATGTTCCTGGGTTTATTCCCAAACGTAAAACCCAATATTCATCTATTTTTGGGAAATAACAGATACATAAGCCCCACATCATTGCATTTTTTATGGCACAATTTTCTGGTTTCACCAATACATTTTTTTTCTCACACCTAGCATGACTCACGTGAGCATAGAGTGTAAAAGTAATCATGAAGTCTTTTTTTGATCCATCAATCATGAATAAACATTATACACCCTTACTCGAACTACGTGGGTTATGATTCCTTTTCCAAAACAAAGGATACGTAGGTAGACCATTTGCGGGTATGATCCCAACTCTGAAATATTCCATGTCCTTCTGAATGACAATAAACATCAAGTGCCCCACTTAGTGGCATTAAAACCAGTATTGTCATCACAATGACCAAGAGACATTTATGTATTGAAGGATACAATTGACTAAGAATCTATAACAAATACAGAAGATTCTATATCAATGAAGAACCGAAAATACATATAAAAGAATCTCTAAATCTCATACATATAAATCATTGATTGTTAGATCTAAAGGAAAGATCATTTTTACTTGATAATGTAATAAGGATTCATGAACATAACTTAAATCTATAAAGAGAGTCTCAGAGTAGACAATAATTCCCCTCAATAAGGCATGATGAGTCTGTCCTCCCATCCTCTTGACCAATGAAAATTCCTAAGCCTCATCAGTTCACAACTAATGAGCACCTACTTTTGGAAAGTAGGTCCAAATGGATATGGAATCATTGGATGTTTCCGGTTCTACAAACAAACCCGTTAGAAACCGCTTGGAATGTTTGAACCATAAATCAATAAGTTCATTCCCCAATTCCATAGGAAATAGCCACCCACCAAACATTCAAAAGAAACCTTGATTTTGAATAGGTTATTTGAAATACATGTAATCATACCTATTAGGGATTCCAATATTATTCATTGTAATGAGTTGGTACTGGTTTCTTGAACCATGGTCACCCAAGTGGAGAACCATATGGAATTAACTTAATTATTCCATGTCAAACAACCTAAGGGGTATGTTTTGTGCATTCCTATCTATATTAATACAATTAATAATGATTTGAGTTTTGTGGGATGGTTACGAGATTATTTTACTCCCTTTCCTAGATATGTATATATATTATATGTTGAAATTGAATTGGGTAATTTTTCAATTAATCAAATGTTATAATTGGATTGAATTGATTTAATTTAGTTTGTGGGAATACCCAAGGGAAATGATAAGTTGTAAAAGGATGATTAGTGGGTTGGTATACCTGTGTGATGTGTTAAATGGATAATGGTGATGCATGGGTGAGTATATACATGTGATTTTATTTAATGGTATGGATTATTTTAGTGGGTAGACTTGTATGGAATTCATGTTCTAAATGGTATGAGTGTATGAGGGATTAAATAGATTCCATGGACAACTCTCTATGGATCTAAAACATGGTAGTGTATTCGTTGGAAAGAGTATCATCCTAGGCTCTTGATTTTGTTGGCTGCCTAGGGCCTTTCTACCCCTGATATCTGGCTTCATTAGACATGCATATGATACGTTGGTACACATGATCCTAGGACTCCAACCAGTGCCTATACCGAGCTTCCATCAAGATGATCCTGGGACTCAATGAGGATTTCTTGGTCTTTAACTCTTTATATTCAAACCTTCATGGTCTACACAATACTATACATCACGACCATGTGATATGTTACATGCTTGGTTATACGACAGGTTTGTTGGTTTGGTGTGGTTCCTTTATACCCCAATGCCTTGTGGGATTGCTATGGATAGAGTTTTGACATGGTGGTGTTATATGTTTACATTTCTTACAGTTTCCTTTTTACGATCTATCACTTGTTGTGGTGAGACTTAAGAGGATGTGTGCCATTAATTATTGTAGTAGATATATTACATGGGATTTCACACATACGTTAATGTACCCACCAATTTAGTATAATGTTGTCTTCTACATAGAACTGTATAAAATTATAAGTGGTAACCTATTGGCATGTTGATCTCACACCCTGTTTGGGCCTCCTTAAGGACCCAAGAAGATTATATGGTTGTTCATGATAACAAAAGAAACTACCCTAATGGTGGTTGTTTATTATTGTTTTTGAGCAGGGGAGTGTGGGACCAAGTTGATGATTGTGATGCTAAAATAATATTTCGGTATTATTTTTCATTTTGGATACATGTATTATGTTGAATTAACATGTTCTTATACTAATTTTTTCCAGAAACATGTTTCATCTGTATCATAGAGTATGTGATATTTATGGGAATGTAATATATTTCTTCTTTTCTTGCCTATTTTATTTGTTTCCTTCTTATTTTATTTTCTTCCACTATTGAATGTTATTGAATTCCTCTGTTATATACTCTCGTAATGAGTTCAGAGTATCCTCAATGACTCACCAAGGACCTCTCTACTATTCGAAAGCCTTTGGAATTTTAGGATATGCTCTTGAGGCCATGTTGCCAACCAGGATTGGGGCACTGATGAGTGGAATCTGAGTTCATAATGTTAAAAAGTGGTATTAGAGGTGTTTTTTCTGGGTTCTCTTACTTATTGGTGACCATACACAGGGATAGAAATGAAATACAGTTTGGTAATAAGTTGTGTCTATGAGTTTCTACCCCGCGTATAGGGAAAATTCAAATTTCCACAAATAGAATTGTTGTTTTCTAGATTTATTCCATTATAGCTGATTTGATTTCACTATTGGGTGGAAAAAATTATTAACACTATTATAATTGATATGATTTCAGTTCTACTGTAGTTTCTAACCAATGACATGATGGTATGCCATTTCATGCATCATATAGGAACTTTCTAGAAATCACATGCCATGAATTATTCTATGACATTATTGATGCATTACTTTATTCATTATGTTGTGATAGGTGATGTGAATGTTTTTTTGTTTTTGAGATAGAGCATGTTTAGTGGATAGAGAATTGATGCCATAATTCAATTCATAATTTTCATGGGCCCTTATGGATTGGAAACAGAAACACCTTTTAGATTAAATTTTTAAAATTAGATTTACATGTATGGATTATATGGGTGTTAAAATTTTGTTCATGTGGTGTTATGGGATATCATATATTAAAACATGATGGACCATCAGTTGAATCATTTGAACAAGAGACTATTAAATGAGAATGAAATGAAATGGAAAATAGAAACTTGATTTAGGCATGACTATTGAGGGGTCAAGATGCATATTTTCTAGTGTTTTTAGTGACTCGTATTTATACAATCCTAGTATTAGGAGTTGGATATGGATTACGAGTATTTTTAGGAGGATTTTGATATTTCCTACACTTTTGAGTTGTGGCATTGATAAAATTATTTTTCGCGTTATGTCTTGGAATTATTGAGACATTCCACCACCATGAATTCTAGTGGTACATTATTCAAGAGGCAATGACCGCACTCTGGAGGCGGCATGCCATAGGGTAAAAATTGTTCATCCTTTAGTGGTAGATGTGGAACTATAGGATTTTATGGATACATGTGTCTAGGAATAGTTCAATGAGGGGTTCTTTTTTTTATATGCAGCATTTTCAATGAGAAATGAAACCTACCTTGACTATGGTTGAGCTGACGTGGGAGTTCAAATAGTAGAATCCTACAATGTTTTTAGAAGATGGGGTCCCACAAGCGACATAGAAGTGGAATGATCCTATTATAGATATCTTATAACATCTAGATAATTCACTAGAGTGGAGGTCAAGCTCACCACTTACATGATTCATGGAGAATAAAAGCATTGGTTGAATATTTTGAACCTGGATGATGGGTTATGAGATATGGGTTGGATTGATTTTGAGACCTACTTCTTGGAATATGTTTACATCAAGACACTATGGACATGCAGGCTAGTGAGTTCATGCGTCTGGATCATGACATAATGACACTAATAGAGTACTCATCACCATTTACTGAGTTTCATCAATTTTTATCGATTTACGCTGCTAGTGAGAAATATGGAGAGAGATGCTTCTAGGAAGGTCTCCCACGTGATATCAGATATCCGGTCAATGTGTACATATTGACCTCAATCACAGAGATTGAGAATCAGGTGTTGATTACATAGTGTCACCAAAGGGAATATTGGGGCATAGTGCAGGGAAGTCATGTGTCTCATCCTAGTGGTTCTACATATATAGGTAGTAAGAGCCATTCTGAGGCTTCATATGAGATGATTTCAAGTTAGTCTGTAAATTTTGGTAGCTCATGTTTTTTCAAAAGTCTCACAGAAGAGTCCATATAAAGAACTACTGTGACTGTGACCCAGTTGATGGTCGATCTTTCACTAGAATGGGCCATGTGTAGGGGTTTTGTAGGAACTTACCTCCAATTGTGAGTATACGGGGGTCAGTATAACATCTCATAATTTCCAAGTAATTTTATTAATTTATATGAAATCATTTTAAGACCATGAAATTCGACGACATGTGGTTCCGTGGCCTAGAGTTCCTATAATGGGTTTTTGAATATTTTCTAAGTTACGTTCAGTAAACGTGTGAGTGGGATTTTCTATCTTTTGAAACGGTGATCAGATTACAAATCAGAGGGCATCTTTGAATTCAGAATGTTAGGATTCTCCTAGAAATAATGTAACTTCTTCCGGCAAGGGTTGGGCAAAAAATTTATGTTTTTCACTTCTTGAGAAACTTAATAAGATAATTTAAAATTAATATTTATTTTATTTCTCACTTTTCAGTGGCGGATGGTGTCGATGTGGAGCAAGGATGAGGCAGCGATGATTCATATTAATGAGGATCCTTAATGGATAGTTAACTCATAGCGTAACGATGCATTAAAGATTCATAACAACAATGAGGTTTATTAAATAAAATAGTGTAATGACCCAATGTCGCATCATAATGGAAAGGTTGTAAGGTGCTCCCATTTATAGTTCGACATTCTTGGGAAATAAGGATTAAAAATTTGGAGGATTCTCTGGAGAACCTCTGTCGGACAACCACCCCAGAAATGAATGATGATTTCCAAAGGAACTTCATCATCTTCGACACCTTTCTAATATACGAGCTACAAAGTGACATTGACGTCTTAATCCCTCAAGGACGAACATCGCAGCATCTGATTCCATAAGAGTTAGGGGTTTATGATTTGATGTTCTTCCACGTCTATTTCAAAAAACAATGAACAGTGATTAACCCATGAACTTGTTGACCCTAAATTCATGTATTATGTGGGAGGGAGTTTTATTCTTGGGGTTTTATTTTATTTAGGGTCTAAATAATGGCATGGAATGATTGAATAAAAACTCCCTGAACCACCCCCACCTTTAAACCTCTAAAGTGGAGGCCCCAAGCCCATACTAACAAGTCCTAAGAGCCTCGACATGTACATTCTTGGTGTCCATACCCTCTAAATGACATCAAGGTAGGTTTTGGATTATCACGATGAATAGGTAACTCCCCGGATGCCACACACGCAGATATCTCGAAGAAAGGACCACCATAGTGCGTCAAGTGGTCCGCCAAACTCCCTTTCAGCACTCCAGCAGTAGTGGTGGCACCAGTGTTGGCCATATGAAGAAGGCAGCCTGCAATGGTGGGCCGTGTTGACTGGGAAGCTTCAGGTCGTTAGCCATGACAGTTTTCTAGAGGCAATGGCTCCAAGAGGAGAACCAGGTGGAGGGACAGCCCACATCGGTGTTGTCCGAACGGCTGGAAAAGTCGTGGTATGTCGATCGTGGCTTGTGGAAGGGCCCCACTCCCACAGGGCTAGGAGGATGAAAATTTGACATCCAGGATATGTCTCGAATGGTCATAACCACCGGACACACCTCGTGGCCGATCCCCAGATAGCGGACCATGCCACATTCGAGTCAGGTTGGACTAGACCAGGTCGTTGGGCAACTCGGCATGTCGATGCCTCAACCATCCGGGTTGAGTCCAGCAAGGCCTATTGGGCCTGGCCCACTAGCCAAGATGGACCAGACTAACCTCAACCCACTCCAGGCCAGCTAGAGTCCGTCATAATGAACCAACGTTTGTGGGATCCCCCGGATAGGTTGGTCGGGTCAGTCTGACTGGGTTGGACTTGGCCGCATCGCAATCGTACCCTGGTTACTAAAATGAGTGTATCTTTTAAACCATTTGTCCTCTTGATGAGCCATTTATGGAATTGGAACCCTCTCGATGATGGGGAAAATTTTGGAATGTTGTATGGAAATATTTGTTTATGTTAAGTTGTGACGAAGGGCTCGAGGATTGGTTCACTCATGCATGGTACATACAAATCCCAGCGACTTGTTGAGACCTCAAGACTGCTGACATTTACACTATTGGGAAGCACATGGGAATTTACAGGCCCATAGTGGGAATCACTTCTCTGTGAATTTGCAGGCCCATGGTACATGAAGAGGAGGAGTACCATAGTAGGCCACAATAAGTGGGAAGCACCTATCTGTGACTTTGCAGGTCCACGGTAGTGATGAGGTGGTGTACCAAATAAATCCAAGGTTAGTGGGTAACACTTCTTCATGACTTGGCAAGCCCAATGTACTCACAAGAGGAGGGGTCCTCTAGCAGCTGACCTATTTGACGATTTGACTGATGATTCTACTAGTCCAACCCTATAATATATTTGGCGGGAGATGTCTTTTGTTTCATTTTTTAATTTGAGGAATTGTTAGGTGGTATTTCCATTTTTGGGGCTCCCTACTGATTATTGTGTTACTCACCCCAAAACGGGCTTTTCCCTCATGTGTTGTGTCCGGTGTAGATGACCGACATTTTGATAGGGGTGCTCAGGGAGACAGGATTGGGGGATTCTATGATGGATGACTTGGTGGTGTAGGACTAGGCGGGCCCTAGTAGGACTAGGTGGACAATACATACTACTTCGGCTTCCTGTAGCTTCACTAATCTCGCGATTAGGTGGGGTTTTTTGTGGATGGCCATCAGAGTTTCTTTTTTTTTGTACCTGTTATTTTCAGTTCCATTATGGGTTTTTATTCTATCCCACTTGCTTCCAGTATTAACTTAACATAGCCTTGTTTTAGTGGTACTTTTTTACACTTTCAGTTTGTTGTAATGTGGATGGGTGTGTGTTTATGTACAGGTACTCAAGAAAATTCCTCCCACATGCATGTGGATTCCTTTGGTGCTAGTATTGATCCCTTATCCATTGAGAGGCGAGCTTGGGATAGTCATGGCATGGGCCCCAAGGAATAGTTCAAGGAAAAGTGGTATCAGAGGGTTTTTGGTTCCCCATTAATGACTGGGAGTCAGTGTTTCGAATTGGGGAAATTTTGTTAAGTGTTGCAAGGCTAACTTTTAGATTTGGGGAGTCCAGTGTTGTTGTAGTGGTCGATGTATCCATACAACAGGACCATGAATTCTACTTTTCAGATCAATACATGAAACCATTGGTTTCATAAGTGTCCCCTTATGTTCTTTGGAATAAAATTAAGCTCACTAGCTATAACCTTCGGAACGTCCTACATATTGACCTATCTCAGGATGCCTCCACATGGACGATGAGTCGAGATACTGATATGAGGTTGTGGGGACAACCCACCTATAAAAGAGAAATTTGTTTAGGGACTAGTGATTTAGATGGCCCAAGTGGGTGGTTAACATGTGATACCACCACCTGATGGTTAGTATCTACTACATGCAGTTCCAATAGAGGGTCTTTGTATGCTTAGTTCCCTACATGAGTTTTAGAGACAGAGACCTCCCAGGTACAGGGGAAAGACGGATCCTTAAGTCACTAAGGATTGGATGGAGGCTGTGATGTGGGTCTTCTACATAGTGAGGACATTGCTAGACTAGATGAAAATCATGAAAACGAGCCTTCTATAGTGCTCAGTAGGAAGGTGGCTGATTTTGTCTATCCAGACTCACAATGAGGTGACCCTCCCCTAGGTTTAATTCAAGTGGTTTTTCTGGGAGAATGTTTTCCCACGAACAAGAACTTTGTGTGCATCGAGGAGATACTTCATCTAACGTAGGACAACATGACATTGGCCGAGTACTTGGAAACCTTCAAAGAACATTCCCACTACTCCCTAGATACGGTGAGAGACCCTTTCTTCAGGGCTCGGGTCTTTAAGGTGGGTGTGAGGTAGAAGATCCGGGCTACGATGTTGTCTCTTAGAATCCCTACATATGATGGGGTTATTAAGCGATCCCTTCTAATGGAGAGCTTCTTGGAAGAGTAGGTGTTGAGATCTAGGGATTCAAGCAGACCCCAGGTGGCAGAGTCTTCTACAGGCAGATGATAGAAGATGCATGGGTTAAAGTGGGCTAGGCCTTTCAAATCTAGGCCCTTATACTCAAGGTCGGCAGTGTGATGCTCTTAGGATAGAGGAAGTTACCCAAGGTCTGGCAATGCTACCGATGCAGTGGGCAGGGGGACACATGGCATGTGAGGTCCTGACCTGCTATACAAATGACTAGCAGATGGTCAAGGGTCCGCTAAGGTAGCGACATCCGTTTGAGCGAGGAGGTCCGTAGGGTGAACGATGTGGAAGAGAAGTTGGACGAGCGGCAGGTGGTGGGAGACGGTTCAAGGTGTTACCACCAGAACCCCCAGGTGTTCCACCCTGATATCATAGAGTAAGAGGATAGGGGCAAGATCAGCTCCAGGCATTATTGGATTTTGACAATGGAACTCCAGAGATGATCTGAGGTACGATCTATGTCTTCTACTCCCTATCTACATTACTTGTCGACATGGGTTCTACTCACTCCTTCCATTCCACAACACATCGTCAATGCTTAGAGATCCTGGTGGATCCATTGCATCGATCCTTACTGCTAGATACTCCTTTTAGATGAGATTTGATGATTACATGTAGGTTCCAATAGTGTGAGCACACACTATGAGGTGAGAGCATCAGCTCAAATCTTATAGAATCCGCGTCGAGGCCTTACGACGCCATCTGAGACATGGACTGGTTATCTACAGTCCATGCTCAGATTGATTATTTTAGCCATATAGTGTAGTGACTCTGTGGAAATGGAACCATGTTTTACTTCACTGGAAAGAAGGAAACCTTAGTACCATAGGACAAAATCTCTCAGAGGAGAGTGCATCCAATCACTCACTAGGTTGCTCGCCTCACCCATGGTGCATTGGAGGAGGACAGTCCAATCATCCCTGTAGTGTTGGATGAGTACGAGGATGTTTTTCTGGATGAGGTTCCAGGGCTACCTCCTCCTAGAGTGGTAGGATTTTGTATCAAACTGTACCCAAGTATGGCAATGATATCCACAACAGAAAATCAAATGTCTCCTACAGAGCTTTGAGATCTGAGGGTACAGCTTGAGTAGTTACCATAGAAGAGGTTAATAAAGACCATCATTTCACCATGGGCAGCCCCGATGATTTTTTCCAAGAAGCCAGATGGGAGTTTGAGGTTGTGTGTAGACATCTGATGCATGAACCAGGAAACTGTAAACAACAAGTACCCACTGCCATGAATTTATGACCCCTTAAACTAGATGAAGGGAGAGAAGTGGTTCACATAGATAGATCTTAGATCCGGCTATCACCAACATTGGGTACAGGAGGAGGATGTACCGAAGACAACCTTCAGGTACCAGTTTGGCCACTATGAGTTCATAGTGATGCCTTTTTGTGTGACTAGTGCATCAATATAGTTCATGGGAATTATGAACAGGATCTTCTAGACCTACCTCAATCGGTTTATCATGGTCTTCGTCAATGACATCTTGGTGTACTCAGCGTCGGAGGAGGAGCAGGCTGTGCACCTGCGGAAAGTCCTGGATACACTCCAAAATCTCCAAATTTATGGTGACATCTTGTAGTGCCAGTTATGGATTCGGGACGTCCATTTACAAGGAAATATCATATAAGAGGATAGATTTGGACTAGATCTAGTTAAAATAGAGTCATTTCTTTCTTAGGAGCCACCCAGGATCTTAACTGAGGTACGAAGCTTCTGGGGGTTTGCTGGTTATTATCAGAGATTTGTACCCGACATGTACAGTTTAGGATAACCCTTATTAGCATTGAAAAGAAATGGAAAACCCTATATGTTGACAAGGAAATGCTAGAAGTGTTTCCAGGAGTTGATTCAGAGACTGACTAGTGCCCCCATCTTGAGACTACCAAAGGAGGGAGTTGTTTATGTAGTTTACTGCGGCCCTTCAAGGACTAGGCTCGGTTGTGTCCTGATGCATGAGTGAAAAGTGATCGCCTACGTCTCATGGAAGTTGGGGTACCTTGAGAAGAAATATGAAACTGATGATCTGTAGTTATTTATAGTGGTATTTGCCTTGATGATTTTGCAGAACTACTTGATTGGTGAGCAATTCACTGTTTACTCACACCAGAAGAGTCTCAGGTATATTTTATCTCAGAAGGACCTTAACTTAAGACGACATCTATGGAAAGAGTTCTTCTAGAAATATGATTTTGAGATAGCCTATACTGGTATAAGGGGAACATGGTGGTATATGCACTCATTAGAAGGATCTGGTGGCAACTAATGAGTGCGGTGATAGAGCAGTTATCCGCGATGCATGTATCCTTCATTGATGATGGTGTACCTTTTTATCTTTGGTCAGTGACTATTACTCCCTCATTGTTATAGTGAGTCAGGGAGGCATAGATGTTGGATGTTTACTTTGAGTCCTTACTTGCTCAGATATCCTCAAAATGGGTTCCTAATTGATTTTGGATAGGTGGGGATCATGACATCCTTTTAAGAGGGCGCACCATAGTGCCAGTGATGTCATGGGAGGAGGTGTTGAGGGGCATCCACACATTCCCACTAACGGTACATCCTGGTGTGGAAAAGATATATCAGGACCTCTAACTTCAGTACTAGTGGCCATGGATGAAGAAAGCAGTGGTCGAGTTCATTTCACGATACCTCACTTGTCAGCAAGTGAAGGCCGAGCACCAAGTTCCAGCAGGCTTGACTCAGCCACATGAGATATCAGAGTGGAAATGGGATGGTATCTTGATGTACTTCATGATGGGGTTACCCCATTCATCTTGAGGTCATAACTCTATTTGGGTGATCATTTACCAACTCACCATGTTGGCTCACTTCCTACCCATCCAGGAGTAGGGACTAGTAGAGGGCTTGGGACGCCTCTATGTTCATGAGATTGTGTGGCTCCATGGGGTGCCTTCAAAGATCACCTCAGATCATGATTCTTGCTTTACATACCAGTTGTGGAAGGGATTTCAAGATGCATTTGGGATGCATCCACGCTAGAGCACAAATTTTATTCCTCAGATAGATGGTCAGACAGTATGGGCTATACAGACTTTGGATGCTATGTGCTTGCGTCCTTGACTATGGTAATCATAGGGAGTACCACATGCCACGGGTGAAGTTTCCTATAAAAACAACTATCATTCCACCATTAGAATGGCATTGTTTGAGGACTTGTATAGGTGGATTTGAAAATCACCCATATACTGGACTCACCCAATTGAGTCAGCACTCATGGGTCTAGAGTTGGTATGTTATAACAGTGGGAAGGTGTAGATCATCCAGAAGTGGATGACGATATCACAGAGTAGGAAGAATACTTATTCCTATATGAGATAGATACCCTTGGAGTTCAAGGAGGAAGATCATGTGTTTCCTCAGGTCTCACCCCGATGAATATTTTAGAGATTTAGCCAGAGATAAAGTTATCTCTGAGGATCATCAGACCACTTCAGATCCTGAGCAGAGTTGGAGAGGTGGTGTACCACCTCGATCTTCCCCCATAGATGCACCAAGTGCATGATGTTTTCCATGTGTCACAGTTTAGGAGATACATGCATGATAGATAGAACGTCATCAGCTAGGGAGAGATGGAAATTGACAATGGGGTAACATTTGGAGAGTTCCCTGTGGAGATAGAGGATCAACAAGAGCAGGTCCTACACAGGTGGTCGATTCTTCTAGTGTGCATCTGAAGGTATCACGGGGATCTCCATGAGATAACATGGGGGTGGGAGGCATAAATACATACTCATCACACCCATCTTTTTTTTAGATATTGTTTTCTATTTCAGGGTCATAATTCCATATATTAGGGAGAATGTAACGGCTTCGAATTTCTATGTATATTTTTTATTTAAATGGAATTATTTCAAGACCACAAAATTTTATGGCATGTGTTTCTAAGGGTAGGAAATCCGGGAATGGGTTTTTGGAATTTTTTATGGTACATTATGTAAACGTGAGAGTAGGTTTTTTTATCCTTTGAACTGATACATAAATTAAAAATCTATGGGAATAATTGATTTCAGAAAGTCAGGATTCACCTATAACTAACATAAAATTGCCCGACAAGGGCCGGAAAGAATGTTTTTTATTGGAGTTTTTGAGAAAAATAATAAAAACATTTAAAATAATTATTTTCTTTTCTGTCTCACTTTTAGTGGTGGATAATGATGCTTAAGGGAAGCGACGAAGCAACGACGATGCACATTAATGATGATCCTTAATGGCGCGTTAACACATAGTGTAACAATTCATTAATGATGCATAAAAATGATGTTGTTTCTTAAACAAAACAATGTAACGACATGATGTCACATCATAATGGAAACATTACGGTGTGCTCCAATTTATAGTTCGACGCACTGGGGAAATAGTGATTAAAAATTTGGAGGATTCTCTGGAGAACTGCAGAAGGACTTCCACCCTAGTGCAGAATGATGAACGCTAGGAGAAACTTCATCATCTTCGATGATTTTCAAAGATCAGAGCTAGGAAGTGACGTCGATATGTTGATCCCATGAGGACGAACATCACAACATCAGACATCATAAGATGTAAGGGATTTGATTTTATGTTCTACCCCATCCGTTTCAAAAAAAACGTTGAACACAGATCATCCCATGAACAAGTCAATCCACGATTCATCTGTTTTGAGGGAGTGTGTTTTATTCTTGAGGTTTTATTTTATTTCGGGTCAAAATATTTGCTTAGAATGATTGAATGAAAACTCCTGGAACCTCCCCCATATTTAAACGTCTAATGCAGATGACTAGGACTGACAAGAATATGGCATGATCGCCTATGCATTTTCATCTATGGTTGTTCTTCCCTTAAAATATTTTCAAGGAATGTTTGGGATCCTCACAATGAATTGGTTTCTCTATGGAGGCCACATATGTTGATGACTTGAAGAACGGATCACCAGAGTGCATTCAGTGGTCCTCCAAAGTACCTACTCGTGCGCCAGCACTGGTGGCAGTAGCGGAAGCCACACTAGTGGGACATGATGACTGAGAATCCATGACTCATCAGCTGCGACAACACACTGGAGTACGCGGCACTAGCCAAGGCGTAGTGTAGAGGGGCAGCCCTCGTCCAGACGACTAGCGAAGCAGTAGTCCGTCGACTGCGGTTGGTTGAAGGTCCCCGAACCCTTGGGGACAGTGGAGCAGAATGCGGTAGCCAAGCTGCATCCTGACCGGTCAGCACCACCGGCAAGACCGCATAGATAGTCCCCAGCTAGCAGGTCGTGCCCCCTTCGGTCCAGAGCTACGCCTACGGGCCAAACCTGCACACATCTGGTTTGGATTGAACCAATAGGTCAGACCTGCACCCAGTGGGCCAGGCTCGCACTGGCAGGCCAAACCCGTGCCTCCTTCAGGCTAGGCTAGACTACACTGGGTCTCTTGGCGACTCAGTGGGATTGACCCTCGACCAACTAGGATGGGTCCAACAACACCTATTGGGCCTTTCCCATTGTCCAAGCCGAACCAGACCGACATCAACCCGCACCATGTTGGGTCGAGTAAATCTTAATGAACTAGGGTATGTGGGACTCCTATGCTGACTTGGTAGGGTCGGTGTGATCGGGTCGGACCAAGGTACTTCACAACCAGCCCCTAGTTATTAATAAAATAATATTTTCAAAAACGCGTGTATAATTGAAGATCCATTTGTGGCGTTGGGACCCTCTTGATGAGGATTATATTTTGGTACACTATATGGTGACATTAATGGAAGTTGAGATGTGACTAAGGGCTTAAGGTCTGGTTCTCCCAAGAGCGCTACATACAAAACCCTGCAACTGGATGAGACATGAGGACTACTGACTTTTGGCCTACTGGGAAGCACCTCTCTGTGACTTTATAGGCCCATGGTGGGAATCACTTCTCTGTGACATTGTAGGACTATTGTATGCAATGAGGAGGAGTACCTAAGTAGGTCATGACTAGTGGGAAACAACTCTTTGTGACATTGTATGACCACAATATATAATGGGGAGGTGTACCAAAGTAGTCCAAGGTTCGTGAGAGCAATTCTTTATGACTTGGCAGACCCACTATACTTGTTAGAGGAGGATTTATTCAGCAGATGAGGTGTTCAATGATGTGACTGATGATGATACTATTATTACCCTAGAATATACTTTGTGTGAGATATCTTCTGTTTTGTGCTTTACTTTTAGTAATTGTTTTGTGATCTTCCTCTTTTTTTGGGGACCCTATTGAGTACTGTGTAACCTACCCCTACACAGGCTTCACCTGCACATTTTGTCACTGGTGCAGAAAAATGACGTTTCAATATGGATACTCAGGGAGTCGGGACTAGTTGATGCTACAATGATGGACATGGTGGCGTAGGACAAGGCGGGGCCCAGTTGGACCGGTCAGATCTGATATTCTTCTTCAGCTTCTAGTAGCTCCACAACTCTGATGATCAAGTGGGTTTTTATGTGGATGCCCATCAGAATTTCATTTTTTCTTACTTTCTATTTTCTGTTCCTAGTTGGGTTTGTATTCTAGCCCACTTAATTTCAGTGGTACTTGCACTTAGCCATGTTGTAGTGGTACGTTTTCCCCATTAAGTGTGTTAAGATGTGGTTGGGTTAGTGTGTGCATAGAGGCACTCAATAAAATTCCTCCAACTGGAATGTTGAAGCCTTTGGCACTAGTCGCCATCCCCTGCCCATCAGGATCCGGGCTTGGGGAAGTCACAACAAGGGTCCTCGGGGGCAGTTCAAGATAGTCAGATCCCACAATAGGTTTGGTAGAACATTCATCATCTCATTTTCTTGTAGAATGTTGGGTCAGTGATGGACATATACTCATATGTTGTGGGGGGGGGGGTGTGGTAGAGGTATCCAGCCACTAGTTACACTAAGATATTAGATTGAGCCTACTCTGGGTAGTGAGGTTGTATCATAGGGTCCTAGTACATGACTGTTCTATTCTATATAGCCAACCCCCAAGGATCAAGGTGGCATACCATATACATTGAAAGGTATGATCTTATACCTTCTACTATTGTATCTTATCTTTTTTTATACAGGCACATCACATAGTTTTATATATGCACCAGTTGTGAAAACCCATGGTGTGTCTATATTTTTTTAGATAGTGTAATGATGATTGAAAATGAGTTGGGGATTTGAATAAAGGCATTATTTTAGTGTAGGGAGTTCCCCCTTGAGGTTGGTTGATGTGACTTCATATGGGAGCTTTAAGTCCCCAATATTATAGGGTTCGGTGTCATTATCGGGATGGACTAGAAAGTCTCTTATCTTCATTACATTTACATCTACCACTAGATCATGGATTCAACATCACTATATTTTGAAATGTTTAATCCCATGGGGTGAATGGGATATCCGGGAGTGCAGAGATGGACTAGAGAATCGTGGGTTATATGGGATGACATCCCAAATTGCCAGATTATTTTTAGATGGCCTGGGAGTCATTTAAATTGAATTTCCTCTAGTGGATGATCACTTCAGGGATATATTTTCCTATGACTTTTCTATTTTAGCTCATAAAAGAGAGGTTAATTTATCCATCAATCTTGTTCCAGGAGATTCATTAGTATCTATTCCACCTTAAATGATGGATACGGTGGAGTTGTAGGTGCTCAAGAAGGAGTTAAAGGATTTTGATGAAAAGGGGGTTATTCGACCTAGAACTTATCATTGGATTTTACAAGTCCATTTTATAAAAAAATTGTGGATGGATCTATTATGATATGTGTGGATTGTTGAAAACATAACTTATTGATGGCTAAAAATTGATATTCCTTTGAACATATAGATGATATGTTTGATCAGCTTCGAGGAGATCAAGTGTTATCAATGATCAACATGGGGTCAGGATACCACTAGGTACATTTTCAATCAGGATACATACCACTTACATCCATTGATAGTAGGTATAGACTATATGAGTATCTGGTTATGCCATTATGTGTCACGAATGTCCTAGAGGTTTTCAGGATGCTGATGAACTCAGTGTTCCACATTCACCTGGACTCTTTTGTGTTGATTTTCATGGAATATATCTTCATTTTTTCCCAAAATATACATGACCATTCCAATAATCATGATATCATTTCAAATACACTATGATAACAAAACATATTTTCTAGGATCATAATGTTACACTTTTAGATGGATCAAATTAACTACATTGGTCACATAATCTCAAATAAAGGAGTTTCATTAGACTTAGAGAACAAGAGAGATATAGATTCATGGAAGAATCCCAAGAATGTTTTTGAAATATGGAGTCTCATGGGGATAATTGGTTACTAAAAGATTATAATGCATGACTTATCACACATATCAATGTCATTATTGGGATTGACTATAAAATGTGTGATTTTTGTTTGGTCATATTCTTTTTAGATAACCTTTTAGGATATAAAAGGAGGACTGAAATATGTACCAGACTTGATACTTCTGGAACTGGGTAGGAGCTACACTATGAATTGTGGAACATCAGGTATTAGGCTGGGAGCAGTATTGATGTATGGAGATAGATTCGAGGCATATGGGTCTCAGTTGTTACGGCAGCATGTTAGGAATTACCCTACACACGATCTTCAGTTTTCTATGGTTGTTCATGCAGTGTTCTATTGGGGATACTATTTTGTGGGATAATATTTTGTGGTTTACCCGAACCAAAGAATGTAAAGTATATTTTTAAACTATCTGATCTAAATTTGAGACACAGAGAGATGGTTGGATTAGCTTCAGTATTTATAAATTGAGCTTGATTTCACAATTGCTGAAGGTAATTCAGTGGTCGATGCACTATGTAGGATGAATCAGATAAAAGAAGTGTATCATTCCAGTAGTGATTGGTTGCTAATGATTTTATCAACTGAGATAGACATAGAGGTGCACAAAAGTAAGGGGACAACATATATATAATCCTCAGATGTGACCTCTAACCTACTAGAATATGTTAGTATGAATCAACCATAAAATTCTCGGGACCTAGTCCCACTATAGTGTGTGGAAGGTAAAGTTTCACCTCCTAGTTGGATAGTAGGTTAGCATGAGATTCTGTGTATCCATGTAATTTTTTAGGTTCTAGTGGAAATACATGAGGGGATGATACTGGTGTTCCATGCTTTAGCATGGGTGGAGAATCCTGGAGGCACCATGATTTATAGTGAATTATGATGTATGTACTGGTGGCCGGGTATGAAAAAAATAGGTAGTAGTTTTAGTTATGAGGTGTTCAACCTTTCAGTAGGTGTAGGCGGAGCATTAGTGACTAGTCGGAAATTTACAGTAATTATAGATTCTGTATTAGAAATGGAATGATGTCATGATAGATTTTTTGAATGGTTTATTGAGGTCACCTATAAATATTGTTGATATTTGGGCTATTATTGACAGGCTCATGAAGGTTTCTCATTTTTTGATGATAAAATATATCTTTATTGTTGATGCACATGGAATTTTGTATTTCTGTGAGATAGTGAGACTCCATGAGGTCATGTACATTGTCATTTCGTATAGTGATTCCTACTTTACATCTCATTTCTAGAAGATTTTTCGAATTGAACTAGGAACAATGGTTCTTCTGAGAATGGGATACCACCCTCCAACTGATGGATTGTCAGAGCATACGATAAAGGTTCTAGATAAAATTTTGTGATCATGCATCTAGGATTTTGGGGGATATTGGGAGCAGAACATTCCCATCAAATATATTTCCAATAATAAACGTTCTACAAATATCATTGATATGGAACCTTATAAATATCTCTATAGGAGTCCATATTAATTAGACCTATTCAAGTTGGAGGTAGGTGAGATATCATTATTAGGACAACCACTCATGTAGGAATATTTTGAGAATGTCCAATTGATTCATAATAGGATGGAAACCACACAGTCTCTTCAAAAATATTATTCCTATCGATATATATGGCCTCTAGTTTTCATGGTTAGGGATTCTTTTATCATGCATATTTCACTGAGGATGTTACATAGGCTGATCAGGAGACTAGGTAAGCTTTCACCATGATATTTCGGCACATTAGATATTCTAGAGAGAGTCGGGTGGGTAGCCTATCGGTTAGAGTTAGGTCAAAGGAATCAATCCGCTCACGATGTATTCCATGTATCTTAGCTATACAACTATCATTTAGGCCCATCTATGTTTTTTTCTTCCTCAGGAGGTAGAGTTTTAGGTTGATTCATCCTTTGAGGATAATCTAATTTATATCACTGAATGGAGCAAGAAGGTTCTATGAGGTTGTTCAATTCCTCTAGTATAGGTGATCATGTAGCATGACTATTTACATGATGATAGATAGGATTGGGAGGTTGATGAACATGCTCAGGTTCCATAGTTGTTTTTAGATGAATCCTAACCACCATAAAGAGGGAAATCCATGGGAGAATTGCATAATGGGGGGGATTATTTAAGAAACTAGGTTTTTATATGAGGTATGGATCCCTTATTTTTTAATTTTAATTATTACTTATTTCTTTTTATTGGTTCCCAACTTGATAACGGGTTTTTTGGAGGTGTGATGGGCTTGTATGGAGCTCACAATCAGGTTTTTGGCTGAAAATAGCATGACGCGCGGTTTGAAAAAACATTGTAGGGAAAGTCACCCGATTTGAAAAACCGTTTGAGACTGGGAGGAAGGGACTTACAGATCTCAGAGTTTGAGGAATCCATGTGTGAGAAGGTGAACATTTATTCGATAAGGTCTACAGTTTTTTTTATCATGGTTGAGGCCTTTCACGTTGTTTACACTCATTTTTTAAACACTGCATGTAAACTGTGCAGGTTCCCATTTTCCTATTGGAAACCATGTATGGTTTACACATGGATTGATAAACTACGTAGGTAAACCATGAAACCGATTGGTTTTTGGGAATCAATTAATTTTTAATTAAAATAATTTTATTTTTAATACCTAAAACCGATTTTCATTCCACACATAGCTGTGAGATGTTTTGAGAGCTTTCTAACGGAGAAAACATATGATTTGAGGACTATTCACCATCTGACATCTAATTCGAGCATGGTTTGACTCATAAGATCTTCATCATTAAGATATACATTTATTTTTATACTATCAATATTCTTATGGATATCGATTGAGGTTATTTATTTGATGATCATATGCCCAAATTTTCCATTCTTCATCCATTCTCCTTATTTCTCCAAAATTGGGCAGAATTCGATCTTTATACTGGATGGTCACTCCACTACAAATCCAAGGTAAGTGGAGTATGATTTTATTTCAAATTTTCGTCCTTTCTAGAGCTATCATCAATAACACTGCTCACCAACCGTTCTACTATGACCTCAATTTTTAACTTGTTACTTTCAATAGATGTAATCGGGCCTATTACGAATTCCTATAGAACATTTTATGATGTGTTGGTTCCCATTTCCCAAACCAAGGTTTCCCATTGGTTGAAATATATGAAAATGTCTTAATTATGCAATTTCAAACCACCCATGTGGTGTGTGTTGGGATTACCTTTCTATATGAATCTAATTAATAATGAAATGAGTTGACTTGGTTGGTTAGGAGATGGTTAACCACATTTCCCCATATACATATATGTGTGTGTGTGTGTGTGTTGAAAGTGAATTGGTAAATTGTTTAATTAATCAAATGTGATAATTGGAATAAATGGATTCAATTGAGTTCATGGGTATACCCTTGGTATATGATAAATTTTGAATGGATGATTAATGGGTGGGTTTACCCATGTGATGTATTAAATTGATAATTCAGATTCATGGTTGGGTATATCAATGTGAATTGATTAAATGGTATGGATTATATGAGCCTGTAGACTAATATAGAATTAATTTTTTAAATGGAAATAATGTATGATAGTTTAAATATATGTCATGAATGGACTTCCATGGATCTGGAATGAATTTGTGGTCACCTTGGATAGAGAATGATCCTAGGGTCCTAAT
The DNA here is from genome assembly GCA_963277665.1 of Viscum album. Lineage (NCBI taxonomy): Eukaryota > Viridiplantae > Streptophyta > Magnoliopsida > Santalales > Viscaceae > Viscum > Viscum album. The sequence goes on from OY728164.1 coordinate 2,037,018,762, forward strand.
TCTGGGAGATTCTATGTGCCTTTCCACCCATTGGATCTAGCTTACACAGACATGCATATGATATGTTGGTACACATTCTCCTTGGAATCCAACCAGTGCCTATACCGAGTTTTTTTTGGAGATGATCCTATGAATCGATAAGTGTTCATTGGTCCTCGACACCTTGGATCCATCTCATCATAGACTACACATCACTATACGGCATGATCATGGGATATGTTACATGCTTTGTTATACAAAAAAATATATGGGTTTGATATGTTTCCTTTATATTAAAGGGCCATGTGGGTTGGTTATGGGTTAATTTATGATGAGGTCATGTTATGTGATTTCATTTCTTACAGCCCCCTTATTAGGAGCTATCACTTATTACTAGGATCCTTGAGATGCATTTTGGTTTTACATGATGCAGTAGACATATTCCATGACCTTTCACTATTATGTTAATTCTTACTCACACCTATTTAGTATACTTCCTTTTGATTATAAGAACTATATACACTTTTTGGTGGTAATCTAGTGGAATGTTAATATCACACAATATTTGGGCCTCCATAGGGACCCAAATAGATTATATGGTTGCATGTGATAACAGAAGAAGGCACCCTAACACTAGATTTTTATTATTTATTTACAGTAGGGGAGAATAGGGCCAAGATGAGGATTGTGATGCTACCTGTAATTTTTTCCTTCATCATTACGTATAAAAGTATTTTATTTTATTTTCATGTACTTGTTCGGGATTTTTTCTAGATACCTGTATCATCTGCATCATTGAGTATGTGACATTTCTGGCCCTGTTATATATTACTATATTTCTTTGGGATTTTATCAACTTTCTTTATACTGTATCTTCTTCCACTATTTAATGTGACATACTTTTATAGTTTCGTACTCTAGTAATGAGGGAATAGTCTCCCCAATGACTCACTTAGGCCCTCACTCCTAGTAGGTAGCCTCTAGAATTTGGGGATATGCACTTGCGGTCAAGTAGCCAACTGGGATTAGGGAACTATCGAGTGGAATCCTAGTCTATGCCCTTATATTGTCTATAACCTCAATATATGTTGTGGATTGTTTACTTTTATCATAAAATTATTGGATATCGGTTATTTCCAAGTGTAGCGGTTTATTCTCTTCTTGAAATAAAACCCCTTGTTTAAATTCCACTATTCTATTTATCATTTTTTCATTACATTAAAATTGATTTCATTTTTCTATTATTTAATAAAAAACCAAAATCTCATTTTTAAAATAAATTGGTATTTTATATACAATGTTAATTCTTAGTTTATTAGTTTTAGAAGTTAAAGTATTTTCAAAAGTATTTTTGTTGATTTGTGAGCATAGTTTGGAGAATAATTTAAAAATACTAAATTACATATTTTTATTATTTATACTGCAATATATTATTAAATTTGGAAATTTATGTGTTAAAATATTATAGATATAAATTATTATAGAAAATCAATTCAACCCCTCTTGATTTATTCTCTATGAAAAACATTAGGTATCATTGATTCTTAAAAAAATGTTTTTTATCTATATATATTCAATGACATCAAATTTTATCTTATCAATGTTTAATCCTTTAATGGTAATAATAGACAAGAATGAAAACCCACAAATCCCCCTCCTTAGATTAATGGAAAAAAATATACTCAATGGAAAACCAAAATGAAAATTAAATTAGAATTATGGTCTTTAATATATATATATATATATATATATATATATATATATATATTAATTTAAGATAAATATGAAAAACCTCATGCTGCTAAATCTAATTGAATATGCCACTAATATAACAAGTTACTATAATGGTAAAGTTATTAATGTGTTGTACATTCTATGAGAATAAGATGATTTTAATATAGTATGTTCTTATGATACTATTGTTAATATTTTTGATACACTTACAGTTTATCATAAAGAAATATCAAATCTTAATTAAAAGTTCTTTAATACCTATATGATTAAATTCAATAATTTAATGTTGAAGCCTGATGAATCAATTTTTGGATTGTATCTCGAGTTCAATGATACTGTTAAAATGTTGCACACAATCAAAATGTTAATTACTAATATGGGCGAATTCGTGATAATTATTAGGTTCTAACTAGACAAAGAGGGGGGGGAATTTGATTAAATCAGTGAATCATGAGACTTTTCCACACTACCATTATAGGATCTTATTGGAAATATCATGATGTTTTATGATGAATTATAAGTGAATAAAGGGGAATTGTAAGAACCTAAAAGGAATTTAGTATCCTTTAATACTTCTTAATATAAACAAAAGAGAAGGCCAAATTTAAAATCTAATGTGATGAAGAATAATCACTAGATAGTGATTAATAAATGGATCACGTAGAAAAAAATTAAGTATTTATATAGGAAGAAAAATATTTTCATAAAATCAAACTCTAAAGGTAAAAATGATAACGTAGGTATTTGTAAAAAGTAATTGAAAAAGGATGATTCTTACAATGATATAATCATCTATGAGTATAAGAGAAAATAAAACCTCAAAGAAAAATATCCCATGTTGATGTATAAGATAATTTATAAAGAAAAATGAAAAAATAATAAATAATATATAAAGGACACTTGGAGTTACTCTGAGGAAAATTTGAATGTATGGAAGGGAGGGTCGCGATGAGCCCTCTATGCTGGTGGAAGAGCTTCAAAACCAGGACTTTGGAATCCGGAATGGCAAAGAAGAGGGTATTAATATAGTGGTAGAGGGTAAAGGGGAGAACTCTCTTAATGCCAATGGAGATGAGGTTAGGTGTCCTTCAGTGATTGAAGTCAACATACCTGGAATGAGGAAGGGCAAGGACAAGGGATGTGAGGAACCTGTGTCAGTGATAAATTTTGGAAGGAGAGGGCATGCATCTGGGGGCGATAAAGAAAATCTGAGTGATTTTGGAACTCGATCATTTATTGATGTAGTTCAAGGTGGGAAAATGAAGATGAATGAAGATGTTGGAAATTTGTTGTCTTTACCAAGAAGAAAAACAAGGAAGGATTATTCTTATCTACTGTGTCCTGCGATTACCAGAGAATCTTCCAAGCGTGATCGCGGAGTGATCCTGGATTTCAAAAAAGACAGCATATCCATACAACCGAGCCCAGAGTAGTGCTCTTCGGATCAAATGAGGAGCCAGGTTCAAGGAGATAATCTTTGGAGGCATTGTAAACCATATTCTGAATGGGAATCAGCCACTACGGAGGAGGACTCATGTGTTGGGTGTGGTGATGAGTATGGTTATTATGATTATTAGTGGTTTTGCTGGTTGTTCATGTTGTTTGTTCTGGTGATCTTTGTTGTTGGTTGTGTTAGTTGTGTCCTTGTGCGGTTGTGATCCCTGGTTTCTCACTTTCCCTAAAAGTGTTTGTAAATAAAAAAATTATGTTTCGGTCAGTAATATACTACATGAATATGTAACCAATATAGATAGATCGAATCAAAAAAACATGTTTTCCCTTTTTCTAGTTTTTATATTTATATTGATGGTTCTTATTATATCAGAAATAATAATGTATTAAAATAAAAATTTATATTATATTCTTGAAGGAAACTAGTGAAACATTTTTTATTCCTAAAATAATTATTAATAACATCTCTGGACCTAAGAAAATATGAGTAGCTAAATCATTTATGGTTTAAAAATTTTTTGTACAACAAATGATTTGAAGGATATGGGGATAAATTGTGGTATCTGCATAAAGGATGATTCTAATGTATTACTGGTGACTGCTCAAGATTCAAGAATCATGTCAAGGGTGATGGTTGACATGTATCTTTTGGTGAAAATAATGAATGGAATATTATTGGGATCAGAAAAATTAGTAACTCCAGTACAATCTGAATTTATAATGTCTAATTTAATTATTGATTAAAATATAAACTTATTATAATTTTAACTTTTTTATAATGGGTTTCATGTTTTATTTCAAAAAAAATCTCGATAATTTATTCATGTCAAACATGTTTTTTTTCATGGCTATCAGAAATGATAATGTGTATTTTTTTTATTTTAATTCATTATTTTCTAATAAAAATTCTTGTTTTAATAAATTTCACAAATAATAATGAATTTCCAATAGCATACTACTCCATTTAAATATTCACACACATATAATTATAACTATGAAGTTACTAGTAAATGATCATTTGAAACTATATTTCCCAAAAGAAAATGTATTTAATAACTATCAAGAGGGAAAGATGCACAAAATTACATTCATATCAAAGAATGAATTTTCATATTCACAGCCTTTAGAGTTGGATTATTAAGATTTATTTGGATCCAATATAGTTTATTTTCTATATGGAAAAAATTAAGCATATGTAATAGTAGTTGATTATTAAATATTTAACTGATTGTTTATCCTTTCTCATAATAGTGATGTTCCTTCTAGTTTTTCTTATTATTCTATATATGTATTAAATTTATGTTGATATAGAATTAATTCCCTAATAATTGATCATGGTCCTGGGTTGGAAAATCAATATTTTGAATCATTATTATGATAACATGGTGATAATCAAAACATTTCTGCTCCTACGACTCTATAACATAATGGTGTATTAGAGAGAAGAAATTAAATACATCATGAAAATGGTCAAACTAGGCTCAATGAAAAAAATTTACCTATCTAATATTTGGGAAAAGAAGAAAATACATATTGACATATAATTAATATAATTTGAATCAAGTAAATCATAAATAAGACCCCATATGAATTATTGAATGGTAGAAAACTGAAGCTTAATTACATTATGGTTTGTTGTTTAATGGCTTTATACTCAATAAAAAGTGATTTTAAATAGGTTTTCCACAAAGCGTGATTAGTAAATTTTCATGGGATATTCCAAAAAAAAATATCTTACAAGGTGTTTAATAAAAGGACTATATTTGTTGAAGAATAAGTACATGTCATGTTTGATGAGACAAATCCACATGAGCCTGAGAATAAAATATTTTTGGGGATGATCTTTCCTACATAGATTTTAATCTAAATGATTGTTATTCTAGACATATAGTATAAAACACTACCACATCTAGTGAAAAATATAAACCCAAAACTAAATATTAAAGTGGGTTTTCAAGAACATATATTCATAGAGTTTTAGAACTCATTGATACCATCCATTATATGATATTATAGGTGACCAATATAAAGGATCAAAAAAAAGATTCCCTATATAAAAAAGTTTACATTATGATTTATTATTACAAATTGTACCTATGAAATCAATGATAAATTTAATAGTGAAAAATAGATAATGGAAATGAAATAATAATTAAATCATTTTTGAAAAAAAATGATTTTGGAAACGAGTAAAAAGACCTATGGACTATCGAATAATTGACACTAAATGTGTCTTTAGAAACAAGTCTGATGAATTTTGAACTATAATTATAAATAAATCCATATTTGTTTTCAAACATATATAGCCAATATTAACAAATTGAAAATGGGGAAACCTTTTTACTGGTTTCTAGACCTGAATCCATTAGAATGATTCTTTAATATACAGTACATTTGTGTTTCAATAGTGAATTATTAAATGGTTATATAGTTAATAATATTTTTGTTGAACATCCCCCTATATTTCAGAACACTTGTTTTCCAAATCATATTTTTATATTAACAAAAGCTTCATATTCAACAAAAAAAACTTTTATATCCTGATATAATATGATCATATTATTATTAATTTTAGAATTTTTTTATTAAAGTAATACCTAACCCTACATTATTTATTAACATAATTTCAATGTATTTATTAGTTTTAAAACTATATTTTGATGATATTATCATTTAATATTCTAAAAAAATTATTTACTAAATTTTTAGGAATTATACAAATGGAATCTGGAATGAGTTTACTGGGTGAACATAACAACTTTCATTTATTTATAATTCATCAAATTAAAAATATAATTATTTTAAATCATAGAATATATATTAAATATATTATGATATGGTTTGGTATGTGTAGTATTATAGGTTGTAATACACCCATGATTACAATATATAAATTAGATTTTGATGAAACTGGGTATTCATTTGATCAGACCACATATAAGAGTATGATATTATGTTTACTATACTTAACTTCCGGTCATCCTGGTGTAATATTTAGTTTGTGTACGTGGGTCTAATTTTATGAAATAAATAATGAATCAAATATACTTGATAATAAAAGAATTTTCAAATACCTAAAAAATAAAATCAATTTTTGATTATTTTACTGTAGTGGACAAAAAAATTGTCTTTTGGTTTTTAAGATATTTATTTTGATGTTTTATGATATATAGAAAAATATCTTTCTATAAAATGTCACTTTTTTGACAATTCTCTAGTGTCATCATTCAGAAGAAAATATAATTATATTTTTTATCCATAACTAAAGCTATATAAATATATTATGGAAGTTATTGTGAATTCATTTTATTGATGAAACACACTGTACTAGTCTATGGATAATAATATCTAAATATTCCTATAAATTATGATAATAAGAAAGTGATAAATATTTATAATAATCCCATATGAAATCCCAGTAAAATAGTATTGATATAAGACATCAATTTTTGAGAGATAATTTACAAAAAAAGGTATCATTATACATTTCATTGGTACATAACATCATCTTGCTGAAATTTTTTCAATGCATTTGAATAATGAAACAATAAATTATATCAAACATGACATAGTTATGATTGATTTTATTTAATGTTTTAGCTTCTATTTATTTTTTTTATTTTATATATTTATGAATTGTATTGCAAGTATATTCAACAAAATTATTAATTTTATTCTATATTATAAAGGTAAATTAATTGTGATTGTCATTTACCATACATTACAATACAAATAATTCTATATATGATTGAGGTGTTAAGTTAGATTCAAATAAATACCCTACAAAACCTAGAAAAACTATCATTTCCTTCAATCCTTCTTTCTTTGGTTTCATAGGTTTTGTGTTGTGATGATCAACCTACATAGTTTAGATGAAATTATCATTTGAGGATGATGCTCCTAAATTTCCCAAGAGATCGAAGGCATGTGCAATAAAATAAATAATGTTGTCAAAACTTCATATATTATAAAAAAACATTATATTAAATATATGTTGATGTTTAATGGTTCAAAATAGTTATTCATTTCAGTATATATTAATTACTTATTATGACTTAACAAGTTGTTTTTTAAATTTTTATTGACCATTAAATCTTCATTTAGTCATTTAGTTTTATCTGAATATAATTTCTGAATCTGATGAGTATGATGATGTAAATGGAACAATAATTGATGGTCAACAAAATTAGAGTACATCAGTATTCTAGGATTACTATATGATATTTCATCATATTGGTTAATATATGGATTACCAGAGCCCATATCTATTAGATCATCCCAATTTTATGTTTGTGAATGCATTCAAAGAAATAAAGAAATACATAACACTAAGAGGTTCTGTTTCAAATGATATTCATGCATAGTATTGAATCATTTTACAGATTACTCATAACTATATATTCTTAAGGAAGATATATTTGTATTATTTTATGTATCAATATTTATTCATATTCTTTATAATGATTCATGTTATTTACATTATTTTTCTATCTATTTTAATAAGACATATAGAAAACTTGACAAAACCATTTTCTAGATTCACCAATACTCTTTATACTGTGTTTATATATGAGTTTTTGGTTCATAATATTATATTTTATATATAATTGTAATGGATTTTGATCCACATTGGTTCCTGTTTGAATCAAAATACCTATAATATTTTGAAAATTATTTGGAATCAATTGATAATTATGTGTGTGGAAGATGATGAGAAGATACCAAAAATATTCAATCTTTTTTTCTCATTCCAGAAAGAAGATAAAATATTATTAATCATATATTAGAACTAGAATAAATACATGAATCAAACTACAACTCTTTTGAAGTAGAATATGAATATCTTATATATATTGAAGAGAAGGAAAGAAAATGTGTTGAGGGAAATATAGAAAGTTCTCATGTTCATCAAGCATCGCCTGGGATAAATCCAATAAAAGAAGAATTAATATATCCAATTCGGGATTTTCCAGTGTCTTATGATATTTTAATACACATAAAAAATAGTCTAATGTTCATGTGATTGCAAAAACTATTAAAAATGATGTGTAGTAAATGAGGGGGAGAATCCCTAGATCTGTGTTGTTTGTACCTATCCTCATATAAATAGATAGTGATAACGGTGTGGATCAAACACTAGTGTTTGACTCTAACTATATTTTAAATAGTAGGAGATCCATTTTTTCAACTCTTCTTCTAGTGAATAAATTCTTGTAGATAAAATATTCAATAATATGCTTGTGTCTTCTCCATCATTTGTATTTTATCTAGATAAAAATGATTGATGAAAAATGTATTCATCATGATTATCCAGATAAATAATCCACTAAATGTATTTATCCTAGAAATTAGAATGATTATGTTGGTGGTGGTGGTGATTCACCAAATTTATAAGGTAATACTCTTATTATAACTATAGAAAAACCTACTGTGCTAGTGCAACCATCTACTCATACCTGAGTAAATCTAGTGAGGCCGGAATCAAGTGAGCATTTGTTAATGCTCCAAGATACTCCTCCCAATCCAAAGGGTTCTCTGGAAGTATAGTTTTATGAAAATTATTTCTATAACATGAATAAAAAGAAAATAATTATGTCTATGGAAGATTAAATGAATGGATTTGATGCCTCATTAATGAAATTAATTGAATTCCTATGATATTATCTTCCATACTAACATGGATATTGGTTCATAGGTTTTGTACCCATTCATCTAATATGAGTGTTGATCATTTTATTAAATATTCTACAACTCAAGAAAGAACATATCAATTTAAATTAGTTGGACCCTTTTCTTTTTCAAAACCGGTTCCAACCTTTATAGATCTAATTAAAATTATGAATGGAATTTTTAAGCTGTTAAAAATCCATTTCATGAATATCATGATGGAAAGTAATATTAATTGTTAGAAAAATGTTTCTCGAAATGTTTAATAGGACATTTACCTTATTGAACATATTTTTTTCCTAAAATTTGATCATTTATATCAAGATGGATGTCATTTTGATTGGAAAATGTATAGTTTTTTAAATCAAATTGGATTCCTCCTAGAAGACTTGGATGACTTGTTTTCTACTTTAGATAAAATATTTTATGGATATTCTTCACAATACTACTCACCATTCATCTATTACTTTAAAACATCATCATATTTCATTCACTTTTGATGATCCCTAGATTTAAAAAATGATCCATAAACAATGTCATAATTTTTTATCCTCTATAAATTACATTCTAATTCATGATAAAATAATAATTTCTTCCCATTTTGGTATGAAATTTGATTTCTTTTAAAAGGTAGCCACTAAATCTTCTAAGGATAAATATATTTTCAATAATTCTATCATGTATAATATTAATAGTGTTTAAACTAAGGATGATTCAAAAATTTAGTTTTAGGGTTTTTGTAGATGTCTCAATATGATACCTATTGCTGCTATAATTAAATCTATTGTACGCATGCTTTTCATCTTGAATCATTTTTTCAATCAGTTCACGTCAAATAATGATGAGTTTCATCAAGGCATGAATCATGGAACTCAAGTTGTGTCTGATATCATTGGGATATTATAAATTTTTATATATTATTCAAAGGAAACTTTATTGGTTCCCCCTATTCAAGAATTACCTAGAACTATTTCAGTTTCTACCAACACATTCACATTAGTAATTGTTCATACCTCTACCTCACATATCCATCCAAATGGACCACTTGTTATTACTCCATCCCAAGCAATCTATCACATAATCATAGTATCTCATTCCCTCACCAATGATATATCCATTCTTGGCCCACCTATTATTCTTCCCTCTCTAACTTCCTCTAATATTGGAAAAGGAAATGACCCTTCCTTCCACGAGGATTCAGATTCTTATTAGGCTATGATATGTCATTTTTACCTTGCTGAAATATAAAATAAAATACCCTTAATACTAATTCAAACTTTCTAATTTTTTTAATGAACTACTCAAGGAGATATATATGGTGTAATAAAAATTCTTATAACTCATTATGAGTATGACTATACAAGAATAAAATCATTAAAAACTAATTGTTTTATATTATTTTATATATTTGGTGATTTTTTATCATTAAAAACGAGGGGATTGTTTTCCGTGTTCAATAAATTAATTTTTTTTAATAATCACAAATCATGTTTATGTTTACTCTCAACCATTCTATTTTTTTTTGAATTCCAAATCACTCTCAATTAATTTTTTTAATTATAGAAACAATCATAGCTTATATATGAACTTCCATGGAATATATTTCATGAAATAAATAAATGAACGTAAGAGGATCCAAACTAGAACACAGTACATAAATCAGTCTTTATAATAAGAATGAAAAAACAATAATTAGACACATGTTCAAACTCTTGACCATATATCTAATGTTTATATCAAATATACAGGAAGGTGACCTTGTGATATAGATATCTTGCATAATATATTTACTATGTGAACTTTTTATAATGATAAAAAATATGGCATCAACCATAAGAATCAAATATCATCCAAAAGAATAAAATGATCGACTGTAGATTAATTTTGTCGACCTTATGAACAAATTTTCATTTGCATTACCTATCAAAATATACATCTTGAAATCTCACCTATTAATAAAGAGACTGTGGAATAATAATGTGGAATATATTATGTGTCTACATTAATGGATTCTATCATGGATAAGATTAAAAATATCCCCAATAAAAGTTATTTATTATTTTATCATATCTTTATAATTAATCATCCAACCGTATTTCTGTGAAGAATTAAATGACATCGGAAGAATTTATGGTAATATATTTTTTGGATAAAGTACACGGAACATCATGATAGTTTTTCAACCCCTATTTTTTGGTAGATTAATTTAATGGAAACCATTGAGAATAAGGGTGTGTGAACATGAATAGATAATTAAATAGTGATACACATCTACAAAAATTAACATTGATATTATTCCCAAAAAAACAACATATCCTATTTTGAAGCATTAATGAAATTCTTTTCTAGGGAATAATTGAAAATAAAATAAGAAAACATCAGACCTACTTTTTTCATCTATTATAAATCATAAGAATACTATGATAATAGAATAGGTACTTTTAAAATAAAACAGAAACATGTAATTCTATATATATTTATTCTTCATCTTACTCAATTTTAATTACCTTCATGTTGTCTCTCTGTATTGTTTTATAATATTACACTCCACATCCTGGGATAAATATGGATAGTGAAGGACACTAAATCTATATACTTCTTACTTATCCTTGATTCCATTCACACCTATCATGACCCATCATAATGGGGCCCATTTTTTGCTTCCCCAAGCCCACCTCTAATAGGTTTGGGGATGGTTACTAGCACCGAGAAGGTATATCACTAACATGGGAGCTTGTAGCTTATTTACCATTACAAATTCACACATCTCCAAGAAAATAATATGTTGAAATATTAAAAAAATGGAACAAACATGCACGCATACATCTAAATCTGAAAACTAGAGTACAACTGGTTGTAATGGAATATAAATAAGGCAAATTAAAATCCCACCACATATGGTCTAAAAATAATTCCAAATCGAACATAATAATATGGAGTACTATCATGATACAATATGAACACACCTAGGTCTATCCAGCCTCACTAAGAACAGTCTAGTCTAGTTCTATCAATGACTTTGACAAAAGGTCGACCATCTACACATGACATGTCACGACCCGCCCTCGGGGTCCGTGCCGTGACTACCCCAAGCCCGCCTTCCATAGGCCAGGGGCTGGCGACTAGCACCAAGGCGTAAATCCCAGTAAAAGGGAAGGCATTGCCTTTGTAAAGTAAACAAACACCACAGAGTAAGCAAGCGGAAAGTAAACACTAAACAAAAGCAGAGTACAACTGAAAGTGCGGAAAAGTAAATGGGCCAGATTACAAACTCAAACTGAAAGTAATGTACAACTCGAAAAGGGGAAAACAACAACTGAAAGGTAAAACCGCTACACCGAGCTGCCCACTAGAAATCCCACCTGAAGGGTGGGTACAGATAGCTCCTCTGCTCCACGGGTTCCGCCGTCCGCTCCGTGCACGTCCCGCCCAGTGGTCCACCTCTGGGTACCGTCCCGCTCTGTAAGCCTCAGCTAAGGTCAACGCTGTCCGTCGTCTGCAACCAACACAACGTAGTGCGGGCAAAGCCCGTGCAGGGGTGAGTATAAGCTACTTAGTAGGGACCCCGAGACCCCTGAAGGTCTCTCAAATCCACAAAGGATAAACCACGAAGAAAAGTAAGAATCACGAAGTAACAACTGACACTGCTTAGGTATATGCCCATACATATACCTAAGTCATCAATTTCCGTTCGGCTCCAACACCGAACCCAAGAACAACCCAATCCACAAAGAAGAGTAAACAGTAAATCCACACAGATTATAACAAGTTTATGAAATCAACGGATAACCATTACCCAGGTATATGCCCATACATATACCTAAGTTATCAAGCGACCCATCTCAATCATGAGGAATCACAAAGATCATTGACTCAGCTCAAACCAGGATTTTCATTATCGAAACCGTAAATGTTGAAGAGCCCCAACTCTGAAGTGTACAGTGGTCCTGTCACGACTCCGAGGTACTGCTCACTAACCTAAGACTGCTGAAGTACTCCTCCTGTCGAGTACCGCGGGTCTGCTGCCAACTACCGGGCGCTCCGTCCGCTGAGGGTCTGCTGCCAAATACCGGGCGCTCACCCAGATAGCCTACTGAGGTACTCCTCCTGTTGAGTACCGCGGGTTTGCCGCCAACTACCAGGCGCTCTGTCCGCCGTGGGTCTGCTGCCAACTACTGGGCGCTCCGTCCACTGGGCTAGTCGACTCACTCCAAGTCGAGTCGGTCAAGCAGTCGTCAGGTCTCATTCATCTACACGGTCTCCGTACTCCGCACGCACGTCTCCACCGTCGCGGGTCTGTCGCTACAACCAAGTGCACACACTCCGTAGAGTATCGCGGGTCCGCCGCTACAACCAAGCGCTCCACCGCCAAGGGTCTGCTGCTGCATCCAAGCGCACCACCACTGTCAAGTACCAAGGGTCCGCCGCTTCACCCAAGCGCTCCACCGCTCAAGGTAAAAAAGAAGATTCAGCTCACACAGGTTCGGTAGCACTGTTCCACGTAGGATCGCTGAGTGCTGTAGTCGTCGTCGTCGAAACCACACAGGAGCTCTGTACTGTCGTCGTCGCAGTCACAGTAGCTGTCGTAGCAGTAGTAGTAGCAGTCAGTCGCAGCCAGCACTAGGGTTCCCGCACACAGCTAGCTCGTTCGGAGGGTCCGCTCCACGAGCCGAGAGGCTGATACATCAACTGTCACAAAGACCAGAGTTGATGTATCCAAAAGTTCTGTATCGTCAATAGGAACTCAACGCAACAGACGGCGCGTCGATCGGACGCCTGGTCTGAGAGTTATTGGCATTTTCGTCTCCGGGGCCCGGTTGGTTTTTAAGGCTAAACCAACCCGACTGTACTCCACCTGCGTCCAAACCTCGGGCGGAGTATGCCAAAAGATCCGTCTCACTAAGAGGAACACAACGCGACTGACGGCGCGTCAATCGGACGTTCGTAGCTCAAGATATGAGCGTTTCCGCTCCGAAGGCCCGGTTGGTTTCGTGAACGAACCAACCCGGACGAACTCGAAGTAAACCGAAACCTTGAGTGTGATATACCGAAACGACCGTCTCGATCCAAGGATCGCGTTGCCGCAGACGGTTCATCATTCGGAGGTCCGAGGCTCAAGATATGGCCCAAAAACCGATTCTGGTTCGAAACGGGGGGGTCCGGGTCCGGGCCGACCCGGCCCGACCCCCCCCCCCCCCCCTGGGGCGGCGCGGTGGCCGGCGGTGGCGCGGAGGCGCGGCGGCGCGGCGGGCCGCGGCGGCCCGGCGCCGTGAGGGGCCGCACGCGGGGGCTAAGCCCCCGCTGATTGATAAGGCGGCGCGGCCTTTGTGCCGCGCCTTTGCAACAAACGGCCCCCACGTGGGGGCCGGTTTAATTAAGAGAACCGGGGGGCTGCTGCCCCCCTTTCATGGAACCGCCCCCCCTCTTAAAGAGGGGGGTTTTACATGCTGGCCGGGGGATTAATTCCCCCGGTTTAATGCCTTCCGGCCGGCCAGCTGGCCGGCCGGTTTTCTCCAACGGGACCGGAAATTCCGGTCCCCCCTTTCGGCTTCCGACGCCGGCGGCCCGGCCGCCGGTCTTCTCTTCCGCCGCGGCCCGGAACCGGCCGCGGTCTCCTCGTCCCGCCGCGGCCCGGAACCGGCCGCGGTGTTCGTCGTCCGGCACGGTGCGACGGCACCGCGCCCCTTTCGCCGTGCCTTGATTCCATTCAACGCGGCGCGACGGCGTCGCGTTCTTGAAGATTCTTCCTCGGCGTAGCGCGACGGCGCCGCGTAAAATATTTGCACGATCATCCGCGTGGTGCGACGGCACCACGCCACTTGCTTCCACCCGCAAGAATTAACAAGAACGATGGAGGGGGGTTCGGCCGTGTTCGTGCGGTCCGGCCCCCTCACGTTAAAATAATAACGCAACTTTAAATAAAACAAGCCACACGTTAGACTTGCTATTCACGATCAAGAATAAAATAAGGAAACCAAAAAGAAAATCAACAACCCCTACCTCAGGTATAAGGTTCGAAGATTGTCAAGGTTCCGTGGAAGACGACGTCGCGGAGGTCGGGCGTCGCGGTAGCCGTTCGTCAAATCTGATGACGAAGGGATGCGTTCGAAGAGACACGTCGTTGGCGAAACTTGTACGCCGACGAAGGTTGTCCGAGGAAGAAGTAGTGTCCCCTTTCGTTGACACGGGAAACGAAGAATGGAGGTGCGGCGTTCTTCGTCGGAGCTTGAGCGTTCTTCGTGTTCATCGTCAGAGTTGAAGAAGAAGAAGAGCTCTCCACCTCTCAAGAAGACAAACAAAAACCCAAAATAAAATAAGACAACATCTTATTTTATTATTACAAAACACATTAGAATTTCAAAAGTTTGAAATTCAAAAGGATTAACTCCCATAATTAAATAAGTAACTCAAGTCAATAAATGAGGCGTTAAGGGAGTTGGGAGAATTTGAAAGGTTTAGGGGTTCGTGTGGGCCCCACCACACTTAATCCTCCCAAGGGAGGTTAAGTGGGTGTGGGTCCCACTTCCAACCCCCTTTGGTAGGTTTTTAACAAGTTATAATAAAATTTGTTCCATACAAATTTTATTTAACTCAAACTAAAAACCCCAAAACTAACTTTCAACCCGCAACAAACGCAACTCCCGAAAAGGTCTCTTTAAGCGAATATCGGCGCTGCGAGTTCATCGGTGCCCTCGGATTTCAATTCCGAGCACCAGATCAAAAGTTAGGAATTCCCGCTCGTTCGTTCACTGAACGTACCCGAGCCAAACTTCGGAAATTAATTCCGGGCACTCGGGGCCTCGGAATCAGGTGCCGTCTAAAACCGCGCTCTTGTAAAATTCTAAAGAAAATTAAGAAAAAATTTCCCTTGAATTTTACGGGTCTTTACATTACTCCCACCTCAGGGCTTTACGTCCCCGTAAAGATACATCAAAAACTAGGGAAACAAATGAGGGTACTGAGCACGCATCTGAGCCTCCCGCTCCCATGTGCTCTCCTGGAGATTCCCGTGCTGCCATCTGATGCGCACAAGAGGAATCGATCGCCCACGCAGGACCCGCTCCTATCGATCCTCTATCTCCACCGGGACCTCCGTAAAAGTCACCCCATCATCAACGTCAGGCTCCCCATGATCAAGATGTGTGTCGGGTCGTGCACGTATCTCCTCAGCTGAGACACGTGGAAGACGTCGTGCACCCGGTGCAACTAAGGTGGTAGAGCCAGGCGATAAGCCACCTCACCAATCCTGCTGAGGACCTGGAAGGGTCCGATGAAGCGCGGAGATAACTTGCCGCCTCGGCCAAATCTCCGAATACCACGTCGAGGTGAGACCCGCAAGAAGACGTGGTCGCCATCCTCGAACTCCAGTGGCCTCCGCCTCCTGTCAGCATATGATTTCTGTCGGCTCTGAGCTGTACTCATCCGCTCCTGGATGACCTGGACCTTCTTTGTCGTGGCCTGGACCATCACAGGTCCCACAAGAGCTGCAAGATTTCTTCTTTGCCGAAAAGAGAAATCTAGTCTCATCCCCTGGATGAACCACATTCTTTGCCTAAAACAGTCAATCCTAACATGGATGATACTAATCCATACCAAGGATGACGTCGTAAGGCCTCGACGCTACTACTAAGAGATTCAACCGTTACTCTCGCCTCAAAGGGTTGAGTCACATTGTCGGCATCAGTGTGTGGTAACTGGGTCTCCTCCAGTAGATGTCTCACAAGTGAGGGTCAAGTCAACAGTCAAAACTGGAACCTCTTAGTAACATCACGAAAGAGGACAGGAACGAAAATATCACAAAGGTATGCGTCTTTTATTATTGCAGCTCATATTACAAGACGCTACTCAAAAGCAACAAGGAACCAGAAGTACAAAGGATGTATCCACTAGTTTTGCTCCTGTCCATCAGCTCCCAGAGCACCATGATCGAAGGCCTCGGCTGCCTGAAGTTGAGCTCTCGCATGTTCACCTACTCCCTGTGGTCGGGGTGGTCCTCCTGGTGGTGGTGGTGGCAGAGCCTCAAAGCGTCGCCCACCACCGGCTGCTCGTCCAGCTCCTCTGCCTCGTCCGCCTCCTCCCTGCGGACCGCCACGGTCGAACCTCTGCCTCTGCCTGGGGGGTTCTTCACTTAACTGTTGATCATCAGCATGGCGGGTCGGACAGTCACGAGCCATGTGACCTATCCCGCCACAGGAGTAACACTGCCCACTCTCGGCATGCCTGGCTCTGACTCCACCCCGGCTTCCCCGCACAACTGAGCCTGAATCGTGCAGTCGGCCACTGGTAGGTCTGGTCTGCCTGGAACCCTGAGTCATCCGTCGGCTATCTGCTGCAGATGACTCTGCCACGTGCCGCCCTGCGGTGGGTCGCTGTGCTGGTGTAGACTCAGCAAGGAAGCTATCGATCAGAAGCGCCCGCTCTAGTACTCCTGTCTGAGTCGGTATGCTGAGGGAGATCAGCGATGCCCTGATCTCGTGTCTCAAACCCTGCTCGAAGGTCCGGGCCCGGAGGAATGGGTCCCGTACCATGTCGGTCGAGTAGCGCGAGAGATCGGTAAATCTCGCCGAGTACTGAGCGACCGTCATGCTGCCCTGCCGCAGCTGAAGAAGCTCCTGGATACGCACCGCACGAAGGGTGGCTGGGACGAACTCCGAGCGGAAGAGGCTCTCAAAGTCCGTCCAAAGTAGAGATGCCTCATCGTGCACCTGGAGCATCAGGCTCCACCATCGTCCTGCTGCTGCGTGTAGTAGGCTCGCAGCGAGGATCACCATGAGGTCTGCTGGTGTCCTCACTAGCCTAAACACTCGAACCACTGCCTCCAGCCAGTCCTCTGCTGCCTGGGGATCCGTCTCCCCGCGAATCCTGGGCGGTCGCTGGCGCTGAAACTCATGCAGTGCGCTGAGGCGACGTGCATCGTCTGCGGCTGCTGCTGGAAGCATCGGGGGATCGGCGGGTAAAGCTACCACCGGTGCCACTACTGGAAAAGGGCCATGTACCGAGGCCTCGTCGCTCGGTGGGATGTCCTCTCGCTCAACTCTCGGAACCCTAGCTGGCTGTCGTCGTGGGGCCATCCTGTAAAGGAAACAGGTGCGCCACGGTTAGAACAGTATACCTGGTGAGCTGATATAAGTAATCACAAAGAAAACTTGAAACACACCCGCAAACAATGTTTTCGTGCATTAAGTCGGAAATCAGAAGTCAGGGTCCTGGTGTACGGATACGTCGGCCGCCGCACCAACACTGGACTCCCTGGACTGATAACCACACTCAATACGCTAAACATTATTGCTTCACAAAGAAAAGATCAGAGTTCGCGGTAGAACCGAACTCCTCTGATACCAATTTGTCACGACCCGCCCTCGGGGTCCGTGCCGTGACTACCCCAAGCCCGCCTTCCATAGGCCAGGGGCTGGCGACTAGCACCAAGGCGTAAATCCCAGTAAAAGGGAAGGCATTGCCTTTGTAAAGTAAACAAACACCACAAAGTAAGCAAGCGGAAAGTAAACACTAAACAAAAGCAGAGTACAACTGAAAGTGCGGAAAAGTAAATGGGCCAGAATACAAACCCAAACTGAAAGTAATGTACAACTCGAAAAGGGGAAAACAGCAACTGAAAGGTAAAACCGCTACACCGAGCTGCCCACTAGAAATCCCACCTGAAGGGTGGGTACAGATAGCTCCTCTGCTCCACGGGTTCCGCCGTCCGCTCCGTGCACGTCCCGCCCAGTGGTCCACCTCCGGGTACCGTCCCGCTCTGTAAGCCTCAGCTAAGGTCAACGCTGTCCGTCGTCTGCAACCAACACAACGTAGTGCGGGCAAAGCCCGTGCAGGGGTGAGTATAAGCTACTCAGTAGGGACCCCGAGACCCCTGAGGGTCTCTCAAATCCACAAAGGATAAACCACGAAGAAAAGTAACAATCACGAAGTAACAACTGACACTGTTTAGGTATATGCCCATACATATACCTAAGTCATCAATTTCCGTTCGGCTCCAACACCGAGCCCAAGAACAACCCAATCCACAAAGAAGAGTAAACAGTAAATCCACACAGATTATAACATGTTTATGAAATCAACGGATAACCATTACCCAGGTATATGCCCATACATATACCTAAGTTATCAAGCGACCCAACTCAATCATGAGGAATCACAAAGATCATTGACTCAGCTCAAACCAGGATTTTCATTATCGAAACCGTAAATGTTGAAGAGCCCCAACTCTGAAGTGTACAGTGGTCCTGTCACGACTCCGAGGTACTGCTCACTAACCTAAGACTGCTGAAGTACTCCTCCTGTCGAGTACCGCGGGTCTGCTGCCAACTATCGGGCGCTCCGTCCGCTGAGGGTCTGCTGCCAAATACCGGGCGCTCACCCAGATAGCCTACTGAGGTACTCCTCCTGTCGAGTACCGCGGGTTTGCCGCCAACTACCAGGCGCTCCGTCCGCCGTGGGTCTGCTGCCAACTACTGGGCGCTCCGTCCACTGGGCTAGTCGACTCACTCCAAGTCGAGTCGGTCAAGCAGTCGTCAGGTCTCAGTCATCTACACGGTCTCCGTACTCCGCACGCACGTCTCCACCGTCGCGGGTCTGTCGCTACAACCAAGCGCACACACTCCGTAGAGTATCGCGGGTCCGCCGCTACAACCAAGCACTCCACCGCCAAGGGTCTGCTGCTCCATCCAAGCGCACCACCACTGTCAAGTACCAAGGGTCCGCCGCTTCACCCAAGAGCTCCACCGCTCAAGGTAAAAAGAAGATTCAGCTCACACAGGTTCGGTAGCACTGTTCTACGTAGGATCGCTGAGTGCTGTAGTCGTCGTCGTCGAAACCACACAGGATCTCTGTACTGTCGTCGTCGCAGTCACAGTAGCTGTCGTAGCAGTAGTAGTAGCAGTCAGTCGCAGCCAGCACTAGGGTTCCCGCACATAGCTAGCTCGTTCGGAGGGTCCGCTCCACGAGCCGAGAGGCGGATACATCAACTGTCACAAAGACCAGAGTTGATGTATCCAAAAGTTCCGTATCGTCAATAGGAACTCAACGCAACAGACGGCGCGTCGATCGGACGCCTGGTCTGAGAGTTATTGGCATTTTCGTCTCCGGGGCCCGGTTGGTTTTTAAGGCTAAACCAACCCGACCGTACTCCACCTGCGTCCAAACCTCGGGCGGAGTATGCCAAAAGATCCGTCTCACTAAGAGGAACACAACGCGACTGACGGCGCGTCAATCGGACGTTCGTAGCTCAAGATATGAGCGTTTCCGCTCCGAAGGCCCGGTTGGTTTCGTGAACGAACCAACCCGGCCGAACTCAAAGTAAACAGAAACCTTGAGTGCGATATACCGAAACGACCGTCTCGATCTAAGGATCGCGTTGCCGCAGACGGTTCGTCATTCGGAGGTCCGAGGCTCAAGATATGGCCCAAAAACCGATTCTGGTTCGAAACGGGGGGGTCCGGGTCCGGGGCGACCCGGCCCGACCCCCCCCCCCCCCCCCTGGGGCGGCGCGGTGGCCGGCGGCGCGGCGGGCCGCGGCGGCCCGGTGCCGCGAGGGGCCGCACGCGGGGGCTAAGCCCCCGCTGATTGATAAGGCGGCGCGGCCTTTGTGCCGCGCCTTTGCAACAAACGGCCCCCACGTGGGGGCCGGTTTAATTAAGAGAACCGGGGGGCTGCTGCCCCCCTTTCATGGAACCGCCCCCCCTCTTAAAGAGGGGGGTTTTACATGCTGGCCGGGGGATTAATTCCCCCGGTTTAATGCCTTCCGGCCGGCCAGCTGGCCGGCCGGTTTTCTCCAACGGGACCGGAAATTCCGGTCCCCCCTTTCGGCTTCCGACGCCGGCGGCCCGGCCGCCGGTCTTCTCTTCCGCCGCGGCCCGGAACCGGCCGCGGTCTCCTCGTCCCGCCACGGCCCGGAACCGGCCGCGGTGTTCATCGTCCGGCACGGTGCGACGGCACCGCGCCCCTTTCGCCGTGCCTTGATTCCATTCAACGCGGCGCGACGGCGTCGCGTTCTTGAAGATTCTTCCTCGGCGTAGTGCGACGGCGCCGCGTAAAATATTTGCACAATCATCCGCGTGGTGCGACGGCACCACGCCACTTGCTTCCACCCGCAAGAATAAACAAGAACGATGGAGGGGGGTTCGGCCGTGTTCGTGCGGTCCGGCCCCCTCACGTTAAAATAATAACGCAACTTTAAATAAAACAAGCCACACGTTAGACTTGATATTCACGATCAAGAATAAAATAAGGAAACCAAAAAGAAAATCAACAACCCCTACCTCGGGTATAAGGTTCGAAGATTGTCAAGGTTCCGCGGAAGACGACGTCGCGGAGGTCGGGCGTCGCGGTAGCCGTTCGTCAAATCCGATGACGAAGGGATGCGTTCGAAGAGACACGTCGTTGGCGAAACTTGTACGCCGACGAAGGTTGTCCGAGGAAGAAGTGGCGTCCCCTTTCGTTGACCCGGGAAACGAAGAATGGAGGTGCGGCGTTCTTCGTCGGAGCTTGAGCGTTCTTCGTGTTCTTCGTCAGAGTTGAAGAAGAAGAAGAGCTCTCCACCTCTCAAGAAGACAAACAAAAACCCAAAATAAAATAAGACAACATCTTATTTTATTATTACAAAACACATTAGAATTTCAAAAGTTTGAAATTCAAAAGGATTAACTCCCATAATTAAATAAGTAACTCAAGTCAATAAATGAGGCGTTAAGGGAGTTGGGAGAATTTGAAAGGTTTAGGGGTTCGTGTGGGCCCCACCACACTTAATCCTCCCAAGGGAGGTTAAGTGGGTGTGGGTCCCACTTCCAACCCCCTTTGGTAGGTTTTTAACAAGTTATAATAAAATTTGTTCTATACAAATTTTATTTAACTCAAACTAAAAACCCCAAAACTAACTTTCAACCCGCAACAAACGCAACTCCCGAAAAGGTCTCTTTAAGCGAATATCGGCGCTGCGAGTTCATCGGTGCCCTCAGATTTCAATTCCGAGCACTGGATCAAAAGTTAGGAATTCCCGCTCGTTCGTTCACTGAACGTACCCGAGCCAAACTTCGGAAATTAATTCCGGGCACTCCGGGCCTCGGAATCAGGTGCCGTCTGAAACCGCGCTCTTGTAAAATTCTAAAGAAAATTAAGAAAAAATTTCCCTTGAATTTTACGGGTCTTTACATGACATGACAAGTGTAAGAAACCCCTGTGTAGGGGTGAGAAAGAAACTACCCATTATGAAACCCCAAAAAAATGAGGAATACAAAAAATAAAAATAGTTTGCTCTATACAGGTATATTTATAATGAACATGTAACATGAATATCTAGATATACTCAATGAGACTCTCCATCTTCAGGTAAGCCCCATAAAAAAAATCTACCCTAGGATTCAAACTCAATGATTCCACATATCTATCTTCTGAAAGAACAAAATCTGGGGTCTAATAACACCATTTATGTCCTTTTTAAGGGCTAATGGTATTTGATTCTCTCTATTATAATTACATACTAATGGTTTGATGAGATTCGAGAGAAAGATACAAATCACTCCCAAGGCCATGAGTTATAACAAAAACTAAATCAAGATTAACTTATTATATAGATGATTAGTGACTAGATAGCGTTGATCATGATGATACCTATAACTACACCTTTTACATGAAGATAGATATAGGATATCGCTCTATTCCTCAAGGAAGGATTCTAATTACTCTACCCAAGAAGTTCTTATAAATGTATCGATGCCCAATTTGGGTAATGTGATTCCTCACAAAACCTCAAGGAATGGATATGGGTAACACATTCTAATGAAAAATTTCAATGATAATGATGGCAAGTAATTCATGAAATCTTTTAGAAATAACACATTGTGTATTTTGGATTAATGATGTGTCCCTTGAACCAGGTTCCCGGTCATTTAAAGGGACAATGTAAAATGAAAGTGCCCGTGTAATATTACATGGTATGTCATCTATGGTTCATCCTTTGTACATATATATAGGTCATGTCCACTAGGGGTTACGTGGGGTTTCTTTTACATGGTACTCCATCCCATGTATGTGTACCCTCTAAGTTACACATAGAGCCACCATGGAGAGGTCACATTCCATGTGATCCTTATCTATCTCCTACAACCCTATAAAACCCTTGGAGGGACATACACATTGTGTAATCCTACATTACATGCCTCGTGGTCTAGGTAATTTCAAAATCCCAAGATCTATCATCCCTTCATGTTCATGCTACTTTTCTCTTAGGATCTCATCTTCAATATTTACATAAATCAATTATTTCGCTCAGCGGAAACTCTCCCAGGATGTTTTCTTGAATCCAAACATTGAAAAAAATTGGAGAATAGATCTAGTTCATCCTTCATCCTTCTCACATCCAAATCGATTCGTTGGATTTAAAATTATTTGGATATTCTCATTACTACCACCATCACACCTCCATTGGGTTATTCCAAACCTAAATCTAAAATATTGAATCATTTCTTCATGAAACAAGTTCACAAAGATTGATTTCATCAGTAGATGTCAAAACAAGTGTCAATAAATGAATTCCCAAGATGAATGAATACATAGGTTATGAAAATAAAAAAATAACCATGAAGAGTGGAACACTATTAATGTCAATGTTGACCTCAATTTCTTACTATTATAATGACTAAAGATAATGAAACAATTTCAATAACATAAAAAATTCTCCCAATAAATTCCTCCAAATGAACCCAAAATACAAGATGACTAATCTACATAGAAATCTGTTGGTTGAGAGTTTCATTTTCATTATATATATTTAGAATGAGGAATGAATCTAATAAAAACAAACATCCTACATTGATTTGGATATATTGATGATGAAAAAAAGATAAGCACCATGATCATTGGTGAGATCCATCAATGCTACTATTCATTGATCATTTATCCATATCCTAGTTATAATTCATCTAAGAGAGGTCATCCAACTCTCTCACCAATGACACAAAGTTCATGTGGATAACCCTGGGATTTCTCCATAGAATTATCAATAAATACTTTCCAGTACTGCATCAATGAAAATTAAAGAAAATAATTCATTTAATTATTTTTTTCATTTATATTCCCATGAAGAGTTTTTCACAATCAACTCACACATAACAAGGTTATATCATTCCTATAGTAAAACCTATGCTCCTAACTCAATGGAGGTCTGAAATTTATGATTTAGGAACTCATTCAGAAGATATTTTCCTTTCTCCAAAAAAATGGTGGGTGTAAGATATTTAATTTATTTAATATATTTGAAGAATTTATTTTAGGAACACTGGACCTTAGAATCACATGTTGTCTTAGAAACTAGTCTCAAAAGTAGTCCATTTAGTATCCCTAAATAATAAATGGGAAATATAACTCATCAAATTATCCCCAACAGGTGTATTTACATCATGAAAATTAGAAAAATGGGTACCCAGAGAAATTTTGGTACTAAGCATGAATTTTACCTCCCAATTGCATGTCCTCTTAGAGCATCTCATACTACCACTCGACACACACTAAAATAATAGATCTCACATTTTTTATCATATCCTACTGATCCATAATCTATACTAGTTACTATAAGAAGGTCTCTCTATCCTTGATTTCAAACTCACCCTAGTCGAAAACACAGGATGCAGGATGCATGTACCTCCTCAACTTTGAAATTTCAAAGACGTAATGTACCCGAACTAATAGTGAACATAGAGGTAAGTTGTATTCCACCTCAAATAATCTACATAGTATCTAAAAGGAACATTAATCTTAGATATAGCTTTTATACCCTTAGAGATACTTTTAATACACATTGATTTGAATTATACAGGAACACAAAGTCTCTATCACCTAACTCCAAAGTCCCCTATCGTCTATCCATATAAGACTTTTGATGGATCTATGCAGTCTACATTCACTAATGGATGATCTACACCTTCTCTATAGATTCTCTCACCAACTCTAGGCCATTGAGTTCCAACTCTCCTTAGTCAATCTAGTAGAGTGGTGACATGTAGTGTCCCTCATAAAAAACCTTGAATTGGTCCATAACAGTGGTGGAATGTTACATGTTGTTATATGAAAACTTCATCAGTGGTAGCTGATCCTCCTAACTATAGCTAAAATTTAATATGAAATCCCACAACATGTCCTCTAAGACCTAGATAGTATGCTTTTTATGGAAAATAGTTTGGGGGTGAAATACTATTATATTTCTTAATTGATACCCAAACACCTCCTTTATTCCATTCCACAACGGATATGTGATGTGATTATCACATTCAGAAATGATCATCTATGGAGAACCATGGAGTCAATCTATCTCTTTCACATATCATCATGACATTCTCTATACAGAACTCTACTCACAAATTTCTATGAAGCAATCTGAAATGGTGAGCTAATCTATGATCACCTAGATTTAATTGTGTCCCCTGGACATACAACGTAAATATATCATTATTTCCTTGGATATCCATTGACAATTAATCTCTACCATCTAAAGGTATTGTGTAAATCTCGGCGGAACTAGGTGATCATACATCAAATTTTAACAAGTGAGGATTTGAGAGAAAAACATTGATACTCATTTATCGATCATTTACCACAAAAAAATTGATGTTTGTGGTCCTAGTACATCTTTGAAACACAATTATGTAATGCCAAAGTAGATGTATGAAACACTCTCAGAACCTCATCCCTCAAAATCACTAATACCATCATTCATCCACTTAGAAGAATGAAATTCTACCCACCTTCATAAAATCTATCAGGATAATGTCCATTGAATATCTAAGTATGTATGGTATCAAAGTCAGTATCCCCATAGTGAGCCTCCAGAAATAATTTCTAAAGAAGAGGGGTGAAAATGATGGACAATAGATAAACTGGTCCTTCTCCATTAACAAAGGACAATAGCAATACGTGAAACTACTCTGATTCTTCATTCAAAAAATATTAACAATATCTCTTTATGAGAGAATTTTCTAGTATGTTCATCATCCTAAGAGTATAGACTATCTCAATGTAAAAATCATGTAAGAAATCTATCCATCTCCATTGTCTTGCATTAGGATCCTTTTGAGAGAAGATATACTTGAGACTACTATGATCATAAAATATGATAAACAAATCACCCATTATGTAGTGTCACCACATATTTAATTATAAGACTATTAGTGCTAATTCAATTTCATAGCTCACATTGTTCTAGTCATGTGGTCCCAACTGATGTAAACCGTAAGAAATTACTTCCACCCTCTACATCAGAAAAAAACCATTCACAGTTCTGGATGCATCATAGAACACTACGTACATGAAACCCCCCCTCTGACAATCTCATGATGGGAGAGATCCTCAATCTCTACCTCAAATACTGAAAATACTAATGTAACATATCTTTCAACAAAAAAGGTTTCCCATATCAGGTTAATGTTGTCATGGTAGATGATATCACATATAACTCATGTATGAATTTATGGTAATAGCTTGTAAACCTAAGGAATTTATACACCTCCACCATGATCTTGGGTGGCTCCCTGGCTAACACATTCTCAATCATGGATAGGACCACTACCACTCAATTTGTATACAAGGTGTTTCCAAGAATGTGGACCTCCAAAATCAAAAAAATGGACCCTCAAGAGCTTTCCATAAATATGGTTCTCTCATATTAACATTTGGTTATATCCCCATGTGTATCATTTGATACTCCTAATATTCTATGTAAATAAGGATATGATCCTTGAGGAATACCATGAACAACTCTATGAATGTATAAAACAAATTTATAATGATTCCTATAAATACAGTTGGTGTATTCATCATGTAAAATGGAATCACCATGTACTCATAGTGGTTATAGAGGCATATGAATGTATTATTTAGTATAACCTCATCTCGTACTTTAAATTATTTCTATAACAACCTAAGGCCAAGAATAGAAAATCATCACACTCATCTCAACTAATAAAAGAGTTCATTGATCCTTCGTAGTTGATATTCTTTCTTCACATTAATGAGGTTTAAGTTATGTTGTCCAAAAAAATCTTCAGGCTCACATCCTCCATGTTGGATAACAAAACTGGGCCAGCCTAGGGTGAAACACTTGGACTAACCAGGACCTTCCTTTTTAATTCCTCCAAATGCTCCCCGAGATCATGACACTCTATGGAATCCCTCTGATACGATGGAATATATATATCCGAGTCATCCCGACCTATATATTAATGCTGAATTTTATTCCATGTGGGGATGTAAATGTGGAACATCCTCAGGGATTAAATCCTCATACGTTTCTACTACAAAAGGAAACTAAAAACATATAACATTAACAACACCATGGGCTAGGCTAGAAAGCTGATGATTAATTGGATTCACCCACCTATTCATGAGTCCATCATGTGTTGCATCGGTTTCCATTTCACTGAAAAATGAGTACATAGTTCTATAACTGTGGAAACACCACAACATGTACCTGAACCAATACATCATGTGATGTACTGTGGATAACCAATCCATACATAATAGGATGTCGTAGATCCTCATCACTTCTACAATGTGATCCAAATGAAAACTATCACATCTAAATGACATGTCAGACTATCAACAAAACTTTGTGATCACTTATTCATCTCTAGTATGAGTCTCCAAGACCATGGGTGGAGCTAGGGGGTCTACTAAAATCACTAAGTCATGGAAAACAAATATTTATAGAAATGAATCAATAATATCTAGTTTTATCATCACTAAAACTATTTTAGAAAAGAAATAAATCATTCCTCGAATCAATGATCAAAGCCTATGGGTTGTACACTTTGAATTATGGTATTTTGCTTCACACCTATCCTCCATCTCTCTAAACCTAGAGATGTTCTCCTGAGTGTGGTGGTGGTAAAAATTCAAAGAATCTACCAACTTAAATTACACTACCTACTCCTCTGACATGTACTCCTCTTGGTGAACCTTCCTACTCCTATCCTTACCTCAACCATAGTGGCCCATCCATATTCTCTCTGTCAGGTGTATATTGAGTCATATAATCTCAGAAATGATTCCCATATAGTCACATGTGTAGCACCACATCTACATAGGTTAAATATACTAATCCTAAGATCAATTAACAATAGACTCTATATCAAAGGACCTCATCCTAAAATGTCTCAAATTTATTATTCCATAAGACTAATGTCGTCTCCTTACTACTGAGGTATCTTCTCTTTCATTCCCACTATCGTAAACAACTGGTTGTGTCTGCGCCGCCAAAAAACACTCAAAAACCAATGATTTATCTAGGACACTATAATGTGTAGGAATTCATAGTGGGAAAACATTATCTTTTATGTCTCCATGTAGTACCCATTCAAATTTATAATTCATGAGAAACTGGTAATAAAAAATATCTATCGAGATCTTTGAGAGGATAATGAAAACTGAAAAATAATTTTCAACTATCGCACATCCCTCATAAAGCTACGGAAGATCCTAAATATATACATATCACGACAAAGACTGAGAGAACTCCTCTTATGAATGGAGCTCAAAATCTGACAATGCAAGAGTCACCTCATCAAAATAATGGTTCATTAAGAACCACCATCTCCCTATTAATATATGAAGAATAGTCAATCATAGGAGATCAATCTGATCTTCTTGTTTCCTGACCTAATGGAAAACTTTGTTCACAACCTCCAGATAGTCCACAGCCTCTTATGGGTCAGGATCACTATAGAAAATGATGGGTCTATATCACTAAAATAGCTAAAGTACACACAGCCTCTGCACCTCATTAGCTGGTATTGTGTGTTCCATGTGCTGCTCTAACATGTGGTGGTATACATGGTTCACTACATAGAAGTAACATATCTAGAACTGGTCCCTATATCTACACCTCATCACATACGGGATCATCCTCATGATCATGATGTTGAAAGTTATATGTCATTTTTTGAGAAGTCATAATAAAATAAACAATACATACAATAGTCAATGAGTATATATTGAGAGCTGGATCGATAAGGTCATGGAAATGGAAAACCAATCCAATTTGATTCATGTACTATTACTTTCCCGGCAACTATTTTTCTAATGTACTATGTTGTAAATTAGAGGATCAAAGTCTTAGTGAATGGATAGATCAGCCACTGCCCCAAAAATGGAGTCCCTGGTCGTAATGCTGAATTTGAAAAACCTAACATTGTCATCCCAAACCAAACTCACAGACATTGATCCAATTGATAAACTGAAAACTCTGATATAACTATAACAGGACCCATCTTAAAGGGTCCTATGTCAAGACTCACAAAGTTCTCCTTTAATAGGATAAGGGGTGGAGACAATTTCCGGAAAGACATATCACTAACATGGGAGACCTTAGCCTAAGTACCTATAAAAATTCACACATCTGCATTCCTATAAAATGCTGAAATGTGAAAAAAAACACTAAAAACCCTGAAATAATACACCTAAATCACCCAACCAGGGTACTAAAGGAAGTAAATGAAAGTAAAAATTTCCAAATACTATCCCACTATATTGTCTGAAAACATGTACTGCCTAAAATTTATATTAGGGATTGTTTTCATGATATTGATGGAACACAACATGGACTTTCTGGTCTAATTAATCACTGTTTAGTCTTCCTTGTTTAAGGACTCTATAAAAAAGTCAATTTTCTACACAACATAATATATGTGTAGGAAACTCCTATATATTGGTGAGTATATCAATTCTCATTAGGAAAACCTGGGACTATAAAGCATAAAACAAAAAAAGTCATGTATACATAGGTATATATCTATAGAAATTATAACAATAATACATAGATATCCTTAACAAGACATTAAGTCTAATGTTATTCCATAAGCATTAAATGATATCCTAGGATTCCATCTCAAATATTCTACATAACATTCACCAGGGAGAATTTACTCTTAAGTTTGATAACATAGATGGTGTTCATAATTTAGATAATTCTCTTCAGGTCTTTCCATTATAGGTACACGTTAAATGTCTGATGTGATATGATACATTGAGGATAATCAACACCATTGTCCTGGTGTATAATAATAAATCAAAAGTAATTAACCTCTTATGTAGAGGATTAACACATGTGTAGTGAAGGACAGAATGATACCAATAACTCCACCTAGGGGCCAATGATTAACAGAGGATCTCACATCGCTCCTCATGGAAGGATTCCAAAAACTCTATCCAATAATTCATACAAAAGGGATCAATTTCCAATATTTATAAGGTCATTGTACACTAACCCTTAGAGAATAGACGTGGGGAATACACCCAAATGAAACATTTCCACAATAATGAGGACAAGGGATCTAAAACAACCCTTATAAATAACATGGTGTCTAGTCGGGTAAAACATCATGTCCCTTGACCTTGGGTCTGTCCCATATAAACAACCCATGTCTTATGTGTGTGTTTGTATAATAATACATGTCGGGTCAGATTCTATATTACTCTGCCCACGAACCAGTACATGGATTTGGCTATAAAAATTGTGTGGATTAGGATTTTCTAGAAACCCTAATTATTCCATCCTTATAGGCCAACATAGTTTTTCCATTGGGTTTCAACTTTAATTATTCCATTAATAAAGGATCCACCTCTACCAAACATCTCGATGGACATTCTCTATAATTTGGCCTTTGAATCTATTCAATAAATGGATTCCATTCATCTCATCACCATTCACATTCCTCACTCTTTTCAGGGGTTTCCAAAATATTTATATCTACTCACCACTACAACCATCAATCCTTTATTACATTATTATGTTCCCAGATCTACAATATCAAGTAATTGAACCAAAATACGTGTTCATAATGATCAATTTCCATAGTAGACATCAAAAATGGGTAAATCGAAGAATACATATGATGAACAAAGAAAAATAGAACAAAATCACAATTAAAATCCTGAGTAAAGGATATCGATCAATGTTATTTTCATCCTCAATTAATTTCATTTAGAATAAAGAATGAAGCGATAAAAATTTTAATCACAATGAATTTATCCCAATAGATCCCCTTAAATAAAACCATCCTACAAGACAATGGATCCTTGAATCAATCCATTGGTTGATTGATTCAATTTTTTCATTGAAATTAATAATATAGAAATAATCAAATAAAAACATCATATTTGGATTTAGATTGATCGCTGATAAATAATGGAGCTATGTTATAATCATTGGAGAGATCCTTCAATTCCATTGTGTGTCAATCATTGATCCAAGATTTGGTCATCGTTCATCAGAGAGAGATGCTCTAAAAAACTCTAAAAATAGATCCAGGGTTGTGTGGACAACCCGAATATTCCACCATATTAGTATACTTAATGGCTCACTAGTCATTGCATCAATGAAATAGAAGCAAAATAATTTACATTGTTATTTTATTTATATCCATGCTTATGATGACTATTCCATAAATGTCCCACCCGGACCATATTTATGTCACGATTTGGTAAAACCCAATTTCATAACTCAACGATGGCCTCATATTTCTGATACAAGACCACTTTTAGAATATATTTCTCTTTTTGCGAAAAGTGTGGATGATTACTATTTAACATATTTAATATATTTCAAAATTTTATTCAGGGAACCCCAGGCTTCAGAATTACATGTCGTTTCAGTGCCTCATCTCAAAAAAAATCTATTAAATTCCCCAAAATAAATAAATGGAAAATATGAGTCACTATAATATATTATAAGGAGGATGTTTCAACTACACTACATGAAAGAAGTTTTTTTAAAAAATATATCCCATAGAAAAAATTTTATGGGGATTTATGCGTTGGTCATTTTTTATTTTATTGTATGTAAACTAAATCAATTATTCATATTAATTTATTTAATAACAATAAAAATATAAGAATTTTATTACATAGGGGGTGGGATTTAGTCTCAACTTGAGACCAAACCCCATATTTAGATTAAAATTTTCTCTAAATATTTTTTTTATTTATATTCAAATTAAATTAGTTTCTGTCAATAGATTATTAATCCAATATAATATCTTATAGTTACAATAAAGTGTATGTCAAATAATATGTCTAATAAGAGTAGATTTCATTCAAAAGATATAATATTTTAAATATTTTCTTAACTAAGATGTCATCAGTATTTTGATTATATTTTAAAATACACAATTATATATTTCAATTATTTTTTTAACTTGGTTATTTTATTAAATTAGGAGAATTGACTTATAAATGATTTTAAATATAAATTTTTAGTGGAAAACCAGTTCTCCATACATTTAACTTTCAATAAAGAAAACATAGTGATAAAGGATGCATCATGGATATTTTAAGGATTTTGGATGGTATATATTTTTCAAACAAATGATTATTACGATTGAGGAAAATTTTGTGGAGAAGTGGTGTTTATTTTTGTAACAATGTTATAGTTGAAATAAACGATTAACAAATTTATTATTGAGGGTCAAAAATTTGATTGATTTTTATTCTTAAGATTTTTTTGAAGTTTTTTATCAATGAAATTGTATCTTAAAAACATCAAAATTCACCAAGAATAAGTTGGAATCTGATAAATATTTTATTCAATGTAATGATTCAAATATAGATTTAAATTATTATAAATACTTACATAGGATTTTTGAAATTTTATTAAAGGTTTTAAATTTGGTTTATTATTTTTAAATACATAATTTTAATCATTTAATATAGTATACTAAAAAATTATAAAATTTCATTCATTTTTTTACTATGAAAATATTATAAATATTTTCATTAATTGTGTTTTTCAAAATACACCAAAAATACCTTTATTTGAAAATACCCAAAATTCAACAATGTTATTTTTTACATGGTGATTACCAAATTTAAATCCAATTTTTTAATTATAATTTTAAATATTAAAAATTTATATTTTAAATAATATCAGATAAGATATAAGAAAAACATTCATCAATAATAATTAATCATTCTTTTTTATAAATAATTATATTTCAAATTTTCAGTATTCCATAATTATTTTATGATTGGAAAATAATTATTTTTATATTATATATATATTTATATGAAAATATAATAAATATTAGAGAACTATATATATATATATATCACCCAATTTTATAACAATTGAATTTCTAAGATCATGTTGGATAATTTTATTTATCAATAATTTCGTAACTACTCATTTAAATAATATAAAAAACATTACCTATGTGTGTGTCGATTCTCATTAAACAAAAATATTATTTCATATATAAAATTTTTATTTCATTTTTACATGTATATTCTTTGTGCCGTAGTATTTGTTAATGATATAATGATATTAATTTTAATTAATTGTTTTTCAAATAATAATCATGGTAAAAACAATTATTCTATTTTTTCATAATGATTTGATAATTATGTTCTTATATTTTTATTGTGTTATTAGTATTTTTTTCCAAAATAATAATTTATTGCATTTTCAAATAATTAATTTTAATACACATATTTATTTTAATAAATTCATAAAAGTAATGAATAATATATATTTGATAAATATTAATTTGAAAATAAAATTTATGATTATTTATAAAAAATATATTCCTGTAATGATTAAACAAAAAGTATAGAATTTTTTATTATCCCCTATAAAATAAATTACCTCCTTGGAATCCTAATTCAATCTCACTAGTGAAATACATGTTTAGATATCATTAAATAATAAATGATGCTATATGTTAGTTATATTGAGAACTATATCAATCATTTTAAGATAATACCATAACACTCATCGTCTCTTTTATAATATACATATGTTTAATTCATTTATAGACTCTAAAAAAATTTATGTAAAACTCGTCATATTTCATAAATTCACCCATTGCCTACCATTTTGGTGACCATATTAAGTTAAATTTTTTAATATAAAGTAAATAGTTTGGGATATAAAAAAATATAATAAAATTATATAATCTGTTATCAAAAAATAAAAAAATCCTAATATGTTGTAAAAAATGAATCAATTAGTTAGTTTTTTTAAATTTTTAGTGTCTCAAACTTTGTTATTTATTGTACATCTATTAATAAGATATTCGATTCCATCCTCACAAATCATTACATATTTACATGGAAGAATCATCAAATTCAACCATTATGTAAAAATTATAATTTGAACTTGATAAAACACATGTATTTTAGTATAAACACCCTATTAAATGTTTTTTTACTTTAATATTTTCACTCTTTATTTTTACTATCCAATACATGATTAATTAAGTAAGGGGTGATTCAATGTTCATATAAAATATGGAAGGCATAAACAGAAATTATATATAGAATCTAAATATGTGTAAGTAAACAATGATTTCATATCTAAATGAATAAATGGGACACAATTCGATTATTTAATTTCTACTTTATCATTTTTATAAGACAAACCATGCCCACTTGACCTTTTCTAGGGAATACTCACTTGACTTTTGGGTCATTCAAGTGAATTAATTTACACATAATTTTTATTATGGAATTATATAATAAAAGAATCTATGTTTCTTTTTCAATCGTGGTCTAAATGGAGATTATATTAACACAGGAAACAAACTCCCAATCCTTTGATGAAATCCCCCAAGTGCTTCTTATAGCTTCTATTGAATGTTTTAAAATACACCCTCCCTTTATTCTTCATCTCAAATTTTCATTATATATGGTTCTAAATTTACCTTTTCATTTCATTCATTATTTTTTAAATATAATTCATTGGGAACTCCTTCAATGTATTAATGGAACTATTAACTATCTCTTCATATGGAAAAATGTTTTAAGACTAATTATCATTGATAGTATGACTTTAATACATCAATGGGGCAACCAATATTGAATTTAAGAATATGTATGTAATCTGATACATTTCACACTATTCTTATAATGTTTTCCTCTTACTCAAAAATAGTTTACTCTTTATTTTATAAAAATTTAAATCTTTCTTATTCCATATTAGCATGTCATTGTTGATGTGAATATTTACAAAGAACTAATTCCATAAAAAATTCAATTCCATGGTTTCAATTTATCCACATATTAGTATTTTAAATCCATGAAAATCATTGATAAATATATCCTTTTAGATGATATAAAATAATGACATACTTCAACCCTCAACTACATCCCAAAGTGCTGAAAATTTACTCTAGAGAACAATCCATTCTTTTCATAGTGATGGAATCTGTGTTCAATTAAAAGATGTATAATTTTATCTCAATAAATGATACATCCTTTTCATACCATGTTACGTTGAAATAATTCTATCCATAGCAGAAATATTATTTTCCATAATCTGATACAACTACTTTAAAATAGAGAAAAAATTCTTCGAGATCCAATACCATATTCATTTTTTTTATCATTAGGGGAATTCCCATTCTAAACGAAAACATTAACAATGTTTCTTATCTTTATATTATTCGTAATTTCAAAATAATTAAATACACAAACTAGTTCATAATATAAACTATGAATTATAAATTATATAATATAATTTATATGTATTTATTAAAAAATTATATATAAATATTCAATCCATTCAAAAAAAATGTTCACTTTCCTATGATATATTAATAAATATATTATCTCTTTCAATTTTTATTTAAAACTTTTTTAGTGTTTCTTTTAAACATGCTCTTCTACCAACAATGAAAATCTAAATTCCAGTTACCCAGACCTAATAATCAATTATTATATTTTATTACATTCAAAATCAAAATATTAGTATTATTTGAAGACCAAATAAATATGTGACTGTTAAATTTCAGTAGATACTAATGTATATAATATATCACATTAATCTTTACTCTTTATTAATATTATATCAATATATCACATGATGCATTTACATGGTTTGTTGGGAAAATGAGTAAATAATATAAAGGGGTGAGAAAATACTCTCAATAAGGAGTGTATTACCATAGAAGATAATACTAAATGAATATGACATAGTATTATAAATAAGTGATATATATGATTACGATTGAAATGAAATGATTGATGCATAAAGATCGTGAAATGATGAGAAGTGACAGTTTAAAAATCATTAAATATTTATGATAATATTAGAACAACCTATTCTATGGATGGTATAATAATGGAAACAAAATAATCACATGTATTATAAAAATAGACCTCACAACAATGGAATGAATAGTTTTAGGAATCATAACTATATTGTCAAGACCTCCTGCCAAAACATCATACATAAAAGTGTAGGTATAATCCCAATACCCATGACTATTTATCTCATGAGAAAAATCAATAAATCAATGGGGTATAAAATTTGAGGCCCTTCCATTTACATATTAATACCGATGCTATTATTATATGAAAGGAACGAATAAAAAATACGATCATTAATGATACCTAATGAGGGTCTCACATCTATATTACTATGTAATCAATAATTATCTGTATTCAGAAAACATGATTTAATAATTTTTAATATTTTTCTAGTTGAAATAAATGTAATAAATTTCATGGAATATAACCTTCAATCATGTCTATAAAATCTACATTAATTACATTGTATAGTGTAAACATTATATAGTCAATTAAATAAAAAAAATCAAATAAGTAATATAACTGTATAAAATATGTCCATGAGTTAATGAATATGGACATAAAATAAAAAGATAATGTCATGGAGAGTGGTAGAGAGTAATGTAAATCATAATCACAAAAATGGAAAATGTGGTGGGAGAATCCCCTTTTGGGAAATGAATGTGTTGATCTATAAATCAATAAGTGATGTAAACAGATAATAATACCTAATAAATAAAGGTAAATAAAGTGAATTATACATTAAAAAATATTCATAAGTAAAATAATGTTAGTGATAGACAATAGATAAGTAATTTATGAAAATTAGTGTGATTAGAAAGGGAAATCCTTATGTTGACTTAGGAATCATATCATATGTCTTTTAACATTATTGAATATAAAATTTTCTTTATTTTTTACATTTTTTATAATAATTATCATATTTATTTCATCATATTTATTTCTTTTAATTCATTTAGTATCACGTATATATATTTTTGTTGTGTTATTTGTTTCTTATATTGGTTATTTTGACGTTGTTAAGTTCATAATTCCACACCCACTTTAGTATAATGGTAATGATCAAAAATCATTTTCAAATGTTTCAATGTAATCAAAAATTTTCAAATTACATTATTCATTTTATTCATGAATAAAAATAGTTTAATGGTTCAATATAGTTAATAGAATATTCAAAATGAATACTTTTTTAGTAAGATTGTTTCCGAATGATTAAAGTTAATATAATGTTTTACATTCAAATTGATAAATATAACACCTTTTTTATCATTCCAGTTTCAAAAAAGGGAAATTATATGAGTATTAATTTTATATCAAATAATTAAATATTTTTTTCAAAATATCAATGAATGGAATATGTGAGAAATGAAATTTCATCCTTCAATTTTGTATTACACTACAAAAAAATGTGTATTAGTGGTGGGTTTTAAAGGGTTTTATGCATAACCACATCTAACTTTATTTTCTAGTTAATTTAGTTATTATTACATTAAAACCCGCATAAAATAAATAGTATGCAATTGTTTTAATAAAATAATTTTTTATTAAATATCTTAATCTATTTGATAAAATATTAAAAAATTAGATGTTGTTATAAACTGCCAATAAGTTCTTATATTAAAGGGGTTAGCCATATATTTTTTAAATTTATTTGAAAGCTAATTTTGAAAATTAAAATAAGTAAACACATTAAGTAAATGTATATATACATTATATAAATGCAAATAAATATATAAATATATATGTTATATAAATATATATAAATATAAATTAAATATATATATTTAGATATATTATATAAAAACAATAAGAAAATGAATTAAAATACATTATATAATATTATTATATTAATGTATTTGTAATGAATAAATATTAATAATTAATTTATAATTAATAAATTAATAATATAAATATGTATTGTTTTAAAATTTATATATATATAAACACATGAATATACATATACATTAAAGATATATTATATAAAATTATGTAGTTGTTTAACAATAGAATACTTTATTGTATTATATTTTATACAGAATTATATTTAAATTTATTTAAATTTTTTTACATATATGTATTTAAATATTTATACAACATTTATACAACATTTAATAAATTTATATAAATATACATTAAGAAAATGAATTTAAATATATTATATAATTACATTATCTAGTTTTATGAAACTTTTTTAAAAATATGTAGTTTTATTTATAAAAAAATACATGAATAGATTTTATAATTTATTTTATAGTTCATTATATAAAAATATATTAATAAATTATTATAAATGTATTTATACTTAATATATTTTATAGAAGTATATTAATTAGTTTTGTACATGTATTTATAATAAATAAATTATATATAAAAATTCATATATTTAATTTGAATATATTCAAATATTATATATATGCACATATATCTAAAACTTAAATTATATCAATGCATATATATATATATATATTATAATGTAAATTTTCAAAAATATATTATATTAATGAATCCTTAAGAAGTAAATTATATATATAACTTTTTCAATTTAATAATTATAAAAACATACAATATATAATAATTAAATATATTAAATTTTCATAAATATACCTTAAATAAATATATATGTATATGTATATTTTTGTTAATATATATATATATTTGCATGTAAAATTTAATTCTATGTGTCCGATATATAAGAAACCATTTGTATAAAAACCCATGGAATTTCTATAATTTAAAAATAAGATTTAATAATAACCATATGCGTATAAGTATATACATACATATATATTTAAAATTAATTTTATAAACATGTGTTTATCTATATAATAGTTTT
The DNA here is from genome assembly GCA_963277665.1 of Viscum album. Classification (NCBI taxonomy): domain Eukaryota; kingdom Viridiplantae; phylum Streptophyta; class Magnoliopsida; order Santalales; family Viscaceae; genus Viscum; species Viscum album. The sequence continues at coordinate 2,037,057,511 of OY728164.1, forward strand.
AAATATAAATATGTATGTATTTAAATGTATACATGTGTGAACATATTCAAATATATATAGATATGTGTGTGTTTGTGTGTGTATGAATAATTACTATATATATACATATATGTTACATAAAATTACACAATAAAAAAGAATAATAAGTGTTTAACTATATATATAATTATCAATATATAAATAGTTATATATAATTAAATTATTTAATGCAATATAGTTATGTATTAAAATATATTATTATATTATTGTATATAAATATCATGATAAATATGGATATTATATAATTTATTTTACGATTAGTGGGTCATGAGGCTTTTTACATGGGGCCTGATCATGAGTTCGGGTTTGGGTAAGGTTGGTGTGTATCTGTTTGAAGGGGTCTGTGTGCAACGCTCGAAGTGCTAGGAGTTTCTTTGAATGGAGTCTGATATGATCTTAATGGGGTAGAGGATAAGGAGGTATACCAATGGTGAATGAAAATTATAGTCATGAGAAACATTGGGGGAATGTATGTGGGTGGGGGATGCATGAACTGGAAGAACTATATCAATTTTCACAGGTATAATTAATCCATATATTTTACTTATTTATTTTTAAAATAATGTTGGAATTTAAAACTCTACGAACAATTTACATTTAAATAAAATTAGATTATTTTATGTAAAATTTTATTGTTCAATAATATAATTTATAAAGTGCTTAAAACCATTTCTAAAATAACTAGGGCATGAGAAAAAAAGGGAGGAAATTGGTTGAGGTGAAATGGAGGAACATGAGACTTGGAATATTGTTTTCTTATAGCTATAGTTCCACACTCAATTTATTTAAATAGTTTTGGAAATAAACATCTATGAACAATTTAATTTTATTAAAAAACTTGAGTAGTCAATGTTAAATCTAATTTTTCAAGGATGATAAATATAGTAGTGGTTAAAACTAGTGATAAAACAACTACGGAATGAAAAATTATGGAGGCATGTGTAGGGAAAATAGAGGTATGAGAGAAGAAGGTTATTGTTTTTTAAAAATCAGTGGTTTGATGCTGTATTTTTGTTCATTTTAATGGAGGTAGAAATTGAAAAACTACGAACCATTTAATATTAAATTTAATTAGACTAGTTTATGTTAAATGTTATCTCTAAAATATATAATTTATAAATAAGAATAAAAAAACTTTTGAATAATATCATAATAATTTTTGTTAATGTAGGGACGATTTAAAACAGTCAACAGTAATCAAATAAGGTAGTTAATTTTGAGGTGTAAATACCATGACCTCCCTAACTATATAATTTCATTTAATTCCAATATTTAGATCCCTTATTTGGTGTCTTTTAATATTTAGTGGATTTGAGAAGAGAAGGTCGTGGGTTGGACCATGGGTGATGAGAAAGGGAGAATATCACTTTTGTTATGTGAACATGAGGTACTATGTGGCCCCAGTTTGAGTACGTAGTGAGCTTATGTAGTAAGAAATTGATTTTTTAACTGTAAATTAATTGATTGTTTCTAGAGGGGTACCTAATAGTATTATTGGGGAATTTCACTTTCCTAAGAGGTATTTTGGTTCATGAACCAAAAAATTGAAACCTAATTAATTATGGATCGAGATTAAGCCTTCATTTTAGTATTTACTATGACAACCCTAATTTTATTACAAACTGAGACATTATTTATTAGATAAAAACTCCACTTGATTCAACATGGAATATTAATAGGTCTAGTGTATTTGGGGCTTATGAAAATTACATAACAACTTAAAACATGAAATAAAACATCTTTATTGAAAACTTCTTTTACATGACCACTACATTACCTCATACTTATCAATGCATGGGATAACCAAAGGACATGCATAAGAAAAGGGTAATCTATAAATCCCAGTAAGGGAATAATCATGGAATAACATGAGGAATAAAATACATGTTAGACAATAGGAATTTAAATAGACTAGAAGAGGATCATAAACATAAAGGCATGATAAATCATGACAATCATAACATGGAAATGTGGCAACAACACTTAACATGGAATTATCATGACACAAAGCTCATTGCACAAGGAGCATGAGTAAATCCTCATTGCACATGAAGCATGAGTAAAACCTCGTTGCACTTGAATTGTCATGAGTAAAAACCCACTTTACATGAAGTATCATGATACTATACTTTACCCAATGTATTCGAGCACTATGAGGGATCACCCTTCTTAAACATTTCATTTCATGCATAAGTGTGCCACATGGATCATATAACATTGATGCCTAAAACATACTCATTTATTCCACGATAATGAAATGTGAAATTTATATATGGAACCTTATAATAAATAAGTAAATGTTCATAAAGATGAATACCCTTGATAGCGAAATGGGCATGGTATTCATTGCACGATGACATTGGCTTGGAAAATCGATGCAATTTCGGCAGCATAACGATGTGACGTAAGAATTCAAAAAAATGGTTGATGAGAGAGAAATGGGTGTATCATCATATTTAAATGAAATGTAAATTAAGTGGTTTTATAGATACATGTCCCAAGAATTGTAATGGAATTTAGATTCATGATACAAAATAATTTCTTGAATGTAAATGAGGAGAGAGAAATTCCTTTTGGAATTTCAGCATAGTAACGGGTGTACATGGGAGGCATTTAATGAGAGATAATGGGGTCTCCCATAATTAAAACATAAAGAGGGCAGTATTGGGGAGGTTCAAAACTATACCAAAACATTTATAATTTACATTAAAAGGGCATAACAACATTATGAAAATTGTGCAAAAATGAGAAAGGAAGAAAAACCCTTAATTGGAAATGTGCTTCTAAAGGCTTGGGAGAGGCTTGAGAGAGGCTTCATGGGATCTTAGGGCACCTTTGGAGGATTCTAGGGAGATTAGTGAAGTGGTTGTACTAACTTCAATAGCTATGAGTGAGGAGAATGTTGGAGCATTGGTGGGTTTATAAAGGAAAGGTGAGGGAATTATTTGTTATTTTGGGTTTGGAAAACTCACATTAAACTAATTCAAACCACAAACCAGACAATGGTTTTTCCCATGGTTTTTGACAAATGGGATTGAAAAACAATATTTTATAAGGACAAAGTCTGAACTTCTTAAAATAATGGGGTTTCTTATGTGGTGGTGAGTCACACTGCCATGGAAATGTTTTTAAAAAGACAATATATTTAATAAGTCTTGAAGGGTCCATTAATGCTTTTTAAAATAAGTTAAAAAACCCCAAAACCAAATTATTTTAATGGTAAAACATATTTTGTCCAAACATAAGTCTTATAGTATTTTATTACATCACTATTGGATCATTATGATTTCATAAAACTCATTATGTATTTAAACGATATTTAATTTTTACCCAAATATTTGACTATCTTGGAAAATTATGAAAAATTCACCATTGGGTAATTTCGACATCCTAATTAGAGAAATAATATTTATTTTATCTAAATAATTTTCTAAATATGTTAATTTTTATTTTTAAAATAGAAACTGACATTTATAAAAAATTCACGGGTTTTGACAAAAATGGGTTTCAAACCTTAATAAAAATTTCGATTGCATTCATATAATTATATACTAATTTAAATTTAATAAAATTTAATTCAATAATAATTATTAAAATTTATTAAAATAATAATTAATTCAAAAAACCATTAATTCATCAAAATAGATTTCTTAGTTGAATATTATCTAAAAATACTATTTGTTCTTTAAAAACTATTTTCAAGGTAACAAAAATAAATTGAAAGTATATTCATTATTATATAATAAAATAATGTACATAAACATAGTGGTAAGGACTTGTTACATAACCCCTTATAACAACCATGTAAGAATGAAGAGTAAGGTGTGTGATGGTGACTGACTCTTGGGGTGGCTCGGATAACATTGCTCAGGTGGTAATCTCTATCAACTTCCACTTATCTCATAGGCGGTTCTTCTCGAGCTTAACTTATGGAATATTGGCTTGGTCTTGGTCAAGAGTGAATCCCAAGGACGTCCCCTCCATTCCAAGTTCCAAAAAATGGGCTTTGTATGGGCATGTCTACTGGATGAGTCCATGGCTTACTTTGTCTGAGTAAATTGTATTCGTTAAAGCCCTATATTTATACTAATCATGTGATCACTGTTCAATGACTATATTAGTAATGGTCACAATTATTAAAATAAAACCAAAAAAGTTTACATTTTATATAAACATTTTACATAAAGATACTTTTAATTAGATTAAGAGGGATTTCCACTAATGAATGTTTGGGTCGTTACAATCGCCCCCCCTTAAAAAATTTCTCCCTCGAAATTTTATTTTCCCACACTTTAATAGATGTGTGTAAATCTGCTTCATCGTCTCCTCTGATTCCCACATTGCTTCTTCAAACTTATGGTTTCACCACAACACCTTGACGAGGGGAATTTTCTTATTTTGTTGAACATTTTCTCTACGATCTAATATCTTCACTTGTTTCTCCTCATAAGAAAGGTCATCCTCTAACCATACCACCTCTGAAGAAAGTACATGTGAAGGGTATAGTATGTACTTCCTTAATAGGGATACATGAAAGACATCATTTACCTTGGTCATGGTTCGTGGAAGTGCTAGTCGATAGGCCAAAACCCCGACACAATCAAGAATCTCAATGGGGCCGATGTACCTTGGACTTAACTTCCCTTTCTTTCCAAAACTCATGACCTTCTACCATGGAGATATGTGTAAAAAACTATGTCTCTTAATTAAAACTCAATGTCTCATCAGTGGTTATATGCATAACTCTTCTGTCAACTCTGGGCTTCATTGATATGCTGCTGAATGGTTTTCACCTTCTCCACCATTTCTTTGACCATTTCTGGTCCAACCATCTTACGCTCACTGACCTCATCCCAACATGCCAGTTTTCTACACCTTTTCACATAAAGGGATTCATATGGTGCCATTTGGATGCTCGAGTGGAAACTGTTATTATAAGAGAACCCAGCCAAAGGAAGATGTTGATCACATCCTCCATTAATGTCCATTAAAAAGGATCCCAGCATGTCCTCAAGTGTTTGGATAGTCTGCATGGATCAACCATCAATTTGAGGATGATAGGCCATACTGATGTTCAGTTCATTATTCATGGAATGTTGAAGCCTCTTCCAAATCTTAGAGGTGAATCTTGGACATCAATCATACACAATAGATAGTGGTACTCCATGCAGTCTTACCACTTCCCTGATATATATCCATGCCAGTTGATCCATTGAGAAATCCTCCCAAAAATCAATGAAGTGTGTAGACTTTGTAAGATGATCCACAACAACCCAGATTGTATTGTTTCCTTTGGATGTCTTCGGAAGTTCAGTGGAAAAGTCAATGGTGATGTCCTCCTATTTCCATTCTGGTATAGGAAATGGTTGCATCATCCCCTTAGACTTCTTCCTCTCTGCCTTCACTTACTAACACATGAGGCACATTTGTGTATATTCAGCTACATCCTTTTTCATATTATCCCACCAATAATACTCTCATAGATCTCGAAACGCATTTCTGTTTCTTGGGAGAATAATGAAATTTTAACTATGTGCATCATCCAACAATTAATTCTTCAGCTAAATACATGATGAAACACATATTATTTTCCCTAATCTCATAATTATTTCTTCATTAACATTAAACTCCAAGGATTTCCCTTTTCCAATAGCTTCCACTTTTTCCTAAATTCCCACATCATCCTTTTGAGCATAATTTAACATTTACAAAAGTGTTTGCTGAGAAATCATTTGTTAAAGGGTTTACGATGTTACCTTATTTGTGATTCCCATGTCCATCCTCATCAAATCTAAGAAGATTGGATCCTTTTCAATTCCCATCAATGATATAATTGTTGGTTCCTTTCTACTAAGAGAATCTGCCACCTCGTTCGCTTTCCCAGGGTGGTAATGGATTGAGTAGTCATAGTCTTTGATCAGCTCTCACCAACTTCATTGGCTCATATTCTACTCTTTCTATGTTAATATATACTTGAAGAGTTTTTGTTCCTTATATATTTCACACTTCTCCCAAAGGAGATAATGCCGCCAAATTTTCAAAGCAAAGATCACTGCAGCCAGCTCGAGGTCACGTGTTGGATAGTTATATTCATGATCTTTTAATTACCTTGAAACCTAGGAAATGAATTTTTCATTTTTCATCAACACACATCCCAGTCCCTTCTTCGAAGCATCATTGAATACCACGAAAAGTTCTCCACATTTGGGTAAAGTGAGCACAGGCGCAGTGATAAGCCTCCTTTTTAACTCCTTGAATCATTCTTCACATTCATTACTCCAAGAAATCATTACTCACATCCGAGTTAGCTTGGAATGAGGTTTGGACAATCATGAGAAATTTATCACAAATCGTCTATAATATCCAGCTAACACTAAAAAACTACGGATATCTGTTACTGATGTTGGCCTCGGCCATCCCACAATTGCATCTATTTTGGAGGGATCCACAGATATCCCTTTTCTTGTGATGATATGGCCCACGAATGATACATCCTTTAACCATAACTCACACTTGTTGTACTTGTCATAGAGCTTCTCCTTCTGCAAGTTCTTTAGTATAGTTCATAGATGATCCTTATGATCCTCCTTAGTTTTGGAGTATACAGAATATCATCTATATAGACTACCACAATTGTTTTGAGGTAATCTTTAAAGACTCTATTCATCAAGTCCATGAATATTTCTGGAGCATTAGTGAGTCTGAAAGGCATTACTATGAATTCATAGTGCTCGTATCTTGTACGAAAAGCACTCGTGGGGATATCTTCCTTCTTCACCCTTACTTGATAATATCTCGACCACAAATCCACATTTGAGAAGTATTGGGCTCCACAAAGCTGATTGAAAAAGTCCTCGATTCATGGGAGATGATACTTTTTCTTTATCATGATTTTGTTGATCTCGCAATAATCGATGAAAAGGCGTATTGAACCATTCTTCTTCTTGACGAAGAGGACTGGTGCAACCCATGGTGAAGCACTTGGGCATATAAACCCTTTATCCAGATTCTCCTGTTGTAGTTTCTTTAGATCTTCAAGCTCCACAAAAACCATTCTATATGGTGTTTTGGATATTGGAAATGCCCCTGATATATGTTCAATTTATAATTCAACATCTTTTTTAGGAGAAAGACCGGGAAATTCCTTGGTAAACACTTCAGCGAATTCCCTAACAACAGGTATGTCTTCAAGGATGGTTGATTCCTTGGACTCAATAATCTGAGCCAGAAACCTGTGCTGATAGGGCAGTAATATCCATGCTTGAGATGATGGAGCTAAAAGAAATATTCATCTTCCTACTTTCTCTTGTAAATAATCGAGGGTCGATTCACCACATGGAGAGTGATTTCCCTCTCATGAAAATTTATGTTTGCTCTATATAAGGAAATCCAATACATGCCAAGAATTGCATCAAATTCCACTAAAGGGAGTATGATGAGGTTATACAGGAAGTTTAATCCACAGATTATGATAGGGGAGGAGTTATATTCATGGGATGAAATAATCACCGCATTTTCCATACTCACTGACATCTTCACTTCCATGATTTGTGGTGGTGATGATATTTTTCTACTAAAATTTCGAGATACAAAAGAATGAGTATAACATGGACAACAAAGTATGTTCTCAATTATTGAATGAATAACTATCGTACCTATCACCACTTCATTGTCGGGGTTAACTTTGGCATTAGTGATGGAAAAAGCTCTCCATTACTGCCTTGGAGGTTATTGGTTGCCTCTGAAAACCCTTGGCATAGGAAACTGATTTGAAAGATGCCCTGGTTCATTAGAGTTGTTGCAATGAACCATGCATCGAGGTTCGAATAGATCATTCCTCTCCTCTGTCGTAGCCATGGGTGTTTCTTGTCAATAGTTAATAGCCAGGTTCCCTTCTATTCTACACCTAAAGCATTTCCTTGTACCCGTCAGGAAATTTCTGGGGTGCTTCTTTCCTCACCATTGGCAAGTGGGGTGGTGGATCTTCTTAACACCATTGGATTTATCCATTGGACCACCAGCATTTAAGTCCACCATACACATCTTATCTCCATGATACCCCTAAGATTATATGATCTCCATTTTGACCATGTGCGCCCATCGGACAATTTTCTCATAACTGTCGAAGTCACGGATTGGAAGTGCTCTCTGCAGGCTAGGTTTCAGACCACCAAAGAAGTTGTCAACCTTTCATTCGAAGGTAACAAAAACTCTAGAATCATATCGTGCAATCCTTGTGAATTTTTCCTCATACACTCCAATAGATTTATCACCTATTTTTCTTGAGGGCAAGGAAGTACCTTTCCATATTAATCCGGAGGGTGCGCAGAAAATATTTATCAAAAAAATATTCTGGAAATCCTCTCATTCCAACACCTCGATCTCCCCTTCAGGCTTCATATTTTTGATCAGCGTCCACCATTGATCAGCTTCACCGTCCATATGATAAGCATCTAGGAGAACCTTCTCCTGTTCAAAACATTGAAGGATTGAGAAGATCTTTTCAATGGAGTTGATCGATCGTTCAGTGATTGAGGGATCAAATGATCTATTAAAAGTAGGAGGCCTTTGTCTCCTAAAACTCTTGATAAAGACTTCTTCTTTCTTGTAGGGGGGGGGGTGGAACCTTCCTGTTGACCAATGTTTCTATTCAAATATTGAGTTAGTTGAGAGATAATCGTGAAAAAGTTTGTGATTCCCACTCCCATTAGATTATGCATCTCATTAGTACAATCATCACATTGATATTCACATCGGTTGTTAGCGTGAGTTCTCCTATTACCAGATATTGGCTGGAATAAAAGGAAAGTTAGGAGTGACACATAAAGTGTAATACAAGGAAAAAACTGATGACTTATAAAAAAAATTATTTCCTTAACATATGAATCTATTGGATTCAGTCTATGTTATCCAAGATCTACATTCTAACATATATTCTTAGGACATTTTTTATATACCTTAATAATGGTTCATACTAAGGTTGTCAATTTATCAAAGCATATCCCCCAAGAGTATCATAACCAAGAGTGTATCAAGGCATGCTGTCTTTCTCTAGTTCCCGTTCAAGTGTAGCTCAAAGTGGTGTTTTCGAGTTTTAACCCTAGGATACATTTGTGCCAGAGACGCCTCTACCTGCTCGTATCCAGATAGAGATCTATTTTCTTGATAAACCACTTAATCAATAATCACAAAAACATAGGAATTATTTTATTATATTTAATATTTTATCTAAGGATTTAATATTTTTTTCTAATCCTAATCCCAAAAATAACTAAAACTCCCTCTGATACCAACTATGACAATCCTGCTTTTATTTCAAAATTAAACCTGATTTATTACATAAAACATACACTTGATACAACATGGAATATTGAGAGGTATAGTGTCTTTGGAGCTTAGTAACATTACATAACAAATTAAAACAATAAATAAAACATCTTTATTGAAAACATCCTTTGCAAGACCACGACATTCCCTCATACTTATCATTGCATGGTATAACCTGAGGACATGCATGAGAAATGGGTGGTCTATAATGACTAGTAAGAAAATAATCATGGAATAACATGGGGAATACAATACATGTCAGAAAATAGGCATATCAATAGAGCACATGAGTAGAATAAACATAAAGGCATGGTAAAGCATGATCATTATAACATAGTAATGTGGCAACAACACTTAACATAGAATTAGTATGAGCCAAGGCTCATTGCACATGGAGCATGAGTAAATCCTAATTTCACATGAAGCACAAGTAAAACCTCATTGCACTTGTATTATCATGAGTCAACACCCATTGCATATGACGTATCATGATACTATACATTACTAAATGCATTGGAGCACATTGAGGGCGCAACCTTCTTAAACATTTCATTTCATGCATAAGTGTGCCACATGGATCATATAACATGGATTCATAAAACATAATAATTTATTCCATGATAAAGAAATTTGTAATTAATTAATGGAACCTTATATTAAATAAGTAAATGTGCATAAAGGTGAATACCCTTGATATGGAAATGGGCAAGGTATTCACTACACAATGACATTGGCTTGGAAAATCGGTGCAATTTCGGCAGCATAACGATGTGATGTAATAATTCATAAAAATGATTAATGAGATATAAAGGGGTGTATCATCATATTTACATGAAATGGATTATACGGGGGTCATATAGATACATTTCCTAACAATTATAATGTGATTTAGATTCATGATAGAAAAGAATTGCTTGAATGTAAATGAGGAGAGAGTATTTCTTTCGTAATTTCGACATAGTAACGGGTGTACATGGGAGGAATTTAATGAGACATAAAGGGGTCTCTGATCATTCAAACATAAAGAGGGAAGTATGGTGGAGGTTCGAAACCATACCCCGACATTTATAATTGAAATTAAAAGGGCATAACAACATTAAGAAAATTGGGAAAAAATGAGAAAGGAAGAAAAACCGTTACATGGAAGTGTGCTTCCAAAGGCTTGATAGAGACTTGAGAGAGGATTAATGGGAGCTTAGGGAACCTTGGGGGATTCTTGGGAGAGTAAGGTATAGGTTTTATGAACTTAAAATGATTTGAGTGAGGAGAAAGTGGGAGCGTGGGTGGGTTTATATAGGAGAGGTGAAATAATTATTTACTATTTAGGGTTGGGACACCTCACATTAAATTAACTCAAACCACAACCCAGCCCAATGTTTTTACACATATTTTTTTTCAAAGGGGAGTGGAAAACAATATTTTATAAGGCCAAATTCAAAGCATCTTAAGATAATGGGGTTTCTTATGTGGAGGTGAGTCACACTCTCAAGGAAAACAATTTAAAAAGACAAGTTGTTTAATAATCCTTGAAGGGTCCATTAATGCTTTGTAAAATAAGTCAAAAAAACCCAAAATCACATAAATTTAATGATAAAACATATATTGGCCAAAAATATTGTTTATTTTATTTTATTAAATCACTATTGGGTCATTATGATTTCATAAAACACATTATATATTAAAGTAGTATTTAATTTTTAACCAAAAATTTGACTGTCTCATAAATTTATGAAAAGTTCACTGTTGGATAATTTCGACTTGCTGATTCCAAAAATAATATTTATTTTAACTAAATAATTTTCTAAATATTTTAATTTTTACTTTTAAAATAGAAACTGAAATTTATCAAAAGTTCATTGGTTTTGAAAAAAATGGCTTTCAGACCTTAATAAAAATTACAATTGCATTCATAAAATTATACAATCATTTATATTTAATAAAAATTAATTGAATAATAATAATAATAATAATATTTTATTAAAATTTTACTTAATTCAAAAATCCATTAATTCATCAAAATAGATTTATTAGTTGATTATTAACTAAAAAAACAGTTGGTGCTTTAAAAAATATTTACAAGGTAACAAAAATAAAATGAATGTATATTTATTATTATATAAAAAATAATGTACATAACCATAGTTCTATGGTCTTTTTACATAACCCCTTATAACAACCCCCTTAAGACCAAAAAATAAGATGCGAAATGGTGACTGACTCTTGGGGTAGCTCAGATAACATTGCTCGGGTGGTAATCTCTATCAACTTACACTTCTCTCGTAGGCGGTCCCTCTCAAGATTAACATGTTGAAGATCGGCTTGGGTTTGGTCAAGAGAGAATCCCAATGATGCCACCTCCTTTCTGAGTTATTACAAATGGGCTTCGTATGGAGAACATCTACTGGATGAGGCCATCGCTTCCTTTTTTTGAGTAAATTGGATTCATTAATTTCCTATATTTATACAAATCATGTGATCACTGTCCAATGGCTATATTAGCAACGGTTAAAATTCGTACAATAAAACCAAAAAAGTTGACATTTTATATAACCATTTTACATAAAGAGACATTTAATTAGATGAAGAGGGATTTCCATTAATGAATGTTTGGGTCGTTACATTTACCCTCTCCAGTATTCTTCCAACATCCATATTCTCCGACTCCAAGGGATCCCCATTATAAAATGATCCATGTAGTTTTTTTAGTGACCATGGTTTGGTTTGGGTTATGTAATGTTTTGTCTACCCTAATATCACTTTCTCTTATCTAATTTTTATGCAGAAAAGTGTATCATTCCATTCATAAATTTTGGATTGTTGAACACTCTAGATCATTTGGATTTTTTTCGATATTCCTACAACTAGGTATATACTAGAGTAAACATAATGTAAACATATGGTTCTAAATTACAGATTCATTTTAAATTAAATTCATCATAGGATTGAAATTTATAATAATGAATTTTGGAATATCTACTCATGTGTGTTATCATACATTTATCCTTTATTCCCTATTGAAATTGATATATGATTTTTTTGGTAGGAATACCCCTATACCTTCTCACTCACCATAAGGGTCTGGATGGTAATGGATAGGGTAAAGTATAATTTATTAAAAATAAACATTAAAAAATTAAACCATAGGAAACAATTTCATTCTAAATATGTTTATAATAGTTATTTGAAATAATAAATTTCAAAAAAATATATTTTTAGAGGTATATAACCACAAATAAAATAAATTATATGATACTCATTAACATAAAAATGCTTTATGAAAACCACCATTAATCAAATTAGGTGTCCATTTTAAACATAGAAAGAACCTAACCACTATAATTATGAATCATCATATAATTTTAATATATAATGTCTTTATTAGGGGATTATGAATTGATAATGATTTCCAAGGAGAATAGAGGATATTAGATTAAGGGGTTTTGGAAGGGAGAACTAAGCTTGATAATAAAGAATATTGGGTACCCTAAGTCTCTAGACTGGGTTCTTAGTGAGCTTATACAAGTTGCAGATGGATCATTTTTGAAAAACATGGTACCTGGTGGATTATAGGGAGTACATGGATGGATTATAGGTAAATTATGGTTAATAAAATTGTATTCTGGTACTAAAAATAATTCATTTAAACAAAATTAATTGGGGATTTAGATTCACCCTAAATTTTAGTATCCCCCATCATTATTGAGCTTCAAACTCCCCTATGGTTCCACATAAGGGTATCTTTTATCAAACTATGATCTTAAGAGCTTGTACTGGTCACTAATGTTTTTTCTCAAAATATTTTGGCCCAATACACCATAATATTTATTTATATTTTCCAATTTATATTATTAAAGGTGTACCATACAAGTACAACTTTCTATAGATTATTGATTCCACCAGATCATTTATATTTTTATTGGGTTACCTACTGTTTCATCATACGAAGAGTAAATCTAAGATAAACCTATGTTTCAAGATTTCAGATCCCCCATCGAACAATTTCTTCTTGTTTAATCTATTTATTATCATAATTTAAGTTGTATCTTGGGGAATTTGGTGGCATAATAATCACTTTTGTTCCCTGAGGAATCCACTTGATCAATTTTATATGGGCATATACCACATCCCCATCACTCTCTTTAAGGTAATTGTTGATAATGGTATAAGGTCATGTGGAATTCATTAAAATTAATCATTGTATAATTAAACCATTTATAAAGACTTATATTAAATTAAAATTAGTGTTTATTATTGTAATTATTAATTTTTTTAAAAGAAATATAGTTTTTAGATGGGGTTATAACTATCTCTAAATATGTTGATATACCAATTCTTTAAAAATAACTATTACAAATTAAAATAGGAATCCAATTTATTAGTGTGGAGACACTAACCTTACTGAGTCTATATTTTTTTTCTTATTTTAGTATTTCAAGTCCGAAACATGTTTTTTTAAATGAATAATATTTTAGAGTAAAAGGAAGAATTTTTGCAAAAAGTGGATTAGTAATGGAGAATACCACCTAGGTCTTAGGCCAGCGAAGTAATTGGGATCCATAAGCTAGGTACGTAGTTAGAATTTATAGGTTACAAGTTGTTATATTTTGAGAAACTGGTTATTCAGTGGGTTTTTCATGTAATCGATAGAATTATATTCATGTTACCAATAATTAAGAATAATTTTGGAACATTATCCCTAAATTGACACTAAATATTTTGGATATTGATATTCAACATTCAATTCAGTATCCCCCACCATAATGAGCATAATAAATCCCTATTCCTCCTATCTATGTGGTACCTCGTTATCACATGGTCATAAGTGCTTATATCGTTCACCTAATCTTAGTCATGACTATTTTTTTTTAAAAAAAATCATCTTAGTCATGTCTCTGTAAGGTCCTCTAAATCAAAATAACACATTATTTTATCTCTTTAAAAAAATTGAACTTAAAATTACAATATTTTAATTATTTTTGAATACTTGAGATCATTTGGTTTTATTTTAAGTTAAAATCTATTAGGTATTAATAATTTTTAATAATAGATAAAATAATGGTTTGAAATTCATGATTTGTAACTTTCAAAGGTCGTTTCTTAATTCTAATATTACATTAGTTTGTATCTTTTGGAATGTGTTAGAATGATGATATCTGTTAAACACCAATAAGGTTATTTTATATTTATCCAGTTGGCATTCCCCTCTCCCCCCTCATACTCTCCGTGGGGTGGGTTGTAATAGATATAATGTCAAGTGGAATTCCTAAAAAAAGATTTTTTTTTAAAAAAATGAACTCATATATTATTCATTAATTAGTATAATGGAAATGTTGAAATACATTATTTTTATAATTGTTTTCCAAAATTCCATTGATCTTTTTCCTGTCCTAGGGTCATTATTGTTTTACTATATTTTTTCACACATTGAAATGTTTTATTTATTCGAATGAATTATTAGAAAGAGATCACAAAGAATGTAATGTGATATTAATCAAATTTTAGATGCATTCCATTCTATATCATGGTATGATTTATTAATAAATTTTAGTTTACACATCATGTGATTTAAAAATGTGTCGAAAGGGGTATTTTATTATTGAATTTTATTATTGAACATACATACATCATTTGGTGATTATGGTTAATGTTGGATCACAATTATCTAACCATGTATAATCCTCCTTATGTTCCATGTGATGGACATATTCCATATCTTTTTATAAACCATACCCCTTACATTGGATTATTTTATTCTATAACTATGTTTTTTAGTATACATTGAAGGTTTGAATAACGCTATTTCATCGCCAAAATTTTCCCAGTTAGGATCTAAGTATCAATGAGAGGGGGTGGGGTGAATTAGGGATATATCTTTCTTTTATGTTTCTTTATTTTAAAAAAAACTGTATCCTCTTCGTACATAGTTTCATCCATTACTAACAAAATCCAAACACACAACCACAAGAACAAAAAAATTTACAAGGTTGACTACTAAACATGCATAGCTGCATCCTTGGTATGGTATGGAAACAGTCAAATACCACACAATCCACTAGAAACCAATCCGTTGTTGTGCATTAAAATGAGTAGGATATTCCCTTACATTCGTTTATCACTTGGATAATAATTCTCAATCATGTTTTCTAACTTTTATCACAAATAGGATAATTCAATGTTTTGGTGATTCTTGATTAGAATTCACAAAATTTATCTTTCAAATTAATTCTTCTATTTTCTACCCAAAAGCTGGTAGAAACATCTTTCAGTCCTTTGCGAACTGAACATCCTCCTTCGTGAATTTTCTTACATCCACCACATACTACGAATGTTCTTAGTGTAATGTGTATTCAGAATTCTACATAGAAAACACTTCTCTTACAAACTACCTCATCTCCACATACTTCTTTAGATTGTACATACCGCCTTGACATACAGATTCCACTTCTGCAAAATCCCTTCTTCTATAGATTGATGCCATTTCTGTAGAATACCTTCTTCTATGGACTAATTCCACTTAATATATGAACTGTCTTATCTTCCATGGACCAATTCATCCTGCATAGAATCTATCCTCTGTAAACCACTTCTATTCGCAGAATGTTTTTCCATGAACTCATTCCAATGAAGAAACCTTTTCCTCCAACTCATTGAACTTCACCAAAATTCTTCTGTAGCGATGATCTCTTCTAAAAATATTCTTTGAAAAGAACAAAAATGTTTCTTCATTGTCTTCTGGATTATTTAACAAACAACTGCTTTCACCACAAACCGTATCTTTCATGATATATTGTCATTAATCGAACACTTTTAGCATCATCAGATTCGCAAAGGAAAGCATTAAAACTTCCTTATCATCCAAAAACATCATTATCTGCAATTAAAACTAAGTATGATTGGAATCACATTTTCTCCCCCATTCCCTCATAATTATTTCATCACAAGTTCTCCAAACGGATAATATTTTTTAAATACAACTTAGCAATGAATCATCTGATTTTCAAGGCTTTTACAAAGTGAATTTATTTATAATTTTATGACAAAACAACACTCTACCAAAGAAAACTCCTCAAACTTCCTTATCCCACCAAATTGGTCCCAACAATACCTATAAACAAAAATAGATAGTGATATCTCTCAAAGATGAAAAGTATAGGTATGTACTCTTTCAATATAGGTGGATACATTCATTGATTGTAAATGTTGATCCTTGTGATATACAATGATTATTGGTTTCTCTATTTCTCTTTAATATCATCCATATATTCTATATCCCATGATCCTAAGTTTATGAATTCTTTTATGGATGTTCTGGCTACCCCTTATTGGGTTTCTATACTTACACTAAGCACAATACAGTATGGGATACATGAAAACCTCATTGTCCATGATCAAGGTAAGGAATGATTTTGAAGCATGAGTTATATCACCTTATAGTTTTTGGATCATGAGAATTACTTTTTATAAATTTAGGATGGTAGCTAGAGTCTATCAATAGGGGTTGTCCAAGAATCTTATCATAGATGTTTTCACATGGGGGTCCATCACATATTCTATGTGGCATTTATTTTATTGGTAATTTTGAAAACTTGTTTTTGGTAAATGTTCATCTTCTCTTAAATTTTTTAGACTCTTTAGACCTATATAGTTTATGATTACAATAACATATAGATAGTACCTCAAGTATCATATATATGTCTTAATAAATAGGTACTCATGGTGGTTACAGATGTGTGTTGGTCTAGGATGTTCATCATCCCCAAGGGTTATTTTGAATTTTATATGTGAATTTCCCATTTTATTTTTCCATTTCCAGGGGTAAATGTAACACTCGAGACTTTTATGAGAAATATTTTGTTTTTATGTTATATAAATCATCAATGGAATCTTTCGCTACACGCAATCACGACCTTCCTCGATAGCGTGTGTAGTACGCAATACCGAGTTCCACTAAACAACGATATATTATTATAATATTATAAACTAGTAATTATGAATAATATTAACTGATTTTTAAATTTTACAACATTATAATTCATCTTACACATTTTCTAGAACATGGTAAGAGAACAAAATAAATTTTTTTGGGTAAAATAAATATTTATCAAAAAATGCAGTTTTGTAGCGTCTTGATGGAGCACCCACATTAAATCTAGTTTTTGACACGTTTATAAGTTCAATTTGACAAAATAAAATTCTTCATTTGAATCAGGATATAAAAATTTAGTTTGGATAAATTTTTGATATTTTTCTGATAACTTTCATATTTCATGAATAGTAAAAATATGCTAATTTTTAATTAAAAACAACTTTTTTCAATGAGATAATTTATATGGTTAAATTATAATATTGAATCGTTTTAAAGTATAGATAGAATATATTTTTACCATTTAATATAATTTATGTCATTAGCATTAATTTCACATTGAATTTATAGGTAAAAACATTTCAATCTTTGGCAATGTTTTAACTTCTAAAACCCGTTTTCTTAACAACAGGATTTATTTTAAATTAATTGCTTCAACTTATATGTTTTGAATTTTGAAAAATGGATTCCATATTCAGAATCAGTGGGTCAAAATTATGTTAATAGGCTACTTTTTATTTTTGGGCATTATGAATAGTAACTACGGTAAATTTTATTTACCATAGTTAAAGGTAAATCGGGTAATTAAGGGTAAATATAAGATTATAAAATTACCCTAACACCTTCCAAAATCCTATTGGATGACTAAAAGTCGACCCATATCACCTAAGGGTCCCATTATATTCATTTAATATACTTTCTTCCATGAACATAATTTAATTATAATTAAAACAAAGAATGTGACAACATGTCACTTTCTTAAATCTTATAAGTATAATAATTTTAATTTGGTGATAAACTTAATGAATCTTCAAACATGAATAGTCTCCAGAAATATAATAAAATTATCTACATCATAGAAATTTATTTATAATTTTTAGGGATTAAATAATTATCATTAATTATGACACAATAGTGATGTTGAAATTATTTTATTAATTAAAATATCAAATAATTTTTTTAAAAAATATTAAAATAAATATTATATGAACTATTTAATGTGATACACTAATATTATAGATAAATATGACATTTTATGAATCTATTAAATCTTTTAGTTTGAACATATCTTCTGTATATATTTTATTTTAATTCAAATGAATGAATAGTGTCAAAATTGACACTATTGTTATTTTACAAAAATAACATATTATAAAATTGTTTAAAAATAAATAAAAAATTATAAATTATAAATTAAAATTTATATGGTCGACAATGTAATAAAGTTTAAAATTATGGAAAATTCACAACACATATGTAATTATTTATAAGAATTTAAAATATAGAATATTATTACCACAAATTAAATTAAATTGATAAATAAGGATAAATCAAGTTAAAATAAATTCCTAACATATCTAAATTTTATTGGTTGATGAGATTACAACCCTATCTCATATAATCTTTGGATATCAGTCATTTTGGATGTTTTTAAGTGGGTTTGGGATTTAATATAAACTAATATTTCTTATATTTCCAAAGGTGCCCCTCTCCTCCCTTATAAAAGGGAACCTCCTCCCTCTCCTCCTCACACCAATTTGAGCCTTCAAGCTCAGAAAAACCCTGCCCATTTCACTTCCCCACTTCCCTAGAATCATCCTAGAGGTTCTGGTCTTCTTCAAAGACCAACCTTAGTGCCCTAAGAGGAGGTTAAGAAGGGGCGCGTCAAAAAAGAGGTAATATCCATTACCGATCCTTTCCAAATTCTTTTTCTTCAACTTCTTCTTCATTAGTTGTTTCATTATGAAGTAATAACAACAATATCACTAATATACTGATATGTTATTATAATTACGAAACAACCCTATTTCACCATCTATCCATCCTACGGAAAACGAAATCACCGCGCGTGCGTACGTAAGGAATACCGTCTCCACGTCGTGGTGTAATATATTTTCCCCCACCACCTTACTTGGATGGGTATAATGGTGTAAATAATTACTATATATGATTATTTTAAAGTGATATTGATTCTGAAATAGTATACATACACTCCAATACAATTCCACGATCATGGGAACGATATCATCGCTCGTGCGTACGTACGGAATACCGTCTCCACGATGTGATGTGATTCGTTCTACATGATCTTCATTTAATAATGATTATATAAATGAATTTAATGAATAAATATTATATATATTACATTAATAACATTCTGTAAATGATGTATCTATAACATAAAGAGAAGAATAAGAATTTATTCGACAAAACACGCATAAGAACAAAAAGTTATAAACACCCGAATAACAAGTAGCAATGAAATATTACTACTAAGAAGCTAATAATATGGCCATATATGATATCATAACAATAAGTATGATTCTGGAATAAGTCAATAGCATTATTTAAATCATTATACATGAGGTTCAGACACATACGAAGCAAATCAGACCTAAGGTAAGGGAAAATCTCTAAATCTCAATTTTTATCCGAGATTGTTTATACTTCAGAATTTACTGGGGAAATTTTTATCATCCACATCCATGTTCCCTCAATATTTAATATTGTTCCATCCACCTAAAATTGTTTAAATCCAATTTTACCCTTCGGTGAGTTTTTAGTATAAGATATGAAAGGATTCTTTTGTCGTTTTTCGTACGAGGTACTTTTTGACTTTTCTGACAAAATTACGAGAAGAATGTTTTTTTAACTTATACGGAATGAATGGATTTTTAAAACATTATTTCCAAGAAGCTTCCTTTACAAGTTTTCAATTTTATTTTTAATCAACTTCTTTTAGTTTAAAATTGTATGACATGTTAATGAAAGGAAAATTTTTTTGAAGTAGAAAGGATATTTTCCTCAAGAATGGATTTCATGTGCTTTATCAAAATTATTTTCCATCTAAGATAATATAGGGTTCTGTTTCTATCCCTATTATTAAATTTATTTTATTATGTTGTGATGGAATTATTTTTATGAATTCCATTATTTTATTTGAATTTTTTTATGATGTCATGTTGTTTAAGAATCCCATTTTTACTACATGGGTTATGCAATGATGTATGATTTATGATTTTGTGGCACACATAATAATGGTATCATTATGAGATGGGTGGGACCTATATCTCCCTCCACTGCATTGGGTAATGATTTTATATCTCATGAGATAGACATGGCTGGAACGGCAGGTTATACCGGTTCAGTGAAACAGGACTGAAACGAGGAATGAACTCGGTTCAGAAATGGACTTTGTCCACTAAGATAGTCTTGGCCATGAGTATTGACTAATAAGAAATGATTCTCTATGATTATGTGTGTATTCCATAAAGTTTCATGTTTTAAGTTATGATTATTGGGATTTCATTTCACTACTATGATTTATCCCATGTTATGAAATTATGCTCTTTTTTGCAGGTTAAGATTTCCAAAATGTTATGTTCTTATGAATATGATGTGATTGATATTTCATTTGTTTACCCTTACTGAGAATTGGAGCTCACCCTTTTGTATGTTTTATTTCCCCAGGTCAGGAAGAATCTTATTTAGTAAGATATGCCAAAAGGGACTATAGATATGATGAAATAAATGGGAGACAGTGTAGACGCTTTATGAACCAGTTGTTTATATTTCCCAGTTTCTAAAGACACTATACCTATACGGTCCTTTCATGGTTTTGTTATATGTTGTAATAAGTATGCTTCAATTTTGAAGTAATAACAATGTATGTAAAGTATGGGTCGTTATATTTGGTATCCGAGGAAAGGTATAATCAGCCTTTGGAAACTAGGATATGAAAGCCTTAGTAAGAACCCTACGGAAAAGTCTAAGCATAGAACACAATCTTAGTGTTTTAGAAATGACCATGAATAACCTAGGATAAGACCTTAAGTGTGAAATTTTATTCTTGATTATGTGGTTTTCCTATTATAATTAGTGTTGCTCACACTATTCTTCTTGATTTTAGTCAATGGCTAGAACCCGAAAGAATCGTGTTAATGCGAAATGAGACGGGCAATGCGATGATTGTCCCCCTGAACAACCAAACGTTATGGGAGCTGGAATGGAAAATCTTATAGCCATGCTCACACAACTTTCTCAAGCTATGAATCTTGCAGGACTTCCAAATGAGCAAAGGAAGGAGCAACATTCTGTTGAATCCTTCATGAGGCAGCGTCCACCTTCTTTCAGCGGGTCTACTGATCCCTTAGTTGTTGAACAATGGATTAGTACTACTAAAAAGATATTTTTAGTTCTTCAATGTTCTGAGAATGATAAAGTCATCTTAGCAGTGTATCATTTGGAAGGTGATGCTGATCAATGGTGGAATCTTATCAAGAATACGAGGCAAAGAGATGAAATTGAGACCATGGAATGGGATGAGTTCAAGAACTTATTTTTCAATAAGGACTTCCCTCGTATTCTTCGAACAAAGATGGAGAAGGAGTTTCTTGAACTAAAGCAAAATGATGATGAATCTGTTGGTACCTATGAAGCAAATTTTACAAGACTTACAAGGTACGCTTCTGGTATTATTATCCAACCTGAGAGTAAGATCGATCGATTCTTTAGTGGCATAAAACCAAGTCTTCTAAGATAGTTAGCCATAAGGGACTTCAATAGCTACGAGGAAATCGTTCGATGTGATCTCAAAGTCGAGATGGAGATTGGAGTAACCCATCAGTCATATGGGTTTGATAAGAAGAGGAAAATGGAATTCAAAGGAAAATCTAAAGAGCACACTGAAAAGAAGATGAGCTTTCCCTTATTCTTCCCTTATGCTCAAAGTGTGGAAAGAAACATGGAGGGAGTTGTCTTAAAGGGACAAGTAAATGTTTCAAATGTGGAATGGAAGGTCATCGGGAATTTGAATGCCGCAATGATGGGAAGAATATGTCTAATGATGAAAACAAAGGAACGGATACACAGAATGAACCTACTAAACTTCAATGTTTCAAGTGCAAGGAGATGGGGCATTATGACAATCAATGCCCAAATCCAAAGGTTGATGATGATGGTCGACATCAACAAACTCTTAAGGCTAAAGACAAAGGAAAGTCACATGCAATTTCTATCAGCGATGTGGAGTACGACAACGATGTGGTGAAAGGTACACTTACCATCCACTCTAAAGTAGAAAATGTTTTATTTGATTCTGGATCCACCCACTCCTTTATTTCTGAAGAATTTTCTAAGGATATCACTGTATTACCTCAACAATTACATGTTGAGTTAGCTGTGAAAACCCCTAATGGAACAACAGTCGCATCAAAAGTTTATAATTCTTCTCCGATTGATGTTTGTGGGAATGTGCATCCTGTAAATCTTGTGATCCTTCCTATAGTGGATTTTGATGTGATTCTTGGCATGGATTGGCTTTCTTTATATGGAGCTCATATCAATTTCCAAAGAAGGGAAGTCACATTTCATATTCCAGATCAATCTATGATCGTCTATCGATGCAAGGAAGAACATAACCTTCCAGTGGAAATTTCTTCCATATTATGGGTCTTGATTCCACTTAATGAAGGTTATTTATCTCAAATGGTTAGTGTGAAACTCACAATTAAGAATATTCCCATTGTACGGGAGTTTTATGATGTCTTTCCAGAGGAATTGTCGGGTCTTCCACCAAATCTTGAAGTTGAGTTTTCAATAGAACTCGTACCGGGTACGTTACCTATTTCAAAGACACCTTATAGAATGGCCCCAATTGAGTTGCAGGAATTGAAGAAACAACTCCAAGAGAATCTTGATAAGGGATTCATATGCCCTAGTGCGTCACCTTGGAGAGAACCTGTTCTATTTGTTAAGAAGAAAGATAGATCAATGAGACTCTGCATTGATTATCAAGAACTTAACAAGATCACTATCAAGGTCAAATATCCTCTCCCACACATTGTTGAATTTTTTGACCAACTACGAGGAGCTCAATACTTTCCCAAGATTGATCTTCATTCAGGGTATCACCAATTAAGGTTCAAAAGGTAGGACATACCAAAGACAGATTTCCGTACAAGGTATGGACACTATGAATTTATAGTGATGCCATTTGGTCTTACTAATGCCCCTACTATCTTCATGGATCTGATGAATAAAGTCTTTAGATACTATCTTGATCAGTTTGTGGTAGTCTTTGTAGACGATATTCTTGTATATTCAAAGAGAAAGGAAGAACATGAAGATCACTTGACAATTATATTTAAGACCTTGAGAAAGGATAAGCTTTATTCCAAATTTACCAAGTGTGAATTTTGGCTTCAAAGAGTTTCATTTTTGGGTCACATAATCTCAAATGAGGGGATATCTGTAGATCCAGAAAAAACAAAGGTTATCGAAAGATGGTCGAGACCAACAACAGTAACTGAGATCCAAAGTTTTCTTGGTTTGGCTGGATATTATTGATGTTTTGTGAAAGATTTATCATTATTATATAATCCACTCACCAGGTTGACTCAAAAAGGAGTTATGTTCATGTGGATGGATGAATGTGAAGGGAATTTCAAGGAGTTGAAAAGAAGGTTATCCAGTGCACCTATACTCACACTTCCTTGTAGTGGAGAAAGGTTTGTCATCTACAGTGATGCATCCAAGAAGGGACTGGGATGTGTTATCATGCAAAATGATATGGTGATAGCTTATGCCTCATGACAGTTGAAAATACATGAGAAAAATTACCCAACTCATGATTTGGAGTTAGCTGCGGTAATCTTTCCATTAAAGATTTGGAGGTATTACCTTTATGGTGAAAGGTGTGATATTTATACTGATCATAAAATTTTAAAGTATATTTTCACACAAAAGGATCTGAATATGCATCAAAGAAGATGGTTGGAGCTGATTAAGGATTACGACTACTCAATTCATTACCACCCTGGGAAAGCAAACAAGGTGGAAGATGCATTAAGTCGACAAGACCATGCCAGTTTATCCATGATGAGGATCACAAAAGATCCAATATTTATGTATTTACAAAGGTTGGATCTTCGAATTATAATGGAAGGGGGAAAATAATATCTTTCCCAAATAAATGTTCAACCATCTATAAATTTGAAGATAAAAGAGGCACAGAAAGAAGATGTAGAGTTACAAAAGAAGGTGAGAAATGTTCCTGAATTAAACCTTGATTGTGATGGGATAATAATGTTCAGGAATCGGGTTTTTGTTCCTCCCATCACAGAATTTAAGAAGGAGCTACTGGATGAGGCTCATAGTTCTTCATTCTCTATTCATCCTGGCAGAATGAAGATGTATAGGGACCTGAAAGAGTACTTCTGGTGGGATCGCTTGAAAAGAGATGTTGCTGAATATGTCTCTCGATGCTTGGTTTTTAAGCAAGTTAAAGCTGAGAGACAGAAGTATAAGGGGATGTTACAACCATTACTCATACCTGAATGAAAATGGGAAAACATCACTATGGACTTTGTCGCAGGACTTCCTAAAACATCCAAAGGCAATAATGCTATCTAGGTCATAGTTGATCGTCTTACAAAGTCGACACACTTCATCGCTATTAGAGATGATTTCTCTCTGGATCAGCTTTCCAGGATATATATAAAGGAAGTGGTAAGATTGCATGGAGTACCACATTCTGTTATATCTGATCAGGATCCAAGGTTTACCTCAAAGTTCTGGCGAAGTCATCAGCATACTCTGGATACAGAGTTGAGTTTCAGCATTTCATATCATCCTCAGATAGACGGTCAGTCTGAGAGGACAATTCAAACTCTATAGGATATGTTGAGAGCTTTCTCTATAAATTTCAAAGGTCGTTGGGATCAACACCTACATTTGGTGGAATTTTCTTATAATAATAACATTGATGGTGTTCATACTTTAGATAATTCTCTTCAGGTCTTTCCATTAGAGGTACATGTTAAATGTTTGATGTGATATGATACATTGAGGATAATCAACACCATTGTCATGGTGTATAATAAGAAATCAAAAGTAATTGACCTCTTATGTAGAGGATTAACACATGTGTAGTGAAGGACAAAATGATACCAATAACTCCACCTAGGGGACAATGATTAACAGAGGATCTCACATCGCTCCTCATGGAAGGATTCCAAAACCTCTATCCTATAATTCATACAAAAGGGATCAATTTCCAATATTTATAAGGTCATTGTACACTAACCCTTAGAGAATAGACGTGGGGAATACACCCAAATGAAACATTTCCACAATAATGAGGACAAGGGATCTAAAACAACCCTTATAAATAACATGGTGTCTAGTCGGGTAAAACATCATGTCCCTTGACCTTGGGTCTGTCCCATATAAACAACCCATGTCTTATGTGTGTGTTTTCATAATAATACATGTCGGGTCAGCTTCTTTATTACTTTTCCCATGAACCAGTACATGGATTTGGCTATAAAAATTGTGTGGATTAGGATTTTCTAGAATCCCTAATTATTACAACCATATAGGCCAACATAGTTTTTCCATTGGGTTTCAACTTTAATTATTCCATTAATAAAGGATCCACCTCTACCAAACAACTCGATGGACATTCTCTATAATCTGGCCTTTGAATCTATTAAATAAATGGATTCCATTCATCTCATCACCATTCACATTCCTCACTCTTTTCAGGGGTTTCCAAAATAGTTTTATCTACTCACCACTACAACCATCAGTCCTTTATTACATTATGATGTACCCAGATCTACAATATCAAGTAATTGAACCAAAATACGTGTTCATAATTATCAATTTCCTCAATAGACATCAAAAATGGGTAAATTGAAGAATACATATGATGAACAAAGAAAAATAGAACAAAATCACAATTAAAATCCTGAGTAAAGGATATCGATCAATGATATTTTCATCCTCAATTAATTTCATTTAGAATAAAGAATGAAGCGATAAAAATTTTAATCACAATGAATTTATCCCAATAGATCCCCATAAATAAAACCATCCTACAAGACAATGGATCCTTGAATCAATCCATTGGTTGATTGAGTCAATTTTTTCATCGAAATTAATAATATAGAAATAATCAAATAAAAACATCATATTTGGATTTGGATTGATCGCTGATAAATAATGGAGCTATGTTATAATCATTGGAGAGATCCTTCAATTGAATTGTGTTTCAATCATTGATCCAAGATTTGGTCATCGTTCATCAGAGAGAGATGCTCTAAAAAACTCTAAAAATAGATCCAGGGTTGTGTGGACAACCCGAATATTCCACCATATTAGTATACTTAATGGCTCACTAGTCATTGCATCAATGAAATAGAAGCAAAATAATTTCCGTCGTTATTTTATTTATTTCCATTCATGTGATGACTATTCACCAATGTCCCACCCTGACCATATTTATGTCAGGATTTGGTAAAACCCAATTTCATAACTCAACGATGGCCTCATATTTCTGATACAAGACAACTTTTAGAATATATTTATCTTTTTGCGAAAAGTGTGGATGATTACTATTTAACATATTTAATATATTTCAAAATTTTATTCAGGGAACCCCAGGCTTCAGAATTACATGTCGTTTCAGTTCCTGGTCTCCAAAATATATATATTAAATACCCCAAAATAAATAAATGGAAAATATGAGTCACAATAATATATTTTAAGGAGGATGTTTCAACTACACTACATGAAAGAAGTTTTTTAAAAAAATATATCCCATAGAAAAAATTTGATGGGGATTTATGCATTGGTCATTTTTTATGTTATTGTATGTAAACTAAATCAATTATTCATATTAATTTATTTAATAACAATAAATATAGAATAATTTTATTACATAGGGGGTGGGATTTAGTCTCAAATTGAGACCAAACCCCATATTTAGATTAAAATTTTCTCTTAATATTTTATTTATTTATATTCAAATCAAATTAGTTTCTATCAATAGATTATTAATCCAATCTAATATCATATATTTACAATAAAGTGTATGTCAAATAATATGTTTGATAAGAGTAGACTTCAATAAAAAGATATAATATTTTAAATATTTTCTTAACTAAGATGTCATCAGTATTTTGATTATATTTTAAAATACACAATTATATATTTCAATTATTTTTTTAACTTGGTTATTTTATTAAATTAGGATAATTGACTTCTAAATTATTTTAAATATAAATTTTGAGTGGAAAACCAGTTCGCCATATATTTATTTTTCAATAAAGAAAACATAGGGATAGAGGATGCGTCATGGATATTTTAAGGATTTTGGATGGTATATATTTTTCAAACAATTGATTATTAAGATTGAGGAAAATTTTGTGGAGAAGTGGTGTTTATTTTTGTAACAATGTTATAGTTGAAATAAATGATTAACTAATTTATTATTGAGGGTCAAAAATTTGATTGATTTTTATTCTTATGATTTTTTGAAGTTTTTTATCAATGAAATTGTATCTTAAAAACATCAAAATTCACCAAGAAGAAGTTGGAATCTGAGAAATATTTTATTCAATGTAATGATTCAAATATAGATTTAAATTATTATAAATTCTTACATAGGATTTTTGAAATATTATTAAAGGTTTTAAATTTGGTTTATTATTTTTAAATATATAATTTTAGTCATTTAATATAGTATACTAAAAAATTATAAAATTTCATTAATTTTTTTACTATGAAAATATTATAAATATTTTTTTTAATTGTGTTTTTCAAAATACACCAAAAATACCTTTATTTGAAAATACCCAAAATTCAACAATGTTATTTTTTACATGGTGATTACCAAATTTAAATCCAATTTTTTAATTATAATTTTAAATATTAAAAATTTATATTTTAAATAATATCAGATAAGATATAAGAAAAACATTCATCAATAATAATTATTCATTCTTTTTTATAAATAATTAAATTTCAAATTTTTAGTATTCCATAATTATTTTATGATTGGAAAATAATTATCTTTATATTATATATATATTTATATGAAAATATAATAAATATTAGGGAACTATATACATATATCAGCCAATTTTATAACAATTGTATTATTAAGATCATGTTGGATAATTTTATTTATCAATAATTTCGTAACTACTCATTTAAATAATATAAAAAACATTACCTATGTGTGTGTCGATTCTAATTAAACTATAATATTATTTCTTATATAAAATTTATATTTCATTTTTACATGTATATTCTTTGTTCCGTAGTATTTGTTAATGATATAATGATATTAATTTTAAGTAATTTTTTTCAAATAATAATCATGGTAAAAACAATTATTCTATTTTTTCATAATGATTTGATAATTATGTTCTTATATTTTTATTATGTTATTAGTAATTTTTTTCCAAAATAATAATTTATTTTCATTTTCAAATAATTAATTTTAATACACATGTTTATTTTAATAAATTCATTAAAGTAATGAATAATATATATTTGATAAATATTAATTTGAAAATAAAATTTATGATTATTTATAAAAAAATATATTCCTGTAATGATTAAACAAAAAGTATAGAATTTTTTATAATCCCCTATAAAATAAATTACCTCCTTGGAATCCTAATTCAATCTCACTAGTGAAATACATGTTTAGATATCATTAAATAGTAAATGATGCTATATATTAGTTATATTGAGAACTATATCTATCATTTTAAGATAATACCATAATAGTCATCGTTTCTTTTATAATGTACATATGTTTAATTCATTTATAGACTCTAAAAAATTCATGTACAACTCGTCATATTTCATAAATTCACCCATTGCCTACCATTTTGGTGACCATATTAAGTTAAATTTTTTAATATAAAGTAAATAGTGTGAGATATAAAAAAATATAATAAAATTATATAATCTGGTCTCAAAAAATAAAAAAATCCTAATATGTTGTAAAAAATGAATCAATTAGTTAGATTTTTTAAATTTTTAGTGTCTCGAACATTGTTATTTATTGTACATCCATTAATAATAGATTCAATTCCATCCTCACAAATCATTAAATATTTACATGGAGGAATCATCAACTTCAACCATTATGTAAAAATTATAATTTGAACTTGATAAAACACATGTATTTTAGTATAAACACCCTATTAAATGTTTTTTTACTTTAATATTTTCACTCTTTATTTTTACTATCCAATACATGATTAATTCAGTAAGGGGTGATTCAATGTTCATATAAAATATGAAAGGCATAAACAGAAATTATATATATAATCTAAATATGTGTTAGTAAACAATGATTTCATATCCAAATGAATAAATGGGACACAATTCGATTATTTAATTTCTACTTTAGCATTTTTATAAGACAAACCATGCCCACTTGACCTTTTCCAGGGAATACTGACTTGACTTTTGGGTCATTCAAGTGAAGTAATTTACACATAATTTTTATTATGGAATTATATAATAAAAGAATCTATGTTTCCTTTTCAATCGTGGTCTAAATGGAGATTATATTAACACAGGAAACAAACTCCCAATCCTTTCATGAAATCCCCCAAGTGCTTCTTACAGCTTTTATTAAATGTTTTAAAATACACCCTCCCTTTATTCTTCATCTCCAATTTTCATTATATATGGTTCTAAATTTACCTTTTCATTTCATTCATTATTTTTTATATATAATTCATTGGGAACTCCTTCAATGTATTAATGGAACTATTAATTATCTCCTCATATGGAGAAATTTTTTAAGACTAATTCTCATTGATAGTATGACTTTAATACATCAATGGGGCAACCAATATTGCATTTAAGACTATGTATGTAATCTAATACATGTCACACTATTCTTATAATGTTTTCCTCTTACTCCAAAATATTTTACTCTTCATTTTATAAAAATTTAAATCCTTCTTATTCCTTATTAGCATGTCACTGTTGATGAGAATATTTACAAAGAACTAATTCCATAAAAAATTCAATTCCATGGTTTCAATTTATCCACATATTAGTATTTTAAATCCATGAAAATCATTGATAAATATATCCTTTTAGATGATATAAAATCATGATATACTTCAACCCTCAACTACATCCCAAAGTGCTGAAAATTTACTCTAGAGAATAATCCATTCTTTTCATAGTGATGGAATCTGTGTTCAATTAAAAGATGTATAATTTTATCTCAATAAATGATAAATCATTTTCAAACCATGTTACGTTGAAATAATTCTATCCATCGAAGAAATATTATTTTCCATAATTTTAAATAAAATTAGACATTAAAAAGAATAATAAGTGGTTAACTATATATATAATTATCAATATACAAATATTTATATATAATAAAATTATTTAATGCAATATAGTTATGTATTAAAATATATTATTATATTACAGTATATAAATATTTTGATAAATAGGGATATTATATAATTTATTTTACGATTAGTGGGTCAGGAAGCTTTTTTACATGGGGCATGATCATGAGTTTGAGTTTGGGTATGGTTGGTTTGTATCTGTTTGAAGGGGTCTGTGTGCAACGCTCGAAGTGCTAGGAGTCTCTTTGAATGGAGTGTGATATGATCTTAATGGGGTAGAGGATAAGGAGGTATACCAATGGTGAATGAAAATTATAGGCATGAGAAACATTGGGGGAATGTATGTGGGTGGGGGATGTTTGAACTGGAAGAACTATATCAATTTTTACAGGTATAATTAATCCCTATATTTTACTTATTTATTTTTAAAATATTGTTGGAATTTAAAACTCTATGAACAATTTTCATTCAAATAAAATTACATTATTTTATGTAAAATTTTATTGTTCAATGATATAATTTATAAAGTGCTTAAACCATTTCTAAAATAACTAGTGCATGAGAAAAAAAATGGAGGAAATTGGTTGAGGTGAAATGGAGGAACATGAGACCTGGAATATTGTTTTCTTATAGCTATAGTTCCACACTCAATTTATTTATATAGTTTTGGAAATAAACATCTATGAACAATTTCATTTTATTAAAAAACTTGAGTAGTCAATGTTAAATCTAATTTTTCATGGATGATAAATATAGTAGTGGTTAAAACTAGTGATAAAACAACTACGGAATGAAAAATTATGGAGGCCTGTGTAGGGGAAATAGAGGCATGAGAGAATAAGGTTATTTTTTTTAAAAAATCACTGGTTTGATGCTATATTTTTTTCCATTTTAATAGAGGTAGAAATTGAAAAACTACGAACCATTTAATATTAAATATAATTAGATTAGTTTATGTTAAATGTTTTCTCTAAAATATATAATTTATAAATCAGAATAAAAAAACTTTTGAATAATCTCATAATAATTTTTTTAATGTAGAGACGATTTAAAACAGTCAACAGTAATCAAATAAGGTAGTTAATTTTGAGGTGTAAATACCATGACCTCCCTAACTATATAATTTCATTTAATTTCAATATTTAGATCCCTTATTTGGTGTCTTTTAATATTAAGTGGATTTGAGAAGAGAAGGTCGTGGGTTGGACCATGGGTGATGAGAAAGGGAGAATATCTCTTTTGTTATGTGAACATGAGGTACTATGTGGCCCCAGTTTGAGTACATAGTGAGCTTATGTAGTAAGAAAGTGATTTTTTAACTGTAAATTAATTGATTGTTTCTAGAGGGGTACCTAATAGTATTATTGGGGAATTTCCCTTTCCGAAGAGGTATTTTGGTTCATGAACCAAAAAATTGAAACCTAATTAATTATGGATCGAGATTTAGCCTTCATTTTAGTATTTAGTATGACAACCCTAATTTTATTACAAACTTAAACATTATTTATAAGATAAAACCTCCACTTGATACAACATGGAATATTAATTGGTCTAGTGTATTTGGGGCTTATGAACATTACATAACAACTTAAAACATGAAATAAAACATCTTTATTGAAAACTTCTTTTACATGACCACTACATTACCTCATACTTATTAATGCATGGGATAACCAAAGGACATGCATAAGAAAAGGGTGAGCTATAAATCCCAGTAAGGGAATAATCATGGAATAACATGAGGAATAAAATACATGTTAGAAAATAGGAATATAAATAGACTAAAAGAGGATCATAAACATAAAGCCATGATAAATCATGACAATCATAATATGGAAATGTGGCAACAACACTTAACATGGAATTAGCATGACACAAAGCTCATTGCACATGGAGCGTGAGTAAATCCTCATTGCACATGAAGCATGAGTAAAACCTCATTGAACTTGAATTTTCATGAGTCAACACCCACTTTACATGAAGTATCATGATACTATACTTTACCCAATGCATTGGATCACTATGAGGGCTCACCCTTCTTAAACATTTCATTTCATGCATAAGTGTGCCACATGGATCATATAACATGGATGCATAAAACATACTCATTTATTCCATGATAATGAAATGTGGAATTCATATATGGAACCTTATAATAAATAATTAAATGTTCATAAATATGAATACCCTTGATAGGGAAATGGGCATGGTATTCATTACACAATGACATTGGCTTGGAAAATCGATGCAATTTCGGCATCATAACGATGTGACGTAAGAATTCAAAAAAATGGTTGATGAGAGAGAAATGGCTGTATCATCATATTTAAATGAAATTTAAATTAAGGGGTTGTATAGATACATGTCCCAACAATTGTAATGGAATTTAGATTCATGATACAAAATAATTGCTTGAATGTAAATGAGGAGAGAGAAATTCCTTTTGGAATTTCGGCATAGTAACGGGTGTACATGGGAGGCATTTAATGAGAGATAATGGGGTCTCCCATAATTAAAACATAAAGAGGGAAGTATTGGGGAGGTTCAAAACTATACCAAAACATATATAATGTACATTAAAAGGTCATAACAACATTATGAAAATTGTGCAAAAATGAGAATGGAAGAAAAACCCTTAATTGGAAATGTGCTTCTAAAGGCTTGAGAGAGGCTTGAGAGAGGCTTCATGTGAGCTTAGGGACCCTTTGGAGGATTCTAGGGAGATTAGGGAAGTGGTTGTACTAACTCCAATGGCTATGAGTGAGGAGAATGTTGGAGCATGGGTGGGTTTATAAAGGAAAGGTGAGGGAATTATTTGTCATTTTGGGTTTGGAGAACTCACATTAAACTAATTCAAACCACAAACCAGACAACGGTTTTTCCCATGGTTTTTGACAAATGGGATTGAAAAACAATATTTTATAAGGAAAAAGTCTAAACTTATTAATATAATGGGGTTTCTTATGTGGAGGTGAGTCACACTTCCATGGAAAAAATTTTAAAAAGGCAACATATTTAATAAGTCTTGAAGGGTCCATTAATGCTTTGTAAAATAAGTCAAAAAACCCCAAAACCACATTATTTTAATGTTAAAACATATTTTGTCCCAACATAAGTCTTATAGTATTTAATTACATCACTATTGGATCATTATGATTTCATAAAACTCATTATGTATTTAAACGGTATTTAATTTTTACCCAAATATTTGACTATGTCAGAAAATTATGAAAAATTAACCGTTGGGTAATTT
The DNA here is from genome assembly GCA_963277665.1 of Viscum album. Classification (NCBI taxonomy): domain Eukaryota; kingdom Viridiplantae; phylum Streptophyta; class Magnoliopsida; order Santalales; family Viscaceae; genus Viscum; species Viscum album. Next base: position 2,037,091,397 of record OY728164.1, read on the forward strand.
CGACATCCTAATTAGAAAAATAATATTTATTTTATCTAAATAATTTTCTAAATATGTTAATTTTTATTTTTAAAATAGAAACCGACATTTATAAAAAATTCACGGGTTTTGACAAAAATGGGTTTCAAACCTTAATAAAATTTTTGATTGAATTCATATAATTATATACTCATTTATATTTAATAAAAATTAATTTAATAATAATAATTATAATTTATTAAAATAATACTTAATTCAAAAATCCATTAATTCATCAAAATAGATTTCTTAGTTGAATATTAACTAAAAATACTATTTGTTCTTTAAAAACTATTTTCAAGGTAACAAAAATAAAATGAAAGTATATTCATTATTATATAAAAAAATAATGTACATAACCATAGTGGTAAGGACTTGTTAAATAACCCCTTATAACACCCATGTAAGAATGAAGAGTAATGTGTGTGATGGTGACTGACTCTTGGGGTGGCTCGGATAACATTGCTCAGGTGGTAATCTCTATCATCTTCCACTTCTCTCGTAGGCGGTTCTTCTTGAGCTTAACCTGTGGAATATTGGCTTGGGCTTGGTCAAGAGAGAAGCCCAAGGATGTCCCCTCCATTACAAGTTCCAACAAATGGGCTTTTTATGGGGCATGTCTACTGGATGAGTCCATGGCTTACTTTGTCTGAGTAAATTGTATTCTTTAAAGCCCTATATTTATACTAATCATGTGATCACTGTTCAATGACTATATTAGTAATGGTCACAATTATTAAAATAAAACCAAAAAAGGTTACATTTTATATAAACATTTTACATAAAGAGACATTTAATTAGATCAAGAGGTATTTCCACTAATGAATGTTTGGGTCGTTACAATCTTCCCCCCTTAAAAAATTTCTCCATCGAAATTTTATTTTCCCACACTTTAATAGATGTGTGTAACTCTGCTTCATCGTCTCCTCTGATTCCAACATTGCTTCTTCAAACATGTGGTTTCACCACAACACCTTGACGAGGGGAATTGTCTTATTTTATTGAACATTTTCTCTACGATCTAATATCTTCACTTGTTTCTCCTCATAAGAAAGGTCATCCTCTAACCATACCACCTCTGAAGAAAGTAAATGTGAAGGGTATAGTATGTACTTCATTAATAGGGATACATGAAAGACATCATGTACCTTGGTCATGGTTCGTGGAGGTGTTAGTCGATAGGCCAAAACCCCGACACAATCAAGAATCTCAATGGGGTCGATGTACCTTGGACTTAATATCCCTTTCTTTCCAAAACTCATGACCTTCTTCCATGGAGATATGCATAAAAAACCATGTCTCCAAATTTAAACTCAATGTCTCATCAGTGGTTATATGCATAACTCTTCTGTCAACTCTGGGCTTCATTGATATGCTGCTGAATGGTTTTCACCTTCTCCACCATTTCTTCGACCATTTCTGGTCCAAGAATCTTATGCTCACTGACCTCATCCCAATATGCCAGTGTTCTACACCTTTTCACATAAAGGGATTCATATGGTGCCATTTGGATGCTCGAGTGGAAACTGTTATTATAAGAGAACCCAACCAGAGGAATATGTTGATCACATCCTCCTTTAAAGTCCATTGAAAAGGATCCCAACATGTCTTCAAGTGTTTGGATAGTCTTCCTGGATAAGACATCAATTTTAGGATGATAGGCCATACTGATGTTCAGTTTTATTATTCATGGAATGTTGAATACTCTTCCAAATCTTAGAGGTGAATCTTGGATCTCAATCAGACACAATAGATAGTGGTACTCCATGCAGTCTTACCACTTCCCTGATATATATCCATGCCATTTGATCCATTGAAAAATCTTCCCAAAAATCATTGAAGTGTGTAGACTTTGTATGACGATCCACAACAACCTAGATTGTATTGTTGCCTTTGGATGTCTTCGGAAGTTCAGTGGAAAAGTCAATGGTGATGTCCTTCTATTTCCATTCTGGTATAGGAAATGGTTACATCATCCCCTTAGACTTCTTCCTCTCTGCCTTCACTTACTAACACATGAGGCACATTGGTGTATATTCAGCTACATCCTTTTTCATATTATCCCACCAATAATACTCTCATAGATCTCGAAACTCCTTTGTGCTTCCTGGGTGAATAATGTAATTTTAACTACATGCATCATCCAAAAATTAATTCTTCAGTTGAATACATGATGAAACACATATTATTTTCCCTAATCTCATAATTATTTCTTCATTAACATTAAACTCCAAGGATTTCCCTTTTCCAATAGCTTCCACTTTTTCTTGAATTCCCACATCATCCTTTTGAGAATAATTTAACCTTTACAAAAGTGTTTGATGAGAAATCATTTGTTAAAGGGTTGACGATGTTACCTTATTTGTGATTCCCATGTCCATCCTCATCAAATCTGAGAAGATTGGATCCTTTTCAATTCACATCAATGATATAATTGTTTGGTCCTTTATACTAAGAGAATCTTCCACCTCGTTCGCTTTCCCAGGGTTCTAATGGATTTAGTATTCATAGTCTTTGACCAGCTCTCACCAACATCATTGGCTCATATTATACTCTTTCTATGTGAATATATACTTGAAGAGTTTTTGTTCCTTATTTATTTCACACTTCTCCCAAAGGAGATAATGCCGCCAAATTTTCAAAGCAAAGATCACTGCAGCCAGCTCGAGGTCATGTGTTTGATAGTTATATTCATGATCTTTTAATTACCTTGAAACCTAGGAAATGAATTTTTCATTTTTCATCAACACACATCCCAGTCCCTTCTTCGAAGCATCATTGAATACCACGAAAAGATCTCCACTTGTGGGTAAAGTGAGCACGGGCGCAGTGATAAGCCTCCTTCTCAACTCCTTGAATCATTCTTCACATTCATTAATCCAAGAAATCATTACTCACATCCGAGTTATCTTGGTATGAGGGTTGGAAAATTGTGAGAAATTTATCATAAATCATCTATAATATCCAGCTAACACTAAAAATCTACGGATATCTGTTACTGATGTTGGCCACGACCATCCCACAATTGCATCTGTTTTGGAGGGATCCACAGATATCCCTTTTCTTGTGATGATATGGCCCACGATTGATACCTCCTTTAAACATAACTCACACTTGTTGTACTTTTCATAGAGCTTCTCCTTCTGGAAGTTCTTTAGTATAGTTCATAGATGATCCTTATGATCCTCCTTAGTTTTGGAGTATACAGAATATCATCTATATAGACTACCACAATTGTTTTGTGGTAATCTTTAAAGACTCTATTCATCACGTCCATGAATATTTCTGGAGCATTAGTGAGTCTGAAAGGCATCACTATGAATTCATAGTGCTCGTATCTTGTACGAAAAGCAGTCGTGGGGATATCTTCCTTCTTCACCCTTACTTGATAATATCTCGACCAAAAATCCACCTTTGAGAAGTATTGGGCTCCACAAAGATGATCGCAAAAGTCCTCGATTCATGGGAGATGATACTTTTTCTTTATCATGATTTTGTTGAGCTCGCAATAATCGATGAAAAGGTATATTGAACCATTCTTCTTCTTGACGAAGAGGACTAGTGCAACCCATGGTGAAGCACTTGGTCATATAAACCCTTTATCCAGATTCTCCTGTTGCAGTTTCTTTAGATCTTCAAGCTCCACAAAAACCATTCTATATGGTGTTTCAGATATTGGAAATGCCCCTGATATATGTTCAATTGATAATTCAACGTCTTTTTTAGGAGAAAGACCGGGAAATTCCTTGGTAAACACTTCAGCGAATTCCCTGACAACAGGTATGTCTTCAAGGATGGTTGATTCCTTGGACTCAATAATCTGAGCCAGAAATCTGTGCTCATAGGGCAGTAATATCCATGCTTGAGATGATGGAGCTAAAAGAAATATTCATCTTCCTACTTGCACTTGTAAATAATCGAGGTTCGATTCACCACAAGGAGAGTGATTTCCCTCTCATGAAAATTTATGTTTTCTCTATATAAGGAAATCCAATACATGCCAAGAATTGCATCAAATTCCACTAAAGGTAGTATTATGAGGTTATCTGGGAAGTTTAATCCACAGATTATGATAGGGGAGGAGTTATATTCATGGGATAAAATAATCACCGCATTTTCCATACTCACTGACATCTTCACTTCCATGATTTGTGGTGGTGATGGTATTATTCTACTAAAATTTCGAGATACAAAAGAATGAGTATAACATGAACAACAAAGTATGTTCTCAATTATTGAATGATTAACTATCGTACCTGTCACCACTTCATTTTCAGGGTTAACTTCAGCATTAGTGATGGAAAAATCTCTCCATTACTGCCTTGGAGGTTATTGGTTGCCTCCGAAAACCCTTGGCATATGAAACTGATTTGAAAGATGCCATGGTTCATTGTAGTTGTTGCAATGAACCATGCATTGAGGTTCGAATAGATCATTCCTCTCCTCTGTCGTAGCCATGGGTATTTCTTGTCGACAGTTAACACCCATTTTCCCTTCTATTCTACACCTAAAGCATTTCCTTGTACCCGTCAGGAAATTTCTGGGGTGCTTCTTTCCTCACCATTGGCAAGTGGGGTGGTGGATCTTCTTAACACCGTTGGATTTATCAATTGGACCACCAGAATTTTAGTCTACCATGCACTTCTTATCTCCATGATACCCCTAAGATTCTACGATCTCCATTTTGACCACGTGCACCCATCGGAAAATTTTCTCATAACTGTCGAAGTCACGGATTGGAAGTGCTTTCTGCAGGCTAGGTTTCAGACCACCAAAGAAGTCGTCAACCTTTCATTGGAAGGTAATGACAAATCTAGAATCATATCGTGCAATCCTTGTGAATTTTTCCTCATACACTCCAATATATTTATCACCTATTTTTCTTGAGGGCAAGGAAGTACCTTTCCATATTTATCCGGAGGGTGCGCAGAAAATATTTATCAAAAAAATATTCTGGAAATCCTCTCATTCCAACACCTCGATCTCCCCTTCAGGCTTCATATTTTTGATCAGCGTCCACCATTGATCAGCTTCACCCTCCATATGATAAGCATATAGGAGAACCTTCTCCTATTCAGAACATTGAAGGATTGAGAAGATCTTTTCAATGGAGTTGATCGATCGTTCAGTGATTGAGGGATCGAATGATCCATTAAAAGTAGGAGGCCTTTGTCTCCTAAAACTCTTGATAAAGAATTGTTCTTTCTTGTAGGGGGTGGGGTTGAACCTTCCTCTTGACCAATGTTTCTATTCAAATATTGATTTAGATGAGAGATATGCATTAAAAAGCTTGTGATTCCCACTCCCATTAGATTATGCATCTCATTAGTACAATCATCACATTGATATTCACATCGGTTATTATTGTGAATTCTCCTATTACCAGACATTGGCTGGAATAAAAGGAAAGTTAAGAGTGACACATAAAGTGTAATACAAGGAAAAAACTGATGACTTATAAAAAAAATTATTTCCTTAACATATGAATCTATTGGATTCAGTCTATGTTATCCAAGATCTACATTCTAACATATATTCTTAGGACATTTTTTATATCCCTTAATAATGGTTCATACTAAGGTTGTGAATTTATCAAACCATATCCCCCAAGAGTATCATAACCAAGAGTGTAGCAAGGCCTGTTTTCTTGCTCTAGTTCCCCTTCAAGTCTAGCTCAAAGTGGTGTTTTCGAGTTTTAACCCTAGGATACATTTGTGCCAGAGACGCCTCTACCTACTCGTATCCAGATAGAGATGTATTTTCTTGATAAACCAAATAATCAATACTCACCAAAACATATAAATTATATTATTATATTTAATATTGTATCTAAGGATTTAATAGTTTTTTCTAATCCTAATCCCAAAAATAACTAAAACTCCCTCTGATTCCAACTATGACAACCCTGCTTTTATTTTAAACTTAAACCTGATTTATTACATAAAAAATACACTTGATACAACATGGAATATTGAGAGGTCTAGTGTCTTTGGAGCTTAGTAACATTACATAACAAATTAAAACAAGAAATAAAACATCTTTATTGAAAACTTCCTTTGCAAGACCACTACATTCCCTCATACTTATCATTTCATGGGATAACCTGAGGACATGCATAAGAAATGGGTGTTCTATAATGACTAGTATGAAAATAATCATGGAATAACATGGGGAATACAATACATGTCAGAAAATAGGCATATAAATAGAGCACAAGAGGAGAATAAACATAAAGGCATGATAAAGCATGATCATCATAACATGGTAATGTGGTAACAACACTTAACATAGAATTAGCATGAGCCAAGGATCATTGCACATGGAGCATGAGTAAATCCTAATTACACATGAATCACAAGTAAAACCTCATTTCACTTGTATTATCATGAGTCAACACCCATTGCATATGATCTATCATGATACTATACATTACTAAATGCATTGGAGCACATTGAGGGCACATCCTTCTTAAACATTTCATTTCATGCATAAGTGTGCCACATGGATCATATAACATGGATTCATAAAACATAATCATTTATTCCATGATAAAAAAATTTGTAATTCATTAATGTAACCTTATATTAAATAATTAAATGTGCATAAAGGTGAATACCCTTGATATGGAAATGGGCAAGGTATTCACTACACAATGACATTGGCTTGGAAAATCGGTGCAATTTCGGCAGCATAACGATGTGACGTAATAATTCATAAAAATGATTAATGAGAGATAAATGGGTGTCTCATCATATTTACATGAAATGGATAGTAAGGGGGTCATATAGATACATTTCCTAACAATTATAATGGGATTTAGATTCATGATACAAAATAATTTCTTGAATGTAAATGAGGAGAGAGTATTTTTTTTCGTAATTTCGGCATAGTAACGGGTGTACATGGGAAGAATTTAATGAGACATAAAGGGGTCTATGATCATTAAAACATAAAGAGGGAAGTATGGTGGAGGTGTGAAACCATACCCCGAAATTTATAATTGAAATTAAAAGGGCATAACAACATTAAGAAAATTGGGAAAAAAATGAGAAAGGAAGAAAAACCCTTACTTGGAAGTGTGCTTCCAAAGGCTTGATAGAGACTTGAGAGAGGATTCATGGGAGCTTAGGGAACCTTGGGGGATTATTGGGAGAGTAAGTTATAGGTTGTATGAACTTAAAATGATTTTAGTGAGGAGAACGTGGGAGCGTGGGTCGGTTTATATAGGAAAGGTGAAATAATTATTTATTATTTAGGGTCGGGACAACTCACATTAAATTAATTCAAACCACAACCCAGCCCAATGTTTTTACACATATGTTTTTTAAAAGGGGAGTGGAAAAAAATATTTTATAAGTCCAAATTCATAACATCTTAAGATAATGGGGTTTCTTATGTGGAGGTGAGTCACACTCTCAAGGAACACAATTTAAAAAGACAAGTTGTTTAATAATCCTTGAAGGGTCCATTAATGCTTTGTAAAATAAGTCAAAAAAACCCAAAATCACATTAATTTAATGATAAAACATATATTGGAAGAAAATATTGTTTATTTTATTTGATTAAATCACTATTGGGTCATTATTATTTCATAAGACACATTATATATTAAAGTAGTATTTAATTTTTAACCAAATTTTTGACTGTCTCATAAAATTATGAAAAATTCACCGTTCAATAATTTCGACTTTCTGATTCCAAAAATAATATTTATTTTAACTAAATAATTTTCTAATTATGTTAATTTTTACTTTTAAAATAGAAACTGAAATTTATCAAAAATTCATGGGTTTTGAAAAAAATGGCTTTCAGACCTTAATAAAAATTACAATTGCATTCATAAAATTATACAATCATTTATATTTAATAAAAATTAATTGAATAATAATAATAATAATAATATTTTATTAAAATTTTACTTAATTAAAAAATCCATTAATTCATCAAAATAGATTTATTAGTTGAATATTAACTAAAAACTGTTGGTGCTTTAAAAACTATTTACAAGGTAACAAAAATAAAATGAATGTATATTTATTATTAATAAAAAATAATGTACATAACCATAGTTCTAAGGTATTTTTACATAACCCCTTATAACAACCCCCTTAAGACAAAAAAATAAGGTGCGCGATGGTGACTGACTCTTGGGGTGGCTTAGATAACATTGCTCGGGTGGTAATCTCTATCAACTTACACTTCTCTCGTAGGCGGTCCCTCTCAAGCTTAACATGTTGAAGATCGGCTTGTGTTTGGTCAAGAGAGAATACCAATGACGCCACCTTCTTTCTGAGTTCTGACAAATGGGCTTCGTATAGGGAACGTCTACTAGATGAGGCCATCGCTTCCTTTTTCTGAGTAAATTGGATTCATTAATTCCCTATATTTATACAAATCATGTGATCACTGTCCAATGGCTATATTAGAAACGGTTAAAATTCGTACAATAAAACGAAAAAAGTTGACATTTTTTATAAACATTTTACATAAAGAGACATTTAATTAGATGAAGAGGGATTTCCATTAATGAATGTTTGGTTCGTTACATTTACCCTCTCCAGTATTCTTCCAACATCCATATTCTCCGACTCCAAGGGATCCCCATTATAAAATGATCAATGTAGTTTTTTTAGTGACCATGGTTTGGTTTGGATTATGTAATGTTTTATCTACCCTAAAATCACATTCTCTTATCTAATTTTTATGCTGAAAAGTGTATCATTCCATTCAAAAATTTTGGATTGTTGAACACTCTAGATGATTTGGATTTTTTTCGATATTCCTACTACTAGGTATATACTAGAGTAAACATAATGTAAAAATATGGTTCTAAATTCCAAATTCATTTTAAATTAATTTCATCATAGGATTGAAATTTATAATAATCAATTTTGGAATCTCTATTCATGTGTGTTATCATACATTTATCCTTTATTCCCTATTGAAATTGATATATGGTTTTTTTGGTAGGAATACCCCTATACCTTCTCACTCACCATAAGGGTCTGGATGGTAATGGATAGGGTAAAGTAGAATTTATTAAAAATAAACATTAAAAAATTAAACCATAGGAAACAATTTCATTTTAAATATGTTTATAATAGTTTTTTGAAATAATAAATTTCAAAAAAATATATTTTCAGAGGTATATAACCACAAATAAAATAACTTATATGATACTGATTAACATAAAAATGCTTTATGAAAACCACTATTAATCAAATTAGGTGTCCATTTTAAACATAGAAAGAACCTAACCACTATAATTATGAATCTTCATACAATTTTAATATATAATGTCTTTATTAGGGGATTATGAATTGATAATGATTTCCATGGAGAATAGAGGATATTGGATTAAGGGGTTTTTGAAGGGAGAACTAACCTTTATAATTAAGAATATTGGGTACCCTAAGTCTCTATAATGGGTTTTTAGTGAGCTTATACAAGTTTCAGATGGATCATTTTTGAAAAACATGGTACCTGGTGGATTATAGGGAGTACATGGATGGATTATAGGTAAATTATGTTTAATAAAATTGTATTCTTGTACTAAAAATAATTCATTTAAAGAAAATTAATTGGGGATTTAGATTCACCCTAAATTTTAGTATCCCCCCATAATTATTGAGCTTCAAACTCCCCTCCGGTTTCACATCAGGGTATCTTTTATCAAACTATGATCTTAAGAGCTTGTACTGGTCACTAATGTTTTTTCTCAAAATATTTTGGCCCAATACACCATAATATTTATTTATATTTTCCAATTTATATTATTAAATGTGTACCATACAAGTACAACTTTCTATAGATTATTGATTCCACCAGATCATTTATATTTTTGTTGGGTTACCTACTGTTTCATCATACAAAGAGTAAATCTAAGATAAACCTATGTTTCAAGATTTCAGATCCCCCATCGAACAATTTCTTCCTATTTAATCTATTTATTATCATAATTTAAGTTGTATCTTGGGGAATTTGGTGGCATAATAATCACTTTTGTTCCCTGAGGAAGCCACTTGATCAATTTTATATGGGCATATACCACATCCCCATCACGCTCTTTAAGGTAATTTTCGATAATTGTATAAGGTCATGTGGAATTCATTAAAATTAATCATTGTATAATTAAACCATTTATAAATACTTATATTAAATTAAAATTAGTGTTTATTATTGTAATTATTACTTTTTTTAAAAAGAAATATAGTTTTTAGATGGGGTTATAACTATCACTAAATATGTTGATATACCAATTCATTAAAAATAACTATTACAAATTAAAATAGGAATCCAATTTATTAGTGTGGAGACACTAACCTTAATGAGTCTATATTTTTTTCTTATTTTAGTATTTCAAGTCCGAAACATGTTTTTTTAAATGAATAATATTTTAGAGTAGAAGGAAGAATTTTTGGAAAAAGTGGATTAGTAAGGGAGAAGACCACCTAGGTCTTAGGCCAGCTAAGTAATTGGGATCCATAAGCTAGGTACGTAGTTAGAATTTATAGGTTACAATTTGTTATATTTTGAGAAACTGGTTATTCAGTGGTTTTTTCATGGAATCGATAGAATTATATTCATGTTACCCATAATTAAGAATAATTTTGGAACTTTATCCCTAAATTGACACTAAATATTTTGGATATTGATATTCAACATTCATTTCAGTATCCCCCACCATAATGAGCATAATAAATCCCTATTCCTCCTATCTATGTGGTACCTCGTTATCACATGGTCATAAGTGCTTATATCGTTCACCTAATCTTAGTCATGTCTATTTTTTTTTAAAAAAATCATCTTAGTCATGTATATGAAAGGTCCTCTAAATCAAAATAACACATTATTTTATCTCTTTAAAAAAAATTGAACTTAAAATTACAATATTTTAATTATTTTTGAATACTTGAGATCACTTGGATTTATTTTAAGTTAAAATCTATTAGGTATTAATAATTGTTAATAATAGATAAACCAATGGTTTGAAATTCATGATTTGTAACTTTCAAAGGTCATTTCTTAATTCTAATATTACATTAGTTTGTATCATTTGGAATGTGTTAGAATGATGATATCTGTTAAACACCAATAAGGTTATTGTATATTTATCCAGTTGGCATTCCCCTCTCCCCCCTAATACTCTCCATGGGCTGGGTTGTAATAGATATTAGGTCAAGTGGAATTCCTAAAAATGATTTTTTTTTAATAAAACGAACTCATATATTATTCATTAATTAGTATAATGGAAATGTTGAAATGCATTATTTTTATAATTGTTTTCCAAAATTACATTGATCTTTTTCCTGTCCTAGGGTCATTATTGTTTTACTATATGTTGTCACACCTTGAAATGTTTTATTTATTCGAATGAATTATTACAAAGAGATCACAAAGAATGTAATGTGATATTAATCAAATTGTAGATGCATTCCATTCTATATCATGGTATGATTTATTAATAAATTTTAGTTTACACATCATGTGATTTAAAAATGTGTCGAAATGGGTATTTTATTATTGAATTTTATTATTGAACATACATACTTCATTTGGTGATTATGGTTAATGTTGGACCACAATTATCTAACCATGTATAATCCTCCATATGTTCCATGTGATGGACATATTCCATATCATTTTATAAACCATACCCCTTACATTTGATTATTTTATTCTATAACTATGTTTTTTAGTATACATTGAAGGTTTGAATAATGCTATTTCATCACCAAAATTTTCCCAGTTAGGATCTAAGTATCAATGAGAGGGGGTGGGGTGAATTAGGGATATATCTTTCTTTTATGTTTCTTTATTTTAAAAAAAAAACGATATCCTATTCTTACATAGTTTCATCCATTACGAACAAAATCCAAACACACAACCACAAGAACAAAAAAATTTACAAGGTTGACTACTAAACATGCATAGCTGCATCCTTGGTATGGAATGGAAACAGTCAAATACCACACAATCCACTAGAAACCAATCCATTGTTGTGCAATAAAATGAGTAGGATTTTCCCTTACATTCGTTTATCACTTGGATAATAATTCTCAATCATGTTTTCTAACTTTTATCACAAATAGGATAATTCGATGTTTTGGTGCTTCTTGATTAGAATTTACAAAATTTATCTTTCAAATTAATTCTTCTATTTTCTACCCAAAAGCTGGTAGAAACATCTTTCAGACCTTTTCGGACTGAACATCCTCCTTCGTGAATTTTCTTACATCCACCACATAATACCAATGTTCTTCGTGTAATGTGTATTTAGAATTCTGCATAGAAAACTCTTCTCTTACAAGCTACCTCATCTCCACATACTTCTTTCAATTGTACATACCACCTTGACATATTAATTCCACTTCTGTAAAATCACTTCTTCTGTAGATTGATGCCATTTCTGTAGAATACCTTCTTCTATGGACTAATTACACTTAATATATGAACTGTCTTATCTTCCATGGAACAATTCATCCTACATAGAATCTATCCTCTGTAAACCACTTCTATCCGCAGAATTTTTTTCCATGAACTCATTCCTATGAAAAAACCGTTTCCTCCAACTCGTTGAACTTCACCAAAATTCTTCTGTAGCGATGATCTCTTCTAATAATATTCTTTGAAAAGAACAAAAATGTTTCTTCATTGTCTTCTGGATTATTTAACAAACGACTGCTTTCATCACAAACTGTATCTTTCGTGATATATTGTCATTAATCGAACACTTTTAGCATCATCAGATTTGCAAAGGAAAGCATTAAAACTTCCTTATCGTCCAAAAACATCATTATCTGCAATTAAAACTAAATATGATTTGAATCACATTTTCTCCCCCATTCCCTCATAATTATTTCATCACAAGTTCTCCAAATGGGTAATATTTTTTAAATACAACTTAGCAATGAATCATCTGATTTTCAAGGCTTTTACAAAGTGAATTTATTTATAATTTTATGACAAAAAAACATTTTACAATTGAAAACTCCTCCAACTTCCTTGTCCCACCAAATTTGTCCCAACAATACCTATAAACAAAAATAGATAGTTATATCTCTCAAAGAAGAAAAGTATAGGTATGTACCCTTTCGATATAGGTGGATACATTCATTGATTGTAAATGTTGATCCTTGTGATATACAATGATTATTGGTTTCTCTATTTCTATTTAATATCATCCATATATTCTCTATCCCATGAACCTGAGTTTATGAATTCTTTTATTGATGTTCTGGATACCCCTTATTGGGTTTCTATACTTACACCAAGCACAATACAATATGGGATACATGAAAACCTCATTGTCCATGATCAAGGTAAGGAATGATTTTGAAGCATGAGTTATATCACATTACAGTTTTTGGATCATGAGAATTACTTTTTATAAATTTAGGATGGTAGCTAGAGTCTATCAATAGGGGTTTTCCTAGAATCTTATCATAGATGTTTTCACATGGGGGTCCATCACATATTCTATGTGGCATTTTTTTTGTTAATTTTGAAAACTTGTTTTTGGTAAATGTTCCTCTTATTTTAAATTTTTTAGAATCTTTATACCTATATAGTTTATGATTACAATAACATATAGATATTACCTCAAGTATCATCTTTATGTCTTAATAAATAGGTACTCATGGTGGTTACAAATGTGTTTTGGTCTAGGATGTTCATCATCCCCACGAGATATTTTGAATTTTCTATGTGAATTTCCCAATTTATTTTTCCAATTCCAGGGGTAAATGTAACACTCGAGACTTTTATGAGAAATATTTTGTTTTTATGTTATATAAATCATCAATGGAATCTTTCGCTACACGCAATCACGACCTTCCTCGATAGCGTGTGTAGTACGCAATACCGAGTTCCACTAAACAACGATATATTATTATAATATTATAAACATGCCGTTATGAATAGTATTAACTGAATTTTAAATTTTACAACATTATTATTCATCTTACACGTTTTCTAGAACATGGTAAGAGAACAAAATAATATTTTTGGGTAAAAAATATATTTATCAAAAAATGCAGTTTTGCCGCCTTTTGATGGCGCACCCACATTAAATCTAGTTTTTGACACGTTTATAAGTTCAATTTGACAAAATAAAATTCTAAATTTGAATCAGGATATAAAAATTTAGTTTGGATAAATTTTTGATATTTTTCTGATAACTTTCATATTTCATGAATAATAAAAATACGCTAATTTTTAATTAAAAACAAATTTTTTCATTGAGATAATTTATATGGTTAAATTATAATATTGAATCATTTTAAAGTATAGATAGAATATATTTTTACCATTTAATATAATTTATGTCATTATCATTAATTTCACATTGAATTCATAGGTAAATACATTTCAATCTTTGGCAATGTTTTAACTTCTAAAACCCGTTTTCTTAACAACATGATTTATTTTAAATTAATTACTTCAACTTATATGTTTTGAATTTTGAAAAATTGATTCCATATTCAGAATCAGTGGGTCCAAATTATGTTAATAGGCTACTTTTTCTTTTTGGGCATTATGAATAGTAACTACGGTAAATTTTATTTACCATAGTTAAAGGTAAATCAGGTAATTAAGGGTAAATATAAGATTATAAAATTACCCTAACACCTTTAAAAATCCTATTGGATGACTAAAAGTCTACCCATATCACCTAAGGGTCCCATTATATTCATTTAATAGACGTTTTTCCATGAACATAATTTAATTATAATTAAAACCAAAAAATGTGACAACATGTCACTTTCTTAAATCTTATAAGTATAATAATTTAAATTTGGTGATAAACTTAATGAAACTTAGAACATGAATAGTCTCCAAGAATCTAATAAAATTATCTTCATCATAGGAATTTATATAGAATTTTAAGGGATTAAATAATTATCATTAATTATGACACAACAGTGATGTTGAAATTATTTTATTAATTAAAATATCAAATAATTTTTTTAAAAAATATTAAAATAAATATTATATGAACTATTTAATGTGATACACTAATATTTTAGATACATATGACATTTTATGAATCTATTAAATCTTTTAGTTCGAACATATCTTCTGTATATATTTTATTTAAATTTAAATAAATGAATAGTGTCAAAATTGACACTATTGTAATTTTATAAAAATAACATATTATAAAATTTTTTAAAAATAAAAAAAATATTTAAAAATTATAAATTAAAATTTATATGGTCGATAGTGTAATAAAGTTTCAAATTATGGAAAATTTACAACACATATGTAATTATTTATAATAATTAAAAATTTAGAATATTATTACCACAAATAAAATTAAATTGATAAATAAGGATAAATCAAGTTAAAATAAATTCCTAACATGTCTAAATTTTATTGGTTGATGAGATTAAAACCCTATCTCATCTAATATTTGGATATCAGTCATTTTGGATGTTTTTAAGTGGGGTTGGGATTTAATATAAACTAATATTTCTTATATTTACAAAGGTGCCCCTCTCCTCCCTTATAAAAGGGAACCTCCTCCCTCTCCTCCTCACACCAATTTTAGTCTTCATGCTCGGAAAAACCCTGATTATTTCACTTCCCCACTTCCCTAGAATCATCCTAGAGGTTTGGGTCTTCTTCAAAGACCAACCCTAGTGCCCTAAGAGGAGGTTAAGAAGAGGCGCGTCAAAAAAGAGGTAATATCCATTACCGATCCTTTCCAAGTTCTTTCTTCTTCAACTTCTTCTTCTTTCGTTGTTTCATTATGAAGTAATAAAATCAGTATCACTCATATAATAATATGTTATTATATGTATGAAACAACCCTATTTCACCATCTATCCATCCTACGGAAAATGAAATCACCGCGCGTGCGTACGTAAGGAATACCGTCTCCACGTCGTGGTGTAATCTATTTTCCCCCACCACCTTACTTGGATGGGCATAATGGTGTAAATAATTACTATATATGATTATTTTAAAGTGATATTGATTCTTAAATAGTATACATACACTCCAATACAATTACACGATCATGGGAACGATATCATCGCTCGTGCGTACGTACGGAATACCGTCTCCACGATGTGATGCGATTCGTTCTACATGATCTTCATTGAATAATGATTATATAAATGAATTTAATGAATAAATATGATATATAATACATTAAAACCATTATGGAAATGATGTATCTATAACATAAAGAGAAGAATAATAATTTATTCGACAAAACACGCATAAGAACAAAAAGTTATAAACACCCGAATAACAAGTAGAAATTAAATATTACTACTAAGAAGCTAAGAATATGACCATATATGATATCATAACAATAAGTATGATTCAGGAATAAGTCAATAACATTATTTAAATCATTATACGTGAGGTTCAAACACTTACGAAGCAAATCGGACCTAAGGTAAGGGAAAATCTCGCAATCTCAATTTTTATCCGAGATTGTTTATAATTCAGAATTTACTAGGGAATATTTTATCATCCACATACATGTTCCCTCAATATTTAATATTGTTCCATCCACCTAAAATTGTTTAAATCCAATTTTACCCTTCAGTGAGTTTTTAGTATAAGATATGTAAGGAATCTTTTGTCGATTTTCGTACGAGGTACTTTTTGACTTTTCCGACAAAAGTACGAGAAAAATGTTTTTTAACTTATACGGCATGAATGGAATTTTAAAAAATTATTTCCAAGAAGCTTCCTTTACAAGTTTTCAAGTTTATTTTTAATCAAATTCTTTTAGTTTAAAATTGTATGACATGTTAATGAAAGGAAATTTTTTTTGAAGTAGAAAGGATATTTTCCTCAAGAATGGAGTTCATGTGCTTTATCATAATTATTTTCCTTCTAAGATAATATAGGGTTCTGTTTCTATCCCTATTATTAAATTTATTTGATTATGTTGTGATGGAATTATTTTTCTGAATTCCATTATTTTATTTTAATTTTTTTATGATGTCATGTTGTTTAAGAATCCCATTTTTACTACATGGGTTATGCAATGATGTATGATTTATGATTTTGTGGCACACATAATAATGGTATCATTATGAGATGGGTGGGACCTATATCTCCCTCCACTGCATTGGGTAAATATTTTATATCTCATGTGATAGACATGGCTGGAACGGCAGGTTATACCGGTTCAGTGAAACAGGACTGAAACGAGGAATGAACTCGGTTCAGAAATGGTCTTTGTCAACTAAGATAGTCTTGGCCATGAGTATTGACTAATAAGAAATTATTCTCTATGATTATGTGTGTATGAATCAAAGTTTCATGTTTTAAGTTATGATTATTGGGATTTCATTTCACTACTATGATTTATCCCATGTTATGAAATTATGCTCTCTTTTGCAGGTTAAGATTTCCAAAATGTTATGTTCTTAAGAATATGATGTGATTGATATTTCTTTTGTTTACCCTTACTGAGAATTTGAGCTCACCCTTTTGTATGTTTTATTTCCCTAGGTCAGGAAGAAGCTTATTTAGTAAGATATGCCAAAAGGGACTATAGATATGATGAAATAAATGGGAGACAGTGTAGACACTTTATGAACCAGTTGTTTATATTTCCCAGTTTCTAAATACATTATACCTATATGGTCCTTTCTTGGTTTTGTTATATGTTGTAATAAGTATGCTTCAATTTTGAAGTAATAACAATATATGTAATTTATGGGTCGTTATATTTGGTATCCGAGGAAAGGTATAACCAACCTTTGGAAACTAGGATGTGAAAGCCTTAGTAAGAACCCTAAGGAAAAGTCTAAGCATAGAACACAATCTTAGTGTTTTAGAAATGACCATGAATAACCTAGGATAAGACCTTAAGTGTGAAATTTTATTCTTGATTATGTGGTTTTCCTATTATAATTAGTGTTGCTCACACTATTCTTCTTGATTTTAGTCAATGGCTAGAACCCAAAGGAACCATGTTAATGCGGAATGCGACAGGCAATGCGATGATTGTCCCCCTAAACAACTAAACGTTTTGGGAGCTGGAATGGAAAATCTTGTAGCCATGCTCACACAACTTTCTCAAGCTATGAATCTTGCAGGAATTCCAAACGAGCAAAGGAAGGAGCAACATTCTGTTGAATCCTTCATGAGGCATCATCCACCTTCTTTCAGCGGGTCTACTGATCCCTTAGTTGCTGAACAATGGATTAGTACTACTAAAAAGATATTTTCAGTTCTTCAATGTTCTGAGCATGATAAAGTCATCTTAGTAGTGTATCATTTGGAAGGTGATACTGATCAATGGTGGAATCTTATCAAGAATACGAGGCAAAGAGATGAAATTGAGTCCATGGAATGGGATGAGTTCAAGAACTTATTTTTCAATAAGTACTTCCCTCGTATTCTCCGAACAAAGATGGAGAAGGAGTTTCTTGAACTAAAGCAAAAGGATGATGAATCTGTTGGTACCTATGAAGAAAATTTTACAAGACATGCAAGGTACGCTTCTGGTATTATTATCCAACCTGAGAGTAAGATCGATCGATTCTTTAGTGGCTTAAAACCAAGTCTTCAAAGGGAGTTAGCCATAAGGGACTTCAATAGCTACGAGGAAATCGTTCGATGTGATCTCAAAGTCGAGATGGAGACTGGAGTAACCCATCAGTCATATGGGTTTGATAAGAAGAGGAAAATGGAATTCAAAGGAAAATCTAAAGAGCAGACTATAAAGAAGATGAGCTTTCCCTTATGCCCAATGTGTGGAATGAAACATGGAGGGAGTTGTCTTAAAGGGACAAGTAAATGTTTCATATGTGGAAAGGAAGGTCATCGGGCATTTGAATGCCGCAATGATGGGAAGAATATGTCTAATGATGAAAACAAAGGAAGGGATACACAGAATGAACCTACTAAACTTCAATGTTTCATGTGCAAGGAGATGGGGCATTATGCCAATCAATGCCCAAATCCAAAGGTTGATGATGATGGTCGACGTCAACAAACTCTTAAGGCTAAAGACAAAGGAAAGTCACATGCAATTTCTATCAGTGATGTGGAGTACGATAACAATGTGGTGAAAGGTGCACTTACCATCCACTCTAAAGTAGAAAATGTTTTATTTGATTCTGGATCCACCCACTCCTTTATTTCTGAAGAATTTTCTAAGGATATCACTGTATTACCTCAAAAATTACATGTTGAGTTAGCTATGACAACCCCTAATGGAACAACAGTCGCATCAAAAGTTTATAATTCTTCTCCGATTGATGTTTGTGGGAAAGTGCTTCCTTCAAATCTTGTGATCCTTCCTATAGTGGAATTTGATGTGATTCTTGGCATGGATTGGCTTTCTTTATATGGAGCTCATATCAATTTCCAAAGAAGGGAAGTCACATTTCATATTCCAGATCAATCTATGATCGTCTATCGATGAAAGGAAGAACATAACCTTCCAGTGGAAATTTCTTCCATCTTATGGGTCTTGATTCCACTTAATGAAGGTTATTTATCTCAAATGGTTAGTGTGAAACTCACAATTAAGAATATGCCCATTGTACGGGAGTTTGATGATGTCTTTACAGAGGAATTTTCGGGTCTTCCACCAAATCTTGAAGTTGAGTTTTCAATAGAACTCATACCGGGTACTTTACCTATTTCAAAGAAACCTTATAGAATGGCCCCAATTGAGTTGCAGGAATTGAAGAAACAACTCCAAGAGAATCTTGATAAGGGATTCATACGCCCTAGTGCGTCACCTTGGGGAGCACCTTTTCTATTTGTTAAGAAGAAAGATGGATCAATTAGACTCTGCATTGATTATCAAGAACTTAACCAGATCACTATCAAGGTCAAATATCCCCCCCCCCCACGGATTGATGACTTTTTTGAGAAACTACGAGGAGCTCAATACTTTTCCAAGATTGATCTTCGTTCAGGGTATCACCAATTAATGGTCAAAAGGTAGGACATACCAAAGACGGCTTTCCGTACAGGGTATAGACACTATGAATTTATAGTGATACCATTTGGTCTTACTAATGCCCCTATTATCTTCATGGATCTGATGAATAGAGTCTTTAGATACTATCTTGATCAGTTTGTGGTAGTCTTTATAGACGATATTCTTGTATATTCAAAGAGAAAGGAAGAACATGAAGATCACTTGACAATTATATTTAAGGCCTTGAGAAAGGAGAAGCTTTATGCCAAATTTACCAAGTGTGAATTTTGGCTTCAAAGAGCTTCATTTTTGGGTCACATAATCCTAGATGAGGGGATATCTGTAGATCCAGCAAAAACAAAGGTTATCGAAAGATGGTCGAGACCAACAACAGTAACTGAGATCCGAAGTTTTCTTGGTTTGGCTGGATATTATCGATGTTTTGTGAAATATTTTTCATTATTATATAATCCACTCACCAGGTTGACTCAAATAGGAGTTAAGTTCATGTGGACGGACAAATGTGAAGAGAATTTCAAGGAGTTGAAAAGAAGGTTATCCAATGCACCTGTACTCACACTTCCTTGTAGTGGAGAAAGGTTTTTCATCTACAGTGATGCATCCAAGAAGAGACTGGGATGTGTTATCATGCAAAATGATATGGTGATAGTTTATGCCTCACGACAGTTGAAAATCCATGATTAAAATTACCCAACTCATGATTTGGAGTTAGCTGCGGTAATCTTTCCGTTAAAGATTTGGAGGTATTACCTTTATGGTGAAAGGTGTGATATTTATACTGATCATAAAAGTTTAAAGTATATTTTCACACAAAAGGATCTGAATATGCATCAAAGTAGATGGTTAGAGCTGATTAAGGATTACGACGACTCAATTCATTACCACCCTGGGAAAGAAAACAAGGTGGAAGATGCATTAAGTTGACAAGACCATGCCAGTTTATCCATGATGAGGATCACAAAAGATCCAATATTTATGGATTTACAAAGGTTGGATCTTGGAATTATAATGGAAGGGGGAAAATCATATCTTTCACAAATGAATGTTCAACCATCTATACATTTGAAGGTTAAAGAGGCATAGAAAGATGATGTAGAGTTACAAAAGAAGGTGAGAAATGTTTCTGAATTCAACCTTGATTGTGATGGGATAATAATGTTTAGGAATCAGGTTTGTGTTCCTCCCATCACAGAATTTAAGAAGGAGCTGCTGGATGAGGCTCATAGTTCTTCATTCTCTATTCATCCTGGAAGAATGAAGATGTATAGGGACCTGAAAGTGTACTTCTGGTGGGATTTCATGAAAAGAGATGTTGCTGAATATGTCTCTCGATGCTTGGTTTTTAAGAAAGTTAAAGCTGAGAGACAGAAGTATAAGGGTATGTTACAACCATTACTCATACCCGAATTGATATGGGAAAACATCACTATGGACTTTGTCGCAGGACTTCCTAAAACATCCAAAGGCAATAATGCTATCTAGGTCATAGTTGATCGTCTTACAAAGTCGGCACACTTCATCGCTATTATAGTGGATTTCTCTCTGGATCAGATTTCCAGGATATATGTAAAGGAAGTGGTAAGATTGCATGGAGTACCACATTCTATTATATCTGATCGGGATCCAAGGTTTACCTCAAAGTTCTGGTGAAGTCTTCAGCATACTCTGGATACAGAGTTGAGTTTCAGCACTGCTTATCATCCTTAGACAGACGGTCATTCTGAGAGGACAATTCAAACTCTAGAGGATATGTTGAGAGCTTTCTCTATAAATTTCAAAGGTCGTTGGGATCAACACCTACCTTTGGTGTAATTTTTTTATAATAATAGATTTCACTCCAACATTCAGATGGATCCTTATGAAGCTCTCTATGGAAAGAAATGCAGGACTCCAACTTGGTGCGATGAAGTTGGGGAAAAGAAGGTTTTAGGATCTGATATTGTTGATGAGATGGCAGAAAAGGTCTGATCTATTCAATAACACATAAAAGCAGCTCAAAGTCGACAGAAAAGTTATGCTGACAACCGAAGAAAAAGACCTAGAGTTTGAAGTGGGTGATAAAGTGTTCTTACGAATATCTCCCTAGAAGAGGGTCATGAGATTTGTAAATAAGGGGAAGTTGAGCCCTAGATATATCGGTCCTTTCGAAATACTGGATCGTGTTGGGAAGGTAGCTTACCGATTGGCGCTTCCACCGAATCTCTCTCAAGTTCACGATATGTTCCATGTATCTCTTCTGAGGAAGTACATACCTGATCCTTCACATGTACTCAGCTCAGAAGTTGTACCGCTGGAGCAAGATCTTTCTTATGAAGAACAACCGATAGAGATTCTGGATCGTAGCAAAAAATTCCTACGAAAAAAGGCCACTCGCTTGGTGAAAGTTTTATGGAGGAACCACCAATTAGAAGAAGTTACATGGGATCTTAAGGATATGATGAGGGAGAGGTATCCTCATCTGTTTGTTATAAAGTGACGAATTTCGAGGGAGAAATTCATTTTAAGGGGGGTAGAATGTAACACCCGAGACTTTTATGAGAAATATTTTGTTTTTATGTTCTATAAATCATCAAATGAATCTTTCGCTACACGCAATCGCGACCTTCCTCGATAGCGTGTGTAGTACGCAATACTGAGTTCCACTAAACAATGATATATTATTATAATATTATAAACTAGCCATTATGAATAGTATTAACTGAATTTTAAATTTTACAACATTATTATTCATCTTACACATTTTATAGAACATGGTAAGAGAACAAAATAATTTTTTAGGTAAAATAAGTATATATCAAAAAATGCAGTTTTGTCGCCTTTTGATGGCGCACCCACATTAAATCTAGTTTTGACACGTTTATAAGTTCAATTTGTCAAAATAAAATTCTTCTTTTGAATCAGGATATAAAAATTTAGTTTGGATAAATTTTTGATATTTTTCTGATAACTTTCATATTTTCATCTATTGTAAAAATACGCTAATTTTTAATTAAAAACAACTTTTTTCATTGAGATAATTAATATGGTGAAATTGTAATATTTAATGGTTTTAAAGTATATATAGAATATATTTTTACCATTTAATATAATGTATATCTTTATCATTAATTTCACATTGAATTCATTGGTAAAAACATTTCAATCTTTGGCAATGTTTTAACTTCTACAACCCATTTTCTTAACAACGGGATTTATTTTAAATTAATTACTGAAACATATATGTTTTGAATTTTTAAAAATG
This sequence comes from Viscum album, assembly GCA_963277665.1. Classification (NCBI taxonomy): domain Eukaryota; kingdom Viridiplantae; phylum Streptophyta; class Magnoliopsida; order Santalales; family Viscaceae; genus Viscum; species Viscum album. Next base: position 2,037,114,589 of record OY728164.1, read on the forward strand.
GATTCCGTATTCATAATCAGTTGTTCCAAATTATGTTAATATGCTACTTTTTATTTTGGGGCATTATGAATAGTAACTACGGTAAATTTTATTTACTATAGTTAAAGCTAAATCGGGTAATTAAGGGTAAATATAAGACTATAAGATTACCCTAACACCTGCCAAAATCCTATTAGATGACTAAAAGTCGACCCATATCACCTAAGGGTTGGATTAGATTCATTTAATAGACTTTTGACCATGAAAATAATTTAATTATTATTAAAACCAAAGAATGTGACAACATGTCACTTTCTTAAATCTTATAAGTATAATAATTTTAATTTGGTGATAAACTTAATTAAACATTAAACATGAATAATCTACAGAAATCTAATACAATTATATACATCATAGGAATTTATTTAGAATTTTTAGGGATTAAATAATTATCATTAATTATGACACAATAGTGATGTTGAAGTTATTTTATTAATTAAAATATCAAATAAATTGTTTTAAAAATACTTAAATAAATATTATATGAACTATTTAATGTGCTAAAATAATATTCTAGATACATATGACATTTTATTAATCTATTGAAGCTTTTAGTTCGAACATATCTTCTGTATATATTTTATTTAAATTCAAATAAATGAATAGTGTCAAAATTGACACTATTGTTATTTTATAAAAATAACATATTATAAAATTCTTCAAAAACCACAAAAAAATATAAAAAATATAAATTAAAATTTATATGGTTGAAAATGTCATAAAGTGTCAAATTATGGAAAATTCACAACACATATGTAATTATTTATAATAATTTAAAATTTAGAATATTATTACCACAAATAAAAACAAATTGATAAATAAGGATAAATCAAGTTAAAATAAATTCCAAACATGTATAAATTTTATTTGTTGATGAGAATAAAATCCTATATCATCTAATATTCAGATATTAGTCATTTTGGATGTTTTTATGTGGGGTTGGGATTTAATATAAACTAATATTTCTTATATTTCAAAAGGTGCCCCTCTCCTCCCTTATAAAAGGGCACCTCCTCCCTCTCCTCTTCACACCAATTTGAGCCTTCAAGCTCGACCAAACCCTGCCCATTTCACTTCCCCACTTCCCTAGAATCATCCTAGTGGTTCTGGTCTTCTTCAAAGACCAACCCTAGTGCCCTAAGAAGAGGTTAAAAAGAGGCGCGTCAAAAAAGAGTTAATATCCATTACCGATCCTTTCCAAATTCTTTCTTCTTCAACTTCTTCTTCTTTAGTTGTTTCATTATGAAGTAATAACATCATTATCACTCATATACTAATATTTTATTAAGTATGAAACAGCCCTATTTCACCATCAATCCATCCTACGGAAAACGAAATCACAGCGCGTGCGTACGTACGTAATACCGTCTCCACGCCGTGGTGTAATCTATTTTCCCCCACCACCTTACTTGGATGGGGATAATGGTGTAAATAATTACTATATAAGATTATTTTAAAGTGATATTGATTCTGAAATAGTATACATACACTCCAATACAATTCCATGATCATGGGAATGATATCATCGCTCGTGCGTACGTATGGAATACCGTCTCCACGATGTGATGCGATTTGTTCTACATGATATTCATTGCATAATGATAATATAAATGAATTTAATGAATAAATATGATATATAGTACATTAATAACATTCTGGAAATGATGTATCTATAACCTAAAGCGAATAATAAGAATTTATTCGACAAAACACGCATAAGAACAAAAAGTTATAAACACCCGAATAACAAGTAGCAATGAAATATTACTACTAAGAAGCTAAGAATATGACCATATATGATATCATAACAATAATTATGGTTCTGGAATAATTCAATAACATTATTTATGTCATTATACAAGAGGTTTGGACACTTACGAAGCAAATCGGACATATGGTAAGGGAAAATATCGCAATCTCAATTTTTATCCGAGATTGTTTATACTTCAGAATTTACTAGGGAATATTTTATCATCCACATACATGTTCCCTCAATATGTAATATTGTTCCATCCACCTACAATTATTTAAATCCAATTTTACCCATCAGTGAGTTTTTAGTAAAAGATATGAAAGGAAGCTTTTGTCGTTTTTCATACGAGGTACTTTTTGACTTTTACGACAAAAGTACGAGAAGAATGTTTTTTTAACTTATACGGCATGAATGGATTTTTAAAACATTATTTCCAAGAATCATACTTTACAAGTTTTCAAGTTTATTTTTAATCAACTTCTTTTAGTTTAAAATTGTATGACATGTTAAAGAAAGGAAAATGTTTTTGAAGTAGAAAGGATATTTTCCTCAAGAATGGAGTTCAAGTGCTTTATCAAAATTATTTTCCATCTAAGATAATATAGGGTTATGTTTCTATCCCTATTATTACATTTATTTGATTATGTTGTGATGGAATTATTTTTATGAATTCCATTATTTTATATGAATAGTTTTATGATGTCATGTTGTTTAAGAATCCCATTTTTACTACATGGGTTATGCAATGATGTATGATTTATGATTTTGTGGCACACATAATAATGGTATTATTATGAGATGTGTGGGACCTATATCTCCCTCCAATGAATTGGGTAAAGATTTTATATCTCCTGAGATAGACATGGCTGGAACGGCAGGTTATACCGGTTCAGTGAAACAGGACTGAAACGAGGAATGAACTCGGTTCATAAATGGACTTTGTCCACTAATATAGTCTTGTCCATGAGTCTTGACTAATAATAAATGATTCTCTATGATTATGTGTGTATTCCACAAAGTTTCATGTTTTAAGTTATGATTATTAGGATTTCATTTCACTACTATGATTTATCCCATGTTATGAAAGTATGCTCTCTTTTGCAGGTTAAGATTTCCAAAATGATATGTTCTTTTTCATATGATGTGATTGATATTTCTTTTGTTTACCCTTACTGAGAATTTGAGCTCACCCTTTTGTATGTTTTCTTTCCCAAGGTCAGGAAGAATCTTATTAAGTAAGATATGCCAAAAGGGACTATAGATATGATGAAATAAATGGGAGACAGTATAGACGCATTATGAACCAGTTGTTTATGTTTCCTAGTTTCTAAAGACACTATACCTATATGGTCCTTTCATGGTTTTGTTATATGTTTTAATAAGTATGCTTCAATTTTGAATTAATAACAATGTATGTAAAGTATGGGTCGTTATAGTAAAACCCCAACCCACTAAAATGGATTTATTATGTAGGGGTCGTACTGAAATTTTGGCATGACTATTTTTATATAGAAGGCCCCCACTTCTAACCATTAATCTTTATATTACTCAGTAATATTGTGAAAACATGTTTTTGGTGATTTTTTATCATATTTTATATGTTGAGTAACCATTATACATGGTTATGGCATGAATTCATATTCATATGGACACTATATCCATTTCCATATGTCTATATAAATAAAAAGTCACATGAGGAAGAGCCCAAAGCATATTAGGCCTGGATATCTATCAAACTCAATGGTAATTTTGAATTTCTATACGTAATTAGACATTGTTTTTTCTAATTACTAGGTAGTTAAACCACCTCCAAATGGAATTTTATCTCATCCTTAATGATTACTCTAGAAACCAGTGAATGGATTATACACCTAAGGTTTTATAGTGACCTAGGACAATGATATTTGGGAAATCGGATCAATGTTCTTACAAGAGGATATTATAGAAAACCAATGGAAAATCATTTATAAATTGTTATAACCCCTCTCAAAATGAAAAAATTAAACTCATAAATAAAATTATTTTTATAGTTGTATAATGCTACCAAAATTGGATGATTTATTATGAAAATTTAAAATAAAAGAGTATATAATAGAATATTCTCTTTAGAAACATATTAATGTTTTGTTATAATATTGTTTTGATGTTAATATAATGATTATTTAACTTATATAGTGTGGTTAGAGGATAATTAAATTTATATGATGTGATTTTTTAAACACATATATTTACATTATAATGACTTATAAAAAAGGTTGGGTCAGATAAAATGAGAAATATCATATTGATAATAGATCAATGTTATATAAATACCATGAGAATATATTTTGTTCAAAAAAATTAAATTGTTTTTTGAAATAGGATTAGATTAGGTAATTTAAAATATTATTTGATGGAAACAATAAGAATGCAATTCCATTCTAATTGACTAAACTCATTTTGATTAACTCTAAGGCTTTAAATCGAATAAATATTGGTTGCAGCAAAGGCTTAAAAAAATTTAGTATTGTTTCTGGAGTGATTTACGATGTGAATTGTAATATAATGATCTTTTGGTGGTGAGGAAGAACAGGTTGACATGTGTTCTTTATATAGGAATGTTTTTTTGGTATCATTGATTGAATATTTAAAAATTTATTATTTTTTAATCAAGACTTTGAATATTGATAAAACCTATAAAATTGATAGATTTTAATTAGTAAATGAATATTTTATAAAATTTCATCACCTAAAACAGAATGGAATCGTATCAATAATATATAAAATTTAAATTAGAAGCTATTTTTTAATTAAAATAAATAATAACATATGCTTTGATAATTGATTTTTAGGTTGGAAAATTGGGTTTTTAATTATTTTATAAATTTATTTCATCATTAAGTAAAATATAACAAATAAAAAAGAGTTATAAATTTTTTGGTATATTTTAAATCATGGTGATCCCATAAAACTAATGGTATATGAAAAATTATTTTTCTTTTTCAATGAATGATTTTATTCATAATTTATTCTGAATACATAATTATTATATTATTTATCATTTATTTTTCTACATTATAAATGTAATAATTATAATATATAATATAACGTACATAATTAATATAAATTTTTTCATGACAGCAATATTATGATGGTCACCTTTTTTTGATTTATTCTTTTGAAATTCACATAACTAATCATTTTAATAAAATTTTGATGTTATTATAAAAATGTATATATATATATATATATTCAAATTAAAAAATCATAATTCATATATATCATGTAAAATATATGATTATAGGTATGCATCCAATCCTATAGTGTCTATTAATCATATAAACATATTCAATTTATTTATAAATTATTATTCTTAAAAATTATCTTGGTAAAAAATATTATTATAATTTTCATTAATTATGTCATAAATTTGGAAATATGTTTTTATTATATAATTAGTATATTTATTTCAAAAAAGAAAAAATGATGTTAATTATGAAAAACATATTTTAAATACGCAGATTTATTTTATAAAATTGAAAAAAATCCATGAACAATAAACATTATTATAATATTAATATAAAAGTAAATTAAAGAAGAGTTATTAAAAATATATGGGAGACATACTTAATGTAAAAATTATAAGATGTTAAAACATCCACTTTTATAGTAGTTATGTGATCCTATATTCTTACTTGACTCACATTATCTAGGCATAATCGAGGGTTTCGGTGTAGTGTGCATGACCATAGATTGTATAATGGGGAAAATATAGTTAAATAACAACTAAAATGCTATGTTTTATTATGATGTTTCAACACATAAATTCAATTTGAAACATTGTGAAAAAACAAATATATAATTAAATAAGAACATATTTCCTAGAAATAACCCTAATGACATGAACTATGTCAACAATGTAATTCAAATAAACAAAATTAGTACTTGAATTTATAGATGTGATTTAATGGTGAGTTATATAGTCGTAAAAATACAATAATAAATAATTTATAAAACCAAACAAGTTATTGTATTGTTCAAAATATTATAAAATAATACCATAGGAACATTTTGATCATAATATATCAATATATATATATATATACATTCTAAATAGGAATTCTGTAAATAAAATAATTATATTTTCATTTTCTAATCATTCCAAGAAATAATTTATTTTTCAAAATAGTTTAATGACATAAAAAACGTCAAGTTTCTTTCAGAATAGAACATTTTTTATTCAATTTAAATAAATGGGACACATATATGGTGAAGTAATCCAAATTCAAATCTTGATGATCCCCCGAAACTCAATGAAATATATTTTACTCATTAAATTACTTATATAATATATCTAGAATATACAATCATATATATTTATATACCAAGAATTGAGAATATAATGATTCACATTCCACATCAATTCATGAGTACAATTAATGAGTATTATTTATGTAATATTTTTCACTAATAATTATATAGGAAAATAAATACAATTATCTTACCTGAAAAAAAACTCTTAGATAATTTGATAATTTCTTGGAATTAATAAAAATAAAATCTAGCTTATTATGTCTCAAACAACCACCCTATGAAACCCTTTTATAATGGAAATAAATATGAGATTGATCCATGAATCCCACCACAAATATATATATGGACAATGTATCATGCAATGTGAATAAAATAAAACAAATAAAATGAAACACTGTCATAATCCAAAGAACATAACATGAAGACCACCAATTAAATCTAAAACATAATATAAGATAAACCAAAACCATATAATAATATTAAATATCATATTTAACAAAATTTAATTATAATAAAATACCAAGGAATATTATAAATAATGTGACACCAACACTGATCAAAATCATCATGAGTTAGTAGGGAAAAACACAATCTCTAGATCCCTCTTAGAAACATATAAATACATATATTTTGGTATGATAACACTTATATTATTTTTAGGTTCCCCTAATATCTCTCATGAAAATGTTGAATAAGCATACTAATGCCTTGGTGGATGAAAATCCAAACACATTTCATATATATACTCGGTTAACTACACCTATCATCTCCAAGGTCCAGTAACCAAATATTTCTTCCAAGTATAATAACATAATATCATAATAATATGTTTATCAGGTTCCCCAAAACCACTTCCCCACTAAACTAGTCACCCTCATTCCACAACTACATATGTCTTGTGCTTCAATCCCTTCCAAATCCACATAACAACAACCAAAACCACATATCTATATCTATATACCGCATCACCCAATAGAAACCACACAATACATATAAATCATATTCGGGTAATATAATAATAAATTACGTTGAGTTCTTATACTCCCCAGATAATTTAGGTCCACAATCAGGAATCCATATTAGATAACTAAAACCTTATAATTTAGTATATATACACAATATTATTAAGCCATTATAAAATATATTTATATATACCTACACATCACAAAAAAAAATTACATGTAAAGAGATAGTAGGGAAGAGATACTATTCATCCATATTTTCCATTTGTAATAAAAATTTTAGTAAAGAACCAAAACCCCATGAATTCATATATTTTTTATAATGTATACCAAAATTTATTGGGGTTTTTTAGAAATAAATTAAAATACATATGGTATAAAAATCACTCATAATATCAACCTACTGGTTAACTCACAATACATTTCACTAATTACTATTAATAGTTATAACAACTTCAATCTATCCACCGCCATACCAATAATTTCTCCCAAAAATGGACATAAATAACCCCAATATCACCAAAAAATTTGTCATCTTTCGAAGATAATATTCGTATCCTTTTTTATGTACTGAGAAATCCATTTTTATCACAAATATATAGGGATATATTTTATTGTGTGGATGAGAATCATCAGGTACTCTTAAAGGTGTCATAGTTTAATATCATGAAGAAATGTTAGAATAAAAGTCCTAACAACTATTGTGTGACCATAATGAAAAATCATTCTGATAGAATGTTAATAATTTTATTAAACAATAACAAATACAATGAGATATTTCAATATAAAAATACCTTACTGGACATTAGTGAAATGAATCGATGATGAAATGTTGATTTTAGTTGTTTTATGGAAACTATTGAACTAAAAAATAATTAAAAAGTAATATATGTAGAAAATAGATAGAAAAAATTTATATAGTTAAAAAACATCATTTATATCATTAATATAACGATTATATGAGATTTTGATCAATAATGTAAAACAATACTTATCTTAAAAGTCAAATAAAAAAGCTATAATACTGTGTGTTGGATAAAATAAATATTTTTTCATATGAAATATTATCCATATAAAGGGTTTTTAGAAATAAGAAATTATCCTAATATTGGGACTATGATTTCAACATAAATCATAATTCATAACACTCCTCATTGGATGACATAATAACATAGAATCTATTATAATAATTATGTTAAAAAATTATTTAAAAAATAATTGAATTAAAATTTATTTAATTTCATTCCATTTTCGTGATTCCGTATTCAACCCCTTATCATAAAACCCTAGAGTGAATAAATCTCAAAAAAGTGAAAATTGGGGTACATTTATGAAACCCCCATATAGAATTAAAATAGATTTTATATTCTTCTCATATTGATTTTATAAACCCATTTATAAAAACATCAATTAAATAATTCCATTGTAAATAAATATGTAATAATATGAAAAAAATTCAAGATATTAGTTTTACAATTATTTTTGGTTTGTGGGGTAAATTTTATTTTTTGTGAGATATGTTTTGTTTTTCAACTGTTGATATATAAAAAATATCATTTAATGCCAAATATAATTTATATTCATATTATATAGTTGGAATTTTACTAATCATCCCTTCTCTATAATTATTTTAGATAGGATTAATAACTAATGTCCTACAAAAACATTCTCTTGTTAATTCATGATTTGTAATCCACTTAACATCATTGGAGAAGTTCATTAAATGGATTATATTATATAACTGCATGATTTTTTTTCATCCATACAAAAATAAATATATTGTTTAAGATATATTTATTAATTGAATGGATAGATATCCTGCATGGATATTACTAACTAATTTTGGTTTTAAATTTTTTTTAAAAATAATAGATTTGCCTATCCTTGAAGGTATCCTTTTTTTATACCATTCCTATGTTCATGAGTTACAGAATAATTATTCAATTTTAATAAATTTATAGAAATATATATTTTACTATATATTATGTGAAAGGAATATTTATATATATATAAAACCTAGATATAGAAATGTAGTACTAAAAAATTATTTATTATCCTTTTATGGTCTGAAATGATCTTCATCATGACCACGAAACCATAAAACCATATGATTTGATAATAGATATCATATTTCTGTATAAAATATTTCTATTACCTTTTAATTATGCCATTATTGATGAAAATTATAAAATAACTATTTTTTTATTTTTCTAATATAAGATAGAACATTACCTTTTCAATGTAATTCATTAAAAAATCATTCATTCAATATTATAATACCACATAATTTTCATCAAAGGTTCCAATAATATTAAAATCATCAACTGATATTGCAATGATGAAAAATTTAAATCAACTCACATTAATGAAGACACAGACAAATTATGTTACATTTAAAAAACACTTTCGTAAAATATTCACACAAAAAAGTTATTGCACATATTACCATGATAATTTATTCCATATAATGTTTTACTCAATTTGACCTAATAATAATATCATGTTCTCAAAAATAATAAAATAATTTTAAATTCCTTAGGGACATTTGAATAAAAAACATTATAAATATTACATATTGAAGGAAGTGATGATTCAGTTATATGAGACTCTCCATGAAAAAATGGATGGTGTGTATGGTTTCTTATATCGTATGGATATAGTCATATTTCTGGGATTCGAACTGATTTGTTGAGGGATAAGACCTTTGGCATTTCAATATAAGGATACATTGAAAGGAAGAAATGTGGTAGGAAGGCTGCATGGAGCCATGATAAAAATTGGTGGGGATTCCAAAAATATTCCATTCACTTATTTAAGAATGTCACACAATATCCACATATCAGAGTCTCTATAAGAAAGGTGACCTTGAAGAATGAGGATGGAGGTATGTCATTGTATCCAAATTTAAGACTGATCTATCCAACTTTTTTCCAATTCATGTTATTTTTTTCAGAAAATATTATCAAACTCATATCATTTTGCGGTAGAATACTCTATTAGAGAGACTGGAAATGTTTCATCACTCAATAATGTGATGAATTATGAAAATGAAGTATTAAAATTCATGGAATATAAAATATCTAGTAAGATAAATATAATAAAATTTGTGTTTCCAAAATTGGATATTTAATGCTATAGGGAATTTCTTCAATCAATTCTTGTTTCCAAACTCACACCTATATATGAGGGAGTGAGATTTTAGTTCGGTATCCATGAAGCCAAAAGATCTACAAATCCTTGAATATATCACAGGATTCAATCCCTTCAAGGTAAGGAATTAGTTTTTACAAATTTTGGTCATATATTTTCATCTTAAATATTTATTTTGGATCCATAATGTCCTATTTAACATTTTGTATAAAATAAAGTTTCCAATATAACCTAGCAACATAATTGAACTTGATATATTTAGATATTTCTATATAGTCCCCAATGATGTTGATTTCAGATAAGAAATTTTTTTCATGTGGTATTATCCACATAGTCTAAGAAAATGATCATCCATGTATATTATATGAATATTATTACTTTTTATATTTTTTGTTAGAAGATTCAACAAGCTAGGAGTGTTGTTCTTATTGAGGAAGATACATTTATATATATACGAACATTTTCCATGAAAAATTATTGTTGGAATTATGGTGCTTATTTTGTCCCATTGAGGCATCAACCATAGGAAAGTATGTCTCCTCATTGGGATGATCTGGACAAATATTTGGTTATAAATTCCCTAAGAGAAGATAGAATAATTTAATATGAGACAAAAAGTAAGAACATAGTTTTCCATTAAGAAAAAGAACCTTTTATTTCCAAATTAGTTCCTTGGTTTAAAACAATTGTGAGTTCCTAATGAGGTTGCAGAGGAAATGAGGGTGTTTGGGGATTATATAGATTTGGGAGCATTGGGTTTTGGAGGAAATGGCTTGAAATCCTGGTTAGTAGAAACTGTGTAGCACTATCCATAAAATTAGACAAAATAGTGAGGGACATTCAATTTCACAGAAGGGGGTAGTATAGTTAGACTTAACCATACATCCAGGACACCTGATAATGTGGAGATGAGATTGTGGGTGTACAATGGAGACATAAGGTTTTTCTATACTTTCACTTAATTCCAAGCGGGTTGTACTCCTTGGGTAGTGGGGTTCACAAGGTTGGCACAGGTTTTGGTCAGTAGTATGTCCAAATCATGAAAACTCTTCAAAAGTTGTGAAATGATATTTTTTTTAATATATATATATATATATATATATTCACCCCATATACCCTATCATTTCCATCATGTTGTTCATCATCCTCCATTAGAGCATTATGGATTTACTAGCCTTGGATTTGGTAAGTATTCTCAATCTGATGTCTAATGGAACAACTATTTATCCCATTAGAACACTCTCAATAAGAGATTTGATTATCCTCCTTCCAAATTTCATTCATATCAACATCCTTGGATATATTTTTGTACAATATCCTATTCCCTATTTTTAGTTATTTTTTTTCTTTTTCATGTTCATCTGTTATGGAAAACAATAAAGGCCGATATTGGATTATTTATCTCCTACATCCATAAAGTAAGTGGTTAGTGATATTTCCCTCAATGTCACACCATTCAAAAATTTATCCTTTTTTCACACATTAGTTTGATCATATGTTTCCCCATAATTAAAAATTCATTATAATCAACCAGACAATTTTTTTCTTATGGCCTTAATGACACTTCTTTACATCATTTTTGGTTGGGACCTTAATGATAACCACCCCTAGTAGTGTGTGTTCTTTGTTATCACATTAGTTTCTTAAATTGTGATTACCAGAGGCATTATTCAGGTGGTAATGATTGGACCTATGAAAAGGTAAGACATTGAACTTAATAAATGATTTATTAAAATATTAAATAGAATATATATATATATATATATTTATACATAGATATAATATTTCCATGATAAATTTTAATTTAATTAAAAAATGGTTACGTATCCATGTTGAACATTCCAGTTTCGATGAAAGGTAATCGAATAACCCTAATAAATTATTGAATGGAATAAAAATTACATTAGGTTTGATGAAATATGATTTATATAAATGAGTATATGGTACCTATTTCATATTTAGCTTTTTTATATTTATAATAACTATTGTTTTTTAGAATGACTACGATTCCCATGGGAATTCTTTGATCACTCTGAAGGATACATTCTGATTCATTGACTTGGTTGACAAGGGAGATACCCACCTTGGAACATGGTATATGTATAGTAGTGGATAACTGGAATGAAACCATACAATCCCTCCACTTTCTCATCAAAAATGAGAATTCCTTGGACAGATTCCTTAGATATATCATCATGTATCTAAATAAGAAATGCCTTGGATCGTTCTCCTTGGGTTAGGTCATGCTTATCTTGGGATTTAATATGGGTGTTCTTTACGGACTAAGGTATAAAATATTATAGTGAAATTCTTTGGGGGTATACCCTGAATTGCACTTAGTCTGATATGATAGGCTATATGGTTGTATACAATCCGATGGATTAACCTACTATAGTATAGAAGTCCCTGGTTTCAACATGGATCTTTTGTTAATATCATTATCTTTTATTTTAATACTGAAAACATCATCTACACATCTTATTATAAACTGAATCATAATTAAATAAATTAATGAATGTTTAGAGACACCAGATGAGGCTGATGTGGTTATGGGTTTTTTAAATTATAACTTATTCAATTTTTATATACCAACTCATCATACAGTTTGTAGTCCCAAACTGTATTTGTATAGAAACCATTAATGTTGTTCTTTGGATTCCACCTGACCCCGTATATTGTTCTTCAATGGTAGTCGGTCAGGTTTTATGATTGTAGGTGTGGACAAGGGGAAGCATCTCATCATAGAAGTATGAATCCCATTATTAGGATGTGATCTTGGTTATATATTACTAATATGGTGATCATGATGCATGGAGAGATTTTAGGATTTTTGATTATTTTTATCTACCTTCATCCATTTTTTTATTATATAGGTACATAACTTGATTATCGTATATGGTACATTTTCGTCTTGTGGGTTGATTATTTAATGATTTTCATTTCATTATTGTTTTGATGTCTTGATCACTACGAGTATTATTTGTTTGGTGATTTACCATTTTAAACATTGTTCTCTACTCTAATCCAAAGGCATAGTGTCCCCATAGACATAAACTAGGCCAACACTACTAGTCTGTATCTGCTGGCCTGTGAGAAGGAGCGCTTTAGGCCTTCTGGCCAAATGGAGTTTGTTACAGAGAATTGAACTGGGTACAGGATTTCCCAATGTGGAATCAAGGTGGCTCCCATTTTTCTTATTGTTTGGGAAATTTAGACAAGATATTAATAATATGTGAAAACATGGTTACAAACTATTCATTGGAATAGTTAATCCTTGGTTTTGGAAAAACACCATGTTTCATGCGAATGGGGAATTATTGTCTTATATTAAGCGTATTACAGTTTATTGAATTTCATCATTGGATATTGATCATGAGTTTTTTTATTATTTATACTTAAATGATATTTTACATTGGGTGGTTATGTCAAATATCAAGTCTACATGCATCATCATAAGAAGCAAGGGATTCACATGTCATGAATACTTCACATAATATAGGTGTATTTTTTAGATCATATTTCCTCTTTATCATGTTATTATTAAGTGTGAATTGGTTTTTATATATTTCTATGCTATTTACATGTTATGTGTGAAACATAAATTGGTTTTTTAAAATTTTATCATCAACCTAAATGGTTTTTCCCATCTATCCTGATGGCGGCATCTTAAATAGAAAATTTCAAACCATGTATTCATTATAACCATTATTGCACAAAACAATCTTTTGATAAGGTTATATGAGTACGAATTTTTATTTATAAATTTTATGGGTCATTATAAATTAAAAAGGTTAATTCATTGAATTGATCCATTATATTTTACTCATTTCAATATGAGATAGAATATTGGGGTAGATTCATTATAATGGGTGTTGATCTCAATCTTCAAAGTCTATGGAAATTTATAAAATGGATATGGTAATTAATTTAACTTCACCATTCTTTATGAATATACAAACAAATAGACAAAATATTTAAAATTTAAATTATTTTAAATGGTTTCTATAAAAGGCAAGGTAATGTGTATCTTAGAGATTATTTTTATCCTTAAATTGGAATTGACACCTCCCATATACAAAAAAATCATATTTTTTATACATAAATAATTCCCATTTCAATATCCTTCAACCTAGTTAAATTGGAATCAATGACATGGTAATTTAAACCCTATGATTATCTTACATTCATAAGTGAATTTTTTTGTTGTACATAAAATATTTTCTCATTATAATGGTGATCTATCTTTAAATTTTTATCAAATATTTTTATGGGTTTTTTCATTTTTATAGAAATTCCACCATGAGATCATTGGGTCATTTGCTAGAAGATTGGTTAAGATCATGATTTAGATAAAGTGGTAACTATTCTTCTAATATTTCCACTAGGAGTTGCACCATCTATTCTTAAACTGGGCAATAACATTTAGATACAAGATAGTTTACTAGGATTGTGGAAATTTATGAATGGCGATCCATGACCTAAACCAATGATTTCTAATCATACTCATGAGTTCAAAAAGTATCATCCTCCCATCATATTGGGGGATTGTTGTGGTTAGGATGATAATTCCTGGCTATAATCCATTTGAGCTATCTTCGAGAATTTTGAGATGAATCTAGGGTGCAGGTTCAATCTTAACACAAATATAAAATGGGATTATTACAATAACTGTTGATTCAAAGGTTTTAATTATGAATTTACTGTTCCATTTGTTTTGGAAATCACAAAAACATTCTTAATTACATTTTTTGTAACAATTTCATTCCAATGTTTTTTAGAATTTTTTTTAGAAAAAATATGCTTTTTAGCATAAATTTAATACTACATTATGTTTTATAAGTACAATAATGAGTATGTGTTTCATTCATTAGACTCTCCATTATGGGTACTAGTTGTTTAATATTTTTTTTGTTGAATTTTTTTATGAAAATAATCCTTACAATTAGACTGTTTTCAGTACCGATAACTTCAGGTTGACACATAAAGATCATCATAATGATATTTTTTGGAAGTCTATTTGAAAGACTTATGATTATAATTATATAAAAAAGAATATTTTCTAATGTTAGGAAATATTTTGACATTATAATGGTGTAAGAAAATATGATGTCATAAATTTAGTTTCTATGAGCTATCAAGTTCTAGGTGTCCATGTAATTAAAACAAAATCTGATGAAATATGGTTGTTGGATGATCAATATGACCATGGGGAAGATTATTATAAATACAGGTTCATTTGAAGAGTTTAGTTCTCATTGATCCTTTTTTAAATTTCACATTTTAAGAGATCTCTGAAGATTACACAGCATGAATATCTTGTTCATAGTCATTGTAATTATTTAGAGTTTTGTAGCTTCTAAAGAAACCTTGTAAGATTGTATCCATGTGAATGTTTTCATTGTAATTTTTCCTCTATTTTTGTAATTATGGTAACAGGATTCCAATGATAGGAAGACAAAGAATATGATCAACTTGGTCAAGGTATCATGGGGATAGAGAGAAAGATAAAATCACCCATCAGATTGAGGTCTACCAAGGCTAGGTAGACAACAAAATTTTGATCATCATATCGTGGGGTTCTGGGAAGAGGTAGATAGATCTAATCATTATATCGAGTGTTTTACATGTGGAGGAAGGAAATACTCTCTTGTTTGTATAAAAGAAGTATTATATTCAGTCATGATAATTTAATACCATACTCTTAAGGATAAAAGAATCAAAATTTCAATTGTGGTTTTATGTCATTCTTACATACGTTTTCTATTGAAATACTTGTTTCTTACAAGATTTATTTTCCTTTTAACAAATTGTATTTTTTTATAGAATATTTAAATATGATAAACATAAATGTGTATATGAGATCTACCTTGAATCTGATCTGTTTAGTCTAATTTAATAAAATACAATGTGACTAGGATTATATAACTATGATATATAAAAATCAATAATTATTATGATACTCTAATATAATCAGTCATATGTGGAATTTCAAATCCAATAGTTTTTATGAAAAGGGTTGTGAAATTTTTTTGGTTAATTTTTTTAAACAATTTTGTTTAGACATCAATTAACCCCCCCCCCTCCTTGAAATAAATCCATAAACAATATATTATTTTGATCCTAATATCAATATAACTTACTTTGGTATCCAACGATTTGTAACAGATCATGATTCAATAACTAAAAAACATGTTTGGTTTCTACTGACATTAATATTGAAACCTCATTATGTTTCATTATGAAATTTTTATTTATAAAACCATACCACACAAACATGTTTATTATAAAGAATTTTTTATATTAAAAATAATGGTTTTAATGTCATATAAAAAATATCTCAATCCAAATATACCTCCAATTTTTTATTGTGCTTCTTGTGAGTACTATATAGATAAGATGAAGTCATTTTTTATCCACAATGAGGATGGTAACTTTTTCTTGTTGACAATAGATTTCAAAATACATGATAAAGATGTTACATCCATCACACATCTAGAAAAAGAGTAATCTCAATTAAATTTTATAGTAATAAAATTTTTGTTATGTTAAATGAAAATAACATATATAACCAAATATCACTATTTGAATCATCTAATAGTATTTTTAAAAAGTTAGAGGTTACAAATTTTGGAAGTTCAATGTTTGTAGAAACCAAAAGAGCTGTTCAAAGAGCTAATTATTGAGCATTTTATATCTTACCAGGTGAATCAGTAATAAGTATTCTACACATATTTATGACTATCATAAATTGTATAAAATATATTAGTGAAAAAGGTTTAGAAAATGAAAATCTTTATGATAAATTCATTCATATTATTCCCAATGAATGGGAATCTAATAGAACTATTATTCATGAAATTGGGAAAGATAATAATATTACTCTATATGATTTTATTAGAACTGTGATGTAGTTTGTTATTAGAATAAAAAAAATATGATGATAAAGAAAAAAATAAATGTGAGGTTTATATTTATACAACAACCTTTCCTATGAAAACTCATACTCGAAAAAAGTTGTTTGATCTTTAAGAAAGATGAGGGTTTTTTTATCTTCAAGAAATAAGAATGATTTTTTACGATCAATTTCAAGTACATCAAAAAAATAAAATAGTGAATTGTAAAACGTAGCTAGACCATTTAATATGATCTTCCATAATAATAATTTTCTATATCATCAAAAGAAAGGTCATAAATATAGAAGTGATAAGAAAGATGGAGTTACATGTTAGGAATTCAATATAGTTTGACACATAAGACCAAATTTTAAAAACCTAAAGAGAAATGATATTAATGATATAAAATATGAAAGGAATACAAATAATTATTAAAAATATAATAATAAAGGTTCTATAATCATCTTACACTTGGATTGAAAGTAGAGTTTATTATTATGAAGATAGTTAAGATAATAAGTGTCCCTGATATAGGAACTTATGATTTTTTTCTAAAGTACCCATGGTCAATAAATATCTCATGTAAAAGTTAGACACATTATAAAATATTAATATTTTATATTTAAATGATTATTACACTGATGAGAAGGACTATTCATCCTCTGATGTAGAATCCTCCAGAGTAGAAGATAATAATCATTCTTTTTATGATGAATTCTTGCATGATTATAATCTTCTATAAAATTAAAATGAAAATATTGGTTTAAAAAATGATAAATATGATTCAAGTTTTATTATTTTGAAAAAAGTAAATGACAATTATTTATAAAGTATTTTATAAGGAAAAATTTGAAAAAAGAACAACTTCCAAGGAACATTAAATAGTATTTTTCATAATACTATTTTTAAAATTAAATAATCTTCTCAAACTAATATTATTGAGGATAATAATTTAGTTATAAAACTAAAGTATTAAATTTATTCTTCAAGGAAACATTTTTGAAACAATGTAATTGGTAATGAAAAATTATATAAGATGAAAAACAAATTGGTTCTCGTGTGACTAGTTCTAGAATGGGATATACCAATAAATGTATAATGTTAAGTAGATTATTTTTTGTTCAAAATTATTCACCCCTTTTCCACAAATTTTAATGTTGTGAGCATTGAAAGAAATATTTTTCTTTAAAAAATACAATCACATGAATTTCATAAACCCTATATTTCAAATCAAATGTGGATTCCAAAATGTTTGTCTTTCTGAAACTATTAGTCCTATCAAGTTTTGGGTACTGAATGTCTAATTTATTTGTTTTCAAAAAAACAATGAATATAACAGAAAAAATAATACTTGGTAAATGGATGGTAACTGTTCTAGGGACATGATTGATAATAAATATTTCCGGAAAAACATTATATTTTTGAATGGTGAAAACTATACTTTAAAAGATAATGTTCAAGGGTAGATTATCATAATTAGGAACATTTTTCATCTTGGTAAATATTTAATGTCCAATGTGTTTTTTATTAATGGTCTTAAGAACAACTTTATATGAAAAAGTAAATAATTTGATGAAGGATACCTTTTGAATGGTAGGAAAGATAATTGTTTAGTACATTGTTCTGATGATGAATTCATTCTTTCTGAAAATCGTCATGAAAATTATTACATACATAGCATAAGAGTCCTTAGGATCTAATACATACCTTTCCTTAGTGAAATAGAAGATAAATATTGTTAATGAAATAGAAGTTTAAGAAAATATACCCTAATAAATAATTATATGTTATCTATGAAATGTTTTCTTAAGGATCAGTTAAAACATAGGTTTGAGTCTTTAGAAGTATATGACCCTTGTCAATTCAATAACAAACATAATTTCAGATTAAAATCTATTAGTGAAGTCTCAACCCCTGATGATTTAAATATAGTGCACATTTATTTATTTATTCTTACAAAAGTGAGATTATTGGTGGAACATAATATTTATTTTCTATTTTGGATTATTATAGTAGATATACTTGGTTTTATTTTATCATAATTAAATATGAAGCCTTTTTTAATTTTAAAACTATTGTATCCAACTTTAATAATGACCAAAACCATCCCTTGATAACTATTCACAATGATCATGTTTTAGAATTTAAAAAATTCTTATTTTTTGTACTAAGAAAGGTATAGAGAATAACTTTAAATCTCTAAGACCCCCCTAGAAAAATTGTCTTTTTAAATGATGAAATTGAATTATTAAATAAATAACAAGAACCATGTTGAGTGAATACACAATTGCTAAAAAATTTTGGGCTAAAGTGGTTCATTTTCCTTCTATACTAAAAATTCAGTTTTAATTAGAGCCTTTCTTAAAAAATACTTATGTTTTATGGAAAAATACAATAGAAAATGTTTCTTACATTAGAGTTTTTTGTTCCAAATCATTAATCCACAATATGAAATATAACTTAAGAAAATTTTCACCCATATAAGGTAAAGGAAAGTATTTTTTCGTTTACTCCACTACTTATAAAGAATGTCTAGTTATTAATAAAAAATATTTTACTATTAAGGAAACAATTTATGTTATTTGTGATGAAACTTACCCTTTTGTTTATAATAAACCTTAACCAACATCAATGGATGTGATTTCCAAAAAATATTTTCAACCATTATTATAAAATTATTCTCATAAGTCAATTACACAAGGAATTTTTTTAAGTTATTCTTATGGAATAGTTTTTACCATATTTGGAAATAGACGTTTCTCAAAACCCAAGATTTCAATTATTTATTAGGAATCATCCAAGTGATAATATCAATTGTTATGTTGACCAACATATTAGAACAAAAGATCTTTAAGTAATGAAATTGAACATCTATCTTTTCTTTCCCAAATTGAACCTAAATAATACAGATAAGGATTTAGGTGATGATTATTGGATTATGGATTTAAAATATTAAGTCTATGATTTTGAGAGTAAAAATGTATTGACATTAGAATAATTATGAAAATAAACATCTACAACTGGAGTAAAATGTGTTTTTTGAAATAAATGTCTTAAAAATGGAATAATTGTTATAAATAAATAAAGAGTTATTTTTAATGTTTATAAGGAACATGAAGGAATATATGATGAATAATATTATATAATGGTAGATAAACATGATATTATTTATATTATAATATCCATAGAAACATTTGTTAACTTCATTCATTTTCAAATGGATGTGAAGTGTGATTTTATTTACAGATATGTTCAAGTGGATGTTTATATAGAACAAACATCTGATTTTGAAAATAAAAAACATCTTGAATACATTTAAAAACTTATCAAATCTTTATAAAGAGTTAAAAAATCCCCTAGATTGTAGTATCATAGGTTATTAGTGTTTTCGTTAAAAAACAACTTTTTAAGGGAGATGTATATCCAAAAAAATTACAAAATATGTTAATAAAAATTTTATGATTGTTCAAATATATGTGGACGGAATTATATTTGGATCAAATCAACAATTACTAAAAAATTATTTTTCGAATCATATGAAATCTAGGTTTGAGATGAGTATGATGTGTGTGTTAACATACATTTTATGTTTTCAAATATCACAAAAACAAGAAGGAAAATCTATATCAAAAAGTAACTATATAAAATATCATCTTAAGAAGCTTGGATATGAAAATACTAAAAGTATCATTACTCCCATAGGTACCTCAAACACTTTATATCTTGATGCGGTAGGGCAAAAAATTGATCAAAATATTTTTCAAGGTATGATAGGAAGTTTACACTACATTACTACTAGTCATTCATATTTATGGTTTTTTTATTGTTCATTTCATGGTATCAAGAAAAAAAGGAATCCCGTTATAATCGGTTAAAAAAATTAACTAAATGAAACTATAGAATTAGGTTTTTTTTACTCCTCTAGAAATTTATTTGAACTGAAAATCATTTAAGATGATAAATTTTGTTATTTTAGAATGGATATGAATATTAAATAAATTACATTTAATTTCATAGGAGTTTTAATATTTTATTGGTCATATAAGAAAGAAAACTCAATGACATTATCTTATACTAAAGCTAAATATGTGAAAGCTAAAAGTTGTTATGCTCATTTTTTGTTGATCCAACACACACTCACCGACTATAGCTTTATTTTTAGAAAAACAAAAATACTATGTGTTAATAATAGATACATTGACTGAAACTAAAACCCAAAATATCATGAACATTATAATCACATATAAAAAATGCATTATTTCCTTCAATATCACACACTTAAAAGAGAACTAATTTTATAATTCAATCAACATTAATGAATATCTTACTGATTTTTTTTGAAAACTCTTTCATCCAATAGATTCCAATGAATTAAATAGAAGCTAGTAATGATCTACATAATTTAATCATTCATATATACTTAAATTTTACCAATATTATTTTATTATGTTACTTATTTTCATAGAGGGGGTATATATTTTTGTGTTTCTCCCAAAATAAATTAGTATTATAAAAATTTAATTTTTCATAAAACAATTTTTTCATCTTTCAAAACTCATATTTGTTATTAAATATTTTAGAGTTTGTTTTCTTAAACAGTTTTCTAAACTATGAAATAGTTATAAAAATTTAAGACTCATTATTTCATAGAAAATTTTGGATTCAAAAAATATCTTATTCATATTTCATTTTAAACTATTATAAATGTTCTTTCATATTGAATTTATTTAGTAAAAAATGATATTTATTACATTTAAAATTATTGTGGTCATATTATATTTCATAAAAAATCCCGATGAATTGGTTTTCATACCGATGATTCTTCTCAAATATGAAAGGTATTCTTCAATTCTTTTAATTTTTTCACTATTTTATTATGATTTTTTATTATTTTTTTTGTAACACTTAAAATTTTTATAAAAACATTGTTTTTTAAATTTTTAATGGGTTCATAATTATATTCATTCTCAATATGATAAAAGTTTTATAACCTCAACAGTTAAAAAATACTTTAAATATATCTACAGAGTAATTTTATCTCTCAAATTAGGTTTCATTCAATCTCAACCATTGGATTTATTTTTTAAAATCAATCTACACCTTGAGTTCTTAAATGAATGGGGGTACCAAATTATACTATATTTTTTTTATCATGTTTTTTTCTCCTAATTTACTTCTACACTATTATATCCCAATATAATAACATACAATTCCATACTATTTGATAGTGTTAGTCTCAATCAAATGGAATCCTTTCAAGACTAAAATAAATGTTTTTATTTTAGGGAGAGTTTATTTGAGAGAAATGTTTATGAGAAATATGATTTTTCATTGAAGAATATTATAATATATCAATGATGGGAATCAGTTTGCGTAGAAAACACTAATAAAGAGTTGGATTTTATTTATCATGATGTTTCTCATTATTTTTATTTTTCTATTAGATTTTCAAGAATCATAGAAAATAAAAATATTCTTTCACGATATATAGACATGGATATTAGGTTTCATATATTAAAGATACATGATTGGTTGGATTACAATCCAACAGAGAGGCATATTGTCATCACAAATTACCAGATGAACTTGGATCATTCGATATGAATAAGGCAGAATATTCGTTAAATTACCATTATAAAAAATTCATTAAATATGTAATCCTAATTCTAGATAATCTTATTGTAGACCAATTGATGCAAGGGTTTATTATACAAAAAAAGGACATTATGACACACTTAATGTTTTTTATGTTTTCATATTGGATTTTTTTTAATGAACATGATGAAGATAGATCTTATGAGATACATATTTCATATGATTGAGTACTTCAATAATTGATCAATTATGTCAAATATCATTTTATTTTCTAATGTGATATGTAAAATATTTTATCAATTAATTTTTTCTTTCTTGATTATGAATAAATAAAGTCTAAATAAGGAAAATATTTTATTCATCTGTGATGATATAGTGAAGAGTGTGAGATTTATTTTCGACACCAAAACAATGATTTTTATTAAGAAGACTACTAGAGCTACATTGGAACCAGATCCATCATGTAATCCAAATTAGCTTTACAATAAGATTAAAATAAAAGCATAGGGTTACACAAACTAAGATATAAAATAAGTAGAACTAATTCCCAAATGAAGTATATAACAATTCGATGAAGAATAAATCAAAATCAAATATAGGGGGTCAAATTATTAGAATTGATTCTATAGAGGCCAAGGCCTAAAAAATTAATATTGGTGATACTTTACAAGAAGAAGATAATAAAAAAAGGTATATAATAAGTTAATTGATGTTTAGATATGTGAAAATGTATGAAAATGATTAGAATAGGCTTCAAAAAATGAGGTTCTAATACTACTTTCCTCCCACACCTATTAAGAAAATTCGAGTGTTGGATATTTTTGTCAAGGAATTGAAGTTTTCTAGGAAAAAGTTTCCTTTGTATCATATAAGATAAAATGTAAAGTAGTTGATGAAAATTTGTTACCTTTTGTTTGGGAAAATTCATCAGAATATGTATTAGCTGGGATGAGTTATTTAAATACGGACAGGAAACATTAAGAATAATTTGAAAAAGTAATTGATGACTAATTCGAAGGACAAGATAAAGTTGAAAAAGAAGAAAAAGAATCAGAAGAAGATTAAGGATGTAAAGATGTTTAATATAGATAAATAGTTTAGGAAGAAATAGTTGAGGAAGATGAATTCTAATAAGATGGAAAATATAATGAATAAGATGAGCAAGAAAATGAAATTTTGGATAAAAAACAAACCCAGTTCAACATGTAATCTTCACAATCATCACCATCATACTTTCCTTAAAATTAGAAAGGGTAGTGAACTACAATGTTCTAAATAATCACAACAATAATAAAAAAATAAATACATGTCTACATCAAATAATGTAGATGATAGAAATTAAAAAATTAAGGATGATAAATCTAACACTGATAACATAGAAATCATGAAAACATGTGATGATAATAAATATGAGAATGTTGTTTAAAATAATGATAATGTAAAATGAAATGTGGATGTGGAACCAAGTTGAATCAAAATTATTGTAATGTTAAAGGTGAATCGGAATTATTAAACACAATAACTACACAAATAGTATATAAAAGTATTTAATCATTGGCGATAGCCGAAGTAAAGAATTCTGGATTTTCCAAGACAAAAATAGAGAGGGGAGATGACTCATGACACCCTAAATAACAAATAAGAATAAATAAATAGTTTAATATAAATAATGATTCATTCTAAGAAATTTTTTAAAGATATACTAGAAATTATTCTAAAACTCAATAAAAAGTCAAAAATCAGATGATACAATATCCTCGTCAAATTGTTACGGATGTTATGTAGCATTATGAGAATATTGAATATTTGATGAATTTGATGAATGGTTATGTTGATGCTTCAATCAATTTAAAAAACGTTGTGATGAAAGAGTACAATTTTGAGAAATGTTAAAATATTCCACAAAAAAAACATAATGAGGAGATACATGTTTTGAATTTAGAGATCAAATACATGAAGTTTGATTTTACAAGACACCAATACTATGAAGAAACTTTTAACATGTTAATGATTAAGAATCCATAAATTTCTTCAAAAGTCAAAACATTGGAATCTAATGAATAGAGTTTTGAAAAAAAAATCATAAATTTTAAAAGGATAGAAAGTATTTCAATACAATGGAGTCTTTCATGAAGACCCTAATGAAGAAATACTGGACACATTTCGTTTTAATTTTTTTTAGTTTGTTTTTTGATAAATATTTTGAGTGATTATAAATGAATTATATAATTCAACCACATACAATTGTTTGAATTTTTTCTTCATTTTGATGGGTTTATTATTATTTCAAAATTATTTATCAATTATTATATTGTTCATTATATTATTTTGTATAGAGTCTATTCTATCCCTTTTCAAGAAACTCCATACATTTCCCATTTTTTAAAATCAAAAAGGGGTAGAAATTTACTCAAAGGAGGAGAAATTTATTGGAAGGTAGATACACCTTATATAAAAGATAAATCTTATAAAGGTTGATAACATTTTGATAAAAATGATATTTTAATACTAAGGTGGGGAATATGATCCTTAGGGGAAATGTTATCCTAGATGGGAGTTCATCGTATTCATCATTATTTTACCCATCATATATTGATAATTTATAAACTAAGTGGGAGATAAATATTAACTATACAATCTTAATAAAATGTACATAAAATAAAATGGTATATATGTTTTTCAATTTTAATTTTTCATTGATGATTCGGGTTTTCAATTTCCTAGAAGGGAATGATTATTGGGTCAAAAGTTATAAATATGAATTTGTAATTCCATTAGTTTTGGAAATAAAAAACACTTTCTTATTAACAAGATTAATATATTTTTATGTAAATAGTATTTTAGAATGTTTTTTAGAAAAAATATACTTTTTAACACATATAGAAAAAGATCTTAATATTACACTTGTAAACATTATATTCTTAATTATGATTATCATAATGATTATATGCCTAATTCATTGTAGTCACCTTTCTTAGTACCAATAGCTTGACTTTATGTCAACAATTTTTTAATGAAAAAGTATTAACAATAATAATGATAACAGTACCAATAATGTTGTACTAATTCATAAAGATCATCATAATTGAAATTTTAATGAAGTCTATTGGAACGACTTATGTTTATAATCATACTCAAAATATCGGTTTCTAATGTAAGGGAATCATTTTACACTTTAATTGTGTAAATAAATATGATGCCAAACATTGAGTAACTATTAAACGTCAAGTGCATGTTGTCTAAATCATTGTGAAAAACTCAGATAAATTATGATTGTTGTGTGATCATTTTGAACATCGAGATGACACCTATAAATAAAACATCATTAAAAGAGTTTGGTGTTGAATGATTAATTTTAATATTTTTCATTTTACAAGAGCTCTGGAGATTACATTGCATGAAAATATTCTTCTTAGTGTTATTAATTTTTTAGAGTTTTGTATATTCTATGGAAACCTTTCCAATCTGTCTCCATATGAACATTTGAATTGTAATTTTTCATCTAATTTTTGTGATTAAAATCGATGGATTAAGAGACTAGGAATATAGAGAATCTGATTAACTTGGTCAAGGTATCACATGGATAGTAATATATAGAATTTGAACCATTTTATTGAGGGATACAAAGGGTAATATAGAGAAAATATGATTATTCTATAGAGGGATTCCAGGAATAGGAAGAACGAGAGGATCATTGGGTCAAGGGTTTTCCTTACCAAGGAAAGATAGACATTCTTGTAGGTGTAAAATAAGAGATAAGTTTAGTAAATGTTATTGACTACCTTAATCATAAAATTAACTTTTCAATAATGTTATTATGTCATTATTACATGTGTTTCATATTGTTTTTCCAATACCATACAAGTTTTATTTCTCATTGCATAAATTGTGGTTTTTTTATCATAACATATCTAAATATGATAAACATAAATCTGTAAATAAAATCTACTATGAATCAGATCATTTTACTCTCATATAATCAAATCCATTATGTCTATGATTCTAAAACTGCAAAATATCAAAATTGATCTTGGTTAATAAACTCTTATGTAATAGGTTTTAGTTTGAATCTGATAGTTTTTACTAAAGAGGTTAATGAAATTTTTTATTTTAATTATTTTAATATGATTATTTTTGTAAATTGTAAATCAGCATCTTATTTTAATATATACTTTGAGAACATATTATTTCAAACCTAATATTAATATAACAAACATTGATATCCAACATGAATTATTGTTGTGTGGTTTCTAAGGACATCCTACTTCAGGGCATGTTCTAGTAGGAATTTTAGAGAGAATATTTCAATTATGTTTTACATGAAATGTTGATATATGATTAAGTTGGAGAGTTCCTACACCTAGGGTAGGGAACTATGTCAATCATGGACTATTAAAAGTGCTTCACATACCTTCAAATATTATCAACACTTCATTATATTGATGATGTATCATGATTGAGGTGCTTCAACTAAGGGATATTTTTTTTTCTATCCTCTCCTAGGTTAATGAATTCCACATTTGAATCATTACTATGAAGGTAAACCTGGCTCCTATTACTAAGACAAACATGTGGGAATATTATATCAAAGAGAAGAAAGGGGAATTGTTAATATATTGAATTAGTTATTCAATCAGAAGGAATAATCAACTTGAGGATTATCATTAGAAAAATTGAACAGAAAATATCCACATTTCATACTCCATAGTAATCCATTATTTTGGATGGTTGGAGAATGTGAATCCACATTACAATAGAGACCCCTATAGTTTCATTCTAGTTTCCATATGTGTTGCCGGCAATGGTTTTCATAGTTAATTAAAAAAAATTAAAGGAAGAGCACCCACACTAACCCCACCATAAGATTAAGGATATGTGACTCAATGTCACGCAGGAAGGTGGATTAGCATCAGCCTAACATGCAGAGAATGAGGTCATGGTCGAGGTAGTCACACCTTTGATTAACAATGCAATTATAGCGAACCTAATTAGGGTAGTCCATCTATAGATAAATGTCATGGATCAGGAATTTTTTAGGGATTGAATTAGATACAGAAGTTACATATTGCAGAAGTGTATATCGTATGATGTACTATTCATATCTTCTTTATCCGATATAGTTTCCTGACAATCAATTATTACTTTGTTAATCATTTAAAATATTAGGATTAAGATTCAGAACACTTTTAGGCTCGTAACCATGGACACACCATTAGGTGTATGTTTAGAGGGTATATTCTAATGTAAGGATTGTCCTTTTGTTACTGAAGGTTATAACTTATTGTGTAATTTATTCATCCTTGAGAGGAAGAGGTTCTATTTCAAACATTAGATGGATTAGATCATTCATTATCATGTCCACATTGACTATTATTATAGAATGGTGACATTCACATCACCTAAGAGATCTAGATATGAATACAAGGGAGAATGAGATGTTCATGATTTAAAATCCAAATTGGAGAAGTGTTTATTAAGAGAATTGGCATCCCATATTGCCAAACATTTCATAGAATATTGGATGTTGTGTTTGAAATATTTTATTATCATGGTGGATATTTTTATGCATGTTCTCCCAGAATACTTCTCTAGACTAACATGTATGATATGGGTATAGTTAATAATCATTATCATTCTAGGAACATCCCTAGAATATAATCCTCTATATATGAACGTTTATACAGATCTTCAGGATCTCAAGAGATAGTTGGATGATTTGCAATTTTACAGTTTTATCATACCCAATACTTCTCCTTGGGGGTCACCTATACATTTATTTATAATAGAGAATTGAACCTTCCAACAATCTATTGATTACCAATGTTTGAATAAAATTATGGGTAAGAACCAGTATCATTTCCCTTGAATAGATGATATCTCTGAACATCTATGAGGAGATAGAGTCATATCAATGTTTGAAATGATATCAGGCTAGCATCAATTGTAACTGAATCTTTCAAACATACCGTGTATGTACTTTTAATTTAACTATAGTTTATATGATTAACTAGTTATTCTTTTTAATCTTACGAACACTCATTTTGTTTCTATAGACTTAATGAATATGGTTTTCCAACCACACATGGATTCATTCATCATTTTTGTTTTGAGTGAAATATTAGTGTTTTATCATTCTTTAAGAAGCAATGCAAAACAATTTGAGATCTCATTTAATCCAATGAGTTTGAATAATTAGTATGATTATATCACAAAGTTAAACTTTTTGATTGTCAAGGTTCAGTAAATGGGACATATTTTCTCAGGATCAGGGGTATTATTTGACCTAGAAAAGGTTACTACTTTTGTTTCTTGGGAGTATTATAAGAACATTTTTGTTCTAAATAGTTACTTTGGGATAATGGGATTTCATTAGTTTTTGATATAGGATGGTCCATTCCTTGAATAACCTCATACTGATCTAACTATAAAGGGTGATATTATCTATTTTCTGAAGAATTTGAAAACACCTTTCTGGATTTATAAGGAAGACATATTTCAACACTGTTCTTGATTCTTTAAGAGAAATTTAGTGCTTATAAACTATTCTTCGATGATCCTGAATATAATTGGTTATATTTATAAGAAGGATTTATTGAGTCATTTCATATGGTTCTGTTGAGATGAGACTGCATGAGCGTAATCAAATGCTTCATGACCACATTAATTCCATAGTATTTTATAACTTGTGTTACTTGAGATAATATCATATATGAGAGAAAACATTGGTGTTGACAGACCACATAATCCTCAAATATAAATTTATGGAGCATGAATTTAATCTCACATAGAAAGTATGGTCCAAATACCTTCAATCATTTGGCATCGATGTTTCCAATATGAATATAAACAGAAATGTAGTAGTGAATGCATTGAGTCAAAAACTCCTGAAAAGATGTTCTGGAAGACACTTATGAGTGGAAGTTGGTGAACCTATTTTTTAATATTACAATGGAGTCTCAGGAGAGTCAAGAGTGGACTTTTTTTAATAGTTATCAGTTACTTAATCAATCATGTATATCGTGAATAGAATGTAGTTTTAAGATCATGAAGGTTTCTCCCTATGGGAAACTATGTCTGGTTAGGATCCTACAACATATTTTTATAAATATATAAAATGGATGTCCATGTATATATATGGGAACATGAATACATATTATATGAGCATATGTGACAATCGCATGTTTCTCATTTAGAAGTCCAATCAGGTATGTCCAATATGTATCTATGATATGCACTACCAATATTGGTGTTCTATTATGAAATTTCTGGTATTCGGTTATATCACTAGGTGTTCTAATTTTATGTAGGTGGAGGTGGAATAGTAGTGGCTCATTGGTTTCTGGAAGTCTCCTTGAGGTGGAGACGTGGTTTGGGTAGTTATTAATAGGCTGATGAAGGTATCCCATCTCATTCCTATTAGGGAAACTTTTATAGTGGAAAATCATGGCTTATTATACAACAATGAGATTATATACCTATATGGGTTCCCACATAAAATTGTTTCAGATAGGGATTCCTATTTACATATGATGGTTCTGGAATGGGTTTAATAAATATTTGGGTACATATGTTCTTTTTAGAACATCTGTTCTCCATCAGACCGATGTATAATTAAGATATACAATAAAAATGAAAGAGGACATGCTACAATACTGAATACATTATTTCACTTATTTATGGGATAATCCTATTCCCCTCCTCATTATTTCATAAAATAATTTATTTTAGGAAATAATTCAATGGATCCATATGAGCCCTTTTATGGTCTTCTATGTTTTTCACTTATATATTAGAAAGAGGCATGAGAGGCATTACTACTATGTTCTTATATCATGAATGAGACATCAAGGTAGGTCCAGTTGACCAGAAATCATAATGATATTTCTCATTCTGGATTGAAATATTATGTTTATCACCAAAGATGACGTTTAGAGATTGATGCTAGGGATCAGGCTTTGAGGAAGGTCTTTCCCAGGAATGTCTAATGGAGGATATTGAGGAAAGAAATGTTTTCACCTAATTTAATTGGACATTTCATGATATTTGAGGGACTTGGGCTAGTATCCTATTTGATAGATCTTCCTCAGAGGCACTTATCCATGTATGACGTCATCCATAGATGACAGCTTCCCAGATATAATGTGGAACTGTCTCACACATTTTATCCTGAGGATTTTGAGATAGTTGATGATGCTCTTTTAGAGTATTATCCTATTTATATCATCGATCGGAGCACCAAGGATATCCAAGTCCAATCTATCCCATTATTATGGGTGTAATGGATGCACAACCATGTTTCTGATGAGAATTGGGAGAGCGAGGTAGACGTATTTTCTCATTGTCTAGATATATTATCAGGCGAGGTTCTACCACCCATGGAAGGGAATCTTGGGGATGAGTTCCATTAAAAGAGTATGAATGTATGAACATTGTTTTTCATCAAGGTATGAAACATTTATGTTTCATTTTAATTCTATAGTTTTATCCTTGTGTGAATGCCTAATGATGTTAACTAGGAAACACTAGTTCTTGGGTTTTGTTCATAGCTAAGAGCCCCAAGAATTAGAGGAAGCATAGATGCCATAGATTTAGAAGAAATATTTAATCCCAATTTGCATATTTGGTGAACACCGTGTGGGTATTTTTAGTGAAGATTATGGGGTTAACCGGATTAACATAAACATTCATCCTGAATATATGACCATGTGGGGATGAGACAGGGGTGTGATGGGATTTTCATGGAATTTTTAACAAAGAACCGCAGTCCGTAGAGGGTGTACTCCTTGGTTAGTGGGGTGAACATGGTTGTTGATGTTTTTGGAATACTATGAAATAAATTATTTTTTACCTTTTCACCAATCATTTCTAACTTATAATTTCCCATACTTCTTGAAATATATATATATATAATTCCTAACATAGTCTTTATAATTTATTCTCTATTTGATGTTTGATCACACCACCTTTATTATTGTTAGATCCCAATATGAATGATCTTCTATCCACTTACATAATCTATTTGATTATCTCGCCATATTTTTCTATATTTTTGTCACACACTCATTTCCCCTATTTTAATAGAATTTTTCAGTTCATGCATTTTCATTCGACAGGGACCAAGACAAAGGTCAATACTTGAATAGTGTAATTCTATAGGCATATGGTAGGTTTTTTATGATTTTTCACTCAAAGTATCTCCAGTTAAAATTTTTATCCATTTTTTACATACATGTTTCACCGAGAATTTCTAATTAATTATATCTTCACTAAATTCAAGAGAATAAGTTTCATGATAAGGCACTAATGACACCTATTTACATAATTGGAGTTTGTTGCCTCAATTTTAACATCCAATTATAGGTTGAGTTCTTAATTATTCTATTAGTGACCTAAATTATCATTACCTGAGACATCATTTAGGTGTTCATGACATTAATTTTTAAAAGGTATGTGTACAAAAATAATTAATAAATTGTTAAAATATTAAATGGAATGTATATATATTCATAGACATCAAATTTCCTAGATAAATTTCTGTTTTGTTTGAAAATGGGTGCATGTTCTTTTTGGCCTCGTATCTTAGGATGAAATGTAATGGAATTAAAAAAAATAAATGAATAAATGTAATGATTATTACATAGCCTATGATGATATATTAATTTATAGGAAATTATTAAATGGTTACTATTAAATATGTACTTTTTCATATTTATAGGAATGGTCAGACATCAGGATGGAATGAATTTCTCAAGGAATTATGTGAGAACTCAAAGGATTCCTTTTGGATTCATTAAGATGGTTTCAAAATCTAGATACATACCATTGAACATGTTTTTTTATTATTGGATACTAGATAGGACACGGTAGGATCCCCACACCTTCTCTCTTGAAATTGTAATTCCTTTGATTTAGCTTGATGACTATGAAAAAATGACAACATGGATTATTCTCCTTCGGTCTAGTCGTTATTAGCAGAGGATTCACTGAGGATGTTCTCTAGATACTCAGTTAAAAACTCTTATAGTGATGTGAATTAGGGTTACTCCTTATATTACATAAAGTCCCTTATACTGAGCTTATTTCTTGTATATTGTGAGTTGGTTGGACTTGCTAATATCAGGGATGCCTTTGCTTCACCATGGATATTATATTATTATCATTACCTTTTACAGTAATTATGGAACCATCATTTGATCTTCTTATTATATAGTGAAATCATAAATAATTAAATAAATAATATTTTACAGACTCCATCAGGAGCGGAATTGTCATGGGCTGTTTACATTATCACTTCATTACTTTTCAAATTACTTCACATTATACAATTTATATTTAGAGACTGAAAATTCATATACACCATTGATGGAATCCTATTAATTTTAATTCACCCCCAATCCAGGATCCCAATGGTATCGTTGATGATTATATGATTGCAGTTGTTGAAAATAGGAAGTATCTAGTTCTGGATATGTGACTGCTTTTATTGGAATAGTGCTTAGTAGCATATGACCAGGTTAGTTATCTGGATGAATGGTTAGTTTTGGTATTTTTATTATTTTGTATCTATATGTTTTCATTTATGTTTGATATATATATATATATAACATCCTTATCAAATAAGGTATTGTTTTAGGATGTGAGTTGATTATTTATAGCACATATGATTATTCTTGTTCCACTTCAATGTTTATTATTATTATGATTCCATTTTTTATTTATATTTTTCACCTTTATGATCAACTCTAATCCATGGACATTGTTTACCCAAAAACACACACTAAGCACTGACTATTTTTTGGAATCATATGGTGTACAGTGAGGCACACTTGAAACAATATGTCTAACTTGGTTTGGTTACTCAGGATTGAATCATGTCAGGGACGTCACCGAAAAATAATGGAATCTTGAATTGATGTTGTAACTCCTTAGTTTCAGATTTTCCTTATCATGTATAATGTCTTATAGGTCAACCTGGTTTTATAATGCAACTGGATTTTTTATATATTGATCCCTTAAAGGAAAATATTCATTCTATATAGGAATAAATGTATTTTGTTTTCTGTGATAACATCGAAGACATTAACAGTCTCTCAAGAATCACTACAATGTGGTGATACATATTAGACCTTGGTGAGGAGTTAAAGGCCCAATTGATTTAAAATAATTATAAAGAAAATATAACTATGGGAAGTAGTATGGTTGACGAGGATCCTTTATATACTCTTATAAATAATGTGATCTTTAGGAAAGACTACTCCGATTTTAGGTCCACATTGTTTAAAAGTTCTACAACCTTGGTAATAAGTACTATAGAGTAATCATACATATATGTCCTCTAAGTAATGACTTTGATTTGGTTGATGATATTAGTACTTAATATTTTGATAAAGATTTTATGATTTTAGTTTCATATCAACGTTGGACTTTGGATTTGGTTGAGGGAAAAAATTATTTGTTCAATCTCTTCCACCCTTATTCCTTGTTTCTATATTGTTTAATTATTAAAAACTTGGAATTGTTCCCCCTCTCTTATTTCTAAAATATCACCATATAGGATTTCAATAAAAAAATACACCATCCATAATCAAGATTTTCATGTATGATAAAAAATCATGAGATATCGAAAGGTTATAATATACATTAGAGAAGGATATGTTTTATTATAATAAATCCTAGTTCTTTCTGTGAAATCTGAAGAATGTAGTTATAATGTATATCTCAAAACAGAATAATTTTTATTTATTATTCTAAAAATACCTATTTTTAAGAAATCATTTTATCCCTTTTGTGGTTTTCACTATTAACACCAAAATAGCATATTTACTGAGTGATAAAAAAATTGGATTACATTGAAACAACCTATTAATATAAATATGTTTTTTCATGATATTCATCACATGTTTTTGGTATTGATCCTCATTAATAATATCGAGTTCTATATTGTATGAAATAATTTCATTAACAACACCCTTGAATAATTTTCAATAAATTTTTATGTTGGTTAAATTTAGAGTTATTTTCCCTCGATCATTAATATGTAATTTGGTAATATTTTTTAAATATAGAATATAATTATTTAAAATAAAATCATTTACATAAGTTTTATTTATTTCATAAAATACATGGGGTCTTTTCCCTTTCAATGGGATGATTTTTTATTATTTAAATAAAGTGATATTCTAGGATTTATTCATTTATTTGAATGACATTTTAATAGCATTGTTTGATTTAATAGTTTGATCCTTTATTCTAGAAAGTACATTTATTGTGGGTAAGTATGATTTTGAATCCCATTTTGTATCATTAAATGCATTTTGAAATTTGATTTTTTAATTTTTACACTTAAAGTTATTTGTAACATCTATTACCCTCTTATTTTTACAAGGATGGAGATATATGAATGAATTCATTTTCCTTGACATTTATTTCAATGATAATTGATTATACCCCATTTAATATGGTAAATATTATATCTAAAAAAAATATTAATAAAAAATTTTGGAAAATAAATCATTTTTCATTGTATAAATATATGTTATGACTAAAGAAAATTTAAATCTAATGTAGATAAACCATATTTTATAAGGGAGTTTTGTTCATTGTTGGGGTGCCACTAGAAAAAATACATCACAATGAAATGTTCGTAAATGTTAGCATTTTTTTCACAACAAAACATTATAATTTAAAATGGGATTATTCATAGAAACGTAATTAATAACCCTAACCCCAGTAACCTGAATATGGTGCCTTATTTATTTCAATATCATAAGTTGCAAAGAATCAAATCTCGAATGATTGAATAGTTTAGTACTATTGGTAAGCTAAAAACATACCAAATTCCCTTTTTAAAATTGAAAATAAAAGGTAGAGGATATTGTTTTCAGGTTTATAATTATTTCTACTAGAAAATAATTTAATATCATTCAGAGAACACTTCTTCTATTCCCACGGAATAATACAAAATAAGGGCGACCTAAAATGCATAGTAATAAGTTTTTTTAAGTAGAAGATATCTTGAGTAAATTAATAATAATAAATAAGGCATAATCCATATGGAATGTTAAGTATCTGAACACATATTCCATTTAATCAATTATGTGACTGTCATTATTAAATGAGGAATTTTAAATATATAAATGTAAATCACTAAAAACACAATTCATTTAATCAATAAACTAATAATGAAATGAATATAGATATAATACCATTATAAAAATATCATGTATAATAATAAATAAATTCTTAATGAAAAAGATGATTAATTAGTGGTCATCACGATAACAGTTCTTTCAAAACCTTTCACTGGGCAGTTTAAAACAAGGTAAGTAAATAACAAAACCCAATTTAACTAATGTTATCCAATTTATATACCTCATGAGACAATTGATGCATAGATGGAAAATAAATAATTGGGACCTAGACTTATCTTCATGTCCAATGCATTCTTTATATATCAAATGAAAATTTTAATTCATGAACATTATTTATTAGGAATAAATTTCAATATCATGTAAGGAATATAGATTTGAAAATAATTTCTCCAGTTAATCCATTATCTTTCAAAGTAAAATAGCATTTCTAGAAATGATATATGATATATGTAATAAGTAACTATGATAAATAATATTTAAATTTTGTGTAAAATTAACGTCCAATGATAATTATAATGTAAATATTTTAATGTAATGTAAATGATTAAAAAATTAATAATGAATGTAAATGTTGATACATTATGTGGTCATATTAATCATAAACCATCCAATGAAAATATAATGTTGTTATCCATAAAACATGTAAATTTTTTCATAATTACAATAAATGATACATTTTTTTCTATAATATAAATACAATAAAATATTCATTAAAATAATTATTGTAAATGATAACCATTTAATGTTTAAAATATTTATAAAACTATATGTTCAAAAAATAATTTGAATATTATTTTATTTGAAAATAATCATTAAAAATATAATGTAATCATTAAATCATTGAGTGGTTATTATTATTATAAATTATTTTCAAGGCGTACATGTTGAATCAAATATTTCATTCACGTTTATTTAAAATCCAAACGATCATTATTTAGAAAAATACCTTAATATTATATTAACTATTTTAATAATGTAAATAATAGGTAAAATTTTATTTAGATAATTATTTTTATTATATTAAAAAAATTGAAAATAATTTTAAGAAATCATTGATTTTGAGGAAAATTGATTTTTTGTCATATAAAGAAATAATGTAAGGTTTTCATAAAAACATTTTCAAAAAAATTTAATTACCAAATATTATAATATTGTACTAATAATTTAATTATTAATTTATAAAATGGGGACAATGAAACAAAATGGTTTTAGTAGAAAATTATCAAATAATTCCTTTCAATCAAAATTCATTTATAAACAATCCTAATTTAAAAGAAAATGTAAAATAAACACATACAAAGATCATTGCAATGAAGTGATAATTAAACAATGAATAAATTATGTGTATGAAATTAAAATTCACATAAATAATTTAAAATACATCATAATAGAGTAAAGAAAATCTTTACACACATAATCTTTGAAGGTCAATGACAATGATGAAGTATTACAACCCAATTGAGTAATGATATTATTTACCATAGGTTAATTTTAATGTAAAATAGACTTAGATTAAATAATTCAAATTAAAACATATAATATCATTAATAATGAAGTGTTTATTAGATTTCATGAAAAGTGGTTGGTATATACCCAATATAAATTTAATTAGGTGCATAACATTAGATTTTGCATCAATGAATGAAAATATGGTCAGATTCTCTCACATCATACTTCTTTTTGGTTTAATCTTCATTAAACTATTTTATAATAGTTTTATGCTTGTTAATAATTTATAATAGAAAAATATTTATATTTATAATAATATATATGATCCACTTATAACATTTTACCAAATTTTTGTTAATAGTATATCAAAATTTTCTTTCTTTCAGGTGTTAATTTCCATGTTTTCTCAAGCGTGTTTCTTATGAATTTTAAAGTTATTTTGAATATTATATAGTTACATCATATATATAATTAAATTAATGTAATAAATATATATTTTTCCATTATATAAATTTTTTTCAACTTTATTGGAATTTGATCTCAGACAATTGTTATCATAACTTCGTAGAGACGGTAAGTCTCACTAACACACATGTGATGTTATTATTTAATTAATGGGTGTAAGGTTAAAGAAATAGGTGATATATTAGTTTTAAAAATAAATATAATATCATATATTTTAAATATAGTTACTAAATTTTTCTTTATTACCATCTTTAAAAAGTGTAACATAAAAAATAAATCGCATCACTTTGTGAGATGGTAGTCT
Organism: Viscum album; assembly: GCA_963277665.1. Classification (NCBI taxonomy): domain Eukaryota; kingdom Viridiplantae; phylum Streptophyta; class Magnoliopsida; order Santalales; family Viscaceae; genus Viscum; species Viscum album. Next base: position 2,037,152,643 of record OY728164.1, read on the forward strand.
ACCGTACACACAAGAGACATTATCATATTTTATTTGGAATATAATGTAAGAAATAATATGTGATATTAATGTTAAATAAGTATAAAAAATCATATATATCATATAAATATTCTTATGTCCACCAATATATCAATCCTTGAAGGTTTTTTATGGAAAATTAAATTCATCATTTCATGAGGTGGTATTCTATTGTACACATGAATGATTATTTCACTTACCATTTAATGGGAGAGAATATTATTATAGTTAATTACCTTAATAAAAATAAAATATCATTATATTGATGATACTTTAGTTGTAATATAATAATGTTTTAACACTAATTTTTTTGGTGGAAGAAGAATCAAAATAAAAATGTTGGTTTGTGGAAGATACCACTTTTTCACAAAACTTCTTTATGTTTTCACCAAAATCCATCATATGATGGATTTATAATTAACAAAGTACTCTAGGATTTTTTGTGGGAGTATGTAAGTAATTATGGAATGTATTGTATAAACCAAGGGTACATGGAAGTGTGAATAATGGTGGAAAGTGGGTTGCCTTTTATAAGTGTGGGATGGGACCTAAATAAAATTTTTAAAAAGAGTTCCTTACACCCATGCTTTTATAATTCCATAAGCCTAAAAAATGGTTCCTTATTTGCTATTATAAGTTAAAATGTAGAAATAGGTTTTGGGGATGTATTTTATCAAAACTAATCTATGAATCTTATTCATTATTATGTTAAAAAATACCACTGAATTTTTAATAATGATATTACATTAATTATTCTTTAGGAATTTATTTCTTGAGATATTTTTCTTATTTAGTATATAAAGTACATGATGAATAATTAAGAACATATATGTAAGTATTCTAGAAACACTTTTGATATCTTGTATTTGTTATAGGAATGTATAGTTTGAGAGCCATATATTTGGAATAAAAACCATAGATCATGAATTTTATGTGATGGGAAAAATATGGATCATCAAACCTATGTTTGGATGAAACACTATATTTTTAAAACAAATGTATAGTTTATAAAACCTAAATTTCTAAAAAAATACATTTTGAAACCTATGTTCAAAATTTTGCAACTTTGTGAGGCTACCCCTTTCTTGAATTGGTCAACGAAGAAGTTTCATTATTAAGATATTTTCCCTTTTTTCCACCACATTCAATACAGAAGTAAATATATCATTAAAACTATTTTATGAAAATTTATAGGATCATATTCAATATATTAAATAATTCACATTCCAAATGCAAGTGGAATCTCTCTATGAATAATTAAAATTCATCTTAGAGTTATTTGTCAGACGATATTCTTATATCTTTTAAGATATGAAGAAATTCATGTTTTCATTGTTAAATTGAAAGATTATTTTCTTTTTCAAAAAAATGAGCTATATAATTTTAAATAAATAACAACTGTAAAATTAAAAATAGCATACAGCTCTATTATTCTAATGTAGCTACACTAAGGAGACAATATAGGTTTCGATTGTGTGCTGTGTAAACTATTAATTAACATTCAATATGGCTTTTTTATGTTTATGTTTATATTAAAGATCATTTTAGACCGTCATAATATATCTATATTTTATAGATAATATCATATTTATATTTTTCACTGATGGGAATGTAAACATGAATATTTTTATTCTATCTAATCAATATATATTGACTTATCAGACTATTCGGGGATCCAAATTAATCATGGTAGAGAATTATCTTATAGGACTAAGATGGTTCTATAATCTATAAACATAATTTAAACCCCTTTAAAAAAAATTTATAAACGTTTCACACTTTTTAATCAATTTTTCAGGTCATGTTCTAAGATGAAATGTGTAGTTAAAATCACCATGCGCGATGAGACAGCATTGGTGGTGTGGAGTAGGGGATCTTTATTCCTCAAACCAAAATAAAATTTGATGTGTCCATCATCTATTTTATTCCTTTAAAAAAATTCTTATATAAATGAATGATTCATATCTTAACAAATCACAATATAAGATAAAGTTTGAATCTTTCCAGAATATTGAAAATGCACAATTCAACCACATATTTTGTATCATTTTATTATTACTACCTAACAAATTGTATAAATGGAGTGAATTTGATTGAAGAAGTTAATATCTACAAAGATCAAAGTCAAATATATATACAAATATTGATGTCAATAAATGAACTAAAATTAATTATTTAAATAAAATATGTTGCTTACTTTAATGATGAAAAATATAGGCACTGGAAGGGTTTCATGGTTATCTATTTGAAAAATATTGGTTTCAATGTATATATGAACATTATCTCTCCATATGTAATCCATAAAAAAGTGAAACATAGGATGCCACCAAATAAGATGATTTTATTAATAATTCAAGGGAAATGAATGTTATTGTATATGGACTTGGGTTAGATGAATTCATCTAAGTTTCTCAATTCTATACTACCTATGAAATATAGAAAACTATTGGTGTTTTATAACAAGGATCTTACAATGCTAAAATATTCAGGTACACTATAGAATAGATGAAATTTTATACTTTCGAAGTGTATGATGGTGATAATATCATCTATATGAATTAAATTTTAATAGAGATAACTAATGGAATTGCACCCTTAAGAAATCTTATTTCAAAATTATATAATTTTTTGAATGTACTTAGTGTTTTAGCCTCTAATATTAATTTACGATGTTGTACTATATGATAATCAACATAGAAAAATATTTGAAAATTAAATAATTATTTGGATCATTAATGATGTGTGAATAAAAAATAAAAGCTGATGAAAAATAACACAAATGGAATATAAATTAAAATACCTCCCTAAAAGTTACTTCTTATATGTATGAAAACAAATCGAAATAATATTTTTTTTATTCTAAGATAATTTAGAGTATACATATTCTAAAATGGAACAATAATATAAATACCTAAGATGTATCAAATTTTATTTGAAATTTAGATTCTTCTATAAGACCATAAAGAGAGATAAAAGTAAACCTGATGATATATTATTTAATGAATGAGAATAGATGGTACATATCAAACATATGTTCCTACCATTAATGGATAGATGGATAATTATATATAATAGATAATCTAACAACTAGATTATATCCAATTACGAGTGAAGAGGAAAGAATATTCTGAAGTATACATGGAGTCTATTTATAGACTCATATAGTTCATCTATATCTGACTAAGAAAAGGATAAAACATATCGGGAAAATGTGATTTCTGTCTACATATGTGGATGAGTCTCATCCCTATTATTATTATTATTATTCTGATACTAATGTTTTCTTTAATAAAAAATTAGTTTATTACCACTCCATGCTTGATGAAAAATAATAACCCTTAGTATAAAACGAAAAAATCATTGACTAATATTTATAATTCTATAATTCTTAAAAGATATTGTGTATAATAAAATCAATATTTAAAAGAAAAATTTAACAAATCCACTTCAAATTGTTCTAATCATAATAAAAAAATTATTAAATAATGATGTAGAGCCATTGAAAATTACCAGTATCATATTTATTAATGGAGACTAATTTATAAATCAGAATCTTGAAAATAATGTCATTAAAAAAGATGAATATTAAATTAGAACAAATTGTGAAAAAAATAAATTATACAGAAATTAATTTGTAATTAGTACTAAAAATAACGCCATATGAAGGGTTATTTTTTTATTATAGAAGTATAAGACATTAAACTAATTTATATTATTTATTAAATAATTATATAACTGTAATTAAAATTTATTTTATTTCAAGTCATTAATCTAATGAATGTGAAGAAAAATTTTAAAAAATAAAGATGATATGGTTACCTATATCCTTTCATGATGACATGGTTCTATCTAAGAAAATATATGTACTAAAAGAATTTTTTTTAAATTATTTGTAGGGAAAATGTAATATGAAAAAAATAATGTATGGTATATGGATAGTAGGTTTTCAGGACATGTTATCATAGGATTCTAACATTTTCATGCATTAAAAATCATTATGGAGGGTTGGGTACTACTGGAGAAAACGGTAAAGGGAAAATATTTTGAGTTATATCTATTGGAGATACATGATCAATTTAGATAAAAAAGTGGTATATGTTAATGGATTGAATCGAAATTTGAAAAGTATATCTCCACTCTATTATGATGGGACTTATGATGATTTCTCTAATAATTCCATGTGTGTTATAAAATAAAAATTACATAAATAGAGAGAACTCATAACATTAAATGCTAACACATGGGATTATAATTCTTTTTGTAACCAAAAACAGAATTTATAAACTATTGAAACAAATTAATCCTGTATTTGGAATACAAGACTTAGAGGCAGTAATGTATTTTCTTTACATAAGTTTTTAATGAATAATTAGTTCATAATTTTCAAGGTTGTTAATTTTATAAGGATAGATTTAGTGATGAATACTGAGTTTGAAATAACCACATGTAATCCTTATTAACAAATTTGATACCTCAAAACCATAAGAAATTATCCACATGGATTTAATTTGGACCATATATATTAACATTTTAGGTTGGAAGATCACATTTTTTGGTTTTAGGTTATGACCCTTAAATATTTACATGGGTTTACTGTATAAAACTTATGACGGTGGTTTTCTTTATTTTTAAAGGTTTTTTTAAAAAAATTGATCAAAATTAAAATGATTTAAAAATAATCTCATTAATAAGTGATCATAGAGGAAAAATAGGTTATTAAATAGTTTAATTGTTCTTTCAAATACATAGTTATTGATAACACCTTCTCTACACCAAGAAATCCTCATAGAAATGTTAATTTATAGTAAAATAAATATATCTATTCATGAAATGGAAAGAACTATGCAAATAAATATACTCAACTAACCTATGGTTAGGATGAAGCTGTAAAGACTTCCTTTCATATCATGCAATAAATTTTAAAAAGACCACTTCTTAAAAGCACACCCTATGAGATATGGAAAAATAGAAAACCAACGGTTATATACTTTAATGTATTTGGTTGGATGTTGTGTATCCTAAACACTAATTAAAACCATGGAAATATTAATACAAAGGCTAATGAATGAATATTTTTAGGATATTCTACTACCTCTAAAACTTATAGTGTGTATAAATAGAAGTAAATGATTATTGAACAATATGTTCTTGTGAATTTTTATATAATATAGCCATTTAATTAAATGAAATATCAAATAGATTAATATTTTTATTCCTTAGACAACAAGAGACTTGAATCACATAAAAATAAATTTAAAAATATAGTACATAAAATTCAATCTTGTACACAATAACATGAAATAGATTACCCTTAATGTTTCTATCCAAGACACTATATAACCATAATGTACCACCCATTAGAAACAATAATAGGATATATAGATACATTATTAAGCAATATATGGAATTTAGGAAGCCTAGATGATCAATCTACCTTCTATCACAACTAGAACATCATAAAATAGAGTAATATTAAGAAAATGAATGTTTGAAATTTAGTATGTAGTAATAAAATAAAAAATTTACTAAAAAAATGTCTCAAAATTAGTTGACTGGTTATACGATTATCTATTAATTGGATCCAAATTGGTTTTACAAATAAATAAGGTAGCCAATGAATAATTACATGAAATAAATCAATAATTGTACCGAAAGTGAAAAACAATGAATAAGGAATAGATTATGATGAAACCATTTCACTTGTTTCTAGAATAGAATCTGGTATAATTCTCTTAGTTTTTACATAACATTTTAATTTTAAATTATATTCATATCGATGTAAAATCATATTTTTAAATGGATATTTAATGGAGTATGTTTATATTGAACAACCACTATTTTTTCAAAATCCTACTCTACCAAATTTGATTTTAAAACATACTAAAGTTGATTATGGACATAAACAAGAACCTAGAGTTTGGTATGAGTGATTAGGTTCTTTTCAAATGGAAAATTGATTTTGTGGAGGGTTAGCATATCAAACTCCCATAAAGGAAATATTTTCTTTAAATATACTATTGTTATATATCTATGGAGATGGTGTAATTTTTTGTTTAAAAAATAAAAAACAATTATAATGGATTTACTAATATTGTGAAATATTTTTTTAAAATGAGTTTAATGGTTGAATTAATTTTCATTCTTGTTTTCAAAATATGTCAAAGTATTATAAAAGAAATTAATTAAAATAAAATATATAATTTATTTATTGAAAATATTTAGACAGTGAAATAGTAAAAAATACCTAACTCCCATTTGTACCAATATAAAACATGATTTGGATGAAGCTAGAAAACAAGATGTTTTGTTTTTAAAATATGTATTATTACTAGTTAAATGTATCGTACTTCTAATAGACCAAAATTTATGTTTTTGTGTATGTTCAATAATTCAATAAAACTTCAAATTAATCCCATCTTACTACAGAGAAATCAATATTTAAATATTTAAAAGGAACAATTTTTTAATATCTACATTACCTAAAAATTCATATTTTAACATAATTTCATATTCAGATACTCCTTTTGATGGATGTAAAGTAGATTGGAAAGGTAAATTAGTAACCTATCACTTTTTACGGAAGTCCATAGTTCCTTGGAAATTTCATAAACAACATTCATTTACCCTTTAAATATATGAGAAAGATTATATATCTACTATAAGTTTCAATGTATACGTTTTGTAGATAAAACAAGATTTATTGTAAATTATACAAAATTTATATTATAATCATATTTTATGTGACAATAAAAATGTAGTAAATATTTCAAAAAATACATTATGTCACTTTAGAAAAAGTGTATTTTCATAAGAAAACACTTTCTATAAGATCATATTCTAAAAATAATAAGTCATTAGAATTTTTAAATACATAACAAAAACATGATTTTTTTATAAACAACATACCATTGTTATTTTGGAATTTATTAAGGCACAATTATGTAAAATTTAATTATAAATAAATTTTTATTAAATTTTCTCATTACTTTTGTATTAATTTCGTCATTTATTTGAATCGAATTTATTTAATATATGTTTAATAATATGGGAATATATTTTTTTGTACGTTTTTCATTCAAAACAATATAAAAACTGATTACTCTATGTATTTGTCTTGATAATCAAAAACTGACATCATTGAAAACTGTCAAAAATGTATTTTATATCTCACTTTTTCACACCATTTATAACCATTTAGACTTCTCAAGAACTCAATTTTAACTTCAAAACCCTATAATATAAACATAGAAACAACAAATTTGATGTGATTTCTAATAAATATAGGATATATAAAAGAAAGAAAAGAGAATATGAGCATCAATATACTAAAATAACATTTAGGAAAGTTATCCATGAAAATGTTTTTGATTTTGTATGGCTATATCAAATGAACCATAGGTTGAAGCACAATCTATAAACTCATGGTTTGGAGTTAATAATCAATGATGAAAACACAGAGTACGTGTATAATAGAGAGGTAAAAGAGTTCTATGAAGCTTTCATCTTCTCTTTTGGTGACACAGATGAAGTTATAATTTTAGAGGTAAGTGATATACATTTTTATCTTTCTTTGGTTGATATAGATATTATTTTTTTATTTTCCCATGATAGTTTTAACACGTTGATATGAGATTAATTGTAAATTAATAACATAAATCTAATGTTATTATATCTTTTCTGTTTGGATCTAATATAATAATAAAAATATTTTTCGAGGAACTTGATGCTCGCCATAATGAGCTTGTCATATTCATCCATTCATCAATACATCTAAGAATTTTTTTAGTAAGAAAAAATTCACTATCATACTATGTAATTACTTTTTATGATGATGTTCTGTATAATGATTAATTTTAGTAGTTATATAGTTCCCTATAATCATTTTTATTATCATTAATGTTAATTATTTCATTAGTTCTTGTCTAGAAGGATTTTTTTCTATTATTTTTATAAAATGAAAAAGATTCTAGTCATTCAGTAAGGAATTATGTGTCATCATAGTATATATTATTAATTTTGGGACATTAGGTAATATTGGATTATTCTAGAGTACTATAAAATTAAATATGTTACATTTTGGTTCTAATGATAAAAAAGAATCCATATTTATTACCTAGGGAGGGAAAAATTTTGAAATCAACTAGATCATTATGAATTTATGTAGATTAAGTTAGAGAATAAATAAAATAATATATCTATAAGAAAACATGTTAAATATTCATGTTTGATGTCTCGACTTATAATTTTTCAATAGATTCTCATCAATCAATTGAAGAATAATCAAGAGAAGTGGACAATAAGGACCTTATAGCATGGCCTACAAAAAGAGTCTAATCTGCCTATCAAGACACATAGGTTGATGTTTATAAAACAAAGAAAGTTTAACATTAATTTTTATATGAATTAATACTACTCATATGTAATAGTAAACTAAAAATAAAGAAGACCAAGAATCTCATGATGAAGAGAATTTTTATGGGAATATTCTTGGAAATGTGAAAGTTCATTCCTCATTACTAGAAACTGCTGATTTAATTGAGATTAAAATAGTATCTACTACTAAAAAATATTCAGATGAGCCTCATTCTTCATTTTCTATGTAGATAAAAGTTCTTTAAAATATATCTCCTTCTTCCATTGAAAGAGATAATGGTCGGTCCATTATTATTCATGAAATAGGAAAACCATTAAGAAAAAAATAATAATAATATTGTGATTCACTTAATGATAAAATAGAACATCTAGTCATCATTTTTAATCAGATAAAGGAATATAATTCAGCATTACTATTTTAGTTGGATTCAAATTAGAAATATATAGAATATTTGAAAAGCTCAACTATTCTAGGGGAAGAATTTCAATCAGTACTAGTTCACAAATGAAATTATAGGTAATTTAAATACTCTAATGATATTATTATGTATTTAAAAGAGAACAAATAATAATATGGGAAATCTAATATTAGAATCATTTCAAATAAAATCAGCGCATAAAAATCACTTGAGAAGTCATTTTTGAAGTGGCCAAAGATCAGTTAAATACCACTGAATGGGGGTAAATAAGTGGTATAATTTCTTTAAAAATTATTTTAAATTTGATTCAACCTATATGATTGATTATAGTCTTGATACCGCATCTCAAATACTTATCCTCACCATGTAATCAATAACAACAAAGAAATAATAGCATACTGGGATTTATAAGGTTCGATACAAATACTTGGTCCTTGTTGTGTTGGTTAGAACCCCAACATAGATTCTCTATTATATCGTAAGGGGATTATAATAGTAACTTGTTTTACCCCTGATTACTAATTGTTTATACCCCCATTTCCAATCATCATTCAATATATGGTTATAACCCCCACCTATGGCCTTCAATTTAAGACAGATTGACCCAATGTAAAAAGAAAAATTGAAGATCCTACTCTATAAAATCATTATATCACACTAGATTATGAAAAATTAATGTACCATTTCATTGAATCTATAATTTATATAATAGATTTTATCACTAAATATAATCAGTTTCCTTGGTATAAAACTTCTCGGGAAATTATTATTTCTTCAAATGATGATGCGGCCTCCCTGAACACTAAAAACATGAATATGAAAATTTATATTGGATAACTGATATTAATATTGTCTTCTATTTAGTCTAACATAACTACTCTTTTATTATACAATTTATATTTCATATTTACTTCTACAAAGAAGTGGATGAATTTAAAACATTTCATAGACATTTCATTTTAACTAATCATTTTTTCATGTTAATAAAAAACTCCTCAATTTATTCTATTCATCCACACATAAAATTCCCACTTATTCTATCACAATTTCATATCATACTCATACTCATTATCAACAAATGTCACATAGAAACCCAATTACATACACTTCCATTTTAACAATTTCAATTCATTAAAAACAAACACTATATTTTTCAATATTTTCACATAAATTGTCCACTCAGTAATTATTTATTTGTAAATGTACATATGCTTCAACCATGTATGAACTCTTTACTTATGTTATTCATAATTACCCTTCACATAATAGATATTCATACACAATTATAAATATTTGGAACTATATTTTTTGCATAAATAAATCAAACATTCTTCCGTACTTTTTTTCTATCACTAGCACGTTATACCTTCACACACACTATAAATACATAGAGTTTCATTTCTAAAAGAATTCACATGCATGTGTATGAATCACACAGTATACTTTCTACACTATAATGCCTGAACTTGCACGTTATTTGTGAATGAAAATTAAAAATGATTTCTAGATGCATAATAAAATCCCTGGAGATCACACACATTATATTGTCACAATAAACTCCACAAAAAGATTCATGGAGAAACAAACCTTGTGCATAATGAACATGTAGTTTTCGTGTGAAAATGATTCAAATTCGCAAATAAATATGTCATGTTTGGAAAAATTCTCTTCCATGAACCAGACCCTCACAATGGATTCGTTTCCCTAGAAATAAGATCCCATCAAAAATTATGCAACAATAATAAATACGTGAGTGTTTTAATAAGAAACTAAACACAGATTGTGCTTGTATGCACTAAATTTATTCAATTGTATCCACCCGATTTCACGATAATGGAATAATACCATCATACATAATATCACTTTTTAAAGTCATTGAAAACATTCTATTTGATCTTCATTATATGATGTAATATAACTTTTATCTCATTTTGAAAAATTTTAGACCAACAGAAGATTCAAATGGATATCAGAAGTCTAGTATTATGCTTTAGTCGATGTCACTAGGAAAATCCTAGTGAACTTGAATCCTACAATGGGTTGATGGAGAATATTACATGTAGAAGAGAATGAAATTTCTATATTCTCAGTTAAATTAATTAGATGTCATATAAAATTAGATTAGATGTTCTGATACTATATGTCCATTCGTCTCTATAGTAACACATCCCATATCAAAATTATTTTAAAGATGTGGTTCCTTTATAATACAATTTCTGGACAATGAGGCTTAAGAAAATGGTTACTGAGAGCTCCAAACACAAATTACCACCACCTTGTACTAGGCATTACCTCTATCATAATATATCCCCAATCATTGGCTCCTCAGTACATGTTCCCATGTGAGAGTGTGCTCCACCACCCACTTTGTCTATTCCCTACTTGACCTGGTTTGGCACCCATAGCCATGGTTGACTCATATTAGTCCCTTATGAGGCTCTAGTAGTGAATTCAAGGGATTCTCTGCCTAGTGATTTTTTATTAAGAACCAAATTTTGTACTTATAAAACTTTTATGTAATATAGTGATATAAAAATCCTTCTTCAATTGTAATTTCAATCCAAATTACCATATACCATTCTCAAAATTATACCACAAACACCCTGAAAACCACCTCATGAAAAATAAATCATTTTACAATATATCTTTTTCTTCATCTTCAAATAATTGTTTTAAATAATGTTCCATTTTATTTCAACCAAATTCACATGTATTTTAAACACAAATATCACCTCTAAAATACTTACATTCACAACTTTTAAATAAAGTTGAAATATTTAACAAAACACTTGTTGACAAAAAATAAAATTCACTAGACACTTCATTTTACCCATTTTAAATTTTTTCAATAATAAAGTGATGTCAATATGTATAATTGTTTTTCTCCTACTTATTGGAAATGAAAACCATGATTAATTTAAGAGATATAATTTTATGAAATTTTTTTTCCCATGTTTAGTTTAAGGAAAAATAATTTCAAAAAAAAATGTTCCTTTAGTTAATCAAATCTATGTCTATGTGTTCAATCCCAATGTATGAAAAATAGGTATGTATACTATTCATCAACAATATTCAAATAAAAATATATCGTACCATTCTAAACCTTATTTCCAAAAAATTAATTATAGGGAAAAATTTGAACAACATTACTATGATATTTCCTTCACACATCCCTACAAATGAATGAGAATGTTCGTGTGGAAAAAAATAGCATCCCCTTTTAAAATTATGATTAAATATTTGACAGTTATCATTACATTCTAAATAATATGAATATTTGAATGATCAAAATCATATATGATCCCTCTTAAGGTATGAATATATCTCATTATATTCTAAGCATGTTAGCAAAAAAGTATCAATATAAGGGATCAAGGATAAACCTATTGGTTCCTTTGAAATTGAACTCAGACAGAGTGTTGCCTCTCAATCATGATTTTCCATTATTCCTTTTAAACTCATAAATGGATGAGTTTTACTTCTCCTCTTGTGATGTTAGAAGAATAAATTAATGTTTAGTGTCATTCCAAATTATACCACACCTTTAACACATTATAATGTTCTTGTCATCATTTGTAGATTAATCCTTATTATAATTAAATAATTCACATGTGACCACTTGTATTTATTTAGGTCTACCAATATTTTTCTCATTTTCATATATTTCTACTTATCACACAATTAATTGGGGACTATATAATTATTTACTGTCTAAATTCTCTTATCATATTCATTATGATGAATCTCATATGATAAAAAAATTCAGTATTTCACATATTTGTGGCATTCTTAATGACATATGAAACATGCTTTATTCAAAAATTCATATTTGTTTTCCATTGAAAATTTAGAGGAATTATTGATCACATGAATCTCATTGTGATAATCTGATCTCATCTGGTCATCATTTCTCTACCTTGATTCATGACTGACTGAAAATTTATTTTTTTTATTTTCAAAAACACTTTTTGGCTAAGTGAGAACCGAACAAGAAAAAAAGGTGAGGCAGCGTGTCCAAGGGCATCAACCATTGAAGAAAATGGCCAGGATATACAAAAATACACAAAAAACAGAACAGGAAAAATCCGAACATCATTGGAGCATTCGAATGAGAATGACCGATGGTGGGGGCTTCATCGATAGAACTCCAAAAAGAGGAACCACGAGACAACTGAGCTACCAGGGACAATGCAATCAAACAAAAGCACCTAAAGAGTTCTACCTTCAAAGCCACCAACACCATCCAAAACATCACAAAATACTTAAAACATGACCAAATTGGAGTCATGCGTGAAGGAGAATGATGCAATGTCAGAGGAAACCAATAACATACAAATCAATCCAGGCAAAGGAACCATGAAAACCACCGACACCACAAACTGATCCAGGGAGAACAACCGTTGTCTGTGAATGCGCCTGCAAGTGATCAACACTGTTGCTTCCCATGAAATCAAGGCATTAATCTAGTGAAACAGAGGGTGCCATGAAAAATATGGGAGAACAAGGAAGGAAATTTCCCGGTCACCAGTGTTCCTGAGGTTATCCTTTGCGCCCTCATATTGACCTAGAAGAAGATGATGACCCTACCTGTTCCGACCCCAATGAAAACTAGAAAATAGAACTGATGATGATGAGTAGAGTAAATTGTAGGTACCAATCCTTCCTGCATATGTCATCTACATACACGTACTAACAATGGAAAACAAATAATTCCCTGCCTCAAAGAAACCAGCAACCCATGCAAGAATGTAAAGAAGCACAAACACAAATCGGAGACCGGTTTAGAAAAACTCTACCTTGATTAATGCATTCTCCTTGGTAGTGAAATATTTTAGTAGCATGAATAATATTTACTGATAAAAATATACAACACCAGGGGTATCATATCAACTAGGATCTTAAAAACTAATAATGATTCAGATCTGAAGATTTTTATTGTTTCATTTCTATAGGTTGTGGGTATGATTAGTTGGAAATATTATGGATGAATTAGTACACTACAACATTGTAAAAAAAATCCTCATTTATTCTTTTGGACTTGTTTGATTCACTATTGTCTTTTAGATCTTCATTGTTATAAAACACACATGTATAATTAGTTTCATTTGGTCATGAATCAACATTTTTCTATGGACCTGACTTCCCAAAAGCTTCCGAATATTCAACCATGATCATGATAGCCTTTGTGGAGTGTTCTTTCATCTTGTTAATGTCTTCTTGAGATAGAAGAAGCAAATATTGTGTATCAGATAATTATTCCTCTTTTTCAACAAGTCTTTCCCCATGATATTACACCATATTCTCAAATTCATATAATTTAAAATATTTTTTTATATTATCTTTAACAAATGAGGATTCATCATTCTCAAAATATTACTTTACAATATTTTTATCCCTTCCTTATGAATCATCTATATTCACCTTATTTGTTATTTTATCATTAATATGAATCTTGTCATTCCTAATATTTGCTTTATTTTATGTGGAGATCTTGTCAATTTATTTCATTATCTTTTTATTTCCCTTCTTTTGTTAAATATTATCCTATAAATAACCTTCAATATTTTATTTTAACAATAATTAGAAATTAGTTCTCTCCAATTCCCCTGATATTGTTGCAAATTTCATTTACTCTAGAAATGTAGTCATAAATACATTTGACATCATCTATTTTGATATATTTAATTTTCATATTAAAATTATTATCATTTCTTATCTAAAATTATGACTTCCCTCTTAAATGATTGACATTTTTTCATAGATATCCTTGGATGTTTGGAGTCCCATCACATTAATATTAACTATTTCTGATAAATCCTTCATGATTACATTTTGATTCATTCCATAATCTACTAAAATTTTCTTATCACCATGATTCATAACAACATCTTCATTAATAGGAGGAAAAATCATTCCTTCTCCATCTCTAATTTTGGGGACAATATATATAAGGTAAAGAAGTATCGTATTCCACCAAACATGGAAATTCATTACATAAAATGTATAAATTCATAGACTATTCAAAAAAAACTCAAATTTCAATTTATCATGAGGTCTTCCAGATCAGCAGAGGGTACCACGGCTCTGATACCAATTATTGTGGAAAAATATCTACTATATACCACTTATATGGGGGTGAATCAGTGGTATAATATTTTAAGAATTCTTTTTATTTTTATTCAACTTGTATGAATGATTAAATTATTGATCCGTCATATTTAATTCTCAAACTCAACCTTCTTTAAATAAAAACAAATAAATCATAGAACATAGGGAATTACATGGTTTAATACAAATTACTACTCAATTTATTGTTGTTTAGACCCCCCCCCCAATACAGAGTCTCAATAGTATCATATAGTTGTTATGAGACTAATTTTTCAGCCCATTAATTAAAAACAGGTTATAACCAATACTTCCAATCAAACTTTAATAGTTAGTTAGACCCCCAACTGCATATTCTTCAAATTTATTGGTTATACCCCCAATAAAAATATTCAAGAAATTGGTAAGCCCCCCCCCCCCCCTCTATTCAAGAATTTGAATTTAGATGTTTTGATCCATAATATAAAATCAATAGAACATCCTCCTCCAAAAGTTCACTAGATCACACTAGATTGTGTACAATTCATGTACCTTTGAATATATTTTGTACTTTACCAAATAATTTAGATCACTAAATGTAATAAGATTCATCAATAAAATACTACTTGGGAATGACTTTATTCTTCTTCTCGTGACTCGGCCATAAAAAACACTAAAAACTCATATTCAAAATTCTATTCTAAATCATTAATAGTAATACTTTACCAACATGAGTCTCAAATAAATTCAAACTGATTAATAAATTTATTTTTCATATTAACTTCTTCAAACAACATTAAAGTATTTAAAACATTTCAGGGTATTCTAATTTTAATGAATTAATATTTCATGTGAATATAATGAATCGATTAATTATATTCAAGAACATATACATTTCCTACATTTCTATAACAAATTATTAGTATACAAATACTGTAACGCCCCGACCCCAGTTACCCAGAGTCGGAGCATTATTACATAACATTGACATGATCACAAGAAAGATCAAATCTCGAAAGACCGATTGGTTTAGTAGCCTTAGAAACACTAGATATATTCATAAGTTTTACATTACATCATAAAATGAAAAACTACTACAACAACATAATGTTTCCACAATCCACACTATTAACCCCTCATAAAATCCCTGCAGGTCATTCATAACTTACTTCTTCACATCCTGGGAAAAATAAAACATAGAAAAGGGGTGAGCTCAAATGCCCAGTAAGGATAACAATATAGCGGAAACTTTCATAAATAAGAATAAATATTTAAGGCAATGTATAACTAAAACAAAATCCTTTTAAATATGAAATTTCAACATGGTATGGCATAAATAAAATGAAATAATGCCATTTACTTATTCACATCGATATTCTACTAATCGAATAATCACATGCAAAAATCAATAACCACTTTCATAATGTTGGAATGCATAATGCCAGACTATCATAACCACATAGCCAAGGCCTCGTGCCAAGACTACAAATAAGATTTTGTCAAGGCCTTGTGCCAAGACACTAGTTTGTCTCATGAGACCTACCGATGCATCGAGGAGCTATAGCGGGCTCCCCCCGTCACATATTAAGTCCAATGCATTCCCATATGAAAAGGTTTAAACATAACATAAACATTCGTATTAAAACTAGCATACGAAATGTCAATACTTTCACCATAAACTATGAATGGTATAAAAATATCACATCCATAGTCAAACATATCACAAAACCTTCAATACAATATAGAAGTTTTGTATCATAATAAATCAACTTCAAATAATCTTAAAATCCATCAAAGGATGTTGACGTAGATGAAATCAAAATTCTTTTTAAAGAAATATCTCCATTTATTTTGAAATCATTTAAGATCCATATAAAATAAAACATTTTCTTTGAAAATATTCTTATAAGCTTGTAAGGAAAGCGTTGAAGATTTTATAACGGCGTAAAATAACCGCACCCGCCGTAAAAGTTTAAAAAAAACATTCTTACCTCAGTTCTGTCGAAAAGGTTAAAAAGGACCTTGTTTCGAAAACGACGGAAAGATTCCTCTTATAAAAAGCCAAACAAGGGTATAAATGACTTTAACCCATATTATTGTAAATAATAAAAATGTTTTGAAATACATTTTGAAGAAACATGGATGTGGATGATAAATAGATCCCAGTAGATTATTACATATAAACAACCTCGGATAATGAAGAGATTGTGAAATAACCCTTACATTGTACTTTTCCTTTGTTGGGGTCGGTTAACCTCCTGTATAATGGTGAAATAATTGTTATTAAATTATACAAGAATCATATACATTAATATGATATCATATATGATCTTTTAACATTGCTTTATTAATAATATCTTAGTATTATCGTCGTTTCAGGTGATAATCGATTCGTTCTTCTTAAATGTTTTGTTACGTAAGACATGTTTGTAATGGATAGATTAAATCTTATTCATAATCAGAATGATATTAACATTATTTTTAACCCTAAAATGAGAATAAGACTTGAATGGATATGATGGAGGATGGATCTCACCGCGCTCGTGGAGACGGTAGTCCGTACGTATGCACGAACGCTACTTCCATTTAATTTTTATTTTAAAAGAATTGAATCCAAATGATACATAGGTATATTACTATTCCAGTATAATCTAATATTTTATATATGTTACTTAAGTTCATTAACACCATCCTTTATACGTTCCATGTGTGGTATGAACGAGTCATATCATTTTAAGGGGGCGGTAGTCCGCACTTCCCCAAATGAAATTATCGTATGTATATACAACATGAAACGAATAATGGTATGAAATAAAATGGAATTACAGAAGATTATATATAAAATATATATCATTAATATCATATTTAATTACAGTGCCATCATAATGGCCACCATGAGAGGCGGTAAGATGTATTTGAACAATCATCGTTTCGTGAGGCGTTAGTTTGCCATCCACAGAAACATTATGTTCATCATCCATTAGATGGAGTTGTGTGTATGTGTAGTTTGAATCCTTCTTATAAAAACATCCTAGTATATTGAGGATACTGGTGTTGTTACAAAAGAAAGGAAATAAAAAGAGTTTGGGGGTTGGAGAAGCAAAATAATGGAAAATAATTTAAGAGAAATCGTTACCTTTAATTTAGGTAACTCACTTTGGTTGGAACCAAAGGACTTCTTGAAATGATTTCTGCCTAAGGAGAAGCTTCAAGGAGGAGGATAGGGATGTGGGGAGCTTATTTGGGTAGAGTTTGGATGAGCCAAGTGGCTTGAGAGGTGTGAGGAATGAGTAGAAGTGGTCTCCTTTTATAAGGGAGAAGAGGGGCTCTTTAGGAAAGAGTGAAAGTATTACTTTATAATATAATTATATTCGGTTTATAATGGTCCAAAAATCATTGAGGTCGAAGATAATATGACTAATATTCTAAATAACATCAACAAATAAGAATTGGACAGGTTTTAGATAATATTTTAATCATTATAATCTTATTTATTTAAATGATTTATTAATGAGGTAAACATTGCATCATTATTGTGTCATTAATAATTTAAATTATTTGATGTCTAAAAATTATAAATAAAATATCATTATGTAGGAAATCATTTTATATTTCTAATGAATATTTATAATCGAAAATCCAACATGTATAACCCTATGTAAAAATTGTTCTTCTAAAAGATGTAAGCTTATGCCATTTTTATTTTTATTTTAACTTTATTAATATAAAGTGTCCCTACCACATACAAGTGGCTCCAAGGGGTCCCCAAATTGACCCAAGGATTCTCATGGTCGGGTATGTGTCCACCAATAAGGTTAGGACACGTTTTAGGGTAATTTTGTATTATTATAATATTATTTTTTTAACCCTTATTTACCGGATTTACCCTTAACCATGATAAATAAAATATTTACCACAGTAATTATTCAAAATGTCTAAAAATAAAAGTTACCTATTTACACAATTTGAACATCCTGATTCCAAATATGGAATCCATTTTCCTAAATTCAAAACACAGAAGTGGCAGAAATTAATTTAAAATTAATTCCCGCTGTCAAAACAAAAAGCGTGTTTTTAAGAGATAATAACTATCAAAAGATTGACACTCGTTTATGTTCGGTTTAATTGTAAAATTATGTCCAATGACCAACATTATATTAAATGGTAAAAATATATTCTAAATATACTTTAAAACCACTCAAATTCATAATTTATCACTATTAATTATTTTGATTAAAAAAGTTGTTTTTAATTAAAATTTAGTAATTTTCACTATTCATCAAAATATGAAAGTTATCCGAAAAGTACCAAAATTTCACCTTAGGCTAAATTTGATATTCAGAATCCAAAAATGAAGTCCATTTTAAAATATAAAATATATATAACTTCAAAAAGTAGGTATTACTATTCATAACAGCTAGTTTGATTGGTTACGGTGTGTTAGAACTCGAAGTTGCGTACAACACACGCTACTCTTTTATTCAAAGGAAAGCGTACCGTGGAAGCTTGGGATGTTTCATTTTAAATTTTTGATGTCCCCATTTAGTCAAAAAGTTTAAAATATTGTATTTAAAAAGGTTTCACTATTAGAATTTGATAATACTGAAAATGAATCTGTTCTTGCAATATGACTAAGAAACTCATAATAGGGATTCTAAAATTATAAGGATTATATAAAGTTCAAAATGTAGTTAATACTATTCATGACCTCTTTTAATGGTGTGATTGAACTCGGTGTTGCGTGTAGTGCAAGTTATTGAATTATTTTTAAGAAATAACACACTCTGAAATCCTGGGGTGTTACATTCTCCCCTCCTTCAATAAATTGCGTCCTCGCAATTTGAAATTGTTGTTCGAAAATAAAAGGTTGAAAGTAGAAAATATATTTGTGGGAAAACCCACATCTGAAATTGGGTTACTAAAATTTAGTCTTAATATGAGGAAAAGATAAATGAAATGGTCACCACCAAATTATGATCTCGATTAGGAGAACATTGGTGGCAATTAGAGACATATAATTGGAGGAAAAACGTAAATATTTATAGGTAGTGATTGAGGTCATCAATCACAAACAAGTATAAAATTGAGGTCCTTAAACTCATCAATCTATGATGATTTGAAGTACCATCGGTTCAACAAAATATAGGGTATTAGGACAACACATTTTTGACATTTCAAAATATCTTAGTTGAAATCCCACATCGAAAAATGAATTAATGAGGCCTCTATTTAAAATAAAGAGTGGAAAGTATGAAGATTACCGAAAATAACACATACTAGGGTTCCATGTAGGAAAATATGGATATGGAAGAGAAATCTAACCATCAATTATCTGATGGAGAGTGGTAGAGAACATGGCTATGAAAAGGCCAACAATCCCAAAGCCATAAATTAGTGATGATTTAAGGTACCATCTAGGAAAACATTTTTGTTCTAAGTTGCTTTTCTTAATATTGAGGAATTTATTTATGAGATTGGCTAAGATCATAAGGAGATATACTTACTTTATAATTAGAGTTGTATCCATTAATAAATTTCTACCACAAACTCATCTTTCACTCTAAAAGATAATAGAATGTAAAAAAAATTCTATTTACACTATTCTTATAGGGTTCCAAAATAAACGAATTTATAATTCATCTACAAGATCTTTTAATAAAAACTACATTATTTAATCCAGGACATCTCTTGGTCCAGTGGTAGGTGATACACCCTTGTCGCCCTTCGGTTGCGGGTTCAAGTCTCGCGGCCTTGCCGGACGCAACAGGTTGCTGCCCAACCTCCGGGTTGTCCTTTTATGGCAATCCAAAATAATCCAAATAAGAACTATCCAAAATAATTCTATCCAAACTCACAGTCCAACATTTATAAGGAAGGTAAACATAATATAGATCCTTTTTACCCCGTAATAGAATATAAATACCTTCATCATGTATTACCATATTCCTTATTGATTACATTCATGATCCCTTATTCCATGTAGAATGTTGGATATACTTCATTAATCCAAAAATGTTTTAAACCCCAACAATGATGGAATATACAAATCATTAATCAGTTCCAGGGTAGTCAAGAATATCCAATATAATTTATCCAAAATAATCACATATTATTCCAAAATCACTACCTCAGTATCAGAACTATATTCTCTCAACCATATATTTTCCAAAAATTTATCCTGCTATTGAGTCACTTTTCTTTGTTCCACACAATCTCAAGTCCTTAATGAAATAGTACTGCAGTACAATCCTTATATACTCCATAATTATTATAACAAGTACATTGTTGATACAACACTCAATTGACATAATCAACATAAGAACTCTAATCACTCCTCTTCATCTGTGGTAGTATCATAACTTGATTATTATCCAATAGCATCATTTGCGTCATAGACTGATGACTGGGACATAGGTTCGCATAGTGTCCAAACTCCTTGCAAATGAAGCATTGTACATTTGAAACCATTTTCTTACCCTTGCAGTCATGTACTTTGTGCCCTTTTCCACCACACTTATAACAAACTCTCATTCCTTTCAGGCAAGTTCCAGGGTGTTTCTTTCCACAGTTACCACATATGGGTAAATTCTTCTTTTACCTCTTCCCTTTATCCATATTTCTCTCTTCCATCCTTTTCTTCTCTTGCTTCCCTTCAAAGCCATAAGACTCATTAAACTCTTTACTTATCTTATCAATACATGATATTATTTCTTCATATGATGATAATACATGGGAGACTATTTCTCTTATAAATTCTAGCATAAGACCATGAAAGATATGATCCTTCCTTCTCTTTGGATCATGTGCATTTCTGGAGTTCTCATTCCTTCTACTGGGCGCCATTTCTAAACAATGGCATAAACTAGATCAGTTTATGAATCAAAATACATAATCCCATACTTATAAAACACCTAACATAAATTGAACTATTTATGGATATAATCCATAATCATAAGAATGTTTTCTTTGAGGAAGTATATACTCATAATCCCTTCAAAATGATTTGTAAAGAAAATGAGAGTTATCCTAAGCATATCCCCCGGGAGTGTCGTAACCAAGAGTGCAGTAAGGCCCGTTGTCGTGCACCAGTTCCCGTTCGAGTCTCGCTCAAAGCGGTGATTTCCGGTTTTACCCCTAGGTACATCTGTGCCAGAGCCTCCTCTACCTGCTCATATCCAGACAGGGATGTATTGCTCGGAAAACTCACAAAATCTCTACAATACCAAAATTCTAGGAAGTTCTTCTATACTAATCCTCAAAGTTCATCTTAGGTCTACGTGCTCAAATCAGAGTTTATCTAAATCTAGTTTCCAAGGTTTGTACTAAACTTCCTCTGATACCAACTGTAACGCCCCGACCCCAGTTACCCAGAGTCGGTGCATTATTACATAACATTGGCATGATCACAAGAAAGATCAAATCTCGAAAGACCGATTGGTTTAGTAGCCTTGGAAACACTAGATATATTCAAAAGTTTTACATTACATCATAAAATGAAAAACTACTACAACAACATAATGTTTCCACAATCCACACTATTAACCCCTCATAAAATCCCTACAGGTCATTCATAACTTACTTCTTCACATCCTGGGAAAAATAAAACATAGAAAAGGGGTGAGCTCAAATGCCCAGTAAGGATAACAATATAGTGGAAACTTTCATAAATAAGAATAAACATTTAAGGCAATGTATAACTAAAACAAAAGCCTTTTAAATATGAACTTTCAACATGGTATGGCATAAATAAAATGAAATAATGCCATTTACTTATTCACATGGATATTCTACTAATCGAATAATCACATGCAAAAATCAATAACCACTTTCATAATGTTGTAATGCATAATGCCAGACTACCATAACCACATAGCCAAGGCCTCGTGCCAAGACTACAAATAAGATTTTGTCAAGGCCTTGTGCCAAGACACTAGTTTGTCTCATGAGTCCTACCGATGCATCGAGGAGCTATAGCGGGCTCCACCCGTCACATATTAAGTCCAATGCATTCCCATATGAAAAGGTTTAAACATAACATAAACATTCGTATTAAAACTAGCATACGAAATTTCAATACTTTCACCATAAACTATGAATGGTATAAAAATAGCACATCCATAGTCAAACATATCACAAAACCTTCAATACAATATAGAAGTTTTGTATCATAATAAATCAACTTCAAATAATCTTAAAATCCATCAAAGGATGTTGACGTAGATGAAATCAAAATTCTTTTTAAAGAAATATCTCCATTTATTTTGAAATCATTTAAGATCCATATAAAATAAAACATTTTCATTGAAAATATTCTTATAAGCTTGTAAGTAAAGCTTTGAAGATTTTATAACGGCGTAAAATAACCGCACCCGCCGTATAAGTTAAAAAAACATTCTTACCTCAATTCTGTCGAAAAGGTTAAAAAGGACCTTGTTTCAAAAATGACGGAAAGATTCCTCTTATAAAAAGTAAAACAAGGGTATAAATGACTTTAACCCATATTATTTTAAATAATAAAAATGGTTTAAAATACATTTTGAAGAAACATGGATGTGGATGATAAAGAGATCCCAGTAGATTATTACATATAAACAACCTCGGATAATGAAGAGATTGTGAAATAACCCTTACCTTGTACTTTTCCTTTGTTGGGGTCGGTTAACCTCCTATATAATGGTGAAATAATTGTTATTAAATTATACAATAATCATATACATTAATATGATATCATATATGATCTTTTAACATTGCTTTATTAATAATATCTTAGTATTATCGTCGTTTTAGGTGATAATCGATTCGTTCTTCTTAAATGTTTGGTTACGTAAGACATGTTTGTAATGGATAGATTAAATCTTATTCATAATCAGAATGATATTAACATTATTTTTAACCCTAAAATGAGAATAATACTTGAATGGATACGATGGAGGATGGATCTCACCGCGTTCGTGGAGACGGTAGTCCGTACGTACGCACGAACGCTACTTCCATTTAATTTTTATTTTAAAAGAATTGAATCCAAATGATACATAGGTATATTACTATTCCAGTATAATATAATATTTTATATATGTTACTTAATTTCATTAACACCATCCTTTATACGTTCCATGTGTGGTATGAACGAGTCATATCATTTTAAGGGGGCGGTAGTCCGCACTTCCTCAAATGAAATTATCGTATGTATATACAACATGAAACGAATAATGGTATGAAATAAAATGGAATTACAGAAGCTTATATATAAAATATATATCATTAATATCATATTTAATTACAGTGCCATCATAATGGCCACCATGAGAGGCGGTAAGATGTATTTGAACAATCATCGTTTCGTGAGGCGTTAGTTTTCCATCCACAGAAACATTATGTTCATCATCCATTAGATGGAGTTGTGTGTATGTGTAGTTTGAATCCTTCTTATAAAAACATCCTAGTATATTGAGGATACTGGTGTTGTTACAAAAGAAAGGAAATAAAAAGAGTTTGGGGGTTGGAGAAGAAAAATAAAGGAAAATAATTTAAGAGAAATCGTTACCTTTAATTTAGGTAACTCACTTTGGTTGGAACCAAAGGACTTCTTGAAATGATTTCTGCCTAAGGGGAAGCTTCAAGGAGGAGTAGAGGGATGTGGGGAGCTTAGTTGGGCAGAGTTTGGATGAGCCAAGTGGCTTGAGAGGTGTGAGGAATGAGTAGAAGTGGTCTTCTTTTATAAGAGAGAAGAGGGGCTCTTTAAGAAAGAGTGAAAGTATTACTTTATAATATAACTATATTCGGTTTATAATGGTCCAAAAATCATTGAGGTCGAAGATAAGATGACTAATATTCTAAATAACATCAAAAAATAAGAATTGGACAGGTTTTAGATAATATTTTAATCATTATAATCTTATTTATTTAAATAATTTATTAATGAGGTAAACATTGCATCATTATTGTGTCATTAATAATTTAAATTATTTGATGTCTATAAATTATAAATAAAATATCATTATGTAGGAAATCGTTTTATCTTTATAATGAATATTTATAATCGAAAATACAACATGTATAACCCTATGTAAAAATTGTTCTTCTAAAAGATGTAAGCTTATGCCATTTTTATTTTTATTTTAACTTTATTAATATAAAGTGTCCCTACCACATACAAGTGTCTCCAAGGGGTCCCCAAATTGACCCAAGGATGCTCATGGTCGGGTATGTGTCCACCAATAAGGTTAGGACACGTTTTAGGGTAATTTTGTATTATTATAATATTATTTTTTTAACCCTTATTTACCGGATTTACCCTTAACCATGATAAATAAAATATTTACCACAGTAATTATTCAAAATGTCTAAAAATAAAAGTTACCTATTTACACAATTTGAAAATCCTGATTCCAAATATGGAATCCATTTTCCTAAATTCAAAACACAGAAGTGGCAGGAATTAATTTAAAATTAATTCCCGCTGTCAAAACAAAAAGCGTGTTTTTAAGAGATAATAACTATCAAAAGATTGACACTCGTTTATGTTCGGTTTAATTGTAAAATTATGTCCAATGACCAACATTATATTAAATGGTAAAAATATATTCTAAATATACTTTAAAACCACTCAAAATCATAATTTATCACTATTAATTATTTTGATTAAAAAAGTTGTTTTTAATTAAAATTTAGTAATTTTCACTATTCATCAAAATATGAAAGTTATCCGAAAAGTACCAAAATTTCACCTTAGGCTAAATTTGATATTCCGAATCCAAAAATGAAGTCCATTTTAAAATATAAAATATATATAACTTCAAAAATTAGGTATTAATATTCATAACAGCTATTTTGATTGGTTACGGTGTGTTAGAACTCGAAGTTACGTACAACACACGCTACTGTTTTATTCAAAGGAAAGCGTACCGTGGAAGCTTGGGATGTTTCATTTTAAATTTTTGATGTCCCCATTTAGTCAAAAAGTTTAAAATATTGTATTTAAAAAGGTTTCACTATTAGAAGTTGATAATACTGAAAATGAATCTATTCTTGCAATATGACTAAGAAACTCATAATAGGGATTCTAAAATTATAAGGATTATATAAAGTTCAAAATGTAGTTAATACTATTCATGACCTCTTTTAATGGTGTGATTGAACTCGGTGTTGCGTGTAGTGCAAGTTATTGAATTATTTTTACGAAATAACACACTCTGAAATCCTGGGGTGTTACAAATACTCACATTAAACACATCTTGATTGTAAACCTAATAACACAAACATTCGTTTTCACAATTCTTATCCACTCACAATATACATAGTATTTTTTATTCACTTAACACACACGGTCCACTAAAATTTTTTTTTCTTAATGTAAAAATTATTCAAACCATGCACGAACTCTATACAACATTTATGAAAAATTCCCCTCCATGTAATTAGTAAAAAATTCTACATTTTTGTATTGGTATTTTTTGAAAAAATAAAACATTAATTCTATTCTACTTTTCATTTTCATATTGTGCATTTCATCTTCACATGTGGTATTCACAAAAACAATTTCATATATCAAATTCTTCATATGAAGGTTTGTGAATCTCATTGTCTATATTGTAGTTCTTAATGCATGAATAAGAACCTTCTTCACATATGACAAGAACGAATGAGCTCTTGAAGATTTATGCAATCCATGGATATCAAACACACTATGTTTTATTTAAAAACTACATTGAAACAAGTTTCAACATGAAACTATACAATTTTACAATACACATGTAGTTCTCCCAATGACATTATACAACATCACATAAAAAAAAGCCTTCATGGAACCATTCACTTCTGCAAACCAGACCCTCACGATGTATTTTATTCATAAAAAAAAGATCGTCTCAAAAACATAGCAACAGAACTGAACACTTGGTTGGTATTTATAGGAATCAAACCATCAACCATGCTCATATTCACTAATGTTCTTCAATCACAAAATATTTTTTTCACTAAAATCCATTTATACTACCACTTATAATATCACTCTTTAAACTCATTACAATGATCCATTCTGATCTCCATTATTTGAGGAAAATTATGATTCATCCCATTATGTACAATTTTAGATCAGTTAAAAATTAAAATGGTGATTGGAAGTGTTAGATCATGATTCTGTCAATATCGTAATGAATATCCCAGTGAATATGAATCCCTCGATGGCTTAATATAGAAGAATACATTAAAAAGAGAACCAGATGATTAGTTTGATGAATTAGAAAGCATGGGTCATCGGATCAGTAGGCCCGATAGTGGAAGAATGATCGATACTACTGTAACATGCCCCACATATAAACCCTCTTAAAAATAGCTTCTATTTAATATAAGGGGTGACCGAAGAGGCTCGTAATTTTTTTTACAATGATCTTCCATCACCACGTAGCACTACCACATGCAGGAAATATTCTATGGTAATAAGTTTCCCCGCACAGTGGCTCCACACTGCATGTTCCCCTGTGATTTTTCACTCCTTCTCCAACAATTTCACTACATAGATTGACCCTGAATTTCATCCTTAGTCGTGTTTGAGTCTTTGGGGTCCCACATAAGTCTATAGTCGAGTAAGCTAGAGATTTCAAGGATATGTGTTTTTTTAATGTAAACTTGAATTTGTACTTAGAAAAATTCTATTTAACATAGTGATATTTAAATCCCTCTTCAAATAAAATGAAAAACCAACATATCTAATCCCATTTTAAAAATTATACCACAAAAAACATGAAAGCATCCTATTGAAAAATAAATCATTTTTCATGAAATCTTCTTCTTCTTTAAACCATTTTTATAAAAAAATATTCCAATTAAATTCAACCAAATACACTTGTATTTTGAACTTAATAATAATAATTTCATTAATCACATTAAAAAACGTTAAATCATATTAAAATCTTTCACCAAACACTCATTCAAAACAATTCTCTAGACACATCATGTCTGGGTTAGTAAAAAGAAACTCTAGTAAATCAAGAGGTTCTACTTCTATTTATCACACATCTCGATATATAATAAGAAGTTTATAATTTATCACTATTGATATATCTACATTAAATGATAAAATTCAAAATATTCTATGTGATATCACTCACTCAGTTCTTTTGTTGGAAAACCTGAGAGATCAATTCTAGAAATTAACATCAGGAGAGCTTGGTCTAAGAAATATTATTAATTTGTAAACTTATATGCTCTCAAATATTTTATAGATTGATGAAAATGTCCATTATTTTTTAAAATTATATTTGTTTTAATGATTAAAAATAATCTAGGATACAAATATTTTTATGTGGTAGTGATCTGATTTTATTAATAATAATTTTACAGGACTAAGAGAATATT
The DNA here is from genome assembly GCA_963277665.1 of Viscum album. Lineage (NCBI taxonomy): Eukaryota > Viridiplantae > Streptophyta > Magnoliopsida > Santalales > Viscaceae > Viscum > Viscum album. The sequence goes on from OY728164.1 coordinate 2,037,180,893, forward strand.
TAACTTATGTTCATCAGGTTGTTTTATCTTCTTCACATTCTGAAACCTCAACAAAACATGAACCTTCACCAACATCCAGTCATACCTTTTAAAATCTCTCTGAGAAATGTTAATTGTAATCAAAAACATATCTTAATGAAATTAAATTTTATATTACATCATTTTATATTTTATATTATTATGTCATTCAATATCTACTTTCAGAACACATATAATTCTTGTCATAGCATATCATAACAATCATTGACTATTATGTGGTGCATTGAATGTTTTTATTCAATTTTCGATTGGATCAATTTTTCTATAACAATAGGGGTAAATTGGGTAAAAACAACATTATTTATAATATATTAATTATAAAAAATGTGAATTTAAATATTTACTATAATCTTATATTAGATTAATCTCATTTTTGAAATCATTTTTTTATAAATTTAGAATAATTAATTCATTTTATTATAATATTTTTCTTTACATTACCTAATTTTCTATGTTATATTCTATGGGTATTGTGATCTTAAAAATGTGGAGATTGTCAGGAATGTATACCTTCTACAATAGTCTGAGAATATTATTTATTTATAGGCTCACAAATACCCTTATTTGTTTATTAAAGAAATTACATTAACTATTTTATAAGAATATATTTATTTACAAACATATCTTATTTATGGGATAATGTACATCATTATGATTCTAGATATGTTTGTAAGTACAATATAATTATTGTTTATACCCTACATTTGTATTAGTAATGTACAGGTTGAGAACCCTATGTTTGGAATAAAACATATGGATCATAACCCAAAAAATATCATAAAAAAGATCAGAAACCCTAAATCTAGATGAAACACTACTTTTGAGAGATAAAAATTGGGTTAATCAATCCTACTTTTGTACACTACCATAAATTTTCAACATTTCATTTATATGTTTTTGACTACATGAAGAGACCCTACATTTGAATTGATTAATAATAGAGTATTAAAAAAACTGATAATCTTCATGTTTTATTCCATGGTCTTTTAAAAAGTAAATATTTATTAAAAACCATTTATGACTGATTTTAAAAGATCATATTCATAGGATTAAATTGTTCTTATTTCTAAGTGAATTTATGGCCCTCTATGAATGTCTAAAATTCAAATGATCATGATTTTCTTGGAAATATTCATAGATATTTTAAGAACTAACTCATAACATGTATCTCTTGTTAAATAGAATGATTATTTTCATTCACAATTAGAGAGTTTTATCTTATTTTATATTGAGATTTTCCAACAGATGATAATTGAACATCATTGTTATTCTAAAATATCTACAATTTAGAGAAACATGTGTTCTAATATTTTTATTTATAATCTACTTATTAGTTGTTACTATATATATTTGTATTTTTATATTTCTATTGAATCTCACTTTCAATTGGTATCTCATTTAACATGTTCTTTCTCAAATATATGTATCATTAAAGGAAAATATCTATATATAGTTATATATTATTGTGGCTGTGAACAAGAAAATGATTATTTAATAAAATATTACCCTATTGATTTATTGTAGTATTGGATTCTCAAACTCAATCCTGGTGGACTATAAGCATATTATAATAATATGTGTATTTTCAGTTCTATATAAATGAACCATATATATATTTAAAAACTTTATTGTAAATGTTTACACTTTTGATAATCATTTTTTAACTCTTGTTTTAAGTGGACCTATTTAGTGAAAAACCCCAAGATCACTGATAGAGTGTTTATATAGTTGACTAATGATCATTATGCTCTAAAAAACTTTAAAAAAATTCTATAATCATCAATTCTATTTTTTCACTTCTCTTTCTCATAAACAAGATAATGTTTCACGTCTTAATAAATCATGAGGAAGGATAAATGTTTGAATGTATTGAGATTATTTAAAAGATATAATAACCTCCTCTTGTGTATCGTAATATTTTTCCAACCTAATAATAGGTTCATCCAATTGATTTTGGACAAGTTGGCATGTCAATTTAACCGAAATATTTTTTGTTTGCCCCTAAGTAAATAAATCTTTCCTTTAATTGAAGTAATTAATTTCGACTACACACTCTTCATAATGGTCCAAAATATAGTTTTACTTATTATATTATATAAAATTTTCTAATTAAAAATATGGAATCTTTTTTTCAAAAAGAAATTCTAAAAATTGTCAAAATCCAATTTAAAATTATACGTGTAGATGCGATTAAAAATCGAGTTTCCAAAGAGAAAATTATAAAAATTGTAGAAGTTTTTGATATAAAAATTTAACCTGAAATTAATTCCACTAAAAATTATTTTTTATAATATGATAAAACTAATTTCCATTTAAAATAAATTTTAAATAGAATTTAAATTTCTATATTTTTTAAATAAATACATAGTGTTTTATTAAAATATTCATTTCTGATATTTCATTAAAAAATATCCATTCTAGAAAAATACTTAAAATTAAACATATGATATTTTTTATATGAGGATTTCAAAAATTAATTTCATTTTAATAAAAAAAATTCTAAATTTCGTAAAAAGTAAATTTAAATTTTGTGTGCAATGTGTGTCTATATCACCATTTAGAAAAATATACTTTTTTAGAAAACATTTCTTTGTCATTAAAATTATTCATAATTTATTTTATAATAAATAGAAAACAAATTTATTTTTAATATATATGTATTCCATATACATTTCATAAATTATTTATTACAGTTCATAAACCCCAATTTAATGGCTATGTTATAAAAATATACTATATAACAGTTCATTTAGACATGGAGTTTCAGGTTCCATAAGTCATTGAAAAGACTGAAATTATTTAGAATGAAATAAAAAATAAATCCTTAAGGAATAAAATTCTCATCTAAGATCAGTGTTTAATATCATATATATTATCAAACCCTCTATTTTTCTTTAAAAATATCATTATGTAACATTATCCCCACAAAAAATAATTTTTTTCTAAAAAATTGAGCTTACACATAGAAGTTGATGAATTTTATTAGAAAATTACCTTTTTAAAAAAGGAAATCATAAAAAGGGATAAAAAATTCTTAAATAAAGGAATATAACTTTAAAAGTTCATCTAGAATTAAAATTAACATGGTTTACATGTAATAGAACACATGTTGTAAGTGAATATAAGGACACAGAAGAAATGAAAAGTACCCAAATATTGATGGAGTGTTCCAGGTGTCATTAATCACAAGAATGTGAATGATCAAGAAAATATAGGAAACTACAAAAACATAAATCTAGGACACATAAAAAGGACATAAATTCATTGAATATGAAGGTGATTGGACAGATTATATATATATATATATATATTCTTTTCCTGATGTTGAGGAATTAATTTTCAATCTTTGAATATAAGTAAATATACTTACTTGATATAATTATATTTCACCATCATAATTTCATCCATTGTTTATAGTTCAATAAATTTCAAGTTAATATCTTACTCTATGAAAATAATACTGATAATTAATTTTTATTATTGATTCACTAAGATTATATTTTAATGTGCGATAAGATTCATAAAAGTGTGAAAATTATTTCCATATATTTTTATATATTTTTGAAAACAAATATGAATTGTATAAGTAATAAAACAGAATACATTAATCTATAAACCACAACAGTGACCCCAGTAGTTCATCATTGATATTAATTCGTCAAAAATTTCAATGAATATTAATTAAATATTAATCATTACATCATGTTGTTCAGTGTTAGGTGATAAAATATTATAACTGTTGAGTTGTGTGTTCAAACCCCATGGCATTTTCCCAATGACGTGGGTTATCCTTTTCCAAAAATATACTAATATAATTCCATTATTGTTCCTAGAGTTTAATAACCTATAATTAATTCTATATCAATGATAAGTTAAACCTGAAATGATACAAATTCATTTAATAATATTCCCAGAAAAATTAAGGGAACTCTTTCTTGACTAAATTTTTTACTAAAAACATATAAAATAATTGGTTGTATTTCCATAAATGTCTCCAAAAATATCCATCATGCTCATAAAATATCATCACATTAAACATAAAAAAGGGTTTTTAATATTTTGATCTTATAATCGACCTTTAATTAGTAAACGCATTATTTAATCCACACCTATTATGTTATTGAATGCATGTATGCTTCTAAAAATTAACACAACCCCTATATGATTTATGATTCATAAAATAAAAATACCATTTTAAAAATAATTTTTATATTTAATTAGTGATTCTAAATACAAAAATACTTCATTTATTTTATTTCAATATAGATCCTCCCATGATCTAGGGGTTATCTTTTAGAATAAAGAATTGATATTGATATTTCCAGGGTTCCCCACATTTATGAAAGTAAATAATAAATGGATCCCTAAGTTGAAACTTATTTCCCTCCATCATAATCTTAATTTTATCCCAAACAATTCATTTCTTTTGTATTTATTTTCCACACCTAAAATATTTTCTTGTTCCAATGAGGTAGTATTTTGAGTGTCTATTTCAATATTTCATACATGTAGGAAAACAATCCTTTATTCCAAAATAGTCTCCACCATTAAATCTCTTATAGAAATCTATCCATTTATTCATTAGTGAGTTCAAAATCTGGATAAATTATGAGTTGTTAAAAAATATCAGGATAACTAATTTGGAATAATCATGATATCATTCACTCCAGTTAACATCCCATATATTTACCCATACTAACCACATTTTCATTTAAATTCAATGTTAACAAAATTCCTTCAGGTTCTAACCATTGACTATAACTGTAAATATTGTTCATGTGCCATCACCTGACCCACCATGGTTCGACCCGTGACTACCCAATGCTTACATCAAATAGGCTAGGGGCGGGAAACCAAAACTAATTAATAATTCACCAATAATGGAAGGAATTTTATAAATGTACCTATACACATGCGAAAACCTCCAAGCACACACAATGCCTATGTGTAAAACAACTAAAATAATACACACATACAACTAAGATCCCACAGCATAGTACAAATGTAAAGTAACGATTGTATAAAAGGGGAAAAATACAAGCCCGACCAAAATATTATAAATACTACATCATACTCCAATGTAAAGTAATAAGTCAAGTGAAATCTCTTGGTAACCCTATTGGTCAGACAATATCATGCCAGTATTCACCTTCCCCCTATCCTCCCAGGACACCATCAAATGAGATTTTGTCTGTATAAGACATGACACATGTGGGAAAATTAGTTACAGTGGTGAGTATAAAATACCCCATATAAAACACAAAATAAACTAAACACTAAGAACTGTGTATAGTCGAATCAATAAAATAAATAACTGTTAATGTACAATAGAAACACCCATATATTCTTAGGAAAGACACCACGACACCAGTCGATCATTACAAATTTCCTGCAACTGGATTCAACTCAATGCAATGCTTGTTCGAGAAGAGTCCAATCTACAAGCCATGAAATCATCAAATATACTCTAATAATATGTATTGATCATTGCTCTCTGGTAATAAAATCATAGTTTCTTTAGAAAAATATGATACTCTTATCGAGTGACACTCCCAAAACTATTTGGGGACCCCAAAAATATATTATGGATCAATCCTCTATGTAAGGGACCATATATCAATGATTCCATGAAAACTACAGTTGTGTCCTATTAGATTGAGTATAAATTGATTTATTAGTGTGGTTACATTGATTTCAAAAAACCCCAAATAAAAAATTATGATTTTATTGGATCTTTTATAAGTCTCAAGGAGGGATACCACAACACTTTTCAAGGCTCATCCTCTAGATTCGATCACAACCCTATGATATAGATGTAATTCAACTTTATAACCTCATAGAAATGAAACATAGGAAAGTTATTAACCTAGAATGGTCCAAAATAAGTACACAAAGTGCTAAAAAATCTTTCAAGGGGGTACACGGTATGTACTAGGGGGCATAAAGCTTCTCCAGCTATCCCCATGTCTGACCATGCAGTAAAGCCTTATATGGAATGTAATTATCCATATAAATGTCATGTAGAAGAAATACACTATGTGTATAGACATGTTTCCCCATGCTTGTGTTTCTTGGTCGTGTCCTTATACTAGCCCTTTTACTCTTGGTTATGTATGTGTCCAAGTACATGGAATTCCACTAGTCATGTTATTTTTCCTAGGTCAGTGTACTTACTAAAGTACACCAGAATCCTCGTGGAAGAGGTCACCCAAAGTGGTACAAAGTCGCATAGTGTGTGATACTTAACTCCATATAGAACCCTGACTCTACAACCTAAGATTACCAACAGATGAGTTATGTTGTATTTCATGCTGGGTTGTTTAGGATCTTATAAAACCTATGAGTTCTCTTTTTCATCATCCTACACATTTCGGTATCCACCAATAACCCTGGAATCTGTAGATCCATGGTTGCTTGGACCTTTCTTTCCTTTATCACTGGGATCTAGGTTATAATCATCTCTAAAATCACCATCATCATGATATGTTTCACCATGTGAGAAAACTGGGTAGAATGAAAACCAAATAACCATATGATCCACCTAAAATGATATACTATTTTTGTCTCACATCGACTACACCATCAATCACAAACCACATCCACGATATTGATTTGTTTCACCAAAGAACGGTCGCGTAATGACCGAACACTATGAATTCATCAGACCACATGACAAAATTAAACACATGCGATGAACATTTGATGAACTGGGGAAGTAATTTAAAAGAATCAAAATGTGATAAATGAACCTAGACTGTTGTTTGTTTTTCCTCGATAAGTTTTCATAGAAGAAGAGGAATGAATATTAATAAATAAAAATGAATGAAAATAATTCCATCAATTTAATTCTACTGGCTAGGAAAATAACAATTCTGATCATGGAATTAAACTCCATTCATCCAGGATTATGAAAGTAGATGGAAATAAATAATAAAAATAGCCTACCATGAGTTTGGATTGATAATAGTTGTATTTTCATCATTAAATATATCCATGATATATTTTTCTGCAATCCTTGATGATCTAATCTTGATATGTTGATTTTTTCCATTTATTCACTCCTACAATGGTTTCTATAACTCAAGGGTTTAATATCCAATCCTTAGACCCAATCCATATCTGTATATTTATATAGTAGTCATTTAGATATTTAAAAATAAATAAGAAATAAATTCATTTATTTTTTTGTTTAATTATATCTGAGTTTATTTTTTTTAAAATGGCCCACACAGACTAAGAATATGTTGCACCAAGGTTAAAATACACATTTGGAACTCAAAAGTTCCATCATATTTTTATTTTGGGCCCCCATTCAAGATCTATTCCACCTTTTAAAGAAAACAATTTATGTGGGATATTTAATATATTTTATATATTTCAAACATTTATTTCTAGAACATCGAGCCACATAATCTTACATCGTCTCAGTAGCTTGTATCAATAATCATCTATATAATATCCCAAAATAGAACATTAAAAATATTATTTCTTACATTCTACCCAAATTATGGCTTTTCCAAGAGAATAAAAAAACTACTCAAAATGATAAGGGTACTGGGATTGCATCTAGGTATCTCACTCCTATGTTCTCTCCTAATGATTCTCATACTACCACCAGACATGAAAATGGGTAATCAGATACCCATGGAGGATCATCTATTTATGATCCTCAATATATGCTTGGTACTCTTCAAATTTAGCTCCATCCTCAATGGTCATCTCTCTCAAGTCGATAACATGTGATGAGTTATGCTCGTACATTCTTAGTTGTGGCACATGGAAGGAATCATGTACCCATTTCAACTATTTTTGAAGAGATAACTAGTATTCCACATCTCTGAATCTATGAAATATCTATAAGGGGCCAATGAATCATAGAGATAAATCCCCACATCATCCAAATCTCATCAATCTAGATCATGGTGTGACACTCAAGAACACATTATCACACCCATGAATGATAGAGGTATTCATCATCAGTTCTCATAAGACTTATGATGGCTCTGTTTACTCCTTATCCACTTCGGGATGGTAGAATATTTCTCATTAGTAGATCGACTCAACATTGGGCCCATGATTGATGATTATCATGGATCATTCGAACAAATTTTTGACCTACAGGTTCACTTGAATAAGGCCTAAAATGTGTCCATACCAATGTATGAATCAAAACTACTATTATATGAAAAATATAATAGGGGAAAGTGATTGTGCCATCCATATTCAAATTCTAACTCAAAATCCAACAACATGACATCTTAGACCATGATTGTCTATATTTTCTAGCAAACAGTCTAGGGGGAATACTATGCTCAAGCATAACTTACTCAGGATGGCCTCATTTAACCCCTTCATAAATTAGATGTTTATCAAGAATCACAGTCAGAGAATATCATTTATGTAACTCACTTGGGATAGATGATCTCATATTTTTAGAGGCCCTCATCCCCACTATGAAACTATGTAATTGAATATCACTGAAGTTGGCCAAATTTATTAGTCAATCTAATATCTAATATATGGAACTATTTCCCATGGATGTATTTGGCTTGAAATTTATGACATCTATGTATATAATATCCCACATCCACTATTGAACATCAAGGGGTTGAGCTAAAATCACTATCACTAGGTGCTCAGCCTTCACTTTTTAAAAAGTGAGGCATCGAGAGAGAAACATGGTAACACCCATCATCAATTAGGGACACTGAATCCAATGTCATAGGTTCTCTACACCCTTTACACACATGAATGTACAAAAAAAATTGGTATATAATAATGTCACAAAAATATCTCTCAAAATGTCGATACCAACATTGTCTGTCCATTGAGAAGGATAGTGTGCTCCCAACCATCATAATATCAATCAAGAGAATGTCTGATGAATATATGAGTATATAAGGTCTCACATATATTATCTAAATTATGAGTATCACTAATATGTTATAAAAGTATTAGGGTAACACCCATCGACTAAAGATATATATCACAATCCTAGTCCAAAAATGAAAACTGCAGTTAGGATATATTCTCTTACTCCTTGTCCAACCACTAAGAATAAGACCTCAAGTTGAGAGAATTTCCCATTATGTTTGCCTCCACAATATTATATAAAATCTCAAAGCCATAGTATTGTAGGATCACTATCCATTTCCTATGTATCAATTTTATATTCATCTTTGATAATATATACCAGAGGAATTTGTGGTTTGAGTAAATGATAATCTTCTCCCCCATCTGTTAGTGTCTCCATATATTTAGTGTGAAGACTACAAATTCTAATTCAAAATCATGGGTTGTGTAGTTGAACTCATGTGGTCTCTTATAACATGAATCATATGCAAAAACCACCTTACTATTCAACATAACCCAACCAATTATTTCCCCTGATGTATCACATAAAACATCGTACTCGACACCATCCTTTGGAAATATCAAGATGGGAGAACTGGTCAACTCTTCCTTAGAAAATTAATTCACTATTAGAACCTTTATTTCCACATAAAAGAATTTTCGTTTTGATTTAATGTTATCAAGGGTGCCTCCACACTAGATAAATAAGGTACAAACCTCTGGTAGTACGCTTCCAACCTAAGGAGACTCTGAGCCTATGTGACACACTTGGGTGCCCCCCAAATGATCATTGCCTCAACATTCACTAGGTCCACTACTGCTCTACTCGTTGAGATTACATGAACCATAAATGGGACCTCTCATATCCAAAACCATCACATTGAGAGCTTCCCATAATGACGGTGCTCTATGATTGTATCTTAAAACATCCTCAAGTGTCTCATGTGTTCTTCCTCAGATTCCAAATACACTTGGATTTCAATGATTAATACTACGAAAAACCTTTTTATGAATTGTTCAAAGATATGGTTCATGTGTCTCATGAACATTGTTAGGGTGTTCGTCATGCTGAATTAAATCACCAAGTACTCATTGTGACTATAGAGACATCTAAATGTTATATTCTATATATTCTCATCATGTACTCATAGTTGGTGATAGCCTGATCTAAGGTAAATCTTTGATTACATTCCCCCCACTCTAAAATGATAAAATAGGTCATTGATCCTCAGTAGTGGATAGATATTCTTTATGGTCACCTAATTTAAGTTTTGGTAATCCACAAAGAACCTAAAGCTCCTATTTTATTTCATAGTGAGAAACACTGGGGTTACCCAAGTGTAAATGTTGGATCTCACAATGGACTTATCCTATATGTTCTCTATATTCCCCCTTAGGTCTCTAAGATATACTAGATCCATTTGCTATAAAAGTGAAAATATCGATGTTTTCTCGAGATAAATGTCGATTCAGACATCTAGCTCTCAGTGGGGAGGAGAACTTAGTAGGTCCTCAGGAAAGACATCCCCATACTTCATGACCACCTCATGATAATGATCGCCCAAAGAAACCACTTTTCCAAGATTCATGGTAGAAAACTGGTATGTAGTGGACTATACGTTATTATGACTAATCACATCCTACTATAAAAATTTTACCATTTCACCAACAAAGGAAACCCTCATTCCATCACCATGGACACACCTCATCCTATACAAAAAAATAGTAAATCTATGCTTGAACAGTGGATATCCAGTCCAAACCTAAGATGATTTCATATGGCCCCATTGGATCAAAAAAGGGATCCCATAGAGAAATCATACCTTTAAGTGTTATTTCACACTACCAAAACATTTTTGCAATCATTGAGTTGCTGCCCATCGATGTCTCCAGCATTAAGGGATGATCACATAGACCAGCTAGGATATCTATGTTTAAAACCATAGAAGTGGAAAGTAAGTAATGAATCACACCCCTATATATTAGTAATATAGCTAATGTATAAAATACCATATCATAACACATATCATCACTGGATCCTTGGGCTCATAGACCTCCATATCTTTCATCTTTCCTTGTCCCTATCAACTAGTTTTGTGAGCCCAGTGTGGAAATTATGGGGGTGGTTTTGGTTATAGGGTTGATCCTCTAAAAACCCACTACTTCCCTATCATACCCTATACCACATCTTCCACCACTCATACCGCCCAGTTATGTCCTCTCTCTCTATCTCAATGGTCACTCGACCATCTCATGATTAGATTTTCAATAGTTCAAAAAATCCTAATCCATTTATCCCCAACCATCAGAGAAGAAATATCACTTATCCCTTAGTAGATTTAATGCACCCACAAAGCCATACACTACTGACCCAATTATCTAAGATATCCTCCCAATGATTTTGACATTCTTGGATCCCTATAACTATTTTAGGCTACTTACTGTGGAGTTCTCCACTACTAGGTTACCCCTACTTTCTCCGCTTATATGTGACTGGTCTTCCAGAAATCTCTCCACTACTAAACCTCTTTCAAGATCCAAAAAATTGGTGGGAATGTAAAAGTATACCAATGAATCACTGATGTTTCACTGTAATACATTATCAATAGTCTAAGATATGAAGCAATAATATTTCACCATATCAAAAGTGTAATGATAGAGATTAGTAAACTTGGATGAGTAATATGTCATGGTTATAATTACCTACTATAGATACAGAATCCCCATTACGAATACTAATCATAATGTGTATTGATAGGACTTCTCACTAAATATATGATCAATGACATACTTTTAGGGTGACTCCTTATCCGGTTACCCAGTCACTAAGATCCAACATCTCCCAGTGGAGCCCTAAATTGGCCTCTCCATGATGATAAGAATCTAATCGATAGGTGTCCTCTTAAGAAGAAAAATGCAAGTGAAAACTGCTATCCAGTCATCTGTCACCAGTGGGTGTGGCTCACAACTAAACCTAGGAGGTCACTACATATGAAACTCCTAAAACACAATCACCATTAATGATTCGTTGGTTGGTACTATATCACAAATAGTTTCTCAGGGGGTAGTGGAATAGTAGGTAAACCACCTTGAGGTTCTATATATGGTATGTGCCCTTGTATCAATGACTCATCACTAGGTTTAACATCTGAATGATCAAATAGTGAAATACTAGAATTTGGTTTGAGTGGAGGCATCCCCAGATAAAATAAGATGTTCCATGTTCAAAGAGTATATCTATGGAGATATCTCAAGAAGGAAATGGAAAACCCAATCATCCCAATAGGATGTATGAACCAAATAATTTCCCAACAACCAATATTTACATGTAATAAGTCGAATGGAAGGTGATCAGGGTTCTGTTGTATGGATATGTTAGCCACCACACCAACACTAGAGTATCTAGCCTAAAATCATAACGTGAAAAATTAAACATTTTATCCACAAAACAATTCCACTGACTATGTTTATAAGAAAGAAATGATTGATCTGACACCACTCTATCACAACTCCACCTGCCGAGGTCCGAAATTTGACTAGCACAATCTGGCCTTCAATATGCTAGTGGTTGGAAATAAATATTGGGTGTGAATATCTGGAAAATGGGAGTCATTTCACAAATATAAATGAACAAATATCCAAGCCCACAAAATAAATAAATGTAAAACAACTAAAACAGTTCATGCGTACATCTAAGATCCCACAACATGGTATGAAAATAATGTTTTGAATGTGGAAAAATGGTAAAAATACATACAAAACCAAAAATGATAGAGTACAACCAAATCAAAGGGTGAGGACTAAGTAAAATGAATGTTCTAGGTAACCACCTTGGTCAAAAAAGCTAATGATACACTCCACCTACTCCATTTCCTCCCCGGAAACCATCAAAAGGTTTTTCTTCTGCATAATACATGACACATGTAAGAAACTCCCATGAATGGGTGAGTGTAAAACTACCATGTAGGACACCTCAAAAAAATAATCACGAAGCCCTAAGTATAGTCACCTTAATAAAATATATGAAAATAAATTTAAAATAAAAACACAAAGATATACTAATGAATGTCACAACGTAACACCCTAGGATTTCATTGCACGTTATCTATTTAAAATTATTCAATAGCTTGTGCACATGCAACACTGAGTTCGAGCGCACCACGACTTACCAAAATAGCCGTAAAATACACGGTTATGAATAGTAGTAACTGTATTGGGAATTTTATATACTCCATATAAATTCAAAATACATATTATGTGTTTCTTAGACATAATATAAGAACAAATTCAATTTTTCATATAAAAGAAGTATTTTTCAAAAAAAAGTTGAAAATTTACCACCTTTTAATGGAGAACCCTTTATAAATACAATATTTGACACTTTTAAATATTCAATTGCACAAAATAAACTTCTTCTATAAACGAGACATAATAATTTAGTTTGGATAATTTTTTTGTACTATTTTGATAACTTTCATATTTTGATGAATAGTTAAAAATACTAAATTTTAATTGAAAACAACTTTTTTAATCGAAATAATTTATAGTGTTAAATTATGAATTTTGGTGGTTTTAAAGTGTAATTATATTTTATTTTTAACATTTAATATAATTTCGGTTATTTTAAGTAATTTCACATTTAAATTGGACAAAAGCACATGTTAATATTTTGATAGGTTTTACTTTTTAAAAACATGCTTTTTGGTTTTGAGAATGGGAATTAATTTAAAATTAATTAATAAAAACTAATATATTTTGAATTTGGTAAAATTGACTTCATTTTTTAATTTATAATACCAAATTTATCTTAGGGTGAATATTTGGGATTTTTCTGAAAAATTTCAATTTTTAATGAATAGTAAAACACTGGGTTTTTGTTTAAAAACATATTTTTATTTAAATAAATATTTATTGTATTTAAATTTATTTTATGTCGAAATAGATACATAACATCTATATTAGTCCAATTTAATTCATTGGTGTCATTTTATAATAATATTAGATATATAAAATTTTATTGAACTTTTAAATGCCTTTTACCCACCTTCTAGGCACATTTACAAATTTTCATGAAACGTAATTTTACAGCTTATGGGAATTAATTTTCAACAATAAATGAGACACAGTTGATATCAGTAAGTAAAATTTGGTTAAATAAGATAAAAATAAATATTAGTGAATAGTAACTTTTGAATTTTATTTTCCACAATTAAAAGTAAATGGGGTAATTAAAGATAAAAATGGTATTATAATTACCCAAAAACATGTCCTAATTCTATTAGATAAGTGTATTTTGACCAAAATCAACCATAGGAACAAAAAAATAAATTCTTTGAACCACTTGGATTAGATTAAGACATTTAATATTATTTTATTTAAAGAAGAGTTAAAAGTGTTAAATTCAACATTTAATAACTAAACCATTTTTAATATGGGATTATACATAAGATAAATTCAACTATAAATATTCATTAGAAATATAAAAGTATTTCATACATCATTGTATTTTATTTATAATTTTTAGAAATTAAATAATTAAATTTATATATGACACAATGAGGATGCAGTAATTACCTTATTAATGAAAGATTAAAATAATTGATATTATAATATTAAAATAAATGTACATTGATACTTTTGATGCATTAAAAAAATTATAGTTTAATATGACATGTTATGGTTGATTTAATAAATTTTTGTCAAAGTGATACAGTTTTTATGAAATTTACAAAAACCAAATATTTAATAGTGTCAAAATTGTCATATATAATTTTTTTAAAAAAATCTATATTATTAAATAATATAATATTACTAAAAATATAAGGTTCATCTAGAGGACTTATATAAGGTTATATATTACAAGAATAAACCACTTGGGGTTCACTTGGCTTTTTATAGTAAGTTTTTTAACCATTTATTATGATAATACAAGAAGACATGGTAAATGTTAAACTATTTAACCAAGAGTTAAATCTAAATGATAAGGTTAATGTGGTAACCTAAACATGTATATAACCTAATTTTTTAGAGTTTTTTTGACAAATCCCCACCTTAGCTTCAAAATAAATCCATTCAGAGCCATTAGAAGCCGAAAATGGCTTTATAATAAAATAATATTTCAATCTTTTCATAATGTGTCGCTCACCTCTCTTATAAAAGGTCACTTCCCAGTCTCATAATTTCACACTTCCAAAGCCTATTGGCTCAACCAAACCCTACCCAAATATAATCCCAAATATACTCAATTAAACTTATAGGCCTTACATTTATCATAAATCCATCCTAAGAATCCCTTTGGATCAAATCAAAAGGAAGAACTCGGAGAAGAGGAAATAATTTCATCACTTCTTTAAAGTCCTTTTATTTATCCACTTCATCATTCATTGTTTTTTACATACTAAAATAATAACACCAGTACCTTCTACATATTTTGATGTTATTATAAATATGGTATAACTATATTCATTATTCTATATATCCTATGAATGGTAATGTCACCACATGTGCAAACGCACGGCTTACCGTATCCACATCATGGTGTAGTTTGTTATTCAACACATAATTATTTGGATTGGTATTGTAAAGACCCGGAATTTCCATGTAATGTATTTTAATAAATGGGTATTTTCTAAGTCTGTGAAAATTAACGGCACGTTATTCTGAGGCCCAAAGTGCCTGGAATAAATTTATGAACTTTTTTTTGGGTACGTTCAGTAAATGTGCGAGCGAGTTATTCTATCATTTGAACCAGTGCTCTGAATTTAAATTCGAGGCCATCATAGAACTCGAAGCACCGGTATTCACATAAAGATACTTTCACATCGACGAAAATTTGTCAAGGGTGAAAGATAATTTTTGTGTTTTTCGTGGAAGTAATAAAATAAAATAAGCACATATTTTATTTTATATGTTGTAACCACCCCATGTGGAAGTTGGAAGTAGGGACCAACGAACCATAACCTACCATGAGAGGTTATGGTGGTGGGGTCCACCCGAGCCTAACCTCCCATTAGAGGTTATGGTGGTGGGGGCCACCTGAGGCCTAATCCTCTTGAACACCCCTCTTAATGAGGGAGAAAATTCGCAACTCCCTCTTTAATGTGGAGGAGCCTCTTGAGCTTCCTCCACATTAAATAATGCCAACGCACCACATTAAATTGTACCAACTTAGTTAATTAATTTAGCTAATTTGAAATTGTGCCAAAAATTAAAATTAAGGAAACCCTTTTTATTTTTGTGGGATTTTATTTTGAGATCATTCGTTGGAAAAGGAGAGAGAGCTCTTGGTGGGAGGAATCTCTCCAAAGAAGAACACGTTCTTCCACGAAGAACACTCTGCCAACAAAGAATGCTCCGACAATGAAATAATTTTGACCTCAACTTCGATCTTCTTCTTTGGGAATTTTTATGATGTCATATATCTTCATCTACGAAGAATCAACGTCCATACATCCTTCTTGAGCCAACGTCAATGAACAACCCGAG
Organism: Viscum album; assembly: GCA_963277665.1. Classification (NCBI taxonomy): domain Eukaryota; kingdom Viridiplantae; phylum Streptophyta; class Magnoliopsida; order Santalales; family Viscaceae; genus Viscum; species Viscum album. The sequence goes on from OY728164.1 coordinate 2,037,197,270, forward strand.
GTAGGGGTTTTATTTGGGTATGGTTATATTCACATGTTCTTAGTTTTTTAAAACAATGAACACTGATGATTTATTTTTTGGGTAGGGAACAATCATTGCGGGAGGGTTTGACATTCTTAATTCTTTTTTATATTGAGTTGTTTGCTGCCACCCTAACGAGGAGGGTACGGGCTATGCAAACATGGCCCGACCCCTCCACAAATCTTGCTTTGATTTTTGGTGTTGAACGCGATGAAGGAGACGACGCAATGACACTGCCTCGCCGCTGCCGCTGCCTCGCAGCCTCCGCGCCTCATGGCTCCACCACTCACTGCTCCGCCGTCAGCTGCCACCGCTATCGTCTGCCACGCTGCTGCTGCCATCCACCGAGCTGTCCCCGCCCTGGGCCAAGCCCCCACAGCTGTCTCCCAACCTGCGGCCGGACCACCATCTCATTGTCGGTCCACCGCCCCATGGTCGGTCCGCTAACCCGCGGTTGGCCCACCGACCTAGGGCCAGATAGTCGACTCGCGGCCATTCCGCCAACCCGCGGCTGGTCCACGCCCGTGCGGTCTGTCGTCCTCGCTCATGGCCAGTTCTCCTCCCTCACGGCCGGTCCACATCGTCGCGTCCAGTCCACGCCCTCGTGGCCGGTCCGCGTTCTTGCGGCCGGTCCATGCCCTCACGGCTGGTTTGTGCCCTCACGGCATGTCCACGCCCTCGCGGCTGGTCCGCGCCTAGGTAGTACCTACGGCCAGTCCGCGCACTCGTGGTGCCCCTGTGGCTGGACCCTAGCCCACCATATCCCAGTTTCATTATTTTCGCCATAAATTTGGCATCGGATGTCTATTTTATGAACCGTCAATGGAACTAGAAATCGTGGTGTTCGACGGTCCCTTTGAGTGATACCCCACTTTGGTTTGGATAAAAATAGGGAATGGTTGGGTTGGATCAAGCATGAATCGAACCAGGCCCCCAATACTAAAAGGATAATAACTCATAGACCAGGCATCTGATTGATGTGTCATCTATTACGTTGAGCCCCCTATGACATGGAAGACTTTTGAGACACATCTTCACAGGACATCGTGGCAATTGGATTATCAACCAGTAGCTTGTAGATCATATGCTTTTGGAGAGGAGAGAGCGTAATGCGGGAACCCAGTGGCTCACTAAGACATGACGACTGCTGACCGTTTCAACTCAGAGTGACTTTATAGGCCCAGTGGGGAGCGCCTTGGTGACCTAGAAGACCCAATGTTTAGAGTGACATGCGGAAGCAGCAGATCCACAATACTCGATAGGAGGAGTACCTAATCAGGCCAAGAGGGGGAGCGCCTCTGTGTGACATGGCAGACCCATGGTAAGGAGAACCTCTGTCTGACACGGAAGACCCATGGTACTCAACAGGAGGAATACCTCAGCAGTCCAAGGTTTTGGGGAAGCGCCTCTATGTGACACAGCAGGCCCACTTTACTCGATAGAGGAGGAGTTCTCCAGCAAAAGAGGTGTTCATCGTTGTGACTAGGAATGTTACTTAACACTACCCATTGAATAAATCCTGGTGTGAGCTAGGTCAGAACCATTGTGTTTTCTTAGTGATTGAGATGGATAACTTGATAAAATAAGTACATGTATGGGTATATACCTAAGTAATGTTATCTGTTGATTTCATACTTTTTGTTTTATACTTGTTGGATTTTATGAGACCTAGAGGGTCTTTGGTTCCCTACTGAGTATCGTTATACTCACCCATAAACGAGAAATGCCTGCACCTTGATATGTTGGATATAGACGACGTACATCACTGACTGAGGCTGAGAATACCATGATTGGATGGTACCTAGAGGTGGACCATACAGCATGTCGGTATGCACATGAGACGGGTGGATGTAGAGTGTTGAGGAGGAAATCTATACCTACCCTTCAGGTAGGAACCTCGGAGGATGAACAAGCAGCTGACTTTCCCTTTTCTTCAGTTATATTGTATCACATTTGTACTTGTACTTTCCAATTGGTCTTGTATTCTGGCCCCTTTTACATAATGTACTAACTCTGGTTATAACTATTTTACTTTTGTTCCTATATTTTTGTGTGCATGGTTACATGTTCTTGTATGTTATAAAGGCAATGTCTTCCATGTTTCATAAAATATGCCTTCGGTGCTAGTCTCCAGCCCCGGACCTATGGATGTCAGACTTGTGGTAGCCACAGAACAGGCCATAGGGGACGGTTCATGACAAATTGGTTTCAGAGGAGTCGGTTATACCATAGAACTATGACTCTGATCTTTTCTATGAAGAAATAGTGTTAATGGTAATGAGTGTAGTTTTTGGTTTAGGGAGTCCATTGTTGGTGTGGCGGCCAACGTATCCATACATCAGGACACTGACTTCTGATTTCCAACTCAGTGCATGAAAAGACTGATTTCGTGTGTATTTTCAAAGTTTTCTTTGTGATATTTTGATTCATCTCATCAGATATAACTTTCAGCTCACCAGGTTTAAATTTTTAACTGTGGAGAACCTGTTTCATTTCATAATTCCTAAACACAAAAAGTCGGCTAGGGTTCTGAGTGTTGTATGCACTGATAGCCCACCAAGCGATAATCCCTCAGTACATGGACCTTTTCTAGTAGAGGAACCAGTGTTACCACTCCCCGTTGGGCCACCGATGCCACCCACCCCATCAGAAGATATTGCACACTGCTTGAGCACATTGCATAAGTTCTAGCGCTAGAGGCCACCTAGGTTCAGGGGAGAGATGGACCCACAGGCGGCTGAGGATGGGATGGAGGCTGTGGTGAGCGTCTTCCAACTCATAGGGACACCAACTGATCTCATGGGGATCCTTTCCTCCAGCCATCTACATGTAACAATAAGCAGATGGTGGAGCTTGATGCTTCATGTTCATGACATGGTGACACTTCTCTGGGTAGACTTCAAGAGCCTGTTTCAGGTAGAGTTTGTCCCAGGGACTCAATGAATAATGCACATACAAGAGATTCTTCATCTACAGTAGGGCATTATGAGTGTGGCTCACTACTCAGTGAGGTTCACTGACCTCTCACGATACTCCACAGATATGGTGCAGGAAACTTTATTCTAGTCCCGGCCTTTGAGAAGGGGCACAAGAGACATATCTAGTCTTCGATGATCTCACTCAGCATCCCAATGTAGGAAGGGGTGTTAAAAAGATCCCTCTTGGTGGAGAGTTTCCTTGCCGAGCAGTCACCAGCAGTGACACCCACTACGATTCGTCACGTAGAGGAGTCTTCTATAGCTGGAAGAAGATAGATTTCTTAGAGGTCCAAGAGGACCGGAGCTACAGGTGGTCAACTGCATGACTTAGGATTAGTTGTGTGGGGCACCCGAGATAGATCTAGTCATACCAGGAGCGGGAAGTATTACGCATGTGGCAGGCAGGGTCACATGGTACGTGACTATCCGACCCGTCATACATGTGATAAGAAAATGGTCGAAGAACCGCCCATCCAAAGAAATAGGTTCGACCATAGAGGTCTGGAGGGAGCAGGCAGACGTGGCAGGGGAGCTAGTCGTGCAGCAGGCAGTGGGTGACGATTTGTGGTGTTATCACCACCACCATCAATAGATCCACCTCGACCACAAGGATCAGGTGTACAGAGGATAGCTTAGCTCCTGGCAGTTGAGTCCTATGATCACGGCACTCCGGAGATGATACGAGGTACGATTTTTGTCTAGTCCACCATATTTCTAGTAGTTATAGACATATGTGCCAATAATTATTTTATTTCCACTACCCTTGTTCAGAGATCAGAGATTCAAACAGAGCTGTTGGCTCAATCCTTATGGCAATAAACTTATACATGGGAGGATTCGACAATTACACACTGGTGTCGGTAGTGTGATCTTACTCTATGAGGCGAGAGCTTCGGCTGGGATCTCCTAGTAGTGGCGTCGAGTCCTAATTACATCATCTTGGTTATGGACTTGTTATCCACATTCCATGCTCGGATTGACTATATTGGATGCAAGGTGCGGTGTCTTCATCTGGATGGGACCAGATTTACCTTCACCGGCGAGAAGGGAGCCTTTGTAGTGTATAATGGACTCACGCAGAGGAGAGTGCAACCGATCACTCATCGGTTGGCTAGACATACCCTTGAAGTTGTTGATGTGGAGAGTCCAAGCTATCCTGTAGTTGTGGACCTGTATGCAGATGTTTTCAAAAAATCCATTAATTCATCAAGAGGAATTTCTTAATCTAAATTCTATATTATATCAATAATACAGTTTTTGTTTTATCGTATGAAAGTATATTTTTTTGTCAAACATATTACTTAATCATTTATAAATTCAATGAAATATGAAATAAATTTAAAAATTATTCCAATGAAAAAAATATAAATAGTCATAATTATACAGTTACCTTGTTTTTAGACTTCATTAAATTATATTTACTACTATTTAACATATTTTACATTTAACGTGGTAATTAATATTTACTATATTTACTATTCATGTTATTTAAAAACTATGATGACCTTATTACATAATAATTATAATTATTATTACAAACATGGAATTGTTTTTATAAAAATAAAATCATAGAGGTCAAATAATTTAATTTAATATAAACCCCAAAAACCTGATGGAAAGTGGTTTACCAAATGAATAACTTTTTATGGAAAAATGATTTCACATTAAATTTATTATTAGTAATATTAATTATATTGATTTAAATTCAGAAAGATAATTATATAATATTATATTTTTGAGTTATTTCTCATTATGCGTTGTTTTAATAAATTATAATATAGAATCCTTATGAAATTTTAAAACTCCTTGTAGAAAACTGGGTTTTTAAAGCTATTTGTAAACTTAAACAAAAATATTTCATAAAGATAATTTAAATGTAATTAATTTATTTCAAATTAACTAAATAATAATTTTTTACCTTGAAATACAATTAAAATATTCTTTCTAGGCATTAAGACCCACCAAAAAGAAATGTCTTTGATCAATGTAACTCTGGAAATTAAATTCCTATAATCAATGAATGTGTTTGTATTCCTACCATACTTCGAAAATTTAAAAAGGGTATGTAATTAGACTAATTCCAAAAACCTAGGACATTCAAAACTGTATCTAGTTTACCAACACCACTAAACCAATTATTCCTTTGAGATATCATTCCTTTTATATTATTCTAAATTACGGGTAGCATGCACCATTTCTGAGATTCAAGGATCTTGATTTCTGTAGATGTTATTAGAGAAATTTTAAGATAATATTTGAGAACCAGATTTTATAAAACATGGGTTATGCAGCATAAACCTATGAAAAAATTTGAGAATAATTATATAAGAACATTATAATGTTTTGTTAAGGTGTATATTATGTGGTTCTTTTTTTAAATAGATATATGTCTGGAAACTACAAGTGGACATTGTTCTAGAATAGATGTAGCATGGGGTAATACCATCAGAAGGGTGCATCAGACATGAGTGATGTAGAACCTATTATATGTAAATTTTTCTTTATTACGCACCAGGTTTGAAACTCCAATGGTATATTCTATGGATAATAAAATTTATTTATAAACATATATTAGGGATTTATATAGATGGTGAAAAAACTAAATAGGTTAACCCGAATGTTTTTTATAATGAAAATAAAGTGACATGATTTAGATTTCATATAAATGACTACATGTTTTCTCATTATTATTATTTTTACTCACACTATGATTTCTGGTTTTAATCCATTGATGGATTCCAAAGGATTCATGTTAACATTTAAAATGAAGGGAAATGTGGAAACCCTGAGAAACTAAAAGAAATATCGATAACAGTGCAATGTATCTTGTTTAAAAGTAATTATTTTTCCAAAACTATGATTAAAAACATGTACCTTAAACAACATTCAGACTAATAAAATTACAGAATAATTTATTTTTCTACGAGCCCAAGTGGAAAAAATTATAGTGAAACAAATACATGATTTCCATCCTAAAAGAAAAGTGGATTGAGAAACCAACGAAAGTATCTCAAAAGAAGGGGAGATTTATTGAGTGTGTGATAAAAGGGAACATTGTAAATTATTTCCATGGAATAATGAAGATTATGATTAGAGTAAATAATCCCCATCCTAAGGACCCATTTAATGTTCATTTCATTAAATGTGGGGAACATGGGCTTTACCCAAGTCAATTACCTCCTCTAAATGAAAAAACCATATAATATAGAAGGACCTAAGTGGATATAAAATGGATAAATTATTTATGTATTTTGATTCCAGAAATTAATTTTGGAAGTGTTCTACAAATATTATATTAGTGATAAGAAACATGAAACATCTACTTATTGTTTTAAATTTCAGAAGTGCCTATTTGTTCATTAACATAAGAGTTATGTATACCAACATGAGTTAGTGAGTTAAGATTGATAATAATTTCAAAGTCTTAGAAAAATATTTTTAGGTTTTTTGTAATGTGAGTCTACTATGATTAAGGATATTTGGGATAAATTTAGTGCATGTATATATTTTTTAGTGGAAAAATTATTTGGGTAATAATTCATTTACATTTTATAAACATATGTTTAAAAGTATTAATATCCTATAGGGTTAATATGATCATTAGTTTAATTTTAATAATATCCAAACAACATTACTGAAAATCTGAAAGAAAAAAATTTAAAGAAAACATTCTTAAAAATGTTATTTAATGATTAATTCTATTTCAAGGATGTCGATCATGTTTCTTTTGGAAATTATACAAATAAATATTATAAAAAGTAAATCCTATATATTGGGGGAAAATGAATATTATCCTGAATTTTCATACGGTTTGATCCCAGACTAAAGAATGATAAGGGTCTAATACCAACCACTGGCCTATTCATGGTCCAGGTTAATATGTAATTGTTTTTATTCAAAATATTTGGTGAATATATATTAATTATGGACTATAAGTATTACATTGTTTTAGAGATTATTTTTTTAATAATATTGTTTCTGAAAAAAATTTATAGACATATGAAAAGAGTTTTCAAACTTTTATAGATCTGACAATCTATTAAAAGTAAATTTTAGTTCATTAAGTATAAATAAATCATATTTGGATATTTATTCCATGGAGTAGGAGATTAATTTGATCGAATAAGAACCTAATGTATGAATTTTTACTTATGAAATAGAATCATAAAATGATAGTAAATTTTCATATATTCAATTATTGTAACATAATTCCTTCACCTTATCAAAAGGTTCTTGAAATAAATTACTATCCCATTAATATCATTTCTGATGATGTCAATGATCTGTACACACCTATTTAATTTGTATTTGACGACCTCAAATCGTAATCGATTATACATTTCTTTCTAATCAATGACCTCAAACATTATATGTAATTATATATTATTTTCCATAATGTCATATCTGTGATTTCATGTTGAGGTATTTCTTATATCTAATTTATTCTTTCATTTATCCTTTGAGTTTCCCTTTTTTGAAAAAATAGAGAATTTGGGAATGGTGGCAGGTGGCACATGATTTTCTATAACGTGCACTATTTACTAGGATATTGTGTGGCCATTTTGAATTTTGGGTCATTGGATAACTACACAACTAACACACGATTTCTAAACAATGCAAGATAACTGTGTGGAATGTTCCTCTAAGATAGTATGGGGTGTAGGGTTGCTGCACTGTTTGGAAAACCATGCAGGAAAACAATGTGACGTTTCTAGGTCCTTAAAAATTATAAAATTATCATTGTCTCCTCTTGGGATTTAACCCCCAACCACCCATTTTCTTCCACATTTGGGATTCTCAACCCTGAGTGCCTCCCCCCCCCCCCAAACCTCCATTCTACCATGGACATTCATTTTAGTGAATTATTGGGTGTGGATTCTCCATGATTCTCCCGGTGAGATTGTTCTTTGATTTATCTACTTTTTAAATTATTATCTTCCTCCTTATTTGGGGTTTTATTGTCTGAAGTTTTGGTAACATATCTATGGTAGGATCATGTTCTTTAGGGTTCAATAGTTATTTTATTTGTTATATATTTTCTTTATAGGGTTCTATTGAGTTGAGTTTGACATTTCACAATGATTTCTGGAGGTTTATCTACTTAAGTTAGGCGGTTCTAATCTTAAAAAATATTAGGAGTTTTGATATTATTTCTTTTATCCTTTTTTATGTTATATGGACTATGTATGAGGTAAAAACTTTGTTTTTAAAGGGATCAAAGGATTGATTATGATGAAATATTATTTTGAAAAGTGAAATAAGCTATGTTCCATGTTAATTTTATGTGTTTTCCATATTTTTCTTCAGAAATGTGTTTGATAAAATGTGAATATTCTGAAAACCTTTTTTTCAAAATGGATTTGTTGTGTATTTGGATTTAAAAGAGGTTTTGGGCTATGTAAATGGTGGGTTAACATGTGTGTTTTAATGATTGGATTATTAAGTTGTTAATGTGATGTTTTATTTGATATGTTTAATAGAAAATGATCACTAGGAAATCCTTGGTGATTAGGTTGGAAGAATGGGGATAGTATGCTAGATGGATCTACTAGACCGAGGCCTGGTTTTATCAATCTTTATTGAAAACACAACCCTAACTAAACTATAATGATTGGAGACCAATATAATTTTGGAGAGATTATACTCTAGTGGATCCTGCATGAGGGTATTGATTAGTGTTTTTGTTATACCCTGTGTCACCATGATACAGTGTACCTAGTGTCCAATTACGGATAGTGCATGTACGGTTTTCCTATGACAAAGTATTCTCTTCTGATATTTTACATACCATCAAAATAAGGTGCACATTGTGTTTCATCTAATAAGAAAATCAGGATCTTCAATTGAAATGTTTTCCTTTGATGAATGGTCTTATAAGAGAAATTATGTCCCTTTCTAAAAAATCACAAGTTAATTTTTATTATAATATTTTTGGCATAGAATATTTTCTTTTGGGTAGCATCCTACAAGGATTTGGATCGAACCAATAAAACACCCATGGGTGTTTTTTAGACTTTTTTTATGTTTTACTCAGATAAAAGAAATATGTATTGTGATGATGGTTCGGTTTGCTAGTGGTATTCTATTGTAGGTGTTGGTTAAAATTTTAAGATAATGCTACTTTTATTTCATGGAGGTTTTTGGGATAGTTTCAATGTATCATTTCATTTTTAGACCTTTTGAATTTTGTTCAATGTTGTATACATTGAATCTAAATTTTCTTACCATGTTTGGATATGATTATTTAGATAATTTTTTTATCATTTTTTGTTCTTTATGATTATATAAATGAGAAAAATCATTCTAAAATCATATTCTGTTACCCATGGACTAGTTACCATCCCATTGGGAATAGTAACTCACCTCAGGTCATGCCAATGATTAGGTCGGATATCAGGTTGGACGAAACTCGAGATTTGTTCATAAAAAATAGTATATGTGCACGTCAAAGACATTTGGGTGAAGTTATTTTGGGAATTATTTTTGATAAGATTGATCTAGTATTTTCATGGCTTGAGTTTCTGGTTTGGAGTAGGGTTTCTATCCATCAAATCCCATGACAGTACTTGAGGCGCTTGGGATGTTGGGATTTTGTTTGAATTCTCCTCCAATGGAGACGCACTAGCTATGGGTTATATATGGACACTAGGTGCGGGTGGAGTAGTTTATTTCTTTTGATTGTTATTTTTGTGGAGTTTGTTGTGTTTTTAGTCATGCACATGTTTGGGATTTTTATTTGTTACTTGAAATTATCATAATGGTCTTATTGATGGTCTTACTTATGATTATTACTTCTTGTAGAAAAATGCTGCCACAAAGAATTATCACACAATAGTGGGGAGAGTGTGATGAAATTTATCCCTCATCAATGTACAAGGAGTCTTATTCCATGTCTAGGATAGAGAATGGGATAAGTGATATGTCACTCTGGGTTACTCATATGGATATTGTAAATTTAATATAATTATAAGTTATTACATATAGTTTTCACATTGCTTAATTATATTATTATTCTAAATATATATGAATATAATGAAGTAATATTTTTTGGTTAGAAACACATATTTTTGGTTTGTGTAAAGTGTCACACATCAATATGGTTTGAATAATTTGATTTGGTGGAGGGAATATGTTTCAAAATTTTATTATTAAAATCATGCATACATAAAATGTAATAAAATGTGTTAATATGGTGAAATTAAAATCTCATTATAACACTATGTTTGATATTCCTTCCAACACATAATTTATTAATATCCTTGCCAATCAACTAGGTATTGTTGAGAACATCATGATTTCGCAATATTGTATTTTTTAAGGAATAACGTTCTATGTATCTTTGGATTATTATGATGGTATTTTTAAGCTTACAATAGTAACATGTCATTGTTATTTATAATATTATTCTTGTTTCTTTCATTGGTTACACGTAGCTTTAAATCTCCAATAGTTAGGATACTAGAGTAATAGAGTTGAGTATATCCATATGATTTATTGGAAAAAGTGTATTTCACTCAACTATCCAATATACATATTTGATATGATTAACAATCATTGTCTTCTAGAAATTTTCATCATTTTTTTCATGATAAACAATGTATATAATGGTGAAATATGGATTTTGGACCACTAAGAGAGACAATGGATTCTAAAATTGGTTAATATTAAAGTGGGTTACCATTTAAAGACATCCCTTACAAAATTTTCAATAATACATGATAAGAGTATGATAAACGATTAATTTTTATTTAATAACATCATCATCATCAATATAAAATTAAGGTATGAAACTCTTCAGAATGATAATTTTGGAAACATTTTTATGAAAAATTGTTTATCTAAAAATTTTTAAAGGAACACTATATGTTTTGATGTAGTAATAATTTGTATTCAATATTTTATCTATGATATAAATTAATGATTTTTTGAAACTACACTGAATTACCATGTCATATAAGGATGATATTGAAATTATTTCTATAATTTGGAATGGTATGTGATATTGAATGATTATTTTACAAAGTTTTGTAAATAAAAAGGAGTTTAAAATCAAATGAAAATTTCATTGATCGTGATTTTTATTTTCATGATAGTTAGAAAATAGTTACTACATAATTTAATTTAATGTAATGGATTTTGAAAATATGAAATGAAAGTAAACAGAAATGTCTATCAATATCTCCTTTCCATTATGTGATAAAAAAACATGTTTGATTACCAAGAGTTATTATCAACAAACGTGAGTTGAAAAATTTTATACACTTTTTTTATGATTAATCAATTACTATAATAGGATTAGAGTAGAATTTATTAGTAAAATAGATTCATCTAAGATAAATGTGTTTATCTAAATATTTATTAAAATATGTGTGAATATATGCCCACCACAAATCAATGAGGTAAGTTAATTAAATATTATTTTCAGAGGGGAATGGTTAAAGAAACATATAAAAGAATATATTATATGTAAATAATAGTTCATTTTACTAATATTCCAACTAAATTAAAATAATTTTCATTTGTTAAAACAAAATTTTTTGTGTATGTTAAAAATATATACTAAAACCATATAGTATTAATGAGGCTAGTGAGAGTTTGTTTGGACTTATATATGTTTAAAATTAATAACAAAAGGAAAAATCCATTGTTAATTCTAAGTGTTTTTTAATTAATATCCAAAAAATATAATGATATTCAATGGAAAAATATTTACATTATTGATTTTGGTTTCTAATTAAAAATTTTATATCACTAATTCTTAGAGGATTGTACTATTCCAAAATTAGTGTGGTCTTTCACTCAATATCATAAAAGAGTTTTTGATATGTAATGAAAAAAAATCATTTAATTATAATGAAAAATTAATCATGATATTTCTTTCAGGATCATTTTGTGACAAATAAAAATTGATTTTAAATGGATATCCTAAAAGGGTTAGGGTATGGTGATAAATACAAATGTAAGAATTTAAATTAATTTTCGTCACGACCCATCCCCTGGGGCCCGTGTCGTGACTACCCCAAGAACGCCTTCTATAGGCCATGGGTTGGAAACTAACACCTAAAAGAATATCCCTAAAAACGGGATATAATTTCCTTTAAACCTGCAAACACACAGTCTAAGAATACAATGAGTACAACCAAAGTAGTAAAACTGTAGTAGTAAAAAAATGTGTACTGAAAGTAAAAAAATGGGTTAGTACTATAAGTAAATTTTCCGCAATACATGACCAATAGACAAGTATAATAGAAATAGAAAACCATATTTTAGAATCATCCGTCAATGTTTCGACATGAAGGGTAGGTACAAATCATGGTCGGTTGTCACTATGGCACATCGCGTCTAAAAATCCACCTATGATGTAATGCCCTGACCCCAGAAGCTCGATGTTGGTGAATTATTTTAATACATTGGTACGATTACATGGAATCATGTCCAGAAGGACTGATCAATTTAGCAGTTTTGGGAAATAGATTACATACATGAATGATACAGTACACTTTCTAACATACAACACATCATAAATAATCCTTTGATAACACCGTTATTCTCTTATCTTAACCCTTCATATCAATAATAATACACTTCTTGGAATGCTGAGAAAATAAAACATAAGAAATTGGTGACATCATATGCTCAGTGAGGGTAAATAATTTAGCAGAAGCTAGAAACTTTTAAGGCAATATGTATAATACAAACATAAGCCTTTTAAACAGAAAAAATCAACATAATATGGAAATAATAAATCAAACATCACCATATAAACAATGACATGGATATTCTACTAGTTGAATAATAACATGTAATAACTAATATCATATGGAGGGAATGCCTAATGTCGAACTCCAGTACCACATAGTTAAGGCCTCGTACGAAGATTTCAAATAAAAACTTTGTCAAGGCATTGTGCCAAAACACTCATTTGTCTCATTAGACCTACCAATGCATCTAAGAGCTATAGAGGGCATCACCCGTCACTTAATAAGTCTGATGCATTCCTCATAGGAAAATTTTGAAACCTAATATAAGAATTATTATTAAAACTAGTATATGAAATGTCAATACATTATCCATAAATCATGACTGGTATAAAAATAGCACATTCACAGTAAAACATATCATAACTCATTCAATACAATATTGAAGACTTTATTTATAATAAATCAACCTAAATGAAGAATAATATCCAAAAAAAGATGTTGACATAGTTGAAAATAATCATTAAAACCCTTTGACAAGAATATTTTTTTCATGAAATCATTTAAAAGTATAAAAATTTATAAAGGAAGTCATTTAAAATATATTTTTGTATCAAAGTTTCACATACCACTTTTAAACTTTTGAAAATAATTAACATTTTAAAACAATTATGTTCATATGAATAAATCCTTATAATCATTTTGAAAACATGGACATTAATTAATTATATTTAGAAAAAATAAATCTTTAAAACATTTTAAATGATGATCTAGTTAAAGAGTCCCTTCCATAAAGCCATAAAAGATTCTTTTTGAAAACATTTTTATAAAAGATGGACATGGATGATAAATATGTCCCAGTAAATACATATATATAAACAATCTCGGATAATAATGAGATTGAAGAATTAACCCTTACCTTGTAACTTCCTTTTGCCGAGGGTGCATTTAACCTCATGTATAATGACTATAGTATGTTATTAATTTATAATATAACCATATTCATATTTATTATTTCATAGTTGATTCATTTATGACATTATATTACTTATTTAATAATAATTTCCATGTTAATATAACATTTCAGGTAAAAATATATTTCTTTACCGTACATGTTTTAACTTGTTATTATTTATCATGTCACTTGTATAATTATTTACTTTCTTCAAGGATAAAAAAAATTCATGTATAATATTTATTCAGAATATAAATATGTAAAATAGATAGATATATGAAATGGAAAAACACCATTTATGGACACGATAGGTCGTATGTACGCATAAACATTGTTTTTGTTTTCATATCACATTGAACGGAAGTAAGTGAATGAGATATATGTAAATAAACACTCAAAAATATATATCTAGTAGAATTATTATGTCATAAATTACAAAATTATTAATAATATAAATTTTTATAATCATCGTTGAATGGTGAACGTGGAAATGAATCTTATCGCATTGTGGAGACGGTAAGTCATACATACAGACGAGTTACGATATCATTTCAATAATAATTAAGAGGTGTGGAATTGGATACAATATTAATTTTACAGAAAAATTACCTTTTTATTTTAATTATTTATATACATATTATTCATCCTTATATCCATCCAAATAACATAGTGTTGAATAACAAATTACACCACAATGTGGAGACGGTAAGTCAGACGTACACACGGATGGTGAAATTATACTTCATAGGATGGATAAAATAACTACTATGGTTGTACCATATTTATAATAACATCATTGTATTTAGAAGGTACTGGAGTTATTATTTTAGTATGTAAACAACAATGAAATTGGAAGTGGAAAACAGAAAAAAACATGAAAAAGGTGATGAAATTATTACCTCTTCTTCGAGTTCTTCCTTTTGATTTGATTGAAAAGGGCTCTTTAGTTTGGATTTATGATAAAATTAAGGCCTATAGTTTTAAGTGTGTGTATTTTGGAGTATATTTGGGTAGGTGCTGGCTGATCATAAACAATTGGAGGTGTGAAATTAAGAGAAGGGGTAGATCGCTTTTATAACAGAGGTGAGGGGAACCTTAGAAAAAGATTGAAATATTATTTTATTATAAATTAATTTTCATTTTCTAATGGATCCAAATGGATTTATTTCTAGGCTAAAGTGGGGATGGTTTTAAAACCTCTCAACCAATATGTTTTATACATGTTTATGTTACCACATTATCCTTATCTTTTATATTTCACTTTTTCTTAAATAGTTTAACATTTATCATGTCTTCTTTTATTATTATAATAAATGGTCAATAAAATTACTATAAAAATCCAAGAGAACCCAAAGTGGTTAATTATTGACATATATAACCTTATATAAGTCCTTATGCCAAAGAATAGATTTATAGGAATACTATATCATTTAATAATATAGTATATGTTTTAAAAACTCAATTATGTTAATTTTGAATCTATTTAATGTTTGAATTTTGTAAGTTATAAAAACTTTATCACTTCAAAAAAATGATTTAATCAACTCTAAAATGTCATAATGACCAATAAAATTCGTGGAATTCATCAAAAGTTTCAATTTACATTTATTTTAAAACTTATAATATCATTTATTTTAATATTATATTATTAAGGTAATTACCACATCATCACTGTGTCATAAATAAATTTAATTATTTAACATCTAAAAATATTAAATAAAATACCATGATGTGGGAAATATTTTTATATTTCTAATTAATATTTATATTTCAAATTATCTTATGTATAAAACTATATTAAAAATGATTTAGTTATTAAAATTTGAATTTTACACTTTTAACTCTTCTTTAAAAAATAATAATAAATATCCTAACCTAATCCAAGTGGATTAAATATCACCATATATTATTACTAAGGTTTATTTTGGTTGAAATTAACTTATCCAAAATAATTAGGACTTGTCTTAAGGCAATTATAATAACATTTTTACCTTTAATTACTATATTTACTTTTAACCGTGGTAAATAAAATTCAATAATTACTATTCACCAAAAATTATTTTCATCCAATTGAACCTAATTTTACTTACTGTTTTCAATTATGTCTCTCTAATTTTTTAAATTCAACACACAAAAGCGGTAAAACTACATTTTAGGAAAATTTGAAAATGTGCATAAAAGGTAGGTAAAAGACGTTAAAATGTTAAAGAAAATTTTATGTTTCTAATCTTATTATAAAATTAATCCAATGAATTAAGTTAGACTAAAATAGGTATTATGTATCAATTTTGACATTAAAATAAATTTTAATTAAAAATAAATATTTAAATAAAAAGTCATTTTTAACAATAATGCAGTGTTTTTAACTATTTAGCAAAAACTGAAAGTTCTCAGAAAAATAACAAAAATTCAACCTAAGATAATTTTGATATTATGAATTCACAAATAAATTCGATTTTACCAAATTTAAAACATATAATTTATATTAATTAAATTGTAATTAATTCCTACTGTCAAAACCAAAAAAAAGCGGGTTTTTTATAAGTAAAACCTATCAAAATATTGATATATGTTTATATCAAATTTTTGTGTAAAATTATTTCCAATGACCAACATTGGATTAAATGACAAAAATATAATATAATTATAATTCCAAACCACTCAAATGCATAAATTATCTCTGTAAATTATTTTTCCAAAAAAAGTTGTTTTCAATTAAAATTTTGTATTTTTCACTATTCATCAAAATATTAAATTTATCAGAAAAACACCAAAAAGTAATCCAAACTAAATTTTTTATATCCCACTTCTAAATAAGAAGTTTATTTTGTCAAACTGAACATATAAAAGTGTTAAATAGTGTATTTAAAAAGGGTTTTCCATTAAAAGTTATTAAAATTGCATTTTTTGAAAAATACTTATTTTATCTGAAAAAAATGAAGTTTTTCTTATATTATCTCTTATAAACACACAATATGGATTATAAAATTATATGGAGTATATAAAATTCATCATGTATTAAATACTATTCATAATCGTCTTTTGATCGGAAAGTTTGGTAAGCCATGGTACATTCAAACTCGTTGTTGTGTGTAGCGCAGGCTATCAAATTACTTTAAAGAGGTTACATACTATGAAATATTGGGGTGTTAAATTCTCCAATCCTTAAATAAATTGTGTCCTTGTAATTTGATTTTTTTTCGAAAATAAAAGGTTTAAAATAGAAAATACCTTTGTGGAGAACTCACATCGAAAATAGGGTTAATAGAATTTAGACTTAAAAAGAGGGAAAGGGAAATTTAAAAGGAATCGCCAAATTAGAGTTTTGAATATGAGAATATTGGTGGAAATTATAGACACATAATTTGAAGAAAAATGTAAATATTTATAGGTAGTGATTGAGGTCATCAATCACAAACAAGTAAACAGTAAATGGAAAATTTATGTCTTCAAAACCATAAATTTACGATGTGTTAAAATATCATCGGTTAAACAAAACATAAGGTATTGGGATAACAAATTTTTTATTTTGAGATCATTTCCCTAATTTTTTAGAATTAATTTCCTCATAGAATAAGAATAAAAAATACTTGACAAGTATAGTTCCAGCCTTTAACTAATTTCTACCACCAACTCATCTTTCAATATAAAAGATAATAGAACTCAATAATATTATATTTATCTTAATCATATAGGGTTACAAAAAAATTAATTTATAATTCATATTTTAAAAAATTTAAAAAACTACATTATAAAATCCCTGATATCACGTGGGCCAGTGGTAGGTGATTCACCCCTATCGCCTTTCGGTTGTGGGTTCAAGTCTCACGGCCTTGCAGACGTGACAGGTTGTCACCCGACCTCCTGGTTGTCCTTTTTATTAAACTTCAAAAATAATATTATGAATTTTTTTAACCATAGAAAATTGTATCCAATTTCCAAACAAATCCATTCCAACCATTAAACATATCCAAAATACATTTTCCCAAACTCATAGTCCAAAATTTATAAGGAATCTAAAATAACATAATGAAGATCTCTTTTATCACATAAAAACATGTGAATACCTTAATCATGTATTCTATTAAAACATGGTAACAAACTTAATTTCCATAAAACCTAATTTGAATAGGTATGTACTTCCTTATTCCTTTTGTAGAACGTTGAATGCAAGGTATACTCTTTAAGTTCAAAAATGTTATAATCACTAACAATGATGGAATAAACAAACCATTAATGAGTTCCAAGGTAATCAATAATATCCAATATACATTATCCAACTAAATTATCTCTTATTTAAAAATCATTACCTCAGCCTCAGAACTATTTTAAGGAATATTTTTCTCTCAAACATATATTTTCCAAAAAAGTCTAACCTACTCTTGAGTCACTTTTCTTGATATCACAAAATTTAAAGTCCTTAATGAAATAGTACTGTAGTACAATCCTTATATACTCTATAATTCATATAACTTGTAAATCATTAATACAGTATTCAAATGACACAATTATTTAATAACAACATAAGAACACTAGTCATTCCTCCTCATCTTTGGTAGCATCACAACTTGATTATGATCCAATAGCATTATTTGGGGCATAATCTGATGATTTGGAGATTGATTCATGTAGTATCCCAACTCCTTGCAGATGAAGCGTTGTACATAAGAAACCTTTTTCTTACCTTCTCAATCACGAATGTGGTGCCCTTTTTCTCCATACGTATAACATACTCTCATTCCCTTCAATCATTTTCCAAGGTGATTTCTTCCACAGTTATCGCATGTGGTAAAATCCTTATTTCTCTTCTTCACTTTATCATTATTTCCCTCTTCCATCCTCTCCTTTTATTTATTCCCTTCCAAGCCATTGGACATAGAAAATTCTTTACATATCTTATTGACACATAATATTATTTCTTCATATTATGTGGATATGTGGGAGACTATTTCTCTTCTAAATGTTGGATTAGATCATGAAATATATGCCCCTTCGTACTCATTGGGACATTCTTATTGTTGGAGTTCCCATTCCTTCCACTAGGATCCATTTATAAATGAAGAGATACACTATGTTAGATCATATCATAATTTATAATAAAAAAACTAGAAAAATATCAACATTAAATGAATATTTTCACACATATAGTTTCATTATCAGAAAAATGGTTTCTTTGCGGACATATTTACTCATAAATACCTCATAATGGTTTGTAAATAAAATGTGAATTATCATAAGAATATTCATTGGGAGTGTTAAAACCAATAGTGCGGAAAGGCTCATTTTCATGTACTAAGATACCCAGAGTCAACCCCAAAACTCCTTTTCATAGTTTTCACTCCTATGTATATTTGTGCTAGTGCCATCCCTACATGTTTGTATTTAGACAGGGATTTATTTTCTTGAAAAAACACATAATATTTACACTACCAAAATTTTTGGAAGTTATTCTATATAAATCTTTAATGTCTATCTTAGGGTAATTTTCACAAATAAATGTTTATCTAAATGTAGTTTCCATGGTTTGTACTAAAATTCCTCTGATAACAACTGTAATTCCCTGACCCTAGAAGCCCGAAGCCAGTGAAATATTTTATAAAATTGGCATGATAACAAAGAATTAAGTCTTTAAGGACCGATTAGTTTAGCAGTCTTGGAAAATAGATTTCATACATGAATGTTACATTACACTTTCAAACATAAAACACCACATAAATAATCCTTTTGAGAATTACATTACTCTCTTATATTAACCTTGCATATCAATCATAATACACTTCTTGGAATCCTGCAATAATAAAACATAAGAAAGGGGTGAGCTCAGATTCTCAGTGAGGGTAAATAATTTAACGGAAGCTATAAACATTTAAGGCAATATGTATAATAAAAACATCAGTATTTTAAATTGAAAACATGAACATAATATGGAAAAAATAAGTCAAACATCACCATATGAACATTCTCAAGGATATTATTTTGAGTATAAAGTGGGTATGTGTCTATATCCTTTCAACCAATAGGTTTTATACAATTTTAGTTCACTATATTAACCCAATATTTTATATTTATCTCATAGTAAAATAGTTTAACTTTTACCATGTGTTCTTATATTTATGTATTGCATGGAAAATAAACATACTATAAAATTCTAAGAGAAATTGAATTGGATTATTAATGACATATCAATCATTATATATTTCCTCTTCCTAGGCCTTATATTTTTCGTATTATGATATCATTTAATAAAATAGTGTTTGTTTTAAAAACACATTTATGTCATTTTTTACACAATTTACTATTTGGTATATGTGAAAGTCAAGAAAACATTATTATTTCGAAAAAAATAAATTAAATCAACCATAAAATATCATATTAACCATGAAAATTTGTGTGATGCATAAAAAGTCTCAATTTATATTTATTTTGATATTTATAATATCAATTATTTTCATCCTTAATTAATAAGGTAATTACTGCATCATCATTGTGTCTTAAATATATTTTATTATTTAATTTCTAAAAATTATAAATAAAATAACATGATGTTGGAAATATTTTTCTCTTTATAATGAATATTTATAGTCAAAATTATCTTATGTATAACCAAATATTAAAAATGATTTAGTTTTTAAAATTTGAATTTAACACTTTTAAATCTTCTTTAAATAAAATAATAATAAATCTCTTAATCTAATATTAGTGGAAAAAAGGATCATAGTTTATTCCTATGGTTTATTTTGGTCTAAATAAACATATCTAATAGAATTTTACACGAGTTATGGTAATTATAATATAATTTTTACCATTAATTACCATATTTACTTTTAACCGTGGTAAATAAAATTCAAAAGTTACTATTCACAAAAAACTTATTATCATCCTATTGAACCAAATTCTATATACTGATGTCAAACATGTCTCTTAGAAATTTTAAATTCAATTCATAGAATTAGCAAAATTATGTTTTATACAAATTTGAAAATGTGCCTAGAATGTAGGTAAAAGACGTTAAAAGGTACAATATAATTTTATATGTATAATCTTATTATAAAATGAATCCAATGAATTAAGTTGGGGTAATATAGGTATTCTTTTTCTATTTTTAAATTAAAAATAATCTTAATTAAAAATAATTATTTAAATAAAAACTCATTTTTAAACAATATAGTAGTGTTTTAACTATTCATCAAAAATGGAAAGTTTTCAGAAAAATACATGAAATTAATCCTAATTTTAATATTCTGATTTCAAAAATGAAGTCTATTTTACAAAATTAAAAACATAGAAGTTACATTAATTAATTTAAAATAATTTTATATTGTATGAACCAAAAAAGTGGTTTTTTGAGAAGTAAAAACTTTCAAAATATTGATATGTGTATATGTCCAATTTAAATTAAAAATTACTTCCAATGACCAAAATTGGATTAAATGATAAAAATATAATCTAGATATAATTCAAAACCATTCAAATGTAAAATTTAAAACTATAAATTATTTTTTTCAATGTTTTTTTCAATTAAAATTTTGTATATTTCACTATTCATCAAAATATTAAAGTTATCAGAAAAACACCAAAAATTTATCCAAACTAAATTTTTATGTCTCGCTTCTAAAGAAAAAGTTTATTTAGTCAAATTTATTATATGAAAGTGTCCATCATTATATTAAAAAAGGGTTTTCCATTAAAAGGGAGTAAAATTGCATTTTTTTAAATACTTCATTTATCTTAAAAATGAATTTTTCTCATATATTATATCTATGAAACAAATAATATGGAATCTAAAATTATATGGTTTATTAAAAATTCAAAATTTACTAAATATTATTCATAACATCCTTTTGAACGGTTAGTTTGGTATGTCGTGGTGCACTCAAACTCGGTGTTGTGTTTAGTTCAAGCTATTCAATTTCTTTAAAGCAGTAACGTACTATGAAATCTTGGGGTGTTATATCTGAGCATCATCCCATGATAGCTCCCAAACCCCAATAAATGTTGTCCGTATTCTGTACAAGGCACAATAAGGTACGGGAAAATCCCCTATAGAGGTGAGTATAACAATACATAGTAGGGACCCCGAGAACCCCGAAGGTCTCACATAGTTCCACAAAATAAAAACCATAAATCAAAACATCAATCACAAAGCATGAAGAAATAGACACTGCTCAAACCAGGTATAAAACTCAGAGTTAAAGAATATAGATGATTATTCATAACCTATATCATCTCCAAATTCCTTTTTTATTTTCAGGATGAAACCACTTTATGGGGGAGTGGGAACCATACAGACAAACATCAAGAAAACAGTACACCAATCAAAAAATACCACCCAAAGACAAGGAAACCTGAGAACAAAAGAAGAATAAGAAAGAATGACCTTCCACACCTCTAATCCCTTGCATAACAAATAAAACATATGGCCACTAGCCCGAGGGATCTGGTCTATATTTCCATGCTAGATCATGTGTAATAAGATTATTCTTCATTGGATCAGAGAAGTGTGGGGGGAGTAGAAGAGGCCTAGATCCGAGCTTGTAGGGGTCACCTGATCCTATTTATTAGCCTGCACCAAGACCTCAGAAGAAGCCATTCGGAGGGTAGTTGGGTCTTGTCTTTTTTTCTTTGTCTTTGGCACCTTTGAACATAATTTCATAGGAAAATGAGAATAAATAAGGGTATATTGCCTCTATAGACACTTTGAAACTAGAGAAACCAAAGGCTCTAGTTTCTGATCAGAATCTGAGTCAGCCTAAGATCCCAAAACCTCTTCAGTGGGAGGATAAACTTGTTCCTCTTGGGGAGCAGACAAATCTTTTTCTATTCCACATTTACCAAATGTCTTCATGTTTTCGAGAGATTACTGTTGCATGAAAGATCATTTACTATCAGATCTGGTAACTAGTGGTTTGGGTAAATTAGAGTAATATTTCTAAGAATGTATCCTCCTCACATGTTTTGTGAATCCCTCTGAGTCCATGATGGTCTTCTTTCCATTCCGGGCAGCGGACCGAATATAAACTTCCTCTGCTTCCACTTCCTTACTCCCGGTTGACCATCTACAAGTGTCATAATCCATCTCATCTTAAAATATATCATTGTTCCATCCCTGAGAAGTAACCCCTTAATGTATTCTATCATTGCATTTCCCTCCTTAAAATATAATTAAGTCGCCCTCACCCAATACCGCAAACCTGTTCAGGTTACATCCAGTTCCCCTGAGCTGTTTGCTGGATTGGACTATGTCCATCTTCAAACTGGACATTCCCTCATGTCCCCTATCCTTTACATCAGAAAGACCCAAGCTAGAAACATGAATAAATTCCATCAACCATTCAGGTCTGCTCTCGTTCGAATTGGATCCTAGTCTTGTATCTGAGGGGAGCGATTGAACCACAACTTCTATATAAGAAGGAGGATTGAAATCACATAGTTCATTTCTCTTTATAACTTCCATCCCCTTTCTACTGGAAGACACTTTCTGGTGAGTAAATTCCTCATTCATCATATTCTATTCAAGCATAGTTGCTCCCCCACTGTGACATCTTAGTGCTGAATGACCTTGGAGGAGGCAGGAGGGACAATAGTGAGTCCACGACTCATACATAATCGGTTGTTTGTATCTATATTATCCCTCCATATCGATCCAAATAATGTCCAAAAGGGATTTTTTATGTCATCCTCAACACATATCTAGGGTTAAATGGGATGTCTGAATTATTGGGTTATGTGATCCGCAATCAGGAAGCAGCGGTCAAGACTTCCTATCATTTAAAAAATTGAAGGATTTTGGAAATCGAGAGGACAACCTGGAAGGAAGATCCAAATTGTGGAGGTCTCTAGATCATGATTCATGTGTAGAGTGAAGGACCATCTAAGGGGGATAAAACATAACTGGTTAATGGAGTGCGAGCCACTGGACCAAGTAAGATCCATGTCTTCTTCAGAAGATAATCAAATTATCATTTTCCAATAATTGAGAAAACCAACAATTGCTCGTTGATGAATATCACACTGAGTGTTGACGAGCCTGTCAACAACATCAAAAGAAGGCCTCCAGTGACCGAAGTGTAAAACCAAGGTGATCATGTGCAATGATGAACCTTTTGAGAGTTCCAGGGGGAAATTAGGAGAGACGGACCTCCATTATCAAAACCAGGAACCTTTAGAAAAAATGTGATACCTAGGAAGGCAAGGAGAGACTCTGAGTTGGTGAAGGAGAAAAACGATGGAAAGATCCATCGAAGAGAAGCAGAAAATTTGGTCCCTCCTCCCCCTTGCGAGGGGAAGGAATCACGGGGTCGGCCAGTGCCATCAAAAACCCTAAAGAAGCCCGAGGTAGTGAGAATCTTGGGAACCTATAACATATTATTGCATTAGAAATTCTACAACTGATCCACAAGAATTTGTTCTACTATCAGTCCACAAATGGACATAATCCTTTGTTCCATGACGATCTATTGTAGGGTTGGTCCTCATCGGGTCATGATACTTCTGATCCACACAGGGTCGCTATAATGTTGAATTACACAAGGTCGCTAGAATGCTGATCCACACAGGGTATCTATGATGTTGATCCACAAAAGGTGGCTATGATTCTGATCCGCAAAGGGTCACTATGATGCTAATCCAAACAGATTTTCTAAATTCTGATACACGCATGGTCGCTATAATCTGATCCACACAAGGTCGTTAGATGTGGACCCACACAGGGTCGGTACTACAAAGACAGCTAGTCGAAGGATTCCCGCTCATAGAACACTTGATTCTGGGAGAAATAATCCTCAAGAAATAAGTCATATTTCTACAAGTATAAAGTCCCAAAAAGCATACTCAAGGGACCACCCCATCATAGGGGTCCCAGCATGACAGACAGCGCATTGATTGGACGCCTGGTCTGTGGGATATGGGCACTTTTGTAAAAATTGCCTCGTTAGATTCAAATATGATCAAACCAAAGTCACATGTCAAACTCCATTAAAACACAAATTAGACTATCTCCAAAGGAAAACCTTGTCATAAGGGTCCTCATTACAAAGACGTTGAGTCGATCGGATGACGAGTCTATTAGTTAGATCCCTTTCTATGAAACGGGGGTGATCGCACCTCAGTCCAGCCTGGCTCGGTCGGGCCTGCCAGAATATGGAAAAGGGGACACTTACCAAAAGGGGTCCTAATTCCACTGACAGTGTGTAAAATGGACACCCGGTTCATTAGTTATGGGGGTTTATTTATTCTGGAGTCGGTTGGGTCTGGGTCCGGTCCGACTCGATCAGACCAACCCGACACAACGGTTCCCAGGCACTACCTGACCTCACCCAGGTCTAGCATGTTAAGGGTCAGGCCGATTAACTTGGTCCAGCCCATTGAGGTTGGCCCATTGGTTCATGGGATCGGTCCATGGCTGGCGTGGCCCGCCGGGTGGGGCACGGCCCGCCGGGTGGGGCTCGGCCCACCAGGTGGGGCTCGGCCCACCAGGTGGGGCTCAGCCTGCCGTGTGGGGCTCGCCCCACCCGCACTGGCCCGCCGAGCGGGTCTGGCCGACTGGGATGCGGGTTCAGACCACCCTGTTGGGCGGGTCTGGACAACTAGGTCGGCTTGTGCTCGACCTAGTATTCTAGAAGGTAGACCACCTTCTCCGCTGGCCCCACAGTTTTGGGACAGTTTCGCTTAGCCGGTGTGGCACTGCCCCACCCCATGAGATTATCAACCATTTGGGGAACCGGTTTCTGCCAACACAGTGTGGCGTGGGGTCATGCCATACTCTTCTGTTGTGGCATGCTAGCCATTGATGTTGCTGCCGGAAGTGCCTATGGTCAGTGCCCTTCTCCCACACGGTCGACTCGGGCTGACTGCCTCTGGCCGTCGTGGTGAGTGATGACACGCTGATTCCCAAAACCCATGGAAAGTCATCGCGGGTCTCCTCTAGCCGCTTCCAACATGGAATCCCTGTTTTTTCTTCCACGAGCCACCGAATATGCTCTGGTGGTTTGATTTTAGTGTCTTCATCACCTATGAGGTTCTCAGGTCACCCTCGTTGCACATCCTCCAGTTTCATCATGTCGCTCTGTTTGGAAAATCGTTCCAGAAAAACGAGACAAATATCGATGAGGTGGAGGGTCGAGGCCTTGTTCGTTTTCCCCAAGTCCTCCACATTAGCATCGTATCAGGTTGTAAACAAGTTATCTCATAAATATGAACTTTACAACAATCACATTACCAAGATAGACGTCCACTGACGATGAACGATAAAACATCCTTCATTGTTGTCATCAGTTCGTGATTTGGTGGCACTCGTCACCACTTGTTGAAACTGGTATCATCCTCCAGGTGTTTGGGATCATGGTACTTTTCTAGATCTTTGTCACATGGTGAAGCCATGCCAACACCCCACCCTGAGCTCCATATAAATAGGAGTGGGAAGATGTGTGTAATGCTCAGAGGAATTTCTGAGCTTCATTTAATTAATGGACCAAAAAAATTCTCGACGGTGCAATTACAAGTAAAGGAGAGTCAATTTATTTAATGGATTGACATGTCGTCGGTCCCACCGCCGCTGCTTCTCCATTGGAGGAAAGGAAAAAAGAGAAATAAAATAAAATTGTTATTTTATTATTCTTTTAAATGTCCAAAAACTATATTTTTCTCCTAACATTCTATGGTAGAATTGAAGCCTCCCATAAGAGAATCACAATGCTATAGATTCAACGGTTCTGTCAAATTTTTAATCCGAGCAATAGTTCAAAACATAGAAAATTCCAGCTGGGCATTTACTGAATGTACCTAAAAAATATCAGAAATTCATTCCAAGCACACCGGGCCTCGAAATTACGCACAGTCAATTTTTTCATACTCATAATAATTCCATATAATTTAAAAAAGAAGATGGAAAATGTGGTTCTTTACATTCTCCCCACCTTACAGATTTTCATCCAAGAAAGACACAATGTGGACTAAGGAAGAAAATAAGGGTACTGAGCACGAATCTGAGCCTCCTGTTCTAATGTGATTTCCTGGAGGTTCTCGTCCTACCAGTGAACACGCACTAGAGTTATCAATCATCGATGAAGGACCCGCTCCTATCAATCCTCAATATCCACTTGAACTTCCATAAAAATCGCCCCATCATCAATGGCTAGCTCTCCCCATCTGATAACATGTGACAGATCATGCACGTACTTCCTCAGCTATGACACGTGAAAGACATCATGCAACTGATGCATCTGTGGGGGAATATCTAGGAAATACACCACTGCACCAACTCTACTGATAACATGAAAGGGTGTGATGAACCTCATAGATAGCTCCCCCTCGGCCAATTTTCTGCAAACCCTGTTGAGGTGAGACCCGTAGGAAGACATGGTCTCCCTCCTCAAACTACAAAGGTCTCTGTCTCCTATCAGTATAAGACTTAATCCTGATTCTTGCAGTATTAATCCTCTCCTGGATAATCTTCACCTTCTCTGTAGTAGCCCATACCAACTCTAGACCCATAAGTGCTGACTCCCCAGGGTCTGTCCAGCATAGAGATGATTTACAAGGTCGACCGTACAAGGCCTCAAATAGTGCCATAAATATGGTGGAGTTATAGTTATTATTGTGTGTGAACTCCACCAAGGGAAAGTGATCCTCCCAACTACCACCAAATTCTAGGATGTAATCTTGAACCATGCCCTCCTCTGTCTGAATGGTCCCCTCCGTCTAACCATCCATCTGAAGATAAAATGTGGTGATCAAACGTAGATGAGTCTCGAATGCCACCTATAATCCCTTACACAACCGAGATTTAAAATTTATGTCATGGTCGACGAAAATTGTCATTGGCACCCCATGAAGCTGTAAAATTTCCTGTACGTAGAGGCGTCCCAAGACCTCTATTGATTCCTTCTCTCAGATAGGTAGGAAGTGGACCGACATAGTGGGTCGGTC
The DNA here is from genome assembly GCA_963277665.1 of Viscum album. NCBI lineage: Eukaryota > Viridiplantae > Streptophyta > Magnoliopsida > Santalales > Viscaceae > Viscum > Viscum album. The sequence continues at coordinate 2,037,224,848 of OY728164.1, forward strand.
AACGATCATCCATATGGAATCATGTCCCCAGGATGTATATGGTATACCTATAACAAATCCCATGGAGATACCATCCACCTTCCACTCTAGTACCTCTAGTGGATGTGCTAAGCTATTGGAACCTGATGTTAAGCCTTCACTTGTTGACAAGTGAGGCATCGTGAAACAAACTATGCCCCTTCTTTCTTTATCCCCATCCACGATTGCTAACACCGAAGGTCCTGGTAGATCTTCGCTACACCAGGATATATCGCCTTAGGGGACGTATGGAACTCCCCCAACACATCTTCTCATAGCTCCATTTGTACAATGGTACATCCTTGGAAAAGGATGATGTTCCACCAACCTTTAGAAAATCCATCTCTTGAATGTCATGAGGATATCTGAGCACGTCGATCATAGCCATCAATGTCCCCAATATGTGCCTCCCTGACTCACTAAAGGAGTGGGGGAGTGACTGTCATAAACTAGAGGTAAGTCTCTCCATCTCTATCCACAAAGTCTATCTTCATCATGACTAACTACTCTATCACATCACACAACAACGGTAGACTAGACCTCTTGATGAGTGCATCTTCTACCACGTTCCCCTTCCGAGGAGTATAGACTATCTCAAAATCATAGTCTTGGAGGAACTCTAACCATCGTCGTTGTCTCAGGTTAAGGTCCTTCTGTGAGAAGATATTCTTGAGACTCTTCTAATCAGATTAGACTATAAAATGTTCTCCCATATAGTAGTTTCATCACATTTTCATGGAAAAGACCAATACTGCAAACTACAGGTCATGAGTAGTGTATTTATTCTAATTATGTCTTAGTTGTCGCAAACCATAAGCAGTCACTGCTCGCTCCTACATCAGGACACATCCAAGTCTAGTCCCTGATGCATCATAGTAGACTACACACCCAACACCCTCTTCTAGTAGCCACAATATGGTGGCACTCATTAGTCTCTTCCACAGCTCCTAAAAACTCTACAATCATCATAAGGAAAGACATCAACATACTGGTCCACCACTATAGGATAGCTCGAACTCTCAACATCAACTACTCTAAGGGTAAGGCTATCCAACTAATGTATGATCAGTTGCACCCTTCTATCATGTAATTCCATCCTGTGCTGCAAAATTTCCCTTCTCACCGGTGAAGGAAAGACCAATACCAACCTCGTGGACACACCGCACATTGCACCTAAAATAGTCGATCTAAGCATGGACTATGGATATCTAGTCCATACTCGAGACAACGTCGTAAGGCCTCGATACTACTACTAGGTGATCCCAACTGTTTATTTCTCCTAGTAGAGTGAGCTCACTCTATCTGAACCAGTTTGTAAACATCGAATATTCTCCTGTAGGAGTCTCTAATGAAAAGGATTGATCAAATAGATCCATTGGAATCTTTGAGCTCTGAACGAGTGTCATGGAAATAAAATATTGACTGGCACATGTGTCTATATGTACTGCAGATAAGGTGGAGTTGACACATATCGTATCTCTAATAATATCTGGAGTGTCATGTTTATAGGCCTCAACTTCCTGGAGCTGAGGTCGTCCATGTTCATCTGCTCTCTGTGGTCGGGGTGGACCACCTAGTAGTGGTGGCGGTAGAACCTCAAACCGTCTTCCACCACCTGCTGCATGACCCGCTCCTCAGCCACGTCTGCTGCCCTATTGCATGACCCGCTCCTCTGCATGACCCACTCCTCTGCCACATCCACTACCCAGTAGAAGGAAGGAGAACTATAGTAATATGCATGATCTAATGAGTATGAATGATCATATATTTCCTGGTCTTAAGCCATCGTTTAGAAGAGAAATAGTATCCCATGTTTTCACATCAAATGAAGAAATAGTATCATGTGTCAATAAGATAAGTAAAAAATTCTCTGATTCATATGGATTTGAAGGGAATCCATATAAGAAAAGGATGTTAGAGAGAAAGATGGAAAATGGAAGAAGGAAAATAAGGATTTTCCCATATGTGATAATTGTGGAAAGAATCAACTTGGGATTTTCAAAAAGGTAGTTGGAGTATATTATAAGTGTGGAGAAAATGGACACCACTTTAGAGATTGAAAGGGTAAGAAAAAGGTTTCAAATGTGCAATGCTTCATCTGAAAGGTGTTATGACACTATGTGAATCAATGTGAAAATCATCAGAGTACACCGCAAATGATGTTATTGGATAAAAATCAAATTAGGATACTACCATAGATAACAAGAAAAATATAATGTTCTTATATTTTTTATTAATGAATTATTTCATTTGAGTTTTATATCAATAATGTAATGGTTATATTAATTATGGAAATAAATAAGGATTGTACTGCATTACTATTTCATTGAGCATTTTATATTATATGGTACTAAAAAAAGTGACTCAATAGCAAGTTAAACTTTTGGGAAAATACAGGGCCGAAGGAAATATAAAATTTAATATGGTCATGATACTGAGGTAGTGATTTTGGAATAAGAGATGGTAGATTTCAATATATTTTATTGGATATTCATGACTACCTTGAAACTGATTAATGGTTTTCTTATTCCATCATTATTGGAGTATTCATAAATTTTGGACATAATGAATATATCTAGTATTTTATAAGGAATAACAAAGAATGAATGTAATCAATAAGGTTTTATGGTAATTCAGGGTGTTTCCATGTTTTAAGAGAATACCTGATGAAGGTACTAAAATTTTATTTTGTGACAAAAACAGATCTTCCTTATGTTATGTTGACCTTCCTTATAAATTTTTGGATTATCAGTTTGGACACATGTATTTTGGATAAGTTTAAAGGTTATAATGGATTAATTTGGACATTGAATACTATGGTTTAAGGTTAAAACATTTCTTAAGATTATTTTTGGATTTTTAGACAAAGAAAACCTGAAGGTTGGGTGACAACCTGTTGCATCCAGAAAGGCAGTGAGACATGAACCCACAACCGAAGGGAGACCAGGGGGTATCACCTACCACTGGACTATGTGATGTCCTGGTTTGTACAGGGTAGTTTTTCTAAATGATCTGATATATGAATTATAATTTCATTTTTTCAAAATACTATATAATTAGGATAAATAGAATATTTTTAACTTCTATTATATTTTGGAGTGAAAAATGAGATTCTGGTAGAATTTAGAAAAATGATGGAACTCTACTTATCAAGAATATTTTTTCTCTTATTATATGATGAAATTAATTCATAAAACTTAGGGAAAGGATATTAAAATCAAAATTGTGTTATCCTAATACCTTATTTTTTGTTTAACCGATGATGTTTTAAATCATCGTAGATTGATGGCCTTGTGACCCTCAATTTTACATTTGATAGTGATTGATGACCTCAATCACTCCCTATACATATTTACATTTTTCCTCCAATTATGTGTCCCTAATTCCAACCAATATTTTCCTATTCAAGATTATAATTTGTTGATGAATTTTTCATTTTCCTTTCCATCATTTGAAAACAAAATTTTATTAACCCTATTTCTGATGTGGGTTTTCAACAAAGGTATTTTCTATTTTGAACCTTTTATTTTTTAAGAAGAATTTTAAACTGTGAGAATGAAATTTATTTAAATAGGATAGAATGTAACACCCCTTTATTTCATAGTATGTTATCTTTTTAACGTAATTCAATAGTTTGCGCCACACGCGACCCTGAGTTTGGGCGCACCCCGACTTACCAAACTATCCATTCAAAAAGAATTTATGAATAGTATTAAATGTATTTTGAATTTTATATACTCTATATAATTCTAACAGCTATATTATGTTTTTATTATACATAATATATGAACAAATTCAATTTTTTAGATAAAAGAAGTATTTTTCAAAAAATGCAATTTTACCACCTTTTAATGGAGAACCCTATTTAAATCCAATATGTAAGAACCCGGTTCTTATATTTGAGGTACATGTTTCTTATTTTCTCTTTTCCTTATGTTTTTTTGAGAATATATGGAAAATGGGGAAAATCCGAAATTTTGGAAGTACACGCCGTGTACTTTTGGCTATGTAGGGATGAGTACACGGGGCGTGTAGCCATGATGGTGACAAAGGGTGTAGGAACCAACTACACGTCGTGTAGTGGTACTTCACACGCCGTGTAGTTAGTCGGCATGCCAAAATAGTAAGGCGGTGGAGCAACCGCTAGATGGGCGATGGTACACGCCGTGTACTCAGTAGTAAATGTCGTGTACTCATGTCGACGGATGAACAGTGTGGTGGTGCCTCCATGGGAACAATTAAATAAAGGGATTACACTCCGTGTACTTGGAAGTACACGCCGTGTACTTTGTTTTTTTTTGTTTCTTAAAATGGGCAGTAGCCTCCCCTGTTCACAGGGAAGGCTTAGAAAAGCAGAGGGAGCTCGGGAGGGACGGCTGAACCTTTGAAGATCCACTGAGTGTTCGTCTGGAAGCCGATTCCACTTCGGACAATCTCGTTGGAACCGCACAGGTAGGCCCTCTCTTCTCCTAGAGTGTTTCTTACCAATTCTTCTCCTAACATAAGTTATTTGAGGTTAAGATAGTTTCTTTCTTCGTCAGATATATGTTGTTCTTGGGCGTTTCTTGGATCGGTGTTCGTGTATATCACCCGTTGGCGTATAAGGTAGGTGGCTTGGTGTTAATTTTTCCAACTGTCATGTTTCTTGTGCATTTTTGTGAAACGAAACCATGTTGGGGTGTCGTGTGGCTGAGGCCATTGCTATATTAAACACCTAGAATTGAACAGGTGATTAATTATGATAATAAAATGTTGGTTGGGATCATTGCTTGGATCCATGAACCACCCTGGGGGTGTGTTCCACTGTTTATCCGTTTGGCCAGGATACCTGAGGGTATGACTTTAAGGTAGTAATTGTAGAATTTCCTTGATAGTAATTGATTGTTTACTACTTGTTGTTTGTTGGGAATGGCCCGGTTACCTGTTTAGCCTGAGGGTGTTGTTGTGATTAGCCTACGAGTACTGTACTGTATTAGACTGAGGGCGTGAAAATATTAGAATGAGGGAAACGTTCTATTTCACCTGAGGGAAACCTTTCGTACCTGAGGTCTTGACTTCTGTGCTTGGGGGGAGACACTTCATATGACTAAGGGCAAGATTCTGATATGCGTGAGGGAAATTCCTGAGGGAAAGATTATGTATAGCCTGAGGGCAAGGTTTTGGTTGGCCTTAGGTCTTGGTGCTATTGAGCACAGAATGTTACTAAATTGAATGGTTAAATGAATGATTAAATTGAAATATAACTAGTAAGTTTGATACTTTTAGTACTACTTAGGTTATTTCATTTTTACTATTGCACACTTGTTTCATGATTTCACGTAGTTTGGCGTGGGCCTTTGGTGGGTGCCTACTGGGATATATTTCTCACACCCTATTTGGGTCATGTTTTTCAGCCCAAACTGATTATGTTTCTGCAGGTGTGGATAGGGGAAAGAGTCCCTATATAGGTACATGACTGTTGCTGTGGAGTAGGATGTCATGGGACCGAGCCTAGGCTCATGATGCCGCTGCCAGCTGTTTTGCTTTGTTCTGTTGTACTCTACATTTTGGTATACTCTATTGATGTATAACATGTTCTGGATGTTTTCTTAGAACATGAGACATGTAGCATCATTATTTATATACTATTGGTTTTGTCCACTGCAGTTGTTTATTTCAGTTGGGTATGGTTTACCGCTTCCGCTGTTCGATGTATTTTTTATTTCGTATTCCGTTGCGAAACACTTTGAAAAATGAGGGAATAGTCTCCCCACTATCAGACCTGGGCCCGCGCTGCTAGTCGGCAGCCCCTGGCATTTGCTGAAATGCACTTGAGGTCATGTGGAAAAACCGGTTTGGGGCACCCGTTGAGTGGCACCCGGAACTGGGACGTTACAAAGTGGTATCAGAGTGGTTCTTTTCTTTGACTTACTATTTGGATCTGTACTCAGGGACATGACAAGAATGGTAGTTGTTAATAAGCTATGCCTGGGCGTAGCTAACCCGTGTACAGGGAAAGGCCAGTCTACCTCATATTTTTCAATTCTTCTGATTTTGCAAATTTTACAGTTGATTTTATTTCACCGTTGGGTGACACACATGGTTTTGTGCTATTATATTTTATCCTTGGGTTCAATTTAGTTTCAACCCGATGAGATGAGGGTATGCTGTCTCATGAATCATTTAGGCACATGGTAGAAATCACATGCCATGCATAACTTCATGCCATGTAGGTGCATTAGAAATTGCATGTTGTTGTGATAGTTGTTGTGCTAGAAAAGCATGTTATTGTGATAGTTTCTCCGATAAAATACATGCCTTGTGATAGGGTAATTTTTGTGTGAGATGTTCATAGAATGGATTCCAAACTTTGGTTTTTGGGGAGTATGGGCCCCCATTGACCAAAATTTGGTGGATCATTGGCTTTTTATTAGTTATAACATAGATAAGATGTCAAAATTTGATTCGTGAGGAGTATGGGCCCTCACAGGTCGGAATTTGACACTTAGGTTTAGGTCATCAACATTTTCTAGGTTCCGGGGATGTTTTTGAGGCATACTGTCCGGAAACCCAGTATACACGCCGTGTAGTATAATTAAACACGCCGTGTATGGCCTTATGTTCGGGAAGAAAAATGAACTTTTTAAGTACACGCCGTGTAGTCTCTTCCCGTGTCACAAACCGTGTGGGCAGTGACATGGGGAAGGGAAGAGCTTGGGTAAAACATGTCGCGTACCAGATATACACGCCCTGTAGTATTGACCGAGAGTCCGGCCGTGTAACTAACAAAACTGGTTGGTGAACTCATTTACATAACACGTCGTGTCAATGATGAACATGTCGTGTAGTGTGACCTGGGGAATCTATCATTTAACTAACAACATGGGTCGATGTCACAATTCCTTTAACACGCCGTGTACCTTTGGGACACGCCGTGTAGTCTTGTCCGAGGACAGACCATGTGGACTTAGCCGTGTGTCAGGGAAACGGGGTGATGTACACGCTGTGTGTGGGTATAACACGCCGTGTATTTTCAAGCCGAGTAGTCATCCGTGTCACAAATGACACGGGAAGTTGTAAAATAACACCATACACGCCATGTAGATTATATACATGTCGTGTAGTTTTGTTCAATGGGAGTCGTGTGGCTTAACCGTGTCAGAGGACCCGGGCATGGGAAGGGAAGTCAAGTACACGCCACGTAGTCAGTATACACGTTGTGTAGTCTTGTTTTGAAAATCTTGAAATTCATTCTGCCTCTTGTTCCCTTTGTGGTTCCTTATCTTTAAATTTCGATAAATCTTGATCTAAGTCATGCTTTTGATCTTGTAGTGTCATGATGCCTAGACGTCCACATGTTGTTCTCCATGAGAGTGGCAACGACTATACTCTGGAGATGGTGGGCCATGGGCTACCAGTTGATCCTCCAGCAGAGCCAGATGCGGCACCAGCTGCTATACCGAACACAGTCGTTGAGGTGCAGTTCTGTGAAGGCTTTATGCGGTTCATGCAGACCATTCAGGGAGCACCGCAGGCTGCCACATCTATGGCCGAGCTGACACGTATCTTCCAACAGCAGCATCCGCCTACGTTTTCAGGGGATGGTGAACCACAGGTTGCAGAGTCTTGGCTGGGGTCGATGCAGACTATTTTCAAGAATCCTGAGATGCCTCCAGGGAGAAGGGTCAAGATAGCGACTTACATGCTACGTGATTCCTCCAAGACGTGGTGGGATGTTACCACCCAGTCAGAGCATGACAGGGAAATGGCGTGGGAAGACATTCAGGCAGTCCTTTATGATTTCTTCTTCCCAGAGACGCTGAGGGAAAATACAGCTCGAGAGTTCATGAATCTGAAGCTGGGCGCTATGTTAGTGATGGACTATTCTCCTCGTTTTACGGTGATACAACATTATTCACCTGTACTAGAGGGTGATGAGAGGTTGAGAGATAGAAGTTTTGAGGATGGTCTTTGTTATGACATCCGAGCACTGGTGAATGTTTTCAGGTTGCCTTCAGTACATGCTATTGTGAACCAGGAGCTGATTACAGAGAGGAACCTGCAGGAAGCTAGTGGTGTGAGCCAGGGCAGTTCAGCACCAGTTACTGGTACTATTTCTACTGGCAAGAGGAAGAGACACATGGAATTCGATCAGGGTGGCAGTACCAGTAAGGCAGATTCTTCAGGTGGCCCGATTAAGTGCTAGCAGTGTGGTAGAGAGGGGCAAAAGAGACCGCAGTGTCCACGTGATCTAGTGGAGTGTTGATCTTGCGGCATGATGGGTCATCTACAGCGCTTTTGCAGGGTGTTTCTACCGGTGGTTAGTGAGAGTGGTTCTGTGTAGACTCCGCATGCGGAAGCAGCACCAGTGGCTTCTTACCAGTCAAGGAACAAAAATATGTCAGGGCATGCAGGCAGAGATGGTGGTCGTGGTCTTGTTATCCAGACACCAGGATCTCAAAGGCAGTAGGGCGGGATAGCTCAGGGTAGCCAGGCTATGTCGTAGGGCTGCGGCACTGGGTAGGCATATGCAGTTCAATAGACCCAGCAAGAGAAGGATCTCGGACCTTCTAAAGTAAGACATAATATTCTAGTAGCTTATGTCTTATCTTCAGTACTTTTTGATACGGGTTCTACACATAGTTTCATATCTGCGCCCATTGTGGAGAGCCTTGGGTTATTTGTTTCTACTTCTTCTGATATCATGACGCTAGACAGTCCGTTGAGGACTAGGATGGCTAGTGTGCGTCAGTGCAAGGAGTGCCCCCTTGAGGTTGGTGGGTGTCACTTTCTTTGGGACCTCTATGTCTTAGAGATGACAAGATATGAAGTCATTCTCGATATGGACTGGTTGGTTCCCTTTCGAGCCTTTGTAGACTGCTATCATCACAGGGTGCGTTTCACATCACCAGAGGGCGGAGAGTTTCTATACAAGGGCGAATGGGATGTTCAGGCGAGTCGACCGGGACCAGAGCATCGTGGGCAAGGTGGAGTCACGGCCTGATTGTGAGTTTATATCTGGATGACCAGGGGACTTGTCAGATAGATTTCCTTCCAGTTGTTGATCATTTCAGGGATGTCTTCCCGGACGACCTTCCGGGTCTACCTCCGGTGCGTGAGGTGGATTTCTCTATCGAGCATGTGCTAGGAGCAGCACCGGTGTCTATTACTCCTTATAGGTTGGCTACACCTGAGCTGCATGAGCTCAAGAGGCAGTTAGAGGAGTTACAAGCAAAGGGATTTATCTGACCCAGTACTTCTCCTTGGGGTTCTCTGGTCCTTTTTGCGAAGAAGGTGGACGGTACCCTCAGACTTTGCATGGATTATCGGAAGCTGAACTAGTTGACGGTCAAGAATTGATATCCTTTTTCGAGAATAGATGATATTTTTTATCAGCTTTGTGGAGAACGAGTGTTCTCAAAGATTGACATGAGGTCAAGAAACATCAGCTGCACGTGAGAACATCGGATATACCACTTACAGCTTTTTAGAGCAGATATGGTTTGTACAAGTATTTGGTTATGCCTTTCGGACTCACGAACACGCCATCGGTTTTCATGGCTCTGATGAATCGTGTGTTCCATCCTTATGTGGACTCTATTGTGGTAGTATTTGTGGACGAAATTTTGGTGTACTCTCACACTTGACATGACCATGTAACCCATCTTGAGATAGTATTGAGTACATTGAGAAAGCATCGGCTATATGCTAAGATCTCAAAGTGCCACTTTTGGATGGACTAGATTCACTTCCTGAGTCATGTCATCTCGGAGGCAGGAGTTTCAGTGGACCCAAAGAAGGTGAGAGCAGTAGTTTTCTAGGATCATCCTAAGAACGTGTTTGAGATACGCAGTTTCTTAGGGCTGGCCGGTTACTACAGACGATTCATACAGGGCTTCTCCCACATAGCAGCACCGTTGATGGGTCTGACTAAGAAGGGTGTGAAGTTCGTTTGGTCAGAAGATTGCGAGACAGCCTTTCCGGACCTGAAGGGATGGTTGACATCAGCGCTGATCCTGATACTCCCAGAGCATGGAAGAGCTATACAGTTTACTGTGATGCATTAGGTATTGGTCTAGGAGAAGTGTTGATGCAGGGAGACTGAGTTGTTGCATACGGATCTTGGCAGTTGAGGCCAAATGAGAGGAATTACCTGACGCATGATCTCGAGTTGGCTGCAGTTTTGCATGCATTGCTCTATTGGAGACATTATCTACTGGTATAGCATTTTGTGGTTTTCACCGACCAAAAAAGCTTCAAGTATATGTTTACTCAACGTGACCTGAACTTGAGGCAGAGAAGGTAAGTTGAGTACCTACAGTCCTTTGATTTTGAGCTTTCCTATACACCTGGTAAAGATAATGCAGTGGCTGATGCACTGAGCATGAAGACTCAGATACAGGCTGTGCAGGAGGCCAGTGGTGAGTGGCAGCTTATGGATTTGTTCTCTGAGATGCATATGGAGGTGCACGACAGTCAGGGGGATACTTGTCTTTCCTCGTTAGCTATGACATATACCCCCTGGATAAAGTGAGGATGAGACAGCTATCTGATTTAGAGGAACCAGTTCTACGGGAGTCGGTGGAAAGTGAGGACCCTCCTCCTGGATGGATGATATGCGATGATGAAGTTCTATGCTTCCATGGACGTGTATGGGTTCCAGGAGATATATGTGAGGAGCTGATGCAAAAGTTTCATTCTTCAGTTTGGGCAGTTCATCCCGGGGTTACCAAGATGTACCTTGACTTGAGACATCAGTACTGGTGGCCGGGTATGAAGAGAGATGTAGCTGGTTATGTTATGAGATGTTCCACCTGTCAGTAGGTAAAGGCAGAGAATCATAGACCAGCTAGACTTTTACAGCAGTTGCCCATTCCCGAGTGGAAATGGGATGATGTCGCGATGGATTTCGTCACCGGATTGTCGAGGTCACCTAGGGGCAATGATGTCGTGCGGGTTGTTGTGGACAGAGTCACGAAGGTAGCTCACGTTTTTTTGATCAAGGAGACCTTCAGTGTTGACGATCTCAGAAGGCTGTATATCCGAGAGATCGTACGTCTTCATGGGGCCCCTCGTTCTATCATTTAAGATAAGGACTCCCGCTTTACGTCTTGTTTCTTGCAGTTTTTTTAGAGGGCACTCGGTACACAGGTGCTTCTGAGCATAGTATACCACCCTCAGATAGATGGACAGTCAGAGTGTACGATACAGGTGCTAGAGGACATGCTGCGTGCATGCATCCTAGACTTTGCGGGATCTTGGGAGAAGCATATACCCTTAGTTGAGTTGCCTATAACAATAGTTTTCAAGAAACTATCGAGATGGCACCATATGAGGCTTTATATGGTAGGCCATGCCAGTCACCTTTGTGCTGGTTAGAGGTAGGTGAGTTAGCTTTACTGGGACCACAGCTCGTGCAGGAGACATCTGAGTAGGTCAAGTTTATTCAGAAGCAGATGGCTACCGCGTAGGCTCGCCAGAAATCCTATGCTGATCGCCGCAGATGACCATTGAAGTTCGTGGTTGGGGATCAGGTTTTCTTTCGTGTTTCGCTGAGGATGGGACACAAGAGGTTCAGGAGACAGGGTAAGCTTTCACCGAGGTATGTGGTTCCATTCGAGATTCTGGAGAGAGTCGGGCTAGTTGCCTATCGGTTGCGGTTACCACAGCGGTACCGAGCCATGCACAACATCTTCCATGTATCTCAGTTGCGTCGCTATCATTCGGATCCATCTCACATCTTTCAGCCCGAGGAGGATGAGCTAGAGGTAGATGTGTCCTTTGAAGAGAATATGATCTGTATCATTGATAGGGGCATGAAAGTTCTCTGAGGCCTGTCAGTTCCTCTCGTACGGGTGCTATGGAAGCACGGCCGAGTGCAGGACATGACCTGGGAGAGGGAGGCCGATGTACATGCTCAGTGGACGGAGTTCTTCACGAATATATCTCCACCACCCTTGGAAGGGAAATTTGGGGACGAATTGCTAAAAGGGGGAAGTTTGTAAGAACCCCGTTCTTATATTTGAGGTACGAGTTTCTTTCTTTCTATTTTCCTTAAGTTTTTTTGAGAATATATGGAAATTGGGGAAAAATCCTAAATTTTGGAAGTACACGCCGTGTAATTTTTCCACACACCGAGTACTTTTGGTCATGTAGGGATGAGTACATGGGGAGTGTAGCCATGTCAGCGATGAAGGGTGTAGGAACCAACTACACGCCATGTAGTGGTACTTTACATGCCGTGTAGTCAGTCGGCAGGCCAAAATAGTAAGGTGGTGGAGCAACCGCCAGCTGGGCGATGGTACACGTCGTGTACTCAGGAGTACATGCTGGGTACTCATGTCGACAGATGAAAACTGTGGCGGTGCCACCAGGGGAACAGTTAAATAAAGGGAGTATACACCGTGTACTTGGAAGTACACGCCATATAATTTGTTTTTTTCGCCTAAAATGGGCAGTAGCCTCCCCTGTTCACAAGGAAAGCTTAGAACGGCAGAGGGAGCTCAGGAGGGATGGCTGAAGCTTTGAAGATCCACAGAGTGTTCGTCTGGAATCTGATTCCGCTTCGGACGATCTCGTTGGAACCGCACCGGTAAGACCTGTCTTCCCCTAGCATGTTAATTACCAATTCTTCTCTTAATAGAAGTAATTTGAGGTTAAGAGAGTTTCTTTATTTGTCAGATCTATGTCGTTCTTGGGCGTTTCTGGGATCGACATTCGTGTATAGCGCTCGTTGGCGTATAAGGTAGGTGTCTTGGTGTTAATGTTTTCAACTGTCGTTTGTTTTGTGTGTTTTTGTGCCACAAACCCATGTTGGGGTGTCGTGTGGCTGAGGCCATTTCTATATTAAACACCTATAATTGAACAGGTGATTAATTATGATAATAAAATGTTGGTTATGATCTTTTCTAGAATCCAGGAACCATCCCGGGGGTGTGTTCCACTATTTTTCCGTTTGTCCAAGATACCCGAGTGTATGCCTTTAAGGTAGTAATTGTAGAATTTCCTTGAGAGGAATTGCTTATTTACTTCTTGTTGTTTTTTGGGCATGGCCCGGTTACCTATTTAGCCATAGGGCATTGTTGTGATTAGCGTGAGGGCGTTGTACTCTATTAACCTGAGGGAGTGATTGTATTAGCCTAGGGGGAACATTCTATTATGCCTGAGGGTAACCTTTCGTGCCTGAGGGCATGACTTCTGTGCCTAAGGGCGACACTTCGTATGCCTGAGGGTGAGATTCTGATATGCTTGAGGGCAATGCCTGAGGGCGAGATTCTGTATTTCCTGAGGGTCAGGTTTTGGTTGGCATGAGGGCTTGGTGTTGTTGAGCACATAATGTTACTAAATTGAATGGTTAAATGAATGATTAAATGAATGACTAAATGGAAATATAACTGGTAAGTTAGTTACTTTTATTACAGCTTAGGTTATTGCATTTTTACTGCTTCACACTTGTTGCATACTTTCACGCAGTTGGGCACGGGCCTTTGGTGGGTGCCTACTGAGATATATTTCTCACACCCTGTTTGGGTTATGGTTTTTGGCCCAAACAGATTACGTTTCTGCAGGTGTGGATAGGGGAAAAAGTCCCTATACAGGTACTTGACTTTTGTTGTGGAGTAGGAGGGAATGGGACCGAGCCTAGTCTCATGATGCCGCTGCCTGTTGTTTTTCTTTGTTCTGATGTACTCGGAATTTTATTGTACTGTATTGATGTATAACATGTTCTGGCTATTTTTGTAGAATTTGAGACATGTAGCATCATTATTTATATACTGTTGGTTGTGTCCACTGCAGTTGTTTATTTCAGTTGTGTATGGTTTACCGCTTCCACTGTTTGATGTATGTTTTATTTCGTATTCCACTACACTGCACTTTGACAAATGAGGGCATATTTTCCCCCACTATAAGACCTGGCCCTCGCTGCTATTCGGCAGCCTCTGGCATTTGGGGAAATGAGCTTGAGGTCACGTGGCGAACTGGGTTCGGGGCACCCGTTGAGTGGATCCCAGAACAGGGATTTTGCACAATATTTGACACTTTTATATATTCAGTTAGACAAAATAAACTTCTTCTATGAATTGGGTCATAAAATTTTAGTTTGGATAATTTTTTGGTACTTTTTTGATAACTTTCATATTTTGATGAATAGTGAGAAATACAAAATTTTAATTGAAAAAACTTTATTAATCAAAATAATTTATAGTGTTAAATAATTAATTTGGGTGACCTTAAAGTATAGTTATATTAAATTTTTTTATTTTAATATAATTTAGGTCATTATAAGTAATTTCACAATTAAATTGGACATAAACTCATGTCAGTCTTTTGATAGCTTTTACTTTTTTAGAAACCAGCTTTTTGGTTTTGACAATGGGAATGAATTTTAAATTAATTAAATCAACTTATATGTTTTAAATTTTGTAAAATATACTTCATTTTTGAATTCTGAATATCAAAAATAGTTTAGGTTGATTTTTTGGTATTTTTCTAAAAACATTCAAAATTTAATGAATAGTGAAAAACACTACGTTTTTGTTTAAAACCAAATTTTTATATAAATAATTATTTTTTTATTTAAATTTATGTAATGTAAAAATAGATACATAATACCTATACCAGTCCAATGTAATTCATTGGCGTTAATTTATAATAATATTATATATATATAATTTTGTTGATCTTTTAATGTCTTTTACCCACCTTCTAGGCACATTTACAAATTTTCATAAAACATAATTTTACCACATCTATGAATTCAATTTCAAAACACTGAGAGACACAGTTGACATCATTATGTAAAATGCGGTTCAATAGGATGAAAATATTTTTTGGTGAATAATAACTATTGAATTTTATTTACCACAGTTAAAAGTAAATAGGGTAATTAAAGTTAAAAATGATATTATATTTACCCTCACACAAGTAATAATTCTATTGGATAAGTGTATTTCTACAAAATAAACCATAGGAATATAAAATGATCATCTTTGATCCACATGGATTAGATTATTACATTTAATATTAATTTATTTAAAAAAATTAAAACTGTTAAATTCAACTCATAATAACTAATCCTTTTTTAATATATGGTTATCCATAAGATAAATTCATCTATAAATATTCATTAGAAATATAAATATATTTCCTACATCATGGTATTTTATTTATAATTTTTAAAAATTAAATAATTGAATTTATATATGACACATTGATGATGCAGTAATTACCTTATTAAAGAATGTTTAAAATAATAGATATTATAAGTATTAAAATAAATGTGAATTGATACTTTTGATGAATTACACGAATTTTATAAGTTAATATGTCATTTTAGGGTTTATTAAATAATTTTTTTGAAGTGATAATGGTTTTATGACTTTTACAAAAACTAAATATTAAATAGTTTTAAAATTTACATAAATGTGTTTTTAAAACAAATACTATATTATTAAATGATATATTATTCTTAAAAATATATGGTTTGGAAAAATGACTTATATAAGGTTTTATATGTCAATAATTAACCACTTTTGGTTCTATAGGATTTTTATAGTAATTTTATTAACGATTTATTATAATAATACAAGAAGACATGGTAAAGGTTAAACTATTTAACGAAAAGTGAAATCTAAAAGACAAGGTTAATGTGGTGACCTAAATTTGTATAAAACCTATTGGTTGAGAGATTTTAAAACCATACCCACTATATCCTAGAGATAAATCCACTTTTATCAATTAGAAAACGAAAATTAATTTATAATAAAATAATATTTCAATCTTTTCCTAAGGTTCCCCTCACCTCTCTTATAAAAGGGAACTACCCATTCTCTTAATTTCACACCTCCAATGCATTTTGTCTCACCCAAAAGCATCCCAAATATCCTCCAAAATATTATTAATTCAACCTATAGTCCTTAATTTTATCATAAATCTAACTTAAAGATCCCTTTTGATCAAATCAAAAGGAAGAACTCAAAGAAGAGGTAATAATTTCATCACCTCTTTCAAGATCTTTTCTTTTTACACTTCCTCTTTCATTATCGTTTACATACAAAAATAATAACTCTAGTACCTTCTACATGATGTGATGATATTATAAATATGGTAAAACTAAATTCATTATTTCATCCATCATATGAATGATAATGTCACCACACATGCGTAGGCACGGCTTACCGTCTCCATGTCGTGGTGTAGTTTGTTATTAAACACTTAATTTTTTGGATTGGTATAATAATGTGTATAAATAATGTAAATAATAAATATTAAAAGTTAATGATTCCTTATATATGATATAACATCCAATTACATACTATTTCACCACCAATATATTGATATTGTCGCTCGTGCGTACATACTGATTACCGTCTCCACAAATGCAATGAGATTAATTCTCCATCATAAACATTGACGAATAATATTCATTTGATGATTAAATATAATGTTCAAGAACATAATATCATTCTTTTTACGATCCAAATATATAATATCCATAAAAAACTTGACTTATGTATCAAAAACATTTAAAATAAAATGAATCAGTTAACACCCGAAAAAATGATACTACAGAAATATTATTAACAAACAAAAATTTGAAGAACATATATGATATCATATTTATATATGTGGTTCTTTTTTCATTTAATAAAAATTATTTAACTATTATACAGGAGATTAATTTACCCTCATCCAAGTAAAAGTACAAGTTAAGGGTTAATCTTACAATCTCTTTATTTACCCGATGTTGTTTATACGTAAGTATCTACTGGGAATTCTTTATCATCCACATATGTGTTTCATAAAAATGTATTTCAAAAGATTTTTAATATTTTCTAGAATATGCCATAAATTCATGTATACCCTTTTTTTACTATTTATAAAATGTTTTGATTTGAATCTTATCATCATTTTCCAAACAAGCTAATTTATAACCCTTTCAACAAATTAAGGTAAGATTTTTTTTCTATCATATACGGCGGGAGCGGCTATATTCTGCCATTATAACATCTTCAAAGCTTCCCTTACCAGATTATTAGAGTATTTTAAAAATAAATGTTTTCGTTTATAATTATTTGGATTTTAAATTATTTCAAAATAGAACAGGATATTTCTCTCAAATAGTTTTGATTTCATCTATGTCAACATCCTTCGTAGGATTTTACACTTATTTGAAGTTAATTTATTATGATACAATATTCTATATTTTATTGAACGTTTTGTGATATGTTTGACTGGGGATATTCTATTTCTATACCATTCATAGTTTATGGTTAAAGTATTGAAATTCTGTATGCTAGTTTTAATACAAATTTTTTTCTTAGGTTTTAACATTTTCATATGAGAAGTGCATTGGACTTAGTAAATGGAGGGTGGAGCCCACTATAGCTCCTCGATTCATCGTTAGGTCTCATGAGACAAACCAGTGTCTTGGCACAAGGCCTTGATAAAATATCCTTTGTAGTCTCGGCATGAGGCCTTGACTATGTGGTTATGATGTCTGGCATTATAAATTCCATCATTATAAATTATATATTAATATTACATGTGATTATTCGACTAGTAGAATATCCATGTGAAAATGTGAATGGAATTATTTGATTTATATTTTCCATATTGTGGTGATGTTTATGTCTAAAAGTCATGTTTTTTAGTCTTATACATTTCCTTAAATGATTATGATTATTTATGATAGTTACCACCTTATTGTTATCCATACTGAGCATTTGAGATCACCACCTTATTAGGTTTTCTTTTTCCATGGATGTGAAGAGGTGTATTATGATTGACTTGCTGGGATTGGCTATGGGATATGAGTATTTCCAAAGAAGACACAATTTTGTTTTTTTATTTCATAATGTAATGCAAAACTTAGGAATGTATCTATTACTTCCAAGGATACTAAACTGATCAGTCTTTTGGAATTTAATCCCTTATGATCATGCCAATGTGATTTAATAATAAACCAACATTGGGTAATTAGGGTCAGGCGTTATAGTTGGTATTAGAAGAAGTTTAGTATAATATTTGGAATCTATATTTACAAAATCTCTGATTATGGAACATTACACTACGATAGACTTTGAGTATTTGTATAGAAGAACTACCTACAATTTTTATAATGTAGAGATTTTGTGGGTTTTCCAAGTAATACATTCCTATTTGGATACGATCAGGTTGAGGTGGTTCTAGAAAAGATGTACCTAAGTGTGAAAACTCTGGTAAGGAGTCTCAGGCTTGACTCGGGGTATCCAAGTAAATGACAACATGCCTTGCTGCTCTCTTGGTTATGACAATCATAGAGCTTATGTTTAGGATAATTCAAATTTTCACTAAAATCATTTATAAAAGAGTTATTAGTAAATATGTCAGAAAAGAAACTATTTTTATGATTACGAGGCTAGATGTGTGAAAATATTCAATTATTGTTGAGAATTTTTATAGTTTTTGGATTATACATTATGATATGATATAAAATACTGTATGTCTTCATTTAGAAATGGTGCCCAATAGAAGGAATCATAACTCCAACAATAATAATGATCTAATGAGTAATAATGATCATATATTTCATGGTCATACGCCAACAATTAGGAGAGAAATAGTCTCCCATGTATTCTAATCAAATTAAGAAATATTATCATGTGTTAATAAGATAAGTAAAAAAAATTCTCAGTCGTATGTATTTGAAGGGAAGCCATATAAGAAAAGGATGTTAGAGAGAAAGATGGGTAAAGGGAAGAAGGAAAATAAGTATTTTCCTATATGTGATAATTGTGGAAAGAATCACCTTGGGATGTTCTTGAAGTGAATGGTTGTATGTTATAAGCGTGGAGAAAATGGACACCACTTTTGTGGTTTCAAGGGTAATATAAAGGTTTAAAATGTATTATGATTCATCTCTAAGGAGTTGGGACACTATGAGAATCCATGTCAAAATCATCATAGTACACCCCAAATAATGTTATTAGATAAAAATCAAATTTGGATACTATTGAAGATAACAAAGAATAATTATAGTTTTTATATTTTTTATTAATTAATTATTTCATTTTAGTGTTGTATCAACGATGTAATGTTTATATTAATTATGGAAATAAATAAGGATTGTACTTCAATACTATTTCATTGAGGATTTTAGATTATATGGTACTAATAAAAGTGACTCAACAGCAAGTTGAACTTTTGAAAAAATACATGGTTGAAGGAAAGATAAACATTAATATGGTCATGATACTGGGGTAGTGATTTTGGAATAAGAGATGGTTGATTTGGATAAATTATATTGGATATTATTGACTACCTTGGAACTGGTTAATGGTTTTTTTATTCCATCGTTATTGGAGTATTCTAAATTTTTGGATATAAGGAATATATCTCATATTTTATAAAGAATAAATGAGCATGAATATAATCAACAAGTTTTTATGGTAATTCAGGGTGTTTCCATGTTTTAAGTGAATACATGATGAAGGTACTCAAGTTTTATTATGTAGCAAAAATAGATCTTCATTATGTTTTGTGGACCTTCCTTATAAATTTTTGGACTATCAGTTTAGAAACAATTATTTTGGATAAGTTTAAAGGATGGAATGGATTATGTTGTATATTGGTTACTATGGTTTAAGGTTAAAACATTTCTTAATATTATTTTTTGATTTTTATAAAAATGACAACTTGAAGTTCGGGTGACAACCAGTCGCGTCTGGAAAGGCTGCGAGACATGAACCCACAACCGAAGGGCGATAAGGGGGCATCACCTACCACTGGACTACATGATTTCATGGTTTCTATAATGTAGCCTTTTAATGATTTGATAGATGAATTATAACTTTATTTTTTCAAAATCCTATATGATTAGGATAAATAGAATATTTTTTAACTTCTATTATCTTTTAGAGTGAAAGATGAGTTTGTGGTAGAAATTAGTTATAGGATAGAACTATACATGTCAAGTATATTTTTATCTCTTATACTGTGATGAAATAAATTCTTAAACATTAGGGAAGGGATATTAAAATAAAAAATGTGTTATCCTAATACCTTATGTTTTGTTGAACTGATGATATTTTAAATCATCATATATTGATGGCTTTGAGGCCCTAAATTTTAAATTTTTTTGTGATTGATGAGATCAATGAATCCCTATAAATATTTATATTTTCCCTCCAATTATGTGTCTCTAATTCCCACCAATGTTCTCCTATTAGATATTATAATTTGTTGATGATGTTTTCATTTACCCTTCCCTCTTATTAAGACTAAATTTTATTAACCCTACTTCCGATGTGGGGTTTCCACTATGGTATTTTCTATTTTGTAGAATTTATTTTGTAAGAAAGTTTTTATATTTTTAGAACACAATTTATTTAAGGATAGGATAACGTAACACCCCAGAATTTCATAGTATGTTATCTCTTTAAAGTAATTCCAAATTTTGCACCCCACGCAACTCCGAGTTCGAGCACACCTCGACTTACCAAACTAGTCATTAAAAAAGAAGTTATTAATAGTAATAACTGTATCTTCAATGTTTTATACTCCATATAATTTTAACATCCATATTATGTGTTTCTTATACATAATATAAGAACAAATTCAATTTTTCATATAAAATAAGTATTTTTTGAAAAATGTAATTTTACCGCCTTTTAATGGAGAATGCTGTTTAAATGTGATATTTGACACTTTTATATATTCAATTGTACAAAATAAACTTTTCTATGAAGTGGGACATAAAAATTTAATTTTGATAATTTTTTGGTACATTTTTGATAACTTTCATATTTTGATAAATAGTGAGAAATAATAAATTTTAATTGACACAACCATATTAATCGAAATAATTTATAGTGTTAAATAATGCATTTAAGTGGATTTAAAGTATAATTAGATTATATTTTTATCATTTAATATAATTTATGTTACTATAAGTAATTTCACATTTAAATTAGACATAAAATCTAGTCAATATTTTGATAGTTTTTACTTTTTAAAAAATCGGCTTATTGATTTTGACAACGGGAATGGATTTTAAATTAATTAAATCAACATATATGTTTTGAATTTGGTAAAATTAACTTCATTTTTTCAATTTTTAATATAAAAATTATCTTAGGATTATTTTTTGGTATTTTTCAGAAAACATTCATTTTTTAATAAATAGTGAAAAACACTATGTTTTTGTTTTAAATCGAATTTTTATTTAAATAATTATTTATTTTATTTAAATTTATGTTAAGTAAAAATACATACATAATACCTATATTTGTACAATGTAATTCATTGGAGTAATTTTATAAAAATATTTGATATATGAAATTTCATTGAACTTTTTAACGTCTTTTACCCACCTTCTAGGGATATTTACGAATTTGAATAAAACTTAATTTTACCACTTCTGTGAATTAAATTTCAAAAATTTGAGACACACACTTGAAATCACTAAGTAAAATGTCGGTCAATAGGTTGAAAATAATTTTTGGTGAATAGTAACTATTGAATTTTTTTACCACAATTAAATGTAAATACGGTAATTAAAGGTAAAATTGATATTATAATTACCCTTAAAAGAGTCTTAATTCTATTAGATAATTGTATTTATACCAAAATTAACATTAGGAATAAAAAATGGTCCTCTTTGATCCACTTGGATTATATTAGGACATTTAATATTATTTTATTTAAAGAAGAGTTAAAAATTATAAATTGAACTTTTCATTACTAAACTATTTTTAATATAGGGTTATTAAGAAGATAAATACAACTATAAATATTCATTATAATTATAAAACCATTTCCTACCTCATGATATTTTATTTATAATTTTTAGACATTAAATAATTAAATTTATATCTGACACAATGATGACGCAGTAATTACCTTATTAAATAAATATTAAAATAATTGATATTATAAGTATTAAAATGAATGTAAATTGATACTTTTTATGAATTAAAAGAATTTTATAGGTTAATATGATATTTTAGGGTTGATTAAAAAAAATTTAAGTGATAATTTTTTATGACTTTTACAAAAATCAAATATTAAATAGTTTCAAAATTGACATAAATGAGTTTTTAAAACAAATACTATATTATTAAATGATGTAGTATTCTTAAAAATATATGGTTTGGAAAAAGGTCTTATATAAGTTTATTTATATCCATAATTAACTACTTGTGGTTCTATTGGCTTTTAATAGTAATTTTTAACCCTTTATTATAATAATACAACAAGACATGGTAAATGTTAAACTATTTATCCAAAAGTGAAATCTAATAGACAAGGTTAATATGGTAGCCTAAAATTGTCTAAAACTTATTGGTTGAGAGGTTTTTGAACCATCCCCACTTTATCCTAGAAATAAATCTATTTGTATCCATTATAAAATGAAAATTAATTTATAATAAAATAATATTTCAATCTTTTCTAAAGGTTCCCCTCACCTCTCTTATAAAATGGCACTACCCCTTCTCTTAATTTCACACCTCCATAGCCTTTGGGATCATCCAACCACTGCCTAGATATCCTCCCAAATATCCTCACATCAACCTATAGGCCTTAATCTTATCATAAATCCAACCTGAGGTGCCCTTTTGATCAAATCAAAAGGAAGAACTCGAAGAAGAGGAAATAATTTCATCACCTATTTCTAGTTCTTTTCTTTTTCCACTTCCTATTTCATTGTTTTTTACATACTAAAATAATAAATTCAGTACCTTATACATAATGTTATGTCATTATAAATATGGTACAACTATATTCATTATTCTATCCGTCCTATTAATGACAATGTCACCACACGTGCGTAGGTATGACTTACCATCAAACATCATGGTGTAGTTTGTTATTAAACACTTCATTTTTTGTAATGGTGTAATAATTAGTATAATTGATTTAAATAATAAATATTACAAGTTAATTATTCTTTATATATGATATAACATCCAATTACTTACTATTTCACCATAATTATAATGATATTGTCTCTCGTTCGTACGTACGGATAACCGTCTCCACGAACAACATAAGATTCATTATCCATCATAAAAATTCTAGAATATTATTCATTTTATGATTAAGTATAATGTTTAAGAACATAATGTAATTATTTATATGAATAAAAAATATCATATCCATAACAAACATGACATATGTAACAAAAACATTAAAAGGAAAACGAATCAGTTAACACCCGAAACAATGATACTACAGAAATATTATTAACAAAGAAAAACTAGAATATCATATATGATATCATATTTATGTATGTGGTTATTGTTTAATTTAATAACAATGATTTAACTATTATACAGGAGGTTAATGTACAACCAACCAAGGAAAAGTTCAAGGTAAGGGTTAATTTCACAATCTCTTTATTTACCCGAGGTTCTTTATACGTACGTATCTACTGGGACTTCTTTATCATCCACATATGTGTTTCTTAAAAATGTATTTCCAAACATTTTTTAATATTTTCTATACTTTGTGTTAAATTCATTTATACCCTTGTTGGACTTTTTATAAAAAAAATTAATGGAATCTTATAATCATCTTCCAAACAAGGTAATTTATGAAATTTTCATGAAATTAAGGTAAGAATGTTTTTTATCTTATACGGCGGGTGGAAATATATTATACCATTATAACACCTTTGAAGCTTCCCTTAAAAGATTATAACAATATTTTAAAAATAAATGTATTCTTTTGTAATTACGCTACTTTAAATGATTTCAAAATAGAAAAAGATATTTCTCTCAATTAGTTTTGATTTCAGCTATGTCACATCCTTTATGGGATTTTACACTTATTTGAAGTTGATTTATTATGATACAGTATTCCATTTTTTATTGAATGTTTTCTGATATGTTTGACTATGGATATACTATTTTTATACCAATAATTGTTTATTGTGAAAGTATTGACATTTTGTATGCTAGTTTTAATATGAATTTTTATGTTATATTTCAATATTTTTATATGAGGAATGCATTGGACTTAGTAAATGGATTGTGGAACCCGCTATATCTCCACGATGCATCGTTAGGTCTCATGAGACAAATGAGTGTCTTGGCATAAGTCCTTGAAAAATATTATTTGTAGTCTCGGCATGAGGCCTTGACTATGTGTTTATGATGTCTTGCATTATGAATTCCATTATTAAAAAATAGACATTGATATTAAATGTGGTTATTCTACTAGTAGAATATCCATGTGAATAAGTAAATGGAATTATTTGATTTATATTTTCCATATTATACTGATGTATAAGTCTAAAAAGATTGTGTTTTAGTCTTATAAATTTCCTTAAATGTTGAGGATTATTTATAATATTTACTGCAATATTGTTATCCACCAGAGCATTTGATATCACCCCTTTCTTATGTTTTCTTTTTCCCAGGATTTGAAGAAGTATATTATGATTGACCTACAGGGAGAGGCTATGGGATAAGAGTGTGTCCAAAGGAGACACAGTGTTTTTTTATTTCATAATGTAATGTAAAACTTATGAATATATCTAGTACATCCAAGGCTGCTAAATTGATTTGTCTTTCATGTTTTGATCCTTTTTAATCATGACAATGTGATGTAATAATTCACTAACTTTGGGTAAATAGGGTCGGGAATTATAGTTAGTATTAGAGGAAGGTTAGTACAATCCATGAAGCTATATTTAGAAAAACATTGATTAGAGAACATTACCTTATGATAGACTTTGAGAATTAATATAGAAGATCTTCCTAAAATTTTTGTAATGTAGAGATTTTGTGAGTATTCCAAGAAATACATCCCTGTTTGGATACGATCAGGTTGAGTTGGCTCTGGAAAAGCTGTAACTAAGATTGAAAACTCTAGAATGTAGTTTCGGTCTTGAATCGGTGTATCCTAGTACACGACAACAGGCCTTGCTACTCTCTTGGTTATGACACTCCTAGGGATTATGTTAATTATTTTTGAATTTTCATTAAAAACCTTTATGAAGGATTTATTAGTAAATATGTCAGAAAAGAAATTGTTGTTATTATTATTAGGCTAGATGTGTCAAAATATTCAATTAAATTTGCGAATATTTCTGGTTTTTGGATTGTAAATTATGATGTGATCTAACATACTGTATGTCATCATTTAAAAATTGCACCCAGTATAAGGAATTAGAACTCCAACAATATTCATGACTGAATGAATAAGAATGATCATATATTTCATGGTCTTAATCCAACATTTAGAAGAGAAATAGTCTCCCAATTATTCTCATCATATGAAGAAATATTATCATGTGTTAATATGATAAGTAATAAAATTTCACAGTCATATGGATTTGAAGGGAATCCATAGAAGAAAAGGATTTTAGAGAAAAGACAGATAAAGGGAAGAAGGAAAATAAGGATTTTCCCATATGTGATAATTGTGGAAATAATCACCTTGGGATGTTCTTGAAGGGAATGGGAGTATATTATAAGTGTGGAGAAAATGCACACCACTTTCATGATTGAAAGGGTAACAAAAAAGTTTCAAATGTATGATGTTTCGTCTATAAGGAGTTGGGACACTATGCAAATCAATGTCCAAATCATCATAGTACACACCAAGGGATGTTATTGGATAAAAATTAAATTAGGATACTACCATAGATAACAAGGAATAATTAGTGTTCTTATATTTTTTTTATTAATTAATTATGTCTTTTGAGTGTTGTATCAACGATGTAATGGTTATATAAATTATGGAAATAAATAAATATTTAATTGTAGTAATATTTCATTGAGGATTTTAGATTATATGGTACTAATAAAAGTGACTGAACAGCAAGTTAAACTTTTGGGAAAATACTTGATTGATGGAAATTTAAATCTTAATATGGTCGTGATACTGAGGTAGTGATTTTGGAATAAGAGATGGTTGATTTGGATAAATTATATTGGATATTGTTACCTACCTTGGAACTTATTAACTGTTTTTTTATCCCATCATTATTGGAGTATTGGAAATTTTCTGATATAAGTAATATATCTAGTATTATATAAGGCATAAAGGAGAATGAATGTAATCAATATGGTTTTATTGTAATTCTGTGTGTTTCCATGTTTTAAGAGAATACATGATGAAGGTACTCAAATTTTATTATGCGGCAATAACAGAGATTCATTATGTTATGTTGACCTTCCTTATAAGTTTTTGGACTATAAGATTGGACACAAGTATTTTGGATAAGTTTAAAAGTTGGAATGGATTACGTTGGACATTGGATAATATGGTTTAAGGTTAAAACATTCCTTAAGATTATTTTTGGATTTTTATAAAAAAGACAACCCTAAGTTCAGGTGACAACCCGTCGCATCCAGAAAGGCTACGAGACATGAACCTGCAACCAAAGGGGGACAAGGGGGCATCACCTACCACTGGACTATATGATTTCCTGGTTTTTATAATGTAGTTTTTTTAAATGATCTGATAGATGAATTATAAGTTCATTTTTTCAAAATATTATACGATTAGGATACATAGAATATTTTTAAATTCTATTTTCTTTTGGAGTGAATGATGAGTTTGTGGTAGAAATTAATTAAAGGATGAAACTCTACATGTCAAGTATATTGTTTTGGCTTATTATATGATGAAATTAATTATTAAACTTTAGGTATGGGATATTAAAATAAAAAATGTGTTATCCTAATAACTTGTGTTTTGTTGAGCCGATGATATTTTAAATCATCATAGATTGATGTATTTGAGGCCCTTAATTTTCTTTTATTTATGATTGAAGTCCTCAATCACTCCTTATAAATATTTTCATTTTTCCTCCAATTATGTGTATCTAACTCCCACTAATGTTCACATTTTTGAGATTATAATTTGATGATAAATTTTTCAACTACCTTTCCATTTTATAAAGACTAAAATTTATTAACCTTATTTCCAATGTGGGTTTTCCTCAAATGTATTTTCTATTTTGAACATTTTATTTTCGAAGAAAAAATTTAAATTGTGAAAACTCAATTTATTTAAGAAGGGGAGAATGTAACACCCCAGTATTTCATATTACGTTATCTCTTTAAAGTAAATCAATAGTTTGCACCACACGCAACCCCGAGTTCGAGCACACCACAACTTAGCAAAATAGCCGTTCAAAAAGCAGATATGAATAGTGTTAACTGTATTTTAAATTTTATATACTCCATATAATTTTAACATCTATATTATGTGTTTCTTAGACATAATATAAGAACAAATTCAATTATTCAGATAAAAGATGTATTTATTGAAAATTTAATTTTAACGCCTTTTAATAGAGAAACCTATTTAAATCCATTATTTGAAACTTTTATATATTCAATTGGAAAAAATAAAATCCTTCTAATAAGTGGGACATAAAAATTTAGTTTGGATAATTTTTTGATACATTTTTGATAACTTTAATATTTTGATGAATGTTGATAAATAGTAAATTTTTATTGAAACAACTTAATTAATCAAAATATTTTGTATTGTTAAATAATGAATTTGAGTGGCGTTAAAGTATAATTAGATTATATTTTTATCATTTAATATAATTTAGGTTATTCTTTGTAATTTCACATTTAAATTGGACAAAAACTCATGCCAATCTTTTGATTGTTTTCACTTTTTAACAAACTGGCTTTTTGGTTTTGACAACGGGAATGAATTTTGAATTAATTAAATCAACTTATATGTTTTGTATTTGGTAAAATAGACTTCATTTTTAAAATATGAATATCAAAATTCACTTAGGTTGATTTTTTGGTATTTTTCTGAAAACATTCAATTTTTGATGAATAGTGAAAAACACTGCTTTTTTTGTTTAAAACTGAATTTTTATTTAAATATTTATTTATTTTATTTAGATTTATGTTAAGTCTAAATAGATACATAATAAATATATTAGTTCAATGTAATTAATTGGAGTCATTTTATTATAATATTATATATATATATATGATTTTATTGAACTTTTTAACGTCTTTTACCCACATTCTATGTACATTTACAAATTTGCATAAAACACAATTTTACCACTTCTGTGAATTCAATTTCAAAAATCCAGGAGACACAGTTTAATTAGTAAATAAAATCTGGTTCAACATGATGAAAATAATTTTTTGGTGAATAGTAACTATTGAATTTTATTTACCACAGTTAAAAGTAAATAGGGTAATTGATGGTAAAAATGATTTTATAATTAACCTTACACAGGTCCTAGTTCTATTGGATAAGTGTATTTCTATTAAAATTAACCTTATGAATGAAAAATGATCATATTTGATCGACTTGGATTAGATTATGACATTTAATATTATTTTATTTACAGCAGAGTTAAAACTGTTAAATTCAACTGTTAATAACTAAACCATTTTTAATATAATGATATCCATAAGATAAATTCGACTATAAATATTCATTATAAAGATAAAAATATTTCCTACATCATGATATTTTATTTATATTTTTTATAAATTAAATAATTAAATTTATATATGACGCAGTGATGATGCAGTAATTACCTTATTAAAGAAAGATTAAAATAATTGATATTATAAGTATTAAAATAAATGTAAATTGATAATTTTGATGAATTGAATGGATTTTATATGTTAATATGAAATATTAGGGTTGATTATTTTTTTAAGTGAAATAGTTTTTATGACTTTTACAAAAACCAAATTTACAATAGTTTCAAAATGCACATAAATGTGTTTTTAAGACAAATACTATATTATTATGATCAAATAGCATTATTTGGGGCATACTATGATGATTTGAAAATTGATTAGTGCAGTGTACAACTCCTTGCAGATGAATCATTGTACATTTCAAACCTTTTTCTTACCCTCTCAATCACGAATGTGGTGCCCTTATTCTCCATACGTATAACATACTCTCATTCCCTTCAATAATTTTCCAAAGGTGATTTTTTCCATAGTTATCACACGTGGTAAAATCCTTATTTATCTTCTTCACATTATCAATATTTCTCTCTTCCATCCTATCCTTTTATTTTTTCCCTTCAAAGCCATAATACATAAAAAATTCTTTACTTATCTTATTGACAGATGATATTATTTCTTCATATGATGTGGATATGTGGGAGACTATTTCCCTTCTAAATGTTGTCTTAAGACCAAGTAAGATATGACCCTTATTACTCTTTGGGACATTCTTATTGTAGGAGTTCTTATTCCTTCCACTAGGCTCCATTTCTAAATAAATACATACACTATGTTAGATCATATCATAATTTATAATCCAAAAACTAGAAAAAATATCAACATTAAATGAATATTTTCACACCTATTGTATTGTTATCATAAAAATGGTTTCTTTGTTGAAATGTTTACTCATAAATACCTCATAATGGTTTCTAAATAAAATATGAATTATCTTAAGCATATTCATTGGGATTGTTAATACCAAGAGTGCAGCAAGGCTCATTTTCATGTACCGGGATACCCTGAGTCAACCCCAAAACTCCTTTTTATAGTTTTCACTCCTAGGTACATCCGTGCTAGAGTCATCCCTACCTGTTTGTATCCAGATAGGGATATATTTTCTTTGAAAACCACATAATATTTACACTACCAAATTTTTTGGAAGTTATTCTATACAACTCCTTATATTCTATCTTACGGTATTTTTCACTAATCAATGTTTATCTAAATATAGTTTCCATGGTTTGGGATAAACTTCCTCTGATACCAACTATAATTCCCTGGCCCTAGAAGACTGATGTCCGTGAAATATTTTAAAACATTTTCATGATAACAAGGAATCAAGTCCTAAAGGACCGATCAGTTTAGTAGTCTTGGAAAATAGATTACATACATGAATGTTACATTACACTTTCTAACAAAAAAACACCACATAAATAATCCTTTGAGAATTCAATTATTCCCTTAGCTTAACCTTTCATATCAATAATTATACACTTCTTGGAATCCTGCGATAATAAAACATAAGAAAGGGGTGAGCTCAGATTCCCAGTAAGGGTAAATAATTTATTGATAGCTATAAACTTTTAAGGAAATATGTATAATAAAAACCTCAGTATTTTAAATAGAAAACTCAAACATAATATGGAAAAATAAGTCAAACATCACCATATGAACATTCTCATGGATATTACACTAGTCGAATAATCACATGTTATAACTAATTTCATATTGAGGTAATTCCTAATGTCGGACATCATTACCACGTAATCAAGGCCTCCTGTGAAGACTATAAATAAAATATTCATCAAGAACATATTCTAAGACACTAATTTTTCTCATTAGACCTACTAATTCATCATGTATATATAGTGGGACCCACTCATCACTTACTAAGTCCAGTGAATTCTTCATAAGAAAATGTTCAAACATAACTTAAACATTTGTATTAAACCTACCATACGAAATGTCAACACTTTATCCATAAATCCCAAATGGTATAAAAATAGAACATTCACATTAAAACATATCATAACTCATTAAATATAATATTTAATATTTTATATATAATAAATAAACCTCAATAAATAATAATATACAAAAACTATGTTGATATAGTTGAAAATAATCTGTAAAATCCTTTAAGAGAAATATCTTTTTTTCATGAAATCATTTAAAAGTCTCACAATTTACAAATGAATTCATTTAAAAGATATTTTTGAATCAAAGTGTCCCATACAAATTTTAAACTTCTGAAAAGAATTATCATTTTAAAATAATTATGTTCATATGAATAAATCATTAAAATCATTCTGAAAACATGGACATTAATTAAATATATTTGGAAAAATAAACCATTAAAACATTTAAAATGATGATCTAGTTAAAGAGTCCCATCCATAATACCTTACAATATTCATTTTGAAAAAAAAATTATGATACATAGACATGAATGATATATATTTTCCTGTAAATATATACATATAAAAAATCTCATATAATAATGTGATTGAGGAATTAAGTGTTACCTTGTTCATTATTTTTGTGGAGGGTACGTTTAATCTCATATATAATGATGATAGTATGATATTAAATTATACCAGAACCATATTCATATTTATTATTTCATACTTGGTTCATTTATGAATTTATACTACTTATTTAATAATAATTTCCATGTTAAAATAACATTTGGTTAATAATCTATTTCACTATTGTACGTATTTTAACTTTTTATTTGTGATCGTATCAATTATTTCATGATTTAATTGCTTCCAGAATATAAAAAATTATTTATGTATCATATATATTCAAAATATAAATTTGTGTAATAGATAGATATATAAAATTGAAAACATTGTTTATGAAGATGGTAGGTCATACGTACGCGTAAACACCATTTTCGTTTTCATACCGTATTGAACAGAAGTAAGAGAATGAAATACATGTAAATAAATATATATATATATCCAGTAGTATGATTATTTCATATATTACATACTTATCAATAATATATATTTTTATAATCATTGTTGAATGGTGAACATGGAAATGAATCTTATCATGTCATGGAGACGGTAAGTCATACGTACAAAATAGCGACGATATCATTTCTTTAATGATTTAAAGGTGTGCAATTGGATGGTAAATTAATTTTACAGAAACATTAGCATGTTATTTTCATTATCTATATACATATTACTCATCATTATATCTATCTAAACTACATAATGTAGTACAACAAATTACACCACAACATGGAGATGTTAAGCCTTACGTACACACGAATGATGACATTATATTTCATAGGATGGATAGAATAATTAATATTGTTGTACCTTATTTATGATAAAATCAAATTATGTAGAAGGTACTTGAGTTATTGTTTTGGGTCATAAATAACAAATAACGAGAAAGTGGTAGCAGAATAGAACTTTGAAAGAGGGGATAAAATAATTACCTCTTCTTTGGGTGTTTCCTTTTGATTTGAACAAAAGGATTCTTTAGATTGGCTTTATTATCAATGTATTGCCTCCATATTGAAGTGATGGATGTTTTTAGGATATTTGGGAAGGGTTTTTCTGAGCCAAAAGGCTTTGGAGGTGTGAATTTAAATAAGGGGAAATGCCCTTTTATGAGAGAGGTGAGTGGAACATTTTGAAAAGATTGAAATATTATTTTATAATAAAATTATTTTCTGTTTATAATAGATACAAATGGAATTATTTTAAGTATAAGGTGGGGATGTGTCTATATCTTTTCAACAAATATGTTTTAGACAATTTTAGTTCACTATATTAACCCTATCTTTTATATTTAACTCATAGTTAAATAGTTTAACTTTTACCATGTCTTCTTATATTTCTGTATTACATGGTTAATAAACATACTATAAAATGCCAAGAGAAAGTCAAGTGGCTCATTAATGATATATAAAACATTATTTATGTCATTTTCCTAAGCCTTATATTTTTAGTATTATTATATCATTTAAAAAATAGTATTTGGTTTAAAAACACATTTCTGTCAATTTTTACACAATTTTTTATTTGGTTTATGTGAAAGTCAAAAAAAACTTTATTACGTCGAAAAAAATATATTAAATCAACCATAAAATATCATATTAACCAATAAAAAATTTTAATGCATAAAAAGTCTCAATTTACCTTTATTTTGATATTTATAATATCAATTATTTTAATCTCTAATTAATAAGGTAACTACTGCATCATCATTGTGTCATAAATATATTTTATTATTTAATTTATAAAAATTATAAATAAAATAACTTGATGTAGGAAGTAATTTTCTCTTTCTAAATAATATTTATAGTCAAAATTATCTTATGTATAACCCAATATTAAATATTATTTAGTTATTAATATTTGAATTTAACACTTTTAACTCTTCTTCAAATAAAATAATAATAAATCTCTTAATCTAATCCTAGTGGATAAAAAAGGACCATAGTTTATTCCTATGGTTGATTTTGGTCGAAATAAACTTATCTAATAGAATTAGGACATGAGTTAGGGTGATTATAATATAATTTTTACCATTAATTACCATATTTACTTTTAACCGTGGTAAATAAAATTCAAAAGTTACTATTCAAATAAATTATTATCATCATGTTGAACAAAATTTTATATACTGATGTAAACCATGTCTCTTGGATTTTTTAAATTCAATTCATAGAATTATCAAAATTACGTTTTATTCAAATTTGTAAATGTGCCTAGAAGGTAGATAAAAGACGTTAAAAGGTACAATAAAATTTTATATGTATAATATTATTATAAAATGACTCCAATGAATTAAGTTGAAGTAATATATGTATATTGTTTCTATTTTTACTTTAAAATAAATTGTAATTAAAAATAATTATTCAAATAAAACGTTAGTTTTAAACAATAACGTAGTGTTTTCACTATTCATAAAAAATTGAATGTTTTCATAAAACTACCAAAAAATCATCCTAACATTGATATTCCGAATTCACAAATGAAGTCAGTTTTACCAAATTCAAAACATAGAAGTTACATTAATTAATTTAAAATAAATTCTTATTGTAAAAACCAAAAAAGTGGGTTTTTGAGAAGTAAAAACTATCAAAATATTGAAATGTGTATATGTCCAATTTAAATGAAGTATTACTTCCAATGACAAAAATTAGATTAAATGATAAAAATATAATCTAAATATACTTCAAAACCACTCAAATTTATAATTTAACACTATAATTTTGTTTTAAAAAAGTTTTTTTCAATTAAAATTTTGTATTTGTAATTATTCATCAAAATATTAAAGTTATCAGAAAAACAACGAAAATTTATCCAAACTAAATTTTTATGTCTCGCTTCTAAAGAAGAAGTTTATTTGGTAAAATTTATTATATAAAAGTGTCCAATGGTAGATTTAAATTTTTTTTCCATTAAAAGGTGGTAAAATTGCATTTTTTGAAAAATAATTCTTTTATCTTAAAAATGAATTTTTTCATATATTATATCTATGAAACAAATAATATGGAATCTAAAATTATATGGTTTATAAAAAATTAAAAATTTATTAAATACTTTTCATAATCGCCTTTTGAACAGTTAGTTTGGTAAGTCGTGGTGCACTCAAACTCAGTGTTGTGTTTAGAGAAAGCTATTGAATTACTTTAAATAGGTAACGTACTATGAAATCTCAGGGTTTTATATCTGAGCATCATCCAGTGCTGCCTCCCAAACCCCAGTAAAATTTGTTTGTCATCTGCACAAGGTACAACAAGGTACGGGCAAAGACCCTACAGAGGTGAGTATAACAATACATAGTAGGGACCCCGAGAACCCCTAAGTTCTCTTAGAGTTCCACAAAACAAAAACCACAAATAAAATCCTAAATCATAAAGCATGAAGAAATATACATAGCTCAAACCAGGTATATAACTCAAAGTTCATGATTATAGATGATTAGTCATAACCTATATCATCTCCAAATTCCTTTTTAATTTTCAGGATGAAAAAACTTTGTGGGGGAGTGGGAACCATACATGAAAACATCAATAAAACAGTATAACAATCAAAAAAGACCACCCAAAAACAATGAAACCTAAGAACAAAAGCAGAATAAGAAAGAATGAAACTACACACCTCTAATCCCTTGCACAACAAAGAAAATATAAGGCCACAAGCTCAAGGGAGCCCGTCTATATTTCCATGACAGATCATGTGTAATAAGTTTCTTCTTCATTAGATCAGCGAAGTGTGTGCGGGAGGATAAGAGGCCTAGATCCGACCATGTAGGGGTCCCCTAATCATATTTATTAGCCTGCACCAATACCTCAGAAGAAGCCATTTGGAGGGTAGCTGGTTCTTGCCTTTTGTTCTTTGTCTCCTGCACCTTTGAACGTAATTTCACAGAAAAAGGAGAAGAAATAAGGGTAGATTTCCTCTCTAGACAGTTTGATACTAGGGAAACCATAGGCCCCAGCTTCTGATCAGAATTTGAGTCAACCTAAGATCCTACAACCTCTTCAGTGAGAGGATAAACTTGTTCCTCTTGCGGAGCAGATAGATATTTTTATATTCCACTTTTACCAAATGTCTTCATGTAGTCGAGATACTTATTTTTCATGGGAGATCATTTACTAGTAGATCTATTAACTGGTGGTTTGGGTAAAATAGAGTAGTCTTTCTGAGAATGAGAACTCCTCACATGTTTGGTGAATCCCTCTGAGTCCATGATGGTCTTCTTGCCCTTCCTGGAAGAAAACCGAATAGAAACTTACTCTTGTTCCACTTCCTTACTCCCAGTTGACCATGTACAAGTGTCATAATCCATATCATCATAAAATCTATCCGTGTTCCCTCCCTGAGAAGTAACCCTATCATGTCCTCTATCCTCGTATTTTCCTCCTTCAAATAGAATTAGGTTGCCATCACCCAATACCGCAAACCTATTCATGTTACATCCAGTTCCCCTGAGCTGTTTGCTGGATTGGACTATGTCCATCTTCAAACTGGATAGGCCCTCATTTCACCTATCTTTTCAATCAGAAATACTCAAGACAACCACATGAATAAATTCCATCAACCATTCAGGCCTGCTCTCGTTCGAATTGGATCCTAGTCTCGTATTTGAGGGAAGAAATTTAACCACAACTTACATATAAAAAGGAGGATTGAAATCACATTGTTCATTTCTCTCTAGAACCACCATCCCCTTTATTCTGGAATCCACTTTTGGTGAGTGAATTCCTCATTCATTGGATTCGATTTAAGCATAGATTCTCCCCCCCCTACGACATCTTAGTGTTGAATGTCCTTAGAGGAGGTAGTAGGGACAATAGTGAGTCCATGACTCATACATAATTGATTTTTTTGTATATGTATTATCCCTCAATATCGATCCAAATGAAGTCCAAAAGAGGTTTTCATATGTCAACCTCAACACATATCCGGGGATAAATGAGATGGCAGACGACTTGGGTTTTGCAATCCGCAATCAGGAAGCAGCCGTCATGGTTTTCTATCATCTAAAAAATTGAAGGATTTTGGAAATCGAGAGGCAAACCTGGAAGGCAGATCCAAATTTTGGAGGTCTCTAGATCATGACTCGTGTGTAGATAGAAGGACCATCTAAGGGGGATAAAACATAACCGGTTGATGGAGTGCGAGCCAATGGACCAACAAGAGCCATGACTTCTTCAGAAGAGAAGTGAGTCACCATTTGCCGATAATTGAGCAAACCAACCACCGCTCGTTGATTAAGATCAAACTGAGTGTTGATGAGGCTATCAACAACATCAATATAAGGCCTCTGTTGACCAAAGTGGAAACCAAGGTGATCTTGTGAAATGATGAACCTTTTAATAATTCTGTAGGGGGAAATCGGGAGAGACGGACCTCCATTAGCAAAACCAGGAACCTTGGGGAAAACGTGATAACTAGGAAGGCATGGATAGAATATGAGTTGGTGAAAGGATAAAAATGATGGGAAGAGCCATCGAAGAGTAGAAAAAAATTTGGTCCCTCCACCCCCTTGGGAGGTGATGGAATCACGGGGTCGGACGGTGCCAGCGAAAACCCTAAAGAAGCCCTAGGCGGTGAGAAACTTGGGAACCTATATCGTCTTATTTCATTAGAACTTATACAACTGATCCACAATAAGTTGTTCTACTATTAGTATAAAAATGTACATAACTCTTTGTTCCACGATGAGCCATTGTAGGGATAGTCCTCATCAGGTCATGCTACTTTTGATCCACACCGGGTCTCTATAATGTTGATCCATTTAGGGTTGCTGGAATGCTGATCCACACAGGGTATCTATGATGTTCATCCACACATGGCGGTTATGATTCTGATCCAAAAAAGGGTGTCTATGATGCTGATCCACACATATTTTCTAAATTCCGATACACACAGGGCCGCTATATGCTGATCCACACGAGGTTGTTAGATGTGGACCCACACAGGGTCGGTACTTCAAAGACAGCTGGTCAGAGGATTCCTGCTCATAGCACACATGATTCTGGGAGAACTACTCCTCAAGCCATCAGTCATATTTCTACCAGTATGAAGTCCCAAAAAATCATACTCAAGGGACAGCCCCATCATAGGGGTCCCAGCTTGATAGGCAGCACGTTTATTGGACGCCTAATCTGTGTGATATGGGAACATTTGTAAAACCAGCCCAGTTGGATTCAAATATTATTCAAGCCAAGTCACATGTCAAACTAGATTAAAACACACTTTAGAATATCTCTATAGGTAAACCTTGTCACAAGGGTCCTTATGCCATACATGGCGATTCGATCGGACGAAGAGTCAGTTAGTTAGATCCCTTTCTGTGAAATGGGGGTGATCGCACCTCAATATAGCCTAGCTCGGTTGGGCCTGTCGAAATATGGAAAATGGGAAAATCCTTAAAGGGGTCCCAATTCCACTGACAGAGTGTCAAATGGACACCTGGTTCATTAGTTACGGAGGATTATTTATTCGGGGGCTGGTTGGTTCTCGGTCCGGTCTGACTCGATCTGACCGACCCGACACAACAGTTCTCGGGCACTGCCTGACCTCGCCTGGGTCCAGCCTATTAAGGGTCAGCCCAATTTACTTGGTCCAACCCACTGAGTTCATCCCATTGGTTCACGGTCCCAGGCCGTGGTTGAATCGGCCCGCCGGGTGGGGCTCGGCCCACCGGGTGGAGCTCAGCCTGCCGGGTGGGGCTCGGCCTGCCGGGTGGGGCTTGGCCCTCCCACACTGGCCCGCCGAGCAGGTCTGGCCCACTGAGCCATGGGTTCGGACTATCCTGCTAGGTGGTTCCATCCCACTGGGCCGGCTTATGCTTGGCCTGGTCTTCCAGAAGGTGGACCGCCTTCTCCGCTGGCCCCACGGTTTTGGGACAGTTTCGCCTAGCCGGTGGGGCGCTGCCGCACCCCATGAGACGGTCAACCATTTGGACAACCGGTTTCTGCTAACACGGGGGGTCATGGGGTCATTCCATAATCTTATATTATGGAATTCTGTCTATTGATGATGATGCCGGAAGTGCCTATGGTCGGTGCCCTTGTCCCCTGCGGCCAGCTCGGGCTGACTGCCTCTGGCCGCTGTGGCGTGCGACGACACGATGCTTCCCACAACCCATGGCAAGCCATCGTGGGTCTCCTATAGCCACTTCCAGCCGCCGCCAACACAGCATGCCTATTATTTTTTCCAAGAGCCACCGAATGTGCTCCGGTGGTCCGTTTTTAGTCTCTTCATCACCTACAAGGATCCCGGGTTACCCCCGTTGTTGTGCATCCTCCGGTTTCATCATGTCACTCTGTTTGGAAAATCATTATAGAAAAACGAGAAAAATATCAAAGAGGTGGAGAGTCGAGGCCTTGTTCGTTTGGCCTAATTCATCCACGTTTGCATCGTATCAGTTTGTCAACAAGTTATCTCATAATGATGAACTTTAAAACTATCACATTACCTAGATAGACGTCCGTTGACAATGAATGATAGAACTTCCTTCATCGTTGTCATCATTTCCTGATTTGGTGGAACTCATTTCCACTCATTCAACCAAGTATCATCCTCCAGGTGTAGGTCATCATGGTCCTT
The DNA here is from genome assembly GCA_963277665.1 of Viscum album. NCBI lineage: Eukaryota > Viridiplantae > Streptophyta > Magnoliopsida > Santalales > Viscaceae > Viscum > Viscum album. The sequence continues at coordinate 2,037,263,390 of OY728164.1, forward strand.
TTCCAGATCTTCGTCACTTGGTGAATCCATTCCAACACCCCACCCCGAGCATCATATAAATTAGAGGGGGAAGATGTGTGTAATTCTCAGAGGAATTTCTGAGGTTTATTTAATTAATAAACCACAAAAATTCTTGATGGTGAAATTACAAGTAAAGGAGAGTCAAGTCATTTAATGGATTGACATGTCATTGGTCCCGCCACCTCTACTCGTCCAATGGAGGAATGGAAAAAAGAGAAATAATATAACATTGTTATTTTATTATTCATTTAAATGTCCAAAAACTATATTTTTATCCTAACCTTCTGTGGTAGAATTGAAGCCTCCCTTAAGTGAATCCCAGCGCTATAGATTAAACGATTTCCTCATATTATTAATCTGGGCACCGGTTCAAAACATAGAAAATTCCAGCTATGTGTTTACTGAACGTACCTAAAAAATATCTGAAATTCATTCTGGGAACACTGGGCCTCGGAATGATGTGCCGTCATTTTTTCAGACTCATAATAATTCAACATAATTTAAAAAAATCACATGGAAAATGTGGGTCTTTACATTCTCCCCACCTTAGATCTTTTCATCCCTGAAAGCCACAATGTGGACTAAGGAAAAAATGGGGGTACTGAGCATGAATCTAAGCCTCCCATTCCAATGTACTCTCTTGGAGGTTCCCGTACTACCAATAAACACGCACTAGATATATCTATCATCGATGAAGGACCCACTCCTGTCAATCCTCAAAATCCACTTGAACATCCATAAACATCACCCCATCATCATTGGCCAGCTCTCCCCATCTAATAACATGTGACAGATCATGCACGTACTTCCTCAGCTGCGACACGTGAAAGATGTCATGCAGCTGATGCATCTGTGGGGGAATATCTTGGAAATACACCACCATGCCAAATTTTTTGAGAACCTGAAATGGTGTGATGATCCAAAAAGATATCTCCCCCCCCCCTCCCGGCTAATTTTCTGCAAACCCTATCGAGGTGAGACCAATGGAAAGACATGGTATCCCTCCTCGAACTACAAAGGTCTCTGTCTCCTATCAACATAAGACTTATTCCTACTTCGTGTAGTCTTAATCCTCTCCTGGATAATTTGCACCTTCTCAGTGGTAGCCCTACCAACTCTGGACCCATAAGTGTTGACTCCCCAGGGTCTGTCCAGCATAGAGGTGATTTACATGGTCGACCGTACAAGGCCTAAAATTGTGCCATAAATATGGTGGAGTGATAGTTATTATTGTGTGCGAACTCCACCAAGGGAAAGTGATCCTCCCAACTACGTCAAAATTCTAGGATTCAAGCACGAAAGCATGTCCTCCTATGTCTGAATGGTCCCCTCCGTCTAACCATCCATCTAAAGATGAAAGGTGGTGCTCAAACGTAGCTGAGTCCCAAATTCCAACTATAATCCCTTACACAACCGAGATTTAAAATGTGCATCATGGTCAGAGACGATCATCATTGGAACCCGATGAAACCGTAAAATTTCCTGTACGTAGAGGAATCCTAATCCCTCTATTGATTCCTGCTCTTAGATGGGTAGGAAGTGGACCGACTTAGTGGGTCTGTCAATGATCACCCATATGAAATCAGGTTCCTAGGACGTCTGTGGTAGACCTATCATGAAGTCCATAGAGATACCATCCCACTTCCACTCTACTACCTCTAGTGGATGCACTAAGCCTTCTGGAAACTAATGTTTAGCCTTCACTTATTGACAAGTGAGGCATCATGAAACAAACTCTACCACTTCTTTGTTTATCCCCATCCACCAGTGCTGACACTGGAGGTCCTGGTACATCTTCGCTACACTAGGATGTATCGCCTTAGGGGACGTATGGAACTCACTCAACACATCCTCTCATAGCTCCACTTGTGCAATAGTACGTCCTAGGAAGAGGATGATATGCCCCACACCTTTAGAAAATATATCAGGTCCATGTCATGAGAATATCTGAGAACATTGAGCATAGGAGTAAATTCCCCCAAGATGTGCCTCCCTAACTACCTAAAGGATTGGGGGAGTGACTATCATAAACTGGATGTAAGTTTCTCCATCTCTATCCAAAAAGTCTATCTGCGACGTGACTAGCTACTCTATCACTCCACTTAGCAATAATAGACCATACCTCCTGCTGAGTGCATCTTCTACCATGTTCCCCTTCCTAGGAGTATAGACTATCTCAAAGTTATAGTCTTGGAGGAACTATTACCATCGTTTTTGTCATAGGTTAAGGTCCTTCTATGAGAATATATACCTAAGACTCTTCTAATCAGATTAGACTATAAAATGTTATACCATCAAGTAGTGTCACCACATTTTCAAGGCAAATAACAATACTACAAACTACAGCTCATGAGTAGCGTATTTCTTCTAATTATGTCTTAGTTTTCGCGAACTATAAGCAATCACTACTTGCTCCTACATTAGGACACATCCATGTCTAGTCCCTGATGCATCGCAGTAGACTACACACCCAACACCCTCTTCTAGTAGCCTCAATATGGGGGCACTCATGAGTCTATACCTCATCTCCTAGAGGTCAGGTGACAACTCATCGCATCTAGAAAGGCTGCGAGACATGAACCCGCAACCGAAGGGTGTCAAAGGGGCATCACCTACTACTGGAATATGTGATGTCCTGGTTTGTATAAGGTAGTTTTTTTAATGATCTGATAGATGAATTATAAATTAATTTTTTCAAAATCCTCTATGATTTGAATAAATACAATATTTTTAACTTCTATTATATTTTGGAGTGAAAACTGTGTTTGTGGTAGAAATTAGTAAAAGGTTGGAACTATACCTATCAAATATATTTTATTCTATTATTCTATGATGAAATTAATTCTTAAACATTAGGGAAGGGATATTAAAATAAAAATTGTGTTATCCTAATACCTTATGATTTGTTGAACTGATGATGTTTTAAATCATCATAGATGGATGGCTTTGAGACCCCCAATTTTATGTTTGTTTGTGATTGATGACCTCAATAACTCCCTATAAATATTTACGTTTTTCCTCCAATTATGTGTCTCTAATTCCAAAAAAAATATTTTCCTATTCTAGATTATAATTTGTTTATGACTTTTTAATTTCCCTTTCCATCTTATTAAAATCAAATTTTATTAACCCTATTTCCGATATGGGTTTTCCACAAAGGTATTTTATATTTTGAACCTTTTATTTTTGAAGAACAATTTTAAATTGTGAGAATGAAATTTATTTATGGAGGAGAGAATGTAACACCCCTGTATTTCATTGTATGTTATATTTTTAACGTAATTCAATAGTTGGTGCCACATGCAACCCCGAGTTCTGGCGCACCATGACATACCAAACTATCCGTTGAAAAAGAATTTATGAATATTATTATCTGTATTTTAAATTTTATATACTCCATATAATTCTAGCATCTATATTATGTGTTTCTTATACATAATATATGAACAAATTCAATTTTTTAAATAAAAGAAGTATTTTTCAAAAAATGAAATTTTACCGCCTTTTAATGGAGAACCCTATTTAAATCCAATATTTGACACTTTTATATATTCAATTGGACTACATAAACTTCTTCTATGAAGTTTTACATAAAAATTTAGTTTGGAAAAATATTTTGGACTATTTTGATAACTTTTATATTTTGATGAATAGTTAGAAATACTAAATTTTAATTGGAACAACTTTATTAATCAAAATAATTTATAGTAATAAATAATGCATTTGGGTGACTGTAAAGTATAATTATATTATATTTTTATATTTTAATATTATTTAGGTCATTATAATTAATTTCACAATTAAATTGGACATAAACTCATGTCAGTCTTTTGATAGCTTTTACTTTCTCAAAAACTAGGTTTTTGGTTTTGACAACCAGAATGAATTTTAAATTAATTAAATCAACTTATATGTTTTGGATTTCTTAAAATATACATCAGTTTTTAATTTGGAGTATCAAAATTATCTTAGGTTGATTTTTTGGTATTTTTCTGAGAACATTCAATTTTTGATGAATAGTGAAAAACACAACGTTTTTGTTTAAAACCAACTTTTTATATAAATAATTATTTATTTTATTTAAATTTATGTAAAGTCAAAATAGATAAATAATACCTATATTAGTATAATGTAATTCATTGGAGTCAATTTATAATAATATTAGATATATAAAATTGTATTGAACTTTTTAATGTCTTTTACCCACCTTCTAGGCACATTTAAAAATTTTCATAAAACATTATTTTACTACTTCTGTGAATTCAATTTCAAAAATATGAGAGAAATAGTTGATATCAGTATTTTAAATTTGGTTCAATAGGAGGAAAATATTTTTTGGTGAATAATAACCATTGAATATTATTTACCACAATTAAAAGTAAATAGGGTAATTAAAGGTAAAAATGATATTATATTTACCCTCACACAAGTCCTAATTATATTTGATAATTTTATTTCTACCAAAATAAACCTTATGAATAGAAAATGAACATATTTTATCCACTTGGATTAGATTAGTACATTTAATATTAATTTATTTAAACCGAAGTTAAAACTGTTAAATTCAACTGTTAATAACTAAACCATTTTTAATATAGAGTTACCTATAAGATAAATTCGACTATAAATATTCATTAGAAATATAAAAATATTTCTTACATAATCATATTTTATTTATAATTTTTATGAGTTAAATAATTAAATTTATATATGACACAATGATGATGCAGTTATCACCTTATTAAAGAATGTTTAAAATAATTGATATTATATGTATTAAAATAAATTTAAATTGATAGTTTTGATGAATTAAAAGAATTTTATAGGTTAATATGAAACTTTATGGTTGATTAAAAAAATTTATAAGTGATAAAGTTTTTAATACTTTTACAAAAACAAAATTTTAAATAGTTTGAAAATTGACATAAATGTGTTTATAAAACAAATACTATATTATTAAATAATATAGTATTATTAAAAATCTATGGATTGGAAAAAAGGACTTATATATGGTTTTATATGTCAATAATTAACCACTTTGGGTTCTCTAGGATTTTATTAGTAATTTTATTAACCATTTATTATAATAATACAAGAAGACATGGTAAATGTTTAGCTATTTAGCCAAAAGTAAAATCTACAAGATAAGGTTAATGTGGTAACCTAAACTTATATAAAACCTATTGGTTGAGAGGTTTTATACCATCCACACTACATCCTAGAGGTATATCCATTTTTATCCATTAGAAAACGAAAATTAATTTATAATAAAATAATATTTCAATCTTTTCCTAAGGTGCCCCTCACCTCTCTTATAAAAGGGCACTACCCCTTCTCTTAATTTCACACCTCCAAAGCCTTTTGTCTCAGCCAAACCCTACTCAAATATCCTTCAAAATATTTTTAATTTAACCTATAGTCCTTACTTTTATCATAAATCCAACCTGAAGATCCATTTTTATCAAATCAAAAAGAAGACCTCGAAGAAGAGGATATAATTTCATCACCTGTTTCAAGTTCTTTTCTTTTTCCACTTCCTCTTTCATTGTCGTTTACATACAAAAATAATTACTCCAGTACCATATAAATAATATGATGTTATTGTAAATATGTTAAAACTATATTCATTATTCCATCCATCCTATGAATGATAATGTCACCACACGTGTGTAGGCACGACTTACCATCTCCATGTCATGGTGTAGTTTGTTATTAAGAACTTCATTATTTGTATTTGTATACTAATGAGTATGACTGATTTAAATAATAAATATTAAAAGTTAATTATTCTTTATATATGATATAACATCCAATTACATACTATTTCACCATCAATATATTGATATTGTCGCTCGTGCGTACATACTAATTACCAACTCCACAAACACGATGACATTAATTCTCCACCATAATCATTCAATAATAATATTCATTTGATGATTAAATATAATTTTTAAGAACTTAATATCATTATTTATATGATAAATATATATAATATCTATAACAAACCTGACTTATGTAACAAAAACATTTAAAGGAATACAAATCAGTCAACACCCGAAACAATTATACTACGGAAATATTATTAACAAAGAAATATTTGAAGAACATATATGATATAATATTTATATATGTTGTTCTTGTTTAATTTAATAACAATTATTTAGCTATTATAAAGGAGATTAATTTACCCTCAACTAAGGAAAATTACAATCTAAGGGTTAATTTTACAATCCCTTTATTTACCTGATCTTGTTTATACGTAAGTATCTACTTGTACTTCTTTATCATCCACATCTGTGTTTCATAAAATTGTATTTCAATTTTTTTTTAATATTTTCTAGACTATGGATTAAAGTCATGTATACCATTTTTTTACTTTTTATAAAATGTTTTGATTCGAATCCTATCATCGTTTTCCAAACAAGATAATTTATGACCCTTTCAACAAATTAAGGTAAGAATGTTTTTTTATCTTATATGGTGGGAACGACTATATTCTCCAATTATAAAAAATTAAAAGCTTCCCATACAAGATTATAAGAATATTTTAAAAATAAATGTTTTCTTTTATAATTATTTGGCTTTAAAATTGTTTCAAAATAGAAAGATATATTTCTCTCAAATAGTTGTGATTTCATCTATGTCAACATCCTTTGGTGGATTTTAAACTTATTTGAAGTTGATTTATTATGATATAATATTCCATATTTTATTGAAAGTTTTTTGATATGTTTGAATGTTGATATTCTATTTTTATACCATTCATGGTTTGTGGTTAAAGTATTGACATTCTGTATTCTAGTTATAATACGAAGGGTTATGTTTTGTTTCAAAATTTTCATATGAGAAATGCATTAGACATAGTAAATGGAGGGTGGAGCCCACTATAGCTTCTTGATGCATCATTAGGACTAATGAGACAAACTAGTGTCTTGGCACAAGGCCATGACAAAATATTCTTTATAGTCTCGGCATGAGGCCCTGACTATGTGGTTATGATGTTTGGCATTATCAATTCCACCATTATAAATTAGCTATTAATAATACATGTGATTATTCGACTAGTTATATATCCATGTGAATAATTAAATGGAATTATTTGATTTATATTTTCCATATTATGTTGATGTTTATGTATAAAAGACTTCTGTTTTAGTCTTATACATTTCCATAAATGTTTATGATTATTTGTGATAGTTACCACTATATTGTTATCCATACTGAGCATTTGAGCTCACCACTTCCTTATGTTTTCCTTTTCCCACGATATGAAGAGGTGTATTATGATTGACCTGATGGGACATGCTATTGGATAAGAGTGCATCCAAAAGAGACACAATGTTGTTTTTTATTTCATAATGTAATGTAAAACATATGAATGTATCTATTACTTAAAATGATACTAAACTAATATATCTTTTGAGATTTGATCCCTTGTGATCGTGCCAATGTGATGTAATGATACACCGACATTGGGTAACTAGGGTTCGACATTACAGTTGGTATTAGAATACGTTTATTACAATCCTTGGAAGATATATTTTGAAAAACTATGATTAGAGAACAATACCCTACGATAGACTTTTAGTATTAGTATAGAAGAACAACCTAAAATATTGGCAATGTAGAGATTTTTTGAGTTTTCCAAGTAATACATCCCTATTTGGATACAGTCAGGTTGAGGAGGCTCTATAAAATATGTTCCTAAGAGTGAGAACTCTGTAAAGGAGTCTCGGGCATGACTCGGGATATCCTAGTACACGACATCGGGCCTTGCTGCTATCTTGGTTACGACACTCCTGGGGCTTATGTTTAGGATAATTCAAATTTACTCTCAAAACCTTTATGAAGGATTTATTAGAAAATATGTCAGCAAAGAAACTATATTTATGATTATGAGGCTATATGTGTAAAAATATTCAATTAATGTTGAAAATTTTTCTAGTTTATTGGATTATATATTATGATATGATCTAACATACTGTATGTCTTCCTTTAGAAATCGCGCCCAGTAGAAGGAATCAGAACTCCAACAATATGCATGATACAATGAGTAATATTGTTCATATATTTCATGGTTTTAAGCCAACAATTAGGAGATAAATAGTCTCCCACTTATTCTCATCATATGAAGAAATGGTGTCATCTGTTAATAAGATAAGTAAAAAAAATTCTGAGTCATATGGATTTGAAGGTATGCCATAGAAGAAAAGGGTGTTAGAGAGAAAGATGGATAATGGGAAGAAGGAAAATAAGAATTTTCCAATATGTGATAATTGTGTAAAGAATCACCTTGGGATTTTCTTGAAGGGAATGGGAGTATGTTATAAGTGTGGATAAAATGGACACCACTTTCAGGGTTGCAAGTGTAAGACAAAGGATTCAAATGTATGATGATTCATCTCCAAGGAGTTGGTACACTATGCGAATCAATGTCCAAATCATCATAGAACACCCCAAATGATGCTATTGGATAAAAATCAAATTTGGATACTATCAAAGATTACAAGGAATAATTAGAGTTCTTATATTTTTAATTAATTAATTATTTCATTTTAGTGTTGTATCAATGATGTAATGTTTATATTAATTATGGAAATAAATAAGGATTGTAATTCTATACTATTTCATTGAGGATTTTAGATTATATGGTACTAAGAAAAGTGACTCAACAAAAAGTTAAAATTTTGGGAAAATACATGGTTGAAGGAAAGATAAACCTTAATATGGTCATTATATTGGGGTAGTGATTTTGGAATAAGAGATGGTTGATTTGGATAAATTATATTGAATATTATTGACAACCTTGGAACTGATTAACGGTTTTCTTTATTAAATAATTATTAGAGTATTCAAAAAATTTTGATATAAGGAATATATAGAGTATTTTATAAGTAATAACGAAGCATGAATGTAATAAATATGGTTTTATGGTTATTCAGGTCCTTTCCATGTTTTAAGAGAATACATGATGAAGGTGCTCAAATTTTATTATGTTGCAAAAACAGATATTCATTATGTTTTGTTGACCTTCCATATAATTTTTTGTACAGTCAGTTTAGACACAAGTATTTTGGATAAGTTTAAAGGTTGGAATGGAATAAGTTGTACATTGGTTACTATGGTTTGAGGATAAAAAATTTCTTAATATTTTTTTTGGATTTTTATAAAAATTACAACTCGAAGGTCGGGTGACAACCAGTCGTGTCCGGAAAGTCTGCGGGACATGAAACTACAACCGAAGGGTGATAAGGGGGAATCCCCTACCACTAGATACATGATATCATGGTTTGTATAATGTAGTTTTTTTAAATGACCTGATAGATGAATTATAAATTCAATTTTTCAAAATCCTATACGAGTAAGATAAATAGAATATTTTTAACTTCTATTATCTTTTGGAGTGAAAGATGAGTTTGTGGAAGAAATTAGTTATAGGATGACACTCTACTTGTAAAGTATATTTTTATCTCTTATACTGTGATGAGATAAATTATTAATATTTAGGGAAGGGATATTAAAATAAAAATGTTCCGATGATATTTTAAATCATCATAGATTGATGGCTTTGAGGCCCTCAATTTTATATATTTTTTTATTGATGATCTCAATCACTCCCTGTAAATATTTACATTTTACCTCCAAGTATGTGTCTCCAATTCCCACCAATGTTCTCCTATTCGAGATTATAATTTGTTGATGACGTTTTCATTTCCCTTTCACTCTTATTAATATTAAATTTTATTAACCCTATTTCTGATATGGGTTTTCCACCTAGGTATTTTCTATTTTGAACCATTTATTTTTGAAGATAAATTTTAAATTTTGAGAACACAATTTATTTAAGGAGAGGATAGTGTTACACCCCAAAATTTCATATTATGTTATCTCTTTAAAGTAATTCCATAGTTTGTGCCACACGCAACTCCGAGTTCGAGCACACCCTGACTTACCAAAATAGTCATTCAAAAAGTGGTTATGAATAGTATTGACTGTATTTTGAATTTTTTATACTCCATATAATTTTAACATCCATATTATGTGTTTTTTATACATAATATAAGAACAAATTCAACTTTTCATATAAAAGAAGTATTTTTTGAAAAATGAAATTTTACCGCCTTTTAATGGAGAACCCTATTTAAATCCAATATTTGACACTTTTATATATTCAATTGGACATAATAAACTTCTTCTATGATGTGTGACATAAATTTTTAGTTTGGATAATTTTTTGGTACTTTTTTGATAACTTTCATATTTTGATGAATAGTGAGAAATACGAAATTTTAATTGAAACCACCTTATTAACAGAAATAATTTATAGTGTTAAATAATAAATTATTGTGGATTATATGTATAATTAGATTATATTTTTATCATTTAATATAATTTAGGTCACTATAATTAATTTCACATTTAAATTGGACATAAAATCAAGTCAATCTTTTCATAGTTTTCACTTTAAAAAATCACCTTTTTGGTTTTGACAATGGGAATGGATTTTAAATTAATTAAATAAACTCATATGTATTGAATATGTTAAAATTGACTTCATGTTTTGAATTTTTAATATCAAAATTACCTTACGATTATGTTTTGGTATTTTTCTAAAAACATTCATTTTTTTATAAATAGTGAAAAACATTGTGTTTTTGTTTAAAACTAACTTTTTTATTTAAATAATTATTTATATTATTTAAATTTATGTTAAGTCAAAATAGATACTTAATAACTATGTTAGTCCAATGTAATTCATTGAATTAATTTTATAATAATATTACATATATAAAATTTTGTTGATGTTTTTTCATGTCTTTTATCCACCTTATAGGCACATTTACAAATTTGAATAAAATATAATTTTACCACTTCTGTGAATTTAAATTCAAAAATCAGAGACACACACATTAAATCAGTAAGTAAAATGTCGGTCAATAAGATGAAAATAATTTTTCATGAATGGTAACTATTGATTTTTTTTATCATAATTAAAAGTAAATATGGTAATTAAAGGTAAAAATGATATTATAATTACCCTTACACAAGTAATAATTCAATTGAATAAGTGTATTTATACCAAAATAAAAATTAGGAATAAAAAATGGTCATATTTGATCCACTTGGATTATATTAGGACATTTAATATTAATTTATTTAAAGAATAATTAAAACTGTTAAATTCAACATTTAATTACTAAACCATTTTTAATATAGGGTTATCTATAAGATAAATTCGACTATAAATATTCTTTAGATAGATAAAACCATTTCCAACATCATGGTATTTTATTTACAATTTTTAGACATTAAATAATTAAATTTATATATGATACAATGATGATGCAGTAATTACCTTATTAAATAACGATTAAAATAATTGATATTATAAGTATTAAAATAAATGTAAATTGATACTTTTGATGAATTAAACGAATTTTATAGCTTATTATCACATTTTAGGGTTCATTAATTTTTTTTTATGTGATAATTTTTTATGAATTTTACAAAAAACAAATATTAAATAGTTTCAAAATTGACATAAATGAGTTTTTAAAGCAAAGATTATATTATTAAATGATATAGTATTACTAAAAATCTATGGTTTGGAAAAAAGGGCTTATATATGTTTATTTATATCAATAATTAACCACTTAGGGTTTTATTGGATTTTTATAGTAATTTTATAAACCATTATTATAATAATACAAGAAGACATGTTAAATGTTAAACCATTAAACTAAGTGAACCCTAAAAGACATGGTTTATTTTATAGTCTAAACATGACTAAAACCTATTGTTTGAGAGGTTTTATAACCATCCTTACTTTATCCTAGAAATAAATAAATTTGGATCCATTATAAAAGGACAATTAATTTATAATAAAATAATATTTCAATCTTTTCCTAAGGTGCCCCTCACCTCTCTTATAAAATGGAACTACCCCTTATATTAATTTCACACACCCAAAGCCTTTGGTATCAGCCAACCCCTACCCAAATATCCTCCCAAATATCCTCACGTCAACCTGTAGGCCTTACTCTTATCAGAAATCCAACTTAATGTGCCCTTTTGATCAAATCAAAAGGAAGAACTCAAAGAAGAGGAAATAATTTCATCACCTCTTTCATGTTCTTTTCTTTTTCCACTACCTCTTTCATTATTGTTTACAAACTAAAATAATAAATTCATAACCTTATACATAATGTGATGTTATTATAAATTTGTTACAACTATACTCATTATTATATCCATCCTGTTAGTGACAATGCCAGCACACGTGCGTAGGTACGACTAATCGTCCCACATCGTGGTGTAGTTTGTTATTAAACACTTCATTTTTTAGAATGGTATAATAATTAGTATAATTGATGTAAATAATAAATATTACAAGTTAATTATTCTTTATATATGATATAACATCCAATTACATACTATTTCACCATCAATAGAATGATATTGTCGCTCGTTCGTACATACGGATTACCGTCTCCACGAACTTGATAAGATTCATTCTCCATCGTAAACATTCAAGAATAAAATTCATTTGATGAATAAATATAATGTTTAAGAACATAATATCATTCTGTATATGAATAAAAAATATCCTATCCATAACAAACATGACATATGTAACAGAAACATTTAAAGGAAAACAAATCATTTAACACCTGAAACAATGATACTACAGAATTATTATAAACAAATATAATTTAGAATATCATATATGATATCATATTTATGTATGTGGTTCTTGTTTAATTTAATAAAAATGGTTTATCTATTATACAGAAGGTTAATGTAAACTCAACCAAGGAAAATTACAAGGTAAGGGTTAATTTTACAATCTCTTTATTTACCCGAGGTTGTTTATACGTAAGTATCTACTGGGACTTCTTTATCATCCACATATGTGTTCCTTAAAAATGTATTTCCAATTTTTTTTTTTAATTTTTTCTATATTATGGTTTTAATTCATTTATACCCTTTTTTGACTTTTTATAAAATGTTTGGAATAAAATCTTATCATCATATTCCAAACAAGGTAATTTATGACCTTTTCAAGAAATTAAGGTAAGAATGTTTTTTTACCTTATATGGAGGGTGGGACTATATTCTACCATTATAACACCTTCGAAGCATCCCCTACAAGATTATAAGAGTATTTTATAAATAAATGTTTTATTTTATAATTATTCTACTTTTAAATGACTTAAAAATAGAAAGAGATATTTCTCTCAAATAGTTTTTATTTCATCTATGTCACATATTTTGTGGGATTTTACACTTATTTGAAGTTCATTTATTATGATAAAATATTCAATTTTTTATTGAATGTTTTGTGATATTTTTGACTGTGGATATACACTTTTTATACCAATAATGGTTTATGGTGAAAGTATTGACATTTTTTATGCTGGTTTTAATATGAATGTTTATGTTATGTTTCAACATTTTTATATGAGGAATGCATTGGACTTAGTAAATGGCAGGTGGAGGCTGCTATATCTCCTCGATGCATCGTTAGGTATCATGAGACAAACTAGTATCTTGGAACAAGGCCTTGACAAATCTTATTTTTAGTCTCAGCATGTGGCCTTGACTATGTGTTTATGATGTCTATCACTATGAATTCCATCATTATAAATTAGCTATTTCTATTACATGTGATTATTCGACTAGTAGAATATCTATGTGAATAAGTAAATTGCATTGTTGGATTTATATTTTCCATATTATACTAATGTATAAGTCTAAAAATATTGTGTTTTAGTATTATAAATTTCCTTAAATGTTTATGATTATTTATGATAATTACCGCTATATTGTTATCCATACTTAGAATTTGAGCTCACCACGTTCTTATGTTTTCTTTTTCCCAAGATGTGAAGAAGAATATTATGATTTACCTATATGGAGAGGCTATGGGATAGGAGTGTGTCCAAAGGTGACACAATGTTGTTTATTTATTTCATAATGTAATGTAAAACTTATGAATGTATCTAGTATATCCAAGGATACTAAACTGATAGGTCTTTCGTGTTTTGATCCCATGAGATCATCATAATGTGATGTAATAATTCACTGACTTTTGGTAAATAGGGTCGGGCGTTATAGTTAGTATTAGAGGAAGTTTAGTAAAATCTTGAAAAGATATATTTAGAAAAACCCTAATTAGAGAACATTACCCTATGATAGACTTTGAGAATTAGTATAGATGAACTTCCTAGAATTTTGGTAATGTAGATATTTTGTGAGTTTTCCAAGAAATACATCCCTGTTTGGATATGATCAGGTTGAGGTGGCTCTAGAAAAGCTGTACCAAAGAGTGAAAACTCTGTCAAGGAGTTTCAGACTTGACTCGGGGTATCCTAGAACATGACAACATGACTTGCTTCCCTCTTGGTTATGACACTCCTATGGCTTATTTTTAGGATAATTCAAATTTTCTCTAAAAACCATTATGAAGAATTTATTTGTAAATATGTCAGCAAAGAAACTTTTTTATGATTCTTAGGCTAGATGTGTGAAAATATTCAATTAATGTTTAGAATTTTTCTTGTTTTTGGATTATACATTACGATATGATCTAACATATTGTGTGTCATCATTTAGAAATGGCACCCAGTAGAAGGAATCAGAACTCCAACAATATGCATGATCCAATGAGTAAGAATGATAATATATTTCATGGTATTAATCCATCATTTATAATAGAAATAGTCTCCCACGTATTCTCATCATATGAAGAAATAGTACCATGTGATAATAAGATAAGTAAAAAAATTTATGAGTCATATGGATTTGAAGGGAAGCCATAGAAGAAAAGGATGTTAGAGAGAAAGATGGATAAAGGGAAGAAGGAAAATAAGGATTTTACCATATGTAATAATTGTGGAAAGAATAACCTTGGGGTGTTCTTGAAGGGAATGCGAGTATGTTATAAGTTTGTAGAAAATGGAAACCACTTTCATGATTTCAAGGGTAAGAAAAAGGTTTCAAATGTATGATGCTTCATCTACAAGGAGTTGGGACACTATGCGAATCAATGTCAAAATCATCATAGTACACCCCAAGTGATGTTATTGGATAAAAATAAAATTAGGATACTGCCATATATAACAAGTAATAATTAGTGTTCTTTTATTTTTTATTAATGAATTATGTCATTTGTGTGTTGTATCAATGATGTAATGGTTATATTAATTATGGAAATAAATAAGGATTGTATTGCAGTACTATTTCATTGATGATTTTAGATTATATGGTACTAATAAAAGTGACATAATACCAAGTTAATCTTTTGGGAAAATACATGTTTATGTTAAAGATAAACCTTATTATGGTCATGATACTGAGGTAGGTATTTTGGAATAAGATATGGTCGATTTGGATAAATTATATTGGATATTGTTAACTACCTTGGAACTAATTAACTGTTTGTTTATCCCATAATTATTGGAGTATTCAAAATTTACAGATATAAGTAATATATCTAGTATTATATAAGGAATAAAGGATCATGAATGTAATAAATAAGGTTTTATTGTAATTCAGTGTGTTTCCATGTTTTAAGAGAATACATGATGAAGGTACTCAAATTTTATTATGCCGGAATAATAGAGATTCATTATGTTATGTTGACCTTCCTTATAAATTTCTAGACTATAAGTTTGGGAACAAGTATTTTGGATAAGTTTAAAGGTTAAAATGGATTCATTTGGACATTGGATACTATGGTTTAAGGTTAAAAAATTTCTTAATATTATTTTTGGATTTTTATAAAAAGGGAAACCTGAAGGCCAGGTGACAACCCGTCATGTCCAGAAAGGCTACAAGTCATGAACCTGCAACCGAAGGGGGAAAAGGGGGAATCACCTACCACTGGACTACATGATTTTGTGGTTTTTATAATTTAGTTTTTTTAAATGATCTGATATATGAATTAAAAGTTCATTTTTTCAAATTCCTATACGATTAGGATAAATAGAATATTTTTAAATTCTATTATCTTATGGAGTGAAAGATGAGTTTGTGGTAGAAATTAATTAAAGGATGGAACTCTACTTGTCAAGTATATTTTTTCATCTTATTCTAGGATGAAATTTATTCTTAAACTTTAGGTAAGGGTTATTAAAAAAATGTGTTATTCCAATACATTATGTTTTGTTGAACCGATGGTATTTTAAATCATCATAGATTGATGGTTTTGAGGCCCTCAATTTTATATTTATTTGTGATTGATGACCTCAATCACTCTTTATAAATATTTTCGTTTTTCCACTAATTATGTGTACCAAATTCCCACTAATGTTCTCATATTCGAGTTTATAATTTGTTGATAACTTTTTCATTTCCCTTTCCCTCTTATAAAGACTAAATTTATGAACCCTATTTCCGATGTGGGATTTCCAAAAAGTTATTTTCTATTTTGAACATTTTCTTTTTGAAGAAAAATTTTAAATTGTGAGAACTGAATTTATTTAAGAAAGGGAGAATGTCACACCCCAGTATTTCATAGTATTTTAGCTCATTAAAGTAATTCAATAGTTTGCACCACACACAACCCCGAGTTCGAGCACACCACAACTTACCAAAATAACCGTTCAAAAAGCATTTATGAATAGTGTTTACATTATTTTGAATTTTATATTCTACATATAATTTTAACATCCATATTATGTGTTTCTTAGACATAATATAAGAAAAAATTTAATTTTTTAGATAAAAGAAGTATTTTTTGAAAATATAATTTTAATACCTTTTAAAAGAGAACTCTGTTTAAATCCAATATTTGAATCTTTTATATATTCAATTGGACAAAATAAACTTCTTCTACAAAGTGGGACATAAAAATTTAGTTTGGATGATTTTTTGTTACTTTTTTAATAAATTTAATATTTTGATGAATGGTGAGAAATAATAAATTTTAATTGAAACAACTTTATTAATAAAAATAATTTATATTGTTAAATAATGAATATGAGTGGATTTAAAGTATAATTAAATTATATTATGTACATTTAATATAATTTAGGTTATTCTATGTAATTTCACATTTAAATTAGACATAAACTCATGTCAATCTTTTAATATTTTTTACTTTTTAAAAAACTGGCTTTTTGGTTTTGACAACTGGAATGAATTTCAAATTAATTTAATAAACTTATATGTATTTAATATTTTAAAATAGACTTAATTTTTTAATTATGAATATCAAAATTTTATTATATTGATTTTTTGGTATTTTTCTGAAAACATTCAATTTTTGATGAATAGTGAAAAACACTACTCTTTTGTTTAAAACCGACTTTTTATTTAAATTATTATTTATTTTATTTATATTTATGTTACGTCAAAATAGATACATAATACCTATATTATTCCACTTTAATTCATTAGAGTTATTTTATTATAATATTAGATATATAATATTTTATTGAACTTTTTAACGCCTTTTACCCACCTTCTAGGCACATTGACGAATTTGTATAAATCATAATTTTACCACTTCTATGAATTCAATTTCAAAAATACTAGAGACAAAATTTACATTTTTACGTAAAATGTGGTTCAATATGATGAAAATAATTTTTTTTGTGAATAATAACTATTGAATTTTATTTTCCACAGCTAAAAGTAAATTGGGTAATTGAAGGTAAAAATGATATTATAATTAACCATACACAAGTCCTAATTATATTGCATACCTATATTTCTACTAAAATAAACCTTAGTAATAAATAATTATCCCCTTTGAACCACTTGGATTAGATTAGGACATTTAAAATTATTTTATTTAAAGAAGAGTTAAAACTGTTAAATTCAACTATTAATAACTAAACCATTTTTAATATAGGGTTATGCATAAGTTAAATTCGACTATAAATATTAATTATAAAGATAAAAATATTTACTACATCATGGTATTTTATTTATAATTATTATAAATTAAATAATTAAATTTATATTTGACACAATGATGATGCAGTAATTACTTTATTAAAGAAAGATTACAATAATTGATATTTTAAGTATTAAAATAAATGTAAATTGATACTTTTGATGAATTAAACGGATGTTATATGTTAATATGACATATTAGGGTTGATGAAAAAAAAATTAAGTGAAAAAGTTTTTATGACATTTACAAAAACAAAATATTAAATAGTTTCAAAATTTACATAAATGTGTTTTTAAAAAAATTACTATATTATTAAATGATATAGTATTCCTAAATATATATGGTTCAGAAAAAGGAATTATATAAGGTTATATATGTCAATAATTAACCACATGGGGTTATCTTGGCTTTGTATAGTAATTTTATTAACCATTTATTATAATAATAAAAGAAGACATGGTAAATGTTAAACTATTTAACCAAAAGTGAAATCTAAAAGATAAGGTTAATTTGGTAACCTAAACTTGTCTAAAAGATATTGGTTGATATGTTTTCGAACCATCCCCACTTTAACCTACAAATAAATCCATTTTTATCCCTTAAAAAACAAAAATTAATTTATAATAAAATAATATTTCAATATTTTCCTAAGGTGCCCCTCACCTCTCTTCTAAAAGGGAACTACCCCTTTTCATAATTTCACTCCTCCAATGCCTTTTGGATCAACCAACCCCTGACCAAATATCCTATCAAATATCCTCAAAAAATATTATAGGACTTCCTTTTATCAGAAATAAAACATAAAGAGCCCTTTTGATCATATCAAAAGGAAGAACTCGAAGAAGAGGAAATAATTTCATCACCTCTTTCAAGTTATTTTTTTTCACTTCCTCTTTCATTGTTGTTCACATAATAAAATAATAACTCTAGTCCCTCATACATAATTTGATATTATTATAAATATGGTAAAACTATATTAATTATTCTATCCATCCTATGAATGTTAATGTCACCACACGTACATACGTACGGCTTACCGTCTACACATCATGGTGTAGTTTGTTATTCCACATTTCATTATTTGGACTGGTATAATAATGAGTATTATTGACGTAAATAAAAAATATAAATTTTAATAAATCTGTATATATGATATAACATCCAATTACAAACGATTTCACCAACAATATAATGATATTGTTGCTCGTGCATACGTACGGATTACCATCTCCACGAACGTGATGAGATTCATTCCCCATCGTAACCATTTAAGAATAATTTTATTTTTATGATTAAAAATAATGTTTAAGAACATAATATAATTATTTATATGAATAAAATATATCCTATCCATAAAAAATTTGACTTATGTAAGAAAAACATATAAAATAAAATTAATCAGTTAATACCCGAAACAATGATACTACTAAAATATTATTAACAAAGAAAAATTAGCATATCATATATGATCTCATATTTATGTTTGTGGTTATTTTATAATTTAAAAAAATGATTTACCTATTATATAGGAAGTTAACATACCCTTTACCATGGAAATGTAAAAGGTGAGTGTTAATTTCAAAATATCCTTATTTATCGGAGGTTATTTATATGTAAGTATCTATTGGGACTTCATTATCATCCACATCTGTGTTTCTTTAAAAAAAATTCAAAAAAATTTACTATTTAATAGACTATGGGTTAAATTAATTTATACCCTTTTTGAATTTTTATAAAAAATTTGGTAGGGAATATTTCCGTCATATTCCAAACAAAGTACTTTATGAACATTTTGACAAATTAAAGTAATAATGTTTTATTAACTTATTTGGTGGGTGTAGCTATTTTCTTCCATTATAAAACCTTAAAATATTTCCTTAAAATCTTATTAGAATATTTTCAAAATAAAGTTTTTATTTTATAATTATTTTACTTTTAAATGATTTCAAAATTGAAAGAGATATTCCTCTCAAATAGTTTTTATTTCATTTATGCCAACATCCTTTGTTGGATTTTATGCTTATTTGAAGTAGATTTATTATGATACAGTCTTCCGTATTGTATTGAATGTTTTGGGATACGTTTGACTGTGGATGTGGTATTTTTATACCATTCATGGTTAATGGTTAAATTATTGACATTTTGTATGCTTTTTTTAATAAGAATGCTTATGTAATGGTTTAACATTTTCATGTAAGGAATGCATTGGACTTAGTAAGGGACGGTTGGAGCCCGTTCTATCTCATTGATGCATTGTTATGTCTCATGAGACAAACTAGTGTCTTGGCACAAGGAATTAGCAAAATATTATTTATTGTCTTGGCATTATTCCTTGACAATGTGGTTATGATGTCTAGAATTATGCATTCCATCATTATTAAATTAGCTATTCATATTACTTGTGATTATTAGACTAATCGAATATCCATGTGAATAAGTTAATGGCATTATTTGATTGATATTTTCAATATTATACTGATGTTTAAGTTTAAAAGGCTTGTGTTTTAGTCTTATATATTTCCTTAAATGTTTATGATTATTTGTGATATTTTCCGCTATATTGTTATCCTTACTGAGCATCTGAGCTCATCCATTTCTTATGTTTTATTTTTCCCTATATGTGTATAAGTATATTATGATTGACATTCAGGGATAGGCTATGGTATATGAGTGTGTCCAAAGGAGACACAATTTTTTTTATTTCATAATGAAATGTAAAACTTATGAATGTATCATGTACTTCCAAGGCTACTAAACTGATCAGTATTTTGGGATTTGATCCCTTGTGATCATGCCAATGTGATGTAATAATGCATTAGAATATAGGTAACTAGGGTCGGGGCATTACACCCAACACCACCATGTAATCATAAAAGACATTCTTCCATAATATTATAATCTAAGTAATGATAAATCTGATAAATTCCACTCCATGATCAATGATATCATTAGAGACACTTAAGGAAGAGTAATATGTAATTCATCTCTACTCAATATATCACATTGTTCTAAGTAGTCCTTAATACTCTTTAATTGGGTAATACACAAAACCGTAGGGGGAGACCAAGAACCCACTATGGATCAATCCTATATGTTGGAGATAATATTTCAGTGATTCCAATAACATTAATTATGACTCCTTCTAGAAGGAGGATCAAAACCCTTCTCAGGTAGGTCATACTAATTCAACAAAACCCCTTATAGGTTAAAATATGATATAGGATTACTTTTGAGTCTCACGGAGGGACACAATAACATCATCTGAGACTCAACATCTAGAAGAGATCACAACCCTGTTGTACTAATGTAATGTCACATTATAACCTATAGGGAATAAAATACGATAAAATTAACAACATGTATAGTTTAAAACTAATGAAATGAATATTTAAAAACACTCCTGAAGGGGTATATTGACTGTACTTGGGGTTACATGGTGTGTACCAGGGAGTACATGGCATGTCAGGCTATCCTCAAGTTTTATCATGTGGTAAATTCCTTAACCACATGTATGTATCCACATACACATCATTTATAGTAAATGAATGTCATTCAAAGACACATAAAACCATTCATGTGTCACGTATCCATGTTTGTGGACAGGCCTGTAAAAAATTGTTCATTTTTGTGTCCATGTACATGACATGACATTGGTCATGCACTTTCTCCCATTTTCCTTTACATCCCTATGTACATGACAAGACTCATATGGTTGCACTTTTGGTGTGACTGAATCACATGGAGTGTGATACTTGACTCTAATCATAACCCTAGTACCAAAGCTTGGGGCCCACAGAGCATGTATCTCCATATTACTTGTTCTGATATTCATGGTTTTCTAGAACACATGGTTTTTCTTCCACATCAACTTTCACATTTCCAAAACCAAATATATCACCAAAGTCTATAGATCTAGAATAGGATGTCCCATTCCTTCCACGATAAATGGGATCAAGGTTTGAATCCACTCATGTTTCACAACAATTTATCCATCAATCGCATTGTGAAAAACATAGGTATATCATAAATTACACAACTGTCTAATATTACTATGATAATAAACTGTTATCAACGTACCTTGACCAAACTATCTATCATGTACTGTACCCATGGTATAAATATGATTCACCAAGTAATAGTCATGAAATGATCGAATACCAGTTATTTTCTGAACAATGGGCCAATGTATAACTCCTATGATGATCATGTGTAGAACATGGGATGAAATCCAAAAACCAGAAAACATGAGGAAAAAACCTCATACATTGTTCATTTGGCCTCAATCAGTTTTCATACACTTATAATAATAACAAAGATGAATAAATCAAAATAAACAACTAACAATTACATCAAATTAATTCTACTAATAGTACATGTATCAATACTATTTATGGAATTAATTTTCATTCATCTGGGGTTACAAAATGTGATTGAAATCACAACATAAAAAATCCTACCAATATTTTACATCAATTTTTAAATAATTATAGTTTTCTTTACATCATTGATGAGATCTATGAACTCCATCGGTGAAACGATCCACAATCTAACCCTAAACCGCCATCATTTTCCAAGAAAGCTCTCCTCTAATAGAATTTAGGTCATAAGGTTTTTTCATCCAACCCTATGAAAAAATATGTTATTGTATATTTTATGAGTAAATTGTTCATTACATCAAATTAAGAAAAAAATTAAATTTATTTATTAAATTTATTTATTTTATTTATTTTAATAATTTTCAATTTCAACGTCCCTTTCAAAAATATCCCATACGGACCATGATTATGTTGTGCATAGTATAAAATTCACATTCTTAAGTCAAAAGGTAAATCCGTATTATGATCTGGTCTCCAATTTGGGAATTATTCCACTTTTTTAGGAATACTACCCATGTGTTCTGTTTTATATTTTAAAACATTAATTTCAAGCAAATCGGGCCTTGGAATCACATTTCATCTCTGTAGATGGTCATGAGAAAAATCAATATAATATTCATATATAATATATGTAGTATCTGATTCATTAAATTTAATAACAATAATCATATTGGGAAACCATATAATCATTTATATTATTTCTAAATAATGATACCTTATTTTAAATCTATGAAACCTTATGTTTAATCTTGTGAATTCATTGTATTAATCTATTCAAACCATTATAAATTATTTTGTAATGAAAATATGAATTATCCAATTCATATCCTCTAAGAGTTTTAAATGAGGTTCAAATTTAGGCATGTCTTCATATACCAGATAACACACGATTGAATCCCCCCAGCACACATTTTTCAATGTTACTACCCCAAGGTATATTTGTTCTAAAACTATTCCCTACGTAGTATCCAAAGATAAATTTTTTTTAACAAAAAAACATATTCTCTTCTCTACAAGAACAATAGGATGTTTTGTGTACATATCCAAAAATTTAACCATAATATAATGTAACCTAAACTATATTATTAAAAATTATGTTCACATGTTTTTACCAAACATCCTTTGATACAAACTATAATGGGCTTGACCCCAGTAAACTAGAGTTGGTGTCAACATTTTTAAATTATCTCATGATACAAGGAATCACATCTCAGGGGACCTAATTGGTTTAAAGTATTAGTAATATAGATTCATACAAGATTTCCATATTAAATTTGAATACACAAGTTATAATATATATTTTTTATGAATATATTTATTCTATTTAGCATATGCTTGCATAACATTCATAGTACTCTTCCTATATAATTGGGAACAGAAACAAAATAATGGTGAGCTCAAATTTTCAATATTATTTACATAAAGTATAAATTTTCATGAGTAAATGAAAACTTTTAAATAATACATAATCCATATGATAATGTATATATATTAACAAAAATTTCATTTTATAAATATTTTCACTCACATGATTAGATAATGTATAATCAGTATGAAAAGGTAAATAACCAAAAACACAATCAATTTAATCCAAAAAATTAAAATGAAATGAATATAAATAAAATATCATTGTATAATTCTCATAGATATTATTAAATGAATTCATATCTAAAGGGAATTTATTATATTTTGATGTCATTATCTTGGTCATTATTATATCTTTACTATCATTAGCATTCACAAAACAGTTTAAAATTGATGGTAGGTATACACCATAGACCCATTTCACTATGTCTATCCAACTGATTAGTCTTAAAAGTCTATTGAGGCATTTAGGAGCTATCGTTAAATGTTCACCACTTATAATTACATGAACATAAAATTATTCATATATTATATTATCAATTTATTACTTTAAAAATATGACTTATAAAAAAATTTCAATATCGAGTATGGATTACAAATTAATGATAATTTTCCCAGTGAATCATATGCCTTTCAAAGTAAAATACAATATATTGAAATCGTATTCAGTTTATGTAATTAGTAAATCCATTTTTATAAAATTTATATTTATTTTAAAATAAATTTTTAATCATAAATATAAATTATGTATTTAAGGGAAATGTTATTGATTACAAAAAATAATTAAGAATGAGAATTTAAATATTTTACCGAGTCAAACATATCATAAACCATCCAACAAATTATATGGATGGAATCAATAAAAATTGTAACTGGTGTATCAGAAGAACAATATTAAGTTGATGTTATTGATTAATATAAATTATAAAAAAAATCATTCCTTAGAAAAATAACTTTTTCCCTTGGAAAATAATATTAAAAATAAATGTTTCAAAAAATATTAAAATTATTTTATTTGAAAATTAATATTTAAACATACACTGTATTATTTAAAATATTTAACAGTCTTGAAGAATGTAAATTCAATTAATAACAAACAAGTTAAAAATAAGTTTCCTTTGAATTTTTATGTAAATAAAAAATGGTTTTTATTTGGAAATGAGATGAATATAACTTTCCTTTTTTTTAAAAAAAATACCAACAAGGTTAATAATGTATCTAACAAGTTATTTTGAAGATGTAAAAAAATTTGGACAGAATTTTTATAAGACATGTATTTTTATGGAAAATAAAATGTGGACAAGGATATAAATAAGGGCGTATTTTATTTAAAAATATTACCCAATATATATAAGTACAAAATATTGAAAAATGATACTAGTGAATGAAAATAACATGATAAAATATAATATAATATAACTAAATGGTTTTTATATAATAATCAAATAATGTCCTTCAATCGAAATGTGCCGAAAAATAATCCCAATTAAAATGAGATTTTGAAATAATCCATCACAAAGATCATAGTATTGATGTGATAATTCAAAAATGAGTTATTTAAAAGTATAAATATTAAATTCACATAATAAATTAGAAATGAAACATTATGTATTCAAAAGTATATATACACATAATATTATAATTTAAAAGATAATGAAGAAGTAATATAACCCTATTGAGTTATGAAATTCATTAAATCTTTCTAATTTTCAAGTCAAATACCCATAGATGAAATAATTCAAACTAAAATATAAAATTACATGATTTGTAAATTTTTTATGATATTAATGGTCAATGGGGCATTATATACACCCTATAAAATAAATTAGGTTTATAATATTACAATATACCTCAATAAAAGAAAATTGGGATAAAGTCTATTACCTCACACTTTCTTATAGTAGAACATAAATTAAACTCATATATAATAGTTTTAATCTTTTTATTATATTATACTAGATTTATATTCATATTTATTATATCAGATATTATAATCTTATAACATTTTTTAACATATTTTTAAAAAGTATTTCATTATTTTCATTGTTTCTAGTGTTAATTTCCTTGTTTTCTCATTCCTATTTTATATGATTGTTAGGATTCTTAAGCCTAATATATAGTTACATAATATCCTGAATTTTATTATTGTTATTAATATTATTTTGGTTCATTATAAATATTTTATAATCATTTTTTAAATTTTAACATGGATAATGGATCACATGGCTTCATAGAGATGGTAGGTCGTACGTGCTCGCGACATTATTATTTCCATTAATGGGTGAATGTGTAAGTAAATGGTCATATTATAATTTTAAAAAAAATCATATATATCATATATATTCACTTAATTTATACTTATTATCTTGCACATATATCTAATGTGAAAAACTAATCGCATTTATTTTTATCGTGGTAGTTCTTCCTAAAAATGACTGACGTTATCATATTTCAAAAAGGATGGAACTTAAAAAGTTATATGTGATATTACAATTTCATAATAAAAATATATACATGTTTAAATTCTATCCTTATATCCCCCCTTAAAAGTTGGTGATAGAAAAAAAATTCATCGGTTTCTGAGGTGGTAGTCTTTTGTACACCCAGTCAACAGTCTCATTCCCATTAAATGGAAGAGAATATGCATATAATAAATTAATTTAACCTAATAACATTTAATTATATTTAAGATAATGAGTCTTTTAAATAATTTTTATTTATTAATATTTTAGGTATGTGGTAAAAGAAGGAAAATATAAGCTCCCATTTAAGAATGTTACCACTTATTTTGACTACTTCTGTAGGTTTACAACAAAATATTTCATAGGTTGGATTTATAATCTAGAAAATGGAAATAGGATGTTTCATGGGGATTAATAAGGGTATTTGGGTATGTATTTTTTGAAAAAAAAATGGATATATATGTGCGACGATGCGAGGTTACGTAATGGACCTTTATGAGTGAGAGAGATGGAACATAATTAATTTTGTAAAAGAGTCAATTAAACCTAAAATTGAATCCAAAAAATCCTATAAAAAGATAATATTAGACACTTATATTTGATATGTTCTAGATATGGTCATAAAATTGGTTTTCTACAAGTTTTTAGGTCATTTTTACAGTTATCTTTTTAGTTTTACCCCTCGATAAATCAGTTTTTACATTAACTACAACAATTAATTTTTTACTTTTTTTACTATTCATAATGGTAAAAAATTATGTTTTACTAACTAGATAATCTAAATTATTCTGATATAAGATATGGAATACATTTTTTCGAATTAAATTCAAGAAATTGGTTGATGCTATTTAAAAATTATACCAGTAGACGTGACAAAAAAGACAGTTTCCAAAGACAAATTTATCATAAGTGTACGTGGCTTTAATATCCAAATTAAATAATAAATTGATTGGAATATACTAATTTTTATTTATTATAGTATTATTTTAAATAAAATTCATTAAATAAATTTTAATATATAATTTAACTATTAAATTTATTTAAACAATAGCAATTTTTGATAGAAATCGGTATTTTCTCACAATTCATTGAAAAAAGATTTATGTTAGAAGAAACTTAAAATATAACCCTATGATAATTTCTATATGATTATTTAAATTTAGAAGTTTATTTTAAAAAATATCTTTTCTATAATTATTAAAATATAGTTTTAAATTATTTTTATAGATCACGACTAACTTGCTTTTTTGAAATATATGTTTTTTCAAATATCATTTCATCTTCTTTCAAATTATTATTAATTTATTTATAATCAGTTAATAACCAAAGAATTTATTTTATTTTGTGTACCATATAATTTTAAAAAATTATTTAGTATTATTTTTACCCACCAATATAACAGTTATGATAAACTGATATGTTATATTACATTTCATTAGAACAAGGGTTTTCTTGTTCAATAAACTATCAATGAGATTGAATTTATTTATAATATATTATATTTTAATGACATATGGTTTTGTATTATCATATATGATGGTTTTTTCTCATATACCTTATTAATAAAAAATTTCTTCTTTTAAAATTTCAGTGTTTTGAAACATGATAATCTTATTTGAATAAGTTTTATTGTAAAAGATACATATCTCCATACTAAATTGTGAATATTTTTTCATATTAAGTTATATATGGATATGTTGAAATATATTTCTAGGGATTAAAAACCTAGTTTTTGGGTGAAAATGAGCTATTAGGTGTTCAACACATACTATGACTCAGAATAAATAATTAGTCAAAGTAGTTGTTGGATATCCCTAATAATTATTATAAAAAAATATTCTTGATTGGGTATTCTTGTAATTATTTCCATATTTTTACATTTAGGAAATAAATATATTTAATGCAAGATCAAGATTTGATCATATGGAAACATGAAAACATATAGTTAACTCCTAATTGAATATAATAAAATTGTCAAATATTCTTCATAGTCGATGAATTGGACCTCATATGTTACCATGAATTCAGTTCAAAAATATTGGGGATTTATTCTCAATTTTTAATAATGATATTATTATAATCAAATTTTCTATCGAATATGTAATACATCATGATTTGTTGATTTTATGAACCATTATATAATCAAATGGATTTTAATTACAAAATTTAATTATTTTTCTCCACATTATTTATCCAGGATAACAAAAATGATCACTTCTTACAATAAATGTATAATGTTTGGTAAATTTCTAGTTTATCATATTTGTTTTGATTTTGTATATTTTTTCATAGTACAATCTACAGTGAATATATGAAACTCTCTATCAATAAATTTGTTTCTCATTATCAATGTTAGTTATATTAAGGTATGCAACACCTCATTTATCCATTGAATTGAAATTATATATATTTTTGTTAATATTGTTAGAGATTATGGAGAATTGTCAAGAATTAGAGAAAAATAATGAATAATTTTTAAAATTAAATATACCACCATGTAGATATATATTTTTTCATATATATTCCTTGATAAATATTTCACTATCATTTAATATAATTACATGAGATCTTAACAATTTAATA
This sequence comes from Viscum album, assembly GCA_963277665.1. NCBI lineage: Eukaryota > Viridiplantae > Streptophyta > Magnoliopsida > Santalales > Viscaceae > Viscum > Viscum album. Next base: position 2,037,292,105 of record OY728164.1, read on the forward strand.
TAAACAAACAATATAAATTATGCTTATGAATTTATTGTATAGTGGTTCTATTTATAAGATAAATATATTTTTCATTGAAATTAATCCTTAAAGAGATATTAAAAACATCTATCTCATTTAAAAATAAAATCATCCATACATATAAGTTATAAAATTAATGGAAATCAAAAATACATGTAATATTTACTAAAAATATAATAAATAAGAAAGAATATATATGTCATGAGAATTCATAAATTATTAATTTGATTTATATCATTATTGTTTATAGAATAATATGATATTTCAAATTCATGGAACCATAATTATACATTAATTATTGGTTAGAAAAAATTTATTTTACACTATATCCATTCCATTTTATTGATTTTTGATTGTACAGACAAAATGCTTAGGTGTCTGGAATGTTTATGACCAATTCCACTATATAACACATACAAAAAACTCACATTTATTAGTATTTATATTATTATTATATGGAAATTTATTATTTAACCATTTTTGGTACATCTATGTTACCACCTTTTTTTATTGATAGTAAAATAACCCATGTTTTAAAATAACTATTTTATAATGATTTATAATAGAAGAGCATGTAAATATTATTTCCTTTATAAGGTAGTTATATATCCTAAAATGATATAGAACACTAAAAATAAGAACAGTATCAATTGATATATATAAATAAATAGTTATCACATAAGGGTATACTCAATAAGCTTGAATTCTCACTTGAATAACTCTCCAACCATAAAAACTATCAAAAGAAAGTGAATCCTTAAGAATATAATATAATTTAACAATGTATGTTTGTAACCTTTGTATTTGATATAGTGAAAAATTATTAATGAGAATGAATTTTGTTACATAGGGTTTAATGGGAAATTTGACCATTATGATGTTACCATATCATGATTGATACTTAATAATTTTATTGGGAAAATTATATGTCCATTGGAATATTAAAAATACACAAAAGAATATTAGATAGCAAATTAAAATGAAATTTTAAATATTTTATATTATATTTCTATTTTTAATATATTAGTATATGTTCATAGACACATTAAGAAAAATATGTATGATACTATATATTTTAAGATTCTATAATGTGAATAAGTAATGTGTTTCCATTTAAAAATATCATTTCATGGAAAAAATACCAATTTTAATTTTTATTGTTTTTTTATAATTATTGTTAATATATTCTCATAAAAAAAGTTTTTTTCCGAACAAGTCTTTAAAATTATTTTCAATTAAAATTTTATTAATTTTTTAAGGAACATAATTTTCATTTGAGTAGTAAAGATATAGTTTTTGGGTTTTCTATATATTTTATGAAATCATAATTTTTTAGAAATGATTTAATAATATATATTACATCTTTAATTTCCAAAAAAAGTTTAATTATTTATTTTTATAAGTATTAAAATCAATTTTAATAAATGATAAATAAATTATAAATTCTAAAAATAATGTTTTTACTTTTAAAGGTTTTTTAATGAATAAATAATACTATTTATGGTAAAATTAATATATGGACAAGGAATTTGGTTTTGAAAAAGTAATATGTCAAAACCCATGATCTTAATATCCTAAAACATGATCCAAAATCTGAGGGTGACGGCCTGCTCTGAGGGAGGCAACCTGCTATGAGGGTGGCGGCCTGGTTCGATCTGACACGGCAGGTGTAACCCCCCAGTCTATCGGATTCCTGAATGGCCCGGAAGCCATTCAGTTTGTGAAGTGGTGGTGCCACGTGGTCAATGCTCAGTCGTCGTGGAACCCACTGGAGGTGTGTTTGGCCTCCACCATGGCTTTGGCCATGACTTCCATTCGCCGAGGGCAAGGTGGTCGTGCCGCCTCCCTTCTTGTGACCAGCCATCGTGCCAGATACCTCCTCTATTTGATGCAGTAGACGAGGCGTGACCCTCATCTTACAGCATGCATCGAGGTGTTAGTGGTCTTCCATGGAGGTGCAAGGATAGGAATGTTAGTAGAGGGTTCTGGATGGATTTGTTAGGCTCGGGCACTCTACAGTAACTCGTGATCAAAGGTATGATAAAATGGGTTTAACAATTTCTTTAATTAAACAACAAACCAAACCCCACAAGGATACCCTGTAACATCCTACCGCACAACTAATGAATCACATATTAACCTTTTAGTCAATTGACCCGCGTTCTTCGTATAATTTCATGAATGGTTAAGAGGGAATAAAAAATGCACCAATTAACTAACCCCCTTCCTTGAAATGCCAGAGAAACCTCTGTTCTTTAATATGGATCGTGTTCTTTGTTCCCGCGAACAGCTCCCAAAGAAGCCACTCGCACGTATCCCTTTTGTTTGGGCTCATCCATCACCTCCCGCTGGGTCGACTTCGTCTCTTATGGGTCTGGCACCATGGTGTTCCTTTAGCACTTCGCTACTTGGTGAAGCTCTATAACACCCCTTCCCTAGAACCATATATATATGAGAGGGGAGGGTATGTAACAACATGAGTAAATAATGGGGCTCATTAATTAGGAGGATTCTTAATTTCCCGAACGTCATCATCACTTATGGTTGGTTGGTCAAGCCATTTAGTGGCATGACACACCACTGAACCTACCCCTTTAATTTGACTGTTGGAGTTTTATGAAATATAACAACAAAATTATTTCATTTCATTTTATCTAAAAAGTCACAAAACAAAAAAAAAATATTCTCTGGACCTACTTCGGTCAAAGTAAATCCTTCTTTAAGAGAATCTCAGTACTGCTGATTCAATGGTGCCCTCAAATTTTTAATTCGAGCAATGGTTCAAAAGTTAGAAAATGACGCTCAGGCATTTACTAAACGTACCTGAAAAAAAAGTTCATAAATTCATTTCCAGAAAACCGGGCCTTGGAATAACGCTCCAACATTTTTCACAAACTCATAAAAATTCCATATAATTAGAAACAATTACATGGAAATCTGGGTCTTTACAACCCTTACTAAATTTTGGCATGGTAAAGGGTGTACAAAAGGGTTCATGGGAGGGAACTAATGATATATAGATGAGAATCAAATAATTTACAAATAAAACGGATAGTATTTATGATATGTAATGAGTTATCCCAACATTAGAAATTTTTAATTGAGATACATAACACAAAATATGTTCTTGATAAATGAGGACAGTGGGAGATACCTTACATGAGTGTGTGACACCAAAATATTGGGAAGAGAATATTGAGGGTTTGGGGAATATTGGGATGAATGTAGAGTGTTGAGGGAAGAGTGAATAAGTTATTAAATGTTGTTTAGTGAAGGGAAGTCAGATCATGGGTGTCTTTATGTATGAAATGACTTTGCTAATTCATTATCATTTCTCCAAAATATGTTTTGGACTCTATATAATAAAATAAAAAAACAAAGACCATCCATTGTTTTGAACCGTGGTTTTTTCCTAAGGGGATTGGTTTTAATTACTTTATAATTCCACATTCCCAAAATAATTTATAATAGAATTGCTTATATAGAAGTGTTTCATAATCCTAAATAAATTATTTTAAAAAATTAAAATATATTAAAGGTATTGGGGGATTCATAAAGGAATTATAAAATTAACCAAATATACATAAAATTGTATTATGTTAAATCGAAAACATATATTTGGTTTTTGATACCATTGATAGTATTTATTAGATCACTTTTGTGTCATTATGATTTCATAATACACATCATATATATAAATGGTAATTAATTTTTACCTGAAAATTTGAATGTCTCAGAAAATTATGAAAAATAAAATGTTGAATAATTTCAACATTATTATTCAAAAAAATAATATTAATATTAGAAAAATATATTTTTAAATATGTGTATTTTCACTTTTAAAATAATAATTGACATTTATTGAGAAATGTTGGGTTTTTTTGTCAAAAACTGTTTTATAAAACTTATAAAAATTAAATTTCACATAATAAAAATTACATTATTAATTATATTTATTAATAATAATTTAATATTAATATTTTATTGAAAAATTATTTATTCCAATAATCCACTAATTCATCGGGAGGAATTTTTTAATCGAAATTCTATATTATATAAAAAATACAGTTTTTGTTTTATTGTATGGAAGTATATTTTTTTGTCAAACATATTACTTAATAATTTATAAATTCAAAGCTATATGAAATAAATTTAAAAATTATTTAAATGAAAAGAAAATATAAATAGTCATACCTGTAGGGTTACCTTTTTTTAGTCTTCATTAAATTATTTTTACCCCTATTTAACATTTTTTACATTTAACGTCAAAATTAATATTTACTAAAGTTACTATTCATGTTGTTTAAAAACTATATTGACCTTATTACATAATAATAATTATTGTTATTTCAAAAATGGAATCCATTTTATAAAAATAAACTCATAGAGGTCAAATAATTTAATTTAATATAAACCCCACAAACCAGATGGAAACTGGTTTACCAAAAGAAACAATTTTTATGGAAAAATGATTTCACTTTAAATGTATTACTAGTAATATTAATTATATGAATTTAAATTCATAAATATAATTATATAATTTAATATTTTGAAGTCATTTCTCATTATGTGTTGTTTCTATTACTTGTAATATAGAATCCTTGTGAAATTTTAAAACTGCTTGTAGAAAACTAGGTTTTTATATCGATTAGTAAACTTATACAAAAATCAAGAATAAAGAAAATTTATAATTAATTAATTCAACTAAAATTATCTAAAAAATAAATTTTTTACCTTGAAATAAAATTAAAATTTTCTTTCCAGACATTAGGACCCACCAAAAAGAAATGTCCTGGATCAATGTAACTTGTGAAATTAGAGTCCTATAATCAATGAATGTGTTTTTATTCCTACAATACTTTGAAAATTTTAAAAGGGTGATGAATTACACTAATTCCAGAAACCTAGGACATTGAAAACTATATCTAGGTTACCAATACCATTAAACTGATTATTCCTCTTGGATGAAATTCCTTTTATATTTTTCCAAATTACTTGTAGTATGCACCTGTTCTGAGATTCTGGTATTTTGATTTCTATAGTTGTTATTAGATAAAAATTTAGATAATATTTGGGAATGAGATTTAATAAAACATGGGTTAGGGAGTATAAACCTATGATAAAATTTGAGAATAATTATATAAGAACATTATAATGTTTTGGTAAGGTTCATATTATGTGGTTATTTTTTGAAATTGATCCATATCTGGAAACTACAGGTGGACATTGTTCTGGAATGGATGTAACTTGGGGTAATAACATCCTAAGGATGCATCATACATGAGTGATGTACAACCTATTATATCTAAATTTTCCTTATTATGCACTCGGTTTGAAACTCCAAAGGTACATTCTATGGGTAATTCAAATTTTTTTTATAAACATATATTAGGGATTTGAATAGATATTGACAAGAATAAATAGGTTAAACTGAATTTTTTTTATATTGAAAATAAGGTGACATGATTTATATTTCATATAAACGACTTTATGTTTTTCACATTATTATTATTATTATTACTCATACTATGATTTCAGCTTTTAATCAATTGATAGAATCCAAAGGATTCATGTTAACATTTAACATGAAGGGAAAGGTGGCCACCCTGAGAAACTAAATGAAATATTGATAATAGTGCAATGTATCTTGTTTATAACTAATTATTTTATCAAAACTTTGATTAAATACATGTACCTTAACCAACTTTCAGAATAAAAAATTAAAGAATAATCTATTTTTCCAAGAGCTCGAGTGGTAAAAACTATAGTGAATCCAAGACATGATTTCCATCCCAAAAGAAATGTGGATTTAGACACCAATGAAAGTATCTCAATGGAAGGGGGAAATTTAATGTGTGTGGGATAAAAGGGAACATTATAAATTATTTCAATGGAGTAATGAATAGTATGATTAGAGTAAATAATTCCCATTATAAGGACCCATTTAATGTTAGTTTCATTAAATGTGGGGAACATGGGCATTACCAAAGCCAATTACCTACTCTAAATGAAAAATCCTACAATATGGAAGGACCTAAGTGGATATAAAATGGATAAATTTTTTATGTATTTTGATTCAATAAATTAATTTTGGAAGTGTTTGAAAAATATTATATTAGGGATAAGAAAAATGAAACATCTACTTATTATTTTAAATTTCAGAAGCGCATGTGTATTCATTAGCATAATTGTTATATATACCAACATGAGTTTGTGAGTTAAGATTGATAATAATTTCAAAGTCTTAGAAAACTATTTTTAGGTTTTCTATAATGTGATTCTACTATGATTATAGATATTTGAGATAAATTTAGTGCATGTATATATATATTAGACGAAAACTTATTTGGGTAATAATGACTTTACATTTTATAAACATATGGTTAAAAGTATTGATATCATATAGGGTTAATATGATCATCAGTTTAATTTTAATAATATCCAAATAACATTACAAAGAAATTTGAAATAAAAATTAATGAAAACATTCTTAAAAAGGTTTTTTAATTATTAATTCTATTTCAAGGATATCCATCATGTTTCTTTTGGAAATTATATAAATAAATATTATAAAAGGTAAATCTTATATATTGAGTGACAATGTATAGTATCCTGAATGTTTATAGGTTTTAATCCCAAACCAAAGAATGATAATGGTTTAATACCAACCACTGAACTATGCATGGTCTAGGTTAATATGTCATTGTTTTTTGTTAAAAAATTGGGAGTAAATATTAATTATGTACTATTAGTATTACATTTTTTCAGAGATTATTTTTTTAATAATATTGGTTCTCGATAAACATTATGGACATATGAAAATAGTTTCTAAACATTTATAGCTCATATTATCCATTTTAAGTAAATTTTAGTTCTTCAAGAAAAAATAATTCATTTTTGGATATTTATTCCATGGAATAGGTGATAAATTTGATCGAATAACAACCAATGTGTGAAATGTTTCTTATGAAATAGAATCGTATTATGTTATTATATTTTCTTATATTCAATTATAGTAACATAATTCCTATATCTTATAAAAAGTTTTTTGAAATAATGTGTTGTCCAGTTAACATCATTTCTAATGATGTCAATGATCTTTACACACCTGCTAAATTTTGATTTGAGGCCCTCAAATCTCAATTGATCAGACACTTCTTTCTAATCCATGACCTCAAACGTTATATGTAATTATATATTATTTTCCACAATGTCGTATCCATGATTTCATTTTGAGGTATTTCTTCTATTTACCTTATTCTATCATTTAACCTTTGAGTTTCCTTTTTTTTTGTGAAATGTAGAGAATTTGGGCATAGCAGCTAGTGGCACATGAGTTTCCATAATGTACATCATTTCCTAGGATATTGTGTGGCCATTTGAAATTTTGGGACATTGGATTACTACACAGCTAGAACATGTTTTGTAAACCGTGAAAGATAATTGTGTGACATGTTCCTCTAGGATATTATGGGGTGCAGGGTTGCTGCACGATTTGAAAAACCATTCAGGAAAACAATGTGACATTTCTTGGTCCTTAAAAATTATAACATTATCATTGTGTCCTCTTGTGATTTAACCCCCAACCACCCATTCTCTTCCACATTTGGGATTCGAATCCCTGTGTGCCTCCCCCCCCCCAAAACTCCATTATACCATGGACATCCATTTTAGTGAATTATTGGGTTTCTATTCTCCAAGACTCTCCAAGTGATTTTGTTCTTTGATTTATCTACTTTTCTAAGGTTACTATTCCTTTTTATTTGGGGTTTTCTTGTCTCAAGGTTTGGTAACCTATCTATGGTTGGATCATGTTCATTAGGGTTTAATAGTTATTTACTTGGTTCTATTTTTTTTATAGGGTTATCTTGAGGTGAGTTTGTCATTTCACAATGATTTATAGAGATTTATACACTTAAGGTAGGTGTTTCCAAGCTTAAAAAATATTCAGAGATTATGATATTTTTTATTTTCTCCTTGGTCATGTTATATGGATTGTGTATGAGGTGCGAAATTTGTTTTAAAATGGATCAAATGTCTGATTATGATGAAATATTGTTTTCCAAAGAGAAATAAGTTGTGTTTCATGTGAATTTCATGTTTTTTTAATATTTTTCACCATAAATGTGTCTAATAAAATATGCAAATGGTTAAAAACTTGTTTTCAAAATGGATTTTTTGTGCATTTGGATTCAAAAGTGGTTTTGGGCTATATAAATGGTGGGATATCTTGTTTGTTTTATTTAAAAGATTATTCAAGAGTTAATGTGTTGTTTTATGTGATATGTTCAATAGAAATTGAGAACTGGGAAATCATTGGTGATTAGGTGGGCGGACTAGGGCTAGTATGCTAGATAGATCAGCTAGACCAAGGCCTGGTTCTATCAAACTATATTGAAAACACAACACTAACTAAACTACAATGATTGGAGACCACTATAATTTTGGATGGATTCCACTCTAGTGGATCTTGAATGAGGCTGTTGATTAGTGTGGTTGTTATACCTTTTTTCACTATGATATAGTGTACCTAGTGTCTTATTATAGATAATGCATGTACATTTTTCCTATGACATTGTATTCTCTTCTGATATTTTACATACCATCAGAATAAGGTGCACCTTTTTTCATCTAAGAAGAAAATCATGATCTTCTATTGAAATGTTTTCCTTTAATGATGGGTCTTATAAAAAAAATATGTCCCTTTCTAAAAAATCACAAGTTAGTTTTTCTTATATGTTTTTTGGAATAGAATATTTTCTTTTGGGTTGCATCATAATTGGATATGGCTCAAACCAATAAAATACCCATGGGGGTTTTTTAGACTTTTTTTATGTTTTACTCAGATAAAAGATAGATGTATAGTGATGATGGTTCGGGTTACTAGTGGTCTTCTATTGTCGGTGTTGGTGGGGATTTTAGGATAACGCTCCTCTTATTTCATGGAGGTTTTTGGGATAGTGTCATTGTATCCTTTCTTTTGTAGACCTTTTGAGTTGTGTTCAATGTTGTGAACCTTGTATCTGAAAATTTTTGTACCATGTTTGGATATGATTAATTATATACTTTTTTTATTATTTTTGGTTATTTGTGATTATGTAAATAAGAAAAATCATTCTGAAATCATATTCTATTACCCATGAACTAGTTTCCATCCCATATGGATCAGGAACTCACCAAGGGATATGCCAATGATTAGGTCAACTATCAAGTTGCACAAAACTCCAGATTTGTTCATAAAAAATAGTATTTTGTCATGTCACAAACTTTTGGGTGAAGTTATTTTGGGAATTAGTTTTGATATAATCGATCTCGTACTTTCATGGCTTGAGTTTCTGGTTGTGAGTAGGGTTTCTAGCCATCAAACCTCATGATAGTACTTCAGTCTCGTTGGATGTTGGGATTTTGTTTGAATTCTCCTCCAAGTGAGACGTACAAGCTATGGGTTTTATATAGAGACTAGGTGCGGGTGGAGAAGTTTATTTAATTTTGATTTTTATTTTGGTGGAGTTTTTTGTGTTTTTCGTCATGCATGTGTTTGGGATTTTTTTGTTACTGAAAATTTTCATAATGGTCTTATTGAAGGTCTAACTTATGATTATTACATCTTATAGAAAAATTCCACCACAAAGAATTCTGAAACAATAGTGGTAAGAGTGTGAAGAAATTTATCCCTCACCAATGTACAAGGAGGCTTATTCCATGTCTAGGATAGAGAATGGGATAAGTGATAGGTCACTCCGGGTTACTCAGATGGATATTGTAAATTTAATATAATTCTAAATTGTAAGATATATTTTTCACATATCTTATTTATATGATTATTCAAGATATATATAAACATACTCGACTAATATTTTTGGTTACAAACAAATATTTTTGGTTTCTGTAAAGAATCACACATCAATATGGTTTGAATAATTTGATTTGGTGAAGGGAATATGTTTCAAAAATATATTATTAAAATAATTCATACATAAAATGTAATAAATTTTGGTAATATAGTGAGATTAAAATCCCAATAAAACACTATTTTTGATATTCCTTCCAACACATAATTTGTTAGTATCCTTGTCAATCAAGGGAGGAAATTTGGGAGACATCTCGAACGAAGACTCTCGGGCATTCTTCGAGCTGATGATCAATGGAAAATATACTAGAATGATACTTTGATCCGAAAGATTTCTTCAATACCCCCTCAAAGTTGGTGTCTATGGGTGGTGGGATTTATTCAAATCCTATGGATGCAGTGAAGGAATATGTGATGAAGCTTAAGAGGAAGTCTGAGGTTTGGTCTTCCCTGAATAGGTTTTTTTTCCGAATGTCTGCATGAATCTGCCTCTTTAAATAAACAGATTACAAAGAATGGATCTATTGAATTTTTTGAAGCAAGTCCAAATATTTTGGAAGCTCATCTTGATGAATTTCGGTTCTCCCTCCTTACTTGGTTATTGGGAACTCAGAGTGATGCCCCTTTGGGGGGTGATGAAGTGCAGACTCATTTATCTCATAGCATGGGCTTCACTGAATGGCGTTTGATCTCAATTGGGAGAGCTAAGTTCCATATTGTATTACCATCAAAGGAACAGAAAAATGTTTCCTTGAGTTTTTGACCAGTTTTGATGAAACTTGGTTACATCATGGTTCAACAGTGGGATCCTTTAGCAATTCCTCTTGCAATTAAGAACTCTTCCACTCCAACTTGGATTCAAAATAGGGGTTTAAATTGGTTTTTCTGTCATCCATCGGTTTTATGGGAGGTCACCTCTACTGTTGGTTGTCCGATTAGTATTGATAAGAAAATGGATCATCCTAGGTATGGTCATTTTTCTCGTGTTTTGGTAGAGATTGATTTATCTCAAGTTCTTATTGACACAGTTTTCCTTATTGCGGGTGATATTAATTTAGTACTTGTTATACAATATGAGTGGTTTCCTACTTTCTGTAAGTGTTTTTTATGTATTGGTCATGCTCTTTCACAATTTCCTAGGAATATAAAATGCTCACTTTGTAAATATTTGGGTCATACCTCTGATCAATGAAAAAAGAAACTTATTGACCAGAATGGTAACGAGCATGTTTTTAGGAGGAAGGATCCACAAAATGCTGGTATTTCCTCATTTTTTGAGGTTGTCCAACATGGTTTGTCTAAGACTGTTAAATTTCAGCAATCTAATGTTACTGTTGTGCTAGTGAATGATAAACCATTGGAGTAGGATACCTTTGGAATCATTGGGGGTATTGATAATAAGTCCTGGGTTGACATGGCTGAGGAGGAGGAACGACATCAATCAGATCATGAGGTTGTTGTCCAAAATGAAGTAAATCAAGAGTTATATTGTGCTGCATTGGCCTCTACTTGTTGGAAGGGTAAGATAAATATCATTGATGATGATGGATTCCAGTTGGTGATGCCTAAGAAGTTTAGGGCATGTCGATTTATTAATGATGTGGTTCAGGTGGCCAATGTGGACTCTTGTATGGAAGAGGATCTGTTAATGGAAAAATGCTGATGTATGAGATGTTGTTGTACACCGGGTGATTTAGGAGTGTGTTCTTATGGATAGAACTGCTTCTATTGAGAAGTCTGGTGGTCCGCAAGGTGTTCCATGGGAGGAGGTTCTGTTACGATCTTCTGCATATAACCAGGTTGATATTCTGGTAGGATCTCCCCTGTTAATTTAGAGGAATCTACTACACCTAGTCATGTACAGGATCTTGTACGATCTCCTCAAATGGCTGTGGATCATAGGGTGACTAATATGGTTGTCACTCCAATGGGTTCATCTAGTAATGAGGTGTTTCAAGGACCTATAAAACCAGTTGTCAAATTATTTTCCATTTTAGAGTCTATTAATACTCTTGAGTTTGGTTTGCTTAATCTTGAAGGACTCAAGAATGATGGATGCAATAACCGAATATTCTCCTCCTCGACACATGCTACTATTGATGGTTAGGAGATCCCAAATAAGATGGAACATCCCATTCACAATGCTTCACATTCTTTCATTGATGTGCAAGACTCCAAGGCTGTACAGGAGGATCCTCAAGACCTGCATGAGGAATCTCATGCTGTTATTGCTCACTAGGATGTCCTCGCCTCTATTGAAGCTGGGAATTCAATGTCGCATAGGGAATATTCTCATGAAGAAATTGAATTGCATACTATTGAGTTTATATTATCAGAGACTGAATCCATAATGCAAAGGGGAAGAGGGTGACATCCCGCTAATCGGGGAGGATCTAGGGGTCGAGTCCATCCTAGAAAAAGGTAATAATTGGATGTGTTTTTTAGTTTTTTATCTAGGTGTGGTATTTTGAATGTAATAATTTCCTCAAGTATCTTGTACCTTTACACTTTTTTTTAATAAATTTTTGGGGTCATGGGTCTCTAAACCCCTGGCTGAGACTCTTTTAGTAACTAGGTATTGTTGAGAACATCATGAGTTCCCCTATATTGTATTTTGTACGGAAGAAAGTTTTCTGTATCTTTAGATTATTATGATGGTATTCTCAAGCATACAATACTAACATGTAATTGTTATTTATAATCATATTCTTTTTTCTTTCATTGGTTGCACGTAGCTTTAAATCTCCAATAGGTAGGATACTTGAGTATTGGAGTTGAGTATATTCATATGATTGATTGGAAAAAGTGTATTTCACTCAACTATCCAATATACGTTTATGATATAACTAAAAATCATTGACTACTGGAAATTTTTATCATTTATTTTCATGATAAACAATGTTTCTAATGGTGAAATATGGATTTTTGACCACTAATAGATACAATGGATTTTAAAATTGGTTATTATTTTAGTGGGTTACCATTTCAAAGATTCCCTTACTAAATGGTCAATAATACATGATACAAATATGATAAAAGGTTAATTTTTATATAATAACATCATCATCATCAATATAAAATTAATGTATGAAACTATTTCGAATGATAATTTATGAAAAGTTTTTATGAAAAATTATTGATCTAAAAAAATATAAAGAAACATTATATGTGTTGATATAGTAATAATTTATTTTCAATATTTTATTTAAGATATACAATAATGATTTTTTGAAACTACATTGAATTACTATGTTAGATAAGGATGGTATTAAAATTATTTCTATAATTTGGAATGGTATGTGATACTGAATGATTATTTAACATTGTTTTTTAAATAAAAAGGTGTTAAAAATCAAAGGAAAATTTCATTGATCATGATTTTTATATTCTTGATATTTAGAAAATAGTTACTATATCATGTAATTTAATGTAATGTATTTTTCAATATGAAATGAAAGTAAACAGAAATGTATATCATTATCTCATTTCCATTATGTGATAACAAAGCATGTTTGATTAAAAAGCGTTATTATTAACAAACTTGAGTTGACTAATTTTATTCACTTGGGTTCTGATTCATCAATTACTATAATAGGTTTAGAGTAGAATTTATTAATAAAATTTATTCATCTAGGATAAATTAGTTTGTCCAAATATTTATTAAAATATGTGTGGATTTTTTCCCACCACCAATCGATCAGGTAAGTTAATAAATTATTAATTTTAAAGAGGAATGGTTAAAGAAACATAAAAAATAATATATTATATGGAAATAATAGTTTATTTTTTTAATATTCCTACTAAATGGAAATAAATTTCATTGTATAAAACAAAATTTGTTGTGTATGTTAAATAGATATTCTAAAATCATATAGTGTTTATGAGGATAGTGAGAGTATTTTTGGTCTTATATATTTTTAAAATTAACAAATAAAGGGAAACACCAATGTTAATTCTAAGTGTTTTTTACTTAATATCTTATAAATACAATGATATGTGATGGGAAAGAAAATATTAAATTATTTATTTGAGTTTCTATTTAAAAATTGTATATCACTAATTCTTAAAAGATTATACCAGTCCAAAATTAGTGTGGTCTTTCACTCAACAACATAAAATTGTTTTGGATGTGTAATAATAAAAAAATTATATAAAATAATTTAATTATAATGAAAAATTAATCATGATATTTCTTGAAGGATCATATTGTCACAATGAAAAATTCATTTTAAATAGATATCCTAAAAGGGTTAGGGTATGGTGATAAATGTAAATGTAAGTATTTAATTTAATTGTTGTCATAACCCATCCCATGGGGTCCGTTTCATGACTACCCCAAGAATTCCTTCCGTATGCCAGGGGTTGGCAACTAGAACCTAAAAAAATATCCCTAAAAACGGGAAGACATTGACTTTAAGCCTACAAACACATAGTCTATGAATACAATGAGCACAACCCACGTATAAAAACTATAGTAGTAATAATATGTCTACTAAAAGTAAAAAAGGGGTGAGTACTATATGTAAAGGGTCCACAATACAAGACCAATAGAAAAGTATAATAGAAATAGAAAAACAATCCTCAGAATCGTCTGCAAAGGTTCTTACATGAAGGGTAGGTACAACTCGTGGTCAGTCATCACTGTGGCACATCACATCTCAAAATCCACCTCCGATATAGTACCTTGACCATAGAATCCCAAAGTTGGTGAATTATTATAATACAATTGTATGATTATAATGAATAAAGTCCTGAATGACCGATCAGTTTAGCAATCTTGGAAAATTTATTACCTACATGAATATTACATTACACTTTCTAACCTACAATAAAAGATAAATAATTCTTTGAGCACATCATTATTATCATATCATAACCATACATATCAATAATAATACATTACTTGGAATCTTGAGAAAATAAAACATAAGAAAGTACTGAGATCATATGCTCAGTAAGGGTAAATAATTTAGCGGAAGCTATAAACTTTTAAATCTATATGTATAATAAAAACATCAGCCTTTTAAATAGAAAACTTCAACATAATATGGACAAAATAAATCAAACATCACCATATAAACATGCTCAAGTATATTTTACTAGTCGAATAATAACATGTACTAGCTAGTTTTATATTGAGGGAATGCCAAATATCAGACATCATTACCACATAGTCAAGGACTCGTACGAAAACTGAAAATAAAATTTTTTTCAAGGCCTTATACCAAAACACTAATTTTCTCATGAGATCTACCAACGCATCAAGGTGCTATAGCAGGCTCCACCCATCACATAAAAATTCCAATTCATTCCTCATATGAAATTGATAAAAAATAACATAAGCATTCATATTAAAACCGTCAAACGAAATGTCAATACGTTATCTATAAATCAAGAATGGTATAAAAATAGAACATTCAAAAAAAACATATCATAACTCATTCAATACAATATTGAAGATTTTATTTATAATAAATCAACCTCATTAAAGAATAATATACAAAATGGATGTTGACATAGTTGAAAATAATTAGTAAAACCCTTTTATAGAAATTTCATTTTTTCATTAAGTCATATAAAATATAATAATTTATAAATGAAGTCAGTTAAAATATATTTTTGTATCAAAGTGTCCCATAACACTTTGAAACTTTTTAAAAGAATTAAAATTTTAGAACAATTATGTTTATAGGAATAAATCCTTATAATCTTTTAAAAACATGGACATTATTTAAATATATTTAGAAAAATAGATAATTAAAACATTTTAAATGATGATCTAGTGAAATACTCCCTTCCATAAAACCTTAAGAGATTCATTTGGAAAAAAAATTATAAAACATCTACATGGATGATAAATATGTCCCATTAAATACATACATAAAAACAATTTCGGATAATAATGATATTGAGGAATTAACCCTTACCATGTACATTCCTTTTGTTGAGGGTGCGTTTAACCTCATGTATAATGACTACAGTATGTTTTAAATTTACAATAGAACTATATCCATATTTATTATTTAATAGTTGATTCATTTCTGAAATTATACTACTTATTTAATAATAATTTCCATGTTAAAATAACATTTCAGGTAATAATCACTTGCGTTATCGTACGTGTTTTAACTTGTTATTCTTGATCTTGTCACTTATATCAGAATTTAATTTATTCAAGAATAAAAAAATTATTTATGTATAATATTTATTCAGAATATAAATATGTAAAATATATTGATATATGAAATGTAAAAACAGATTTTATGGAGACGGTAGGCTATATGTATGCATAAACACTGTTTTTGTTTTCATATCGTATTGAACGGAAGTAAGTGAATGAGATATATGTAAATACACACACAAACACACACATATATTTATATATATATCCAATATCATTATTATTTCATAAATTACATACTTATTAATACTATAAATTTTTATAATCATCATTGAATGGTGAACGTAGAAATGAATCTTATCGCATCATGGAGATGGTAAGACGTACATACACACGAGCAGTGATATCATTTCCATAATGATTAAAAGGTGTGTAATTGGATAGTATATTAATTTTACAGAAACATTAGATTTTTATTTTCATTATTTATGTATGTATTACTCATCCTTATATCCATCCAAAAAACATAGTGTTGAATAACAAATTACACCACAACGTGGAGACGGAAAGTCGTACATACGCCCTCATGGTGACATTATATTTTGTAGGATAGATAGAATAACTAATATGGTTGTAACATATTTATAATAAAATCACATTATGTATATGGTACTGGAGTTATTATTTTAGTATATAAACAACAATGAAATAGGAAGTGGAAAAAGAAAATAACTTGAAAGAGGTGATGAAATTATTTCCCCTTCTTCGAGTTCTTCCTTTTTATTTGATAAAAAGGGATCATTAGGGTGGATTTATGATAAAAATAAGTCCTATATGTCTAATTGAGGAACTTTTGGAGTATATTTGGGCAGGTTTTGGAAAATCCAAAAGGCATTAGAGGTGTGAAATTAAGAGAAGGGGTAGTTCACTTTTATAAGAGAGGTGTGGGGCACCTTAGGAATAGATTGAAATATTATTTTGTGATAAATTAATTTTTTTTTATAATGGATCCAAATGAATTATATCTAGGATAAAGTGGGGGGTGGTTTGAAAACCTCTTTACCAATAGGTTTTATACAAGTTTAAGTTACCATATTAACCTTATCTTTTATATTTCACTTCTGGTTAAATAGTTTATCATTTACCATGTCTTCTTGTATTATTATAATAAATGGTCAACAAAATTACAATAAAAATCCAAGAGAACCCCAAGTGGTTAATTATTGACATATATAAACTTATATAAGTCCTTCTTATGAAGCATATATTTTTAGGAATACTATATCATTTAATAATATAGTATTTGTTTTAAAAACTCATTTATGTCAATTTTGAAACTATTTAATATTTGGTTTTTGTGAAAGTAATAAAAACGTTATAATTTCAAATAAATTTATTTAATCAACCCTAATATTTCATATTAACCTATAAAATTCGTGGAATTCATCAAAATTTTCAATTTACATTTATTTTAATACTTATAATATCAATTATTATAATCTTTCATTATTAAGGTAATTATTGCATCATCATTGTGTCACAAATAAATTTAATTATTTAATGTCTAAAAATATGAAATAAAATACCATGATGTGGGAAATCTTTTCATATTTCTAATGAATATTTATATTTCAAATTATCTTATGTATAACACTCTATTAAAAATGATTTAGTTATTAAAATTTCAATTTCACACTTTTAACTCTTCTTTAAAAAATAATAATAAATATCCTAATCTAATCTAAGTGGATAAAAAATGATCATATTTTATTACTAAGGTTGATTTTGGTCGAAATAAACTTATCCAATAAAATTAGAACTTGTGTTAAGGTAATTATAATATCATTTTTACCTTTAATTACTCTATTTACTTTTTGATGTGGTAAATAAATTTCAATAGTTATTATTCACCATAAATTATTTTCATCCAATTGAACCACATTTTACTTACTGATGTCAACTATGTCTATAATTTTTGAAATTCAACACACAGAAGTGGTAAAATTTTGTTTTATGCAAATTTGCAAATGTGCCTATAAGGTAGGTAAAAGACATAAAAATGTTCAATAAAATTTTATATTTCTAATCATATTATAAAATTAATACAATTAATTAAATTGAACTAATATCGGTATTATGTATCCATTTTGACATTAAAATAAATTTTATTTAAAAATGAATATTTAAATAAAAGTCTGTTTTAACAATAACACCGTGTTTTTTACTATTTATAAAAAAAATTGAATGTTTTCTAAAAAATAACAAAAATTCATCCTAAGATAATTTTGATATTATTAAGTCACATGTTATCACTATTTTACCAAATTTATAAAATAGAAGTTATATTAATTAATTTTGAATTAATTGCGATTGTCAAAACCAAAAAAGAGGGTTTTTTAGAAGTAAAAACTATCAAAATATTGATATGTGTTTGTGTCCAATTTAAATTTAAAATTACTTACAATGACCAAAATTGGAATAAATGATAAAAAAATAATTTAATTATAATTCAAAACCATTAAAATGTATATTTTAACACTATAAATTATTTTTCTTAAAAAAGTTTTTTTCAATTATAATTTAGTATTTTTCACTATTAATCAAAATATTTATGTTTTTAGAAAAACTCTAAAAATTTATCCTAACTAAATTTTTATGTCCCACTTCTAAAGAATAAGTTTAATTTGTCAAATTGAATACATAAAAGTTTCAAATAGTGGATATAAAATGGTCTTCTATTAAAAGGTGGTAAAATTGTACTTTCTAAAAAATAATTCATTTATCTGAAAAAAAAATGAATTTTTACTTATATTATCTCTACGAAACACATAATATGGATTCTAAAATTATATATAGTATATAAAATTCATAATTTACTAAATAATGTTCACAATTGCCTTCTGAATGGCATGTTTGGTATGTCGTGGTGCACACGAACTTGGTGTGGTGTGTAGCGCAAGCTATCAGATTACTTTAAAGAGGTAACATGCTATGAAATCTTGGGGTTTTACATTCTACACTCCTTAAATAAATTGTGTCCTTGAAATTTGAAATTTTTTTTTGAAAATAAATGGTCTAAAATAGAAAATTTCTTTGTGGAAAACTCACATTGCTAATAATGCTAATAAAATTTAGGCTTAATAAGAGGGAAAGGAAAATGAAAAAGTCACTGCCAAATTAGGGTTTCAAATATGAGAATATTGGTGGAAATTATATACACATAGTTGGAGGAAGAACATAAACATTTATAGGTAGTGATTGATGTCATCAATCAATAACTAGTAAAAAATAAATGGGTATTTGATGTCTTCAAAGCCAAAAATTTATGATGAGTTAAAATATCATCAGTTTGAAAAAACATAAGGTATTAGGATAACAAATTTTTGGTTTTGAGATCCTTTCCATAATTTTTAAGAATTACTTTCCTCATAGAATTTGAAAAAAATACTTAATAAGTATAGTTCCACCCTTTAACTAATTTCTACCACCAACTCATATTTCAATAGAAAAGATAATAGAACTCCAGAATATTATATTTATCCTAATCATATTAGGTTACCATAAAATTAATTTAAAATTAATCTTTCAAATATTTTAAAAAACCACATTATACAATCCATGACATAACGTAGGCCAGTGGTAGGTGATACACCCTTTCCAACCTTCAGTTGTGGGTTCAAGTCTCACGGCCTTGCTAGACGCAACGAGTTGTCACCCAACCTATGGGTTGTCTTTTTTATAATGATCCAATAATAATATTAAGAATTTTTTTGACCATAGTTATTTGTATCCAATGTCCAACCTAATCCATTCCAACCATTAGTCTTATCCAAAATACTCATGTACATAACAACATGTGAATACCTTAATCATGTATTCAATTAAAACATGCTAACAACTAGAATTACCATAAAAGCATATATGAATAGGTATGTACTTAATTTTTCCTTCTGTAAAACATTGAATACTGGATATACACTTTAAATTAAAAAAAATTTAAATCCCCAACAATGATGGAATAAAAAAACTATTAATTAGTTCCAAGGTTGTCAATAATATCCAGCATACATTATCCAACTAAATAATCTCTTGTTCCAAAATCATTACCTGAGCCTTAGAACTATTTTAAGGATTATTTTTCTCTCAAACATATATTTTCAAAAAAGTTTAACCTACTATTGATTCACTTTTCTTGGTACCACACAATATAAAATCCTTAATGAAATAGTACTGCAGTACAATCCTTATATACTCTATAATTATTATAACTTTTACATCATTAATAAAATATTCAAATGACACAATTATTTAATAAACATATAAGAACACTAGTCATTCCCCTTTATCTATTGTAGTATCACAAGTTGACTATGATCCAATAACATTATTTTGGGCATACTCTAATGATTTGTACATTGATTCGGGAAGTGTCCCAACTCTTTTCATATGAAGAATAATACATTTTAAACCATTTTCTTACCCTCTAAATCATTAATTTGGTTCCTTTTTCTCCATACTTATAACATACTCACATTCCCTCCAAGAATTTTCCAAGGTGATTCTTTCCACAGTTATCACATGTGGGAAAATCCTTATTTCTCTTCTTCCCTTTATCCAATTTTCTCTTTCCCATCCTCTTCGTTTCTTGTTTCCCTTCAAAGCCATAAGACATAGATAATTATTTACTTCTATTATTGTCACATGATATTATTTATTCATATGATTTGGATACGTGGGAAACTATTTCCCTTATAAATGTTAGTTTAAGACCTTGAATCATATGACCCTTCTTACTCTATGGGACATGCGTATTGCTGGAGTTATCATTACTTCTACTGGGCTCCATTTCTAAATGAAGACATTTACTATGATAGATCATATCATAATTTATAATCCAAAAACTAGATAAAATTATCAACATTAAATTAATATTTTTACACATCTAGTATCACAATCATAAAAATGGTTTCTTGGCTGACATATTTACTCAAAAATACTTCATAATGGTTTGTAAATAAAATTTAAATTATCCTAAGAATATCCCCTGAGAGTGTCAATACCAAGAGTGCATCGAGGCCCATTGTCATGTACCAGGATACCCCGAGTCAAGCCCAAAATGTCATTTCAGAGTTTTCCCTCCAAGGTACATCTGTGCTAGAGCCACCCCTGTGTTTTTATCTAGATAGGGATGTAATTTCTTGGAAAAACAACATAATATTTACAATACCAATTTTTTTAAGTTCTTCTATACAAATCCTTAAAGTCTATATTATGTTAATGTTCTCAATTCAATGTTTATCTAAATCTAGTTTCCATGGTTTATACTAAAATTACTCTAATACCAACTATAACGCCCTGACCCTAGAAGCCTAAATTTTGTGCATTATTTTAAAACATTGGCATGATTACAAGGAATCAAGTCCTGAAGGACCGATCAGTTTAGCAGTCTTGTAAAATAGATTACATACATGAATGTTACATCACACTTTCTAACATACAACACCGCATAAATAAACCTTTGAGAATGCCATTATTCCATTAGTTTAACCCAGCATATCATTCATAATACACTTCTTGGAGTCCTATGATAATAAAACATAAGAAATGGGTCAGCTAAGATGCTCAGTAAGGGTAAATAATTTATCAGAAGCTATAAACCTTTAATGAAATATATATAATAAAAAATCACTCATTTAAATTGAAAACGTGAACATAATATGGAAAAAATAAATCAAACATCACTATATGAACATGCACATGGATATTCTACTAGTCGAATAATCCCATGTAATAACTAATTTCATATTAAGGGAATGCCTAATATCGGACATCATTACCAGATAATAAAGGCCTTGTGTGAAGACTATAAATAAATTTTTTTTCAAAACCTTGTTCTAAGATACTAATTTGTCTCATGAGACCTACTGATTTATCGAGGATCTATAGCGGGCCCCAACCATCACTTACTAAGTTCAATGCATTCCTCATATAAAAATATTGAAATATAACATAAACATTTGTATTAAAACTAGCATAGGAAATGTCAATACTTTATCCATAAATCACAAAATGTATAAAAATATCACATTCACAGTCAAACATATGAATATTGTATTTATAATAAATCAACATCAATAAAGAATAATATCCAATGATTTTGATATAGTTGAAAATAATCAGTAAAACCCTTTTAGAGAAATATCTTTTTTTCATGAAATCATTTTAAAGTATCAAAATTTATAAAGAAATTAAATTAAAAGAAATTATTGAATCAAAGTTTCACATACCAATTTGAAACTTCTGAAATGAATTAACATTTTGAAACAATTATGTTCATATGAATAAACTCTTAAAATCATTTTGAAAACATGGACATTAATTATATAGAATTCAAAAAATAAATCTTTAAAACATTGAAAATGATGATCTAGTTAAAGATTACCTTCCATAAAACCATAAAAATATTACTTTTGAAAACATTTTTATGAAACGTAGACATGGATGATAAATATTTTCCAGTAAATAAATACATATAAACAATCTATGATAATAATTTTATTGAGGAATTAATCCTTACCTTGTACTTTCCTTTTGTCGAGAGTACGTTTAGCATCATATATAATGACCATAGTGTGTTATGAAATTATACCCGAACCATATTTATATTTATTATTTCATACATGTTTCATTTAAGACATTATATTACTTATTTAATAATAATTTCCATGTTAAAATAACATTTGGGTAATAATCGCTTTCTTCATCGTACGTGTTTTAACTTTTTATTCTTGATCATATCAATTATATCATGATTAGTTGCTTCCATAATATAAAAAAATATTTATGTATCTTATATATTCAGAATATAAATATGTATAATAGATGGATATATGAAAAGGAAAAAACTTTTTATGGAGACAGTAAGTCGTACGTACGCATAAATGTCGTTTTCATTTTCATATCGTATTGAACGGAAGTAAGTGAATGATATATATCTAAAAACATATATATATATATATATATCCAGTAGAATTATTATTTCATACATTACATACTTATTAATAATATATATTATTATAATCATTGTTGAATGGTGAATGTGGAAATGAATCTCATCACGTCATGGACACGGTAATTCTAATGTAGAAAATAGCTATGATATGAATTCCTTAATGATTAAAAGGTGTGGAATTGGATGGTATATTAATTTTAAAGAAACATTATAATTTTATTTTCATTATTTATATTCATATTACTCATCATTATATCCATCCAAATAACATAATTTTGAAAAACAAATTACACCACAGCATGGAGATGTTAAGTCGTACGTACGCAGGCATGATGGCATTATATTTCATAAGATGGATAGAATAATGAATATTGTTGTACACTATTTTTCCTAACATCATTGTGTGTAAACTATATTGGAGTTATTATTTGGGTATGTAAATAACAAAAATAGAGAGTATGTGGAAGCAGAATAGAACTTTGAAAGATGGGCTAAAATAATTACCTCTTCTTTGTGTGCTTCCTTTTGATTTGAACAAAAGGGTATCTTAGGTTGGATTTATTCTCAATGGATGGCCTATAAGTTTAAGTGATAAAATTTTGGAGAATATTTGGGCAGGTTTTTTATGATCCAAAAGGCTTTGGAGGTGTAAATTTAAGAGAAGGGGACATACCCTTTTATAAGAGAGGTGAGGGTCACATTAGGAAAAGCATGAAATATTATTTTATTATAAAATTATTTTCTCTTTCTACTAGTTCCAAATGGAATTATTTTGATTTTAATGTGAGGATGGGTCTAAATCCTTTCAACCAATAGGTTTTTAAAAAGTTTAGGTCACTATATTAACCCTATCTTTTATATTTAACTCATAGTTAAATAGTTTAACTTTTACCATGTCTTCTTATATTTTTATATTAAATGGTTAATAAACATACTATGAAATTCCAAGATAAACTCAATTAGTTCATTAATAATATCACTATTATTATATATGTTCTTTTTCTGAGAATTATATTTTTTGGACTATTCTATCATTTAATAAAATACTATTTGTTTAAAAAAACTCATTTATGTCAATTTTGACACTATTTATTCTTTGGTTTTTGTGAAAGTCAAAAAAACTTTATTAATTCTAAAAATATATACTAAATCAACCATAAAATATCATATTAACCTATAAAAAAATTTTAATGCATAAAATGTATCAATTATCATTTATTTTGATATTTATAATATCAAATATTTTAATCTTTCATTAATAATGTAATTATTGCATCATCATTGTGTCATAAATGAATTTATTTATATAATTTATAAAAAATATAAATAAAATACCATCATATAGGAAATATTTTTCTCTTTCTAATTAATATTTATAGTAAAAATTATCTTATGTATAACCCTATATTAAAAATTATTTAGTTATTCAAATTGGAATATAACACTTTTAACTCTTCTTTAAATAAAATAATAATAAATATCCTAATCTAATCCTAGTGGATCAAAAAGGATCATAGTGTATTCATGTGGTTTATTTTGGTCGAAATAAACTTATCCAGTATAATTAGGACATGAGTTATAGTAATTATAATATCATTTTCACCTACAATTACCCTATTTACTTTTAACCATGGTAAATAAAATTCAAAAGTAACTATTCACAAAAAATTATTTTCATACTATTGAACCAAATATTATATACTGATGTCAACCATGTGTCTCGGATTTTTGATATTCAATTCACAGAAGTGGGAAAATTACCTTTTATGAAAATTTGCAAAATCTGCCTAGAAGGTAGGTAAAAGACGTTAAAAAGTACAATAAAATTCTATATGTCTAATATTATTATAAAATGACACCAATGAATTAAGTTGGAGTAATATAGGTATTATGTATCTATTTTGACTTTAAAATAAATTTTAATTAAAAATAATTATTGAAATAAAAAGTCGGTTTTAAACAATAACGTAGTGTTTTCACTATTTATCAAAAATTGAATGTTTTCAAAAAAAATACAGAAAATTCATCCTTATTTTGATATTCCAAATTAAAAAAATAAATATATTTTAGAAAATTCAAAGCATATAAGTTACATTAATTAATTTAATATTAATTCCCATAGTCGGAACCAAAAAAGTCAGTTTTTGAGAAGTAAAGACTATCAAAATATTGATATGTGTATATGACTAATTTAAATGTAAAATTACTTCCAATTACCAGAATTGGATTAAATGATAAAAATATAAACTAATTATACATCAAAACCATTCAAATTTATAATTTAACACTATAAATTATTATTTTTAAAAGTTGTTTTCAATTAAAATTTAGTATTTTTCACTATTCATGAAAATATTAAGGTTATCAGAAAAACACTAAAAATTTATCCAAACTATATTTTTATGTATCTCTTATAATGAAGAAGTTTATTTGGTCAAATTAAAAATATAAAAGTGTCCAATATTTTATTTCAAAAGGTTTTTCCATTAAGAGGTGGTAAAATTGCATTTTTTGAAAAATAATTATTTTATCTAAAAATTGAATTTTTTTATATATTATATCTATAAAACTCATAATATGGAATCTAAAATTATATAGTGTATATAAAATTCAATGTTTAGTAAATAATATTCATAACCACCTTTTGAACGAATTGTTTGGTAAGTCATGGTATACTCAATCTCAGTGTTGCGTGTAGCGCAATCTATTGAATTACTTTAAAGAGGTAACGTACTATGAAATATTAGGGTGTTACTTCTATGAATCATCCAGTGCTGGCACTCAAACACCAGTAAAAGTGGTCTATCGTCTGTACAAGACACAATATGGTGCGGGAAAAGCCCCTACAGAGGTGATTATAACAATACTTAGTAGGGACCCCGAGACCCCTGAAGGTCTCTCGGAGTTCCACAAAGGAAAACCAAAAATCAAAACCTCAATCAGAAAGAATGAAGCAATAGAAACATCTCAAACCAGGTATACAAATCAGAGTTCATGAATATAGATGATTAGTCATAACCTATATCATCTTATTACATTAAAACTTCTACAATTGATCCATAAGAAGTTGTTCTACTATTAGTTGACTCAATAAAATAAGTCATTGTTCCATGACAAGCCATTGTAGGGATGGTCCTCATCTGTTCATGCCACTTCTGATCCACACAGGCTCTCTATAATGCTGAAACACATAGAGTTTCTAAAATTCTAATCCATATAGGGTCTCTATGATGTTGATCCACACATGATGGCTATGATGTTGATCCAAACAGGGTCACTATGTTGTTGACCCACACAGAGATTCTAGATTCTGATCCACAGAGGGTTGCTATATACTGATCCACACAGGGTCATTAGACGGGGACCCACACAGGGTCGATACTTCAAAGACAGCCAGTCATAGGATTCCTGATCATAGCACACTTGATTCTGGGAGAACGGACCCTCAATCCATTAGTTATATTCCTACTAGTATGAAGTCCCAAAAAAACATACTCAATGGACCGAACCATCATAGGGGTCCCAACATGACTGACGACGCATTGATTGGATGCCCGGTCTGTGAGATATGGGCACTTTTATAAAAAGATCCTGGTTGGATTCAAAAATTATCCAACCCAAGTCACAAATCAAACGAAATTAAACACGCATTAGAGTGTCTCAAAAGGACAACCTTGTCACAATGGTCATTATTCCATAGATGGTGAGTCGATCAGATGACCAGTCTGTTAATTAAATCCTTTTTTGTGAAATGGGTGTGATCACACCTCAGTCTAGCCTAGCTTGGTCGGGCCTATCAGAATATACCAAAGGGACTACTTCCCAAAAGGGGTCTCATTGCCACCGACGGCATGCCAAATGGACACCTAGTTCATCAGTTAGGGGCATTTATTTATTCGGGGGCCGGTTGGGTATGGGTCCGGTCTGACTCGGTCCGACCGACCTGACACAATAGTTCATGCGCACTACCTGACCTCGCCCGAGTCTAGCCCACTAAGGTTCAGCCCGGTTCACTGGGTCTGGTCCATCAGGGTCGGACCATTAGTTTGCGGGCCTGGTTCGCGGTTGGCTCAGCCCTCCGGGTGGGGCTCGGCCCACCCGCACTGGCCCGCCGAGCAGGTGCGGCCCACTGGGATTCGGGTACAGCCCATTGGGATAGCTTCCGTTCGGACCGGTTTTCCAGAAGGCGGATGACCTTCTCCATTGGCCCCACGGTTTTGGGGCAGTTTCACAAAGTCAGTGGGGTGCTGCTCCACCATATGAAACAATCCTTCATTTGGTCGACCGACATCTGCCAATGTGGTGTGGCGTGGGGTCGCGTCATACTCTTCTGTTGTGGCATGCTAGCCATTGATGTTGCTACCCGGCATCACCTATGATCGGTGCCCTTGTCCCTCAGGTCCATCTCAGGGTGACTGCCTCTAGCCGCCATGGTGCGCAACGGCGAGTTGCTTCCCACAACTTGTGGTCAGACGTTGCGGGTCTCCACTAGCCACTGTTGGCCGCCACCGACAAGGCGCACTGGCGGATTTTTCCACGAGAAACCAGATACGCTCCAGTGGTCTGTTTTTAGTGTCTTCCGCACCTACGAGGATCTTAGGTCATCGTCGTCGCTATTCATCCTCTGGTTTCATCATGTCGCTCTATTTGGAAAACTGTTCCAGAAAAACGATACAAATATCAAAGAGGTGGAGGGTTGAGGCCTTGCTCGTTTGGCCCGCATCCTCCATGTTAGCATCGTATCAGGTGGTCAAAAATTTATCTCATAAATATAAACTTTACAACAGTCACATTACCTAGATAGACGTCTACTGACAATGATTGAAAAAACTTCCTTCATCGTTGTCTTCGGTTTGTGATTTGGTGGCACTCGTTAATGCATGTTAAAAATGGTCTCATCCTCTAGGTGGTTGGCATCATGGTACTTTTCCAGAGCTTCATCGCTTGGTGATGTCGTGCCAACACCCCAACCTAATCTCCATATAAATAAGAGGGGGAAGAGGTGTGTAACGCTCAGAGGAATTTATGAGGTTCATTTAATTAATGGACCACAAAAATTCTCAATGGTGCAGTTACAAGTAAAGGAGAGTCACGTAATTTAATGTATTGACATATCGTATGTCCCACCATCGTCGCTCGTCCATTAGAGGAAAGGAAAAAAAAGAAATTATATAGCATTGTTATTTTATTATTCTTTTAAATTTCCAAAAACTATATTTTTCTCTTGACCTTTTGTGGTAGAATTCAATACTCCCTTAAGCGAATCCTGGCTCTGTGGATTCAACGGTGCCCTCAGATTGTTAATCCATGTACCGGTTCAAAAGATACAAAATACTGATTGTGCATTTACTGAACGTACCTAAAAAATTTAAGAAATTCATTTCGGTCACACCGGGCCGTGGAATTATGTGCCATATATTTTTTCAGACTCATAATAACTCCATATAATTTATAAAAAGTACATGAAAAATATGGGTCTTTACATTCACACCACCTTAGGTATTTTCATCCCTAAAATCCATAATGTGGACTAAGGAAACAAATGGGGGTACTGAGCGTGAATTTGATCCTCCCGCTCTGATGTGCTCTCCTGGAGGTTCTCATCCTGCCAGTGAAGGCACACTAGATGTATCGATCGTCCATAAAGGACACGCTCCTGTTGATCCTCAATCTCCAATAGAACCTCCATAAACATCGCCCCATCATCAATGGCCTTCTCTCCCCATCCGATAACATGTGATAGATCATGCATGTAATTCCTCAGCTGCGACACGTGAAAGACATCATGCACCCGATGAATCTGTGGGGGAAGATCTAGGCAATACGCCACCTCTCCAGCTCTACTGAGAACCTAAGAGGGCTTGATGAACCTTAGAGATAGCTTTCCCCCTGGCCATATCTCTACAAACCCTGTTGAGGTGAGACCCATAGGAAGACATAGTCTCCGTCCTCAAACTCCAAAGATCTCCATCTCTTATCAGCATAAGACTTCTGCCTACTATGTGTATTCTTCATCTTCTCCTAGATGATCTACACATTCTCAGTGGTAGCCCGTACCAACTCTAGACTCATAAGTGCTTACTCCCCAGGGTCTGTCCAGCATAGAGGTGATTTACAAAGTCTACCGTACAAGGCCTCAAATGGTTCCATAAAGATGGTGGAGTGATAGTTGTTGTTGTGTTTGAACTCCACCAAGGGAAAGTGATCCTCCCAACTGTGGAAAAATTCTAGGATTCAAGTATGAAGCATGTACTCCTGTGTCTGAATGGTCCCCTCTGACTGACCATTCGTCTGAATATGAAAGGTAGTGCTCAAACGTAGCTGAGTCCTGAACACCTCCTATAATACCTTCCACAACCGGGATTTAAAATGTGTGTCATGGTCAGCAACAGTCGTCGCTGGAACCCCATGAAGTCGTAAAATCTCCAGTACATAGAGGATTCCCAATACCTCTATTGATTCCAGCTCTCAGATGAGAAGGAAGTGGACCGACTTACTGAGTTGGTCAACGATCACCCATATGGAATCATGTCCCCAGGATATCTGTGGTAGACCTGTCACAATGTTTATGAAGATACCATCTCACTTCCACTCTGGTACCTCTGGTGGATTTGCTAAGCCAACTAGAACTTGAATCTCAGCCTTCACTTTTCGACAAGTGAGGCATCGTGAAACAAAATTTGCCACTACTTTCTTTATCCCCAGCCACCAGTACTGACACTGAAGATCCTAGTACATATTTTCTACACCAGGATGTACCACCAGAGTGGATGTATAGAACTCCCTCAACACCTCCTCTTTTAGCTCCACTGGTACCATGGTACGTTCTTTGAAGAGGATGATGTGCTCCCCACCTTTAGAAAATCTATATGTTGCATGTCCTGAGGATATCTGAGCAGGTCGAGCCTCATAGTCAATGTCCCAAAGATGTGCCTTCCTGACTCCCTGAATGTCTGGGGGAGTGACTTTCATAGACTGGAGGTAAGTTTCTCTATCTCTATTCACAAAGGATATCTACAATGCGGCTAACTTCTCTATCACCTCACTCAGAAACTGTAGACTAGACCTCCTACTAAGTGCATCTTCTACCATGTTCCCCTTCCGAGGAGTATAAACTATCTCAAAGTCATAGTCATTAGGGAACTCTAACCATCATCATTTTCTTAGGTTTAGGTCCTTCTATGCAAAGATATACCTGAGACTCTTGTAATTAGATTAGATAATAGAACTTTCTCCCATCAAGTAGTGTCGCCACATGTTCAAAGCGAAGACCACTACTGCAAACTCCAAGTCATGAGTTGCGTATTTCTATTAATGTTGTTTTAGTTGTCGTGAACCATAAGCAATCACTACTTGCTCCTATATCAGGACACATCCATGTCTGGTTCCTGATGCGTAATAGTATACTACACACCCAACACCCTCTTCTGGTAGCCTCAATATGGGGGCACTCGTTAGTCTCTGCGTAAGCTCTTAAAAACACTACTAGCATCTCTCCATCCATACGAATGGCTATCCCTTATTAGTCAATTCTGAAAATGGTGCCTCAACTCTAGAAAATTCTGGTATGAATCGCTAGTAGTACCCAACCAACGCCAGGAAGCCCCACGCCACAGTCACACTCTTACGTGGATCACAAGCAAGAATAGCCTCCATCATAGCTGGATCCACTGCAAATCCATCCTCTGAGATAATGTGTCCTAGAAAGTGGACCTAGGGTATCTAGAACCGGCACTTCGAGATCTTTCCATAAAGATGGTTCTCACAGAGTGTATCCAAAACAATATATAGATGGTAGGCATGCACCTCCTCCGACGTTGAGGATATCATGATGTCTTTGAGGAAGACCTCCACCAAGTGATCAAGGTATGGCAGAAAGAACTTTTTCATTAGTCCCATGAACACTGCAGGGTTGTTGGTCATGCTGAATGGCATAACCAAGAACACATAGTGGCCATACTGACATCTAAAGGTCATCTTCAACACTTCCTCATTTCATACCCTAATTTGATGATTTCTTGATCTATGTTCTTTCATCGAAAACCAACAAGGTACCTCCAGCTTATCAAAGAGATCATAAATCCTTAGAATTAGATACTTGTTCTTCACAGTCACCTTGCTCTGGCACCGATAATCCACACGAAGCCTCAAACTCTCATCTTCCTTCTTAGTGAACAAAATTAGGGTTTCCCATGGAGAAAAACTAGGCCGTCTGAAACCCTTCCTCTGCAGTTCCTCCAACTGTACCTGTAACTCATGAAGATCCATGGGATCCATCTGATATTCTAGTGTAGATATTGGTGTCGTATCAGGTTATTGGTCGACATAAAAATCTACATCTTTGCATTGAGGTAGTCCCAAAACACCATCAGAAAAGACATCAGCATACTGGTCCACCACTGCAGGACAGCTCAGACTCTCATCATCAACTACTATGACGGTAAGTCTATCCAACTAAAGTGTGATCGGATGTACCCTCCTACTGCATAATTCCATCCTATGCTGCAATGGTTCCCTTATCACTGGTGAAGGAAAACCCAATACCATCCTCGCGGACACACCGCACATTGCACCTAAAATAGTCGATATGAGAATGGACTGTGGATAGCCAATCCATTCACGACATGATGTCGTAAGGCCTAAACGCTACTACTAGGAGATCCCAGATGAATATTTCTCCTCCTATAGTGATCTCACACTATCTGCACTAGTGTGTAATCATCAAATATTCTCCCGTAGGAGTCTCTAATTACAAGGATTCAGCCAACAGCTCCATCAGAATCTATGAGCTCCAAAACAAGTGTAAAAAAAATTAAATATTGACTGGAACTTGTGTTTATAAGTACTTCATATAAGGTGGAGTTGAAACAGATCGTACCTCTAATAATCTCTGAAGTGTCTTGGTTATAGGCCTTAGCTGCCTAGAGCGGAGATCGTCCCTATTCATCTGCTCTCTCTGGTCGGGGTGGACCACCTTGAAGTGGTGGCGGTACCACCTCAAACAGTCTTCCACCACCTGCTGCATGACCCAATCCTCTGCCACGTCTACTGCCCTGTGGACCTACTCAATCGAATCACTACCTCTTCTACAACAGTCCCTCGAATGTCTGCTTGTTGTCAGTGCAGCTGGGCAAACATTCGTGAGCCATGTGACCCTATCCACCACACGTGAAGCACATCTTTCTCCTATACTGGCCTTCTCTACCTAAAGACCCTCGCACCACCGACCCAAAGTCCCAAGGTCTTCCACCAGAAGGTCTGGTCCACTTAGACCTATGTGTCATCTGCCTACTACCAGTCGTAGATGACTCTCTTACATGTCTCCCGGTGGTGGGTCTCGCTGTCGGTGCCTGCTCGACAAGGAAGCTCTCCACCAAGGGTTCTCTCTCCAGAACTCTAGCATGCGTCAAGATGCTAAAAGATATCATCGAATCTCTGATCTCATGTCAAAGTCCCTACATAAATGTCTGGGCCCTGATGAAAGGTTCCCACACAATATCGGTAGAGTAGAGGGAGAGGTCAGTGAACCTCTCTATGTACTGGTCCATGGTGAGGCTACACTGCTATAAGTGTAGTAGATCTTGTATATGTACAGAATGTAGGGTCTCTGAAATGAACTCTTCCTTGAAGAGGCCCTCTAAATCATTCTAGTAGAGGGTCACCTTGTCATGCATCTAGAGCATCAGGCTCCATAATCTCCATGTTGTGCCCTGGAAAAGGCTAGCAGCTAGGATAACCATTTTTTTGCTGGTGTCCCAACCAGGAAAAAAACTCTTTCCATAGCTTTCGTCCAGTCCTTAGCCGCGTAGGGATCCATCTCACCTTGGAACCTTGGAGGCCTCTACACAGAAAAGCATGCAACACACTCAGTCAGTGTGCACCATCTGCTGGTGGGGCTAGTGGCAATGTCTTCCCAATAGGTAGTGGTACTCATGGTACACCACCTAATGGTACTATCATTATAAGAGGTCCATGCACCGAAGCTTCTTTGCTCAGTGGGATACCATTTTGTACTCTATGAAGAATCCTGGGTGGTGGTCTACATGGTGGCATCCAAAAAAGAAACAGGTGTGCCACTGTTATTATGTTATACCTGGTGATTTTACTCAAAAAGGGTTCAGGTACAAATATTTCCAACAACACACGCAATAATTGCTTTCATGTACTGAGCCCAAATTCAGAATTTAGGGTCCCAGTGTTTGGATATGTCGGTCGTCGTACCAACATAGGATTCCCCAAACTAAAAACCACACTCAAAAAACATAATATTATTTCTGCATTAAAAAGATCACAGTCCTTGTTCTTCAGTAGAACCGACTCCTCTGACACCAATTTGTCACAACCCGTCCCCCAGGGGCCGTTCCTCGACTACCCCAAGCCCACCTTCCATAGGCCAAGGATTGGTGACTAGCACTGAATGGAATATCCCGGAAAAATAGGAAGGTGTTGCCTTTAAACCTGCAAACACACTGTCTAAGTATAAAACGAACACAACCTTCATAGTAAAACTATAGTAGTAAAAATATGTCTATTGAATATAAAAAAGTGGTGTGTACTGTAAGTAAAGGGGACAGAATACAAAACCAACTGAAAAAAGTACAACAATAACAGAAAAAAACTCCCAAAATCATCTTCCAAGCATCCTACCTCAAGGGTAGGTACAGATCACGGTCAGACGTCACTACAGCACATCACGCCTAAAAATCCACCTCTGAGCATTGTCTAGTCCTAGCTCCCAAACCCTGGTCAAAGATGTCTATCAACTGTACAAGACAAATCAATGATCGGGAAAAGCCCATGTAGGGGGTGAGTATGTCAATAATCAGTAGGGATCGTGAGACCCCTGAAGTTCTCCCAGAGTTCCACAAAGAAAAACCACAAATCAAGACCTCAATCAAAATGCACGAAAAAATAGACAAAACTCAAACTAGCTATATAACTCAGAGTTCTGTAATATATATGATTAGTCTTATGCTATATCATCTTATTCCATTAAAAGTTCCACAACTAATCCACAAGAAGTTTATCTACAATCGGTCATCTCTTAGACGTAAGTTGCTATTCCACGATGGGCCACTGTAGGGATGGTACTCATCGGGTCACACTACTGTTGATCCAAAAAGGGTTGTTATAATGTTGATCCACATAGGTTCTCTAGAATTATTATCCACACAAGGTCTCTATGATGTTGATCTACACAGGGTTTCTATGATTTTGATCCATACAGGGTCTCTATGATGTTGATCCACACAAGGTCTCTATGATGCTGATCCACACAGAGTCTCTATGATGCTGATCCACACAGGGTCTCTAGATGTTGATCCATACAGGGTCTCTAGATGCTGATCCACATAGGGTCGTTAGATGCTGACCGACAGAGGGTCGCTACTTCAAAGACAGTCGGTCAGAGAATTTCCGCTCATAGCACGCTAGATTCTGGGAGAACCACTTCTTAAGACATCGGTCATATTTCTACCAGTATTAATTCCTGCAAAAATCATACCAAATGGACTGCCCTATCCTAGGTTTCCCAACGTGATAGACGACACATCGATCAGATGTCTGGTCTGTGAGATATGGGCACTTTTGTAAAAAGGGACTTGTTGGATACAAGTCTAATCCAACCAATGTCACACATCAAACTCTTCCAAAACTCAATTTACAATATCTTCAAAATACCACCTTGTCACAAGGGTCCTTATTCGATAGACGGTGTGTCGATCGGACGCTCGGTCTGTTAGTTACATGAATTTACATGAAACGGGGGTGATAGCACCTCGGTCTGGCCCGGCTCGATCGGGCCTGCCGGAATATTCCAATGGGACCATTTCTCAAAAGGGTTCTTAACTCCCCCGAAGTTGTGTCAAATGGACACATGATTAATCAATTATGGGAATTTATTTATTTGGGGGCCGGTTGGGTCTAGGCCCGTTCCGACTCAATCTGACTGACCTGACGCCACAGTTCCTGGGGTCTACCTGACCCCACCTAGGTCCGGTCCGTTAAGGGTCTACCCGATTCAGTAGGTTTAGCCATTTGAGTAATCCCATTGGATCGCAGGCCTGGGCTGTGGTTGGGCCGACCTACCGGGTGGGGCTCGGCTCACGCGCACTGGCCCACTAGGCTGCGGGTCCGGCCCAGCCCGCTGGGTGGGTTCACCCCACTCAATTAGCCCCCATCCGGCCCAGCCCACCAGAAGGTGGACCACCTTCTCCGCTGGTCCCACGGTTGTTGAGTCGTTTCACCTGCTGGTGTGGCACTACCCCACTGCATGAAATGGTCAGCTGTTTGGCCGAACTACTTTCACCAATGCGGCGCGGCACGGGGTTGCACCTCGCCATCCTACCACAACCTACTGGTTGTGGCTGCTACAGCCAGCAACGCCTACAGGTTCCACCCTGATCACATGTAGCCGGTTTGGGCTGGCTATCGCGGTGCTTGATGGGGCGCTACTTCCCACCACCCACACCCAATTGTTGTAGGTCTCCTTCAACCATCGTCGGTCGCCGCCAACATGGCGTGCCAGTGGATTATTTCACGGACCAATGGAAGCATTATGGTGGTCCATTTTCTGTGCCATTAGTTCCTACAAGTCTCTTAGGTCACCATCACTACTACATGTCCTCCAGTTTCATCCTACTGTTCCGTTTGGAAAACTGTTCAAGAAAAATGAGACAAATACTGAAGAGGTGAGGTTTCGGGCCTTGTTCATTTTTCCCGCACCCTCTACTTTAGCATCGTATCAGGTAGTCAACATGTTATCTCATAATTTTGAATTTTACAACAATCCCCCTACTTGAATAAGAAGTCTGCTGATGACGATCAACGCAACTTCCTTCGTTGTTGTCATTGGTCCGTGATTCAGTGGTGCTTTTCACTGCTCTCTAAAACCGGTCTCATCCTCTAGGTGGTTGGCATCTTGGTACTTTTCCAGAGCTTTACCACTTGGTGAATTCGTGCCAACACACCACCCTGATCTCCATAAAAATTGGAGGGGGAAGAGGTGGGTAACACTCTGACATATTTATGGGGTTCATTTAATTAATGGACCACCGATATTTCCAATGGTTTGGTTAGAAGTAAAGGATTGTTTATCCATTTAATGGATTGGAATGTCTTCAGTCCTTCCACCACCGCTCGTCCATTGGAGGAAAGGAAAAAAGAGAAATAAAATAACATTCTTATTTTATTATTCTTTTAAATGTCCAAAATTTATTTTTTTCTCCTAACCTTCTATGGTCGAAGTGAAGCCTCCCATAAGAGAATCCTGACACTTTGGCTTCAACATTATCCTCAAATTTTTAATCCGAGCACTAGTTAAAATGATAGAAATCAACTCTTGTGCATTTAGTTAATGTACCTAAAAAGAAGTTCAGAGATTCATTCTGGGCACACCGGGCCTCAGAATCACGCTCCGTCAATTTTTGCGTACTTGTAATAATTCCATAAAATTTTAAACAAAAATACATGTAAAATCCAGGTCTTTAAAATTATAGTAAGAAAATGTTAATTTATTATACAAAAATATTACATAAGAAAATGATAACGATAAATGTGAAAGTTAAATTTAGTTACTATATAATAGTGCCTTTAACATTATCCTAAAATTTTCTTTGAGGGACAGTAAACAATAATTAATATAGTTACATTATTTTAAAGAAAAATTATTATAGAATAGTGTTCTGAATATGGTGTGTAAGAACATAGACAAGTTTCTATATAGACAATAGATGTTGACATCATAACATTTGATGTTTTGAAGGTATAAAGATTAAATATATTCTACTACAAAAATAGTTTGGAATATTACTCCTAAATATCACCATTATTGTTATTAGATTTCATTATAGTTTTTCTATTAGAAGTGTTTGTGGGTGTTTTTTATCATATTTTCATGAATATCATTGAAAATAATTTCATTGATTTAATGTGTTAACAAAATCTACACAGTGTAGAAAAAATAAGGATCATCATGTATTTTATCATATATAACGTGTTAAACCACTTTTTATATTTGGTTTGTTAAAAAATTTATTATTTTGAGGATATTATAATTTAAAATATTAAATAAAACCTACATTATTTCATTATTTAATTTTTCGTAGAAATGTTTTTTTATAGATATACATTTTTTGAAATGTGATGATAATAGAATTATCAAATTATGAAATTTTGTTTTATCCCTAATCAATATTCCCCATGGAGTATTATATTTTATGACTAATTATTAAGTTTAACATGATTAGAATTCTAATATAGAGATAAAAAACATGATCATGAGGAAGAAGACAAATAAAAAGATTCATTGTGGGTATTGGATAACCCACTAAGTATACCACATGTAGCATCATAATGAATTATATGGTATACAAGTGGTTCATAAATCATATTTTAGTCCCCAATACCTAAAGATGTATAGATAAATAACATAAGAACCATGAAAAGCTGATACCATAGTTATTCAAGACTACATATTAACTAGGCTTATAAAGTTGTGGATGGTTATGTTTTTGTCATGTCATCAATTGGAGAAAATCCATGATGAAATTTTTCCTCTCGTACAATGAGTATAACATTAAGTCAATAAATTGAAATAGACAATGAAGGTGTTCTTCTACATCGAGATATCTTATCTATATATATTGATAAGGTGAATATGATGTTCTTATACATAAGGGTGAATGACATGTGATATATCCATTGATCAGACATGAATTGACTATGAGAATCAAGAAAACATGAGTTTGATATACTAGATTGACATGATTTAGGTCTTATTGTAACTCGATATCTTCGATAAATGGAAAAATGTGAGAATAAACATTTTCATGTGATACAAACTAGTGGACACAGTTATTTAGATACATGTAAATAATGGTGATCATGTCAGAACACTTTATAGTTTACGTGAATTGATAATTTTATAGATGCTACTCATTTCTTATATATATGGATCAATAGAATCGTATTTGATGTCAATTCTGTAAAGCCCCATGGGGTTTCACCTCACATTTTACTAAATGGGGATTCATTCTTACACAGATTGATACTATTTAATTGTTTTAAAATTAATGAAAACGTTT
The DNA here is from genome assembly GCA_963277665.1 of Viscum album. NCBI lineage: Eukaryota > Viridiplantae > Streptophyta > Magnoliopsida > Santalales > Viscaceae > Viscum > Viscum album. The sequence goes on from OY728164.1 coordinate 2,037,330,192, forward strand.
TCTAGATGGTTGTTCACAAGGTATTTCCTATGATATGATACAGTGTGAAGATAATGAAGGTCTTCCAAAAAATTGAAATATATCCAGAAGGAGTTTTTATATTATTTCAATTTTTTTAGAGGTTGGGGACGAAGCCTCATTTATTATTAAAGCAAAGAAAAGACCTCTTTAACTGGGTAGTGGGAGACCCATTACATAGCCCGAAGGCCTAGTGGGCATTTAGCCCATCATATGGCCCGTAGGCCCATTTTTTGGCCCAAAGACCATTCTGTGAATAGTAATGCTACAGTACCCATGCTACTACAGTACTGCATTCTACCCTCCGCAACTACAGTACCCTGTTGCCGCTATAGTGACATGTCTCCGCTACAGTGCCCGCCATTGCTACAGTGCAACAGCTGCTATAGTGCATTACAGTACTACTACAGTGCCCTGTTCCCAATCGGTTTTGAACCCTCATTTTTCATGTTGTATTAGAGGGAGACCCATTACATAGCCCGAAGTTCCGGTGGACATTTTTCCCATTACATGGACCATAGGCCCAATTTTTTGGATCAAAGCCCATTTTTTGAATAGTACTGCTACAGTACCACATAGTACATGCCACTGTTATAGTGATCTGTTGCCGCTACAGTGATCTGTCGCCGCTATAGTTCCCACCGTTGATACAGTGCTTCCACTGCTATAGTACGATTCATTACTGCTACAGTACCTTCACCCAATGGGTTTTGAACACCCATTTTCATGTAGAACAAGTGATATAGTATATGATACAATATAATTTTAAATTGAACAATGAATATTAGGCCTTATTGGAAGTTGGATATTGATGGATATATTACCTAAATCTATTAATATGTGTGTATATATTTGATATACATATATATAATCTGTATTGTTTTCTATGAAAAATTAAATCTACATGTATTATGGGTATAACATTTATTTTCTCGAGAAATGGTTATTTTGGGAAGATCAATAATCCACATATCTATCATTTAATTTTTTCTTTCATTTGATGAAACAAATGGAAGTAAATTAATATAATGAATGAACAAATTATGTTACTAGTAAAACTATTTTAATTCCTAAATAAATGGAAGATCACTAGGATCATCATCCATGCATATAAATTATACATTCATACTACGGTTGTAGTACATGGATATTCTACCATTGAATCCTATAATCATAATGGTCTCTTTAATAGTCTTACATTTCATTGTGAAATGCTAGTACATTGTAGTGTTCTTTATATCCCACTTTTTCAACTACTTCTATTCAACATGTGGATACCTACATAGGTCAGATACTTTTGTTTTCCAATATGGTGATCTATCTAAAACCGAGATGATGTAGTTTGATGATGACCCAATGAAATCATTGTTGTAGGTTATAGAAGTAAAATATTTCTTCATTTTATTATTTTAAATAGAAATATATTATCTTTCATGGAGATACTCTGAAAGGTTTTTATTATGTTCTTCTTGATTTGAGACATTTTATTTGACTATATCAAAACTCTTCATGTCGATTTTTATGGACTATCAAATGTTTATCTAGATGATGTTAAAGAGTTTTTATCCCATTTTTTAAATAAGTGATATGTTTCACCATCTATAGTTTCTAGTTTGTTTTCAATGATCAATATGTATTTTGGATATCACTAGATTTGGGTGAAGGATATTGATATCTTGCAGACTACTTTACCCTACTAGTATGGGAACTTTGATTTTTTTGTAATGTTTTTTGGTGTCTTGAATGCTTAAACTATGATAATAAGGATTAGAAAATTTTAATTCCATGTGTCTCTAGACTAATTTATAGAAATAATCATCAAGGAAAACCTTTTATTCTAATGGTAATAGAAGGATCTTTTTGATCATCTAAGAACTATTATGTGGGTTCTTCAACATAATAATCACTATAAATTACTATAAAAGTGTTTTTTTTTGATATGGTAGGTACATTTACATGGATATGTGTTGTCTTAGTAACGTTTTTAATGGACCCATTAAAGAATGATTTATTTGTTTATTGAAATCAAACATGAAAATACAAAGGATCCAATATACATGAAATTTTGAGCTATAAAAAGAAGTGTGTGTCTGAATTATCTTATATAGAAACCCATTTATGATATTTTTCCAAGAAAAACAAATATTTCTTCTTGATTGAACAATGTCGGGTAGATTTTAATGACCTAAATTAATGGTTGATTTGTTCCCCTATTCATTGACTTATAATGAAAGGGGTGATATTTGGTGTCTTTTTTTAGGAATCTTATTTTGGATTTGGATGTAATTTTTTTTATGGAAGGGAGAATATTTATTAAGGGTCTAGGAAGATGTGTCCTTGTGATTGTAACTATGTCACATATGACTTTTAGTTTTAGATAGATGTGTTTTCACTGATTTAGTTATGACATTACCTAATCAATAATAAATTGGTGGTCTTCCCTGACCAAAACAATACGAGGTTTGTATTCAATCAATATGATATAATTCAACATTAGTGTAGATTTATTGTAATTTTATAGTATTAAAATTTATTGATATCCGACACCCCAGAAAGAGGAATGTCATTACCGATTCACTAAATTGTATGTTATAGGGTGTTTTAATTTAGAAGATATACGATTCACTGAAATTGAATGAATATTTTTCATCAATGAATCTTCATTAAATAAAGATAAGTGGTAGAGCTTTTATTTTTCAATTAAGGTGTAATAATGTTTTATTATGAAGTTGAAGAAGTCCATTTGGGGAGGTAGAAAGGTAGATATGATCCACAACCATGTTGGTCGTAGTGATCCTCAAAAGGGGTGGTCAGAGTATGGAAAGAATAAGATAATGTTTTATAGAAGGATATTTGTTATATCAGTGTTTCATGAGGGGTTTAAACATAGTATCCAAATCTCACCAATGGTAGTTTGTTCGGATGTGTCTAAGAGGTTTCTAGGTTTAAGGAGGAATCGTTGTTTATCCTAGGCTGAAGCTAACAATGATGGATTTCATGGTGAGGTGTCTATTTTTTAGAAGTTGAAGGTCATAAACCCTGTTCATAGGGGTTTTGTACAGCCTTTAGATGTCCTTATATGAAGCTTAACGAAAATTTCATTGTATTTTATCACCTAGTTATCCTAGGGATAGGTAGGTTGTGATTCCATTTGGGTGATTTTTGACTAATTGATTAATTCATTTCATTTTCTAGAAATCTATGAGTTGTGTGTTGTGGATGATCTAATGAGGCGGTACATGGATGAGAATATGAGGTATCAAAAGGTACGTAACCCAAATGTTTCTGATCAAGATGATTATTTTACCACACATGTATGGAAAGGATTGAAAAATTATTTTGTCTTTTAACCATTAATTATCACTTCATTTCATACCCATGTAAATGGGGATACATAAAAGGCTATTCATACATAAGAATATATATATTTTGATATTTCATCTTGGAATTGGGAAGATCATGGAGGAATCAATTTCTACTATTTGTGTCAACCTAAATTAATATAAATATCTCATCCATCAGAATTAATCCATTATATGTGTTTTTTGGGAAGGATTTTTATTCTCCATTAGATTGGACTGAGGGAGGGGAGCCAGGAGTTCAGATCCATGATTCATTGGAAAGGATAACAATGAAAAACTTGTTGGTTTGAGAGCTGATGGTGGTGGTGCACGACCTTTATAAGGGTGATTTAGATCATATGATATAGTCCTTGGGGTTTTATTTTAGAGACCATGTGATCCTATTGGTTTCATATTATCATGGGTAGAATTGGATTGGATGAGGAAGTAAGCTTTCCCAAAGTTTGTTCTAGGCCTTTCGAAGTGTTGGATGACATTAGAGAGTTGTATTAAAAGTTGGATCTCCCTTCATGAATTTATATATTTCACAATTTATTTAATTTTACTAACCTATATAATAATTTTTATGATGAATTCCATGTAATTTATTTATTTTTATTTAGAAATTTAGTATGGAATGATATTTTGGACTAGATTGTTGATATGTATAATAGTTGAGAGATGGTGTTTCATGGGAGAGTTATCATTTGGGTTATTGTGTTATCGAGGAATAGTTTTTAAAGGAGATAACTTGGGAATTGGATTCTGATATACATGGTCAATACCCTAGTTTTATTGATGGTTGATCTTTATAGTTGTTATGCTTCACTTGCTACCTTTTTGTGAGTTTATTTGTGTAGACAAATGAGTTATATTATATTATGTATATCCTTTTGTAGATGTTTTTTACTAGATTTTTTTTCATTCCTACAATGTGTGGCTATGAAATTTATAGATAAAATTCCATGGGAGGTATCTTGTGGTATATTTTCTGGACCCCCTTTCCCTTTTCATTGTTGGTTTACTTTTTTTGAGGATGATATTTTTGTAGATTTATTTGATGTAATTTCATGGGTTTTCAAAAAACATACTTTTTTTCTAGTGGATTGATGTTTTAATGTGGTTTGGGGTCTTATTTAATCATAAATATCTAAAGATGTTCTCATGGCTGATTGACTGACCATGTTATTGGTTAGTTTTTTTGTGTAGTCAGTCGGTACCTTCATGTGGTATCTTGGGATGGTTATGTGGTCATTTGTTTCGTTCATACTATAGGTCAGTTTGATTATGTGGTCACTTGGGTTAGTCATTTAGTATGGAAGTTTTTTCATGTGTTCAATTTTGTGGGTTATATGGTCCCTTGGTTTTTTATTTTGATATGGATATTTGTTATTTTATTTTTTCTGGTTTTTCAAATGGTTTATTGGATTTTTTATTTGTACACGTAGTTCCGTTGTGCGGATGATTCATTTCATCAATTGGTTTGCTATTGTGGTCACTTTAATTTATTTGAATTATCCATTTTACAATGTGGTTAGTCTACATGGTTGAATGGATTTTCTTCATTATACATTTATGTGGTAGATTCAGTAGATTTTAAAAAACACAGAATTGTTGAAATAATCAAATTCTTCCAGAATAAGGTAAAAATGATTTTTAATTTAAAATATAAAATTTAAAGAATAAATAAATGTTTTCACAAGTTTAAATATTGGGTATAAATGAATATGTGAATTCCTTGACCCATTGGGGTTTTAAGTGAATCATTTTCCATTTTTTGAACATTTGTAGTTGTTTTCATTCACTAGGAGCCTTCTTACTCATGATTATAGTCATGTAAACACCCCCATTATTCTATTTTTTCTTACAACCTCATGTGACATTTGAGGAAGCCATGTCATATTCATTTTCCCTTTCTTTCATTATAGTATCTTTTAGAACCATTTTTTTGGTATGGGGTCCTTATTATCCTACTGTGTTGTGCATTTATTTGATGAACATGCTATTGTTTTCTTCCTAGTGGGAGGTATTTATTAAATAATGAGGATAATGGACTAGATTAAATTGAATATGAATCTAATTGTATTAATCAATTTTTTTTATTAGTTTCCATCTCATTGTAAATTATTTTTTCTTAAAATATACAATCTATTATGATATAGGTTTCATGGATACTAAGAATTGTAAACATAAACTGTTGATTTATAACCTTTGTTCGTTTAAACCCACCACTCATAATAGGTTAAAAACATATATGTTACTTATGAAGAGCCATCAATAAAAATTAAATTATCATGATTTTTAAGTCAAGAATTTATTTTCTTGAAGTTGAGGATCTATTCAGATTTAGTGTTCTAGAGAATTAGGCCCTAAATTATTCACAACAAAACCATATATTAATAATTGAAAACATTATATTAGTATCAACTTTCCCAACTTTATAAATATTTTTAAATAATTAATCATTTTTTTCATGGAAAATATGCATGATTGTCAACATGAATTCTTCCTTTACCTTACCCATACATAAACCCTGTGAAAATAATTTTAAATACGTGGAATGAGAAAAAAATATCACTGAAGGATATAAAAATAAAGTAATCTTTTAATTCATTAAAAACATGAAACCCCATTAAAACATTATCATAATTTAATAATTTTCAACCTTAAGTCGTATTAAATACTAACCTTTGAAAAGAAGTTCATTTATTACTCTTTCTATAATCACAATATTACCATAAAACCTATAACAAGAAAATTAAACACCAAAATTTATCTTGGGAAATCATTATACGTTTCATTCCTATAAATTGAATAATCATGAATTTGACTTCCATGCACGTTACACATATAAATGGAATAATAGTAATCTCAACATTTATACCCCTGGAATTGGAGGGATATCATAGACCCAACCTTTAATGGTTTATCATGTAAACACCTATCATTGGTCTACCATGAAACCACCCATATTTGGTGTTTCATGTAACCACCCTTAATCAGTTTATCATAAAACAATTCATCATCGGTTTATCATGTAACCACCAGTAATGTTTTATCACTAGACCAAACAACATTGGTTTTCAATGTAACCTGCCATAAAATATCTAAGTACCATTACAAAATTGTAACACATAATATATTTCAATTTTCAACATGTCCCTCATTAAATATCATTTTCACTCTTAAGAAAAAAATTTAGGTTATTTAAATAATCATTCCATATTCAAATTCCATTTTCTATAACAAAACCCCAGAAAAGGAAAAGTGGGGTTTTTTTCTTTTAAAAACATGAAGGCTTGTAATGGAAGGAAAATATAAAAATAGACATAAATTTTCATTTACAATCCATTTACAATCACATAAATGTATATGTAGAATAATATAAAAAATATTGACATGGAGGAATGTATTAAATATATAAACATTCCATGTGACCCATGGCATTATGAAACATCCAAATAATATTCCTAATGAAAGCATAAAATTATAAAAAACATTAAATAACATGATAATAATTAAATTCACAATATGATAAGTCAATGGAATGTATATGTGTATCATAAAATATCGTAGGTGTACAATATCAAAATATGCATCAATGGAAGGATATTGAGACAAAGTTCATTACATTGTGTGTTTCTTGTCACATGTGACTTTATGTCCTAAAATAACAAATTTATTTTCATTATTTACTTGTTTGAGAATATATTTCCAATTTATTATTTCATTTATTTCAACTATAAACAATTCATATACAATTACTTAATCAATTATGATTATTTCATGTTTCCTTATCATATTCAGTTTATGCATCAAAACCAACTTTAGTAGGCTGACTAATGTCAATAATGTAATTGATTTTAAGCATCTCGAGAATAATAATCATAATAAAATTTATCCCACATATACATAAATTAAACTTTTATGAACAATCAATATATAATTTTTTGAAAATGACCTAATTTTACAGTTATGGATATTGTAGTCCATACGTACGCATGAGCAACATTCCCATTTTTCAATGATAATTATGGAAAGAAGGTAATAAACATTTATCTTCCTATAATTATTATTATATCATAAATAACATATAATTATATTATATAATCTTTTATATATAAATATTTTATTGTAAAATGAATAACTTTTCTTCGAGGAGGCGGTACCCCAAACATCCACAAATAATATTATAACCTTTTTAAGTGTGTTAAATGGTAATAAATAAAATCATATATTATATTTATAGAAATTTAATTTTGTAATTAATGACATAATTATTTAATTTATGTTATATATATACATAATAGTAACTCTTATTAACTTTCATGAATCATGTTTATGAAAAATATTTTATATAGCTTCATGGGGATGTAGTTCACCGTATACATGAGCGATGTTATCATTTCCCATATGGTATGAAATCTAAATAGTGTGTACATAATATATTGAAAAAAATGAATTATGATGTCAAAAATATCATAAATATCATGTATAAACTAAAAACCCATCATTATTACAAACTTTTAATGGTGGTAATGGAAATATTAATGACATCGGTTAGTGAGGCGGTATTTCTCTATACAGATTAACGATGAGTGTGTATCCAATTTTATGGAAGTATGTTTATGTGTGTTGGTAATAACCATAAAATAAATACAGGTCAGTATATTTTGGATACGAAGTTTATTATATAGGCATGTAATAAGAATAATTTAATTGGTGGATAAATAATTTAAACAATTGTGCTCGTTAAAGAATGTTACGTATTCTTTAGGTAACTCGTTTTGGTTTGCACCAAATTAATTCCTTTGTTTTTATTATGAAAGAAATTATGAATCTAGGGTACTATAATTTATTTTTTGGAGTTTATTTATTTAGGTTTTAGAATATTCAAAAGGCTTGATTGGTGTGAAAAGGTGGGTAGAGTATATGCCCTTTTATAGTAGAGTAGGAGTGGTATTCTTTTAAATTCAAAAAGATGAACACTATTGTGATGTATCCCTTACATAATATTCCTCCAAATATAAACATAATTAGATATAATGGGGTATATGGTAAAAATATTTCCATCCAATGGGGTTTTTACAAGTTCATAAGTCATTTTTCACCTTAGTATTAATGTCTAACCACTAAGTAAACACGTTTTACATTTATCTCTGTAATTAGAATAATTACCTTTCACTAATAATTTTATTAAAATAATAAAATAATAATAGAAATAAATAATTGTTTTCATTTCAAAAAATTAGTCAGCTTTTCCAAATTCAATTCATAGTAGTGGAAGTAATTAAATTAAAATTAAACTCACGGATGGGATGAAACAACGAGTTTTTAAACTATACATTTTCAAACTTTTGAAATATTTTTATACCAAAAATCAATGTGAAATTGATTAAAATTAAATAAGTTGAATATATTTTTGTATAATTGAAATAATTATAATTTAAAACAAATTTATAACATACTATATTAATAAGCATCATTTAGAAGAAAAGCAGGTCTTTAATTAAAATTCAGTCTTTTTCAATATTCATCAAAAAAGGAAACCTCTTAGAAAACCATAAGATAATTTTGATATTACAATTTGGAAATATATTTCTTACTTTTCAAATTGAATTTATTAAATTGTGAAAAAATAATATTTAAAATAAGTTCAAGTAAATGGCGAAAAAACTGTATTTTAAAAAAAATAGCTTTTTATTCTTAATATTGGATTTATTTTTATATGAAGCCTACCAAACATATAGTATGAATTTAAAAACATTTTATTTAATATGAAACATATAATTTTAATTATTATTATTTTCTATTAATGGTTAATTTAATTTATTATGATGAAATGTCAATCTGGTTATAAAAATAGTTTTTTCCTAAAAACACATCTGTTATATTCAATTGGTCCTTATTTTAATTTATAAGTAATTGGTAGCCAATGAATTTATTTTATAAACATGTTTAAAAAATATTTTCATACATTTTTTAATCTCATTAATTACATCTATTTTAATTACTAGGTGATAACTGTGATGTGAAATAATAATATTAGTAGTATATTGTTTTCTAGTAAAACTCAGTCTTGTGTGAAACACAACACATCAATGAAAATTGATGTTTCATGAAATGAAAGTGAAGAATAGTGTTCCCTGAAAATAATAATAAATATATGTTTTCTATAATAAATTATATAAAATAATTTAAATGATTTTGAAATAATATATTTCATAAACACTCGATATGTTATATCCTACCCCCCTTAAAATTATTTGTGGTTTTATAAGGATTAAATTTATAATAATTACATTATTGAATCCCAAATAGTAAAATAAAAATAAACAAATTCCATAAAAATTGAAATTGGGAATCATAATGATCACTTAAAGATATGCATAACTATTTTTCCACATAGGTTGTTTATTTGTTCTAAATTAAAATGAACTATTTGGAAGAGAAAACTAATTATCATGGACTAATATAGAGTGATTGAAAATTTTTCCTAGATGAAGTCAATCAAAACAAAAAAAACATGTAAAATTGGTGTTGAAAATTTAATTGATATCAACAAAAAATATGGTAATATGATAGAATTTTATTTTAATATCATTTTAAAAAGGTTGAAGGATTCCTTCACTATCTATAAGAATATTATAAGAAAATATACTTATATGATGATTATAATTTCATCCTTTAATCAATACCCATCGTAATCTTAAATTTTTCTCTAGATAATGAGTATTCTAGATGAATTTTCAATTATTGAAGCACTAAAATCATTTTTTAATGACCACATAAAAAGAAAAGGTCTACAAAACTATTACTCCTTTATTTATAATATAACCAAAACCAAAATTGTTAGAATACAGTAAAATAATTAAAAAGATTATCCAAAGTTCATATGATGAGTTAATTAGTTAATAAATGAATTATAATACTAATAGACAGTGTCACATCATGTCACATCATTGATTTTTCTATTAGGTACACATTCATTTATTTCCTGTTAATCCTATTTTATGTTATCTTTTTGGATTAGTCCCTAAGCCAACATGTGGTCTGATTGTGTAATTTTTAGGGAAAGAAGTGGTATAAGTGAATTGGGTTAGTTTTAGTCCAATTACCCATCATTTTATTTTCAAACAAAGCATGTTATTATTACACTTTTTTTATGGCCTTTCGAGGACTGTTAATGACATGTAGAGTGTTTTTCCTAGAAAGGAAAACCTAGAGTATTACATGATGTGTAAATAATTTACATTCCATGTAAAGGCCCCAGAATTTTATAAAAAATAAGGTGTATGGGACTCTTTTTTCTACAAAATCCCTCGCCAATATCTTTTATCACGTTCATGAAGCCTCATGGAAGCCTAATGCTATGCTTGGATCCCGATTCAAGATTTGGGTTTTGTTTCTTCCATGGTCAATCACGTTAGATATGCATTAATTAGCACTCACTTCCTATTGTGTCATTTTTAGTTTTGTGTGGAATCAACTATGCTATTTTTTAGGAGATAATATTCCATATTTTAATGTTTTACATATGTTCATAATTTTTATTCTGATCTATAATTAATTATAGCTCGATGGTAGATCATATATCCATTACAGACCTATGTAGGTGGTCTATAAATTTTCCTTATGGTTTGGTTCGTTTATAAGCCTAGTATCCATTTTTTCGTGCACTGGACTTTATGGAGGTTCCCCTTTAATTTTATAAATGTCTCAATTGAATAAATTCGATCTTGTTAGGTATTCTGAATAATTTCTTTTATATATGATGGAGGATAGTTCCCAATCATAGGAAACCCATGGGGTGTGCCTTTACATTTTTCAAATGTTATACCTTCCATTGGGTGTATGTTTCATAATTCCAAGTTCAAAAAATCCATGTTTTGAATTAATAAATTAGATTCAATTGAAATTTGATTTTTGGAGATGGTTTTCCTCCTTTTCCATGTGATATCATCATGTGAATTAATTAATTTCTTGAATGTGATTTTTTGTATGAGTGCATAAACTCGTGGTTTTTGAATATATGTGAATTGATGAATGAATTAAACGATGGCTGATTACATAAGATTCCATGTGTGTTCTACACCGTGAGTTTTTAAAGTAGTAGTGGACACCTTGGATGAGATTTCTCCATGATTTTGGATTCCATGGGATGCTATGGGCATTGACACGCCTTCGATCTAGATTGTCTGGGATTGTAGTTAATATTTTATTTTTATATGATTCATAGAGCCCATTGAAAATCATACTCAGTTTCTCTCAGGATTGTCCAATGTCTCTATGAGGATTCATTAGTTCACTATACCTTGACTTCATCCTCGAATGGTCTGAAACTTATGATTATTCAGATCTTCCCTGGTAGTTTTAAAATTATTAGTTATTTGGATCGGTCATGGTTCATATTATATATAGGTTATATGGTATGTTCTTGGTTGATATGATATACAAGTTATATATAGTATAACCCTGGATGTTGTGTGATATTGGTTATAGGGAATGGTCATGGTGGTAATTTCATTTTATTTTACATCTTACTCGTTATAGGATATTGACCCTTTTGAAGGGATACTTGTTTGTATATAGAATTTCACATAATTTTTTTACATATTCCATGGCCACAAGTTTCATTTATGTTATACTTGTGAGATACATTTCTCACTGGTATGCTTATATTGAATGGATTGGATTATTATAGACACCATTTTTGGTGTCCTAGTATGATTTCATCTCACACCCTATATTGGGCCATCATTGGGTACCTATATGGAATATATAGATGTAGTTAACGAAAAAGGATAGTGCACAAAGTTTGATTCATGACAATTATCCATGCTTAGGAGCATGGGAGAACGTGACTTAGCAGTGGATCATGATGATTACAGGGATAATATTCTTTGTGTTTTGGTATTTGATACATGTATTGTACAAAAAGCATGTATACCCTTTTTGGATTTTTGTAGATACATTACATGATCTTCATTGAATATAAAATTCCTTTTGGCATTATATATATATATATATATTCTTGTCTTGAATATTTATCTTCTATGAATTATTTATTAGATTCTCTGATTGACTATTTCTATTATTATACTATGTTACACTCTGATATGAAGGCATAGTCTCTCTATAGATAAAATTTAGGCATTTGATGCTAGTATACGGCCTGTAGCATTCAATTTGATTCCCTTGATGTGACATGACCCATCATCTCGAGTCCCCACTTAGTGGCATCTGGTTCAGGAAGATAAAAATTGGTATTACAGAAGTCCTTTTTTTACTTAACTATTTTGAGAAAATAGGCATGGAATGTGATTGAATTATGATTTGGAAAATAGATGTGCCTAGGAGTAGCTAACCCATATAATGAAAAATACAAATTTCTGTGAAGTTATATTTTTTTTATTTATATATTTTGATATTAATGTTTATTTGTTTCCACCTTTGAGAGTTTAAATTGAATTCTTATGCTATAATTGATGTTATTGAGGATCCATTTTACCTTTACCTGATGAGATGAGGTCATGTATCTCATGAAACATTTTAGGCACTATTCATGAGTTATCTATCATGCATTATTCGAAGACATATAGGATGTATTTCTTAACTCTGTGACATTATGATGTGTTCATTTTGTGTAATATATGATGACTTATAAATGATGTGTGTAGGATATAGATAAATATTGTTGGTACATAGAATGACTTCCATAAACTAAAAAGTTCTTTCCTAATTAGGATATAGTAGACACATTATACATCCAATTTTGGAACATTTAGTCTAGGACCATTGGAATTGTTTACTTTAATTTGTTATTATATGGATTAAGTGGATGCTATATTTTAGTTCATGAGGTGTATGATCCCTTATGTATTGGAATTTGTGAACCATTTGGTTCAACCATTTAATGTAAAATGTGAAATGAGTATGAATTCAAAGAGAAATTTACTTTTTAAAATAGATAACTTGACCTTGACTTGTCTCTTTAGTGGGAATTTGGAACTATATCTAGTGATGTTAGTGACCATTCCTTTTTACCTAGTCCTAGATTTATGAGCAGGTAGAGTTTTGTGACCTGTTAAATGAATATTTGACCTATTTTATGCATTGATATGTCATATTTCAATACTATTATTTTTAGATGCAAGTGTTTTTAATTGTAGAGACATTCTACCCCAACAACCTCCATTCATCTGTCAAGAGGGTGGATATGACCGTGATCTAAATGCAAGGTGCCATGGGATACCCTAAGATCCTCTGATAGTGCCAGTTGTGCCACCAGTTAATTTTATGGACAAAGGTGATGATGCACAGTTCCATGATGGGTTTTTTCAATTTACACATAATTTTTAAGATGGATTATATCATTCCTAATCTATGGTAGAGACAAATTGTATGTTATCAAAATTGAATCCTCATATTTTTATAGGTGAGGTAGTCCACATGCTATTTTCTTGTGTCACGATACTACTTTGTTGATCTTTGAGCATGTTGATACACAACCTGAGAAGAGTGTGGAGATCACAATGTATGTTCTTCAAATAAGAAAAAATAATTAGTGGGATGTTTTGAACTAGTTTTAAAGTCTATGAGATATGTTTTTTTATTTATATACTATGTTTTATGAGTGCTTTTTTCCCAAGACACTAAGAGGAGAGAACACCATTGAGTTCACGCATCTGGCGAAGGGAGTGATGACAGTTTTGTAATATTTGACATGATTTACTGACCTATAAGCCTTTTCATTGACATATGTCTGAAATGAGGAATCAAGGTTGTTTTTATTCAATGGAGGCTTCTGAAATTCCATTCTATCATTGGTAAAAAGGTTCATATTGACAAAAATTATGGAAATTGTAAATCAGGTACTAATTGAAGAGAAAAATTTTAGGGACTATGGCGGCCTATAGAAGAGAAGTGTAGTCTCTTATCCTAGTGGTTCAGCTTTTAGTGGTTGGAAGAGACATGTTGAGGATTTTTGTAAGATGTGTATCATCTAATCTGTTTATTCTTGTAGAGATGTTTTTTGTTATTAGTGTGGTATAATTGGACAAGTGGGGGATTAGTGTGATCGTGGCCCTGTGGAGTTCCTAGCATGAAACCGAATGAGCCACATTAAATTGTTTTGTAAGAATTTCCCTCCAACGGTTACTGGAAAGGGTATTCTTTGAAACTAGGTTCAGGAGAAGTATTAACATATCTATATTAGAATGGTATCTTGAGTGGTTCTGATCATTCCTGCCAATGTGCGGGTCATGGACAAGGAAGTCATGCATAATTTGTACCTAGAAAGAAAAGTTGGTATACTATAAGTAGTGAGGTTGTTTCACATGGATGCAGTTTATGATATTTATATTTTCTACATACTACACCTTAGGAGTAGAGTGTCTTTATATCTATATTTAGAGGTACAATCTTAGTAGCCTCTGTGATAGTGTCTTCTCTTTTTGATATAGGTTCTTTTCATAGTGTTATATTTCTGCATGTTGTGGAGAGGCTTGGTCTCGTGATTCAATTTTTTGATGGTGTGATGATTCTTAACACTTCTTTGGTGACCAGAGAGGATAAAATATTCTAGTGCATGGAGTTCCGCCTCATGATTGGTGTGTGTCACTTAATTGGAACTATTTTTTCCTCAAAATTACTGGGTTTGACATCATACTCGGAATGGAATTTCTAGTTCTTTAGCAATAAAATATTGATATCTTTTACTGTAGGTTGACATTTTCATCGCTATAGGGTGTAATTTTTATTAAATAGGATATCTTGGAGAGACATGATGGACCAGATAATAAAGGAATAGGCAGGATGATAAACCATATCTCTAGTTTATATATGAATGAATATGAAGTGCATTAGAAATACATTCTTATCACGAACTAGAATGGGTACCCTGGTAACCCGAAAACTGAGCCATCCCTGAAATAGCTCGAAGGTAATTCCCTATCCCCATGGGTCGGTGACTAGCACTTGGCATCACACATCATGCGAGTGGGAATTATTTTTCCACCAACAATTCAGAATAAAAGAAACAAGACAGCATTCGTAAACAAAAGAAACTACACTAGGAATAATGTACTATAAGTCAACATGGCATAAACCAGCCCAAATCACTACAACCAATGTACTAAAATCGGAAAACAGCCCCAAGGTCCATAGGAAAACAAATCACCAGGACCAATGATCAATAGCTGGAACAACATCTAATTGAATCCTCTCATTTGCTCGAACATGGAAGAAGAAAGTCTACAAACACCCAAAGGAAAAAGTAGCTCGTGTACCTCATCCTAGAAGGATACCACCAAATATTCCATAATAGATTCAAAAAATAGATTATCAAAATTAAAGATTTAAATTTTCCAAATAAACGGGTTTTTCAATCCAAAAGAATATTTAAACAAAACCTAATATACATTTTTAAAATTATGGAAAATACATTCAAACCACAGGCTTTACTTTACAAGAGATGCAATATTTCTGAAACAATTACTAAAGTAAAAAATTTATATAAAATAATTTATATAAATTCAACATGAATGTAAATTAGTTCCGACAAACACTAGCATATATTTATATCTCAAATATAAATAAACATGTGAGAAACATGGTCATATTCAAAAAGGTATGAAAGTATTAACCAACTATATAATTTCACATTATCTTAGTGAACTCAACAAAATGTGTATACCCACATCCCTTTGACATTGGCTAATAGAGACTTGTCACCAACCCGTCAAGAATGTGACCTGTCATAAGTATGTTTTGGGATGTTGTGGTAGCATGGAGTGTATCCAAATAACTCACTAATTACCTAAGGATTCCATTTGATCATACAAGATGGGTGAACTATTTTAAGACTACTTAAAAATACGATCAATCTCTTTCTTCCATTTCAAAAGAGCCAATTTATTTCCATTTAAAACAAAAACAGCTATTATTCAAAAACATGTGTTTTTTAGAGTGATAAAACCACTGGATTTCTACCAAATCATTTTAATCCATTTTCACCTGTTTGAAATCCATTCAAACCCAATTCTATCATTACACAATTCAGTTTTCAAAATTAAATTCCAAAATTTAATTGATATCATTTCAATCAAATAGAAAATTTAAATTAAACAATTAAAATAAAAATAATTTCATAAACACACCCAATTAAATATAATTGGGGTTTTCCATATTTATATGCCAAAACCATTTGAAATATCTCAATTTACTAGAATCGACTTTTAATCAATTTAATTAAAAAAATTGTGCAATAGAAATTAAATCAACAATTGAAATAAATCAAATAATAAAAGGATTATTAATTTGGATAATTAGAATGGAACCACCTACCATGACCTGTCCTAGTGAGGCCCACTACGTGACTCCCCAATCCCACCTCCAATAGGCTAGGGGCTGGTGACTAGTAGCGAGTAGGCATATTACTAACACGTGAGGCATTGCCTAAGAACCTGTACTGATGCACACATCTATAAGCCCACAAATGTGGAAATGTAAAAATTATTAAGGAACAAAATGCATGTGAACAAATAAACCCAACCAACATAGTATGATGGAATGTAAATTACTAAAAGTAAACATGGCCAGAATACATTCCCACTAAAAAAAGAGTCTGAAAACTGCAAAGTCCAACCTGTAAACACAAAAAGGTACTGGGACTGATTCTCATAGTCATAGGAACGCCTCGGCCTATAGGGAACTCAGAAATCTCAGTCATGTCCTGGTCCTCCATGGATTCTATCAAAAGGCTGATTATCTGCAAAAGACATGACACATGTAGGAAAATCCTGTGTATGGGTGAGTATAACAATACTCAGTAGAGGACCTCGAAAAACACAAAGCAATACAAAAAGGAAAGGCAGAGTTAGCTTTACATAGTATATGTCTATTGAACATATAATAGGAGAACAAAAATCATATATATTCAAAACCCAGGCCCGTAGTCTAGAGACAAGTCACACAACCGCATACCCTCGTCTAGGGATTCAGTTTAATGATTTCCATGAAGCACTCATTCAGGGAGAACACACTCCATGATTCTGGTAGCTCTGATGAAATCCATTTGATAAGTATTGTTCATCGGTAAATGTCACAAAAGGTAGTTACACTCATTACGGGAGACACAATCTTGAGTGGGAAGATCATGATAGATAGATGCACTCATTACAGAAGACACACTCCTTAGTGGGAAGATCACGATACAAAGATGAGGTTCACTACCAGGGCCATGGAGGATACCGCGACTCATCCGGATTCACCAGCTAGGTAGAATATCAACGCCCGATAGAGTTGGTCACGTTGACACCTGACTCTACCTAGGGTCAGAAATGGATAAAGGATCTCGCTCTGGGCCTCTCGGAGGGATGTCAACTCTATCATAGAAAGTCTTGTTTAATAGATCATACTCCTGTAGAAAAAAACTATGCTTGACCTTCAGGGGAATGAGAAAATGGGGTATTAACCCAAAAAAAATGTCCATGATACTGTAGAAAAAAGGACCCTACCGTTTTCCAAAAAGTACATGGCATGTAGAAAAGTTACATGCCGTGTCGTCTGACCCCTGGTACTTCCCGTGTACAACAGCTTGTGTCATAAGGCTGGTCATGTAGAAAAGTTAGTACACGGCGTGTAGTACAGTGTACACGCCATCTCCGAGTGCCTGGGTTGGCTCCGTGTACGCTGTCCATGCACCCGTACATGGCCTAAAACCATGTACTCCAGCCCGTGTAATCGGTACATGGGGTGACCCGCGTTACTGGCCTTGCCTGGATGAGTGATGGAGTGCACAGTCGTGTACTCCATCCCGTGTCTATGTACTTTCCAAAATACATGCTAAGCTTCGGGGAAATTCCAACATTCCATATGACCCGGGTCATATGCCATGTTTTTCCTCTCTGACCAACTGAAACCCTAGCCACCATCTCCGGTACTACATGGTGAGTTCTTGGGATGTACACACGGTGTGTCACGAAATTTCCCAAAAAACGACGCCCTTCACCGGTGTGCCTCCCATTCTACCCCATTTGTCTCTCTGGTCATCTGATTGCCATGAATCTCTAGAATCTGGGTCACCACAATGTCTTGAGGTTATCTCCATTGTTTTGGGGCCTCCTATTGGCTCCGAAAACGCATTTTGATTCACACGCACAAAGAACGGTCGATGAACGGTCTCTCCTGATCCTGTCTGATTCATATGTCGTTGTCACTGTCACACCTCCTCTAGGTCGTCGTAGTGTTGGATCTCCAGTTTGGGATCGTTGCGTCAAAAAAAGGATGTGAAACAATCCGTTGTTCGTTCTCCACGAAGAACGCGAAGAACGCACGAAGAGAAAAGGGGGAGGAAATCTAAAAAAAGAAATTGAGGAAAGAACCTCAACTGTCATTTGTCACAATGTTGATCTTTTCTTGCTAGTAGGATCAAATGGAGCTAGATCAAAATAATAAACAATAATAATGAATTAATCCCCTGATATCAACTCGATAAAACCCTCCCATAAGAATGCACGAATCCATAGATCAACTTGTTCGTGGTTGATCTGCATTCGTTGTTTAAATTCAGAAACAGGAAAGGAGAATCAAAATAAAAACCCCTTCCACAAAAATGGATCGATCTCTGAAAAAAAGGTCGCTACCGTTGTCATCGAGAGTTTTCTTCAAGGCTCCACAAATTCTCTAGAGTTTTCTCTCAATTTTATGTTAACCAACATCATTCGATTAACCCATTAAAAAGGGGTAGTGCATTTTGGAATTCCATCATGTTGTGTCATTAATGAGTCAAGTTGTCATTTCTGTTACATTATGACATGGCATTAATTATTAGAAATCTACCTTGTCATTGTTCTACAGTGAATGTTTCCAAATAAAAAAAATAAAATGAACACTCCCATTTATTTTATTTTATTTTACTGAAAACGTCCGAAAATTATCTTTTTCCCCTTGACCCACATCGGTCGAGGTTAGACCCATTTCTAGGTAAAGTCATCATCCCAGATGTAACGGTGCCCTCAGATTTTTATTTTTGGGCATCCGTTTGGAAACTGCCACAACCACACACAAGTGCTGACTCACATAACTAAAAAAGTGTTTGAACTACCATTCCGGGATCACCAGGCATTGGAATGATGTGAAATCACTGTACCTGGTCTCATTATAATTCCATATAATATTTAAAATTAATACAAGGAAAATCTGAGAAATTTCATTCTCCCTACCATAGGGCTTGGCATCCCCAAAAATCCAAAATAAGACTACTTAAAAAGATGTGGGTACTGGGCACGGATTTGAGCCTCCCACTCCCACGTACTCTCCTCAAGATTCACGTGTTGACACCGAACACACACCAAGGGAATCGATAACCCACACAGGATCCTCTCCTGTCGATCCTAGATCTCTACCAGGTACTCAATAAAGGCCACTCCATCCTCAATGTCAATCTAGACCCAGTTGATGATGTGCAATATTCATGCACATACTTCCTCAGCTGCGACACATGGAAGACATCATGTACCCGATGCAACTATGGTGGTAGAGATATGCGGTATGAAACCTCACTAACTCTGCATATTACCTAAAAAGGTCTAATGAATCTTGAACATAACTTGCTGCCTCGGCCAAATCTATGTAACCCTCATCAAGGTGAGACCCAAAGAAAGACGTGGTCTCCCTCCTCAAACTCTAGGGGTCTTTTTCCCCTATCAGAATAAGAATTATGTCATCTCTGTCCAGTCTTCATCCACTCCCGGATGATCTTTACCTTCTCGGTGGTAGCTCACACCATCTATGGACCCATGAGTGCTGACTCTCTGACATCAGTCTAGCTTAGCGGTGACCTGCAGGGTATCCCATAAAAAACCTCAAATGGTGCCATACCAATGGTGGAGTGGTAGCTATTATTATATGAAAACTCCACCAGTGGTAGGTCGTCCTCCCAAATGTGACCAATGACCAACATACAAGCCTGCAACATATCCTCCATAACCTGAATGGTCCTCTCCATCTGACCATTAGTCTGGGGATGGAATGCCATGCTCAAGCATAGTTGAGTCCCAACGGCCTCTTGTAATCCCTTCCACAACCGGGATGTAAAGCAGGTGTCTTAGTCTGAGACTATCGTCTAAGTGACTCCATGAAGCCAAACTATCTCATGCACATAGAGGCATCCCAAGCTCTCTACGGAACTCTACTCCCTAATTTCTGCGAAGTGGGCCGACTTTGTGAGTCAATCAATGACCACCTAGATGGAATTGTGCCCCTTGGACAGCTGTCATATGCTTTTCACGAAGTTCATCGATATTCTATCCCACTACCACTCTGGAACTTCCAGGGGTGAGCTAATCCCACTGGAACCTAGTGCTTATCCTTCACCTACTAGCATGTAAGATATCAAGAAACTAACCCTACTACTACCTTATTTATGCCTGACCACCAAAACTGATGTCGAAGATACTGGTACATCTTTGCCACTCCAGGATGTACTTCCAAGGGGGATGTATGAATCTCCTCAAGACCTCTTCATGAAATGATACTGGTATAATAGTGTGTCTTCTGAAAATAAGTGTGTGCTCCTCACCGTGTGAATATTCATTAGGATCTTGTCATGTGGATAACTTATCCTGTAAAGACACCCAGTCAACATCTCCTAGCTGCACCTCCCTAACCTGCTGTAAAAGTGGAGGGGTGACCACCATTGACTTTTGGTAAGTTGTATCCTCTCATTCCATGGAAGATAACTACAACGCGGATAACTGCTCTATCACCTCACTCAACTGTTGTGAGCTCAACCTTCTTGATAAGAGTAGCTTCCACTGTGTCCCCCTTCCCTGGAGTTTAGATGATCTCGAAATCATAGTCCTGGAGGAACTCTATCCAACACAACTGCCTCAAATTCAGATGCTTTTGTGAAAAGATGTACTTGAGGCTCTTGTGGTTAGATTAGATGATAAAATGCTCACCCATAAGGTAGTGTTGCCACATCTTCAACACAAAGACTACTGCTACCAACTCGAGATCATTGGTTTCATAGTTCTGCTCATGCGGCCTAAGCTAGAACAAACCATAAGAAATCACTTCTTGTCTCTGCATCAGGATGCAGCCAATATCAGTCCCTGAAGCATCGCAGAAAACTTCATACTTGATACCCTCCTCCGGTAATCTCAATATTGGGGTTCTCGTCAAACTCTGTCTTAAATGCTCGAACGCCTACTGTCACCTCTCCATCCACATTAAGGGTAGCCCCTTCCTGGTCAAGTCCGTCATCAGTGATACTATTTGGGAGAAATCAGCGAGGAACCTCCAATAATATCCTGCTAACCCAAGGAAGCTCTGCAACTCTGTCACGCTCCGAGGTGGATCCCATGCTAGCACTGCCTCCACCTTGGCTGGGTTTACAAATACTCCATCTGCTGAGATGACATGTCCCAGAAAGTGGACCTCCTGAATCTAGAACTCTCACTTCAAGAGCTTCCTAAAAAGCTGGTGCTCTTAGAATACATCTAAAACTATCCGCAGGTATCTCGTGTTCTCCTCCTCTGACACCGAGTACACAAGGATGTCGTCGATGAAGACCACTACGAACTGGTCTCAGTACAGCTATAAGATCTGGTTCATCAGTCCCATGAACACTGCGGGGGTTTTTGTCATGCCGAAAGGCACCACCAAGTAATCATAGTGATTGTAGCAGCACCTGAAAGCCATATTTGGTATGTCCTCATCTCCTACTAGTAATTGGTGGTAACATGATCGAAGGTAAACCTTCGAGAACCACCATGCCCCTCTCAACTGATCGAATAGGTCGTCAATTCTCGACAGTGGATATTTATTCTTCACTTTCACCTGATTCAGGCACCGGTAATCCACGCACAACCTCAGAATCCCATCTTCCTTCTTGGAAAACAAGACTTGGGCCACCCAGGGTGAAAAACAAAGTCTTATGAAACCCTTGCTCTGTAAATCCTTCAATTGTACCCTTAGCTCGTGATGCTCTGTGGGAGCCATCCAATATGTTGGTGAGGAAATCATTGTCGTCCTGTGGTGTAATTCGATGCATAAGTCGATTTCCCAGTGGGGAGGTAGTCCTGGAACATATTTGGGAAATACATCCTCGTACTCCACCACTACAGCTGGGAACTGAGAGCTCACAACATATACTACTATGAGGGTAAGGCTAGCCATCTCATGAGTGATCGAATGAACCCCCCCCCCCCTATGCATGAGCTCATTCTATGCTTCATGGGTCTATATTTCTCCGATAAAGGAAAACCTCATCCCATCACGGTGGACACACTGCAATCTTCGCCTAAAACAGTCAATCTGGGCATGGAGCGAAGATAACCAATCCATACCAAGAATGAAGTCATAAGGCCTTGATACTTCCACTAAAAGGTTCCAACTAAAACTCTCACCTCCCAGGGTAATATTACACTGTCTGCAAAGGTGTGTGATCATCGAGTCTCCTCCCACAAGTGTCTCCAAGTATAATGATCGAGTCAATGGTTCTACAAGAATATCAAGGTTTTTCACAAGACAAGTGGCGATGAAGGAATGACTAGATCTTGTGTCTATAAGTACAGAATCTAGGCTAGAGAAGACATATATCATACCTCATATCATCCCTGGAGCCCCAGATTCATACACCTCGACCGCATCCAGCCATCACCACCCATGTCCCCCAGCTCCATGAGCCTTGTGCGGACCTCTAGGGGTGGTGGTGGGAAGTAGATCAAAGCGTCTGCCACCACCTGTAGCTCTCCCTACTACTCCGCCACGTCTGCCGCCTGGTGGGTCTGTCTGCTCCACTCTCTACCTCTTCCTTGATGGTCTATCAACCGCTTCCCTATCAGCAGCTCGATGGGTCGGACAATATCTTGCGAGATTTCCCCTACCTTCGCACACATAGCACCGCTTCTCCCTAGGATGACTAGATCCTACCTGAGATCATTGGACTGTCGATCCCCTGTCCTAGGTACTCCTCTAACATCTCTCGTGTCTTGATCCCTACGTCTGATGTTGGCTCCCTACTACTGAGGTCTCCACACCTGTTTTCCTGCTGCTGACTGTCATCAGATGTCTCTACTCAGCCAAGAAGCTCTCGATCTCCAAAGCCCACTCGATCACCCTAGCATAAGTTGAAATGAATAGAGGTAAAACACTATCTCAGATGTCTCATCATAGACCTCGCTTGAAGGTCTGATCTCTGAAGTACTGATCCCTAACCATTTCTATCGATTATTGGGCAAGGTTGGTGAACCTCAAAGAATAGTCAGCTACCATCAAACTGCCCGGATGGAGCTGATAAATTTCATGGATGTGAATGACTCTCAACATAACTGGAGAGAACTCCTCCCTAAAAAGTCGCTCAAAATCCGTCCATGAAAGAGTCTCCTCATCGTGAGTCTGTCTGGTCAGACTCCACCATCGTCTAGGTGAACCCCGAAGAAGTCTTTTTCCCAAGGATCACCATCTAGTCTGCTGGTGTTCTCACTAGACGTAAAACTCTATTCAGCGCCTCGAGCCAGTCCTTAGCTTCTTGAGGGTTGGGCTCACCTCGGAACCGGAGGGGTCTCTGTATCTGGAACTCATGGATCGCGCTCAACATTCACTCCTCGTCGGTTGGTACTACTGGTACCACAGTTTTCTCCACTGGTGGTGGTATAGCAGGTGCACCACCTAGTGGAAATGCTTGGGGAACATGTCCGTATATCGAAGCCTCTTCACTGAGGGGGTCATCCTCAGGATCGTGCTGCTGTATCCTAGCGTTTATGCGTCGTAGAGGCATCCCGTAAGGAATCAAGATGTTCCATGGTCAGGGAGTATATCTAGAGAGCTGACACAAAGGATATGAAAAACACAACCCATTATTATAACATTCATGTACCATTTTTTGTGTTTCCCCACAACTAGTTTTTTCATGTACCGAGTCGAAAAGTAGGTTATCAGAGTCCTGGTGTATGGATACGTCGGCCGATGCACCAACACTGGAGTCTCTGGCCTGAAAGCCGAGCTCGAAACACTAAACACTTTTTCCCCAAAACAATCTCACGTACTCTTGGTTCTAAGGTAGAACCGACCACCTCAAATACCACTCTGTCACAACCCTCCCCAGTGGAGATCGTGCCCTGACTCCCCAAGACTGCCTCCAATAGGCCAGGGGCTGGTGACTAGCACCGTGTATGTATATTACTATCATCAGAGGCATTTCCTAAGAACCTGTGCACATGCACACATCTCCAAGCCCACAAATGATGAAATGTAAAAACCAATAAGGAACAAAATTATTGCGTACAACTAAACCCAACCAACAGACTACGAGTTAAAGTAAAGTACTAAAATTAAACTGGTCTAGAATACAAGCCCACTAAAAAAAGAGTCTGAAAACTGAAAAGTCCAACCTGTAAACACAAATATGTACTGGGACTGCTGCTCGTAGCCGTAGGAATGCCTCGACCTATAGGGAACTTAGAAATCTCAGTCCTGTCCTGGTCTACCATAGATTCTATCAAAAGTCTACTCGTCTACACACGACACGACACGTGTGGTAAAATCCCTTGCAGGGGTGAGTATAACAATACTTAGTAGAGGACCCCAAAAAACACAAAGCAATACACAAAGGAAAGGCACAACCATATCTACACAGTATATGTCTACTGAACATATAATAGGAGAACACAAATCATATATACTCAAAACCTAGACCCGTAGTCTATAGAAAAGTCACAAAACCGCATACACCCGTCTATGGATTCAGTTCAAAGTTTTTCATGAAGCACTCATTCTGGGAGAACATGCTCCACGAGTTTGGTAGCTCTGATGATGTCCGTATGAGAAGTACTGTTCATCATAAAATGTCACAAGATGTAGTTACAGTCATTACGGGAGACACACTTTTGAGTGGGAAGATGATGATAGATAGATGCAATCATTACGGGAGACACACTCCTGAGTCGGAAGATCACGATACACAGATGAGGATCACTTCCAGGGATGTGGGGGATAACGTGACTCATATTTATTCACCAGATAGGTAGAGGATCAATGCCCAGTAGAGTTATTCACGTCGATTCCTGACTCTACCTAGGGTCAAGAATGGATAGAGGATCTCGCTCCGAGCCTCTCGGAGGGATACAGACTCTATGACAGAAAGTCCTGCTGAAGTGATCATACTCTTGTAGAAAAAAATGATTCCAGACCTTTAGGGGAATGATAATAAGGGGCACTTACCCAAACGAAACATTTCCAAGATACGCTGGACAAGAGGACCTTTCCATTTTCCAAAAAGTACATGATGTGTAGAAAAGTTACACGCCATGTCGTCTGACCCCAGGTACTGCCCGTGTACAACGGCGCATGTTGTAAGGCGGGTCATGAAGAAAAGTTAGTACACAGCATGTAGTATAGTGTACACACCGTGTTCGAGTGACTGGGGTCAGCTTCGTGTACGCTGGTCATGTGCTCGTACATGGCCTAAGCACGTGTACTTCAACCCGTGTAATCGGTACACGTGGTGACCCGTGTTACTGGCCTCGCCTGGCCTTGTGTTGGAGTACATGGTCATGTACTCCATCCTTTGTCCATGTAATTTCAAAAATATAAACTGAGCTTCGGGGAAAGTCTAACATGTTGTGTGAATAGTTTCACATGTTGTGTGTTTCCTCTATAACCCCTGAAACCCTAGTCGCTGCCACCAGTACTACACGACATGTTCTTCGGAAGTAAACGTCGCATATCCCAGAATTTCCCAGAAACGATGATCTTCATCGGACCGCCTCTCGTGCTTCCCCGTCTGTCTCTCCAGCCATCTGATCACCACTAAGCTCCTGAATCTAGGTCACCCCAAAATCTTGAGGTTGTATTCGTTGTTTTCGGGCCTCCGATCTGCTACGAAAACGCGTTTTGATTCACCCTCATGAAGAACAGTCGAAGAACGATCTCTCCCTATCTTGTCCAATTCATCTGTCGTCATCACTATCGCACCTCTGCTAGGTCTCTATGGTGTTGGATCTTCATTTTGGGATCATTGCATCACAATATGGATGTGAAATGATCCATTGTTCATTGCCCATGAAGAATGTGAAGAATGCACGAAGAGAAAAGGGGGAGGAAATGCAAAAAAAGAAATTGAGGAACGAACCTCCATATTCATTCATCATGGTGTTGATCTGCCCCAATTAGTATGATCAAATGGATCATGATCAAAATAGTAAAGAACAATCGTCAATTACTTCCCTGAGATCAACCCGATTAAACCCTCCTGCAAGAATGCACGAATACACGGATCAACTTGTTCGTGGTTGATTCGTGTTCATCATTTAAATTCAGAAACGGGAAAAGAGAATCGAAATAACAACCCCTACCTCAAAAAGGGATCGATCACTGACGAAGAGGATGCTGCCATCATCGTCGAGAGTTTTCTCCAAGGATCCATGGATTATCCAAAGTTTTCTCTCATTTTTCCATCAGCAACCATCGTTCGATTAACCCATTATAAAGGGGAAGTGTGTTTTGTAATTCTGTCATGTTGCGGAATTAATGAGTCAAGATTCCATTTCTATGTCATTATGACATGGCATTAATTATTAAAAATCTACCCCATTTTTTCATTGTAGAAAATGTTTCCAAATAAAAAAAATAAAATGAACTTTTCCATTTATTTTATTTTATTTTACTGAAAACGTCTGAAAATTAAAGTTTTCCCTTCGACCCGCACCAGTCATGGTTAGAACTATTCTTAGTTAAATTAGTCGTCCGGAATGCAATGGTGCCATCAGATTTTTTATCCGGGCATTTTTTTGGAAACTACCCCAACCGCACACAAGTGCTGACTCACTTAACTTCGAAAAAGTTTGAACCACCATTCTGGTATCACCGGGTCTCGTAAGGATGTGTCATCATTGGGCATGGTCTTGTAATAATTTCATAAAATATTTAAATATAATACATGGAAAATCCAATACATTACACCACCTACCTCAAGGTTATTTATGTCAATGATAATGATAAACCACCATGTGTGGTTCAATACCCCTCCTCATGACCGTATTATCGTAAGTTTCAAAAAACCAAAGTTCGACGTTCGTCAAGGGATCCTAGAACAAATTTCATTTATTTTATTTCAAAAATAAATTAAAATTTACATGCAATTATACATTCTCTCTCCTAGATAAATTTCAATTTATCATTTAGTTTAATGTATTTGATTTCATTATTCTCTTTCAAGAATAATTATATCTTTTAATAAAATATTACAACTTATCCAATGAAAATTTTACATTATTACATTATAGATATGAAATTAATTAGCTGAGTAATTATATTCTAGTAATTACTCTTTATAAATTATCATTTTTATCAATTTATCTCATCATAATTTTATGAAATTATCATTTTATAATTTTCTTTAAAATTACCTTCCAATAATCATGTGTAATTATCCCCAGAATATTTTGTACAGATATCTTTTTATAATAATTTTTGGCCGAGAAGATGTCCTTTTATAATTTTGAAAAACAATCCTTTGATAAATCATGAGATTATATGTTGATAATTTTATATTTAATAAAATTTTACTTAACTTGAAAAGTTGTTATCAAAAAATATATATCTAATTGTGTATATATATATATATCTCTTTTGATAATCAAAATAAACAACATTAGATAATTTTAATAAATTATCCCATGTGTGTTTATCGATATATATATATATATATTGACAAATCATTGTTTTTTTAAAATCCAAATAATTGTCATTTGAAAATAATTAACCATTTATTATCAAGAAATTATCGTTCGATAGTTATGTTACTTATCCATTGATAATTTGGATAAAGTATTCTTATATTAGTATTGGTTTTATTATCATTTATTTTAATCAATATTTTTTTTTATTTTTAATGAAACCATTTTTAGATTTTGTGAAAGAAGAAAAATTGAGGAAAATAAATAAATACCAACAAAACAAGGTAGACTCACGCATCATGGAGAATATGGGCAAGGTGGTGTGCCTGTAAAATAACATGCGGGTCTTGATAACATCACTGATGTTGAAAAATAGACTCATTTGGACTCAATCAAATGGAAAAACATGGAAGGCTGAGAAATTTGTATATAAAGAACCTCAAACGCATATTTCTATGAATAGTTAAAACCTCAAATTATAAACACCAAGTATAACCACTATTTTAGTCGAAACTTAATTAAGGAGTGTTTAATTTTATCCCATTAATGATTTGGAAGTTCAATCTGGTCAAAAACAGATGAAAATCAATGGATTCAAAACATGGGTGTGTCATCAATGAAGGTGTGATGTGGAGAAGATAAAGGGTGAAAACGTTTTAATGTTTTTAAAATTAATAAATAAATTATTTATCATAAAAATTAAATGACACCAAACATTCATAAAGCATTAAATTTAAAACCTTTATTGGGTAAACACCTCATTCTAGAACCAACGGTGGTCTCAGATATCTCATAGGATGCACCATTTTTGAGATATTAATTATTTTTTAATTAAAAATCGTAATAAAAACATAATTAAAATAAAAATGGTTATTTTTTGAGTGAGGCATCCAAACGGTCGATGCTAAAAAATGTTATTCCTTGTATAGGGTAAAACCCTCATTCTAGACAAATTGGTGGTCTTAGATTTCCTATACAATCCACCGTTTGAGATATTTCTAATAATTTTTAATAAATAATATATTAAATATTATTTAATAACTTTATCTCATGAGAGATTCATACAAAAGTCTAGTTCTTTTTAATGTTATACCCCTCCTTGGGTAAACACCACATTCCAGACATAACATTATGCTCAGATTTTTCATACGATTGATCATTCTGGAATTATTTAATTATTTTTAATAAATTTCTTGTGCTTATAGTAATATATTTAATATTTTTATTTCGTCCTCCCTGAGGCTTTGAAGTCCTTGGAAACTCATACTTACTCAGTTTTTAACTCAGAAAAATATTTAATTGAATAATCTGGAGTTTTAATTGGGAGTTTTACCATTTCACGATGTGTTTAAAAAATTGAAACTTTTCCCTGAAAAAATAATTTTTTCCCATTTATCATAATAATAATTCTACATAAGAAGGTTTAGGAATACCTGAAACAATAATGGGATGTTACATTTCCACCTATGGTTGATTTTTTTCAGGGTCATTTTCTTAGATGAATTTTTTTGTTTAACATCGTGATATAGAGTTTAATATATCCATAGATCTAGTTACAAGAGCCTCACGAGTACACATTAATACTTACAGGATATCTATTATAGAGATGTAGGATCATAATAAGAAACCTGAGTACTTAGAGGCAATGAGATTTATAAGACCAAATACTTCCATTTGGGTTTCTTGATAAATTTTTTCAAAAAAATGTCAGATGGAACCCTAGTTATATGAGAGGATTAATGGATGATGAAGGAGTTTATAGTTAAGAATCAGTATCCATTTTCATGGATATATGATCTATTTGACTATATTTTAGGATCTTGTGTTTTCTAGAATATATACTTGTGGTTGGGATATCACCAAGTACATGTTTTTCCTATAGACATTCCTTATACATATTTTCATAGCAGTGGTGGTCTATTTGAGTATATATTTATGTTTATTGATCTCATGAATGCACTATCATTTTTCATTGAGTTGATGAACCATGTTTTTAATCCTTATCATAATTCTATTGTAGTGTTTTTTGTGGATGATATCTTGGTGTATTCTCTCATTCTACACAACTATTACAAAAATATTGATTTCATTTAGGATACATTGAGAGAAAATAATTTATATTCTATTATCCAAAAAATCCACCTTTCATGGTTAATATTCACTTCTTGGGTTATATTATATCACATAAAATTGTATCAATTGACTTAGAGATAGTGAGAGCTGTATTTGTTTTTGGAAAATACCCTAAACTTCATTGATATATATTTTTTTCATGGGGATAATTGTATATTAATGATGATACATATCAAAATTCTCATTTTTAACAACACCTTTGAAGGTATTGACTATGAAGGGTGTGATGTTTTTGAAAATAGATACCTCTAATATATCATTTTAGGAGACGAAATGGAGACTTACATCAGCACTAATCCTAATTCCTACAGATCGAAGAATGATCTACATTATGCATTTCAACACATAAGGTATTTATCTATGAGTTTTTATGATGTCGGGTTATAGAGTCATGGTGTACAGGTCTCAGATGTTGAGGCCACATGATAGGGACTACCCTATGAACGATCTTCATTTGGATGTATTTGTTCGTTCTTAGCGTTGTTGGATACAATGCTTACTTGGAGAACATTTTGTGGTGTACACAAACCAAGAAGACTCATATATATATATATATAGAGAATGATCTAAAAATATGGTGGAGAAGGTGGGTTTAGTACCTGTGGTATTTTGTCTTTCAGATTTCTAATATTCCTATCAAATACAATGATGTTTTCAATGAACTAATCTCAAAGATGCAAATATAAATATTTCAATTGGCCAATAGAAAGTGGAATCTTGTGGACTTTTTCTCTAATATTCACTTTGAGGTTCAATATAGTTAGGGATAAACATATCTTTCACCCTTATTATTGAAATGTACCCTTATTGATATAGTAAGGATGAGGAAAATATCAAATTATGAGGGCCTAGTCCAATAGGAGAGTGTGGAAGTTGAGGACCCACCACTTTGTTGTACCATGGGTGAGGATTAGATCGTCTGTATCCATGGTTGTGTTTGGGTTTTAGTGGAAATACATGATGAGTTAATTTGGGTGTTTCATGCCTTTTTTGGGTAGTACACATTAGTGCCACAAAAATGTGACATGAATTGCACCATTTTTATTAGTGGATGGGTATAAACTGTGAGGTAGCTAGTCTTATTTTGATGTGTTCCTCCAATCAGCAAATTAAAGTGGAACATTTATAACCAATGCTATTATTACATAAGTAACCCATTATTGAGTTGGAATGGGAAATGTTGTGTGGGGTTTCATGACCAGTTTTTTGAGGTCTCCTCTGGGTAGTTTTGATATGTGGATTTTTGTTGACAAGATCATAAAGGATTATCTCTTCTTGAGGATCATGGATACCTTCTAAGTGGATTTTCATTGGAGGTTTTATATCCATGAGATTGTATGACTTCAATAGGTCTCTCATATTATCTGTTCAAAACTATATTTATGGTTTACATTTTATATATGGAAGAGTTCGAATATATTTTTAGGTACATATGTGCTACTAAAGAATAACATACCATCCTCATGAAGATGGCTAGTATGAGATTTTTATTCAAGTGCTTAAGGACAGGCTAAAAATGTGCATCCTAGATTTTAAGGGCTCTTGGGAGAGGAATATTTCCCTACTTATGATTTCTAACAATAATATTTATCATGTGAAAATTAATATGGAAACATATTAGGATCTATATGGTAGTTCATGAAAGTCACCCCGGTGTTAGATAGAGAAATGTGAGGATACATTATTGGAGCCTTCTTACTTGCATGAGGCTTTTAAGTGGGTCTAATTGATTATAAAGTAGATGGATATTGTATAGTCTCAATATAATTCATATTATTATCTCATATGATGACCTCTTTAGTTTGACTTCAGTGATCAGGTCTTTTTTATGTATGTCAGTGAGGCTAGGAATGATACAGATTAGGAGATAGGTTGAACATTCACCGGGTTATGTTTGGCCATTTGAGAGCATGGAGAGAGTCCGGCTAGTTGGTTATTGGTTTTAGTTACCTTAATTTTACAATTCCATGTACAACCACTTCCATGTATATCGGCCCCACCATTATAATTCAGACCCTTCTCACACTCTACAATAGGATGAGGTGGAGTTACATATTTATGTTCCATTTGAAGAACATCCTATTTGTATAATTGATATAAGAATAAAGGTTTTCTCAAACATTTTAGTTCCCCTAGTATGGGTGTTTTGGTAGCAGGACCATTTGTAGGATGAGACTTAGGAGTAAGAGGACAATGTACCTTATTAGTGGCTAATGTTATTCTCGGGAAATTACTGACCACCCTTGAGAGGACAATTTGATAATTATTTTCTATAAGCTTAGAAGATTGTATGAGATAAGGTTTTTTATAAGTTATGAATTATTTTATTTATGGTTAAACCACTTTTTACATTCATTTTTTGAATTAGAACATAAGATGGTCCATAATCCAGTTGGGTAGTTTTTGCATAGGAAGTGGTATGAGGGTTGTAGTTTGGATACAGGGAAATTAGGCACAATTTAACTGAGATACATGATGTTTATCAATTAAAAAATGTGTAATGGTCTATCCAGGACCTTTTATGACATGAGAATGGTTTTTCTAAAAAAGGAAGACCCTAAGATTTACACAATTCTTAAAGAATTTACACGCCATGTAAATCCACAAGAATTTTTTAATAAAGAGATGAGGGGAATATTTTTTTTAAAAAATCCTTCACATGTCCCTTATCTTACTTGAAATAATCCCCAAGGAAGCCTAAATATATTCTTTGCTATTGATTTTTTATCGAGACTTTGTTTCTTCTATCGTCAGTCTTGTTGGATCCACACTAGTAAGTACTCCATTCTACTTATTCCATTATTTGTTTGATATGGTGTCAACTACTATATATTGGTACATGATAATATTCCATATTTTTAGTATATTTGTATGTTCTTAATTTTTATTCCTATTAGGATTTAATCAGTGCTCGATACTGGACAATTTCTCTACTACATAAAAACTGTATGTATTATATACCATTCCCTTGGAGTTATGTGCTTTATATTGATAGTTCTTGTTGTACCTCATGTCGGATATCTCACAAGTTGCCCTTAAATTTTATAAATGGATTAATTGAAGAAAAATTAACCTATTAAGTATTTACACTAGTTTCTTTTTGTATATTAGATGATGTTTCCCCAACCCAAGCCACCCATGGAGTATAGCTTTATTTTTTTTACTAATGTTATACCACCCATGGTGTGTGTGCGAGTACCCACCAAGTTAACAGAATCATAGTTATAAATGAATTGAATTGAATTGAAATGAAATTAGATGTTAAGAGATGGTCTCACACTTTTTCCATTACATATCATGATGTGAATTTTTTAATTTTTTAAATTTGAATTTTTTATGAGAGGGTAAACTCATTAATTGTTAATACTTGTAAATTTATTACTGAATTAAATGATGTATGATTATATAGTATGTTGTGTGTTTTATACATCATAGTAATGATATCTATAGTGTATTCCATTGATGATATTTCTACATGGGCATTGATTCTATGGGATTCCTCGGTACTTGCTACTGATGGATCTAGCATTTCAAGGCTCATTCTGGGCATGATTTGTTGACATCTTCCAAGGACTCCTTTCCACATCTAACTAATTATCCATCAAGATAATCCTAGAACTCGATGGGGATGGATTGGATCACTATTAATGTTCTGAGAAGTATGAATATATGACTCGAGCAAGCTGATTTTGAAACACGTGGTTATACGACATGTTTGTGGTTGATTTCATATGAAGGTTATAAGGTGTGGCTATGGTTCTTATCATAAAAATGTTATATATGGTGTATTTTTTTCATCATATGTTATATTGTGTATATAACTTGTCCATGGTGGTTATTTTAGTTTTATCTAAAGATTCATTATTGTTGTATCTTGACCACTATTTTGTAGGGAGCCTTGTTTGTGAAGACAGTTTCAATTACATGTTAGTCAAATACCATGGTAAAATGTTTTATTTATATTATACTTGTAATATAAATTTCACACTTCTTAGAATTTATTTAACATCATGAATTATTATATACACCATTAGTGGTGGCCTATTGAGATTTTATCACACACCTTGTCTAGGGACTCTTTTGGGTGCCCGAAAAAACTATATGGATTTAGGTAAGCACCAGGGAAAGAGCCCATGGTTTGATGATTGACATTTCTCCATACCTAGGATTAGGGGAGAGAATAACTGAGCTAAGGATCGTGATTTTATGTGGGATAGTATTTTTGGTCATTTTTTATTTGATACTTGTAATTTACTATATATCTTTATACATGTTTTGGATTCATTGTTGTGACATGACATGATAATCATTGAATATGACATTCATTTTTGAATTATTTATATATTTTCGTATTTTATTTATATCTTCTATTCATTATTTATATTCTTACATTATTGATTGTTACTATTATCCCATTATGTTACACTCTATCATGAGGGAATAGTCTATCATTAAACAAACCATAGGCCCATACTATTAGTCAGTAGCCTATAGTGTCTGTGGTGATTCCCTTGAAAATATGTGGGTTATCGGCTCAGTGAACCATTTATTGGAATCTAGTTCAAGAGTTTACACAACTAAATAATTATATAAATATATAATGCTAATGGCCACCAATACCAATAATATTACGTCCATAAAGTTAGTTTAATTATTTCTCAAATATCATTAAAAATATAACTTAGACATATATAAAAAATCAATAAATATATCCCAAGGTATTTAAATTATTTAAATCATTAAAACATGTGTTCCTATGATATTTGGATTATGATAAACCATCAAAAAATAAAAATCTTCTTGGAGATGTTACCACTTCACCAGATGGACCAACATCAACTGTAGATGTATAAAATCATTTCTCCACCCAATATTTATTACGTTCATGATGAGTTACACACTATATATTTAACTTCAAACACCTGTTAGAATAATGTCCCAAATAAGTACAACTAAACCATATCACTGTCAAATGGCTATCTTTAATCTCATTCATTAATTGTTCAGGACACTTTTTGATGCAGTAACGAACCTTATGCCTTAAAATACTGCACCAGTAAAACTTAACATATCCAATCATACATTATCCAAAATATATTTTACCACATATGCATCATTTTTTGGTAATACCTCCATTATTATTAGTTGGTTACTTCTCCATTTCATACCACTTTTATCGTTGCTTACTCTTTTCATCCTATGGCACATAAGTGTTCAAAAACATCATCTCAACTTTCTTGTCACAACAAAAAACATTTTCATAACTTTTAAATTATAAATCATCCAATGATATTAGTATTATTGTTTCCAATAATGAATAAAATCAATTAAATTTACAATCATTTTCTTGAAAAAAACCTGGTACGTAGCTGGCCGACATTATAAAATTTTCATTATATGAGGACACAAAATAATCATCCATTTACCTCAATTAAAAGAATTTTTTCTCCATCCTAAGATGAAATAACTTAGGGAAATATTTCCCAAATAAAAGATCCTAAATTTTTTCTCATTCTATGGAATCAAGATCATATTTCTCTCTTGTATTCTTTACTAAAGACCACCATCAATCAGATTCACCAATAAAATGATACATGGAAAGGGTTACACTTTGTTGTTCAGAATATACCCTGAGTTCGCATATATTCTCCATGGAATTCATCAATCCTTGAACTACCAGTAGGTCAAGTGATTCATTGAATCATGGGGGATATTCCCTCACGAAATCCTACAATACCGACATGTTTCATCATGGATGATTATGTTCTTACCTAGCATTGATAACAATTACATTTATATCTTCTATCAACTGAGCCTTTAAATCAACAAACTAGTCTATTCCAATTCCTACTATCTCAATATGTTGATTTGGATGGATATTTTCTTCTCAATTATTTCCCACTCTCACTTTCCTATTTATCCTATGGAAAACCATTCAGAAAAGATAAAATTTAACTGAAGCAACAACATAGTCACAAAATTTTAAATCATTTCAACATTATCGTAATGTATACTTTTCTATGGGAATTTTATTAACACTATACAAACCTTTAAATATGTTTAAACCTTCCTATAATAAAAAATATAATAACATCACAATAAGAATGACATTATCATAGGTTTTAATTGAGGAATTAAATATTATTCATTTGATGATCATTCCATGTTTTTAGTTTTAGAAAATTAATCTATAATTCATACATAAAAACCATAACATAATAAGTTGATTCTTTCGATTAGTATCCATTTTTTACAAATTATTAAAATTTTAAAATATAGATTGATTTCCCTTCATCGAAAATATACAAAACCTCATTATTTAATTCTACCATTACCTTATACACCATTAATCCATATGAATTTTTTTTAAAAACATGGGATGAGAAAAAATGATTTTTTTGGGATATAAAAACAAAGTAAACCATTAGTTTAATAAAAACCTAAAAAAATTAAAAAAATATCATAAAATATTACTTTTCAACCTTGAAATTTAATAAATATTTTCAGTTGAACATAATATAATTTTATACCCTTTTTAATAATGATATAATCATAAAACCTATAATATTCATAGTTAAGAAATATAGGTGTCTTGGGAAATCATTATACGTTTCTATGATATAAATAAAATTAAAATGTGGTAAAATTCCATACATTTCACTCTTACAAATGGAATAACCATATGGACAACATCCAAACCTAATACATTGGTGGGTATCTTGAAACCACCTATCATTGGTTTTTAATGTAACCACATATCATTGGATTATAATGGAAATACCCATTATTGGTTTATCATGTGACCACTATTCATTATTTTATTATTTAAGCACACATCAAATGTAAAATCCTCATTATAGAATCATAACACGTAAAACCACTCAATTTTCAATATTTAACTCAAAAATATAATTTTTAATCATAAGGAAACATTTCATTTTTTTTGAAATAATCAATCTATTTTCAAAATCCATCTTCGATAACAAATACCCAAAAAATTAAAAGAGGATTTTATTTTTATTTTAACAACATAAAGTCTTGTATTGTAATATAAATATAATAATGGTCAGAAAATTTCATTTATAATACTTTTATTTGAATATAAATAAATTTGTAAAATAATATGAAGAATATTTACCTATAGAATGGGATTAAATCTTTAAACATTCAGTGTGTCCATCCATCATTGAATATTTTAAATCAAACTCAAAATGAAAGAATAAAATTTATCAAAACATTAAGTTACATGAAAATAATTAAATTAATTATATGATTGGTCAAACGGGATGTATATTCACCTAAAAATTATGGTGGGTGTAAATCATCAAAATATGCCTCATTGATATGAGATTAAGATGAAGTTGCTTTCATTGAGTCTGAATTTTGATGTGTGTCTTTATCATCTTGAATAATGTACTTATGTGAGTTATTTACTTGTTTGAGAACCTTTTTCAAGTTTATTATTAATTTTAGTTCAACTATTTATAAGTCATATATTTTTACTTATTCCATTACGATTATGTCATATGTTTTGACTATATTTAGGTTATGTATCAAAACTAACTTTGGTAGGTCGACTAAGGTCAATAAGTTCATTTTATTAAACATCTCCAAAATAATTATCATAATATAATTAAAATATTTATAAATAAAATATTATTTTAAAAAAATCATGATATC
Organism: Viscum album; assembly: GCA_963277665.1. Taxonomy (NCBI): domain Eukaryota; kingdom Viridiplantae; phylum Streptophyta; class Magnoliopsida; order Santalales; family Viscaceae; genus Viscum; species Viscum album. Next base: position 2,037,368,050 of record OY728164.1, read on the forward strand.
AGGTTAAGAATAATGAATCAATTTTAAAATCAAGGAGACAGAATGTCATAGGTATGCAGGAGATATGTTCCCATTTTTTCAATTATCACTAGGGAAATATTATAAGTAACATTTATCTTAACAAAATGATCATAATTTCATAAATTTCATATTATCTAATCGTATATAATTATGTGTAAAATACTTTTGATGTAGAATAAATCACATCTCTTTAAGGATGTCTTAGTCCACACATCCGTGAAGTATTTATTCATGTTATCAATGTATAAAATGGAAATAAATAAATTGATATATTATATTTCTAGAAATTTAATTATATCATGAATTAAATAATTTTTTCTTTTATTTCAATATATTCATTATATTTACCCTTATTACCTTCCATGTAATACATTAGTGAAAAATTATTCATATCACTTTTCAATGTGGTAGTTCACCTTACACGCAAAACACATTTTCGTATCCCCTGTGATGTGAAATGTAAAAAGGTTGTATATGATACAGTGAATCTCGAGTTATTATAATGTTACAGATATCATAAATATAATTTACAAACTATAAATTCATAATTATTCCCATCCATGATATTTGTAATTGAAGAACGAACGACAAATATTTGTGATGCGGTTGTGCGCCATACACGCAAACAATGATTATGTATCATATTTAAAGGATGTGTGTGTGGGTGTAGGTATTACCCTAAACATAAAATAAATATAATTATACTGTGGATATTGAGGTTATTATATATGAAGATCATATTAATAATTGAATCGGAGGATACAATATTAAAACTAATGTTCTCATTGAATAATTTTGCCTATTCTTTGGGTAACTCCTTTTGGTTTGAAACAAATAACTTACATGGATTTATTACTTCCAATTGAGGATTATAGGATTATAGAATGGATGTGTATTATAATTATGTTATTATACCAACATAGTTGAAGAATAGTTTAAGGATGTTGATGATGAAATGAAATAAAAAAGTGCAGTTAAAAATGATACCTCTATATCAAACATTCTCTTTATATTAGAACCAATAGCCTTCATATGAAGTATTACTAATAAAATTATAGACTCTAAGATGTGGGTAGGTATTTAAGGAAAAAATTTGATCATGTATTGTATCAACAAAAAATATTTGGATGTGTTAAGAGGAGAGGATAGGGGATGCCATTTTCTAGGTGGGGGAGATGACACACTTGGAATCATTGAAAAGAAAATGGTATAAAAACATTTCAAAATTTTCAAAAGAATAAAAAACTAGATCACTATATAGAATTATACGATATAAGGTAAAAAATAATCCCAATTATTATGATTTTTACATGTTTTTAGGTCATCTTAACCCTTATTTTTTAGTTTCACCCTCGATAAATCGGATTTAACCTTTCACTCAGTAATTAATTTTAACTATTTTTACTATTCATTGTGACAAAAAATTATATTGGCCTTATTATATAATATTAATTCTTATTATTCATAATATTGAATCCATTTCACAAAATTCAACTATTATAATTAGTATAATTTATTTGAAAATGTTACCTACAGATATTGTGAAAAACTATTTTTCCATTAAAGACGTTTTTATATGTATATAATTTTTTAATAAAAAATAATATATAAAATTCATTCAAATAAAATAAATATATCTAATAAACATATAACTGAATAATATTACTTTGGAATAAATATTAAAATAAAATAGATCATAAAAATTTCTTTAAATGATATGGCGATTTTCAATTAAAACCCAATTTTTCCCTATTCATCAAAAAATTAAACTCTAAAGAAAATTAAAAATGTGTCATACAATTGTAATTTTTATCTATTAATTTTAAAAAGTATATTTGTTATCTTAAATTTTCAAAAATTTGACTTTTTATTATTATTTCTTCAGGAAATTATATAAAAGTATTTTTAAAAATATATTATTGTAAAAGTATTTGGAGAAATAACTGAAAAATAAGAATATAGTTTCAAATATATATTCTTAAAATAAAACCATTATAATTAATTTTCAAAATGATATTATTCTTATTCATACCACAATTTTTAACTGATATATTATAATGTTCATTTATTAAATAATATTATTAATAGAATATCACTATTAATTAAAAACGATGTTTCATGTCACGCAAGTTGTCAAAGAAATTTAATTTATTTACTAAAATATATTTCACAAAATATCATGATGTTACCCTTAAAATGAATATATCTATTGAAATTTCATCCCTCTAATAAAATAAACTGAGGATACTTTTACCGCATCTTATCTCCAAGACTCATTATAGATTACTCATGTTGTTTGTTCCTCCATAAAATCATAACAATGTGAGTGGTATTGTTTCATAGATACTTTCCTATATGATTAAGAATCGCCATCAATTTTTCATCATAAGATAGATAACGATATAGTTGTACTACATCAGTGTTCCTAAAATGTGAATCATTAGTTATGTACTTCCTTAAAAGAGATACATGGGACACATCATGGACTTGAGAGAGGATTATTACATGTGAAAAGAGATAAGCTACCATACTTACTCAGTCAAGAATCTAGATGGGGAAAATATAACAATGAATTAAAATTCTATTCTTGTAAATTTAATTTCCATCTTCCATTGGGATATTCACAGAAAAACCTTCTCACAAAATTAAAACTCATTATCACATCGATGATTGTCAGTATAACTGTTTTACTGACTCTGAGACACCTTGATGTGTTGACGGATTTATATAACTTTATCTTCTATTTCTTCATATAGATATGTTCCCAATAGCTTTATTTATTTAATCAACCACTGTCATTGAATCTCTACACTTATTTCAATATAGGGACACAAATGTGACCATGTAAATTATGGAATGAAATATTTTAATGTATGAAAACTCATGTAGAGGAAGGTGTTGATCCAAAAATACCACTGAATAATATAGAATAAGATCACATTATATCCTCTAGGGTTTTAGTTTTCATCTCACAAAGACTGTATGTATGAGGATGATATGTACTGCTAATACAGGACTCCATATCCATGTCCTAGTGAAGATATCACCATGAGTTCTAGGTAAACCTTGGATCCTAAGAAGATATAGTATAATATGTTACTCCACACAACATTACAATATCATTACTGTTTTTTTGTGTTAGAAGATTAGGATTGAAATAATCTCTGACTTTAATGAAGTGTGCTAACATCAATATAAAATCATCTATAGACCCTAACGAATTGTTCCCATTAGATGTTTTTGGGAGTCCATTGAAAAAATTAAAAGTGATGTTTTTCCATATCCATTATGGTGTGGGTAATGGTTGTAACATACCATTGGGTTCGGAAAAATAGGAAAAGGGGAAGTCAAATACTCCCATAAATTTGGAAAAGGAATAAAAATTAACTGATCGAATGTTTGGAGATTAATATTTAAAGGTGATAAATTAGAAATGCGAAAAAATGGAATGTGAAGGAAAAAAATCCTTCATTGACCACTTCTCTGTATAAAGATTAGTGTCCTGAACCATATGTGATCAAATGGATCACAGAAGGTAGATGGCAGCTCTGGTCCCTAACAAATTCTCTCATTTGTGCAATGGGGTAGATAAATTCACCATAGGTACCATTTTCTATGGATTCGGCTAGTTTGAGGGAGAGGTGAAGCAAGTGGATTCCTGCGAATGGTGTCATTTGTGGGACTGAGGCAATGATTTGTGCCTCAATAAACCATATCCATGTGGGCCTCTTTTGATCAAGACATTCATTCATTGGGAATTTTTTCCTTGGGATTCTATAAAAGATACCATTTTATATATCAATCTAGCATCTTTTCCCCTATATAAAAATTACCTTAGGGGAGACAAGAAGGGGATTGAATTTCAGAGTGCATAAGATAGGACTTTTGGAGGTGATCGATTGCTGAAGGCCTGAAAGAAGAGAGTAATGCCAAGAGAGACATTTTTTGACAATTATTGATAGGTATATCCCACCACATACCATAAAAGAATAAAATATAATAAGAATTGGTAGACCAATAACCAAACATCCTTCATTAATGAAAATATTTCATAGCACATAACTAATTCATCTTCTTTAAATCAGTACCTCGTGAATAAAAATGCTATAGCAGAGTAACCATGCACTATGTAGTGATAGGATACATGGATGGAATATGCCACCATGTAGGATATCTCTAGGTGGTTGGAACATGGACCTATATACCACCATGTCACGCGGTCAAGACTCAGCCACACATACCACTATGGTACTCGGCTAGAACATAGTCTTACGTAGAAAAGTGCTACATAGGTGGAACTTGATTCCACATAGTGAAATGCTACATGGACCAAATATAGTTCTATTGACCATCACGGTACTTGGAAGACACCCCCACACACATAGAAATATGATATGCAGGGGAAACAGCATCATGCCTGAGAAAAAGGTATGCAAAATGGGTTAGTCTTGGGAGTTCCACCCTCTAGTTCTAATCATTTCCTTCTATTCTGATCACACCATCCATATCCCCTCAAAAAACAGTAAAATGGCACTAGGCTGAAGCCTCTTATGAATCCGGCAGACTCGTATGATAAAACCACTGGGAGTATTAGTTCACCCTTCATAGTTTACATAACCATGGTAAGAAGAGTCACATGGATAATCCCTATAATGGTGAAGACCCTCAGAATGTCCCTAAGCTTTCATTCCCATGGTAACTTGGGGTACATCCATTGGATACCATCCTAAACCTCCCTATTCTAGAGATTAAGGGTATTCATTGGCTTTTCACTTCCATGAGAGATGGTGTTCACTGATGGAGACCTTTCTTGTATTTCCTTTTGATGAGGAACAATGCTTCTCCCCTTTACCCAAACCAATATATGGGAATCCCTATTGAATTAAACCCCCTTTTATGGTAAGATGTTGTGCTCTCATATCATCCTCTTCCACTGTCATTATCCTCCTCTTCCATTAGCAGATAAAAGAACATGTTTGTCTTGTTAAATATTTCATGTCATCATTTTTCTTACACTGAGCATGACTCATGTGGGATTAGATGCTTGTCATGATCATAACACCCACACAATACACCTATAAGTGAACTATGAGAACTCTAATTCCTTCTCTAAATTAGATATGTAGGATGTCTATATAAGGCTTGAGCTTAATTGAAATGGGTCTCTTATATGGTGTGATACCCTATTAAAAAATTCCTCTAAAACGAGTCTCCTAATCATGGTAAGACACAATCAATCCCCCTTCAAATAGGCCGCTTCGGTGTAAGTCCCACGCCAAATCTTGGCCAAGAATCTTTTTCCTAAAAGTCCTTTTTACATGATGTTAAATTTCATGGACGGTTCCTTGTATCACCAAGTTAAAACATTATGTTTCCTATTAAGTGGAATTAAACTATATGGGATATGATTCCTATAACATTGATACATAAGAATCAGATCTCATCGGTTTCACCCCAAATTCGAATCTATTCTTATCTCCCCCGGATGATGATAAGCTCTTGAGTAGCTCATCACCCAGCTAAAAAATAATTGTATCGATAAATGATGAAGGAACCCTTGATGTTCCTAGAAAAGGGTATCATCGTTGATGAACAACAACAATCAAAGGGTTTTTATTAATGGGAAACCTCAGACACATACAAATGATTTCCGACCCTTGTCTATTTCTAATTGTTCTTCTAATATAGGGGTAATGCACCAACACATACATAGTAATTGACCATGGATTCAAGAACGTATGAACATAGCTTAAATATATAATAGTTTCCTGGAATAAGAAATAATTCTCCCCAAAAGTGTGTAAAAAGACATAGATCCCATCCTCTAGACCAACGTGAGTCCTTCAGTGTCATTGGACAAATCATCATCCAAAGAGAACCTTCCTTTAGAAATAATTCCTAGGAATCATGTACAACAGGGGCATTTGGTGTCGCTGGATCTATGAATAAACCTGTTGGAGACAATCTAAGGATGTTCCACCCGACGTGAAATGATTTTACAGAAACTTACCCCCATGAAACCACTCATCAGGACTACTCAATTATTGAACCCACATTGTAATATAAAAATTATATACCTCCCTAGTCCTCGATGGACCCTTTTATACCATGAGTACAGTGATGCACCTTTGGTCAAGACAAAAATGGTTAACCTAACTTGAATCCTTAATGAGGTGGTAGGTTATCCCACCTCAAGCCCTTTTCATAGCCCAAAGGAAGGGGGACAATCAATATTATCCATAACAAATGTGCTCATGAGATCATACTTTGAAAGGGTTTTGTTGTTTTTCAATTTTCATATATATTTATGGTAATTCAACGATCAACATTCAATCCAATGGAATACTGATATTTCTCTCAAACACGTGCATTCACAACAACATAGGAAAATAGATCCTCAATGAATAATTTGACACCATATCCATCCCAACATCTTCAAATCTAGGTTTCGAATTCCATGATGAAGGGGTACCATAAAATGGTAACTCTCACCACCTATGAGGTAGCATGTAAATTCCTCCAGGATGTTACTCTCTATGAGAGTAGAACCCAACAATGGTCGACGACCTAGAGTCGGGAGGCTCCACTGGACGTCCACAACCTTTTTGCAAGCCTATCCCCTGAATGTGACTATGAGTTCCTTCCTTCTATCTTGGATGTGGATGAGATCATAATAAATGTCTTCATTGCTATAACATAGGGGTCTGACTCAAAATCCTCTATCGGAAGCCATCGCTGCCAAAAACTTTCAACCCAATATCCTGGTTATGAAGAGGATATCACATTGAGGGCCCCTGCTGATGTCCAATGGAGAAAGGCCCCTAGGGTATCCTATTGAGGGAGGTGAACATATAATTTGGATCAGGCCCTCACCATTGTTCTCAAGGAGGATATATGTCATGAAAACATGTTGTCATGCTACGGGAAGGTATAGAATAATATCCTTCTTCTGAATCCCACCATAGATATACTGTGGAACATTATGAGTTGGTGAAAATTACCACCAATGGTTTTCGGTCCCACCACACAAATAGACATGAAATTTTTAGGCAGTTAAAAATACTTATAGATGCACATGAAACCTACCATCTAAATTGGGCCTCTAAATATGGGCAGTCAAACAGCGCTATGAATGAACAATAATACCAACAATCAAAAATGTTGTCAATCTACAGGAAGGTGTAAATTAATTCCTACCATATTGAATCCCAACAATCAAATATCGTGGTAATAAAATATGAGTAGAGTCAAATTCATAATATAACATACCAATCTCATCATTCAAATAGGGCAGCAAGCTACATGAAGTAAGACATCCCTATCGATGAATTTGAATCCCATAGTAAAATGGAGTGGAAATCAAGAATGTGAGGAGTCAAATTCCTTCCCCCTCATATCAATCCCACCAGTCAAATATGGTGGAAATAAATTATAAGTAGATCCAAATTTCTAAGGATGCATATCAAACCCGTGAGAACATACAATGGAAAACGAGCAGATGAAATTTAATTCTCAAAAATATGAAACCATTCATCCAAATAGGACTAAAACTAGACAGTCACTCCGAAGTATACTTTCAACCATTCTTTAGTCCCAAATGGTTGATATCCATATTTTTTGACACAAGTAAAACCAAATTAGAAAAAATACTCATTCCAACTAGGGGACACCATTCTATCATGGTGGAAACTCTAGGGAAGGAATATATATCCCTTTTATAACTCATGATGTATGTCGGCATATCCCAGCATCATCATGTGAACCACTCTAATAGGAACACATACATTAAGGCCATTTCCTATAGTAGTTTACCCATGTCTCTCTAAAGCGAGAACACAAAAACTAAAAACGGTCTAAAGGAAACATGAAAATGAAGAGAAAACTCATGATCCTACTCTTCTAGAAGATGGAGTTATTGATTCTATAAAATATATATCAATAAAGTCTCAATATCATATCAATCCATTACCAAATTATGGATGTGTAATTAGAATTTTATAAGGTTCTACTATCAAGGTAACTACCATTAGCTCTGATGGTAATCCCTAGAGCACCCACAAGGGATTACATCATGTGCAATAAACGATCGATCAGGATATCCCATCCCCCAATGAGTTTCGTGCTATCACCAGCCTTCAATAGATTTTCAAACAGAAAGAAGTATCTCCTATTACATTTTTCCACCCTAATGGCCCTTCCTAGAGAATAAATGGTAGAAATTATCCCTATAGTTGGACGTCAAGATATGAAGGTATCCCTCTCCATGATGGAATTCACTATGAAGGTCCTCCCTGTAGTGACATCCTCCCCTCATTGTAGTGAATCCTGAAGGTCCTCCCCATGATGAACACTGAAAATACACTCCCTACACCCATATATAAAGCTATGATGGTAGTCCTCTCTATGAGGGTAGTTGTCATGAAGATCCTCTACGCAATGATAAAAAATAGCATGAAGGTCCTCCCCTTGTTTCAGTATGCCCTAAAGGCCCTCCCTAGGTTAAACGCAATATAATATCTAATTGTGGTATGGCACTATGTTGTTATGGTATTCCTCGTGATTAGAGAATCAACTACTAAGGACCTCCCTATACTCAAAATTCACAAAAAAAAAAGGCCCTCCTCTCGCTAGATCAAATATGAGAAAGCCCCCGTATTATGAGGTGCTTGGATGGGGGAGGATATACTATAAACTCTTTAAATAATAAAATACATACTTTATTTTCCATAAGAAGGCCCAGGTCCATGATCATCCTCTAAGACACCTCCTCGTCATTCATATATTAAGGAAATATATACTATCTCTGCTACATGGTATGAAATCATCACAAAGCATCAATGTTGGGGACTATAAGTAGAAGAATAACTAGTACAAGAAAAAAAATATTTTTCTCATGAGATGAAAATTACCCAAGGAAGACATACCAGATAGGTTTTTTCCCACAGTCACTTCTCAATTTGGCATACCAAATCTTTTGTCTGAGGAATGCACACATAACTTTTGTCTCAATATTAGGACATCTCGCTTCCATCGGAAGCAAAAAAAATTCATGGTGATGGGTATCCATGCTATGTCAATGTATTGGGAGAGATTCTTCATCTAATTGACCTAGAATATATTCAGTCTACAATGTTTAAACAATTTCAAAGTAGGAAGAAATATCTTGAACTGTTCAACCTCCACTCATTGCACAAGTTTTGTTTCTTTATCAGTGATGCACCATCTAGTGTTCATATCCAGGGTTGGGGAGAGAATGGAGCATTTCACATCACCCCATTTTCCATCCAGAAAATTCCATTGTAAATGAAATCATGTAATGCTATTATCACAAGTTAGATATCAAATGAAATACATATTCATGAAAGATTTCCCGATCGACAAGAACTAGTCTTCTGTAAGACTCAAAAGTGTCGGGACTGATGAGAAAAAACCATTAAAAATCTCTTGAACCAGGACTCCGAGAAAATTCAATAGGCTTCTTGCCTAAGGGAAGACAATCATCAAGAAATGACCATGTCCATGTAAGAAAATAACTCACATGTAGACAAAACACCATATCTAGATCACCCTAGAATTGGAATTCATGAGATCTAGTAAGTCGTGATATCAGAAAAAACTGTGGATGTATGATATCAACCCCCAAATAGAATGGGAGAAACCCCATCCAACAATGTTGGGGGGAATTTTTACCTCAACCACCTACCCAGTAGAATTTTGTATTTTCCCACTTGGGTAGAAAATTTAATATAATGGTTACCCACTCTTTCTTGTATCATGACTCATGCCCCCTGGAAAGGAGATGTATTTCCAAGTCATTTAAGGGTTCCCTTCAAGTTACACTTCATCAAGAAACCTGAAGATGTCTTTGGAATGGAAGTAGAAGATCCAACAGGGGATGCAAGAAGCACTCTTACTATTCAACACATGGTATGCCTCCCCCAATACAATATGAATCAGTGAACATCATGGTTGTAAATCCTAGGGAACTGACTGAAAATATTACAAATAATGAGGATGATGGAGAAGATGGTTCCCACCAAAAGGTGCTCTATACTGAACCTCAAGGTGTGAAAACCTAAAACCAGCAATCCTCCCTAAACCGGGCACTCCTTTAGCCAATCCATCATTACCTCCCATGTGAATCACCAACAACTAGAAGAATAGGATAAAATTTGTACACAATCCACCTTCCCCTCCCCAAGAAAAAAAGTCTCTAAAACATGCGGATAGATTCCCTCTATAGGAGGGATAAATGTAAGATATGAGGCAAATTAATGTTTAGATTCTTCAACTGATATATAATACCAGATATGTTCCTCAGGCAGCACTTCAATATACACTCTAATAAGGTACTCATATGCCACTAATTCACATCTAGGAAAATGAAACAAGGTTGAAATAATCATCCAAAACAATGTCCGGACCATCAGTCTACCTAAATCTAGTACCTATATGATAAAAAGATTTCCCTCTCTTGAAGAATCAATTAGAACAAATTTCAGATAGATCAAAAGTGGCTTCCCCTAGTAGAGTATCCACCTAAACTACCATTATCATTGACCCAATCAATCATACCCCTAGATATGCACACACATGCTCAGATTAAACAATTCAAACATCAAGGGCGCAATAATACCAGCAATTCATTGGCATATCGATTAGAATCCGTGGAAGGGTGACATTCCCAGATACAACTAGAACAAAAACCTTAATCCGACTCAATGAGAAATGTCTCGCAGAAAATAAAATTTGGGAACCCCAGTTTCCAAATTTCAATGGATCAAGGTACTCAGCGAAACATATTATGCACTACTCATTGTATTGTAATCCCATGATAGGAACCTGGGAACAACAAAATGAGGTAAAGCTCATATACTTCATGTGAAACCTACAATGTTTAGCCTTCGTATAGTGCAGTAGTTTTTTATCTAATTTGATAATAAGATGGGAGGATCTCAAATACCATTTCCTTTTCTAATTCGGCACCACATTTCCCAAAACAAGACTTTGTAATCTCATGAACTACAAAAAGAAATAAAATGAAAGACATTTTGATTTCATTTCAAGATGGAAAGGTTTGACCTACTCCATGGAACGACCAGTCACACAAGATGAGATACTTTCTATGTGCATAAAAACCCACTATGATGTGTTGAAAACACCACTCTTCCTAGTGAAATATACAATTGGGTTTCAGTATTTCACTTTAATCACCCAAATAATAGAAGATTACTAATAGTGGACTAATATCAAACCTTGAATAGCACAATCAAACCTAGGAAAAAAGGAGGGAAGAAATATTGTGGATTTTGTTATGCTTAAGAAACCCCCTGCACTAACCCCCAATGGTGAGGGCCACATTGAACCATGAAGGTCCCCCAGGGTGCCAACATCTATCCCCACCTCTCCAAGGAAAGGAAATAAGAACCAAGAAACATCAATTCGAGGAAGATAAGAATAAATTTTACACCCACTGAGATGGTCAAGATCCTGGATACATTGTAGATTTCTTGAATTACAACTTTATTCATCCTCCATATATGAGGAGAGATGATGAAGCAGGTCTTTATGACTAGCTAGATTATTTTACCTTCCAGTAGATACTTGGAAACAACATTCAGTAGTGTTTTTTCATCAATGAAATTCGGAAAAGAATGATAGATTTTGGTAAATTCATCCTAGGACCACTGTTAGAACAAGTATCATATGTTTCCACCATTGAATTAGATAAAGAAGGATAGCGGTAACCATTCATTAGAAAAAAAGGGGAAAAGTTTGATATTTGGATGAATTTAAAAATAGTCAAATGCAGTTATGAAATACTCCAAGCTCGGTTGATTAAACTCATTGTACCTCCAGTAGGTCCTAATGCGACACATATGATGTCCTCATATCCAAAATCCTCCACAGATCAACCATAAAAAAGGAGTTTGACCAGAAATAAAATGGGAATGTGGGGGAAGTTCAGTATGCACAATGGTCAATGTTGGATTTGAAAATCTTTGATTTCATGCCAACAAATATGATTATAGGGTCACCGCCCGGCTTATTGGAACACCGAGAACTGCCCCACCATATAGAACTCCGATTAAAAGTAAACTAAGATGGATCGTCGTCTGATAATGAACTGATTGTTTGATCCATTAATGTTATCAAAATAATGGGTCTTTTATATGAGGGAGAATATGGTTATGAACCTGATTTCTCCACACCAAATTAGGGAGTAGGGGAAAGAGGCCATCAGATCCAAGGATACCAATGTAGATTAATCTGAGTAAGAAATCATGATTATCGTCACTCTCCGGCTCAAAATATCAACATTACATAGACCCACAAAAGAACCCTTTAGTGGACCCAATTTTGATATGAAAATTCACCTAACACCATCAGAAGATACTCTAGAATGATTAACCTAGAGTATCCATCAGAAGATGAGAAAATTTCTAGTTTCCTATGGAATGCAGGAAGACCATCTCATCAAAATTTACAAAATACAACTTTCCTCGGAACCACCACATCCTAATCATATGTTCTAGCACCTAAATCAACTATGAAATAGAATTCCATAGTCGGGAAGCACTAGCCTTTAGATCAGAAATATGATATTGTGAAGCAGTTAGCTTTGGTTCGAGCAAACCTATCAATTCTAGATGCAACAAATCTATCAATAGACCAGAGGAAAACACTGATATAGTCATTTTTATTCCCCAAAGAGTTTCAATTCAAAGTGCCTTCCACTAAAGTCTATCAGATAGAGATCAATTATATAGAATGTAGTGTGATTATATACTTTACAGATTGAGATGAAGATGCCATTATGGAAGGACACATCAAACCCATTTATGTGTCTGACATGATACATGATGTCAAAGTTATAAAATCCTTCATTGGAAATGGATTTGGAGTTAATTTCATCCCACTACGAACACTTCACCGTCTTGAATGCACTTTGGATAACCTGATGCCCTGTACCACAACCATGTTGGGTTCTGAAAAGAGGGAGAATAATCCTCTAGTACAAATCAATATCAAAACGTAGTTTGAAGACCACATAAAAAACATGTAATTCAAGGTAGTCCGACAAAACATAGCTTTAAATGGTTTTCTAGGAAAGTCATGGATCCATTAAAGTGGATAAATTCCCTCATGAAACACTCAATGAGTCAAATATTGAATTAATGAAAAATATTGGACACTTCATGCTGATAAATTGAAATTAAATTCTTTTGATCCACACTATATTGATGTATGTTTCTATGAGCTGAAATGGAAGAAACCCTCAGTCAATGGAATTTATTGGGTCGTCACCCCAAATAGTTTGGAAATGGTTCATGTTGACCCCTTTAAGAAGATCAACATGGAATATGTACTTACCATCAATCAAATTGGGTGGATATGTTCAGATTCGGATGAGTTACACACAATCCTTATGACTAAGGTCATGGCTACCAAGCCTGATACTCATGAAAAATCCATTGATCCCCAAGATGATGGTGAATTATATGATAAAATTCCCTTAAAATATCCTCAAAGCTCTAGAAAGTACCTTCCTCACCCATCAAGGAAAAAGAAAATGAAAGAACCCTTCTACCCTTCTCTCTAACCTCTCTAGAAAATTACTCGATGTCAATATAATAAGGAGAATTTTCCTCATCCTATAAATGCAAAAATTGTGACCCTTCTCTCAACTCTGAAGAGATCGTCTCATGAATAGTTTCTCCACCAGATTAATAATAATATGAGGAAGAAGATGAGGAAGAAGAATAAGAATATGACATCAGGAAATTCCCTCCATAATTTAAAATGGTTTTCTTTACCACCATTGATGAACTCATGGAAATAAACCTAGGTACCAAAGAAGACCTGTGACGCACTCCAAAAAGTGAGGTTATGCCTTCTGAAGAGAAATATATATAAAACGTTTTTAATAAGAATAAAGATTCTTTAACATAGAACAATTCAAAAATTCCAATCATCAATTCTCAAGGTGGCCACTCACTACCTGGGTCAACCGAAAGACAACTATGGAAACAATTAGTATACAAGGAGGACACACCCAACACATGATGCTAAGATAGAGGCTGAAGTTGAAAATATCATTCTATAAAACTCTATTAAGGAGGTTCAATATCCTATTTGGTTGGAAAATACAGATCATGTAAAAAAGAAGAGTGGGAAGATCATAGTCTGCATCGACTTCTAGGATCTCAACCAGCACTACCAAGAAGATGACTTCCTAGTCCCGATCATGGAATTGATGATCCTTGAAACAGATGGATATGAGCCTATCTCTTTCATGAATGATGATTTATGATATAATCATATTTAATTGACCCATGAAGATAAATAAGAATCCTCCTTTCAGGACCCCCATGGAGTATTTTTCTATAGGGTGATGCCCTTTGGGTTGAAAAATTGTGAAAGAATGTACAAACACACTATGCATAACATATTTAATCCCTTACTATGAAATTTCATGTAATACTATGTTGGTGAAATTATGATTAAATTGTTACAATATTCGGACCACCTGACAGATCGTGAAACAGTTTTTAACAAATTGTGACATCAATGTTTCAAAATGAACCCCTTAAAATGTGTTTTCGGAATTACCTCAGGAAAATTACTCTACTTCGTTGTACGCTATCATTGAATTGAATTCGACCATCAGAATATGAATTTTATCCTCAAAATTTCACATCCTTACAGCCCTGCTAATTTGAGGAAACTTCAAGAAATTTTTTCCAATATTCGTATCTTTATAGCCAACCTTACAGAAAATGTTTTACCTTTACCAAGATGATGAAAAGGGGGATCAATTTTCAATGGACTGATGATTTTCATGAAAAATTTAACACCCTCAAGAAATATCAATTAATATTACCAGTGCTAATGATTCCTATTGAATAAAGACCTCTCATTCTATATGTGAGTACTTTAGAAAGGTCACTAGGCACCTTCCTCACACAAAAGAATGATGTCGATAGTGAGAACAATGATTATTATCTCAAATAGACCATGATCAATGATTAGACTCACTATTCAAATATCAAAAGAAATGCTTGGACCTCATCTTTGAATTCTAGAATCTGAGGCACTATCTACAACACCAAGAGGTCCATTTCATCTCTTGTAGCAACCTCGTCAAGTATATCCTTAGATGTCCAATGAAGAATGGATTCATGTCACGGTGGGTTGTCTTCCTGCAATATTTTGATAGACAATTCATACATTTTATATCCCTCAAAGGTTAATAATTCGATTTTTTTCTTGGAAGAAAACCCCTCAATAGAAACTACCCAATTGGATGATGAATTAACTAATGAACATGTTTTCTCTATGCAAGAGGACTCCAAAACATAGTAGATTTATTTTGACGGTGCATCAAGAAGTATGATAGGAAAAAGAATGGAAGGACCTAAGACCAAAAAGGTGGGTATGGGAGTCATACTCATATCTCCATGTCTTTCTTTACTCCTTCTTACTATCAGAATGGTGTATGAACAATGAAGTAAAGTATCATGATCTAATCATAGGCCAAGATATTCCTCTTCCATTGAAAAAAATATAACTTAATGATAAAATATGACATGGAATTTTTCATCAAGAGAGTCAAAAATAACTATTCTATCAATAAAGATGATAAAATACCCTTGTTTGACCACGTATGAGGGTTAATGGTGTAATTTCTTTCAGAACCTACATTTACTCATGACCCGAGACACAAAATGCACAAATATATGCATTATAAAATGTAGCCCCAACTATTCCTAACCAAAACTGGGATGAGTTGGTAATCATGACTCCCCAATATCTAATGGTCTTACCATTAATTTAGACAAAGACAAATAAAATAATTGAGATTAGCCCAGTCACTGAGCCCCATTGTTCCACCACTGGCTGGATGACTCCCATCACAAATTACTTTCAAAATGAAGAACTCCCAACAGATTGGGATCAAGGGGAGAAAATTTTGGGATGGGTATCCAAATTCATTTGGTACGTTGGAACCAACTAGTTAAAGGACCTTTACAAGAGGGTCCTTGACTGGATCATTCTCAGATGCAATTATGGAGACGAAATTTCCATCGTTATGAAATATGTGCAATATATAACCTACGGAACAGATTAATTAAGATCATATATATCTTATAAAATTAAAAGGCATTAATAATACCCTCCAACTATGATACATTATTGTTACACATTCACAAAAAATTTCCATTCCTATCAGGTTCATTCCAATTTCATCCACTAGTCCCTAGAGTATCTTCACACATCCAGGCGCACCTATTCATTATTCATATTGGGAATAGACATCGTGGGACCCTATCCTCCTAATATGGACAAACAATTCAAATACATTCTTCACTGTGACTAACTTCTTTTACAAATTGGAAGAAGTCACAACCCTCAAGGAGGTCAGAGGAAGAATAATTTTGAGTTGTTTTAAAGCCAAAATCATCAGTAGATTTGATGTCCCTCATACAATACTGATAGAAAACAAAACCAATTTATACTATGATGAATGGGATATGCTATATCTAGAATATGGAATCAAGGGAAACTGTTCATTGCAATATCATGCAGTGTCCAATGGAAAAATTGAGGCCTTCAACAGGACCCTATCCAATATAATCCAGAACATGGTAGATATGGATAAGAATTCATGTCCAAACAAGCTCCTCCTTACTCTATGGGATTATCTAACCATGAATCATACCTCCATTACAGAAAACAATTATTAATAGGTATATAGGATAGAATTAGTTATACCTATTTATGTCCAACTACCCTTGATCCACGTTGCAATATGTGATCAGCTATTTATAGATGAGAAATCCCAAAAATAACACTATGAGTTAGAGCGATTGGATGAAAAATATTGCACACCTTGTACTATTTGGATGTTTACCAAAACTAGATTTCACTAACCTTAAACAAAAAGGTTTTAATATTTTTACTCCTTAAAGGAGAAATGGGGCTAGTCCTCAGAACTCTGATTACTCTCTAAAACAAACCTCTGAAATTGAAACCAATGTGGGAGGAATCTAACGTCAGGCACAAGGTTTACTCTAATGGAGCATATTCAATGATTTTAATAGATGGATAGCATACCACTGATCCCACCAATGCGATTTTCTAGAAGAAATACTTTAGGTAATCATATAAAGTTCATCTTAGCTATAAAACAATAAACTGCATTTTGTTATATGCATCCATGATGTACGATGTTAAACTGGTTAGCACCAAGATCCTAGACGCATGATCGTAAACAACATGGTAATCATTTAATCCCGAACAATGATTTTTCATATATGAGTCAGATCTTTGCATGAGATAGAAAAACTTCCCATGTTCCCATGTATGATCCAGATCGACATGGGAACTCTTTTCCCATATTACTACATATGACTTGATTCCCATATTTCAATGGGATTCATAGAGGTTCATTTACCCGAAGACCTAGTCCATCCGCCATATGATAAAAATTTCTTCTCTTTTACCCTGCTCTACCTCTATATTGAAAAAAAATCCTTTTTTATTCCTTATTTCTCACATCGATCATGGCTCACATGAGATTGGGAATGTTAGTAATAATTTTCCTTGCAAAAATAGAGAGTAATTCTATGTGACAGTCTGATCACATCAAAATATTATTTCAAAATCCCCCTCTTCTTCCATGGGTTAAACCAGAATAGGGATTCTTTCAAAAAAAACTACATGTGGATTGATTCCATCCCTCATAGGATACCTAGTGATGCATGGATTCCATATCCTCATCTAGACACCATATGAAAAAATTCCCCCTCGTGCATGGGTCAGACTAGCATAGGGGGAATTACTAGAATTTCATCTAATTCTAATCTCTATAAGGAGACATGGTGGAACCCGAATATCGAAGTCTAGGATCATATGCAAAAAATACCAAATAGTAAAATTCCCCCCACTCTTCGGTTTGATATCACTATGTTGCTAAATACATATCTTCTTCCCATTGTTTCTCACATTGATAACAGATTACATGGGATTAGGGGATTGGATGGGAGTTCCCCACATGGTAAAAATGTATCAATATGTAGTCGGGTTGAGATTGTCCTAATTACATGACAATTAAGTGAATGATAGGTCCCTCCACTCTAATTGGGTAACCCAAAGTCTTGACCGCAAGATGTAAAGCTGCATGGTAACTCCATAACTATGTGTGTTTTTATTCATGAACTTATAGGATACATAGTGACACCAGGATCCCACATCATGGTCCATACATGGTAAAAAAATGAGAAGAATTCCCCTCTCTCTATGTAAGTACCAAGCCTATGAAGGGAGACCAATTTCTATAACTACATGTGGATTCATTCATATTTTCATAAGAAATGTAGGGAAGCTCAAATCTCATATAAAGGGACTAGCTGTGTGAAATGAAAAAGGGGAAAATGTCCCTATTCTCTTATAAATAAATTTAATTCTATATGGGAGAGTCCAAATCTTGATTTCTAAAACAAGTATTTTTCTTATATCATGCCCCTCGTATATGAGTTAGATCTATATAAGGGATTCCATATTTAATAGCAAATTGTGAAAATGACATTTCTTGTATACCCATGTATCTCATTTCCATCCACCAAACTCCATGCCTCAGGAAGTTTCAAATCCCCATGATCATATTTGGACAACATAAATGGAAGGTCAATGTCTAAAGGACACCATTGTTTGACTATGCACATAATTCTTGGTCGGCTCTGAATGTGTTTCCCAAAAAAAATTCCGATCAACCAAAGGAAAATTATTCCTTAGGAGTGGATTTTCCTACATCCACACACCCAATTCCTTCCAAGCACCATATCATTTCTCCTGGTCTGAGATATCCAAAAGTCATGGTTTACACTTTATCCACTTCTCATGTATGAGGTAATCCAGAATATCCTGACTTGATTAGACCATATTTTCTCATGGTTTCTATAAAAATGCATCCCTAAAACTTGACGTTAAACTGTGTTTCCAACAACCATACCTAAAAAAATGAAACTACTGGGATCCATAACATCTGTCTCCATTCAGGTAGAGTTTCTCACATACTTTTCACACAATGTTCAACTACATAGTCTTTAAAAAACTACATATGGATTGCTACCTAACCTCACAAGATATGTGTAGATGCTTCGAAATTCATCCTAGTTCAGCCACACTGAAGTAAATGATGCCTCCCCCAGCCCTTATGTATTCCCCACCCCTACATAAGAGGGAGATATCTCTAAAAGAGCTATAATATTATGGATTCCTACTCAGATAGGGAATGTAGTGACACCTATATATTACGATCTAAACCTATCCAAGTAACACATTAAACTTTCCCCTCCTTAATTAAAAATGGGTAAATCCCAAAAAGGGTCCATTTGTGAGTCCATCTCATGAGAAATCCAATGTACACTTTTCACATTGAGTCATCTGCATCCCCGCCATATGATAATAAACTGCATGGCATTCACATCCATTACATAAAAAGACAAACTATATATCAATTTTCCTCATCATATGATGTGAAATTGAATGATAAAGTGTCATTTTTTAAGACATCAAACTACACAATATCACTCTGAGTAAAAAATTCTCCTTTCCATCACTATGATATATTTAGGTGTAGGATTTAACCCTTGTTGCACATTGTTTCTAACACGGAGAACAACTCATGTGGTCTTAGGGACCACATCAAGTGATACCCCACAAAACCATATAAAATCAATACAAAAATGGTTGGCCCATGATGCATAACCTTAAAAGACAAGTCAGGTTTCTCCCCTTCACAACTAGGAAACCAAGGTCGTCACTGCATGATATTAAACTTCAAGGTATTTCAATAACTCTATCTAGCATGATTCATATTCACATGGGATATGTAGTGAAATTGGGATAACAAATTCCTTGCTCATCCATCCCAAAATTGGAAACAAATATAGCTAATATGACCCCTCCCTATGTACATACCAAACCTATGTAGGGAGTTTAATTTCAAGACACCAGAATCTTCAATCTCAGGTCTAGATATACTAAAGGAATCACAATTTCCCACCCCTTGTATGAGTAAGATCTATGTGGGGAGGTCCCCAATTCTATGGGTAATCACAGCTTCAATATTTCTAATATTTACAGACACATTCTATCCATCCATCAAACACCATGCTTTGAGTGATTTTGGATCTTCAGGAACCCCCTAGACCATTTTAAGTAGAGGGAAAGTGTCTTTCAAAAACCTTAATTTTGGTTATTCACAAAATTCTTTAGTGGCTCTGCATACATTTCCCATAAAAGGTGGCTTGTCAACAAAATGAAAATTCATCATCGGGAGTGGCTTTTCCTACTTCTGTACTTCTAATGGATTACAATCCCCATATCCTTATCTTGATTTGAGATCCCTCAGATCCATGAATTACAATTTCCATTATATTCATATCTTGGAAATGTCCAGATATCCAGAATCAGTTATCCTACAGTTAATTAGGGCTTTTATATAAAGTTCCTAATTACATGACATTAAGACTGCATGATTAATGATAGCAAATGATCACCCTTGGGTCATGATAGATCAAATTATATTTCTACCATGATCCTATCTGTGAAATAAATCCTCATAGGAAAAACCTGTATTATCCTCCTCTCATGGGTGATCTCATCTATAAGATAAAAATGCCTCATTCCTTTGTTCTAATCATATTCTCATAAGGAGAAACCATATGAGAACTACGTTTAGATTTATTCTTATTATCATAGGATATCTAGTGACACCCAAACCTTGTATCCTGGGTCCATCTATGAAATAAAATTTTTCCCTATTCCATGCACATGGGTCAAACCTACCGATGGAGCCTCCTTATATCTATGTGGGGAGAACATCGATACTATCTTCTGAGAAATTATGACATGAAATACCCTCTTTCTTGTTTAGAAACCCTCTTTTTTACAAACCATACTCTATTTTGAAAAAGGTCTGAATCCCCATAATCATCCATGGAGATAAAAAATGGAAGGTCAGCAATCTATGGACACCCTTGTTTGACTATGTGCATCATTCCCTAATGGCTCAGTATACATTTCCCACAAAAAATTTGGGCATGTTAACCACATACAAATTATTTATCTTGAGAGAAATCTCTTAAAATTGTATGACTCTATGATGTTTACATCCCACCTCTCTCCCAGGTTTCAAAAACTACCTAAGCTATAGTTTACACATTTTTCCTATTTATTCCTGGAAATGAAAAAAAAATCAGTAAAACTACCATCAAAAAGGATTAACGGTTTATCCCCATGGTAAGATAAAAATGACTATGAATCATATGTATTAATTGTACTTGTTGCATGCCATTAAACTTCACCATCCTTTAACCCTCCATTACACGTTACCAATATGTGTAGGAGTTGTCTTTCATTCATGATCTTCATTGATTTAAATTCCCTAATACTTTTTAGACACCACTCCTTTGACAAGCCATCCCTAGTGGTTTTTGACATAAATTTACCTATCCATTGGAAATTGAAGGTATGTTCCCTAACAGAACAATATTTTGACTATGCACATAATTACCCTATGAATTTTCATACATTACCCAGAAAAATATGGGGCATTTCAACCAACATAAAATTCATCATTATGAGAGGCTTTTCCTACTTCGTTATGCATCATGGCTCCCATGGCCCATAGAATGTCTCATATCCATGTTTTATATCCAAAAACCAAAAAATCATGGTCAACAAAAATCCCTCATCCATGTAAGAAAAGTATTGTTCCATTTTTATTCCATAAACCCTAATTGGGCCCTCACCTCATAATTCATTGTCAAATATGTTTGACCTAAAACAATAGTAATGATAGTCAAGTTCACTATACTTTACACTACCCATAAAGATAGCCACAAAAATCCAGAGGATTTAATATAATAAAGGGTACCTAAGAAAAAAATTTATTACCATATTTAAATACCTACACATCACATGTTTTATGAAAAATGTTGTGAAATTAATCAATCAAATGATACACAAAGATTGTAAGGTATAAAAACCACAAAGGGCATCCTAAAAAAAATTATTTTTATACCTAATTAGTTCACATCATAATAGGATATTGAAAAAATTTATTGTTATCATATAAAAAGACATAAAACTTTTTTGGTATTTTGTGTGACCTAAAAATAGTGAATCTATGCTCATTGGATATCTCGCTCTAAGGAAAAAAATTTATAACATATTTTTATTATTCTTAATTTAGTTACCCCGAATCATGATTATGATCGATATCCGGTGAAATATTTTCATTATAATGTAGTTAATTACAATTAATTATATTTGAAGAAACATTAAGGAAGAAAAAATATGGAGGAAAATGTGTTCATTCCATCAGATGGAGATAAAAAAGGTATCCACAATCAGGCGCCTATCTAGATGAGAAGTAAATGGTAATTACAGAAGACTTTTAGTGGATTCAAAAAAATTTATCAATGCCTCATTTTACTTTTCGATGGATTGGAAGAGAACCAAAAAATATATAGTTTTAGCCTCCTCAATATCCCATAATTCCTTTGTCTCCCTCACTGCTTCAATTATATCCTTTTCTCCTCTTCCACTAGTCGTGGCCCCTTGTTAAATGCGGTCGTGATATGGGCATGTTCCTACTTATGTTTCTCTAGTTCTTTTTTCCACTACTCATCCTCTAGATCAAGTTTCTCCACTAAGGACCTATACATTGTGAGTTATCTATGTAGCCTCATGACTTCCCTAGCTTTCTCAAAAACATTATTTAAAAGGATTTTTTCATCAATGGTAAGATGATCCATTGACTATAGAGTGTAAAGATGAGAGTCAAGAATTTCATTTGCCTCTTTTCCTAAAACCATCTGCTTCCGTATTACATGGATACCAAAATAATTGAATCCCACGTACCCAAGGAATAACAATATACTTTTATCTTGGGTATCTCGGTTGGCCAGTCTGTTAGGGGGTTTGTAAAATCATCCTCCAAATGTTCTTGAACACTTTCTGCTGAATAGTATGGAGGATAACTAAGCCCTCCTAGTCTGCTTCAGAATCACTATAAGAGGGTAGACTGTAATATATAATGAGTGATGCTATGGAAGGTCTTGATTCAATGAACTCAGTGAAATTTCATCCATTTTCCCCAGCTTCTCTGGTAGCGTCAACAGGTGGCATGATTGAAGAATCAAGCACAGTCACGAGTGCTTGTGGTTGTGAACCAAATATCAAGGGTTAATGTTAAATGAATGTTGGAACCCAGAAATTAAGAATAAATGGTTGAAGAAATAGATGTTTGACCTCCAATTTCTGAAGTACCAATGTCTTCGACCTCTATTACTACATCACCTTCCATAAAAGTAGGTTTTTTACCCTCAATCTGCAAATTCATCTCAGGATCACTTAAAATTGCCTATGGAGAAGAACCAGGCTCAACTGAACCAGTGGATCCCAAAAGGTCACTCGCAGAGACTATGTCTGATGGAATGACTATCTTGTATTAAGGAATGATGGAATTTTCTAGATTTCTATGAGTCGATACATCTCCCTCTTCATTGTATGTATCCCCTAAAGGAGTGGGATTTGTATGATCACTGGGGGCATCGACTCATGAGAATACCCCTTTCATGACATAAGAATCTATTTGGTTTAGAGTGGGAACTCTCTCAGGATTTAGGTTCTCCAACATGCTATATGTAAATTGAGTCTCCCCATCTAGCTCCACTACCACTAGTAATGATGTCCCAGTCATTTCTAAAAGAGATATAATGTAGTGTAAATTTAAATATTCCAACTCTAAAGATAAATTCCCCCCATGAAACTGGGGTTTTTTGATCTTCAACTAAATCCCCTCGAGGTATAGGGACATCCTCAGTTGGCTCGTATTCTTTGAAATGTATAACTACATCTTATGGTGGTACCTCTTTTATGTTTTGTCCCTCGTAAGGGAATACCACCGCAGATTCTCAGATTGTTTCTGCCTTGTTACTTATTGGACCTGCACTAAAAAATATAAGATGAATTGGGAAAAATGGGAACATTTATTTTTTTCAACTATGTAAAAGGATATGAAAGTTACCTGTAATTCATGAATTTTTACTAATTGACAGAAGTTTTCTAGGTCGATGCTTCATGGTGTTCCATGGATATGACCCTCTGGAAAAATATGTAGGATAAACATGAAGTGGAAATACTTTAGCAGGGTTTGAAATAACTACCTCCATATTCTCTCTAGCTCCAAGAGATCCCTCTATAGCTACCCCACATAAAAAGGGGCATTTTCCCAATATATAGTTTCCATAAGGGTATAAACCAGAGAAATTATTGCCTCCTGATCCTCCCCATATTCATACTAAAGTAAGGTATAAATTGTATAATCCTTACACATATAGAAATTAAGGCTTAGGTCATAAAATATAACTACTTATCTTAATGTATCTTACACTTCTGATATTATCACCATCCATGCCACCCGATCGGACCTGTATGGTCTGTCTTTAGAAGAAATATGGAATTTTTCCATCTCATTCAGATTTTAGGTTACTTCATTCGGGTGTTCCTTATCCAAAATCCATGATGTAGAAATGTTTGTTCCAAAACCAGTAAGAGAAAAGAATTATTTTTTCATGAATATTCTAGATTTCCTTATTGGAAGTTTCCTCCCTCTTATTATCGTCGACCCCCCATGATTTCATAATGACAGCCATAGTAGGGATGTCCAGTGTTAGAATATCCACTCGAGGAAGGGTGGCACATTCTATAAGCTACAACTAATTCTTAGGTGCCTTTATAGCCCTTGAACTCTCAGGGGAAGGGTGCTTGAGAAACTCTAGATGAAGGTGAGGAACTTCCCCTGCTCCAGTCACATCATCAATATTGGAAATAGTTTTACTCCCATAGGGCCGATCATCATTATCATCATCGTTATCATCAACCAATGGTATCAACATGGTAATTACCTGATGCGTATATCTAAAAAAAATTCTCATAATGAATTACGACTTCAAAATCCATAAGATAACGATACACCCTTTCAGGTTCATCATCATAGGAAATGTTAGCCAGTGCGAACCCATAACCAATATCGGTAAGAGATTCCTCCCTCTCTTGAAGAAACTACCAAAAGGCATAGGGGGACTAATAAAAAAATCACTACCCCTTAGAAAATTTGATTATCTCCATGCCATGGGAAAGGTAAGATTAGAATGGATGGGAGGTCAACCCCCATCAGTGCCATCGAAAACCTGATATTTCAATCCCCAAACATTAAAATCCTTTCTCAGAATCTTAGAAATGAAATACATATGAGGAAATTTCCCTTTTCATGAGTGTTCAATGGTTTTATTTTTCTTCCCTTTCACTCCAAATTCATTAGAGGATGTTAAAATTGGAACTAGATAATCTAGCTACCCATTTGAGAATGATCAAATCCAGGTGTTGACATAACCCATTGCAAGGGATGGTTAAAAACCCATAGGATCGGGAAGCTTAACATTTCACTATTTGTCTTCCTAAGTGAAAACCAACCAATGCTAAGGGTAGGAGGATACAACATATAATCACAGTTGAATTGAATGAAATATCTATAGGGATTGTATCCCTCATATATAAGTTATCCATAAATATGGGAAACTGATATAACCTATCTCAAAGAAAATGAATATCATCTATTAATGATGTCATCTAAGTCAACACTCACTAATGTTCTCATAGGGGAGGTTTAAGGAATATAAGTAAAGAGATCCTGACAGTTGATTCAATCCATCCATTCTCATTCTACTATTCATTTTTCTCTTGTGTGTCCTATCTCGACGGCATGACCCCTCTAGTAATCTAATGATACGGTGAGAGTACAACATCTAAAATCGGTAGAGTAATGATGAATGTGTTCCCCCATAAATGGTCTCCCTTCCAACCCCAAAAGATTTGGAATGCCCCTAACAGCCAGTGAAGCAGCTTCCCCTCACTAATCTTCCCAACAAGTGATATATTTTCAACAATAATAGAATGTCCACATGAATATATTTTCCAGCAGCATGTTGAAACACCATGATGAAGGTTGTGAATCTTATTCCACAAGAGTTGCTAAATGGGAAGATTTATCCACTTATAAATGTGGTCAAAATGGCCACCATCCAAAAAAATGGTCATCATCGGGAAAACGTTCCCCTCCCCATTCACAAAACTGTCCCTCCTCTAAAAAAATCTGGTTGGAACCTGCTCATATTCAGGTGTTGTTGGTTGTGAAATACATGGTTTTGTGCACATGGGGCTCTTGACCATTTCATTTAGAAAAGGCAATAATCTAGTTCGAAAAAGGGATGTCTGTCTTTGGGAAAGGATCGATATAATTTGAAATACCTTTTGATTTTTCAATATGCTACTTAGCTTGATGAGTTTTCCTCTCCCCAAAATCCCTAGTATAAGAGGGAGGTAAGAAATCATCTTACATATCCTTGGTGATGGAAACTGCTAAAATTTACCAAACATCCCAGTGTCTAATACCGACTAACCCATGGACTTGATGAAAGGTGTTGGTATCAGTTATACATCTACTCCAAAGTTTTAAAATGTGGGCGTTAGTTCAAGGATAGTAGGATTGGGGAACCTAGATATCCTCATATAGCCCCACAGTCTACAATTAAATTTGAAAATCCACAAATCTTTATGTAATACTAGGTTGAAAAAACCTCAAATAAGTATATATAAAAATTATTTAATCATTTTTGAAGACATTTACTATTATATTTTTACTTTTACCTTTTTATCTTTTACTAGGGTAACTAGTTTTCACCCAAGTAACGTACATTTTTACAAAAATTTAAAAACAACCATCCTAAAAATGTTTCAGGTGAAAGATAAAAATTTAATCTAAACTTAATCTAAGAAACATATAAAAAATTAAAATTAACCTTTCAATAAAAATATTTTATATATTGAAAAGAAGTTTTTTTTGAAAAAAAAGAATTTTTAGCCATTGTGAGTTATTATTATTATTTATAATTTATATAAAACTAAATGGTTGTTAAAAGATATATATTTGTATAAAAAAATATTATATTCATTATTAAAGTAGTCTAACTCAATATATTAAATAAAAATTACAGAACATTAATATAAATACTATATGAAAATAATTATTTCACCCTTATCATGGTCATTACTTCCAATCATTATTATATCATATTTGTTATTACAAATTAAATTGACTTTATCAACTGTTATGTACATTTTGATCTATAATATTAAATCAATTTGGTTAGATTAAATTTATAAAATTTAAAAAATAAGAATTTTTATGTACGTACATAAATTCATATTTTTGTGTAAAATATTTCATAAGTTTACAAAATAATAAACATTTGTTTTACAAATTTTATAATTTACCTTCAAATAATTCATATTAATTATTAAGTATAAATTTTATATATAATTAAATTATAAAATATTACTCCATCATATATTTTATATATTATCATATAAGTGATAATTCTTAATAAAATCGTCATGTTCACTATTCACCTAAAGAGAAATTATTTTTGAAAAATTCCAAAAAATCACCATATGTTTATTTTTACATGCTGATTTCAAAAATAAATTTCATTTTAAAAATAAAAATATATACATTTCATAATTTTATCCTTAATATAAATATAAAATATATAAATTAAAACTTATTTTTTTAAACACACTATTAAAACATCATGTATTCATAATCATATTTTTGATGCATTGATAATTGATTAAAATATTTGTACCTACACTATGATTTATTCTTCTTATAATTTTATTTTATAAAATGTCTTCGATTGTTTTTTTGGTTATATGTGTGGCACAATAAATAAAATTTATGATTATTTAAATGAAAAAAAAATTGTTTAGTAAAATCTATGGCCATTACGTTCTCCCCTAAAATAAATGGTAAACTCACAATTTTAATTATTACTCACTGATGAAATTAGTAGAGGGTATTGTTAAACAATTTATAATTTGGTAAATAACTCATAATATAAAATTTTCAATTTTATATTTTTTTATATTTTGTTTCTTATCTTTTTGGGAACAAAATTAGTATTTCATACAATCATATACTCAATTATTTATTTACCCTAATCATATATTATCAAAAATATACCTTTCCCAAAACCATATAAATTTCCAAGATATTAAACCATAGTAAAACCATATAATTTTCTAAAAAATAACTGTATTTTTCACCCTCAAATGGAATTAAAAACTTTTTCAAAAGGTCACACACCAGTTATATATATCATAATATGAAAAATGAGGTAAAGTCAACTAAACTTCAATGGAAATAATTTTTTTAAATAGATTATCAACAATAAAGTTATAAATTCTATTTAACTCACTTTACTAAAAATAAATATTCATATTAAACATAATATTCATCTATCCTTCAATAATGATTTCATGAAACATTCTCCCCAAAAATATAACCTTATCATTAAATCCATATTCATGGTTATTGACACAATTTAATATATTTTTTCAAAACATTCAATCAAAACTAATAAAATAATGTAATAATATTTTTCACATGATCAACGTAAAACTTTTAATTATAAAGAATATCACCAATAAATATCACCCTATAATGAATATAGATATGTGTTTAAATATTTAATTCCATTATATATACAAACATCACTACTTTAGGTATGAATAGGAAATTCATGTAGTGACCTGAATTGTCTATGTACTATTTTTGGATATTGTATGGATTGTTTTTGAGACAAGGAACTTAGATGACGTGGGATTTCGAGGCTTGGTGTGCCTAGAATAAATGTTTAAAATATACCAAATATATTAATTTTTACAAGAATTGTTTTCTTAAGAACATAGAATAACATCAACCTTGGTGACTAGAACAAAAATATGAGGGAACCGTTTAATTCAAAATGGGGGTTGCACCATAGGAACAGATTGACCTTTATCAGTGTGGTTCAATTGTGGAAAAATATTCTTGGGTGTAGAAATGAATACAAATACTAAAAATAAATTATTTTATTCTATATTCTTTACATAGTGATTGGTTAGTCCTTAAAAAGACTATTGTTTCAGAATTCAATGGTTATACTCATAACCATGTAGATGTTGGAGAACCATTGGAGATAAAGTTGGATAATTCTTTCAAGCAATACATGACCACATCAAGGATCAACAATTGATGCGTGACTGATTTAAAGGATCTCAATAATGATTAGGAAACAACTCTGTTCTTTATCAACATTCAAGGTGAATCAAGGTAGGGAATGTCTTGATTTGGGTTTCTTCCCAAATGTTGATTTCTATGAAGAACATATATCAATCAACGAATAGATTTATCAACAGTTTGATCGATATGTAGGTACGATTTACATGGTAGTGTTTTAATGAGAGAATATCATTATGGTTAGGATTATTGTATTGTTTTTATAATGTATTGGAATAAGAATCATCAAAAACATGAATAGAGGTCTATTCATCATGATTTATTTGCAATTTTCTCACACAGTTCTTCATTCATCACTGAAGTTCTTCATTTTGACCATGACTCGACAAATCCCAATTAATAGATCATTGCACACATTTTCCATAAAACAAAAATCCAAAATTGTAGATTTGGGATCATCACAAATTGACTTAGGTGTGATGTTAATAGATCAAATGACTATTGATACCTGATTTAACTTTATTTGGCATGTAGTGAAGAATATATAATGATCTATTTTCCAAATGGATTTGACCATCAGAACACATTGTTACTTTGTAGAGAGGCTCAGATGAGTTGTGATCTTTGATATTGGGGTGAAATTATAAATGAATAAAATCTAAGAGGTTATGGAATTAATGCTGAAGAAGATCTGGGATTTAAGAAAATCCTAGTCCACACGATGTGTAATATAGGATTACATGGGGTGTAGAGCCCACTTGTGAAAAGGATAGGGTTTTGGTTAGATCATAATTATCACGTGACATATGGATTGTCCTACACATCATGTGACATATCCCTTGAAACTTGGTGTGTACCTCGGAGTACACAAACATGGGTTGGAGGACATGATGTTCCTACATGGTGTCTACACCCTTAAACAAACACTGGTTGGACCAAGTGCATGGGCTAAGTAGTGTACGGGCACATTGTTGAGTACAGAGTATTCATACACGGCATGTACTATGACACAGAAATAGTTGGAGGATACAGGTCATTCACATAGGTTAGACCCAGGTTCAAGGGACACGGTTTGAAAACCCCTCTATGTGTAGCGTACTCTTTTCTACATTGCTTAGATCTCTTGGCTCTAGTGAAATGGAAAAGTTTCATTAAGTTCTGTTCCCCATATCCTTACCATAATGGTTTTCATATAATCATTTCCTACACCAAGTACAATAATCCCTTTAATAGTAAATCTTGTATAGAGTCATTGGTATCCCTCTGTGTGGCTTGGAGCGAGATCCTCTCCTCACCTTTGTGCCCTAGGTATAGTTATTGGTATCTTTGTGACCAAAAGTATGTAGGCACTGATACTTGACATGGGAGGTTAATCTCAATTGTGTATATTAGTATCACCCTTTGTCCTTGGGAGTTATCCTCATCTATGTATCATATCTTTTCAGACATCAATGTGTGCATTCTCATGATGAGACCAGATGGGAAGCTCCTCTTAGACGGATGTCATCAGTGCTATCAAACTCAAGATTTTTTTCTCCTAGATAAGTGCTTTGTGGATCTTCGAGGTGGAATACTACTCTATTATACTATAATGGCGACATTAATTTAGACTATGTTTATTTTTTGAGTATATATAGACATTATAGTTATATGTGTTGTAGACATATACCTATGTAGAACTATTTTTATTTCCATTGTTGTATGGTTTTTGGTTTTAGGGTGTGCTTATGAGTATTTTTATACTCACCCCTACATGATATTCTCCTACATATGTCATGTCTTTTGCATATGATCAAACTTTTGATAGATTCCTTGATGGATTAATACCATATGGACTTAGTGATATCAGATAGACCGGGGTGGGTTCTAGAAGATTTTAGATAGTTATACCTATACATTAAAGGATGGAATTTGTTTCAGACTCTTTTTAGTGGACATGTATTCGGTTTTATTTAATTTCCTTTAATTAATTTCTACTCTAGTTGTGATAATTAGATATAATCATGCATTATTGTTCATTTTTTTACATTTTAGTATTTATCAGCATGGAGATGTGTGTGTTTCTGTGTTCATGTACTTAGGATAAGGCCTTCCATGTCATTGATATGCCTTCAAGGCAATAGTATCGAAACCCTATACTATAATAGAGCAGTTTGGGGAGATGCAGGATGGGCCACATTAGGACCAGTAATGATAGAGCAGTATCAGAGTGGTAATTTCTAATTTATGACTTAGATTCTATGAGATTCATTTATGGAAACAATGTTAAGTGTTTAGAGTTCAAATATCAGGCCAAGGACTCTGTTGTTGGTGTGATGACCGATTTATCCATACAAAATGACTCTAATCGCCTTATTTTTCAACATGGTACATGGGAACATTGGATGTAATGTTAAAAATGGTAATTTAATCATATATTAATGGTTTTTGGTTCCATGCCCTTATGAATCAGCTCTCCAAATATACTCATTGAACATGGTAAATATTTTTTTCATTCATGATGACTCTGTGATGTTTTCCTTCTTGGATTCATAATGATGGTCACATGGATGATCCCATTAGTGATTAGGTGTCTATATAGAAAACAGTTCTTGAGTTTCTACCTCTGTATGTGGTAGCTATTGTACCTCCACTTGTTGATTAGCTAGTGGTACCCACAATACCAATAGATGACTTCCATAGGATAAGCTTAATTCACGATTTTTATTGATAGAGACCCTAATTATTAGAGGTGAGAACTACCCACAAGTGTCTAAGGATATGCTTGAGGTGGTGACATAAGTTTTCCCAATGTTCAAAACACCAATATATCAGACACTAGTCTGAGAATCCATCCTTCTTCATGGCTAAGTAATAAGATGGTGGGGTTTAGTGACCCAGTCTTATGAACTAGACAAATCCTTCATAGATAGAAATTGAGCATCTTTTTAGGGATAATTTATCACTAGATACACTGAGGGTTTTATGTATTCATGTGATTTTATGGCTCCAATAGGGTAGAACTATAGTATATGTGTATTCATTGAGGTTTATAAACCACTCCAAGAACTTGATGGTTTTGGTTACTGACTAGTTCTTAAGTGATATGACCTTCTAGTGAGGACTACGTAGAGACATATGAGAAATTGTTATCCATCTATTCATTCTTACATATGATGGGGTTCTTGAGTGGGAGTTTGGGATTGAATGTTTCTTGGATGAGATAATACAACATGTGATTCCATATGGCGGAAATACAGGAGTTGATACCTCAGTTGCATTAATCTAAATATAGTCTTAGGGACCTTTACTTATCATGTATTTCAAGAGGAGGTCCTAGGATGGTGGATCTATGATTCATGGATCATAGGGCGGGTCCAGTCAACCTAGGAAGAGGCGGTACTACCCATGTGATTGAATAGAATATCTTACTCATGATTTTCTGACCTGTCGTACAACTGAAAAATAGATTGTATATGGACCACTAAGTCATAGGAAGCTAATAGAGAAGAAAATTGCACTGGGTGGAAAATGTGGTAGAAGAATTTTGAGATAATGAAGATGTGGTAGACTCTTTGACTTGTTACCATAACCACTCCTAGGTGGTCCACGTTAGACTCAAAGATCTGTGGGAAAGGGGGAAATCATTAGGTGGTCTAATCGTATAACCCAAAGTATCTGAAAATTTTTTGAGGTATGAATTATGAATTTTATAATATAACATTTGTACTAATAGACATAGGTTATAGTAATTCTCCTTCTATCCACCTACCTTGTTTAATACTTAGAGATTCTAATGGATCCCTTGGATTGAACCTTTCACTTAGAGACTCCTACTGGAGACGATTCATTGATCACACACTTGTTCCAACACTATAAATTGAATATATTTTTTGGGAGTTTCTATTATAATGTATTGGTAATAACTTCATTACCTTATGACATAATCCTTGGTATGGAAAAGTTATCAAAAGTTTATTCCTAGATTAAATGTTTTAGAGATAGTTGTATTGTGTCTATAGTTATGGAACTAGGTTCACCATTGCTAGTTCAAAGGAAACACAAGAAGCACATGACGAACTCGTGCACAGGAGGGTGAATCTAATTACTCATTTTTTGGCTATAATAATCCTTGGTGAAGTGGATGTTATGAGTTTCCATTTCTCTGTAGTGGTTGGGGAGTATGAGGAAATATTCCAAGCATATGTTCTAGATATACCTCCCCACCGAGAGATATAATTATGCATTGATCTACACCTCATGGATGCACCGATTTCTATTCTAGTATATCAGATATATCTTGTATAGATTCAGGAACTAAGGGTAAAATTGGGGTACTTGAAGAGGAAGGTATTTGTTATACCCATTATTTTACCCAGGGAAACCCCATTTTTGTTTACCAAGTAGGAAGAAGAGAGCTAGAGTTTATAGCTGGACTACCTTTGCTTGAACTAGGTGACCAGGAAGAAGAATTATCCACTACCTAGGATCGATGAACTCTTTGATCATTTGAAAGAGGAACAATGGTTTTTGAAGTTTGACATCAGATCAAGTTAACACCAGGTATGATAATGGGATGATGATACACCAATGATGTCATTTATATGTTTTTACGGTCATTATGAGTACTTAGTGATTCCCATTGTCATGAAAAACA
The DNA here is from genome assembly GCA_963277665.1 of Viscum album. NCBI lineage: Eukaryota > Viridiplantae > Streptophyta > Magnoliopsida > Santalales > Viscaceae > Viscum > Viscum album. Next base: position 2,037,401,904 of record OY728164.1, read on the forward strand.
TCCCATTAGTATTCATGGGACTCAAAAACTAGATCTTCTAACCCTTATTAGGGTGGTTAATGGTAGTCTTCATTGATGATATTCTTGTATACTCAACGTTCGAGGAGGAGCGCACGAGACACTTGAGGATGGTTCTGGATGAACTCGAAGAGAACAATATTTATGGAAGGATCTAAAAGTTTTAATTATGGATTCATGATTTCCACTTTCTAGGACACATTATTTCAACATATTTAGTGGTAGTAGACCTGAACAAGGTAGAGGCAGTGTTGGATTGGGAGCCAACCAATAACATGAAGGAGGTGTGGTGATTCCTTGGGTTAGAAGGTTATTACCAAAGATTCATACATTTCTTCTCCATGATATCAACTCCCATGATATCTTTGAATGAAAATAGGAAGCCCTTCAAGTGCATAGAGAAATGGAAGAGGGATTTTCAGCAGTTGAGGTGGAGTTTGACGTGTTCTCCCATCTTATGATTACCAATAGAGGGTGTCGAGTACATAGAGTTCTATGATGCATCAGAAACTGGGATTGGTTTTTATTTGATTCTAAGGATGGAGATGATTACCTATGGTTTATTCTAGTTGAGACCACTGTAGTAGAACTATGCGACATATGGTCTTTAGTTTTCAGTAGTAGTCATTTCACTAAATATGTGGTGATTGTACTTGAAGGGTGATAGATTTATCAATTATTTTGACCACAAGAGTCTCAAGTACATATTCTCTTATAATTATTTCAAAATTGGACATCGGGGTGGATATAGTTCTGGTGGGATTATGAATTCAATATTTTCAATACTCCTGGTGTTGGGAACATGGTAAAAAATTATCTCACTTAGAGATCTTGTTTGTAGTTTATGAATGAGGTGTCAGATAAGTTGGCCTCGTTGCATTTATCCTTTGTGGATGAATATGGAGCATGTTATTTCTAAAAGGTTGTTACCCCTGCAATGTTATATTGTTTTAGGGCGGAAAAATGGAGATGGAAACTACAAGAACCTATATATATGGATATCTACTATACATGTTCCTTATTGATTTTATGATGGTGTGGATATATTCATTCGTTTAAAAGGACACATGATGGTACTAGTGACATTAGTGGATGAGGTTTTGATAGGGTTTCAAACATATCGTTTGGAAGCACATCCAGGTGTTTCAATGATGTAAAAAGACCTCCAACTTCTTTTTTGGTGACCATTGATGAAGAAAGGATCTACAGAGTTAATCTATTAAAGACTTAATTATGTGTAGGTGAAGCACGAGCACCAAGTTCCTATAGGTTTAGCTCAAAACCATGAGGTGTTTGAGTGAATGTGTGATGGGATATCTAGGTAAAACATGATAGGAATAACACGTACTTTTAGGGTACACAATTATATTTGGGTGATCATATAATGACTCACCAAGTTGGACTACTTCTTAGCTATCTAGGATCATAGTTTAGAAGAGTGGATAGGATTCCTCCACATTTGGGAGATAGTCGAACTCCTTGGAGTTCTATTGATTTTCATTTCTTACTATGATGTTCACTTGACATCTCAATTTTGTAAGGTATTATCAGATGTGTTTGGGGCCTTGTTATTATTGTGAACAATGTTCCACATAAAAAAGATATCCATGCATAGCAGACCATTCAGGTTCTGGAGGACATGTTGTGAGCTTGACTATTTTACTTTGGCCATAGTTGGGAGGATCACCTACCACTGGTGGAGTTGGAATACAAAAAAATCTAACATTCCACCATTGGTTTGGAACTATTTGAGGCTTTGTACTAGTGACCCTTCATGTCACCAATTATTTGGACTGACCCCGTAGAGTCGGCACTCATGGGCCAAGAGCTGGTGTAATAAACTAACGAGAAGGTGACGATCATATAAGAGTGGATGATGAATGCATGTATCCATCATACTTATACTGTAAATAAGAGACATAGGCTTTTGGAGTTTGGGGAATGAGACTTTGTGTTCTTATGGGTTTCACCTCGATGTGGATTATGTATATTTTTTAAGGAGTAAAGCTATCTCCAAGATTCATTATCCCTTTATAGATACTATGTAGAGTATACTAGGTGTCAAACCTCTTAGATTTAATTCTATAGTTAGACTAGGTACACAACATCTTCCATGTTTCTTGTTGAGGAGGTGTGTGCATGACCCATCACATGTCATCGCCTAAGTCAAGATGAACATTGAGGATGAAGCTTCCTTTGATTAGTATCTAATACAGATTAAGGATAGGTAGAAGAGGACCCTTTCTGGGCAATAAATTCCCTTAGTGTGTGTCCAGTTGTAGTAAGGGAATCTTCATTTGTGAACTAGAGAGACGAAGGGTTATATTTGGGCTCAGTGACCACATCTCCTTGAGTAGCCCTCATTTTTACTTTTTGGGACATAAATCCCCCTGGTGGGTATAATTTAGTGACTCTAATTTTCCATGTATTTTTTTTATATGTTATAGATTATGTTAGAGACCAAGTGCTGATATGGATTATGAATCCATGGCCCGATGTTCCCGAAATAAATGTTTAAAATATATTAAACATATTAAATAGAATGCATGCATAGTTTTCTTCAAAAAGTGGATTAACATATAAAAAGGTTCCCATTTTTGAAATATAAAGTAACCATGGACTTATAAATGTATGTTTGACCATATTTGAAACATTACCTTGGTCAACATGGGTTGTTTTTTGAAATAAGTTGTGGGAGAAAAAATGAATAAAAATAATAAATATGAATTATTTTATTTCATATTATTGACACAATGACTGATTATTATTTAAAGAGACCATTACATTAGAACTCCATGGTTATCTTCATAGCCCAAGATACGTTGGAGAACCCTTGGAGAGACCATTGGAGAATTCCCTCAAGTGATCAATGACTTTACCGTGGATTGAAAATCGACGTGAAACTAATTCAAATCATCCCACTAATGATCATGGTGCACTCCCATTATTCATTAGTGATCAAAACAAATCAAGGTAGGGCATGTTTTTATTTTGATATCTTTCATTTTTAGGATTTCTACGACGATTTTGAATCCGTCAATGAACCTATTGATCCAATTTTTGATCGATATATTGTATGGTTTGATTTTTTGTGTTTTGAAAGGATAATATCTTTTTTATTATAATTATTTATATTTTTAGTAAAATGGAAATTAACCAATATCGACTTGATCATCGATCGGGTCCTTTCCTCATTATTGATTTATGATTTTCTCCCTCATTTCCTTATTCATCATGGGGCTTCTTTGTTTCGTCTATGACTCAAAAATTTCAAATCAATCATTATTTGTGCACCAGTTTCATGGAACAGTTATATGAAATCATAGATCTGGCATATGAAAAATTTGATAGAGTTGCAATGGTGTTTTTAGAAGTGGATGAGATGACAGTTGATACCTGAGTTTTTGTTCTTCGGCTCACAGGGAATAATGATGAACAATACATTTTTCAATGAATTTTATTATAAAATCTAATTCTTCTTTAAAAACAATTCTGATATGAATTTAGATCTCTAACCTTATAGAAAAAAGATCATCGGATAAAAATACGGAGGTGAAGGAACAAACACAGAAGTAGATCTATAATTCTGGAAAATCTAGATCCACAAGGAATGTAATCCTATATTATAAATAATTTGGTAGTCCTTATATGGTGGTTTGGGTTCTGGGTGGGAGAAAAGTATCACAAGACATGAAGATTATCCTACACATTGTGTGAGTTATCACCGAAGACTTGACGTGTACTTTGGAGTACACATACACAGGATAGAATGCACAGACTTACTACATGGTGTGTACTAACTCTACATACATGGTTTGAACTAAATACATAGGTTGAGTCATGTCCTAGAACACTGGTAGAGTACAAAAGATGCCTATATGATGTGTATTAATAAAAATACATGGTTTCATAACATAGTATGTTTACATGGGTAGGATTTGCCGTCAAAGGAAATGGTGTGTAAACCCCCAACACTTTGTGTACTCGTTTATACATGGATTAGATATATTACCCTAGATGACATAGATAAGTTTCATTAGGTTTTGTAACACATATAAATTCCCTAGAGGTTGGAATAGAATCGTTTCCTACACCTAGGAAAATGCTCCATTCAACAGGACTTCTTAGAAGGAGTCATTAAAATCCCTTCACGAGGCCTAGAGTGAGATCCTTTATTTATCTTTGTTCCATAGGTAGAGATATTAATATTTTTATGACCAAAAATACATGGTTATGGATCCCCTACATTGAGGGTTAATTAAAATTTAGTTTCTTGGAATTACCCCATGTTATTGGGAGTGATCTTCATCTTTGTATCGTATCTATTAGGATTTTAGTGTGTACTTTCTCATGAAGAGACCTAATGAGTAGTACCTCTCATACTGAATTCATTGATGCTATTAGACTCAGTATTTTGTTCTCCTAGATAAGTGTTTCAAGGATCTTTGAGTTTAAATCGCAACATGGTATATTGTGGCCCTGACTTACCTTTAAACGGTGTGTCTTTGTTGAGTATATTTGGATATTCATGTTATATGTTTTATAGAAACATACCTATATAGAGCTGATTTTATTTCCTTTTTTGTATTATTTGTGGTTTTGGGGTGTCCTAATAAGTATTTTTATTCTCACCCCATCTTGGTTTTTCCCACACATTTTGTATCTATTGTTGAGAATTAATGTTTTGACAGATTCTTTGATAGACCAAGACGAGATGGTTCTTAGTGAGACAAAAAAGACATAGGTGTGTCCCTATAGAATTAAAGCCTCGGTCCATTTTCTTTCATGGTGGGATTTATTTTTAGACTCTTTATGGAGGTATTGTATTTTTCCATGTTTACATTCCATTACATAATTTGTACTCTGGTTGTGGGATTTAGATGCCTGCATGCATGGTTGTTCAGATGTTTTTTCATTTCATTATTTCTAGGCTTGGGGAGGTGTGCATGTTTATAGGTACATTGATTAAGGCCTCTAATGTCAGTGATATGACTTCTTGCTGCTAGTCACCAGCCCATGGCCTTTTGGAGGAAGGCTTTGTGAATTGTGTCATGAGTCCAATTGAGACAGGTCATGAAAACTCACCCTTATCAACATTATAAGAATATAATAACTTTCTCAACTATTTAAATATGATCCATTGTTCACTTATACGACACAATTATTTCTAGATAGAAACCTTTTTCATATTTATTTTCATTGTCAAGTTTCATCCGAATACTAAAACCAAGATAGTTATAATGATATCAAAAAATTGAATATGAACGATTCAATATAGTGTTGTATTTTACAATTACATAATTTTTTAAACACAATATACTTCTGATTTAACATATTACTCTCATTTTTCAATTTTAGGATATCCCTGGTCAATATTCTATTAGGTTATCTCACCTAATTAATTATCATCATAGTAAAATATTTCATTATTGTTTGTTTTATAAAATTTGTATTTTCCGTAGAATATCCCTAAGAGTATCTATGTTATTCTATAATTAAGAATAAATGTAAATCACCTGGCAGTGATGGGGTTAATACATAATCCTATAGTTTTAGGGTTATTTCCCCTATATAAATCTATGTTTGATCCTAAATCCACTTATAAAATCCATAAATTTATGTAATTTATTATAGAACTACACAATATCTACTTTACCAAAATGTCGTCACGTCATCAAATACATAAACTTATCTCCTAGGTTAATCCATAGGGGTTTGACTAAATTTATCTTATCCCAATCCCTGAAATATTCAAAATTACCATCACTATCCTAGACCGTTATATACAGATTTGGAATTATGACCAGACTTAACATTTCAACCATTGAGTTATCCTCAACTAGAATCCTAATCTGTAAAGATATTTAAACCCTTCTCGAATACCAATTATGATTCCCAACATATGTTTCTTTCAAAATTACATGACTTTAATTAATATATTTCATTTAATACATTCCCATGACCTTGTAGTTTTATATATTTAGAAAATTAATAAAAATATATTAACTATAAAACCCCATGTATTTTCATATAATGAAAAAAATTCTATAATATATACAACTACTTAATCGATAATAATTCTTCAATACTCCCGAAATTCACCACACATGATATTCTTATTGAAACATTATACTTTTCTTATCATTGTAACTTGAAGATATAAAAAAATAAAAAATGGGTTAGATCAAATTCTCATTAAGGGTAAACATAATCGATAATAATAAAATAAATTATCTGATTAAATATTGAGCATATGAAAATAATAAGGATACATATGAATGTTATACTAAGAAAATCATTGATAAAAAATCAGCGAATAAGGAAATGACCATGAATCAAAAGACTCAGGGAACATTTTTCAATAAACATAATCCACCACATCATAGAATTAAGTCACTTTATAAATGTGGAACTTATATTAATATATATAACATTAAATTCCTCCAAAAAACCATTAGTTCCCATTCTTATAAGAAAATAAAACATACAAGTAAATAATTATATCATGAGATATAAAATTTTAACCAATGTAAGAGGTGTAACATCGGACACCACAAATCATTATCCATATGTATGTGTTCCACATAAAAATAAAATCATCCATCCTATAATAAAAACATATTAGAATAAAATGATTTTCAAACATCACTACATGGATAACCTATGTAATGAAAATGGGTTTCACATACCTTTAATGTGGATTCGTATAAGGAAGTAATTTATCATTCCATCAATAATCATAAGATGATAATTCCTTGGAAAATAAATGGGTATAGAATAGAATTATTTATCTTTCTATTTAAATACCATTCAATCAAGATTATGAAGCCTATGGTATTTTCTCTATATAGATAAAGTGTCTCTAGTTATGTCATTACTTTACTCCTTCAATCAATGTATATATTCTAGGTGAACATCCTTAAATCAATGGATTTATTCCTAGGGTATTTATAAAAGAATTATATTGGAATAAAAATTATAATCACATGATCCCTAGGAAAGATAAATGAATTGATGGATATTCAAGAGTTTAATCCCCCAAAATAGTATAATATAATTTAAAGGGTAGTTCATAAAAAGAAATTTCCACAGAAATAAATATTCTTGAGATATAGAAAAATTTGTAGGATAAAAAGTGACATATGATATCATTGTCAATTAGAGGATTTGTTACTTGAGTAGAAAGTATTTCAGTTGGAAAATACATAACAGATCAGTTAACAATTAAATAAAAAACCCCTGAATGAGTGTGAGAATTAAAATATGATAGAATACCATGAATGAAATAGGTTTCATGAAATAATAAATTATTTAGGTCTTATATAAAACATATAAATAAAATTATGTGATTAATAAAAATTTATCTCAGTTAATTTATTTTTAAATGAATACACATTAAAACATATGTACCTTTTGAGTAAAAACCCCATGAGAGGAATAAAATGGAATAACACTTTTAGTGTATGGAAATATAAAAGTCTCATGATATATAATGATAATGATGAAGTATGTGATCCATACAAAATAACACACCATGTATGACAAGAACATTTATCAAGGAATTTATTTTTGAGACAAACAACCCTTACTACCATAAAAACATTAAAATAAAAACCCTTTATAGGATAATATTTCAAATGAAACCATTAATACCATGTATATTAAGAATATACACATATAAATTATTAAATTTATAATATATTCACCATTCAAATATTACATGGTTTGTAATAATAAATATTCCTCAATAATTAAAATCTTAGACAATACACCCACATTATGGTCCTAATTAACTCTACCCATGTGTCTAACTTCCTGAATAATAATTTTTTTTATTCAATAAATTTAAATAACCTTAATCATCTCTATTTTATTTATCATGGAACATTTATTATCATAACCTATTTATGTATTATTCAGTTATTATGTTTGTTATTTTATGTGGGAATGAAATTGGAGTGGGCTTATCTTGATGATTTTAGTGATCATGGATTGTGTTTTAATTATAAATAAAATAAATGATATAAAAATTTCATAAAAATAACTATTTTCATTGTAACATATAATAATATTTGTATTTATGTTCCCATATTCATCCATGATAATTTATTATAGTGTTGTTCATGTTCATGGTTAAACCAACCCAAACAAGTTCATACTATAACATGATGGGTGAGTATGGTTCTTGAATTGTATAATATCATTATAATGGATGAATAATTCTATTATTTATATGTTTTTGTGTTTTTGAATAATATATTAAATGGTTAGGAGATGTTATGAAAACCATGATGAAAAATAAAAAATGTTACTTCTTGGATATGGTAGTCTTCACAACACATGGTTAACATTTCAATTTTATGATAAATGATATGGAATAAAGGAAGATTATAATTTTTCAATGAATAATTTCAATAATATCATATATTTCATATCTCTTCTTCAATTTCACCCTAATAACTATTGAATATTAGGAGTGGTGGAAAATTTAAGATATCGATTCATAAAGGTGTAGTCCACCCAACCCATGATCAATGTTATTTTTTTATAATTGGATTAGAAGGAATAATTGAGGATATTTATATTAATAAAATAAAACCTAAGTATATTAATGATGTTGAGTTAATTATATTACTATGGTTTGGCTGTGTTTTGAATATAATGAGTAAGAAGAAAAGGTCAGTAGTATGTAATAGTTATTTTGAGACCCTGAATGGACTCATAATGAACTCCTTATAAGTTAATGAATAATAATAATATATAGAGAAAAATATATTTCATAAATGTAAGTGGTTTTTAGGATAGTAAATTTTTTTATGTTTTTTAGAATAATATTAAGGGAAAGTATATAGAACCCCTGGTTTCTTGGATGTATCCCTTCCTTTATGTTTTTTAATTACATAAATGTATAAGGGTGATATTTGGGAGAGTTTAAGAACATTTTTCAGATTTCTAGGGGACTTAATATTGGTGAACATGTGGTGTACAGTTTTTAGAAACCATGAAACAATTGTTGGAAACTATTCATAGTGAGATAGGGGAAAAAGGGAGGGCACATAGGATGGACAAAGTTTTCCCAAACCATATGGAAGTCTAGGAGAAACCGTGTAGTGTGGTGAAATTGTTGGACAATGAACTTTAGCATGGTTGGTTTATGTTTTGGAGACCATTTTTGGTCTCTATTAAGGAAAAAGATGGAGGATGGTCAGCATAATTTTTATCTAATAGTTTAACTAAACTGTGCTTGGGAGAATGTTATATCCAAAAATTGTGGATATAACTCATTTTTACATCTAAGTAACTCATTTTTTCCCAAAAACGGCCCTATATTGGGATTTTTCTCTATCAATGTTTTTATAACCTCTCCCAAGTGATTTGAATCCATTCCTTATTTTGTTGAAGCCCAATTCTTGTGGTAAGGCTTTGTTCATCGTTGGTCTTGATGTTTTTTCTTGTATCTACTTTACCCTTCCTCTCATTTTCATAGATCTATTCCCATTGTGGGTAAATATAAGGATTTTTATTCCAAATATGTTTATATTTGGTCTTGTTTACTATAAGTAAAGAGATATAAGGAAGTTATGTGAAGATTTAGCATGGTTGTGTGATGTTTTTTAGGTTGCTTATCATTTTTCAAAAACACTCAAAGCAGGTGGATTCACCCTTGACTCCTATATCTTGGAACATGAAGTATTAGTTTCAGAAGAAAAAAAATCCATGATTGAAATTAATTGGTAATCCACTCTCAAATGATTTTTAAAACCCTTTGGAGTGACAGTTTGTTTAAATTGAGAACTTTGGTGTGTTATCAAAAAGTTTTTTTATAAAATTATTCTAGAATGATGATTTTCAAATAATTGTCTGTTTTTCTACATGAAAAAATGGTTTTTAATTGAACTATTGATTCTTTATTATAAATTTTTGAACATTTTTAATTTAGAATGGTTTGGAATTATTTAATGGAGTTTGTTCATATGCATTATGATGGATAATTGTGTGAATTACCCTAATAAAAAACATTGGGATTGATAAGGTCATAAAAAAACCCCATAAAATTGGTCCACTAAGTGATGGATTAGTAGAAGGATGACTGAACACTCTCCGGTATAGGTAGTTCCAAGGATTTCATCCATAGTTTTATGTATGGTTGTGTAGAAAGGAATGGGTTATACCAAAGTGGAACATGTGTTGATTTAAATAATTTCTATGTTCTTTAATTGAAAAACTATTTATAATGGTTTTTGTTGAAATTTTGATATAAAATATTTTGCAGATTTTATTATATATATTGTTTTATATGAATGTTTCTATTATGTTTTGTCCTTGTGGAATGTGTTTTGAAGTTATTAGTGGAAATCTACCAAGTTTCAGTACTCACACCTACTTTGAAACATTGGTTCTTTTATAGAGGTTGTCTACTAGAACATGGGAAAATGTAAATTATCACATGTATTTATCTCTACTTTTTGATACTTTGGATATTTGGTGAAGTTGGAGCATGGATATTCTGGATTTTGGAATCTTGTAGTTTTCTTGGATAGTTATTAGTTTGTCTTATGTTTTTTATTTTTATATTGTAGTCTTCTGTTGTGGCACTTGTTTTTAGTTTTATTTTGATAAATGAAATTTTTAGTTTCCTTTCATTGTTATCATGTATCATATAGTGGATATCATTTAAAGAGTTTTTTAGTAAATAGTTTTATTAGTAAATGGAAAATCACCCCCATATGTATTGAATCCAATTGAAATTTATTGAAATCCTTTGGAATCTTGGGGATGTCTCATAAGACCAAGTAATGTTATTCCGCCATCTCAAGCCAATGAAAAGGGATGGGATGTTAAAAATGGTATCAATTTTTTGCAATCCAAAATTTCTCTGGGAAAAGTGGTCATTAGTGATTTAGGTCTTGGGGTTGGATTCATTCTTTTCAACTCTTTGAGTTATTTTTATAGAATGGAGTAGGATTTTCGAGACATGAAATGTAGAGAATAAAAATATGCAGCTTACCTTTCTATGTTGAACAACAAGTTACCATGGAGTTCGGTACATAAGTGTTTTGGAGAGACTTATAGAATTTTTTTAATCTTATTTTCATTGATTTAGTGAATGAGACCATCATGCCATGCATTAGAGGAATGAATTCCAACTATGATGTCATATATAATTGTGAGTAATGATTTATGTTTTGTGTAATAGTTCTTATTTCTGAAAAAAATTGTGAAATTATTTTCAATTAAATGATTATGACAATGTGTAAGATGGAGGTATTTTTAAAATGGAACGATTTTCAAAAATCAAGTTAATGTTTTTAGAATTGGTTAAATTAGGAAAAGGTTTATTTTGGAATGAATTGTTGTGATAACTAATCAGGTAGAATTTGAAACTGTTAATATTTTAGTTAATAGAGAGTGAGACTTGTAGATTTTGTTGTTATATAGAAAATTATCCTCGGTAGGTTTCATATAATATAACCAGAAGAAGCTGTAGAGAACATGGCTTCACCTAAGGCACTTGTGAACCAAGTGCTGGTTTAGAGTATCGTACAATCAATTTATGTTATGGACACATGGAATCATAGGTATGATCCAACTAAAGTGGATCATTCAATACAGTTCCTAAAGTAGAATCCACCCATATTATTGGGTGATCTAAACTAGAAAAGGAATAGGAGTGGCTGAATATGATGAATCATATTTCAAATTTCACTAGCACACTATTAAAGCTAAAGGTATTACTAGTGACATATATGCTTGAGGATCTTGCATGCTTATGGTGGGATTTACTGGTGCTGGATAATGTAGGTCAAGACCTTATTTGAGAATATTTTTAGAAATTATTCAACAAAAAATTTTATGCTCACAAGTTCAAGATTCAAAGAACGATAGACGTTTTTATCTAAAAGAATATAAATATCTATTTTAGTGAGTATGCGGCTAGATTCATGAATTATCTATTATTTCCACCTGAGTTTTCCAATAGTGTTTCCTTGAAGGAACACATAATTGTATTGGGGATAAGGAAGCATATTTGATCAAAGATAAATGTGCTCTACATTATGGAGTATACAAAAATGTTGAATACAGTAATGGTGGGTACAAGATATATCTCAAGAGATATGGGAAGAGGAAGAATTTTGATACCCATTTTAAATGGTGGGAACTCTAATACTAGGTGGAATCAGAAGAGTAACACCTAATTCCAAGGTGGGAATATAACTCAAAATCAGATGGTTGGATCAGTGAACCTTCCTCCAAAACCCAAGAGCAAAGAAGGATGTTTCCAATGTGGTTTTCTTAACCATATAAAGTTAGAGTGTATGGAATAACCTAGATCATTCCATAACTGAAATAATATGGGGAATCTTCTGTGCTATTATTGTAGTGGTCCAAGGTCAGGTGCTCAAGACACTTCTCATGCCTCACATACATCTATCCTTTGACAAGATGATGATAGTAGAAAAAATCTCATCAGTAGAATATATCTATACATGGTGATTCTAGGAATACCATGAGTCCCCAAGAAGGGAAATCTCAAATGGAAAATAAATATTAAAGTGCAATGAAAAAGCTACTATATGATGTTTATATGGTGATTATGCATGATCATATGGGACCATCCATGGTGAGAGGTATGATTATTTTGAATTTTACCCTTATTCAAGTGTTATTTGATACTGGTACACACATTCCATTATTACTTCTTGTACTGTTGATATTCTATGTTTAAAACATGAGATGATTCCCTCCATGATAAAATTTTAATCTCCTCTTAGGAAAAGAGAATGTATATCCTTCCTTTGTAAATAATGTTTTATAAATATTGATGGAGTTGATTTGAAATGGGACTTCTTGGTGATGGAGATGGATCACTATGATATAATCTAGGGAATGGATTGGATGAAAAAATCAAGGCTCACATCAAATGTTATAAAAGAACATTTAGTTTTGCCTCTTAGGATGGTGTTGAAAATCTCTTTAGATGAGAAAGGGATGTAAATATATGTGAAATGGGCTTTTTGGCACCAACTATAGGAAAACTTTCTTACCAGTTGGTGGAATTTCCAAATTAATTAATGGAAGAGGTTGAGAGAAATGATTTTCCAGCATCTATTGATCAGTTTTTGGTTGTATTTATCGAATAATTCATTGGTTTTCCACCTATGAGAGAAGTTAAATTTATTATTTATCTCCTTCCATGGACCAATCCTATCTCACTTCCATCATATCGAATGGATCCAAAATAATTATTGTAATTAAAGTGTAGTTAGAAGAGCGAGAGAGAAAGGGTTTCATTTGGCTGATCAGGTATTTGTGGGAAGCCCCAGTTTTTTTCATAAAGAAAGATAATGGATCTTTTCCACTATGTGTAAAATATCATAAGATTAACAAACTTAAGATAATAAATAGGTATCCAAATCCATTCATTGAATATCATTTCAATTAATTGTGGGGAGTCTAGTGTTTCTCAAGGATTGAATTGAGATTAGGATATCACAAATTTTGTTTTCTAAAGGAAGATATTTCAAAGACGATTCTTAGAAGCATATATTGACAATATAAATATGTGGTAATTCCTTTCGGTCTTAAAAATTCACCAGAGGTATTTATAGAATTAATTAATCATATATTTTAATGATATCTGGGTTCTTTTGTTTTTGTTTTTGTCGATGACAAGTTGGGGTATTCAAGGACAAGGGATGATCATGAGAAAAACGTGGCGACTGTTTTTGAAATATTGAGAGAATATAATTTGTATGAAAAATTATCAAAGTATGACTTTTGTATATAAGAAGAACACTTTCTTGGACATTTAATTTGAGAATGAGTTTTCTCAATGGATCAAAAAAAAGAAAAAAGTTGTTATCACATGGAAACTACCAAAGAACATCATTGATATATGGACTTTTCTTGTCCTAGATGGTTATTACCTTCTCATTGTGCATGAATTTTTATGGCTATCTATTCTAATGAAATCATTGAAAAATAATAATGTTCCTTTCTAATGGAGTAAGTAATTCCATAAATATTTTCTGGAGCTAAATGCTCACCTTACATCTCCACCAATAGTGATTTTTCTAGAATCAGGAAAATTTTATGTGGTGTATTGTAATTCCTCAAAATTTGGGTTGGGTTTGTTTCGATTCATAATGGCCATTTTGTTGCTTACGAATCATGGTAGTTAAGAGTGAATGAGAATAAATACCCAAAATTTGATTTATATTTAATTAAAGTTATCCATGGCTTATAATCATCACATCATTATCTATTTGGTGAGAAATTTATAATGTTCATGGATCATAAGAGCTTAAAGCATATTTTCTCATAATGGGATTTGAATCTGAGGAAAACAATATGGATGGAGTATCACCAAATGTTTGACATTAACTTGATATAAACATTGGGAAAAGGTAATTCAGTGTCTTATACATTAATCTGAAATTCATATGCTCATATTTCAAAAGAAGCTTCACATAAGTGGTAGTTGATATTTGTCATATCTGATATGCATGTGGAATGTGAAGACTGAGGCGATGTTGTGGTTTTCTTTTCAGTTGTAGTGGTTCTTTATTTTGTGAAGATGGTAAAGGAGGGAAAAATATCTGATGTATAATGTGTTGCTATGAGGTCAAAACTCAATGGTGCGCAGACCATTTAGGACTTGAGGCTAGATGAGATTTCAGTTTGGTGATTTCGAGATTGGATGGTTGTACCTATGACTTCTTAGGAGAAACTTATTCATTATTAGCACCATTCAAGATGGGATTTCCATCCTAGAATATAGAATATATATAATTCATTTAAGGAATAGTTTTTGTGGATCGAAAGGAAAAGGAAGGTGGGTGAATTTGTTTCCATCTACTTAACTTGTTTGTAATTCAAGGTAAAACATCAGTGACTAGAATGTATGTCATATTCTTTACCTATCCTAGTGTAGAAATGGGATTATATAGCCATTAATTTTGTTACAAGTGTCCCAAGAATGGTTCTGAAGCATGATGCACATGGGTGATAGTGGATCTGCTCATCAAGTTGGCTCTTTTCATCCCTATTCATGAAACTCATATAGTGGAGTATCTATCCAAAATCTATATCCAAGAAGTTTTAAAGTGGAAGGGAATACTAGTTTCGATCATGTTAGATATAGATCCAAGATTTAAATCTCATTTCTAATAAACGTTAAAGAAATACCATGGAACTCAGTTGACTATGAGTATGGCATATCAACCTCAAACATATGGTAAACACAAAAGGAAGACACAGACATTAGAGGACATGTTGCAGGCTTGAGTAATAGATTTTGGTGGATTTTAGGAAGAGAATGTGCCATTTTGGGTTTTCTCATATAACATCTACCAGGACTCCATACATATGGCTTCATTTGAGGCATTTTATGGGAATACATTATGTTCTCTAGTTTTTTGGGTGGAAATAGCTGACACATCACTAGTTGGGATGAGCCTAGATCAGGAGACAATGAAGAAGATTTATTTGATCTGAAAAAGGGTGGATATGGCTCAGTTTCATCAGAAATCTTATGTGAATCATTTTTGATGGTCATTGTTATTTCTAGTGAGTAACCATGTGTTCTTGCAGATTTCTCCAAGTCTTGGTCATTGATTTTCTTTGAATTAAAGAATGTTATATCACAAATATATCATCTCTTTTGAGATACTATAACATGTTGGAGAGGTGGAATATCGGCTAGCATTTCCACCATGTTTCACTATGGTGCATAATTTGTTCTACATATCTCAATTGAAAAAGTATCCTCTTGATCCTGACCATGTGATTATATTGGATCATGTTAACCTAGAGCTATAAGCTTCATTGGTACATATACCTATGTAGATTGTGTATAACAATGAGAAAGTATAGCATGGAAAAATCATCAGCCTAATGCAGGTTTTGTGGAAAAATGGAATGATTTTGGAGGAATCACAAGAATGCAGGAAGGGAAAAAAGAATCAATGTCCAGAAATCATTCAGGTAAATGATGGTTTTCTACTTTCTAAGGATATAAAGGAAAATGTTAGGGAGAATGTAGCATCCTGAGTTTCAAGTATATATCCCTTCATTTATGCTTTTTAAGTATATAAAGTATAAGTGTGTTTTGTGGGATTGTTTGAAGAACGTTCTGACAGTTTTTAAGGATTTAATATAGGTACACTGGTGGTGTACAGATTTCGTAAACCATTCAACACTTACAAGAAATCATGTATAGTGAGATAGGGGAAAAAGATAGGGCGTATGGGCTATACACTATTTTCCCAAATATTTGGAAGCCTAGGAGAAACCATACACTGTAGTGTTTTTATTGGATATTGATCATTGGTTTTTTTGTCACAAATTTTCAAGACCATGCTTGAAAACCATGTGAGGTCTCTCTTAAGAAAGAAGCAGGAGCATGGTCAGTTCACAGTTTATCTAAAACTGTGTTTATACCATGCTCGAGTCAAATTTGGATCCTTAAATTGTGGATCTAACTCATTTTATCCTCCAAGTTCCTCCTATTTCCCCCGAAATGCCCCAAACTAATTATTTCTATCTATAAAAGGTTTTATAACCTCTCACAAGATATTTTAAAGTGATGTGGAGCCATCCCATGGTGCATTGAAGCCTGATTCTTGTGGTAAGGATTCATTCTTTGTCATGCTTGATGCATTTTCTTAGATTTAATTCCCCTTTCCTATACTTTCTTACTTCTACACCCACTTTTTTTAGATATATGGTTATGGATGCCAAATATGATTATATTTTGTGTTTTTGTTGATAGGTGAAGAGATATAAGGTGATTTAATTAAGATTCAACCTAGTTTTGTGATATTTTTCATGTCATTTGTCATTTTTTTCAATACTCTCAAAGAAGGTGGATTCATACACAACTCCTCTATATTAGAACATGAAGGATTAGTTTCAAAAAAATCCTTAACTAAAATTGATCAGTTATCCTGGTGAAATTATTATTAAAACCCCATTGACTTATAATTTATGGAAAATTGGAACTTGGGTGTGTTATCAGTCAGTTTTGTTGATAACGTGAATTTGAAATAATTATTGTAAAATAATTTTTTTACTAGAAAAAATGGTTTTCAATTGATATAATGTTGCTTTATTGAAATGTTTTGAACACGCATGAATTCTTCATGGGTTTTCATGGTTTTTTGGAATGTGTTCATATAAATTTTTATGGGAAAGGGGTGAAGTAACCCAATTAAAGAGGTTGGGAAGGATAAGGGCATGAAGTACCACCATCAATGTGGTCCATTGAGTGATGTCTTAGATGAAGGATGACTCACCACTCACTAGTATAGAGCGGTCCATGTATTTCACACATGTTTGATTTATGGTTGTCTGGAAATAAAGGGTTAATGAAAATGTGGAATGAGAGATGACTTAAAGAATAGTTTATGTGCTTTCCAAGGAAAACTGTTTATAATGGATTTTGTTGATATTTTGATATAAATTATTTTAGAGATATTTTTATATAAATTTTTCTATCTTGTTTTATCATAGGGGTGTGAGTGGGGAAGTCATTGGGGAAAACCTACTGAGTTTTAGTTCTCACCCATGCTTTGTAAAATTGCATATTTTATAGATTTCATCTACCAAGACATGGAAAAATCTAAAGTAACACATTTATTTAGCTCTACTTTTTGATACTTTGGATTTGATTGAAGTTGTAGCATAGATCTTATTGAGGATGGGGCTTTGTGGTTGTCTTGGAGTGTTTTTAGTTTGTATTATACTGTTAATTTTGATATTTTAGTCTTCAACTATGGAACGTTTTTTCAATGGTTTTGATAAATGAAATTTTGAGTTTTATTTCATTGTTATCATGAATAATATTGTATTTTTTTGTTATGGTTTGTTAGGTTAGTGGTTTTATTATTAAATATAAAGTAATACCATACATGTATTGATGTCCTTAGACAATTATTATTAGCATTTGACATCATGAGGGTTTCTCTTAAGTTCAATTAACTCCCTTCCATCATCTCAAGACAATGATAAGGGGTGGGGACGTTACAAAGTGGATCATTGAATGGGTGGAAGTGACCCCATTTTATATGTGAATAAAATGATTGTTTTGTTAATTACCTTTATTTTTTAATTATATCATTGAACTATTAAAGGGTCAATAAATCAATAATTTCTTCATAATGAATTTTGGTGTGATATTGATTGACTAATTATTCTACAATTTTTTTGAAAAAAAATTAAACATGTTTGATGTTATTAGCTCTTATATTTTAACTATTACATTGTTTACAAGGGTGACTACTTTTGAATTGATTAACATATCTTTTACAATAAACATAAATTAACCCCACTTAGTAGACTTGTGTATCATGAAACGAAATTTAATATGAATTTATTTTATTTAATATCATATAATATATAAATTAAACTTTTAAATTAAAACATTTTATATATTGAAAAATAGTTCTTGGTAGAAATAATATTTTTGAACAGTTATCTGATCTCAATATTATCTATAATTTATTAAAAAAATAAATCGAAGTTAATATAATTATATATGTGATTAAAAAATTATAGTAATTATTTTAAATATATCAATTTAATTCATTAGATAAAATTTAAAAAATAGCTTTTTTCTGTGAAATATTACATTAGTTTCTAAAATTTTAGAAACGTGTTTTATAAATTAAACATATTACTTTAAAAATGTTATATAATAAATAAAAAAAGTATATAATTTTATATAAAAACGTTTCATAAATTTTTTAGTCATTATTGTTTTAATATGTTATCATAAAATCGATATTTTTTTTCAAAAATTGGGATTTTCACTATTCACTTAAAAATAATTTATTTTATAAAAATAAAAAAAATCACACCATTATAATTTTGATTTGATTAATTAAAAAATTAATCTCATTTTAAAAAATTAACATTAAAAATTTTAGAAATTAATTATTTAAATGAAAATACAATACAAAAATAATAATTTCTTACGTTAAAACCCCATTTTAAAAAATTAAGTATGATTAATCCTATTTTTATGCATTTATGATTTATTATAAAATTTAAATCTAAAAGAGGATTTAATATTTATTTAAATTTATTAGATAATATGTATTGGATAGTTTTAGTTTTGTTTTTTATATTCTACAATCTATCAACATAATTATTAATGAGTAGAAAAAAAATATAGTAAAATCATTAGTTATTACAAGTTAGATAAACTTATTTTTAATTGCTGATTAAGAGGAATAAAATTAAGATAAATATTAAAAAAACAAGTTTATATAATTAATACTAATGATTGGTAGAATTTTTAATATGGAAATTATAATCTAGATATTATCAATAACTAGAAGTCTTAGGGAAATACAAGGATGTCCCAGCTATCCCATCTCCAACAATTTTTGTTCAAAATGACATGAGAAACTATAGAATCTAAGAGTAGTGAGAATTAAATGATGTATGATGTATATATTTTATCATACATTGTTACTCTGATGACACTAAGGGATTAACAATGAGTAATTATACTTAAAGAATTCCACATTTCTTAGTCTTTCAAACTATAACAATTTCATCAAAAAAACTTGGGGTACCAGCTAATTAAATGATCATGGTCACCCATATCTATAGAGGGGATTCTACTCATGTTAGAATAATGATTACGAATCAATGAAATGCCACATATTCTAGCCCATCAATACCATACCATTGATTAGACCTTTAAACTACCCATGTTGATCATCCTAGCTAACCTCTCCAAATCTGTAGTGGAGGACATGTTATTTATCGATGGGTTCATAATTTTTTGAGGGATTATCGACCCTAGGTAGTGTAATACACCCTTACTATTATATAATATGGTGTAATAATCTATCATACGATAGACTATATTCCACTAGGTGTGTGTGGGGTAATAATAACACTATCTATAAAATGGGAATTAGGGACCATTAGCTGGAATAATGATACTTAAAATAGGTTTAATAACCTAAGAATATCTCTATAGATCATGTATGGATTACACTATGATCCCAACTGAGAAAAATTTATTGAATTGATGTTATCATACCTCATATCATCTCTAATATCTAATAGAATGAGATATCCACATTACACAATAAAAATAGTCATGATTGATTATTCAAAAGCAAAAATATTTGTCTTAATAAAGGAGATACGAAAAATATGAAATGAGACATTGTACATGGAATAAACTATCTTATACATATCTCTTATCCACTCTTTTTTTGTATTTCAACCATCAGGCTATGTGGAATAGTATAGGGGGTTTACATACATTCCATGCACTAGCTTAGTGTGTACTCCATTACACACTATGTAGAGTAGTACATAGGGTGTGAAAATATGTAATCTACTATATGGTTGTATACTCTGATACATACCATGTTTAAAATTACATAGGGTGTACTTACACACCAAATTTTAGCTGGGTGTTTACTTCAGTACATATTATAGGGAATAGTACATGGGTTGTTCTTACACCACATGAACTAGATTGGTGTTTAATCCAACAGACACCATGTTGGGTGGGAAAGCACTAAATCCCATTTAAATAAATACTACACACAAAATAGATATAAAATCCTCCACTATTAGGCATATAGGACAAGTACACATTAGTTAAATTCCATGTAATTTTTTCTCCAATAGAATCACTAGCCCCCATAAATTAAAAATTATATTCCATATAGTTTTTTTCCCAAACATCATGTCGCTAAAAATATTATATAATTAATATTATTTAATGGAAATTCTATTTTGTCCCCCATTTTCACTATTGATAAATGTATAAGATTCCCTAATTGCCTCTTCTAAGGAAGACATGACTCCAATGGTTAATTTATCTATCTTTATCTTGGAAATGGAGTTTGTGAATACATGAACTTCATCTTCAAACCACTTCCTGGAAGAATAACCTACACCTTTTGTCATTAAATAACTACCATTGTTTGATGAATTTTCTATTATCCATAATTTCTATTATAAATCCCAAAAACAGATAAACAACCCCAAGATTCAATAATAATTTGATCATACTCAGTTATTTGAATCATTGACTTAATTTTACGATAATGTTTAATATGAAAATAAAAGTAGGAAAATTCCAATAATCATTGAAAATAATTTGTAAATGTGGTTATTTTGAACCTAGACATTAAATGTATGCTAAAAAATTTAACAGATAAAACAAAAAAAAGTGTAATATTTCAAGCCATTAGAAATTAGAAATTTGATAGCGAAACTCAAAAATACCGTAATTAAACATTTCAATAATGGAATTTACCTTATAGAAAATCAATATGATAGACATCATGGAGGATAAAATCCCTCAACTAAAGAAAATAATGATCATTAGTGAAGAATTGATCCATGTTTATGTCATTAATTATCTCTGTCTAAATTCATCTTTTTTTCCATGAATTCTCATCAATATCCAAAATAAAAGAAATAATATTGCAATGGAACCCTCCAATATCATAGGTATATGTAGATAAATATGTAGATTTTAGTATGATTCATTTTAAAAAATAAAATCATAGTCAAAATTAAATAATAAATTTCATTAAATGATTTATTATGTGATTTTTGATCTACTATTAGCTACGAATTATCACGTGAAATTATTTGAATATAAATTACATCATTTTGGGGTTAAAACTGATTTTCTAGACTCAACTTTGGTCCCACATTTTTTCTTTGAGGTCCCATATATGATTAATGTCACCAATTCTAAAAACAAGTTGTACGAGTTAGAATAATATTATTATACTTAATATATTATATTCACTATATTGGAATTATGGAAATTCCACATTATCTTATCTGGGGGAAACCCCACACCCCGAAATCAAAAAACCATCAAATAATTTTCATTGGATAAAAAATCGAGTCACTATAGTGAATAAATTTCATATTAGGATTAGAAAATGTTATCCAATATCACCCTATTTGATATCTCTCACTAGAGTCAAATAATCCCCAAAAAACGGAAGTGATTTCACTATTAATTAAACTCATCTAACTATTTTGGTGGAATTTTTATGTCAACCACCATTATAAATATATAATATTAAAAAAAATTAGCCCTAATAATCATAATGTATTAAATAAAATAGTCATTATTCTCAACACTAGTGGAAGCCCTAATGAAATCCATTTGATAATTGTAGTCTTAGAATCCCCAATCAATGATAACTCAATGAAATTTTATTAAAATCACAAATCATATGGATAAAATATACATACCATTATATTATATATGTTGATGAATGTGATGATGTAATAAAATAATATATTTAATGATTATAATGTTTCCAAACCTAACTAATTGATGTCCCAAGATTCCCCCACATTAAACAAGTGGTTAATTATTACAAAAAACACATGATGGGAAATATATTATTTCAATGTATTAGTGAAATAAAAAACTAGCGGATTAAATTACCTATAAATTATTTTACTGCTATTATTAAACACATCACAATATATAGAAGTTCCATAATCATGAACATTAGTGAATTTTATTCCATAAGAAACAATAAAAACAAAATAAATTTCATTTATGAAGAAAAAAAACAAAATTGGAAGAGAAATTTTAGAACGTAAAAGAATGAGTTAAATTATATTAGAATTAATTATAGGGACCTACCTTTTTAATACATGATTTTTAATATAATTTCTTAAAAAAATATTACATTAATAACTTTGAATGGGATTTTTCAATCTAGTGTCAAGTAAAATAGGTAAAAATAGATTAATTTCATAAGAGAAAAATAAAAATATACATTATTTAATAATATAGAAAAAATACAATTTTAATAAATCCTAATTCACCAAACTGTAATTGATTTCCTAGGGACATATATCAATAGTAAATGGTGAGAATAAAGCCCAGTAATAGATGCATAAAAGAAATGAAATATGTTTGATTTTCATAGATAATAGTTGATGCATAACATAAGAGCGTAATAATATTTACATGATAAATTACCTATAAATGTGGTAACTATATAGGAACGATACATTCATAACCATATAAACAAGGTTTATCACCAAGGCATTTTAAAGCATATTACCAAATTTATTCACCATGGTATCATGAACATGTGATCTATAGTGATTATTTATTCAACCAAGGAATTGGAGCCCTATCAAGAAAAAGACATCATATGACTTAATTCATGTTTTCCAAATTTATCATATATCATAAAAATTCATCTCATTAATAGCCCAAGGATAATAAAAAATGAGTTTTATATAAAACAATCAATTGAATAAGTGTTTAAAAACATGGAATTATCATAATTATTATCCCATAAGAATAGAGTTTCGGTTTAATACATACAAATACCCAATACATAAAGTATAATTTCATCTTTTTGAATACCCTTGAATAAAAATAATGTTGTTTATTAATAATAGAAAATGGGTTCCTGAAAAATCATATCTTAATTTCTACTATAAAACAGTGATAGAAATGTATATGATAAAGGGGATTGATGATATGAAATAGAGGTATCTCATTAAATGAAAATAATTTGTGAAATTATTTACTAATAATAAGTTAATGAGATTATAATAACTTTTAAATTACATGAATAAATAAAAAATATCCCATGTATAAAGGGATGATGTGAATCACATAACTTGTGAGATAATATATTAATGATTGATGAGAGTTCCTTGTAATCCAATAATATATTTGAAAATTATTTAAGATGGGAGATTGATGTGAAATTCATACTTATTGTCTTGGGATTGAATTAGGTGGGCTAGAGAGGTGTGTAATTATAAAAACTTTTGGATGGTTGTTTATTAATTTCGAAATATAGACATTAGAAATACAGGTTACGGGAAATTTAAAACCATTTTATTAACCCTTGTTTTGGCCCATGGTTTATGAAATTGTAAATTAATTTTTTATATAAATGAGTACCAGTACTTGACATAAATATTTTATATTACATTTGGTATTTTAAAATATTTTTTCCACAAAATAATGTTTATAAAACCTTTATTTCCATTTTAGACCTTCCAAAATTTATTTATTAGGTTATAAATTCATTTCAATTCCATAAAATAAAATATATTAATAATATAACTTACTTTCATTCAAATATATAATTTTATTTATTAAAATATCATTATAATATATTTTGAAGATATAAAACATTATTAAAATAGAAAACAGATTTTTTAATTCTCATTGAAAAATATATAATTTTATAAAATTCTCAAAATATCACCCTAATCTAATTTCTACTTTTTTATTTAAAATATAATATTTATTCGATCAAAATAATTTGCAATATTTGATAAAATTTATTTTAATGTAAAATCACATAATTTTTTAAAAAGGACAGTTTTTATTAAAACATAATCATTATGAACCTTATAAAATTTACCTGAGGCATTTTAAAATTATAGAATCTTTTATATTAAAAACAATTTATTTTATAAAACTATTTCAGGAAATTAATTTTTCTTTTAAAACCCTCGATTTATCATAAATGTGAATTTTTGTTATATAGTTACTTAATATTATATTATATTTTCTTTATAAATAAATTTAAAATTTATCAAATTTAACTTATATTTATTTTTATTTTTTATAACAAAATAGTAATTAAAATGGAATTGAAGAAACCAATATTTTACTTATAAAAGTAAAATGAAAAAAAATATAATATCAATGACTAGATACATAACACTTTATCACACCATTATATTCCCTATGTTCATGGTGTGTAATTCTATCACATTCATGGGGTGGGTCAAATAACATTGACCTAGTGGTGATCTCCATTAACTTAAACTTTACCCAACTTAAATTTTTTTTCAGTGATACTTTTTTATCCTCTGCTTACGAGTGGACAAGGGAAAACCCTAGTGATACAACTCCCTCCCATGTTCTAATAAATAAGATTCAAAATGACATGATCTTATAAGTTGAGGCCAACATTTTTCCCTTTTTCTTCAATTATATTTTTCAACTACCCTTTATATGCACTAATTCTAATGGTAAATTTATTAAAAATTGTTTTATTAACCAATGGTCATATTGACCATTGGTCAAGTCACTTCCAAACATTAATGGTCGCATTCCCTATATACCAAATATATATAATCTACCATTATCATACCTAAACATTCATATTTTTCAAATATAATGGTACTAAACATAGCTTGATAATGTAAATTATATTCTTATCTATTTTATTTCCTTTTACTATTTTTATAGAATGAGTTATCTTCATTTAGGAATTCAATCCTATGTAGTTTTAATTATTATCTGCATTTATCTTTTTTTATATCCCTATATGGTTTCTAATAGTTATATAAAATATTAATACAATATTAATACCATATACTTAATGTCGTTATGATATTTAATAGGATTTATATATTCTCATAAAAAATAGTTATTAGGAAATTGGGGATCTTCATAACGTAATGGATTTTTTCAGGAAGTCACATTCTCCCCCCACCTAAGTAATTTCACACTATATTTTTCTTTCCTTCCTTAAAATATAGGGGGATATTAGTCTTTCATATATTATTTAGGATCCCATTTTTATTCTTCAAACTCGTGGTTTCTCTAAAACAAACTCAAGAGTTAGGTTATCCTTTTACATGACACTTCTTCCCTTTATTAATGAACCAGGGTTGGTTATTTACTATATGATAGGTCAGGTTTAAATTCTATACCATTTTTATCAAGTAATTTTTTTGGTTATGAGATATAATTTCCTATCATGGACATGTGGAAGAAGTTAGGAACATTAGTATGATTTTGAGGTAGTGTTACACGATTGAAAACTGATAAAAATATCTAGATTATCAAATGGCTCAATATAACATTGAATTAGTTTCCCATTCATTTTGAACCATGTTCCCCCTTTCCATAGTGATATTTTTAGTAGCACATGATCCCTAAAATGACATTCTAATTACATACATTTTTTGTCATCATAACCATTTATTTACTCTTAATATCCATGATATGATTTTGTATCACTTGAATCTTCTTCATTGTATACTTCAAGATGCTTTGACCTAATAGTATTCCCTCCAAAAAATCATTTTAGCATATTGGGGTTCTATTGAAATTCAGATAGAGTGTTTCATAATGACCCATTTGAATACTCGAGTGGAAACTATTATAATGATATAATTCAATATGTGGAAGGTGTTAGACCAAAATCCATTAGAAATAATGTGAGGATATTCCAATACATTTCATTCATTATTTTAATACTCCTATCATAATTCCCATTATTTTTTAGATTATTGGTTGTTCTAAGGTTTTAATTAGTATTCAAATCCTTTCAATGTTGCCTATAAGATGTACAAGTAAATCTTGGATCATTGTCCCACTCAATTGATAGTGACACCCAATGAAGACTCATAGTTTCATAATTATATATGATAAAGGTGCTCACTATTAAAATCCAATCATATGGTGAAAAAATGATTATAATTTGTTAAAGTATCATAAATGACTGATGTGGAGTTTTTTCATTTATATGTATTATGAGAGACAATATTAAGGTCCATAGTGTTGTTGTTCCAGTTCAATACTTGTATAGGTTTTTGATATAGTATTCCTTTGGGTAGTTTTCACTTTTTCTTCTCCTATTGATATAGCATGCATCATTCGTTATACTTAGTAGCCTACATTTTCATGTTATCCCGTAAATAATGATCTCTCATATCTATATGAATTTTCTACCTCTTGGATGTATATAAAATACAAATATTTGTGCTCCATTCATCATCTATTTCATTTAATCCATACCATATTGGACACCATGCCTCATAACAAACCTCATGTATTTTTATTGATCATTATTGAACATAGAAAGATTATCATTTTTTATATCTCTAAAATTATTTTCTAATATAGGATCATTTCATTATTTGTTCTAATTATTTTATAGTAATAATTTTTTGGGACTCATTTGGGATAATATTGATGATATACCATACATTATAAATTTTAGCTCAATATTTACCATATCCTTGATAAATGGTTATCCATAAGTCCTCATCATCATAATAATGTCATGAAATTTAATTCTTAGTGCATTATCAACTTTGTTTTATTTTCTACCATGACAATAGATATAAAAACTATAGTTTAAAAAATAACCATAAACTTTTTCTAACATTCTTTTTCTTTTTTGTGAACATATGCTTCTAACTCAGGTGATTGATGAATATATCATACTTCTCTCAGTAAAGATTGTGTCCCTATATCAGTAATGATAAGATAACTACCGCTAAATCCAAATAATTGTTATTATAATTAAATACATGAGATTTTACTTCTAAAATGGAAATGAAATTACTTTTTATTTTTTAATTATTACACATCCAAATCCCTATAAGGAAGAATCATTATAAATTAAAAATCCTTTTACATCAATTATAAAAAATTTCATAAGTTCTCTAACAAAGATCTTCGTCATTTCAAAAAAAACATACTTAAATATCCTTTTTCTACATTATATGACTTTATATTGAGTAAAAATTATTAGTGGAATAAAATTATATGAGTTTTTTTTAAAAATAAAATATATTTTTCTTCTAGACCAAGGAAATAGAAAATTTTAGTTACTATTATAGGATGTGGAAACTCATATATGACCTTTTTCATTCATGGAAAAACATATTTTCCTTAATTGACTAATATGTATCCCAAGGATGCGACTTTTTTTTATTCATAACGCACATTTTATAAATTAATAATGAAATTTCTCTTTTCTCGGTGTTATTGATATAACCCTTAGATTATCCACATTATCCTCATGAATATTCGAATTTATCACAACATTTTCAACAATGACCACTATTGATTTATCAGGGTAGTCCCTAATACTTGATTCATAAAATCAATATATATGATATGAGAATTGATAAAGAATAATGGTATGATAAAAAACTCATAAATACCCTATCTTATTTATAGTATTTTCTATGGTACATATTCTTTATTTATCCTCGTCTAATGATACCACAATCATATTTCAATCTTGGAGAAGAATTGATCCCCGTGAATCTTGTCCAAAAAGTCATAAATCCTTGGAGTGGGGTATTTTATATTAACTATTATCCAATTAAGTACTCTACATTCAATTCACAACCACATTGATCAATCATTATTATTCTGAATTTGAATAGATTTTCCCCAAGGATATACACACGGCCATATAAAACCCTTTTCTACAATATGTTTATGTCTATTATATAATTACTCTAACTTTAAATATACAATTATATATGTGGTCTTTGGTGTGGGATTGGATCCTAGTATGATCTTAAATGAGAACTCCACCACTATTTCAGGGGGAGGTCTACATAACACGTCATTAAATGAATTAATGAATTTTTAAGTAATGGTTACATATCTTATTTTTCTACATTTTCATTCTTCTACTACTTTGTTAATCATTTATATAATAATGGAAAAAATAAGGTGGTTCTTGGAACGAATTGGGATTGTATATCTATACTTTAAATATAACTTTAGCTTGTCCCATTAATACAACTAAAATCTATTTTCTTATACTATTGATCTTGGAATTATACATTGATGACCAATACAACTACTGAATTATGTAAAAATCGCCATTTTAATGACCATAGATATTGTGAAGATAATGAACTCACCAAAGTTAACAAGGGAATCTATATAAATCCATGATTCATGAATAGATCCTATATATGTTTTAACTAAAAACTCTACCAATATCAATTCATTGTTTCACATGAAAATACTTGTACCCCTCAATGAAATAATAGAATGGATATTTTAGGAATCAAAAAATGTGCATACAAGATTTGAGTGTATGATGAGTATACATTCCAAAACTTCTTTTGGAGTCATGAATTTATTCAATGTAATTGTAAAATTAAAACCATTAACCCATGTACTCTATTAGAGAAAATTACCATTACCCTAAATTATATTCTTATTTTTATAATTGATTATAGAAATATCCATGCATCCCAAACATGAATCATTGTACTATCTCTTTTACATCCGAAATCTTTCCTTATATATTTACTTTATATGTTTTGGTTTTATAACTCCACAAAAATGTCTAAATATATGACTATATCATTCACAATTGTTTTATATTCCCCTTTTATAAAAATAAATCCCCTAATTATTAGTCATGTAATTTTTTTCACACAAGTGGTTTCTGTTGATTTACTTACATTACATGCCCAAAATTTTTTACTAAATTTGGATATATACACCTCTTCATATCATTCAATCCATGAGGACACTATTCTTCTCTAGACTCCAATTCTAATTTTATAGAAATAATATTATTTCCACATAACATTCAAATTCAAGGATTTAATAGAATTCCATAGATGGGTTATTATCAAACCAATTAATTTAGAGATTATCCCATTAGAACCAATAATAATTCTTGAAGAATATCGAGTAATCCTTATAATATAAATCTCACAATTCCCCGCTGATTTATTTTCCCTTTTCATTAGTTCATATAATTCTCCCTATATCCTTATTCAAAGTTTATGAGTAAAATAGTTGTTGAAAATGAATATTTTATTGTCTTCACACTGAATTGATTCAACCTCATCCTTTGGCTGGTTTTTCTTGATCAATTTTAACCACTGGTCTAATTCACCTTCTAAGAGATATACTACAAAAATACATTGTCTTTCTATGAAAATTGGATAATATAAAATATATTTTCTAAAGTCTTGATCAATTTTTCTATAATCATTGATTCATAATTTTCACTAAAAGCATATGTTCATTGACGCACGAAGGATTCAACAACAAGTAGTTCCATCCTTCGTGACATTCATTGTTACACATGTTTGAGGTTTTTATTCTGGAACTAAGATTACTTTTTCAAAATTTCCATAATGTTTCAATATCCAACTTCTATCATATTAAGATGATCGCTATTTCATTTTACATTGAATCCATTATTTACACAAGTCCTTCTATTTTCATCCATTTTTCATGCAAAAGAAAACCTAGGTGATACATTTTTTACTTTTTTAAATCATATAATAATAATTCTAAACATAATAGTATTCCAAATATTTTATACTAAAAAATTTCAAGGATAATATATTGACATATAAAAAATTACATTATTTATAAATTATCATAATTGCTTATAAAAAGCATCGAATTAACCAAATCATATCCACTAGGAGTGTAAAACTAGGTTTATCGCAAAGAATATTTTTCATAAATTTGTTGAAAATTTATTTAATTACCCAAACTCACTTTTTGGGGTTATTACCCCAGAGTACAACTATTTTTATGTATAGATGTGATATTTTAAAAGAACACAGTTTTTTATAGCGTATACAACACACAACATCAATCACAAATGAACTACAAAATATTATTGTTTTATGAATATTATGACATATCCATTGAATTGGTGGATATGAATATATGTAAAAAAATTGAAAAATATATATGTCATAATAAATAAATAAATTTGCACTCAATTTATAGTCATTTTATTCTTCAATGTATGTTTCTATCAGAAATGGTTTTTTTAATTATTATAACTAATTTATGGAACAATAAAAATACTTTTTTGATAAACATATTTTCAAATTTGAAATTAGAATATCGAAAAAATGGTTGAATTTTTTGTATTTTTATGAAAATATTTAATTCCCATGGAATAGTGAATAATACTAACTTTATTCAAAACTGTATTATTTCTTCATGCATTTTCAAAGTACCATTATTTATATAAAATTATTCAAGAAAATTTTATCCAACTATATTTATAGTCATCTAATTAAATAAATATTAATTATTTTTATTTTTCAACTTAGTATCAAAATATTTTTTTATAAATTAAATGTATTTTTTCTAGAAACCTATTTTTTGTTTTTTTCATAAATAAATTATTTTCCTTAATTTTATTTTCAAAAATGGAACTAATATTTTTAAAAAATATGTATTAATTTTCTATAAAAATCCCTTTTATTTCGGGTCTTTATGAATAGTGACCATAGTAAATTTTCATTACAACGGTAATGGTAAAATGGGTTAATTAGAGTTAAAACTATTGTGACAAGGGTAAAAATCATTAAAAAGATTTATAATATAACATTTTATGATTATATTTCATCCATAACCATCCAAAATTATAAAATATAACATTTGACATTTGACATTTATTTTTACCTTTATAATATTTATGTAAAATATAATGTAAAAAATGACACTTTCTTATCTTAAAAATATTTAGATTTTTCGACAGGAACAAAATAAACTATTATTAAGTTATAAATATTTATTTGTATAATGAATTATTTTTTTTAAAAAAAATAATTCCTTATTTATTTTAACTTATGAAATAATTACATTAATTGTTTATGCACTCCCAATACATCACTTTTCAAGCTCTAAAAAATCAAGTAAATGATTTCATAAACAATAAAACGATTAATTTCTAGGTGATTTAAAGTGTAAAACATATTTTTATGGGAATTATAAAATTATAAAGGCGTTTTAAAGGTCTAAATTTGAATTACATTACCTTCATGTTGTTTTAAAAGAAGTATTTTTTGATTAGTTTATAAAATGACATTAAAAGAATTTAATGTAATATGTATTTAATTAAATTATTCTAAAATAGAAAAATTATTATAATTGAAAAATTGAGATGATAAATAGCCTAAAATATAATATTATATATATTTATTAACATATTATCACATTATTAGATAAATTATAACCCTTTAATATTTAAAAGGGCATTAGCACTATTAGGGATAAAATTTGTTATCCTCAGGTTAAAAGAATTTATAAGGTTCTAAATGATATCGAAACCTTTAAAATTTTGATTGGATTATTATATCTAGAAATTAAATTCATTATAATTTATTCAATATTAATTTTAACAATTTTAGATTATTTTAAAAAATATTATGTTATAAAATATAATATATTTCAAAAAATGACAGTAATGAATTTTTTATCCAACAATATTTTAATAAATAATCTAAGATTAATGAAACTCAAGTATTCATCCATTATAATTATATATCATATAAATTATCAAATCTATCCTATTTATGGTCTAATAACTATTTTACTGTAATTTTCTTGACCAAAAAATGTACAAATCCAATATGTCGCAAAAATTTCAAAAAGGATTAACATCGGTTAAAAGTAAGAGATAAAGGTAAAAATTTATCAATAACTTCTATAAATTTTTTTAGATGATATTATCAAATATAATACTATTTTTATAACTAATTATATAAATTTTTATCCTTTTTTCAATTAAAATTTACTTATATTATTGTAATACTTCAAGTAGTTCTAATAGAGCCCCTCCCATCACATATGAAAGGGAACCTCCTATCCTTGATTACTAATAATTTTTAATTTTTATATATTAGAAAATAACTAAACAAATATCATCCTATATTCCTTAAATACATATTTTACCTTCTGGACTTTTGAAAATACCACCTTTTCTAGTCTTATGGTGTAAGTCAAAAGTTTTTTATCAATGAAGAGGTGTTACTCTTAACCAAAAATTTGGATTTTTATTTTTTACTTAAAATCCCTTAAATCACTAGTATCTATTTTAAAATAATTAATTATATATTATACATAATATAAATTTTTATTATTATTATGGAGAAACCATTTATCTCTTTCTTTCCATCCAATGTAAAGTGGAAACATCACTCTTGTGTATGAATGGATTACTATCTCCACATAACAGTATAATTAATTTTTTATCAACTCTTTACATGTTTGGTTATATTGATATATTTAATAAATATATATGTTATATATTATATTAATATCATTTTATATAATTTATTTATTATTATTTAATTTTCATTCATTCTATAAATCAAAAAATGGAAACAATATTCATGTGTACATATATCATACTTTCTCCATAAATGGTGTAATTCATTTTTATGTCTCTAACATTCATGGATGAATATAAATTTATAAATATAATAAATATATATGATGTTTGTATCATGTTTAAAATTATGGATATTATTTCTCCATTCTCATTGATTAAGGTTTGTACCTATATAACCAAAACGTCCATGAGAAATGAAATAGTTAACACCTAGAAATGATGATTTTAATAATTAATTATTATTAAATTAGTGTTGAAATAATTTAAGTGGGTAATGTATTATATTATAAGTACATAAATTATTATTTTATATAATTACCTTAAAGGTAAATTTATTATAAATTATATTAGAGTTCTTTTGAATCATATCAAACTTGTGGTAAGAGTTTTTTGGTAAAATCTCTTTATCTACCATGTTTTTTATAATTATGTTTCCATTGAGGAAATTTAATAATATAACTCCCAATAAATAATTTAATTTTATAATCCACCTTCTATTTTTTATATTACATGGTTTAATTTTATTTTTATGAAATTATTAACACAAGTGATAGAAATAATGTTTTTAAGGGGAATCGATTTTATTTCTCTCATTAGTCAAAAAATAATTTTTATTCAATATCTTTTTTATAATATTATTTCACAGATGTATTCAATAATATCCAATTATTGTTTAATTTTATTTCTAAATATTATTTAATTTTAAAAAAAATGTTGTAAGTGTAATAATATTGTCATTTATGAATGATGTGCTTTTAAATATTTAACAAAAATGTGAAACTGATCATAGTTTTTTCATACATTATATGAATGTAATTTCCCACCATCATGATCAATAAATTATATGAATAATACCTTACATGTTTCTATTTTTTCAAAAAAAAATCTTTAATATTTATGAAATTCATATATTTTAAATAACTTAAGTCAATCTAAAAAGGTTATTTACCTCATGATATTTCTGGAAATCTTCTAGTGTTATTTTTCATCTAAGATAACATTATGTAATGATAATTACGATTTATTAGTGTTATGATCCTAGGATAATGTCCTAATTATTTTTCTATATGGTACATGATTATAATGGTGAAATGATTTTTTGTGTATCAAACCCATTTGATTTCCACTAGTTATGCTATAATGAAATAATGAAATGTTTATGAAATTTTTTATCTTTCAGTGGTTTCTTATAGGAAAATTGTTATTTTATCTTGTTGAACACTTATATATGATTATTATTATTCCATGGGTGGGTGTGTAATTATGTATCCCTCCAATGAATTTTTTAAATAAAATATATAATTATATAATAAATAATTTAATGAGATTTGAACCCAGTTTAGTAAGGGTCCTTATCCATTTTGATAGATTGTTCATGAACTATGACTAAGGATATAATGGAATGGGGAGTAAACCTAATCCACTATGAAAATCTTGGATGAGTTCTGTCACTAATGAAATAATTTTCCATTATTATTTGTATGGAATAAAACTATTTCTAATGACGATGTTGTCCTGTCATGGATTATGTTATTTGATTCATTTTTTCATGTTTTATGAACTATACATCTTTATTTCATGATTGAATATTTTGATCAATTACTTTTTAAGTGTGTTTTTAAAATTTTAAATTCATGTTAACATACCCTTATACTCATGTTATGATTAATTGATCATTAATATCTCCCTTTTTACGCTTATCAAGAATATTAGATTACGCTTTCTTATGTTTCATTTTCCCAGGTTATGAAGAAAGAATTTAAGTAGTGTGTGTCTAAGAAGTGCTTTATGATTGAAGATATTTATTGTAGTTATTGAAGATATTTTATGAATAATAACTTTATGTGTCATTTATATAAATACATTAAATCATTATGGCTCATGTGTGAATCATAATATTATGCTATGAATATTAATATATTAATATTTAATATCTATAAATGAAAATAATGGGATGAAATAGTTGGTATCAAAGGAGGGTTTTGTCAATAATAGAAGATCAATATTAGATAACTTTGTATAAGATAAACTTTTTTAAAACCTAGGGTATAATCCCATATATATAAAAACATCATAATGTTTTGATAAGATATATATTATGTCGTATTCTTAAAAATACATCCCTTTTACTCATGTTTTTTAATGATTTGAAAACATATTTAGTGATATGGTATATTTCGAGGAGACTAATTATTTGGGGATATTTTTTCCTTAATATGTACTAAACGTTGAGACAATAATGATTAATTGGGTTAAATTTATGATAATGTAAATTGTATATCATTGATGAACTAGGAATGTATTATTAATTTGATGAACATTTTATCTATTTAACCACTATTAAATTTTACTAAATTTAGAGATTTATGAATAATATTTAAAAATTTGTAATCATTTATGTTTTTATTGAGGTCTTATGTGATGGGATTTTTTGGTAACATATAAAATTACTATGATTTTATAAGAATATTTTATTTTTGTTGGAATGAAACATTTTATTAATAAATTAATTTATGTCAAGTTAATTATGGGCTATAGGATAGTGGGACATATAAAATCTTGATGATATAAAATTGATTCATTTTTAAAGGGATATATAGAGTTATATTTACGGTCAATATATAGATTACCTTTGAGGATAGTATCTAAATTTAATTCAGGATAGTTTCTTGAATTTCATGATATTTTATAATTATATAGTGATATATCATTATGATTAAGTATATTTTGTGTGTTGTTTCACTGGGATGAGGTATATGTTACCCAGAGATTAAATATGTGATTCAACATGAATGTTTATTTTGGAAGAATACAATAAAAAAATTAGGGATGAAAGATGAAACATATGAGATCACAATTGATGTTAAAACATTATTTAATGTAATTATTTTTTACGTAATTTTTTATGTTGATTTACTAATTTATAGAATGGTCTATGTACAACCTTTGGGTTTATTACGGAAATTTTTTTGTAAAATATATTATTTCATTAAATTAGGGTTTATATATTTGTTATATTATCTTACCTTGTGATAAAAATTTAGGTTTTCTTTAAGGATTCATGATATGAGGAAAATATTTTTATCATTTTTGGATCATATATTCTATTATAAGTTGACTTTAATGTTTCAGGCATGAAAAAAAAATTCATGAGTACTCATCAATTATAAATAAATATGATATTATGGTATTAATTGATTAAATGAGAAATTATACATGTCATGTAAGTATACATACTTATGTAACTATTCTATTTGGTAAACGTATTCTTCAACTATATTAAATGGGTATTGAAATAAAAAAATTGTCCTATTAATTTTTTTAATGAATATATGGACTTTTTTGTACATTATCAATTTATTTTTTTGTGGTCATTACCATTATAATTATCGTTCAATTTCATTTTATTAGTGTTATCTATCACTCTCCATAATTAGTTGGATATTAAATTTTCCAAAAAATCCATATATTCACCTATCACTAATGTTATCCTATTTGTAAACCTAGTTATGTTTTATTCAATCTTACCTTCATTTTTTCTTTATCTACAATAAACCAGGAATTAATAGCATAAATATTTCATCATTTTTTATGAAAATTCATTAATTTACACAGACAAATCCTTAAGTACCATAATAGCTTGTGCCTTTGTATATATTTTTAATTTATGAAATATCAAAAATGTATCATATGAATATCTTCACGATAAGTACTCTTCCAAATACATACTCTACCTAGAACCTTTCTTCAAAACCATGAGAATGTAAACATCAGTAATGGTGAGCTTAGATTCTCAGTAAAGGGAACAAGATAATAACATTTTAAAACCATACACACTAAGTCAAAGATCAAAATACTTTTTCAGGTAAAAAATATTTTAATTTCATTACAAATTAATAAAAATGGAATAAAATAAAATTATCCATGAGATAATTACATTTTAATAAAAAATGGAATTTTAGAATACATAATCATAGAAAATCATATGTCAAGTCTACCCATAAAGACATTCATAAAATGTTAAGCTTAGGATAACCACCCATGTACCAACTTTAAGATTGGGATAAAAACCTTTGTACCCTTTTTGGATAATGGTATTACCTCTTATGTACCCAATTTCAGTCCTGGGATAACCTCATATGTACCCTTTTTGATCATATAACATTAATCATTACCCAAAAAATTAAAGGGAGGTATAGGTCCCACCAGTCTTTTATTGTAATTTTATCCCCATCCTTGTTTATAAAATTACCACTATCACATAATGACAACATTAAATTAGTGTATATAATGATCATAAAACATTCACAATTTCATAAAATTATACAACCTTAAATGAAAATGGGTTTCATAAATATTTCATTAATTCATCATTTCATAACCCATGAAAAATAAATGGGTTTCATAAAAATAAAAAATAACCATAAAATGAAAGAATATGGATGTTATCATTAAATATTTTCCCTAGTAATGATTATGGTAAAAGTATGTCATTTTAGATGTAAAATTACTTAAATTATCACTTATAATAATTTAATGTAAAATAACATTTCCACAATGAAAAACAATTTTTAAAACATAATACAAATTAAAAATCCATGTCACCTTGAAATCAATTATTTAAAATATAAAAAAACACCAAATATTAATTGACAAATTTTATTTGAAACTAAATTTGGCAACATATTTGGGATGTTATAAAACATTATGTGGTTGTGATATCGGGAAGTACTGTTCTTATCTTGAATCTTAAAAACAAAGATTCTTTTTACATTATTAGTAAAATACAGACAATAATTTCATTGGAAATGACACAAAATATCCATTAAATAATTTTTTAAAAAATTAAAAAATATGAAAAATTTATTTTTTTTAAACATTTGAATAATGTTAAAAACTTTTTTCCATACATTTTAAGATAACATGGTTTACGATGAAAATCGGATTTCGATCGAAGCGAGAAATAAATAAAATTTTAATTAAATAAATACTATCAATCATTTTAACAAAAAAGAAGTGGATAAAAGGTAATAAAAATATAAAATATAATTAATAATAATAGTATTATAAAATTCATGGGAATTCTTGAGATTTATATCATATGATTCCAACATTAGAAACTTAATCATAACCAATCCCAATAATGGATGAGATTGTAACATAGAACACTTATAACATTGGTAACATTGAATAAAAATACCAATTAAAGAATAAAATTAAATGAGTCATATAATATTAATAAAATAATGAGATTAATGATGCAACATGTCAATGGGGAAGAATATACATCAAACAATGAAAATGAGTGGTGAATTTTCATATACCTCCATAGAATAATAGTGAGACCTGAAGCCCCATAAAAAGGTTTGGATTTTGAACTATAAAACCCATTAAATATATACTAAAATTGATATGTAAATTCAAAAAGAATTAATGATAATAATAGTACAATAAATTAATGTTAATTATATACACCACATAAAAGAAACATGTGGTGAATTTGGCATTTTTCTTGCAGACAATAAAGCATAGATGGAAATCACTTATCATAAGTCTTGACTTCCTTCATAATCATTTAAACCAACTCTGTAATGAATAAAATTTCATTATAAATATAATATATATCCATAATTTTATATATAATACCAAATGTGATTTACTTATGTCTTTTTTTCCAATTTATTAACAATTCCATGTTAAGGATACATTTCGAGTAATAACATCATTGTATTTCATATGTGTTTTGAAATTTTATTTTTTATAATATTTCATTGATCAAGGATAAATTATATTCACAATATTAATTATTAAATAATTAATATATTTATACATCAATGTTACTTCTAAGATCAATAATGAATGATAGCTTTGAGAAATGATGCATGATACAACCATTGAGATGGTAGGTTGTACACAGACATGAGTAATGTTTCCATTTTTAAATGATCATTATAGGAAGGAGATAGTAAATAAATTATATTTACATTGTTATAATAATATAATTAATAACATATTATTTCTATAAATATATTTATATATATAATCTATGTAACACCCTGAAATTTTGTGCATAATGTTTTTTGAATTAATTCAACATTATTGATATATATAATTTCCCACAACATTGAATTTTTCATAATATTAAATAACAATATCATAAATTTATTATAATCTGAACCAACGTTATCTTTTTTAACACGCAAGACCTATTTTTCTATCATTACACACAACATTTAGTTTCAACAAAAGAACACTTTATTATTATAATTATTTAAATGATATATTTATAAATTGTACATTAAACAAGGTAATATTAACAGTAATTACCAAATTTTGAATTTTAGTTATAATGGTTTATTATAAAAAAACATATTTATAATAGAGTATATAATTTTTGGTAATGTCTTTTTATGTTTAAAAATACAATTTTCTTAAAAGAAATGTTTATTAATTCCTTCTATGAAAAATAATAAAATTATTTTTAGAAACTCATAGAAATTTAATTTTATAAAATAAACTTTATTTTTGAATATATAGTTTTAAAATTATCGTACAGTTATTTTTTGGTATTTTTATGGGAAAAATCATTTTTATGAATAGTGAAAAATACTGAATGTTAATTCAAGACATCATTTTCATCTATTTTATTTGTATAGTTA
Organism: Viscum album; assembly: GCA_963277665.1. Taxonomy (NCBI): domain Eukaryota; kingdom Viridiplantae; phylum Streptophyta; class Magnoliopsida; order Santalales; family Viscaceae; genus Viscum; species Viscum album. Next base: position 2,037,441,511 of record OY728164.1, read on the forward strand.
AATAATATTGTATGTTTTTTTAATGTAAAAATATATAAATTATACATATATAAATCCAATTTTGGTCGTGTGATTCATTTTTATATTGAATTTAGATATAAAATTTAATGTACTATTAATTATTCTCTTTTTAAAAACTTTCTTTCTCACCATATCTTTTAGATTAGCATTAAACTTAATTTTGCTGCTTCTGTGAATTAAATTTCTAAAAATGGAAATACCCACCTTTAAACAGTATTATATTTATATTATAATAATATCAACTTCATTTTTTTACAAAATGATTAGTGAAAGTGATTAAAATTAATTATAGTGATTAAGGTAATATTATGATTAATAGGAGACTAAACCATAAACTTAACAGAAAAAATGACATAAACACATGCCCAAAACCAAATGGATGAAAATCTGTCATCCCTGAACCTTCTATTATTTAGTTTGTTCTATTTTTTTAATAATTTTTAAAATAAAAATGTGGGTACATTAAACTTGTTTCCAAACATTCCAAGAGAGTCCCCTCCCTCTACTATAAAAATGCACTCACCCCTCCAACTTATTCACCCCTATCAATAAACATTTTATCAACCTATATCTACAGAAATAGCTCCTAAAAATACCTCCCCTTAACCTAAAAGTATAATTTTATTTAATAAATCATTCCATGTAATCCCTTGGTTCTTACCAAAAGGAGTTACGTGAATAAGAGGTAACAACCTTTGTCATGCTCTTTTGTTTTAAATTCATTCTCCACCCCATGAAATATTATTATTCCATGATTAAATAATAATTTTAGTATCATAAATATACTTACAATTTTTTTATTATAGTTTTTATACCTTCATTTACACAAAATATCATCTAATGGGTAACGAACATACAGTTTTTGTGTGTGGTGAACTATTGCCTCATGAAATGGTGTTGTTCATTTTTTCCTTTCACGCCTCTCATGGTTGGGAATTATTTAGAACACTATGTTTTGATATGATATATAAGATATTTATTATTTATTTATGGATATGGACATATTATTTGATACATACCATCACACATTATATTTTTTGTAAATACGATACATTTGTTTGGGGGAATGTGGGCTACCACCTCCTCAGTGCGATGTGATTCGTTCACAATTTACATTGAATATATTAAGGATGGATCCAGTAAAAAATGTATGATATATATATATATATATATATTAATGATATATTTATTCTTATATAATTATTATATAACACATACCTTCATGCCTTCCATTTTTTTTTTGTTTGATAGTTTTGTTTTGGGAAGTGAGGACTATAGCCTCCTCAAATAGATGTGATTCATTTAAACCTTACATGGAATGTATTAAGGATGATTTTAGTTAGAGTAAACAATATATAAAAAATAATAATTCGGCTAAAATTATAATATATACATATATACATATAGATATACATGTGTGTGTGTTTCATTTACTTTTATTCATCTAATACATCAATAAAATGGAACAACGTTCACGTATATGTACGGCTTACTGTCTCCATGAATGGTGTATTCCATTTCATATTTATAAATTTAATATATTATTTTAAATATATATATAATGAGTATAAGTTATATTTATATAATTTTTTTAATTATTGAAATCATGATATAAGTACGCGGATGAAAAATATAACAAATTAAAATACATGTGAAAAAGAAGGAGAATATTACCCAAATAGTACCATTAACAGGAAGTGTTAATAAGTGGGTGATATAAATCCATAAATGGTATCAGATATTATATTATGGTTCTCTGTTATGTTTATAATAAAATTATATTTATTTTATAGGATTACTGAACATGTACATAGAATTTGAAGACTTAAGGTAAGGGTATTTCATCTCACATTTTATTTCAATGAAATAAATGACTCATTCACCACTCATTTAGTTTTTGTGGTGTGTTTAAAAAATTCTTATACTTAATTTTATGTTTTTTCTATATATCCATTGGGTGAAAAAAATCAGGGAGTTATGTTTCAAATGTTAGAAAATCGACAAAGTAATTTGTCTCAATTTTCCTTCCTTGAGACACATGCCATGTTATACACCTATATTTTTGTATGAGTTATGTATACTCCCTATAGAAATTTTATATCATGAACCACCTTATTTTAAAGATATTTTAATCATATTGTAATTTTATTTTTTCAATTTTTTTATTGTTCAATGTTACCATGGTGGTAATGGTCTATTCCCACAATTTCTTCATTTGTCAAGATTTTTTAGGATTATTCATTAATTGATAAAGTATTATGGCCCATATCTAAAGTACCATATGAGATTTATTACCCTCTGGTTATTAATGTTATATAAAATTAATGGTACATTTTTTCACTCTCTAATAATTAAGATATGTAAGAATGTTTTTTTGAAAATAAAATATTATTTCTCCTTTTCATTGGAAATATTTGTTCTTTCAAAATCATGTTTCTAAAAATATTTTCCAGATATGTTTTACTACTATAATTTTATGTTTAATGGAAAATTTTAATCAATTTTTACATTTTAAATAATGGTTTAAAAAATCACATTCTTTTTTTTAAGATCAAGGATCTTTTCTATAACTTTATGGTACAAAATGAATGTTCATCATAAACGAAGATACCTACCATTATGACTATCATTTCCATGAATATTATTTTTTTAGTTTACAATATTATTTTTAAAAAAAGATATATTTTTTCTTAGTATTTTTTAAATTTATTTATTTTAATATTCATTCAAATTAAATGTGTTTTAAAAAAAATTATGTTTAAAAGGTGTTTTAAATTATTTTCAAGGAATCCGTTATATGTCTTTAAACAGTTATTTTAAAAGAAAATAATTTTAATGATTTAAATAATTATTTATACATTTTCATTGAAATTTTATATATAATGGTTTTAAAAATGTTTTCAAGATGCCTATATATGTTATAAAATTATTTTCATATAAAAATAATTTCAAAATGTTTTTAGGCTTATTTTATAAGTTTTCATGGGAAAAGGTTTTCAAAATGATTTCAAGAATACGTTAAATGTTTTAAAATTATTTTTAAATACAAATGATTTGAAAATGTTTTAAAATATTCCAATATTAGTTTTAATGTTTATTTTCAATAAAAAGTTGTTCATGTGGTTTTATGTTTTTAAAAATCATTTTCATGGTGGAAAGGATATTTTCCTAAACTAATGCTTTTAAAATATATTTCATAATTATTTTTCCATCTAATATAATATTTATTGATATTAATAATGACTATTAGAGAAATTATACAAAGGATCCATTCATATTCTTTCTCTTAATGATTTTTGTTTTGATAGAATGATGTTTATAAAAACCTGTTACTCTTTAATGGATTATATGTTTATGAAACTCATTTTCTCCACGAGATATATACCTATGAAACTCATTTCAATTCAATAGGTTATACTAAGATAGCTTCTTATGAAACCCATGTCTCTTAAATAGGTTATACCATGATAAATTCTTATGAAACATGTTTCTCTTTAACTGGTCATACCATGATCAATACTTATGAAAATCACTTCCAATAATGGGTTATTTTAGGATGAAATGAATATGAAGACTATATTTTTTTTATGATATGAATATATTTTTATTATATCCATTTCATTTAATAGGTTATGATATGATATTTATGAAACCCATATTTTTTAATGGGTCATGTTATGATACTGATTTTATTATCTTGTGGAAAATGTTTGATAGTTTTTTCATATGACGGGTTGAACCTATAACTCCCTCCAATGAAATAGATAATGATAAAAAAAATTTGTGAGATAAAAGGGTATATGGGGGGAATCCCAAGATCGAGATAAGTGGGTACATAGCAGGGAATCCCAATCCCAAAACAAGAGCATACACATGAGGGAATCTGAAGCCCAAATAAAGAGTGTTCATCATAGGGAATCTCAAGCCCAAAAAAGTTATATGGGAGATTAGTCAAAGATAAAAATATATGAATATTTTGGCATGAATCCTTGACAAAGGGTTTTTATATACCTTTTTCTATACCATAATTCCATGTCGTATTCCTATTTTATGATTTCATGGATTATGATCTTGATTTATTTATGATTCTAGACTTATGAACTATGAATATTTATTTTGTGATTTATGTTTATGATCATTGATATACATGGTATGATATTTAAATGCTATTATCATGTTATAGTACCATTATGTTCTTGTTATACTTATTTATTTTCTTTATTTACCCTTACTAGGCATTTGATATCACCCATTTCTTATGTTTCTTTTCATCATGTTGTGAAGAAAGGTTTTTAAGTATAATTACTAAAGAAGAATATATTTTTGGGAAACATTCAAGATATTTCACTAAGTTATATGATTTTGTGGCCATGTTTCCAATAACACTAAACTTATATAGTCTTTAGGAGTCTGTTTCTATAATATTTGATGTATTCCCTATAAATTATATAATGTGAAACCCCATAATATTTTTTGGTATCACTATTTTTAAAATTGAACTCTTCAATAACTTACGAGATTAAAAATGAATATATATTATTATTTAATTATTTTAGATATCTCTTAGATTTTAATAATGGTGGGACTATATAATATTAAGTAAATAATGAAAATATTTATTACCCATGTTTATCAAATAAATTCATTGGTAATTAATTAATTATAAATGAAACCCAATTGAACACAAGGAATTTATTTTTGTCAAAATAATTTTTATGCCCAAAAATGACATTTTAATCAATATTAGTGAATGATATTAATGAAATATATAAATTATATATTCAAACAAAAAAATTTACATTTATCTAAAATAATTATATAGCCATAATATTTGAATCAATCAAATTATACATATAAAAGGATAAATTTTTTCCAGAAATATTTTACCTCCTTTTAATGGAAAATTTCCTTTAATTATCAGTTTTTTCACTATTATAAATTATTTTTTAAAAAAAATAGAAATTATTTTTTAAGGTTTAACATGAAATTTTCAATTGTATTTATTTTCTTTATTTGTCTCATAGGTTTATTTTCTAGTGAATTTTAATGTTTCTTTTGGAATAGTAATGTGGCCATTTAGAATCGTAAACATAAAAATAGAATAGTAACATCACATATAAAAGTGTGAATAAAATTCTATAATATTTTAAATAAAAAAATTATATAATTATATCATTGTATAAGTAATTTCATATTTTAAAAATGATAAATCAAGTGTAAGTGATTTTGTAAAAGATAATATTTAACACAATTTTATAAAAAAAATAATTATGGAAAAGAAAATTTATATTCATGGAATATATTTATAAATAAATATTTTGTTTCCTTATGATTATATTATTTTTTTTTGATACATTAATTAATTTTTTAAAGTTTCATCAAATTGGTTATAAAATTAAATTTAGAATTTTTCGAGTAAATGATGATTTTATCTATAAATTTAAATTCACATATTTAGATGTTTATTTTGATAAAATGGATTCTATATCTTAATTATAAACATATAAAAATTGGTAGGGTGATTTTTTGGATATTTTTCTCTAATACCTGAATTTTAAGTGAATAATGATATATGATAATTTATATTATTAGTTAAACGAATTAATTATTGAGTCATGGATGACATATGAATGATATAGGTTCATTAGTTAAAACTCACATGAACCAATTATTTTTTTTAGTCACATGAATGAGAACTATTCATAGTATTGTTCTAAAATAATTAATAATTGTGTAAAATATTCTATAAAATACCCTTATCCCCCACTATAAATACCAACCCTTACCACCCCTTCTCTTCACACTTATACATACTTTAATCATTCTTATATTCTACTAAATTCCTTTTAAAAACATCACCACCACGTTTGGTTCTTTCTGGTCTCACCAAAAGGTCATTTCCATGTTCCTTAAGGTGGTTCTCGAGGAGAAGAATTCAAGAGGAAAATCCTTTTTCATTCTCTTTCAATTTATTTTACAATATTTTCCCCTTATTCTATCCTTACCTATTCATTAAAAATAATAATAATAAATGATTTATCTTATATATACTTTAATTTTATTTTTTTCAATGTAAGATCCATCATCAAACCACTTCTCTTCTCTATTTTATTCAAATAAATGAAAACAACCTACGTTATGTGCTGATTTACAACCATCATGGATAATGTGACTTCATTTTCCATTACCACCTTTATAGATTATTATAATACCATTATTATAGTTAGAATATTTTTTATTATACACATTATAAGTTATTTAGTTTTATTTAACCATTTTATGTACGTGATATTAACAAATAAGACAAAAATATTCTGTGGTGATCGAAAAAACTGCCAAAAATAATCTAAACAATTATCACGAACATATTATCTAATTATTCATCCTTTAACCAAATAACAAAATGTTTTATATAAAAATTTAATCTTATATATTTTCATTATTAACATATACCTTTAATTCTTGATATATATTTCCATTTCACATGATCTTTTTCATTTGTATTCAACTGAACCAATCGATGAAACCAAGGAAATTAACACCACTGAACGATAATATTGAATCATATAACACATCAAAAAAACTATAAATGAATTTAAAATAATCATAAAAAAGTAAAATACATGTAAAAATGGTTTCAAATTAATTAATTAATTAATATCATTTTATTATATAGGATGTTAATCACTGGTGCAGAACACTTTCAGAAACAAGGTATGGATTTTCTCATCTTTTATTTCTCTAAGATATGCCTTATTCATTGGTATTTCATGTGTGTAGTGTATTTATAATGATAATTTATATATGATATCATGAATATATTTATTTTCATGTCATGAAGTGTCGTATTTTATGATCATCAATTTTAGGAGGCATATGATTTGACTATTTATAAAGTGGTATGAGTTTCTTCCCAAACCACCATTTTGCATTCAGGTTTCTTTCGCTCTCTTCACCCTAATGTAATTCTTCATTTTTTTATATACTTCTCGTAAACATTTTCTACATTTTAAAAAGTCTTATATTCATTTAATTTGTTATTTATTTGATGATATAATACATGTTTTATAAAGTACCATTTTCAATTCCTCCAGATAAGAAAGCCGGATTTAAGGGAATATTCTATTTTCATACCCATTTTATAGTACACTCGGTAATTTATTTTAAACAACCATTATTATTATAAAATAATTATTTTTAACAGGAAAAATATATCTTATTTAATTTCTAATTTTATGGAAACAATTGAGTCTTTGACTATTTTAAAGACTCTTTAATATTTTCCCTTAAACCACACTAAAGATGCTCATTTCTAAAGTTTCTTAGAAACACTTTTTATGTGTTTTCACTCTAGTTTGACATAATTCGGGCCTAAAACCTAATTTCGTTGTACTTATGTTCGATTTTTTTGGATATTCATTTATAAAATATTATTTTATGAGAAATACAAATAATTTTTCCATAGAACACTTCTTTCAAAAGTAAAAGGATATTCCTCGCAAAAATTTATCAACGATTTTATTAGAGTATTTTCATCAATGATTATTATTCAAATTTTTAAAAGCGGTATGAGGCACTTTGATTTAAATATACACAATTATAAGACATATGAGTAATGAACTAGACATAGTAAGTGATGGTCAGTTCCCACTATATCTCCTTGATTCATCAGTAGGTCTCATTAGAAAAACTAGAATGGGTTTTCGCTCAGGCCTTACCCATTAATATAGACTTCCTGTATGTTCACGAGATGGTATTTTTTTATGTTCAGTATTGTTAATACCCACATTATGATATAATTAATTGATAAATCATATGATTTTTCAACTAGTAGAATATCTATGGTTATATTTCATGTGATTACTTTTTTGACATTATTTAATCAACTCTTATTTTTTCCATCTAAAGAACAAAATTATGTTTGATGGAATGGATTTTTAGTTATTCACCATGCCTTATTGTTTGTATTTATGTAATATTCCCCTGTATTTCTTACCATTACGTATCATCTGAGCTCACCCATTTCTCTTGTTCTATTTTTACTCAGGATGCGATGATATACATTTTTAATTACATGAAGGGATAATCTAAAAATTTTTTGTTTCCAATTGAGTTTATATGTTTTTTCCCTTAAATTTTGATTGAATTTTTTTTATGTAATATGGATTCTAAAAATACTAAACATATTAGTCCTTTTTGATTTGATTCTTATATCTATTACAATGTAATAATGTAAGATATAAGCTTCAGGATACTAGGGTATAAGTCTTTATTGTTGGTATCAGAGCGTTTTTTGTACAAAATATGGAAACTGGAAATAGAAAACATTTATTAGGGAAAAACCCCTAGTATATAATTTGAGGATAACAATGGGCCTTAAAAAACACATTATTTTACACCCCCAGGGGATATTCTTAGATTTCACACTTGTGATAATGTCTTAAATTTATTTGATAGAAACAGAGTGGTTTTATCTGTTAAATATGAACATTTTTTAATTAAGACTGGTTTTGGTTTTAAATGGAAAATTAGAATTTAAATGGAAGAAGGGGATTAATTGTATTTTAAGAAGTTTTAAAATATATTTTATATCACTGATTCTGTAAGTGTACATGCAATACTTAGGTATTTGGTGAGTTATCCGGAAACACTCTACGACTACTGCAGCATTCTAATACATACGTGTAGTAGGTCGCATCCCTTAGGCGATTTTGATGAGTCCTCTCTGACGGGTGTCCAGAGGATGTATGTATACACATATTTTCATGATCACTTAGAGAGAATGGAGTCCTATAGCTGGAAATACTATCATACCTATTTGGAATATGATCATGGTGATCTCTGGATTATTAATATATGACATATAAATTTATTCCAATGTTATAAAACTTCTTTACATGCTTCAAACAAATTTACATAAACTATTTTATGTAAATATTTTATTTAAGCCATTGTTTTATAAATATTCCATCACTTGTAATCCTCTGGTTAAATTATTTTTTCATCATTTTGCTAATATATAGCATGTTTTGTTTAAATACTCTATTTATTTACCATACATTTTTTAAAAAAAACTGAAAACTTTTATTTGGATAATATATATTTTATATACGTTATGGAATCTTAAGTGGTATCTTATTAGGCTTATGCTCACATCCTACTTTTTCATTGGGTGTTTTTAGTTTATCTTCTTCTAGGTTTGAGTATAGGGTAATGATCACTTGAGTTGGATCCAACTACTGAACCATGGTCATGGTGAGTTGTTTCCTTAGGTACCTGAGTTATATTTTCCCAATTTTTGTACTTGGGTTGTATTACTTTGGGATCCTTTATGCCTTATTGTATTCTGGTACTTTACTATGAGTGGAGTTTTCATTTATTATTCATGTTTTATTTCTTCTTTTAATTCTGCATTCTTAGTATAAAAATTTTTCCCACTTTTATGTTGTATGATTCTAGGTGCTAAGGTGGTAAAGGAAAAATTGAACAATCCTTGTTTCTTGAGGTAGTAGTTCTCCGTACACATAAACGGTTTGTTCATTACCCATTAGATAGAAGATTGTGTAATATTTGGTATAAACCATAGAATAACAACATATAAGTTTATTTAATATACTAGTTTTGTTATATAATTAGGTAATAATGATAATTGGAAGTGTTTAAAGAGAAATAAAACTAAATAGATTAAGAAATGATATTTACTCTTACTCGGGTAAATCCTTTTGGTTTTCACCAAAGGGATTCATTGGATGGATTTATTCACAAGTTTAGGATTATATGTGTGGGTTTGGTATGTTTAGGAGCTATTTTGGTAGATCTTGGTTGAGCCAAAGTATCTTTATAGGTGTAATTAATGAAAAGAGTGCTTGTTTTTTTGTAGTGTAGGAGGAGTGGCATTCTTGTAAATACCAAAATTTAATCCCTAATGGGAGGTATCTCTTACCTCATGTGCTTCCAAAATGAAAAACATTATGTAATAATGGGCAATAATAGTTGATAAAAACATCAAATACACAAAAATAATTCCATTTTTAAAATTTTATTCCTTAACTTCTATGATTCCCCAATTTTGTCATCTTGGTTTTTATTAAATTATCTACTTTTTTAACCTAAGTAATTTGAACGTTATTGAAAAATTAAAGTGAGATTTCCTAGAAATATATACCAATTGTTTTATAAATATGATATCTATTATATAAAATAAAAAACACATGTGAGATGGAAATTAATTTTGAAATAAGTGCACGTAATGTGAAAAGACACTTTTTTAACCTAGACCATGCTAATATTATTTTTACAATCAATGGGTGAATATGTTAATTATAAAAGGTCAATATTTCTATTAATAACACATATTTAATATTTATTTATTCTTAAATTTTTAGAAAATAATATTTTTATTAATTTTAAATTATCTATTAAAATATCATTCATTGTAAAATTACATTGATCTCAATGTTGACATTATTTATCTAATCTTAATTACAAAATTTCAAAAAAATGGATTTATAATCAATTAATTTCACATATTTTTAAACTGATATATTCATCATGAAAAATAATTAAATATTAATTTAAAATTAATTTAATTCTCTTTTAATATTTATAGTGTTATTTATTTTAGTTAATTATTAACTAAATAATCTTTGTGTCGGCGTTTCATAATCATTTTAGGTAAATAATTCATCTCTAAAAATTATTGATAAATTTTTATATTAAAAATAACCCATTTATATGTATAATGGTTTTGTATAACTGAAAATATTATGTTCTTTCCATATATCAATGTTTTATAAATGTTGAATGTATGGAAAGTTCCTTTTTCATCTTTTTCCTTTCTTAACATATCATATAGGGCACATTCATGGCCATGTGTCCCGTTAAATAATAAATTAGAACCAATATGTTATATGGTAGATCTATTGGTATATAATTAACTTTATACAAGACTCTAGTTCATTTTGGCCCTTAAGTTTCAGTTTAGTCCCTTGTTAAGCTTAATTTTACCTTAATCGTTTTAGTTAATTTTAATTATTTTTACTAATATTTTTGGTCAAAAACTAATTTGATATTATTAGACTAAAAATACCATACTAGTTAAATAAATATATTTCTATTTTTCAAATTCAATCCACATAAGTGTATAAATTATTTTAACTCTAATCTCGCAAATGTGGTGAGAGAGTAGGTTTTTAAAGAAAAAACGTTTAGAAGTTCAATAAGTCTTTATATGCAATTTCAACATAAAAATGATTAAAATGACCTAAATTGGATTAATATATGTATAATTTATCCATTTTTACATTAATAACCAATTTAAAATATAATTTTTCATTACTAATTATTTAAATTAAAATTCATTTTTTAACTAAAACACAATATTTTTCATTATCAATCAAAAAATGAAACTTCTCAAAAAAATACCAAAAATTAACCCTAAGATAATTTGGAAATTCGAATTTAAAAAAAGATGTTTATTTTTAAAATTTGATATTTTAAAAGTGATAAAATTTAGTTTAAAAATAGTTGTTCCATTAAAAAGTGATAAAACTCGTCCTTGCATGTAACGCAAGCTAACTCATTGTTGCCTATAGCGAAACCTTAAAATTGTCTTGCATATAAATAAATCTAAACAATATATTCTAAAAATAAAATATTTTAAATTGTTGGGATATTTAATATACTAATATGTTTTCATTTTAATTTAATTACCTATAACCATCTCCTTCACTCTCAAATGGGAAATGAAACTATTGACCATGTGTGTGACAGACTACCGCATTGTGAACCGACGTAGTAAGTGTACCATCACTGATTCTAATAGTTAGACATAATAAAGTATCTAATGATTATAAATTATATTTATTATATATTTAAAATTATTTAATTATAATATCAAATATAACTTCTTAATTTCCATTTCGTCGGAAAAATGATAACATTTCTCAGGTGTATGGCGGACTACCGCCTCACGAAGTGGTGAGATTTTTTTTCACTTAAAATTTACATAGAATGTAATATTGATTAATATTATGTTTATATATTATTTTCATGAAATTTAAATAATTATTTAAAATAATTATATCATATAATTTAATACATTGTCTTTTATTAAATAAATGATAATGTCGTTCGTGTGTACGGAGGACTACCACCTCGTAAAGTAATGTGATTCATTTTTCTCTAACGCTTTACGTGGAAGGTAACATAGGATAAATTTAATAAAAATTTCTAATAAGAATTAAATGATATTGATTCTTCTAAATTAATATACAATCCACTTTTTTACCCTTTCACCCATTAAAGAAGTGATAACATTGCTTGTGCGTACATATGGCTTGTCATCTCCACAAAGCGATGTAATTCATTATCCATGTTCAAAATTAAATAATGATTATATAGATATACCTAATTTTTAAAAAACATTATTTATAACATTATATAATTCTTGTTATTATTTAACTATATCATGTATTCAGGATCTGTAAGTTTTACGACAAAACATGCATAAGAAAACAAAGCAATTAACATAAAAAACAATAGTGATAATGAAATATTATTAAGGAATCAGTAAGAAGATGTTAAAAAGGGATAATAAATAATATTATAAATATTAATATGGTTCTTTATAAGTTAATAACATATTTAAATCCACTATACAGAAGGAAAAAAGAGTGGTCAACTAAAGGGAAGTGCAGAGTAAGGCGTTTCTGAACTCCATTTTTATTCATTGGGTTATACATCAACATAGTTGATTATATTATGAAAATATTATCTATCAAATGAAATTTTACTTTTTTATTTTTTTATTAAAATTTTATTTGTGTTGACCGAAATTTGTTATACATATTCATCCCATTTATTAATTATCGCCTCAATGATGCAAACTTTGTAAGGTTTTCGTATCAATCTTCATTCTTTGAGACACATTTTCTTTTATGAGCCCAATTTATTTTGATGGTGGTATATAGTTAACCTTTACATAATTTATCAATAATTCTTACTACATCATGGTTTTTTAACTTGAAATTCATCTACTTAATTCATGGGAATTTATTATTCAAAATTTACCAAAGTAGTAAGGGTTAATATTTCAATCACATTTTAATATATATTTCTCATTCTTGAATTTCCATAGAAGAAAATTATTTTATAATTGTCTAATAAACCCCCCTTAATTTTATTCTACATTGGTCATTCATGAATTTTTCAAGTAACATTTCCATTTCCTCTCTTATGTGCTTAAAATTATTGAGAATATTTTTAAGAAAATATGACATTATTTCTCTCTTTAGTCAAAAATATATTTCTTCCAAATCCATGATTTCTAAAAATGTTTCAAAAAAATTAATATGCCTTTTTAATGTAATTTTTATCCTTAATTAGATTTATTTAAAAAATAAAATGAATCATCTTGTGGTTTTTCAAAAAAAATTACTTTTTGACTTTTCTTATAAGAAAGTGAAAGGAATATTTTTTTTACATATTCTCTATGAATGGAACTCTTTCGCTATCATAACCACTCAATGTTTTAAATCATTCATTTTATGATTCAAATTTTATTTTCAAAAATACTGTTTTTTAATGTTTGGGAATGTTTTATATTTTAAATAATTTTTTAAAAAATGTAAAGTATATTTTCGACAAAAAAATTTCAAATTGATCCTTCAAAGTCGTTCTCCATCTAATAAAACATAATTTTTATTACACAAAGTGAAGATTTTATTTTTCTCATGAATGTTCTTAATATTTTAATTTAATTTTCATAAATGATAATAAAATTTTATGTTATGTATTGATTATAAATTAATTATATATGTCTCTCACATATATTCCTAGATTATTATCCCTTCCTCTGATGAGGTAATATGTGCCTTATTATCATTTATCAAATTTCTTTATTAGAAAATTTATTTTATTTATGATATGAAGCAAGATTATGCAACCCAATTTATTTCTATGTGTAATTATTATGTTATTCCTTACGATTTATTCCTTTATATAGAACAGATATATCATAAACATGTTATTTGGGGTGTGACCTGATATCTCTCTAATGCATTGGGTAAAGATTTTGTCTCATGATACATCATGTATGGGATTAACGAGCAAACCTAATCCCTTATTATAATTTCTTTACCATGTGATATTTTCTAGGAAGTTAGACTTGAATCATGTGTATGTTATGTTATATTTTGTTTCAACATGTCCTAAGAATCAATGTTATTATGATATAATGTTATTTATGATATGATTCCTTGAAATTACCCAAGATACATTTCTTTTATGATACCATGTTATACTATTGACTAACATGTTATGTTTCTTTATCATTTTTATTCACTTATACGGAGTTTTAGCTCTCCCATTTTTTCTATGTATTCCCTAGGTTATACCATATAATTTAGGATCTCATTGTGGAGTGTGATTTCCAAACCCAGATTCCAGAAAATTTTTCCCCAAGCTGGTGGTCCAAATAGACTCAAGCATTCCTCCCTATACCAAAACTTTTATCAACTAGCAATGTGGTTCCAAGGTGGTACTATGGGGAGACTATACCCCCATGATCAGAGTAGCACAGTGGTGAAATGAATAGATAAATATTAAAAGAATAATAAATAACTAATATCATAATTAAAATAATATTAATGTAATAAATAACTGACATCAATAATATCCAACATCATATATATAACAATTTTTTAATGTCATTAGACTAGAAAAAGTAATCAGGAAGACAATTTAGCAGGCATGAAATATAATACATGTATCAAAAGAAAAAAATGATCGAAAATACTATCTCTGGTAGAATTAGGATCCATAGCTTGCTCATGTGCTTCCCCACTCCCATTCTATAATCAAATAAAGTATTAACCACATGGTATCTCCCATGTCCCTACTTGAATCCATATATTCTTCTTGGGTACCATCGGTGGCCTAGAAATAGTATCAGATAAACTCATTAGATCTCCACCAATGGTGTCTAAAAATACTCAATTAGTCCATTTACTATGACTAGTGTGCTTATATAATAAATGATAAGTAGTAATAGAAACTGTAAAGGGGTCAGCTCTAGTTTGTGAAAGATACCATGCTGACACTACCTACTTTAGCCTATTCCCGATAATCACTGAATAAGTAACTATATGTATACATATATATGTTATGTATATGTAGTAATTTCTAACACCATATATGTGGATACTTATACTAGTATATACATGAGGTGTAATTCACGTGTCCATGGATAGTATCATATGTCTCATAAGTGTCAAGGGATTCCATTCCTAGTATCACAAGAATAAAAGATGTCATGCCTTACATCATAACAGTTAGGTCTCCATACCCAAATTGTAATAATAGGGTCTCCATTCCTGAATTATATCAGTAGGGTCTCTATGCATGTATCATAAAAATAGGGTCTCCAAGACCATGTATCATACTCCATAAGGGTCACCATGTCCATTTATTACAATTAATAAGGGTCTTCGTGCCTGTATATCAAAATATTATATGAAAACCCATGCTCTTATATTACAATAGTGTAAGGGATTCCATGACCATATATAACAATAGTACATGGGAATCCATTCCTATATATAATAATAGTATAAGGGAACCCATTCATGTATGTCATAGTGTAGGGATTCCATGACAAAATAATAACAATAATAAATAGTCAAAGGATTTATTAAGACCCTATAGATAATTCATAGTTCATTAACATTCTTTATTAACAAGGGTGTAACCATTGTTCAACTCATTCATATGACATGTTCACAACACTCATTATCCATTCAATTATGTATATTTTTATAAGTTTTTTGTTCATGTTGCACCATAACAATTATCCATTTTCATTTATGATATCACTTTTTAGAAGTCAAAACAAACACATTGATGAGTTTTTTGGTTATATAACAATGAAATTTAAATAATTATATAAAGGAAACCCCTAAATGGGTATAACATGTTGAAGTTGAAAACCTCAAACCTATTTTAGGATATAATAAACTCATTTCAATCCATAAAAAGGAAATCATGTTAAGGCATATTTTTAGGGGCAATACTTGGTGAAACCGACATACGACACAATGATTCGTAATATAAAGAATCAGGACTTTGAGAGATAATTACTAGACCACCTACCTTATGACTATAGAGAATAACTCATTGATTATCACCCTTTGGTTTGGAACTTATTAGAAGAAAATATAATAACTTAAAAAAAATTGGAAAATAGGTAATATGAGCCTTCAACAATATATCATCATTGATAGAAAGATGAATGAAAAAACAAGCCTAAGGAGTGAAGAACATAATCAGATCTATCCAATGAGATAATAAAAAATTAAATCGTAGTTTGAATAAAATAATAGTTTCAAAGACTAGATTTAGGATTCAAGGGAGATCAAATGGGAGGAGAACCTCTATGTAAGAGTGAAAAAAAATAAATGACGGTTGGAAAAAGAAAAAGGGTCATTACCTTTAAAATGAATCCAAGGTATTTATATAGTGTGTAAATGACTTACTTGTTGTGTAATTCTTGGGATTTCCCTTCTAGATAAATCTCCTTACAAGTCATGAATTATCCTACCTAGGGAAGTAAACATAGTGTATTTAATACATGTCTTGTATTCTAAATACACATCACGTACTTGGCCTACATCCATCCTTCACCTCCCTACTACCTCCTTCCCAAAACATACTAATCAAGAAAAAGGATTAGCCTCTAGATCTAAGCCTAAAATAGGGTCTTGAAAAGGTATAAACAATAAATTAAAAGGATCTATACCTGATGAAAAAAATAAAGAAATTACAATCCCCAATTCCGTGTAAAGGATCTCATACCCGAGTTTCCCTTCTGAGGGTGGTAAATTATATGAGAATAACTCTGATTGTTGAGCATGTGTGTCAGCCTCCTGATCCCAAGTCTCATCTTGTATAAGTCCATGATTCCATATAACTCATACTAAAGGGATAGACCAGCCTCATAGATCCTTCATTCTATGATCCATAATGTTTATGGGTAATCCTCAAAAGATTCATCGACAACCAATTCAATATCATTGGGATAAAATGTATGAGATGAGCCAGCATGATATCAAAAAATCTATAAAACATGGAAGACTTCATGCATGGAATGGTACCTATATGGTAATAAAAATGGATAAGATATCGGTCTGACTCTATCCAAGATGAAAAAGGACTAAAAAAATTAGCAAATGGCACTCCATTCCTTGGTATCTATATGTTCCCAAGTCTGGGTGATATTGTAAGAAAATAAAATCCCTGACCTTGAACTCTAAAGGTCATCAATGGTGATTAGATTAAGATTAATATCTATAGTGAGTAGTAGAAATACATTTCATTATTACCTCCACATTCGTTGATTTGTCTTATATGAGATGAGGGCCTAGTATCACTTCCTCCCATACCTCTATCCAGAATAGAGGTGAACAACGTCGAATACCATACAAGGCCTCATATGCATCCATCTAAATAATTTTATTCAATATATTATTGTATAAAAACCTGATGATAGGGATATTATTCTCCTAAGAACCAAAAAAATATATTATGTAGGCTAAGAGCATTCCCTCCAACACCTGTATAGTCCATTCAAACTTTCCATCAGTTTGAGTGTGAAAGTTATGCTCAGAAGCACCTGTGTACCCAAAGATATTTGTAGCCCCTTCCAAAACCATGATGTGAAATGAGTATCCCTATATGAAATGATATCACAAGGGACCCTATATAAAAATATAATCTCATGAACATACGATCTTCCTAGCTCATTAATTGAGAAAGTATCCCATATAGGAAGGAAGTGGTCTACCTTCTCTAGTCAATCCAAGACTACCCAAAAAACATAGTTTCCTCAAGGAGAACTCATTAAAAGAATCACAAAATCCATTGTTACATCATACCATTTCCATTTCAACATTGATAATGACAATAAAAAGCTAGCAGTCCACTGGAATTCTACCTGCACCTACTAATTGGTGGAAAACCTTATGAAAAAATCTGATATCCCATGTCTCATTCCAAGAAACCAATCCTGGAGATGCATATAACAATAAAAAATAGAGATACCTAGATGAATCTCCTATGGGTAAGTGTAAGAATATTTCATTAGTTAAAATATCATATCTATATGAATCTAGATATTCCCATGTATACGTAGTATATCATCTCCATCAATAGACCAATACGAATTTTGGTCCTCACCAAAATTACCTTCCCATAGGACCAATCCTTTAGGATTTAAAAACTAACTCATATTTACTCTTTACATAAGAAAATAATTCACTGATAGTGATGTAAGTATAGACTTTCCATGATGTTCCTGAACCTCAATTTTTATCTTCAAAAATAAGGCAAGAACACACCACTCGTTATTTTCCTCTTGCACCATCTTTGTCTGAGTCCTCCTTCTTATATCATCGGCAAAAAAAATTCCCTTCCAAAGCATATAGTCAATCTCTAGGTCAATTTACTATAGGTATTCATCCCACCTTCTCAAAAAAAAAGGATCATGTCATGTTGTGTAAAAATATACCTAAGACTATTGTGGTTTGTAAATACCAAAAAACAATCTCTTACAAGGTAATGCAACCAAAAATATAAGGCATGAACAATAGATTTCACCACGACATCGTATATCAGGTAATTCCACTTATGAGGACTCATCTTCCATGACCTATATGCCACAACGCAATCTTCCCACATCAAAAATCTCCATATCGATACCTAATGAATCCCATTAGACTATATAGCTTCTTCCTTTCTCTGGAATAATCAAGATTATCCCTGAAGTTAATATCCTTTTCAACTACTGAAAAGATTTCTGGCATGATTATGACCATATAAACTACACAACATTCTTATTTAAACTTATAAGAGGTGTGTCTAAGCATGATAAGTCCTGAGTAAAGCACCTATAATAACCAACTATCCCCAAGATACTCCATATATCAAATTAAATATTTGGATTCTCCAATGTAACTAAATATCTAACCTTCTATCGGTCAGCTGATACTCCTTCCTATAAGATAATATGACATAGGAAGATAAATTTAACAATCTAGAAGTGGAATTTAAAGATATTATCATACATTTGTTTCTCTCTCAATATATTTAATACAATCTCAAAACAATTGGCCTGGTTTCGTTGATTATGAGAATAGACTAAGATATCATCTATGAAGACTACAATGAATGAATCCAAGTAGGTATGAAAAAAAAACTATTCATCAAAGCCATCAGAATGGAATGCACATTCATGAGACCAAACCACATAACCAGATACACATATAAACTGTATTGACTTTAGAAAGTTTAACATGTTAAATCTAAAGGTCTCACTCAAACCTGATGGTAGCCTGATCTAAGATTGATCTTTGAGAACAATCTAGCTCCTCAAACCTGGTCAGAAAGATCATATATATGAGGTAAAGGATACAGTTTATTCATAGCAAGATGATTCAACTTTATAAAATGTATACAAATCAAGAGGTTTATGTATTCTTTTTCAGAAAAAATGGTGAACCCCATGTAGAAGTATTTGACTGTATAAAATCTTTAGTCTCTAAGTCCTATACCTACCTCTTGAGCTTATAAAACTCAGTAGTAGTAGTATTCATCCTGTAAAAAGGAATGTATAATTTTGAAGCTCTAGGAACTAACTAAATAGTAAATTATACCTCTCCCATTGAAGTTAGTCTAGAAAAATCATTGGAGAAAACATCCCTAAAATGATCCGATATGGTATGGAATTTAGTCTGATGTAATCCATGATCATACACATAAAGACCAGAAATCTGGGAAGTCACACTACCTAGCCCAAGATGCTCTAGTCATCTCTACCTACCTGGTCATTCCACTCTCCCTTGTGAGTATATGTACCACCCTCTAGTGATGTGAATGACAACCTCTAGTGATAACAATCCCCATAGGCATGATAGAGGGCCATTCAGTTCATCATGAGAATGAAATCAAATGTCGTTATCTCGAGTATGAAAGAATCCCATAAGAAAAAATGGTTTCCTACCTCAAGGGTGGATTAATTTCACTAGTATAGACTCTTTTAATGTATTCCCAAAGGGTTTTGAAGTATCATCACACCATAAAAGTATTTAATGTCAACGAAAAGTCATTCCAAAAAAAGGCACAAATTAGAAGGAATGTGAATCACCCATATCGAAAAAAAATCAGATACAATAGTAGATGATACTAGTATAGTACCTTAAATAGTATATATCCTCACACCATCCTCCTCTTATATAGGATACACAGAATAAATATGGCTTGATCCACGGCCCTGTATAGGAACCTGACTACCATGAGTGGGTCTACTCTACTGGAATTGTGTATCTAAAATATAGATACCTCAACCACAACCTCCTCCTCTACATATATGTACATTAGAACTCTTCAACATTCCTGGTGAGGTGCTCCTGATATCACTCTTGAAGGTGGAGCTAATATAGATCCTCTCTCACTAGGGACAAATGGGAAGGTCCTAAAAAAACATTATAGATTCTCCAATCTTCCATAGCCTCAATAATCAACAAGGCCTCTAGGACATTGGTGATTCTTATTCCCAGAATCCCCACACTGGTGAAAAAACATTTAACTATAAGTGGGTGTCACCTGGTTGTCATTGATCAAGTGTGGAGTGTCAAAGCATCGCTTATGACCACAAGTTGAACCACTACCATGTCTTAGTTCTGGACTTCTTGGGCTCACACTGTTAGCTTTCCTCAGTTTTTTCTCAGTGATAAGAGTCTGATTTTCTATATCATACATGGTATTAAACCATTTAACATTCAATAGATAATGAATAGGATTCCTAATCCCATCCTCAAAGAGTCTTACTTTCATTGTCTCCTCAGCAGTATAGATAGGTATATTGTGTTGAAGCTCAGTAAAACAAGATGAGTAATCCAAAAAATAAATAGAACCATGTTACAAGTTCATGAACTCCCTAGCATAATCATCCCTTAGGGACTTAGGAAATGTATATTCATAAAATCATGATTGGAAATACCTCTAAATCACTTCTTAATATTGACCACCCTTATTCAAGAATATCCCACCAACATTTGGTGGTTCTAAGAATGATATTAGTAGAAAGATTCACCCTCCTCTAAAGAGGTGTCTTTAAACTCTCAAAAAAAGATAATATTTTATTCCTCTATAACTCTATAGTCTGGGGACCACCATCCATTTAAAAATTAGGTTGATTTTGTTGCTGAAACTCCCACGTCAACCCTTTCATAGAAGGGGAAGGTTGTGGAGCTCCCTATATAGTATGAAAAATCCAAGACCTTATAAAAACAAACATCATTGACCACATGAGGTATAATATGTGGTTCCAAAAGTTGCACTATTGGAGGTTTCATTGGTGGAGTAAGGCCCACTACCTCCAGAGCATGGTTTTCACCATCCTCCTGGTGCACGGAATGAGGACATCGTGGTGACTTGGCTCTACATATGAAAAGAACACATCTAAAATAGGTTTTTATAATAGTAAAGATCATAGATACAAGAATTGGATAGTTACAAGCTTTCATATGTAAGAACCACGCCACTCTTCCTGCTCCTAGGTTATGGTTTGGGTGATAGGAATAATTATATAGAACACAAGAGATGCATCCTACTGCTCACTACTAAGATTGGGTATGGTTCAAGTTTTTTGTTTCACTATAAGGGTCCTGGTATATATAATTTCAATTTTAATTTATTTAGGAAAACATTATTTAAATAGAAATTGGAATCCCTATTTAACAGTGACCAATTTATTTTATAATTTCATTTCATTTAATTCCATTCTCATTTATATAGAAAGTCCCTTTAAAAGGTTGAACTATATGGTTCACTACTTCTTATTTACAAGGTCCAATGCTTATTATAAATTGAATTATGGTTTCCCTTTAATCATAACCACTCAATTATCGATTCCTTTTATTAAATGTTATCAAAATTCATGGACATATAAATAAAGCACCAAAACATGCTACATGCAATGCACATGGTAATATAAATGTGGCAAGGTATAATGCATGACATATAATTTCTGTAAGGTTCCTAAAATGATGCATGATCAATGCTTCATTATCATACAATGCCAAGAATAAAATTTAAACCTCAATCATAATAATAAAAGTCATGAATCATGTGTGCCACCCATTGATGGAATCAAATAAATTATAATAGGAATAACAAGAATATAATATCCCATCCCATTTAATTTTCCCTTTCCCAATAAATGAGTAGATACTCCCAAGAACAACTCATTTAAAAATTTCCACTCATTAATAGTCTCCTATATAATATTACCAAATGATATGATAATAGAAAAAAATATTATTTGATACCACTTTGTGATTTCCTAACCCATATTCCACTAAATAGTTTCCCGATATGGTGTGCCACGTGTCCTCAAGAGCACCAACCCTATACTTGATGATTCTGACTTGTAGTGAGGGTCCAATGTGGTACAATTGGGATATTATACCCTCATGATCATACTCGAACAATGGTGAAATGAATAGACAAATAACAGAAGCATAATAAATAAATAATAGCGGATGTAAAAGAATTAAAATGTATTAAATAACAGACATCAATAATATCCAACATCATATATATAACAATGATTCCACTTAATGTGACTTGAAAAAATTAATTAGGAAGACAAGGTAGAAGTCATGACATATAATACATGTATGAAAAGAACCAAAAGAAAAAAAAGACAATCTCTAGTAGCATTAGAAGACATATCTTATTTTTGTGCTTCTCCACTCCCATGATATAATCAAATCAAGTATCAATAACTAGGATCTTTCCCCTATCCCTACCAGCATCCCCATAATCGTCATTGGTTCCATTGGCATCTCAAATTGGGTGTGCGATAAACTTAGTAGTCCACCACCAATGGTACCTATAATTACCTAGTTATTGCATATACTACGATAAGTGTGCAAATATAATAAATGATAAGTAGTAATAGAAACCGTTAAGAGGTATATGCGGGTTCATGAAAGGTACCAGACTAATACTACATACCTCTACCCATGCTAAATAATCTCTAAACAAGTAACTATATGTATATATATGTGTGGTGTGTATTCATATTAATGTCTACAACTAAATTTGTGGATAGTACTACTATTCTAGACTCGAGGTGTAAATTAGGTGTCCATGGGTAACATCATGAGTATCACAAGTGTCAATGGACTCCATTCCCAACATCAAAAGAATAAAGGATGTCATGCCTAGTATCATTATGGTAAGGTTTCCACTCCTGAATCATAAAAATAGGTTAACTATGATTGAATCATATCAGTAGGGTCTCCATGAGCATATCATAATAATAAGGTCTCCATGCCCATTTATAATAATCCATAAGGGTCCCCATGCCCATTGTGATAATTAATAAGTGGTTTCATACCCATATCTTACAATAGTAGAAGGGATGTCATTCCCATGTATCACAATAGTTTAAGGGACACCATTCCCATATATAATAATAGTAGAAGGGATTATATGGCTGTATATAATAATATTAGATGGGAATACATGCATGTGTGTCACAATATAGGGACTCCATGCCCAAATCATAATATTAATAAATATCCAAAGGCTTTATTAAGAACTAACTCATAATTCATAGTACATTAACATTCCTTATTAACAAGGGTGTAACCATTGTTCAATTTAGTCATAGGACATAGTCTCACTACTCACCCTCTATTTAATCCCTTATAATTTTATACGTATGTTGGTCATGATACACCAAAATAATTATGCATTATCATTCATTATATCACATTTTAGAACACAAACCAAACAACCCAATGGGTGTTTTGGTAATATAACCATAAAATTCAAATTGGCATATAAAGGGAGAACCCAAAAGGGTGGAACACATTGAATTTGATGACCTAAAACATCTCTTAGGGTCTAATAAAGACATTTCATATTATAAATAGAAAACCAATTTAAGGAAAAACCATTTTAGGGTCAATATATGGTGAAACTGGCCTTCATCATAATGGAGTACAATAAAAAGCAACACAAATTTGAGGAATAATTACTAGAACACCTAAATTATTCATTTATAGAATTACTCATCCAAAATCATCCATTTTTTTAGTCCAGATTGGAAGAAAATGGAAGAACAGATTAATTACCAGAAAAGTGGGCATAATCTCCTACACCAATATTTCATAATTGAAAGAAATTATAATAATGAAATGATCATAATGAGTGAAAAACTTATCAAGATCTATCCAATGAGATGATCAAATGTTGAATCAAATTTCGGAAAGAAGAATTGATTTAAAACCTTTATTTAGGCTTCAAGGGAGATCAAATGGGTGGAGAGCCTTTGTGTAAGAGGGAAAGAAAGAAATTAAGGGTAAGGAAACAAATAAAATGATCTGCCCCTTTAAAACAGATCCATATCATTTACATGGAATGTAAATTCTTTATAGATTGTATAATGCTCAGTCTTTCCCTTCTGGGGAAAGTTCATTACACTTTATGAGTAGGTCTACCCATGTCAATACATGTCGTGTGTTTAATACATTCCATGTATTACAAATACACATCGTGTACTTGGACTATAGATATCCATCAAGTCTCTGATTCCTCCTTACTAAAAAATACCAACCGAGCTAAATGCTTGGATTTTGGATCTAATATAAAAAATTTTTTTCAAAATGGGTTAATCTAGAAGATAAAAGGATCCATTTCAAAAAGAAAAATGGCATCTTATATGAAAAATAAAATAAAAAGTTTTATTTTTAGCCTCAATTTTATTTATTGTAAATCTAGTCTTCTAAATAAAATAGGCCTTTAAGATTCTTATGTTCTATTAATGAATATATATGTTTATAAATCGTGTAATAATATATGTAAAAGGATTGTCTCATCACATTTGGTATCATACAAAAATGTCAGAATCTGATCCTTCGTAACTCTCACATGTGAGAGTTGGACAAAGCATGAATCTCCACCTTGGGGCTTCATGTGGAAATGATTTTCACTGGGGATGGTGGTGTGTCCCACCCAAGAGGTGTATCCTTCCAAGGAGTTCCCTAATAGGTATCAACTATTTTCCACCAGAAATAATTCCAGACCATCGTAGTTGGTATCATACGAAATATTTAGATAACTTTTGGAAACTAGGATGATAAAACCATAATAATAACCCTCATAAAATGTTAATGGATAAGTATAAGGATATTTATATGGATGATTATCTCTAAAAGAAAATGTTCTGGAAATTTTTTGAATTTTAGACTGAGTGGTTTCCAATCAATTACATCAATGTATGGATACTACAAGTGGATGTGGTTCTATAATAGATGTACTAAGGGGTAATAAATCCAAAAAAGGCATTTTGGGCTTGACTCAAGTGTTTCCTGGTACAAGACAATGAGCCTTACTAAGTACCTAGTTCAACAATCCTAGGAGACATTCTATGGAATTTCAAAAACTCTTTACAAACTATCATAAAGGATATGAAAATATGATAACCATTAATGTCCATGGTTAAACCTCAATTGTCTCATATAGAAATCAAGGCTTCATAATTTAGAAATATTATAAATAATTATTTATGATAATCCAGTTTTCCTCTATGGTTATTATTTCTCACACTATGTTTCATGGCTTTAGTCAGTGGCAAGAACCAGAAATAACTAGGTTAATGTTAAATGTGATAGACAATTTGTTTATAAGTAATTGAATTGGATTGTGACTAGATTAAATGATATTTTTATTATTAAAAATTAGTTCTCATGATATATGATTAAAAACATACACTTTAACCAACATTCTCACTCACCAATGAAGATAAATATAGATCTTACTGAGAATTTGGGTGGTGGAGACCATGAAGGAAAGAAGATTCATCTTCCTACATGTTCAAAAGGTGATGAGAATAACCTATGGGAATATCTCAAATAGAGAGGAAGCATTTTTCTATGTGGAAATAGAGTTCACAGAGAAATTAATTTCTAAGGAATACAATGTCCAATATGTGGGGAAATTTGGAATTATCCGAGTCAATTCCTTAAACTAAGGGTCATCCCCTAGACCAAGGAAGATTAAAGTGAAAGAGTAGAAGTATTTATGTATTATTATTCAAGAATTAAACAATAGAAGTATTTTTCCAAAGTTATTTTCATATAATAAAAATAAAACATCTAACGATTGTGTTAATTTAGGAAACATATATCCCTTCATGTTAGATTAACTTGATAGTTACGGATTGCATCATGGGTATATGATTTTATGTTATATTATACGTACAAAGACTAAGACACCCATTTTTAGGTTTTAGGTAATTATATTTTGATGTGACTACTGATATTTCAGGGGATGTTTTATTACATTCAGCTATATATAACCTTTTGGAATAACATGAATGATTATTTGGGAAGAATTTTATTACGTTTCTATAGATGTAAGATGAAGGGTTTTAAGGATAGAAACTAAGGGAATGGATTAAGTTGAATTTTGAGAGTTACTATTGAGGTATTAGAGATTAATGTATTATATTGTATAACTTTGTCTAAAAAATTTTGTTTTAGTAAATACAGGAGGAATAACTTGTTATTCTATTAGGGATTATGTGATATATTAAAATTTAGTTTTAGTGTTTCAATCATAAAAAATCATTTTATTATATTCATTTCTTGGAGTAATATACGAAGTGAAAATTGATCAAATCAATATAAAAGTATGAAATTGTTCTTATGATATATAAATATATCAAGTAGTTATATTTCCTTGTACTCTTGGATAGTAACGGAACTTATCATCCTTATATGAAAGATCTTGAAAAAAATTATCATATTACCTTTATATTTGATGAATAAAATGGTTTTTTATATCATCATAGAGTTTTGGTTTTTAGATCCTCAAGTTTCCATTAATCATTTACATTCTAGTGATCAATGATCTCTATCACTCTCTATAATTATTTTTTCTTTTCTTCTTAGTTCATATATTCACTTGTCACCTATGTTATCCTATGTGGAATCCTAATTACATTATGAAATTAATATTTCCCTTTTTCTTTTTTTAAGAAAAAGTTTAATTAACCCTTTCTATGATGTCAGTTTTACACAATGAAATTTCAAACCCATTATTTTTGAGATAAAGATTAAATTTTAAGGATGTAATTTATTTATGGAGGTAGAATGTAAAACCCCAAGATTTTAAAATAGGAACCTTATGTTTGATAGCATATATGACAAGAAACACCAAGATTAAAAGAAAATATTACACCATAATACTTTACTATATTAATTTAAAAATAAATTCAATGTCTTTGATATCTTGTGATGCATGTAAAATTGGGTTTAAATGAAACACAGTACTCCATTAAAATATTATTATCTAAACAGGGCCATTATAAACTAGTCATTATGTTGGTGAGTATAAATAGGACAAACTAAATTTTTAATATTATATGGTCTAAACATGTATAAAATAAATTCAATTATTATATATTTTTTAGAAATAAAATAAGAATCATTTAAATAAAAAAATGTTTTCTTAAAAAAATATTTTTCTAAAAGGTGGTTCAGTCATGCTTTTTACACATAAATTAAATATATATTTTAGATATTTTAGAAAATTTATTTTTTAAAATTAAATTAATTTTTTAAATAATATCATAAAAATTATTTTAGGGTGACTTTTTTGTATTTTTCTGAAACATTTTATTTTTCGATGAATAGTGAAAAAATATTACTTTTTGTTAAAAGAATCCTTTTCATTTAATGAATTTACCTTCCCCATTTTAAATTTATGTGGTTTTAAAAGTAAAAATTGTAGAAATTTATATTGATTAATATAAATTATGTTTTTTTTTATTTTTTTTATTTATTTTTATTGAAAAAAATTATCTTTAAAAAAAATTTCTTTTGGAAACCCGTTTTTTGAAATGACTGTGTCTTTAATTATAAATTAAAATTTTCCACATATGTTAGTTTGATTGTTAAAAATGAATTCATATTTTTTAATTATAATAATTTATACTATATAATATATTCAACATAATTTTTTACTGAAAATAATATTGGAAATATTAAAGATTATTTACTATGTTTAAGGTAAAAAATGTTTATCAAGGGCCAAACAAAAAATATAAGGGTAAAAAGAAACTATAAACTTGTCTAATTCCTATTTTTTGGTCATATTTAATCCTTATTTATTATAAGGTTCTAATATTTTTAATTTTCTATCCTTTTTTCATGATAAAAATGTGGTTGTAATTCTTTGTTTTTGAAAAATACCATGTGTGTCATATCCCCCACTTATAAAAGGCCACCCACTCTCCTCCCCTTTAAACACATCCAAAAACATTTTTTAGTGAATAAATACCTAATTATCTTTCATAATTCCATCCCATCATACTATAATCATTTTTTGTCATTAATCTAACCTAGGAATGATTTTTCTACAAACAAAAGGTTGTTTTCTAAATAAGAGGTAACGTCCTTAACAGAGTGTTTTATTTTATTTCATCCCAAATCTCCATAAAATATTATTAAACCATGATTATATAATAACAATAATATATTAAATTTAATGATATTTTTTTAAGTTAAGGTAATTACCAAAAACCATCTTCTCTTATCTAAAATAGAAAACAAAATAGTTGATCATGTTTACGGAAGACTACCATCACGTGAGTTGACATAATTTGTTTTCCATCACCACTACTCATGTCTATATATAATGAATTATATGATCTTTTGAACATGTTCCTTCAGGGTATGTAATGGGTCTCCCTCTACCAAGTTAAAGAGGTATTTTCTTTGATTTAATAATAAATTAAGCTTTGGCTCTAGCCTTTATAATATCTCATATACCCTCTAAATTTCCATTCTATAGGAAATATGATAACATCAATCATGTGTACGGAAGACTACCGCATCACGAAGAGAAGTGATTCAATTTTCACATATTATTTAAATGGTAGGTAATAAGGATTAATTTTATGTTTATATATTATATTAACTACATAATAAACATTTTATGAAATAAATATATCATATGATTTATTACATTTCTATTCATTTATAAATGATAATTTCCTTAGTGTGTATGGAAGACTACCATCTCGCTTAGCGATGTAATTTTTTTAACTAATGATTTAAATATAATGTAAAAAGGATAAATTTAATGACTATATTTGATATATATGACATGATATTAATTATTTAAAATTAATATATAGTCCAATTTCTTACCCTTTTACCCGTTAAATAAATTATTAATCCGCTCGTGCATGTGTACGACCTACCATCTTTACGAAGCGATGTGATTCATTATCCATGTTCAAAATTATAAATTGATTATAAATATGTGTCTAATGTAAAAATAATATTTATAAAATTAATATAATTTTTTATATTATGTAACTATATCCTATGTATGGGATATATAACTTTCATTATAATGCATAATAAAACACAACAATTTTCACCTGAAACAATAGCTATAATGAAATATATATTATTAAAGAACAGTTAATAAGATGTTGAAAAAGGATAATATATGATATTGAAATTATTAATATGGTTTGATATAAGTTAATTACCTATTTAATACCATTTTACAATAGATTAAAGAGAACTCAATTAAAGGGAAGTGTGAAGTAAGGGGTTTCTTGGCTAAATTTTCATTCATTGTGTTATTTGTCTAATTTGTTTATTATATTGTGAAATGATTATGTGTGAAATGAATTTTTATTGATTTATTTATTATTTAATATTATATTTTTATGGATATAAGTTTTTACACCAAATCGTTCCATTTATTAACTCTCACCTTAATGATATGAACATTGTATGGGTTTTATCTCAAATTTATTTCTGAGACACATGTTATTTTATGAACCAAATTTATTTTTAATGGTGTATATAATTACACATTACATACTATATCATTAATATTTACTACATCATGTGATTTTATGTTATAATTCATCTAATTAATTTATAGTAATTTATGATTCAAAAATTACCAAAGCAGTCAGGGTTTTTGTTTCAATATCGTTTTAATCAAGATTTCTTATGATTTAATTTCAATTAAAGTAAATTATTTGATCACTATCTCTTATACAAATTAAATTTTAATAATATTAATTTATTTACAAATTTTTAATGTAATAGTTCCATTTTCCTCTCTTTTGTACTTAAAATTATTGATATTTTTTTAATAAAATCAAACATTATTTATCACTTCGATTAAAAATCATTTTCCTACAAATCAATGTTTTAAAAAAAAATAAAAATTATTTCACTATAATGGTTTAAAGTCATTTTTACCCTTAATTGGATTTTCACACAAATATTTAAGTGGAATATTTATATTGTTTTCTGAACAAGTAACTTTTTCAATTTTTTAAAAAAATGTGAATGGAATATTTCTATTTTTTAATGTATTGGTTATGAATAAAAATCTTCCACCATCATAACCCTTAAATTTTTTAAAGCATCATTTTTATGTTTTAAATGTTGTTTTTTACAAAATATCTTCAATGTTTGGTAAATTTTTATATTTTAAATTAGTTTTTTCAAAATATAAAGCATATTTTGCTCAAGAAATGTTCAAAATGATCTTTCAAAATCATTTCCCATCTAATATGATGTCCTTTGAAGTTACTCAATGTGAAAATGTTATATTACTTAATAATGTTTAAATATTTCATGAGTATTTTAATCAAATAAAAAAACATTTCATGTTATGGATCACATCTAATTATTTATATATGTCTCAAAACTATATACCTATCTTAATCTCTCTTCCTTTGATGGGGTAAGACATGATTTATGATCATTTCCCTAATGCCTTTATTATGAAATTCTCTTTGTTTATAATAGGAATCAAGATTATGAAACCCATTTTATTTCCATGTATAATTATTATGTTTTGGCTTATGATTTATACAATAATTTGGCATAAATAGATCATGAACATGTTACGATTGGTGATCCCAAGTACTGATCTATTACATTGGGTAAAGCTTTCGTCTCATGAGATGTCATGTATGGGATTAGGGAGTAAAATTAATCTATTAAGTGACTTATTACACCATGAGATAATTTCTAAGAATTTATACTTGACTCATGTTTAGATAATTTTATATGTTCTTACTACATGTACTATGATATCATGATCTTATAATACCATTTTTTTATGATATGATTCCATGTAATTACCCATGATCCATTTATTTTATGATATCATGTTATAAATTTGACTCACACGTTATGTTTCCTTATCATGTTTATTTCTTTACAAGGATTTTTATCTCAGACCTTTTTTATGTATTCCCTAGACCATCCCATGCATTTTACGATATTTGAGGGATTTAGATGCTTGTTATGGAGAATAAAATAAAAAATATATGTAGTCTCACTTTTATGTATTATGAATATATAATTATTAAAAAACTATGAATTTATGATACTTATATTATATTAATGGAAATTTATGTTTTGAAATAAATTAAAAATATGTTTCAAAATCATGGGTCAACATATAAGAGGTTTTTAGGGTCATGTCCACATGGTACAGGTCCCATGTGGGTGTTTTTTTCCACTCATTACTAGTGGTGTCCTCTATATTTGAGTGGTGTAGTGTTTATGTTTTTATCAATTATTATGAAGGATGTATATGAAGTAGATATCCATGGTATTATAGATTTAATTATGTTCACAAAACAGGATTATAATTCTTGATATGTATGTGGGGTATATTGTGTTATTAGGTCGTTAATTGATAAAAGGATTTTCAAGATTTTCATACTTGTGATATGGGTTGAGGATGTGCTATTAAGGTATCATGGATGATTCATGTTATAGATACCCTATCATATGATTTTGTTTGTGAGGTCACATTAACATCCAGTATGATAGGATATGGATATATGACTCCAATCCAGTACTGATGGGGTAAGAAAAGGATCACTTAGAGCTGGTTATGTAAATCATTTTGGTTTTCACTTATTTCTATTTTAATTAAATGCTATATGTTTGGATATTAGTTAGGGACACCATTGATGGTGACCTACTAAGTTCATACTAACACACTGAATGGGCCCTCTTGGATGCATGGATAATGTATTTCTCAAGACACAGGTAGTGGAAAATGTTAAACTTTTGGAACCTAGTGTAGATGGGAGTGTAGATGGTGCATGAGCGGTATTATATCATTTTATAGACAATTCAGGTGGTTATTATATATTGAGATGTTGGTTTATTTTTAATGTTTTGTATGTACATATGTTATCATCCAAAGGGAATTCTTGTTTATTTTTTATGACATGATTAACCTTGAAGATTTTGTTTCATCATGAATGATGTTATTATATCTATTTTGTTATTATTATTCTATTATTTATAGTTGATGTTATTATTATTTCCATTTATCTTTAGAGGGTATATTCACCCCACTATCAATTCATAACCCACACTACTTGTTGGATGTATTTGGAATATGAGGATTAATGTCTATGGTCCAATGACACTTTGTTTGGTTAATTTGGAGTGAACTAGGATGGGGTGTTATAATTTGGTATCGGAGCACATTGATATAAAATGATACTAACTGTGGTTCATTGTATTATTTGTTAATGGTATTTTGGGGTTTAGGATGAGTGAGAATTAGATATGAGTCTCTGTAGAGATGTAGCTAACACCTATTTAGGGAATTCCCATGTTTCCTAAATTTAAGAGGAGGAACCCCTAGTATTTCATACATTCATAATACATCATTTTAAATAAATATTCATTTCATCTCACAGTAAGTCAAAAACCAAAACCTAAAAATTTACTACATTTAGAGACCAGATATATAAAAAACTTATTTTACAACATTTTAAATGTCTCCCAAAATTATTATTCTAACATGATATCCCATTATACACAATAACCATGACACTCTCCTTATTCTAACATAATGTCCCATAAATGTGTTTGGTATAAATTAAGATAATAATACCCAATAAATCATATATTATCGAACATGATTCATGCCAAAAGGATTTAAGAATAACATAAGATATGAGTAATAAGAGTGTGTCGCATGAGCCTCATCCCAGTTAGTGAGGACTCCTTAGGTGAATCCAAGAGACCTGGGATCGAATCCAGGTGGGGTATAATTTCTGGGGGTACTGTAGCAGTACTGTAGCAGTACTGTAGTAGGCACCGTAGCTGGAACTGTAGCAGGCACTGACTGGCACTGTAGCAGCTGGGAATATTCCCCCATTTGGGCCTTCGGGCCACCGATTTGGTCCCTGAGTCCTTTAAGGCCTTCGGGTTAGTAAGGCCTTCGGGCAACCTCAAGGCCTTCGGGCCACATTAAAGTGCAGATGCAAACCAGAAAACCTACAAGGAACAAGCTTCAGAAGGATGAGGATCAAGGACCTTTCACCATAGCAGAAGCTAAATGGATTGAAAGAATGAGAGGGTATGGAACCTACCATCGGGACAAGTCTGTGCATGCACGGGAAAGCCTATCCGAACAGCCATGCGAAGGTGGAGAGCTGATTTCAAGATGAAGATGCTGGGGAGGAGCAGTTCCAAGTAATTAGTCTGGGTTGTATGTAATGTTTGAAGCCTACGAAAAATGATTTCCTCTAAGGTCTACGAGCCATGTAAGGCTTACGCCTATGGGCCTTGTAAGGGTTCCACCTCACCCCATGAAAGGTGGATTATAAAAAATCAATAAAAAATGAAGGCCTTCGGGCCATTAAAGGAAGAGTGTGATAACATGAGTCAATAGTGATTATCTATGAAAACAAAAAATGTGCATAAGAATGTGGCATATAAGTTGAGGTAAAAAATAATAATATAAAATAATTTCATATATCAAGGCTCACATCCATAGTAATCATCTCATACTGGATAGATTCCAATATTAGATTGGGTTCACTACTAATTACCAAAAAATAGTAGGCAGAGTACCATAGAATATTAAATCACTCCCCATTCATAGAATGCAATATTATGAGATACAAATATTTACCCAATGCATTTGAGAGTTATATAGGACCTACCCATCTCATAATGATAACTGAATATATTTCTTCCATGAGAAAATGAATAGATTCATAATTATATCATATCTTATCTAACTCATGAAAAAGAAATGGGTTTCATGAAAACAACATAAGACATTATCATAGGAAATAAATAGAAATAATATATTTGGTTTCATTATAGGATATATATAGTTTAGAATGAGATATATTAATATATGTTGACATATATGAAAAACACTTTTATAAGAGCATTAATGATTACTTGAATAAACAAGAATAAATAAAATTTACATTTTTCATACCCTTTTAAAAAAATATTTTTTAAAAAAAAAGGGAATATAAATTTTTTGGAAAACCATAAATAATAAAGAGGAAGTTTCTTAAATAAAACTTATTAAGGTTGTGGTAAAAATAATTAGTATGGAAAACATTTAAAAGGGGAAATTATTTTTCAGACTTTATAAATAAAGTCAAAACCAGCAAAAATGATCAAAGTTGAAATGTTATAAGAACATTCCTTTTGAAAAGAAACTCAAGTACATTTAAAATTACCTTAAGTATTATAATATTTAGATATAATTACATATATAAAAAAAATTAAGAATATTTTCATAAATAATAATTTTTTCCAACCAAAAAGAAGAGGTAAGGTTAGTTTTTCTTATAAGAATCGCTTCGGGTGAATTATAAACCAATTGGAAATTTAAATGATAAGAATGAATTTAAATACCCTGAAAAACTATAGGATAAAAAATTATGGTTTTTATAGAGACAAACATCTAATTTCCCAATATTTGATTTCAAATATAAACAATCACAAATTCATGACGGGATTGGGGAAGAAACCCTTACTATTACTCCAATGATTCAAAAATGTGATTTAACATTTTGTGTAATAAAAATAACCATATTAATAACTTATTTAAAAAACTTTTTCATATATATTTTTCTTTTATATTCTTTAATTATAATCAATCATTACACATATATTATTGATTTAATGTTTATTTTCTCATCAGATGTTAGTAATTTTGATTATTTTATGCTCATTTAATATTATCACTATTAGACACCATGATTTGATACCAATTTTATTATTCATAGATTTTTAAATGAAGTGGAATCATTTTTTTAAACGATTAATTCATCCTCATGTTCATTTGATGAAACTTATTAGTATGGTTTGTGATAAGGGAATCCATGATGAACGTTTTTTCATAAATTTTCGGATAAAAATAATTTATTTAATATTGATCATTGTTTTTATTACGAAATTAAAAACCATATTAAACACTTATATTACTCATTAATTTAGTATATTACTAGTATTAATTTTTGGATACTTATTTATAGTGAAAATGGTGATGTTTCGATATCATTGTTCATATAGGTAGTCGAACTGACCCATCTAAGAACATGTTATACAAATCAATGACTAAGATTTTATAGTTATATTAGAATAGTATCAATTTATAATAATTGTAATTATGTTAATATAATATCATAATAGTGTATAATTTTTTATGAAGATTCTATATGATAAATTAAATCCAAATAATAAAAAATAACTTGTTGCAAACTTTTGACAATTTTCTCCTTCCTACGATGAGTTCTCATAGAATGAAGGACTTGGGCCTTATTACTATAACCTAAGTATTCCAAACATTAAATTTTATTCCAATAGATATAAAAAGGAAATGGAATAAAGAGTAATCATAGGTAATATATTTTTGCAATGTGGGTGGAATTTAGCTCCTTTCTAGCTGAAAATGAGGGATATATCCTTGAAAACTAGAGATGGGTAAAGGGTAAAGATAGAATCACATGGGTTTTAGGTGGGTTGGGTAATGAAATTTTGGTGAGACTTATAGGATTGAATTTAACACCTAAAAATATTATTCAATATGAAGTATTTATAACTTTAGTTATTAAAATTTCAAACCATGGTAAATTAATAATTTTTACCCCTTTTACATTATTTAAATTTTAACCACGGTAATTATTGTTTTATTAAAAATATAATATGACCCTTCATACAAATTTTTTATGTTATGGATAAATTATGGATTTAATTTAATCTATTTTTATTAATAGATCTGATAAATTATCATTTAGATTCAAACATAATATATATAGAAAAAATACATTTGAAAACAATCACTTTTTAAAATATTAAGTGTTCTTAATCTAGTTTCATATAAATTAATAAATAAATAATTTTTTATATATTCTTTATATATATCAAATTTTTTCATTATTTAAAATATATCAATTAAATTTTTTATATAAAAACTCAAAGCTTAAGAAAAATGGTTCACTAAAAAATATCATTTTTAACATTAAATAAATATAAATATATACTATTAAATTCAATTATTCATCTTATAAACATTTATTTCTATGAATACATTCGTATGGAAATACTTCATTGAATTTTATAAATTTATCACATCATTCATTAATAATTATAAAAATAATAATACTATGCAATTCATAAAAAATATATTTTTTAAAAAATAAAATATTTCATTGAAATTTTAGTTTTTATTTAATTATTTATTATTTTTAATTTCTATTATTTTCAATTATAAAACATCCCCATCGGATATACCAAATGACTATATTTCCAACATCAATATTTCAAAAGATCGTATATATGGAGGTCAAATTTCATTCATATATATATATATATATATATATGCTTACTAAAATCATTAATTCCCCCAACATGACCTTTCACAATATGGTTTAAAACTACAAGTAGAAATCCGTTTAATTTTTTCAACTAATTTGACTCATGAGACCTATTAATACATAAAGGGGCTATATAATTATGGAGGCCCACCAATAAATTCATGTCTAAATAATGTATAATATGTCAAATAATAAATTTAATTTATGAATAACATGTCTTATTAATAAATATTCTCATTGATTAAAGAACAAGGATTTATAAATATTTCCCTGGTTAATTAAATAACATTCAAAGTAAACACTATATGTAATAATGGTATATGGTTTATGAAATATTCATATCCATGATAAAAATAATATAGATAAACATGAATTGAAACACTAAATATCATTAATAAATATTTATTCAACTTCAAAACCTAAATGGGGTAGTAAATAAACCATGTAAAAGTGAATATGTGCATATTAACAAATATGTTTCACTAAAATAGGAATTGATACAAAATACCTTACAATGGTCACAACAATGAAGTTGAAATTAATTAATATATTTTGTCTATAAAATATAAATATAAATAAAATTAGTGGGAAAAATAATTAGGAAAAAGTATTTACACATATTATCTAATAATTTCAAAGACAATGAATATTTAATATGACCCAATGAGAAGAAATTGAGTTATGAAGTTCTTTACCACTTTTTAATTTTCAAGTTAAATATACTTAGATAAAAAAACTAAAATTAAAACATAAAACCATTCTAATTATGAATTATTAATGATATTATATGTAAAATGGGTAGTATGTACACCATATAAAATAAATTAGGTATATAATAATAGTATATGCCTCAATAAAGGGAAATTGAGATGAAGTCCCTTCAATTAGTTGAAAATTGTTCAACCTCATAAATAATGGTTTTTGAGAACTTTTATAATTTATAATAGAACCATATTCAAACTTATAATATCTTATATAATTATTTTATTATAATTTACCATTTTTTTGTTAATAATCTTTCACTGTTTTCATTATTTTGGGTGCTAATTTCTTTCTTTTCTCATGTGATTTTTTTAATGAAAGTTAGTATTATTTTTATAAGATACATTTATATATTATAAATATTTATTTTAATCTTTTAAATATCATATTTACTCTTTATATACATTTTTATACCCATTTACTAATGTTTTAAATGTAAAATGAATCACATTTCTTTGTGGAGACGGTATGTCGTACGTACGCACGAGTGATGATATCATTCCCTAAATGAATTAAAGGGTAAGGATGTGTGTCATATATTATTTTTGATGAATAAATATAATCTCATATATATCACATATATTAATTAATTTTATCTTTATTACATTTCACGTAAAGTGTAAAAATTGAATTATATCACTTCCCGAGCTAGTAGTCTGTCATACACCTGAGCGATGTTATCATATTTTAAACAAAGTAGAACATAAAAAGGTATATGTGATATTAAAATTATATATTTATAATAATATAATAAATATAATTTAATTTTTTTAAATCCATCATTATATCCAACCTTTAATGGTGGTGATAGAAAATGAATTAAATCAATTCCTGAGGTGGTAGTCCATTATACACACGATCGACTATTTAGTTTCCCATTTGATTGATGGTGACATTGATCTAGGTCCTTAAATTAAAAAACTAAAACCTCATTATATGGAGGATACTTGTTTTATTATAAATAATTAATTAATAAGATTTTAAATATGTGTAAGATTAAATAAAATAATAATGCTCATTAAGGAATGTTACCTCTTCACTGAACTACCTTCTTAGGTTTACATGAAATGCCTTCCTAGGATGAATTTATAATCAATCCAATACATTTATTATGAGAGTATTAAATTATTTAAGTTATTTTCTTAGCTATTTTACAAACTAAAATTCTTTTAAATTTTGAATAGTATAAGAGAGGGGATGGCCTCTTATAAGTTGGGGAGAGGGAACACATGGAATTTTTAGAAATAAATAGTTACACCCACATATTTATCATAAAAAATACTCAAAGTGTGTAATTATATAACCTTAGAGGTTATAATGTCGAACTCTTTCCTTCAAAATTATTTTTATAAGATTTTAGCTCATTTGGGCACATAATTCTGTAGTTTAATACCCCGGTAAATAATTTTTTACCATAACTACTGTAATTAAATTTGACAACTTTTACTATTCATGATTGTCAAAATTTAAGTTCAAAATATTATAAATATAAATTATTCTGATTAAAAAATATTAATTCATTTTTCCAAATTTAGGTCACATATTTCGTTGAATCAAGTTAAAAATTATACCCCTAGACATAAGGAAAAATAGGGCATCAAAAGAGAATACTCCCATAAGTATATAAAGTTTTTATATTAAAATTGAACATTTAATTGATAAAAATAACCAATATTAATAAAATATTAATATAATTGATCTAATTTTAATTTAAGAACCATATAAAATTTAATTTAATTTTATGAATAATATAAAAAAAGAAATTTTCAATAAAAATTAGTATTTTTCACTATTTATAAACAAATGAAACTTTCAAAAAAATACCAAAAATTATCCCTACGATAATTTTTATATTATAATTTCAAAATTTACATTGTTTTTATCAAATAAATTTTATTAAATTATAACAAAATAATTCTATTAAAAGAGTGTAAGAAGCGATGAAACCGTTTTCATTGAAAAAATTAAAATTTTAAGAAACAAATTCTTTTAGGTTCAAATGATTATTATTTTTATTTCTAATAAGTCAATATCCAATGAATGTGTGTATCTATATATATTTTTCATAATTTATTTATTCTTATTAATACCCTACAATTAAATATCTAGGTTATAATGGTCATGTTTAAATACCATTTTAATAGAGTATTGTATTTATTTTAAATATGGTGTTGCATGCATCAAAATCTATTGAAGTGACTAAATATATTTAAAAGTAAATATATTATAATTTCATGATGTGTAATAGATATAAATATTTTATAACTCAAAAATATAAAGTTTCTAAACTTTCAAAAAATATAAATATGAACACTTCTCATTTATAATATAAATATTAAAACATGATATTTGAAATTACAAGTTAAATATGAACATTTCATATTTATTAAAATTTATAATTCATAAGAAATATAAACTCTTAATAAACCTATTATTGATTTATATTAATAATTCATATGTTATAATGTAAATAATTTACATTATTTATGTAATTACATAACCCGAATACCCAAATTCTAGAACAAAATTTAGGGTTTCATCATGACCTTAAGTGTACCCTTTATCTCCATTGGTTGGAAACTAATGTTGAAGGAAAAAAACAAAACTCTTGGAAAATGATTTTCCCTCAATAAAAAATTCAACCATACATGTCATTCCAAAAATTATTAATTTTTTTAAAAAAATATCTATATAAAAACAAAGAAATGTAATGTATAAAAAATAAAAATAAGGAAAACAAATGGCAATGAACAAATTAGTCACTAAAATATAATTTAAATAAAATAAATGAACTCTAGTATCCACATAGAATCAACCACCACCTCCTTCATTGTATATCCATTAGGTCATCTATAAATCACTACTGAAAAATAATCAATTCATATCCTTACCTACATCTAGACCAATAAGTTTCATATGTACCCTTATGTGTACATGTAGTGGGTGAGTAAAAAACAATATTAGATTTACCAAGAAACGATAAATTATTTTATGTATAAGTAATTCCAAAATACCATATTAATGCCAAGTAAAATAATAAAAAATTATTTTTAATATTAATTCAAATAAATAATTTTTAAAGATATCATTTTACTAAACATTGAATCATAAATAAGTTATTTTAAAAATAAAAATTTTTTTGAATCCAAAACAAAATTCATGGTTTCTTATCTAATAGTCCATTTTTTAAAAACTATTCATTTTCAATTTTATAAAAACCTAGGTTTCCTTTATTTTAATTTTTTATAAAACTCAATATCTTCTACTCTTGATCGTACTTTAAAAAATTCATCTACTTTCAAAACATTAAATTCACAATATCAAAAGTGTTCACCTAAAAACTCACAAGTGTCTTATCATACCTTGAGTATAAACCCCGTATAAGGGAACCCACTAGATAGTGGTTGAAACCCAAATGGAACAAGTCATCACTTTCCCAAACTAGCGTATGGATTATCCACAACTCATTAATATATAAAACCTCATATATAATAATATTGGTTCAGTGGTTTCAAATATTTCACTCTAATTTCTTAACCTTCTCTCTATAATGTTCACTATAGACTGTGTTTATGTTTTTAAAAAACTAAGACATTCATTCCATTTATATTTTATAAAAACCAAGTTCATATGACCCACCCAAGGAAAAATGCTTCACAAAAATCATTTTATGAATTAAACCATCAATTATATCAAAATTTCCATTTTTCTAATTCATGATCATGGTGAATCTTCAAAAAATACAAATCCAAGAAAACCGGTTTCATCAAATAATGTTCTCAAGTACCATA
Source organism: Viscum album (assembly GCA_963277665.1). Classification (NCBI taxonomy): domain Eukaryota; kingdom Viridiplantae; phylum Streptophyta; class Magnoliopsida; order Santalales; family Viscaceae; genus Viscum; species Viscum album. The sequence continues at coordinate 2,037,482,860 of OY728164.1, forward strand.
TATTCTTTTTTTTAATCTCAATAAACATAAATACATCATTAATTTAAAATAATCAACTTTAATAAAAAAAATAAAAAAAATTATTTAAAAATCATGGTAGACACAACAAATTACAATTCCTAGAAAAAATATCATTATAAAAAAAATAATTAACTAATATATATTATTTATCAAAAATAATATACAAATAAATAGAAAACAATTTTATAAGTAATCAACATCACAAATATAATATTCCCAAATGATTAAAAAACTAGATCCACTAACCTAGACATATCATCTCAGAATCCCATAGAATATCTAGAAAATATCATTTCAAAAATTTCAATACATAAATCCTCAATAACATATATACACAATAAATAACAAGATAAATGATTTTATATATCAAAAATCCCCAAATATGATTTCTTATGAGAGATAAGGGATTTAATAAAAGGAAATCCAAATTGGGATTCTATTTCATAAGATTTAATACCTAATGAACTAGTCCACATGAATGATCTATTAGATCAAAATAAATGATACTCTAAAATTTGTTTTATATTCCCCAAAATTAGTAAAAATAATTATAATGTTATTGGGGGTAAATAGAGGTTAAATTGGTTTATTGGGAATATTTTTTTTCATATTTCACAGAATAAAAGTATATCAAAAGTGTGCATTGACTATTTATTATCCCCAATATAGGTATTTATGCACCAAGAATATTATTGGGCTTTATATTCCAAAAATAATTTCTATTTTTGTTGTCACATATAATTCCCCATTTTGGAAGCCTCCTTCTATATGATTTTGTTCTTCCATAAAATCTATACTAATTGAATACTCCATCACCATCAAATCTTCTACTTCATTTTAAAATTTTCATATATCTCTCTATATAATTAACATCCAATTTTATGTGAACTATTATTCAATATAATACATGAGATGGATCTATTTGGTACTTATTCAAACGAAAAATATTCAATATATTATGAATTATTTCATAGAATTATGGTTACACCAAATAATATACACCACTGCCAATTTATCTCACAATCTCAACCAAACTCACATATCATGGTAATGATCCTTATTCTCAAGAATATTATGTCCCAAATTAAGGAAAACACATAACAAAACCTGATCTCCAATTTCAAACAATAAGGGTTGTTTTTATTTATCTATGTAATATTTATATCAACTCCGCAATATCACAATATACTTCTAAATAAATTTAAATAGATATTTCATATATTCTAACAAACATGGTCTAAAATTTGTTTTATATCTTATCTCAACCCAATATATTGGTGATCAGAAGGATCTATTGTACAAATCCTAAAATGGTTTCATACAAGTCAAATTCTAAATGCTATTATTATTAGAAAAACTCCACCAAAGATATATTATCTTCTTAAGTAAATGAAAAAAAAAAGAACACATGATCAAATTAGATTTTCCAATATTTTAATATCTATTTTTTCTATTTTCTCTTCTGAGGATGAAAATCCACACTTCTTCAACAGAGTACATGCAATATTAAAAATCCATTTCTGTAATATTGATGTTAAATGAAGATCTATATCCAAAACAATGGAATTAAAAACTTCATAAAGTATAAAAACTACCTCAATATATAACTTAACAAGATCACTAACTGTATTTATTTTCTAACTAGTTAATAAATACACGAACTTTGTGAGGTCATTCATCACTATCTAAATATTATCATGCTTCAAATGTGATTTTGGAAATCTTATAATGATGTTAACAGAAATATCTTCACACATTCATATTAATATGGGTGAATGTTTTAAAAACTCAATTTGTTATTGGTGATCACTTGTACCTACTTAGGGGTCAACCATTGAGAAATATATTCAATTATCTCCTTCTTCACAAAAATATATTGAAATAAATTATTGATATCATGGTGTATTTTTTTAATTCTATGTTTTATTAACTAACTTTAGTGATAATTTTTTTCTATGAATTATTTTCTTAAATGAATATGAAAAATAACTCATTCCTTAAAATAAATAGTCAAGTATGATGTTATACTCTATCCATTGGTGACCACCCCAACATTTAAAGTTTAATTATTCCCCTTATACTTCCAATCAAATAATTATATATTTTTCAACTAAATTAAATAGTGTTTGTGTCACCTTCAGTATAGAAATAACTATACAATTCTCAATATCTTTTATTTCTACATATAAAATAGTTAACAAGACCATGAACTACCACTACTCTTTATCATCCTTAACTCCTTGAGAGAGAGTCTTATTACTCAAATAAACTTCTATATAATTACCTATTCTAGGAATATATATAATTTAAATGTTAAACATTTGAATATACTACACCTACCAATATTTATAACTGTCTTTATCCCACCTTAGGAATATATACTCCAAACATATATGAGTATTATATATTATGAAATTCTATATAAAGAGATAATCCATCAATTTTTTTCGATGTAAACGATAAGGGAATTATCAAAATCATGTGTTGGATAATTATTATCAGGTGGTATAAAATTCTTTGATCCATATGATATAATTTGATTAAATTTTATAAAGACACATCTCAAACTTTATTCAAAAGCATCACATTATGCTATGTATCCATAAATTACTTAGGAGAAATAAGAAATAAATATATGGTAAGTATTATAATATCATATTTAAAGGATTCATAAAATTTATTGTTTTATGTTATCTTTACCACCTTTTAAGTCAATATTATCATAGCTAAAACCAACATAGAAAAATTATAAATACACCTCTAGTAATATCCATCCAACCCATGAATGATCAAAATTTTAAAAACATTTCTTATGCCCCTCGTAATACATCACATCCTTTCCCATGTTAGGGTATATATAAATTTCATTTTAAAAAATATCAATCCTCATAAATTTCACATCTTAAATCCATAAGATATATTTATATAACATGTAATACAACTTATTATCAAGAAAAATCCCTAATTTTTTTTTAAATTTCTCTCATGATCCACTTTTGACCTTGAGTAGATCAATATTCCACCCAAAAATATTAACATAATGGTATCCAAATATTTATAGAAGACTCATTTAATAAAATATATGAACAGCATAAGACCATTCATGAATCCAAAATGTAAGACCAAAAAATCCTAATGGATATATAAACATTGAAAATTAATCATAGATATATGTAGTTTTATTACTCTCAACTAATGATATCAATACTAGATGTTGATTTTGTTGAACCATTAAGACCCTTTAAAATGTAAATATTGTTAATAAATATTGTGAAAATGTTATTTTTTCACTTGATTATGATATAATATATCACTATACAATCATATAATATTGTTACTCTTCTTATAAAATAACACTATCACTAATCATGGTTAAATACCCAATAAAATTAGTCCATTTTAATCCAATCCATCCAACCTTTTCTTCATTTTCTAAAAAATTAATGGTTATATATATTAATAAAGTAAATAAATTAGATTAATCTTTGGAAAAAAATAAATGGAAAATTCTGAATCTATTTTCATAGGCAATCCTCAGAAATCTTTAAGGAATAAAAATGGATATATGTCCAATTCCATTATAATTTTTGACTTTTTCACACCTCCATGGACTCAGTGTAAAATACCAATAACTAACATTAGATGAATCCAATGTCTCAAATGATTACACCATTTCATCTCGTATTAACATCCCACTCTCTATGGAATGTATGGAAAACTCTATATCATGAAATGAAAAGATCCTTATGAATATATCAGTGAATTTTAACCTTTTAATATACAAGAAAATACATGTTGATGACTAATTAATATATTTTAATCTCAAGGAATAACAAATATTATCATATTTCAACAACAACATTAATAATCATTCAAAACGGGAACTTAAATCCTTACTCAAAGTTCTTACTAAAAAGTGTATTGATCTTTTCGGAGAAAATAATTAACTCCACTTGAAACCCAAACTAGTATACTACATTTTTGGAAAAAAATATAATGTAACACTATAATATTAAACATTTTAGAGATAATTAAAGAGGTATTCAAAACATTCCCTAATATTATAGAAGGTTCTAACTTAATCATAGACTCCTCATTGAATCACTCAACTATAAAAATTCAACCTTTGTCATTTTAAGGTGGTATTATCTCTTCCTATTAGGTTTTACTCATTATGTCCTAGGTTACCAATCTAGTTTTCCGTACCCTATATGTAAATGCACTTGATACATATACCTTATTATAGGCAATAATTCTATACCTAAGAAAAAACTACTTAAATAACTTATTTTTGTAATCTATTCTTCTATAATAGATGCATGGTTATGGTGTATCTAGATATCAATATTTCACATGTCCAACCTCAATATGTTGTAATTTTTTGAATTAACTCTTTTCTTACCAAATATAAAATATGTATTTGTCAACTTATTATAAAAGTATTTTTACTTTCTCTAATGGACATCAAAAAAATTCTACTTTCTCTTAGATGAGAAAGGAAGAAATGTACACATTGAGTTACCACTGTGTCAGAATTTTGTATCATTCACTTTCTAATCATATCCACATAAGTAGATAATTTCATAAAAATTATCATTATCTAGATCATTGTTCGGTGTATCATCATATACCAAAAATATCTAAGTCACTCACTAATTATCAATTATAGAATAAAATAAGAAATATTAAAAAACATCATTGAAAACTCCATAATAGTTAATTTCCCATTATCCATGTCAAAGAACCCATGAACTTTATATAAATTTAACTACTTAAGATATTATTGGTCATTAATCATATTTTGAAAGCCTTCTCAGTAAATATCCTTTTGAAAACAAACTTAAATTACTCTCTCCTACAACTTCCTCACTGATCCTTCTAATACATATGTAACCAAACAAGCATTAAACATATCTAGTGTTTAAAAAAACTAAAATATGTTATTCATATTCTATAACCTTTACTTTCACATTAGGGTTTTTAATCACCTCTAAATGCTAGTGGGTTATATTTTTGAATCCTCAACGCCTAATATATATCTCTAGGTTTATCTAGATTGATCTACCAACTAATAAAATGTATAACCTACATAAACATATTTGAAATCTTGGAATACATAAGATAATTCTTTATTTATTTGTTTCTTCATCCTATTGGATCCCTTATATTCATCATCCTAATTATATAACACTAAAAATTTAACTTTAAAATCAAATAAAATTTAACCATTAAAACCCAAAAAGAAGACTCAAATCATAACAATTCCTTCATTCAAGACTACATCTTAATGGCTATCTTTCACTTTATGTGGTCAATTATAATTTCAACCATTATAATTAAGAAAACTAACAAATAAGTTCTTTTCAAAAACATTATCAAACAAACTCTAAAAGTATTTAATCATTTAAATTATGGAAAATACATGTTCATATGTAAATATAATTTAAAAAAAAACTCTTTCATGTATCAAAATATTTCTAAAATTATTTCGTGTAATGTATCCCCAAAGTATGAATAAAATAATTCATCCCTATTGACAATTTCAATGCATCATGGGTTAAGACACTTACTTGGAATAGATGACAACATTATAAAAAGTTTTCATCATCCACTTATTCTACCAAAAATTTAATGTGACATAAGGTTTGATATAAATATTTTAATTATGCTTTATATAATTATGTTTTTTCTCCTAGTAATGTTATTATACACATATTTTATATACCTTCTATGAATCAACATGGAAAATTTATCTCATATCATTTTGTATCACCCTTACCTGGATAACCAAGTTCTAAAACCCGATTTGAGAATGTCACATGACCTCAAGTACATTTCTAGATCTATAATGGCTAGAAGCTAATATTGAGGTATAAAACATAACTCTTTGATGGGTTAATTTCCCTCGATGAACAGACTAAACCATTCATGTTATTCCAGAAATGTATAACCAAAACCTTTTAGCATACTTTAACACATAATTATATCAAAACTAAATAATATAATATGTTAAGAATCCAAATAAGGCTACTAAAAATGATAAAACTAATCGAATGAAGAAAATCCAAAAAAAATAAAATAAATCCAGTCACTACATAAACTATACCACTAACTCCTTTATATCTATATAATAGGGTTTATAACTCACCACTAACAAATAATAATGAATTAATCTTATCTGCATCATGATAAATAAGTCCAAAATGTACAGAGATATTTACATATAGTGGGTTTATATAAAAATTAGTAGGATTTATCCAATGGAACCAATATTTTTCCAAGAAAATTAAAATACAAAATCCAATGTAAATACGATGTAAAAAAAATTAACAGGTTTCTTGTTTTGAATCCAAAGAAAATATTTGTAGAGTTCTTATTTTTTAGTGAGTTGAAGTGATGAATATAATTCTTCTAATATTTTATTTTATTTTCATGATCGATAAGAATATAAGTTTTGAATCCACCTTAATCCAAAATGTGATGTTTGAAGAAGTATGATGTTGAAAATACATTTCATTAGGATGATGAAAGAGGATCTTATGGATAGAGTATCATAATTTTAATATGTTTTCAATGAATTTCCTGGTGTGAAACATATTCCTTCTTATAGATTTATGGATAATTTATTAGTAAATATATTAAACACAATGGTTTTGATTACATGACCTCCTATAGTTTTGGGATAAAAAATAGTTTTTGTGTATTGGAACTATTGGAAAATTAAATCTTTTAATATAGTTTTTATTATTATATGAAACCCAATGTTTTCTCTTACATATAACTATCCATCATTTTGATTTCGGATTGGATTGTTATTTTTTTACCTTTTTTTAAAAATTTATCTTCTGATATATTTATTTCCACTATATTTTTTACTTTTATTACCCTATTTTTTTGGGTGTTATAATTTTTTGACAACATACTTTCAAAATGAGAAAAAATAAGAGTTAATTTTAAAATTTAATTAACCCCCCCCCCCAAGTTGTCAATCTTATATTGTATAAGAAAATACATGGTATTATAGTTCAAATATTTAATGTTTTCCTAAAATATTTTTTATATTGAGTTTTCTTTCACTAACTTGTAAAAGAGGAAAGATCTTTTGTTGTTATGGCGGAGATACAAGATATACCATTGGAAAATTTAAATCTGAATTATCATTAATTTTTTATCTAAAGAACTATGAATATTTGAAATATCATATGGAAACCTATATTATTAACATATAAATATATAACTACATAATGTTAACCAACATTTATATGATTTTAGGGAAGGATATTGTGAATTTATTCCACACAAAAAATAACAGAACTTTATTATGGGGAATAGTATATATTGTGTAATTTAATGGAACATACATGACCATGTTTTCTCTAGTAAAAATATATGTGGAATATTTAAGAAACTCATAGTTACGGACTTTGGAACTCCAAAGGTGCTTCAAATTTAAAGATCTGTAATAAGGGATGATTTTCAATTAGTTGATTTTATACTCGGTGAATAAGTAGCATATATCCATATATAGTTCATGACCATTATTAGTAGATTATAGTCTCTTGGTTATAATTGAATCATAAATTTTAATATTTTTGAGAAATTGATCAACATATTTCAAAAGGAATCAGAATCCAATAGAACTTATATTGATGATACTAATCATATCACTATGCTCAGTCAAATGAATTGATTAGAAACCTTATCAAATGTGATAATTTTATGAAAAGAGATACAGAAAAATAAAATAAGAAGAATGGATTTGTGTTCACCATAAATTTTATAGGGTTAAATTATAGTTAAAAACTTTCAATCCCATTACATCCAAAATAAATTCTGAATAGAATTTAGATAGTTGTTGCTCAGAACATATTGAGGGTGATATTTCATAGTTTCCTAGGTTGATGAATAGATTTATGGGAAAGTAGTACTTCCAAAAAGATCATATGGATAAAAAAATTTGAGAAGAAGGATTCTAAAGAAGTTATCTATTATTAGTGTAATAATCCTACACACATTATAATATACTATATGCATATGAAGAATAAGTTAAAGGAATCAAGAAGTAAATAGAAGAAGGTGATGAAGGCAGTGGATGGCTAGAGTTCTAGTAAATCCTTATTTAATTTCATAAGTTTATTAGAATATAGTCATGATAGCTGGAAATTTTCAAAATACACTAAAAATGAATTTTGTTTCATGTGAAAGTTAATCCCAAACACATTTATGAAATTATCTTTAGATTATTTTTTCCTTTTTTCTTTAGATGATGATAAAGATGAATCTCTATTACTTGAATATATTTATAAATACATTACCATACTGGAGAAATGAAATAAAAGGTAAAATATAGACTATGATCAAAATACAAAATCATATTAGGGTGGAGGATATAATTTCCAAAATTTCTATTTAGTTAAATTTTGAAACAAATTTTATTTTAACATGTAATTATTGAATAAAGAAGTATGCATCAGATGTTTAGGAATAATATAAAATACTCTCTATGAAGTATTTTTAACATAAAGAAGATTTGTATGTAAAGAAAAATAGGGTTTCTGAGTCTAATAAGTAAGTTTAAAAATTAACTTTTTAAATTAAATTAAAGACACTTAATGTGTCATATTCAGATTATGGGATTTATGTTGTAAGGATAAATCTATAGTTGAGATTTTGGATAAATTTCTTGATAACATTACTTCTAGAGGTAAGAACTTATATAGGATTTTAAATTTGTTTAATTTGGAATGAATGGATATCAATCTAGGTTGTGAGACTACGATATATCATAATTTTAGTCAAATAATTTTTTTTCAAAGAGTGTGACATTATCTTTAAAGTGTTAGATAAGCGGACAATGGATAAACTAATGTTCATTGAAAAAATACCAATATTTTTAGAACACATACATATTTTATATCAAAAGAAACTATAGCATTTGAACATTGGAGAGTTTAGAAAATTTGGGTACTAAAATATTTTTCTACAAAAAATTTTGGACTTCTACAGGTATGGATTCTAATGACTTAATTTTTTATCAAAGAAAAAAGTCTACTAGTAGCTGAGCAATACATTATATACTAACATATACATTTATGCATTTATTATCTTTAAATTTATATATATTCTTATTAATTTTATTTTTTCATGGTATTATAAAGAAATTATAGTTTTATGTATGTTTTTTTATTCATTTTATTTTATTTTTAATCTTATTTAAATTTTATAACTTTATAATTTTTTCTTCATGATATGCTTAAATACCTTAGATATGGGGTTTTGTTTGGATAAATTTTTCAAAAGAAATGTTTATATTTTTCCATGATTTTAAAGAAAGATAAGAGACCATTTCTATAAGGTCCTAGGTATTTATGAATGGTTATTCAAGTGATATATTAGACCATAATTGTGAATATAGACCTTTTTTAAGTGTCACGAGTGTCAAAATAGTCTAGGGAATCAGTCTATAGGGTTTTCCCATGATTGGGTATGATTTTAAGTATTGGGTGGAATTTTGGAAGTGTTTTTTGATGAGTTTAACTATTTCTTTGTGTTTGGGATATTTTTTATATTATTTTTGGTGTTTTTTATGTTTCTTCATATTTTCAAAAATTTGGCCAACTCTAGTATATAAGGGTTAAACTTTTATGTGTAAGAGTAACCATGAGTAAGGGGTAAGGTGTTTGAAAAATCAGCATTCTATTACATATGAGTAACTCTATATGAGTTTATAAAACTCAAAAAATTATGGGATCCCCTGCATATGTAAAAATAAATATTTTGTGTGTAAGAGTATATTTTTCATACAATAAAGTAACTTTGTTATACATAAAATTAAACCTTATTTACGTAAAATTAAATTGTTGATGCATAAGCATAATTATTTCAAATGTAAAAATAATTTTGTGAAGGGTTAGAGAAAATAGATAAGTTGACATATAAAAGTAACTCTTGAGTTACCTTAGATATGTATGAGTCAGTATTTGGATTAAGGGATTCATAAGAGTAGATCCTTGAGATATGTAAGAGTCACCCAAAGGATATGTAATGGTAAATCTGAGTTACCGTATGATGCATAATGGTAAATTCCATGATACGTAAGGTCTTTTTTTTGATCTGTAAGAGTAACTTGGGGAACCCTTGTGATAAATAAGGGTTAAAATGAATCATATATAAGAGTAAAAGTGTTTTTATAAAATCAATATCTTGAGTTTTTCATGATTTTTCCAAAAAAAAATATTATCAATGATTATTTAATTAGGATTCAATATAAATGGGAATTTTGAGATTCTTTAGGACCAAAACTCATAGAATATATTCTAAATAGATCTATTTTTCCTCTTAATCACCAAAGAAGTTATCCATTGGTTTTAAATGAAAATTATTTCAAGGAATAGACATGGGTAAGGATACCTTCTCTAGAGTTATTATTACTCATTTTTCTCATCCTATCCAAGTTTTCTATAAATTGTGCCTTAAATAGGTTTTTTTCATATTTATATATTTCTTCTAACTAAATTTGTGTTAGTGGGAGTTCTTTATTGGGTGAATTTATGCATAATCCTAGTTAGTGGTTCATATAATTTTTTCACTATTATGCATGTGTTTGTGGGATGTGTGATAAATGGGAATGGGTAGGTTGTGTATGTTCAGCCAAGAATGGACCCACTTATTATTTCTATTGATCCTAACAGATAGTTGGTTTTAGTCTCATGTATAAAATAAAGGGTTCAGCCTAGGATGCATTGGTTATATTGTTTTAGGGTTTTACAGAAGTGATTCAAAATTTTGTGGATAATTTATTCTTGGTATGTGATGTTAAATTTGGTAGCTATTATGATATAGATGGTATTAACCATTATTGTAGTGGAAATGATGTTTCATCGTGTCATTCCCAAGGGATTTTTTATTTCTAGTCAGTAAAGTGATGATGTAATATCCTGAAATTTAAAAATAGTATTATCTTGTTTGATAGTTTATATGACACGCAACACCAATATTTTAAGATAATGTAACTCCCATAGGCTTTATGATGTTTTTAATTTCGAATAAAATAAATTTATTTGATATCTTTTAGTGTAAAAAATACTAGGTTTACACAAAACATAATATACTATTAGAATATTTTTCATCTAAACATGGCCTTTATAACCTAGCAATTAAGTTGGAGGGTATAAATAGAAAAAAATAAATTATAAAAATTATATTGATTATGCACGTATAAAATAAATTCAATGATTATAAACTAATTGAAAATAAAATAATAATCATTTTAAATAAAAAGAAATGTTTTCTAAAGAAAAAAACATTATTGTTCTAAATGACGGTTTAGTTTTTCTTTATACAAAAAATTTAAAATAACTTTTTACTAATTTTATTAAATTTATTTTAAAATATTAACTTCATTTTCTAAATCAATTCATCAAAATTATCTTTAGGTTTTTATAGGTTTTTTTTTTAAGTTTCATTTTTCAATGAATAATGAAAAATATTGATTTATATTAAATATGACCTTTTCATTAAAAGTATTTACAAGAACATTTTTATTTTATTGTGGTTTTAAAATTAAAATTAGTTAAATTATATATTAATTAATCCAAATTAGTTGGTTGTAATAAAGTTCATAATGAATTTTAATATAAATACTTTTTTAACTTTTGAATGTTTTTCTTTTGGAAAATTTTATTTTTAATATAACTACAGTTTTAATTTTAAATTAAATTATTCTAATTATTTTAGTTCAATATATAAAAATGGATTATATATTTTTAATTATCATAATTTATATTATTTAATAAGTTCAACTTAATTTTTTATCACAATAATAGTGAAAAAATTGAAAACTATTTACCACGGTTGAGGTAAAAACAGGTTTACTAAGGGTTAAAATTAAACAATAAGGTCTAAAAATGACCCAAAAAGTTCTTAATTGTTATTTTATATTCATATTAGAACCTTATATATTATAATTTTTTATTATAGTTCATTTTTTATTCTTTGGTAATGAGAAAAATTGGGTTCTGGTGCTTTTTTTTTAAATACCAAATGTTTCCTCTCCCCAACTTATAAAAGGCCACCCCATATCCTCTTTTTTCTATACATTCAAAACCATTTTTAATCCAATATCTTCCCAAATAACTCCACTATTTCCCTTCCCTCATCCTAGAAGCTATATTTTTGTCAAGATTTGAACCTATGAAGGCTTTTGGTTTAAAACAAAAGAGGTTTCCCAAAGAAGAGGTATTTTCCTTAACCAGGGTTTTTTTATTTTTTTTCCTAAAAATACTTTAAATGTTATAAAACCATAATGATATAATAACCTCATCATATTAATTATATTGTAACTCCATGGCCCCGGAATCTCGAATCTGGTGCATTGTTTTATTACATTGGCATGATTACATGAAATTAAATCCTCAAGAATAAATTAGTTTAGTAGTTTTAAAAATCCAAATTACATACATGATACCCATTTACATTAGGAAATGGAGAATAAAAAACGATACAAAATAAAATTAAATGATAATAAACCTTGAAATTATTCAAAGAAATCATCTTCATAAGCAAACATAATAAGGGTGAGATCAAATGCTCTGTAAGGGTAAGTAAATAGGAATAAATAATGAATCTCTGAGAATAAATCAACATGGAAAGGTAAATAACTAATAACACAAACCATTAAAATACCTGGATAAGGAATAATCAATAGGAAAGGTTAAGAAACTCAGACACATGTTATTTAATTAGTAAACTTAGAATAGAAAGCATCTATAGATATATTGATACAAGGACTCATGGATAAGTAATAACTGGATCAAAATGAAGAAAATGATTAATTATTGGACAACATGTCTGAGGAACATGAGAACCTATACCATCAATACCATTCACAATATTATTTAAAATATGGATAGAAAGCCATTTAATTTGTCCTACTAATTCATCTCATGAGAACATATCGACGCATTGAGTGTCTATATAATGTTCAATCCCCACCTATCATTTCTTTTACAAATCATTCCTTATATCAAGTAATAGAAATAAATAATATTCATTCTCAAATATCCATATTGAAAAATAATATTTCTTAAACAATATTTCCCCAGTTAATCAAATAATTGTCTAAGTGAACACTATATATAAAAATGATTTATGATTTAGGAAAAAATAATTTATATTAAATGAGAATATAGATATTCAAGGAAATTCCCAATGAAAAATTATTACATTAAAATTATTATTTCAAAATAACTTTAATAATAAAATAGAAGTGATATTACAAAGATAATCATTAATAACATCCTTGGGGAATATATTTTTTAAACATTCTAAAGTGTATCTTACCACTTTAAAACATTTCAAGAATAATCCCCATGAAGGCATGATAATAAATGAAAGATTTTAATACCATTAATATAACATAATTTTTGATATAATATATCAAAATGTGAGATATATACACCACACAAAACTAGTAAGTGGTAAATATGACATTTATCTTAGAAATGTTAAACATTAGATGAATATCTATTACCCTAAGTCTGACTTCTCATATGTGTATTTATATTCCTGAATAATAAACTTATGTTATTTATTTAAATTTTTCTAAATATTTTCAATTTTATTATTAATTTTACTTTACTTATTAAAATTTTTTATACAAAAACTTAGACAATTAAGTTTACGTCCGGTGTATTTGACCAAATTCGGTTCATTTGTTGAACATGTATTTTGTAGGTCGACTATGGTCAAATGGATAATTATATAAACATTTATATAATAATAATAATTAAATATTATCATATATATATATATATATCAATTATACTTTTAAAACCAATCATGAAATATGGTTATAAAAAATTAACCAACATTACAGTCATAGAGATGGTAAGTCGTACGTACGCATGATTAACGTTCCCATTTTTTCAATGATCATCATAGGAAGAAGGTAAGTAACATTATATATTTACATAATTATTATAATATCATAAATACCATTTTACTTAATCATATATACTTATATATGTAAATATTTTTATGTTAAAGTAATCACATCGCCTTGATGAGGCGGTGTTCACACATCCAGGACTGACATTATCTCTTTTTAGTGTGTGAAAATGGTAAAAAATAAAATGAAATATTATATTTCCATAAATATAATTATTTAATTAACTTAAGATATATTTAATTTTTATTACATATTTTTATTTTAAAATAACTTTTATATATTCCATGTATAGCATTGACGAATCACATCACTTTGAGGAGGCAGTAGTCAACACTTTCACAAACAATGTTATTGTATTTACAAAAAATAGAAAGTATAAAAATATTTGTTATAAAAGAATTACACAAGAATAAATAAATAATAATTATCATATATATCATATATAAATATCATTTCCATCATAATTATAAACCATGAAAGGTGGTAAAGAAAAAAATAAATAATCATCGTTTTGTGAGACTTTAGTTTGTAGTACACATAAATGGTAACTTTTTCATACATAATATGGAATTGTGTGTAAGTGTGGGTTTAAATATTATCATAAAAAAATAATTATATTTAGGATACTATTTTTGTTATATAATCATGGAATAAGGATTATTGAAAGAGTTTAAATAGAAATAAAACTAAAGATATTGAGGAAGGATGTTACATCTTATTTGGGTAACTCATTTTGGTTTACACCAAGGGGATTCCTTGTATGGATTTGTTCCCATGGATAAACTTCTAGGTTGAGGGTATTAATTTTTAGGATCTATATATTTATATCGTGGTTGGGAAAAAATGGCATGAGATGTGTAAGGAAGAGAAATATTTCTTGCCTTTTTATAGTGTAGGAGGAGTGGTATTTTTTAAATACCAAAAGGTAAACACAAATTGGAGGAATCCCTTACATAATGTGATTAAAAATTTAAAAATAATAAATAAAAGAGGAATAATTGTCTATAAAAACCTCCACCACACATAAATAATCCCATTTTTATAATTTATTCCTTAACTTCTAAGATTCCCAAATTTTTTCATTTTAGTATTTATTAAAGTGTATAGTTTTCTAACCTAAGTTATTTATTAATTAATGAAAAATCAAAGTGAGATTTATTATAAAATATTTACCCACTATATTATTAATAAGATAACTAATTTATAAAAAAAATCCCATGTTTTTTGGAAATTAATTTCAAACTAGTGCATGTAACACGCAAAAACACAGCTTTAACTTCGACCATTCTAACAATGTTTTTAAAATCTATGTGTCAATATGTTAATTATAAAAGATCAATTGGTATATTAATATACCATATTTAGTTTTTATTAATAGTAAAAAATCACTTTTAAGAATATTTCATTTTTATTATTTTTAAGTCATTTAATAAAATATCATTTACTGTAAAATTACATTAATATCAATTTTAACATTATTTGATTAATTTTAATTTTAAAATACCAAAAAATATTTTATTTAAAATATATTAATTTCACTACTATTTAGAATGATATTTTCATCTAAAATATAATTAAATAAAATAATTCAATAAATTTACATCACATTTAATATATATTGTATTATTTGTTTTATTTAATTGTTTACTAAATAATCATTGTGTTGGAATTTATTAAGACATTTAAGTATCTTATTCATTTATAAAAATTAATGATAAATTAACATGATAAAAAATAACTCTTTTATCTTTAAAAAGATCATCTATAACTTAAAATATGTTGTTTTTTCATATCTCAAAGTTTTCTAAACTTTAAAGGTAATGAAGGTTCCTTTTTTGTCTTCTTCCTTTATTAACTTATAATATTGGCAACTTTCATGAACAAATGTACCATTAACTTGTAAAATTATAAAAAATTAGGGATACTTTCAAACTTTTGGCCTCTAATGGCCTTTGTACAAGTTGTTAGATCATTTTGGGCCTTAAATTTAAGGTTTAATTCATTATTGACCTTAATTTCACCTTAATTACTGTAATTAATTTTAATTATATTTACTAATATTTTTGGTTAAAAAATAAGTTGATCTTATTAGACAATAAATATCAAAAATATTACAATCGTGTATGTTATTTTTTCTAAATTCAATTCATAGAAGTGGCTAAATTAAGTTTAACGCTAATACTGCAAATGTGATGAGAAAGCGGGTTTTTAAAGTAAAAATATTCAAATTTTCAAAAAGACTTTATATCCAATTTCAATATAAAAATGATTTCAATGACCTACATTGGATTAATATATTAATAATTGATTCATTTTGACTTTAATTTCCAATTTAAAATATAATTCAACATTAATTATTATTTAATGTAAAAGGTAGTTTAAAACTAAAATGAAGTATGTTGCACTATTCATCACAAATTAAACTTCTCAGAAAAATACCAAATATTCACCCTAACAGTATTTTGACATTCGAAATTCACAAATAATTTCTATTTTCCCAAATTAAATTTATAAAAATTTCAAAATCTAATTTTAAAATAAGTGTTATATTAAAAGGCTGTGAAACTCGGTCTTTTATGTAGCGCAAGATAACTAACTCATTATTGTGTGTAGTGTAAGCATAAAATGGTGTTCTGTATAAATAAAACTAGAAAAATATAAAGTTTATTTTAAAATGAAAATATTTTAATGTCTTGTTATGTTTTATTCTCCCTACCTAAAATAAATTGTGTCCCCACAATTCAAAAATTATCTCAGTAACCATGGGATTGATATTTGAAAATACTATTGTGGAAAGACCCACATCATAAATAGGATCAATAAAAATTCTTTTAAATAAGTGGAAAAATAAAATGTGAACCTGAACACAAAACTAATCTTTCGAATAAGAGAACAATACTTAAAACCAATACATTAAACAGAAATCTCACCATTATGTTCTGATAGAGAGTGATAGAGAACATTTTCAGTTGAAAGTTGTAGACCACAAACCCATAATCTAAAGGTGTGAATAAAGTTCATTGATTTCATCAAAAATAATCATAATAGGATTATTTGAAGATCATTTTCCTAGATTTGATATATTCATTCACTATCTATGGATATAAGTAAATATAGGTTTCTATAAACACAATCTTATCCTTTGATTGTGCCTTGAACTATTTACACTTTATCTCTTAGCATAGGTTGCATCATTTGGTGAAGTAATACATTAACCACTAAAACCACATACAAATTTCACCATAAACCAATTCATAAATGGTTATCCTTTCCAAACGATCATGATACAACACTTTAGAATCATTTCTAATGTAGTTAGTATAATCCAATTTACTTTATCCATATCAACCAACTCTTTATCCAAACATAATTGTTTAAATGTTAGGACTATATCAAGGTTTATCCTTCCCTCAACGATGTGTTTCCCAAAACATATATCTTGATATTGAATCACTTTTCTTAGTACCATTCAAAATATGATATAAAATATTTAATGAAAATTTATTTTAGTAAAATAATTATATATATCAAGAATCATATGATGAGAACATCATCACCAAAATATTGTTACAACATATTTCATAGATATATATGTATATTAATCATCCCAATTCTGTTTTTTCAATAACATATTCTTGACCTTTATCCCTTAGTTTATTTTGGGGTATATTCTCTTGGTGCTTGGGGAATTCATTTTCATAGTTCCCCATCTTCTTATAGTATAAGCATTGAACATTATAAAATTATTTATTTCCCTTTCAATCCTTATAATGGTGGCATATTTTTTCACACAAGAAGAAAACTCCATTATCTTTAAAGAATATACCAATGTGTTTCCATCCACATGTATCACATGTTGGAAAATCCTTCTTTCCATTTTTCCCTTTATATATATTTTACTCTAATATCATTTTATTATCTTTCTTCCCTTTGATTATATGAGACATTGAAAATTATTTCTTTTTCTTGATACCATATAACACTATTTCATCATATGAGGAAAATATTTGAGACACCAGTGCCCTTCGGGGACTTTTTTTAATACCTTCAAATAAATGGAAAATCATGAATTATGTGTTTTGTATGAAATCAGTATCATACCTTGCTAAACTTTTAAATGTAGATTCATACTATGTAACTTTTTCTTCCTCATTTTTCTTTAAAATAAGTAACTTTCTCTTCGTCTCAATTTTATCTCATAAGGGATGTATTTATCGAAAAATGTATCCTAAAAATCATTGCATTACATGAGTTATATATCCTCTTCATACGTCTTATTTTCGATCAATGACAACCATTGATTGGAATCATCTCTATGAAAATACACTAAATGTGTAACTTTTTATTTTTTACCACATCCTAATACTAAAAATATCTTCTATAGAGACTTAATCCAATTCTCATCTATAATGGGATCATTAGTCCAACTAAATGATGGGGGCCTCTATCGCATAAAGCGATCCAACAACGGAGAGTCTCATCGGGAAATATGTCGCTCGATCCAGAAAAATTTACATGTCACAACAAGATTAAGTTTCCTCAATATTTCCATAACTTGGTCAGTTATAATACCAATTACATTGACTTTTTAAGTAGGGAAACCTCTACATTGATCATGACTGTTGATACACTTCTTCCTTCCATGTACCATTTCTAAACAATGCATTATACTATATTAGATCATAAAATTATGAAATTTGTATAATTAAAAATATTGAGTATCACTTAGCATAAATGGAAAAACTCATGCATAACTAATCTTATAATAATAAACATGATTTATTTGTGGATAACTCTAAATCCTTAATAATAGTTTGTAAAGAAAATGTGTATTATTCTAAATTTATCCCCTAGGAGTGTCAAACCAAGTGCGTAGTAAGCATCATTATCATGTACAAGTTTACACTGAGTCAGGCCCGACACACCTTGTTTGAGTTGTTCCTCCTTGGTACATTTGTTCTAGAACCACTTCCACATCTAATATCGACACAGGGTTATATTTATATGAATACCCAAATAATATCTACCATATAAAAATATTAGGATGTTATTATATACTTATCTTCAAAGTATATATTAGGTTTATTTTATATAATATAGGTTTTCTAAATATATTTTCCAAGGTTCCTACTAAACTTCCATTGATACAAACTGTAACACCCCAACACCAAAAGCTTGGAGTTAGTGCATTATTTTTTTTAAATTAGAATGATTACAAGAAGTCAAATCCTAAAAGACCAATCAGTTTAACAGTTTTTGAAGTCAATATTACATCTGTGATACCCATTTTATACTTTTGAATTGACAATAAAATATGATACATAATAATATGAAATGAACAACCTCCTTGAAATATTATTCCAATAATTCCCCTTCTTAACATAGGGAAAGAACCATAATAAAGGTGAGTGAAAACACTTAGTAAGGGTAAGTAAAGAAGAATAAATAATAAATCAATGAGAATAAATAAATATCTAAAGGTAAATAAATGATAACACATTCCATTAAAATAACTAGATAATGAATAATCAATATGGAAAGGTATGAAACCAAAACACAATACTTTTAAACAATAAATTGAGAATAAAATACACCCATAAATATATCAATTAAAAAATCTCATCGATAAGTAGTAAATGGATAAAAATGAAGAAAATTATTAATTATTGGATGCAATATCTGAGACACATCAAAACCAATACCATCAATACCTTTCAAAAGTGGTTTTAAAATAAGGATAGAGTCCTATTTAATTTGGCCAAGTTATTTGTCTCATGTGAACATGTCGATGCATCGATGGGATATATAAAGTATTTTCCCACCTATTATTTCCAGTCCAAATAAGTCCCCATATCAAATAAATGAAATAAATAATATTCCTTATCAAGTATCAGTAATAAAAAGTGAACATAGTTTTATAAATATTTCCACTATTAATCAAATTACTGTCAAAGAGACCACCATATGTAAAATTAATATATGGTTTAGGCAATAATAATATCCATTGAATAAGAATATGGATACTAAAGGAAATTCCCAATGAAAAATGATTAAAATAAAATTATTGTTTCAAGAGAAAGTTATCAATTAAAAATAATCTATATTGAAAAGGTAATCATTAAGAAAATTCTTAAGGAAAATATTATTTAAACATTCCAAAGTGTCCCATACCTCTTTACAAAATTGGAATCATAATACCCATAATGGTATGAAATTAAATTATAGTTTTTAATACCATAAAGATTAATGGATTAATTATATAATATATCAAAATGGGTAGTATATACACCACAAAAAATAATTAAGTGCTGAATATGACATTTATCTCACAAATGTAAAAAAGTGAGATGAAGATCACTTACCTTGTGTCTGACTAGTTTCATGTGACTTTATATTTCGGAATAATAAACTTATTTTAATTATTTACATGTTTTAGAACCTTTTTCATGTTTATTATTAATTTTACTTAACTTGTTACAATGTTGAAAAAAACTACTTAAACAATTAAATTTACATCGGCTGTTTTTACCAAATTTGGTTCGTGTGTCTAAAATGTCTTTAGAAGGTCAACTATGGTAAAACAGTTCATTATATAAACATGTCCTGAATACCAATAATGAAATAATTATCATACTTATACATAAATTATACTTTTGAACCCAATGATTAAATAATTTTCTTAAAAATGATCCAATATTATAATCATAGAGATGATATGACAAAAATACGCATGGGTAATGTTCCCATTTTTCAATGATCATTATGGAAACAAGGTAAGTAACATTATATTTTTATATAATTATAATAATATCATAAATACCATTTTATTTAATCATTTATACTTATATATATAATTCTTATGATGTAAATGGAATCACATCGCGTCGCGGGGGCGGTAGTCCACACATCCATGATCATCATTATCACTTTTTAGTGTGTGAAAAGGGTACTGATGAAAATAAAATATTATATTTATAGAAAGGTTATTATTTTGTGAATATCATATATATATAATTTATATAAAATATTTTTAACTAAAACAATTATTTATACATTCCATGTATAGCATAAATGAATCACATTGCTTTGCGGAGGTGGTAGTCCACACTTCCCCAAACGATGTTATTATATTTACACAAAATAGAATGTATTAAGGTATATGTAATAAAATAATTTAATAAAAATAAATAAATAATAATTATCATATATATAATATATATACATTCTGTCTATCATAATTCCCAACAATGAAAGGTGGTAAAGGAAAAACAAATAATCGTCATTTCGTGAGGTAGTAGTTTGTCGTACATATAAACAGTTTGTTCATTACCCATTAAAGGTATGTGTGTACAATTTTAGGTTTATCCATTATAAAAAAAACCATACCAGTATATTTAGGATACTATTTTTCTTATATAATCATGGAATATGGATAATAGAAAGAGTGGAAAGAGAAGTAAAACTAAACATCATGAGGAATGATATTACCACTTATTTGGGTAACTCCTCTTCATTTTCACCAAAGGGATTCATTGGATGGATTTCTTAACAAGTAGAGGATTATAGGTTGAGGGTAGGTATTTTTAAGATCTATTTTGGCAGACCTTGTTTGATCCAAAGTCTCTTGAGAGGTGTGATCAATGAAAATGGCAGTTTTCTTTTTATTATGTGGGAGGAGTTTCATTCTGGTAAATATCAAAAGGTGATCACTAATGGGACGTCTCTATTACCTAATGTGCTTCTAAAATAGAAAATAATGGAGTAATACAGAATCATGGTTTATAAAAACCTCTACCACACAAAAATAAATCCATTTTTCTAATTTTTCTCCTAATTTCTATGATTCCCCAATTCTATCATTTTGGTTTTCATTAAAGTATCTAGTTTTATAACAAATGTAATTTAATAGTTAAGACAAATTTAATATTATATTTGTTAAAAAAAATATATACCCACTGTATTATCAATATTATAGCTAATTTAAAAAATAAAAAAAATATGTGATCTATAAATTAATTTTAAAACAAATGCTTGTAACACGCAAAAACACTACTTTAACCTTGACCATGCTAACATTCTTTTTACAATCTATGGGTAAATATAAAAATTATAAAAGGAAAGTTGTTCCATTAGTAACCCATATTTAATATTTATTAATTCTTACAATCACTTTTTGTAGTATAGTATTTTGATTAATTTTGAATCATTTAATAAAATACCCTTTATTGTAAAATTACATTAATTTCAATTTTGACATTATTTATTTAATTTTAATTTAAAAACAATAAAACAATATTGTATTTAAAATTTATTAATTTCACACATTTTTAATATAATATATTCATCTATAAAAACACTTAAATATGATGTTTCAATCAACTTACTTCACTGTTAATATTTATAATATCATTTATTTTAGTTAAATATTTACAAAATAATCATTGAATCGATGTTTCTTGAAAATTTTAAGTAACTATTTAATTTATAAAAATTTAGGATAAATTATTATGATAAAAATAACCCATTTATTTTTATAAATAATATTTATAACCAAAAATATTATGTTATTTATATATATCATTGTTTTATAAATGTTAAAGGTAAGGAAGGTTCCTTTTTCATCTTTTTTCCAACCTAACATATCATATTGGGAACTTTCCTAGACATGTGTCCCGTTAACTCAAAAAATTAGAAATAATTGGTGATATTTTTTAACTATTTTCATCAAATTACCTTGGGGAAATTTTCTAGGTCATTTTGGCCCTTAATTTTAAGTTTAGTCCCTTGTTAGGCTTAATTTTACCTCAGTCATTATAGTAAATTTTACTTATTTTTTTAATATTTTTTGTCATAAACTAATCTCATATTATTGGAATAACAATATTATAATGGTTACAACCATTTATTTACATTTTTATAACTTCAATCCACATAAGTGGATAAATTAATTTTAACTCTAATATCGCAGATGTGGTGAGAAAACAAATTTTTTAAGTAAAAACGTTTAGAAGTTCCAAAAGTCTTTATATCCAATTTCAATATAAAAAATTATTACAATGACCTAATTTATATTAATATATATATAATTTATCCTTTTTTACTTTAATAACCAATTTAAAATATAATTTATCATTAATAATTGTTTAAATGAAATGTCAGTTTTTAACTAAAACACGGTATTTTTCACTATCCATCAAAAAATGATACTTCTCGAAAAAATATCAAAAATTCACCCTAAGATAATTTTCATATTATGAATTAAAATTTTTTGTTTTTTTAAATAAAATATATAAAAGAGATAAAATTTAGTTTTAAAATTGGTTTTCAATTAAAATGTAGTAAAACACGACCTAGCATGTAATGCAAGCTAACTCAATGTTGCTTGTAGCATAACCTTAAAATTGTCTGTCATATAAAGAAATATAGAAAAAAATATAGTTGATTCTAAAATGAAAATATTTTAAAGTCTTGTGATATTTCATATACTTTTGGTTTTTTTAAGGTAATTACCTAAAACCATCTCCTCCACTCTAAAATGGGAAATGAAACAGTTAACCATGTGTATGGAATATTGTTGCACTACGAACCAATGTAGTAATTTCACTATCACTCATTCTCATGGATAGATATAATGAAGTATATAATTTTTATAAATTATATTTATTATATAATTATACTTATTGAATGATAATTTCATATATACCTTCTTAATTTCCACTTAATAGGAAATATGGTAACATCAATCTAGTGTAGGGTAGATTACCACCTCCGGAAGCGAAGTGATTTGTTTTTAAATTACGCATTACATGTAAGGTAATAATGATTAATATTATATTTATTTATTATTTTCATTACATTTTAACAATTATTTAAAATACCTATATCATATAATTTCTTACTTTATCATTTGTTAAATAAATGATAACGTCGTTTCTGTGAAAAGAGGACTACCACCTCGCGATGCAATGTGATTTGTTTTTTACTAATGATTTACATGGAAGTTAATAGAAGATAAATTTAATGAAAATATCTGATATACATGAAATGAAATTTATTCTGGGAAATTAATATAAAATCCACTTCCTTACCCTTTCACGTGTTAAAGAAATTATAATGTCGCTCGTCGGTACCTACTTCCATCCATCTTCACAAAGCGGTGTGATTCATTATCCATGTTCAAAATTAAATAATGATTCTAAAGATATAACTAATTAAAAAAGGTATTTATAACAATATATTATTATGGTTATTATGTAACTATATCATATGTTCAGGATCTGGAACTTTTACCACAAAACATGCATTAGAAAATAAAGTAACATCCAAAACAATAGAGATAATGAAATATTTTTAAAGAATGGGTAATAAAATGTTATAAAAGGATAATATAAGATATTATAAATATTAATATGGTTATTTATTATTTAATAAAAAATTTAAATCCACTATAAAGGAGGAAAATTAGTTCTCAACTAAAGGGAAGTGCGAGGTAAGGGGTTTATTAACTCAATTCTCATTCATTTGGTTATGCATCAAAATAGTTCATTATATAATGAAAAGATTATGTGTGAAATGACTATTTATTTTTTATGTTTTATTTAAAATTTTATTTTTATTTATCTAAATTTGTTACACATAATCATCCCATTTATTGACTCTCACATCAATGATGAGAACTTTGTAATGGTTTTGTATCAAACTTCCTTCTTTGATACACATTTTCTTTTATACACATAATTTATTTTTAATAGTGTATATAATTAATATTTAAATATTATATCATGAATCCTTACTACATCATGATACTTTAAGTTAGAATTCATCTACTTAATTCATGCGAATTTATTATTCAAATTTTACCAAAGCGGTAAGGGTTCATATTTCAATCTCATTTTATTATGGATTTCATAAGCTTGAATTTCATTGAAGGAAAATATTTTATAATTTTATAATAAATCCATTAAATATTATTCTTCTTTGTTCGTGCAATATGTTTTCAAGTAATAGTACCATTTTCCTCTCTTTTTTACATATAATTATAGAGAAAATGTTTTTAAGAAAATCTGACTACATGTCTCTCTTTAATCAAAAATCCATTTCTTACAAATTAATGTTTTAAAAAAATGTTTTCAAAAAAATTAATATTATTTCATAAATTAATTTTTAACCTTAATTGTATTTTTAAAAAAATAAAAGGAATCTTCCTATGATTTTCCAAAAAAGGTACTGTTTGACATTTCTTATAAAAAGGTGAAAGGAATCTTTATATTTTTACACATTCTGTATGAATGGAACTCTTCCACTATCATGACCACTCAATGTTTTAAAGAATCCTTTTTAAGTTTCAAAGTTTATTTTCAAAAATAAATTTTTATTTAATTCTTTTTAATGATTTGTATTTTAAATGATTTTTTTCAAAATGTAATGAATATTATCCTCAAAAAAATGTTCAAAACAAGATTTCAAAATCATTTTACATCCAATATGACATCCTTTGATATTACTCAAAGTTAAATGGTTTTTTCCTCAAGAATGCCTTTAATATTTTAATATAATTTTTATCAACAACAATAAACATTGATGATATGGATTTATTCAAAATTAGTTATATATGTCTCTCACATACATGCCTAGATTATTCTCCCTTCCATTGAGGGGGTAATACATGACTTATGATCATTTCTCAAATTCCATTATTATGAACTTTATTTTGATTTTAATATGAATCAAGATTATGCAACAAATTTTATTTTTATGGGTAATTATTATGTTACACCTTATGATTTATTTCTTTATGTGCCGCCCATATATCATGAACATGTTATTATCAGTGCACCCAGATAACTCTCTAATGAATTGGGTAAAGCTTCTAATGAGACATCATGTATGGGATTAGGGAGTAAACCTAATACCCTATAATAATTTTTATACCATGTGATATTGTCTATTCAGTTATCCTTTAATATTGTCTATGTTATGATATATATTGTTTCAACAAGTCCTATGAAGACACTTTATTATGATTTCGTGTTCTTTATGATATGATTCCAGAAATTTATCAATGATCCATTTATTTTATGATATCTTCTTATACCTTTTACTCAAATGTTATGTTTCCTTATCATGTTTATTCCCTTATTAGGATTTTTAGCTCTCCCATTTTGTCTATGTATTTCCCAGGTTATCCAATATAGTTTAGGAGATTGAAAAGATGTAGGAGCTAATTATGGAGTGTTATTTACCAACCCAGATTCCACTAAATTTTTTCCCAAGTTGGTGGACCACATAGACTCAATCATGCCTCCTTGTACACCAAAGTCTACTAACTAGCAATGAGGTTCCAAGGTGGTATAGTGGGGAGACAATACAACAATGATCAGAGTAGCACAGTGGTGAAAGGAATAAATAAATATTATAATCATAGTATATAACTAATAGAATAAGTAAAATAATCTAGATATAATAAATAACCAACAACAATAATATTCAACATCATATATATAACAATGATATAATGTTATGAAACTAGAAAAGGTAATCAAGAAGACAAGGTATTAGGAATGCAATACAATACATGTATCAAAAGAACAAAATGAACAAAAATACTATCTCTAGTATCATCATGATCCATATATTTCTTATGTGCTTCCCCACTTCTAATCTATAATCAAATCAAGTATCAATAATATTGGTCTTTCCCCTTTTCTACCTATGTCCACAAATTCTTCTTGGGTACCATAGGTAGTTTGGATAGGGTGTGAGATAAACTCATTAGGCCACCAACAATGGTGTCTAGAAATACCCAATTAATGTATTTACTATGAGTAGTGTAAAGATATAACATATGATAATTAGTAATAAATAATGTAAATGGGTCATATCTAGTTTCTTAAAGATACAAGGTTGGAACTATTTACTTTAGACTATTCCAGATAATCACTGAACAAGTAACCATGTGTATAAATATATAGTGTATGTATATGAAATGATTTCTATAACAATATATGTGGATATTTTTACTAGTCTTGACTGGAGGTGTAATTCAGGTTTCCATGGATAGTAGCACGAGTCTTACAAGTGTCAAGGGACTCTATTCCAAGTATCACAAAAATAAGGTATGTCATTCCCAGTATCATAATACTCAGGTCTCCATACTCAAATCCTAACAAATGGGTCTCCATTATATAATCATATCAGTAGGGGCTCCATTCTTGTATTAGAAAAATATTGTCTCCATGACCATGTATCATAATCTATAAGGGTCACCATGCCGATTTATCATAATTAATAAGGGTCTCCACTCCCATATATCAAAATATTAGAAGGGACACCATTCTCATGTATCAAAATAGTGTAAGGGACGCCATTCCCATATATAAAAATATTATAAGGGACTCCATGCCTGTATATAATAGTAGTATAAGTGAATGTATTCATGTATTTCAAATTATAGGGATTCCATGCCTAAATCATAACAATAATAAATAGTAAAAGGATATAGTAATTGTAACATATCAAGTTAGTAAAGAATAATATATTTTCATATCTATGTATATTTATTAATTAGATAGTGTTTTAGAGGCTTAAAATGAGAATAAATCCAATCTTAGGCATAGAATACTCTAATATTTTTAAAAGATTGTTTTAGAGCCTTTTGATGGCAACCCATTTTTAAATCTACATTTTGAGAATTTTATAAGCTATATTTTTCAAAATAAAATTATTCCTTGGAATTGGGACATTGAAATTTACTTTGGATAAATTTTTGGTATTTTTCGACAATGTTTATTTTTTAATGAATAGTGAAAAATACTGCATTTTACTTCAAAACTGCTTTTTCATCTAATTTAATTATATGGTTAGATAATCTTTTTAATTGATTTTAAAGTTTAATTAGAATATATTTTTACCATTTAATCCAATTGTGGTCATTAAAGTTAATTTCACTTTTAAATTTTACATAAACAATTGTCAGTCTTTTGATAGATATTATTTCTTAAAAACACGCTATTTGTTTTGACAACGGAAATTATTTTTAAATTAATTACTGCAATTTCTATGTTTGTAATTTGGTAAAATGGATTATATATTTTGAATTATAAGGTCCAAATTATGTAATTAAGACTCTTTTTTTTTGGACATTATGAATAGTAATGATGACAATTATCTTTAATTATCATGATTAATTAGTAATCGGGTAGTTAAGGGTAATAAAATAATATCATAATAATATAAAATGACCCCAAAATGTGTCCAAATATTCTTTTTTGAGTCATTTCTGACCATGGTATTCCTTGTTCCAACCTTGGGACCCCATGGAATCACTTTAGTGTGGTAGTGACCTCTTATCATTTTATTTTTAAAGAAAGGAAAATATAACCGAAGTATGTATCACCTAAGAAAAACAATTTTAATTTTGTTTACATAAATAATCTCTTAGACTATAAATATTCATTGTAAAGATAAATAAATTTCCTATATCATGGTATTTTTTAAAAAAAATTATACATTAAATAAATAAATTTATTTATGACACCATTATGATGTAGTGATTACCTCATTAATGAATGATTTAAATAAAATGAAGAGATAAGGTAAAATATAAGATTTACACTTGTCGAAAACCTATTTTATGGGTGTATTTAGAACCATTATCACCTTATCCTCGAAATATATCATTGTGGGACCTTTAAAATCCAAAAATCTTTTCATAATAAAGTAACATTTCATGACTTTCCAAGAGTGCCTCTCCTCCCTCTTATAAAAGGCCCCCACCTCTACCCCCTTACCCACACCTCTCAAGCCCTTGTCTCGTCCAACCCCTGATCATATTATCTCTCCACATTCATTTCTTACTTCTAGTAGCCTCACTTTGGGTATCAGTCTTCCCAAGGAATCCTTTGGCTCAAATCAAAAAGAGTTACCTGATTTAGAGGTAATGTCTTCTCTCGAGTTTCTTCCTTTCATTTTCCTTCTTCACTCACCACTATGTTATTATTATTTGATCCCATAATAACACCAGAATCATCAATATACTAGGATTTTGTTATGATAATCTATTCTACCTACACTCACACACACCCCCATCTAATGGTTAAAGAACATACTGTTTCTGTGGATGGTGAATTACTGTCTCACGAAATGATGATTGTTCAATATTCTTTTAAAACCTATCATGGTGGCCATTAAGATGTCACTGTATTTATATATGATATATATTATGATTATGTTTTCTTTATGATTCTGTTTTTTTATATATAGAAAACCTTTATGGTTTCCATTATGTGTAAACACGATAATTTCATTTGAGGAAGTGCGGACTACCACCCCCTCAAAGTGATATGACTAGTTCATACCATATGTAGTATGTATAAAGGATAGTTTTAATGATATTATATATGATACAATAATATAATTATATTACTACTATGTATAATTATGTTTTAATTCCATTAAATAAGAAATAGAAATCGAAGTAGCATTCATGCGTACGTATGGATTACCGTCTCCATGAACGGTGCATTTCATTTCTTACCTCTAAATGTTATGTAATGTTATAAATAAATATATATTCTGGATATATATGATATATATGATATATATGATATCCAAATCAGGAATATAATTATGGATATAATGAACCTTTGATCACATTAACAACATGTAATTATAAGAAGTCCATTTTTGACTTAAGTACCAAATATCGACGAAATGAACATTATTAACTTAAATGATTACATAATGTTTATAACATGGATGTAAGTGATATAAAAGGAATAATAAACTTGAAAATTGTTCTTAAGCAAGTAGAAATTAACTTTAGTTTATTATTTAGAAGATTAAAGAACGATTGAGTCAAGTCAGACAAGATGTAAGGGACTTCGTCTCAATCTCCTTTCATTGAGGAATATTTTGTTTTAATATAATACTTTCTTTTATACATCGTATAAACACCTTTGAATTTTAATTTCATTCAAAGTGTATGTTTTCCTACGAATAATTTTACTAAATGAAAAAAAAAAGGAATGTTTCAATTAACGTACGCGGTGACAATGACCTTTCCACCTCCGTGATTATTATTTGATATTTGGCTTCCTAAACAAGCCATAATGTTTTTAAAGGAAAATAAATACCATATAATATATTATTTATTTTGGTATTGAAATGGTTTTGATAATGGTTTTTTATGTCAATATATTTAAGTGATACATTGTGATTGAAATGTGGAAATGTTTTCTTTCCTTTATTTTTATTTTATGTCTTATGATTTTATAATGGTACTTGGAAATTTGACAGCTGGTTATGTGATAAACCAAATGACGGGTGGTTCCTTGAATACCAGGACGGGTGGTAACATTATAAACTCCAATGCATTGGGTATGGAAGTTGGTCGTATGGCTATTCCATTTAGTGACATGTGTGGAAGTCGACCTTGTGGTTATTCCATTTAAGTATGTTTATGTTCCAAGTTACCTTTATATGTTATGTGTTCTTCATATGGGAAATATTTTGGTTACAAATGGGTAATTAGTGATCTTTTATTCAGTGAAGAGTATTTACTACTTCTTAAAGGTGAAACGTATCACTTATGTTAAAGTATTCATGGTTTACTTGTTGTTTTTAAAAACTAATAGTTTCCTTCTTTGTGTATTCCTTACTGAGATTTTTATGCTCATCCCAAGTTTTTAAAATGTTTTTCACAGGACAAAAAGTGGATTAGGGTCAAGGATGGGATCAAGGAAATTCATGTTGTCTTAAACATGGAACTGAACATGACTTTTTATCAAGAGTTTTTATTTTATGAAAAAAAAATTGAATATGAGTAGATGTGTATACATTGTAACTTTTGAGATGTAATAGTTATTTTTTAATTCTATAAAACTCTAAACCTGAAAAGATCCTCAATGTGAATTATTCATTTAATTCAAGATTAAGTAATGATTTAAGGTTGAGTCCTTATAGTTGGTATCAGAAGTTGGTTTAGATAAATTTCGGAGTTATAATTCTATTAAATGATTCTCCAAAAATATTTTTTTTACATTATGGTCAAATTGAAATGATATAGAATTTGAAGATTACCATGTTGATTCATCTAAGATATGTTTGTTCAGAACGGTTTTCCGTATAGGATATAGGGAAGCAGTGATAGGAAGGCATATAGAAGGAAATGACCTTCCAAATCAGCATCCTGAGATGGTCGGAATTAGAACTGAACAGTTTATTGTAGTAATGGAACAGTTGACTCAAGCGATAAATTGTGGTGGTATCCAAGCACGAGATCAGCCATATCAACAACAGAGGAACATGTTAGTGGTGGAACATTTCATAAGGCAACAACACCCATCATTCAGAGGATCATCTAACCTTGTGCTATCTGAAGGATGTATTAAAGCAGTGGAGAAGATTTATGATGTCATGGGGTGTCCATACAATCAAAAGGTTAGTCTTACTATTTACCATTTGGAGGGTGAAGCAGAACAGTGGTGGTAGATGGTTAAAAATATCTGGGACACTGATGATATTGATGCTCTTGACTGGGATGAATTCAAAGGTATGTTCCTTGAGAAATATTTTCCTAAGTTTGTTCGACAAATGATGGAAAAAACAATTCTTATAATGGAGGCAAGAGGACGACTCAGTGGATGCTTATGAAGAGAAGTTCACTCGATTGGAAAGGTATGCTCCAAATTTTATCTGAGACCTTGATATTAAAATCAATCATTTTTACTCAGTATTAAAGAAAAAATATCTAAGGGAATTAGATTCTCGTGAGTTCAAAAGTTATGAAAAGCTTGTTCGATGTGTTGAGAAGGTGGAAATGGAGTTTTCTTATGATTAGGTGTTCTTTGACCAACAACAGAATAAGAGGTCCAGTTGACAGGAAAATGAAAATAATTCATCAAAGAAGCTTAGAGGTAAGAAAACCAAATATACATCATGTGATAAGTGTGGTGAAATTCATCCTGGAGAATGTTTATCCAAGTCTGGAAAGTTCTTTCGGTGTGGTAAGTCTGGTCATATTACTCGTAACTATAGGGAAGATGGTCAAGAAGGCAATGAAAATCTAGCGGTAAGATGTTTTAAGTGTAATGAAATGGGTTATTATTCAAATGACTGTCTAATGAAGAACTC
Source organism: Viscum album (assembly GCA_963277665.1). NCBI lineage: Eukaryota > Viridiplantae > Streptophyta > Magnoliopsida > Santalales > Viscaceae > Viscum > Viscum album. Next base: position 2,037,514,961 of record OY728164.1, read on the forward strand.
ATCCGACGGAAAGAAGCCAAACTAAAAGCAGAAATGGGTGGTGAAATCATTTGTAACTACTTCAGCTGATGTTGGGACATCGAATAAAGTAGTATCAGGTACACTGTCTATTTGTTCAAATTATGCCAATGTGTTATTTGATTCAGGGTATACACATTCTTTCATTTCTGAGAAGTTTTCTATAAAATTGGGAATTCCATCTCAAGATATGAATCCTAAACTTATGGTAAAAACACCTGGGGGGAATGTTGAGGAAAAAATAATTTATATGAATATTCATATCCTTATCCATGGAAGGAACATACTTTCAAACCTTATTGTTTTACCTCTAGTAGAGTTTGATGTTATCTTGGGTATGGATTGGATCTCTGTTTAGCATGATAAGATTGACTGTAGATCTAAAGAAGTTTCTTTTCAGAAAGCCTTTCAGTTTGTGTATAAGAGTGAACCCTTACTATTGATAACATATCAAGAAGCTGAGAAACTAGTAAACGATGGAAATGAATGTTACCTTACACATATTGTTGAAAACAAAGGAACTGTTCATATTAATGATGTGCCCGTGGTAAATGAGTATCTTGATGTTTTTCCGGATGAGTTTCCTGGTATTATACATGATCGGGAATTTGAATTTACTATTGACTTAGTTCTGGATTCTAAACCGATTTCAAAACCCCCTTATCGAATGGCTCAAGTTGAATTTTTAGAGTTAAATAAGAAATTGCAGGATTTATTAGATAAAGGTTTCATTGAACCTAGAACATCACCATGGGGTGCTCCTATCTTGTTTTTTAAATAGAAAGATTGTTCAATGAGACTTTTTATTGACTATAGAGCATTGAATAACATCACTGTTAAGAACAAGTATCCTTTGCCTCATATCGATGACTTGTTTGATCAGCTCTAGGGAGCTCAATATTTTTCGAAGATTGACTTGAGGTCAGGGTACCATCAGTTGAAATTAAAAGAAGTAGACATTATGAATACCACATTTCATACTAGATATGGCCATTAGGAATTTTTAGTTATTCCTTTTGGGTTAACCGATACACCTGCTATATTCATGTATCTGTGAATAGATTTTTTAATAACTTCTTGGATAAGTTTGTGGTTGTGTTCATTGATGATATTTTGGTTTATTTCAAAAGTAAACAGGAACATGAAAGTCATTTAAGGGTTGCCTTGAAATCCTTAAAAGAAAATAAAATTTATGGAAAATTCAGCAAGTTTGAGTTTGGGTTACAACAAATTTCTTTCCTTGGTCACATTGTTTCTAAATATGGAATAAATGATGATCCTGCAAAAAAAAGGTTGTTGAAGAATGGACAAGACCCACAAATATACTGAGATCCATAGTTTTCTTGGTTTGGAAGTTTATTACTAGAGGTTTTTTGAAACAATTTCACGGTTATCGAGTCCAGTGACTAAGTTAACTCGAAAAGGTGTTAGGTTCATTTGGACAAAAGAATGAGATGATTGTTTTAAGGAATTGAATATAAGATTGGTGAATGCTCCAGTTTTGGAACTACCTTCCAGAAATGGTGAGTTTGTTATCTACAGTGATGCTTCGTTGAAAGGACATGGTGGCGTCCTAATGTAGAATGATCAAGTAATTGCTTATTCTTCACGTAAGTTGAAAACTCATGAGATAAATTACCCTACACATGATTTGGTATTATTACTGGTGGGATGGAATGAAAAGAGATATTGCTGATTTTACTGTGAAGTGTTTGACTTGTCAGTAGGTTAAACCAAAGTGGTATTAACCGAAAGGGATGCTTCAGTCTTTACCGGTGACATAGTGGAAATGGGAAAATATATCCATAGACTTAATTGTGGGATTACCAAATACATCTCGAGGTAATAATGCAATCTAGGTTATTGTTGATCGATTGACTAAATCTGCTCATTTCCTTCCTATTCAAGATACATTCTATCTAGATCAAATTTCTCAGTTGTATGTTAAAGAGATAGTCATGTTACATGGAGTTCCCCTCTCCATTGTATCTGATCGTGATCCCAGGTTTACTTCTAACTTTTGTAAATTCCATCATAAGTCTTTGGGTACTGAATAAAATTTTAGTACAGCTTTTCATCCTCAATCAGATCGGAAGTCAGAACGAACAATTCAGACATTGGAGGATATGTTATGTGCTTACACGATGGATTACCAGGGAATTTGGGACCAACATGTTTCTTTGGTTGAATTTTCTTATAATAACAGTTTTCATTACAGTATACAGATGGCTCCATTTGAGAAATTATATAGTAAATGGTGTAGAACTCCATATTTTTGGGATGAAGTAGGGGAAAGGAAGATGATAAGACCAGAATTGGTAGAAGAGATGGCCGAAAAAGATTATATGATTCAGTAGCACTTGAGAACTGCTCAGAGTCGGCAGAAAAGTTATGTGGATAACCAGAGGAAGGATCTTTCTTTTGAGGTTGGTGATCAAGATTTTCTCAAAGTTTCTCCATGGAAAAGTGTGATGCATTTTGGCAAGAAAGGAAAGCTGAGTCTGAGGTTAATTTTACCTTATAAAATTATGGAGAAGGTTGGATCAGTTTTATATAGATTGGCATTACCTCAAATTTTGTCCCAGGTACATAATGTTTTTCATGTTTCAATGTTAAAGAAGTACACGCCAGATCAATCTCATGTTTTGAGTCCAGAGGTAGTTCAGCTGGAAGAGAATATATCTTATGAGTGACAACTGGTCTAGATTCTTGACCACGGGGTGAAAGTTTTGCGGAATATGGTGATTCGTCAAGTAAAGGTTCTATGGAAAAACCATATAGTTTAAGAGGCAACATGGGAATCTGAAAATGCAATGAGGGATAAATACTCCCATTTATTCAATAAGTAAATAAATTACGGGTACATAATTTCTTAAAGGGGGGAAGGATGTAACATCCCAATTAAGTAAAGAATAATATATTTTCATATATTTTTCTATTTATGAATTAGATAGTGATTTAGAGGCTTAAAATGAGAATAAATCCAATCTTATGCATAGAATACTCTAATATTTTTAAAAGATTGTTTTACCGCCTTTTGATGGAAAACCATTTTTAAATATAACTTTTGAAAATTTTATAAGCTATATTTTTCAAAATAAACTTATTCTTCAGAATTAGGACATTGAATTTTACTTTGGATAAATTTTTGGTATTTTTATGACAATGTTCATTTTTTAATGAATAGTGAAAAATACTGCATTTTACTTCAAAACTACTTTTTCATATAATTTAATTATATGCTTAGATTATCTTTTTAATTGGTTTTAAATTGTAATTATAATATAATTTTACCATTTAATCCAATGGTGTTTATTATAATTAATTTCACTTTGAAATTGGACATAAACAACGGTCAATCTTTTTATAGATATTGTTTCTTAAAAACATGCTATTTGTTTTGACAACGAGAATTATTTTTAAATTAATTACAGAAATTTCTATGTTTAGAATTTGTTAAAATGGGTTCCATATTTGGAATCATAAGGTCCAAATTATTTAATTAATACTCGTTTATTTTTGGACATTATGAATAGTAATGACGGCAATTATCTTTAATTACCATGATTAATTAGTAATCGGGTAGTTAAGGGTAATAAAATAATATCATAATAATAAAACATGACCCCAAAATGTGTCCAAATATTCTTTTTTTAGTCATGGCCTACCATGGGAAGCCTTGTTCCAACCTTGGGACTCCATTTAATCACTTTAGTGTGATAGTGACCTTCTATCATTTTATTTTTAAAGAAAGGGAAATATAACCAAAGAATGTATCACCTAAGTAAAAAAATTTTAAATTTGTTTACATATATGATCTCTTAGACTATAATTATTCATTTTAAAGATAAATACATTTCCTACATCTTTGTATTTTTTTTATAATTTTTAGACATTAAATAAATAAATTTATTTATGACACCACGATGATGCAGTGATTACCTCACTAATGAATGATTTAAATAAAATGAAAAGATAATATAAAATCTAATACATACATTTGTCAAAAACCTATTGTATGGGGGGATTTCATACCCTTATCACCTTATCCTCAAAATATATCATTGTGGGACCTTTAAAATCTGAAAATCATTTCATAATAATGTTACGTTTCATGACAATCCAAGAGTGCCACTCCTCCCTCTTATAAAAGGACCCCACCTCTACCCCCTTACTCACAACTCTCAAGCCATTGGATCATCCACCCCCTACTCATATTATCTCTCCGCATCCCTATCTTACTCCTAGAAGCCTGACTTTGGGCAGAAGTCTTCCCAAGGAAGCCTTTGGCTCAAATCAAAAAGAGTTACCCGATTTAGAGATAATGTCTTCTCTCGAGTTTCTTCCTTTTATTTTCCTTCTTCACTCAACACTGTCTTCTTATTATTTGATCCCATAATAATAATAGTATCCGAAATATACTAGGATTTTTTTATGATAAGTATTATACCTACACTCACACACACCCCCGTCTAATGGTTAAAGAACATACTGTTTCTGTGGATGGCGAATTACTGCCTCACGAAACGATGATTGTTCAATATTCTTTTAACACCTATCATGGTGTCAATTAATTTGTCATTGTATTTATATATGATATATATTATTCTTATGTTATTATTATGCTTATGTTTTTTTATATAGCAAACCGGTATGGTTTCCATTATGTGTAAACACAATAATGTCATTTTAGGAAGTGCGGACTACCCCCCCTCAAAGTGATATGACTCGTTCATACCATATGTGGTACGTATAAAGGATAGGTTTAATGATATTATATATGATACAATACTGGAATTATAGTACTACTATGTATCATTATGTTTTAATTTTATTAAATATGAAATATAAATGGAAGTAGCGTTCATGCGTACGTACCGTTTACCGTCTCCATGAACGGTGCATTTCATTTTTGACCTCTAAATGTTATGTACTATTATAAATACATGTTTATTCTAGATATATATGATATATATGATATCAAAATCATGAATATCATTCTAGATATAATGATCCTTTGACCACATGAACAACATATAATTATAAGAAGTCCATTTTTGACTTAAGTACCAAATATCGACAAAACGAACATTATTAACATAAATGATTACATAATGTTTATAACATGGAAATAAGTGATATAAAATGTATAATAAACCTTAAAAAGGTTCTTAATCAATTAGAAATTAACTTTAGTTTATTATTCAGGAGATTAAGGAACAATCGAGTCAAGTCGGACATGAGGTAAGGGACTTCCTCCCAATCTCCTTTCATTGAGGCATATTTTGTTTTAATATAAGACTTTCTTTTATATGCTGTATAAAAACCTTTGACTTTTCATTTCATTCAAAGGGAATATTTTTCTATGAAGCGTTTTACTAAATGAAAAAAAAGTAATGTTTCTTTTAACGTATGTGGTGACAATTATCTTTCCGCCGCCGTGAGTATTATTTGATCTTTGGATTCCTCAACAAGCTGTAATGTTTGTAAAATAAAATAAATACCATATACTATATTTTGTATTTTGGTATTGAATATTGTTTGTATAATTTATTTGTTATGTCAATATATTTAAGTGATATATTTTGATTGAAATGTGGAAATGTTTTCTTCCCTTTATATTTGGTTTAGGTCTTATGATTTTATAATGGTACTTGGACATTTGACGGGTGGTTACATGATAAACCAAATGATGGGTGGTGGCGTGAATACCAGGATGGTTGGTTACTTTATAACCTACAATGCATTGGGTATGGAAGTCGGCCATATGGCTATTCAATTTAGTGACATGTGTGGAAGTCAACCGTATGGTTATTCCATTTAAGTATGTTTATGTTCCAAGTTATCTTTATATGTTGTGTGTTCTTTATATGGGTGATAGTTTGGTTACAAATAGGTAAGTAGTGATATTTTATTCATTGAAGATTATTTACTACATCATAAAGGTGAAAAGTATTACTTATGTTAATGTATTCATGGTTAACTTGTTTTGAAAAACTAATAGTTTCCTTCTTTTTGTATTCCTTACTGATCTTTTTATGCTCATACCAAGTTTTTTGAAATGTTTTTCACAGGACATAAAGTGGAATAGGGTCAAGGATGGGATCAAGGAAATTCATGCTGTCTAAAACATGGAACTGGACATGACTTTTTTATCAAGAGTTTTTATTTTATGAAAAAAATGGAATCTGAGTAGAAGTTTCTACTTTGTAACTTTTGAGATGTAATAGTTATGGCCTAATTCTATAAAACTCTAAATCTGAAAAGATACTCAATGTTATTGATTTATTTAATTCAAGATTAAGTAATTTTTTAATGTTGGTTCATTATAGTAAGACCCTATAGATAATTCATAGTTCATTAATATTCCTTATTAACAAGGATATAACAAGTGATCAACTTAGTTGTGTGACATGGTTACACCACTCACCCGCCATTCAATCTAGTATTGTTTGATAAGTGTGTTTCTCATGATACACCACAACAATTATCCATTTTTATTTATGATATCACATTTTAGAAGTCAAAACAAACACATTGATGAGTGTTTTGGTTATAAAACCATGAAAGTCAAATAGGTATATAAAAGGAACACTTAAAGGGGTTGAACACATTTAGGTTGACATCATCAAACATTCTTGGGATATAATATCATCATTTCAATCCAAGAAGTGGAAAAAAATTTAATTCGGTTTTGTTTTAGGGGAAACATACGGTGAAACTGATGTGTGATATAACAAAAGCATCGCGACATTGAGGGATAATTACTAGACCGCCTACCTTTTTCCTATAGAGGAAAAATCATTGAGTAACGGCCTTTGGTTTGGTACAAATTAATAGAAAATATAATAATATAAAAATTCCTTGATAATAGGGAATAAGAGCCTCGAACAATGTAGCATCATCGATATAAATATGAATGAAAAAAGAAGCCTAAGGAGTGAAGTACTTAATAAGAGACATCCAATGAGATAATTAGATACTAAATCATAGTTTTAATGGAAGACTAGTTTCAAAGAAAATCTTTAGGATTCAAGGGAGAACATAAGGGAGGAGAACCTATGTGCTATAGAGAAATAAATAAATGAGGTTTGAGGAAAACTAAAAAGGTCAAGTAAATTTAAAATGGATCCATTGAATTTATATGGTGTGTAGATGATTTACATGTTTTATAATGCTCAGGATTTCACTTTTGGAGAAATATAATTACACGTCATGAATTGGACTTCCCAAGGTAGTACAAATAGTGTATTTAATACATGTCTGGTATTCCAAATACACATCATGTACTTGGCTTACATCCATCCTTAAACTCCATGTTTCCTCCTTCCCAAAACAAACCAATCAGTATAAAGGCTCAAAATTTTGATCTAAGCCTAAAATAGGTTTGTGACAAGAGATAAACTAAAATTTAAAAATATCCATACCAGAAGTAAATAGTGAGGATATTACATGAAGTACCTTTGTGATAAATTTTTCTAACAATGTTTTTGTATTTATTCCCAACTAAAATTTATTTATTAGAATGGATTGTTTTCCATGAATCAAATCCATTATCATTGTATTCTATTCATTAGATCCAAAATAATCGGAGGAATGATGTATTGTTTTCTAGGAGTCTATCTGTGCTATAACTAGAAAAATAATGAATATGATAAGGATATTTGATAAAATAATGTATAGTCAAGAGTTGAAATTTTTTATACTTTCTAAAACAAAATATGATGATGCTTTACTGATCAAGAAGTTCTCACAAGTCATTGAAACATTCATGATAAAATCTTTTTAAGAAATAGCGGATAAGTTTGAAGAAATTTAGAAATTCATCATGATGATATTTTCATCGTAAAGGGAATTTCATTGTAATAAGAATTCCTTCGAAATTGGATTCACATTGTATTGAGACTGATCGGCACTAGAATCCTATAAAATTTGGATCCAGAAAATTGGCACCATAATCCTACAAAAATCAGATCCAGAAAATTGGCACTATAATTGTGAAATAATATGATCCATCATTATTGTTTTGAGAAAGAATTAGTAGTGAGTGAAATAGATAGTGTCAATTTACTGTAGATTTTAATTTTCCATCTGAAACTTATAAAATTATCATACCTAGATTGATCAGAATCCAATGGAAAGAGGAAGGGATACTAAAAATATTATCTAGGCAGATTAAAAAATATCGTAATGAGCTGAGATTTAAAAACATATTAATGAGATGAGATTTAAAAAGATCGTATGGATCTGAGATTGAAAAAGATCATAATGAGTTGATATTGAAAAATATTATAAATAGTTAATATTGAAAAATCTTCATAACGATCTTATTATGAAGTAATGTTGAAGAGATCAAACTCAAAATTCAATTTTTCATTAGTATTGTAGAAATATAAAGGGAATTAAAGAAGTCAAAATTAATGTTTTAAATGAGAAATATTTTTGGAGTTTTTTAGATTTTTGAGTTTCCAATAAATACATTCTTAGATCATTCACTCTTTTACAAATTAATACATAAGCATAAAAGGTGAAGGGTTGGATAATTGAAGTGAAAGATCCCATCTTATTGAAGGATAATTATATTTAGAAATACATAAGAGTTTTATTTTATATAGATTGAGTTTGATCATCATTATATTGAAATAAATCAAATCCAAAATCTATCATCATTGTATTGGAAGAAATCAGATACAGAATCCAGCATCATTGTATTGAATGAAATCAGATTCATAATCTGTCATCTTTGTATTCAAATAAATAGGATCCATAATATAGAATCATTTTATTGGGAAAATTAAGATCTAGGATCATCAAATTGAGAGAATCATATCTAGCCAAATTCGACTGAGGATTTTGATTGATCATTTGTGAAGCAGTTTCAATAAAGTATTAATTTTTTTGATTGGATCAATTTTTTTAAAAGAAAATATGTTAAAATAATAGGATTCAGTATAATATTTCCTATTAGGATATAGGGGGTGTCTAATAGAACTTGACATAATTTGTATTCACTTCTTCATAATAGTGGATTTCCATAGACCCATGGGGGTTGTTATGGAAAGGACGTAGGTTCTCAAATAGAGGCTGAAACTTATAAATCTCTTGCATTTTTCTTTCATAACCTATTTTCATGCATTAGTATTTACTAAAAATTTATAAGGATATAAATCTTAATAGGATGCAGGGGTTAAGTTTCTAATTTTTTTGAAACTCATAAAAAGTGAACAACTGATTCAACCCCCCTACCTTATTAGTTGTTATTTGATTTTTAAAATTTCAATTATTATCGTAGGTTCTGGTTCCCTTATGGAATCCTTATCATGTATAATATAAATTATTTCAATAGTGGAGTAATTCCAACATTCAATGGTGAGAATTATTATTGATTGAAAAATAGGATTATTCCTTATATCCTATCTCTTGGCTTGGAAGTTTTTGATGCTACTACTATTGGTTTTCCACCTATTGAGAAATATCCTCCCATGAAATGTTTTGATGAAAGGAACTTAGAAGATTTTGGAAAGTCTTGAAATAAAATCCTTATGTCCTTATTAGATAATTTTTATCAAATAGTGGTGGGTCTAAAAACTTCAAAAAGTATGTGGGACAAGTCAGAAATGGTTTTCAAAGGTAATAATAAAGTCAAGGAATCAAAGCTATAAATATGGCGTAATACGTATGAAGACATCAGAATAATGGATGAAGAAAAAATAGATAAATACTTCACTAGAGTAAATAAATTTTTTTACAACAATAGTGGATTCAGAGTTGTCTTAGAAGATTCAATAATTGTGAAGAAACTAATGAGAAACCTTCCAGATTGGTTTGATTCTAAAATTTCTTCTTTGGAAGATAATAATGATTTATCTCTTGATGAATTTCATAACATTATTATTTATTATGAAATGAGGAAATATTCAATATTTAAAAATAATATGAAAGATGAAATGGACTTTTAATCCATGAGAAAGATAAAAATCAGAGATGTTGATGAAGTCAATCCTTATGAGTCTGGTGACAAGGAATATGATGACATGAATGAAAATATAATTTCTCTCATATCTAAGAACTGTCGAAGAGGAAGATTAAAGTATATAGGAAAACTTACTCACAAATGTTTTGAGTGTGGTGTAATTTGATGCTTTTCTATACATTTTCCTAAGAATAAAGAAGTAGAATATTGATATGATTCCAATGAAAAACCTGGATGAAAGAAGTGGAACAAAAATGATAAAGAAGAAATGTCTTCCAACATATACAAGAAAAAGATCACATGAAACAAAAGAAGTTTGTTGAGTAAAAAATTCTAATTAGACTCAAATGAAAATAATTAATCTTAAGATGAAAGTTCATAAAAATTAAGAACCTTCATTGAAAAAATTGAGAAAAAAAAATATTCCTGAAAGAGTGAAGAAGGTGGTGAAGAATCTTATAGAGATTATCAGCTCAGAACCATACACATTTAATGTCTCGAAAAAAACAAAACTCTTAAGAAAAAAATTAGAGTAATGAAAAAATATTGTGAAGAAGTTTCTGATGGAAGAAAATATTTCATCAAGTAAGAGGATGAATAAATTCAGGAGATTTTAAGTTAAAAACATAGAATTGTTGAATTGGGAAATATGATTGAAGATCATCAAGAATATATAATATAAGTAAGAATAGGTTAACCAATTTCAGTCAAAACGTCTTAATTTCGAAAGTAACATGAGTAAGATGAATGAAAACATCATCAATTCTATGAAAGTAAAAGTTTAGTTTTTTAAAGTTTCTGAGAAGTCTCATTATGAGGATCAGGTGAAATATTCTCTTACTAAAAATATTGTATCATGTGATTCTTTTAACATTTCAATTTCCAAAAAAATTATTAGGAAATATTGGGAGGAAAAACATTGATAAACCTATTAATTTTACAAAATTAGAGAACTCACTCAGAAGAAAAGATGGTCCACATCCGGAGTAAGTTAGAGATGAAAGATTTTACCACCCCAAAAACAGTTTCTATATAGAAATATATTTCTTGAATAGAAAATCAAGATTTGAAGGCTATTTCTAGTGTTGTGGAATCTATGGACATAGAGCTTATAATTTTTGGAACAATTTACTCTACCCCAAAGAAGGTTTGATCAAAGTGGAAGAAATAGTGAAATAATAATGAGAAACTCTCATAACTCATAGGTAGTTAGAAAGGTTAATTCTCAAGATGTTAGAAACATTACAACAAATACCCAATTTGAATTTCTAGAAAAAGTTTGTGGAAGATGTGATCATTATGTTCATCATGCCAAAAGATGCATGACACTCCTTCCAGAACAAGTTTCTTATGATAGAATAGAAAATAAAGTTGAAAAGAAGAAGGTTGAGGAAAGAGATTTTTTGTTGATACATATTTGAAAGCATGTAAGAGGAACAACCCATGGATTCTTAATAGTGTTTGTTCTTCACATATGACAGGTGATATAAAAATCATGAGAAATGTTAAAAGTCATGATAGAGGATCAGTTACTTTTGGAAATGATGGTTCCTTAAAAATCATCAGAATCTGTAAGAGATTGAATCATAGAAATTTAAATATATGGAAGTTTTACTTTTTGATGGTCTAAAACATAACTTATTTAGTGTAAGTCAACATTGTGATGATTGAAGAGAAGTAATATTTAGAAAATATTCTTCCATCGTCGAAAGTGTGAAATATAGAAAATTAATTATAGAAAGAGAAAGAACCAGTGGGAATCTATTTAAAATAATAGAATTCAATAACTCATGTTACTTGACTAATGAAGAAGAAAACAAATTTTTGCACTAAATAATTGGGATCCTTGGGTATAAAAACAAGAATAAACTTTCTAAAGTTTATGTTGTCTGGAATTTTCTATAATTGAAACAAAGAAATGAAGATGTTTGTATTACTTTATAGAAAGAAAATATGACTAACAAAAGTCATAAGATAATTGAGATTAAATTGACCAAACCACTTGAGCTTATTAATTCTGATCTCTATGGACTGATGAGACATAAATCAAGAAAAGGGGATTTGTACAATATCACTTTTATTAATGATTTGACTCAGATGAAAAACATTGTGTTCAGGAATCATAAGTCAGAGGTTATTGAAATTGTAAAATTCATCAGATAAGATGTTGAGAAAGAATTGGGGGTTTCCATCAAGAACCTAAGAATAGGTAATTGTATTGAATTTATAAATAATACATTTGATGCTTATCAGATAAATCATGGTATCAAGCATCTGTATTATGCTCTATATACAGCACAACAAAATGGAGTAGAATAAAGAAATAATATAATCTTGGTTGAAATGGGAAAGAGTATGTTAGAAGAATAAAAACATTTAAATTTCTATTGGAGAGAATAAATTATTACTACTGTACATGTTCAAAATAGATGTCTCTTGAGACTAAAAACCTATATGACTACTTACAAAATGTGGTATAACAAAAAATATTCATTTAAATACTTCAATATTTTTGTAATTCCATGTTTTTACAAAATCAAAATTCCGAACAAGGGAATGTTTGATGAGAAATGTGAGGAAGGAGATTTTATGGGTTATTCAGCAAATGGGAGAAGTTACAAATGTTGGAACAAATGATTAAAAAAATTGGTCAACCCATATTATGTCAATGTAATTGAAAATAAAATATCAATAAAAAATATTGTTGAGAATTTTTAGGAGGATAAATTGGAGATTTCCAAAAATATTAAAATTAATTCAAAACATTCTTATCAACATTCAGAAGAATCATGTGATGAGGAAACTCAAACTAGGAATTAAACAATGATATTTCCTACCTTACGAAAAAATATTGAATCCAAAATAATTATTGGGAATTAGAAGGATCTGGTTTACACCGTAATAAATTTGATATTAGAATATCAGACTTCACATATCTCAAAATTTGAAACAGAATCAGTTTCAGAGGCTATTCACTATAAATAGTGGGAGGATGCTATGAATGAATGGTTGTATCATATTGAGAATAATGAAACATGGAAACTTGTTCCAAGTCCAACAAATAAAAATGTTATCAGAGCCAAGTGAGTTTATAGAAACAAATTTAATGAGTGTGTATATGTTTCAGGAAACATAGAAAGTCTTATTTGTAAGGATATGCACAGGTGGAAGGTGTGGATTTTGATGAAGTTTTTTCCCCAATTGCAATATTGGAAACTATTATAATGTTTCTTCCAATGTTTGCACATTTAAATTACAAAGTTTATTAGATGGATGTAAATTTAGATTTATTGACTAGTGAGATTGAGGAATAAGTTTACATTGATCAACCTTGTGGGTTTCTAATTGATGAGGATTAAAATAAGTTTATAAATTGAAAAAATATTTCTATGGGATGAAACAAGATCCAGATGATTGGTATTCAAAGCTTGACAATGGTTTGATAATGATAAAAATTTATAAATGAAAAGTTTATAGCACCTTATATGTGAAAGATTTTGACTATGGAACATTAATTGTAATTTATTATGTGGATGATATAATTTTTGTTGTGGATGAAGAAAAGGTATGTGAACAATTTTCTGAAAAAATGAAGAAGAATTTTGAAATTTCAATGTTAGGAGAATTAACTTTCTTCCTTGGATTACAAGTTCATAAAAAGGAAAATACATTTTCTTATCTTAAGAAAAATATTCCAGGTAATTTTTAAAATAATTTTTGGATAACTAAATCCAAATAATATTCAAATTCTATTTGAATTAGAAAAAATTAGAGAAAAAATGAAGCTGTAATAATTGTGAATAAGAAATAATTTTGAAAGATGATAGGAAGTATTATTTAACTTATAGCTTCAAGGCCTAATATTGTTTATGTTAATACTTTGTGTGCCAGGTATCCAAGTAACCCAAAGGAATCACATATACTGGCTTTAAAAATAATTCGGATATATATCAAAGTAGAAACTTCAAAAGGGTTGTTATACAAAAGAAATTGTGAAATAAATTTTCATGGTTATACCGATTTTTATTAAGTTGGAGATTGTAATGATAAAAAATCAACCTAGGGAGCAACATTTTTCTTGGTTGAATGTTCTATGGGTTGGAAAATTAAGAAAAAAAGTTCTTTAACATTGATCACAAATAAATCGGAATATATTTTAGCTACTCATTCTTTTACTCAAATGTTGTGGAAGAGAGTTCAGCTCCAATATTTGAAAGTGGAAGTTTCTAAACCATTGAAGATTTTTTATGACAATTAAAGTTCAATTGATCCTTCTAAGAATCATTTCCAAGATTCTAGATCAAGATACATTTATTTAAAATTTCACTTTATAAAATATAAATTTTTTGGTGGAGATGTTTTTCTTTAATACATTTCAACAAAGTATCAGATCGCAAATATCTCATAAGGAATAACCCTCACCATGCTTTGTATTATATTGACAATAGGGGAGAGAAATTAAAAAAAATTACATTGTAAGAAGTTTTTGACTTATCTTTCATGTATGAATCTGAAGTTGTGCTTATCATATAATGAGGGATTGAAAAAGAAAAATGAAAGAAAAAGAAAGAGAGAAAATAAATAATGGGGAGAAGAAATGAATGTACGAAAACAATAGTAAAGCATGTTTTTCTTTACATGGCTACAAAATTTTCTTTCCACCGAGGGATGAAATTCCTTCAAAAACATTAATTTATCTAGTAATATGGTGTCAAGGACACTCTCTTTTGAGAAAGTTTATGTATTAATAAAATCCAAAAACTTATGTTGTGAAAAAATTATGAGAGTTTGAAAGTTTTTTGATGACGGTTGTCAACAAATCCAAAGTGGGATATTGAATACCTTTTAAATAATTTTTTTAAAAAAGTTTCTATATTTTTTTAAAACAAATATTTTTTTATTTTAATGTTTTGTTTTCTTGGAATCGGATCCATCTCCATTGTATTCAATTTATCATATCCAAAATAATCGGAGGTGGGATGTATTGTTTTCTATAAGTCTATCTTTTTTGTAATCATAGAAATAATGGAGTTGGTAAAGAGTTTTGAGAATAGAAGTTGAAGTCAATATTTATAAAGTTTTTATACATTCTCAAACAAAATAATTTTATTCTTTTCTAATCAATAATTTCTCACTAATCATGAAAACTTTCATGGTAAAATCCTTTTGAGTAAATGGTGGAAAAATTTGATGAAATTTCGAATTTCATCATAATGAGAATTTCATCATAATGGGAATTTCATCATATTAATAATTCCATCGTAATAAGATTAAATTTTTATTGAGAATGATCATCATCATAATCCTATAAAAATCAGATCCAAAAAGTCGGCACTAGAATTCTATAACAATAGGATCCAACATTATTGTTTTGAGAAATAATTTTTAGTCAGGGAAAGAGATAGTGCCAATTTACTGTAGCTTCTGATTTTCCATTAGAAACGTATTAAATGATCATACCAACATTAATTGGAACCATATGGAAAGATGAAGGGATACTAAAAATCATATACATTCATATTGAAAAAGATTGTAATGAGATGAGATTGAAATATATTGCAATGATATGAGATTGAAAAAGATTGTAATAAGTTAAGATTGAAAAAGATCGTAATTATTTAAGATTAAAAAATATCATAAATAGATTATATTGAAAAAGATTCATAATGTGCTGATTAAAAATTAATGTTTTAGAGTTAAAACTCAAAATTAAAATTTTCATTAATCATGGAGAAATATAAGGAGAATTAATGAATTCAAAATTGAAGTTTTAATTGTAATAGATTTTAAGAGTATTGAGATTTCTGATTTTCCTATAAATACAAACTCATATCATTCCTTCATTTACAAATTTCTATATATGCATTAAAGGATGATCACTGAATAATTGAAGTGAAAGTTCCAATATTATCAAATGATAATTGTTTTGATCATTCCAGAAGAGTTTGAGTTTTAAAGATTGAGTTTGAACATCATTGTATGGAAAGAAATCAGATCTAGAATCCAATATCATTTTATTGAAAGAAATTAGATCCAGAATCAAGAATCAGTGTATTGAAAGAAATTAGATTTAGAATCTAGCATCATTGTATTGTTAGAAATGAGATCCAGAATCTAGTATCATTGTATTTGGAAAATCAAGATCCATCATCATTGGATTTATAGAATTGGATCCATCCAAATCGGACAGAGGATTCGGATTGAAATTTTGTGGATATGTTTTAAAAAAGTCTTATTTATTTTGATTGGATCAATTTTTTTAAAATAAAACATTATAAACTAAGTGGATCCAGTATAATATTTCATATTGGGATATTTAAGGATTCTAACAAGATTTGGTGCAATTTTTATTCACTTCTTCATAATAGTGGATTTTCATAGACCAATGGGAGTTTCTATGTCATGGAAGTAGGTTCTCATATAGAGGTATAACCTTTTAAATCTTGTGTGTTTTTATTTCCTATCTAGTTTTTCATGCATTATTATTTACAAAAATCTTATTTGGATATAAATCATAACATGATGGAGGGGTTAAGTTTCAAAATGTTTTGAAACTTATAAAAAGGGAATAACTGATTCAACCCCCCCCCCCCCATTCTCATTTGCTATTTGATACTTGGGACTTCAATTAGTATTATAGGGTTTGGTTTCCTTGTTTAATCCTTATCATGGATATTATCAATTTTATTAATAGTAGAGTAATTCCATTATTTTATGGGAAGAATTATTAATGAAGAAAAAATAGGATGATTCCTTATCTCTTATCTCTTGAATTGGAAGTTTTTGACGCTTCTAATATTGGGTTTATAACTATTGAGAAAGAAGATTCCATGACATTTTCTAATAATAGAAACATAAAAGTTGATGGAATGACCATAAATTCAATCCTTATGTCTTTCACGTATAATATTTACCAGTTAGTGATGGGTCTCAAAACATAAAAAAGTACGTGGGATAAGTTGGAAATTATTTTCGAAGGGAATACTAATGTACAAGAAGTAAAGCTAAAAAATTTCAATAGTAAGTATAAATACATTAGAATAAGGGATGAAGAAAAAATTAATGAATACTTTACTAGATTAAATTAATTTTTTTGCAACATCGTAGGATTTATAGATGCCTTGGAAGATTCTAAAATTGTGAAAAAACTAATGAGAAACTTTTCGAACAAGTTTGATTCTAAAATTTATTCTTTAAAAGATAAGGATGATTTATATCTTGATGAATTGCATAACTTTCTTGTTTCTAATGAAATGAGGAAAGCTCCAATATTTAAAAAGAAGATAAAATATGAAAAGTATTTTGAATCCATAAGAAAGATGAAAATCCAAGATGTTGATGAAGTTGATCCTTGTGAGTCTGATGAAAAGGAAGATGATGAGTTGATTGAAAAAATCATGTCTCTCATATTCAAGAACTATAGAATAGAAAGAGAAAAGTTTAGGGGAAAACTTCAGTATTTTGGAATCTGACACTTTGCTATTAATTTCCCTAAGGATAATGTTAGAGAATGTCGAGATGATTCCTGTGAAAACCCTTTATAGAAGAAGTGGAACAAAAATGATCAAAAGAAAAGTCTTCCAATAGATATCATAAGAAGTTTAAAAGAAAAAAAGAAGCATGTTGAGTAAGAAATTTGAATCGAACTCAACTGATAAAAATTAATCTAAACATGCATGTTTATAAAAATTCAGAACCATCATTGGAAAAGATTAGAAAACAAAAGATTCCTCAGAAACTGAAGAAGATGGTGAAGAATAATATAGATAGTATCAGCTCAAAACTGAACTTTTTTCATGTCTTGAGAAAAACAAAACTCTTAAGAAAGAAATTAGAGTAAATAAAAAATATCATGAAAAAGTTTCTAATAGAATAAAAGATGTCATCCACTAGGAGGAATACATTCAAGAGATTTTACGTTACAAAATTAGAATTGATGAATAGGGAAAGATGATTGAAGATCTTGGTAAGAAGCTATAATATAAGAAATAATAGGTCAACAAGTTACAGGAAAAACTTATTCAGTCTAAAAGTACCTTGATATAGATGAATAAAAACTTCGTCATTTCTGTGGAAGTAAAATATGAGACTTCTAATGTTGCAGAGAAGGATCATTATGAGAATTAGTTGAAATCTTATGTTACCAAAAATAATTTTTCATATGATTCTTTTAACATTTTAGGTTTTAAAAAAGGTATTGGGAAATATTGGGTGTAGAATAGAAGTGATAAATCTATCAATTCAACAAAAGTAGATCACTCACTAAAAAAATATAGTCCACATCCTAGGTATAATAGAGATGAAAGAATTTTCCAAGATCAACAAAGTTTCTATAGAGAAAGATATTTTCTTAAATAAAAAATCAAGATTAGAAGGATATTTCTAGTGTTGTGGAATATATGGGAATAGAGCTTATAATTGTTGGAATAAATTATATATACTTTGAAGAATGTTTAATCAAAATGGAAGAAAAAGTGAAAGAAGAATGAGAAACTCCCATAACTCATTGGAAGTTGGAAGGGTGAATTTTCAAGATGTTAGAAACATTCCGACAAAGAATCTATTTGAAATTTTGGTAGTGGTTTGCAGAAGATGTGGTCAATCTGGTCATAATTTCAAAATATTCATGACACTCCTTCCAGAACATGTTTCTTATGATTGAAAAGAAAATAATAATTAAAATAATAATTTTGAGAAAACATCTTTTATTGTTTAGACAGATTTGAAATCAAGTAAGAGGAACAAATAATGGACTCTTTATAGTGGTTGTTCTTCGCATATGATCAGTGGTATGAAAATCTAGAAACATGTTGAGATTCATGATAGAGGAATAGTTACTTTTGGAAATGATGGTTCCTTAAAAATCAGAGGAATCAATATGGTAGATATTTAGGTAGAGAAATTAATATATAAGGTAGTTTTACTTGTTTATGGCCTAAAACATAACTTACTTATTGTAAGTCAACTTTGTGATGATGGAAAATAATTAATCTTTATAAAGGATTATTGTATCACTTAAAGTGTTAGAGATGTAAAATTCATTAAAAATTGAGAAAGAAACAGGTGGAATCTATTTTAAATTGTAAAATTCAATAACTCTAGTTACTTGAGTGTGGAAGATAAAAAAAAATTGTGGCACCAATGGAATGGGAACCTTGGGCAGAAAAATAGAAATAAAATTTCTAAAGTTGATTATATATGGAATTTTCCATAATTGAAAATAATAGAGTAAAATGATTGTATTACATTACATGAAAAAAATATTACTAAAAATTTCATAAGATAATTGAGATTAAATCTGCCAGACCAATTGAGATTATTCATTCCGGTCTATGTGGCTCGATGACACATAAATCAATAAAATGTGATTTATACTTTATCATTTTTATTATTGATTTCACTTGGATGAAAAACATAATTATCATGAATCATAAGTTAGAGGCTATTAAAATGTTCAAATTCTTCTGAACATATATTGAGAAATAATTGGGGGTTCCCATCAAGAATTTGAGAACATATAATGGTACTGAATTCAAAAACAATACATTTGATCCTTATCTGACAAATCACGGTATCAACTATTAGTATTTTCCTCTATATACTTCACCACAAAATGTATTACCATAAAGAAATAATAAAATCATTTTTGAAATGGGAAGAATTATATTAACATAATGCAAACTTTAAAACTTCTATTGGAGAGAAGATATTAGTACTAATGTACATGTTATGAATAAATTTTTGTTAAGAATGGAAACCAACATGACTCCTTATGAAATACGGTATAACAAAAATCCTTCATTGAAATACATTAATGTTTTTAGAAGTCATTTTTTTCTCAAAATAAAAAATTTGTACTTGGGAATGTTTTATAAGAAATAAGAGGAAATAACCTTCATGGGTTATTCACCAAATGAGATAAGTTAAAAATGTTGGGAAAAATGTTTACAAAAGTTGGTGGAATTATATTATTTGAAGCTAATTGAAAATCAAAGGTCTTTAATAAAGGTTATTAAGAATGTTGAGGAGGGTAAATTGGATATTTCCAAAAATAGTGAAAGTAATTCAAAACATTCTTATTAATACTCAAAATAATCATATGACGATGAAATTACAGTTGGGAAAGAAATAATGGGATTTTCTACCATAAAAAACATATTGAATATGAAAACATTATTGGGAATTAGAAGGCTTTGGTTTAGATCAGAATAAAGTTAAGATTAGAAAATCGGACTTCACTTATCTCAAAAGTTGAACCAGATTCAGTTTCAAAGGCTATTATATATAATGTATAGGTGGATACTATTAATGAAGAGTAAGATCAAATTGAGAATAATGAAACATTATAACTTGTTCCATGTCCATCAAATAAAATGGTTATCATAACCAAGTGGGTTTGTAGAAAAAAATTGAATGACCATGGAGAAGTTTTAAGAAACAAAGAAACGCTTGTTTTTAAAGTATATTCATAGGTGGAAAGTGGGTATTTTTATGAAATGTTTTCCCCAGTTGCAGGATTTAAAACTATTAGAATGTTTCTTTATATGGCCACACATAGAAATTACAAAGTTTATCAAATGGATATAAAGCAAGTTTTCTTAAATGGTGATATTGAGGTAGAAGTTTTCATTGAGAATCCAAGTGGGTTTCTACTTGATTATGATGAAAAAAAAAGTCTGTATTGAAAAAATATTTGTATGGGCTAAAATAAGATCCATGTTCTTAGTATTCGAAGATTGATGGTTGTTTGAGAATGATGAACTTTTCTAAAGGAAAAGTTGATAGCAACTTGTATGTGAAAGATGTTGACTCTATAACATTAATTGTAATTGTTTATATGGATGATATAATTCTTTTTGGGGATGAATAAGAGGTTTGTGAAGAGTTTGCTGAAGAAATGAAGAAAAATTTTGAAATTTCAATGTTGGGATAAATAACTTTCATTCTTGGATTACAAGTTCAACAAAAGAAAAAATACATTTTATTATCTCAAGAAAAATATATTAGGGAATTTTTAAAGAAGTTAGGGATGGATGAATCCAAATAAGTTTTACTTCCTATTTCAGTGAGCATAATGTTGATAAAAGATTAAACTGGAATAAGTGTGAATCAGAAAGACTTTCAGAAGCTAATAAGAAATATTCTTTACATTACGGCTTCAAGGCCTGATATTTTTTATGATGTGACTTTCTGTTCCAAGTATCAAAGTAATCCAAAGGAATCACATATTCTTGAAGAAAAAATATTTTTAAGATATTTCAAAGGAACAAATTTACATGGATTTTTATATAAAATAAATGAGATGAAGTTTCATGGTTATACTGATGTCGATTTGGCTAGAGATTGTAATGATATAAAATCAACCATAGGAGAAACATTTTTCTTGGGTGAATGTTATGTAATTTAGAATAGTAAGAAACAAATTTCAGTAACATTGATCATAGAATAATCTAAATACATTGGAGCTACTCAGGCTTGTACTCAAATGTTGTGGAAGAATGTTTAGCTCAGTGATTTGAAAGTAAAATTTCCTAAACCACTGAAGATACTTTGTGATAATCAAAGTGCAATTGTTATTTATAAGAATACTATCCAACATTCCATATCAAAACACATTTATATAAAGTTTTACTTTATAAAATATAAAGTTGTTGTTGGATATGTTTTATTGGAATACATTTCAACAAAGTATCAGATTGCAGATATCTCATAAGAAAGAACCCCCACTGTGCTATGGATTGTGTTGAAAATGGGGGAGAGAAATTAAACCGGTTTTAACATTATAATAATTTTTTACTAATATTTATTTTATGAATTTGAAGCTATGGATATTATATAATGGGGGAGAGAAAAATAAAATTAAAATAAAAAGAAATGTGAGAAAAGAAATAATGGGGGAGAGAAAAATATTGTATGAAAAGAAAAGTGAAAAGAGTTTATCATTATATGGACACAAAATTTTATTTCCACCAAGGGATGAAATTTCTTCAAAAATGCTACTTAATCCATTAGTGTGGTGTTAGGACTCTCTCTTTTTAGAAAGGATATATTTTGATAAAATCCAAAAAACCTGAGTTGTGAAAAAAAATTGATAGTTTGAAAAGTTCTTAATGAGGGTTGTCAACAAATCCAAATGGGGATATTGAAGTAAATTTGTGATATATTGTTTTATCAATGTTTTTTTATTTTTTAAAAATTAAAGTTTTTGTATTCAAATGTTTTTTTTCGAGAATCAAATTCATCAACATTTTATTTAGCTAATCAGATCAAAAACAATCAGAGGTAGGATGCATTGTTTTATTTATGTCATTATTTTTTGTAATCAAATAAACAATGATGTTTCGATAGATTTTTTAGAAAATAAATTGAATTCAGGTGTTATAAATTTTTTATACATTCTAAAACAAAATCATATTATGATTTTATGATCAATAACTTCTCAAAAATCATAAAAACTTTCATGATAAAATCCTCTGAAGAAATTGTTTAGATATTTGACGAAATTCAGAATTTTATCATAATGAGAATTCCATTGTATTCAAAATTTCATCTTAATAATATTTCCATTGTAATGGGATTCAATTTGTATTGAGACTGATCGGCATCAAAATCCTCCAAAAATCGCATCCAAAAAAGCAACACCATAATTCTTCAATAATAGTATTTTGTATTATTGTTTTGAGAAAGAATTCATAGTGACAGAAAGAGATGCAGCTGATTTACTATGGCTTCCGATTTTCCATCAGACACTTATAAAATGATCATACCCAGATTGATCATAACTAGATGGAAAGAGGAATGGATACTAACAATTGTATCCAGGAAGATTGAAAAAAGTCATAATGAGTTGAGATTGAAAAAAATTTAATGAGATGAGATTGAAAAATATCTTAATGGGCTGAGATTGAAAAGGATAATAATGAGTTGATATTGAAAAATATTGTAATGAGATGAGATTGAAAATGCTTCATAATGATCTGATTACAAAGTAAAATTGAAGAGGTCAAACTTGAAATACAATTTTGCGTAAATATTAGAGAAATATAAGAAGAATTAAAGTGGTCAAAATTGAAGTTTTAAATGAGAGATATTTTTAGAGTTCTGAGATTTCTGAGATTCCTATAAATAACTTCTCAGATCCTTTGCTCATTTAAAACATTCTACATACGTGTGAAAGGCGGAGCACTAGAGAATTGAATTGAAAGTTTACATATTATTAAATGATAGTTGTTTTAATCATTCAATAAGATTTTGAATTTTTAAATATTGAGTTTGAGCATCATTGTATTGAAAGAAATAATATCCAGAATCTAGCCTCATTATATTGGAAGAAATCATATCTAGAATCCAGCATCATTGTATTGAAATAGATCAGATTTTGATTCCATAATAATTTTATTGAAATAAATAGGATCTATAATCTAGTATCATTATATTTATAAAATTAGGATCCATTATCATTGGGTTGAGATAATCGGATCCAACCAAATCGGACTAAAGATTCAGATTGAGCTTTTGGGGAGTTGTTTCAACAAAGTATTCATTCTTTTTATTTGCTCAGTTTTCTTTAAAGAAAACATTGTTAACTGACATAAGTCAGTATAATATTTCCTATCAATATATAAAAGGTGTCTAATAGGAGTTGTCACAAGTTGTATTCAATTCATCATAATAGTGGATTTCTATAGACCCACGAGAGTGGCTTTAAAAAGGACGTAGATTCTCACACTGAGGTAAAACCTTTAAAATATTATGTTTTTTTCTTTCTTAACAACATTTTCATGCATGAGTATTTACTAAAAGTTGATAAGGATATAAATATTAATACTTTTCAGGGTTTAAGTTTCTAAAAGTTTTGAAACTTATATAAAGTGAACAATGGATACAACCCCCCCCCCCACCCCCCTCAATTGTTATTTTATCCTTGGAACTTCATTACTGTCTCCCCCCCTTAAAGTAGGTCATACCTGAGTATCCCTTATAAGGTTGGTATGACACTATATGAGAATACTCAAACCATTGAGAATGTATGCCATCTTCTCGCTCCCAGGTTGCATCCTTTACATGGCCATGATTCCATAGAACTCAGACGAAAGGGATAGACAAGCTTCATAGACCCTTCATTCTATGATCTATAATAGTCATGGCATAATCCTCAAAAGAATCATTGACACCAAATTCAGTATCCTTTGGATCAAAAGTATGAGACGGGTTTGTATGATAATGACAAAGCTATAAAATATGGATGATTTTGTGCATGGAATAGTAACTGTGAGGTAGTAAAACCCAATATGATACCGGTCTAACTCTATCCAAGATCTAAAATAGCCCAAAAAATGATCCAATGGCTTTCCTTTCCTTCATATCCATTTGTTCCCAAGTCTGGTGATACTTCTAAGAAAATACAATCCCTGACCGTGAACTCTAGAGGTCTTCAATAGTGATTTACATAAGATTTATATCTATAGAGACAATTAGACATACATTTCATGATTAACTACACCTTCTTTTAGATATCCTACATTATATGATGGCCTAGTTGCACTACCTACCCTGCCTCTAACCAGTATTGAGGTAAACAACATAGACTACCTTACAAGGCCACATACAGATCCATATGAATCATTTCTTGAAATATATTATTTTATAAATACTTGATGAGAGGGATATTATTTTTCGAAAAACCACTAAAATCTAAGACTCATTCTCGAAACATGTCCTCTCATACTTGTATAGTCCGTACTGAATGACCATTAGTTTGAGGGTGAAAGTTGGGCTCAGAAGCACATATGTACCCGAAGCTCTCCATAACCACTTCCAAAACCATGATGTGAAATGAGTATCCATATCTGAAATTATAGTAAAAGGGAACCTATGAAAACATATAATCTCACGAACATACAGTCTTCCCATCTCATCAATTTAGAAAGTCTCCTAGATGGGAAGGAAGTGGGATACCTTCATTAGTCGATCCATGACTACCCAAACTGTATTGTTGCATCTAGGAGACCTTGGTAAACCAATCAAAAAATCCATCGTGACATCATCACATTTCCATTATGAGATTGATAATGACTATAATAAGATATCCGGCCATTGGTTTTCTACATACACCTACTGATAGGTGGAAAACCAACTGATAGAATCCACTATCTGATGTTTCATCCCATGACACCAATCTTGGAGATGCATAAAACAATACATCTTGGAGATACCTAGATGAACTTCATATTAAGAATTGTGGGAATATTTCATCAGTTCTTATCTCAAATCTATAGAAACAAATATATTCCCAAGTATACATAGGATTTTATCTCTATCAATAGACCAATAAAAAGGCAGGTCCTCACCAGAAATCCCTTCCCTTAGTACCAAGCCTTTAGGATCTAAAAACTGACTCATATTCACTATATCCATAATCAAATGGGTCATTGATAGTGATGTAAGTATTTAATTTCAATGATGGTCTTGAACCTAAATGTGCATCTCAAAAAACAAGGACATAAGATACCACTCATTACTGGACTTTTCACCATCTTTATCTGAGTCCTCCTTCTTAGAGAATTAGCAATAGAATTTCCTTTCCCAGGCTTATAGGCTTTCTCAAAGTAAATGTATTGTATGTCTTCAACCTACCTTTTCTGCCTAAGGTTCAATTCAAGTTGCATAAAAATATACCCGAGGCTATTGTGGTTCGTAAAAACCACAAAACACTCTCCTAGATGGTAACGCATAAAAAAATGTAAGTAATGAACAATATATTTCAACTCGAGATCATATGTTGGGTAATTCCACTCATGAGGCCTCAGCTTCCATGAACTGTATTCCATGACTTGATCTTCCAGCATCAAAACTACCTAGCTCAATACCTAATGAATTCCAATAGACTGTATAGCTTATTCCTTTCTCTAAAAGAATAAGGATCAGCCTTAAATTCAATATCCTTTCTACTATTTCAAGGTTTTCTTTCATGATTTGGACCATATAAACTACCCACAATTCTTATTCAAACCTATAAGAGGTGATTCTAAGAATGATAAGTCATGATTTAAGTTCTTGTAATAACCAACTAGCCCCAAGAAACTCCATATGTCAAATAAATTATTGGGATTATCTCATTTAACTAAATATCTAACCTTCTATGGGTCAGCTAATACTATATACTCTAATATAATATGACCTAGGAAGTGAAATTTATTGATCGAGAAGAGTAATTTACTGATATTAACATACATTTGGTTCTCCCTCATTGTATTAAAAACCATCTCAAGATGTTTGGCCCAGTCGCTTTGAGTATGAGAATATAATAAGATGCCATCTATAAATACTATGATGAATGAATCCAAGTAGGTATGAAAAACAACTATTCATCAAAACCATGAAAATGGAATGCACATTCATGAGACCAAACAGCATCACTAGATACTCACAGAAACCGTAATGACTTTGGAAGTTCTTATATGGTATATCTAAAGGCTTAACTCAAACTCAATGGTAGCCTGATCTTATTATGACTTTGAGAAAACTCTAGAACCTCATATATAGTCAAAAATATCATATATGTGAGGTAAAGTATACTATTTCTTTATAGTAAACTGATTCAACTTCAATAAATCCCTAAAAATCATCAGTTTTATGTCTTCCTTTTCAAAAAAAAGGATCGGTAAACCACAAGGAGAAGTATTGGACCACAAAAAACCCTTAGTCTCTAAATCCTCTACCCACCTATTGCGCTTATGCAAATCTATAGTAGTCATTATTTAACAAGGAATGTATACTATTTTAGATCTAGGAACTAGCTCGATGGTAAATTATACCTATCTCGTAGAAGTTAGTCTAGAAAAATCATTGGGGAAAACATACATAAAAGGATAGACTATGGGATGGAATTTAGTCTAATGTAATCCTAAATCATCCACATAAAGGATAGCAATCTGGGAATTCACTCTACCTATCCCAAGATTCTTTGGTCCAACTCTACCAACCTGGATTCCACTCTCCCTTTTGATAATAAGTACCACCCCTGGTGATGTGAATAACACACTTCGATGATAACAGTCTCCATATGTACAATAGGGGACCAATTAGTTCATCATGAGAGTAAAATTAAGCATGTCTTCTCGAAAATTAAGAGGTCCCATAATAAAAAATGGTTTCCTGCCTCAAGGTTCATTTCCTTTCACTAGTGTACACTATCTAAACATATACCCAAAGGGTTTTCAAGTGTCATCACACCACATATGAATTCAATTTCAAGGATAAGGCTTTCAACAAAAGGCACAGAGATAGAGTAATGTGATGTACCAATATCTAAAATATCATATACAGTTGTAGATTATACAAGAATAGTACCTCAAATGGTAGATGGACCGACACCATCCTCCACTAGTATAGGATGAACATAATAAATTTGGCTTGATCAACAGCTTTTTGTTGAAACCTGACTATGCTGAGTGGGTCTACTCTACTAGATTTTTTATCTAAAGACAGGCTACTGCAACCATGACCTCCTCCTCTGCCTATATGTCCATTATTACTCTTCTAACTTCTTGGAGATGTTCCCCTAATTTCCTCCTGAATGAGGAGTTGATATAGATCCTCTCTCAGTATAGATAGATGTGACGGTCCTATTAAAAAAATTAGATTATCTAATTTGTCATTGTCTCAACACTCAATGGGGTATCTAGGATATTGGGCCTTCTTATGCCCAGAATCCCCACACTAGTGACAAACCATGTAACGGTAAGTGTGTGTCACCTAGTTATCATTGATCACATGTGGAGTCTCAAAGCATCACTTCTAAACAATAGTCGAACCACTACCCTGTCACAGTTTTGAACTTCCTAGGCTCACACTATAATCTTCCCTTAGTTTATTCTTAGTGATAAAAGTCTTGTTCACTATATCATACATGGTATTAGACTGTTTAACAATCCCCTGATAATGAATACGATTCTTAAGCCCATCCTCAAATAGTCTCTCTTTTGTTGGCTCCTCAGTTGTATAGATAGGTGAAAAGAATAGAATCTTATTTAAACGAGATGAGTAATCCAAAACATTCATGGAACCATGTTACAGATTCATGAACTCTCTATAATTTTCATCCCTTAGGGACTCATGATTAGAAATACCTATCAATCACTTCTTGATACTGAACTCCCTTATTCAAAATATCCCACTAACATTTGGTGGATCTAAGATGCATATGAGTAGAAAGATTCACCCTTCTCTCAAGAAATGTCTCTAGAATCTCAAAGATATATAAGATTGTCTCCTTTTATGACTCTGTAATTTGGGGACCACCATCCCTTGAAAATTTTATTGGATGATGTTGCTGAAACTCTCGTGTCATCCCCTCCATAGAAGGTGAAGGTTGCAGAGCTCCCTCTATAATATGCATTAGCCACAAAAACACCCCTAAAAACTAGGAATCAATGAACACATTAGGTATAATAGGTGTTTCCACAGGTGGCACTATTAAAGGTATCATTGGTGGGTTGAGGCCCACTACCCCCAAAGCATGGTTTTGACCACCCTACTGGAGCACGGCACGAGGACATTGTAGTGGAATATCTATTAAAATGAATAGAACACACCTCATATAAGTTTTTATAATAGTAAAGATCATAGATACATGAATATGATAGGTACCAATCTTTATATGTAAGAAAAAAACCCTTATGCATGCTCCTAGATCCTGGTTTGGGTGATATGAAAATTTATATAGAACACAAGAGATGATACCTACTTCACACTACTAAGATTGGGTATGGGTCAAGTTCTGGGTTTCACGGTAAGGGTATTGGCATACATATTTTCAATTGAAATTTATAGAGTAAAACACTCTTTAAGTAGAAATTGTAATCCATATTTAATAGTGAACATTTTATTTTAGAATTTAATTTCATTTAATTCCAATCTCATTTATATAGAAATTCACTTTAAAATTTTGGAATATATGGTTCACCACTTCTAATTTGCAAGGTCTTATACATCTTATAAATTAAAGTGTGGTGTCCATTTAATCATAAACAATCAATTATCAAGTCCTTGTATGAAATGAAATCACAATTTATGGACATAGAAATAAAGCACCAAAACATGATACAAGCAATGCACATGGTAATATAAATGTGGAATGGTATAATTCATGACATATAATTCATGTAAGGTTCCTAATATGATGCATGATCAACTCTTCCTTATCATACAAGGCCAAGAATAAAATATAAACCTCTATCATAACAATAAAAATCATGAATCATTTGTTAAAACAAATGATGGAATCAAATCAACTATAATGGGAATAAACTAGAACATAATATCCCATCCTAGTTAATTTGGCCTTTCCCAATACATGAGTAAGATAATCCCTAGAACAACTCATTAATGAATTTTGACATATCCCTAATCTGAAAACTAATATTCTCAAATGATAAGATAAGAGAAAAATATTATATGTTACCACTTTTTGATGTACAAACTAGTATTCCAGTAAAAAGTTCCCTGATCTGGTGCACCACATGTCTTCAAGCACACCAACCCCTACACTGGAGTATTCCAACTAGTAGATAGGGTCCAAGGTGGTACAATGGGGATACTATACCCTCATGATTAGAGTATAACAATGGTAAAATTAATACATAAATAATGAAAGCATAATAAATAACTAAAAATAGAAGGAAATGAATCCAAAATTAATAAATAAGTGACATCAATAATATCCATCATCATATATATAACAATGAAGTAATTTATTGAAATTATAAAAATTAATCCGAAAGACAAGGTAGCAGGCATGAAATGTATTACATGTATCAAAAGAACCAATATAACAAAAATACTATGTTCAGTAGCATCACAAGTCATAGCTCATTCCTGTGATTATCCATACCCATGCTACAATCAAATCAAGTATCAATAACTAGTCCCTTTCCATTATCCCTTCATGAATCCACATAATCTTCTTGGGTTCCATCTACATCCCAAATATGGTGTGAGATAAACTTAATAGGTCACCACTAATGGTGTCTATAATTACCCAGTTAGTGCATATACTATGATAAGTGTGAAAATATAATAAATGATAAGTAGTAATATAAATTGTAAAGGGGACTATACGGGTTCATGGAAGATACCAGGATGACACTACCAACCTCTTCCCATGTTGAATAATCTCTTAACAAGTAACTATATGTATATACGTATATATATATATATATATATGTGTGTGTATTGTTTGTATACGTAGTGATGTTTACATCCATATATGTGGATATTGCTACTATTCTAGACCCAAGGTAAAAATCATGCATCTGATGGTAATATCATGAGTCTCATAATTTTCAATGGACACCGCTGCAAACAACACAATAATAAGGGATTCCATGCATAGTATCATAATAGTAGGGTCTCCATGCATGAATCGTAACTATAGGTTTTATATAAATTAATCATATTAGTAGGTCTCCATGACCATATAATAATAATAGGGTCTCTATTCCCATGTATTATAATAGATAAGGGTCTCCAAACCCATTTATCGTAATTAATAAGGGTTTTCATACCCATATATCACAATAGTGGAAGGGACATCTTGCATGTATATCACAATAGTGTAAGGGACACCATGCCCATATATAAAAATAGTGGAAGGGACGCCATGGCCATATATATAAATATTAGAAGGGACCTCATTAATATATGTCATTGTATAAGGACTCAATTCCCAAATTGTAACAATAATAAATAGTCAAAGGCTTTAGTAAGAGCTAATTGATAATTCAAATTTCAATCATATTTCTTATTAACAAGGATGTAACCATTATTTAACACAGTCACATGACATGGTCGTACCACTCACCCTCCATTTAATCCATGATAGTTTTATAAGTATGTTTTTCATACTACACCGTAATAATTGTCCATTTTCATTTATTATATCACATTTTAGAAGTCAAACCCAACACACTAATGGGTTTTTTAGTTATATAACCATAAAAGTCAAATAGGCATATAAAGGGTGTTCCCAAAGGGGTGTAATACATTGAATTTTATGACCTCAAACATCTATTAGGATATAATAAAGTCATTTGATTCAATGAATAGTAAACCAATTTAAGTAAAATCCATTTTAGGGTCAATGTACGATGAAACTAGCCTTTTCTACGAAGGCGTATAATATAAATCAATACAAAATTTAGGGATAATTACTAGACCATCTAAATTATTCATGTAGAGGAGCACTCGTCCAATATCATCATTTGGATTATTTCAAATTGGAAGAAAATAGAAGAATGTATGAATGCCCTAAAAATTATGCATAACATCCTACACCAATATTGAATCATTAAAAGAAATAATAACAATGAAACGAGCCTAAATAGTGGATCAATTATCAAGATCTATCCAATGATATGATCTAATTCTGGATTGGAGTCTAGAGAGAATAATTTATTGAAATCCTTTATTTAGGCTTCATGGGAGATCAAACGGGAGGATAACCTCTATGTGAGAGAGAAAGAAAGAAATAAAGGTTTAAGAAAAAATAAAAATGGTCTTCCACGTTAAAATCGATATGTATCATTTACATGTAATGTAAATAGTTTATATATTTTATAATTCTCAGGTTTTCCCTTTTGGGGAAATTTCATTACATGTCATGAATTGGTCTACCCAGGCCAATATGTGTCATGTATTTAATACTTTCCTTGTATTCAAAAAACAAATCATGTACTTGGCCAATAGTCAGCCTTCAAATATCTACATCCTCCAACCCAAAACATACCAAACAAGATAAAGTCTTGAATTTTATATATATATATATAAATAGGATTAAAATAAGGGTTAAAATGAAAGCTAAAAGGCTACATACTTGAATGAAAAACTGGGATCTTATATAGAGAATAAAATAAAATAAATATTATTTTTAGTATCACTTTGATTTAGTGTAAATATAGTCATCCAAAAAAATAGGCCTTTAAGATCCTTATGATATATTAATGAATATTTAGGTTTATAAATGATGTAATAATATATTAAAAAGGATTGTGTCATCATATTTGGTATCAAAGGAAAAGGAAGAAATCTAATCCTTTGTAACTCTCAAATGTGATCATTAAATGAATCATAGAACTCCAACTAAGGGATTCATATAGAAAGGAATTCCACTGGGGGTGGTGATGTGTCTTACCTGAGAGGTGTATCCTCCGATGGATTTCCTTGATAGGTATCAAATATTGTCCACTAGAAATAATTCCAGACCATCATAGTTGGTATCATAGGAAAGGTTTAGTTGACTATTGAAAACTAGGATGAGAAAACCATATTGAAAACCCTAAGGATATGTAAATGGATAATTATAAGGATAATTATAAGGATATGTATATGTATAAGAAAATATTCATTAAATTTTTTAATTTTAGACCAAGTGGTTTTCAATAAATAACATCCTTTTATGGATACTAAAAGTAGATGTGGTTCTTGAACAGATGTACCAAGAGGTAATAACTATAAAAAAGGAACATTGGGCTTGAATCGAGTGTTACCTAGTACAATAAAATGAACCTTACAAAGAACCTAGTTTGACACTCCTAGGGTACATTCTTTGAAAATTCACAATCTCTTTAAAACCCATCGTGAAGGATTTGAATAGATAATGACCATGAATTTCCATGGTTAAACCTAAAGTGTCTTAGATTGAAATTAAGGCTTCACGATTTAGAAATATTATAATTAATTTTTTATGATTACATGGTTTCCCACTATGATTTTTATTTATCACACTATGATTTTTGGAATTATTAAATAATGGGAACTATAAGAAATTGAGTTAATGTTTAATGTGGTGTAAAAGGTTTTGATGAGTATTTGAATTGGATTGTGATAGAAGTAAATGATATTTTGATTATTCCTAATCAGTTATCATGATATATGATTAAAAACTTACACCTTGACCAACACTATCACTCATAAATGAAGATAAATATAAATATTTCTATGAGTTTCGATTGTGGAGACCTTGGAAGAAATAAGATTCATCTTCCTACATCTCAAAACGGTAAGTATAATCTCTTATAGGAATATCTCAAATGGAGAGGAAGGTTTTTTCTATATGGTAGTAGAGGTCATAAAGAATTTAATTTATAAGGATTTCAATATCCAATATGTGTGGAACTTGGGAACGGTCTGATTAAATGCTTTAAACTAAGGCTCATCCCCTAGAATAAAGAAGGATCTATGTTATACTAAATCATTGAAGTAAAAGGGTTAAATTATTTATTTATTTTTATTCATAAATTATACTAAATAATTATTTATTCAAAGGTATTTTCATAAAATAATAATATGAAACATATCATGATTGTGTTAATTTTGGAAACATATATGACTTCATGTTAGATTAACATGAGATTTATGGATAACATCATGGGTTTAGTATTTTAAGGTAGATCATAAGTACAATGTCTTAGAAGCCCATTTTTAGGTTTTAAGTAATTATATTTCAAGATGAATAAAGATATTTTAGGGTATTATTTATTGTATCCACCTATATATAACCTTTTAGTTTAATGTGAATGATTATTTTGGAAGAATACTCTTACATTATTAGAGATGTAAGCTGAAGGGTATTAAGGATAAAAACTAATGGAACGGATTAATTTGAACTTTGAGAGTAGCTATTAAGGTATTATAGATTAATGTATTATATTGGAAAACTTTGGCAAACCAATTTTGTTTTAGTAAATATAGGTGGAATAGCGTGTTAATACTTTCAGGATTATGTGATCTATTAAAAGTTAGTTTTAGTGATTCTGGAAAAAAAAGAATTTTTTTGGATATTCATTTCTTAGAGGTAGATATGAAGTAAAAATCGATCAAAGTATAATAAATTTTTAAATTTTGATTATTAAATATAAATATATCAAGTAATTATATTTCCTTATATTCTTGGATAGTTAAAGAACTTATCAAATTTACAAAAAGTATCTTGAAAAAAAAGTTATCATATTAACTTTATATTTGATGTATCAAACGGTCTTTTAAATCATCATAGGTTTATGTTTTTTAGGTCCCTAACATTCCATTAAATATTTACTTTCTTATGATCAATGATCTTTATCACTCTCTATAGTTATTTTTTATTTTCTTCCATTTTTATATCTTTACTTTTTACTAATGTTTTCTTATATGGAATACTAGTTATGTGATGAAATTAATATTTCCCTTTACCTTTTTTAATAAAAAGTTGTATTAACCCTTTTTTGGAGGGGATATTTCCTCAAATAAATTTTCAAACCCTTTATTTCTGAGATAAAGATTAAATTTGAAGGATAAAATTTTTTTAAGGGGGTATAATGTAACACTCCAAGATTTTAAAATAAGAACATCATGTTTGATAGTTTATATGACAAGAAACACCAATATTAGAATAAAATGTAACAAACCAAGAATATATGAATTTTTTTAAAAAAAAATTCAATCTCTTCGATAGATTGTGATGCATACACTGGTTTTAAAAGAAATGCGGTACACTATTAAAATATTATTATCTAAACATGCCCTTTATAACCTAGTCATTAAGTTGGTGAGTATAAATAAGACTAATTAATTATGAAAATTATATGTTTTACACATGTATAAGATAAATTCAATTATTATATATTTATTAGAAATAAAATATGAATCATTTTAAAGGAAAATCAGAAATGTTTTTTGAAAAAAAATATTTTATTAAAAGGTGGTATTTTCACGCTTTGTAAAAATGATTTTAAATTAATTTTTCATGATTTTGGAAAATTTATTTTTTAAAATTAAATTAAATTTTTAAATAATAACTTTATAATTATCTTTGGTCTAATTTTTATAATTTTTCTAAAATGTGTTTTTTTCAATGAATAGTGAAAAATACTACTTTTTGTAAAAAGCTTGTTTTTCATTTAAGGAATTTACAAGACCCATTTTATTTTAAGGAGGTTTTAAAATTAAAAAAAGTTAAATAAATATATTAATTAATCCAAATTAGGTTATTTTATTTTATTTCATATTGAATTTTTATATAAAAATATTTTTAACTCTAAAAAGTTTTTCTTTTGGAAAACCATTTTTTCGATATACCTATGTCTTTAATTTTAAATTAAAAATTTCCACTTCTTTTAGTTTAATTTTAAAAAATGGAATAAATATTTTTTTTTATAATAATTTATACTATATAATATTTTAAACAAAATTTTTTACCATAATTAATAGTGAAAATAGTAAAAATTACTTTTCAAGGTAAAAGTATAAACAGGATTATCGGGGGTTAAAAATAAAATATAACGGTGAAAAATAAATAAAAACATGTCTAATTCATATTTTATGGTCTTATTTAGTCCTTATATGTGATAATGTTATATATTTTTTCATTTTTTATACTTTTTCATGATAAAAAGGTGGTTGTAATTCTTTCTTTTAAAAAATACCAAGTGTGTCCTCTCCCCCACTTATAAAAGGTGACCCACTCTCCTCTTCTATACACACATAAAAACCTATTTTTAATTGAATAAATACCCAATTAAGTTCCATAAATCCCTCTCTAAATAATATAATCCCTTTTTGGTCATAAATACATTCTTGGCATTCTTTTTCGGAAAACCAAAAGAGTTTTTCTAAAGAAGGGGTAACGTCCTTAATAGAGCATTTTATTTTACTACATCCTACATCTCCTTAAAATATTATTAAACATAATAAAAATAATATATTCAATTTAATTATATTTTTTATTGTAATTTGATGACCAAAAACCATCTACACCTCTCTCAAATGGGAAATAAAACAACTGATCATGTGTACAGAAAATTATCTCCACGCGAAGTGACGTAATTGTTTTCTATCACTGCATCTCATGGATAGATATTATGTATTATATAATGTTTATATATTATTTTAATGATATAATTATACTTATTCAATTATAATAACACATATACATTTTTATTTTCCATTCCTTAGAAAATATGATAATGTCCCTCATGATTACGATGGACTACTACCTCGCGAAGAGATGTGATTAATGTTTTACTTATGATTTAAATGGAAGGTAAAAAGGAATAATTTTATGTTTATATATGATATTAATGAAATATTAAACATTAAATTAAATAAATATATCATATAATTTATTAAATTTCTATTAATTTAATAAATGATAAAGTCATTCGTGTGTATGGGGAACAACCATCTCACTTAGCGATGTGATTTTGTTTTCACTAATTATTTAAATGTAAGGTAAAAAAAGGATAAATTTAATGAATATATGTGATATATTTGAACTGATATTAATTATTTAAAATTAATATAAATTCAACTTTATTACCCTCTCACCCATTTAATAAATTATAACTTTATATGTGTATGCGTACGACCTACCATCTTCACGAAGCGATGTGATTTATTATACATGTTAAATATTATATAATGAATAAAAATAATATTTAGAATATAAAAAAAATTGTGATTATTTAACTATATATTATGTATGGGATCTGGAAATTTCATGATAATGCATATGAAAACAATGCAATTATCACCTGAAACAATAGTGATAATGAAATATTGTAAAATAACACATAATAAGATGTTAAAAAAATATAATAAATAATATTATAATTATTAATATGGTTACTTGTAAGCTAATTAACTATTTAATACCACTTTACAAGAGTTTAAAGAGAAATAAACTAAACAGAAGTGTGAAGTAGTGGGTTTCTTGACTTAATTTTCATTCATTGGGTTTTGTGTCTACTTTGTTAATTATATTATGAAACTTTTATGTATGAAATAAATTATTATTGATTTTTTGTGTTTAAACATAAATTTTTATGGATATAAATTTTTTACACATAATCTCTCTATTTATTAACTCTCGCCTCAATGATACGAACTTTGTACGGGTTTTATCTCAAATTCCTTTTTGAGACTCCTGTTCTTTTATGAACCCAATCTCTTCTAAATTTTGTATTTAATTTCACTTTACATAATATATCATGAATACTTACTACATCAAGATATGCTTAAGTTAAAATTAAACTACTTCAATTATGGTAATTTATGATTCAGAAGTTACCAAAGAAACCAGGGTTTATGTTTCAATATCATTTTAATTTGGATTACTTGTCCTTTAATTTATGTTGAAGGAAATTATGTGATCACTGTTTAATAAAAAAATTAATTTTATTCTACACTATTTATTCATGAATTTTTCATTTAATTTTATCATTTTCGTCTCTTTGGTACTTAAAATTATTTTGATTTTTTTTAATAAAATAAAAATTTATTTCTCACTTTGGTGTAAATTTCATTTGTTCCAAATTCATGTTTTCAAAAAATGTTTTCAAAAATATTTTACTATGATGGATTAAAGTCATTTTTACCTTTAATTAGATTTTCAAACAAAAAAAGTATATTTCTATTGTTTTCTGATCAAGGTAATTTTTTAATTTTATTAATAAAATATGAAAGTAACCATTCTATTTTTTACATATTCAATATGAATAGAACACTTCCACCATCATGACAACTAAATGTTTTAAATCTTCCTTTTTAAGTTTAAAATTTTTTATTCAAAAAAATATTTAATTTTTGGTATAGTTGTATATTTTAATTATGTTTTCTCAAAATGGAAAAGATATTTTCCTCAAGAAATATTTAAAGTGATCTTTCAGAACCATTTTTCATCTAAGATAACACCCTTTTAAGTTACTCAATGTGAAATGGTTATTTTACACAAGAATGTTTTTAATATTTTAAGAGTATTTTAATCAAAGAAAATAACATTTTATGTTATGTATTTATTATAAATTATTTATATATATCTCCAAAATATATACATAGATTATTCTTCCTTCCTTTGATGGGGTAATAGATGCCTTATGATCATTTCCCAAATTCCTTCATTATGAAATTTCTTTTGTTTATGATATAAAGAAAGATTATGAAACTCATTTTATTTACATGGATAAGTCTTATGTTTTCCTTATGATTTATTCATTAATGTGGCATAAATAGATCATGAACATGTTATGATGGGTGACCCCTTGCGGTACTCTAATTAATTAGGTAAATCTTTAGTCTCATGAGATTTCAGGTGTGGGATTAGGGAGTAAACCTAATACATTATGTGACTTTTTCCACCATATGATATTGTCTAAGAAGTTATACTTGGATTATGTTTATGTAATGATATATATTTTTACTTTATGTACTATGTTGCCAAGATCTTATGTTACCATGTTCTTTATGATAAGCTTACATGAAATTACCTGTGGACCATTTATTTTATGAGATCAGTTTTACCTTTGATTAACATGTTATGTTTCCTTATCATGTTTATTTCCTTACAAGGATTTTAATCTCACCCATTTTTTCTTTTTATTCTCTACGTTATTCCATAAAATTTAGAAGCTTTAAAGGATTTAGAAGCTCATTATAGAGAATAAAATAAAAAAAATTAGTCTCATTTTTATGTATTATGAATCTAGAATTATAAAGACACTATGAATTTATGATTCTTATGTTATATTAATGGATATTTATGTTTAGAAATAATATAATAATTTGTTTCAAAATCTTGGGTCATTATTGAAGATGTTTTTAGAGTTGTGTGCACATGGGATGGAGCCCATGTGGGTGTTTTTTCCATCGTTATTAGTGGGGTCATCTATATTTGAGTTGTATAGGTTTTTTTTGTTATACATTATTTTGAAGGATGGATATGAAGTTTATATCCATGGGATTATAGTTATAATTAAGATCACACAATAGGATTAGAATTCTTGATATGTATGTGTAATATGTTGGGCTATTAGGTTGTTAATTGGTAGAGGATTATCAATATTTTGGGTCTTGTGATATGGTTTATGGATGTGTCATTGAGGTATCATGGATGATTCAAGTTATAGATACCCAATTATATGAGTTTGGTTGGAAGTTCAAGTTATCTTTCAGTATGATAGGTTGTGGATGTATCACTCATATCCTGCACTAGAAGGGGCAGGTAAAGGCTCACTCAGAGCTAGTTATATAATGTATTTTGGTTTTTATTTATTTATATTTTCATGAAATGTTATGTGTATGGATATTAGCAAGGGAAACCATTGATGGTGACCTACTAAGTTCATACTGACAAGATATATGGGCCATATGGGATGCATGAATAATGTATGTCTCATGATATATGTAAGAGAAAATATTCAACTTTTGGAACCTAGTGGAGATGAGAGTGTATATGGTGCATGGGCGGTATTATATGGTTTTACAGACATTTTAGGTGGTTCTTCTATGTTGAGATGGTTATTTATTTTTATTATTTTTTATGTATGTATGCTATCATTCGTAGCGAAATATTAATTATTTTTTATTATATGATTAACCTTGTAGAGATTGTTTCATCATGCAGTAAGTTATTATATCTATTTTTTTATGCTTATTCAATTATTTATAGTCAATGTTATTATTATTTCTATTTATCTTAAAATGGTATAGTCATCCCACTGTCATCTCATGAACTACACTACTATTTGGAATCCTTTGGATTATGAGGAAGAACACCTAAGGTCCAATGACACTCTCTTCTGGTTAATATAGAGTGAAGTCGGTTGGGGTGTTACAAATTGGTATCGGATAAAGTTGAGATAAAATGATTCTAATTGAGGTTAATTTTATTATTTGGTAATGGTAGTTGGGGATTTAAGATGTGTGGGACTTATAGATGAGTCTATATAGGGATGCATCTAACCCCTATTTAGAGAATTCTCAAGTTTCCTGGATTCAATATGAGGCAACCCAATTATTTCACACATTCATAATATATAATTTTAAATGAATATTCATTTCGTATCACAATAAATCACAACCCAAACCCTAAAAATTTACTGCATTTGGAGACTAGATTTATAAAAAACTTATTTTACAAAAATTTAAATGTCTCCCAAAATAAGTTTTCTCACATTATACCCTATTTTACACATCAACCCTAATACTCTCCTTAATACTCTTCTTCATAACCTTGAGAATAAAAACATAATAAAGGGTGCTCTCAAATTATAATAAAGAGTAAATATAAGAGTCATCAATAAAAAATAATAAGTGAGAATAATATGAGCATATGTGTATGAGAACATAATAATGGTGTATGGAATAACACAGGATAATTATACCCAATAAATCATATATTATAAATCATGATTCATGCCATAAGGCTTTAAGAATAACATAAGATATGAGTAATAATAGTGTGATAACATGATTCAATAGTCATAATCTATAAAAACATAACATGAGAATATGAATATGGAATATAAGTTTAGGGAATAACTAAGAATATAAAATAATTTCTTATATCAAGGATAACATTCAAGGCAGTATTCTTATAATGGATAGAGTCCAATAGGTGATTGGGTTCACTAGCCATTCCCAAAACCATAGTGGTAAGAGCCCCATAGAATATCGGTTCACTCCCCATTCCTAGCATGTAATATCATGAGATATAAATATTTACCAAATGAATTGTAGGGCTATATATGAATAAACAATCTCATAATGATAACTTAATATAGGTGTTCCCTGATAACATTAAGACATTAATAATTCTATCATATCTTATTTAACTCATGAAAAATAAATGGGTTTCAGGAAAAAAACATAAGACATTATTATAGGAAATCAATAGAAATAATTTATATGGTTTAATTAGATGACATTTCTAGTTAATAATTATAAACATTAAAACATGTTGACATAGATGACACACAATTTTATAAGAGAATTAATGTTTACTTTAATAAACAAGAAGAAATTCCCTTTATATTTTTTATACCCTTTTAAAAAACTATTTTATAAAAAAAATGGAAAATACATTTTTTGGAAAACCATAAAAACATAGAGCGAAAGTTTATTAAATAAAACATATAGAGGTGATGGAAAAATTCATTACTACAAAAAACATTTAAAAGGTGAAATTATTTTCACACTTTTAAAAGAAAGTCAAAATGATAACAAAATGACGAAAGTGAAAATGTTAAAAGAAGATTAATTTTGTAAATAAATTAAATTTCATTTAAAATTACCTTAATTATTAATATATTTAGAGATAATTTCATATATGAAAACAAAATAAAGAATATGTATATAGAGAATAATTTTTTCCCAACTAAAAAGAAGAGGTAAGGTAAGTTTGTCTTATAAGCATTGCTTCAGGGGAATTATAAACCAAAGGGAAATTGAAATTATAAGAATTAATTTAAATACCATGAATCAATATAGTGTAATAAATAGTATTTTTTATAGAGATAAATATATAATTTTCTAATATTGGAGTTCAAACATAAATAATCTCGAATTCATGGTGGGATTGGTGAAGAAACCCTTACCTTTACTCCCATGTTCCACAAATGTGATTTAACATCCTTTATAATAAACATAACCATATTAATAACTTATTTAAAAAACTTATTAATTTATATTATCCTTTTATATTATTTAATTATAATTAATCATTATACATTTATTAGTTATTTAATGTCTATTTTATCATCGGATGTTAGTAAATTTGTTTATTTCATACATGTTTAAGAATATCAATGTTAGACCCCATGATTAGATTCCAAGTTCATAACTAATAGATTATTAAAGGAAGTGGAATCGTTTTTTAAATTATTAATTCTTCACCATGTTCATTTGATGAAAATTATTGGTATGGTTTGTGATTTTGTAATCCATGATGAACGTTTTTCTAGTAATTTACCAATAAAAATAATTTACTTAATATTGATAATTTATTTTTATTTCAAAATTAAAAACTATATTCAAGACATATATTAATCCTTAATATCATGTATTACAAGTATTAATTTCTTGATACTTGTTTATGGTAAAAATGGTGATGTTGGTATAGCATCATTCATGTACGTGGTCAAACCAACCCATACAAGAACTTTTTATACAAATGAATGACTAAGAGTATAGAGTTATATTAGTGTAGTATCAATTTAAAAAAATAATAATGATGTTAATATAATATCATTATAGTTTGTTATTTTGTTTATGAATAGTGAATATGATAAAGTAAATGATAATAATAATAAAGAACATGTTACAAACATTGTAAAAATTGCTCTTTCCCACAAACTACTAAAAAATGACTTATAGCCATAGGCCTATAGCCACAATTATAGAGTTATGTGGATATAAGTTAATTTATAGCCACACTTTAAATAAAACTAGTAGCCATTAGGGTTTTATTAATCTAGTTTCCTCAAATTATTGTGGCCCCCTCTCTCCCTATGTGACCCTTCTTCCCTGATGGTGCCCTCTCTTATCTCCCCGATCCTCCTCCCCCAATGGTGCCTGCGCGACTCTTCTTCCAAGACAATACTCACTCGACTCTTCTTCCTCCCCCAAAGATACCCGCATGACCCTTCTTCCTCCCCCCAAAGATACCCACGCGACCCTTCTTCTCTAATGGCCCTTCTTCCCCAATAGCTCTTCTTACTCGACGGTCTGACACTACCACTGAAATGCAGGACACCCCACCTCCCTTGGCTGACGTTGATCCTAGTTAGCCTCCCCACCTCCTCTCTAGAGTGCCTTCAATGTAGCAACCCCCTCCCAGTGACGATCCTCCTTGATTATAACTATTTTATAAATAACTTGCATAGGTGTTTATTGTCTTATGATCTCACGTAGTAGGAGTATGGTTAATAGCGGTTGTTTTGGGTTCTATGGGCTTGGTATATGATGGAAAGCA
This sequence comes from Viscum album, assembly GCA_963277665.1. Lineage (NCBI taxonomy): Eukaryota > Viridiplantae > Streptophyta > Magnoliopsida > Santalales > Viscaceae > Viscum > Viscum album. The sequence goes on from OY728164.1 coordinate 2,037,557,737, forward strand.
TTTCTTAAGGGTTAAATCAACTTTAGTTTGGTTCAATTCATAGAATACTACATAAGATTAGTGAAATTAGGTGACTGGATTAACTATAGAGAAATATAGGCATGCAAAAAGTTTCATAAGTGTCTCATAATTACTTAAGATTAGTTATCTAGATAGGTGATTATTTATAGTTAATGTAATCTTCATGTATCATATAAACTAATACAAATGAATCATTTTCCTCCCATGTACATGGGATGCAATTTATAGAAAAAAATACTTATGATTCCATTACATTCATTCATTTCACGTTAAATTCTTACTGCGATTGAGTGAATATATCAATCTTTTTTGACCCAGTTTGATGAATTAATGTGAGTATTTCTTCCTATGTGTCAATACAATAAATGGTGGGAGTTTTCATTTTGGGGGTTTGGTTCTGCCTCTGAAATTTCTGTTGATCTAATATTTAATTATTAGAATATTTGTTGATGATTTCTCAGTAAGTGTTATTATATCTTTTTTCATATAAATCATTATAGTTTGGAAGGTAACAGCTTCGGTGCAATTCCCAAATGTCATGATTTTATATTTTGATTCAGAGATTCCTGACCTCTGGAACACCTCCCCTTATGTCAACAACTTTCAACTATAAGTGAGGTCCTAAAACATTCATTGGGGATAATATTCAATATTATATAAGTAAAACCACATAAATATAAATATAAACAACCAACAAAATCATTAATATCATTGTATTGATAATAAATCTATACAAATTCCATATAAAAAAGGATAAAACAGAAAACCTAACAAAAAAACTAATCAAATGAAGTAATAATCACATATTTCAAATTTACAAAGAAGTAAAAATAAAGATTTATATCTAAAGACATATTCTTGGATCATCCCATCCCGTTCTCCAAAACCACATCGACAGAAATAATCCCTATCCATTTCACATCCTCTAATAAACCTCAAATGTAACAGAACGTTTTCATTCACACTAGGGTTCTTTTGTAAGGTGTGAATGTATTAATTTGTAGGGTCTCACTATTCACCTCTAATATGCACTGGAATATTAATTTGTATGCTTAAGTAATGTAATTAATGAAAATAAACATTATCACCAGATCAAAATTCTTTATCCCAACAATCACAACATTTGACATGTTTCATGCGCTAGTTTAATGTCAATTTGATACCTAGAAACCAATTATGTTTTACCATACCTACATTAGTTCCTTTATAGTATCTTATCCCCATCATCCATATACACCATCAAATTAATAAAAAAATGTTATTATGTTTTTGAAGACCCAAAAAATATCCAATGTTTCAGGGTAGAACCTTATGTCTAGGATCTAGTCTCATCTCATCACATGAGGATATACCACATCACTCAAGGGGGTTATCCAAAAAATCAATCCCCCAAACTATCTAGAACCCACTATCTCACTTAAGACATTCCCATATTCCTTCCCCATGTTACATTACAACCTAGACTCCATCTACCACATGGCAGTCTAACCATAACCTTTGCAGTCAATGTATCTCTCCTAATAACATCATAATACAAATAATATACCTCTCACTCAATGATTTGTTTATGGAAAACCCATTTCATTCAATCAGAAGGTAATCCCATCTCAATACACTCATGTACTCCTACCTAAATTCACAGATTTTTTACCACATCAGGCACTTATCTAACTCTGAAAACCCTATCCTTTCCACATCCTAGAACAAAACATTCCATGAGTCTTCTATATGAGTCTGTAAAACCAAAATAATTAATTATAATAAGTTTCTTAATTTAATGCAAAGATGTATATTTTCAAGAAAAATCAATGGTGTTGTCGTATCATACAAACTGCAACCAATAATGTGCGTTCTGCATTTCATTACCTTCTCTATCCAAGAAACATTAAATACTCATACTTCTATCATAATTACACCATGATATAATGAAATTATTATAATACATATCCTAAGATCACATCAACCTTATAAGGCACCAATATAAAGAAAGAATAAATAGAAAAATATAATAACACAACATAAATCACCATATAAATGCATAATGATTTCACTACACACTGTGGTATTGAATAAGGATGTATATAGAAGGATGGATGACCAAATATCCCTCTCTCCATTACCCTCACACACTAAAATAAAATGGATACCAACCATGAAATGATGATGAGTTTTCACCACATAAACAACAAAGAGAGGACACCTAGTAGCATGACCATAGGGGCCATGATGCAAGCTCTCATAATAGTATCAAGCTATGGGGTGGAGTAAGGATCCATTATACAATCAACCATGAGATAAAACAAAATGTTATACCTCCCAAGGCCCTCCACCATGTATCCCTCTCTATAGGGATATGTGATTCTTAATTCGATCACCACCCTGATGTAGAACCAAGCCACGTGACACATCACCCCTCCAAGGGGAACCTTGTTATGTAGCACCCTAGGAGACATTCACTGTACTAACCCTAGAGTAGATATGGTTTTCTACTAATCATAAACCCATTTGTTAAACCTTTTAGAATGTTACATATCCTCCCTACCTTAAAATTGAGGATGAAAGGGAAAGATATGCTACACTATAATGACTAAGGCTTTGATTTGGTATTGACCTATAAAAAAATTGGTTGGTGGAGCACATGAATAGAACCATTATTGAGTGGGTCTGAAGCACGCATGAATACTTGTGTCTGACCAAATCATTAGGGTAAGAGTGCCACCACCACGATAGTCTACTTGAGTATAAAGTTAGGCTAGTTTCCAAGGGCTTCCTTCAATGTGAAGGATTTGAGTATTCTATAATTTTTTATCCAGTAGTTAAACACTCATTCATTTGGTTATTTCTTGCCTTTGTTTCTTACCATAAATTTCATATCGAAGAACTTGATGTTCAAACTTCCTTTTTACATGGTGATTTTGATGACAAACTGTACATGAAGCCTCCTCATGGTTTTGATAATGAATTTAAATCAAATCAAGTCTCTCTGCTTAATAACCCAATTAAAGGCCTAAAATAGGCATCAAGACAGTGGTATAATAAATTTGATACATTCATGTTGTAGCATGGCTTTAACCAAAGTAAATTTGATGCGCATGTTTACTGTTAAGAATAACATGATTTACCTATATTCTCATGTTGTTAAAGTATTGAAACCTGTTAATGTTCCTTTTTCCTAGTAGCTAAAACTATCACTCTCTCAACCATCTAACACTACTACTGACACTAAATATGTTAGTAGAATACCTTATTTTAAACATTCGAACCTGCTGTTTTTTATTCCAATGACAATATCCTAAAAATTTCAGTTCTGTTTAGTCTTTACCTTTATTTTTTGTACTTACCCTAGTGTAATATCACATTCCATCATGATTTTCCATGTCATATCAGTACACTAATAAAAGAACATTTCTAGAAGTAATGAAATGACATCATGGAATGATCAATCATCCTATAATGAAAATCATTTTTAAATGGATCTGCTCAATGTTTTCTACTTAGTAAAATCCATTGTGATCATGGGAGAGGTTTAATCAGCTATAAAATAAATGTTCTAGGCGCCCCATATTCATGTTAGTTTTCATTATAACAATTTTTTTTTTTGGTTTTGAATGTACATAATTTAGGCTTAATTTGAAATCATATATTGAAAATTCATAAAACTCTGATCACTTTTGATAATGGTTCTTTATAAGTTTTCCCAATAGCTTATCGTTCATTTTTATTTTCATGTAGGTAATGAAAAATTGTTGGAAATTCGGTAAAATATTTTTTATGGAAATGGTGTGTATGCTTTACAAAACAGGAATGGGGGAGACTGCATTCAAAAAGCTGAAGTTATTTAACTTGACAAGTTTTGTTGAGAAATGTTTACATAATGAATTATTATATGAATTTTGGACAATTTTTTCTTTTGATTAAAATGTCTCACTGACAAGAATGTTGTTGTATTTTTTGTTAATTTAATGCTATTAGTGGTGAGAATCTCATGCATGTGTGCAGACAATGGAGAATCATTTCTTGGGTGGGATGCACTCTTGGGAATTAGAGGAGTAATTGTATTTCTAATTGTGTATTGAAATTATTTTCTGAAAAAGTATTAAAAGGGGCGATTAGTGTAGATTTATGCTTGGTGAATGAAAAATCATTATATATGAATCTAGATAAAAATACAGGTTGAAAGAAATATACAAAATGTTTATTGTATTATTTTTTAAAAGAAAAATAGTGAACTCTTGTTCAAGGAATGGATTTTCTAGGTTAGGAATAATTTCTAATCCCTATTTCCCGCATTTAAGTGCTGATGGTAGTTTACTTTATTTGCATATTTTGGTGATTTTGGATTTTTGAATAGGCAATTAAAGGAGATGTTTTAAAAATAAAGAGCTTTATTAATGATCATGTTATTTAGTATTGGGATGTACATATCAATCTAAATATTATTTTTTCATTGTTGGTTATGGATTCATGTATCATCTATCATATACAATTGTCACACTGATCACATATATAAAAGAACTTGTTATATCTCATTTTTTCCCACTATTTTCTTATAGGAGGTTTCTTATGATGAGTTTTGTTCTTTCCACCACCATCGATGATAGTGATTTCAACATTGGATTTGGGTAAGGTTTATTCTGTTTTTATTCTTTGTATCAATTTTAATTAGGGAATTTGTGATTTTTGGGTTCCTTATATTTTTAAAGTGCGTTTTGGATTTCATTGAGCTGGATTCAATTCACCATTGATGAAGGCTTAAATGTGTATGCATAGGTAGGAATATACATATATAAGTTCCCCCTTTATATATATTCACTCATTGCAGTATGAATATATATATTGTGGATAGGTGTGCTTAAAATAGATATGAAAATTGCATACATGTGTAAGTGTAAAGGGGTATATGCAAGTATAAACATATATCTAAGGACCCCCTTGTGTATATTTTTCCATGAAAATATGTTTATAGGGGATAGGTGTCCTTATATATTTGTGAAATTGCATATACATGTAAGCAGAAAAAAAAAAGATTCGAGTTTTTGTCATCAAAAGTAATGAGTCTTGAGGTTGAGGTAGGTTCCCTCTGCCTAAACCTTTAATATTAATTCTATAATTACTAGATTCTTTTAAAAACTTATTTCCATAATTTTATTATTGTTTTAAAAAATGGTTTTCTAATAACCACTAGATTTATCAAGGAAGAATATGAATATAGCCCTTGAACTTATTTATAGACCTTGTTCAAAGAGTTTAACCAATACTAGTAGTTTCTAGATACTGGAACAAGAGATCTAAAAATCATACATTGATCATCCTTAGATACATTCGTGATCTCATTACACTTCCCATCAAATTCATCATAAAATACCACTACTTAATTTTACAGATCTATTAGTTCCAATACCAAGATTTTGGACATATTCTCTAGTATCATGGAACTCACCCATAATATTCCTCTTGAAATATTGTATAAGGAATGGTGTGAACATATCACACTATATAGACTAAATATGTAAGGATACATAATTCAATTTTGATTTAAATTGATCAACTCAACACTAAAAAACTAGAACAATTGAAGGTTCTGAGGTGGAAGTTATATATGGTTGAAACCTTTTGATGAACTCAAAGTAGATTAATACAACACTTTATAAAGTGTGTAGTATTCCTTTCATTTTATTCCTGAAATACTTAACCTCATCAATAACATCTTGAGACATGTCTAATTGCACCATTGAAAGATTTTGCATCATGTAACTTTGAGATACAACCATAACACCAAGAACATTGAACTCAGACTTGGTAGTATAAACATCCTTCAAAAATCTAACTAGACCACTCACATCCTTAAGATCTTTGAAACTTACTTCCGAAACAACTTTTTGAATAGTAGGTAATGATTGGAGATTTATAATCAACTTTGTTTGGGTAGTCATAAACCCAACCAACTTTTCAAAATCAACCTTGGGAATAGAGGACTTATTAAGTTCTCTATTCTCATCATTAGTATTGTTTAACTCCTCCTTAAGCACATTATAATCTCCTCAAATATTATCAAACTCATTTAGAATATCAGAGTCAAAAGATTAAATTTTATAACATTATGAGATCTTACTAATAGAGGGTGATTCTTCATGCACAATAGGAGGTGGTGATGGTATAGGTGGCGTATGATAATGTTCAATAGTTTCCATAACCACATAATTAGTTAGATATCCATTATAAAGTGATCCAAGGATAATTGGATCCATTTATTGATGCTCCACCTACAGTTTAGCTCTTCATTCTATTGTTTAAACATTGGGCATAGTCACAATCGACCTTTCTTTAAGAATAAGAATAGTTATCTCAATAATTTTTTTTTCATGTTGAACTCTTTCAGGGGGTGCGTGGGGTGGCCAGGCGGGGTGGGTGTGTAGGTGGGGTGGGCAGGGGGAGTGATGGGGGAAGGGGGAGGGGTGTTCTGGTGGGGGTGTTGGGGAAAGAGGGTAAGGGTGTACTGGGGGCAGGGGGAGGGGTGTGCTGGTTGGGGTGAGTTGGGGGACGAGGGGTGATGTGGATGGATACATAGGCCATCAAACCATTATTGGGTCCTCTGGGCTGATAAACCAGCAATTAACCCCTTAACACCATTTCCTTCAGTTTCCCAAACCAATCCTAATATAAACATAAACACTAAACTATATACTTAGGACTCAAACAACATTGATACCATTATAACATGACCCAAACCACTGGCACCCAACTTGGGTAGGTGATGACTTGGGTGTTCCACCCTGAGACTTCCTCTCATTTCTGCAGGAAGTTTGTTTTTCTTATTGTTGGAGAGGATTTGTATATGCAGGTGACCTGTTTTTTTCTAGAATGCATAGGCTATTATAGGGGGGGTCCAGGAGGGAGGGGGAGGGCGAGGGGGAGGGGTGTACAGGGGGAAGGGTTGGGAGGGTGCAGGTGGGGAGGATATGTCTAGTGTCCTAGAGGGAGGGGTCTGTATGAGGGGGGTTGTCCAGGAGGGGGGTTGTTTAGGGGGGAGTGGGGGGATACTACAGGAGGGGGGGTATGCCTGAGGGAAGGTTTTCTAAGATGAGGATGATGTCTAGGGGGAGTGGAGGGGGTCCTTTACAGGGATAGGGGTGTCTTGGAGGGAGGGTGGGGGTGTCTAGGGTCTGGGGGCTGTCCTGGAAGGATGGGGTGTCCAGTGTCCATGAGGGGGGCTGTTGTCCCGGAAGGGGGGTTTCAAGTGTCCAGGGGGATGGGTGTCCAGGAGGGTGGGGGTGTTGTCCAGGAAGGGGGGTGTCCAGAAGGGGGGGTTGTCCAGGAGGGGGGTATCCAGGGGGAAGGGGGACTTCAGTGGGGCTGTTGAGGGGGGAGTGGAGGGGGACCTTTGTAGGGGGGGAGGGCTATCCAGGAGGGGGTGTCCTCGAAGGGGGTGTCCAGTGTTTGGGGGATGTCCAAGAGGAGGGGGTGTCCAATGTTCAGGATGGGGGTGATGTTCAGGAAGGGGGGTTTCCAGGGGGAAGAGGGTGTCCAGGAGTGGGGGTGGGGTGTACAGTGTCTAAGAGGGGGTGTCCAGTGTTCAGGAGGGGGGTATTGTTCAGGAAGGTGGGTGTCTAGGGGGAAGAGGGTGTATAGAAGGGGGTGTGGGGTGTCCAGTGTCTATGAGGGAGGGATGTCAAAGAGGGGGGCTATCTAGGAAGATGGGTGTCTCAGGGGAGGGGTGTCCAAGAGGGGGTGTCCAGGGGAAGGGAGTGGGGGGGGAGCTGTCCAGATTATAATCCTGTCCAGGGGGCTTTCAGGGGGGAGAGGGTTGTTCAGGGGAGCCTTTGCAGGAGGTGGGCTACTGCAGTGGGGGTGTCTAGTGTCCAAGAGGGGGTGATATCCGAGAATGGGGTATCTAGTATCTAGGGGGATGGGTGTCCAGAGGGAAGATGGTTTCCATGAGGGAGGGGGTGTTAAGTGTCCAGGGGGTGTCCAGAAAGGGGGTGTCTAGGGGGAAGAGGGTTCCCAGGGGGAAGGGGGCTACAAGGGGGTTGTACAAATTATGATCTTGTCCATGGGGCTTTTTAGGGGGATGGGGATGTCCAAGGGAGGATTTTTAGGGGGTGGGTTACTGCAGGGACGGTTTGCTGGGGAGATGGTGGGGCCGTTTTTTGGGGGGGAGGGGGCTGTTTTTTTGGGAGGGGGATGTCCAGGAAGGGGGTGGTTTCCAAGGGAGAGGGTGGGGGATATTTTTTAGTAGAGAGGGGGGATATCTAGGAGGGGGGCTTTTTAGGGGGAGGAGGGATACATGGGGGTTGGCTACTACAAGGGGAGTGGGGGGGGGGCTTTGCATGGGGGATGCAAGGGGAGTGGGGGTGTGCAGGGGGTGCTATTTTTTTATGGATTTTCAGACCCTATTGCCACGATTTCTAACCACAGATATAGGTATATTTCCATGATTTTTAACTGTGGTTATAGGTCTAATTCCACAGTTAGAAACTGTGGCAATAAAGTGTTTATGTCCTCTAGTATAGCCACGGTTCTAAACTGTGGATATAATGATATTACCATGGTTGGGAGTTGTGGATATATGTCTAGGCCTATAGCCATGCCAAACTTAGACACGATTCCTCAAACCGTGGCTATTACCTTTATCCACAGTTTGAGGACCTATAGCTATGATTTTAAACCATGGTTATACCCTGAATTTCTATTAGTGATGATTACTTCTCTTAAAATGAAGGGTTCTAGCCTTATTATTATGACCATAGGATTCCAAACAAGAAATTTTATTCTAGGATATGTTAAATTAGAATTAATTAAAGTGTAATTACAATGAATATATTGGTTCTATATGGGTGTAAGTGAGCTCCTTTTATAGGTTAAAATGAGGGACATATCCTTGGAAACTTGATTTTGGTGAACAGTAAAGATTGAATTACATGAGTGTTAGGTGAGTTAGGTAAAGAAATTCTGGTGAGACTTGTAGGATTGAATTTAATACCTAGGAAATTTATTCTATATATAATCTACGGAAATTTAGTTATCAAAATTTCAAGCCATGGTTAATTACCACTTTTTACCCCTTTTACCATAATTAAATTTTAACCATGGTAATTATTGTTTTACTAAAAATATAATATGACCCTTCTTAAAATATTTTTACGTGATGGTTATAATTATCATTTTATTTTAATCTAATTTTATTACTAGATATGAAAAATTAACTTTAAAATTAAAAAATACTATATGTAGAAAATTTTCAATTGTAGAAAAATCACTTTTTAAAATATTAAGTGTTCTTAATCTAATTTCATAAAAATAAATAATTAAATAATTTTTAATATATTTTCCTATATATATCACATTTTTACATTATAAAAAATATATCAATTAAATTTATTTAGAAAAAAAACTCAAAGCTTAAGACAAATGGTGTCAAAAAATATTATTTTTTAAAATTAAATAACTTCAACTATACCCTATTAAATTCAATTATTCATCTTAAAAAAATTAATTTTATTAATCCATTGGTATGAAAATCATTCATTTAATTTTATAAATTTATCAACTCGTTATTTAATAATAATAATAATAATAATAATAGGTAATGCATAAAAATGTGTTTTTTTATACAAAATGTTTCAATAAAATATTATTTTTTATTTAGTTATTTATTATTTATAAATTATATTATTTTGAATTAATGAGCATTAAAATTGGATATACCTAACAAAAATATGTCCAATGACCATATTTCCAACATCCATATTTCAAACGACCATATATATTATAGTCAAATTTAATTCATAAATATATACTTACTAAAATCATTAATTATATTCATTAACTTCACTCTCAAAATGTTTATATTATTTATAATTAATTACCTTATTATTGTTGTATAATTTGGGTGAGTATATTCATGTAAAACCATGAGGATAATTATTTTTCAATCATGTTGTTTTTATGTGCCTATAGTTTATTTCGTCCTGTAATTTTTCTAATGATTTTTCATATTGAATTATCATAATATATTGTAATATTTTGTCATGATAAAATTTATTTTGGTCCGCTTTAGTTTTTTTTCATGTTAATTAATTTATCAAACATGGTATATGTTTTAAATGAAAAAAATACATAGTAAAATAATGGGGTGTTATATTCTACCCCCTAAAATAATTTCACCCTTAAAATTTCATATCTCTAATGAAAATAATGGGGGTACTTATGCCACATTACATCATCAGGTTCCCATATTTCTTCCTCTAACATTTTATTTCACCATATAACTTTCACTAGGTGATTGGTATCTTTTAGCAACACTTTATCTCTTCAATCCAAGATATTCATTGGTCGTTCCTCATAATAGAGATCAAGTTCCAATTACACAGCTTCTAATTTTAGTGCAAGTGATGTATTTGACATGTGCTTCCTCAAAATAGATGTTTAAAACACATCATATACCTAAAATATATTCATTTTTAAGTCTAAGTGATAATTTATAGTCCTTATATGATCAATCATCTTGAAATGAAATATGTATCTAAGGCGCAGACTTCTATTCATTCCAAATATATTTACCATATTCCTAAGAGATATTTCAAGAAATAAACTTTACTCAGCTTAAAATTTAATCTCTCTTAGATGACTATCAGTAAATATATTTTGTAGAATTTGTGCTTTTTTCATATTTCACTGAATAATTTGAGGATTCTGTATCATTTCATAAAAAAGATCATGTCCCAAAAATTTGAGTATTCTATATCATTTCACTGAATAATTTCCTTTCTCCAATTCCATCCCAACATGTTGGAGTTCTATATCTATTCTCATATAGTTCTTTATATGGTTCTATTTGGATAATAGAGTTGAAACTTTAATAATAAGAGAACTTAACCATTTTAAGATGTTGAAACCACCTCCAATTTAATTTTGTTTAGAGAGATCTTAGCATACCCTCTAGCGTTTGAATGGTCCTTTAATATTGAACATCAATTTGAGGATGATAAGTCATTATAACACTTATCTATATATTCAATTCTTATTGAAGACTTTTGTATATTTTTTATGTGAATATGGGCTCTCAATTAGATACAATTAAATTTTGTACTCCATTAATCCTTTCAACTTACTTTATGTAAAACATGGGAAGTTTGTCGAGTAATTAATCTTCTAGGATAAAAATTAAGTTTTTAAAATTCATAATCCAATCCACTCTTACCTTGATTGTATTATTTCATTAGGATGACTAATGATGAAATATATGGATATTTCTTATCATTTTCATACAAGTATAGGAATTATTTGCATCATCCCATTAAAAAAACTCACTCAACCTTAACTTGATGATAGACCAATCATTGATATGCATACTCTTCAATATACCTTTTCATGTTTTCTTGTTATAATTTTTGTTTAATATATCTATACATATTTACACATCTAGGATTGATATATAATGTTGAGATATGTTAATAATCCAACAACTCCTTAAATTTTGGTTCTTAAGGGATAAATATTCATTTCCTGAATCTTATAAATCTTCCATTATCAAATTTGAACTTTGGAATACTTCTACCTTGGTTTATAACTCGTTATAATCATTCTAAGAATATTTTATCTTCATATAGATGTAGAGTTTAGAAATAATTTGGGAAAGGTTGAATTTCATCTTTTTTGTTATGTTATCCATATCTTTCTTTTGAATATATATGAAGATTGGTTATTTCAATAGTGTCCCTAACTCTAGTAGCCTAGAGCTAGTGTCTACTTCATTAAATTTTTATAAGACATGAGGAATAACATCCATAAATGACCTAATTTATTAGTAGTCTTGGTAAATCAGAAACATACATAAAACTCTCATTAAAATTGAAGATATGAAATACACAAAAGTTATTTATTTGAAAATTCTATTATTCTCCTTTGTGTATCTATTTTTATTAATAACAAAACACTTCATTGTATCTTTGGGAAAATAAAAAAAAGGTATGAGCTCATAAGCTCAATATAGGTAATCTTATAGTGTATTATATGAATAAATATGGTATAATCAATATGTCAAGTTAAATAGTTGAAACACATTCCATTAAATCAATAACTTTATCATAATATGGAAGGAATAAATGATGATCAAATAATTCCATCTAAATAATAGTGTTAGTGTGAAACATAACAATGGATATTATAACTAATTGAAAAATCACATGGAATATCAATAATTGAATTCATAATGATGGAATACATAACTCTAGATATCTAAAATATATCATTGAGGCCTTGTGACAAGAAATATAAATAATTGGGTATGGTCTCATCCAAGAAACAATCTACTTTGTCTCATAAGACCTTCCAATTCATCGAGGGGATATAGGTGGCCCCACCCATCGCATACTAAGTCCAATGTATTACTCATATGAAAGGGGTAAAACAAAATCAATATAAAAATTCATTTTTTAAAACTAACATATGAAATGGTTATACTTACTCTAATCAATATACATAGTCATAAACCATTCAGAGTAAAATGGTGACTGGTAAAAAAATTAAACATCCCCATTCAAACTGATCATAAACAATATGAAGAAATAATAATTATCGTATCAATACAACATATCCATAATGGTTCATAATTAAAATATTGGTTTTATTTCTTTGATGAATATAAATACCATGAAAATGTCCTTAAAACATTTTTGAAGAAAATAATTTTTATATTTTGAAAATCACTTTTCAAAAAAAAGATCACAAAACATTATGAAAATAATTTTCATTGAAAATAAAAATTTAGAACTTGAAAAACTAATCATTATAAAATTTATTTTTTAGGAGGGTGGAAATTTTTTTTCATGTTGTACATTTTAAAACAAATATTTCATTCAAATTTTCAATAAAATCCAAGAAGACGTTGTTTTGAAAAAGATATGAAGATTCCATTACAAACATTTCTTAAAAAGTAAAAATGGGTCAAAGTTTATTTAATAAATAATTTTTTAAATATTAAAATCATTTTTGAAAACATATTTATAAAACATTGGTATTGATGAAAAATGATTTTTGACTGAAGAAAAAATTAAATTCATATTTTCTTAAAAATATCTTCCCAATCATTTTAAGTACCAAAGTGTGTAAATGTGGTACTATTACATGGAAAATTTCATGAATAGACAAATTTTAATGAAATATATTTATTTTAATATATAAATATCAAATAATTCACCTAATTAAAATGTAAACATAAATAATGCTGAATAATGATGGGATTGTGAAATAAACTCTTACCACTTTGGTAACTTCTTAATTGTAATCCACAAAAAAAGAAATAAAATCAAATAAAACATTAAATTACATGAATATAAATAGATTAATTATATAAAATATTAATTTTTAATTATATATACCACACAATTTAAATAAGTGGTGAATATTTCATATGTCTAATGGAAGTAAAAGTTAAATGAGAAACCCTTACCTTAAATCCAAATCAGCACATGCGTTCTTTATCTTATTGGATAATAATCTTATGTAAATTATTTAATTTATTAAGATGATTTTTGAAGTTTATTATTATTTTTATTTCACTTATTAACATTTAATATACAATTACTTAATAAATTATGTTTACATCGAGTGTTTCTATGATATTTGACTTATGTGTCAAAAATGACTTCGATTGGCTGACTATATGTCTAAGAGGTCGTTATTTCAACATATCCAGAATAATAATTAGGAAATGATTATAATAATTATACATGAATTATACTTTTAATACCAATCATGAAATATTGTTTTTATAAATTAATTATGTTACGATCATAAAGATAGTATGTCGTACGTACGCATGAGTAATATTTCTATTTTTCAACGATTGTTATAGAAAGGTGGTAGGTAATATATTAACTTTTAAAAATGATATTGATATAATAAATACCATAATATTTCTTTAAATATACTTATATATATTATCCATATGGTGTGGTGATGAAAATATATTCACATTTCTTCAAGAAGGTGGTAATCCACACATACATGAATGACATTATCATTATTTGGTGAGTTAAAAGGTAAGATTAAAAATAATATATTATATTTTAATAATGATAAATATATCATTAATATCATAATTATGTAATTTATATCACATATATTAATTAAATATATCCTTATTAAATTCCATGTAAAGCGTTAATAAAAAATGAATCACATCACTATGTGTGGTGATAGTACGCCTTCCACATGAGCGACGTTATTGTATCCCCTGCATAATGGAAATTGAAAAGGTATATATGATATAATGAATCCAGAGGTATAATTATGTTACAAATATTATATTTATACTTTAAATCCATCATCATACCCAACTGTGAGAGGTATTGATGGAAAACATGTCACATCAGTTCGCGAGGCAGTAGTCTGCCGTACACTCGAGCGACGTTTTCATTTCCCATTTGAGGGATGAGGATATTGATATAAGTAATTTCATTAAAATAATAACTTATTAGTATATATGATATTTTTTTTGTTATATAAGTATAAATTAATACATCTTTATGGAGGTGGGATAATAAATTAAATAAAAATGCATAGTTTGGAATTTTACCTCTTCTTGGACCACTTATTTAGGATTATAACTAAAATTTCCCTAGAATGGATTTATGACTAATAAATGAACTATAGGATAATGATATAGAAAAATTTTGAGTTATTTGGGTAGGTATTTTAGTAAGAAAAAGTCTTAAAGATGTGAATAATAGAGGAGAGGAGTGGCCTTTTATAAGTGACGTGAGTGGAACACTTATAATATTTGAAAAAAAAATGTGTACCCACATTTTTTACATTAAAAAAGGGTCCAAAAGAAAATATTATAGATCCTTGGATATTATATGGTCTAAATATTTTAATATAATGGGTTTTTAGAAAATTTTGGGTCATTTTTAACCCTTATATTCTTGGTTTAACCCCCCCCCCAGTAAATCATTTTTACCTTAACTTCAGAAAATAATTTTTACTATTCTTACTATTAATTATGGTAAAAAATTAAGACAAACATATTAGATAATATAAATTATTATTATTAAAAATATTGAATCCATTTTTCAAAATTTTATTCACATGATTGAAATTTTTTAATTTAAAATTAATCTCACAAACGTGAAGAGAAAGCGGGTTTTCAAAGAGAACTATTCAAAAGTTTACAAAATTTTTAAATAAAAATTCAATAATAAAATCATTAAAATTACCTTAATTTAATAAATATATATATTATTTAACTTATTTTACTTTAAAACCAATTTAAAATATAATTTAACTATATGGATAATTTAAACGAAAAAGTAGTTTTCAATTAAAATTCAATATTTTTCACAACTCTTCAAAAAAATTATGTTTTCAAAAAATTCTATCAAATTAACCCAAAGATAATTTTAAAATTTAGAGTTAAAAAATTAAGTATAGTTTTTTCAAAAAAAACTCATAAATTTTTGAAAATTAATTTTAAATTATTTTCACAAAACATGACTACATCGCCTTTTATAAAAATGCAGTTTTTTAGAAAAAAAGTGTTTCAAATGATTTAAATTTTATTTTTAATAAATATATAAACATTGAATTTATTTTATACATGTTTAAACCATATAATTTTCGTAATTTAATTATTATTATCCATACTCACTGGATTAATGGCTATGTAATTATGGTAATGTTTAAATAATAATATTTTAATAGAGTATTGTGTTTCATTCAAGCCTGATGTTGTGTGCATTGTAAGCTATCAAATAGATTGAATTTATTTAAAAATAAGTATATTGTAAAGTCTTATAGTGTTATATTATATTCTAATATTTTTGTTTCATGTCATATATACTATTGAATAGTATGATCTTCTTTTAAGATCTTGGGGTGTTACAGTCTCCCCCCTAAAAAAATTGTGTTCTATTAATTTAATCCTGATATTGGTAGTCAATGGTTTTATATTAGAAAATAAATTTATTGAAATCCAAAATTATTATAAGTTTTTATAAAACATCCTCTTTATAAGAGAGAAAATAAAGTATAAAGGTTATCCAGAATAACACATTAATAGGTTTTCATGCAGGATAACATTGGTGAGAAATGAAAACAAGGAAATGGAAGAGAATAATAACACACAAGGATTAATAGATAATGGTAGAGATCATTTATCACAATAAAGTGAATTATCTTGAAAATGTAATTTCCATAAATCCATTAATCTGTGATTAATGAAAATACCATAGGTTCAATAGAAATAACATTATTAGGATAACATTTTTGTTTCAAGATCCTTTTCCTAAAGTTGAGGAATTACTTCTCCATCTAGACTAAGAATACATGAAATATACATAATTGATTTATTTCTATTACATAGGAACAATTTCATTTTTTTTTGTTCTTTAATGATTTTCTAGTTCATTTATTGCTATAAGAAATAAATATCCGAGATTATTTTTTTTATTCTTGAACCACTAAAATTACCTTTTAACAGATTACATGATCCATAAAAGAGTAAAAATATATTAATCCTATCTTTTAGAAAACCAAAATGGTTAGAAAAAAGTTTACCAAAAACACATAAAGTTCATCTTAATCCATTTCATAAATATTTAACCTTAAAGCTCATCTAAAATATGATGGACCAAATTTAGAAGTAAGGTCATTAAATCAATATTATATTGAGATAAAATATAAAGTGGATCTTAATGTCATATTAAAAATATTAAAATTCCTTGATCCCCATGAAACCGTAATTAAAATGTGAATTATTACAAATATAAAATCCCATTTTTTCAGATATACTCTATAAATCAATACATATAGTAAACTCCATCAATGATGAAATAATACATCAATACTCTTACCAATTTTATGGTCAACAACACTAACCCACATAAATCTTAATATTATCTCAACATTAAGAACATATTAATGGTTTTACTCTATCAATCATGTGCTTTCCAAGAGTTTAAAATTTCCACTAAATCACTTTTATTTATTATTGGTACCATTCAACATATTCTCTCAGATCCTTTAAGAAATAGTATTCTAGAACAATCATTATACATTTCATGAATGTTATGATGAGAATATCATTGATAAAATACTCCTATAACTTAATTTATGAATCCAAAAAAATCACATTAATCATTAAAATTCATCTGTTGTAATTTTATAAGCTTAACCATGATCATTTTGCTTCTTATATGGTATATTCCCTTTCCTCATGTGGAATTAATTTGTGTTATACCCTATATCCTTATAGTTGAAGCATTGAATATTATAATTTTATTTATTACCCTTACAGTAATTATCATGTTGGCCATTCTCTTTACACTTATAGAAAATTCCCACTCCCTTCAAGAAAGTACTAGGGTGTTTCTTTCACCAATTATTAGAAGTGGGAAAATCCTTCTTTCCATTCTTTCCCTTACACATTTTTTTCTTTGTCTCCCTCTTCTTCTCTGAATTCTCTTCTAGGCCATAATACATAGAGAATTATTTATCCTTCATGAAAACACATGATATTAGGTCTTCATATGATGAGAAGTTTTGGGATACTAGTTCCCTTTGAAATATTTAGTTAATCCCATTAAACAAATGATCATTCTTATGATTTAGATTATGTGCATTGATTTGGTTTTCATGCTTTCCACTAGGTGCTATTTCTAAAGGATGGAATATACTATTTTAGATAATAATAATATGATGCATCATTTATAATGAAAAACTACTTAAAAACTTACCATAAATCGAACATTTTATGCATAAATAATCTCATAATCATAAACAAGGTTTATTTGAGGATATATTTATTTTAAAATCCTTCATAATTGTTTGTAAAGAAAATGTGAATTATCCTAATAATACCCCCTAAGAGTGTCAAACCAGGTATGCATTAAGTCCGGTTGTCATGAACCATGTTACAATTTTGTAAATCTGAATGCTCCTTGTTCAGAGTTATTACCCCTAGGTACATCTGTTCAAAAACTAAGTCTACTTATATTATCTATTCAGTGATGTATTGTAAGGAAAAAACACATAATCTCTACCTTACCAAAACTTTGGGATGTTCTTATATACTTATCCTTAAATTATGTAATAGTTTTTTTTTATTAATATATATTCTTATAAATATAGTTCTCAAAGATTCTAATAAACTTCCTCTGATACCAACTATATGTCCTTGACTCCAGAATCTGAGAGTCAATGTCCAGTTTATAACATTGTCACAATATATAATTAATATTATCTCCAAAAAGATAATAGTTTATTACTATTGGTAAAGTAGATATATACTTGAAATTATTATTACAATTGAAAACAAAAAATACATAATGTTTTTTATTATATAATTCCATTATTCCCCTTAGCATATCCATGCATTTCAATCACAAAACACTTCCTCATATCCTATATAAAATAAAACATACGAATGGGGTGGTAACATATTCTCATTAAAGAATTATAACCATATCATAAATAACAAATTATTTCCTTAAATGTTATTATATATATCATCAATGGTTTTTGGTGATGAATAAAGTATCACGTCACTTCATGGAGTCGGTAGTCCACTTGTACACACGAACGACATTATCGTTTTTTAATGTAAGAAAAAAATTATATATTATATTTTAATAATTAATAATATATTATTAATATCATAATTATTTCATGTATATAATATATATTCATTAAAATTATTCTTAATACCTTCCATGCAAATCTTTAGTGACAAATGACACACATCGCATCACGGAGCGGTAGTCTGCCATACACACAAGTGACGTTGTCGTATCCCCCATGAAATGGAAAGTAAAAAAAGGTATATATGATATCATATTTCCAGGAGTAAAAATTTGTTACAATTATCATATATATACTTTTCTTCCATCATTATATCAATCTGTTGGATGCAATTATGGAAAATGAATGACATTGGTTTGTAAGATAGTAATTTGTTGTACACACGAATGATGATTTTATATCCCATTAAATGGAAAAGGATATGGATTTACATTATGAAATTAACATAAAAAGTATCATTATATTATATATAATTGTTTTATTATATAATCATAATTTAATAATATTCTAATGAGGTGGAAGAAGAAATAAAATGATGAGGCTCGATTAAGAATGATACCCCTTCATTAGACAATGAACTTATGTAAGCACCAAATAGCTTCTTATGATAGATTTATGATAAAAATAATGGATCTATGATGTTGGGAGGGTATTAAGGAATAAATTTTTTTAGTTATTTTTTGATACAAGTGGCTTTGAAGATGTTAATCTGAGAGTAGAGGGGTGGGAATTTATAAGTGAGGTGAGTGGCCACTTGTAATTATTAAAAATATAAAGGTGTACCCATGTTTTTTAAATGGAAAATGGTCAAAAATAAATAATGATAAATTATTATACATTATAAGTTCTATATATGGACCTAAAATTTATTTCATAAAAATCTTAGGTCATTTTTACACTGATCATTTATTTTATCCCACCGATAAACCCGTTTTCACCTAAACTACAATAATTATTTTTTAATGTTTTCAATATTAATTATGGTAAAAAATTATGTCAACCTTATTATAAAATATAAATTATTATGATTAAAAATAAATAATCCATTTTACCAAATTCAATTAATAGAAGAAGAAAATTTTAATTTAAAATTAAACCTGCATATGTGATGAAATGGTGGGTTTTCAAGAAGCATATTTTTTCAAGAAAATTGATTTTATATTAAATCTATGACTAATAAAAATAATTTTATGAATATAAATTAATATTTATTGATATATAATATATAAATTTAATTTAAATAATTTATAATTAGTGCATTTTTAATTAATTAAAAATGATAAACATTATGCACTTTAAAACAGTTTTCAGAAAAATCTCATTTTTAAACCCCAAAACAATCTGAGACTAAAATAAAATATGAAGTTGATTGAAAAGAAATTTAGTCAAATAAATATAACTAAATAATAATTATGTTACTTTAAATCATATTCAAAAACATATTGTCACTTCAAAATTATTTAATTTTTTAAAAAGAAATGACATTTTTACAAAAAATGGTATTTTTCACTATTCATTAAAAAAATCATTATTTTACGAAAAACACAAAATGTAACCCAAATAAACTTTCGATATTTTGATTTCAAAAATGAATTTAATTTTATAAAATAAATTTCCTAAAAGTTACAAAAATTATTTATAATATTGTTTCCCAAAAATTGATAAAAATCATTTTTGAATAAAACTTATTTTCAAAGAACAAACACTACTAAAAAGGTGGCCTTTAACAGTGCTATAATCGGACTTAATATGTGCTAAAAAGAATTGAAAACAAAATCATGGTTAAAATACCTTATATTTTATCAACACTAGAAAACCACTAATAAATGGTCACTTTATCATCACTTTTATAAGGGATAATAAAGGTATCCTTTATTAGTGCTAATAAATTCATTGATAAAGGAATCCTTTATTAGTGCTAATAAATGTGATGATAAAGGGGAATACTACAGTGTTATGTTATAAAACACTGCAGTTCCATCAATAGGGAATACTAGAGTGCACTATAATAGCATAATGAAGCACAAAAACATCCTCAGAAATTAGAAAAATCAGATAAAAATATAGAATTCAAATGAACTAAAATTTACAATACAAATATAAGAAAAAACACTATTATAGAGGAAAATAATGAACATGTATAAAAGAAAAAACCACCCTTTCTTGAGCAACAAAACTCACCTATATAAGAAAAAAATTCTTATATAATTAATAATATATAGAAATAAATAAAATAGAAAGTGTTAATTTTAAACTAAACATTGAGCCATACTAAGAACACTATTTATAGGATTGACTTATGGTTGATTCTTGCACACCACACTATTTATTTCCCATATTTAGAAATTATCTCTATAAAAATTAACTAAATAATTATAAGATAAAAATGATAAGAAAATTAACTGAGTAACATCTAATAGAATGATGAGAAAATAATCTAGGCTTGTTTTCTCTGTTTTGGCAATATGATGCATGTTTTAAACTAAAATGACTCCTATATATTGAAAATATGCATGTAGAGTCATACCAGTCATGCTTTGTGTTGAATTGAGGTTTGGATGATTCTTACTTGTACCAAATAACTTAGATAACATTTTCTTAAAGTGTCAAAATAATCTGAATGCGTCTGCTCAATTTTGAGCATGCCACTTGTTTGTTTAACTAAAATGTCATTCTAAATTAGAAACACACAATTTGAGTCCTACTGATCACATTGTATGTGGTTTTTATATGAGGTAGATTCCTACACAACATAAATGAATTATTAATAGTTTTACTAAATTATCAAGATAATCCGAGAATCTTTTCTCAGTTTTTAGTGAGTGGAAATTTTTTATACAAAAATGTCAATTTTAAATTCATAATAGACATTTTGAGTCATACTAAGAACATTTTGTTTTGGATTGAGGTGATAATGATTCCTAAATTTCCAAAATGTCTTATGGATCATTTTACTAAAGTATTTAAACAATATGAATGTGTTTTATTAGTTTTGAGTATGTATGTTGTCTTTTTTAATAAAATTAAGGTCGAGTTTAAATAAATATACTCACTTGGAGTCATATCAGTCACACTGTACATTAGATTGAGGTTATACTAATTCCTATATGTTCCAAATGACTTTTGGATTATTTTCCTTAAGTATCAAAACAATAAGAATGTGTTTTCTCGTTTTTTGACTTTCCCACAAGTGTTTTTTACTAAATTGTCATTTTAATCTAGAAACGCAGACTTTGAGTCATACCAGTCAGATAGGGTGTGGGTTTTATTTTAGAATGATTCCTATATATCATAAATTAATTTTAAAATATTTTCAAAAATTATCAATACAATATGAGAATATTTGTTCTGTTTTGAGTATGTGATGTATGTTTTGAACTAAAATGTAAATTATAAAATAAAAACATACTGTTTGATTCATACTGATCACACAATGCTTCAAATTGAGGTATAAGTGATTGAGTATGTGATGTTTATTTTTATTTAAACTATCTATACTAATATATAAAAGAAATAAATTTTTCATTTGGATTCGAGAAGAAACCCCTTGCTTCCAGAAACGCCTCATCCAAAAGCACCATGTTCTCTCTTTTCGAGATTATTATAGAAGATTGAAGAAAAAATATGACTTCCCAAAATATATGTGGAAAAAAATATTAGATAAAAATTATAAGTAAATGAACATAAAAATAGTATATAAATGGTGACAAAATTAACTAAATAAGTAATAGGAATTAACCTTTTCAAAATGGTTGTATACATTGTTGACCTATTTCCTTGTTGTTATCATAGTTGCAGCCTTGAAGTCTAATCTCTCAAGAGCATGAGAAAATTTGAAGAAACCACCCCAAATCAAGAAGAAAATACAGCTATATAATAAAAAAATCTTATGTTAATAATACTATAAATAAATAAATTAAGCATAAATATGAAGAAAAAAAATACATTAATAAAATGTCAATTTTAAACTGAAACCACAAAATTTGAGTCATATCAGTTACACTGTGTATTTACTTGAGGTGTGGTTGATTCCACCATGTCTTTTTATCATAAAATACATTCAAAACTATTGATCATCTTATAGTATTATTAAGACAACAGTTCTTATTCCCCAAGAAAGTCCAATTGTGACTACGCCTAGTGTTTAAACTACAAAAGGAAGTGCTAAAATGGAGGTGGGGAATTAGTCAATGGATCTAATTATCCTTGTATCACTTTCTGATGGAGACTGAACTGATGATGTGGTTATATAAACTGTTGAACATTCTCATACACCACATATACCATCACCACCTCCTATTGTGCATGAGGAATCACCCTCTATTAGTAAGATCTCATAAAGTTATAAAATCAAATCTTTTCCTATGATATTATAAATGAGTTTGATAATATTTTAGGAGATTATAATGAGTTAAAAGAGGATTTAAAATATACTAATGATGAGATTAGAGAACTTAAGAAGTATTCTATTCCCAAGGTTGATTTTAACAAGTTTGTTGGGTTAATGACTATGCAAACAAAGTTTATTAGAAATTTCCAATCATTCCATCCCATTGAAAAAGTTATTTCTGAAGTAAGTTTCAAAGAGCTTAAGGATTTGAATGGTCTAGTTAGATATTTGAAGGATGTTTATACTACCAAGTCTGAGTTCAATGATCTTGGTGTTGTGGTTGTATATCAAAGGTACATGTTCCAAAATCTTTCAGTGGTGCAATTAGACGTGTCTCAAGATGTTCTTGATAAGGTTAAGTCTTTCAGGACTGAAATGAAGGGAATCCTACACACTTTATAAAGTGATTTATTAAGCTAGTTTGAGTTCATCAAAAGTTTTTAACCCAATATAACTTCCACCTCAGAACCTTCAATTGTTCCTATTTTTTAGAGTGGAGTTGATCAATTTCTCTAAAAATTGAATTATGTATCCTTACAGATTTAGTCCCTATAGTGTGATATGTTCACACTATTCCTTATACATGATTTCAAGATGAATATTATGGGTGAGTTCCATGATACTAGAGAAGACGTCAGGAAGCTTTTTATTGGAACTAATAGATCTGTAATATTAAGTAGTGGTCTTTTATGATTTAGTTTATGGTAAGTTGAATGAGATCATGATTGTCTCTAAGGATAATCAGTGTACGGTTTTTAGATCTCTTGTTCTAGTATCCAGAAACTACTAGTATTTTTTAACCTCTTTGAACAAGGTCTATAAATAAGTTCAAGGAATGTATTCCTATTCTTCCTTGAAAAAACTATTGGTTATAAGAAAACCATTTTTTAAAACAATAAAGCAATTATGGAAACATGATTTTAAAACAATCACGCAATTATAGAATTCAAATTAAATGTTTAGGTAGAGGCAACCTACCTCAACCTCAAGGAGCATTGATTTTGATTATGAAAACTTGAATCTTCCTTTTTTCCGCTTGCACGCATATGAAATTTCGCATATATTTAAGGACACCTAGACCCTATGTACATATTTTCATGGCCAATTTTTCACAAGGGGGTCCTTAGATATATTTTTATACTTGCATATACCCCTTTACACTTACACATGTATGCATTTTTCATATCTATATATAAGCACACCTAGCCCCAAAATATATATTCATACTATCATGAGTGAATATATTTAAAGGGAAAACTTTTATATGTATATGACTACCTATGTATACACATGTAAGCCTTCATCGATGGTGACTTGAATCTAGCTCAACGAAATCCAAAAACGCACTGCAAAAATATAAGGAACCCAAAAATCACAAATGCTCAAATTAAAATTGAGCCAAAGAATAAAAATGTAATAAACCTTACCCAAATCTGATGTTGAACTCTCTTTCATTGATGGTGGTGGATAGAAACTACCTCATCATAAGAAACCACCTATAAGAAAATAGTGGGAAAAATGATATATAACAACTTCTTATATATGTGTGATTAGTGTGTCAACTGTACATCATAAATGATATATTAATCCATAACCAATGATGAACAAATAATATTCAGATTGAAATGTACATCCCAATACTAAATAACATGATCATTAATAAACCTCTTTATTTTTCAACCATTGCCTCCAATTTCTTATTAAAAAATCAAAAATCACCAAAATATGTGAATAAAGTAAACTTCCATCAGCCCTTAAATGCCAAAAATAGAGATTAGACATTGTTCTTAACCTATAAAATTCATTCCTTGAATAATATTTCATTGTTTTTATTTTTAAAAATAATACAATAAAAAAAATTTATATTTATTTCAACCTGTAATTTTCTCCAGATTCACATATAATGATTTTTCATTCACCGAGCTTACATCTGCACAAATCGCCTCTTTTAATACTTTTTTCTGAAAATAATTTCAATGCAAAATTAAAAATACAATTACTCACCCAATTCTCAAGAGCACATCCCATTCGATAAATGCTTCTCCATTGCCTACACACATGCATGAGACACTCCCCAATAACTTCATTAAATTAACAAAAATCACAACAACATAGTAGTTAGTGATAAATTTTAATCAAAAACAAAAATTGTCCAAAATTCATATCATAATTCATTATGTAAACATTTCTCAACCAAACTTTTCAAGTTCAACAACTTTACCTTTTTGAATGCAGTCTCCCCCATTCCTATTTTGTAAAGCTCACGAACCATTTCTGTCAAAAATATTTTACTGAATTTCAAGCAGTTATTCATTACATACATTAAAATCAAAACGACCGATAAGAAATTGGGAAAAATTATAACGAACTACTATCATAAGTGACTATTTTTTTAATCATTTTCATAAGAAGTTTTCAAATGAATCCAAAATTATGCACATTCAAAACAAACAAACAATGGAAAAACATGTTCGAAAGAAAAATAACTTGAATATGGGGTGCTTGGAACATTTATTTTATAGTTAATTCAACCTCTCTCATGCTCACAAGGTGTTTTCCTAAGTAGAAAACATGAATTAGATCCATTTAAAAATGATTTTCATTATAGGATGATTGATTGTTCCATGATGTAGTTCCATTACTGCTAAGAATTCCCTTTTATTAGTGTATTGATATGACATGAAAAACCATGATGGCATGTGATCTTCAATTAGGTTAATTACAAAAAAGAAAGGTAAACTCTAAGAAGAACTGAAATTTTTAGGAGATTTCAATTTGAATAAAAAATAGCAAGTTTTTCTGTTTAAAATAAGGTATTCTACTAACATATTCAGTGTTAGAAGTAGTGATAGAAGATTGAGAGAGTGACAGTTTTAACTATTGGTAAAAAGGAACACTAAAAGGTTTCAATACTTTAACAACATGAGAATATAGGTAAACCATGTTATTCTTAATAGTAAGCACATGCATCAAATTTACTCTAGTTAAATCCATGTTGTATCATGAATGTATCAAATTTCTTATACCACTATTTTGAAGCCTACTTTAAGCCTCTGATTGGTTAATTAAGCAGGCAGACTTGATTTGATTTAATTTCATTAGAAAAATCATGAGAAGGCATCATGTACAGTCTCTCATCAAAATCACCATGTAAAAAGGCAGTTTTAACACCAAGTTCTTCGATATGAAAGTCATGGTATGCAACCAAAGCAATCAATAACCAAATGAATGAGTGTTTAACTACTAGATAAAAAATTTCATAATACTCAACTCCTTCACATTGAAGTAATTCCTTATAAACTAACCTAACTTTATACTCATGTAGACTATCATGGTGGTGTCACTCTTACCCTAAGGATTTGGTCAGACCCAAGTATGCATGCATGCTTCAGACCTGCTCAAGAATGGTTCTATTCATGTGCTCCACCAACCCATTTTGTTGTAGGTCAATACCAAATCAAAGCCTTAGTCATTATGGTGTATCATATCATGTCCTTTCATTCTCAATTTTGAGGTAGGGAGGATATGGCAAATTCTAAAAGGTTTAACAAATGGGTTTATGATTGGTAGACAACTATATCTACTCTAGGGTTAGTACAGTGGATGTCTCCTAGGAGGCTATATAATAAGGTTCCCCTTGGAGGGGTGATGTGTCATGTGGCTTGGTTCTACATCAGGGTGGTGATCGAATTAAGAATCACATATCCCTAGGGTAGGGGATACATAGTAGACGACCTTGGGAGGTATGACATTTTCTTTTCTCCCATGGTTGATTGTATAATGGATCCTTACTCCACCCCATAACATAATACTATTATGATAACTTGAATCATGGCCCATGTGGTCATGCTACAAGGTGTTTTCTCTTTGTTTTTTATGTGGTGAAAACTCATCATCATTTCTTTGTTGGTCTGAATTTTATTTTAGTGTGAGAGGGTAATGGAGAGAGGGATATTTTGTCATCCATCCTTCCATATACATCCCTATTCAATACCCCTATGTATAGTGAAATCATTATGCATTTCTATGGGGATTTATGTCGTGTTCTTATATTTTCCTATTTATTCTTTTTTTATATTGGTGCCTTAGGAAGTTGATGTGATCTTAGGGTATGTATTTCTGATAATTTCATTATATCATGGTGGAATTCTGATAGAAGGATGAGTTTTTAATGTTTCTTGGATAGAGAAGGTAATGAAATGTAGAATTCACATTTTTTATTGCAGTTTGTATGATACGACAACACCATGGATTTTTCTTGAAAATATATGTCTTCATGTTAAATTAAAAAACATATTTTAATTAATTATTTTGGTTTTGTAGAATCATATAGATGCTCATGGGGTGTTGTGTTCTAAGTTGAGGAAAGGTTATGTTTTTCAGAGTTATAGAAGTTCCTGATGTGGTGAAAACTCTATGAATTAAGGTAGGTGTACATGAGTGTATTGATATGTTTTTACCTTATAATTTAATGAAATGGGTTTTCCATCAACGATTCATTGAGTGAGAAGGAAATTATTTGGATTGTGATGTTATTAGGATAGATACATTGACTGAGAAGGTTATGGTTAGACCTCCATGAGGTAGATGGCGTCTAGGTTGTAATGTAACATGGGGAAGTAATATGGGAATGTCTTGAGTGAGACAGTGGGTTATAGATACTTTGAGGGATTGGATTTTTGGATAATCCCCCTTGAGTGATGTGTTATATCCTCAAGTGATGAGATGAGACCAGATCTTAGAAATAAGGTTCTACCCTGAAACATTGGATATTGTTCGGGTCTTCAAAAACATAATAACATTTTTTTATTAATTAGATGGTGTATATAGAACATTGGGATAGGATACTATAATGGAACAAATGTTGGTATGGAAAACATAATGGTTTTCTAGGTATCAAATTGATGTTCAACTAGTGCATGAAACATATCAAATGTTGTGATTGTTGGGTTAAAGAAATATGATCTAGTGATAATGTTTATTTACATTAATTGTTTTTCTCATGAATACACATTAATATTTCAGTGAATATTAGAGGTGAATAGCGAGACCCTATAAATTAATACATTCACACCTTACACAAGAACCCCAGTGTATATGTAGACGTTCTGTTACATTTGTGGTTTATCAGTGGATGTGCAATGGATAGGGATTGTTTCGGTCGATGTGGTTTTTGAGAATGGGGTGGGATGAGCTAATACCATGGATTAAGATATAATTATTTATTTTTATTCCTTTATAAATTTGAAATATGTGACTATTCCTTCATGTGATTAGTTTTTTTGTTTGTTTTTATGTTGTATCCCATTTTATATGGAATTTTTATAAATTTATTATGAATACGATGATATTAATGATTTTTGTTGGATGTGTTTATTTATTTTTTATCTGTTTTTACTTAGATAATATTGAATATTATCCCCAATGAATGTTTTAGGACTTCACTTCCTGTCGAAAGTTGTTGAAATAAGGGGAGGTGTGCCCGAGATCAAGAATCTCTGAATCAAACTATAAAATCATGACATTTAGGAATTGCACCTAAGCTGTTACCTTATAAACTATAAGGATTTATATGAAAAACATCTATAATAACACTTATTGATAAATCATCAAAAAATATTCTTACCATTGAATATTAGATCACTAGAAATTTCATAGGTAGAACCAAACCCCCAAAATGAAAACTCAAACCATTTATTGTATCGACACTTGAGAAGAAATCCTCACATTAATTCATCAAACAGGGTCAAAATAGATGGATATATTCACTCAATCACAGAAAGAATTTAACCTGACATGAATGAATGTAATGGAATAATAAGGAAATTTGTTTTATATACATTGCATCCCATGTACATGGGAGAACAATACTTCATTTGTATTTGTCTATATGATACATGAAGATTACAATAACTATAAATAATCGCCTATGTAGATCACTAATATTAAGTAATTATGAGAAACATATGAAACTGTTCACATGCCCCTATTGTTATGTAGTTAAGACATTCACCTAATTTCACTAATCTTATGTAGTATTCCATGGATTGAACCTACCTCATGTGGATTTAACCCTTAGTAAATGTTTCCCATCATCTCCCAAGCCCATAAAACCCAAAACAATCAATGTTAACCATACTCCTTCTAAATGAGACCCTAAGACGATCAACATATATGAAAGTTATTTATAAAATAGCTATAATCTAGGAGGATCATCATTGAGAGGGGGTTTCTGTGTCGGAGGCACGCCAGAGAGGATGTGGGGAGGCTAACTAGGAGCATAGTCAGCTGGGAGAGCTGGGGTGTCCCGCGTTCGGTGGCAGCGTCGGACCGTCAGGGAAGAAGGGTCATACAGGTATCTTTGGGGGAGGAAGAAGGGTCACTTTGGTATCTTTAGGTGAGGAAGAAGGGTCGTGTGGGTAACTTCGGGGAAGAAGAGTTGTGTGGGCACTATCGTGGGAGGAGGATCGGGGAGAGAAGAGAGGGCATCGTTGGGGAAGAAGGGTCACACGGGGAGAGAGGGGGTCATGGAGATTTGAGGAAGCTAGATTAATAAAACCCTAATGCTACGAGTTTTATTTCAAGTGTGGATATAAATTAACTTATAGCCATGAACCTCTATAATTGTGGGTATAGGTCCATGGCTATAAGTCATTTTTCTAGTAGTGTAAGTCTTTCCTTTATTTGTTCATGTTCCAAAATCATGTAAAATAAATATGGATTTATTATATATCTATTACATAAAATTAATTATTTCATACCATATAGTAATTATTTAAAATATCTTATCACTTTTTTATTAATATGTTTTATTAAAATCACTGTTATGGGTGATAACTACTTCATTTTCCAAGAATTGTTTGGTTTTGCAGTCTTCATCCTTATACTTTGATCTTGGTATCATAATTTAAATAATTTTACACATGGTATAAATATATTATATAATAATTATATACATATTTTTAATCATTCTTATAAATTATATATAAAAAATGAATTACACTATTCATAGATATGGTAGGTCATACGCACGCATGAATATTGTTTCCATTTTTCAATTTATAGAATGAAATAAATGTAAATATTAATTCATATTTATAGAATAATTATTATATCATATATATAATATATATTCCTAAAATACTGTAAAATAACCATCCATTAAATATAGTGATGAAAAATTAATTGTATCGCTACGTGGAGACGGTAAGCCATACGTACGCACAATAAATTCTTTCACTTCTTATTTGATGAAATAAGGGGTTTATATTGGTTCTTTAATGATCACAATAACACTTCAGAATATTTATGATACAGAATTTCTTTTATGATAAATATAAAATATTGGGGGAGTTAAGAAAGAGTATAAAAATAAAGTGATCAGTTAGAGAGATTACTTCTTCTTTGAAACATCTTTATTGGTTCTCTTCTAAAGGGATTCAGGGTTGGTCTTTTGAGAATTCCCTCATATATAGAATGTGCCTATGTAATTTTAGAGGATAAAATTTCTAGGTATGGTAAATATATAAGGCTCAATGGGGTATAATAAAGTGAGGTAAGTGGTTCCATTTTATAATTTAGGTGAGAGGCACTTTTAGAATTTCTCAAAAGATTAAATTATAATAAATTAATTTTCCATTAAAATACCACAAAATGACCATGTATTCAAAGATAATATAAGAAATGATTTTAATACTATAAACTAATAGATTTTAGACAAGTTTTTCTATTATTTTAAACCTTATCATTTTGATTAACCCTTAGTTGACCACTTTTAATTTTAACTACGGTAAAAAATATTTCAATATTAAAAGGTTTCAATTTTTACTTATATGTTATAAATTGAACCATAAATGGAAATTTTATGAAATTATAGACCATATAATAATAAAATTTTGATTTTAATATATTTTAATTATTTTGAAATAAATTAATAAACCATTAATCTCATAAAATATTGTTATTGTTAATTTTCATATTATTCAATACTTTAACTTTTAAAAATGTCAGGAAAAAATGTAAAATTTAAACCAGATAGTTTATTAAATCCATAACATGTCAAGGTAATCTATATAATTTGTAAATAACCTTAAATATATCAAATTATATTACTTTTAATAATTTTTATTATTATTTATTTTATTTTTCTATTAATTGAATCATTGATGCGTCAGCATTATGTGCGAATTTAGGGTAATTATTTAATTCCTAAAAATTAGAAAAAAATTAACATGATAAAGATGGATATTTTATATTTAAAAATACTTTTTATATTCTAAAATTTCTTATGGATGACACCATGTTAAAAAAACTTATAGTTATTAAAAACATGAATGTGACATATTTGACTTTTCTTTAAATAAAATATTATAATGGTTATAAACTCATCCAAGTGGACACAAAATTCATAAATAAATTTATATAATGAATCTAATATTTTCTATTTCAAAATGTATACTTATATTTTTTTAATAACATGCCTTCCCTCATGTGGCCACATAAGAGATATTTAAGACAAAGAAAGTGAAATTTTATGACTTTCTTTGATTTAAATAATATACAGGTCATTTTCATTGAAAAGTGTCCATTAAAAAACTAAATCTAAAACCTTAGGTGTTTATAGTTAAATTAAATTAATCCAATATGAAATATTATGAAATATTATGTCATTATCACTAATTTTTAATCTATATTAACTTGTTTTACCCTTTACCGATGTAATAAATTTTACCACAATTACTATTCATATTGACTAAAAATAAAAGTGACCTATTTACTAAATTTGCACCCACTGATTCCAAATATGGAACCTATTTTTTAAAATTCAAAACATATAATTTGAAGAATTTAGTTTAAAATAAAACTAGAAAAATGCAATGAAAAACAATTTTTTCAGAAAATTCACTTTTTAAATATAAAATGTTTCTATATTAAATTAAAGTATAATATCCACTTAAAACCCCATAATTGGATAATTTTAAATAAAAATGAAATAATTAAAATTTTGAACTAATTAGAAACATAATTTTTAATTGTAAAAAAAATACAAAAAATACAGTTTTCAATAAAAAACAATATTTTTCACTTTTCCGTGAAAATGTTTTTAGAAAATTATCATAAAATAATTTTAAAATTATTTTGATATTATGATTTAAAAAATAAAATTAATTTTTCCAAATAAATTTTATATAAGTTCTATAAATTAACATTCAATCATAGAAAAGAATAAAATCTTATTTTTTAAGAAAACATATTTTTAAAGAATAAAATAACATTACTAAATATTGTGTGATTGTTTTCTAAGAATTTTCTAATAAATTTATATTGAGTGGGAAATTTATATTTATTTCATAACTTTGTTATTAATATTAATTATTTATAATTTAATGGCTATTTTATAATGGACGTATAATATTTTAATAATGTTATGTGGTTTATTTAAACTCAATATTTCATGCAGCACAAGCAATAAAAAAATAAATTTATTTAAAGAGAAATATTTCACAAAAATATCAAAGTATTAAATTATACCTCCCTTAAAATGAATTTCACCATTGAAATTTATCAATATGATACAAACATATGAGGATACCTTTTCCTCATCACATCCTTAGGTTCCCATATAACTTTCTCAAATTGGAGGTTTCATAAAAAACATTACCCATTCAGGTGTTCATGTTTCATAGAACATTTTAACTATTATCTAGTGTCTATACAGGTTTTTCTCCATAATAAATATATTTATCTAGTGGCATGACCTCTGATTTTATTACATGTGAAGGATTAATTATTTACTTCCTCAAGAGAGATACATAGAACACATCATGCACTTGACAGAGATTCGGTGGAAGTTCCAAATGATAAGCTATTATCTAGATATGATCAAGTATTTAAAAGGGACTGATATAACTAGGGTTTAGTTTTCCCTTTTTTCTTCTATATATAAATTTATAGAAATTCCTTCTCACGAACATCAAATTCTTGATCATGTCATGGATTATCGACGAAACATTTCTTTAAACTTTATGTTGTCCTTACATGTCATTGAATGACTCTTACCTTCTCTATCATCTCATCGTCCTACTTAGGTCCCAAAAACTTTCTTTATATAACTTCTTTCTAGTAAATTTGAGTTCTAAACATCCATATTGGGATTTATAAGGAGCCATCCTAATGCTCAAGTGAAGTATATTGTTTCAAAAAAAATAACTAGTGGGAGATGTTAATATTAATCACCTTTGAAATAAATATAAAAATATTTTAGTATATTATATAGAGTTTAGTATATTCTCTCATACTGGATATATTCCTAAGGATGATACTCAGTGATAAAACTCAACTCTATATCAAGATCTCGCATATTACTTCATCAAAACATCGAGGTAAACTTCATATCCCAATATGATACAATTGAAACTGGTAATCCATGAAACTTTACAACTTCCATAATATTAATTCTAGCAAGAAGATCCAGAGATAAATATTCTCTGAATGAAGTGTGGGAACATCAAAATGTTATTAACTACAACCCATAATTCTCTCAATATAAAAAATAAGATAAACCTTGAAGGTTACTAATACCTTTAATCATATGTCCACAAAATTTAAAGGAATTCCTCCTAGAATATCTTTGTCATATATATAAAACTAAGGGTTGTATTTACATAAATATATCTTAAAATATCCTTAATCATGATAAACCCCTATCACATAAAAAACACAAAAGTAGTACTAACTAATAAAACCATGATGATATCCATAACTCTCATTCTTACATGGATACATATACACCTTTAAAATTTAATTCACCTTTTACTCCTTATATAAGGTCTTATCTTATACCAAAATAGTTTTATTAGAATATTAGTTTCATCCTTTTGCTCATAAAATATAAAATGTTATTTCATTATTATATAATACATATAAAAAGAGATAATCACAAAAAAATTATCTAAAAGATGAACAATTTTCATAGAGATCACTCAAACAAAATCAAACATGAAACTCCCAACTATGGAGGGGAGAATAACGGGGCCCTAATTATCATTACATACATTATACATTGTGATTGCATAAGATTTCTCTTTTTTCATTTATATTCAATGGTTTTTGTGGCTTATCATCCAAATTATCCATTGAATTGGGGAATTGATTCTCATAATACCCAAAATTCTTACACTTGAAACACTAGAGTGTGGGTGGTGCATTATTTTTTACCCTCTTCTAGATTGTAATAATTGTCCCATTAATTTCATTTCAACATTAACAAGATTTATGAACTTCCTTTTACATTTAATGAACCTTCTAGTTCCATTAAAACACTTTCTATATGTTTATTACCTCTTTTATGACATTTAAATTACTGGAATTTCTTTTCACCATATGATTTATTTGAGTTTTTAGGAGACTCAATCTTTCTTTTCTTATGAAAACAATGGGAATTGTGGGAATATCCAATTTCTATTTCTACTTTGAGTGTACATAGAATTATTTCTTCATACCTACTAAAGTATATTATAGCTAATTACTTTTGTAGAATTGGTTTTAGTCAATGAATTAATCAATCAATTTTACTTTCAGGGATGATAATTAAACAAGAGGCATACCTTACAAGCCTTCTAAAATTTTCTTTATTGGTACCAATGAATTCCTTATCCTTTTGGTTCATCTCAAGGAATTCCTTATCCAAATTTGTATGTAGAATATGAGGAAATTACATATTGAATAATATCCCCTTAAACTCAACTCATTCAATTGATTCAATCTCTTCCACTTACCTTTTATTCTTGATAAGATTCCACCATTAATCATTTTATTTCTCCAGATGATAAACATCTTAGAAACTTTTTCATTTCTTGAGCATTAAAGAGAGGAAAATATTTTTTCAATGGTGTTGATCGATCAATCATCCTTGAGAGGATCAAAAGACCAAATAAAAGAAGGTGGGGTTATCCTCATGAAAGATTAAATATCATGTTGTTCTATCCTATAATCATTTTGAACTCAACATGATTCATAGCCTCAGAAAGTTATGTGAGAATAGCACTAAGATTTTGAATTCCAACTCCCATAACATTTGGTTTCTAAGGAGGAAAATTATTTCATTTTACACCACACTCAGTATTAAGACAGTTTTTTGGGTTCCAACCATTGACTAAAAGTATAAATCATAGTATAAGAAATACTAATCATAGTGGATAACCATTGATTCTGAAAACACATTTATAAAATGACAAAATACAACCCCCTTCTTCTTAGATATAACCAAGATCATTCATAATAATTATTTAAAATTTATTATTTTATCTTATACTTAGTCATATCTCTAAGTTTCATGTAAAAAATTTATAACCCTAATCACCAAGATTGTCTAAACATTTCTGGGATACCAAATACAACGGCCTGAGATTTTCATACACAAATCTAAAATATATTTAGAATAATATTATATACAAAAAATATTATCTATTCCAGAACCCTGGTTTTTTAGTGTCTTTGGATATTAGATATACAATATTCTTACTTTATGAAATAAATTCAACATCTACCATAAAGATCTTCTCACATATCAATCCTTTTTTGATTACCCTACCTAAACCTTTCTTCATCACCTAGGTAAGGAAACATAAGAAATGGTTATCTCTGATTCCTTTAAAGGGTTAACATAGTAGATATCAGTTCGTGATCCTATGAAATCATAATATAATAATAATTTTATGTGATCATGAACATAACTTATGAAGTTTATACCCAACCTGCCATAGAACATAAACATTATTCATGGAATAAATATTATCATTTCAGAAAACAAGGATTATAAGAGTGAAAAATCAACAAACATAAATTATAAACCATAATATCATGTCATAAAAGTGTGGAACAATCATAAATATATAAAAAAATTCATATATCAAGGTTAACTACTAATATCATCAACATAGTGGATCAGGACACGCTTATTTTCCATAGTGGATCAGAACACACATGTTCCCCTTAGTGGATCAAGCCCTTCGACTTGTTTCCCATTATTATATCATGAAATACAAACCTTTACCAAATTCATTAGAGGGGGTATATGTTCCATCCATCACATAATAAAAAAAGTACTTATGTATTCCACGTGATCATAAATCATTCATCATATCAAATCACGGGAAAATAAATATATTTCATAAAAATTTCATCAATGCATAACCCGTGTCAAATAAATGGGTTTAAGAAACATTTCATCATAGTATAACTCATGTAAAATTAATCGGATTCATAAACAGTATTCCGTAACAAAAATAAACCATCCATAGATAGAATAAGGATGGTATCCTTAGATTATATCCTGAGTAAAGCATAAGTAACATCTAATATTGTTATCTTTTATAGAAAATAATTTCTAAAGATCACCTAAAATAATTCAAGAGAAAATATCTTATCTATTTTGAAAACATTTTTTTTAAATATTCAAAATTACAAAGTAAAATATTTTCTTTGAAAAGAAACTTGAAATCATATATAGGAAGATTCAAAGAATTAAGACATCATGATGGTGGGAAAGCGTGCTCATGATGTAAGAGTTAAAATAAAGTAAAAAAATGGGTAAAATAAATTTAAAAATTAATAAGATAGTAGTAAAATCCTTTTTGAAAAAAAAATTAGAAAAAAAGAACATAGAAGAGAAATATTACACATTGGATACATAAATATAAACAATCTCAAATAACATTGAGATTGTAAAATAAACCCTTACCACTTTGGTATCATTTGAATCATAAACCCTATGAAGAAATAAACTTGGATATGTAAATCCAATAATTTTCAATATAACACTCATAAAATAAATTCATGGAAAGTATATACACCACACAAAATAAACAAGTAGTGTATAAGGCATGTGTCCCACAAAAATAAAAGTGAGACAAAAATACCTTACCACAAGTCTTGCCTTTCTTCATTCACATATAAACCTCCTATATAATAAATGTGGATTTATTTTAAATTTATTTAATAACCTTAATTATATAGTACCATTTTTTATTTATTTATAAAATATTATCTCCTTTTAATTAATAATTTGTTATTAAAATCATTGTGGGCCATAAATGCTTCTTTTTTCAAACATGTTTTGGTTTGACAATCTTGATCCTTATAATCTTATCTCGGTATTGTAATTTTAAAACTTCTATCCATGTTATAAACATAATATATAATAATTATATATATATTTATAATCATTCATATAATGTATATATACAAAAAGGAATTACATCGTTCATGGAGACGATAGGTTGTACATATGCATGAACGATGTTTCCATTTTTAAATTGATGGAATGAAAGAAAGGTAAATAATTATTATTATTTCAAAAATATTTATTATAACATATATATCATATGTATTCGTAAAACCCATCATAATACCAATACATTGAATATAGTGATGAAAAATGAATCGTATCGCTACGTGGAGACGGTAAGCCATACATACACACGAGCGATACTTTCACTTCGTGTTTAATGAAAAAGGTATTTTTAATGGTGTTTTCATAATAATAATTAAATTAAATCATATTTATGATACATAAGTTATTATTTTATGATAAAAAAGTCATAAATTTTTAGGATTTAAGAAATATTATAAAAAGAAAGTGATCGGTTAGAGTGATTACCTCTTCTTCAAAACAACTCCTTTATATCTCCTCTAAAGGGATCTATAGTTGGTATTTTGAGAATAAAAGAACCTATATAATGTTTCTAGGGAATTTGAGAAGATAAATTGGTAGGGAATGTAATGTCCTGACCCCAAAATCCCAGATCTAGTGTATTATTTTATTACATTGGCATGATTACAAGGAATCAAATCCCGAAGGAGCGATTAGTTTAGAAGTCTTGGAAAACCGGATTAAATACATGATACCCATAATACATTGGGAAAAGAAAAACAACATGATACAATATAAAATAAAATAAAATACATCCTTGAAAGCTTATACAATTTTTTATTCCTCATAACCAAGGGAAATGAAACATAAGAAATGGGTGAGCTCAGATGCTCAGTAATGTTAATTAATATAGCATAAGTATAAATAATAAGGTATAGTGAATAAATAAAAGTACACATGCCATTAAAACATAATCTTGAGCATAATATGGTAGGAATAAAAGTTGAATAAATAATTTCATGATAAAACATAACCACGGATATTCTAATAGTCGAATATTCACATGGACTATCAATTACTAGCTTTATAAGGATGGAATTCATAATGAGGGACATAATAACCATACTTTCAAGGCCTCATTCCAAGACCATACATAAAAGGGTTAAAACCCCAAATAGTTTGTCTCATGTGACCTATCGATGAACTGAGGGGCTATATCAGGGCCCACCTAACACTTAATAAGTCCAATTTATTCCTCATATAAAAAGGGTGAACATAACAAACATATACATTCATATTGAAACTGATATATGAAATGTAAATAACTTTCCCCAATCATTATGCATAAACGCTATGCATTCACAGTAATGTGGTGAATGGTATCAATATAACACATCCACAATCAAACTAAACAAAAACCCTTCAAAAAAATATTGTAGATGTTATAATAATAGATACAATTAAATTATGTAAAAGATTCAACAAAGGATATTGATATATATTAAAATAATTTTATGGGAGACCATTGAAAAGTTATTGAGGAAATAATCCTTAAACATTCCAAAGTGTCTCATACCACCTTGAAACATTCAAATCATAATACCTCAGAATATCATCAGAATAATGAGACTATTTATATGATATACAGAAGGGTAGTATATGCACCACATGCAAGGAATAAGTGGTGAAAAAGCTATATATCTCATAGAAGTAAAAGTTAGACAAGAAAATTCCTTTTTTACTTTAGAAAGAAGTGTTCTTTTGGAAAATCATTTGTATTTTTCATTAAATAATTTTTTAAAAATTTATATCCTAGAAAAGAAAATTTAATAAAATATAAATTATATTTGAGGCATAAATAATGTCCCAATTAATTGAAATCATGTAAAAATAGTTTTTAAAGAAGCTTTAGAAATAAAACATTTTAGTGTGGTTTAAGGAGAATATTAAAGAGATTTTAAAGGGGTAAGGCATGTCTGTTTTAATAAAACCACAAATGAACCAAGATAGTTTTTCATGACGAAATTTTTTATTTTAGAAAAATAATTATGGCTTAAAAAATATTATATAGTTCACTTTAAAATTGGTAAGAAATCGAGACGTTCTATTGAATTAGGATTGTTTATCCGGAAGAATTAAGAAGGGAACTATTTTAAAACATATAATCCCTGTAAAAAGAAAAAATAATCTAAATATATGATTTTGGAAAATAAAAACATAATATAGAATATGTAAAGAAAAATAAATAAGCATTAAATTTGAGTAACAGTAGTGAAGGAATAACTCGATGGAAAAATGAAGGTTTGGGTGGAATCTCTTAAAATTTATAATCAATCGAATCATATGCCCCAAAAATTAATAATCATAAAATGATACATTCGATACTATTAAAATAAATAGATTCATGATATGATACATCAGTGGGAATTATACATACACCACAAACAATAATTAGTGGTTAGTGATGAATATCTCATGGAAATGAAAGTGAGTTGAGAAAACTCTTACCTTATGATTGAATGTACTCTGAACTTGACCTTAATATCCTGGATAATAAAATTAAATACATTAATTAATTTATTATGAAACTTATTTATATATATTTTATTAATTATATTTATATTAAGTTCAT
Organism: Viscum album; assembly: GCA_963277665.1. Classification (NCBI taxonomy): domain Eukaryota; kingdom Viridiplantae; phylum Streptophyta; class Magnoliopsida; order Santalales; family Viscaceae; genus Viscum; species Viscum album. The sequence continues at coordinate 2,037,597,511 of OY728164.1, forward strand.
TTATTTCATTATATATAAGTTATAAGATTGAATTTATCATTTTGGAGTGTTCGTTTCCTTTAATTCATGATTGGTTCGCTTGATTATAAGTAACGGAGCTCAAGTGGAATGGATATAATTATCCAGAATTGATATTAAATATTATTAATGAATTAAAATAAGTTTAAATGGTTATATATATCATTTGGTTACATTGTATGAGGATGAATCAATAGATAATACATTTAGTGTTAATCATTTCGATTTTTACAATGGTTTTTTGACCACAATGAACTAGTTTTGTTCTATTATTTAATATAATTTATATATTATGGTTAGATAAAAATTAAATAATATATAATAAATATTTTATAATCCTTTTAAACCATAAAAATGGTTTCATGACCATTCTTGAATAATAAATTGAAGAACAAAACTTTGTCATCCACGAAGGTTATAAATTGGCACCTCCTTGATGATGATTTTGTTTATAACATAAAAGAGCGAGAGTGAGAACATTGAAAATGGTTATTACATTAACGTGATATAATTATAGTATATATATTATACTGAATTTATCTAGATCAATTTTATATAGGATTTTAGCAGAGACTAATTTATAAAGAACTTAAAAATAAATTAAATGGAAAAGCGAAGAGGATTTTACCTCTTGAAATATACTCCTTGAAAACCTCCTTAAGGGAAGAGTTTTTCATATTATGGAAAGAAAAAAGGCTAATTGTTGTGGTATAGAGGATAGGGTAGATTATTTTGGAAGAACTTTGAGAATATTCAAGGCTTAGAAGAGTGAAGAGAAGAGGGATTGAGGGGTACTTTTTATAATGAAGGAGAGGAGGGATTTTCCATTATTTTAATCATTATTGAATTATTTTTATCAAGACTATGAATAGTATTGATTCTTTTGAATATAAAAAGAAATAACTGCATATGATTATGAACCAATGTCCATTTACATCATCCATGACTCAAGCATGATGCAGAAATTCATTTATTTAGCATATTTTGTAAATTATCGAATTTCATTATTCACTAAAAATTCAAGTATTTCATAAAAATCCCAAAAAGTCACCCTAATATTTATTTATTTTTATAATCCAAAAATAAACTCAATTTTATGGAAATAATTTTTAAATATGAGGAATTTAATTTTTAATTTTGAATCACTGTTTACTCAAAATATACAGTTTTTAAAATTTTAACTGATTTTATAATACCCTGAAAAATTAACTAAGGTGTCATTAAATTATCCCAAAATCATATAACAAAAAAATATTGATTTATTAATACATTTTAGGAAAATTAATTATATTTTAAATTAATTTATTATTTATAAAATAATATTTAAATATTTATTTCTTACAAAAATACCAACACTTAATTATTAATTTTTAAAATATTCACTCTCATTTATATAGTACCAAAGTTTTATTTAAACTTACATGGGTGATTTTACAATTTATAAGGGTAAATTACTATTCATAAGGGTCAATTTACTATTCATAAGGGTACATTACTATTCGTAAGGTTCATGTTAATATTCACCAAAAATTAAGTTGATTCTATCAGAGTCTATATATCTTACTGAACGTAGTCGTGTATATCCATTTTTTGAAATTCAAAACACAAAAGTGGAAAAATTAAGTTTAACATCTATGTTATATCTATAAAAAGAGTTGTTTTTAATAGACTTAGTGTTGTTTTCATAAAATCTATCTAATGAATTGAAATTATTTAAGAAGAAACATACAATAAAATATTGGGGTGTCATATTAATTGTGAACATATTTGTAATGTAATTTAGTATTTAAAAAAATAATTATAATAGTCAAAATATATATTATTATTAAAATGTTTAATTAAATAATGTATTGATAAAAATTAATTTCTTAATAAAAGTAATCAAATTAATATATTTATGTTAAAATATTCTTTTACAAAAAATAATATTGTAAAATAGTATTTGTTTATAGAACATTAATTTAAAACTAATTTGAAAGCTATAAATTTGATGTATAAGTATTATTAATTAAAACACATAATTTTAAATTATTATTTTTCACAACTAAATGTATTTAAAATTATAAATCAAATTACTAGGTTGTTACATTATTCCCCCTCAATAGAATTATGTCCTCGCTATTTGAAATTGCACTTTGAAAGTTAAAGGTTGATACTTGAAAATTATCTTACGGGAAACCCACATCGAAAATAGGGTTAATAAAATATTTTCAAAATAATGTGGAAAGTTAAAAATATAGGTTACCACAAAACTATGAATTCTAATAGGATAAAATTAGTGTGAAGTGAGATTATGGGCATGGAAGAATAATATAACCACGATGTCCATATGGAAAGTGATAGAGGACATGGTCCGGAGGAAGTTGACGTTTAAAAATCCATAATTTGCGATGATATAAGGGACCATTTTATTCATTTGAAAATAAGGTACTAGGATAAAAAAATTTATTTCAATATCCTTTCCCTAAAGTTGAAAAATTCTTTCACATAATAATTAAATGAAATGTAAGTACTTGATACACAATCTTATCCTTCAGTTGTGCCTTTAACTATTCCTACTTCATTTCATGGAACAAGTTGTACCATTGGGTAAAATAGTTTATAAAACCTTTTCCAAAGATCAAATTCAACCATTTCATAAATGGTTAACTTTTCCAAAACATTATGATCCAATTATTTAGAAATAGGGTCACTGAATTTCTATAATGAACTTATTAATCAACATGAAGTGTATCTTAATCATCGCTTACAAACATGTTAGTACATTCTCCATATATTCTCTTGAATAATTTTAATAACTTCAATTACCAAAAAAATATATTGAATATGTTCATGTTTCATTATTACTTTGGTAAAACATATGAATTTAGATATATTCCTCAAGTTCAAAATGTTGTAGACTCTACCACTTTGTCAATAATCAATTATTTAGAACCAAGATAGTAAGTGCTACCCAATTTACATTATCCAAATAAATAATATCTTTATTTTGAAATTGATATCTTACTATAAAAAACACATTAATTATTTCATTTCTCTTAACCATAAATTTTCCCAAAATTTTAACTGGTTATTGAGCCACTTTTCCTTGGTACCATTCAACATAAAAACTCAAATCTGTAATGAAATAGTATTGCAGTACAATCCATGTATATTTCATAATTATTATAAAAATAATATCATAACATATTTATTGAATCTAGAAATACATTAATTATTCTACTTTGAACGTAGTAACATCATAAGCGTAAACATGATCCCTTTACTTTATTTAGCTATATTTCTTTGACACTTGAGGAATTAGTTTGCGTAGTGACCCATATCCTTATAGTTGAAGCATTGAATATTGGAAAATTCTTTACTTCTATTTAAATTATGAGGTTTGTTGACTTTTTCTCCACACTTTAATAAACCTCCTTTTCCTCTTAAGAATATACCAAGGTGTACCCTTCCACAATTATCAGATGTGGGAAAATACTTATTTCCCTTCTTCCCTTTATCTATTTGTTTCCCAGTATTTTTATTCTTCATATTCTTCCTTCCGAAGCCATAATAATTATAAAACTCTATATAAATATTGTTAGTACATGATAATATCTCCTCATATGATAAGAATGTTTGATTAACTATTTACTTTCGAAAAAATAGCGTAAACCCATCGAAGGAACGACCATTATTACTCTTTTGATTATGTGCATTGATTTAGTTCCCAATCCATCTGCGATGCTCCATTTATAAACAATTACATAAATTATATTAGATCATATCATTATTAAACATAATTTATAATCCCAATAATAGTAAAATAATTAACATAAATTGAAAATTTTATGTGTAGCTAATCTCATAATCATAAACATGGTTTCATTGAGGGTATGTTTACATTTAAATCCTTAATATTGGTTTTTAAAGAATATTTTAATTATCCTAATCATATCCCTAAGAGTTACAAACCAAGTGCAATGTAAGGCATGTTGTCATGTACCAGGTTACCCTGATGCAGGCCCGTGTCGGACTTGTTACTCCATGTATATTTATCCCAGAACCACGTCCACTTGTAGTATCTAGACAAGGATGTATTTTCTAGGAATATTTACATAATATATACTTACTAAAATTATAGGATTTTCTATTATACATATCCTCAAAGCCTATTTTAGTTTTTTCCTCTAATCTATGTTTTCTAAATCTATTTTTCAAGGTTGCTTCTAAACTTCCTTTAATAACAACTATAATTTCCTGACCCTAGAACCCCTAGTCAGTGAATTATTTTATTACAATGGAATGATTATAAGGAATGAAATCTCGAAGGAACGATTAGTTTAACTATCTTGGAAAACAATATTACATACATGATACCCATAATATATTGGGAAAATAAATTAAAACATGATATAATATAAAATGAAATAAACTACATCCTTGAAAGATTGTAAAATGTATTCTTCTTCATAACTTGGGGAAATGAAACATAAGAAAGGGGTTAGATCATATGCTGAGTAAGGTTAAGTAATAAAGAAAATCATAAAAAACAATTCATGGTAAATAAATAAAAGTACACATGACATTAAAACAAAATCTTGAGAATAATATTGTAAGAATAAATTTTGAATGAATAATTCCATAATAAAACATAACCATGGATATTTTACTAGTCAAATAATAAGATGAACTATCAATTAATAGCTTCATAATGAAAGAATTCATAATTTGGGACATCATAACTATTTTTTCAAGGCCTCATTCCAAGAACATACATAAATAGGTAAAACCCCAAACTAGTTTGTCTCATGAGACCTACCGATGCACTGAGGGGCTATATCGGGTGACACCCAACACTTACTAAGTCAAATCCATTACTCATATTAAATTTTTGAACATAATCAAGGTATACATTCACATTGAAACTAACATATTAAATGTAAATAACTTTCCCAGATCATTAAACATAAACACTAACCACACAGAGTAATATGGTGAATGGTATCAAGATAACACGTCTACTTTCAAAATAATCAAAAGCCATTAAAAACATATTTTATATGATATCATAAGAGATAAAATTAAATTAAGTACAAGATTCAAAAAAGGATGTTGACATAGATAAAGATACTTTTAAGTGAGACCATTGAAAACAATATTAAGGAAATAATCCTTAAACATTCTAAAGTGTCCCATACCACCTTGAAACATTCAAATCACAATCCTTAAGAATATAATGAGGATAAGGATACTATTGATATGATATACCGAATGGAATTACATACATCACATTTAAGAAATAAGTAATGAAGAAGGCATATATCTCACATAAGTAAAAGTGAGATGAGAAAATCCTTTTTACTTTGGAAAGAAGAGTTATTTTGGAAAATCATTTGTATTTGTCATGAAATTAGTTTGTAAACATTTATATCCAATAATAGAAATTTTTAGGTAATATAAGTAATATTTAGGGAATAAATAATTTCCCACTGAATTGATATCATGTAAAAATAGTTTTTAAAGAATCTTTAGAAATAAAACATTTTAGTGCGGTTTAACAAAATTATTAATGATTTTTTAAAGAGGAAAGTAATTTTTGTTTTCATAAGACCATAAATAAACCAAGGTATTTTTTCATTATATAATATTTGATTTTATAAAAATAATTATGGCTTAAAACAGATTATATATCTCACTTAAAAATGGGTAAGGATTTGAGAAGTTCCCTTGAATAGGGATTGTTTATCGAGAATAATTAAGAGGTGAACTATTTTAAAACATATAATCCCCATAAACTAAAGATGGCATGACATGAATATATAATTTTGGAACATAAAAATAAAATATATAATATTTATGCAAAAATAAATAATCATTACATTTGGGTAAGGATAGTGAAGGAATAACTCAAAGGAAAAATGAAGTTTTGGATGGAATCTCTTACCACTTTGTAATCAATTGAACCATAAGCCCCAAAAATTAATAACCATAAAATGATAAATTTAATACCATTAAAACAAATATATTCATTATATGATACATCAATGGTCAGTATACATACACCACATACAAATATTAGTAGTGAGTAAGGCATATCTCACGGAAATTAAAGTGAGTTGAGAAAACCCTTACCTTATGTCTGAATATATTCTTCACATGACCTTAATGTACTAGATAATAAAATTAAATTAATTAATTAATTAATTAATAACATTATATACATATATTTTATTCAATATAATTTTATTAAATTCATTTATGTCTTTATTTATGAGTTATAAGATTTAACTTCATCGTTCTCGAGTGTCTGTTTCCTTTATTTCATGACTAGTTCACTTGAATATAAGTAATGAAGTTCATGTGGAATGGATATAATTCTACAGAATTGATCTTATATATTATTAATGAACATAAATAATTTTAAATGGTTATATATATCATTTTTTTACATGGTATGAGTGTGAATCAATATATAAGACATTCAGTAATAATCGTTTTGATTTTTACGATGGTTTTTTGATCACAATGAACTAGTTTTTTTCTATTATTTAATATCATGTATAAATTATGGTTCTATAATAATTAAATAAGATAAAATACATATTTTAGAATATTTTTAAACCATAAAAATTGGTTCATAACCAGCCTTGAATAATAAATTGAATAATGAAACTTCGTCATCTATAAAGGTTGTAAATTGGCACCTCTCAGACGATGATTTCATTTATAATATAAAAGAGAGAGAGTGAAGATATTGATAATTGTTATTAAATTTAAATGATATAATTATAGTATATATATGATACTATTGTTATTTAGATCAATTAGACATAGGAGGAAAGAAGAGAATAATAAAAGAAATTACTTAAAAATAAATTAAATGGAAAACGGAATAGGATTTTACCTCTTGAAATATCCTCTCTGAGAACCTCATTAAGGGAAGGGGTTTTGGTATTTTGGAATGACCATGGTCTCCTAGAAGAGGGGAGAGAATAGGTAAGAGTATTTGGGAAGAATATTTAGAATCTTAAAGTCTTAGAGGAGTGAAGAGAAGACGGAGTGAGGGTGGTTTTTATAGTGGAGGAGAGGAGAGTTTTCCATTATTTTAATCATTATTTTATTATTTTTGCTCAAGGATATGAATAGTATTTATTCTTGTGACTAAAAATAGAAATTATTTTATTTTATTTCTAGCCATTTTCTATTTTCATCATCCATGACTCAAGAATGACTCATAAATTCATTTATTTTTCATATTTTGTAAATTATCGATTTTCACTATTCACCAAAAAATCAAGTATTTCAGACAAATCCAAACAAAATCACCTGAACCATTTTTTGATGTTTATAATCCAAAAATGAACTCTATTTTATAAAAATAATTTCCTTATTATGAAAAATTTAATTTTTAATTCAAATCATCATTTACTCAAAAAATACAGTTTTTAAAGTATAACTGAATTTATAGTACCCTGAAAAATTAACTAAGGTCTCATTAAATTATCCCAAAATAATAGGATAACAAAATATTGATTTATGAATAAATTTTATGAAAATGAATTGTCTTTTAAATTATCTTTTTAATTATAAAATTATAATTAAATATTTATTGCTCACAAAAATACAAACACTTAATTATTAAATTTTAAAATATTCACTCTCATTTATAAGGTGCCTAAATTTTATTTATACTTGAATGGGTGAGGTTACTATTCATAACGGTCATGTTACTATTCACCAAAAATTATGTTGAATCTATCAAAATCTATATATCTTACATAACGTGGCTTTGTATGTCTGTTTTTTGAAATTCAAAACATGGAAGTGGAAAAATTAAGTTTAAAGGCTAGGTTATAACTATAAAAAATTATTGTTTCGCAGATACTAAGTGTTGTGTTCATATAATATATCTATTTAATTGAAATTATTTATGTATAAAAGTGCCATAAAATCTTGGGGTGTCATGTTAATAGTGAACATATTCATATCATAATTTAGTATTTATCAAAATAATTATAATAGTCGATATATATATTATTTATAAAATATTTATTTAAATAATCTATTGATAAAAAAAATTTAATAAAAATAATCAAATACATATATTCATATTAAAATATTATTTTACAAAAAATAATACTATAAAATGGTATTTGTTTTTAGAACACTAATTTAAAATTAATTTGAAATCTATAAATTTTAAGTATAAGTATTATTAAATAAAACACATAATTTTAAATTATTATTTTCCATAATTTAATGTATTTGATATTAGGAGACAAATTATCGGGTTGTTACTATGTATGGTTGAGAAAGAAGACTCAGAGTGGTGTAAATAAGTGGGGGAGGAGGTTCCCTTTTATAATTGAGGTGAGGGACACTTTTAGAACTCATCAAAAGATTAAATTATAATAAATTAATTTTCCATATAAATACCACCAATGACCATGGATTTGAATATAAGATAATATAAGGTTTTAATATCACAAACCAATATATTTTATAGAAGTTTTGGTGTTATTTTAAACCTTGTCATATTGATTAACTCTTAGATAACATATATTTTTTTAACTATGGTTACAAATTTTTCAATATTAAAAGGTTATAATTTTTACTTATATCATGTGAATTGAAATATAAATGGCTAATTTAGGACATTTTTTACCATATCGTAATCACTTTGTACTTTTTAAATATTTTAATAATTTTTAAATAATTTAATAAAATATTAATCTCATAAAATATCATTGTTGTCAAGTTTAATACTATTCACTACATTGACTTTTAAAAATATCAAAACTACATTTAAAATTAAAAACTACTATTTTATTATATACTTAAAATTTCATGGTCATATATATAATTCATGTATCACCTTAAATATCTCAAATTTTATTACTTTTAAAAAAATATTTTATTTGATTTTACTATTAATTGAATAATTACTGCATCCCCGTTATATAGGAATTGAGAATAATTATTTAATTCTTAAAAACTATAAATAAATTAATATGATGAATATAATTTTTTTAGATTTCAAAATAATTTTTATAGTTGAACATAACTTCTAGATAACTCCATATTAAATAATGATATAATTATTAAAGACTTGAATGTGGCATCTTTTACTTTTCATTAAATAAAATATTATAAAGGATATAATCACATCCAAGTGTCCCAAAGAGTCATAAATAAATTTAAATCATTAGAATAAGTTTATTTAATTAAAAATGGACACTTATATTCATTCATAACTTACTTTTTTTCCCATGTGGACACATAAGAGATATTTAAGACAAAGAAAATGACATTTTGTGACTTTCTTTCATTTAAATAATATATTAGTCATTTTTAAGGAAAATTGTCCATTAAACAACGCAATTTCATGTCTTGCATTTTATTGGTAAAATTAAATTCATCCAATAATAAATTTTATAAAAAATTATGGCCTTATCAATTATTTTCAATACGTATTAACTAGTTTTACCCTTTACCAAGGTAAAACATTTTACACATTTACTATTCATATTGACTAAAAATAAAAGTGACATATTTAATAAATTTTTATCCACTAATTCAAAATATAGTAACCATTTTTTAAAATTTAAAACACATAATTTTCCATATTTAATTTAAAATAAACCCAGAAAAACGCAATGAAAAACATTTTTTTCAGAAAATCCCATTTTTAAATATAAAGAGTTTTTACACTAAATTAAATTATTAAATCTACTTAAGAAACCTGAATTAGATTATTTTAAATAAAAACGAACTAATGAAAATTTAAAACTAATCCAAAACATAATTTAACCTTTTAGAAACTTTAAAATAAAATATAACTTTCAATAGAAACTAGTATTTTTTAATATTCCTTGAAAAATAAATATTTTCAAAAAATTATTATAAAATAATTTGATGATAATTTTCACATTATGATTTCAAAAATAAAATTAATTTTTTCAAAAAAATATATAATTTTATAATTTAACATTCACTCTTATAAAGTAGAAAATCTCATTTTTGAAGAAATCATATTTTTGAAGAATAAAATGACTTTACTAAACTTTTGTGATAATTTAAAAAACTTACCAATACATTAATATTGTGTTGGAAATTTATATTTAATTAATATATTAATTATTATTATTCATTCCTTGAAATTTAATGGATAGTTTATTAAGGAAATATATTATTTTAATAATGTTATGGATTTCGTTTAAACTCACTGTTGCTTGAAACGCAATCTATCAAAATAAAATAAAATTATTTAGATAGAAATATTTAATACAAATATTAGGGTGTTACAATATGAGTATAACTACCCAACTCTTGATTTTTAATTATTCATAGTGGTTCATTTCTTGAGGTGTTTGTATCACCATATTTTAGTAGAAATGTTTATAGTGTATATAGATTATAAGAGCCTAAAATACCTTTTCTCCCAGTGTGATATGAGCCTTTAGCATATAAGATGCATTGAGTGACTATATTATTTTGATTTTGAGTTTTTATACACTCTTAGAAAGGGGAATTTAATTAATTACATGTTGAGTTGGAAGACTCAAACCCATGTGGTTCGGGATTTCAGCAATGAATGGCAGATGATGGCTCTTTCTATTGAGTAGCATCTGGATATTTAGGACTATCAAGGGTGAGAAACTTGTATTTCTTTATCAGTTTCTTCTTCACTTATTTATAGGGTAAAGGATATTCAACTTTGAGAATCTGATTACTTGTTGATGTTGGATGGTATATATGGTGGGGATCTATATCAAGACTAGACTCTTTATGTTGATGAGAATCTCTATATTTAGGGTTGTGTGGTAGTCCCCACAAGTATATGAGAGGAACTGATGAGGGACTTCCACACCTCAAAATGGATGGTATATCCTGGTCTGAAGCAAATATACTATGATGTCCACCAGCAGTATTAGTTAACTAGGATAAAAAAGGACAAAGTGGGTTTTGTTACATGATTCTTCACTTGTCAGTTGGTGAAGGCTAACCATTAGCAACACACTATTATTCTCCAACCATTACCTATTCCTAAGTGTATGTGGGATGATGTGGCGATGGATTTCAGGATGTGTTTTCTGAGGGTGTGCTGAGGTCACAATGTAGTTTCGTTTTTTTTTTTGGATTGGTTGATGAAGGTATCACATTTTTTACAGATCAAATTGTCTTATTATATCGATAATAAAGGTAAGTTCCATGACCATGATATAGTGTGATTTCATGGGGTTCCACAAAAAATCATCTCTAGAAGGGGTTCCTTTTTACCTTGATATTCTGGAAAGGGTTACCAAAGTCATTGGGTACATAGGTACACCTGATTATAGCTTTTCACTTTCATATAGATGCGTAGTCTGAGCATATGATTCAGGTTCTGGTAGAAATGTTCTGGTCATGTGTCTTTAATATTGTGGTTTCTTGGAAAAATCATCTAGTTATGGTTGATTTTTTCTATAAAAATCGAAACTATAATTTAATTTTTATTGACCCTTTTGAATATTTGTATGGGAGGTCATTCCATTTGCCTTTGTGTTAGATGCAAGCTGTTGAGTTAGTTATTCTTAGATCGTATCTTTTGTAGGAGACCTCGGAGCAGATTTTGTTGGTTAAGAAGTGGTTGGTGGTCACTTAGAGTAGTAAAAGATAATATGTTGATCAGAGATGACATACCTTAGATTTTTAGGTGGGTGACTTAGTCTTCTCTTCAGTGTTGTCAAGGATTGAGAAATATCAAATTTGAAGATAAGTCAAGTTATCACTAAGGTTTGTTCGACAACTTAATTTAACATAGAGGATCATTATTGTGTCATATTAGTTGGATATTTCACCAAGATATGACATTATTCATGATTTGTTTCATGTCTCTTAACATAGATGGTATTATTTGGAGCCATCTCATGTGATTGATATTGATGATGTTGAGCTGGTAGCCAAAGCATCAATTAAGGATTTCCCAATAAATATTATAGACTATAGTGAGAATTCTCTTCATGGGAAGAATATTCCACTATTACAGGTGATGTAGTAGCATGGCACGTTCAAGGGGATGTGTGAAAATGAGAGTACAAAACAAAAACTCAGTGGCTATAGTTATTCACCAAATCAGCTCGAAGAGGTGTGAAAGTACATATCATGGATAAGTTATTATATGGTGGGTAGGTTTTAAGATCTAAACCTTGTTTTTTGGTTTTAGTCTACTTAAATTATATTACTACTCTTTTGGTTTCTTATTTTTTGAATTTTTATGGGATTAGGGTGGTATCGGGAGAATCTCTGAGGTTTGGGGCTCAAGATCTTGGGTTTTGGATTTGCAACCTGTAGTGCACGATTAATGAAAGGTCAGTGATAACCATGCACCACAACTAGGTGACCTAGTTTGCATAGGAACATTATTTTTTTAGTCTTAAATGGGGATCTTAAAAATTGTGAAAATGTCTACAGAAATTTGCAGATATGTTTTCCACATTTGGCCCCGGACTTGTTAAACCATAAATCATAACCACGTAAAATTTTGTGTCCAGTATAGTGAGATTGGAATGGTTAGAACATGGTTTTTATAACTATATGTACAACCCATGTTCCCCTTTAAAAAGTGAATTTTTATTAAATTTTCCTTATAACACTTTATTTTTTAACTTTATTTTCCTATATTTTTCTAGTATCACCTTGCATATGTGACCCCATTCTTCTACTTTTTTATGGTTATTATCTTTTTATTATTGGTCATTCAGTGTGTTGTTTTATCTAATTGAATTGTTGAGGTAATTAAATTAGTCCCCCTTCTTCCTTTCTTTGTTTATTCCATTTTCAAGTTATTTTACTCTATTTTTTATCACTATTCTTTATTTTTAGGTATTTTATATACTTTATTGTTTTCTTACATTCTAATCATATTAAAAGGTTTATTTTGGGCAAGTGGACTCCTAAGAGGATAAGTTAGGAGGTCCTTATATTTTCCCATAGTCTCTCTCTTATTTTCAAGTGTTTTTATTATCTAGTCATGTCGACCAATCATGTTTTAGACTTGAATTTAATTAAATGATCTCACCATGATGCTGCATTGAATAAATTCATGATTCCTTTTTATTAAATAACCTAAATGATGAGTTATCCCATGAGGAAATCCTTATTAAATTGAAACTTTAAATTGAAAATTTGGCATGGTAAACTAGAATTGTTTTCCTTGAAATAGTAAGTAAGACCTTGAAATATTTTGATAATGTTAAATTGGTATATGATTATTTATAGTTGGTAATGAATTTTATTATATGATATGTAGTTTGTGAGTTAATTTTTCTCTTGTAAAATTAATGGTAAACAATGACGTTGGTTTTTCTTGGTGAAATGTGAAATGGTAAATGATGAAATGGAAATTCTCATGGAGTTATCTTGTAATTTCTCTTGAAGTAGATTTTATTTGATGAAATTACAAATTTACATGGAGTGATCATGTAAATTATCTTAGATTTTTCTTTATCCAATTAATTATAAATGATCTTAAAAAAACATTTAACCACTTTTGGATTGGTTGATTAAACAATCTCAGAGTGGCATTGATATAATGATTTAGTAAAAACTCTTAATACAATCTTGTGTGGGATTACTTATGGTTGGCATGATCATGCTACCTGATCATAGAAACATGTAGATTATTAAGGTATGAAAGACCCCAAGTTTCATTGTGGATCCTAGGCATCAATGTTTTTATTATTTCTTTTTTTGTGTAATTAATTTGTTTAATTTTATAACTTATGTATGCATTTTTATTTCAGAATGGTTATATTTAGGGATGTCTTTGGTAGTGTCCTACTGAGTTATACTCACTCCCAGCATGGTTCACCTTAGGTATATGAATAGACTATTTGGTTTTAGTATAATATAAGTGAAAATATTTGATTCTTTATGGTTGATTTGGTAAGCTAGGATAGAGTAGGGATGATGGGACCAGGTTGGACTCAAAACCATCTTGGGGATTCAACTCCTAATTTTTGATAATTTTGGAATCTTTTATGTTTGTGTATAATAAACCCACATGGGATCCCTTGTGTTTTATATAATACTCTAATTTTTATATCATATGATGTTGTGATTATTTATTATCACTTTCATAGTCTTTTCTGCATTGTTTATCTGGGTCGGTTATGTGGGATTGTCCTTATTTCTGTTGTTATTGTTACTCTAGTGACAGAGTATAGTCTTACCACAATATCCTCAAATACCCTCTCCACTTTTCAGATTCCATTTTAATATGGGGAGGCATGCCTACGGTACAGTGGTAACCTATTCTGGAAATTACTCAACGTGAACTAGTGAAGGGACATTACTTCCTTAAAATATGCCTAGCCAAAATTGAAACCCATAAGTAAGAATTATTTGATCATACATTCTTCTGTTATCAACTTAAAGTTTATATTCAAACAATATTAATTACTCATAAATACACATACCAAAACCTTATATTCCCTAATCATATAATCTCTAAAATATTCTAATATTTTTCATAAACAACGAGAATCAATATAAAGACATAATAAAATCATATATGCTTCCAAAATTAAAATCATCATTTATACCTCAAATAAATTATCATGTTATCCAATAATATTCCATTAACCATAATTATATAATATTTAAAAAACATATAAATTCTCCATAAATAACATTAATAACTTAATAATCAAATCACTTTTTAATACCATAGTTATCTATAAAATAAAACATATGTTCCTAGAATGTAATAACCATTTTTTATCAAGTAACTATAATTAACTCAATAGTAGAGAATGTATTAACTCAAAAGGATATCCATACCATTAAATTTATGTCCTCAAAACGTAACAATATTCTTTCCTAAATAACTATCACACTAAATTACATGTTAAATCTATGGGTTACATATACCTCAATCATCTATTAAAATCCAATAAATATCCTTAAAAATATCATTAATCAACATGAAATTTCAAACACATAAAGCAACAAAAAGGGTATTTATACATTTAAACTTATTATTATCCTTTAACTTATCAACCCTTATATAAGATACCACTACATCATAAATCTAGGAACCTTATATGTAAACACTTTAATCATTTAAATTTATTTAAAATCCTTGAGCTAATATGTTCCAACATATACCCTAATACTTCATTCCTACAATCATAAATATGAACTATGTATTAAAATTAATCAATATAAATATAATAATTTTTCATAATTAAAACATAAATAACTCATACCTTTGAAATATAGATTACCATTCATTCCAATACTAATTTCAAATATTAATGATACATGATCTACCAGGCCAAGTCCATAAATTTTCATAATTCCTCAAAACCATTCTAAGTTCCTATATTTCATTTAAACATGCATAGTTATTCCATATTTATTGAAATGGATGTTAACATAGAGTAAAATTCTTAATAAATCCTATTTTTTTAATATATATATCTTTGAGACATCATCTCAAATGTTTTTCTCATAATATTTTAGAATATGGTTTGAAAAAAGTTTTTAAAATAAGGTTTATTTTTTATAATAATAAAAAATTAATACAAAAATAGAAATACATAGGATACTCAAAGTTGACCCATGTTTTTATTTGAGTAAAGGTTTTTAAATCCTTTTTTTGAGTCATCCATTTTAAATTCTTGATATAAATCCCTTATGGTATTTTCCAAATCTGGTATGACGAGATAGTTATTTTTTCAAAATATGGTCAAATGTATCCCAAGTTCCATCATTATATAAAAGCATGTAAGAGGGTTAGGATTAATTATATCTTTTTTTATTGGTAAGTTGAATATTGGAGAGGCTTTCTAAATCATATGATTAATATTTTTCAGTTATTATTTCAAGTGAATCCTCAATAAGATAATTTTGTTTTGTGTTTAACTCCATTACATCCATCATAAAGAATAAATTTTACCGTAATAAAATAAATATTTGAGTCAAAAACCAATAATTTATTAAATAAATTAGAGTGAAAAACTAAATAAATTTCATTAGTATATCTTGTGAATTTATTTCCCTAAGATGTCATTAACTTAGTATAGGATACCTTTAATTCACTCTTGGTTTAAACGAGGTTAAATTATGTTTGTTCCTCTTATACTTCTTAACCTAATCCCAAAATAATCATAATTAAACTTATAATACAATAATTATTTGTTATATAATAAATATAAATTATAATCCCAAACCAATATATTAACACTTAAGGTTTCCATAACTTTTAACAATATTATAACCACGAAACTTATCTAAACTCTTGATCTGATGTGAAGTATAACAATATATATTTATAAAAACAACCCATAAATTACATGATTAAGGATGTATATTTCATCACTTACATAAAAAATACATTTTTAGGTTTATATATTTATATAATTAGTAAATATGTTACATTATAAATTGGGCACTACCACACAATGTCCATTTTTCTCACAAAACAAGTTCTTTGTAGAGACACTCTTTCTACATTAAATACAACTCCCATAAATGGATATACAACTTTTTTAACATTATTACTTAACCTTAATCTCTATAAAAAATATTTGAAAATTTGACATTTGAAAAACAATATCATTAAGGAATATAAAATAAAAGAAACCCACTAGTCTAATTGACACCCTAAAAATTAATAAGAAATTTTTTTTTTCATAATAAACTATGAGCTCAAATTTCTATTTAATTTTCCTTGAAAAAAAATTAATTTATCAATATATTTAATAAAAAAATTCATATAAAATCATAATGGAAAAAAATATCATGGGGATTTCATTCAAAACATGAAAACTAATTAATACCTTTCCTTGAAAAAATCCTCTCACCTTTTAAAATTTCATAAACTTCCATTAAAAACATAATCTCACTTTCTTATATTTTAAAAAATTCCATTAAAACCATGTTGTATGAATATAATATAGGTACCTTGGGAAATTATATTTACATTCACCCTTATAATAAATCTTACGATGGAATCACTTAACTTGATAATTCATGCATCTCTTAGGAGTAACATATATCTGGTAAACACCATCACTTTACCCAATGCATTGAAGATATAAGTCAGGATCACCTATCATCAAAGATATATCTAGGTCAATATTCATTCATATAAAATTAATAACAAATATAGAATTAATAAAAAAACATATATCATTCACTTTAACAATAAAACTCATTTGATTTGGCATTCAATACCATAAGTAATAACACATTAAATTATCCCATTAAAATGAGAATAAATTTTTATTTCTTAGAAAACATTATAAATATAAAAAATTTATATAAGATGGAGAATATAATATTATTTGAAAAAAAAATATCTCAACTTTTATAGGAATTTTAATAATAAATTACACCTATGATAGTGAGAAAAGGTAATCATGCGGTAAATGTTAAAAAACATTCGTTTTCACCTTGGTAAAAAGAGTAAAAGTGACATGTATGGAAAATGTTTAAAAGATTACATTTTAAAACCATTGTAAAATTCAAGGATATTTTAAAATTTACTTCAAAAATCTTTGAATTATAAATATTAAAATTATTTAAAAATTTTAAATAATATGGATACTGAGGAGAATGAGTTTAAAACATTTAAAACAACGTTTTAATGGAAAATATCTTTCCTTGAGTCCTGACTCGCTTCGTTCATATGTATACCGTAATTATTAAAAAAATATGTTAATTTATACTTTTATTATATACTTTTTCCTTATTATTATTCCATTTATCAGATTCATTACCATGTTTGATTTAAATAATAAACCATTTAAGTTCATATTGGAATTTTTTAAGTTAGTTCGATTCATGATTTCAAAAAATCTTATATATGTTGACCGAGGTCAAGGTTGTTATGTTTAACTAATATAAAAAATCTTAAACATGTTATAATTTTAATTTTTATAAATTAAATATATTTTTATAACCATCCATATAATGTTGTTATGAAAAATTTAACATATCGTTTCATGGAGGTGATAGTATACACGTACACAAGAGCAGCGTATCTATTTTTCTATGAGTTATAAAATAAATTTAGATAATAATTTAATTTTCTATAATCTTAATACTGTTATAAATTTCATATTTATTCATTAGTTTTATCTTTATGGTTATCTATGTTATTTGGTAATGAAAAAGGAATCGCATCCCTTCATAGATGTTGTAGTCCACACGTATACATGAGTAACATTATCATTTTCTAATGGATGGGTGGGTAACAAGGTGGTTATTATATTATTCTTATAGAATCAAAATTATGTCAAAAATATAACATATATTCATTTTATCCATAATTTTTACCATCCATATAAGATGTTGATGAAACAATAACACATCACTCCATGGAGGTGGTGGCCCACACATACGCACAAACGATATTTTAATTTCCCATTGGAAGGAAAAGAGATATAAAAAGGGTTGTTCAAAGAAAATAATAATATTTTCTTATATTTAAAATACTTATGTAATCATATAATCATGGTTATAAAAAAATTAAGGAGGCAGAATAATAAATAATCATGAAACACTCTATTGTAAATTATACCTCTTCTTTAGAGATCCTCCCTTGGCTTACACCTTAATCCTTCATAGTTTGATCTTTTGTGAGACCATACCTCTAGGATGTGGTAATAATATATTTGAATGTATTTGGGAAGGTATTATTTGATATATAGTTCTCAAAGTATGTTGATAAGTTAAGAGAGTAGGTTCCCTTTTATAAGTGAGGGTAGTATCACACTTGTAAATACTTAAAACTTATAAACATATTATATATCTTTCTCAAAAGAAAGTGGAACAAAATTGAAATATTTTAAATATAATATGAGTATGGAAACCTCAATAAAAAATAAAGGTGAATGTAATAAAGAATTTGAAGAACCTTATTAAAAATATGAAATAAATTTTATCATAATAAATATATATAAGTGTTAACTATTAATTTTAATAAAAGTATTAAAACCTAAATAAAAATAGTTTTTAGAAAAAAAATACACTTTTTAAGCATGAAAATTATTTTATAACAAAATTAATTATAATAATGATAAATATTGAATTAATTGAATTAATTTAAATTAAATAAGACTAATTTTAATTTCAAATCAATCCAAAATAGAATAAAACCATTTATATAATTCATTAAAAGAAAAAAAAACAGGTTTTATTTTAATGGAGCCATTACTTAAATCTCAAAAAATTTAAAAAATAGATTTATAAGCTCAAAATTATATTTTAAAATGAATTTTATTAATTATTAAATATATATATATATTCTATAAAAAGGGTTTCATAAACATTCAATTCATAATTATATAATAATAATTTCACAAAAGTGATAATACTTAGAAAATGATATTTTTCATTATTCACATGAAAAAAAATTATTTATGAAAAAATTAAAAAATTAATTCCATTTTATCAAATAAAATTTCTAAAAGTGGTAGAAATTAATCATAATATTCATGAAAAAAAATGTAATAAAAATAATTCTTGAAGAAAATGTATTTTTGAGTCATAAAATGAATTTATGCTCATTTTTTATCTAGTAACCACTATTAGATAAATTTTAATTTACTTTATTAAAAATATGATCTATATATTTCATTAAAATCATTCATCTATAGTTATTAAATTAATTAACTTTGATCAATATATTGAGCATAAAAAACAATGTTCTAAAAAATATCTCCTTTAATCTTATATAATATTTTTTAAAATTCGAGTTCTTATTTATTAATAATTAGTTAATGCATTTGTATTAAGGAGAAATTTCATACATATATTTCCTAATGAAATTACTTATTTTCATACCTATCAATCCAGTGGATATGTTATAATGGTTATATTTAAATAATAGTATTTTTATAGTATTTCATAATTCCTTTAAGCTTGGTATTTTGTGTGGTACATGCTATCGAACATAGTATTCATTGAAAGGAAAATAAACTAAAATATCAAGGTATTACATGGGTAGTGCCCACAAAATTGATTGGTCTATTTGAATTGGGGAATCTAGGTGTATGGAAAAGAGGATGATGTGTTCAGTTTTGTCTTGGTGTTTTGACAATTTAGTGAGTACGGATGCTCAAGTTTCAATGAGAATTGGTTAATATGTATATGAGATGGCCTGAGGATGAGCTATAGTATAGTAGGGAGGTTTTAAGGTCGTAGGTTTTTAAGAATGGTAATCCAGGTTAGGTCTTGGATTGGCCATGTGAATTAGACATTGCTTAGGTGTCAAGGGTGTTGGTATAGGCTGAGGAAAGAGTCTCAAGGGTTGGTAAGGTCTCGAGTCTGATTTTCAGAAGTAGAAAGAATTTTAAAAGTGTTTTTGGATGGGTTATATTATATTTTTGATGTTTGGGTGATTTTATAAATGATTTTTTTTATATTTTAAGATGAAGGATATTTACCAAAATTTAGCTAACTCTGGTACATAAGAAAAAAAATTGGTGCACAAGAGTAATATTGTGTAAGGATCATGGTGTTTCAAAAATTGGTTGTCTAATACATAAAAATAACCCTCCCTATGTTCAAAAAATTCTTCTAATAATGTTTTCCCTTGAATATGTAAAAATTAATTCTTCATGTGTAAGATTATGTTTTTTATATGTAAGGGAAACTTGGTGATTTGTAAAAATAAACCCCAAGTATATAAAAGTAAACTCTTGATGAGTAAGAGTAATTAATTTATATATAAAATAAATTCTCTGAGGTTTTGGAGAAAATGGATAATTCAATATGTAAAAGTAACTCTTGAGTTACCTGTACACATAAGATTCAATATCGATAAAGGTGATAGGTTAGAGTAAGTACCTAGGATACATAATAGTCATCTAGAGGATACATAATGGTAATTATGAGTGAGATTTTGATACATAAGGGTAAAGTATCTAATATGTATGGGTCTTATATCGATACATAAGATTAATTTAGGGAACCCTTGTGATATGTAAGTGTTAACAAGGGTGTATGTATGGGTAAAAGTGATTGTAAAAAAATCAATATTTTGAGTTTTTTTAAATTTCAACAAATAATTAAAATAGTTATTTAAGATTGGAATTCAATATAAAAGGGAATTCATTGATTATTTTCAACCAAAACTCAAATAATATATTCTAAATAGCTCCCATGATCCCCACTTTATCACTAAAGGAATTCTCCACTAATTCTTACAAATTATTTATTATAGTTGTTTTAGGGAGTATTTACAAGTATGAATAGATTTCCTAGAGTGGTTATTTCTAGTTTTTCACATCATCTCCATGGTTTCTATCAACTGTTCCCTAAAATAGTTATTTATTTAGATTTATAGATTTTTTATGACTAAATATAGATCAACCATATTTCTTCAATGAGTGGAGTTCTATATACGCAAGGAAAGTGGTGTCCTACTTTTTCTTATGTTATATGTTTGTTTATGTGATGTGTTCTAAATAGAAATTGGTAGGTTGTGCATGTGAGACCAAGAATAGAACCACTTTTTGTATACATTGTTCTTAAGAGATGATATCAAGTAGTCATGTGTATAAAATGATAGTTTAAACCAAGGATAGATTGGTTATGTGGTTCTAGGTTTTGAGATGATTGCTACTAGTCATGTTGTGGATAAATTACTCTTCGTATGTGATGTTGATATGGATAAATAGTGTGACATGAATGGTGTTGAACATTATCAAGATGGTTTGGAGGTTCTATAAGTTATGGCCTAGAGATTGGTGATTTTTTCTCACCATGAGGCTGAGTCTATTGGCGTCAAGTGCACATAGGATAAGGCTTATGAGGCAGTTTTGGCCACTCATTGTTGATGATTTAATCCATAGTTGAGAATAATATGGATGAAGGTGTTGAAAATAATTATTAAGAATGGATATATTCAATATGTACATGGGATTATGGTGATGATTGATATCATTGAATGGAATTATAATGCATGTCGTGTATGTGGTGTATATGAGACTATTGAGGAAATAGTTAGTAAAAGGATTTTCATGACCATGGGTCTTATGATATGGTTTTATGGTGTATTTTTTAGGAATCTTGGAAGATTCATGTTAATGATATCATGTGATATGATATTGGAAATAAGTTCAATGGTACTTTTGGTATGAAAGGCTGTGGATGTATCACTCTACATAGGAACTGGATAATAAAGGTAAACACTCACAAGGAGCTAGTAAAACTGAATTGGATTAAGTTTTTTAATTTTCTTTGGTTTTCATTTATTTCAATTTTCATACATTTATATATGAATAGATATTAGCTAGGTAAATCGTTGGTGGTGGCCTAATGAGTTCTTACTCACACCCTATATGGGCCCATTGGGATGTATGAAAACTTTATATCTTGTGGTATAGGTAAAGGTAATCTTTTAATAAATAGAACCTTGTGGATATGGGAATGTAGATAGTGAATGATATAAATTATATGGTTTTGTAGATGGGTCAATGGGTTCCTCAATGATTTACTAGTGATTTATATAAGTTTTTTGTCTATATAAATATGTGATTGTCATGAGTATGATCTTGTTTTTTTGTATAGAATGTGATATGTTGAGAGTTTATTTTCATTATGAACGTAATTATTCAATATTTATACATATTGTTTGCTATAATTTAATGACGTGTGGTAGAGTTTTATAGAAAATTAGATGATTTATAGTGTGACTAAATTGTGTATGAAAGTGCTAAAATTACAGACATTTCTTGGAATGAAAACTAAATTCATGATGTCTATTTATAGAGATAGTAATGATAAACTCTGAAAAGCCAAATTTCATTACCTGTGTAAGGGTAGTAGGCATTGTGTAAAGGTAACTTGAAGTCTTATATAATCATATATGATTTTGTGTAAAGGTAATCCAGACTGTATGGGTGCTTTATAAAGGTGATCAACCATACTCATGTAAAGATAGTTGGTGCCATGTAAAGGTAAGTCATAGATTATAAATCACGCATTACCTGATCCATGAACCCCATTTATGTTGTAAACATCCGAGATAAAGAAAACTCAAGACATGAATATCATACCCCATGTAAATAGGTCATTATCCACCCTCTGATCGACCTCCATGAAGTCCCTGAAGATACATTGAATGAAATACAAGCCATGAATCATGAGAGATACAAGACACTGAATAATCTATCTCAATAATTAACTATGTAGAAACATAGTTTATTATGTAAAATCTTCATAAATAGACTCATGTTTAAATAATAACATGCTTACTCATAGCATCGATTTCATTTATGTTGTGATATTTTTTTCTATTTAATTCCAAACACATTGAAATTTTAAAAAATGAACTTCCATTCAATTTTTATATATTTTTTTGTTTGTATTGATGTTCTGATAATGAATTTGAAAATTTTCTACCATCCATTGTACTTCTGAACCATTTTTTATTTCAATTTAAATTACCTTGGAATGTTTTGTTTCTTCTTTAATGTATGCTTATTGATTTTAAGTGTCTCTATTTAAGATTTCCTTTCTATGATTTTTATTTCAATTGTTTTGTTGTTTCACATGATATATTATATTCATAACATGTGTGGATAATCCACTTAGGGTTGATCATCGAGGTTAGGTATAATAAAATTATAATGAATACTTAATTTGAACATGGGTAATCAGATTAGATATGAATTATATTAAGAAAACAATCTTATTTCATTATTTTTGTATGATCTTGAGTTAAGGCATTTTAAATAAGGACCCTAATCTAATTGGAACAAATTTAGTTAGTACCAATAACTTTAACAAAAATTATTCTCTTATAGTTGTTCCTAATGAACCTAAATTGATAACTACCTCTAGACCAAATAGTAGTTTTTAATATAGGTAGATCCAATTCTTTTGAAAAAAAATCAATTTGTGATCCCATATTGACTTTTCTACCATTGTTATCAGATCTATCCAGGTTATAATTGATGATATCTTATAAAAAATATCTCTAAAATTGATCATGAACCCTTACTCAATCTTACATAAGTTAATTTTATTATCTAGAATAATCGACCTCCACCAAATCTGTGTGACGAATCCACTCTAGGGTCGAATCCTTGGGTTCTGCCTTTTGTTTTCATCTCTGTGTGAACTTGACCCTATACTCCCTTTTTTTTAATCCTCATTGTATTACTGGTTGGGAAAATTATAAATCTTTAACTTTTTTCCATGTGTATAAGTAATATCACCTCTTGGTAACTCTAAATTTTGGTGCCATTATCAGGGATTCAACATGGAAATGGTGACCTTCAGAATAACCTAGGATTGCCTCACTTATATGTTCCATCCCATTTATTTTTATTATTATTGTGCATGACTTGATTACTTTAGCCATGTTGAGATACTAGTGCATGATCCAAGCCCCCATGAATCATTCAATGAGATTTAAATCTCCAGCATCTGTTATATTTTAAACCAAAATTGAAAGATACTTGTCCATATGAAGTTGCTCGTCCATGGACAAGTGAAAGAATCTTACTTTTCCTAATGTATAAAATTCATAATTTGTGAAACTTGAACAATAGGGATTGAGGCCACTATTATAATAATTCACCATTATATATTATGGTTTTCCATCTGCTAATGGTATTGTGCTAATAATTTTCTAACCTCTCATCAAGACACATACTTTTGAAATAAAACCCGCACTAATCTATATTACCCAAATTATGGGTTTATTTAGTGGTCTTTAAAGTGAGAATCCACATGATCATATCTAAAATTTACTTGAATTCTTTGATTCCTTTAAACATCAATTTTTATCCTCAGTTTCCATTTGGTATATATTTTTCTCATTCTCATTAAAAGATAGACCCAAGGACTGGATAAAAATTCAAGCTTACAAATCCATTAAAACCTTAGATGAACTTACTAAAAATTTTAAACAAATAATTTACACTTATATGGATCTAGGAGTTAAAAAATGACATCTATAATTTTACACAAGTATATGGATAATTAGAATGGTGGGAATGGGACCAAATTAAATAGTTGACATGAATTTTCCCACTTTACAAGTTTGATGTATGTCTTCAATAACTAACATTTTACCATGCCTATTACTCACCACTCAAATCATTGTAGAATTTTTCGATGAAGGAGGACCTATTTTAAAAACAACAGAAGTAAGTAGATTCTTCCTTGATGATATATCACGTAACACTATCCTTTGTAAAAGTGATCAAGGACCTCTGAGGTGCAAGTTACATCATGTGGAGGAAACCATATGCCTTAATTCCCAAGTAGAATCTCTCACCAAGAAGTTGGAAACATTCAGTTCCCCAACCAAAATCACTACCACTTATGCTCCTATTATATAAGTTCAATCATATGATATGTGTTGAGGCACACACCCATATCAAGATTGTTGATCATGGATAGAGGAAAACCAAACTGAATCTTGTATCTATGTGAGTTACAATCAACCATCACAGTAGTAATAATAACCATACTACTATGACAGAATAGTAAAATAGAAAAGACCAACCAATAAATTATAATATTAATAAAGAAGTGTTCAAGAACAATCAAGAACTCAGGGACCACCTAGTTATCTACCTCAGCACTAGGCTCCTCCACCATAACAACATTTTCTACATCAGCTATATCCACCCCTAGGGCTCATCATTTCCCACTACAACAAAAAATTTAGCAACCAACTCCACTAATTCAACAAAAATACACCCCAACTCAACAATCTAAATTAGAAAATTTTCTCACTACATTTTTTTAAAATGAATATCAGTGAATGACTGCACAGGAAACTAAAATGAAGAATCAAAGAGATGCTCTATACAACCTTGAATATAAAGTCATTCAAATTTCTCAAACTCTCACCGATCGATTATCATGTACAATACTCATTAATACAGAGACCCATTCATGAAATAAGTTCAAGGTGGTGGCCCTAAGAAGTGGAAGATAGTATATTTTGAAACACCCTTATAGATATAGTGAAAAGAAAAAAATTAAACTTAAGAAAAATTATAGAGTAGTTAAAAAATATAATAATGAAGACATACACAACATATGAGAAAAATAAAAAAAAGTCCTGAACCACAAATAAGTGAATCAAAACAAATAAAATCGCTAAATAATAAAATCATAAAAGGATATACTTATGTAGTGTCGAAAACATATAGACCCACTCTTCCATTTTTAAAAAATATTTAACTGGTTAAGATAGAGGGACAATAAAAGAAATATTTGGATATATTTAAGTATCTTCCCATCAATATTTTATTTTCTAAGGACATTTCCAAGAAATAGGTCTATAAAAAATCTTAAAGGAGTTTCTCTCTAATAATAAAATTATAGAATACTTGGGAGTATTCTCCCTAAATAAAGAATTATTTGTAGTTTTTCAATGAAAACTTCTACCAAATATGAGGGACCCTGAAAGTTTCTCAATCCCATGCACCATTTTAACATGAAATTTTTGTAAAGAATTATATTATCTTGGTGAAAACATTAATCTTATTACAATGAGTGTATTTTGAATACTAATACTTAAGGAACTTAAACAAATGAGGGTGGCACTATATCTTTCCAATATATCCATCAATTATTCTCCTAGAAATCTTACGAATGTTTTAGTTAAGGACAATTAGTTTGTTTTCCCTGCTAACTTTCTCATCATTAATACGGAGGAAAAAGGGTGATGTCCTCATAATTTTAGGAAACCCATTTCTCATTATAGGTAAATAATTAATTAATGTAAATCAATGTAGACTTATCTTTTGATTTAGTGATGAGAAAGTTGTTTTTTATTTAGTAAATATAGAAAATCAAGGTGAATATTCACTTAAATATCAAGACATTTATATAGATAAAGAAGAAGATACTCTAAATAAAATAACACTACAATAGTTTCAACATGGAGAAGATGATGACATGATGTCTCGTGTAAATGATATGGTATCCAGAAGATAGATATAATACTATGGTTAAGAGGACAGTGGTGGTTTCTAAGAGGTTTGATATATCAAACCTTTGACTAGAGACACTTCCTAGAAATCACACCCAAAACTATAAAACCACAAATATTGGAGCTAAATACTCTACCAATCATGCTTAAGTAGTTATTTTTGGAGACAAAGGATACACTTATTGTCATCATAAGATCTAAAATATCTATAGAAAAAGTGGATTAATTGATAAAATTCCTAAAGCGGTATAAGAAATTGATATCCTAGAGTGTAGCTGCTGTCAAGGGAATCAGATCTATGATTTTCACTCATATAATCCAGTTCAAAGAATTATCCAATCCAAGCCTTCAACCTCAACATCGTGTAACACCCCAAGATTTCACGGTACGTTTCCCTTCGAATAATGCAATGGCGTGCATTGTACGCAACTTTGAGATTCTAACACACCACAACCAATCAAATTAGCCGTTATGAATAGTAATACCTACTTTTTGAAATTTTATAAATTCTATCTCTCAAAATGGACTTAATTTTTGGATTCGGAATATCGAATTTATCCTAGGGTGAAATTTTGGAACTTTTCGGATAACACTTATATTTTGATGAATAGTGAAAATTACTAAATTTTAATTAAAAACAACTTTTTAAATAAAAATAATTTATAATGATAAATTATATTATTTAGTGGTTTTAAAGTATAATTAGAATATATTTTTACCATTTTATCCAATGGTGTTCATTAGAATTAATTTCACTTTGAAATTGGACCTAAACAATTGTCAATCTTTGGATATATATTGTTTCTTAAAAACACGCTATTTGTTGTGACAGTGGGAATTAATTATAAAATTCATTAATGCAACTTATATGTTTAGAATTTTTTAAAATAGACATCATTTTTGAATTCGGAATATCAATTATAGCTTAGGGTGAAATTTTGGCATTGTTCTGAAAAACATCAATTTTTGATGAATAGTGAAACTACTAAGTGGTAGTTAAAAAAACTGAATTTTTCATAAAACATAATTTTACCGCTTCTGTGAATGGAATTTCGAAAATCCGAGAGACACGGTTAATATCAAGAAGTAAAATGTGGTTCAATGAGATGAAAATATTTTTTTGGTGAATAGTAACTTTTTACTTTTATTTACCACGGTTAAAAGTAAATAGGTTAATTAAGGGTAAAATTGATATTAATATTACCCTAACACATGTCCTAATTCTATTGGACAGGTGTATCTCGACCAAACACAACCTTAGGAATAAGATATTATCATTTAGGTCCACTTGGATTAGATTAGGACATTTATTATTATTTAATTCAAAGAAGAGTTAAAAGAGTTAAAATCAAAGTTTATTTACTAAAACATTTTTAATATAGGGTTATACATAAGATAAATTCGATTGTAAATATTCATTAGCAAGATAATAAGATTTCATACATAATTATAATTTATTTATAATTTTTAGACATTAAATAATTTAATATATTTATGACACAATGATGATGCAGTAATTACCATAATATTGAAAAATTAAAATAATTGATATTATAAATACCCAAATAAATATAATTTAATACTTTTAATGAATTACACTAATTTTCTAGGATAATATTACATATTAGGATTGATTTAATTGATTTTTTTAGAAGTAATAATTCTGTTATGAGTTTCAAAAAAATCAACTATTGAATAGTGTCAGAATTGACATAAAAGAGTTTTTAAAACAAATATTATATTATTAATTGCTATTAAATTCCTAAAAATCTAAGGTTCGGCCAAGAGACTTATATCATGATAGGTATATCATTAATGGACCACTTGGGGGTAGATTGGATGTATATAGTATGTTTATTAACTATATAATATAAAAATACAAAGTGACATGGTAAATGTAAAACTAATTAACTAAGAGTTAAAACTAAAAGATAAGGTTAATATAGTGACCCAAACCTGCCTAAATTCTATTGGTTGAATTGTTTTCGATCTATCCCCACCATATCCATTGAATAATAAACTTTTGAGCCATTAGAAATTGAATATGATTTTATTATAAATTAATATTGTTTGCTTTTCCAAAGGTGCCCCTCACCCCTCTTATAAAAGGGCACTCCTCCTTATCATTTCTTCACACCATCAAAGCCTTTTGGTTTGGCCAACCCCTGCCCAAATACTCTCTCAACTTCCTTCACTACAACCTAGAGGCCTTAGTTTGATCAGAAAGCCACCCTAAGGATCCCTTTTGATCAAATCAAAAGGAAGAACCCGAAGAAGAGGTAATGTTTTCACCACCCCTTTTCAAGTTCCTTTCTTTTTACACTTCTTATTTATTTATTATTACCATTCTAAAATAATAACTCTAGTATCTTATATATAATATGATGTTATTATAAATATGGACAACCATATTCAGTATTCTATCCACCCTTTTAATAACATGTCACCATACGTGTGTACGTACGGCTTACCGTCTCCATGTCGTGGTGTAATTGTTATTCAATATATTATTATTTGGGTGGGTATAATAATGATGTGTAACTCATGAAAATAATAAATATAACATGATAATGATTCTGTATATATGATATTCCATCCAATTATATATTATTTTAATATCAAAATAATGATATTGTCGCTCGTGCGTACGTACGGACTACCGTCTCCACGAATGTGATGAGATTCATTCTCCATCATATCCATTCAATTATAATTCTCATTTGATGATTAATAATAGTATCTAAGGACTTGATATAATTCTGGATATGATTAAAATACAACCTATCCATGACAAACATGGCTTACGTAACAAAACATATAAAAGAAAATGAGTAAGTTAACACCCGAAACAGTAATAATACTAAAATATTATTAACAAATCACTGTTAAAAGATCATATATGATATCATATTAATGTATATGATTCATGAATAATTTAATAATAATTATTTCAACATTATACATGAGGTTAACCTACCCCCAACCAAGGAAAAGTACAAGGTAAGGGGTTTCTTATCTCACTTTTAATTCCGTGAGAATTCCATTGTTCGCCACTTATTTATTACATGTGGTGTGTGTACTGCCCATGTTTGTATTGATTGTGTAATATACTTTAATTCATGTATATTTACATCTTCATTGTATGATTCTTCTTTCATGGGTGTATGTTTTATATGTTACCAAATCAATAAGAGAATTTGAAATTTCCATTTCCATTTATTCGGCTTTACGCAAACTTCATTTATTATTTTACTCCGATATTATGTGTGGAATAAATATTCATTTGCTTATGTCATAATTTCCACTCCCATTTTCTGTGGATATACTATTGATACACATAATCACTCAATTGATAATTTCTCAAGTCATCGATATGAATTTGATAAGAGTAATTTTAACTCACTCTCCATTTGTTGAGTTAAACATCCAATTCATTGGTGTTTTTTTTATAAGATTATGTGTGAATATACTTTGATTGATTTACACTTAATATCCAATCATATTTAGTGTATTTATATTTTTCACACATAACTATGTCATTGATTTATCCTTAACCTAAGGATACGGCCTTTATGAGAGATTTCATCTCAATTTAAATTCCATTGAGACTTCTTTGTTGTTATACACCAAATCACTTTTATGTGGTGTATATAATGTACTTTGACCTAGTATATCATGAATCCCTTTATTCTCATGATATTACAAAGTTTTTATTACCTAAATTATTTTTATTCAAGTGTCTCTCTTTTGGTTATAATCTCCAACTAAAATACCATTTTTAAATGTTTTAAATACTTATTCATCTAAATCTTGCTCATTAATGTCCATGTTTTAAAAATGGTTTTAAGGATTTATTTATATGGACATTGAAGTTTTAAAAATAAAACTCATTTTAAAAAGTTTAAAAGTGGTATGGGACACTTTGATTCAAAAATCTATTTTTGAATGGCTTCTTCACAAATAGTGTGACTTTTAAATGATTTCATGAAATGGGGGATATATCTCTCAAAAAGTTTTGATGATTATTTTCATCTATATCAACATCCTTCATTATTCTTGATTGAGGTTAATGTGATACAATAAAATCATCCATATTGTATCGAATGAGTTATGTTTGACTGTGTATGTGTTATTTTTATACCATTCATGGTTTGTGGTTAAAGTATTGACATTTCGTATGCTAGTTTTAATATGAATGTTTATGTTATGTTTAAACCTGTTCATATGAGGAATGCATTGGACTTAATAAGTGACGGTTGGAGCCCGTTATAGCTCCTTGATGCATCGGTAGGTCTCATGAGACAAACTAGTGTCTTGGCACAAGGGCTTGGCAAAATATTTTTTGTAGTCTTGGCATGATGCCTTGTCTATGTGGTTATGATAGTCTGTCATTATGCATTCCATCATTATGAAAGTGGTTATTGATATTTCATGTGATCATTCGACTAGTAGAATATCCATGTGAGTAAATAAATGGCATTATTTTATTTTATCTTTGCCATTTTATGCTGAAGTTCAAGTTTAAAAGGATTTTGTTATAAACTGCCTTGAGTGTTTATGCTTATCTATGAAAGCTTCTGCTATAATGTTATCCTTACTGAGAATCTGAGCTCACCCCTTTCAATGTTTTATTTTTCCCAGGATTATGAAGAAGTAATTTATGAATGAACTGCAGGGATAGTTTGAGGGGATATGAAGACAGGATGTTGTTGTAGTTTTTTTTACCTTATGATGTAATGTAAGACTTATGAATATATCTAGTGTTTCCAAGACTACTAAACTAATCAGTCTTTCGAGACTTGATCCTTTGTGATCATGAAAATGTCATGTAATAATGCACCGACTCTGGGTATCTAAGGTCGGGGAGTTACAGTTGGTATCAGAGAAAATTTAGTACAAATCTTGGAAGCTAGATTTATATAAACTCTGATTAGAGCACGTAGACCTAAGATGAACTTTTAGGATTAATATAGAAGAACTTCCTAGAATTTTGGTATTGTAGAGATTTTGTGAGTTTTCCGAGCAATACATCCCTGTCTAGATACGAGCAGGTAGAGGCAGCTCTGGCACAGATGTACCTAGGGGTAAAACCCGAAAACACCGCTTTGAGCTAGACTCTAACGGGAACTGGTGCACGACAACGGGCCTTGCTGCACTCTTGGTTACGACACTCCCGGGGGATATGCTTAGGATAATTTACATTTTCTTTACAA
This sequence comes from Viscum album, assembly GCA_963277665.1. Classification (NCBI taxonomy): domain Eukaryota; kingdom Viridiplantae; phylum Streptophyta; class Magnoliopsida; order Santalales; family Viscaceae; genus Viscum; species Viscum album. Next base: position 2,037,629,680 of record OY728164.1, read on the forward strand.
ACCGATTTAAAGTATTATATATATAATATGAGAGTAAATGACCTTGGTTAATCCTAATGTGTTTCAAATTGATAATATGGTGACATGTTAATCTCTAAATGATTGTATGACTACTATTACTCACACAATGCTTTCTGGTTTTAGTCAATGGCTGGATTCCAAGGAAGTCATAGTGACTTTTAGAATGATGTACAAGGTTGGAACGGTGGTGCAAATGAGAAAAAAAATGGAATGTTGATAGGCGTAAAAGATATCGTCTTTATGCCAAATCAATTTTCCAAAAATATGATCAACAATATATACATTAACCAACTACCGGACTCAACAAAGAAGAGAAAGGTGAGGAATGATAAGAGATCCATTAGTGGAGACCATGGAGAAGGAAATCCTCAATTTCCATCATGCAGGAAATATGGAAGGAGACAACCAGGAAAGTGTCTCAATGGGACAAAGAAATTCCTTACGTGCGGGAAGGAAGGACATAAAGTGAACAATTTCCGAAGAAAAATGAAGATTACTATGGAAGAAGATAAAAATGGTCCCAAGAATCCATTTACAGTAATTTGCTGTAAATGTAGGGGACCTGGCCATTACCTGAGTGAATGTCCTATTTTATAGGATATTTTCTTGGTCTGAGAAGAAGATATGTGGAAATAAATGGTTGGATAAATGTTTAAAAATTATTAGTGATCCTTGTTGAAGGGTTTACTTTGGAATAATTTTCTCTTGTATTTGTAACCATATCCTTTTCCATGTGAGAATGATATTTATGGAAGAATTATCTTTTCTCTTGTGGATATAGTTATAAATAACCGTTTGGTTTTATATGATCATTGGGTTTGAGGCAATTAAAAATTATTATAATTTGGGATGAAAATGCAAGGTATGAGATAACATTTGTGGTTAAATTATGTTATGGTTATTTTGAGGAATTTTTCTCATTTTGGTAATGTTATAAAATATAGTTTTTGAAAAAGGACAACATGTAGACCGTGTGACAACCTGTCGCGTCGGACAAAGCTGTGGGAATCGAACCCACAACCAAAGTGCGATTGGGATTTATCGCCTACCACTAGACTACGTGAAGTCCCTGGTTAGTGTGACTAATATTTTTAGTTAAATGATTTTATTGATCAATAATAATTTTATTTGGGATCTTATGTCTTATCAAATGAATACCCTTAGTATAGGAAAATGATTTGGTGATTAAGTCATAAATGTTATTTTGGAAGTTGTTCGCTTTGTTGAGAACACTATATGCCAAAGGAAAATAGAGTAGTATGGGATTTCATTTGAGGAGTAATGGTGGATTTTTATCTATGTTGTTATTGTGGATTTATATCGATTTGGGTTATTTATGGAAATGATTAGGTTAATTACTTTTAAGTATGTGACTTTAAGAGTAATTAATGTCATTTGGAGATACAATTTAACGTGGAAGACTACATTCTTAATAAGTTTTGGTTTTCAATATTAGTTTTGATTATATTAAAGTATTTTAAGGACAATTGATTATTGAATGGTATTTATTTATCTTTGGGGTATTGTTGGTTTAATTTTGGAAATTAAGATTAGTGTTTATTTCTCTCAAGGAATGTCCTTTTGGGGGATCATTAGATCTTGTACTAACCATTTTGGTTTTGATTAATCTCTAAAGACAATGTAAATATATAGTTCATCCTGCATGGATCATGTGATTCTATAGAAGTTTATTCTAGCTCTTCCAGTGTGAGAAAGTCTTCTTGAATACTCATCATTTAAACAACATGAGTTAGTGGTGGAAATTTATTAAAGAATGAAACTCTACATAAAATTTAAATATATATCTTTATATTCTTAGCCAATATCATAAATAAATTCCTCATCCTTATGTAATGTAACTTAAAACAAAAAAAATGTTGTCTGTTTACTTTCCTTCTAGGAGACTAATGGTCGTTTGTCCCAACACAAGTTTGTGGTTTTCTTATTATGAACTTTCTCCTGATCATGATTTCTATCCCTCTCCATCGGAACTTGATACTTAGTTTATCATCCATATCCATGTTTTCCTACATGGAATCTGAGTATGGGTTATCAGTTGACCTTTATACCTCTCTTTCTTTCTTTTAAAGTGATAGTTTTATTCACTCTTTTTCCGATGTGGAACTTTCCATTATATTCCCAAGCACAATTTTAAAAATTGCGAGGACGCAATTTATTTAAGGAGTCGAGAATGTAACACCCCAAGCTTCCACGGTACGTTTCCCTTCGAATAATGCAATGGCGTGCATTGTACGCAACTTCGAGATTCTAACACACCACAACCAATCAAACAAGCCGTTATGAATAGTAATACCTACTTTTTGAAATTTTATAAATTCTATCTCTCAAAATGGACTTCATTTTTGGATTTGGAATATCGAATTTATCCTAGGGTGAAATTTTGGAACTTTTCGGATAACACTTATATTTTGATGAATAGTGAAAATTACTAAATTTTAATTAAAAACAACTTTTTAAATCAAAATAATTCATAATGATATATTATATTATTGAGTGGTTTTAAAGTATAATTAGAATATATTTTTACTATTTTATCCAATGGTGTTCATTAGAATTAATTTCACTTTGAAATTGGACCTAAACAATTGTCAATCTTTGGATATATATTGTTTCTTAAAAACACGCTATTTGTTGTGACAGTGGGAATTAATTATAAAATTCATTAATGCAACTTATATGTTTAGAATTTTGTAAAATAGACATCATTTTTGAATTCAGAATATCAATTATAGCTTAGGGTGAAATTTTGGCATTGTTCTGAAAAACATCAATTTTTTATGAATAGTGAAACTACTAAGTGGTAGTTAAAAAAACTGAATTTTTCATAAAACTTAATTTTACCGCTTCTGTGAATGGAATTTCGAAACTCTGAGAGACACGGTTAATATCAAGAAGTAAAATGTGGTTCAATGAGATGAAAATAATTTTTGGTGAATAGTAACTTTTTACTTTTATTTACCACGGTTAAAAGTAAATAGGGTAATTAAGGGTAAAAATGATATTAATATTACCCTAACACATTTCCTAATTCTACTGGACAAGTGTATATCGACCAAAAACAACCTTAGGAATAAGATATTATCATTTAGGTCCACTTGGATTAGATTAGGACATTTATTATTATTTAATTCAAAGAAGAGTTAAAAGAGTTAAAATCAAAGTTTATTTACTAAAACATTTTTAATATAGGGTTATACATAAGATAAATTCGATTGTAAATATTCATTATAAATATAATAAGATTTCCTACATAATGATAATTTATTTATAATTTTTATACATTAAATAATTTAATATATTTATGACACAATGATGATGCAGTAATTACCATAATAGTGAAAAATTAAAATAATTGATATTATAAATACCCAAATAAATATAATTTAAGACTTTTAATGAATTAAACTAATTTTATAGTATAATATGACATATTAGGAATGATTTAATTGATTTTTTTAGAAGTAATAATTATGTTATGAGTTTCAAAAAAATCAACTATTCAATAGTGTCAAAATTGACATAAAAGAGTTTTTAAAACAAATATTATATTATTAATTGATATTAAATTCCTAAAAATCTAAGGTTCGTCCAAGATACTTATATTATTATAGTTATACCATTAATGGACCACTTGGGGGTCTCTTGGATGTATATAGTATGTTTATTAACTATATAATATAAAAATAAAAAGTGACATGGTAAATGTCAAACTAATTAACTAAGAGTTAAAACTAAAAGATAAGGTTAATATAGTGACCCAAACCTGTCTAAATTATATTGGTTGAATTTTCTTCGAGCTATCCCCACATTAAACTTTGAATAATCAACTTTGGAGCCATTAGAAACCGAATATTAATTTATTATAAATTAATATTTTTTGCTTTTCCAAAGGTGACCCTCACCCCTCTTATAAAAGGGCACTCCCCCTTATCATTTATTCACACCATCAAAGCCTTTTGGTTCGGCCAACCCCTTCCAAAATACTCTCTAAACTTCCCTCACTACAACCTAGAGGACTTAGTTTGATCAGAAAGCCAACCTAGGGATCCCTTTTGATCAAATCAAAAGGAAGAACCCGAAGAACAGGTAATGTTTTCACCACCCCTTTTCAAGTTCCTTTTTTCTTACACTTCTTCTTTCTTTGTTATTACCATTATAAAATAATAAATCCAGTATCTTATATATACTGTGATGTTATTATAAATATTGTACAACCATATTCAGTATTCTATCCACCCTTTGAATAACATGTCACAATACATGCGTACGTACGGCTTACCGTCTCCACGTCGTGGTGTAATTGTTATTCAATATATTATTATTTGGGTGGGTATAATAATGATGTGTAACTCATGAAAATAATAAATATAACATGATAATGATTCTGTATATATTATATGCCATCCAATTATATATTATTTTAATATCAAAAGAATGATATTGTCGCTTGTGCGTACGTACGGACTACCGTCTCCACGAACGTGATGAGATTCATTCTCCATCATATCCATTCATGTATAATTATCATTTGATGATTAATAATAGTATCTAAAGACTTGATATCATTCTGGATATGATTAAGATACAACCTATCCATTACAAACATGGCTTACGTAACAAAACATATAAAAGAAAATGAGTAAGTTAACACCCGAAACAATAATAATACTAAAATATTATTAACAAATCACTGTTAAAAGATCATATATGATATCATATTAATGTATATGATTCATGAATAATTTAATATCAATTATTTCAACATTATACAAGAGGTTAACCTACCCCCAACCAAGGAAAAGTACAAGGTAAGGGGTTTCTTATCTCACTTTTAATTCCGTGAGAATTCCATTGTTCACCACTTATTTATTACATGTGGTGTGTGTTCTGCCCATGTTTGTATTCATTGTGTAATATACTTTAATTCATGTATATTTACATCATCATTGTATGATTCTTCTTTCATGGGTGTATGTTTTGTATGTTACCAAATCAATAAGGGAATTTGAAATTTCAATTTCCATTTATTCGGCTTTACGCAATCTTCATTGATTATTTTACTCCGAGATTATGTGTGGAATAAATATTCATTTTCTTATGACATAATTTCCACTCCACTTTTCTGTGGATATACTTTTGATACACATAATCACTCAATTTATAATTTCTCAAGTCATCGATATGAATTTGATAAGAGTAATTTTAACTCACTCTCCATTTGTTGAGTTAAACATCAAATTCATTGGTGTTTTTTTTATAAGATTATGTGTGAATATCCTTTGATTGATTTACACTGAATATCCAATAATATTTAGTGTATTTATATTTTTCACACATAACTATGTCGTTGATTTATCCTTAACCTAAGGATACGGCCTTTATGAGAGATTTCATCTCAATTTAAATTCCATTGAGACTTCTTTGTTGTTATACACCAAATCACTTTTATGTGGTGTATATAATGTTCTTTGACATAGTATATCATGAATCCCTTTATTCTCATGATATTAAAATGTTTTGATTACCTAAATTATTTGTATTCAAGTGTCTCTCTTTTGGTTAGAATCTCCAACTAAAATACCATTTTTAAATGTTTTAAACACTTATTCATCTAAATCTTGCTCATTAATGTCCATGTTTTAAAAATGGTTTTAAGGATTTATTTATATGGACATTAAAGTTTTAAAATTAAAACTCCTTTTAAAAAGTTTAAAATTGGTATGGGACACTTTGATTCAAAAATATATTTTTAAATGGCTTCTTGAAAAATAGTGTGACTTTTAAATGATTTCAAGAAACGGGGGATATTTCTCTCAAAAAGTTTTGATGATTATTTTCATCTATGTCAACATCCTTCGTTATTATTGATTGAGGTTAATGTGATAAAATACAATCATCCATATTGTATCGAATGAGTTATGTTTGACTGTGGATGTGGTATTTTTATACCATTCATGGTTTTTGGTTAAAGTATTGACATTTCGTATGCTAGTTTTAATACGAATGTTTATGTTATGTTTAAACCTGTTCATATGAGGAATGCATTGGACTTAATAAGTGATGGGTGGAGCCCGCTATAGCTCCTTGATGCATCAGTAGGTCTCATGAGACAAACTAGTTTCTTGGCACAAGGCCTTGGCAAAATCTTATTTGTAGTCTTGGCACGAGGCCTTGGCTATGTGGTTATGATAGTCTAGAATTATGCATTCCATCATTATGAAAGTGGTTGTTGATATTTCATGTGATCATTCGACTAGTAGAATATCCATGTGAGTAAGTAAAGGCATTGTTTAATTTTATCTTTTCCATTTTATGCTGAAGTTAAAGTTTAAAAGGCTTTTGTTATAAACTGCCTTGAGTGTTTATGCTTATCTATGAAAGCTTCTGCTATAATGTTATCCTTACTGAGCATCTGAGCTCACCCCTTTCAATGTTTTATTTTTCCCGGGATTATGAAGAAGTAATTTATGAATGAACTGCAGGGATAGTATGAGGGGATATGAAGACAGGATGTTGTTGTAGTTTTTTTTACCTTATGATGTAATGTAAGACTTATGAATATATCTAGTGTTTCCAATACTACTAAACTAATCGGTCTTTTGAGAGTTGATCCTTTGTGATCATGACAATGTTAGGTAATAATGCACCGACTCTGGGTATCTAGGGTCGGGGCGTTACACATCGAGTCACCCCACCCATATAATAAGTGTTCACAAATGGAATTTTTAAATCTACTTGACATTAAAATTATATTTTCCATATCTTATAGTGAGTGGGTGATCCCACATTAAATAGTTACTAAAAAGGGAAGCATCATGGTGGTAATGAATAATGAAGATGAATTGATACCAACATGGACAATTACTAGATAGATAGTTTGTATTGATTATAAAAAATATAACACTAACACATGAAAGTATTATTTCCCCAAATTTTCATGGATTAGATTCTGGATATATTATCCAAGCATGATTTCTATCATTTCTTGGATTGTTATTTGGGTTATAATCAAATAACTATCAACCCAACTGATTACTCAAAAACAATGTTTACATGTCCATAGGGAACCTTATACTATTTTGGAATGTTTAATGCACCGGATAAATTCCAAATATTTATGAAACATATTTTTCATCATGTGGTGGATTTATAGTAAATTTTCATCAATGAATTCTCCATATATGGATGATCTTTTTATTTTTTTTAAAAAAAACTTATACCTCATGAGAAAACGTTATGAATAAAAGTGACTTGTATTAAAAAAAGAATAGTGAAACTAGGAATATTACATAGGCATAATATTTAAAAACAAGGCACAGATTTGTATCCAACAAAGATCGGGTTCGTTAAATAATTACGAGGTCCTACTTCCGTGAAAGGAATCATGGGTTTTCAGAACCATACAGGGTTTTATTGGTGATTTGTGAAATATTTTAACAAGTTCAATCAGCCATTGGCTCAAATTTTAGCAAGATATATTACATTAAAATGTAATAAAAATTTCAATGTGATTTTTTGGCCTTAAAGAACAACCTGTTGGAATCCCTTATTATTGTCTCTCCAGGATATGAAAAAGATTTTTTTCTGATGTGTGATGTAATAGATTTCAATGTGGGGGTTGTCTTAGGGCATAGGGTTGCTCATAATTTCCAATACATATACTATTCTATTCACAAACTCAATGAAGCCCATTTAAATTACACAGTTATGGAAAAAGATCTCCTTGCGATGGTGTCTTCATTAGATAAATTATGATTATATCATGTGATCTCAAAGGTCATCATGTATATATATCATGCATTGTTAATATATCTAATTAACAAAAATAATTTCCAACCAAGGTTTATATGATGTATTATAATGCTGTAAGAATTTTATATTGTAATAAAATACACAACGTGGGTAGAAAATGTTATTTCCAATCATTTTTTGAGACTCAAGATTACTGATGTTGAGGAAGAGGAAGAGCTATAAATTTTGGAATACTTCCCAGATAAAACGCTCTTCTATGTGTATTTATAGGATTAACTATGGTTTTTAGACATATAAAACTATTTGTACAATATAACCCTTTATTCTCACTTCTCATATCATCAAAGTAATAAATTTTTGGCTGATTCTTTACATTATTACTAGGATTCACCACTACTATTCAATCAATGTGGTAATGGGATGATTTGTCTGTGTATCCCATAAGATAGAGTTCAAAGCATATTATAGTTTTTTAATTAATCACTGGATGGATAGAATCATGTGCCTGATTATACTATTTCTAATATACTTTAGAGTGGATTCTTTTATCCCACACTCCATTGGGATGTGGGGGACTTTTTCTGATGTTATGATCATTTTTGAAGAATATGAAACATTGAAAGACAACATGAAATTCCTTAGATTTATATTATTTAAGATTAAGACTTTGATATATGGGGAATGAATTTCATGGGTCCCTTTCCTAATTATTTTAGAAATATTTACATTTTGGTGTGTGTAGATTATGTATCAAAGTAGACATAGGCCAAAGCTAAAACTCTAAATATATCTAAGGTTGTGAACAAATTCGTAAAGAAAAATATTTTTTAATGATTTAAAAGTCTTTGATTACTCATTAGTGATTTGTTAACACACATTGATAATAATTTTATGAAATTGATACTTGAAATAATATTGGGTTATGTACAACACCAACTTCCCATTCCATCTATAAACGAGCAGGAAAGTAGAGCTTTCCAGCAAAGAAATTAAAATAATCACAAAAACATGTTCAATGAAAGTAAAAAGGGATATATTAAGAAACTCAATGATATAATTTGATCATATCACACTTTTAACACCCCAAGCTTCCATGGTACTTTTCCCTTTGAATAATATAATAGCTTGCATTGTACGCAACTTCATGATTCTAACACATCACGACCAATCAAACTAGCCATTATGAATAGTAATACCCACTTTTTGAAATTTTATAAATTTAATCTTTCAAAATGGACTTCATTTTTGGATTCAGAATATCTAAATTATCTTAGGGTGAAGTTTTGGTATTTTTCTGAAAACTTTCAATTTTTGATGAATAGTGAAAAAACATTGTGTTATTGGTTAAAACTGACTTTTTATTTAAATAATTAGTTATTTTATTTTAATTTATTTTAAGTAAAAATATATAAATAATGCATATATATTTTAAACTTAATTAATTGGAGTCATTTTATAATAATTTTAGATATATAAAATTTTATTGTATTATTTACCGTCTTTTACCCACCTCCTATGAGCATTTGCAAATTTGTATAAAACTTAATTTTACCACTTCTGTGAGTTTCATTTCAAAAATTATAGAGATACGGTTAATATAATTAAGTAAAATTTGGTTCAATAAGATGAAAATAATTTTTGGTGAATAGTAGCTTTTTTACTTTTATTTACCACGGTAAAAAGTAAATAGGGTAATTTAGGGTAAAAATGATATTATAATTACCCTAACACATGTCCTAATTCTATTGAATAAGTGTAATTCGACCAAAAACAACCTTATAAATATAATATATTCCCCTTTGTTCCACTTGGATTATATTATGAAATTTATTATTTTTTTATTTAAAGAAGAGTCAAAAGAGTTAAAATCAAAGTTTAATAACTAAAACATTTTTAATATAGGGTTATACATAAGATAAATTCGACTATAAATATTCATTATAATTATAAAAATATTTTATATATAATGGTATTTTATTTATAATTTTTATACATTAAATAATTAAATTTATTTATAACACAATGATGATGCAGTAATTACCTTATTAATGAAAGATTAAAATAATTGATATTATAAATATCCAAATAAATATAATTTGAGACTTTTAATTAATTCCATTAATTTTATTGGTTAATATGACATTTTACGGTTGATTAAATGAATTTTTTTCGAAGTAGTAATGCTTTTATGAATTTAACAAAAACAAAATACCAAATAGTGTCAAAATTGACATAAAAGAGTTTTTAAAACAAATATTATATTATTTATTGGTATTCTATTCCTAAAAAAATAAGGTTCGGTCAAAATTCTTAAATAATATTTTATATGTCATTAATGAACCACTTTAGGTTCGTTTGGAAGTTTATAGTAAGTTTATTAACCATATAATATAAAAATACAAAGAGACGTGGTAAATGTCAAACTATTTAAGTAACAGTTAAATCTAAAAGATAAGGTTAATATGATGACCTAAACCTATCTAAAACCTTTTGGTTGAGAGGTTTTAGACCCATCCCCACCTTGGACTTTAAATAATTAATTTTGGATACAATAGAAACTGAAAATTATTTTATTATAAAATAATATTTCAATCTTTTCCGAAAGTGACCCTCACCTCTCTTATAAAAGGGCACCTCCCCTTCTCTCAAATTCCCACTTTCAAAGCCATTTTACATGGCCAAACCCTTCCAAATTATCCTCTAAACTGTCCTCCCTTCATCCTAGAGGCCTTCCTTTAGTCAAAAATCCATCCTAAGGATCCCTTTTGATCAGATCTAAAGGAAGAACCCGAAGAAGAGGTAAATATTTCATCACCACTTTCAAGTTCTTTTCTTCATCCACTTCCTCTTTCTTTATTGTTTTCATTCTAAAATAATAACTCCAGTATCTTCTATATACTATTATTTTATTATAAAAATGGTACAACCATATTCAAAATTCTATTCATCCGATAAATGAAAAAGTCACCAAACGTGCGTACGTACGGATTACCGTCTCCACGTCGTATGCAGTTTGTTATTCAAATACTTTATCATTTGTATGGCTATAATAATGAGTATAAATGTTGTAAATAATAAATATAAAGGTATAATTATTATGTATATATGATATACCATCCAATTATATACAATTTTAATATCAAAATAATGATATTATCGCTCGTGCGTACGTCCGGATTACCGTCTCCACGAACGCGATGAGATTCATTCCCCATCGTAATCATTCAAGAATAATTTTCATTTTCTGATTAAAAATAATGTTTATGGACATAATATCATTCTGTATATGAATCAAATACATCCTATCCATAACAAACATGTCCTACATAACCAAGCATATAAACTAAAACGAATCAGTTAACACCCGAAATGATGATACTACTGAAATATCATTAACAAATAAATATTATAATATCATATATGACATCATATTAATGTATATGGTTCTTGTATAATTTAATAATAATTATTTCATCATTATAAAGGTGGTTAACCAACCCTTGACCAAGGAAAAGTATAAGGTAAGGGTTAATTTCACAATCTCTTTATTATTCGATGTTGTTTTTACGTAAGTATCTACTGGGACCTCTTTATCATCCACATCCATGTTTCTTAAAAATGTATCCCAAAACATTTTTACTATTTACTAGACTATGGGTTAAAGTCATTTATACCCTTTTTTTATTTTTTATAAATTGGTTTGAAAGGAATCTTTTCATCGTTTTCCACATAAGGTACCTTATGACCTTTTTGACAAAATTAAGGTAAGAATGTTTTTTTAACTTATATATCGGGTGCGGCTATGTTCCCCTGTTATAATATCGTCAAAGCTTCCCTTACAAGATTATATAAAAAAATTCAGAAAAAAAATTCTTTTATAATTATATGACTTTTAAATTATTTCAAAATAGAAAGATATATTTCTCTAAAAAAAATTGATTTCATCTATGTCAATATCCTTTTATGGATTGTAAGATTATTTGAAGTTGATTTATTATGATACAGAACTTCCATATTGTATCGAAGGTTTTGTGATATTTTTGACTGTGGATGTGTTATTTTTATACCATTCATGGTTTAATGATAAAGTATTGACATTTCATATGCTAGTTTTAATACGAATTTTTATGATATGTTTAAACCTTTTCATGTGAGGAATGAATTAGACTTAGTAAGTGAAGGGTGGAGCCTGCTATAGCTCCTCAATGCATCAGTAGGTCTCATGAGACAAACTAGTGTCTTGGTACAAGGCCTTGAAAAAATCTTATTTGTAGTCTTGGCACAAGGCCTTGACAATGTGGTTATGAAGTCTGGAATTATGCATTCCATCATTATAAAAGTGGAAATTGATATTTCATGTGATTATTCGACTAGTATAATATCCATGTGAATAAGTAAATGAAATTATTTTATTTTATCTTTTCCATATTATACTAAAAGTTCAAGTTTAAAAGGCTTTTGTTTTAGTCTTACATTGCCTTAAATGTTTATGCTAATTTATGAAAGTTTCTACTATATTTTTATCCTTACTGAGCATCTGAGCTCACCCCTTTCTATGTTTTATTCTTCCTATGATGCGAATAAGTATATTATAGCTGACCTGCAGGGAGAGTATAAGGGATATGAGTGTGTCCTATGGAGACTATGTTGTTGTAGTTTTTCATTTTTTAATGTAATGTAAAACTTATTAATGTATCTAGTACTTCCAAGGATAATAAACTAATTGGTCTTTCGAGACTTGATCTTTTGTGATCATGTAAATGTTATGGAATAATGCACCAACTCTGGGAAATTAGGTTCGGGGCATTATAGTTGGTATCATAGGAAGTTTAGTACAAACCTTAGAAGCTAGATTTAGAAAATCTCTGATTAGAGAACATTACCCTAAGATAGACTTTGAGGATTAGTATAGAAGAACTTCCTAGAATTTTGGTACAATATAGATTTTTTGATTTTTCCAAGAAATACATCCTTGTCTAGATATGAGAAGGTAGAGGCAGCTCTGGCACAGATGTACCTAGGGGTAAAACACAAAAACACTGATTTGAGCTAGAATTGAATGGGAACTGGTGCACAACAATGAGTCTTATTGCACTCTTGGTTACGACACTCCCAGGGGATATGCTTAGGATAATTATCATTTTATTTACAAACCATTATGAAGAGTTTATTAGTATATACTTCCTCAAAGAATACATTTTTATGATTATGGATTATATCCATAAACTTTTTAATTTATGTTAAGTGTTTTACAAGTTTGGAGTTATGTATTGTGATTCATAAACTAATCTAGTGTATGCCATTATTTAGAAATGGAACCTAGTGGAAGGAATGGAAACCATATCAACGCATGTAATCCATGTAGGTATTTCCCTCCTACTCAAGATAATTATAGTGAATCAACTAGTGCTGATCAGCTTATCACCATACTAGGACAACTCACTCATGTTATGAATAATAACCATACCTGTATGGAGCACCCTGATCCACAACACGGAGGATCAATGTGAGACCGCTTCATGAGGCAACAACCACCAACATTAAATGGGAGTACAAATCCATTAGTAGCTAAGCAATGGATAAATTCTTTAGAGAGAATATTTCATGCTTTGGGGAGTAGTGAAAGGGAAAAAGTTGTCATGGCAGTTTATTACCTCACAGGAGATGCAGATCAATGGTGTTCATTGATTAAAAACAAAAAAGAAGATGATGAAGTATCAAATATTGAATGGAGTGAGTTTAAAGATATTTTCATAGAAAAATATTTTCCTTGTGACTATTGAGCGGATATGGAAAGTCAATTTCTGAGTCTGAGGCAAAAAGAGGATGAGAATGTCACAAAATATGAGGCTAAATTTACAAGGTTAGCAAGGCATGCAGTAGATTATATACGTAACCCAAGGAGTAATATTGGTAGATTCTTTAATGGGTTGAAACCATTTCTTCATCGATCATTATTCTCACAATCCTTCTCATCATACAAAGATATTGTCTCATGTTCTATCAAGACATAAAAATATTTCTTTAAGTCTTATGACTTTAAAGAAAATCAGGAGAAGAAGAGATCTACTAAACACTATGGAAATGGAAATAAGGGAAAGAAGGGAAAATTTGAATATCCATCTTGTAGTAAATGTGGGAAGAAACACCCTGGTACTTGCCTAAAGGGAATGGGAGTCTGTTATAAGTGTGGTGAAAAAGGCCACCAAGCTTGTGTTTTCAAGGGGAAGAAAGAGGTTGTCAATGTTGAATGCTACAATTGTACAGAAAAGGGGAATTATGAAAATGAATTTTATAATCTCCAAGGAAACTTACCTAAGAAAAGGCCAAGGGAGAAAGGCATGTCTTATGTGATCACTACTACTGAGGTTGAAGATCTGAAAGACATGGTGGCAGGTAATTTAATGTTTTCCTCAACTTTAGTCAATGATTTATTTGATTCTGGATCATCGCATTGTTTCATATCTTCCCAGTTTGCTAAGAAAATTAGATGTTTTTAATTTGACTTAACAAGGGATTTGTCAGTCAAAACACCTAAGGGAAGCATCATCGCAACAAATTTTTGTGAATCAGTTCCCATTAGGGCATATAAAGGTTCTTTATTTTCTGATCTCATCAACATACCCATGATTGAATTTGATATAATCCTCTGTATGGATTGGATATCGGACCATGATGCAAAAATTTATTATAAGAAGGAGGTTACAGTTTTCGATGATGATAAGGAGTGCCTTATCTTTATAGTAGAAACATCACCACCTGATTCTTATCTAGATCCACCCCCAGTAGCTCTACTAAATTCAATTATTGGGGAGGATGGGAATGAAATAATTATGCGATAGGAAAAGAATGTTCGAATAGAGGACGTACCTATTGTGCAAGAATATGTTGATGTGTTTGTAGAGGATTTACCTGGACATCTTCCAGAACAAGAAATTGAGTTTTCCATTGATTTAATTCCTGGTTCAAGGCCCATATCGAAGACCCCTTATAGAATGGACAATGTGTAATTAGTGGAACTAAAGAAACAACTAGAGGAATAATCATGGAAGGTGAAACATCAATACTTTTTCAAATGGTTTCCAAACCATCTTTACTAGAAAGGATAAAAAGTTCTCTGGCTGATGATGAGGAGTTTTAAAAGAAGATTAAATCTATGAATGATGGTAGATTGGGTGACTTTAGATATGAAGATTTGATATTGAAATTTTGGAAGATACTTTGGGTTCCCAATATACCGGATCTAAAAAGGCAATTGTTAGATGATGCTCATAGCTCCAATTTCTCTATACACCCTGTTAGCACCAAGATGTATAGAGATTTGAAGGAACATTTTTCGTGGGACAACATGAAGAGGGATAATGCTGATTTTTTTTTAAGATGTATTGTTTTTCAATAAGTGAATTCTTGAAGTCAACAGCCTGGAGGAGTCATGCAACCTCTTCCCATACTTGAGTGTAAATGGGATAATATTACTATGGACTTTGTCATGGGGATACCAAAGAATCCTAGAAGGAATGATGAAATATGGGTCATTGTTGATTTTCTTACCAAGTCAGCACATTTTATTGCTATAAGAGATGATTTACCACTTGAACGTATAGAAATACTATATATTAATGAATTTTTAAGACTTCATGGAGTAACCTTATCAATTGATTCAAATCATGATCCCCGTTTTACATCAAGATTTTGGAAATGTATTCATAAATCCCTTGATACTGAACTCCATTTGAGCACTCCCTGCCACCCTCAAATTTATGGACAATCATAACGGACTATTCAAACCTTAGAAGACATGTTGAGATCTTTCTCACTTGACTTTCAAGGTATTTGGGATCAATATTTACCTTTGGAAGAATTTTCCTATAACAATATCTTCCATTCAAGTATTCAGATGGCACCATATGAAGCGTTAAATGGAAAGAGATGTTACACACCATCTTATTGGGATGATGTTGGTGAAAGAAAACTCGTAGGCCTAGAACTTTCTGAGGAAACAATGGAAAATGTGAAGGTTATCCAACCCCACATTAAAGAATCCCAAAGTAGGCAAAAGATCTATGTCGATAACTAAGGGAAGGATTTGGAATTTCAAGTAGGATACCATGTTTTCTTGAAGGTATCTCCATGGAAGGGTGTTATACATTTCGGTAAGAAGGGTAAATTGAGTCTCAGGTACATCGGACCTTTTGAAATTCTAGAATGAATTGGAGTTGTATCTTATTGTTTAGCAATGCCTCCGAGTCTCTCCAAAGTTCATGATGTGTTCTACGTATCACTATTGAGAAAATACATGCCTGACCCAATGCATGTACTCACCTATGAAGAAATTTAACTGGAACCTGATCTATCTTATAGTGAAGAGCCTTTCAAATTTCTTGATACAAGATAACAAGTGCTGAGAAACCAGACAACTCGTCTATTAAAAGTTCTATGGAGAAACCATAAGATGGAAGAGGCCACATGGGAACCAGAGGAACTTATGATGAAGAACCACCTGAATATTTATTTGCGGCGGTATTATAGAAATTTTTAGGATGAAATTATTTGGAGGAAAAAATGTAAAACCCCAAGCTTCTACAGTACATTTCCCTTCGAATAATGCAATAGCTTTCATTGTACGCAACTTCGAGATTCTAACAAACCACGACCAATCAAACTAGCCATTATGAATATTAATACCCACTTTTTGAAATTTTATAAATATTATCATTCAATATGGACTTCATTTTTGGATCCGGAATATCAAAATTATCTTAGGGTGAATTTTTGGTATTTTTCTGAAAACTTTTAATTTTTGATGAATAGTGAAAAAACACTGTGTTATTGGTTAAAACCGAAATTTTATTTAAACAATTAGTTATTTTATTTTAATTTATTTTAGGTAAAAATAGATACATAATTCATATATATTTTCAACATAATTCATTAGAGCCATTTAATAATAAATTTAGATATATAAAATTTAATCTAACTATTTACCGTCTTTTACCCACCTCCAAGGAACATTTGAAAATTTGTATAAAACATAATTTTTCCACTTCGGTGAGTTGAATTTCAAAAATTCAAGAGACATAGTTAATATCATTAAGTAAAATGTGGTTCAATAAGATGAAAATAATTTTTTTGAATAGTATCTTTTTACTTTTATTTACCACGATAAAACGTAAATATGGTAATTAAGGGTAAAATGATATTATAATTACCCAAAAACATGTCATAATTATATTGGATAAGTTTAATTAGACCCAAAAAACGTTAGGAATAAAATATTATCCCCTTTGGTCCACTTGGATTAGATTAGGACATTTATTATTATTTTATTTAAAGAAGAGTTAAAAGAGTTAAAATCAAAGTTTAATAACTAAACCATTTTTAATATAGGGTTATACATTAGATAAATTTGACTATAAATATTAATTAGAAAGATAAATATATTTCCTACATAATGGTATTTTATTTATAATTTTTATACATTAAATAATTAAATTTATTTATAACATAATGTTGATGTATTAATTACCTTATTAATGAAAGATTAAAATAATTGATATTATAAATATCCAAATAAATCTAATTTAAGACTGTTAATGAATTCCATTAATTTTCCTGGTTAATATGACATGTTAGGGTTGATTAAATAAATTTTTTTCTAAGTAATAATTCTTTTATTAATTTAACAAAAACAAAATAACAAATAGTGTCTAATTTGCATAAAAGAGTTTTTAAAACAAATATTATATTATTAATTGTTATTCTATTCCTAAAAATATAATGTTCTTCCAAATGTCTTAAATAATATTATATATGTCATTAATGAACCACTTTAGGTTCACTTGGAAGTTTATAGTATGTTTATTAACCATATAATATAAAAATACAAAGAGACATAGTAATTATCAAACTATTTAACTAAGAGTTAAATCTAAAAGATACGGTTAATATGATGACCTAAACCTATATAAAACCTATCAGTTGAGATTTTATCGACCCATACCCACCTTATACTTTATATAATTCATTTTTGATGCATTATAAATCAAAAATAATTTTATTATAAAATAATATTTCAGGCTTTTCCTAAAGTGACCCTCACCTCTCTTATAAAAGGGAACCCTCCTTATCTCAAATTAACACCTTCAAAGCCATTTGGATCATCTAAACCCTACCCAAATTTCCTATAAACTGTCCTCCCTTAATCCTAGAGGCCTTACTTTAGTTATAAAGCCAGTCTAAGTATCCCTTTTGATCAAATTAAAAGGAAGAACCCAAAGAAGAGGTAAATATTTCATCACCTCTTTCAAGTTCTTTTCTTCTTCCACTTCCTATTTCATTTTTGTTTCCATTCTAAAATAATAACTCCATTATAGAATATATACTGTGATATTATTATAAAAATTTTACAACCATATTCATTATTCTATCCATCCTATAAATGACAAAGTCACCATATGTGCGTACGTACGGATTACCGTCTCCACGTCGTGGTGTAGTTTGTTATTCAAAAAATCATCATTTAGATGGGTATAATAATGAGTATAAATAATGTAAATAATAAATATAACATGATAATGATTCTATATATATTATATATGTCCAATTATATATGATTTTAATATTAAAAAAATGATATTGTTGCTTGTGCGTCAGTCGGGATTACAGTCTCCACGAACGCGATGAGATTCATTCCTCATCATAATCATTCAAGAATAATTTTAATTTTATCATTAAAAATAATTTTTATAAACATAATATCATTATATATATGAATTAAATATATCCTATCCATAAAAAACATGGCTTACTTAACCAAGCATATAAAGGAAAACAAATCAGTTAACACCCGAAACGATGATATTACTAAAATATCCTTAACAAAGTAATACTAGAAGATCATATATGATATCATATTAATGTATATGGTTCTTGTATAATTTAATAACAATTATTTCACCATTATACAGTAGTTTAACCTACCCTCAACCAAGGTAAAGTATAAGGTAAGGTTTAATTTCACAATCTCTTTATTATCCGAGGTTGTTTTTACGTATGTATCTATTGGGACCTCTTTATCATCCACATCCATGTTTCTTAAAGATGTATTCCAAAACAGTTTTACTATTTACTAGACTATGGATTAAATTAATTTATACCTTTGTTTTAATTTTTATAAATTGGTTTGAAAGGAATATTTCCGTCATTTTCCAAATAAGGTACCTTATGACCTTTTCGAAAAAATTAAGGTAAGAATTTTTTTTTAACTTATACGGTGGGTGTGGGTATTTTCCACCATTATAACATCATAGAAGCTTCCCTTACAATATTATAAGAATATTTTCAAAATGAATGTTTTCTTTTATAGTTATATTAGTTTTAAATGATTTCAAAATAGAAAGATATATTTCTCTACAAAAAGTTTTGATTTCATCTATGTCAACATATTTTGATGGATTGTATGCTTATTTGAAGTTGATTTATTATGATAACAAACTTCCATATTGTATTGAGGTTTTTGTGATATGTTTTACTGTGGATGTCTTATTTTTATACAATTCATGGTTAATGGATAAAGTATTTACACTTCATATGCTAGTTTTAATATGAATGTTTATATTATGTTTAAACATTTTCATATGAGGAATGCATTGGACTTAGTTAGTGATGGGTGGAGGCTGATATAGATCCTCGATGCATCGATAGGTCTCATGAGACAAACTATTGTCCTAGAACAAGGCCTTGAAAAAATCTTATTTTTAGTCTTGTAATAAGGCCATGACTATGTTTTTATGAAGTCTAGAATTATGCATTCCATCATTATTAAAGTGGCTATTGATATTGCATGTGATTATTCAACTAGTAGAATATCTATGTGAATAAGTAAATAGAATTATTTAATTTTATCTTTTCCATATTATTCTGAATTTCATGTTTAAAAATATTCTATTTTAGTCTTACATTGCCTTAAATGTTTATGCTTATTTATGAAAGTTTCCACTATATTATTATCCTTACAGAGCATCTGAGCTCACCCCTTTCTAGGCTTTATTTTTTCCAGGATGTAAAGAAGTATATTATTACTGACCTGCAAGTATATTATAAGGGATATGAGTGTGGCCTATGGATAATATGTTGTTGTATTTTTTCATTTTATAATGTAATGTAAAAAATTATTAATGTATCTAGTATTTCCAAGGCTACTAAACTAATCGGTCTTTTGAGACTTGATCTTTTGTGATCATGCCAATGTTATGTAATAATGCACCAACTCTGGATAACTAGGGCTGGGGAATTACAAAATTACTTATAAAACACCCATTGTTAAAAAAAACCTTCTAGATTGTCTATGGAAAAACATTTTGATTTCTATTAGAATTTGAACATCACTCAATCTAGGTGATTAAAAAGATCAACATGGATGCTCAAAGAATGAGAAAGTGAAGGATATTTTAATTGGATGAGTTGGAAGAAATAAGAATATATGTTAATGATAAATCCAAGATTTATAAATATAAATCCAAATAACGGCATTATCGATGCATTTCTCAAAGGAAATTCATGCCTAGAGACAAGATCGTCTTGTTTAACTCGGATTTAAAATTATTTCTAAGAAAATAGAAATCCCAATAGTCAAGACCATTTGAAGTGATTAAACTCTTCCCATATATAATAGTGAAAATACAAAGAGGAATGGAACCACCATTCAAATTCGATGGAAAATACCTGGAATTGTACATTGAACATTGCTAGGATGGTTCCATCCTCTCTCTAAAAATAAATTAAAAATCTATATAAAAATGTGTAACTATAGACTTTAAATAAATTCATAGATGGGAGGAAACCTAGGTTTATAGTATAAGGGTATATTAGGATTTTTGAAATTAGGTTTATCCCCTACTACTGTTGGGTGGTAGCTTAAGATTTATGTTAGGAGAACATCTATTTCTCCATATTCACGATGTGAATTAAATATTCACAACCTAGGTTTCATGAGTTTAAGAAAACACAATTATTAGTTTTTTGAATTAAAAAGTCACATAATAAATCATGTATAAACCTTAATCCCTTCCTATGAACCATAAATTCATGTAATCAGTTCACTTTCTCATCCATGCTTCACTCTAAAATTCCCCTCTATCACTTCTTCACTACTCTTCTTCTCCCCTCCACTATTTATTCTCTTGAATTCTCCCCATGATCTTTTATTCCTATTCATACCTTATCCATACCTTCAACATATCCTTATCACATGTATATAGCTTGTACAATGGGTAGTGAGAAGCCTCCTCCCAAGTACATATCCAAGTGCACTTCCAAGTATAAGGAGCTCATCATGGTGAAGCATCTGGACTTAGAACCCTCTTATCCACCTATTGATCCTTCCCACTAATCCAATACATATGGATCCACTTATAATTTTCCACATAATTATAAGAATGATGTTATACTCCTTCCAAGTCATTAATTCCTATAGTTTATAGACATGTATCATCATATTTTGTTGGCATACTTGCAAGAAAATCCCATGCAGAGAAATTAGATGCTTGATCTAATAGTACTGTAGATGATCCTTGTAGTCGATGAGGATATGGAATCCCTAGGTAGGATGAATCTCACCCATATTATTTGGGTCCATGAGGAGGAGTTTAGGGATATATTTCATGAGTACCACACTAATTTTGAGTTGGATGTTTTTTATGTAACATTCTAATTATGAGGAAAATATTGGGATATTAGTTCATGGGATTCTGGAATCAGCCTTGGAATTTACTCCTCTAATATTTTCCACTTCTCCAGTCTATGAATCATTATTGATGGAACCAAATAATATTTATACCCCAAATTAATTGGGTAGTTATGTAATGTGACACTACCATCTTTCATGATCACCATATAGCAAATATAACCAAGCTGAGTGGTATCGATCTATAGATTATATATTGTGCCTTATCATATACATGGTTGGATTTAGGTGACTCCCATGGATTAGTTAGCCAGTTGGAGGTCCTTATTCTTTCCAAAGTCATGGGATCCCCTACAGTGAACATGGCCCATCAATTTTTCCTTTACTTTTAGGTATGGGGGTGGAAGAATTGTGGTACACTCATGGGTGAGAACTTTTTCATGAAACTAGAAAATAATATGGTGGATTTTTTTTATTCACAACCCTTTTATTCCTTAGGGATAATATGGTCCATTGATCTAGTATTACTCAATAAGATAGGTCTTATTTAAAAGTTTTGGAATGTATTTTGTGTGGGTAGAGGATTATATAGAGTGTACTAATGAGGCTCAGGTACCAGATACATCGACCACACCATGTATTCCCCCACCCCTTCCAGGTCTATATTTTACCTCAATTCCTAGTAGGTAAGAACTTTCCTTACCCTTAGGGAGTGGTTATAATATTATTGGGGAGCTCTCTATTTCCTTATGGAGAACCAGCACACTATCTTCTAATTATTAGATATTACCTTTATCAAGACCTCAGATCTTCCATTAACTTCCCCACCCTATGCTCCAACACCAATGTCCATCAGTGTTTCTCCTCTCCTTCATTCTTCTACTATCATACCAACTTCTAGATCCATACCCATTCTTTACAACTTCATGCTAGTATCTTCACATGTTAATTTTCCTCTAGATATTATGAACTCTACTCCTAATGGGCCTTCATTTTTTAGCATTCTTGCTAGGTCAAGGGTCCTACTATTTAGACTCCTTCAGAGGTTACCCTTTTGATCTAGCTACTAGACATTCAGAATACTTTTAGATACACACTCCAACTCCTCTATTCATTGGATTTTCTCCTCCATAGATGGTTGATCCTACTACCAAATCCACATCCAAAAATCAGGTATCCAATTTACCCTCTCCTACAACCATTGTTTCCATCGACATGGCTAGGAAGTTTCATCCTATCATCCTTGGGAAGGGTACCACATACACTGCTCTTAGTGATAATTATTATTCTTTTTAGTTTTTTTTTCTAGTGTAACACCCTATTTTTCTATTTATTGGGTTCATTTTTATTTCTTTGTATTCTGAAACCCTGATTTTGTAGGGATTTTCTTCATAATTAAAAGGGTTCCCATTTTTTGTTATTTATCTTCTCACTTACCACATATTCCATATGCTTGCATGTCTTGATATGTATCAATCCACTTCTTCCTCTATAACATTTGATTCCTAAACTATGACTACATTTGGAATCCCTCATTAGTCCTTTCCTTAGTCTTTTTCACTTTAAGTACCCCCTCTGTAGATTCATACTAGAGATTTGAGGATGCTCTCATTCCATGTGAATGGTTTTATCTAGCTATTTATGAAGTGGTGAACCCTATGAAGTGCCCTTTGGAAGATACTACCTCAAGTTTTAGTGAGAGTCCATATACCACTGATCTAATAGTCTTTTATATTGATATTTTTTCATATGTCTGGATGATAACATCACATTTACTGCTTTATGAAAATAAACCCATAGTTAGTCCAGTCTATTTATTCTTAGTCATATTTGTTTTGGTTATTTCCTTTCTATAGGTGTTTTCCACTATGTTATTTTTAGAAACTTCTTTATACTCCCTATGATTCAAGTATACATGAGATAGAATTATATGAAACATGTGTACTCCTTCCCTATTTATTATTTTCATCATTATTATATATTATGATCTCATAAGTTTCCAAGTGTAGGTATCTTTTTTCTCAAAACTTTTTATAGGTATTTTGACATTCACCTCATATTAAAAAAATTCCCCATGGAATTTCATTCATCTTATGGAGCTCTCCATTACCTACATCTATTTATTCTTTCTATAAAACATTTTTATATTGTCATTGTCATCTCTCCCACCTCAATTTCAAAATAGTTTGAACACTTTTTTATTTTAGGTGTTGGGAGAATAATCTCAAGATTTTATGAATTTTCACTAGGATTTTTTATTTTTCTCATTGTTCCATGAGACATTATTCTTTGGACAATTCTATAACTTGAAATATAATTTCACCCAGTTAAATAAAATATAATTTTTTATGAAAATTATTAAAACGTATTGGATATTTATATTACGAATTTAATATGATTATTGAGATGATAATTTTAATTCTGATTCCAAATACCTAAAATCGTTCATTCATTGACCTATTACTTATAACCATACCATGATCGATTTCTCTTTTCATATTTATTCTCA
The DNA here is from genome assembly GCA_963277665.1 of Viscum album. NCBI lineage: Eukaryota > Viridiplantae > Streptophyta > Magnoliopsida > Santalales > Viscaceae > Viscum > Viscum album. The sequence continues at coordinate 2,037,653,667 of OY728164.1, forward strand.
ACATTGAGAGGATTCTGGACCTAATTTTTCCAATTCTTTTTTGAGTATATTTATTGAGAGACACTTAGGGCATATGAACCTATCAGAACATGAATTGGTATCTTATCAAGACTATTACTGAACAAATACACTTCTAAAATTATTGATTCATTTCGATTATTGATCCCCTTTTCACTGAGACCAACTTATAAATCAACCCTTCTTAGTCCATAGTTTCCTTGAATAACCATGTTAGGATTGAGACACGTTTCAATACCACTTTATCCCTTATTACCCTAATCTTTGGTATTTTAAATTATTTTCAACTAAATAAATGTGGTGGAATAGTCATATTATCTAGGAAAGTAATGATTTCTTCTGAGGAGATGTGTGGTGGTATTTTCACCAAATCCACGGAATGTGGTTCAGGATTACTTCTGATATAATTTTTTGATTACCCTATTTTATTTCAACCAAAAAATTGGTTGTGTATTAGGAGGACAAGAAATTAACATTTCAAAACTGATTATTCTTATAATAGATCATATGGGGTTAGCTGGTGAATATGAGGTATATCCTAAACATAAATAGTGAAAAAAATTAAAAATAGATAAAAGGATAAAAGAAATAAATGGGGTACATTCATTATAATTTCATGACACATTCATGGACCTTGTTTGAGCTTTAGAGAGTGTATAGACATTAATATTTGGAGTAGGTTCTTCATTACACTATTCATTATTATTATGCATGATGATTTATATTTTACCCTCCTTTTGAGAATGATTTTTATCATCTACCTACCAACCCTCATCCATAGATACATTTTACTCATAATATAAAGTGCTCATGATTAATGATATAATTTTTCTATATATAGTGGTGATGTTAGATAAAATTCAATCATGTGGTTAGGAACATGTATTCATTGTTTGAGAATAAATACAGTTTTTTTTGTATAGTGGTGAGGGAAAATTCACAGTGATGTAAGTGACAACATGGGCATGGTCATCTAAGAAACAGTTGAGAATTTTCAATCAAGTAGAGGAAAATTTTAAATAACATACTTGACTATGAGGCATGAATAATTCTATTTTCAAGGATTATTGGTGAGCCCTATTAACTTTATACCAAATATTGGTTTTATTTTCCTGGTTTTAATGATTTTTTATTATTAAAAATTGATTCCTTTAAGATTTATATTGAGATTCTTTTTTCTTGGGGATAAGAAATTGATCAAGTGGGGGGGAATTTGATATGTTGAATTTTTTTTATTTATAATCTAATTAAAAATGTTTTATACATATTTTATGACATAATATCTTGATGTGTGGTTGATTTTTTTTTTAAATGGATGATTCATATTGTGAATAAAGTTCTTCTAATAGTGTTGAGATTATAGAAAATTCATATCATGAATACTTAATTCAAAAAATTTATTTAGAATTCTAGGATAGAAAAACTCTAGTATGAAAATTTTCATTACCTTTTTAAGGGTATAAAACATCACATAAAGTTACTTGAAGTCCCACGTAAGGGTATATGAGCTTGCATAAAGATACTCAAATTAAGATTTGTGTTGACTAAATGTATGCAACTATGCTCTCGTAAAGGAAGTCATCATCACTTAAAAGTAAGTTGTGTATTTTGAATCACACATTACCCATTCCATACGCCCCATATAATCTATTAAATTCCAGGACAAAGAAAAAACATGACATGAATATAATTTTCCACTTTAATGGATCTATATCCACCCTCCTATCAACCTCTATGAAGTCTTTAAAGATACATAAAAAGAAATAAAATCCATGAATTATGGGAGATCCATGCCACCGAAGGCTCTGACTCTCTCATTCATGACATAAAACCAAAATTCACAATGTAAAATCTTTCTTAACAAACTCTTATTGAAAGAATAACTTTCCTACTCATGGCATCAATTTCATTTACTTTGTTACATGTTTTTATTATTTAATTTTAGATTCCTTTAACTTCTGAAAAAAGAAACTTCCTTTCAATTTTACTCTAATTTTTATGTCATTATGCTATTTTCTCTTGAAAATGGAATCATTCCACCATCCTTTATACTTCCAAACTAGTTTTTCTTACAATTATAATTACTTTGTTGTGTGGTGTTTCTACCTTCAAGTAAGATTGTTAATTTTAATTGTCTCTATTGAAGGTTTATTTTATATGATTGATAGAGAACATATTTTCAATTATTTTATTTTTAATTTCAAATTTTTTAATCCCACAAATGTGTTACTTAAAGTTCAATTGCCACATTTTATGTTTTAAGAGTATTTTTTAGCTTAATTGGAAAAATGGCTTATTTTGGATTTAAACAGTTTTAATTTATTTTAATGTTTCTGCCATACAATTTTCTATACTGATCCAAATTGAAAAATTATTCTTTTATAGGTTTATATGTTAGATGAGAGTAATTTTATCCTTCTGGACCCAAATCTCAATCAATAATTTGGAATCTCAAATCCATATCACAAACCATGCCTCGAAAACTATCTACAGAACTATAGAATTTTATTTTTGAGACCATATATCATAAATGGACGACCCATTAGAGCTTAAATTTTACATGGAGCTAGAATACATCCTTAGTAACAAGTTTTATTAATATGTCCTAGAATTATGCTTTCATTTGAAAGGTCATTAATGCTTTTGAAATCAGTGTTGTGGAATAAAAAGAGTCACCTAGACAGATTAAATATACCACACATAAACAATCATAAAAACATCATACATAGACCAATAATGATGATATTTCGTGGGTAGACAGAGGTTAAGTACTGAAACAACTTTATAGAAGGATAAATTCCCAAATTCTGTCATTAATGAGGCCATACATGAGCATACATCCGGTGGAAAGATTTTGGAGCCCAAATTTTCACTCCCTTGCCTATAAAAATGTACTCCCTCTTTATTTCAAGGGGTTGGAAAAGTAGTTAAAATTTTGTGTAGTTTTATATTTTATTTGATTTTGTAGTATATTTTTAAAATTTTAATTTATATTTGTCTTCTTCTTCATACCTCATTCTTCCATTTTTACTTTTAGGTGTTTCTCCTACTGTATTCTCTTCTAACTCCATGAGAATGGGGAACTTACCTCGATGTCTGTTCGACGGGAAGAATGATGGTTGATTGTGTTTCATTGTACTTAAATTTTAATCTCTTTATTTAATTATGAGGATTTGGGTGGTTGTTAAATTTATTATGGTGTGTGATTTCCCCGTTTTCTCTACTACCGAGTTCTTCTTCTCATTCAACATTTATCCTTCCCTTCACTATCTAAGTCATGCATACTATGGAGTATGGCTTGGGTAGTGATAGTCGACAAAGAGATATCCTAGCCGACTTTAGGAAGATTATTTTCCCACATGAAGAGATCTTGTTATTGGGGTAATAAAATTTCGAATGAGAAGGTGTAGTGTGATAGATCTTGATCACTACATTGAATTGATATTGAGAATATTTTAATAAACAATGATATCAACCATTAGGATCACCCAAGAACAAATGTCTTTCTTATTTATTTTTAAAATAATTTTTTTAACATTTAATATATATATATATATATATATTCATATTTTATGCATCTTTTAAAATCATATTTATATTATATATTAGTTATAAAATAAATAGTGACAATAGAATTTCAGTGTTGTGTATGTTTCCTCCTCGAGACTGACCCTGGGAGTGCACTATATTTCATTCATAGGTAAATAATTTTTTGATTGGGGATCTCTAAAAAATTATCGTGCATCAAATTGGCACCATTTTTGGGAAGGCTCATCACTTTCACACACCGTTTTTCAAAAAAAAGAAAAAAATCATAAATTTCAAAAACTAAAAAAAAATTTGTTCATGATGTATTTCAATGGTGATTATTATGCATGGACTGACCAATCACAGGTTCATGATTAAGTTCAATATGATACTGAATCTCAAATTCAAGAACTTAAAGAAGAAATAAAAAACTGAAGGTAAAAGATGAAATGGTTGAAGAATATATCTGTTCAATGGTGTAGAAACCCCAACCTGAACCTAAACCTGAACCTGAACGAGTGGTAGAAGAGATTTCCCCAATTAGTTTTTATGTTAAAGAACCTGATGCGGGTGAAAAGGAGCTTCAAAAGAAATTAATCATATCATCACGAACTCATCCATTGCTCGAGGAGGTCCCTAAAGTACACTTTCAGGCTGATTCCCTTATGGGAGATCAATATTGTTTGGAAGAATCCTTGAATCACATTGTTAAAGATAACCTCAAAACTTGATCTTCCCATCATTGATATTGAAAAATAAATACCTTTTAACCTCGCTTTTGATTTGGAAGATGATTAATAAGATGCACCTTCTGAGATGGAATTGTCAATGGTATTTCTTGAAGAGTTCAATTTCCCAGCTGAAAAACTTGAAAGGGAATATTTCTTTATTGATTCATTATGTTTTAATTTTATTCAAACTGAATTGTTTTTTGACTTCTCCTTTCCAAAAATTTCTGATACATCACAAATGGATCAGGTCTTGGATGTTAATTATGAGACCACCCAAGTGGTGTTGATTGAGGAAGAAGAGTCAGAGAAGCAGGTGGTGGTGCGACTACCTCCTCTACAGCAACTTTCATACCATTTGGAGGAGGACGCCACAGAAGTTCACAGGGAGCACCCCTATTTTCTTTTCCTTACCACTCCTGAAATCAAATTCTATCTATATTATTTCTTGGGGGTTGGGAACATTCTTATTTACTTTAGGGTTCTCTATTATTGGTGTTTACTGATGGACACTGGGAAAAGTCACATGTGGTGGTTTATCTCAAAGAAACCACATCCACCATCTGATTGGGGATAATCTGCTGCAATTTCCTGACTAGGGGCAGTAAAAACCTAGAATCCTCTTGGGGGTAAAACCAAGAATAATAACTTTTCTATACCTTCTCTCTTTATTTTTATTTATTTTTCTTATGTGTTTTCATTTTTTTTCTAATTTCATTTTATTTTTCATGTTATTGTTTTGAAATTTTCTTGTTTTCTTTTTCATTTTTTTGGGTGTGTTTTTAAGAATCTTGAGTGAAATCAAATACTTTGTAAAATTCAAACCATCTTGGAGTTTGTGGAAAATTTCTTTATTTTAGTATTTAAGGATTTAAATGATTTCTAAATGGATTTTGTTTCCTGATTTCTAATCTTTTCATTTGATGAAGTTTGGTAGATTGTGAAACTCGTGTGCACTAGTGTTGTCCAAATTGGGAATCTTTCCCAACCTGAGAGGTCTCTAAACCTGTTTGACATCTTCTTATATTTATATTTTTCTTAAGAGTCTTGAGACATGTTGTGTGATCTAGCAATTTCTATTTTTCTATTTTTCAAAGCTGTTAGAGTTCATGGAATGTGTCAAGTATGCTTGAGGCATCACTTTGAAATCCCCTTTTTCATTCAATTCTTATTTTTCGATATTCATAGTTAGTGTTATTTCTTCTGATAGTAGAAAGAGCCACAGGGAGCTTTCTTCGGGAGACCATAGTAGGTGAGATGTATCTTCTGGTAGCTAGGTGGTGTACTACAAGTGTGGAAGAAGTGAGAATACTAGGCCGTAGTGCCAGAGAAACTCGATGGAGTGCCGATCTTGAGGTAAGATGGGCCATCTACAGCGCTTCTGTCAGATCTTCTCACCAGTAGCTGGTGACAAGTTTCATCTATGAATCCTCGTATAGAAGAAGCCCCACCAGTTTCTCACCAGTCTGGGAACTGGAGTTCTTCAGGCCGTTCAGGCTGAGGTGTAGGTCGCGGTCGTGGTGGTTAGTCACCAGGATATCAGCGACAGCAGGGTGGACCTGCTTTGAGTAGTCAGGCAGGGTCATAGGGCCACAGAGCTAGCCAGACTTTTGCAGTGGAGTAGACCCATTAGGAGCAGGATCTCGTCCCCTCTACAGTTTGAGGTACGATCCTCGTAGCCGCAGTTTTATATTAAACTATTATCGATACTGGTTCTACGCATAGATTTATATCTATTGCTATCGTGGAGAGCCTTGGGCTTTGTATCCTTTCTTCTGCTGATGTCTTGATTCTAGACACTCCGTTGGGGACTAGAACGGCCAGTGTATGTCAGTAAAAAGAGTTCCCTCTCAAGGTTGGTGGGTGTCACTTCCTTTGGGATCTTTATGTTCTGGATATGACCGGTTATGATGTCATTCTCGGAATGGACTGGCTAGTTCCCTTCCAGACAATCATTGACTGCTACCACTGAAGGGTGAGTTTTATATCACCAGAGGGTGGATCTTTTCTTAATAAAGGTGAGTTGAATGTCCAGGTAAGCAGAGCCGGACAAGAGCATCATGGTTTTGGAGTAGTTATAGCCCAGATTGCTAGTCTTTATCTGGATGACCAGGGGACTTCACAATTAGACTTTCCTCTAGTGGTGGATCATTTTAGAGATGTCTTTCCAGAAGACTTTTCTGGTTTTCCTCCGGAGTGTGAGGTAGAATTTTCTATTGAGCTCATTCTAGGAGTGGCACTAGTGTCCATTCATCTTTATAGGATGGCTTCACCTGAGTTTCAAGAGCTCAAGAAGCAGTTGGAGGATTTGTAGGCAAAGGGTTTCATCTGACCCAGTACTTCTCCTTAGGGTTTTCCTATCCTTTTTTCAAAGAAGGCAGCTGGTAATCGTAGGTTGTGTGTGGATTATCAGAAGTTGACCCTATTGACTTTCAAGAACTGATATCCCTTGTCGAGGATTGATGACCTATTTGATTAGCTTTGGGGAGCCCGAGTGTTCTCAAAGATTGATTTGGGGTCAGGTTACCATCAGTTGCGCATTAGACCATCTGATATCCCTCTCACAGCTTTTAGGTGTAGGTATGGTCTATACGAGTATACGGTTATGCCGTTAGGTCTCACGAACGTGCCTACAGTTTTCATGGAACTGATTAACCGAGTGTTCAATCCATAATTGGATTCCTTTTTGGTGGTTTTCGTGGACGATATCTTGGTGTACTCACACACTCGACACGACCATGCTACCCATCTTAAGAACATTTTTAGTACACTGAGAGAGCATCAGTTATATGCTAAGATCTCGAAATGCCACTTTTGGATGGACCAGATTCACTTCTTGGGTTATGTTATCTCAGAGACAGGAGTATCTATAGACCCAGAGAAAGTGAGAGTTGTAGTTTCCTGGGATAAGCCGAAGAACGTCTTTGATGTGCAGAGTTTTCTGGGGCTGGCTGGATACTATAGACGTTTCATACAGGACTTCTCGCGCTTGGAAGCACCGCTGATAGGTCTGAATAAGAAGGTTGCGAAGTTCTTGTGGTTATATTATTGTGAGTTATCCATTCAAGAGTTGAAGGAAAGTTTGACATCAGGGAGATGGAGTCGTTGCATATGGGGCTCGGCAGTTGAGGCCACATGAGAGGAATTACCCAACGCATGATCTGGAGTTGGCGGATGTTGTTCATGCCTTATGCTGTTGGAGACATTATCTTCTAGGAGAGCACTTTGTGGTTTTCACCCACCACAAGAGTCTCAAGTACATCTTCACTCAGTGTGATCTGAATCTGAGACAGTGTAGGTGGGTCGAGTATCTTCAGTCCTTTGACTTTGAGCTTGCCTATACACCTGGGAAAGGAAACGTAGCGGCTAATGCGTTGAGCAGGAGAACTCAGATACAGAAATTTCAGGAGGCCAGTAGTGAGTGGCAGCTTATGGCACTGTTCTCTGAGATGCATCGAGAGGTGCACGACAGAAAGGGGTAGACCTTTCTATCTTATGTAGTTGTTACCTCTATGCTTCTTGACCGAGTCCGAATGAGGCAGTTATCAGACTCTGAAGGCCTAGTCCTGTGGGAAAGTGTGTCAGGAGAGGACCCTCTTCTGGGATGGATAGCAGGAAAGGATGAGATCTTGCATTTCTAGGGATGCATATGGGTTCCAGCAGATATACGCGATGAGCTGATGTGGGACTTTCATTCCTCAGTTTGGGCAGTTCATCCTGGCATCACCAAGATGTATTGTGATCTACACCATCATTATTGGTGGCCAGGTATGAAGAGAGACGTTGCTGGTTTTGTCTCGAGGTGTTCCACCTGTCAGCAGGTGAAGGCAAAGCACCAGTGACCAGCAGGGCTTTTGCAGCAGTTACCCATTCCCGAGTGGAAGTGGAACGATGTCGCGATGGATTTCATGACCGGTTTGCTGAGGTCACCTTGAGGGAATGATGCAGTTTGGGTTGTCCTTGATAGTATTACGAAGGTTACTCACTTCTTTCCGATCAAGGAGATGTTCAGTGTTGATGAGCTGGGACGGTTGTACATTCATGAGATTATACGTCTACATGGGGTTCCCCACTCCATTGTCTCAGAAAGGGATGCCTGTTTTACTTCTTGGGTCTGGCTGGGGCTTCAGAAGGCTTTGGGTACACAGGTACTTTTGAGTACAGTATACCATCCCCAGATAGATGGCCAGTCTGAGCGTACGATTCAGGTGTTTGAGGACATGCTCCAAGCATGCATCTTGGATTTTGGAGGTTCTTGGAAGAAACATATACCTCTCGTGGAGTTTTCCTACAAAAATAGTTTTCAAGAAACTATTCAGATGGCAGCATATGAGGCTTTGTATAGTAGGACATACCGATCACCCTTGTGTTGGCTGGAGGCAGGAGAGGAAGCTATGCTAGGACCTTGTTTGTCTAGGATACCACTGAACATATATAGTTGATTTGGAAGAGGATGGCCACTACGCAGTCTCTTCATAAGTCTTATGTTGATCAGTGGACACGACCTCTAGAGTTTGAGGTCAGGGATCAGGTTTTCATGCGCGTTGCTCCAAGGTTGGGGCACATAAGGATTAGGAGATATGGTAAGATTTCGCCGAGGTACGTCGGGCCGTTTGAGGTGTTGGAGAGAGTTGGGCTGGTTTCCTATCAGTTGTAGTTACCTCAGAGGTACCGGTCTATGCATGACATATTCCACGTTTATCATCTCCGACGTTACTTTTCAGACCTGTCTCATGTTTTTCGACATGAGTAGGTCGAGCTCGGAGAGGATGCATCATTCAAGGAGCATCTTATTCGGATTTTTGATCACAATACAAAGGTTCTCTAGGGCCGGTAGGTTCCTCTGGTACAAGTGTTATGGCAGCACGGGAAAGTATAGGATGAGATTTGAGAGAGGGAGGCTGATGTACGAGCACAGTGGCCGGAGCTATTCGGGGTTGCTTTATCTACGTTGCGCTAGGGAAATTCGGGGATGAATTTCTTTAAGGTGGGAATTTTTTAAGAACCCGGACCTTTTTTTAAGGTATGTTTTCCTTTTATGGTATTTTTTTACAAAAAGAAGAAATTTCCAGAGGTTGTGCAGGGGCGCATGGTTGGTGCATGGTTTAAACAAACCATGTGAATAGCCCAGGAAACTGTGCACCCTTGACAGTGGGCTCTGCACGGGCTGCGCATGGTTTTTCAAACCATGCAGGCAAGCCATGTGAAGCCCCTAGATGAGACAGTAGGCTCCACACGGGCTGCGCACGGTTTTTCAAACCGTGCGGTCAAGCCGTGCGAAGTCCCTGGGCAAGATAGTGGCAACCGCACGGTTGGTGCACGGTTTTCCAAACCATGTGGGAAAACCATGTGGCCACTTATAGTTGGTTTGTTTAAGTCTCGGGCTACTCTGTATTTCTCATTCCTCCAACTTTCTTCCTCCTACTTGTGGATCATGTAGGAGTTGCAATTTTCAGAGGTTGGGGAGCTCCTTGGCTCGTTTTGGAGGCAAATCGAAGGGGTTTCTTGGCGGATCGATGGAGGTTCTCCTTGGTTAAGTCCCTCTTTTGGTTCTTTGAGGTTTTGGTTAGGGTTAGCTCTCTCTCCCTCTCTTAAATTTCAAGATCTAAAAGGTTTTCATGTAGATCTAGGGTTTTGTTTCCTTTTTTTGTTAAAGGTTTACCTTGTTGATGATAGGGAAGGAGTTTTCGAACAGTCTTCTGTGAAGCGGTTACCGGTTTTGTGGGTGCGGTTGATTGTGGATCGTTTTTACTGGAACCCTAAAGGTAGGTGTTTTGTGCCTTTCAGTTTAAGTTCTTTCAATATATTGTGCAATTGCGACAATACCCTTAAATGGGATATTGTGCGTTTAACGTCTTACCCCTATGTTTTTTCCTGCCCTGCTTTTTTCTCATCTAGAGGTTAATTAGATCTAAATAGAATTGATTACCATGATTTGGATGTTTTTCTATGCATGTTCTGTTTATGACAGTTTGGTCTGGTATAGCCTATTTTCGCAAGCCTTGTGATTGTAGGATGGAGTGTTGTATTCTGACATGTTGAGATGCTATAGACTGATTAGCTAAGTATTTCTGTAGGTTCACTTTGTCCTTGTGGCACTATTATGTTTTGACTTACACGGGGTCGTAAGAACCTGGTGTTATAGACTATAAGGGGATAGACCGAGTGAGCTTCCTCAGAGAGTCTTTGGATATTATAGACTATAAGGGGATAGACTGATTGAGCTTCCTCAGAGAGTATTTGAGCATTATAGACTATGAGGGGATAGACCGAGTGATCTTCCTCAGAGAGTCTTTGTTCACTTTGAATTTACCATGAACCATTCCAGGATATAAGGGGAATTGACTCGGTGAGCTTCCTCAGAGAGTCTATGAACGACCTGGGGATATAAGAGGAATTGACTGGGTGAGCTTCCTCAGATAGTCTCTTGACCTTGGGGCTATAAGGGGAATTGACCTTGTGTGCTTCCTCAGAGATCCCTTAACTACCCTAGACTATAAGGGGAATTGACTAAGAGTGCTTCCTCATAGAGTCTTTGAGCATTATAGACTATGACGGGATAGACCAAGAGTGCTTCCTCATAGAGTCTTTACTTATTCTTAAGCTGAACCAGAGGGGTTAGACTGAGTGTTTTGTCCAGAGGATTGCTTATACTTGATAGGTAAGACCAGAGGGGATAGGTTGTGCATACTTCCCAGAGGGTTACCTATTCGTGTTGCTTGATTTGATTAGTTGTTGCTTGATAATTGTTACTATGGATTGTTTAATGTTGAGTACCTTCCTGGTTTATGTTTTCTATACTTTTACCTACCATATATATTCACTGACTGTTAGGCACAGATCTCGTGGTGGTTGCCTACTAGGATTCGTCTCACACCCTATTTGGGCCAGGAGTGATAAGTTTAAGTGTGGGGGAATTGATAGAGAACATATTTTCAATTATTTCATTCTGAATTTAAATTTTAATAATCCCAAAAATGTGTTATTTAAAGGGAAATTGTCACATTTTATGTTTAAGGAGTATTTTTTAGCTTAATTGGAAAAATGGATTATTTTGGATTTAAACAGTTTTAATTTATTTTAATGTTTCGGCCATAATTTTTCTATACGAATCTAAATTTAAAAATTCTTCTTTTATAGGTTTCTATGTGCTATTAGATTAATTTTATCCTTCTAGACCCAAAGCTCAATCAATCATTTGGAATCTCAAATCCATATCACAAACCATGCCTCGAAAACTATTTACAGAACTGGAGAATTTTATTGTTGGGACTATATCTCATAAATAGCCGACCCATTGGAGCTGAAAGTTTACATGGAGATGTAATAAATCCTAAGTAAAAATGTTCATTAATATTTCCTTGCATGATTCTTTCAGTTTCAAGGTCATTAATGCTTTGGAACTCTGTATTGTGGAATACAAAGAGTCACCCAGATAGATTAAATGTTTCTCACGTAAACAGTCATAACAACTTCATAAGTGGACCAATAAGGCTGAAATTTCGTGGGTAGATAGAGGAGAAGTAATGAAAAAAGTTTTAAGAATGATACATTCCCAAATTCGGTCATTAATTAGGAAATACACGTGCATACATCTGGTGGATAGATTTTGGAGCCCAAATTTGCACTCCCTAGCCTATAAAAATGTACTCCCTCTTCAATTCAAGGGGTTGGTAAAGTAGTTTCCATTTTGTTTATATTTATATTTTATTTGATTATTTATTATATTTATAATGTTTTAATTTATATTACTCTTCTTCTTCATACTTCATTCTTCCATTTTTACTTTTATTTGTTTCTCCCATTGTATTCTCATCTAACTCCATGAGAATGGGGAACTAACCTCGATGTTTGTTCGAGGGGGAGATTGGTGGTTGATTGAGTTTCATTGTACTTAAATTTTAATCTATTTATTTAATTATGAGGATTCAAGTGGTGGTTAAATTGATTATGTTGTGTGATTTCCCCATTTTCTCTACTACCGAGTTCTTCTCATTCAACATTTATCTGTCCCTTCACTATCTAAGTCATGCATACGATGGAGTATGGCTTGGGTAGTGATGGTTGAAAAAGAGATATCCTAGCCGAATTTAGGAAGAGTATTTAACCACATTCATATATCTCGTTTTTGGGGTAATAACATTTTTAATGACAGGGTGTTGTGTGATAGATCTTGATCACTACATTGAATTGATATTGAGAATATTTTAATAAACAATGATATCAACCATTAGGATCCCCCAAGAAAAAATGTCTTCCTTATTTATTTTTAAAATAATTTTGTTAAAATTTAATATATATATATATATATATATATTCATATTTTATTCATATTTTAAACTCATCTTTATATTATATATTAGTTATAAAATAAATAGTGACAATAGAATTTTGGTGTTGTGTAAGTTGCCTCCTCGAGACCGACCCTGGGAGTGCACTATATTTCATTCTTAGGTAAATAATATTATGATCAGGGATCTGCGAAAAATTATCATGCATTAAATTGGCACCATTTCAGAGGAGGCTCATCACTTTCACACACTTTTTTCATAAAAAAACAAAAAAACCGAAATTTCAAAAACTAAAAAAAAACTTTTTGTTCATGATGTATTTCAATGGTGATTATTATGCATGGACTCACCAATCACAAAAACATGAATAAGTTCAATTTGATCTTTAATCTCAAATTCAATAACTTAAAAAAGAAATAAAAAACTAATGGAAAAAAATCTGAAATAGTTGAATAATATATTTGTTCAATTGTGCAGCAACCCCAACCTGAACCAGAACCAGAACCTGAACGGGTGGTGGAAGATATTTCACCAATTAGTTTTTATGTTAAATAACCTGAGGTGGGTGAGAATGATCTTATAAAGGAATTAATAATATCATCCCGAACTCATCCATTGCTCGAGGAGGTCCCTAAAGTAAACATGCAAGCTGATTCCCTTATGGGAGATCAATACTGTTTGGAAGAATCCTTGAATCACTTTGTTAAAGATAACATGAAACTTATCTTCCCATCTTTGATATTGAAAAATAAATACCATTTGACATTGCATTTTCTTTAGAATATGATGAAGAAGATGCACATGCTGAGATTTAATTTCCAATGGTATTTCCTGAAGAGTTCAATTTCCAAGCTGACAAAATTGAAAGGGAAGATTTATTTATTGATTCATCATGTTTTAATTTTATTCAAACTTAATTTTTTCTGACTTATCCTTTCCCAAAATTTCTCATACAACACAAATAGAGAAGGCCTTGGATGTTAATGATGATACCACCCAAGTGGTGGCGATCAAGGAATAAGAGTCAGAGAAGCAGGTGGTGGTGCGACTACCTCCTCTACAACAACTTTCATACCATTTGGAGGAGGACACCACAGAAGTTCACAGGGAGCACCACTATTTTATTTTCCCTCCCACTCCTGAAATCAAATTCTATCTATATTATTTCTTGGGGTTGGTAACATTATTATTTTTTTAGGGGTCTCTATTCTTGGTGTTTACTGATGGAAACAGGGAAAAGTCACATGCTGTGGTTTATCTCAAAGAAACCACATCCACCATCTGATTGGGGATAATCTGTTGCAACTACCTAACTAGGGGCAGTAAAAATATGGCATTCGCTTGGGGGTAAAACCAAGAATTATACCTTTTATATAATTTTTATTTTTTTTATTTATTTTTCTTATGTGCTGTAATTTATTTTTTTCTACTTTAATTTTATTTTTCATGTTGTTTTTTTGAAATTTTCTTATTTTCCTTTTTTATTTTATTGGGTGTATTTTTATGAATCTTGAGTGAAATTGAATACTTTGGAAAATTCAAACCATCTTTTTGTTTGTGGAAAATTTCTTTATTCAAGTATTTAAGGATTTAAATGATTGATGAATGGATTTTGTTTCCTAATTTCTGATCTTTTCATTTGATGAAGTTTGGTTGATTTTGAAACTCATGTGCACTAGTGCTGTCCAAATTGAAAATCTTGCCCAACCCGAGAGGTCTCTAAACCTGTTTGAAATCTTCTTATATTTCTCTTTTTCTTGAGAGTCTTGAGACATGATGAATAATCCAAAAATTTATATTTTTCTCTTTGTCAAATCTGTTAGAGTTCATGGAATGTGTTAAGTATGCTTGAGGCGTCACTTTAAAAGACCCTTTTTCATTCAATTCTTATTTTGGACTACCTTTACATCTGACCTTATTTAAGCCCCTATTATCCATGTAATAACTTGTTAAGAAGCCACATTAAAATCCATTTATCCATTTCCAACCTTCTCTAGTAGTTAAATGCATGATTACTATTGAACTCAAGTGTGGGGGAGGGAGAAGATGGGTTGTATTTCGCTTTCCTGAAAAATCTTTTTGAGCTGAATTGAAAGTTTTGCCATATTTATTGTTGCTTGGGGGGGATAAATGTCAAGATGGGAAGATATATGGTTGGACCAAAATATCATTACATATATGGGGAAGCTTTTTACTAATATTTTAAGATCAAAAGATGCCTCTCTTTTCCTCTAAAACATGATTCTGAAGAGAAATCCAGATATGAATTCAAGCTAAAACAATGCTACAAATGGGGAAAAGTGGGATGAAAATCAGTGATGATGAAATTATAAGTGTGAAATTACCAAAAATATTAGGTTTTTGGATTAATTAATTTTTGATCTGATTGAGTAGCACACCATTCTTGAGAAAAACTGTTTTCATGCATTTACTTCACTTTAGAGCTTAACCCTCCTCATTCTGCCTCAGATGTTTTTACATTTTAAACCTGCCAACCCTCAGTCTCAAAACAACCCATGAAAAAGACCTCATGATTGAAACATTTTTGACTCCGTGAAGTGGAGATATTTGGAGGATATCAAGCCTATGGAGATCACATGTGTTTTGAGAATGAGAAAAACTCCACATTAAATATCCTTGAATGAAAAGAAAAATATTTTTTTCTGGGGAGGTAGGCACGACATGCATGGGAGTATTAACATTAAATTGAATGGATTCATATTACTTTTGAGGAGTTCTGAAATTTTTATCCATGTAGGAAGCGTGATATTTTCTTTTATATGATAATTGAGTTGTGTTTCCATTTATGCTTTGAGAACTTTGTTTTGACCTTGGTATAAGATGATTTCCCAGGAGTGTAATGTTTAAGTGTAAAAGAATTGATAGAGAACTTATTTTCAATTCTTTTATACATAATTTCAATTTTTTAATCCCACCAATGTGTTATTTAAAAGGAAATATTCACATTTTTTGTTTTAGGAGTATTTTTGAGCTTAATTGGAAAAATTGATTATTTTGGATTTAAACAGTTTTAATTTATTTTAATGTTTCGGCCATAACTTTTTCTATACATATAAAAATTGAAAAATTATTCTTTTATAGTTTTCTATGTTCTATGAGATTAATTTTATCCTTATGGACCCAAAGTTCAATCAATCACTTGGAATCTAAAATCCAGATCACAAACCATGCCTCAAAAACTGTGTACAGAACTGGAGAATTTTATTGTTGGGACCATATATAATAAATGGTTGATCCATTGGAGATTAAATTTTACATGAGACTGGAAAACTTCTTGAGTAACAATTTTCATTAATATTTCCTCGCATAATGCTTTCATTTTCAAGGTCATTAATGCGTTGGAACTTGGTGTTGTAGAATACGAAGAGTCACCTAGATAGATTAAATGTTCCTCACCTAAACAATCATAACAACTTCATACGTGGACCAATAAGGATGAAATTTTGTGGGTCGACAAAGGAGAAGTACTGGAACAACTTTCAAGAAGGATAAATTCCCAAATTCGGTCATTAATGAGGCCATCCACACGCATACATCTGATGGAAAGATTTTGGAACCCAAATTTTCACTCCCTTGCCTATAAAAATGTACTCCCTCTTCATTTCAATGGGTTGGAAAAGTAGTTTCCATTTTGTGTAGTTTTATATATAATTTGATTATGTAGTATATTTTTAAAGTTTTAATTTATATTATTCTTCTTCTTCATGCCTCATTCTTCCATTTTTACTTTTATGTGTTTCTCCCACTATATTCTCTTCTAACTCCATGAGAATGGGGAAATAACCTCGATGTTTGTTCGAGGGGGAGAATGGTGGTTGATTGAGTTTCATTGTACTTAAATTTTAATCTATTTATTTAATTATGAGGATTTGGGTGGTGGTTAAATTTATTATGGTGTGCGATTTCCCCATTTTCTCTACTACCAAGTTCTTCTTCTCATTCAAAATTTATCCTTCCCTTCACTATCTAAGACATGCATGCGATGGAGTATGGTTTGGGTAGTGATGGTCGGCAAAGAAATCTCCTAGCCGGATTTAGGAAGAGTATTTCCCCAAATGCAGAGATCTCGTTTTTGGGGTAATAAAATTTCGAATGAGAGGGTGTAGTGTGATAGATCTTGATCACTACATTGAATTGATATTGAGAATATTTTAATAAACAATGATATCAACCATTAGGATCCCCCAAGAATGAATTTCTCCCTTCTTTATTTTTAATATCATTTTGTTGACATTTCATATATATATATATATATATTCATATTTTATGCATCTTTTAAACTCATCTTTATATTATATATTAGTTATAAAATAAATAGTGACAATAGAATTTCGGTGTTGTGTAAGTTGCCTCCTCCAGACCGACCCTGGGAATGCACTATATTTCATCCATAGGTAAATAATATTTTGATCCGGGATTTGTGAAAAATTCGCGTTCACCAAATTTTCGTCGTTGCCAGGGAGGCTCATCACTTGCACACACCTTTTTTCATAAAAAAACAAAAAAAGTCATAAATTTCAAAAACTAAAAAAAACTTTTTGTTCATGATGTATTTCAATGGTGATTATTATGCATGGACTGACCAATCACAGGTGCATGAATAAGTTCAATATGATCCTGAATCTATAATTCAAGAACTTAAAGAAGAAATAAAAAAAATGATGGTAAAAGATGAAATGGTTGAAGAATATATTTGTTCAATGGTGCAGCAACCCCAACCTGAACCAGAACCTAAACCTGAACGAGTAGTGGAAGATATTTCACCAATCATTTTATATGTTAAATAACCTGAGGCAGGTGAGAAATAGCTTCTAAAATAATTAATCATATCATCTAAAACTCATCCATTGCTCGAGGAGGTCCCTAATGTACACATACTAGCTGATTCCATTATGGGAGATCCATATTGTTTGGAAGAATCCTGGAATCACTTTGTTAAAGAAAACCTGAAAGTTGATCTTCGCATCTTTGATATTGAAAAATCAATACCTTTTGACCTAACTTTTTCTTTGGAAGATGATGAAGAAGATTCACCTACTAAGATGTAATTTCCAATGGTCTTTCCTGAAGAGATCAATTTCTTATATGACATACTTGAAAGGGAATATTTCTTTATTGATTCATCATGTTTTAATTTTATTCAAACTGAATTATTTTATGACTAATCCTTTCCTAAAATTTATGATACAATACAAATGGAGGAGGCCTTGGATATTAATGATGAGACAACCCAAGTGGTGGCGATCGATGAAGAAGAGTCAGAGAAGCATGTGGTGGTGCGACAACCTCCTCTACAACAACTTTCATACCATTTGGAGGAGGACGCCACAGAAGTTCACAGGGAGCACCCCTATTTTCTTTTCCCTCCCACATCTGAACACAAATTCTATCTATATTATTTCTTGGTGGTTTGGAACATTATTATTTCCTTTAGGGTTCTCTATTCTTTGTGTTTACTAATGGACACTGTTAAAAGTCACATGTGGTGGTTTATCTCAAAGAAACCACATCCACCATCTAATTGGGGATAATCTGCTACAACTGCCTGACTAGGGGTAGTAAAAACCTAGCATCTGCTTGGGGGTAAAACCAAGCATTATACCTTTTCTATACCTTTTCTCATTATTTTTATTTATTTTTTTATGTTTTTTCATTTCTTTTTTTCTGCTTTCATTTTATTTTTCATGTTATTTTTTTGAAATTTTCTTGTTTTCCTTTTTCATTTTTTTGGGTGAGTTTTTACGAATCTTGAGAGAAATAAAATACTTTCGAAAATTCAAACCATCTTGGTGTTTGTGGAAAATTTCTTTATTTGAGTATTTAAGGATTTAAATGATTACTTAATGAATTTTGTTTCCTGATTTCTGATCTTTTTATTTGATGAAGTTTGGTTGATTTTGAAACTCATGTGCACTAGTCCTTTCCAAATTGAAAATCTTGCCCAACCCGAGAGGTCTCTAAACCTGTTTGACATATTATTATATTTCTAATTTTCCTGAGAGTCTTGAGACAGGATTCATGATCCAGAACTTGCAATTTTTTTCTTTTTCAAAGCTGTTAGAGTTCATGTAATGTGTCAAGTATGCTTGAGGCATCACTTTGAAAGCCCCTTTTTCATTCAATTCTTATTTTGGCCTGCCTTTACATATGATATTTTTTAAGCCCCTAGTAGCCATGAAATACCTTTTTGGGAAGCCAAATTACAAGCCATTTATCCCTTTCCAACCTTCTCTAGTTGTTAAATTCATGATTATTGTAAAACTCGAGTGTGGGGGAGGTAGAAGATGGGTTTTATTTTTCTTTCCTGAAGAATATTTTTGAGATGAATTCAAAGTGTTGACATATTTATTGTTGGTTGGTGGATAAATTTCATTATGGGAAGATATATGGGTGGACCAAAATATCATTACATATATGGGCCGTCTTTTCACCAATATTTGAAGATCAAAAGCTGCCTCTCTTTTCCTCCAAAACATGACTCTGAAGAGAAATTCAGATCTGAATTCAAGCTGAAACAATGCTACAAATGGGGAAAGGAGGGATGAAAATCAGTGATGCTGAAATTCTAAGTGTGAACTTCCCAAAATAAAAGGTGCTTGGAGTGATTAATTTTTGATCTGATTGAGGAGCACACCATTCTTGAGCAAAACTTTTTTCATGCATTTACTTCACTTTAGATCTTAACCCTCCTCATTCTGCCTCAGATGTTTTTACATTTTAAACCTACCAACCCTCAGCCTCCGAAAAACCCATGAAAAAGACCTCATGATTAAACCATTTTTTACTCTGTGAAGTGGATATATTAGGAGGATATCAATCCTATGGAGATCACATGTGTTTTGAGAATGAGAAAAACTCCACATTAAATATCCTTAGGTGAAAAGAGAAATATTTTTTTCTGGGGAGGTAGGCACGACATGAATGTGAGGATTAACATTAAATTGAATGGATTCATATTATTTTTGGGGAGTTCTGAAATTTTTATCCATGTAGGAGGCGTGATATTTTCTTTTATACGATAATTGAGTTGTGTTTTCATTTATTCTTTGAGAAATTTTTTTTGCCCTTAATATAAGATGATTGCCCAGGAGTGCAATGTTTACATGTGGGGGAATTGATAGAGAACATATTTTCAATTATTTTATACTGAATTTCAATTTTTTTAATCCCACCAATGTGGTATTTAATGGTAAATTGTCACATTTTTTGTTTTAGGATTATTTTTTAGCTTAATTGGAAAAATGGCTTATTTTGGATTTAAAGAGTTTTAATGTATTTTAATGTTTCTACCATAACGTTTTCAATACAGATCAAAATTTAAAAATTATTCTTTTATATTTTTCTATGTTCGATGGGTTTAATTTTATTTTTCTGGACCCAAAGTTAAATCAATCATTTGGAAGCTAAAATCCATATCACAAACCATGCCTCGAAAACTGTGTATAGAACTGGAGAATTTTATTTTTGGGACCATATATCATAAATGGATGACCCATTGGAGATTACATTTTACATGAGGCTGTAAAAATTATGTATTAACAAGTTTCATTAATATGTCATCGCATGATGATTTCATTTTCAAGTTCATTAATGCATTGGAACTCGGGGTTGTGGAATATGAAGAGTCACCAGGATAGATTAAATGTTCCTCAGTTAAACAGTCATAACATCTTCATACGTCGACCAATAAGGATGAAAATTCTTGGGTTGATAGAGGATAAGTAAAGGAAAAACTTTCAAGAAGGATAAATTCCCAAATTATGTCATTAATGAGTCCATACACTCGCATACATACGGTGGAATGATTTTGGAGCCCAAATTTCTACTCCCTTGCCTATAAAAATGTACTCCCTATACATTTCAAGGGGTTGGAAAAGTAGTTTCCATTTTGTGTAGTTTTATATTTTATTTGATTCTGTAGTATATTTTTAAAGTTTTAATTTATATTAGTCTTCTTCTTCATACCACATTCTTCCATTTTTACTTTTATGTGTTTCTCCCACTGTATTCTCCTCTAACTCCATGAGAATGGGGAACTAACATCGATGTTTGTTCGAGGGGGAGAATGGTGGTTGATTGAGTTTCATTGTACTTAAATTTTAATCACTTTATTTAATTATGAGGATTTATGTGGTGGTTAAATTGATTATAGTGTGCGATTTCCCCATTTTCTCTACTACCGAGTTCTTATTCTCATTCAACATTTATCCTTCCCTTAACTATCTAAGTCATGTATACGATGGAGTATGTCTTGGTTAGTGATGGTCAGAAAAGAGATATCCTAGCCTAATTTAGGAAGGTTATTTCCTCACATGCATAGATCTCATTTTTGGGGTAATAAAATTTCGAATGAGAGGGTGTAGTGTGATAGATCTTGATCACTACATTGAATTGATATTGAGAATATTTTAATAAACAATAATATCAACCATTAGGATCCCCCAAGAACAAATGTCTTCCTTCTTTATTTTTACCATCATTTTTTTAACATTTCATATATATATATATATTAATATTTTATGCATCTTTTAAACTCATCTTTATATTATATATTAGTTATAAAATAAATAGTGACAATAGAATTTCGGTGTTGTGTAAGTTTTCTCCTCGAGACCGACCCTGGGAGTGCACTATATTCCATTCTTAGGTAAATAATATTTTGATCGAGGATCTGTGACAAATTCTCGTGCATCAAATTGTCGTCATTTTCAGGGAGGCTCATCACTTACACACACCATTTTTCATAAAAAAACAAAAAAAATCATAAATTTCAAAAACTAAAAAAAAACTTTTTGTTCATGATGTATTTCAATGGTGATTATTATGGATGGATTGACCAATCACAGGTGCATGAAGAATTTCAATATGATCCTGAATCTCAAATTCAAGAACATGAAGAAGAAATAAAAAAACTGATGGTAAAAGCTAAAATGGTTGAAGAATATATCTGTTCAATGGTGCTGCAACCCCAACCTGAACCAGAACCTGAACCTGAACGAGTGGTGGAAGAGATTTCACCAATCATTTTTTATGTTAAAGAACCTGAGGCGGGTGAGAAGGAGCTTCTAAAGTAATTAATCATATCATCATGAACTTATACATTTATCTAGGAGGTCCCTAATTTACACATGAAAGTTGATTTACTTATGGGAGATCAATATTGTTTGGAAGAATCCTGGAATCACTTTGTTAAAGATAACCTGAAACTTGATCTTCCCATCTTTGATATTGAAAAATCAATACCTTTTGACCTCACTTTTTCTTTGGAAGTTTATGAAGAAGATGCACCTACTAATATGGAATTTCCAATGGCCTTTCTGAAGAGATCAATTTCTAAGCTGACATACTTGAAAGGGAATATTTCTTTGTTGACTCATCATGTTTTAATTTCATTCAAACTGAATTGTTTTTTACTTCTCTTATCCTAAAATATTTGATACATCACAAATTGAGAAGGCCTTAGATGTTAATTATGAGACCACCCAAGTGGTGGTGATCGAGGAAGAATATTCATAGAAGTAGTTGGGGGTGCGACTACCTCCTCTACAACAACTTTCATACCATTTGGAGGAGGATGCCACAGAAGTTCACAGGGATCACCCCTATTTTCTATTCCATCCCACTTCTGAACTCAAATTATATATATATATTATTTCTTATGGTATGGGAACATTCTTATTTCCTTTAGGGTTCTCTATTATTGGTGTTTACTGATGGACACTGGGAAAAGTCACATGTGGTGGTTTATCTCAAAGAAACCACATCCACCATCTAATTGGGGATAATCTGCTGCAACTGCCTGACTAGGGGAAGTAAAAACCTAGCATCCTATTGGGGGTAAAACCAAGAATTATACATTTTCTATACCTTTTATCTTTATTTTTATTTATTTTTCTTATGTGTTGTCATTTCTTTTATTTCTTCTTTCATTTTATTTTTCATGTTATTTTTTAAAAAAAAATCTTCTTTTCCTTTTTCATTTTTTTGGGTGTGTTTTTAGGAATATTGAGTGAAATAGAATACTTTGTAAAATTCAAACCATCTTGGTGTTTGTGGAAAATTTATTTATTTGAGAATTTAAGGATTTAAATTATTGCTGAATGGATTTTGTTTCCTAGTTTCTGATCATTTCATTTGATGAAGTTTGGTTGATTGTGAAACTCATGTGCACTAGTGTTGTCCAAATTGAAAATCTTTCCCAACCCGAGAGGTCTCTAAACCTGTTTGAAATCTTCTTATATTTATATTTTTCTTGATATTGTTGAGACATATTTCATGATCCATTACTTTCTATTTTTCTTTTTTTCAAAGTTGTTAGAGTTCATTGAATGTGTCAAGTATGCTTGAGGCATCACTTTGAAATCCCTTTTTTCATTCAATTCTTATTTTGGACTACCTTTACATCTAAAATTATTTAAGCCCCTTTTATCCATGAAATACCTTATTATGCAGCCACATTATAAGCCATTTATCCCTTTCCAACCTTCTATAGTAGTTAAATGTGTGATTATTATTGAACTCAAGTGTGGGGGAGGGAGAAGATGGGTTGTATTTTTCTTTCCTGAAGAATATTTTTGAGTTGAATTGAAAGTTTTTCCATATTTATTACTGATTGGGGGGAATAAATGTCATTATGTTAATATGTATTGGTGGACCAAAATATAATTACATATATGGG
Source organism: Viscum album (assembly GCA_963277665.1). Classification (NCBI taxonomy): domain Eukaryota; kingdom Viridiplantae; phylum Streptophyta; class Magnoliopsida; order Santalales; family Viscaceae; genus Viscum; species Viscum album. The sequence continues at coordinate 2,037,676,931 of OY728164.1, forward strand.
TTGTATTTTCACTAATATTTGAAGATCAAAATATGCCTCTCTTTTCCTCCAAAACATGATTCTGAAGAGAAATCCAGATCTGAATTCAAGCTGAAACAATGCTACAAATGGGGAAAAGAGGGATAAAAATCTTTGATGCTGAAATTATAAGTGTGAACTTCCCAAAATAATAGCTTTTTGTAGGTGATTAATTTTTTATCTGATTGAGGAGCACACCATTCTTGAGAAAAACTGTTTTCATGCATTTACTTCACTTTAGAGCTTAACCCTCCTCATTCTGCCTCTGATGTTTTTACATTTTAAACCTTCCAACCCTCAGCCTCAGAATAACCCATGAAAAATACCTCATTATTGACACATTTTTTACTATTTGAAGTAGAAATATTATAAGTATAGCAAGCCTATGTATATCACATATGTTTTGAGAATGAGAAAAACTCCACAATAAATATCCTTGAGTGAAGAGAGAAGTAATTTTTTTCTAGGGAGGTAGGAACGACATGAATGTTAAGATTAACATTAAATTGAATGGATTAATATTATTTTTTAGGTGTTCTGAAATTTTTATCCATTTAGGAGGTGTGATATTTTCTTTTATACGATAATTGAGTTGTGTTGCCATTTATGATTTGAGAAATTTGTTTCGAACTTAGTATAAGAATATTGCCCAGGAGTGCAATGTTTAAGTGTGGGGAAATTTATAGAGAACATATTTTCAACTATTTTATTCTGAATTTAAATTTTTTAATCCCACCAATGTGTTATTTAATGTTCAATTGTCACATTTTATGTTTTAGGATTATTTTTTACCTTAATTGGAAAAATGGCTTATTTTGGATTTAAACAGTTTTAATTTATTTTAATGTTTCGGCCATAAATTTTTCTATACTGATAAAAATTGAAAAAATATTATTTTATAGGTTTCTATGTTCAATTAGATTAATTTTATCCTTCTGTACCCAAATCTCAATCAATCATTTGGAAGCTAAAATCCATATCAAAAACCATGCCTCGAAAACTGTGTACAGAACTGGATAATTTTATTGTTGTGACCATATCACCTAAATGGAAGACCTATTGGAGCTGAAGTTTTACAAGGATCTGGAAGACATCAATAGTAACAAGTTTCATTAATATTTCCTCGCATTATGATTTCATTTTCATGGTCATTAATGCATTGTAACTCGGTGTTGTGCAATACGAAGAGTCACCTGGACAGATTAAATGTTCCTCACCTAAAAAGTCATAAAAAATTTATAAGTGGACCAATAAGGCTGAAATGTAGTGGTTAGATAGAGGATAAGTAATGGAACAACTTCGAATAAGGATAGATTTCTAAATTCGATCATTAATGTGGCCATACACACGCATACATCTGGTGGACAGATTTTGGAGCCCAAATTTTCACTCCCTTGCCTATAAAAATGTACTCCCTCTTCATTTAAAGGGGTTGGAAAAGTATTTTACATTTTGTGTAGTTTTATATTTTATTTGATTATGTAGTATATTTTTAAAGTTTTAATTTATATTAGTCTTCTTATTCATACCTCATTCTTCCATTTTTACTTTTATGTGTTCCTCCCACTTTATTCTATTCTAACTCCATGAGAATGGGGAACTAACCTCGATGTTTGTTTGAGGGGGGGAATGGTGGTTGATTAAGATACATTATACTTAAATTTTAATATATTTATTTAATTCAGAGGATTTATGTGGTGGTTAAATTGATTATGGTGTGTGATTTCCCCATTTTCTCTACTAATGAGTTCTTCTTCTCATTGAACATTTATCCTTCCCTTCACTATCTAAGTCATGGATACGATGGAGTATGGCTTGGGTAGTGATAGTCGGAAAAGAGATCTCATACCCGACTTTAGGAAGAGTATTTCCCCACATGCATAGATCTTGTTTTTTGGGTAATAACATTTATAATTAGAGGGTGTATTGTGATAGATCTTGATCACTACATCGAATTGATTTTGAGAATATTTTAATAAACAATGATATAAACCATTAGGATCCCCTAAGAACAAATGTCTTCCTTATTTATTTTTAACATCATTTTGTTAACATTGCATATATATATATATATATTCATATTTTATGAATCTTTTAAACTCATCTTTATATTATATATTAGTTATAAAATAAATAATTACAATCGAATTTCGGTGTTATGTAAGATGCCTCCTCGAGACCGACCCTGAGGGTGCACTATATTGCATTGTTCGGTAAATAATCTTCTCATCAGGAATATGCGACAAATTCTTGTGCATAATTGATATTTACTTCAATTTTGTTATTGTTTCACCTAATAAATTCTATTCTTACTTTGTGCAGCTAATCAGCTTAGGGTTAGTGATCAAGATTAGGGGTAGTAGAAATTTAATTAATCCATAATTTTAATATGGGTAATTTCATTAGCTAGTAATTAGATTAAAAAACAATTATATTTTTTTCTTTCAGTGTTATCCTAAGATGGTGTATTAAAAATGGGGACACTACTCGAATTGGAAAAAATTGAGTTAGGAAAAATAACTTTAAATTGATTTTCTCTCTAAGACCTGTGCCCGATTCACCTAAATTGATAACTACCTCTATAATAAAGTATAGTTGTTAATATTGGTATATCCAATTCTTTGGACCAAAATTAATTAGTGAACCCTAGTCATATTTCTGACCTACGTTATTAGATCTTACTAGGTATGAATTAAGGATATATTCTTCCTAAGATCTCAGAAATTGATCTTGAAACCTTACTCAATCGTTCATAAGTAAATTCAATTATTTAGAATGATTGAACTCCACCAAATCAATTTGAAGAACCCACTCTAGGTTTTAATCCTTAGGTTCCACCTATTTTCATTGTCTTCATATGGACTAAACATCATACTCCCACTGTATTGTGAATCTTTTTAGTAGTGTTGGTTGGGAAAATACATAAATCTCTAATTTTTCCACCCCATATGGAAGTAACGACATTGTGGAGGCACAGTACCATGTATGGACGTATAGAAATTATTTTATAATATAGTATGTTATGATATCCATTCTGTTATGCTTTTAGTTGTATTTTTAAATGGAATTATTGTTTTTTATTTATCTTTATATGGTATAGTATCTCCACTATCACCTCATTAACCCTCGCTGCTAGTCACTGTCCATTGGAATTTAGGGAGGCATGCCTAAGGTCTAATGAAACTCTAGTCTAGTTACTATCGAGTGATTTGGGTTGGGGAATAATAATTTGGATTGATTTTTTGAAACCATATTTGAAATAATGTAATATAACATAACATAAAAGGATAACTTCAAAGAGGTTTACTCTTTATTATTTGTATCTTTTATATTTACAAATATCACCGAAATCATTTATTTTTCATTGGGTATTTTCTTTTAATTTTTGGGTATCAGGGGTAACTGGGCTTTTTTTTAATAAATTTTAAATTTATTTCTTAGATATATTTTAAATCAATATTTAGAAGGAATAAATTTAGATCATTTAATTAATTTGATATTAATGACTAGAGAAAGAGGTTATATAATGGATGTGGACACCCTATTTTATTTGTTTAAATTCACAATGAATCTATTATATTTTTAATTCTTAACTTATAGATTTTTATTTATTAATTTATATTTGAAAGATGGAGTTTATCATATAAATATACATGAGGGATATTTTTCAAGAAATAATAATCGACTTGAATTAGTTCAATGGGTATAATTCACTACTAAAAAGAACAATAAAATTACATGGATGGGAAAAGATCACACAATCAGGTGAGGAATATTATTTGTTCTTCCCCTACATCATCTAGAAATTTTATTAATTTGTGGTTTTTATTAAGCCATATTTAGAGAAAAAAGTGAAGTTCATGGTAAGAGAGAATTAATTTTTTCTTAAAATGAGGAACTTTTTGGAATATATATAAGTACCTATTAAAGGTGAGTCTATTTTAATTTAACAAAAACTACAAGAAACATGTTGATTATTCAATTATGATAAGGATTTGGATAGCCTATTTGAAGTTAAGTAAAGAGTACATAAAACAACCTATTTGTAATCAAAAATGAAGATTTTTTTCCAAGGGATTCATGGGATCTTATTTTCATGGGAGTTTGATAAGGATACCATAAATATCCAAGATATTTACAACCTTGATTTCATGTATATGATGATTTAACACCCCTAGAAATTGATAATTAAAATACTAAATGATACTACCCGGGTCAGCATGGTCCGCCTTTCTTTTCAAGAGTCTACCTAATTAGAACTTCATAGTTAAGTGTGATTATCCTAGAGTAGCATCAGGAAGGGTGACCTCTTGGGAATTTTCCTTGAGTGTGTGTGAGTGAATACAAAGAACAATACAAGAACATCTTTTTTCATATATGTATAATCATTAGTCTTATATGTGACCCTGGTAGGTAATATCATGTGGTGTGATTGGAAGGTAAGAAATGTATTTCAAAAGATGCATGGGGTCAAAACCCAGGTTCATGGATTAAGGAGATTGGGTCATGACAAATGAAATCAAATCCAATACTTGACTATAAGTGTAGTGAAATTTTCTAGGTTTTAGTTATGGGATCCACAATTCGGGCATTGTGATTTTAAGTGGGGAGTATAATACCCTTGAAAAGTGATACCTAAAAGACTATAAAACATTATCCATGTCAACAAAGTGAACCTTTATTTTTTGGAGTCTACCTTATTAGAGCTCCACAATTAAGTGTTATTGGTATAGAGTAGTTTCAGGATGGGAAACCTCTAGAGAAGTTTCTTGGGGTGTGTGTAAGTGAGGATAAAGAACGCGGAAAGAACATGTGTTGGAATATAGGGATAGTAATTAATCTAATATTTAAACCTAATGGGTAATAGTTTATAGTATTCTAGAAATGAAACCATGGTATTACAGGATAACCATGGGGTTAAATGACCATTTTCATGAACCATGTAGGTTAGGTCATGAAAAATGAGGAAATTTAATATTTTAAAGTTTTTTTGGGGATGAATATATAATCTATTTCTTGGTATGGTGAAGTTGAAAATAATTCCATATTCAATAACATTATTTAGGATATTTATAAAATCCTTGTATAATAATGGACTTATTGATCTTGGTATACTATAAAGGGTTAAGAAAATCCATTTAAATAATGGGACCATTATCCAGATAAATATTTTTTATGATTTAGTTCAAAGAAATTTTTTTAATGAGGGAAAGAAGTTACACTTCCAAAATATGAGAAGAATAAAATAAGAAAACTAAAAAAGAAAAAATAATAATCCTAGAATTATTCTAGTAGATACGTCCCTTATGTTGAATAAGAATAAAGTGTTTGAGACTCTATATGGAAAATCCAAGTGTCTTGATGATAAATATGGTGAATATTAGGCTAAGAAAGATGATTATATTAGATATAAACTTGAAAAGAAAAAATATATATTACTTGTGTTTATATAAAACAAAATTTAAGATACAAAGGGAATAAGATATTAGACATAAGTTAGCGAAAAATAAAATATATTTTTCATTGAAGGTGAAGAGGTACGAGGATAATATTACAGCAGTATCCATTAGAGAACAAATTGAAAAGTTACAAAAGACTCTGAGGAAAATATTAAGTTTCTAAAAATATAATTATTGGAAAGGAAAAATAAAAATCATAGAAGTAGATCAGACTTCCATTTAATCTATTTCACCTATGCCATTAGAAACAAGAAATAATGTGACCAAATATAAAGAAGTTTTCGTAGAAGCTATTGTAGAAGAAACTTTAAGAGATTCTACACAACAGGAAGGATTAATCTCATCATCATCCATGAGTTTTTCATCACATTTAAGTTTATTAAATTCAAAAATTTCATTATAATATGATATAAAAAAAGTCTAAGTCACTAAAATTATATCGAATCTATGTGAATCTAGTTGACTAGTCGGGGGAAAATGATGAAATCCACCAAAAAATTAAAATCATTAATTGCACTGATGTATTGAAAGAGGAGGAAGGTCAATCCTATCATTATATTGAGATTAAAATATTTTATCCTTAGGAAAAAGAATGTCTAGAAGTTTCACCAGAAGTCAAAGGTGGTATAGCAGAAGCTGGTTCTAATAGTTCAAAATTAGAAGCTATCATGATAATATAAAAATTTGAAAAACATTTGTCTATAATGTTCGAGCAGTTGGTCAGGAATTCTTGAATTATTTCAATTTTTCTTTAAAAGAATAGAAGGATAAGATTTATGTGGGGAAAAGTTTCAACTCTCAAATTTCTAGACCACATAAACAAATTCTAGAATAGAAAGTTGAATTTAAGTATGATTAATTTAATTTAAAATAATGCTATGAAGATCACTTTTGAAACATCAAGAAGATGGTAAAGTTTTTCAACACTATATATATAGACTTTCATCTATTGTAAGACTAGGATACTGATCTGATATATTATTTGGATGATTTTCACAAACTCGAGGAAGATTATAATTGGATGTTAGAGGAATAGAAAATGGATCTTAAAGAGAAATTATAGATATTACGAGACTAATAGATAATACTGAATAATATTGAAACACTCATCACCAAATCTCATAATAAGAAATAAATTTCCAATTTATTTATGTTTTTCATGTGTTGTGAACTTAAACTATATTGATGAATTTTTATATTATTTATGTATAAATTTAAATATTCTTGATATATGACTTTAACTATTCTTAATATATGGATTAAAATAATGTTTTATGATTTATATATTCTTGATGTATATTGGACATGAATTTATTTAATCATAGATTGATAGATTATTTATGTGTATTTATTTTTACAAAAGTTACCTCTTTTATTTAACATTATTATCTCTTTTTGATAAACCTAAAAGGGGATAAAGGTCGTTGTTTGTTATTATTTATTTAGTAAGAGGTATAATTGATAAGAATGTTTGTAAATGATGTTTCTACAATCAATGGTTTTTATGTTTGTTTTTGTGACACTAATGGATCTTCCCCTCGTGTTTCTCTCACGATTATTCCTTTTGGCAGTGAAAATGCTTCTATCTTCTCTTCTCTTTTCTATATTTTACTTCCCTACTTTCCGAGTGCTCCTCGCTAGTGGTAATGTTTATTCCTCTCACCACCCCTCTTTTTTTCTTTCTTTGTGTATTTGACCTCTATATTGGGTCTATGCGTGGATGTTACTAGTGGATTGGGTCGGTGTTAGTGGTGGTGTTTCATGTTCTTCCTCTCATATTCCCTTATTGTCCAACCCATCAAGCTTGACCCCATCTTGGTCGGGCTCAATGTGTGCTTTGGGACCTATTGGGATGGTGTTGGAGGGGGCGGGTGACAGTACCAGTGCTTTTCTTGGACAGTGTTGGTTTTCCTATTTTCAGATCCTCTCCTTTCAAAAATAGTTACAACCCTTTGGTTTATTTTTTGGTTGGTCTGATGTTCTTTGGCTGTTTTGTTATGGTTTATTTTGTTTCACTATGGTTTCTTGTTCTATTTTGTCTTCTTTTGACGAAAAAACTAATGTTGTTCATGGTGGTGTCGATGAAGATGACGATGTCACGACCCGCCCTCGGGGTCCGTGCCGTGACTACCCCAAGCCCGCCTTCCATAGGCCAGGGGCTGGCGACTAGCACCAAGGCATAAATCCCGGTAAAAAGGGAAGGCATTGCCTTTTTAAGGTAAACAAACACCACAGAGTAAGAAAGCGGAAAGTAAACACTAAACAAAAGCAGAGTACAACTGAAAGTGCGGAAAAGTAAATGGGCCAGAATACAAACCCAAACTGAAAGTAAAGTACAACTCGAAAGGGAAAACAGCAACTGAAAAGTAAAAGCCGCTACTCCGAGCTGTCCACTGGAAATCCCACCTGTAGGGTGGGTACAGATAGCTCCTCTGCTCCATAGGTCCCGCCGTCTGCTCCGAGCACGTCCCGCCCAGTGGTCCACCTCCGGGTACCGTCCCGCTCTGCAAGCCTCAGCTAAGGTCAACGCTGTCCGTCGTCTGCAACCAACACAACGTAGTGCGGGCAAAGCCCGTACAGGGGTGAGTATAAGCTACTCAGTAGGGACCCCGAGACCCCTGAAGGTCTCTCAAATCCACAATGGATAAATCATGAAGAAAGGTACAATCACGAAGTAACAACCGTCACTGCTTAGGTATATGCCCATACATATACCTAAGTCATCAAATTAAAATACGCTCTAACCTCCGAGCCCAAGTACAACTCAGTCCACACAGGAAAGTAAACGTATTCCACACAGGAAAGCAAAACGTAATCCACACAGGATAGCACAACACAATCCACACAGGAAAACAACAGGTTTCAGCTCAACCAGGATTTTCATTAACGAAACTGTAACTGTTGAAGAGTCCCATCTCTGAAGTGTACAGTGGTCCTGTCACGACTCCGAGGTACTGCTCACTAACCTAAGACTGCTGAAGTACTCCTCCTGTCGAGTACCGCGGGTCTGTTGCCAACTACCGGGCGCTCCGTCCGCTGAGGGTCTGCTGCCAAATACCGGGCGCTCACCCAGATAGCCTAAAGAGGTACTCCTCCAGTCGAGTATCGCGGGTCTGCTGCCAACTACCAGGCGCTCCGTCCGCCGTGGGTCTGCCGCCGAATACCGGGCGCTCCGTCCACTGGGCTAGTCGACTCACTCCAAGTTGAGTCGGTCGAGCAGTCTTCAGGTCTCAGCCGGTTTCACGGTCTCCGTACTCTGTACGCTCGTCTCCAGTATCGCGGGTCTGCCGCTACAACCGAGCGCTCCACTGCCAAGGATATGCTGCTACAACCAAGCGCTCCACCGCCCAAGGTAAACAGAAGATTCAGCTCACACAGGTTCAGAAGCACTGTTCCACGTAGGATCGCTGAGTGCTGTAGTCGTCGTCATCGAATCCACACAGGATTTCTGTACTGTCGTCGTCGCAGTCACAGTAGCAGTAGTAGTAGCAGTAACAGTCGCAGCCAGCACTAGGGTTCCCGCACACAGCAAGTTCGTTCGGAGGGTCCGCTCCACGAGCCGAGAGGCTGATACTTCAACTGTCACAAAGACCAGAGTTCATGTATCCAAAAGTTCCGTATCGTCAACAGGAACTCAACGCCACAGACGGTGCGTCGATCGGACGCCCGGTCTGAGAGTTATTGGCATTTTCGTCTCCGAGGCCCGGTTGGTTTTTAAGGAAAAACCAACCCGACCATACTCCACCTGCGTCCAAACCTCGGGCGGAGTATGCCAAAAGATCCGTCTCACTAAGAGGAACACAACGCGACTGACGGCGCGTCAATCGGACGTTCGTAGCTCAAGATATGAGCGTTTCCGCTCCGAAGGCCCGGTTGGTTTCGTGAACGAACCAACCCGGACGAACTCAAAGTAATCCGAAACCTTGAGTGCGATATACCGAAACGACCGTCTCGATCCAAGGATCGTGTTGCCGCAGACGGTTCATCGATTGGAGGTCCGAGGCTCAAGTTATGGCCAAAAGACCGGAACAGGTTCGAAACGGGGGGGTCCGGGTCCGGGCCGACCCGGCCCGACCCCACCCTGGGGCGGCCCGGCCGGCCGGCGGCACGGGGGCCGCGGCGGCTTGTCGCCGCAAGGAGGCTGCGCGGGGGGAATTTAATTCCCCCGCTAATTGGATGACAGCGCGGCCTTTGTGCCGCGCCCCTTTTTTTTTAAAACGCCCCCCCCCCCCCACGTGGGGGGCCTGATTGAGTGGAACCGGGGGGAAAGTCGGCTGCCCCCCTCCCTTCAAAGAACCGCCCCCCTCATAAAGAGGGGGGTTTTTGAGTGTTGGCCGGGGGATTAATTCCCCCGGTTTAATGCCTTCCGGCCGGCCAGCTGGCCGGCCGGTTTTCTCCAACGGGACCGGAAATTCCGGTCCCCTCTTCGGCTTCCGTCGCCGGCGGCCCGGCCGCCGGTCTTCTCATCCCGCCGCGGCCCGGAACCGGCCGCGGTCTCCTCGTCCCGCCGCGGCCCGGAACCTGCCGCGGTGTTCGTCGTCCGGCGCGGTGCGACGGCACCGCGCCCTTTCGCCGTGCCTTGATTCCTTTCAACGCGGCGCGACGGCGTCGCGTTCTTGAAGATTCTTCCTCGGCGTGGCGCGACGGCGCCGCGTAAAATAATTGCACGATTATTCACGTGGTGAGACGGCACCACGCCACTTTGCTTCCACCCGCAAGAAATAACAACAAGAACGATGGAGGGGGTTCGGCCGTGTTCATGCGGTCCGGCCCCCTCACGTTAAGCAATAACGCATCTTAAAATTAATCCAAAGCCACACGATAAACTTGCTAAAATTTCATGATCAAGAATAGAATAATTAAACAATAATCAACAACTCCTACCTCGGGTATAAGGTTCGAATATTGTCAACGTTCCGCGGAAGACGACGTCGCGGAGGTCGGGCGTCGCGGTCGTCGTTCGTCAAATCCGTTGACGAAGAGATGCGTCCGATGCGACACGTCGTTGGCGAAACTTCTTATGTCGACGAAGGGAATCCGAGGAGGAAGCGGCGTTCCCACTCGTTGACACAGAAGACGAAGAAGAGCGGAGCGGCGTTCTTCGTCGGGACTTGAGCGTTCTTCGTCAAGTTGAGCGTTCTTCGTGATCTTCGTCAGAGATGAAGAAGAAGAAGAAAAAGCTCTCCACCTCTCAAGAAGACAAACAATTAACCCAAAATAAAATAAGACTCTATCTTATTTTATTAACACAACAACTCACTAGAATTTCAAAAGTTTGAAATTTAAAATAACCCTCTTCAATTAATTAAGTCAAGTTGACAACATTAATTGAAATGAGTTAAAGGGGAGGTTTTGAGAGAATTTGAGGAGTTGGGGTTCGTGTGGACCCCACCTCACTTAATCCTCCCAAGGGAGGTTAAGTGGATGTGGGTCCCACTCCCAACTCCCTTTGGTAGGATTTAACTAGTTAAAATAAAATTTGTTCCTCACAAATTTTATTTAACTTAAACTAAAAACCCAAAAACTAACTTTCAACCCGCAACAAACGCAACTTCCAAAAAGGTCCCTTTAAGCTAATAACGGCGCTGCGAGTTCATCGGTGCCCTCGGATTTCAAATCCGAGCACCGGATCAAAAGTTAGGAATTCTCGCTCGTTCGTTCACTGAACGTACCCGAGCCAAACTTTGGAAATTGATTCTGGGCACTCCGGGCCTCGGAATCAGGTGTCGTCAGAAACCGCGCTCTTGTAAAATTCCAAAGAAAATTAAGAAAAAATTTCCCTTGAATTTTACGGGTCTTTACAGACGAGGTTTTTGAATCCAATGGTTGGCGATGTAGTATTTCATGGAAGGATGAATTCATGTTGAAAAGGAAGTTCTATGGATTTAGATTGTTTTCGTTTGGCTCCGACATTGGTTTTCTTCATCATATTAGTGTGGTGATGGATAGAAATGATGGTGGTGGGTTAGGTAGGCTCAATGAGATCCACGATTCATGATGATGGTCATTTTCAGGTGATGTGGGCCTTGTAGTTTGATCATTCATCGGATTTTTGTGTTTTTATGTGTTTTAGAAATTTTAATTTGCAATTTGGTATGTAATGTTTTGTTTTCCCATTTGATGTTTTCTATTTCGGTTACCAGTCACCCACAAATCAGTCATTTTGGAAATCCAAAAAAAAATGAATTTTCAGTTGATAACGACTTTTGAAGACTGATGAAGATTGTATGTTATCAAGGAGTTTTGTGAGTGAAGAATGAGTTAAAATATTAAATAAGATTTTTGGCTTAAAAATAAATGAATAGGATATATTTCTGAATGCATTGAATTCCTAGTAATTTTTAATGTTCATAGAATATTTATAGAGTTGGTTCACATGGAATCATATGGTTTCACTAGAAGAGATAGATAAAGAGACACCCTGATATATTTATCAAAATAATTGAATTAGTGTGCATTTGGTTGAAAATGGTGTAAGTTTGAGTATAAAAAATGGAAACATTTCCCAATGATTAGAAAAAAAATCAAGTACAAAATATTAGTGCTTATAGGGAGGTCTTGAAATCTGGAAGTCACAACTACCATATTTCATGCCAAAATCCACTGACCATAAAAAAATAGTATTTAGAGTTTGAAAAAAAGTTAAAAACACTTAAATAATCATAGGATAAATGCTCCACCATTAGGCACCACCAATCTTGACCATAGTTTCCAGAATTGGCAGAAAATGATGAGGAGAGAGATCAGCATAGTTCGGGTCTAAGCAAAAAAGGCATAACCATGGAATAGGGAAGCACCATGGACAAGTTTCTCAAGTTAAGGGTGGTGTCACATGAGTTGTTCAAAGTATTTATGTCACCTCATGGTTGATATAGTGTAGTTAGTTCAACTTGAAATATGATCTAGGATAATGACTAATGTATAACACACTATAAGATAAGTGGACATGCTATAAAAAGTGTTTCAGATGGATTTAATTATCACTAGAATTTTGGAGGTAATTTTACCATGTGAAGTATGAAACACCCCAATAAATTGAAGCTAAAAAGGATTCATTTTATGGGATTATAGTATTTTAATAAAGAAATTCCAATAAAATTTTGAAGTATTAAGTGATTTGGAGACCTCCACACCACAAAAGTGTTTTATGGAATAATCTGATTTAGGTGAAAATGAGGTTTTGAATACCACGTCACATCATTTATTTTGTTTTATATATAGTTTTATTTTGTTATATCAATGTTAATATTAAGTATAAAATTATAGGATTGTGCGCCATGAAGGTTTTTTATATGTCGCCACCATTATTGGAGTTGAAAATTACTTAATTCAAAACATTATCATTAAATGGGAAAGCATCATGTTATTCCATGATTTATGGTTTCTGTAGTATTTTAACAACAATGATTATGTGGCTATTTCTTGTAGTTTTGGTGGTTGCTTAAATAGATCAAACTTCTAAATTTGAATTACATGGTGGATATTTATCTGAGAACTAATCCAAGGGTTAAAATAATATTGGAAAAGTTATAATTTAACTTGATATTTGAATTTCAAATTTGAAATTAAAATCATTATAGGTGATATTATAATCTTATATATAGAATCAAAGAATATGATAAAGAGTTAATATAGAGAACAAATAAAAAAATTTCTGCTCTTAGAAAGGATAAAAGGTATCAACAAAATGGGACTAATTGTATATTTGAGTTAGAGAAAGAATTATTACTGAATGAAATTATATTGAAGATCTATTTTAGGATAAGAGTGATGTTGAAATTTTTGGAGATAATTCTTGATAGAGATGAAGAGGAGTTTTGTTTGAATATCTTATAATAGTTATCTGAAGTAATAAATAGTAAATATTGAATAATAATTTAATTTCAAGAAATATTATCTATTTTTTTTCTACAGTTTTGAGTTATATCAAAGATAATAATGAAAATAGACTAAATATCATATAAATAAGTTGTATTCGGATAAGAATTTGTAATACACTAAAGCATTGCATCTACAATAAAATTATGTAGATGTCAGGTACTAAACTTTGAGTGACCATCATGTTATTAAACTAATAATATACCTAAAATTCGATAAACTAATACCGTCTCCAAATTAGTGAGTGGAGAAGAAGAAGAGAGAGTGACCCTTGGTTAGAAGTGATCATTCTAAAACCATGTAATGGAGGTGAGCCTTGGTAAGTAGTGACCTTACCTAAAACATTTTATCCTCAAAAACAGTGAGTTATAGTGACTTTTTGGTGCACAAGAAAAATGTGATGAGTATTATCATTGGATGTTTCTCAATGCATGTAAAACCCCAACCCTAGCAGCTCAAATTCAGTGGTTACATTATTACATTGGAACTAGATATAAGGAATCACATATTGAAGGACCTATTACTTTATTAGTCTTGGAAAATAAGATACATACTTAAATCTCACATTACAATTGAAAAATTAAAATACAAAAAAGTATTTTCTTTGAGAACACAATTATTCCCTTTATCATATCCCTTTATATAAATCATAATACACACCCTTTCATCCTAGGGAAATTAAACATATGAAATGGGTGAGTTTAGATGCCTAGTAAGGGTATTTTTACACCAGAATCTAACATGAATAAATAATGAATAATCAATATAGAAAGGTAAGTATATGAAAACACAGTCCAGTTAATCAATAACTTGAGCATGATAAATAATATGGTAGAATATACGATGATAAAATAATTTCATATAGATAATCTCATGATCTTGAAAATTATCCATGGATATCATAATATTGGAAAAAATCCCTCAAGGTGTCATTTTGGTTTTTTTTTTGTTTGCGTTTTTTTGAAAAAGATGGTTGACAACATTCCAACATGGTTACTATTAAAGTAGATGTTTGGAAGGTGGCACAATTTCCCAGTGTTTGCCAAATTTTTTAGCCATAAAATTGGAATTTGTTTTTTTCAAAGGATGGATTTTCTTATTTCATTTTAGGAAAACACCAAAGCATATAAAGGAGTTCATGGAACAAAAAGAATCTAAAGGAGTTTGTAGAACCCCAAAAAAATCAGCATTTCAAATAGAATATATGATATTCAAATTGAAAAGGATGTCTATGATGGATTTTGTTTTTTGTGGATGAAGGAATTGAATTACGGCCTCTATAAAGGATTATGTGCTACATGAAATGCATAGAAACATCAGTTCAATGGAGGCTCATTGTTTTCATTAAAATATGGTGTTTTAATGGTCTCCATAAATATATTTCCATTTTTATGTGAGGATAATGAATTAAGGGTGCTGAAAATGAATAAATATGCTATAAAAATTGCATAACATATACATTATTTGGTGATGACTAATCCATTAAGGTGTTTATAGTAATTATGATTAGCATGTTTTTGTGATTTCATTGCCTATATAAAGTAACCCTAACCACATAATTCAGTGAAAAAAATTCATTAGTGAAGATTATCACTGGAAGAATTTGTCCAAGTCTGAAATTAGTTCATGAAGAAGGTATTATGTGATGTATTCTAAGAAAGAACTACGTTGTGAGGGAGTTGAGTTCACAATGGAGGTAACCTAAAAAAATCAGTTTTTGGAGGTTTTTTGTAGTGAATTGTACCTTTCGAATATAAAGGGATCATGAGGTGCTGGTAGTTTGTGAAGAAAAGGTAGTCTATAAAGTAAAGGTATCATGTGAATAAAAGGTGTTTCCTGAAAAACTTTCACTATGGGGTGAAATCTGGTCATGAAGGGATTAAATCAGTTCACAAACTAATTAAAATAATTTTTAAAGGGTCACTTCATAAATAAAATGAATAAGGTGAAGATAGAGGATCTTCTCCATCCGAATAAATTTTCAGAATTAGTTTATTCCCTACTACATTCAAGGCAGTGAAAGGAAGATGTGGCATCTATTAAAGATATTTCTAAAGCTAGAGTGGAATTTTTGCCTCCAAGTGTTTTCAAAAAAGTGAGGAGAAGCCCAAAAATAACATCAAATGTACATCTACCAACAATTGGTGATGCATTCACTATTATTGATGAAGGTACATATATGTCCATAAACTATATATGAATCATTTCTGGTGTAGTGCGAAAAGTTATAGGAAAAAGGTGATCCTTTCCACTAGTAGTGATCCATAGAAGTAAAGTTAAAGGGAGTAACCCTTTGGAAGTAATGTGAATTCCCTAAATCTTATAAGGAAGTGAGATTTATCATAGAAGTGATTTATCATTATCCTTGTATTGGCAGTGAGATTTAGTGGATTTTGTACATCGGTGCATTTTCATTGTATGCCCCTTTGATGTATCCCAATGAGGGTGAACCAAGTAGAAATCTATGTTCCCCTGTGATTAATTTCTTGATTTAATTTATATGCATCATCATTAGATAAAGTGGGAAATGATAATATCGAAATAAACACTAAATGGAAAATTATGGGTTCATTATAATAAAAAGGTCAAGATCCTGTGGGGAAGAAAGAAGATTGAAATGAATATTCATACCATGATTCACCCCCCCCCCCCCCTCCCAGGGGTATCTAGGCCACTTTTGGACCTATTAATTGGTATCAGAACATTGTTTTATTTTATCATATGTGTTTTCTCTGATCTGGTCCATTCTACAAATTTAATTGAATATTCGTTTTATTCTTATATCGGTGGGCCATATAAAAGGGAATAACTTCAAATAACCTACATAATCCTAGTTATATTCCTCAGTGGGGACATATCTACATAAGGATTGTGATTTATTTAAAGAACACCAACAATATACTGTAAAAAGGTGTAGATTAATTAAAAAGTGAAAATATTTACTCACTCAATGATAGTGTAGGAATGAGAAAGGAACTTGATATTCCAAGTGATGATGGAACTACTAATGATGACGAAATTCCAGGAATTCCAAATGTTTAAGTTTTCCATGTAACAAAGGAATTATATCATAAATTTAATGAAGAAAATGAGTCTAAATATATCTAGATCTAGGTGTGGGAAATTGAAGTCAAAAGGCTAAAAGGTTTAAATAAAATACTTGTTGAAGTGGCCATAGATTTAAGGGAGAATAATTATTCTCAATGTAAAGAACTGAAGAAAAAAACTAAAACCTGATGAGAAGGGAAAGAATCTAAACACAGATGAAATTCAAAATTTAGAATCCAAAAAAGATGATCTTTCAACACACCTATTAGAACTGGTTCATGAGAATCAAAGGCTATAACAAGATAATGGGTGCTTTAAATATTTGTTTACTCGGATGAATTTTAAAATAGAGGATCAATGTGGAATGGTGGATAAGCTCTCCCAAACTGAAGTATTATTTTCATTTAATATTTGACTATCCTTTGGAAGGTAATAATGAAATGAAAATTAAATATTCTATTTCATAGGGAAAATAGGAAAATATTATCTCATCTAAAATAATGTAAAGTTATGGAAAATATGGTATTAGATATGATGAACCCCCTCCCATGTATGAGAGGAAAATATCCTTGAATAGTTCTAGAAACAATAAAACCTTTTAGGTGATGGAAAATGCTATAAAATTTGACGACAACATGTTCTGTTTCTATGGGACGCATGGTCCTATTTCAATTTATTGTTTTAAATATTTAGAATATATTTTATATTGTAATGATAGAAATATTTATAAATTTGAGAATAAGGAGATGCTTCTTACAAAGTTTGAAAGAAACAACTCTCAGAAGAAAGTATCCACCAAATGCTATTATTGTGGAAGATAGTAAGACACCTTTAGTATGTGTCAAGAATCCCGACGGTGCAATATCAGAAGAATAAATGTGGTTGCATCAATGTCTCAGCTAAGAAATGTTGATACAATGGATGTTTTTAACAGGGGATGTTTTATATGTTCTAATCATGGGAATTTGGAAATATATTATAATTGAAAAAATATAGGGAAGTAAAAGGAACTTGAAATGATATCCCTAACTCTAGTAGTGTATAACAAGAAATATTATACAATAGGACAACCTACTGAGTTGAAAAATGGGTTTTCAACCTCAAAGTAGGCACAAGGATATCAATGAAGGGTGTACAGGAACCTCCACTATTGCACTCACATAAAAATGTTTGGGAGAAATGTGAATGAACTTGGAAGAAAAAGAGAGGAGATTATATAGTTTGAAGTAAAAATAAATTATGTTCAGGGAAAGAGTCACTCCCAACACATCAGGGTGAGTTGACTTAGATAATTAATAAAATAAAATTGAACAAAGAGTGCCTAAACAAATTTATGTGTCATAACACAAGGCGATAAGTGATGGAAAGAGAAATAACCCTCTAATTGAAGAATAAGAAAGATAATATGACCAATGTAAAGATTTATAATCAGAGAATGAATCATAATGAATTTCATATAGTTATAGCATCAAATGAAAAAATTACTTATGGTTATATACATCAAATTGTAAAAACGGTAAAGCCTAAAGAACTTACATATCAAGAGAATAATGACCATTCAGGAAGAGAATTTCTAGTTATGTGGCCATAAAAGTTTAAGTTGGTTGTGAACTTAGAACATTCATAGAAATAGTATAATGATTTTCAATAAAGTATCAAAGGGTTGGTCTATTGAGATCAACCAAAATCATATTCTTGAGGATTCCTAAGGTACCCCCTCTTCCTATGTGTTGAATTTTTCTAATATCTACTAGAAGTTTTGAAGTAATAAGGGAGATATACAATTCATGGGGTGTGTGTGTGTTGAAAGGACACAGGTTTATAAGTTGAATAGAGATACATGCAACTAGAATAATCCAAAATCTTGAAATTCGCATGTGGTATCATATTCAATGAGTGGATTTACACAACAATTCTATTTTTTGAATCTTTATATGAAAGTTATGTGATATGGTAAAAGGATATTATATGATGAAGAGACTAATGTGAAACTAAAGATCTTTCAATGCTATACTTGATTGATATAGTGGTTATAAGTCTCGTTAAATATTCAACCATTGGTATAATGTCTCTGTTCAAGTACAAATTTTCCACTAAGAGAATATTGATTGGGGGAGAACCCATAATATTCATGTATTTCATGATTGTATATTTTGTTCTAACAATGTGGTATTATATGACTATTTTCAAGATACCAAGAAGCTACTAAAGAAAATCAACAACATTTCCAACAAGTGGTCTCCCTATTTTGAAGAGTAATTCAAAATCTAAAATCACATCAATAATCTACATTAATGATCTATGTCTATCAAATGATGGATTTTTTCTTAGATATTTGGTGATAGGAACTCTAGGAGATGTAGCCTCATATGAAAATAAATTCCTCTAAAGACATAAGGAAATTAATTCTTCTAGAATCCATGGAAGTAAGTGACTGAAATGGATAGCATTAGAATTTATTGGATTAAACTCTTATTTCCTACAAAGAGTTCTAGATCTGTAGGATTAGAGGATCAGTCAATGACTTAATTCCAAGTGGTAATTTCACTTGATGAAAATTTTATATTAGTTTGCAGCTATAATGAAGAATATAACTCTTGAAAAGTTCTAAAAGAATCAGAGTTTCAATATAAAGTTGGTAAATAGAGTCGAAGGTAAAATTGTATATAGTTGAAACAACCGAGTGGTGTTAGAATGTCAAGATATGGTGTCTCATGGGCTATACATAAGTGAACTACCAAAGGAGGAGAGTAATTTCCATTTATCTAGATTTTAAGAGATAAAATAATAATCTGTTTTCCCTTATGATTTTGAATATTATTAAAAATATGATACATAGTGGTCATTGACTAGGAATGAGTAAATTCATAATTAAAAGAATCTCCAATTTAGTTCTATGAGAAATATGGAGATTGAAGTGAAGTCTCAAACTGGTATCCTTTGTGATAATTTAGGTGCAATAAATTCATAAAAAATGGTCAATCATTCAAGGACAAAGCACATTAAAATCAAATATCACTACATCAAGAAGAATGTGGATCATGGGATTGAGAGGTTGGATTATGTTCCAACAAAACTACAGGTTGCAGACATTATGATGAAGGCCTAACCGCAAGAGGTTTTTTAGTACCATTGATTGGATCTTGGAGTTCAGTTAACTCCATATACTTGAAAAAGTGTGGATGTTGGACCCCCTCTCCCCAAGGTAAGATGTGTTTTCCCTAATGTGATTATATGAATTCTTTACAATGTTTCATCTATATAGAAGTGACCTTTGGGTTCATTAATAAAGTGATAGAAAACATATTGATCAAGAAATGGGAGAATCTAATAGGGGGGAGAGCGAAGTAAGGGGAGTTTTAAATCTGATGATACTAAATATGAACAATCAAAGGTTACAAATCATGATAGATAGGTCTTGTGATGAAATCAACTGACTGGTGTGGGAATGAAGTGTTCATTGATAAACTTTTCATGCTACTCTTGTTTCTAATGCCGAGCATGGATCATGTGGGCTTAGAGATGTTGGATCAAAATAATTACTATCATTATAATATGGGGTGAATTGTAGTTTATAAAAATAAAATAAACAATAACACTTTACCTCTTTATGGAAAAAGGTCAGACTCGTCATTTTCTAATGATCAGAGTATTAGAATCAGAATCACATATTTTCTAATTATATCAGAGAATGTTTTATTAGTTTAACAATCACACTGATAAAATATTTTTTTAGAAATATATGTATGAAGACTAACTTTATATTACTTGCACAGCAGGATAAAGAAATATAATAACAAGAAATACAAAATCTTATAAAATTAAGAATGACATAGACGCTTATAAAAGAATTTACTCTTTAACCTTAAGAGTTAAGAAAGTAAGAAAAATTAATTAAGGTGTCCATAGTTTTATACTTACAGTAAATTATGTCTTTAATTACCAATAAATCCCTCGATACGATGATTGTTAGCTCTGTCTTCCAATCCCTTGGAAGCCCTCAATATGATGGATCAGGTTTACCATATTACTATCTCTAGAAGCCCTCAATCAATACAATGATCATATATAGAATAAAAAATCAAATTAGTTCTAAAGGAAACAACCAAGAAAATTATTACATAGAATGAAAACTCTCTAAAGTATTGAATATAATAAGAATGATCATTTCATGCTAATAAATCTTTAGAATAATTTATTTGAAAAGTTTATTTGATCCCAACTCTTCAAATGAAATCCTATTTATAGTTAAAGCATCAATAGTCGTATTTATGAGTTAGTTACAATGACCTCATACATCTTGCACTTGATATGTAGAGACCCAAAGCTTTACATACATAGACATTACTTTAATTTTACAGAATACTTAATACATAACAAAAACAAACACACAGGGACCGTAATAGTTTAGTGTCTTTGGAAACTCGGAACATAATCTTCTAATCATGGTGAAAGATCTTCAACATCTTCAATAAAGATCTTTCCCTTTTGTTTCCTTACCTAAAACCTTTCTTTATATCCTGTAGAAAAGAAAACATATAAAGGGTGAGGTCAAATGCGCAGTAAGGGTAAGCATGGAGAAAATAAAACAAACCATATACATTTGAACATAAAAACATGAACATAATGTTTAAACATCAAAATCTTGAGCAATGACATAAAACATGGCAGTACGTAAGGAATAGATCATAATGGAACATTAATCATGACAAAATAGCTTGGAAATAAAACTTGTAATTGTGGAAAAACATTAAGCACATGATATGATTTCCATAGTATCCAAGGCATTGCTGCCAAGACCATATTAGTGGACAAAGTCCCTTTCAGAATCGAGTTCACTCCTCGTTTCAGTCCTATAACACTAAACCGGATTAACTTACTATTTCATCCATGTCTATCTCATGAGATATAAATATTTACCCAATTCATTGTAGTGAGATATAGGTCCCACCCATCTCATAATGAAATCATTCTTACTTGTGCCACAGCATGAACATAAATCATTCATCATTACCCAAATAATAAAATGGGTTCATAAACATCATCCCATAATAACATAATCCATACAAAAAAAATGGATATCATTTCATCATAAGAAAATTGAATCCATGTAAATCATAGAGAAATTATACTTGAAACATACACATATGAAATAATGTCATCTTATATGGAAAATGGTTTTGATAAAACGCTTGAAATGAATTCTTGAGGAAACTATCCTTTCTTCTTCAAAATCATTTTCTTTTCACAAAATTCCATGAAATTTTAAAGGAAAAGTATTTTGTTGAAAATATTCATGAAATCTTGTAGAGTAAGCTTCATGAAAATAAGGCATTATAAAACCATAAAATCTGTTCATTCTGTATAAGTTAAAAAATAACATTCTCCTCATACTTTTTTCGGAAAAGTCAAAAGGTTTCTCATGTGGTAAACAAAAGTAAGATTTATTTCATAACATGTGGTAAAATTAAAAAATGGGTGAAAAGGACATTAAACATACATGAAAACATTTTTATAAAACATGGACATGTATGATAACAAAAACCCCAGTAAATACTTACGAATAAACAATCTCGGATAAGAGCGAGATCGGAATAGTTATCCCTTACCTTAGGTCTGATATGATTCGTACGTATCCGAACCTCCTGTATAATGATTTAAATAATGTCATTTACTTATTACATAATCATATTCATTGTTATGATATCATATATGGTTCACTTATGACTTTATATTACCCGTTCTTTTGTAAATTCCATGTTAAAGCAGCATTTTGGGTAAAATCGTCTTATTTATCGTACGTGTTTCGACATGATTTTCTTGATATTATAACTTATATACTGATTTAATTAATTCAAGAATGTAAAAAATGATTTATATATAATATATATTCAGTATATAAATATATATGATAGATCGATAAATGGAATGAAATACACCGTTCATGGAGAAGGTAGGTCGTGCGTACGCATGAACGCTGTTTTCGTTTCCTTATTGAATTAAATGGAATTAAGTAAATGAAACATATATGTTCATAAATCCAGTATCATTATTGTGTAATATATTTCATGATTATTTATTATATATACTTTATAATCATACTTGAATGGTTAATCATGTAAAATGAATCTCATCGCGTTCGTGGAGATGGTAGTCCGTACGTACGCATGAATGATGATATCATTCCCATGATCATGGAATTGTATTGAAGTATTTGTATAATATTTCAGAATCATTATCAATTTAAAATAATCATATATAGTTCTTTATTTACACCATTATACCCATTCAAGTAAGGTGGTGGAGGAAAACATATTACACCACAGCGTGGAGACGGTATTCCGTACGTACGCACGCGCGGTGATTTCGTTTTCCGTAGGATGGATAGAAGATGAAATTGGGTTGTTTCATATTTATAATAACATATCAGTATATTATTGATACTGATGTTATTAATTTATGATGATACAAATAGAGAAGAAGAAGTAGAAGAAGAAATAAATTGGAAATAATCGGTAAAGGATATTACCTCTTCTTTGGCACGCCTTTTCTTAACCTCATCTTAAGGCACTAGGGTTGGTCTTTTGAGGAGACTAGAACCTCTATAATGTTTATAGGGAAGATTATAATGGAAATGGACAGGGTTTTACCGATCTTCAAGGCTCAAAAGGGTGTAAATAAAAGAGGGAAGTGGTGCCCTTTTATAAGGAAGGAGAGAGGCACTTTAGGAAAAACTTAAAATATTATTTTATAATAAAGTTATATTCAGTTTATAATAGCTCCAAATTGATTTATTTTGAATATAAGGTGGGTATGGGTCAAAATTATCTCATCCAATAGATTTTAGACAGGTTTAAGTTACTATTTTATCCTTATCATTTCGATTTAACTCTTAGTTAAATAATATAACTTTTACCGTGTCTTTTTTTTCTTACATTATATGGTTAATAAACTTACTATAACAAGACAAAAGAACATGAAGTGGTTCATTATTACAATATATATCCATATCTGAGTCATTTGGATGAACGTTAGATTTTTATGAATAAAATAATAATTAATAATATAATATTTGTTTTAAAAACTATTTTATGTCAATTTTGACACTATTTGGTACTTGATTTTTTTGAAAATCATAACAGCATGATTAGTTCAAAAAAAGTTTATTAAATCAATACTAACATATAATATTAACCTATAAAATTATTTGAATTCATAAAATGTCTAAAATTACATTTAATAGGGTATTTATAACATCAATTATGTTAATATTTCATTAATAAGGTAATTACTGCATCATCATTGTGTCATAAATAAATTAAATTATTTAATGTCTAGAAATTATAAATAAAATACTTTTATGTAGTAAATATTTTTATCTTTCTAATGAATATATATAGTCGAATTTATCTTATGTATAACACAATATTAAAAAAAATTAGTTATTAAAATTTGATTTTAACTATTTTAATTCTTCTTTAAATAAAATAATAATAAATGTCCTAATCTAATCCAAGTGGACCTAAAGGGTAATATTTTATCCCTAAGGTTTTTTTGGTCGAACTACACTAATCCAATAGAATTAGGACATGTGTTAGGGTAATAATAATATCATTTTTACCCTTAATTACCCTATTTACTTTTAACCGTGGTAAATAAAAGTAAAAAGTTACAATTCACCAAAAAATATTTTTATCTTATTGAACCACATTTTACTCCTTGATATTAATTTTGTCTCTCTTATTTTCAAAATTCCACTCACAGAAGTAGTAAAATTAAGTTTTATGTAAATTTTCTAACTCTCCTAGGAGATGGGTAAAAGACGATGAAAAGTTCAATAAAATTTTTATATATCTAAAATTATTATAAAATGACTCCAATGAATTAATTTGAACTTATATAGGTATTATGTATCAATTTTGACCTAAAATAAATTTAAATAAAATAATTAATTATTTAAATAAAAAGTCGGTTTTTAAATAGTAACCTAGTGTTTTCAGTATTCATCAAAAATTAAAAGTTTTCAGAAAAATACCAAAATTTCACCCTAGGCTAATTTCGATATTCCGAATCCAAAAATGAAGTCCATTTTGAAAGATAAAATTTATAAAATTTCAAAAATTGGCTATTACTATTCATAACGGCTAGTTTATATAATATTTTAATAACATATCTTTGTTTAGTGAAACTCGGAATTGCGTACAGCACACGCTATCGTGGAAGGTCGCGATTGCGTGTAAAGAAAGTCAAGTCAGGGTTGCATGTAGTGAAATATTCCTTTGTTGTTGTGTATAATAGAATCCATCCATATTTCATTTATACATTGAATATATATATATATATATACACACTCAATGTTGCGTAGAATAACTTCTATCAAACAAACTTGAAATCGTGTGTAACACGATCCAAGATTAGTGTTGCGTATACTGCAGGATAATACGTTATTGCATATAGCGCAAGATAATATTAGTGTAGCATACAATAGAATACATTAATGAAATTAAAAATAATAATTCTCATAAAATCTCGGGTTGTTACATTCTACCCCCTTAAAATGAATTTCGACCTTGAAATTCGTCGGGGTTATAAATCATTTACTACTTGAAATTTTCTTTAATAGAAACTCATATCATAAAAAGGAATATTAAATCTTAATTTTAAAAACTAATTTATGAAACATAACGGTTAACCAAATTAACTTATCACTGGGTTTCCACATAGGAGAACATAGGTGAAAATATGGATATGGAAGAGAAATCTAACCATCAACTTCTGATTAAGAGTGGTAGAGGACATGGCTCTGAAAAATCCAATAATCACAAAGCTATAAATTTGTGATGATCTAAGGTACCATATGATTCATCAGATATAAGATCACTAGGACAACATTTTTGGTTTTAAATATCATTTCCCTAAAGTTGAAAATTTTGAATTAGAAGAAATACTTACTTTATTTTGGTACAATCTCATTATTGTTTGTGCCTTGAACAATTTCTACTTTATCTCTTAAAGAAATGAAGTTGAATTTGTCTTCTGTGAAGTGTTAGCAGATCATGTGATAGAATGATAGGTCATTCCATCTGTCTCAAACAGAAGGTTAACAAAAGTCATATACATAAGTGAATCTATGGTGAGATTAGTCGTATATGGCTCCTAAAATTGACTTATACTTAATCTATCATACTGCTTAATAAATTAAACCTAATTTATACTAACCAGGGACTTTCAGTAGGCCAGTAGTAGGCGATAAAGGCATGTCGCACTTCGATTGTGGGTTTCATTCCCGCATCCTTGTCGGACGCGACGGGTTGTCTCCCATCCTACAGGTTGTCCTTTTTCTAAAACTACATTATTATAACATCCCATAAATAATATTGAAAAAAAATTCTAGCCTTAAACAATACTAATTTATGTCCAACATAATCCATTCCAATCTTTAGGCTTATCCAAAATACTTATGTCCAAGCTCATAGTATAAAGAAAACAATTACTAGAAATGTCATCTACCGAGCATGTGAATACCATCATTTATCCCCCATATATCATACGATATATCTTGTTGGTCACTTTCCAAACATGTGAATACCTTAATAATGTATTCTATTGAAAAATTAATACCCATTGAACCTTAGTGAAAACATGAATGCTATCAAAAATTAACTCTCTCCACATACCAAAATCCCAAAATTTTGATATACTCAAACCATGATATCACTTTGTCCTTATATCAGTCATGAGATTATGAATACTATCATACATATTATTTTCTCCTTATCCCTTCATTATGAACATATCATTTACTTTCCAAAAGTATTCGAATAACCTTTCATGGTTACTGATACCATTCAACATATACTATAAAATACTTAAGAAAAACAATAGTGTAACAGTCCTTAGATGTGTCTTTATTACATAGTACCATTACCTATACAACATAACTCTTGATAAACATAAATCATTCCACTACCTTCTTAAACCATTGAAGGAGCTTCATCATTGTATTCCTCAACACTTATTTCATCTCATATACCATTTGTAGTCTTTTCATCATCATCAACATAAATACTACCCATACGACCCTACTGGTTCTTTTCATGAGATTTTCCCTTAGGTAATTGGTTTGCATGATGCCCGTACATTCCACATTTAAAACATTTAACCATTGTTGATGTCTTATCAATAACATTATCCTTGCCCATGGTGTTAACTGAACCTTTTCCTTTGCAATTACTGGCTTTGCGTCCTTCTTTTCCACACCCAAAGCATCTTCCAGTTCTTTTGAAACACTCCCCTTGATGCCTCTTCCGACATGACTTACATGAGGGAAATTGAACTTTATTTCCTTTATGATCATCATGAAACTCCATCTTTCTCTTATTAGCTGAGTCGGGAATCTTACCAAAGTTGAGATTATTGATCATATTATGAGATTGCTGATTAGGCATAATAACAATTTTTCTCCTACCAAATTCCATATCACTTGGTATCTCATGAAGAATATCATTCCATTGTCCATCATATCCTCCATTATCGTGAATCCTCCTATTTCCAGCCATTTTCTAAACCCCAAAAAGAATTGTGTGAGAGGCAAAAATCATGCTAGGAAAACAGCATAATAAAGAGGGAGTACCTTCAATATCTAACATCTTAGGTTTAATTCTAATGTGGTTTTTGTAATTCTAGGACTATAACCTATACTTATACTTAACCTTAGGGGAATCCCAAGACATACCTTAGAAATATCTCTAGGGATCTCACTAAAGATTTTCAATCCTAGTTTCCAAAGTTTAACTAAACCTTTCCTTTGATACCAACTGTAGAGACCCAAAGCTTGACGTACATATAAATTACTTTACTTTTTCGGAATACTTAATATATAACAAAAACAAACACACAAGGACCGTAATAGGTTAGTGTCTTTGGAAACTCAGAACATAATCTTCTAATCGTGGTGAAATATCTTTAACATCTCCAATAAAGATCTTCTCCTTTTGTTTTATTACCTAAAACCTTTCTTTATATCCTAGGGAAAAGAAAACGTATAAATGGTGATCTCAAATGCTCAGTAAGGTTAAGCATGGAGAAAATAAAACAAACCATATACATTTGAACATAAAAACATGAACATAATGTTTAAACATCAAAATCTTGAGCAATGACATAAAACATGGCAGTACGTAAGGCATAGATCATAATGGAACATCAATCATGACAAAATATCTTGGAAATAAAACTTGTAATTGTTGAAAAACATTAATCACATGATATGATTTCCATAGTAGCCAAGGCATTGCTGCCAAGACCATCTTAGTGGACAAAGTCCCTTTCTGAATCGAGTTCACTCCTCATTTCAGTCCTGTAACACTGAATTGGATTAACTTACCACTTCAGACATGTCTATCTCATGATATATAAATCTTTACCCAATTCATTGGAGGGAGATATAGGTCCCACCCATCTCATAATGAAATCATTCTTACTTGTGCCACAACATGAACATAAATCATTCATCATTACCTAAAGTATAAAATGGGTTTCATAAACATCATCCCATCATAACATAATCCATACAAAAAAATGGATATCATTTCATCATAAGAAAATTGAATCCATGTAAATCATATAGAAATTATACTTGAAACATACACATATGAAATAATTCCATCTTATATGGAAAATGGTTATGATAAAACACTTGAAATGAATTCTTGAGGAAAATGTCCTTTCTTATTCAAAATCATTTTCTTTTCACAAAATGACATGTAATTTTAAAGGAAAAATATTTTGTTGAAAATAGTCATGAAATCTTGTAGAGTAAGCTTCATGAAAATAAGGCGTTATAAAACCGTAAAAATTCATTCATTCTGTATAAGTTAAAAAATAACATTCTCCTCATACTTTTGTCAGAAAAGTAAAAAAGTTTATCATGTGGTAAACAAAAGTAAGATTCCTTTCATAACATGTGGTAAAATTCAAAAATGGGTAAAAATGACATTAAACATACATGAAAACATTTTTATAAAACATGGACATGGATGATAACAAAAACCCTAGTAAATACTTACGAATAAACAATCTCGGATAAGAGCGAGATTGGAATAGTTATCCCCTACCTTAGGTCCGATATGATTCGTACGTATCCAAACCTCCTATATAATGATTTAAATAATGTTATTTACTTATTACAGAATCATATTCATTTTTGTGATATCATATATGGTTCACTTATGACTTTATATTACCTCTTCTTTTGTAAATTCCATGCTAAAGATGCATTTTGGGAAAAATCATCTTATTTATCGTACGTGTTTCGACATGTTCTTCTTGATATTATTACTTATATCCTTATTTACTTAATTATAGAATTTAAAACATTATTTATATATAATATATATTCAGTATATAAATATATATGATAGATCGATAAATGGAATGAAATACACCGTTCATGGAGACGGTAGGCCGTGTGTATGCATGAACGTTGTTTTCGTTTCCTTATTGAATTAAATGGAATTAAGTAAATGAAACATATATGTTAATAAATCCAATATCATTATTATGGAATATTTTTCATGATTATTTATTATATATACTTTATAATCATACTTGAATGGTTAATCATGGAAAATGAATCTCATCGCGTTTGTGGAGACGGTAGTCCGTACATATGCATGAATGATGATATCATTCCCATGATCATGGAATTGTATTGAAGTGTTTGTATAATATTTCATAATCATTATAACTTTACAATAATAATATATAGTTATTTATTTACACCATTATACACATCCAAGTAAGGTAGTGGTGGAAAACAGATTACACCACGGCGTGGAGACGGTATTCTGTACGTATGCACGAGCGGTGATTTCATTTTCTGTAGGATGGATAGGAGATGAAATTGGGTTGTTTCATATTTATAATAACATATCAGTATATGAGTGATACTGATGTTTTTAATTTATGATTAAAAAATAGAGAAGAAGAAGTAGAAGAAGAAATAAATTGGAAAGAATCAGTAAAGGATATTACCTCTTCTTTGACGCGCCTCTTCTTAACCTCCTATTAAGGCACTAGGGTTGGTCTTTTGAGGAGAACAGAACCTCTATAATGTTTCTAGGTAAGATGATAAGGGAAATGGGTATGGGTTTTCTGAGCTTCAAGGATCAAAATGGTGTGAAAAAAAGAGGGAAGGGGTGCCCTTTTTATAAGGGAGGAGAGGGGCACTTTAGGAAAAACATAAAATATTATTTTATGATAAAGTCATATTCGGTTTATAATAGCTTCAAATTGATTTATTTCTAAGCTAATGTGGGGATGGGTCGAAATCCTCTCATCCAATAGATTTTAGACAAGTTTAGGTTACTATTTTATCATTATCATTTATATTTAACTCTAAGTTAAATAATATAACTTTTACCGTGTATTTTTTTTATTACACTATATGGTTAATAAACATACTATAACAAGACAAAAGAACCCCAAGTAGTTCATTATTAAAATATATATCCTTATCTAAGTCATTTGGCCGAACCTTATATTTTAAGGAATAAAATAACAATTAATAATATAATATTTGTTTTAAAAACTATTTTATGTCAATTTTGACACTATTTGGTACTTGATTTTTTTGAAAATCATAACAGCATTATTAGTTCGAAAAAAGTTAATTAAATCAATACTAACATGTAATATTAACCTATAAAATTAGTGGAATTCATAAAAAGTCTAAAATTACATTTATTTGGGTATTTATAACATCAATTATGTTAATATTTCATTAATAAGGTAATTACTGCATCATCATTGTGTCATAAATAAATTAAATTATTTAATGTCTAAAAATTATAAATAAAATACCATTATTTCGGAAATATTTTTATCTTTATAACGAATATTTATAGTCGAATTTATCTTATTTATAACACTGTATTAAAAAAATAGTTATTAAACTTTGATTTTTACTATTTTAATTCTTCTTTAAATAAAATAATAATAAATATCCTAATCTAATCCAAATGGACCTAAAGGGTAATATTTTATCCCTATGGTTTTTTTGTCGAACTACACTTATCCAATAGAATTAGGACATGTGTTAGGGTAATAATAATATCATTTTTACCCTTAATTACCCTATTTACTTTTAACCGTTGTAAATAAAAGTAAAAAGTTACTATTCACAAAAATTATTTTTATCTTATTGAATGAAATTTTACTCATTGATATTAACCATGTCTCTCGGATTTTCAAAATTCCACTCACAGAAGCGGTAAAATTAAGTTTTATGTAAATTTTCAAACTCTCCTAGGAGATGGGTAAAAGACGGTGAAAAGTTCAATAAAATTTTTATATATCTAAAATTATTATAAAATGACTCCAATGAATAGATTTGAACTTATATAGGTATTATGTATCAATTTGGACCTAAAATAAATTTAAATAAAATAAATAATTATTTAAATAAAAAGTCGGTTTTTAAATAGTAACCCAGTGTTTTCACTATTCATCAAAAATTGAAAGTTTTCAGAAAAATACCAAAATTTCACCCTAGGATAATTTTGATATTCTGAATCCAAAAATGAAGGTCATTTTGAAAGATAAAATTAATAAAATTTCAAAAATTGGGTATTACTATTCATAACGGCTAGTTTATATAATATTTTAATAACATATTGTTTTTTAGTGAAACTCGGTATTGCGTACAACACACACTATCATGGAAGGTTGCGATTGCGTGTAAAGAAAGCCAAGTTAGGGTTGCATGTAGTGCAAGATTCCTTTGTTGTTGTGTATAATAGAATCTAGCCATATTTCATTTATACATTGAATATATATATACACTCAATGTTGCGTAGAATAACTTCTATCAAATGAACTTGAAATTGTATGTAACACGATCCAAGATTAGTGTTGCGTATACTGCAAGCTAATACGGTCTTGCATATAGCGCAAGATAATATTGTTGTAGCGTACAACAGAAGACATTAATGAAATTAAAAATAATAATTCTCATAAAATCTCAGGTTGTTACATGATAGCTCATCTGTAACTGATTTTTTTATGTCATTTTTTTAGCATTATTACAATATTAAAAATTATTTCATCTGATAAAAACAAATCTACTATACTCTGATTATAAACATTTTATAGTTTGATGGACTTACTTATTGATTGTATATATGGTGAACTGTATAATTGTTATTACAATGTATTTACACCAACATTATTCTGATGTTTGTGACTATTTTTAGTCTGAAGAAAATACATATGTTAACTAATGGTCATAAAAAAGTTCATTCCAATGGATCAGAGACACCTTCAGTCTGATGGGTCGGATTGAGTAATGGAAATTTTATATCTGTAATAGATTAGAAACATTTCTATGTAAGATATAAATAAATGTTTTCTATAAAAATATACTAAAACCCTTTGGATATAAAAAATTAGTAAGCATAGTTTTAAGAAGGTATTTTTGATTTTAAAAACTAAAGAAATGGAAAATTAAGAAGTAAAACTTATAACTCAACAAGAGAGTGTGATTAGTAAATATTTGATCGATATATAGAATCATAAGAATCAAATTTTGGTAAATTTGTTTAAGAAATTTTATAGTTTTCAATAAACTAGAGTGGGGTATTATTGGAAAAATACCTTAATGTGACATTTCATTATTTTTTAGTTGTTTTTGTTTGTCGAAAAAGATGGTTGAAAACATTCTAGTATGGTTGTTGTTGAAGATTATTTTTTGAAGGTGGTGTAGTTTCCCAGTGTTTTCTAATTTTTTAGGTCTCAAAATCAGGTTTTCTTTTTTGGAAAAGGAAGGATTTATGAATAGTAATTTTGGAGAACCGAATAGCTTCTTAAAGAGTCCGTAGAACAAAAATAATATAAAGGAGTTTATGGAACCCCAAAGGAAAAACTGGAATTTATCATAGTATCTATTCTATTTTAAATGAAAAGGGATTCTATAAGGGAGTTCATCATTTTTAGAAAAATTGAACTATGTTCGTCGCAAAGGGTTTTGCACTACACGAACTTCATAGAAAGATCAGTTCATGGAAGTATAATCATTTGTGGTCAAAGATGGTGACATTGTGGTTGCTGAAATATATTTTCATTTCTGGAAAAGGATGATTAATTAATGGAACCACAGAGGAATAAATACACTATGTGAATCCCATAGCCTGTACAACACATTGTGATAAATAATCCATCAAGGTGTTTATGGTAATTGTGATTATAGAGTTTGGAGGTATTTTATTGCCTATATAAATGGAACCTAATCACATCATTTATTGAGTAAATTTTATTAGAGAGGATTATCATTGGAATAATTCAGCTAATTTAGAATATAGTTTAAGAAGGTGTTATTCCATGAAGTAAAAGGTTCATGAGGGAGTTGAGTTTGCAAAGGGAGTTGAGTTTAAAAAGGAGGTAACCTAAAAAGGAATTTTTTTTGTAGAGGTTTGTTTGTGGGGCATTGTAACTTGCAATGGAAAAGGGATTGTGTGGTGCTATAAGTCTATGGAGTAAAGGAATTCTTTAAGGCAAAGGAATCCTACAAAGCAAAGGTGTTCCATGAATCACTCATGATATGAGATGCAAGGTGTTCACAAAGGGTCTAAAATAGTTCACATTTGAATTAAAATAGTTCACAAAAGGTCACTCTACTAATAAAATGAATAATATGGATAAGAAAGATGATATTCACCATCCAACTATATTTATAGTATAAGTTTATTCCCTGATACATTCAATTAAATGAAATGATGACTTGGAATCTCTGGAATATCTTGCTAGAGCCAAAGAGAAAGCGTTGCATCTAGGTGTTTTCACAAAAGTAAAGGATCAACCTAGAAAGAACTTCAATAGTTAATCTACCTAAAATTGAGGATGCATTCAGTATTTTTGATGAAGGTACCTATATATACATAAATTTTGTATGAATCCTTTCCGATATAGTGAGAAAAGAAAGAGGAAGAAGGTGGTACTTTCCACCAATAGTGATCCATTGAAGGAAAGTTCAAGGTATTTATCCTTTGGAATCAATGATAATTCCCTAAATATTGTAAGGTAGTGATATTGGGAATAGAAGTTATCTAGACCACTACTTGTATCAGAAGTGAGATTTAGTGGATTTGGCACATCGGTACATTTCCACTGTATACTCCCTAGATGTAGCCCAATAAGGGTAAACCAAGTAAAAAACATTGTGTCCTTATGCTTACTTTCTTACTTTAATTTCTATAAATCATCATACAATAAAGTTTTAAAGGATAAGATAAACATAAGAACTAAATAAAAAACTATGGTGCCCTTATAATAAAGAGATAAATATCTAGTGGGGCAGGAAGAAGTTTGAAAATAATATACATACCCTGATTCACCCCCCCCCCCCCGGGGTATCTAGGCCTTTTTTGGACCTAACACATAACAAATAAAATAATAGCAAGGACATCAATAACTAATCTCATAGTGAGGGAATGAATAATTTCAGACATCATAAACATACCATCAAGGCCTCATGCTAAGACATCTTATATAAATTGGTAATGACTTAGCAGAATCCCAAATATATTTTTTCTCATGAGACCTACTAGTGCATCGAGGGACTATAGTGGTCCATTACCATAAAGTCCAATTAATTACTAATATGAAAGTGCTGAGTCATAATCAATTTAATAAAATTTATTGAAAAACTAACATATTAAATGTTAATATTTTTCCCAATCAATAAACATAATCATAATCCATCCAGAGTAATATGGTGAATGGTATCAAAATAGTAAAACCCTAGTCAAACTAGTCATAATTCATCCAAAGAAATAATATGGATGATATCACTAGATTATATACTCAGTAATAGATTCAACCAAGGATATTTACATAGATGAAAATACTTTAAAAATATTACTGGAAAATTTATTAAGAAAAATACCCTTTTTACTTTGAAATCACTTATTTAAAGTCTACAATATTTCACAAATATTGAGGAAAACATTTTATTTAAAAATAAACTTGTAAATTTGTAAAATAATATTCTAATAAATAAGTTTTCATAATGGTAGTTAATTATTTACATGTAATATAAGTTAAAAAACATTCCTTTCACACTATTATAAAAAGTTTAAAAATTACCTCATTCAAAAAATGAAAAAACGAATGCTTTCCAAAAAAATTTAAAAAATAAAAAATGGGTAAAAATTTATTTAATAAATAATTTTTAGAATTCTAAAAAAATTTATTTAAAATACTTTTAGAAAACATGGATATGGTAAAAGAAAAATAATATTGAACTGAAGAGATAAATAAAGTCATATTTTCTTAAAAACATTTTCTTAATCATTTTTAGTTCCAAAAAGAGTAAAATGGAAATATTACTTGAAATTTTCATGAATAAACATAGGAGAAGAAAATATATTGGGTTTAATATTTAAATAAAAAATAATTACCCCAAGGGAGTATAAAACATAAATAATCTTGAATAATGATGAGATTGTGAAATAAACTATTACATCAAATTTGACTTCCTTTATATGTGTCTGAAACTTCTATATAATAAATATATATTTAGTCTAAATTTATTACATAACCATAATCATATATATTATACCATATATTAGTTACTTATAATTTTTTATCACCCATTTATTAACAATTCTTTGTTAAAATGAATGTCCCAAACAATAACTCCTTCCTTTTTCATGTGGGTTTTGGTTTGGTAATTTCATTCCTTTTAATTTAATCAAGGTTCCATAATATCCAAAATTTTAATCATGATATAAATATCATATATATTCATTAATATTTATTTAAATTAATCCATAAATTATTGATATATAAAAATCTATTACATTGTTCGTGGAAATGGTAGGTCGTACGTACGCATGAACGTTGTTTTAAATTTTTTACTGGTGGAATGAAAGAAAGGTAAATAATAATTAACATTTATAAAATCATTATTATATCATATAATTCATTTATATTAATTAAATATATCTTTATTAACATCTAATTAAAACAAAAAAAAATAAATACAAATCACATCGCTTCATGAACGTGGTAGTCCACACATACGCATGAGTGACGTTACTGTTTTCCAACAGATTGGAAGGTAAGAAGTTAGATTTGATATTATACTTATAGAATTATAAATACTTCATAAATATCATATATAAACATTAAACCCATTATAATAATCATACATAAAATATAGTGGTGTAAAATGAATTTTATCATTATGTGGGGACGGTAAGTCGTACGTAAGCATGAGCGATACTTTCGCTTTCCATTTGACGGGAAAGAGGGTATATAATGGTGATTTCATAATCATGATAAAATTTTGGTATATTTATGATAAATAAATTATTATTTTATGATAAATACCATAAATTTAAAGGATATAAAGAATAATTAAAAAAAGAAAGTGATTGCTTAAGGTGATTACCTCATCTTTGAAACAACTGCTTTAGATCTCCTCTTAAGGATCCTTGGGTTGGTATTTTTGGAATACAAGAACCTATAAAATGTGTATATGTAATTTTATAATGGATTTTGGTATGTGACATTAGAGATATATTTC
Source organism: Viscum album (assembly GCA_963277665.1). Lineage (NCBI taxonomy): Eukaryota > Viridiplantae > Streptophyta > Magnoliopsida > Santalales > Viscaceae > Viscum > Viscum album. Next base: position 2,037,712,919 of record OY728164.1, read on the forward strand.
TCAAAGTGTTATGAATAATTGAAATGAGAGGTTTCTGTTTATAAGTTAGGGGAGGGGCAATCATGGAATTTAATAAAAGACTAAAATATAATAATATAATTATTTATTCCAAATTCCTAAAAAATAAAAATTATTAAAATATATTATATTAAATATCATAAACCAAAAAAAAATTTACAGGTTTAAGTGGTGTTTTAAACATTATCTTTTGGTTCAACCCCTTAGTTAATCAATTTTAACATTAACTGTGATAACATATTTTTTAATCTTAAAGGGTTATAACTTTACATATAAGTAAATATTGACTCATAAATTGACAAGGGATGAAATTTTTTACCATATATTATCTCACTTTTCTTATTTAAATATCCTAATTATTTTTAAATAATTTAATAAAATATTATATTGATAAATTATTATTAATTTTAATTTTGACAGTATTCATTTAATTTAACTTAAAATTCATAAATACAAAGTTGAAATTAGAATATAATAGATTAAAATAATAATAACATTTTATATTAATATACGAAATTATTTTGACACTATAAATCATTCAAATTATATTACTTTTAATATTTTGGAAATCATTTACTTTATTTTTCCATTAATTGAAGAAATACTGCGTCGACGTTTCATTAGCACTTAAGATAATTATATCATAATTAGAAATTATAAATAAATTTAAATAATGAAAATAATTTTATTAATATCAATATATACATTTATATTCATTCATAACTTTCTTTTATCTCTATGTGGACACATGATAGATATTTAAAAGTATGAGTGTGACCTTTTCTATTTTTATTTTCTTTAAATATTATATAGGTCCTTTTCATGGGAAAGTGTCCCTTAGAAAATTAAATTGCAATCCTAAAGTGATAAGTGGTGAATTAAATTCATCCAATAATAATTAGGATTTAAATTTATTGTTATATCACTTATTTTAACCTATATTAACCTTATTAAACCTTTACCGAGGTAATAAAATTTACCATGGTTACTATTACTAATGCCTAAAAATAAAAAGGGAACTATTTAAAAAAATTTCACCTCCTTATTAAAATTATAGAATACATTTTATAAAATTCAATACCTATAAGTGGAATAAATTAATTTTAAAAATAATTGTGCAAAACGTGATAAACATTTCATTTGAAAAATATGGCTTTTTAAGCATAAAACAAGATTTATTCTTATCCCATGCACAGTAAAAATATTAGAAGAATGATAAAAGATTTGATTGAATATATAATATATAAATTTAATTATAATAATTCACTAATAGTGATTAATTTTATTTTTTAATATAAAAATTCATTTCATTCATGGAAATAGTTTTTCAGAAAAAAAATGCTTCTTTTACTTTCAAATTATTCTTATTTTTATTTATAATAAATTGATAACCAATAAATTTATTTTATAATTTTGTAAACCATGTAATTTTAAAATTTTAGTTATTCCTATTCATACCCTCTAATTTAATGTCTAGTTTATAACAATATACTATATTACGGTTCATTTATACTCAGGTTTGTGTGTATCATAAGAAATCAAAGAAGTAAAATTTATTTAAAAATAATTATATAGTAAAGTATCAAGGTTTTAAATTATTCCATATAATACATCTGAACCTCAAAAATTATATAATGTCACCTCATGAAAATATTTGGGTATTTATTCATCATAATTTTTCTATTTTCCAGGTCATCTCTTCTATCTTATGATTTCTCTGACATACCTTTACCAGTCGAGTCATTTGATTCCTAAACACTTGTTCTATACATCTATAATATGGTTAGGAACTTCATAATAAGATATATCATGTTACCATTATATTTATTTAGAGGTGAGCACATGCGTTGGGTATTTTATGTACTTCCTTAACAATGATATGTGGAATACATAATGTACTTTAGAGAGCCTTGGTGGAATTACCAAATGGTAAGATATAGGTACAGTTATTTCTAGGATTTCAAATGGTTTGATATAACTAAGGATAACTTTCCCATTATTATAAAACCTTATAACACCCTTCAATAGAGGTACTTTCTAGAAAATATTATCTCCCACTTGAAATTCCAAATCTTTCATTCTTTTTTCAACATAGCTATTTTTCCTGCTTTGAGATACTTTGATAATACCATGGGGTGTTAGTCAAGTGGTACTCGTTGGTTATACCCCTCTATCTCCATGGAAAATGGCCCAGGCCTGAGTCCTACAAGACTCGGAAACTATTCATATTTTTCATAGGGTGATTCAAATCCATCTTCCTAGCTAGGGAATGTGTGGCGCACTCTGGGGCCTGGTGTCCCCCCCTAGTGGGAGTCGAGCGTCAACTATACACATGTTTGATGGCTCCCCACTCTTTGGGGATTCATCCAATCCTTACGCTAAGGTTCCCTCCTAGAGATCATATCTCTTCCTCTTGTAGTCCCCCTCCCAGTGAGAGATTTTCCACTGGCACACTTCTCCTTTTTGATTTATCGTACCCTCGTTTTTCTCTTGGACTTTGTCTGATGCGATTGCCGCTCATGCCACTAGAATCATCGTGAATCGAACACATCTTGGTTTAACTCAATGTAACTCTAGAATATTGGGTTTCAATTAGTGGTATCATCCAGCTAATATCTTCCTCTCGCTTCCTAGTTTCATATCTTTTCATTCATTTCTGATGGCTCTTGTGTCAACCAGTGTTGGTCGCACTAGTCAGTTCTCCTCTTCCCTTCTTATCTTTCCCTCCATAAAAAACCCCAGATCCAATTTTTTCCTTTTCCTATTTTTGTTCATTTGGTTTTTATTTGGTCTCAATTGGATAGTTGGTATTTTTTAGGGTTCCTCCATTACAATGATGTTCGTTTCTTGGAGTTCTTTTCATGGTGGTGACTCCATCAGTAGGGCTCGACGGCCATGGCGGTGCTCACATCTTCTGTTGGATTTTGTCTGCTCCGAACTCTACTCTGGCTCTTGATTTCCTCCAATATTCTCTAATTCATATTCAATCAGTGGTTCTCAAGGTGTTTTGGGATGTGAGTTTCCAATAGCTGTCGGTGTTTCGGGAGGTTTTTTCCTTATGGTGGCTTCTACTCTAAGCATGGGTCACTGAAGGGCCTGATTTTCATGATGGTTTGTGGTACGGTTTCATACTTTTTTTTGATTTGATGGTTTTTTTTCATGACCCAACCCTACCCAGGCTCGATCTGCAACTACCCGAAGCCCACCTTCATAGGTCAGGGGCTGGCGACCAGCGCTGAAGGCTAAAAAACTCAGCGAGGCCTTTGCCTAAGTACTTGTACACACACACGCAGCCCACTCAATGCAGAAGTGTAGAGTAAAAGAAAAGAAAAGTAAATTGAAACTGCTAAATATAATGTAACACCCCAAGCTTCCACGGTACGTTTCCCTTCGAATAATGCAATGGCGTGCATTGTACGCAACTTCGAGATTCTAACACACCACAACCAATCAAACTAGCCGTTATGAATAGTAATACCTACTTTTTGAAATTTTATAAATTCTATCTCTCAAAATGGACTTCATTTTTGGATTCGGAATATCGAATTTATCCTAGGGTGAAATTTGGGAACTTTTCGGATAACACTTATATTTTGATGAATAGTGAAAATTACTAAATTTTAATTAAAAACAACTTTTTAAATCAAAATAATTTATAATGATAAATTATATTATTGAGTGGTTTTAAAGTATAATTAGAATATATTTTTACCATTTTATCCAATGGTGTTCGTTAGAATTAATTTCACTTTGAAATTGGACCTAAATAATTGCCAATCTTTAGATATATATTGTTTCTTAAAAACACGCTATTTTTTGTGACAGCGGGAATTAATTTTAAAATTAATTAATGCAACTTATATGTTTAGAATTTTGTAAAATAGAAATTTTTTTTGAATTCGGAATATCAATTATAGCTTACGGTGAAATTTTGGCATTGTTCTGAAAAACATCAATTTTTGATGAATAGTGAAACTACTAAGTGGTAGTTAAAAAAACTGAATTTTTCATAAAACTTAATTTTACCGCTTCTGTGAATGGAATTTCAAAAATCCGAGAGGCACGGTTAATATCAAGAAGTAAAATTTGGTTCAATGAGATGAAAATAATTTTTGGTGAATAGTAACTTTTTACTTTTATTTACCACGGTTAAAAATAAATACGGTAATTAAGGGTAAAAATGATATTAATATTACCCTAACACATGTCCTAATTTTATTGGACAAGTGTATCTCGACCAAAAACAACCTTAGTAATAAGATATTATCATTTAGGTCCACTTGGATTAGATTAGGACATTTATTATTATTTAATTCAAAGAAGAGTTAAAAGAGTTAAAATCAAAATTTATTTACTAAAACATTTTTAATATAGGGTTACACATAAGATAAATTCTATTGTAAATATTAATTAGAAATATATTAATATTTCATACATAATGATATTTTATTTATAATTTTTAGACATTAAATAATTTAATATATTTATGACACAATGATGATTCAGTAATTACAATAATAGTGAAAAATTAAAATAATTGATATTATAAATACCCAAATAAATATAATTTAAGACTTTTAATGAATTAAACTAATTTTCTAGGATAATATGACATATTAGGATTTATTTAATTGATTTTTTTCGAAGTAATAATTCTGTTATGAGTTTCAAAAAAATCAACTATTGAATAGTGTCAAAATTGACATAAAAGAGTTTTTAAAACAAATATTATATTATTAATTGATATTAAATTCCTAAAAATCTAAGGCTCAAACAAGAGACTTATATCATAATAGGTATATCATTAATGGACCACTTGGGGGTCTCTTGGATGTATATAGTAAGTTTATTAACTATATAATATAAAAATACAAAGTGACATGGTAAATGTCAAACTAATTAACTAAGAGTTAAAACTAAAAGATAAGGTTAATATAGTGACCCAAACCTGTCTAAATTCTATTGTTTTAATTGTTTTCGAACTATCCTCACCTTAACCTTTGAATAATAAACTTTGGATCCATTAGAAACCTAATGTGAATTTATTATAAATTAATATTTTTAGCTTTTCCAAAGGTGCCCCTCACCCCTCCTATAAAAGGGCACTCCTCCTTATCATTTCTTCACACCATCAAAGCCTTTTGGTTCGGCCAACCCCTGCCCAAATACTCTCTAAACTTACCTAAATACAACCTAGAGTCATTATTTTGATCATAAATCCAACCTAAGGATCCCTTTTGATCAAATCAAAAGGACGAACCCAAAGAAGAGGTAATGTTTTCACCACCCCTTTTCAAGTTCCTTTCTTCTTACACTTCTTCTTTATTTGTTTAATACAATTCTAAAATAATAACTCTAGTATCTTATATATATAATATGATGTTATTATAAATATGGTACAACCATATTCAGTATTCAATCCACCCTTTGAATAACATGTCACCATACGTGCGTACGTACGGCTTACCGTCTCCACGTCGTGGTGTAATTGTTATTCAATATATTATTATTTGGGTGGGTATAATAATGATGTGTAACTCATGAAAATAATAAATATAACATTATAATGATTCTTTATATATGATATTCCATCCAATTATATATTATTTTAATATCAAAAGAATGATATTGTCTCTCGTGCGTACATACGGACTACCGTCTCCACGAACATGATGAGATTCATTCTCCATCATATCCATTCAAGTATAATTCTCATTTGATGATTAATAATAGTATCTAAGGACTTGATATCATTCTGGATATGATTAAGATACAACCTATCCATGACAAACATGTCTTACGTAACAAAACATATAAAAGAAAATGAGTAAGTTAAAACCCGAAACAATAATAATACTAAAATATTATTAACAAATAACTGTTAAAAGATCATATATGATATAATATTAATGTATATAATTCATGAATAATTTAATAATAATTATTTCAACATTATACAGGAGGTTAACCTACCCCCAACCAAGGAATAGTACAAGGTAAGGGGTTTCCTATCTCACTTTTAATTCCGTGAGAATTCCATTGTTCGCCACTTATTTATTACTTGTGGTGTGTGTACTGACCATGTTTGTATTCATTGTGTAATATACTTTGATTCATGTATATTTACATAATCATTGTATGACTCTTCTTTCATGGGTGTATGTTTTATATGTTACCAAATCAATAAGATAATTTGAAATTTCAATTTCCATTTATTCAGCTTTACGCAAACTTCATTGATTATTTTACTCCAAGATTATGTGTGGAATAAATATTCATTTGCTTATGTCATAATTTCCACTCCACTTTTCTATGGATTTACTTTTGATACACATAATCACTCAATTGATAATTTCTCAAGTCATCGATATGAATTTGATAAGAGTAATTTTAACTCACTCTCCATTTGTTGAGTTAAACATCCAATTAATTGGTGTTTTTTTATAAGATTATGTGTGAATATCCTTTGATTGATTTACACAGAATATCCAATCATATTTAGTGTATTTATATTTTTCACACATAACTATGTCGTTGATTTATCCTTAACCAAAGGATACGGCCTTTACGAGAGATTCCATCTCAATTTAAATTCCATTGAGACTTCTTTGTTGTTATACACCAAATCACTTTTATGTGGTGCATATAATGTACTTTGACATAGTATATCATGAATCCCTTTATTCTCATGATATTACAAAGTTTTGATTACCTCAATTATTTGTATTCAAGTGTATCTGTTTTGGTTAGAATCTCCAACTAAAATACCATTTTTAAATGTTTTAAATACTTATTCATCTAAATATTGCTCATTAATGTCCATGTTTTAAAAATGGTTTTAAGGATTTTTTTATATGGACATTAAAGTTTTAAAATTAAAACTCCTTTTAAAAAGTTTCAAAGTGGTATGGGACACTTTGATTCAAAAATCTATTTTTAAATGGCTTCTTGACAAATAGTGTGACTTTTAAATGATTTCAAGAAACGGGGGATATTTCTCTCAAAAAAAATTGATGCTTATTTTCATCTATGTCAACATCCTTCGTTATTATTGATTGAGGTTAGTGTGATACAATAAAATCATTCATATTGTATCGAATGAGTTATGTTTGACTGTGGATGTGCTATTTTTATATCATTCATGGTTTTTGGTTAAAGTATTGACATTTTGTATGCTAGTTTTAATACGACTGTTTATGTTATGTTTAAACCTGTTCATATGAGGAATGAATTGGACATAATAAGTGACGGGTGGAGCCCGCTATAGCTCCTCGATGCATCGGTAGGTCTCATGAGACAAACTAGTGTCTTGGCACAAGGCCTTGGCAAAATCTTATTTATAGTCTTGTCACGAGGCCTTGGCTATGTGGTTATGATAGTCTGGCATTATGCATTCCATCATTATGAAAGTGGTTATTGATATTGCATGTGATCATTCGACTAGTAAAATATCCATGCGAGTAAGTAAATGGCATTATTTTATTTTATCTTTGCCATTTTATGCTGAAGTTCAAGTTTAAAAGGCTTTTGTTATAAACTGCCTTGAGTGTTTATGGTTATCTATGAAAGCTTCCGCTATAATGTTATCCTTACTGAGAATCGGAGCTCACCCCTTGCAATGTTTTATTTTTCCCAGGATTATGAAGAAGTAATTTATTAATGAACTGCAGGGATAGTATGAGGGGATATAAAGACAGGATGTTGTTGTAGTTTTTTTTACCTTATGATGTAATGTAAGACTTATGAATATATCTAGTGTTTCCAAGACTACTAAACTAATCGGTCTTTCGAGACTTGATCCTTTGTGATCATGACAATGTTATGTAATAATGCACCGACTCTGGGTATCCAGGGTCGGGGTGTTACAGTTGGTATCAGAGGAAGTTTTGTACAAACCTTGGAAGCAAGATTTAGATAAACTCTGATTAGAGCACGTAGACCTAAGATAAACATTGAGGATTAGTATAGAAGAACTTCCTAGAATTTTGGTATTGTAGAGATTTTGTGAGTTTTCCAAGAAATACATCCCTGTCTGGATACGAGCAGGTAGAGGCGGCTCCGGCACAGATGTACCTAGGGGTAAAACCCGAAAACACCGCTTTGAGCTAGACTCGAACGGGAACTAGTGCACGACAACGGGCCTTACTGCACTCTTGGTTACGACACTCCCGGGGGATATGCTTAGGATAATTTACATTTTCTTTACAAACCGATTTAAAGTATTATATATATAAGATGAGAGTAAATGAACTTGGTTAATCCTAATGTGTTTCAAATTGAGAATATGGTGACATGTTAATCTCTAAATGATTGTATGACTACTATTACTCACACAATGCTTTCTGGTTTTAGTCAATGGCTGGATTCCAAGGAAGTCATAGTGACTTTGAGAATGATGTACAAGTTGGGAACGGTGGTGCAAATGAGCAAAAAAATGGAATGTTGATAGGCATAAAAGATATCTTCTTTATGCCAAATCAATTTTCCAAAAATATGATCAACAATATATACATTAAACAATTACCAGACTCAACAAAGAAGAGAAATGTGATGAATGATAAGAGCTCCATTAGTGGAGACCATGGAGAAGGAAATCCTCAATTTCCATCATGTAGGAAATATGGAAGGAGACACCCAGGAAAGTGTCTCAATGGGAAAAAGAAATGCCTTACGTGCGGGAAGGAAGGACATAAAGTGAATAATTGCCGAAGAAAAATGAAGAGTACTATGGAAGAAGATAAAAATGGTCCCAAGAATCCATTTACAGTCATTTTCCGTAAATATAGGGGACCTGGACATTACCTGAGTGAATGTCCTATTCTATAGGATATTTTCTTGGTCAGAGAAGAAGCTATGTGGAAATAAATGGTTGGATAAATGTTTAAAAATTATTAGTGATCCTTGTTGAAGGGTTTACTTTGGAATAATTTTCTCTTGTATTTGTAACCATATCGTTTGCCATGTGAGAATGATATTTATGGAAGAATTATCTTTTCTCTTGTGGATATAGTTATAAATAACCGTTTGGTTTTATATGATCATTGGGTTTGAGGAAATTACAAATTATTATAATTTGGGATGAAAATGAAAGGTATGAGATAACATTTGTGGTTAAATTATGTTATGGTTATTTTGAAGAATTTATCTCATTTTGGTAATTTTATAAAATATAGTTTTTGAAAAAGGACAACATGTAGACCGTGTGACAACCCATCGCATAGGACAAAGCTGTGGGAATCGAACCCACAACCAAAGTGCGATTGGGATTTATCGCCTACCATTAGACTACGTGAAGTCCCTGGTTAATGTGACTATTATTTTTAGTTAAATGATTTTATTGATCAATAATAATTTGATTTGGGATCTTATGTCTTATCAAATGAATACCCTTAGTATAGGAAAATGATTTGGTGATTAAGTGACAAATGTTATTTTGGAAGTTGTTTTCTTTGTTGAGAACACAATATGCCAAAGGAAAATAGAGTAGTATGGGATTTCATTTGAGGAGTAATGGTGGATTTTTATCTATGTTTTTATTGTGGATTTATAATGATTTGGGTTATTTATGGAAATGATTAGGTTAATTACTTTTAAGTATGTGACTTTAAGAGTAATTAATGTCATTTGGAGATACAATTTAACGTGGAAGACTACATTCTTAATAAGTTTTGGTTTTCAATATTAGTTTTGATTATATTAAAAGATTTTAAGGACAATTGATTATTGAATGTTATTTATTTAACTTTGGGGTATTGTTGGTTTAATTTTGGAAATTAAGATTAGTGTTTATTTCTCTCAAGGAATATCCTTTTGGGGGATCATTAGATCTTGTACTAACAATTTTGGTTTTGATTAATCTCTAAAGACAATGTAAATATATAGTTCATCCTGCATGGATCATGTGATTCTATAGAAGTTCATTCTAGCTCTTCCAGTGTGACCAAGTCTTCTTGAATACTCATCGTTTAAAAAAATGAGTCAGTGGTGGAAATTTATTAAAGAATGAAACTCTACTTAAAATGTAATTATATATCTTTATATTCTTAGTCAATATCATAAATAAATTCCTCATCCTTATGTAATGTTACTTAAAACAAAAAAATGTTGTTCGTTTACTTTCCTACTAGGAGACTAATGGTCGTTTGTCCCAACACAAGTTTGTGGTTTTCTTATTGTTAACTTTCTCCTGATCATGATTTCTATCCCTCTCCATCAGAACTTGATACTTAGTTTATCATCCATATCCATGTTTTACTACATGGAATCCGAGTATGGGTTATCGGTTGACCTTTATACCTCTCTTTCTTTCTTTTAAAGTGATAATTTTATTCACTCTTTTTCTAATGTGGGACTTTCCATTATATTCCCAAGCACAATTTTAAAAATTGTGAGGATGCAATTTATTTAAGGAGGGTAAAATGTAACACCCCAAGCTTCCACGGTACGTTTCCCTTCGAATAATGCAATGGCGTGCATTGTACGCAACTTCGAGATTCTAACACACCACAACCAATCAAACTAGCCGTTATGAATAGTAATACCTACTTTTTGAAATTTTATAAATTTTATCTCTCAAAATGGACTTTATTTTTGGATTCGGAATATCGAATTTATCCTAGGGTGAAATTTTGGAACTTTTCGGATAACACTTATATTTTGATGAATAGTGAAAATTACTAAATTTTAATTAAAAACAACTTTTTAAATAAAAATAATTTATAATGATAAATTATATTATTGAGTGGTTTTAAAGTATAATTTGAATATATTTTTACCATTTTATCCAATGGTGTTCATTAGAATTAATTTCACTTTCAAATTGGACCTAGACAATTGTCAATCTTTGGATATATATTGTTTCTTAAAAACACGTTATTTGTTGTGACAGCGGGAATTAATTATAAAATTAATTTATGAAACTTATATGTTTATAATTTTTTAAAATAGAAATCATTTTTGAATTCGAAATATCAATTATAGCTTAGGGTGAAATTTTGGCATTGTTCTGAAAAACATCAATTTTTTATGAATAGTAGAACTACTAAGTGGTAGTTAAAAAAACTGAATTTTTCATAAAACTTAATTTTACCACTTCTTTGAATGGAATTTCGAAAATCCAAGAGGCACGGTTAATATCAATAAGTAAAATGTGGTTCAATGAGATGAAAATATTTTTTGGTGAATAGTAACGTTTTACTTTTATTTACCACGGTAAAAAGTAAATAGGGTAATTAAGGGTAAAAATGATATTAATATTACCCTAAAACATGTCCTAATTCTATTGGACAAGTGTATCTCGACCAAAAACAACCTTAGGAATAAGATATTATCATTTAGGTCCACTTGGATTAGATTAGGACATTTATTATTATTTAATTCAAAGAAGAGTTAAAAGAGTTAAAATCAAAGTTTATTTACTAAAACATTTTTAGTATAGGGTTATACATAAGATAAATTCGATTATAAATATTAATTAGAAATATAATAAGATTTAATACATAATGATATTTTATTTATAATTTTTAGACATTAAATAATTGAATATATTTATGACACATTGATGATGCAGTAATTACAATAATAGTAAAAAATTAAAATAATTGATATTATAAATACCTAAATAAATATAATTTAAGACTTTTAATGAATTAAACTAATTTTCTAGGATAATATGACATATTAGGATTTATTTAATTGATTATTTTCGAAGTAATAATTCTGTTATGAGTTTCAAAAAAATCAACTATTGAATAGTGTCAAATTGACATAAAAGAGTTTTTAAAAAACATATTATATTATTAATTGATATTAAATTCCTAAAAATCTAAGGTTCAGAAAAGAGAATTATATCATGATAGTTATATCATTAATGGACCCCTTGGGGGTCGCTTGGATGTATATAGTAAGTTTATTAACTATATAATATAAAAATACAAAGTGGCATGGTAAATGTCAAACTAATTAACTAAGAGTTAAAACTAAAAGATAAGGTTAATATAGTGACCCAAACCTGTCTAAATTCTATTTTTTAAATTTTTTCGACCTATACCCACCTTAACCTTTGAATAATCAACTTTGTATCCATTATAAACCGAATGTAAATTTATTATAAATTAATATTTTTAGCTTTTCCAAAGGTGCCCCTCACCCCTCTTATAAAAGGGCACTCCTCCTTATCATTTCTTCACACCATAAAAGCCTTTTGGTTCGGCCAAAACCAGCCCAAATAATCTCTAAACATCCCTCAATACAACCTAGAGGCCTTAGTTTGATCAGAAAGCCAACCTAAGGATACCTTTTGATCAAATCAAAAGGAAGAACCCAAAGTAGAGGTAATGTTTTCACCACCCCTTTTCAAGTTCCTTTCTTCTTACACTTCTTCTTTCTTTGTTATTACCATAATAAAATAATAACTCCAGTATCTTATATATATACTATGATGTAATTATAAATATGGTACAACCATATTCAGTATTCTATCCACCCTTTGAATAACATGTCACCATACGTGCGTACGTACGGCTTACCGTCTCCACGTCGTGGTGTAATTGTTATTCAATATATTATTATTTGGGTGGGTATAATAATGATGTGTAACTCATGAAAATAATAAATATAACATGATAATGATTCTGTATATATGATATGCCATCCAATTATATATTATGTTAATATCAAAAGAATGATATTGTCGCTCGTGCGTACATACGGACTACCGTCTCCACGAACGTGATGAGATTCATTCTCCATCATATCCATTCAAGTATAATTCTCATTTGATGATTAATAATAGTATCTAAGGACTTGATATAATTCTGTATATGATTAAGATACAACCTATCCATGACAAACATGTCTTACGTAACAAAACATATAAAAGAAAATGAGTAAGTTAATACCCAAAACAATAATAATAATAAAATATTATTAACAAATCACTATTAAAAGATCATATATGATATCATATTAATGTATATGATTCATGAATAATTTAATAACAATTATTTCAACATTATACATGAGGTTAAACTACCCCCAACCAAGGAAAATTACAAGGTAAGGGGTTTCTTATCTCACTTTTAATTCCATGAGAATTCCATTGTTCACCACTTATTTATTACATGTCTTGTGTGTACTGCCCATGTTTGTATTCATTGTGTAATATAATTTAATTAATGTATATTTAAATCATCATTTTATGATCCTTATTTCATGGGTGTATGTTTTTTATGTTACCAAATCAATAAGGGAATTTTAAATTTCCATTTCCATTTATTCGGCTTTATGCAAACTTCATTGATTATTTTACTCCGAGATTATGTGTGGAATAAATATTCATTTGCTTATGTCATAATTTCCACTCCCCTTTTTTGTGTATATACTTTTGATACACATAATCACTCAATTGATAATTTCTCAAGTCATCGATATGAATTTGATAAGAGTAATTTTAACTCACTCTCCATTTGTTGAGTTAAACATCCAATTCATTGGTGTTTTTTTTATAAGATTATGTGTGAATATCCTTTTATTGAATTACACTGAATATCCAATCATATTTAGTGTATTTATATTTTTCACACATAACTATGTCGTTGATTTATCCTTAACCTAAGGATACAGCCTTTATGAGAGATTTCATCTCAATTTAAATTCCATTGAGACTTCTTTGTTGTTATACACCAAATAACTTTTATGTGGTGTATATAATGTACTTTGACATAGTATATCATGAATCCATTTATTCTCATGATATTACAAAGTTTTGATTGCCTCAATTATTTGTATTCAAGTGTCTCTCTTTTGGTTAGAATCTCCAACTAAAATACCATTTTTAAATGTTTTAAATACTTATTCATCTAAATCTGGCTCATTAATGTCCATGTTTTAAAAATGGTTTTAAGGATTTATTTATATGGACATTAAAGTTTTTAAATTAAAACTTCTTTTAAAAAGTTTCAAAGTGGTATGGGACACTTTGATTCAAAAATCTATTTTTAAATGGATTCTTGAAAAATAGTGTGACTTTTAAATGATTTCAAGAAAAGGGGGATATTTCTCTCAAAAAGTTTTGATGATTATTTTCATCTATGTCAACATCCTTCATTATTCTTGATTGAGGTTAATGTGATACAATAAAATCTTCCATATTGTATCGAATGAGTTATGTTTGAATGTGGATGTGCTATTTTTATACCATTCATGGTTTGTGGTTAAAGTATTGACATTTTGTATGCTAGTTTTAATACGAATGTTCATGTTATGTTTAAACCTGTTCATATGAGGAATGCATTGGACATAATAAGTGACGGGTGGAGCCCGATATAGCTCCTCGATGCATCGGTAGGTCTCATGAGACAAACTAGTGTCTTGGCACAAGGCCTTGGCAAAATCTTATTTGTAGTTTTGGCACGAGGCCTTGGCTTTGTGGTTATGATAGTCTGGCATTATGCATTCCATCATTATGAAAGTGGTTATTGATATTGCATGTGATCATTCGACTAGTAGAATATCCATGTGAGTAAGTAAATGGCATTATTTTATTTTATCTTTTCCATTTTATGTTGAAGATCAAGTTTAAAAGGCTTTTGTTATAAACTTCCTTGAGTGTTTATGCTTATCTATGAAAGGTTCTGCTATAATGTTATCCTTACTGAGCATCTGAGCTCACCCCTTTCAATGTTTTATTTTTCCCAGGATTATGAAGAAGTAATTTATGAATGAACTGCAGGGATAGTATGAGGGGATATGAATACAGGATGTTGTTGTAGTTTTTTTTACCTTATGATGTAATGTAAGACTTATGAATATATCTAGTGTTTCCAAGACTACTAAACTAATCAGTATTTCGAGACTTGATCCTTTGTGATCATGACAATGTTATGTAATAATGCACCAACTCTGGGTATCTAGGGTCGGGGCATTACATATAAACCACAAAAGTGCATCGACCTCTAAAAAGTACAAAGCAAGTGCCGAAGGTAAACTGAAAAGAAAAGGGGAAAAACACGCGCCCAACCAGAAAAGTGCCACAACCCGGCAACAAGTAAACAAAAGAAAACATCTTGAAGGGTCCCCCACCTAGAACCCGACTACGAACACCTCACGGGGTCCAAGCTCCCGATCTCCTAAGCTCCCTTGACGTCACGACCAACCTATCCATCGTCTTCATGGGCACACCAAGTGCGGGGAAAGCCCAAGTAGGGGTGAGTATAAAAATACTTAGTAAAATATCTTGAAGGCTCGAGGGAGAAACAAAGGAGGTACCAAAGGGTGAGCAGTAGATCAAGCAAGGGAAATTAAAGGAGTACAACCGAGAGTGCAGTAAAGAATACAACAAAGAGTATAGTAGATTAACAGTAGACAGTCCATCTCAACCCAACAAGAGAAATGAGGTAGGCTCATCTAGACACAAAAATCTGGAAACGGTGAGAAGATGAACTTTTCGTCGAGTCTTCGCTACCTATAGAAGGAGAGTAGACTCGTCCAACCACGAGAAGCTAGACACGGAAAGAACGTGGAATACCCTACGCATCTTTGCCTCTCCTGGAAGGAGAGTAACCAAAACCCAAGAAGTGGGTACTGGAACATGGTACATACATATCCATATGGTCAATCTAGAAACCCGAACAAGATCGTAAGGGGATCTCCATCCCGTAGCTCGGCCCAAGAAATTGAGTAGCCAAAAATCCCAGAAGTAAACACCATCGATGTCCAGCATCCCGCATGTCTGCCCTGAACTGCAAGTCAAGGGGCTCAAATCACTGCACCTTGAAACTATCCCCTTTGGGTGGCACTGACTCGCCCGCACAGTTTTAGGTCGCGTCACAAGGACACATCTCGGTGGGGAAAGTGCACCTCGTACTTGAGAGTTCTGGGGGAACGTCAAACCACACCTCATCACTGCCCCGCAGTAGAGAGGCCTCCTCAAAGTCGACAGGAGACCCCCTGCTCAGCCCCACTGGAGGGTAATCCCTGGAAGTCAACGGGTTCCCACTGGAGGGAGACCCGGAAAAAGTCGACGGGTGCCACACTGCCCAGTCCCATAAAAGGGTAATCCACTGGAGGGAGACCTGGTTAATGTCGTTGACGAGTCCCAATTCCCAGCCCCAAAAAGAGTACTCCACTAGAGGGAGGCTCGGAACCGTCATCGGGGACCACTTCCCAGCCCAGCTGGAGGTAAATCCAGCATCGGGAACCACTTCCCAGCCCTGCTGGAGGTAAACCTGGTATCGGGGACCACTTCCCAGCCCCACTGGAGGTAAACCCGGCATCGGGGACCACTTCCCAGCCCCGCTGAAGCTAAACCCGGCATCAGGGACCACTTCCCATCCCATCTGGAGGTAAACCCAGAACCGCTTTGGCCATCCCTGCTGGATGGTACTTCTCGGTGAACACCGTTGTACTAGCCATCCCTACTAGATGGTAACCCACTGGCCGTCCCTACTGGATGGTACCGCACTGGCCACCCTTGCTGGATGGTACCGCTCTGGCCATCCCTGCTAGATGGTACCGCTCTGGCCATCCCTGCTCGATGGTACCTCACCGGCCAGCCCTACTGGAAAAAACACCCAGCCAGCCCTGCTGGAAACAAACTCATGGCCAGCCTTGCTGGAAACAACCTCCTGGGTAGAGGATCGGTGCCCGCATAAAGTGTTGTTTACACCAAATCCACAAGAACTCTACCAGGGAACACTAAGTAACTCTGCCGGCCAAACCATCAAGAACGGAACCAGGGGAAAACCACTCAAACCTGCTGGTCGAAACCATCGTGAACAGGACCAAGGGGAAACCCACTAAACCCTTCTGGTCAAACAAACGAGTAAAGAAGGACCCTCTATGTTGCGAGAGGTCAAAGTTACATAAAGAAAAACACGGCACGCACGTGGGGCCCACACAACGTGTGGCCCCAAGTCAACTCCAACCAAGTGCACAAATGTTCTCAGGTACAATCAACCACATGTACCTCCAGTAATTCCACTATACTCCCAGAGTATACCACGTTTACAGCCCAAAGGCTATCATGCACACGTTACCCAACGTCAACGCGAAGGCGTAAATGTAACAACTCCAACTTTCCACCACATCAGCCCAGGCACGACTAACTACATCTCTTCAAGCATTACTTCACTCACACGGGAGTGCATGTGATCACACACCAAGGGTCCGCTACAAACATAGTAGGACGAACCACCACCAGAGCACCTTACTTTCTTCCACGTTTAAATGAGGTCTCAAAAGAGACTCCGCACATCTAAACGAATCGCACTGTTTTAATCCTCGCGGAAAAACATGTGAGATAGACTACTTACTCACCTCAAACAGGTATCCGATGGAAAATTCGTCCAACACCGCTTTACGCTCGAACGGCGTCCCGTGATCCTGAGCCTCGACCCCAAACAAAGTCAGGCGCATCGCACCATTGCGATCCCCTCAGGAAAACACGTCAAAAAGGCTGCTCACTTGAGTGGAATGGACATCCGGAGAAAAAAGATGCATTCCAACGCACCACACATGAGCGGTGCTACGTGGGACCCGCATCTCAGTCTCGAAGCACAATGAACGGATTGCATCATTGTGATCCTCTCGAAAAAGTAAACAAGATGGACTATTCACTTGTCCAAAACGGACACCTGGTGATAAAGCTGGAAATCACCGCCAACTCCCAAAATGGCTCTCGTGGGGCCCGCACCAGCGTACTGAATTAATTCGGGCAGATAGCATCATTGCAATGCCCTCAGAAAAACACCCAAGATCGACTACTCGCATGCCCCAAACGGACGTCCGATGAAAAGGTTGTAAAGCGATGCACGCAGCGCGAAAGACGGGTCATGGGGCCCACACCTCAACTCCGGTTTCAATGCCTGAAACCACCCTAGAAAACTCTGTCTCCACACCAGGGTCCCAACGCTGCTGACGGCGCTCAAATCAGACATCGGATATGTCTGCGCCACTCAAAACACGAACCCTCAGAAAAACGTCAATCCAATTAACGTACGCGACGTGCCACTGAGGCCCCCATACCAGGAGTTAAAACCCCCGAAACCATCTCATATTCTTCCCCTTGAGACGAGGTTTGCACTGCCGCAGACGGCTCATAAATCCGATACACGGTTTGCATTTTAGGGGATCTTAAACATTACTGGACCAAAACGGGGTGGGCCATGCCGATTCGGCCGGCCCATCCACCCCTTGAACTGGCATTCCATGGTTCATCGCGCGGACAGCCCAACCACACCCGAACCATCTCGGCCAGTCCCGATTTTCCAAGTGGACCCGTGAGTTGTGGGTCCTTTCCGCCTCCGGGGTCACAGCGACCCCGGTTTTTTCGTGACGACCGGCCGAGCGGCCGGTCCCGTGTCGCCCGGAGGAGCACCCCCTTCCCACGTTCGCCCGCCGTCGCGCCCACATCCGCCTCCTCCGGAAGAAGCCCGCGCCGCCACAAGGGAGGGCCAGACTGCCTGTCGATGGAACCTCGCCGGAAAACATCAAAAACCCGCGGACCTTCGTTGGACCGCTGCAGATGCCTCGAGACTCGGATTTGCAATCCGAAATATGCGTCGGGAATCTTAGAACTATTACTACGCATTTATGGGCTTAGTTTGATGATAAAAAAACAATTAGATGCATGTTTATTAATTCAAAGGAGGTGCGGGAGTTTAAAATGATAAACGCGTGATCCTACCTCTTGGGCATAGCCCGACGCTTCTCCATCGATCCGCCAGAGCTGCAACCTTGGAGAGGAGGAGGAGAAGAGAACTTGGTGTGGAGATCGCCTTGGTTGAGATCTCTTCCGCCAGGGGGATGCAAAATGGCAAAGGGTGAGCTTGATTATACTTAAGTAGGGAATTAAATGAAAAAAAATTAATTCATTTTAATCCTCTAACGGTAGGCCCGTCCCCGAACCCTCAGCAGGGTCGAGGTTAAGCCTCCCCTAGGGTAAAAACCACCTCCCGAGCACAACGGCGGTCTCGAAATTTTAATCTCAGGACCCGTTCAAAAGTTATTAAACTCAACACCAGAGACTGCCAAATTACGAAATTGCCCCTGGCGGCATTTTTCACAGAAGGCCTGTGCCCGCGGAATTTACACCCCTTCTAGGGTAAATGGCACGGTCTGGACTCAACGGTGCCCTCAGTTTTCTAATCCAAGATACCTTTTAAGAGATACATGTGTTTAACCATTAAATGAATAAATTATTTATTTATTTATCCGTCTAATGTTCCATTAATGGGAGAGGGGTCCCAACATCCCGCGCCAACATGTTTTATATCGTACCTAGGGTAAACACCCCATTTCGGACCCATCCGTACACTCATATTTAGGATCTGAAGCACCGTTTAGGAGTTATCCCATTTATTTTGCGTTCCCAGTGTGAACGCACTGAAAATTTAATTCTGTCCACACCGGGGATCGGAATCGCACGTCGTCTGAAGGCACTACTCTGGAATAATATCAAGAATATTTCAAAGTCTTTTATAGACAAAAACCGGGTTCTTACATTTGTGGTGGTATTTTTTTGGTTTTCAATGATGGAAAAGATAGATTTTAGTTGATGTAAGGAAGTTTCATGATAATGATAGTAGAAAGTGTATTAGTGGTACTCTGATAGGGTGCTTTCTGAAATGGTGTTTTTAGTGGATTTGATAGATTCTGGTGGATGGTTCCTACCAACATGTTGTTGCTTTCGCAGGGTTTGGAATTTTTCATGGTGTGTATCACGAGGCGGTATGTGGTCTCCAGTGATGATGGTATGTCCTACATTTTGAAATGGTTTGAAACCTGTAATATGAAATTTGAAATCAGAGGTGAATGTTTTTGTAAGGTTTCCCACTTTTCCTTAAAGTAGTTCTTTTAATAAAATAAAAAATGGATTGTGGAAGGAGTTACTTTGATATGGGTTTGAATAGTCATTGCCCTTTTCATTGTATCCTATACATGTTATATACATACATGATTCATTTCACTAACTTTTTTCCAACAAGTAGGAGAACAAAATCTATTTCCATATAATGCTTCTTACGGTTCCATTTTAATACTTAAATGGAATCCATTATTATATCCAAACTCTACCAAATGTAAATACATATCCCACATTCCATGAAAGTAAAGATAGCATAACCTCAACATGTATTCTAATGTTTTAATAGTAATTTTGGAATATCCATAGGTTTGAGGGTGATAAACAGTTCTCAAATGAATCATTGTATCAAGAGCCTTCCAAAGACTTTTCCATGATTTCAATGTAAATCATGGATCACGATCAGATGCAATTAAAAGAGGTTCTTCATGAAGTCTTGAAAATTCATTAATATAGATTCATGAAAGGCACTCAAGATATCAATTTTTACTTACAGATATTAAATTTGAATATTTGGTGAGACAATTAATAATAACCTATATTTCATCATTCATTCTATGAGTCCTTGAAAATACAGTGACAAAGTCTATAGTAATTTCATCCCATTTCCACATAGTAATATCTATAGGTTACAAGAATAATCTATGATATTGTCTCTCATCCTTCACCTATTTAGAAACTAAACATATTAACACATAATCTGTAATTTCATACTTTATATTAGTCCACTAAAAATATTCCCTCAAATATCTATACTTATTGGTGCTACAAGGGTGTATAGATAAATTTGAGCTATGATAATCATCCAACAATTACATTTTTAGATGAATTATAGATGGAAAAAATAGTATCTTTACATATTTCAAAAGTTCATATTCAAAAACAAAGTCCTCTAGTTTTCCATCATTCATGGCTTTAATTTTCTTTTGTAAATTCTCATCATCATGTTGAGAAATTCTTATCTTTTCTAACAAAGATAGTTTAGCAATAATTTAAAATTTTTGTGATGTATCACCTTACTCAATAATTCCCATATCCATCATTAATATATCTATAAACATATTATCCCAATAAATTCTCATTTTTGTTATAAATCTATGATCTTTCTAACTCAATTAATCTACTACATTATTTTCCTTCCCTGGTTAGAAGTTTATTGAGAAATCATAGTATTTGAGTAGATTGAGCCATCACCATTGATTCATATTGAGATATTTCTATAAAAATATTTATTTATGACTCTTTTGGTTCATATATATGTTACACTTTTCACTGTAGAGATAATTTATCCATATCTTTAAAGAATATGTACAGCTTCCAACTCAAGATAATGGGTTGGATAGTTCTTTTCATGAATATTTAATTACCTTGATGCGTATGCAATAAATTTTTTATTATTTATAAGTAAAAAACCAAGTCCATTATTCCATGAATCACTATATATCACAAATACATCATTTCTCAATAGTAGAGTCAAAATTAGAGCATTCTTCAATCTCTTCTTTAATTCTTCAAAACATTCATCACATTCCTTTGTCCATATAAAATTAACCCATTTACGTGTAATCTTGGTTAATGTGTTATCCTATCGGGAAAAATTTTTAATGAATCACCGATAATAACCTTTCAAACCAATGAAACTACATACCTCGGTTATGTTTGTTGGTGTAGGACATTCTTGGGATTCCTTTAACCTCACAAGATCAACTAAGATTCAATCCTTGGAGAAAATATTGACAAAAATATATAATTTCTAAATCCATAATTCACACTTAATAAATATCTCATATAACTCTTTTCTTTCAAGAGTCTCAATAATGACCCGTAAGTGATTCTCATAGTTATCATATCTCTTAAAGTACACCAAGATATAATTAATAAATACCACAACCAAAATTATCAATATATTACTTGAATACTCTATTCACTATGCCCATAACAATAGAGTGTTCATTAGTCAATCTAAATGGAATTCTGTAAACCCATAATACTTATACCTCATTCAAAATGTTTCCTTTGAAATAACTTCCTTATTTACTCATAATTGAGGATATGCATAATGAAGGTAAATCTTTAAAAAGTATTGAGCTCTGTGAAGTTGATTGAATAAGTCATAAATGTGAGGTAAGGGATACCTTTTCTTTATATTAATAACATTTATTTCCCTATAATCAATAAAAACCTCATAAATCTATATTTCTTCTTAAAAAAGAACATGGGATTACCAAGGTGAAACACTAGGGTGCATAAATACCTTATAATACAACTCCTATAGTCTATTATTTAACTCTACCAATTCTAAATAGGACATTCTATTGGTATTATTTGATATTGGTCTTGGATCAGGGATTAAATCAATGGAAAACTCAACTTTATTCTATGGTGGATGCTCATGAAATTCCCTAAGAAATACATCAATGTATTCATGTACAATAGTTATATCCTAAATTTTAAGATTTTATTTTACATATATAGGTTGTTTCTGAATTTTTTCCCAATAATATCATTCTAAAGAGTTATTGGTTGTAGATCTAGACTTGACTCAGATGATGAATTATACCCTATAAATATAAGTAATTTCAAATCTTAATCACAAATCATAATTTATTTCTCTTTATACTAAATTTTTTCATCATATTTTGAAAACTAGGTCATACCGAGTATTATATCAAAATAAACCACAAGTAAAATAATAAATTCAATAAATATGTCACATTTATGTGTCATAATGGGAATAGAATGATATGTCCTTGTTTTTGTGGGACTTCCACTGGGAGTCATGGTTGATAACTCCCTTCTTAAGGTGATAGAAAAATATATAATTTTCTTGAAAAGATTTTAAGATATAAAAAATTGTGAAGATACATAATCAAATAAATCATTATTTAAATTTGAGGATATGATTAATGTACCTACAACTACATAATTAAGAACTGTAACCATATCAATTTTGATTTCATAATCTTGGTCTTCTCACCTGGCCTTTTTTGGGTAAAATTACCTTGAAACATGAGATAATAATTTTCATAGTGACCCATATCCATAAAATTGAAGCATTTCACATTAGTAGCTTCTTTATTACCCTTGAAATCGTGATCCTTGTTCCCTTTCTCTCCACACTTGTATCAAATTCCCATTCCCAGCAAGCATGTTCTATAGTGTTTCATTATATATTTATTATAGGTTGGAAATTTAAACCCTTCCATTATTCCCTTTTTCTATATTTTCTTTTATAGCATGCTTTGTAGCCCTCTCCTTATCTTGCTTTCCTTCTAAACCATAATACTTGGATAATTATTTATCTACCTTGATAGTACATGATATTATATCCTCATATGATTATAATTTTTAGGATATTAGTAACCTTATAAATATTTTATTAATCCCGTAAATTAAATGGTCAATAATTCTATTTGGATTACGTATATAGTCCATAGCATGCTTTTCTAACCTAGTAAAGTTGGATTCATACTTAGAAACATTTTTATCTTCATTTTTTCTTAGACCCAATAATTGTCTCGCCATGACCACTCATTTCTCATGAGGAAAATATTTTTCTAAGAAGAGTAACTTAAAATCATTCCACTCCATGTTTTTTATTTCATCTTTATCCTTATCATTTTCAATCAATGACCACCATTGATCTGTATCCCCTAAGAGTCAATAAACTACCATAAAAACCTTTTCCCTTTCATTACTTCCCAAAGTAAGAGATATATTCACTAAAGAACTTATCCATTACTTAGATAAAAATAGATTTTTAGTCCTATTAAATGATGGATTTTTCTAATGAGTCAATAGGTCTAGCATTATTACATCATGTTTTATATTATTAGGCTGCTTCATATGGAAAAGTCTATTAGTCATTTCCCAAGTAAGCTACCCCAATATGGTTATAATTTATTCATCTATAACTACATATGTAGTGAAATTTTTATTATCGTACCCATCATGGAGATCCCTACATGGATTACATTCATGGATATGGTTCCCATTTCTTCCATTGGTTTCCATTTATAAAAAAATCATGTACTAGATTACATCATTAAATTATGAAACATAATGTATAATTCCAAAACTAGTGAAATGAAAAACATAAATCAGAAATTTTATGCATAGCTAATCATAGAATCATAATCTTGGTTTCATTGGAAATATTCTCAAATCATAAAAATATTTTCAAATACTTCACAAAATTTTATAAGGAAAATTTCAATTAACCCAAGCATATCTTCCAAGAGTGTCAAACCAGATGTATAGAAAGGCCTATTTTCATACACTAGGTGTCAATCAAGTCAAATCCCAATTCACCCTTTTCAGAGTTATTACCCCTAAGTAAAACTATGCCAAATCTATATCCACTTATAGTATTTATATAGGGATGTATTTCTAGGAAAATAATATAATATATACCTTACTAAAACTATAGGATCTTATACTATTATTAGAGTTATCCTAATATTAATTTATAGGGATATATTCCCTAATATAATTTTCCATAAATCTAGTTCCCATGATTTCTACTAAACTTCCTTGGATACCTACTATAATGACCTTTAACACAGTAGCCCAGAGTCGGCAGTTACTTTATTACATTTTCACTAGATACAAGGAATCGAATACCAAAGAAACAATTAGTTTAGAAGTCTTAGAAAACTAGATACCTACTTGAATCTCACATTACAATTGAAAACATAAATACAACATAGTATTTTCTTTGAGGACACCATTATTCCCTTTAGCATGTCACTATATATCAATCCTAAAACACTTCTTAAAATCCTGGGGAAAGGAAATATAATAAATGGGTGAGCTCAAATTCTTAATAAGGGTATGGGTAAAATAGAAGCTAACATTAATAAATAAGGAATAATCAATATATCAAGGTAAATATCTAAAAACACATTCCATTTAATCAATAACATAATCATGAAGAATAATATGGTAATAATAAATGATGATCAAATACTATAATATAAATAATCAAATGAGATTTAAACTTAACCCTATATATCATAACTAATAATATAATCGCATGGGAATAAATTACAAATATCATAATGAGGGAATGCATAGTTTCAGATATCAAGAACATACCATCAAGCCACATTTCAAGACATCTTAGATAAATGGGTATGGCCTCGACCAAATACTCATGTTATTTTATCTCCTGAGACTCAATGATGCATTAAGGTGATATAATAGGTATGATCCATTACTAATTCCAATTAATTCCTCATACTAAAGTGTTGAAACATAATTAATGTAAACATTTGTATTGAAAAACTAGCATATTAAATATTGATGATTTCCCTAGTCAATAAATAAAACCATAATCCATCCAAGGTAATATGAAGAATGGTATCAAAATAGAACATCCATGGTAAAAATAATCATAAGACATCCAGTTAAATAAGTTAGATGGTATCATTAGATTATATCCTCAGCATAAGATTCAAAAAATGATATTGACATAGATGAAAATAATTTAAAATGATCGTTGCATAATTTCTTGAAGAAAATATATTTTTAACTTTGAAATCAATTATTTAAAGACTAAAATATTTCCCAAATATTAAGGAAAACATTTTATTTTAAAATAAACATGTATAATTTTAATGTAATATTAAAATCAATGAGTGTTCAAGATGGCAGGTAATTCAGTACATGTCTTATAAGTTAAAAAACCATTCATGTCCCACTGTTGTAAAAAGGTTAAAAATTACCTCATTAAAAATATGGAAAGAATATTCATTTAAAACCATTTTTTAAAAACTAAAACATGGGTAAAAAATTATCAAATAAATCATTTTTATAATTTTAAAAACATTATTCCAAATGTTTTTAGAAAACATGGATATGGAAGAAGGAGTATTTTTGACCGAAGAGAGAAATAAATTCATCTTTTCTTAAAAACATTTTCTCAATAATTTTAAGTACCAAATAGAGTAAATGGTAATATTAAGTGAAAATTTCATGAATAAATAAAGGATAAAAAATTATATTGGTATTAATATGTAAATACCAAATAATTCCCCTAAGTGAGACTTAAACATAAACAGTCATGACTAATGATGAGATTATGAAATAAACCCTTACCCCGGGCTTGACTTCCTTCTTATGTGTATGAAACTTCTATATAATAAATATATATTTATTATATATATATTATAGGACTATACTCATATATATTATACCATATATGTTTTACTTATAATTTTTTATCATTCATTTATTAAAAATTCTATAATAAAATCATTGTTTCGTGTAATAATTACTTTATTTTACATGTATGTTTTGGTTCGGTAGTTTTGGACCTTTTCATTTTATCATGGTTACATCATATACATAATTTTAACCATGATAAAAATATAAAATATAGTCATTTAATATATATTTATAGTAATCCATAAAATATATAGATAGAAAAATGAATTACACCATTCATTGAGAGGATATGGCATATGTACACATGAACATTGTTTTCACTTTTCAATTGATAGAACGAAACAAAGGTAACTAATAATTCACCCTAAAAAATATTATTATATCATATACATCATTTATATAAATTAAATTTATCCTTATTACTATCCAATTAAAATGGAAATGAAAAACAAATCACATCACTTCATGGAGGTGGTAGTCCACATTTACGCACGAACGGCGTTTTTGTTTTCCAAATTATTTTGAGGTAATAAGATAGATTTTGTAATATAATTTTTGAATTATAATTATTTCATAAATATAATATATAAAAATTAAACACATCATGATAACCATCCATGAAATATTTTGGTGGGAAATAAATTGTATTGTTTTATAGATATGATAGGTCGTATGTACGCATGAGCAATACTTTCACTTCCCATTTGATAAGAATGAGGGTGGATAATTGTGATTTAATAATCATAATAACATTTATTTATATTTATTATACTTAATTTATTACTTTACGATAATACCATATATTTAGAAAGTTTAAATAATATGTAAAAAAATAAAGTGATCGGTTAAGGCGATTACCTCTTCTTTGAACTCCTTTAGATATCCTCTTAAGGATCCTAGGTTTGGTCTTTTTGGAATACCAAAACCTCTATAGTATGAATATGGAAGTTTATAATGAATTTTGGTAGGTTATGGTTTAGTTATATGGCTCAAAGTGGTGTAAATAAATGAAAGTAGTGGTTCCCTTTTATAAGTGAGGGGAGGGGCACTCTTGGAATTTCTTAAAAGAATAAAATATAATAAACTCGTTATCTAGAGAAAACTTCCTCCAAAATTATTGGTATTATAATTTAATATAGGTTTTGGTTGAAATAACATGAACCAATGTAATTTTTGACAGGTTTAATTGTTTTTTTAAACCTTATCTTTTTGTTTAAACCCTTAGTTAATCTATTTTAACATTAATTGTGCCAACATATTTTTCACTCTTAAAGGGTAATAATTTTACATATAAGGTAACTATTGAATAATAAATGGGAAACTAATGTCATTTCAGACCATATATTATCTATATTTTCCTATTTAAATATTCTAATAATTTTTAAATAATTTAATAAATTATTATTTTGATAAATTATCATTAATGTCAATTTTGACACAATTCATTTAATTTGACTTAAAATAAATAAATTAATTAATTAATTTGAATATAATACTTTTAAATATCACTAATATTCCGTATTCATATATAAAATTATTTTTATTCTACAAATCATTAAAGTTATTTTACTTTTAAATTTTTTAAAACCATTTGTTTTATTTTTCTATTAATTGAAGAAATATTGTGTCGGTGCCGCATAAGAATTTAATATAATTATATAATCACTTGTAATTAGAAATAAATTTAAATCATGAATATAATTCCATTAATCATAATAAAAAGAATTTATATTCGTTCATAACTTTATTTTTTCCTATGTGCACACATAATAGATATTTTTAAGAGAGTGACATTTTGTATTTATTTTTACATTAAATATTATATAGGTCATTTTAGTGGGAAAGTGTCCCATAAAAAATTAAATTTAAAGAATAAGGTGACAATATTAGAATTAAATTCATAAAATAAGAAATATGATGAAAATATATGGCCTTAACACTTAGTTTAAACCTAGATTAACCTGATTTACCTTTTACCCTGATGATAAATTTTACCATTATTACTATTCTTAATGCCTCAAAATAAAATGGAACTCTTTAAAAAATCAACTCTTGATTTTAAATATTGAATAAATTTATCAAATTCAATACCAATAAGTATCATAAATTATTTTTAAATATAAGTGTGCAAAACATGACGAAAACTGATTTTAGAAAAATATAGTTTTTAGTATACAACTAGATTTATTCTTATCCCATGCATAGTAAAAATATTATATGAATTTTAAAAAAAATTATTGAATATATAATATATAAATATCATTAAAATCATTCAATAAAAGTGATTAATTTAATTTATTAAGGTAAAAACACATTATGTACATAAAAATGCTTTTTTAAAAAACAAATTTTTTACTTTCAAATGTTTTTTATTTTTATTTTTAATCAATTAATAACCAATTAATCTATTTTATAAGTTTGTAAACCATATAATTTTTAAAATTAAGTTATTTCTATTTACCCTACAATTTTACAGCTATGTTATAACGGTATACTATATTATGTTTCATTTAGACTCGAGGTTGTGTGCATTGTAAGATATCAAAGAGGATAAAATTATTTGAAAAGAAATATATCATACATTCTTGTGTTATTACAGTGTGGGTGAACCATTTAAAATCTAGTTGTTCATTCATAATTTATATTCATCATATATACATGATATCTAATAATGATGAATAAAAAATTAGGTAATTACATTTTGAATTATGTTCTTTCCAATTAGGGACCAAAGAGATAGGTGGAAAGGAGAAAATTTTAATTATGATAACACCTTGATTCATCCACTCCACCACACACCCACACACACACACTCAGGGTGTCTTGGGTTCCTACAACTAGTATCAAATCTTGGTTTTAGATTCGATTCAACCTTTAATATCTAATATCATATCATTATGGCATCTATTTTTCAATAGAATATAATGGTAGTTCAAGATAATAATGAATAATAATGAGTTTTATATATTGAATTAGACCTTAATGGTTCTCTTGAATATTTTTATATTCAAACAAAGAATAATTGGAATATTGTAAGACTTTTTAAATATTCTTTTGAATATGCTAAACAACCTGAGGATAAACTAGACCAACTTGAACAAGTTATTTAAGATCAGAATTCAATGCATAATGATTAAAAATTAGGTACTTATTTGAATTAAAATGTTGATGATAAAACCATGATGATTTAAATTATAAGTGTTTCTACTGAAGATAGAACTGAAAAAAATCTGACTCATGATGAAAAAATTAAAATGTTTAGAAGGAAGACCTTTAAGGGTCCTTAAGAAGTTGATTTGTTTAAATATAAATGTTTTGGAGGATCTGGTTGTAAATATGAGTCACATGATTTTGATGAAACTATTAATAAAGAAGATATGGATAACGTTGTATTAAAGGGTTGTGAAGAAGAGCTTCAAGAAAATATTGAATCCTTAGAGAAACTATGGGAATAATTTGATGATACTATAACAAGAATTTCAAAGGATTTCATTGAAAAATAAGTTCAATGAATATTATTCCTTGATTAGTCAAATGCAGAGAATAAAGGAGTTATATATGGATGTTCAATCAATACTCTTCAAGAAAATATTAAATTTTTAGAAGGAGACATAAAATATTTAATAACTATCAAGAATACATAGTTTATCTAAAATTAAAAATGATTAAAGAACATAAAATTATTTACTTTCTGAAGATAAAGTAAATAAAATATAATTGGTGCTACTTAAAAGGTAATGTGAAGACAAGGTGAGATCTTTGGTGGGTGAAAGAGCTCATCTCAACTTGAAGTTCATGGTTTAAAGGTAATTTAAAATAATGTTGAAGACTCGGTAGAAATAAATAAAAATGTGAAATATAGATTTGATGAGTCATCGATAATGAAATAAGAATATCTTGAATTTTAGAGATCAATTATCATGAGTAAGGTGGGTTTGAATATTGATACATCATCATCCCAAGAAATCAAAAAATATACTTTGAATTTAAATAGGGAAATAAAAGGTGTTAACAAGGATGGATCAAGGGAAGTCTTCTATAAAAATAAGAAATTTTTTGAATAAAAAAATTTGATATAAAGAGATAAATATTTCCATATGTTTTTCTATTATGGGATTCTTTGTCATACAATAAGTTTTTGTTAACTTATTTGATTGATTTTAAATTGTGAATAGAAGATAAGATCAAAGTATTTCATGCAACAAGAAATAAGGTATAATTAATATTCTTTTTATTATTATCCTTCTAATTATGGTCTTTTTATGTAAGGAACATGTAAAATTTTGGAAGGACAAATATTCCCATTCAAAGGTGTTTAATCTTCACATTTAGTGGAACATGTTTTTGTTTTGGAAGATAAGGCCACTTAATGAGAGAATGTAGAACATACTTTTTGGGATAAAAACCATGCATGAATATAAGCATGGATATTTTAAAAATAATATTTTATTGGTGTGGTTATAAATTTCATGTTTCAAAGTATTGTGATGCAAGTTTAAAAGAAATGTTCATGAGGAAGAATACTACTTTGATGACTAGTAAAAATCAAGAAGATTTGGAAAGTGAATCTACTTTATTAAAAAATAGATTTTGTGCTTAAAGAATGATGATACATACAATTCAATGTATGTGTTTCATACATCAATGAAAGTTATGGTTCAAAATCCTTCATAAAGAATAATAAAATATAGAAAACCAAGAAGAAAGGGGGATTATCCTCATGATGAGTAAATAAGATATAAGAATAAATAAAACTATTTATAATTTGAAAAGAAAATAACATGAATAAACTTGTAGGTCTATTGGATTATATATTTTTATGAAAATAAAATAATATTTATCATGTGGAATCATTGAAAAATTTCCACATAGTGAATGTACATGAATCTAAAATAGATGGAGTGTGAGGAATCACAAACTCATGAGGATCATTACATTAGTGGTATTATTGAAATAAATACCACTAATAAATACTGAAATGAGGATGGAAGTGACATGGATGATATATATAAGTAAGAACAATTCATAAGTGGGATTAATCAGACATTTGAGAAAGTGAATCATCTGAGAAAATTGGAGAATGTGGGATTAAATACGTTGAAGTAAGTATATAAAAGTAGTTAGAAAAAAATAACCATGAATCCTTAGAAGAAAAATGGAAACCAAAGTTTGGAATTTCATGTCCAACCGAACTCCTTTACTTGAGGTTTTTAGATATACCCTTATACCTAAGGTATTTAATTTGTTTATTTACATGGGATTAAGGGGGGAGATATGATTCTAAGGGGAATATGCATTTGGAATAGATGGATTTATGATAAGACTATGTTTACTTTTATAGAATCTATATCTTTATTTTTTGTGTATTGACTAGTATGATGAAGAAATTAAATATGTTTTCATATCAATAATGATCTAAAAGTTTTTTCAATAGATATGAAAGGTATTTGTCATCGATAATTTTTACATGATGAGATAATAGAGAACATATGGGGTAGTTCCTAATTTCAAATGAAATAGGTTTAAAATTTATATCTAAAATATCCCAATGGTATCATGCCACCAATGAAGATTGAAAAGTGATATCAGCTTGTGAACTAAGTGGTAGTTGTAAATTAAAAAAGAGAATATTAG
This sequence comes from Viscum album, assembly GCA_963277665.1. NCBI lineage: Eukaryota > Viridiplantae > Streptophyta > Magnoliopsida > Santalales > Viscaceae > Viscum > Viscum album. The sequence continues at coordinate 2,037,744,600 of OY728164.1, forward strand.
CTTATGGAGGAAGAATCAACTTTTTTATATCTCATATGATGTTTATTTATTTTGATCTAATAAATGTTGTATCAGCTATGTAATGGCTCGGACCTCTCCGGTCCATTACTTTGTGAATTTTGGTGTTGGAGGTATTCCGGGAGGTCAAGGGGACTTATCCCCAACACTTTGCCAATTTTCCAGTTCTGTGAACAGTGTTTCCAGTTTTATGAACAGTAACAGATCGGTCTCACAGATCGGTCTGACAGATCGGTCTCACAGATCAGTTTCACAGATCGGTCTGACAGATCGGTTTCACAGATCGGTGTGACAGATCGGTTTCACAGATCGGTGTGACAGATTGGTTTCACAGATCGGTCTGACAGATCGGTTTTGTAGATCGGTGTGACAGATCAGTTTCACAGATCGGTGTGACAGATCGGTTTCACAGATCGGTTTCACAGATCGGTCTGACAGATCGGTTTCACAGATCGGTCTGACAGATCGGTTTCACAGATCGGTGTGACAGATCGGTTTCACAGATCGGTGTGACAGATCGGTTTCACAGATCGGTCTGACAGATCAGTTTCACAGATCGGTTTCACAGATCGGTGTGACAGATTGGTTTTACAGATCGGTCTGACAGATCAGTTTCACAGATCGGTCTGACAGATCAGTTTCACAGATCGGTGTGACAAATCGGTTTCACAGATCAGTTTCACAGATCGGTTTCATGTACAGTAACAGTGGCTGAACAGTGTTTCCAGAATCCTACAGTTTTTCCCCTTTTGACGTTTCCTTTGACGTAAAATACATTTAAAGCCTTATTTTAAGGACTCTTAAGGCCGATTCAAATTCCATAAATCCTATATTAATTATTCCTAAGGCCATGATGTATTTACTTGGTCAAACCGCGTGGGTTAATGCGATCCGTTTTTAATGGAGAATTAACCGGATCTTAAACCGTCGCCACATTAAATCTTAAAAAGGGACGAGATATCATTCTCCCTTGTTATTTCCATTTGTTCTCAGCTAAGAGACTCTAGAACCTTTCAATTATTCCCGTAGGAGTTTCACAATCAATCTTTACTCCTAGGATTGGTTTTGCTCTGTTTTGGATGCAACTGAGTCGTGTCGATCAATCTTCGATATAAGGTATGTTGTATCGTCATTCTTTTGGGGTTCATCTTCTCCTATCCTCTTTTCCATAATTATACCATGTATTCTCCAAGATTCTAAATGGGTTTTTCTTGGGTTTGGTTGGTATTGTCGTATCGCAGCATCCTCCTGTGGATGCAGTTGTCGCGAGGGGAGGATCGTGACCTATTGTGTGGATAAAGAACGTGAGGAACTGTTTGAGGTAGGGGATTCATGGATTCTCTAATTGTGTATGTGCAATCGTAGAATTAGCATGATTTAGTCCTGTGGATCACAATGAAATTGACCTAATTAAATACTTGAACCGGATTAAAAGAATTGGTTGATCGCATGTTGTTGCTTTATACCGTGATAACGGTTTGCCTCATGTTTTCCTAGATATAGTGATATCTATGTTTTCTTTGATTTGATATTCATTCATGATAGAAATTGATAATGAACGTAAAGCTGGAATTAATTGTTAATTAATTGGCTAAAGATAAAGAGGCATGTAAATTAATCTGGTTATTGCAGTTGTTGTAGTTGTTCTAATTTGAGGATAATCAAATTAGGGAAGTAAGCATGGTTATTTATTTGTGATAGCTTACTGATTAGGTATCCATGATTAGAACCTACGAATAACAAATCTGTTAATTCAATATGGATTAGAGAACAGATTATGTGGGAATTTCTAAAAGGGTTCTGAGTTACCCTCTTGTTTGTTAAAGGGTCAAGAGCCCATGATGTGATGTTTGTTTTCCTGCTGCTTGTGTTGTGATGTGAGCCTGGATGGCTGTTGTGATATGTGGAGGCATGGAGGCCTTGTGGTTATGGCAGGAGATGACGCCTAGAGTGGCGAGATGCATCAGTTTATGCATGTGGGTGTCGGGGAGGACACTCGGGGTAATGGAATGGGATGGATGTGGTTGCTGGTTTCTTGTGGTTTTCTTTGAATGTTAATCTTCTTTGCTTTTCCCCACTGCTCAAGGAAGCTGGTCTCGCTACCCTTCTTCCGAAGGAGGTGAAGACGCGCGGGGTATGCCACGTGCTTTTTGTGTTTAGCCTCTCGATGGAGGATGGGTCTATGCTCTTTCTATAGGCGGCAAAGACTCGACGGGTAGTATATCTACTCACCGTGTTGAGCCTCCTTTGTGTTTAGTAGCATAGGATGATTTTCTAGAATTCCTGGGAATGTGGGAAGGTAACTCTATAATGAATGTTTGATTAAATGGTGAAAACCCACGGGGATGGAGATACTGGAATTTAATAGTGATGTGAATCCTAAAAAGGAACAGTTTTTGAATGTGATGCCAATTTAGTTTAATGTGGTAAATTGTTCATGGTTAATTAATTAATTAACGTACAGTGGAACTGATGAAATGAGAATGGAGTAATATAATAAAGCTCTTCAAATGTTTCTGTGCTTATAGGATACCTAGTCTTTGAAGTAGCAGCCTGGAGTCTGAGAGACGTTAGCTGCAGTTGTATCGAAGACTAGGTAATGCCCATAGTGTGGATGTGAGTTACATATATATTCTGTACTTTTTGTGTTTCTATACGCTACTCCACCCTATCGGTAATGGAAACTGACACCCCAGGGATTCTGAGCCCTGGGGGTGTTTTCCCCAACATTCTGATGGGAGGTTGAATGGCTGACTACCCCCTTTGGCTCTGCTCTCTTCTCTTGGTAGATACTTATGCCATGAGGCACAGCGGTTAGTTACCCCATATATGTGTGTAGAGGGTTGTAATGGCTTGTGGTTATTCACACACATATATTCTGGATATAGTATCCTACGGACTACTATAGGTGTAACGTGTATAGGCTATGATGGCTTGAGGATCCTTACTCGGAGTATGGGCTATAATGGCTTGAGGTATTATACCCGACGTATGATACACGTTATGCGAGCTGTGGTGGCTCCCATAGACTACCTGGTTACTTTTGGTTGTGAGGACAGTGTGGTGCTTCGCCCAGGTGTCTGCGGGCAAGCCTATGTGGTGCACGAGGTGCAGATTGTGGAGCTTAGCCCAGGTGTCTGCGGGCAAGCCTTTGGAGAGAGATGCACAGGATGTATGTCGTTGGGGAAAAGCGGCAAACCAGTGGGGAAGTAGTAGCGGGGTACCCTTGATATTCTTTACTATATGCTATATTCTTGTATGCATTACTTGGTGAGAGTAGCCATGGTGAGGTTGGGAACATAGTATACATGTTTAGGTGACGAGTTGGTTTCACTTGTTGTTCACTGGGCTTTAGCATGCTTTCTTTACTTTTGCATGAGAGGCTTGAGGAGGATCCTACTGAGTATACTGTTATACTCACCCTATGTACCTATAGACTGTTTTTCAGGTCACTTGGAGCAGGTTGGAGATCAAGCTGGTTACTACTAGCTTGCGGTTGGAGGAGGAGCTGTTCGGGCTTGTGGTCGCTGTCGTTTTACTTTCTTTTGGGTACTTTTAGTTTTCCCTTTCAGTTGTAGTACTTTTGCATGAAATTTCATATATGTACTTGGGTTTCTTTTATATTTCAGTTATGAGTTGGAGTTGGTTGGAGTCTATTCTATCTCTCTCTTCTGCATGTGTTCTCTTAGAGGGATCCGTTTCAGATGCAGTCACAGAAGACTGGTTGGAGGAGGTCGAGATAGGCTTCAGTTTGATTCATGCTCGGAAGGAACATTGGGTGTCCTTGGTTGTGATGATGTTGCATGGAGCAGCGAGACAGTGGTGGTTCTTGTTCCTTGGGGATCGTGAGGAGTCAGCGATCTCATGGGAGGAGTTTCGAGACAGGTTTAGAGTTGAGTTTCTTTCATCGACTGCGAAGGTGTCCAGTCACCAGGAGCTTCTCACCCTTCGGCAGGGGAGCTCTAGTGTTCGAGAGTTTGGAATCCGTTTCAGTAACCTTCTACGATATGCTTCAGACCTGTTACTAGATGATGAGGCCAGGGCGAGGCATTTCGAGGAGGCTTTGCGTCCAGAGATCTAGCGCCAGGTCGCCCCATTTATGCTGAAGACATATCTTGAGGTGCTGACGAGGGCAGAGGTTGTTGAGAGGACTTTGACCAGGACCGGATCGTCACGAGAGGGGAATCGTCATGATTCCTCATGAAGCAGAGCTGTGGTCCGGGGTTCCCAGTTTTCAGGACAGAAGAGTTTCCGTTCACCTGGGGGTAGGTCCCAGCCCTTCCCATCTCGTTTCTCCGGAGGCAGCAACTCTCAGGCCTATGCCAAGGGATCAGGCGCTTGTTTTTCTTGTGGTGGTCGTGGTCATCAGCAGCGGGAGTGCCCAACTTTTCAGAGCAGTCATCGTGCACCAGGCGCTCCACTCCAGGTTCCTACGTTGAGGCAATTCCAGTCGAGGCAGCAGCAGCAGGTTGCACCAGCTTTAGATCACCAGAGGGTAGATGGAGAAGGCAGAGGACAGCCCCATGACGCTCCCCGTCCTCAGAGAGCAGAGCGCGGCCATGGTGGTGGTCTTCATCAGGGTCAGAGAGGTCGTGGAGGTGGTCGTGGTCAGCTTCATGCTCTAGCGTTGCCAGCTCCAGGCCAGCCCGACGTCGTCTGAGGTACCCTTTGCTTGTTTTCTACCTTGGTGTATGCCTTGTTTGATTCAGGAGCGACACACTCCTTTATATCCCCTACCCTTGTCCACGCTTTGGGACTTGAGGTAGAGAGGCTTCCAGTGCCCTTGGCGTTGACTACGCCAGTTGGAGGTCGAGCTAGCTTGTTTGAAGTATGTAGAGACTGTGAGCTAGTGGTGGGGCATCACCGCTCTTGGGGATATTTCCTATGTTTACGAATACAACCATATGATGTCATCCTCGGCATGGATTGGTTGTATTCGGTGCAGGCTATTGTGGATTGCTACAGGAAGAAGGTCGTTTTCTTTGATGCATATGGAGAGAGAGTAGTGTTTGTTGGTGAGAGAGATCCTCGGATGAGTCATAGACGAGTTTCATCCTTATCATCCATGATAGCTGGGATGATGCTGAGTTCTTTAGAGGTTCAACAGTTGGTGTTTCCTAGGGTCGTAGAGGAGTACCCTGACGTCTTCCCAGAAGAGGTTGTATCCTTACCCCCTCGACGAGAGATCAAGTTTGGGATCGAGCTACAGCCGGGAGCGTCTCCTATCTCTATGTCTCCGTATAGGATGGCCCCTTCTGAGTTACGAGAGCTATGTATTCAGCTTGATGGTCTGTTGCAGTGCGGTTTTTTTCATCCAAGTGTGTCTCCATGGGGTGCACCAGTCTTGTTCGTGAAGAAGGCCGATGACAGTTTGCGGTTGTGCGTCGATTATCATCGATTAAACAAAGTGACAATAAAGAACAGATATCCTCTTCCACGGATTGATGACTTATTCGATCAACTGAAGGGTGAAAGTTGGTTCTCAGATATCGACTTGCGGTCAGGATATCATCAGATGCGTGTAAAAGATGAGGATATCTCGAAGACTTCTTTTCGTTGTCGTCATGGGCATTATGAGTTTGTTGTAATGCCATTCGGCGTGACGAATGCTCCAGCTGTTTTCATGGGGTTGATGAATGCTGTGTTCCGTGAATTCCTGGACAAGTTTGTTGTGGTTTTCATCGATGACATCCTTGTGTACTCCACATCTGAAGAAGAGCATGCAGATCATCTACGAGCCGTTTTGGGAGTTCTTCGCCAACATCAGTTGTTTGGGAAGTTGTCCAAGTGTGAGTTCTGGGCTCGAGAAGTTCGTTTCTTAGGGCATGTTGTGTCCCAACAGGGAGTAGTTGTGGATCCATCGAAGATAGAAGCAATGGTGTCTTGGGAAGCCCCCAAGACCGTGTCAGAGGTGAGAAGTTTCCTTGGTCTCGCAGGCTATTATAGAAGGTTTGTAGCCAATTTCTCCCGAGTTGCGACTCCTCTGACAGCCTTGACCAAGAAGGATAAAGCGTTCATATGGACTGATTAGTGTCAGGCAGCTTTGCATCTTGATATGGGAGAAGTTGGAGGTAGAGGTTGTCTTTTCCAGATGACGGTGCATTCATCTCTGATGCAGAAGGTGGAAGAGTCTCAGTTGGGTGATCCAGAGGTGGAAGTTTGGAGAGACAGAGTTGTTTGTGGAGAGGCCCCTGATGGTTGGTCGGAGGATGAACAACACCGAGTGTTGTATCATGGCAGGCTTTTTGTTCCCTTGGCGATGCGTGAGATAGTTCTCCGAGAGTTCCATAGTTTACCCTTGGCGGTACATCCTGGTGTGACGAAGATGTATCGATCCTTGAGGAGTCAGTTTTGGTGGCCTGGGCTAAAGCGTACAGTTGCAGAATGTGTGTCTCGATGTTTAGTCTGCCAGAAGGTGAAGGTCGAACACCGTGTTCCTGGTGGTCTTCTCCAACACATAAAGATTCCTCAGTGGAAGTGGGAGGACATCTCAATGGGCTTTGTTACAGGTTTACCTCGAGCTCTGGGAGGACATGATTCTATATGGGTGGTAGTGGATCGTTTAACTAAATCGGCCCACTTCATAGCAATAAAGGAGTCGAGCTCAGTGGAGGTTTTATCGAGGCAGTATCTGGAGGAGGTGGTGAGGCTTCACGGATTTCCTAAGACGATCATTTCTGATCGAGATCCTCATTTTAACTCTAGGGTGTGGAGAGGTCTCCAGCATGCTTTTGGCTCTCAACTGTGCCTTAGCACTGCTTTTCATCCTCAAACGGATGGTCAGACAGAGCGAACCATCCAGACTCTTGAAGACATATTGCGCTCTTGTGTTATTGATTTTGGAGGTTCATGGGTGAAGCACTTACCCTTGGTAGAGTTCGCTTACAATAATAGTTTTCACTCTACCATCGGCATGGCGTCGTTTGAAGCCTTGTATGGCCGGCCATGCCGTTCTCCGTTGTGCTGGACTGGGGTCGGAGAGTCAGCAATTCTCAGACCAGAACTAGTGCATAATACAACAGAGATGGTACAGGTGATTCGTGAGAGGATGAAGACAGCACAGGATCGTCAGAAATCATATGTTGATCAAAGAAGGAGACCGTTAGAGTTTAATGTTGGGGATCATGTGTTTCTGAAGGTGACTCCCCGTCGTGGGTAGCGAAGGTTTGGTCGTGGAAATAAGCTTTATCCCCGGTTTGTTGGGCCTTTCGAGGTGTTACCTCGTGTTGGAGCTGTGGCATATCGAGTAGAACTTCCCCCTCATATGAGTCGGATACATGGTGTTTTCCATGTATCACAGCTCCGTCGTTATCTTCATGATGAATCTCATGTTATCGATTGGGGAGAGATCGATGTTGACAATGATGCAACCTTCGAGGAGCGACCTGTGGAGATACAAGACCACAAGGAGAAGGTGTTGTGTGGGCGTTCTATCCCCTTAGTTCATGTCTTGTGGCGACATGGTGTCATGGAGGAGAGTACCTGGGAGCGTGAGTCACAGATACGTGCTCAGTACCCAGAGTTGTTTAATGTTTAACTCCTTTCATGTAATGATGTTTCCTTTATGGTTAGACCTTTCATGTTTTATTTATGTACTTTTCATGTGATGTTATGATTGAATTGTTTGGGTATGGATTGTTTGTTCCCATACTCCCGGATGTCGTAGTTTTGTTCCAGATTTCGAACAACTTATGGTGGTTTTCCCCTGAGAGGTATCTTATGGGGTGGTTGTTCGGACCCCTCTTTTCCTCTGGGTTGGTTTTTAATTCTCGAGGACGAGAATGTTTTGAGAGGTATCAAATGTAATGGCCCGGACCTCTCCAGTCCATTACTTTGTGAATTTTGGTGTTGGAGGTGTTCCGGGAGGTCAAGGGGACTTATCCCCAACACTTTGCCAATTTTCCAGTTCTGTGAACAGTGTTTCCAGTTTTATGAACAGTAACAGATCGGTCTCACAGATCAGTTTCACAGATCGGTCTGACAGATCGGTTTCACAGATCGGTGTGACAGATCGGTTTCACAGATCGGTGTGACAGATCGGTTTCACAGATTGGTCTGACAGATTGGTTTCACAGATCCGTGTGACAGATCAGTTTCACAGATCGGTCTGACAGATCGGTTTCATAGATCAGTGTGACAGATCATTTTCACAGATCGGTGTGATAGATCGGTTTCACAGATCGGTTTCACAGATCGGTCTGACAGATCGGTTTCACAGATCGGTCTGAAAGATCGGTTTCACAGATCGGTGTGACAGATCGGTTTCACAGATCGGTGTGACAGATCGGTTTCACAGATCGGTCTGACAGATCGGTTTCACAGATCGGTGTGATAGATCAGTTTCACAGATCGGTGTGACAGATCGGTTTCACATATCGGTCTGACAGATCGGTTTCACAGATCGGTGTTACAGATCGGTTTCACAGATCGGTGTGACAGATCGGTTTCACAGATCGGTCTGACAGATCGGTTTCACAGATTGGTCTGACAGATCAGTTTCACAGATCGGTGTGACAAATCGGTTTCACATATCGGTTTCACAGATCGGTTTCATGTACAGTAACAGTGGGTGAACAGTGTTTCCAGACTCCTACAGTTTTGCCCCTTTTGACGTTTCCTTTGACGTAAAATACATTTAAAGCCTTATTTTAAGGACTCGTAAGGCCGATTAAAATTCCATAAATCCTATATTAATTATTCCCAAGTCCAGGATGTATTTACTTGGTCAAACCGCATGGGTTAATGCGATCCGTTTTTAATGGAGAATTAACCGGATCTTAAACCGTCGCCACATTAAATCTTAAAAAGGGACGAGATATCATTCTCCCTTGTTCTTTCCATTTGTTCTCAGCTAAGAGATGCTAGAACCTTTCAATTATTCTCGTAGGAGTTGCACAATCAATCTTTACTCCTAGGATTGGTTCTGCTCTGTTTTGGATGCAACTGAGTCGTGTCGATCAATCTTCGATATAAGGTATGTTGTATCGTCGTTCTTTTGGAGTTCATCTTCTCCTATCCTCTTTTCCATAATTATACCATGTATTCTCCAAGATTCTAAATGGGTTTTTCTTGGGTTTGGTTGGTATTGTCGTACCGCAGCATCCTCCGGTGGATGCAGTTGTCGCGAGGGGAGGATCGTGACCTGTTGTGTGGATAAAGAACGTGAGGAACTGTTTGAGGTAGGGGATTCATGGCTTCTCTAATTGTGTATGTGCAATCGTAGAATTAGCATGATTTAGTCCTGTGGATCACAATGAAATTGACCTAATTAAATACTTGAACCGGATTAAAAGAATTGGTTGATCGCATGTTGTTGCTTTATACCGTGATAACGGTTTGCCTCATGTTTTCCTAGATATAGTGATATCTATGTTTTCTTTGATTTGTTATTCGTTCATGATAGAAATTAATAATGAACGTAAAGCCGGAATTAATTGTGAATTAATTGGCTAAAGATAAAGAGGCATGTAAATTAATCTGGTTATTGCAGTTGTTGTAGTTGTTCTAATTTGAGGATAATCAAATTTGGAAAGTAAGCATGGTTATTTATTTGTGATAGCTTACTGATTAGGTATCCATGATTGGAACCTACGAATAACAAATCTGTTAATTCAATATGGATTAGAGAAAAGATTATGTGGGAATTTCTAAAAGGGTCCTGAGTTACCCTCTTGTTTGTTAAAGGGTAAAGAGCCCATGATGTGATGTTTTTTTCCCTGCTGCTTGTGCTGTGATGTGAGCCTGGATGGCTGTTGTGATATGTGGAGGCATGGAGGCCTTGTGGTTATGGCAGGAGATGACGCCTAGAGTGGCGAGATGCATCATTTTATGCATGTGGGTGTCGGGGAGGACACCAGGGGTGATGGAATGGGATGGGTGTGGTTGCTGGTTGCTTGTGGTTTTCTTTGAATGTTAATCTGCTTTGCTTTTCCCCACTGCTCAAGGCATCTGGTCTCGCTACACTTATTTCGAAGGAGGCGAAGACGCGCGGGGTATGCCACATGCTTTCCGTGTTTAGCCTCTCGATGGAGGATAGGTCTATGCTCTTTCTATAGGCGGCAAAGACTCGATGGGTAGTATATCTACTCACCGTGTTGAGCCTCCTTTGTGTTTAGTAGCATAGGATGCTTTTCTAGAATGCCTGGGAATGTGGGAAGGTAACTCTATAATGAATGTTTGATTAAATGGTGAAAACCCACGGGGATGGAGATACTGGAATTTAATAGTGATGTGAATCCTAAAAAGGAGCAGTTTTTGAATGTGATGCCAATTTAGTTTAATGTGGAAAATTGTTCATGGTTAATTAATTAATTAATGTACAGTGGAACTGATAAAATGAGAATGGAGTAATCTAATAAAGCTCTTCAAATGTTTGTGTGCTTATAGGATACCTAGTCTTTGAAGTAGCAGCCTAGAGTCTGAGAGACGTTAGCTGCAGGTGTATATAAGACTAGGTAATTCCCATAGTGTGGATGTGAGTTACATATATATTCTGTAGTTTTTGTGTTTCTATACGCTACTCCACCCTGTCGGTAAGGGCAACTGACACCCCGGGGATTCTGAGCCCTGGGGGGTGTTTTCCCCAACATTCTGATGGGAGGTTGAATGGCTGACTACCCCCTTTGGCTTCGCTCTCTTATCTTGGTAGATACTTGTTCCATGAGGCACAACGGTTAGTTACCCCATATATGTGTGTAGAGGGTTGTAATGGCTTGTGGTTATTCACACACATATATTCTGGATATAGTATCCTACGGACTACTATAGGTGTAACATGTATAGGATATGATGGCTTGAGGATCCTTACTCGGAGTATGGGCTGTAATGGCTTGAGGTATTATACCCGACGTATGATACACGTTATGCGAGCTGTGGTGGCTCCCGGAGACTACCTAGTTACTTTTGGTTGTGAGGACGGTGTGGTGCTTCGCCCAAGTGTCTGCATGCAAGCCTATGTGGTGCACGAGGTTCAAATTGTGGAGCTTAGCCCAGGTGTCTGTGGGCAAGCCTTTGGAGAGAGATGCACAGGACGTATGTCGTTGGGGAAAAGCGGAAAACCAGTGGGGAAGTAGTAGCGGGGTACCCTTGATATTCTTTACTATATGCTATATTCTTGTATGCGTTACTTGGTGAGAGTATCCATGGTGAGGTTGGGAACATAGTATACCTGTTTAGGTGACGAGTTGGTTTCACTTGTTGTTCACTGGGCTTTAGCATGCTTTCTTTACTTTTGCACGAGAGGCTTGAGGAGGATCCTACTGAGTATACTGTTATACTCACCCTATGTACCTATAAACTGTTTTTCAGGTCACTTGGAGCAGGTTGGAGATCAAGCTGGTTACTACTAACTTGCGGTTGGAGGAGGAGTTGTTCGGGCTTGTGGTCGCTGTTGTTTTACTTTCTTTTGGGTACTTTTAGTTTTCCCTTTCAGTTGTAGTACTTTTTCATGACATTTCATATATGTACTTGGGTTTCTTTTATATTTCAGTTATGAGTTGGAGTTGGTTGGAGTCTATTCTATCTCTCTCTTCTGCATGTGTTCTCTTAGAGGGTAATGCCTCCCATTTGTATGTTTATTATACCCTCAGTGCTATTCGCCAACCCGGGGCTTACTGGAGGCAGGACTCGGGGGTCATTATCTCCCTTTTTACATTGCCGGCCCAGGAGGGGTACACTTTGTGGGGAGGGGGTCGTGACAAGCTAATTGATTTTAGGATACCTAGAAGATACTAAGAGTAAATTATTTTATCCAACAAGAGTTACCTATTTGGAATATTGGTTCTATAACTAATATCATTACAAAACTAAATATATCCAGGGGATTTGGTGATTATAATTCATGATTTTTAGTCTTATTTGATAAATAATAAGTTTTTTGAAGAAAGGAAGATAAAGTTTATAAAGTAGTGTCAATTTTTTCAATTAGTTTCAATTGATTTTAAATTTGGTATGTATTACACTTTAGTGCTTAAAAAGCTGTTTGATAATGGTTTTGTGTGAATTTAATTAATATCATGAGTTTTTTATTGGTGAATCAACTTACTTATTCAATATTTAAGAACTTTTATATGAATTAGTGAGTGATATTATCAAAAATGATGTTATTAACAAAAACTCGTATTTCCTACACTGAATTCTGACTAAAATAGATTATAAGATTTATTGATGGATCATTTCCATATGATAAAACACTCATTTGAATTCTTTTGATAGTAATATAGCTATTATTGAAAGATAGTTTATGTTTAATTTATAAAAAAGGTTGATTGAATGAAGTTTAAATGTTCTATGATATTCCTACAATTGGTTTGACAATATATTTCAAGGTTTATATAAATGGGTAGCATAGTATCTCTTAATTTAGAATTATTGGAGGTATAAAAATATGTTTATTTATCTTGAATAAATTATTCAAGAAGTATATTTTAAGTAACACAAGATAAAAAATTATTTAAATAGTAAAATAATCCCATGATTTATATAATACAACTCATAGGAAGCTACATAACCAAAATACTAAAGGGTTTAGTGTCTTGGAGATTAGTTACACAAACATCCTATTTTATAACACTTGCAAATATTTTTTTATAATTTCACCCCTCTAGACCATTTCCTAGACATCTCACATAATTTAATCATCTCCATAACCTGAGGAACTAAAACATAAGAAATGTGGGATCTCAAACACTTTGTAAGAGAAAAACAAAGACTAATGGATCCTAAACATAGAGGAGAACATTAGTAAGACATAAAAATTATAATATAAGATCATAATATCATATATGAAACTCTTAAAACATGTCAAAGTAACATAATATCATAAAATTATCATTAAGGAAGCATAAAAGATAAAATATATAACATGTTAAAATGGAATAAAAGTGTTGAATACTTGAAAAGGAATAATCATTAAAAAATAGTATTTCATGGAAATTAAATGAATATTGAAACTCGGAATTACTTTATTAACTTGAAAATGTGGAACAACCATAAGAATAGGAAAAAACATTCAGAGAACTCATTATACACACACATATATAAACAAACTCATTATATCCAGACCTAAAAATGTGAGAAAAAATATCATTCCCATGTCTATTTGAACAAACCCATTATGTCCACACCTAACTATATAATCATATATAATCTTATACTGATGCATTAGAGGGAATTATAGGACCCCACCCACCATAATTCATACTTATGTGTTCTATAAAATATTAATCATTATCAAATCTCAAATAACTCAAAGAAAACAAATATGTTTTTTTAAACTTATCACATAACATGAAATTAAGAAATCAGAGGATATCAAAATCTCATTTTCCAAAATTATCCTTAACATAATAACATATATGTGATGATAAAAACATCACTTTATGGAAGATAAACCTTAGAGGAAAAATTGAAGTGAAAATGCCGAAGTTTTCAAAAAAAATTAAAACATTCTTACAAAATATGAAGTATATATTAATTTCATAAAAATATTTTTGAGAAGGGAAATAGAATAATTTTTAAAACCTTATTATAAATAGTTTCAAATAAAATATCAATGAAAATATATAATTTTTTTAAAAGGTATAAGTGAAAATACTTTGAAAACTTTTACTTTTAAAAAGAGTATTTAATAATGGAGGTATATAAAATAGATAATGTTTTATAAAAGATAGAGTGAAAATAATTTGAAAACATTTATTTTAAAATAATATTAAATAAATTAAACTTGAAAAATATATAAATATTATCAAAAGAAAATGTGGATTGGATGATAAAGACTTTTGTTTCAAAAAAAATTGAACATTATGAAATAACCTTGTTGAAAAACCACATCATTAAAAGGATAAGGAAAAATTTTCTTTAAAATAAAAAAAATGGGAATAAAATGACCATTTGAGATAAAAAAAATAGTTTCCACAAGGTAAAGGATAACATTAGTGAGAAGTAAAAAAATGTACATGGAAGAAAAATTCATCAACAATAATGGAGATTATTATTAAAAAAATAAATTTTAACAAAACATTAAATCATCAAGGAAGAATACTTTAGTGTGAAACATGATTTCCCATATAAATAATGTTTAAATAAATTTTAAAATCATAATAGGTTATAATAACTCAATCATTAAATATAATAGACAAATATGAGTGATTATGAACCAAGGAAGAGAATTGAGTCATGAAAACGCATTACGACTTTAGTAATTTTTGAATGAAAAGTTATTATAAGAATTACAATAATGTTTTTATATAAATACCATGGATTGAATTACATATTATGTAAAAATAAATTATTTAGGAATATATACATTATTGAAATAATAAATCAGTTCAAAACATTAAAACATCTCTCAATAAAGAGAAGTTGAGATGAAAAACCCTTACTGCCTTTGTATCTTCTGAATCAAAACCCCAAGAGATAATTAAAGTATTAAAAAACATTATAAAACATTAAATATAATTATATCATGATATAAAATTAAAATTGGGCCATATTTAAACCATAAAAAATGAAACATGGTGTATAGCATAAACATGTCTCAGGGGATTAAAATTTGAGAAAAAAACACTTACAATAATGGTATCAAAAGAATCAAAAAATATAGGGATAACATGAAATGAAACATAAAATATAATTTAAGGAATTATATTTATCATAAATTAATTAAATAGGGTAGTGACTAAAGAACATTAAAGAGAAATAACTTCAAAACATGAAATCATGTCTCAATAAAAGTTAACATGAGACAAAAAACACTAAAAAAATTTGAAACATTTGAACCAAATACCCAAGGTATAGATAAAATGCAATTTAAAATTTTATATCATAATATAATCGTGATCTAAAAAAGAAAATTGGTCATCAATTACAATATATAAATTTAAATATGTTGAATAACATAAACATGTCTCAATGAAAGGAATTTGAGACAGAAGCTCTTACCTTGGTTCCTTACTTAGTTGATGACACACTAACCTATTATAAAATAAGAATTGAAAAATGAATATCATATTTCATAAAATTATTCATAAATAATACCATTTTATAATTCTTATTATAATTCTTTATCATGATACATTAATGAGTTACAGCGTATTGTGACCATTAGGTGTTAATAACTTTAATTATGTTACACATGTTTAATAATGTTGATATTATCAACCATCATTTAATAAAAAGTTAAATATTGATATATAATTTAATATTAAGCAATATAAAACTTATATTTATTAAAAAAATATTCTATGTGTTTTAGTTATCTTATGTGAAAACTGAATTGATAATGGTTTATTCGGTGATTTTAATGAATGAAAATGTTACTTTAATAATAAGTTAAAAACATAATATTATATTTAAATAAACATATAATAATCATATTTTTATTAATATATTATAATATTATAATTTTTTATGTTCTCATAGTCATTCATAATTGTATTTTAAATCATTTTTCACATAGGTGGTTAAACTGACCAAATCTTGAACACGCATTTACTCAATTGGGGAGTATGGTTAAAAAGGTTTTTATTTTAAAATAATATCATTATAAAATAATCATAATTACATTATTTTTATTTTATTATTATGGGGAACCATATTTTAATATTTTTATTTAATGTATGAAAACATTGAAGAAAAATGAAAAATGCTTCATCAAGGAGGCGGTAATTAGCACATACACGCAATTAGTGTTCCTATTTCTCAACACGTGAGAGGGGGTGAAGTTCAATATAAAATTTTTATTTAATAATAATAATAATATGATGAATATAATATATATTTATAATAACTATCATTAATACCATCCATGAAATGTGGTAATGAAAAACAAACAATGTCGCTTCGTGGAGGCGGTATTTTGCGCAATGCACTAACGATGTTCTTTTCTTATTATAAGTGAATGCAAATGAAAAATTAAGGGTTGTTCCATTAATATAAAAACATCTCAATATTATTAACATACTTAATTCATCATATTATTATGGTTATAATATATTTGAAAGAGTAATGTTAAGAATAAAAACTTGAGAATGAGATAACACTTAAGTTGGAGACATGATTTTTATTTGGAAGTTCCCTTGAAATTAAAGGGATTTGGATAACTATGAGTGACTATAGGATTATGTTTTTGGGATAGGGTTATAGGGAGAGAAAATGGAATATGTTAAAGGATTTATTATAAGGTTAGGTGAATCTTTTGAATGGTGTTAGTGATATCCTTTTATGAGGGAAGAGAAGGGTTATTTTGGGAACACCCTTTACATTTCAATTATATCCTTTCAATATTAAAGGTTAAAAGGTTCCAAAAGATTGAAAAAGTGATTTCGAAAAAAATTGATTATTTTTTACTCCCAAAAATTAATTTTTTGACAATATTTAATGGTTTAAGGCCTTTCTATAAAGTTTTATTACCTTTTCCTTTTTAGATTTTACCTTAGTAATAATTTTTTTACTTTAGTAATTAAATTTTTACTAAAAATTTACAATAAAAATTATAAAAAAAATTAAGTTTTATAGAACTAAATTAAACATATATTTAAACCAATTATATTTATAAATTTTATAAAATTAACTTTTACAATAAAACACATATTTTATACAAAAACTATTTTAGTTGAAAATTGACATTTTGACTATTTTAGATTCTTAATTTCATTTATTATTGATTACTAACTAAAGAAGTGTTAATATATTTATATATATATTTATAAACAATTTAATACTCATTATTTAAATTATTTCCATTTCATTTATTTTATATATATTTCTTAATATTAAAAAAACAAATAATTTTAAAAATAATTGTTTCAGCATTATCATGCTAATTAGCATTAATCATAATAATATAAATTTGATACCTAAAAAATAAATTGAACATATAAAATAAAATGACCATTATTATCTTAATTATAATAATAATTTTATAAAATTAACTTTTTATGTGTAGGGAAATTAATCTTAATGATAGTACATGTAGCACCTAAAAAATCATTTTTTTAAAAAGTTCATTTTTAAGAAAAATAATTTATGAATAGGATATAATATTCAATGTGATTGATTATAATAAATTTAAAATAATTATTATCATTAAAATGGTATTTATTTAAAAATAAAATAGATCAAATACTCTATTTATTATGTTATAATTATTTAAAAAAAGTTAAAAAATACTTTTCATTAAAATGCTACATAAATTTTCAAAATTTTGAGAATGGGTTTATAAATTTAATATGGTATTTTAAAACTATTTAAGATTGGTATTATTTATTATACACCTAAAAATGATTATTTTAGAAAAATATCAAAAATGAATCTTAAGATAATTTTTTTGTGAGGAAATAAAAATTGGAATTTAATTTATCTAATTTAAATTATAAAATTTGTAAATATAGCCTTTAAAAGAAAATATGTAATATAAATAAAATAGATTTATTGAAAATAAATTTTTCTATATTAACTTGAATTAATTATTGTCTTTATAAAGGTAATAAATTATTAACGGTATACTGTTATAGTATCTATTATAGGTTTATTAATAATGTATTTTTAATATGTTGTGATTTGTTTATGTTGGGTGTATCATATGACACAAGTTATAGAACGTAGTATATATTATAAAGGATCCAAAATATCAGGTCGTTACATTCTACCCCCCCCCCCAAAATAAATTATTTCATCACAATTTAATTATCACTTGAAAAAATAGATAAAGGTAGTGAAAATATTGAAATGTATCAAGATGTTATTTATAATGAGACATGATCCTAAATGACATAGGGAATACTATAAAACACTCATTTTCCCTAACCATTTCAAGGAAATGAATCCTATAACTAGGTATTAAGGTCCTGGTGATGGATTCAATTTTCTTCTTAGATAATTCATAGTTTCCCTTGCATTAATAGATGGACATGGTTGATATAGAATGTGTTTTCCTTATTCTAGAAATTAATGTGGATTCAAAGTGAAGATAGACATTCTAATCCAAAAACCGATTCCAAATTTCTTTTTTTAGAGGAGGATGTTATGATTTAAAAAAAATTATTTACACAAACATAATAATCATACCACTAAATGTTTTCCTTGAAATAAAAAACAACTCATAGTGGTGACTTTATGTTCTTAGAAAACACTATAGAAACAATTGAGTTGATAGAACTAGACTAAATCCACTAATTTGGGGTGGAGGGTAAGCGAAATATAGTTACCATTATCCTCTTCATCAATAGTCATTTAATTGGTTATTTATTACTCCCTGGGTCTTGGAGGTTATGGGTTCCGTCCATACTAAACAATCACTAAAAAACTGGAATTTAGTGACATTTTTTTAGCAACGTTTTTTAAAAATGTCGATAATTTTAAATTTAGTGATGTTTTTCAAGAAACATTGCTAATTTAGTGATTTTTTCTCAAACACGTTATTGGATTAGCAAAATTTCTTTAAAAAATGGCTAAATTGGGGATGTTTTCAAGAATCATCCCTAATTTTGCCATGTTTTTTAGGAAACTTCACTAAATTGGTGATGTTTTTTAGGAAATGTCACTAAATTAGTGACATTTTTTTGGAAACATATCTAAATTATCGATGTTTTTCAAGAAACCTCACTATATATATATATATATATATCTCATTTCTCCACATTGATGTAAATATATATTTAGATATATATATAAACACCGACACATATATATAAACATATATATATATATATAAACACACACACACACAGATATTTATATATACATATATTTATATATAAAAACACAAACACACACACACACATATATATATATTAAATTTAGTCACGTTTTTAAGAACACTTGGCTATTTTACTGACATTTTTACCAGTGTTTTAAAACATGGATATTTATATATATATATATACATATATATATTTACACACACACAAACATATATATATAAACAGATATATATAAACTTATATATATAAACTTATATATATATAAAACATATATATATTAATATAAACATATAATATATATATAATATATACATATATATATATAATATAGACATATATATATAATATAAACATATAAATAAACATAAAATATAAAAATTTATATTTAACATAAACATATAATATATATATATATATATTGATATATGTATATTGATATATATAATATTAACTTTTTAAATACTGAAATATATTTATATATATATAAATGTAACATAATAAAATTAAATATACAAAAATACAATATTTTAATTGGTTGTGCAATTTAGTTTGATGTGTGAGGTTTAGGGTTCAAGTTATTCTAGTC
The DNA here is from genome assembly GCA_963277665.1 of Viscum album. NCBI lineage: Eukaryota > Viridiplantae > Streptophyta > Magnoliopsida > Santalales > Viscaceae > Viscum > Viscum album. Next base: position 2,037,763,905 of record OY728164.1, read on the forward strand.
GATATTTCAAGGTTGTGTGGGTAAAGCTTGTTTATTGGGTAATGAGTGGAAAATGTTTCGACAAGAAAAGAACGCGCCTTACGCGCCGGGATTGGGTTTTACTTCTGGTGCTTCGACAACCCCTCATTTGGCTAGGGTTTCTCATCTTGGGGATCATGGTCCTTCATCTTATGGTTTTGGATCTCCTAGGTTTGATGAAGGTGGTCTTGCTTTGGGTTCAATTAAATTTTTCAAATAGGCTCTTTGTGGATCGTCTTAGGATTTGGGGTAGCATGTCTCCACGATGATCTGTCTGTTTTCTTCATCAATATGTAGAAATGATTCTGGGATGACTATGGAGTTTCTGTTGGAGGTTTATGATGAGGTTCTGGATGGTCTATGATGGAATCTTGTTGTGTGATTTGGGGTAGCAAAACCGTCAATTGTGGTTTTCAAGAAGTTTGTTGGATCTTGGGGTCTTTCTTTACTAGTCCAAGTTTTGTCTCTTCGTCGCTCTTCCTTTTGTTTTTCCTTTGGTTCTGAAGATAATTTTATGAATGATTGGTGTAACTATTCCCACATTATGGGATGTTGGAGATTCAATTTTTTACGATGGTCACTTGATGTCCACAGGGGAAAGGGAAGTCCTTTTACAGCGGTGTGGATCTCTTTACCAGGTCTGTCTTTACCCCTTCATAAAATTTCTTTTCTTAAAGCTATTGGAGATTCCCTTGGGAGATTTCGTTGTATAGACAGTAGTTCCATGGGGTGCGCAGATGTATCTAATTCCCGGATATGTATTGAATTAGATCTATCCCTACTGATTTTGGACATGGTCTCCTTGAAGGTGGGGGGGTCACTTTCTTGGAATCAGAGTGTTGTCTACTCGGTATTTCTCAGGTATTGTTCTCAGTGTTGTTTTCAAGGTCATTAAATTAAGATATTCTAGAAATCTAAATGTGATTGGTTTCATTTTCAAAAATTTGATAAAAATAGTGAGGTTTTAGATGATAATATGAACGATAAGGGTGTTCTATCTGATGTTTCTAGCAGTGCTTCTGGACAGGTATGCCTACCTAATGCTAATTCATCAGATTTTAATCTTGATTTTTTACCTTTGGTTAGCTATAATGAGTATTCTAGAAAATCTGAATTTGTGATTAGTCTTATTTCTATACCATGTGGGAATTCTTCTGATCTGAATATATCTATGATGAGTATTGATAGTTTTTTGAACACAACAATACTTAGTATGGTTTTCAAGGGTTCGGTAAAATGGTTTTTCCCTTTGTTGGTCCGATGAGTTGTTTAAATCCGGTCATTTTGTTGGAATCCTCGATGGCAATTGAATTGGGTAAGGACGTTAAGTTTTTAGGTAATTCTAGTGATGTTCATAAAAACCCCTTGATGATAGTTAAAGGGGATAGATATGAGACATCATCTCATGAGAACTTGGGAGTATGAAAGGTAATCGATTATCCAAAGAAGAATATTATTAAACCTTTGTATAATGAAAGAGGGGATTTTGATTACGATGGTCAGTTTTTGGATTTTTCCTATTGAGGCTAATATGTCTGTAGATACTGGAGTGGTTACTAGGGAAAACATCATTAGATTAAGAAGTTTTTGGAATCCCATTATAGTCTAGCCAAGATTCCTGAGGCCAAATCCATGCTAAGATTATTTCAATGATTCCTTTTATCATATAGAATGCTCGTGGCATTGGTGCATGAGTAAAAACTGATTTATTAGTCACAGAAATTAAGAAAAATAAGGTGTGTGCAATTGCTATTCTAGAGCATAAGAAGAATACAGATAGAATTGGTGAGTTCACTCGTAGAATAAATATGTATTCTGGGATGCATGCAAAACCAGATAATCAACATATATGGGTTTTCTGGTACAAAACTATGGATGTTTAATTAGTTAAGGCGGGTGATCAATACCTTACTGTGAAAATTAACAATGGCATTGATCTGTTTTTTGTGTCCTTTTTTTATGGGAGTTGTGATTCTTAGAGGAGGGATCTTTTATAGAAAAATATGGAATGTTTTGATTCAGAGGATCTTCCTTAGATTTTTGGTGGAGACTTTAATATTATTTATGAACCTGGTGGGAAGAAGGGTTGAGGTGTATTTCCTCATGCAGCTAGCAGACTCTTTGTTCAATTCATAACTAGGAGAGGTCTTAATGATATGGGTTTCTCTGGGAATTGTTTCACACGGTGTAATAATTAGAAGGTAAGTGTGTGATCCTGGAGTCATCTTTATAGGTGTTTGGAGAATTTTAATGTTGTTTCTAGTTTCCCTAATGCAAAAGTTGAGCACCTTGTCTGTGGGATCTCAAATCATTCACCTCTACTTGTGTCTTTATCTCCCAGATAGAGTTATGTGGAACGTTTTCGATTCTGTGAACATTGGGAGGATAAGTCTGATTATCATCAGCTTGTTAAAGATTTTTGGGAGGAAACGGTTCAGGGTTATGTTTGGGTTTATTTCCATAATAAATTGATACGGCCTAATCATAAGCTTCATTCCTAGGTGAAAAACTTTCCACCTTTGGATCAGGATTTGGAGTTTCTAAAATAGGAGGTTGAGATTATGGAAAAATATTTGGAAGATAGCTGTAGTGATAGGGTTTATGAGGATATTATGGGTAAGAAAAATGTTTTGAAAGAGATTATTCTAAAATAGGAGAGTATTGCTCGAGATAGATCTAGAGTTAAACAGATTTGTGAAGGTGATAAAAACACTGCTTATTTTCATGCCTGTATAAAGGAAAGAAAGAGGTGGCTTAATCCGATCATTCTTCTGGAGGATGGTTCCTTCTCGGGTGATAGGGATGTGATTGGTTCCTTGGAAGTTTCCTTCTTTATAAATCTTCTTGATGATTCAATCTCGTCTACGGTTAATAACTATCCTAGTGGGAATGCAGAGTTTTTTGAAGAGATTATGATCATGATGTCTGGCTTGGATAATGATCTGCTGGAAGCTATTCCTGATGAGAATGAGATTCATAATTCTGTGACGAAGCTTAACTTGTATAGCGCTCTGGGTCCTGATGGTTTTTCAGGGACGTTCTATAGAGGGGAATGGCAGGTAATCAAAGCAGAATTTATTTCCATCATTTAGGATTTCTTTTGGGATGGTCCTATTCCTAGGGTGGCTGGTGATACTACCCTGGTTATGATTCCCAAAGTTAAAAATCCTTCTTCTATTCACGATTATAGACCAGTGAGTATGTGTAACTTTCCATAAAAATTTATTTCTAGCATCATTAACATGTGCCTGTCTAGACATGTTTCTTGATGTATTTCTCTTAAGCAGAATGGTTTCGTTAGAGGTCGATCGATTCAAGGTGCGGTTGCGTTGGATCATGATATGATCCATGATATTAATATCAAATGTCTTGGATAAAATGTGGTTTTTAAGCTGGATATGAATAAATCATATGACAGGGTAGAGTGGGTGTTCATCATCAGAGTTCTTAGAGGTATGGGCTTCTCTTCATGGGTTGTTGACCTTCTATTTTGTTGTTTTAGTTCTGTCTGGATGTCAGTTTCATATATAGGAAAAACTCATGGTTTCTTCAAGACAGCTTGATGTCTTGGAAAAGGGGATCCTATTTCTCCGACCCTCTTTATTCTCATGTAGGATTCTCTATGTCGTCTTTTAAATAAGAAGATCTCCATGGGTGATATTTTACCATTTAGGAAGAGAATGATACAAACATTGATATCTCACTTGATGTTTGTGGATGATTCTCTATTTTTCATTAATGATAGTGTTAGATCGGTTGGTGGTCTAATTAGAGTGTTGGATGAGTATTGTTTATAGAGTGGGAAATCAATTAATAGGGAGAAGAGTAGCTTTTACATTTCCAATAAATGTGGTGATAATCAGATTCTTTCTATCTCCAGATTGTTGAATATGCAGAAAGGTTCTTTTCCTCTGACCTATCTTGGTCCTCCTTTATCTTTTGGTCGTATTTATATTGAAGACTTTGATGATATTTTTAATAGAATTATGATATTTGTTCTTGATTATAAAAATCACTTTTTATCTTTTGGTGGGAATATTTCTTTAATCAACAACATGTTAACGGCTATTCTGGTCTATGTTCTTTCAGCGTGCAATGTGCCAAAGGGGGTTATTTTGTCTATTGATAAAGTCATGGCTGTTTTTATTTCGGATTCTCATTTTGAGGGGGAATGTCATTGGACTTCATGGGAGAAAGTGGATAGACCAATTCAGGAACGAGGTACCAACATCAGAAGTCCAGGGGATACAATTCATTGTTTCCATGCGAAGCTTGCCTGGGAAGTTGTGGAGGGTTGTACTCTTTGGGGTAAAATTATGTTCTTGAAAGATGAAAACTTATTGGAGGATAGCATAAATGTCTCATCTTTCTGGGATTTAATCTGAAGTTGTTTTCCTGTTATTCACCAACACTCACGCTAGATTATAGGGAGCAGTGATATTTCTTTTTGGAAACACAATTAGACTGGGTCGGTTATCAGATTTCTAGGTTTTCCTGATCCAATTATTTCTTTTAGGGAAGCTTTTAGTTATCCTAATTTTATCAATGTTGTTATTGATGAGGAACAAATGAATAATTTTGAACTTATTGAGTTGAATATGGATTTGTATAGATGCTTTTTTACCGCTTCAAATACTGGTATGTTTTCTTCTAAAGAGTTTTGGAATATTTCTATTTCTCAGGATAAACATGATTCTTGGAATGATATGGTATGGTGTAATAGTATTCCCACTAAATTCAATTTCTTGGTATGGAGAATTAGAAATCAGGCTATTCCCATAGTTGAAAATGTAAAAAGGAGGGTCATTTACCTAGATTCTAAATGTCACTGTTGTAGTATTAATAAGGAGTAGGATTCCAACCACCTGTTTTTTGAGAGTGATTTAGACTTGGCTGTATAGAGTTTTTCTGGAGAATTTACTTAAATTTCAAGTCCTTTTCTTGCTGGATTCTCTTTTTTGGATAGGTGGTTCCACGATCTGAATATTGTTGGTCCTAAAAAAATAGCCATATCTATGATCCTTAGTGCAATGTGTTGGTTCATTTGGAAAGAAAGGAACAAAGCTTGTTTTAAGGATATTAAATTCTCAAAAATATTGGTTGTTATCAGTACTAAAATTCTTTTTCTTGACTAGGTTCGGTGTTCTAAAATTTCAAGTGATGCTCCTTCCTTGAGGTATATTTGTCCAGTCTTTCCTCATCCAGATCTTATGAAGAAATGGAACTGGGTTAGTTGGTGTCCTTCTAATATGGGTCTTAAACTGAACTTTGATGGCTCTTATGTTGGAGGTTTTATTCAGGGTAGTGGTGTTGTTCATGATGGGAGTTGAAGCGCTTTACTTGCCTTTTCTACTTTTTATGGGAGAGGTAGTTCCATTCAAGCTAAAGTTGAGGAAATTCATATGGGGTTCATGTTGTGTACTCATAGAAACATATCTATTTCCCAGATTGAACATGATTCAAAGATAATATTTGACTTTATGAATGGTAGGATCTCTAACCCTTGGCTGATTTATTATATTATCAGAAAATGCAAGAGTTAGACTGACACCAATAAGATTCAGTTTTCTCATACATGGTGTTAAGGTAATAAAGTTGAGGATTACTTTGCATCCTTGATGGTGGCGGATCAAGGTAACAATGTTGTTTGTTTTCATAGTATTCTTCAAATTGAACCGAAAGGGGTGGGTTTGATTGGGGGAGATCAACTTGATCTCTACTATTTTATACCACCCTAAAATGTTTGTATACCCTACTCAAAGGCTTGTTTGATTTGGTTTTTCTCCTCTTATAATAAAAAATGCAGATTGTGGGGGGGTTAAGCTTTTAGGATAGTTTTTTATACGGGAATGTTGGCTTGAGGGAGAGAAGTGTTTGGTTTGGGCATCAGTAGAGTTCATGTAGTGTGAGAGAAAGTTGAGAGGCTTACGGCGGGGCAACATTTTAAAAAAAATATGAATTTGAAAAATAAAATTTAACAATATTTCTAGGGTTTTAAAATGAATATTGTAAAAAAATAAGAATTTGAAAAAAAAATACTCTTTTATAATTTTCCTTAAATGAATTAGAAACAATTATAAACATCACTAATTTACATTTTTTGGTAGTGAATACTTGGATTAGGGTATTGGTTTAGATAATGCATGATATCTACACACATAATAAATTGAATTGTTAGTGGTTCCCTAGGATGATTTCTATATTCTTTCCTCATGTTAACCAAAATCTTCATTTTCCTTTGACAGTTTGATGCTTGATGGACTTATTTACTATAATTAAATAATCTTACAATCCCCTTGAGGTAATTACCTTGGTACTTATTTAAACATATTTGACATATAGAAAATTGAATGTGTTTTCCTTCATCATCTTCATCACTTGATCTTTCATGAGACTCCATATTTCTCTTATTTAGGGAGTTTGGGACCTCAACTATGTTCATATTATTGATAATATTCCATGATAGAGGTTTTTTTATAATCATAAGGTCTATCATTCTATATCCCATTTTGATGGGTTGTTTGTTCAGGTAATATTTTCATTGTTCCTAACACCCATGGTTCCTTCTAATTCAAACCATTACTAAAACCAAAGGGTTCACATGAGTGAAAAAAAATCCATAATACGGGGTATTATCATAAAATTAATTTAATATTAAAATTTATGGTCCATTTAAATTTCTATATCAGCCCATAGTTCTTTTATTTCAATCTATATCTATCACGAACCCCTCCTGCCAAAGATGTTGTAATGAAGGGAGAGAGATAATGACCCCTAAGTCCAGCCTCCAATAGGCCTTGGGTTGGTAACTAACACAGAGGGTATAAAAATCTAATGAAATGGGAAGAATTACCCACTATAATAATATAGGATTGGGAGAAAAGATGAATCATCCATAGTAAACTCTATGACATAATAAAAAAAGAAACAAAAACCATCCAACAATTCATGTATAACAAAAAAATATACATATAAAAGTCTCCAAAGTAAATACCCAAAAGAAAATCTAAAGTAGTGACATAGAAATTGTCTAAATGTATGAGCTAGTAATATCCAACACAATCTCCAAAGCCCTCTTGGAAACCTAAAAATTAGTTTATATATACATAGAGTGAGCATACAAGTATACTCAGTAGGAAAACAAAAGTCACTTGTGCACATGTGAAAAGAACATACTAATGCACCCATTAAAAAATAGCAAAACCAAACAACACCTATATAGGTATACTAACCAAACTCCTCCTCACCATGGATCACTCACCAAATAATGCATCCAAGTATAATAACATAATATGAATCACATTGATGATAGGTACCCTATATCACTTTCCCACTTATTTTCCGCTATCACACCCTAATGAAAAATGTCTAGGAGATCCTATCTCTTCTATATAACATCACAACACATCACATCATATCCTTCCCATAGAAACCTGGTCCATCACAGCACATCACATCTCAATTGAAGACACCCAGTCTATCTTATCACATCACATATCATAACTAGTGTAGTATTGTATCATGAACATGAAGGACATAAAAGTCATTCCCTCATCCTACCATGAATGACCCCTAACATAAACAATCTCTTCATCTCTCCTGAAAACACCTAGGTCGACACATCTCACCTCACTTAATGAAACATGGGCCATCAAATCACATCACATATCAACACATCTCAACAGAGTCACTTTTGACTTCTGGCCATCACAGTCTATTCAGGGAATAATTTCTTGGATGAGGGAGTGGAGAAGATCGGGTAGCCAACCATACATCCACACCATTGGAATGTTGGTAAAAACACCCCCCAAAACATTTGGTTGTCGGGACTAGGTTCTATTCATGGGTGGATCACATATATAAAATCACAAGAGTATATAATTTATATAGTATCCTAGAACACCATCCCAAACCTATGGGTTCATCCCATTATCATTAACCAACTCACAACATCACTGTGTCACCTCATAAGAACCCCCAAATACAATGACCAATATTATATACACAACCACACACAAACATAACACGAGACAAAAAATCACCTTCTAAATTTAATTGACATTATCCAAATTTTCAGATTTTACATTACCATTTAATTTCATTTTAACATCCCACTTAACATATTTTCATCCCCTTTAATTCATATAATTCATGCCCATTAATTCATTTAACCAACCACATTTTAACCACACAACCCATTTTATGAGTTCATTAATCATTTTCATCCCATTTCATTCCTCGTTCATTGTTATCACATCACATCCCATTACTCACCTGACATATAAATCAACACACCAAAACACAACAAACTCAATAACAACATCCCACCATTCCTCTGGAAAATAATCCCACACACCATTGCCACATTCCTATATGCATCACATCTCAACCAAATTCACATCCCCACTGCCCAACCACATCACAAAAACTTCTACACAAGACACATATCATACCATAACACCCCATCTCATCCACCACAACAAATCCACTACAACATGTCACTTTTCCACAACAATCCATAACACACAACCACTTCCATAGACACATTCCACATTACACACAATAAGAAATTTTCAGATTTGGAATATGGACTTTCATTAACTCCACTTAATTATTTAGGGGCGTTCTCATATAAGCCATATAATCTTGAGAAATAATCTTTAATCCAATTTATTAAACTAGAAACATGGGGTGAAGACATAGGAGGAAACCACCTATAGGTAACTTGAACCAATAACAACAATAATGTTCCACGACTCCAATGGATGAAGGATTGGGAACCTTTCATCTTAAGAGAAATTAATCTCTAAGGAACATATGAATGGTCTTCTATTTATAATGAACAAATCATAAATAGGTGGGATTTGATATGGATTTAATTGACCATTAAAGGTGGATCTTATAAAATACAATCAAATCCACATGGTATACCCATTAAAAGGCTCATCAATTTTTATAAATTGAATTCATAATTATCCTCTTTTAATATGGATTTAAATTCCATTAATTAATTATTTTTAAAGGATTTTTCATCAAAAAAAGAGGTCCAATGGGAAAAACTAGAAAATTTATGAAAATCGGATTCATTTTAGATCAAACTCTAATGATCTACCATTAGAATCTACCATCAGCATGAACTACCACTGGGATCTACTTTTAGGATTATCTACTGTTAGGATCTACCATTGGGATTTATCATTGGGATCTATTGTTGGCATAATTTACAATTGATATCTATAGTTGGGATGATCTACTGTTTGGATATACCATTGGGATCTACTTTCATCCTCTAAAACACCTCAAAACTTCTCCCGTACTCCACTAACCACCTATAGACTTTCCCCAAACACCTTGAGAATCAGATTTCTCACAAAGTAATGGGACAAAAGGTATGTTTTGTTGCATCAGATACCTCTCAAACTCTTCTCTCCCTTATAAATCAAAAACCATCCCAAAAGGAAAGAGAAAGAAGGTCCAAACAACCATCCCTTGAGATACCTCTCAAGGATCTCATTACTCTTCAATGCTACCACCAACTAGACTCACCAACCAAAAAACCCAATAAAAACATTTTACATCCAAAAAACACCTCCTTTCACATATCCACACTACCATACAACCACTGCACAATAATTTCAACCTCCACACATCCTAAACCAATAACCACTGCAACTAACAAACTACTATTCCCCAAACATTAAAATCAGGTAATTTCATCTGCCATTTCAATATAATATACGTTTTTGGTGACACTAACTCACCCACACAATTTTATTCAAATAATATTATAATTTTTCTTGATTAGGAATCGGTTCCTCCCCTTTTAATATGTCGTAACATTATCACACATCATACATCAATAAAATAGCATGTCTCATAAAATATAAGGATCTGAATATCACATAATAATGAAAAACTATGAAAAGAAAAACTTAAAACAACTCCTGGTAATAGGAACACATATGAATCTATGGATCCCAAGTACTCTCCCCCAATCCACCATGATTATACAACACATGAACCAAAGAAATGGTCCACCCACACAACACTTTCTATTGATGATCCTGGATATCTACTAGCTGCACCATGAACATCACATCATCCTAGATATAAAAATCTACCTGGTTAATGAAATGGGTGTCATCATGAAGATACCAATGAAGATGAGAAATGTGAAAACATCATGGATCCTCTCCTGTTGTGGTGGCAATGCCAACTGATACACCACCTCACCAACTTTCCCTAGAACCTCAAAGGGCCTAGCATACCTGAGATAAATATTAATCTTCTTTCCGAACCTCTACTACTCATGTTGATGAGAAACCTTTAAGAACACATGGTCCCATCCTAGATCTCTAAATTCCTCCTACTATAATTGATATAAGACTTTTTCTGATCTTGCACTTTTTTCATCCTCCCTTGAACAAGAAAAACCTTTTCTATTGTGATTTGTGCCACATCAGGACCAAGAGATTTTTCCTCCCTAATGTCAATATAGAATAGTGGAGAAAAACATGGCCTCACATATAAAGCCTAAAATGGGGCCATGTTAATGGATAAGTGATAGATATTTTTATATGAAAACTAAACCGAAGGAAAGAAGTCACACCCAATATCCACCAAAGTCTCATATTTACACCTCCAACATATCATCCAGTATCTAGATAATATGATCTATCTTCCCATACATCTGAGGGTGGAAGTCATTGTTGATTCATAACTAAGTACCAAAAGTATTTTTTAATCCCCTCTAGACTTACGAGGTAAAATTTTCATCCTGATCCAAGGTAATAGAAATCAGGACTCCATGAAATGTCATAGCTTCATCCACATACTCCCTTTCCAAAACATCCATTGTACCTGACTCCTTGATCACTAAGAAGTGAGTTGATTTTTACAAATGATCCATGATTACCCAGATAGAAACAAAACAACCTCAGGAAAAACATCTAGGTACTCTTTGATGACTCTAGGAACCACTACTATACATGTGCATATTGATTCCAAAAAACACTCAACCATCAAAGAAAGAAGTGCCTCCATACACCGGCTTCTCACCTGACAACCCTTCTCACCAATGAAAAACACATGTTTACCATCCACATCCAATAATGGGCCTCTCCTCTAAAAATGGTTGATAACAACCTACATAGAATAAAACTAATTACTGATGAAAATTACATCGTATGGATTTATTGGTGGAAATAAAAGGTATCCATATGAATTATGTGTCCCCATAATTAGTCATCACCCCTGACACACATCCAACAGACCAGTCTAAAATTCAACTGGAATAGTTAGCACTTGGGGAATGGTAAGCCTCTCTATGTCTAGTCTAAGAGAATGGACTATAGCAGGTGAAACAAGGAGTAATAAGATCCCAAATAAAACATGGCACTAACAAGGGTAGACTATAAACTGAGTATACCTTGAATGATCTCTGGACCCTTTGGTTTTGCTACCTCTGTTGTATGCTACTAAGTAAACCCATATTATCTACCTCTCTTTTGACAGTCGCCTCTTTGACCACACTTAGGTCAAGGTCCCTAAACATGAGTAACATCCTGAGGTCATCCTCTACTTTCCCCCATCTACTCAGGCTAGAACATAATCCTTCTACCCCTACTACTGGAATGGACTCACTAGTAACTGCTACTAAGGCCAATGTTGAACCTATCCACCTCTACCAAAATGATCTAGAGAATCCACTAGGAACTAATCCAAAATATGGACATAAACCCCAAATATTAGACACATTGGACTAAATTCTCAAGGAATGGAATGGAAACCACTATCCCCATAAGGCTGAAAGGGAAACTTCTAAGGTCGACTCCCTACTGTTCAATACTTTGAAGGTCCTAGTGCCTGAGACTTACCACTAAAAAAATTTCTCCTAGAGGAACTATGTTGGTTCCCCTCTCATTGTAAACCACCTAGTGAGTGAATATTCTCGATCACCTTTGTCTTCCTCTGAACCTATAAATACATTTTCAATGTAAAAAGAGTAATTGCATACTGGATTGAAGGATGGAGTGCCTTCTCAAGACATCTCGCACGAGACTCCTCATCAGTAAAAAGATTTGGGGGAAACATAGAAGACCCTTTCACTTGATCCCAAAATCTTGAACTGAAATACTCCCCTAATAAATGAATTCCATATCTAGCCTCTTCATAGCCTCCATGCTCAAATAATGGAACACTATATAGGACTCCTAAAATTCAACCCATGAAACATCTACCTCATTCTTCTCACCTAGATAAAACATCCACCACTGACATGTAGCTCTCTGCATCTGACTAACTATCAAAGGAACCTAGTACATCATTAGGGACCAGATCAAACATAATGTGATCACTAGATCCTCTAGATGTTTCTCTGTCTTCACATCATAAATGATTCCCTTATAATTCCCTAAATCCTACAGATAGAAAGTGTGAAACATCCTCTTCCACTGATCATCCTCCTCAATTGGATCTACCCTTCAGAAATCAACTGGTTCATCATGATGAACCTCCACTACATGATCCATATGCATATGATGATAAAGATCCATAACTAAAAGGTAAAATAATTATTTCTTAATACTAGTAGTATGGAATTTTATTAGGTTTTATTTAATTAATTTTAAATTATTTCAACTTTTCTAGAACCAAAGACACATAATTCAAACAAGAACACAAGTTATCATGATGCATATACCTCTCCTAGGTATCTACCATACAAGTAGGTACGCCTCACTTAGCCATTAAATGAGCTAAGAACTCATGCACTGGAACATGGGAGTCCTTAAAATCCTATTTCCTAGCCGATCTCCCTATCCTATGTCACATACCATGGTCAACTGGCACTTTTTTCCTTAAAACCTATGAAATAATCACAATGAATAACTCCAAAATTCATCTTATCCCTCAACTATTACCCTTGATACCACTCTTTCACCACCCAATCCCACCAAATATACCAAAATAAAGGGATATAGATAATAACCCTTGATTCCCACCTCTATTAGGCTTAAGTTTGGCTAATAGCACCAAAGGTATAGTAATATCATGAAATGGGAGTCATTATCCTCTATAATAATATATAATTGGGATATAAGATGAATAATCCACATGAAAATCCATGAAATGAAATAAAAATAAACCAAAAAATTCTCACAATTCTTGTATAAATAAAATAGATAAAATTCTCCAAAGTAAATACCGAAAAGAAAAGTTAAAGAAGTGGAACGACAACTATTTAAAGGTCTAAGATAGTAATGTCCAACACGACCCACAAATTCCTCCTAGAAACCTGAAAATTGGTTTATATAAATATAGTTTTAGTATACAAGTATAATCAGTAGGAAAACCAAAGACTCTCATGCACATGTGAAAAGATCATACTAAATCACCCATGAGAAAATAGCATAACCAAACCGCACCTATACAGGTATACTAACCAAACCCATTCTCACCATGTCTCACTCACTAAATAACGCATCCAAGTATAATAGAATAATATGAATCATATAGATGATAGGTCACCCCATACCTCTTTCCCACTAATTTTCCACTTTCACACCCTAATAAAAAATATCTTGGCGCTCCTACCTATTCTGTATATCATCATAGCACATCACATCACATCCTACCCACAAACACCTAGGCCATCACATCACATCACATCTCACCTGAAGACACCTAGGCCATCATATCTTATAACCAGTGTAGTAGGGTATTATGAACACAAATTAATTCAACCTAGTTCCCTCCTCCAACCATGCATGACCCCCACCATAAACCATCTCATTATCTTACTTGAAAATATATTGGTTAACACATCTCACCTTTCCTAAATACACCTAGTCCATCTCATCACATCACATCTCGAGAGCAATACTTTTGAAATCTTACCATCATATCCCATGCATGCCATTATCTCCTAGAAGAGGGAGCGGGGAAGATCTAGTCTCCAATCATCCATCCTCACCACCGAGATGTTGGAAAAACACTCACAAAACATTTGGTTGTCGACACTAGGTACTCAACGTGGGTGGGGAGTGTATAGAAAATTACAAGAATATAAAATTTCAATAGTATCATATCACGCCATCCCAACCTATGGGTTTATCACATGATCACTAAAAACTCACAACATCACCACCTCACCTCACAAGAACACCCAAAAACTAAGTCCAATACTATATGCACAACCCCACACAAATATAAAACAGGCCAAAAAAGAACTTTCTACTTTTAATATACATTATCCAAATTTTTAGATTTCACATTACCATTTAATTTTTTTAACAAACCACTTAATATATTTCCATCCCCTTTAATTCATGTAATTCTAGACCATTAATTTCTTTAACCAACAATATTTTAACCACAAAACCCATTAGAATTGTTCATTAATCATTTTCATCCTATGACATTCCCCTTTTATTATTATCACATAACATCCCATTACTCATCAAGAATCTAAATACAACACACCACAACACAAAAAAAAACAAACTCAATAATAATGTCCCATTGTTCCTTTTTTGAAACAATCCAACAAAGAATCGCCACATTTCTCCATACATTACATCTCAACCACATACACAGCCCCACTTCACAACCGCATCACAACCACTTCCACACAAGCCACATCTCATACCACAATATCCCATATCATCATCCAAAACAAATCCAATACCGCACAAATTTTTTCTACAACAATCCATGACACACAAACACTTACACAAAAAACATTACACATTACACACAATAAGGAATTTTCATATTTGAGTTAGGGGATTTCATTAGTTCCAATTAATTATTTAAGGGTGCTCTCAAAAAATCCATATAATCCAAGGGATACTGTTTTATTAGCTAGATATAAGTAATTAACAAGATTAAATTTAAATGTGATGCTAAAAAATTACCAAAAAAAGATGATGCAACATATATCAGAATAGAACAAGAAAGGACCCCCAATGACCATGATTTTTAGTGGTCATTTATCCCATATAATTTCAATAAAAAAGAATATCAAAACTATGAAAACATTCTTACATTCCCCTTCCCCTTGTCAAATTAATTTAACCAATCCATTTATCTTTGTTAATTTGTATTCAACCATTTCCATATAGATAAACATAAGAACTCATCTACACATGAAACACATAAAGAATAAATGAAGGAATTAAATACCAAGAAGAAATAATCTTTAATTTAATTTGTTACACTTGAAATAGGAGGTCCACACATAGGAGGAAACCACCTATAGGTAACTCAAACTAACTATAGAATCAATGTTCCACGACTCCAAAGGAAAGAAAATTGGGAACCTCCCACCTCAATAGAAAGTAATTCTAAAGGAATGGATGAATGGTATTATCTTTAGAATAAAATGATCCTAAAATGGGGGGATTTTATATGGATTTAATTGACCATTAAAGTTTGATATTATCAAATCAAATCAAATTCATGCGGTATATCCATTACAATGGTTCGATAATTTTTATAAATATAATTCATAATTTTCATCCTTTAAAATAGCTTTAAATTCCATTAATTAATGATTCTAAATGATTTTTTTCAAAAAGGAAAAACTAGAATATTTACAGAAAAATGGATTCACTATATATCTACCTCCAACAATAAACCATTGGGATATATTTCTAGGATGATCTACAGTTGATATATACAGTTGGGATGATCTACCATTGGGATCTACCATTGGGATTATATACCATTGGGATCTTCCATTAAGGTGATATAATGTTGGGATCTACCATCGAGAAGATATTCTATTGATATCTACCATTGGGGTGATATATCAGTTGGATCTACCATTGGGATCTACCATCATCATCTAAAACACCTCAAAAATCCTACCTTTCTCCACCAAACACCTCTGGACTTTCACCAGACACCTAAAACATCATATTTCTCACAAATTAATGGTATAGAAGGTCTATAAAATTACATCAAATACCTTTCAAACTATTCTCACCCTTAAGAATCCAAAAATGACCCATAAGGAAAGAGATAAAAGGTTTGAAAAAAAATCCCTTGAGATACCTCTCAAGGTTCTTATTAATCCTCAATGATACTACTTGTTAAACTCACTAACTGAAATGACCATGAAACACACTGCACAGCTACAAACCACTTAATTTCACATAGCCACACTGCCACACAACCATTGAACAACCATATCAACCTCTACATAGGCCAAACCAACAACCTCCACAACCAAAAAACCGCTCTACACTGAATATTCGAATCAGGGAATTTCATCCATCATGTTAAGTTACTATCCACTATAGGTGGAACTAACTCACCCATAGGAGTTTAATCACATCTTAGTATAATTAATCATGGTTAAGAATCATTTCCTCCCCTTTTCATATGCTGAAACATTATTACACAACATACATCAAGAAAAAAGTATATATAATAAAACAAAAGGATCCAAAAATTACATTTCAAAAAAACATAGCAAATAAAAATTTAAAATAACTCTGGGTAATGGGAATGCATCTTTTTATTTTTCTCCCAAGTAATCTTCTCTAGGACACCATGCCTCCACAACACATGAACAAAAGTAAATTTCAACCCATGATACACTTTCTATTAACAACATCATGGATCATATCGAGGTCTCCCCTCTTAATGACATGGGATTGATTATGAAGATATTGATGAAACTAAGATACATGGAAGACTACATGGATCATATCTAAATATGGTGGAAATTACAAGTGATACACCACCTCACCAACTCCCCCCAATGCCTCAAATGTCCCAACAACCCTGGGAGAAATCTTACTCCCCTTCCAAACCTCCACTACCCACGTCGAGGGGAAACATTAATGAAAACATGGTACCCAAAATAAAACTATAAGGGCCTCCTCTTGAAATTGACATAAGAATTTTTATAATATTTTACTACTTTCATCCTCTCTTGAACAAGTTGAACCTCTCTTTGTGCTCTATACCACATCAGGACCAAGAAATACTACCTCCCCAACCTCTATCCATTACAACAGAGAAAAACATGGCATCTCATATAAAGCCTCAAATGGTGATATGATAATGGAGGAGTGGTATTTATTATTATTATTAAACTAATAAAAAGGAAAATGTCACACCCAAGATCCAAAAAAGGTCAAATATTCACACCCACAACATATCCTCTAACATCTAGATAGTATGAATTGTCTACCCATCCATCTGAGAGTAGAAAGTAATGTTGAGGAATAACTGAGAATACTACAATCCCCTTGAGACTCATGAGTTAAAATGAGCATCTGGATCTGATAAAATGAACCTAGGGACTCCATGAAACCACATAACCTTATCCATATAAGTCCTTGCCAATATTTCCACTGCACCTGACTCCTTGATCACTAGGAAGTGATCTGATTTTTTCAAATGATCCACGATTACCCATATAGCATCACAAACTCCTTGGGGGAAATATTGAGGAACTCACTAAAAATATATGAACCTCCACTATCCATGTTTCTACTAATCCCATAGAAAACACAACCATAAAATAAAGATGGGGATCCATACATTGAATTCACACCTGACAACCACTCTCACTAATGAAAACCAAAAACTAACCACAAACATCAGAGATCATGAATCTCCTCTAAAAATAATTGAAAACTGTGTGAATATAGTAAAAATATTTTATGTTGAGGATGATATCATATAACTACATCTAAATATAGAAAAGGTCCACAAGGGACGGATGTGGACCCATCATCAATATATACCCCTAGCACACATAAAATAAGTTGTTTTGGACTTTGACTAGCATAGTCAACACCAGTGGAGTGAGAAGCCTCTATATGTATAGACCAAGATCATGGAATAGAGTGAGTGAAGAAAAGGAGTGCAAAGATCCCAAATCAAATAAGGCACTAACAATGGTAAATGAAAAACTAAGCATACCTCAAATGATTTGTGGCCCCTTTGTTATCGTTGCCTCTTCTACATGAAACTAACCATTCCCAAATACTATACCTCTCTACTAATGGCCACCTCCATGAACATGGTTAGGTATAGGTCCTTGAACCTAAGGAATATCTTGAGGTCAGCCTATAATTTCCCTATCTGCTCTGGCTGGATCATAAGCCTATTTCCCCAGCTTTTGGAATTGTATCACTGGTAACTGATGCTAAGGACAACACTAATCCCATCCACCTCTACCAAACTGAGCTTGTGAATCCACTAGGAATTGATACTGATGATGACCATGAACCCCGTAGATGAAACATGACAGTCGGAAGTCCCTAGGAATATCATGGAAACTACTATCCCTATAAGGCCTAAGAGGAAGTTGCTGAGGTCCACTCCCTATCAGTCAACACCTCAAAGGTCATAGTGCTCAAGATATTCCACTAACAACTCTTCTACTTGAGAAAATATTTTGTTTCCATTCTCATGGTAAAACTCCTCATGATTGAATCTACTTGATCACATTCACATTCATTTTAACCTCTAGATACATTGGATACATAAAAAAGTAAATTCATACTCGAGCAAAGGACGAAGTCACTCCTTAAGACGTCTTGCATGAGACTCCTCATTTGAAAAAAAAATATGGGTAAAATAAAGAAGGTCCTTGAACTTGATCCCAATCACCCACATTGATATAATCCCTTGATGAAGGGATATAAGCTCCTTCCTCTACACTACCCTCATGGTATATGAAATTAACTCTTCCTGGGACTCGTTTTGAAGGTCGACCCCTGAAACATATGCCTTCTTCCGCTCACCCAGATATAGTGTCCACCACTAACATATAGCTCCTCACATCTAAATAACTTCCAAAGGGACCCAATACTCTATTAGGGCCCAGATAAAAATAGAAAGTAATCTCTATATCCTCTATCCATATCTCTATCTCTAGATCAGAAATTATACCCTCATACTTTCCCAAATCCTACTGTTGGAAAGAACGCAACATCATCTTCTACTAATCATCCTCCTTAATCGGATCAACCATCCAATGATCAACTGGGTCATCCTACTGAACCTCCACTGCCTGAGCCACATGTGGATGATGACCAAGAGACATATCTAAAAGGGAAAATAAGGATTTTCTTAGCCCAATAGTATGGGATTTTATTATGTTTTATTTAATTCATTTTAACTTATTTAAAAATTTTCATTCCCAAACCCACCTAATTCAAACAAGAAAACAATTCATCATGATGCATGTACCTCTCCTAGGTCTCTACACTACAATAAGTTCCACCTCACTTTTCCATTCAATATGCTCAGATATCATGTACTAGATAATAGGGGGCCATAAAATCATGTGTCCTAGCTTGTCTCACTAGCATATATCATGTACCAAGGTTGACTTGCACTATTTCTATACCAAACAATGAAATAATTACTGTTCCTAACTCCAAACTCCATCCTATTTCTCAAACATCACCTTTGATACCACTCTTTCATAACCCCATCCCACTCAAGATACCAAAATGAAGGGAGAGAGATAATGACCCTTGAGTCCCGCCTCCAGTAGGCCCCGGGTTGGTGACTTTCATCGAGGGAATAAAAATATCATAAAATGGAAGGAATTACCATCTATAATATTATAGGATTAGGAGATAATATGAATCATCTAAAAGAAAATCCATGACATAATATAAAAAAGAAACCAAACCCATCCCACAATACATTTATAAATAAAACAGATACAAGTAAAAGTCTCAAAGTAAATACCCAAAAAAATCTAAAGCAACAACACAAAATTGTCCAAATATCTGATCCGGTAATGTCTAGAATAGTACATGAATTCATACTAGAAACCTGAAAATAAATTTATATATATTTAGGGTGATCATAAAAGTATACTCAATAGGAAAACCAAATTCTCTCATGCACATGTGAAAAGAGAATACTAATTCACCTATAAGAAAATAGCAGAACCAAAAATTACATATATAGGTATACTAACCAAAACCATCCTAACCATAGATCACTCACCAAATATTGAATCCAAATATAATAACATAATATGAATCACATTGATGATAGGGAACCATGTACCTATTTACTGATGATTTTTCACTCTCACTCCCTAATGAAAAATGTCCTAGCACTCCCACCTCTTCTGTATAACATCACATCACATCCTTCCTGTAGACACCTGGGTCATCACATCATATCTCACATGAATACACCTGGTCCATCAAATCACATCACATCTCATAACTAGTGTAGTAGGGTATTATGAACATGAAGTACATCAACCTTCTTCCCTCCTCCATCCATGTATGACCACCACTATAAAAAATCTCATCTTCTCACCTGAAAACACATGGGTCAACACATCTCACCTCACCCAAAGACACCTGGACCCTATCACCACATCACATATCAATACATATTCATAGTGTAACTTTTTACTTCTGGCTAGCACAACCCATAAAAGTCATCATCACCTGGAAGAGGGAGTTGGGAAGCGTGGGTAGCCAGCCATTCATCCTCACCACTAGGATGTTGGGAAAACACCTCCATAACATTTGGTTGTTGGAAGTAGGTTATTGACATGGGTGGGTCACATATAGAAAATAACAATAATAGATATTGTACATAGTATCATGTCACAACATCCCAACCTATGGATTAATGACATAATTCCGAACCAACTTACAACATGACTACCTCAACTCACAAGAACCACCAAAAAACACTGACAATATTATATGCACAATCCCACACAAACATAACACAAGCCACAAAATCAATTTCCATTTTTAATCTATATTATCCAAATTTATTTATTTCACATTACCATTTAATTTCATTTTAACATCCCACTTAACATATTTCCATCCCCTTTAATCCATGTAATTCCAACCCATTAATTCATTTAACCAACCACATTCTAACCACACAACCCATTTTAAGAGTTCATTAATCATTTATATCACATTTCATTCTCATTTCATTGGTATCATATCACATCCCATTACTCATTGAGAATCTAAAACAACACACCAAAACATAACAAAAAACTCAACAATAAGGACCCACAATTCCTCTTTCCAGCAAGCCCACACACCATCACTGCATTCCTCTATGCACCACATCTCAATTAATCTGCAGTCCCACTAAAGAACTGCATCAAAACCACTTCCACACAAGACACATATCATACCAAAACACCCCATCTCATAGACCACAAAAATCCATTATTGCACACCACTTTTCCACAACAAGACATGACACACAACTAGTTACACAAACACATTCCACATTACACACAACAAGGCATTTTCATATTTATAATAGAAGATTCCATTAGTTACACTTGATTATTTGAGGTTGTTCTCACACAATATATATAATCCATGGGTTGTAATTTTATTGTCTAGATATAATTAATTAAATGACTACATTTAAATGTGATGCCAACAATTCACCAAACAAGATAACACAACATCTATCAGAACATAGAAAGTAGGGACCCCCAATGGCCACTATTTTTAGTAGGCATTTAGCCTATACAATTTCAATAAAAAACCATATCAAAATTATAAAAACATTCTTGTATTCCCATTCCCATAATAAAATTAATTTAACCAATTCATTTATCATTATTAATTTGAATGAAACCATTTCTGTATGGATAAACATAAGAACCCCTCTATGAATGATACACATAATGGATAAAATAAGGAATTTACTACCTAGAATAAAGAATCTTTAAACCAATTTACTGCACCAGAAACAAGGGGTGCACAAATAGGAGGAAACAACATACAGGGAACTCAAACCAACTATAGTAATAAGCTTCTATGATTCCAAGGGAAGAAGGATTGGGAACCTCCCATCTCAAGAAAAATTAATCCCAATGGAATGGGTGAATGGCCTTTTCTTTAGAATGATTGAATCCTAAACTGTAAGGATTTAATATGGATTTAATTGACCATTTAAGCAAGATTATAGAAAATCCAATCAAATCCACATGGTATAGTCATTAAAAAGGCTATAGGGTTTTTATAAATATAATTCATAATTATACTCAATTAAAAATCTTTAAATTTCATTAATTAATGATTTTAAACACTTTCTCATTAAAAAATGACGTCAAAAGTGAAAAACTGGAAAAAAAATTGGATAATTGGATTCATTATAGATATATTGTCGGTGATCTACCATTAGGATATAACGCCATGATTATATACCATTAGGATCTACCTTTGGGTTGATATTCCATTGGGATATAAAATTAGGATGAACTACCATTGGGATCTACCATTTGGATGATCTACCATCAGAATAATATACTATTTATATCTACCATTAGAATGATCTACCATTGGGTTTTACTATTGGTATGATCTACTATTGGGATCTATTTTCATCCTCTAAATACCTCAAAACTCCTCCAATCCTCCACCAAACACCTTTAGACTTTCATCAGACACCTCAAACATCATATTTCTCATAAATTAATAGGTCATAATGTTTGGGATATTATAATATCAATCTTAGTTTGGTATTGGTTACTTTAAGTTGGGTTATCTTATAAGGGTTATCTTATACTACTAAACCTGATCCCTCATTTTAACTAGGAAATAAATCCTTCATAATGCTTCATAAAGAGCATTTTATTAACCAAATCATATCTCTTGAGAGTATCGAACTAGGTGTATAGTAAGGGATCACTCACCATGCACCAGAATGATGGTTGAGATCTACTCGACCAAATATTTTCAGGTTTATTATCCCAAGATGCATCTATACCTAAAATATTCCCACCTGTAGTATCCATAGATGGATATATTACTAGGAGTAACATCTACTCAATACTTTACCAATTTTTTGGATATTATACTATACATAAAATCATATCTAGATTTTTCACTTCAATTATCTACATTAATATCCCAAATAAATAAATTAATATCTAAAAATAACTAAACTAATATCTAAAATAACTAAACTAATCTCTAAAATAACTAAATTATTCTCAAAAATAAATAAACCTTTCTTTAATACCAATTGGAGAAACCCAAGATAAAAAATACATAAATATTATAATAAACCCATGATTTAAATAATGCATCTCATAATCAATTAAATAACCCAAAGACTAAAGGGTTTAGTGCCTTAGAAATTAGTTGCATAAAAATATTATTTTATAACACTTGACAACATTTTTCCATAATTTTTCTCTTATATACCCTTTCCTAGAAAACTTAAATGATTTAATCATCTTTATGACTAGGTAAATAAAAATATGATAAAGGGGTGATCTCAAGCGTTCATTAAGGGAAAACATAGATTAATGGATCATAAACATGGAGGAGAATATAAGGGAGACATAAATATCATAATACAAGATCATAAGACCATAGATGAAAGTATCAAAACATGTCATAGAAACATATAAAAGGATAATTAAGTAATCATAATAGATAAAACATATAATATATGAACATGTCATAAAAGTGTGGAATACTTGAAAAATCATAATCATGAAAACATAGAATTTTATATAAATAAAATAAATCTTGATACCTAACATAACTTGATAAAATTAAAAATGTGTCTCAACCATAAGAATAGGAAAATTTATGTGGGAAAAATCATTATTCTCCTGATTATGTAAACAAACTCATTATTTCCAAGCTTGAAAATGTGATAAAATCCATCATTCCCATGCCTGTGTGAACAAACCCATTATGTTTATGCCTGAATATCTCATGAGATATAATATTATACTAATTAATTGAAGGGTGATATAGGATACCACTTATCATCATCCATACATATGTGTTCCACTTAACATTAATCATCAGCATATCTTAAATAACCTAGGGAAACAGAATGGGTTTTCTAAAACATATCACATAACATGAAATTAATAAATAATAGGAAATAAAAATATCATTTCCCTAAAGGATCCAAAATATATTAATACATATAGGATGATCAAAATATCACTTCATGGAAGATAAACTTTGGAGGGGAAATTAAGTGAAAATATAAAAAATTTCACAGAACCTTTTTAAACATTGTTATAAAAGATAAAGTGTAAATTACTTTCAAAATAATATTTTTGAGAAGGGGAAGAAGATACTTTTGAAAACATTATTATAAATAGTTCCAAATAAAATATCCTTGAAAAAAATTGAAGGTTTGAAAAAGGTGAAGTGAAAATAATTTAAAATATTTTACTTTTAATAATTATCTTTAATAATAAAGACATGAAAAAGATATAAATTTTATGAAAAGAAAAATGTGTAGTGATTGATAAAAAAATTATTTTGAAATTTTCTGAACATTTTGAAATAACCTTATTGAAAACCCACATCATTAAAAGGATAAATTATACACATAGATTTCACTAAATTTTTTATATTTTTCTAACTTAGTTTTTATTAAATAATTTAATTTTTTTAGTATTTTTAGTTTATTTTCATAGTTTTAAGTGTTTTTATTATTTTTATAATTTTACTTAATTATTTAAATTTTTTAATTTATTTTTTTATTAGTTTATATTAATTTTATATAAAATATTTAACACTATATTATTATTTTTAGTAATTTCGCTAATATTATTTTTATTATTAGTTTATTAATATATTTTTTAGTATATATATTAATTTTTTATATTAGTATTATATATTATTGTATTTCATTATGATTTTTTTTAGTTTTAATAAATGTAGTATTTATGTTATTATTTTATTATTTTTACTATATTAATATTTAATAGTTGTAATATTATTATATGTATAATCATAATGTTATCTAATTATATCTATATTCGGGTATATCTAATTACATGTTCATATATATTAATATATATTCACCTATATAATATAATCTAATAGTTATTTTTTTGTATAATTAGTATAATATATATTTATATAATTATAATTTTATTATTATTATTATTATTTAACATTTAACATTTATATATTTGAGTGTTTGAGTGTTTGAAAGTTTAAATAGGATTGTTTTTTTTTTAATTTTTCTTTCTCATGAAGAAGATCCAAGGGATCCTCTTTTTCACCTGTTTGACGCACAACTAGGAGGGTAATCTTATTCTTCAATAGAAACCCTACCAAGCATATCTCCTTCCTCTATTTCACCATACCAGGTGTGCCTCCCTCCTCCGCTAAACCCTAATAAGCATGCCTCCCTTACCTCCTGTTGTGTTTCGAAACCACCATCAAGTGCCTTCCTCTTCTATCCTCTCCACTAGGCACCTTCCTCCTCTCTATGAATCACCTCACCATGCCAGCCTCCTCCCTATTATAGCATCTGATGAAACTACCTCCCTCTTATCTATTGCTCCATTGCAATAGTGCACCAAGTAAGTGACATCTCCCTTTTGCATACCCAGCAGGCGAAGTCCTCCCCTCAGGCCGACCTGACCAGCGCTGCTGGTCCTTCTTAGTGTGCAGAAAATCAAGATGACTCTTCATCCTTATCTACAATTTAAAGAAGGCAGAATTCACCACCCTCGTCGACTCCTTCACTATTTTTGTTCGATGTCGATAAGCATGGAGGTTCACTTTGCATTCAGAGATTGACGGGATTGCGTGTTAGCTTGCACAGTGAGAGTTCAGACCAATACGATCATCATTTTAGTAACATAGGTATATTTTTAATGTATTGTCATTTTATTACCATGTGTGTTTTTAATCTATTATTTTGGGGTAATTTTGATGTTTTGAGATGTTTAATGAAGAGTAAAATTGTTTTGAATTCCATGTAGAAATTTTTATTTTATGGATAATTTTTTGAATAAATTTATTTTCATTTACATTTTTATCTTCTTAAATTATATTTTTAATTAAATTACTTATGAAATTAAAATAGGCCATTTTAATCCTCAGTTGATTTGGTGATACTCAAAAGGTTAACTATGTCGACCGATTATAGTACAAATAAGTGGTGCACCTTCATAAGAATTGAACTGTGTCATTTCACTGATTGGTTTAGTACAAAAATGTATCACCTAATTTATTTATAACACTAAGTAATGGGACTTTTAATAAATTAAGAGATATAAAATGATCTCCTTAAAAGTTTATAATTTCATAATTGGAAATAATTAAGCAAGATAAATAATTTACCCCAAAAAATATTTTTCATGGTTGCATAGTAGTTTGATTATAACATCACCATCCCAAATACACTAACTAATTTGGATTTCATTGTCATTTTTTCAATTTCATTTTATTTTTATGTCACTCACTTTTATAATCTTTAATTTTATAAAATAAAATAAAAATAGGAATTTCCTCAACAGATTTTATGTCTAAACATTGTCAAAATTGACAATTTTAGTGAAACAGATCTCATTCTCTCTCTTCTTTGACCCTAATCGCCACTTTTTCAATAGACAGTGCATTATAAAAAATATTGGACACATTGTGATAGTGTGCACCAAATTTATGGAATCATTTTTGGGGAGCATGCACACATATAGCATTAAAAAATTCTCATGTAGACATTGATTTAGGTGTAATTTACCTAAATCGTGAACACTCATAATTTAGATCTATTAAAAAATTATCTACCTATTTATCAAGAACTAGAACAAAAAAGAAAAATAAAGGATATAATTGGTAGCTCTTCTGAAAATCCAATGCATTTATGGGAGGAAAGCATTCAGACTCACATTCCAACACTTCTCAGTGGACAAGTTTGCCCCATTTTTTAAAACAGACTTGATAATCCAAGAACAAGGACTACTATGAGATAGTAATTGAGACCCAACATTTTCAAATTCATATTAATCATAATAAGACCAAGAATTCAAGAAACACATTTTGAACTAAATCCCTCCATGATCCACATGCTCCAACAACATGTTCAATTTCATGTCTTGAGTAGTGAGGACCCTTATAAGCATGTGAATAGATTTCTCAAATTTTATGAAACATTAAAATATAATTTAGTGACCAATAATGCATTTATCCTAATATTTTTTCCCATTATAATTAAATGGAAAGTCTAAGTACTAGTTGTAAAGTCTTAACCTAGATGAATTCTTCACCTGGGATGTGCTTATAAGAAAATTTGTGATCGATATTACCCAAAAAGTAGTCTTTGATAAATGTTTCAACTTATATTTCAAAAATGAATAAAAATCATTAGGATAATCTTAGGAAAGATTCAAGTCCATGTAAAGGCATTTTTCTCATCATGGGATGAAGTTGGAAAACCAGTTGTAAGCTTTCTACTATGGAATTCAACTCGAGATTAAGTCCACAATCAATACAGCTATGGAAAATGCATTCATATAGATGGATCCTGAAGATCTATAAACATTAATTCAAAACATAGAAGAATGTGGTTTCTAGTGGCTAACAAAATTAAAGAAGGAAAGTAGTATTGAATCAAGTTGATTCTCACATATTCATGCCTACACAATTTGAAGCTCTCAATTAGGGGATTGATAACTTTTCACTAAGATCATATAATCCATTCTATGTAGTTCAATATGAATACTACCCACACTGTGGTGGTCCTCATGATTATCCCATGTGTCCATATAACACATCTGATAATAATATGTATGAATCTAACTTCATCAGTTACAACAGAGGAAATTATGGAAATAATTACAACACAAACTGTAAAAATAGTAACTAAATTATCAGTTTGAAGGAACCAGTGGTTGTTCATCCAATAAACTGGAACATGGGTACACTTGGGTTCCCTACTCAATAAATTTTCAGACCCACCATGAAATATCATGATAAAGGATCACAATATAAATATATACAACCATTTCCTCAACAAAAACAATACAAGGATCAAAAGAAAACAACATATTATTATCCTCCAACAACACAGATTCAATTATATTAGGGATTCACTATAGAAAAATTAATGATTTCCAATTAGTCAATGTTCTATTCACAAGATATGGTGACCCAAAACTTAAAATCATCCATTTGTAACATTGAAAGTCATATTGGTCAGTTATCCACACAAATGTAAGACTAAAAATAGGGAAATATATTGGATAACATAAGATTCAACCCAATATTAGAGGAAAAACCTATCACATTGTGTAGTGGCTCACAATTTCCATAGTTCCAAATTCCTACCAATTAACCAGCAGAATATTTGCCTACACCTACCACTGGGAATGGTGATTCAACATAAAAAGTGATTTAAGTTGAATATAAAGAATAGGAATATCAAAATTAACATTCAATAATTTAAAAGGCAAGAAAATAAAATGTAAAATTAAACACTCAATGAAAGAGTGAAATCTCACACACCACCTCCTCTATTTCCAAAAATACTAAAGAAAATGAAGTTGGATTCTCAATTTTTTAAATTCATGTAGATATTTAATAAGCTTCACAAAAATATTTATTTTACTAAAGCCATCACACAAATGTACCACTATTATAAATTTCTAAAAAATATTTTTTCAAAAAGAAGAAAACTAGATGATGTTATAACAGTCATAATGCATGAGTAATGTTTTCTTGTCATACCTATATCCATACCTCCTAGACAAAGATACCCTTTAAGTTTCATTATACCTTACAATATTGGATTATTTTGATTTTGGAGAGCTTTATGAGACCTCGAATCTATTTTAAACCTAATTCCATCTAGAGTTATTTATGAACTAGGAATCACAGAATTAAATCCAACTAGGGTCACCTTGAAAATGGTTAGCCGATCAATAAAGCATCATCAAGGAATTATAGGGGACGTGCTTGTCAATTTTGATAAATTTTACTTCCCTACTAATTTCATTGTCCTTGATATAGAAGAAGATAAGGATTTCATTATCATTATTGTTAGATATTTCTTATCTAAATATATAGATCTTGTTTATTTCTAAGAGGGAAAATTAATTATTAGAGTTTGGAAAGAAAATATAACATTCAATGTTCTTAAAGTTATGGAAAAATCCTCTACATTTTTTTGTCGTTTCTTAGATACAATTGAAGAATGGGATAAGTTATAAATGTATTTTCTGAATCTAGATGATTTTCATAAGAAAAAATAGGAGTTAAATGAATCAATAAAATAAGTATAATTCATCAAAAACATAGTCTAGATTTGGATAGAAAACATTTCACCTTATTAACTACATCACTTGAAAAGCCTCCAACACTTGATCTTAAACCACTTCCACCAAACCTGAGATATATTTACATGGTATATTTAAACAATTTCTAGTCATTATAAATGATAATCACTCAAGTAAATAATAAAATAAATGGCTCAATGTCTTATATAATAGGAAGAAAGTGATATATTGGATGATAGCATATTTATAAGGTACAACTCCTATCATTTTCACTCAGAAAATACATGTGAAGGATAATTAAAAAAATTGGGAAACCATAAATACTCTTAACACCTAAAATGAAATAATTTTTCAAGAAATAATTCATTAATATTCTTGATGCTGGTTTAATATTTCATATCTCTGATAGTTAGTGGGTCAGCACATTGCATGTGGTTCCTAAAAAAGGTGGGACCACAGTAGTTGATAATGGTAAAAGAGAATTGATACCCACTATAATAGTGAATAGATGGAGAGTTTGTGTTGATTATCAAAAATTGAATGATTTCACCAGAAATTATCACTTCCCATTACCCTTTATTGATAAGATCCTTGAACAACTAGATGGAATAGGTTACTATTGTTTTCTAGATAGATACTCAGGTTATAATAAAATAGTGATTGCATGAAAAGATCAAGAGAAAATCACATTCACTTGTCTATAAGGTACATTATCTTATCATATAGTTCCTTTTGGAATGTACAATGCACCATACACATTTCAAATATACATGATGGAAATATTACATGGAATGATAGAAATGTTCATTGAAATATACATGGATGACTTATCTATTTATGAAAATTATTTTGATGTATGTATGGAACATTTGAATAAGTTTTTTCTTATATGTTTAGAAAATAATATGGTGATCAATTAGGAAAAAATAAAACTGCATGGTAAAAATTGGGATAGTTAAAGGACATAAAATTTGAAAGAAAGGCATTGAAGTCTACGCAGCTAAGATTAGTACAATCTATGAGCTACCCATTACTACTTTGGTTCATTTAATTATAGGTTTTCTTGAGAATGTTAGATTATACCAAAGTTTTATTAAATATTTATCTATTATTTCCCACCCCCTTACCACCCTATTATAAAAATATGTCACATTTAACCTAGGGCCACACTTTAAGGACACATTTTAATTATTAAGGCAACTCTTCATTAATGCCCTGATAATGTCTTCATCAGATTGGGAGAAACCATTTGAGTTAATGTGTTATGTTAGTGACTGGGTAGTTGGTGCTACATTGGTACAATGGAATGAAAGAATATTTAGAATTATCTATTATGATAGTTTCACATTGAATCAGTCACAACACAATTACATAATAACTGAAAAAAAAATATTCTAGCATGTTGTCTTTGTGTTTGATAAATTATAATCCTACCTACAATTATCCAAAGTCACTATGTATATATATCACTCTAACTTACGATAGTTGATGATGAAGAATGATGTGAATATCAAACTCATTCGATTGATATTTTTACTTCAGGAATTTTACATTGAAGTTAAGGCCAAAAAGTCACTGAGAATGTCATTGATAATCATATATCATGACTAAAACATGAAAATGTGAAATCAATATGGAATTTATCAATAAAACATTTCCTTGTGAATAACTCTATTCCATTGAGACAATCACACATTAGTATATAGATTTTGTGAATTACTTAGCTTTAGGTGTGGTACATCCAGATGTATCAAAGGAGTAGAGAAAAATATTTTTGAATGAAGAACACCATTACTACTAGGATAATCCATTTCTTTTTAAAGACTCTATAGATAAAACTTTTAGAATATGTATCCAAGAATAAGAATTTTATAGTTTTTTGAATTTGTGTCATTCTAGAGAAACTAGAGGACACTATGGAATTCATTATACAATTAGTAAAGTGTTACAATGTGGTTTTGAATAGACTAATATGAATCATTATATTCATGAATTCATTAGGAATTGTGATAAATTCCAAATAATTGGGGGTATAAGTTGGAAGCGTGAGATGCCACAACATCCTATCATGGGAATTGAAATCTTTTACATATGGGGAATAAACATCATGGGTCCTTTTCCTAGATCATTTAAAAAATAATACATCCTTTTTCGTTTTGATTATGTATCAAAGTGGGTGGAAGATGAAGCAATTGAAAAAAATAATGCTTGAGTTGTCATTAAATTTTTAAAACAACACAGTTTTACTTGGTTCATAATTATAGGAATCATCATTATTGACCATAGGAACCACTTCAATAATTAATTCTTTCAAAATATAATGAATCACCATGGATTTCATATCTACATAATCACCCCATATCATCCACAAACCAATGGATAATCTAAGGTTTCAAACAGAGAGATTAAGATTATTGTGGAGAAACTTGTGAGTATATTTCAGAAATATTGGTCCACCAAACTTGACGATGCACTTTGTGCTTATAGTACTATGTACAAAACACCTATTTGAATATCCCCATACCACATTTTCTTTATAAAAACCAACCTCCTTCCTATAGAAATAGAACACAAATCTTATTAGGCTATGAGGAACCTGAATTTTGATTTCAAATCTTCCCAAGGAAAATTTTTTCTATAGATGAATGAATTATATGAGATGAGGAAGGAGGTGTATGAAAATTATATGATATATAAATATAAAACTCATACCTTTCAATATAAATGGATCCAATAAATAAATTTTTTTCCTGTTGAAAATTTTCTATGCTTCATATAAAGAATTCAGGTCATGGAAGGAATGCTCAAGTCAAAGTGTCCATGTCCTTACACTATTATAATTATTTATCCCTATGGTGCCATTGAAATTACTTATGGAAATATACCTTCATTTAAGGATAATGGTCAACACTTAAAACTATATCACACTTCATATATGATATGTATCATTAAAAACTTCATTTAAAATGAGAATTTATCTATCTAGTTAAATATGTTAAACTGAGTGCTAATAGAGACACAACATGATGACTTCTTCATGCCTTGGTCTTCATTTTCTTACTCTCTCTCTTTGTGGGTGTGGTTGAAAAAAATGTCTTGCTCTAATTAATCCAACATGATGGTTGATTACCCCTTGAATTTTTCTTCTTGAGTGACTTGGAGATGATATCTGAATCCCCTCTTGAAATTCAAAAAATATTATCTCATGAGATGTGTCAAATGGAGGAAATTTTAGGAAATATACCAAATGAGATGTTCCTAAGAGATTTAAAAGCTGAGAAGATGAAAAAATTCCCCCATGAATGGTTCCTTACTATAAAGATAGGGAGTATGAACCTTAAGAATATATATTTTTAGTTAAATAACATTACCTCTATCATGGAGAATAGGTAAAGTAATTCTAAGATGGTGGACCAATCTGATTGACCATTGTCTATTCATATTGTTAAAGATATAAAACTTAGCACTTTAAGGGAGGAAACCCATTTTTTATTCTTTTCCATTAAAATTTTTATTATGTTTAGTTTGTTTTAGGAAATAAACCTAAAATGTGTGGAACATTCTTGGCCACTCCTTACACTTTTGGAACTTTTTATCCTCCCATGAATATACTTTCATCTATATGATATTTGGTGTTGTCTATATGATATGATGTGGGTATGTGTTTTCCATGTATAAATTTTATAGTTTCATATTTTTTGGAGCTTCATCGGATACAGGTAGCCTTTCCATGTCTATCAACACTTTCTTAGGGAAGTGATTTTTTTTTATTCTTTTCTTCCAAAAACACCATATAAAATAACTAACTAAAAAAATAGAAGAAAAAAAAAGAAAAAACTATCATTCCTATTATTGTTGAACCCACAAGGAAGCTACTATATTTTTTTCTTAACATAGTCAGAGACATACCTATTTTATCCCTTGCTAGTTTGAACACATGATTCATGTTTAAAATTCTTTGATTCTTGATTACATAATTTATATGATTACTGATATCAGTTCATGCTTTTAATTTTTTTCCTAAAACTCATTTATTTTTTAGAAACATATTTTCACTCAACCTAATTTGTGTTTTCCAGCATTATTTATCCATACTCGTGAGGATTATGGACCCTTTTTACAATATCTATTATTTCTATTTTTCTTGTGGGAATCTTATCCATGTTAATTCTTCCAGAACATTCCATGTTTTATATCAAATAGATCATAATTTTCTAAGTTTAACTGAAATTACTAAGGAATTTGTTTGCTTTTTACCTTTTTGTCCCACTGAGTCACCCTTGAATTTTATCCATCATGTGACCCTTAAAATCCATGAAGAATATTTTTTTGGATGATCCCATAGATGATACCCTTCCCTTCCCATTTCTTGAATATTTTCATGATGATTTTCAAACCAAGTGTGGGGGGAGATATTTATTCATAGAGAGGTTTGTTTTAGGGATAGTGAGTCATTTGATACACATGAAATGACATTATCTAAACATGTTTTATTTTATCCTTTTTTATAGTTTATCCATTTATTTTATGTATTTTGATATGGGAATATAGTTTTTTTCTAAAAATGAGTACATTTTTTGTCATTACATGGTAACCCTTACCTTTAGGGATACCTATTAAAGTGATTACCCATTACTCTAGGAGCTATAGATTTTTCATTATGACATATTTTCACTTTGATTTTACTAAGTATGAGATAATTGTGTACCTTAACTTGGGATGTTTTCTTTTATATATTTCATGAGGTTCAGGAAATAATACTCACCTGTTTACCTATCCATTATGTTTGAGTGAGTTGTGCCCTTATAAAAAGTGATAAGGAAAAAAATATAGACAGAGAAAAATATATATATATAACATAAAATTTTTTAGATGAATTGTATTATCATAATATTGGGAAAATAAATGTTTTAAGTATGGGGGAGTAATATTTTGAGGGAGATATTTGTATTTACATTTATCATGCATATATTTCAAGATTCAATCCTCATTTTTTTCCAAAAAATGTCAATTTTTTATGACCCACTGTTCTGCAGCCTCAAATATATTTGAACCTAATGTGAAGTTCTTGATGTTGGTAAATTCTTTTTATTTCCACTGGTGTATATGTGAAATTCATGTAAAACCTATGGTAAGAATCCATGTATATGATAATTGATCATGGTTTTGTCAAAAAAAATAGTGATGCAAGTGATTGGGAAGTGGGTCACTTTGATGCATGAGTGTGGATACTTGTTTTGGAAATAATGTGAGTGGAAGGAAAACTATTTTTAAAAGTTGGATTTTTAAATCAAGCAAGATATTTTGTGGGTAAAAGGGATAGAATGATTATGAACATGATATTTTGATGTTTTAATTTGTCTATAGGTCTAGTTATGTATTCTTTCTAGTGGTTTTTCCCAGGAGTGTAAAAGATTAAGTGTAGGGGATTTGATTCACATGGATTTCAATAGAATTTTTATAATTTTCTAACTTAAATTTAATTAAATTGTTTAACTATTTTTAGTATTTTTAGTTTATTTTTGTAGTTTTTAAGTGTTTTTATTAATTTTATAATTTTAGTTAATTATTTAAATTTCAGTAATTTATTTGTTTTATTAGTTTATATTAATTTTAAATATAATATTTAACACTATATTATTATTTTTAGGAGCTTTTCTAATATTATTTTTATTTTTAGTTTAATAATATATTTTTTAGTATATATATTAATTGTCTGTATTCGTATTATATATTATTTTATTTCATTATAAATTTTTGTAGTATTAATAAAATTAGTATTAGTATTATTATTTTATTATTTTAATTACATTAATATTTAATGGTATTAATATTATTATATGTATAATTATACTTTTATCAAATTATATCTATATTTTAGTATATCTGATTACATGTGCATGTATATTTATATATATTTACCTATATAACATTATCTAATAATTATTTTTTCTATAATTAGTATTATATTTATTTATATAACTCTAATTTTATCATTATTATTATTATTATTTAAAATTTAACATTTAGATAATTAGGTGTTTGAAATTTTAAATTGGATTGTTTTTTTAACTCCCTCTCTCTCATGAAATAGATATGGGGGATCCACTTATTCACCTATTTGAAACACAGCGAGGAGGGGAATCATCTTCCATGTAAGCAAACCTACCAGGAATGTATCCTTCCTTTGTTGAAGCCTACTATTTTCACCTCCCTTTCCTCTTATTGTGCATAAAAAATGTCACTGAGAGCCTTCCTCATCCATCCTCTCCAATAGGCACTTTCCTACTCTCTGTGAATCACCCAACCATGTTGGACTCCTCTTCACTACAGTATATGATCACACCACCTCCCTCCTCTATGTTGTGCCATTGTAGTATTGTACCAAGAAAGGTTCATCTCCATATTGCGCAACCAGCAGGTGACATCCTCCCCTTAGGCCAACCCAACCAATGTTGCTCCGCATTTCCAATGTGTAGTGAACTAGGATGACTCTCAAACCACCTCCACAATTTGAAGAACACAATACAAACCACCCACATTGAATCTTTCATTTTTCATTCTAAACGTATATAGGCATGGAGGTTCTCTTTGTATTCAGAGATCAACGGAATTGCATGTCAGCTTATGCAGAAATAGTTCATACTAGTATGATCATCATTTTAGTAATACATGTATATTTTTAATGCATTTTCATTTTATTATTGTGTGTATTTTTCAGGTTTTATGTTAGGGTATTTTTTATGTGTCAAGATATTAACTGGGTACTAAAATTTTTGTTGATGTCATGTTCATATTTTTATTTTTTGGTTAATTTTTCAATTGAATTTATTTTCATTTTAATTTTTATCTACTTAAATTATATTTTCACTAAAATTATTTATGAAATTAAAATTTTCTATTTTAATCATTAGTTTATTAGGCGATACTAGTAAGGTAATCCATGTTGACTTATTGTAGTGAGAATAGGTGGCATAGCTTTGTGAGAAACAGGTTGTGTCATTTTTTCAATTAGTTTGGTACTCAAACTCCTCTCCTAATTTATTTATAACACTAAAGAATAGCAACATTAAATAAATTAGGATATATATATAAATTAGCTCCTAAATAAGATCATGTTATCATAATAAGAAATAATTAAGAAATATAAATAATTGATTAGAAAAAAAAATTTCATGGATGTGTAGTTGTTTGCTTACAAATTTAGCATCCCAACCACACTCACTGATTCGGAGTTCATCACCATGGTTTTAATTTTATTTTATTATTTTATCACTTTATTTCTTAATATTTTGTTTTATAAAAATAATTTTTTAAAAAATAGGAATTCCATCAATTGATAACTCACCTACATATTTGCAAAAGAGAAAATTTTAGTGAACTAGATCTCATTCTCTCTATGGTTTGACCCTACCCATCACTTCTTTAGTAGCTAGTGGGTTTTAAAATTTTTCTAATTGGATGCACCACAACAGCGCACAAGAATAAAGAAACCTATGTTTTAAAATGAAACAAGGGGAATAAAATCAACATTGGGGTTAAAAAACAATTTCTTTCAATAATATAAAGTTTTTTAAAAAAAAATGTTGGGGTCAAAGCCTCATTTTATTATGAAAGAAAAGTAAAGACCTCTTTTAATTGGGTAGAGGGAGACCCATTACAAAGCCTGAAAGCTCAGTAGTCTTGTAGCCCATTACATATCCTGTAGGCTAAATTTTTTGGCCTAATGACCATTCTGTGAATAGTAACCCAGCTACTACAGTACCCGCACAGTACCGTTGATTCTATAGTGCCCTGCTGCCACTATAGTACCCACCGATCTACAGTATTGCCACTGCTAAAGTACTGCTAAAGTACTATTGTAAAGACCCGGAAATTCCATGGAAATTTTTTTCTTAAATACATGGGATTTTTACGGGTCCGTGAAAATTTACCGAGCTTGATTCCAAGGCCCGGTGTGCCCGGAATCAATTTCCGAAGTTTTGTTCGGGTACATTCAGTAAACGTGCAAGCTGGATTTTATAACTTTTGAACCGGTTCTCGGAATTGAAATTTGAGGGCACCGTTGAACGCACAGCATCGGTGAATTCTTAGTGAGACCTTCACCGCAGTTGCGTTCTAATGAGAATGGAAGTAAGATTTTGGGTTTTTCAATAAAGTTAAATAAAAATAAGTGTTAGATTATATTTATTTTCATGGGGGTTAAAATCTCCAAGAGGGGGTTATAGGTGGGACCCACCACACCATAACCTCCCATGAGAGGTTATGGTGGTGGGGACCACCCACACATAACCTCCTTTGGAAGGATATCTTGGTGGGGACCACCAGGGGGTTGTAACCCCTTGGAACCCCCAATTAAGTAGAGAAACCCTTGGACTTCCCCCACCAATTAATTACGCCAACCCTCTCAATTGATTAATTGAATTTATTCACTCAACTTAATTTAACTCCTTTTAAATCCATTTGAATTCTTTCCAACCATTAAAATAATAGTTAGTCTATTATTTTTGGTTGGCAATTCATTTTGTGGAGCTTGAGAGAGGGATTGGAAGAACTTGGAGAACTTCATCCTTCCAACAAAGAACACTGCTCACCACCAATGAACGACGAACTCCTTCATCAATCTTCAATCGTGCCAAAAGAGACGGAGCCAACCGTGAAGAACGCTGATGGCGCTTCTTCCTCGATCTCCAACCTAGGATGCTTCCCGACGTCAACGAATCGACGTTCGCCATTCCTTTCCTTCCACCATCAACTATCAACAAGCGAGGTAGAGGATTTGAATTGTTTTTGTACCCATTCTTTGTCATTAAAATTATGGAATGTGAATCTTTGATTTATATCACCGTAATGAGGAGGGGTCGGACGGCACAAACATGGCCCAACTCTCCCTCTTTGATGATCTCATTTGTTGGCGACGACAATGGTGCAACGGTGCCACAGGAGTAATGGACCACGGTGAAGCAATCCCGACTGGAGACGGGACGGCCACAAAGAAACTGGCGGCGCAAGGCTGCCGGGTCCCCAAGAGGGAGCGGCACCATCATGCCACGTGGAAGGAGAGTCATAGCCATGACGGGTTGCGGTGGAGGTGGGTGGCACTGTCGTGCCGTGCGGAGGCCATCAGAGGGTTGCGGCTAGGGCGGGCCGTGGCGGAGGGGCGTGGCGCTATCGCGCCGCCCCAGTGGAGCGGATCGGCTGGTCGCTCGACCAGCTGGGAGGAGCTGGACCCCGTCGGTTCCCACGTGTGATGGACCAGTGCCACCTGGCTTCAGTTGGAGCTCCACCCGAATGGAAGAGCCGTTTGGGAGCCAGGGAGCACGCAGTCTCCCCCTCCCCGGCCACAGCTTAGGCAAACACCGCGAGCCGCTGGGATGTCGGGTCGTCGGGTCGGGACACCCTCACCCCAGGCTTCCCATCCAGTCCAGGCCGCCCCCTCAAACCGGGCCAGACCCGCGGACCGGGTCAGACCCCGGTTCAGACTGGGTCGGGCCGAGTCGGTCCAACTGTGTAACACCCCAGGATTTCAGAGTGTGTTATTTCTTAAAAATAATTCAATAACTTGCACTACACGCAACACCGAGTTCAATCACACCATTAAAAGAGGTCATGAATAGTATTAACTACATTTTGAACTTTATATAATCCTTATAATTTTAGAATCCCTATTATGAGTTTCTTAGTCATATTGCAAGAACAGATTCATTTTCAGTATTATCAACTTCTAATAGTGAAACCTTTTTAAATACAATATTTTAAACTTTTTGACTAAATGGGGACATCAAAAATTTAAAATGAAACATCCCAAGCTTCCACGGTACACTTTCCTTTGAATAAAACAGTAGCGTGTGTTGTACGCAACTTCGAGTTCTAACACACCGTAACCAATCAAACTAGCTGTTATGAATAGTAATACCTACTTTTTGAAGTTATATATATTTTATATTTTAAAATGGACTTCATTTTTGGATTCGGAATATCAAATTTAGCCTAAGGTGAAATTTTGGTACTTTTCGGATAACTCTCATATTTTGATGAATAGTGAAAATTACTAAATTTTAATTAAAAACAACTTTTTTAATCAAAATAATTAATAGTGATAAATTATGAATTTGAGTGGTTTTAAAGTATATTTAGAATATATTTTTACCATTTAATATAATGTTGGTCATTGGACATAATTTTACAATTAAACCGAACATAAACGAGTGTCAATCTTTTGATAGTTATTATCTCTTAAAAACACGCTTTTTGTTTTGACAGCGGGAATTAATTTTAAATTAATTTCTGCCACTTCTGTGTTTTGAATTTAGGAAAATGGATTCCATATTTGGAATCATGATGTTCAAATTGTGTAAATAGGTAACTTTTATTTTTAGACATTTTGAATAATTACTGTGGTAAATATTTTATTTATCATGGTTAAGGGTAAATCCGGTAAATAAGGGTTAAAAAAATAATATTATAATAATACAAAATTACCCTAAAACGTGTCCTAACCTTATTGGTGGACACATACCCGACCATGAGCATCCTTGGGTCAATTTGGGGACCCCTTGGAGCCACTTGTATGTGGTAGGGACACTTTATATTAATAAAGTTAAAATAAAAATAAAAATGGCATAAGCTTACATCTTTTAGAAGAACAATTTTTACATAGGGTTATACATGTTGGATTTTCGATTATAAATATTCATTATAAATATAAAATAATTTCCTACATAATGATATTTTATTTATAATTTTTAGACATCAAATAATTTAAATTATTAATGACACAATAATGATGCAATGTTTACCTCATTAATAAATCATTTAAATAAATAAGATTATAATGATTAAAATATTATCTAAAACCTGTCCAATTCTTATTTGTTGATTTTATTTAGAATATTAGTCATCTTATCTTCGACCTCAATGATTTTTGGACCATTATAAACCGAATATAATTATATTATAAAGTAATACTTTCACTCTTTCCTAAAGAGCCCCTCTTCTCCCTTATAAAAGGAGACCACTTCTACTCATTCCTCACACCTCTCAAGCCACTTGGCTCGTCCAAACTCTGCCCAACTAATCTCCCCACATCCCTCTCCTCCTCCTTGAAGCTTCACCTTAGGCAGAAATCATTTCAAGAAGTCCTTTGGTTCCAACCAAAGTGAGTTACCTAAATTAAAGGTAATGATTTCTCTTAAATTATTTTCCTTTATTTTGCTTCTCCAACCCCCAAAATCTTTTTATTTCCTTTCTTTTGTAACAAAACCAGTATCCTCAATATACTAGGATGTTGTTATAAGAAGGATTCAAACTACACATACACACAACTCCATCTAATGGATGATGAACATAATGTTTCTGTGGATGGCAAACTAACGCCTCACGAAACGATGATTGTTCAAATACATCTTACCGCCTCTCATGGTGGCCATTATGATGGCACTGTAATTAAATATGATATTAATGATATATATTTTATATATAAGCTTCTGTAATTCCATTTTATTTCATACCATTATTCGTTTCATGTTGTATATACATACGATAATTTCATTTGAGGAAGTGCGGACTACCGCCCCCTTAAAATGATATGACTCGTTCATACCACACATGGAACGTATAAAGGATGGTGTTAATGAACTTAAGTAACATATATAAAATATTATATTATACTGGAATAGTAATATACCTATGTATCATTTGGATTCAATTCTTTTAAAATAAAAATTAAATGGAAGTAGCGTTCGTGCGTTCGTACGGACTACCGTCTCCACGAACGTGGTGAGATCCATCCTCCATCGTATCCATTCAAGTCTTATTCTCATTTTAGGGTTAAAAATAATGTTAATATCATTCTGATTATGAATAAGATTTAATCTATCCATTACAAACATGTCTTACGTAACCAAACATTTAAGAAGAACGAATCGATTATCAGCTGAAACGACGATAATACTAAGATATTATTAATAAAGCAATGTTAAAAGATCATATATGATATCATATTAATGTATATGATTCTTGTATAATTTAATAAAAATTATTTCACCATTATACAGGAGGTTAACTGACCCCAACAAAGGAAAAGTACAAGGTAAGGGTTATTTCACAATCTCTTCATTATCCGAGGTTGTTTATATGTAATAATCTACTGGGATCTCTTTATCATCCACATCCATGTTTCTTCAAAATGTATTTCAAACCATTTTTATTATTTATAATAATATGGGTTAAAGTCATTTATACCCTTGTTTGACTTTTTATAAGAGGAATCTTTCCGTCGTTTTCGAAACAAGGTCCTTTTTAACCTTTTCGACAGAATTCAGGTAAGAATGTTTTTTTTAACTTATACGGCGGGTGCGGTTATTTTACGCCGTTATAAAATCTTCAAAGCTTTCCTTACAAGCTTATAAGATTATTTTTAAAGAAAATGTTTTATTTTATATGGATCTTAAATGATTTCAAAATAAAAGGAGATATTTCTTTAAAAAGAATTTTGATTTCATCTATGTCAACATCCTTTGATGGATTTTAAGATTATTTGAAGTTGATTTATTATGATACAAAACTTCTATATTGTATTGAAGGTTTTGTGATATGTTTGACTGTTGATGTGCTATTTTTATACCATTCATAGTTTATGGTGAAAGTATTGACATTTCGTATTCTAGTTTTAATACGAATGTTTATGTTATGTTTAAACCTTTTCATATGGGAATGCATTGGACTTAATATGTGACGGGTGGAGCCCGTTATAGCTCCTCGATGCATCGGTAGGTCTCATGAGACAAACTAGTGTCTTGGCACAAGGACTTGACAAAATCTTATTTGTAGTCTTGGCACGAGGCCTTGGCTATGTGGTTATGATAGTCTGGCATTATGCATTCCAACATTATGAAAGTGGTTATTGATTTTTTCATGTGATTATTCGATTAGTAGAATATCCATGTGAATAAGTAAATGGCATTATTTCATTTTATTTATGCCATACCATGTTGAAAGTTCATATTTAAAAGGCTTTTGTTTTAGTTATACATTGCCTTAAATGTTTATTCTTATTTATGAAAGTTTCCGCTATATTGTTATCCTTACTGGGCATTTGAGCTCACCCCTTTTCTATGTTTTATTTTTCCCAGGATGTGAAGAAGTAAGTTATGAATGACCTGCAGGGATTTTATGAGGGGTTAATAGTGTGGATTGTGGAAACATTATGTTGTTGTAGTAGTTTTTCATTTTATGATGTAATGTAAAACTTATGAATATATCTAGTGTTTCCAAGGATACTAAACCAATCGGTCTTTCGAGATTTGATCTTTCTTGTGATCATGCCAATGTTATGTAATAATGTACCGACTCTGGGTAACTGGGGTCGGGGCGTTACAGTTGGTATCAGAGGAAGTTTAGTACAAACCTTGGAAACTAGATTTAGATAAACTCTGATTAGAGCACGTAGACCTAAGATGAACTTTGAGGATTAGTATAGAAGAACTTCCTAGAATTTTGGTATTGTAGATATTTTGTGAGTTTTCCAAACAATACATCCCTGTCTGGATACGAGCAGGTAGAGGCGGCTCTGGCACAGATGTACCTAGGGGTAAAACCCGAAAACACCGCTTTGAGCTAGACTCGAACGGGTACTGGTGCACGACAACGGGCCTTGCTGCACTCTTGGTTACGACACTCCCGGGGGATATGATTAGGATAACTCTCATTTTCTTTACAAATCATTTTGAAGGGATTATGAGTATATACTTCCTCAAAGAAAACATTATTATGATTATGGATTATATCCATAAATAGTTCAATTTATGTTAAGTGTTTTATAAGTATGGGATTATGTATTTTGATTCATAAACTGATCTAGTTTATGCCATTGTTTAGAAATGGCGCCTAGTGGAAGAAATGGAAACCGTATCAATGCACATGATCCAAAGAGAAGGAAGGATCATATCTTTCATGGTCTTAAGCTAGAATTTATAAGAGAAATAGTCTCCCATGTATTATCATCATATGAATAAATAATATCATGTATTGATAAGATAAGTAAAGAGTTTACTGAGTCCTATGGATTTGAAGGGAAGCAAGAGAAGAAAAGGATGGAAGAGAGAAATATGGATAAAGGGAAGAGGGAAAAGAAGAATTTTCCCATATGTGGTAACTGTGGAAAGAAACACCCTGGAACTTTCCTGAAAGGAATGAGAGTTTGTTATAAGTGTGGAGGAAAAGGGCACAAAGTACGTGACTGCAAGGGTAAGAAAATGGTTTCAAATTTACAATGCTTCATTTGCAAGGAGTTTGGACACTACGCGAACCTATGTCCCAGTCATCAGTCTATGATGCAAATGATGCTATTGGATAATAATCAAGTTATGATACTACCACAGATGAAGAGGAGTGATTAGAGTTCTTATGTTGATTATGTCAATTGAGTGTTGTATCAACAATGTACTTGTTATAATAATTATGGAGTATATAAGGATTGTACTACAGTACTATTTCATTAAGGACTTGAGATTGTGTGGAACAAAGAAAAGTGACTCAATAGCAGGATAAATTTTTGGAAAATATATGGTTGAGAGAATATAGTTCTGATACTGAGGTAGTGATTTTGGAATAA
Source organism: Viscum album (assembly GCA_963277665.1). Taxonomy (NCBI): domain Eukaryota; kingdom Viridiplantae; phylum Streptophyta; class Magnoliopsida; order Santalales; family Viscaceae; genus Viscum; species Viscum album. The sequence continues at coordinate 2,037,807,575 of OY728164.1, forward strand.
TATGTGATTATTTTGGATAAATTATATTGGATATTCTTGACTACCCTGGAACTGATTAATGATTTGTATATTCCATCATTGTTGGGGTTTAAAACATTTTTGGATTAATGAAGTATATCCAGCATTCTATATGGAATAAGGGATCATGAATGTAATCAATAAGGAATATGGTAATACATGATGAAGGTATTTATATGCTATTACGGGGTAAAAAGGATCTATATTATGTTTACCTTCCTTATAAATGTTGGACTGTGAGTTTGGATAGAATTATTTTGGATAGTTCTTATTTGGATTATTTTGGATTGCCATAAAAGGACAACCCGGAGGTCGGGCAGCAACCTGTTGCGTCCGGCAAGGCCGCGAGACTTGAACCTGCAACCGAAGGGCGACAAGGGTGTATCACCTACCACTGGCCCAAGAGATGTCCTGGATTAAATAATGTAGTTTTTATTAAAAGATCTTGTAGATGAATTATAAATTCGTTTATTTTGGAACCCTATACGAATAGTGTAAATAGAATTTTTTTTTTACATTCTATTATCTTTTAGAGTGAAAAATGAGTTTGTGGTAGAAATTTATTAATGGATAAAACTCTAATTATAAAGTAAGTATATCTCCTTATGATCTTAGCCAATCTCATAAATAAATTCCTCAATATTAAGAAAAGCAACTTAAAACAAAAATGTTTTCCTAGATGGTACCTTAAATCATCACTAATTTATGGCTTTGGGATTGTTGGCCTTTTCATAGCCATGTTCTCTACCACTCTCCATCAGATAATTGATGGTTAGATTTCTCTTCCATATCCATATTTTCCTACATGGAACCCTAGTATGTGTTATTTTCGGTAATCTTCATACTTTCCACTCTTTATTTTAAATAGAGGCCTCATTAATTCATTTTTCGATGTGGGATTTCAACTAAGATATTTTGAAATGTTAAAAATGTGTTGTCCCAATACCCTATATTTTGTTGAACCGATGGTACTTCAAATCATCATAGATTGATGAGTTTAAGGACCTCAATTTTATACTTGTTTGTGATTGATGACCTCAATCACTACCTATAAATATTTACGTTTTTCCTCCAATTATATGTCTCTAATTGCCACCAATGTTCTCCTAATCGAGATCATAATTTGGTGGTGACCCTTTCATTTATCTTTTCCTCATATTAAGACTAAATTTTAGTAACCCAATTTCCGATGTGGGTTTTCCCACAAATATATTTTCTACTTTCAACCTTTTATTTTCGAAGAACAATTTCAAATTGCGAGGACGCAATTTATTGAAGGAGGGGAGAATGTAACACCCCAGGATTTCAGAGTGTGTTATTTCTTAAAAATAATTCAATAACTTGCACTACACGCAACACTGAGTTCAATCACACCATTAAAAGAGGTCATGAATAGTATTAACTACATTTTGAACTTTATATAATCCTTATAATTTTAGAATCCCTATTATGAGTTTCTTAGTCATATTGCAAGAACAGATTCATTTTCAGTATTATAAAATTCTAATAGTGAAACCTTTTTAAATACAATATTTTAAACTTTTTGACTAAATGGGGACATCAAAAATTTAAAATGAAACATCCCAAGCTTCCACGGTACGCTTTCCTTTGAATAAAACAGTAGCGTGTGTTGTACGCAACTTCGAGTTCTAACACACCGTAACCAATCAAACTAGCTGTTATGAATAGTAATACCTACTTTTTGAAGTTATATATATTTTATATTTTAAAATGGACTTCATTTTTGGATTCGGAATATCAAATTTATCCTAAGGTGAAATTTTGGTACTTTTCGGATAACTTTCATATTTTGATGAATAGTGAAAATTACTAAATTTTAATTAAAAACAACTTTTTTAATCAAAATAATTAATAGTGATAAATTATGAATTTGAGTGGTTTTAAAGTATATTTAGAATATATTTTTACCATTTAATATAATGTTGGTCATTGGACATAATTTTACAATTAAACCGAACATAAACGAGTGTCAATCTTTTGATAGTTATTATCTCTTAAAAACACGCTTTTTGTTTTGACAGCGGGAATTAATTTTAAATTAATTTCTGCCACTTCTATGTTTTGAATTTAGGAAAATGGATTCCATATTTGGAATCAGGATGTTCAAATTGTGTAAATAGGTAACTTTTATTTTTAGACATTTTGAATAATTACTATGGTAAATATTTTATTTATCATGGTTAAGGGTAAATCCGGTAAATAAGGGTTAAATAAATAATATTATAATAATACAAAATTACCCTAAAACGTGTACTAACCTTATTGGTGGACACATACCCGACCATGAGCATCCTTGGGTCAATTTGGGGACCCCTTGGAGCCACTTGTATGTGGTAGGGACACTTTATATTAATAAAGTTAAAATAAAAATAAAAATGGAATAAGCTTACATCTTTTAGAAGAACAATTTTTACATAGGGTTATACATGTTGGATTTTCGATTATAAATATTCATTAGAAAGATAAAAAGATTTCCTACATAATTATATTTTATTTATAATTTTTAGACATCAAATAATTTAAATTATTAATGACACAATAATGATGCAATGTTTACCTCATTAATAAATCATTTAAATAAATAAGATTATAATGATTAAAATATTATCTAAAACCTGTCCAATTCTTATTTGTTGATGTTATTTAGAATATTAGTCATCTTATCTTCGACCTCAATGATTTTTGGACCATTATAAACCGAATATAATTATATTATAAAGTAATACTTTCACTCTTTCCTAAAGAGCCCCTCTTCTCCCTTATAAAAGGAGACCACTTCTACTCATTCCTCACACCTCTCAAGCCACTTGGCTCGTCCAAACTCTGCCAAACTAAGCTCCCCAAATCCCTCTCCTACTCCTTGAAGCTTCCCCTTAGGCAGAAATCATTTCAAGAAGTCCTTTGGTTCCAACCAAAGTGAGTTACCTAAATTAAAGGTAACGATTTCTCTTAAATTATTTTCCTTTATTTTGCTTCTCCAACCCCCAAACTCTTTTTATTTCCTTTCTTTTGTAACAACACCAGTATCCTCAATATACTAGGATGTTGTTATAAGAAGGATTCAAACTACACATACACACAACTCCATCTAATGGATGATGAACATAATGTTTCTGTGGATGGCAAACTAACGCCTCACGAAACAATGATTGTTCAAATACATATTACCGCCTCTCATGGTGGCCATTATGATGGAACTGTAATTAAATATGATATTAATGATATATATTTTATATATAAGCTTCTGTAATTCCATTTTATTTCATACCATTATTCGTTTCATGTTGTATATACATACGATAATTTCATTTGAGGAAGTGCGGACTACCGCCCCCTTAAAATGATATGACTCGTTCATACCACACATGGAACGTATAAATGATGGTGTTAATGAACTTAAGTAACATATATAAAATATTATATTATACTGGAATAGTAATATACCTATGTATCATTTGGATTCAATTCTTTTAAAATAATAATTAAATGGAAGTAGCGTTCGTGCGTACGTACGGACTACCGTCTCCACGAACGCGGTGAGATCCATCCTCCATCGTATCCATTCAAGTCTTATTCTCATTTTAGGGTTAAAAATAATGTTAATATCATTCTGATTATGAATAATATTTAATCTATCCATTACAAACATGTCTTACGTAACCAAACATTTAAGAAGAACGAATTGATTATCACCTGAAACGACGATAATACTAAGATATTATTAATAAAGCAATGTTAAAAGATCATATATGATATCATATTAATGTATATGATTCTTGTATAATTTAATAACAATTATTTCACCATTATACAGGAGGTTAACCGACCCCAACAAAGGAAAAGTACAAGGTAAGGGTTATTTCACAATCTCTTCATTATCCGAGGTTGTTTATATGTAATAATCTACTGGGATCTCTTTATCATCCACATCCATGTTTCTTCAAAATGTATTTCAAACCATTTTTATTATTTACAATAATATGGGTTAAAGTCATTTATACCCTTGTTTGACTTTTTATAAGAGGAATCTTTCCGTCGTTTTCGAAACAAGGTCCTTTTTAACCTTTTCGACAGAATTGAGGTAAGAATGTTTTTTTTAACTTATACGGCGGGTGCGGTTATTTTACGCCGTTATAAAATCTTCAAAGCTTTCCTTACAAGCTTATAAGATTATTTTTAAAGAAAATGTTTTATTTTATATGGATCTTAAATGATTTCAAAATAAAAGGAGATATTTCTTTAAAAAGAATTTTGATTTCATCTATGTCAACATCCTTTGATGGATTTTAAGATTATTTGAAGTTGATTTATTATGATACAAAACTTCTATATTGTATTGAAGGTTTTGTGATATGTTTGACTATGGATGTGCTATTTTTATACCATTCATAGTTTATGGTGAAAGTATTGACATTTCGTATGCTAGTTTTAATACGAATGTTTATGTTATGTTTAAACCTTTTCATATGGGAATGCATTGGACTTAATATGTGACGGGTGGAGCCCGCTATAGCTCCTCGATGCATCGGTAGGTCTCATGAGACAAACTAGTGTCTTGGCACAAGGCCTTGACAAAATCTTATTTGTAGTCTTGGCACGAGGCCTTGGCTATGTGGTTATGATAGTCTGGCATTATGCATTCCAACATTATGAAAGTGGTTATTGATTTTTGCATGTGATTATTCGATTAGTAGAATATCCATGTGAATAAGTAAATGGCATTATTTCATTTTATTTATGCCATACCATGTTGAAAGTTCATATTTAAAAGGCTTTTGTTTTAGTTATACATTGCCTTAAATGTTTATTCTTATTTATGAAAGTTTCCGCTATATTGTTATCCTTACTGGGAATTTGAGCTCACCCCTTTTCTATGTTTTATTTTTCCCAGGATGTGAGGAAGTAAGTTATGAATGACCTGCAGGGATTTTATGAGGGGTTAATAGTGTGGATTGTGGAAACATTATGTTGTTGTAGTAGTTTTTCATTTTATGATGTAATGTAAAACTTATGAATATATCTAGTGTTTCCAAGGCTACTAAACCAATCGGTATTTCGAGATTTGATCTTTCTTGTGATCATGCCAATGTTATTTAATAATGTACCGACTCTGGGTAACTGGGGTCGGGGCGTTACAAACTGGGTCGGACAAGACCCGGACCCGCTATGTCCAGTTTTCACCTTTACGCCCATATCATGGGCTACGGGTGTCCGATTGACGAACCGTCTGCAGTGACGGAATGCTTAGAGATATTTGGTTCTTTTGGAATATTCCACTTGAGGTTTGGACATAGTTGAGATATGGTTGGGTTGGTTTAAACCTAAAAACCAACCGGACCCTGGAACAGAAATGCCAATAACTCACAGACCGGGCGTCCGATTGACGCGTCGTCTGTTGCGTTGAGACCCCTATGATGAGGCGGACCTTTGAGATACTTCTACTTGGGAGTTAGTGACAGTTAGAGTATCAACCAGTAGATCATGGAGTGGATCCTCCCGGAAATGAGCATACAGAGTACGAAAACCTAGTAGCTATCTGAGACCTGACGACTGCTGACCTTTCGACTCGGAGTGTTTCAACTAGCCCAGTGGGAAGAACCTCTGTGTGACACGGAAGACCCATAGTCGGGAGTTCCTCTATGTGACGTGGAAGACCCGCAGTAATCAATAGGAGGAGAAACTTAGGAGGCTTTGAGGGGGAGTGCCTCTGTGTGATGCGGCAGACCCACAGTGGGGAGCGCCTCTGTGTGACGCAGAAGACCCGTGGTACTCGACAAGAGGAGTACCACAGCAGTCCAGGATAGTGGGAATCACCTCTATGTGATGCAGCAGTCCCATAGTACTCTATAGAGGAGTATTACACCAGCAGCCGAGGTTTCGACAGTTTTACTGGGAGTGTTACATGTTACCACCCCTAGAATAAAATCCTGGTTTTGAGTGGAGTCAATGAATTTTATGTTTACCTCATGAATGATATGGGTTACTAGATAACTTAGGTATATGTATGGGCATATAACTAAGTGATGGTTATCTATTGATTTCATACTTGTGGTTTATCCTTGTTGAATTAAGTGAGACCTTGAGGGTCTCGGGGTTCCTACTGAGTATCGTTATACTCACCACTGCCTGGGCTATGCCCGCACCTGGTTATGTTGGTTGCAGATGACGGACATCGCTGAATGAGGCAGAGAGTAGCATGACTGGATGATACCCGGAGGTGGACCACTCAGAGTGACGGTGCACGGAGTGGATGGACGGACTTGGAGTACTGAGGAGGCCATATGTACCTACCCTTCAGGTAGTAACCCCAGAGGACGACCTAGTAGCTGCTTTAATTGTTTTCAGTTGTACTTGCTTTCAGTTTTACCTGTACTTTACTATTGGGCTTGTATTTCTGGCCCCTTTTACTTTCCAGCACTCCTTATGTATACAGTATTGCTTAGTGTTTTTCTTCCAGTTATGTACTCTGCTGTGTGTGTTCAGTTTATAAAGGTCATGCCTTCCTAGTTTAGGGATTTATGCCTTTGGTGCTAGTCGCCATCCCCTGACCTATGGAAGGCGGGCTTGGGGTAGTCACGATACGGGCCCCAGGGGATGGTTCGTGACAAATTGGTATCAAAGGAGTCGGTTCTACCACAGAACCTAGGACTCTGATCATTCCTTTCTGTGAAGCAATGGTGTTAATGGTACTAAGTTTGGTTTTCATTTCAGGGAGTCCAGTGTTGGTGCGGGTGGCCGATGTATCCATACACCAGGACCTGACTTCTTATTTTCAACTCAGTGCACGAAAACACTGATTGTGTGTGTGATTTCAAAAGTTTTTCTTTAATTCACCTCAACCAGGTCAGCTAACCAGATATAAATATTTTGACCATGTCGCATCTGTTTCTTTCAGGATGCCTCCCCGCAGAGCCCCTAGAGTCGTACGTTCTGACAGCCCACTGAGCGATGAGACCTCAATATAGGGCCCTTTACTAGCGGAAGCACCAGCGGTACCACTTTCCATTGGGCCACAGATGCCACTAGCCCCAGCAGCAGACGATGCAGGCCGCTTGAGCGCGTTTCATGAGTTCCAGCACCAGAGGTCACCCAGGTTTGGGGGAGAGACAGACCCACAGGCAGTTGAGGATTGGTTGGAGGCTGTGGTGAGAGTCTTCAGGCTGGTAGGGACACCATCATACCTCATGGTGATCCTTGATGCTATCCTCCTTTAGGCAGCAGTAGGCAGATGGTGGATCCTGATGCTCCATGTGCATGAAGAGGTGACCCTACTATAGATAGACTTTGAGAGCCTGTTTCGGACGGAGATTGTACCAGCCACCCTTTGTGCAGTGCGGATACAGAAGCTACTAAATCTACAGAAGGGTAGCATGAAAATAGCACAATACTCAGCGAGGTTCACCAACCTCTCGATCTACTCCATGGATATGGTATGGGACCCATTCTTCAGGGCCTGGAACTTTGATCAGGGGCTTAGGAGAGATATCAGAGTCTCGATGATCTCCCTCATCATCCCGACACAGGTGGGGCTTTTTGAGAGAGCCCTTCTAGTGGAGATTTTCTTTTCTGAGCAGTCACCAGCAGCGAGACCCACTACTAGTCGACTTGTAGTGGAGTCTTCTATAGTTTCAAGTATACAGATGACATAGAGGTCCAAGATCACCAGACCCATGGGTGGACAACCGCATGACTCAGGATATTCTTTGCAAGGCACCCGGGGCAGTGACTTACCTACCAGGAGCAGACAATGTTACTCATGCGGCGGGCAGGGTCACATGGCTTGTGACTATCCAACCCACAGTTTAGATTATCAGTAGACAGTTGAAGGACCTCCTAGTTAGAGGCAAAGGTTTGATCGAGGCGGGCCGTAGGGCGCAGGCAGACATGGAAGAGGAGATGGTCGAGCAGCTGGCGGTGGACGACATTATGAGGTGCTACCACCACCACCACCAGGAGGTCCACTCCGACCATAGGGAGCGGGTGGATAGGGGAGAGCTCAGCTTCAGGCAGCTGAGACCTATGACCATGGATCTCTGGAGATGATTCAAGGTATAATCTGTGTCTACTCCACCTTATCTGCAGTTCTTATAGTCATAGGTGCCAGTCATTATTTCATAGCCACTACCCTCATTCGAAGCTTGGAGATTTTGACAGAGCCATTGGCTCGATCCTTACGGCTAAATACTCTTATGGGAGTAGACTCGATGATTACACACTGGTGCCGGCAGTGTTATCTTACTCTAGGAGGTGAGAGCTTCGGCTGGGATCTTCTTGTAGTGGCGTCAAGGCCTTACGACATCATCCTGGGTATGGACTGGTTATCTACAGTCCATGCTCAGATTGACTGTATTAGGAAAAAAGTGTGGTGTGTCCACATGGATGGGACCAGGTTTACCTTCACCAGTGAGAAGGGAACCTTTGCAGCACAGGACAGACTTACTCGGAGGATGTTGCATCTGATCACTCACAAGTTGGCTTGCCTTACCCTCGGAGCAGTTGATTTGGAGATTCTGACTTATCCTGTAGTGGTGGACCAGTACACTGATGTTTTCACGAAGATGTTCCAGGACTACCTCCTCACAGAGAAGTGGAATTCTACATTGACCTGTACCACAGGACAGCACTGATATCTACTCCAGCATATCAGATGGCTCCCGCTGAGCTTTGTGAGCTGAGGGTATAGCTAGAGGACTTGCAGGGGAAGGGATTCATCTGGTCCAATGTTTCTCCCTAGGTAACCCCGATTCTATTCGCCAATAAGGATAATGGGAGCTTGAAGCTTTGTGTCGACTACCATCGCCTGAACTAGGTGACTGTGAAGAACAAGTACCCACTTTTGAGGATTTATGACCTCTTTGATCAACTGAAGGGAGCACGGTGGTTCTCGAAGATAGACCTCAGATCAGGCTATCACCAACTCAGAGTTTGAGATGAGGATGTGCAGAACAAGGACTTCAGATGTCGGTACGGCCACTATAAGTTCTTAGTTATGCCCTTCGGCATAACCAATTCTCCAAAAGTGTTCATGAGTCTCATGAATAGGATCTTCCAGCCATACCTCGATCACTTTGTCATAGTATTCATCGATGACATTCTGATCTACTCTACCACTGAGGAGGAGCATGCCTACCATTTGCAGGTAGTACTGGACACACTCCGAGAGCACCAGCTTTATGGTAAGCTCTCAAAGTGCCAGTTTTGGATTCGAGAGGTTCACTTCTTGGTACATGTCATCTCAGAGGCTGGAGTTGTAGTATATCTAGTGAAGATTGAGGCGGTACTTGCTTGGGAGCCACCCAGGAGTGTAACGGAGGTATGGAGTTTCTTGGGCTTGGTTGGGTACTACCGGAGGTTCGTTCCAGATTTCTCCAGAGTTGCATCACCACTATCAGCCTTGAAAAAGAAGGGGAAACACTTCATGTGGTCGGAGAGATACTAGTAGAGCTTTCAAGAGCTGAGGTAGAGGTTGACTATTTCCCCCATCTTGAGGATTCTATAGGAGGACATTGGGTACATAGTTTACTGCGATGCATCAGGGACCAGACTTGGGTGTGTCCTAATGTAGGAGTGAGTAGTGATCGCATATGGTTCTCGGTAGCTGAGACAACACGAGCAAAACTATGCTACCCATGACCATGAGTTAGCAGTAGTGGTCTTTGCCTTAAAGATGTGGAGGCACTGTCTAATGGGTGAGCATTTCACAGTCTACTCTGATCACACGAGTCCTAGGTATATCTTCTCTCAGAAGGACCTAAACCTGAGATAGTGATGTTGGTTTGAGTTCCTCCAGGACTATGACTTTGAGATAGTCTATACTCCTGGGAAGGGGAACATTGTTGCGGATGCTCTCAACAGGAGATCTGGTATACAGCTGCTAAGAGAGGTGACAGATCAGCTGGTTGCCTTGCAGATATCCTTTGTGGATAGGGATGAAGTAGCCTATATACAGTCTCTTATAGTCACACCTCCACTTCTTCAACGAGTCAGGGAGGTGAAGCATGGAGACACTGACTGTGAGACGCGACGTGCTCAAATATCCACAGGGCAGACACCTGATGGATTTTCTGAAGGTGGGGAACATGTCATCCTCTTCAGAGGACATACCATGGTACCAGTATCACTTCAGGAGGAAGTGTTGAGGGAGTTCCACACTTCCCCTCTTGCGGTATATCCAGGAGTGTTGAAGATGTACCAAGACCTCCGACGTCAGCACTGGTGGCCAGGTATGAAGAAGACAGTTTCAGAGTTTGTCTCATGGTGCCTCACTTGTCAGCAAGTGAAGGTGGAGCACCAGGTACCAGTAGGCTTGGTTCAGCCCTTAGAGGTCCCAGAGTGGAAGTGGGATGGGATATCCATGGACTTCATGATGGGTCTTCCATGAACATCCATGAGTCACGATTCGATATGGGTGATCGTTGAATGACTCACCATGTTGGCCCACTTCCTACCGATCAGAGAGCAGGGCTCAATAGAGAGCTTGGGATGCCTCTATGTGCAGGATATTGTGAGTTTACATGGAGTACCTTATTATATTGTCTCCGACCATGATGAACGGTTTACTTCTCGGATATAGAAGGGATTGCAGGTGGCTTTCGGGACATAGCTTCTCTTGAGCACCACCTTCCATCCTCAGACAGATAGTCAGACTGAGTGGACCATCCAGACCCTCGAGGACATGCTCCGTGCTTGTGTCCTCGACTTTGGTCGTAGCTGGGAGGATCACTTACCTTTGGTGGAGTTTTCCTACAATAACATATATCCTTCCACCATCGGTATGGCACCTTTTGAGGCCTTGTATGGTCGACCTTGCAGATAGCCACTATGATGGATAGACCCAGGGGAGTCAGCACTAGTGGGACCAGAGATGGTATGGGCTACCACGGAGAAGGTGCAGATCATCCAGGAGCGGATGAAGACTGCACAGAGCAGGCAGAAGTCATATGCTGACAGGAGACGGAGGCCTCTGGAGTTCGAGGATGGTGACCACATCTTTCTATGGGTCTCACCTCGATGGGGTCTATAGAGATTTTACTGAGGTAGAAAGTTATCTCTGATATTCATCAGATAGTTCCAGGTCCTTAGCAGAGTAAGCTAGGTGGCATACCACTTAGCTCTTCCACCTCAGTTGCACCGGGTGCACGACATCTTCCACATATCTCAGCTGAGGAGATACGTGCACGACCCATCCCACATCATCGACCATGGGGAGATGCACATCAATGACAGGGTGACTATCACGGACGTTCCAGTGGATATTAAGGATCGAAATGAGTGGGTACTACGTGGATGGTCGATACCTCTGGTGTGTGTTCGCTGGCAGCACGGGAACCTTCAGGAGAGTACATGGGAGCGGGAGGCTCAGATGCGTGCTCGGTACCCCCATTTGTTCCCTTAGTTTGAGTTGTAGCTTATGGGGACGTAAATCCCTAAGGTGGTGAGTATGTAAAGACCCAGAAATTTCGTGGAAAATTTTTTCTTAAATACATGGGATTTTTATGAGTCTGCAAAAATTTACGGCGCTTGATTCTAAGGCCCGGTGTGCCCAGAATCAATTTCTAAAGTTTTTTTTAGGTACGTTCAGTAAACATGCGAGCGTGATTTTAAAACTTTTGAACCGGTGCTCGGAATTGAAATCTGAGGGCACTGTTGAACTCACAATGTCGGTGAATGCTTAGTGATACCTTCATCGCAGTTGCATTATAAAGAGAATGGAAGTTAAATTTTGAGGTTTTAAATAAAGTTAAATAAAAATAAGTGTTATCTTATTTTTATTTTTGTGGTGGTTAAAATCTCCAAGAGGAGGTTAAAGGTAGGAGCCACCACACCATGACCTCCCACGAGAAGTTATGGTGGTGGGACCCATCCGCACATAACCTCCCTTGGGAGGATATTTTGATGGGGACCACCCAGGGGTTGTAACCCCTTAGAACCCCCAATTAAGTGGAGAAACCCTTGGACTTCCCCCATCAATTAATTACGCCAACCCTCTCAATTAATTAATTGAATTTATTCACTCAATTTAATTTAAATCCTTTTAAATCCATTAAAATTCTTGAAAACCATTAAAATAATAGTTATTCTATTATTTTTGGTTGGAAATTCATTTGGTGGAGCTTGAGAGAGGGATTGGAAGAACTTGGAGAGCTTCATCGATCCTATGAAGAACGCCGCTCACCACCGAAGAATGATGAACTCCTTCATCAATCTTCAATTGTGCCAAAATAGAAGGAGTAGACCGCGAAGAACGCCGATGACGCTTCTTCCTCGGTCTCCTACCCCGGACACTTCCTGACGTTAACGAATTGACGTCCGCCATTCCTCTCCTTCCACAGTCAACGATCAACAAGCAAGGTAGGGGATTTGAATTGTTTTTGTACCAGTTCTTCGTTGTTCAAATTCTGGAATGTGAATCGTTGATTAATATCACCATAATGAGGATGGATCGGACCGCATGAACATAGCCCGAATCTCCCTCTTTCATGATCTCGTTTGTTGACAACGACGTCGGTGCAACGGTGTCGCCGGAGGAACGGACCGCGGTGAAGCAACGGTAGCCGACGATAGGCCGGCCGCGAAAAAAACTGGCGGCGCAAGGCCACCGGGTCTCCAAGAGGGAACAGCACCATCGTGTCGCGCAGAAGGAGAGATGCGGCCACGATGGGCCATGGCGGAGGCACGCGGAGCCGTCACGCCGTGCGGAGGCCAGCAGAGGGTCGCGGCTAGGGCGGGCCGCGGCGGTAGGGCGCAGCACTGTCGCGCCGCGCGGTGGTGCAGAACCACATCCAGGTCGGGCAGTGGTGGAGGGGCACGGCGCCATCGCGTCGTGATGGTGGAGCAGATCAGCTAGCCGCTCGGCCAGCTGGGAGAAGCGGGACCCCATTGGGTCCCGTATGTGCTGTACCGGCACCACATGGTGTCGGTTGGAGCTTCACCCGAACGGCAGAGCCGTTCGAGAGCCAGGGGGTGCGCGGTTCCCCCCTGGCCACTGCTTAGGCAGACCCCGCAAGCCGTTGGGCCGGGCCGCCCATCTGAGTCGGGCCGCCATCGGTCTAGGCCGCCCTCGGGCTGGGCCACCCCCTCAGGTCGGGCCGCCTTCGGGTCGGGCCGCCCACTCGGGTCGGGTCGAACACTCGGACCGGGCCGCCCCCTCAGACCGAGCTGGACCCGTGAACTGGTTCAGACTCTAGTTTCGACCGGGTCGGTCCGACTGTGTCGGACCAGACCCGGACCCGCTATGGCCAGTTTTCACCTTTACGACCATATCTTGGTCTACAGGTGTTTGATCGATGAACTGTCTGTGGCGACAGAAATCTTAGAGCGAGACAGTTCTTTTGGAATATTCCACTTTAGGTTTGGACATAGTTGGGATATGGTTTGGTTGGTTTGAACCTAAAAACCAACCAGGCCCCTCGAACGTAAATGCCAATAACTCACAGACCGGGCGTCTGATTGACGCACCAACTGTTGAGTTGAGACCTCTATGATGAGGCGGACCTTTGAGATACTTCTACTTGGGACTTCGTGACAGTTAGAGTATCGACCAGTAGCTCGTGGAGCGTATCCTCCCAGAAACGAGCGTATGGAGTATGGAGACCTAGTAGCTGGCTGAGACCTGACGACTACTGACCTTTCGACTCGGAGTGTTTGACTAGCCCAGTAGGAAGCGCCTTTATGTGACGTGGTAGACCCATATTGGGGAGAACCTCTATTTGGCATGGAAAACCCACGGTACTCGGCAGGAGGAGTATCTCAGCAGGCTACGAGGGGGAGCGCCTTTGTGTGACGCAGCAGACCCATAGTGGGGATCGCCTCTGTGTGACACGGCAGACCCACGGTACTTGATAGTAGGAGTACCACAGCAGTCCAGGATAGTGGGAAGCGCCTCTGTGTGATGCGGTAGGCCCATAGTACTATATAGAGGAGGAGTATACTAGCAGCTGATGTTTTGACAGTTTGACTGGGAGTGTTATATGTTACCAGCCCTAGAATAAAATCCTGGTTTTGAGCTGATTCAATGACTTTTGTGTTTACCTCATGGATGAGATGGGTTACTAGATAACTTAGTTATATGTATGGTCATATACCTAAGTAATGGTTATATCTTGATTTCATACTTGTGGTTTATCCTTATTGGATTTAGTGATACCTTGAGGGTATCGGGGTCCCTACTGAGTATAGTTATATGCACCCCTACGCGGGCTATGCCCGCACCTGGTTGTGTTGGTTGCAGATGACAGACAGCGCTGACCAAGGCAGAGAGTAGCAGGACTGGACGGTACCCAGAGGTGGACCACTCAGAGTGACGGTGCACGGAGCGGACGGATGGACGTGGAGTACTGAGGAGGCCATCTGTACCTACCCTTCAGGTAAGAACCCTAAAGGACGACCCAGTAGCTGCTTTACTTATTTTCAGTTGTACTTTCTTTCAGTTGTACTTGTAATTTACTATTGGGATTGTATTTCTGGCCCCTTTTACTTTCCATCACTCCTTATGTATACAGTATTTCTTAGTGTTTTGCTTCCAGTTGTGTACTCTGTTGTGTGTGTTCAGTTTATAAAGGCAATGCCTTCCCAGTTTAGGGATTTACGCCTTTGGTGCTAGTCGCCATCCCCTAGCCTATGGAAGGCAGACTTGGGGTAGTAATGATACGGGCCCTGGGGGACGGGTCGTGACAGCTGTTATAGTAATCTACGCCCAATGGGTTTTGAACCACCATTTTTCATATAGGATTATAGGGTGCTTACCACTAATCCAAACCCCAACTACCAATAATATAAAGTATAATGTTGGTGGGAAGTAAAAATATGGACATTTAAGTACCATTTATTAAGACTGAATGGCCTTAAGGCCTTCTTTTTATTGATTTTTGATAACCCCCCTTTCAAGGGATGAGGGGGGACCCTTAAAAGGCTCGTAGTCTTAGAGATTACATGACCCGAAGGTCTTAAGAAATATACAGACTATACATGGAACTGCTCCTCCCCAGCTTCTTCAACGTGATATTATCTCTCCACCTTCACATGGCTTGTTCTGCTATTCTTCTCATGCAATCACAGGCTGGTCCCATTATAATTTCTATACCCTCTCTTTCTGAAAAATCCTCTAAGATTCTGCTCTGGTGAATACGCCTGCTCTAAATCCTCATCTGGATTCTGTTGTTTGTATAGTTTGTCTGATTATTTAAGCAAAATTTCAGGCGGTCTGAAGGCCTTGAGGTGGCCCTAAGGCCTTGAGGTGGTCCAAAGTCCTTGAGGTGGCCCAATAGCCTTACTAGCTGGAAGTCCTTGGGTGGCCTGAAGGCCTTAAAGGACCCGAGGTCCAAATCGGTGGCCTAAAATCCCAAATGGATGAATAGTTCTACTTGCTATAGTACCGAACAGTGTCTTCTACAGTACTGTTATAGTAACCCAAAAATTATTTTTCCACCTGGTTTTGAACTCGAGTCTCTTGGATACACTTTCTGAGTCCTCTCCAACTAGTTGAGCATCTTGTTTATAAAACCATTTATTAATAGTAATGGGAATTATACTTAACAAAAATTCATTTTAAAGAAACATCAAAATCATTGAGGAAGAAGTATTTAGTGTGAAAAAATATTTACCTAGTAAATAAGATATAAATACATTATAAAAACATCATAGTTTAGAATATATATAAATCATGAAAGATAATATACAAATATGAGCGATTATAACCCAAGGAAGAGAATTGAGTCATGAAAACCCCTTGTGAATTTAGTAATTCTTGAATCAAAAGTTATTACAATATTGAAAATCATATGGTTATATAAATCCCATGTATTAAATCATTTAGTGTGTCAACTTTCATTCTTGGGTGGTATATATACCATATAAATATAAAATTGGTGCAAAATAATAAAACATGTCTCAATAAAGTGAAGTTGAGATGAAAAACCCTTACAACCTTTGTATCTTATGAATCAAACTCCCAAGAGATAATAAACATAGAAAAAAACATTTTAAATCACGAAATATAAGTAAATAATTATAAAAAATAAAAATTGGGTAGTATTTACACCATAAAAATGAAACATAGTGTATATCATAAACATTTCTCAAGGGATTCATATTTGAGACAAAGAAACACTTACAATAACTATATCATACGAATAAAATAGAAAATATAGGGGTAAAATTAAATGGAACATAAAATATAATTTAAGGAATGATATTCATATTAAATTTAAGAAATATGTTAATATCTAAATAACATCAAATAGAAATTGGTGTAAAACATTAAATCCTGTCTCGATGAAAGTGAACTTAAGACAATAAACCCTTACAAATTTTGAAACATTTGAACTAAAACCCCATGGTAAAGATAACACGAAATTGAAAATTGAATATAAAAAAATAATCATGATATAAAAATTACAATGGGGTGGAAAGTACACTATAAAAATGTGAAAATGGTGTATAATATAAACATATCTCAATGAAATGAAATTGAGAGAGAAACTATTTCCTTGTTTCCTTGCTTAGTTGATGAAACTCTAACCTCCTATAAAATAAGTATATCTAACTTAATATCTTATTTCATAAAATTAATCATAAATATTACCCTTTTATAATCCTTATCATAATTGTTTATCATCATTATATTAATGAGTTATAGCATATTATGATCATCGGGTGTTAATAACATTAACTGTTTTATGCATGTTTAATAATGTTAATATCATCATCCATAATTTTATACCAAGTTAATTATTAATATATAATTAAATATTATATAATATATAAATTATATTGAATTAAATTTTCTTATTCCATTCTGTATGTTTTTTGGCTACGTTATGTAAAAAATAAATTAATAACATCTTATTTCAATGATTTTAAAAAACGAAAATGTTACTTTAATAATAAGTTAAATAATTAATATAATATTTACATAACCATATAATAATGATATTTTTTTTAATATATTAAAATAAAATTAGTTTTTATATTCTCATATTCATTCATAATCATATTTTAAATCATTTTTCATTTAGCTGGTTAAACCATCCCAAAATTGAACATGCCTTAATTCACTTGGAGAGTATGATTAAGGAGGTATTTATTTTGAATAATATCATTATAAAAGAAGTATAATGACACTATTTTTATTTTATCATTATTTTTAACCATATTTTTATATTTTTATTTAATTTATGAAAATCTATATGAAAAATTAAAATGGTGTCATCGTGGAGGTGGTAATTCACATGTATGCATGATTAACGTTCCCGTTTCTCAATGTGTGAGAGGGGGTGAATGTGTATATAAAATTGGTATTTAATAATCATAATTATATGAGATAAATAATAAATATTTATCAATTCCACTATTAATTCCTTCTAAGAAAAGTGGTAACAAAAATAAAACGACATCGCTTTATAGAGGTAGTAGTTCGCGCAATGCACTAACGATGTTCTTTTGTGTTTTATAAGTGCGTGGAAATGAATAAATAAGTTTTATTACCTTAATATAAAAACATATAATTATGATAATTATACTATATTTATAATATTATTATTTTTTATATGGTATTTTTAATATTAATATTACGAAGAAAAACTTGAGAAGTAGATAACACTTACATTGGAGACTTGATTTTTCCTTGGATGTTCCGTTGAAATTGAAGGGATTAGGATAACTATGAGTGGCCATGGGATTATTTTTTTGTGATAGGTTTATAGGGAGATAAAAAGAAAATATTTTAAATGAGTAATTAAAAGGTTAATTTTATCTTTTTAAGGGTGTAAGTGGTATCCTTTTATAAGTGTAGAGAAAAGTAGTTTTTGAAACACATTTTACATTTCAATTATATCGTTTCACTATTCAATTTTCAAATGTTTAAAAAGTTGGTAAAAGTGAATTGGGAAAGGTTTTTTGGTCTAATATTCTCTACAATATTCATTTAGAGAAAAAAAAATTTGTTTTATTCCTTTATCTAAAGTTTTATAACCTTTTCCTTTTTATTTTTTACCTTAGTAACTATTTTTTTAATTTAGTAATTAAATTATTACTAAACATTTAAGATAAAATTTATAATAAAATTTTAGTTTGATGGATATAAATTTGATATATATTTAATCAAATTAAATTTCTAAACATTGTGAAATCAATTTTTTAATTATAACCAATAATGTATACAAAGACTATTTTAGTAAAAAATGACATTTTCACCATTATGGATTCTTGATCTTATTTAGTATTGATTACCAATTAAACGAGTGTTAATATATTTATATGTGTGTTTAAAAATAATTATATATTTATTATTTAAATTATTTTCATTTAATTTATTTGACATAAATTCCTTGATATTAATAAAATAAATAATTTAAAAATAATTTTTTTCCATTATCATGGTAACTAGAATTAATCCGAATAATCTAAATTTTATACCTAAAAATGGAATTTTCCATATAAAATAAAATTAAAATTACTGTATTAAATATAATAATACTTTTAGAAAATTAAATTTCTATGTTTAATGAAATTAATCTTAATAATTGTTTATGAAACGCATAAACTTCATTTTTTTTAAAAAGTGTATTTTTTAGAAAAACGATTAATGGATATGATATAATTTAAATGTTATTTATTCCAAGGAATTTAAAATAATTATTATCATTAAAAAATTATTTATTTATTAATAAAATAAATCAAAAATTCATTTTCATTATGTTATAATTAATTAAATAAAATAGTCAAAAAAATAGTTTTCATTAAAATGCTATATAAATTTTCAAAATGTTATGAATGGGTTTATAAACCTATCATAGTTTTCATAATTATTTATTATACTTTATAATATAAAATATTTATAGGAAATTTTTTTAAAAAAAATCAATGTATTCATATAATAAAATAATTTTATAAAAGTGATGACATTAATAAAGTTGGAGGATAAAATAGGTTCATAAAATATATATGTTTGGATGATTTTGAATTTCAAGTGAAAGGGGAGATATTATCTCTATCTCTTATGATTAAAGATTTTCTAGAATTTAGTTTTGTTAATGAAATATAAAGGTGGATAATGTTACAACCAAGAGGTTGTATGTTGAATTTTTTTACAATAATTAAGATGAATTATGATGAGTTTATAATCATTATTGAAGACTGGTGACGGTTATATGTTATTAAGAAGTATTGTGAGTGGAGAACAAAGATTTAAAAAAAGATTGGATAAGTTGTGTGGCTTAACAGTAGCCTAATAGGATATATGGATGAAGAAATTAAAGTCTTTTTTATGTTTAATTTTATAGAATATTTGGATATTTTTTTCACCTGGATGTACTAGAAGAGATACACAAAGTAACACCTTGATATCCCTATCAATATCATGAATATTTTGTGCATTGTTTTGAAGGAGGTGGGAGTTTGAGTGTGAAAAATCAAAATTTTTCTCAATGTTTGGAAATAATTTTAGGTAAAAAATATTGGATCTTACAGGGAATTATGAAACTGAGAAGTTTGGAAATATAGAAGTCACAACTGAAATATTTTTTATCGCAAGCCACTAAGCATTCTATAGTGATATTTGGAGTTAAATAAAAAAATTGACCCTTAAAACACTATAGGAGAAAAGAGACACCATGATGCACTGAAAAGATCAACCAAAACACTAATAATGGGGAAATTAGGATCATAGAGCCCATCACAAGTTGGTTTTAGGTGAAAAGACAAAGACATAGTGTAAGGGAAGAATCATGGACAAGTGGTCATTGTGTGGGGTGGTATCACGGGAGTTTTTTAAAGTATTGATGTTTCATATTGGTTGATATAGTGGAGGTTGTTCAAGTTAAATTCTAGTGTGGGATAAAAACATATTCAATACACATCATAAGACAACTGACCATGCCAAAAGGAGTGTTTGAGATGGATTTCAGTATCACCAAAATTTTGAAGTTACTTGCATCGTGTTGATTTTTCTATGAATTGATCAGTGGAAGCTAAAAATTTCATGTTTTATGATGATGGTTATGTCATTAATAATGTCTAGGATGATTTTTATGTTTTTTGGTAATTTTTATACCTCTACACCATAATAGAAGTTTACACCACATTCTTATTCAATAATAAAGGGAGGTTTTGAAGACCATGCTACATCCTTTCATTTATGTCATGTAGAGTTTTATTTTTTGAAAATTGGATATATTTTTAAGTATAATATTACTTTAATTTATGCCATAAAGGTTTCTTATATGCAACAACCTTTATAGCAATTGAAAATTTGTTAAGTTAACATCATCTAATCATGCCATAAATGGTTATGTTATGTTGTGATTTATGGTTTCTATGGGATTTGAATAGGAATGATGATGTGGATATTTATTATATATTTGGTGGTTAGTTAAATAACATGAACTAGAAAATTCGAATTCAATGGTAGATATTTATCTAGGAACTAATTCAAGGGTTATACTGAAGTTGTAAAAGATAAAATTTAACTTGAGATTTGAGTTTAAAAAATGAAATTAAAATAATTATAGGTTATGTTATATAGTATATTGTGTATAATTTAAGACTATGGGATAAAGGAAATATAGGTAATAGATAATAGTAAGGAATTTTTTGTTCCTTTAAAAGAGAAAGTGTATCAACCACATGGGTTTAATGAATATCGAGTGTTGTTAATATTGTTGAAGATAATTTTTGATATATATGAATTGGGGTGTTATGTGAATATCTAGGATTTTTTGTTTTTTTGTGGAATATCAAGGAAGCATCCGATTTAATGAAGTAAGAAAGAGTACATATTAAAAAATAATTCAATTACTGAAATTATTGTCTAGAATTTTTATTGATGGTTTGAATTATCATAAAGATTATAATGAATATGAATTGAAGATAATATTTGTTAGTGGTATTGGGATAAGTATTAGAATTTACTAAATCATCACATATCGAATAAAATGATGAAAATTTAAAGTACTAAACTTGGAGTGACCATAATTTCATTAAACTAAGAAGATGCATATAATTATATAAACTAACTCCTTCACCAAAGTAGTTAGACTATGAGAATAAGTGGAGTGTCCCTTTGTGAGAAGTGATTTTTCAAAACCTTATACAGGTAGTGAGCCTTTTTAATGAGTGACCTTACCTAAAACATTGTATCCAAACAAAAAATGGGTTATAGTGTATTTTTGGTACACCAACATAATACTGATAGTATATTCCTTGAAAGTAACATAATTTAGGTGAACCAAGTAAAATATATGTGTTCTTGAATTATTTATATTATCCATATATGCATGATATCTGATGTGGGTGAATTTTATTAAGAACAAGGTAATTATTGGTTGAATTGTGTTCCTTATAATAAGGAAACAATATACTAAAGATATGATTAGAATGGATAAATTTTTAATTATAATAACACCTTGATTCACCTCCCTAGGGTGTACTAGGTTTCTATAGAGGATAAGTGCATCCTAGGGTGAGCTTGTATATTCTTCTATTAATTTAATAAGGGGATAATAATTACTAAAAGAAGTTATGAAAATATTAATTATATATCTTAATGTAGGGTAAGATTAATGAAAATTATAGGAAGTGTTATTTTACTCATTTCATTTGAATTCACTTATTTAACTATCATATTTTTTTGTTTATTTTTTAATCTTCCATGATATTTTTTTATCTTTTTATGGTTTTTTTAATCACAAAGGGGTAGAAATTGAATAAATGGTTAGTTTTATTTGGATTATAATATTTTCTTTGATTATACTAACATGTTTTTAACCTATGATTCTTATTAAAGGGGGTTTTAAAGTTTTCAATATATAATACTCAAGGGGGTATTACTGAAAGTTATAGGTAGTTTATCTTTTTGTATCTAGTCAAACTTACCTTTTTCTTATATGTCTTGTGATTTTCAAAATGGGATATATTGTTGAGTCAAAAGACTAGTTTTCTATCCTTTGTTTTTAAAATCACAATACATGTTATTTTGAATAAAATTTAACTTTAATTTTTTTTGTTTAAATTATGATTTTTTAGAAATTAGCTTCTCATTATTTATGTTCTGGTGAGATGAAATGATCATTCTAATTTTGGAACTATGTGAAGTCACACTAAATATTTCAATAAAATAATTTGATACTCCCAATTTTGTTATGAACAAACTCAAAGATAACATACATTACTGTTGGAGTTTATTATAACATCATCTATATATTTAAACAAGATTTTCATGAATATTAGATATTGGAAACCTTCAATCGAGTGATTTGGAATTATCTCATTGTTTTGAAAACTTTGATTAAATTTTTTTCTCTGTTTTATTACTTAGATATTATGATTTTTTGAGGATCTCATTGTAAAATCTCATTTATTCTTGTAATAATTTCTTCTAATCTTCACAATTTATTATATTTCAGGTTTGGGATCTTCTTACTTCCAAACTATGAAGTTAGACCAAGTTTGGTGTTGGTCTTATTATCAATCATGATGATTGAAGATAATATCAAGGGTAAATTTGTTTGATTATAACATATTTGTTGAGGAAGTTCGTGGTATGTAACTTATACTATCTGATAGGTTGTTGAATAAGTTACTGGTACAGATCTTGTACACATTGGTTCTAGTTACCAAACATCCTGCTATTTTTGAATAAAATTAAAGAGTTCTTATGAATTATAATTATTGATAAATAATGTCATTTATAATATTTTTCATATTATTATTTGAAACTATATGTTTTTTTCTTTCATTGTTAATTGGTTTAATTTCTGAGTGGTTTTTTTGGTTTTTTTACATCAATTTAGTACTATAATTATCAAGTGCCTTATTTAAAATATGTTTTATATTATGATTACTCTAATTTTTTTGGATGTTATAACTTCAAAAAACATAATTTCTAAGTGGGTCAAAAACTGATTTGTTTGTCAACTTCAATTAACCTACCCCTCTTAAAACCGTCATACATGTCTCATCAAGGAAAACACGCTCATGAGACACAAGTGTGACTTGTTGTCAATATTGACCTACTAAATTATATCAAATTAAATTTAATACATAATTTAATTGATATAAATAGAGATATATACTTTATATTAATCCCCATTACCAAAGGTTAAAAAAGTTCCCTACATGTGAAATTTCATAGTTTGATACATTTGTCATACCAACCTTAAGGTTGCATTAATTATGGGGTGGTTGAGTATGTTATTAATAATTTAGTTTTTTTTTATTAACCAATATGATGTTTTCCTAATTTTTGAGGAGTATTAAATATAATTTATTGGTTTAATTATACAAAAGAAACTCATGACTATTCTTACTTGAGTATCATTTAATGTACTCATCTTCCTGAATAAATGACATGTGATGTATTCATCTAGAAAATTCAATTTATTTTATATAATCAATAATTTATGTGCTATCCTATATGATATTGACATTTTTTATTTCACGTGACTATATTTTATGTCTTGGTAAAAATTAATATATAAGTATGCATACAAACATCTGGTGGACATATTTGTATAGAGATACGTGTGTTAGATATAGATAACACTAGATCCCTTTATATCTTGATTAAAATGATGTTTTTATAGTGGGCAGTCTTTACTTATGGTTATGAATTGAGAATTCTCAATAATTTTCAACACTTCAGAGTCCAATAGGGTAACACATAAGGTTGTGGAGTGATGATATATTTTATTAAAAAATGTTTTTCCAAAACAAGAGTGTTTTTCGATATTTTATCCAAAATAATTTGGATATGATTTCATAAGTTTTTTTAAAATGTGTATTAAGTATATGAGGCCTTAGTTAAAGTAGGATATTGAAAGTTAATATGCACTAATCTCATATCATGGCTTGTAATATGTATCATATGGAACAATGGAACTATGATATAGGATATTTCATGTGTATTATTTTTCTTTATTCAATATAATTTATTGTTTCTATTAGTTTAAACATTAGGTGATGATGCATTTATTAAATATTATATGTTTTGAATCATTGAATATTTTATAATAATTTGAGTAATGAAGGTTAACATTATAATTTATAATATCCGCTGTCCAAATATCCAAACATTTATGAAACACTCAAACCCATGAAGCTCATTTTTTAATAGAGAAATTATATAAAATGGGTTTCATGGTTTCATTACTTTAACACTTGATATATAGTAGATAAAGTTATAATTTTTTGAAGCTCTATTTCCTTTTTTATTCCTTAATTAATCATGGTATTAACATGGATTTATAAATAAAATAAGTTCCTTCCAAAGTGTTTGAATATTTCAAATTTGTTGTATTACATTTGGAGTAAAGAACTCACAAGTAGTTACTAAATTATTATTATCAATCGTGTAGGTTTAAGATATATTGGGAAAGATCTATGTTTTTTATTTTTTTCATTCATTTCCTCCATACTTATTTTAAACAATCTTGTAGATCTAGTTTTATATTCCCACTACTACAGAAATTTTTAATTTCATTAAAACTCCTCTATGTTAATCAAACTAAATGATAGAATATATAGACAGAAGTAATATACAACCATGTATTTAAAATTTTTATATGAACTAAAGGTCATATAATAGATATTTTTATGTAGTATATTACTATTAACAATATATATAGTAATGTTTTGTATAGTAATATGAGATATTTCTTTACCACTATCTATATACATTTCATACCTTCCGCATTACTATTTTGTATTTTTATTTCCATGAAATTTGATAGTATAAATTAAATGGGCTATATAATTGTTAATTTTTTTGACAATTAAAGAAGGTATACTTAAATCATTCGTTATAATGTATGAATTAAATGGGAAAGTGTTAGTTGAGCATTACAAAATGCATTATCTACAATAGGATGATTTATGGAATAAAAGAGGGATATAAAATGAGAGATAAACCTCAAATATATTTACTCATCAATAGTTTTTAAAGGAAAAACATTTCCCTCCATATTTTTCTTTTTCATTTTAGTGGATGTGCGAGCACACTATGGTTAAAGAGAGGTGTCCTGTAAAAGGTATTTTTCGATTTCATAATTGATGGATCGTTGGGTATATAAGAACCAATTGTTCACTATAAAAATATAAAATTATCCATACTTTATTAAAAACATGGCTAATTTTTAATTTAAATGCGTTTTTATAAAAACATGGAAAATTTAGATGTCTTTTTTAGTTGCATTTTAAAATGTGACTAATTTTTAATTTAACTGCATTTTCATAAAAAAAATGGATAATTTAGTTTCATTTTTTAGCTTTATTTAAAAACAAGGATAAATTTTAATTAATCCATGTTTCTATAAAAATGTGTCAAATTTATCCTTGATTTTTATCTATGTTTTAAAATGTTTCTAATTTATATTTAATTACATTTTTAAAACATGGATATATTGAATAATAAATTAAAATTTATTTATCATATATAGAGAGGGGGAATAAGAAAAACTATGTTAAAATACATTTATTTTACATGGTATATATAATCTAAATAGTATATATCATAATAATCACACAATCCTATAACCCAAAGGTTTAGTGTAGTTGGAGATCAGTTACATAAATATCTTATTACACATTATTGCTCTAAAATCTCCAATAAATGTCTCTACATAAAATTTAATTCTATACATAGTTATGAATATAATTTCCTAGGGATGTGTAAAACAAAATTATGAGTGATTATAAATTATCAGTGAGGGAAAAGTTATCAATGAGTCATAAAATGTTAGATCACAAGCATGTGAGAAAACATGAGCATGAGATAAATATCTAATTTAAAGGGTCATGAAACTATAAAAGTTTTCCTTAGGGAATGATGGAAGAAAATATACCCACAAAATAAATAAAAAATATTCCATGGAGTAAGAATATAGAAACATAATAAAATAATCATGATCCATGGAACAAAACATAGATATGAGGCATAGCATAAAAATGGGGCATAAGCATAAGCATTGTAACACACTGATATTTTAAAATATATTCCTCTTTAATAAATAAATTTTTTTGATATATTGTGAAGAACTAAATGATAGACTTATGTTGATAGTGATTATTTATTGTAAAATGAATCACATTATATGGTATATAATTGTTGAAAATAAATTCTAATTCATTTAGGAAATATTACTAATCCTAAAGAACTATTTTGAAGTATTTTGTTTATGATAATTGTTTTTTTTTATTTGTTTTATTTAAAAATTAATTAATATTATTAAATTTATGAAAATTTATTATTTACACATAAATAAAATTAATTCATTGGATATCAATTGGTTATAATGAAAATAAAATCAATTAAAGGTAAAAAGAGAAGTTTTTCTGAAAAACAAATTATGTGTATAGGTGTTTTTATCTTAATAAATTAAATTATTCAATATATGATGAATTATTTTAATAAAATTTTAATATAATATATTAAATAAAATAATTTAACATTCATTTAATGGTTTTTACTAGGTAGGTAATGATAACAAATTCAGTGCTATGTTAAAAATGCATTTTTCTAAAAATGGTTTCCATTACATTTTACGCTCTTATTTTAAAATGAATTTTTTTCACTTAAAATAATTGAATTTGATAAAATGGTTTCCATATTTGGAATAAAATTATCCAAATTTATAAAATATTTTAATTTCATTTTTGGTCATAATGAATAGTAACTGAGGTGAAAAATCATTACTACAATAAAGGTTAAAAAGGGTTAATGAGGGGTTAAACTCAAGATATAAAAATTAAAATAACATATGAACTCATATAAATCATATTAATTAAGTTTATTTTGAACAAAAATTATCTTATATTTAAATTTGGGTTATTTTGGTTCCACTTTC
The DNA here is from genome assembly GCA_963277665.1 of Viscum album. Taxonomy (NCBI): domain Eukaryota; kingdom Viridiplantae; phylum Streptophyta; class Magnoliopsida; order Santalales; family Viscaceae; genus Viscum; species Viscum album. The sequence goes on from OY728164.1 coordinate 2,037,834,451, forward strand.
ACTTGAATATGGATTTATTATATTTTAATGTGGTAAGTATTTACAAGAGTGTCGCTCCCCTCACTTATAAATGGAGATCCCCCCGATCACTAATTTACATATTTTGAGTCATATTTATCAAGAAAAAACTACTCAAATATCTTAATAACTTATTTCACCATGTCCCATATCTTATGTTATTTCCAAAACACCAACCTTTGAGTGCTCAAGGTGTAAGCCAAATGTGGTTTCCCAAAGAAGTGGTAATTGTATTTACTAATCTATTTTGAGTTTATTTCTTCCTTAACCTCATAAAAATATTATATAAACATGTTAACATGATTAAATTGGTATATTTACTATAATTAAATATTGTTATGTTAATTTTATATCTTTTTTCTACTCTTTTCCATCCTGTGATAAATGACAGCATTGTTCGTACGTACATGTGGACTATCACCTCCATGAAGTGATGTGATTGGTTTTTCATGTCCATAATATGTGGATGGAAATATGGATGCATTTAATAAATATATATGATATTTATTATGATTATATAAAGATATATTATTATTTATCTTTCTTTTTTCCATTTTTTTGGTAAATTAAAACATTACTTATGCGTACATACAAACTATCGTCTCCCTGAAATAATTTAATTTATTTTTAATAACCACATTATATGAACAGTTATAAAAGTGTATATAATGAATAAATATGATACTTATTACATGATTAATATTTTTTATATAATTAATCCATGAAGAAGGTTAAAGAACCAGAAATGTTGTACCAAAACGTGCATGGAAAACAATCCATTTTTCACCTGAATATTTATTTTAATATAGAATTTTTAATAAATAGGTAATTAGAAATTATAAGGGAATGATATATTGTAATATAATAACAAATATAGTTCTATTTTATATTTATAATAAATCTAAATTTATTATATAGAAACTTAAGATCACATATGAAGAAATTCAAGACCTAAGATAAGGGTTTATGTTGCAATCTCATTTTTAATCATAATTGTTTATACTTGAATATCCTTTGGGGGAATTATATGATATTTATCTCTTAAACCCCATATATTTTCTTCTACTTAGTTATTTTTTTGGATTTAAATGTTTCCATTCATTCTTTTCTCTTTATTACTTAAAACGATTGAGAAAATGTTTTTAAGAAAAGTTGACCTTATTTCCTCTTTGGTCGATTAACTTTTTCTTCCATGTTCATGTTATTTAAAATGATTTCAATAATGTTATTTTCTATGATAAAATGATCATTTCAAGTCATTTTCAATCATATTTTACTTTCTATTCATATTTTTAAAATGAATCTTCTTATCATTTTCCAAAACAAGGTACTTTTGGACTTTTTACCAAAAGTGTGAAAGGAATATTTATTTTAACATTTAAAAAATTAATATTTTTCCCTCCTCCACAAATATTATTTGATTTGAATATTAATTTATAAGTTTACATGTTTATTTTAAAAAATATCTCTATATTTTTGGGAATTTTTATTTAAAATTTTACCAAAATATAATGATATTTTCTCATTATTTTAAAAGAAGGTTTTGAATGTTCTTTTAAAGGTTTATTTCATCTATATGAACATAATTTTATGTTTCTTATGATTCACTAATTATATTATCTAATTATACCATCCAATTTATTTCTCTATATGGATTAATATTATGTGATGTTTAAATATTTATGTAACCCATTTCATTTTTATAGGTTATGCTATAATGAATTGATGATTGTTTTTATGATCTTATGGAACATATATGTATAGTTTTTATTGTATAATAAGTGGTTCCATTCAATAACTATAATTAATTGTGTAATTATTGATATCTCATGAGATAATATGGAATGGAATTGGGAGTGAACCCAGTTCATTAAGGGACTCTATCTACTATGATAATCTTAGGAGTGAATGTTGAATAAGGAAATGATGGAATGGAGAGTGAACCTAATCCAATATGGGACTTTATCCACTGTGATATTTGAACCTCAACTAATTAAATGATTTTATATTATTATGACTTTTACACAATTCCTATAAAATTTCCTTATTATTTTAAAATTATATCGTGGATCATGATTGATTAAGGATGATTCCCCACTCTTATGACTCATGTATTTAGAAATTCTAAATATTTATACCATGAATCATGATTTATGATTTTTGACTAATTGGGTATGAACTCTATAAGTTATGATCAATATTTAATACCCTTATGTTTAATTTATGTTTTCATATGATCATCGATTCATATCTCCCATGTTTACCCTTATTGATCATATGAGCTCACCCTTTATTATGTTTCTATCTTACCTAGGTTATAAAGAAATTTTTTAAGTAGTACATGTATAATAATGGTAATATGAGAGAAGATATTTGTGGGATATGTTGAATATATTTCATGAAATAAGTTTACTATGTATCTAGTCTCTAAGGACACTCAACCTTTATGGTTATGGGGCACGTATTATTATAAAATGTATTGAATATTCATCTAAAATGATAAAATGTTTATGTATGTTATGCTCTGGTCAACTTAGTTGGTATCAGGGTAGGGTTTAGTTATTTTTTTATACTAGTTTATAAATAATATTATGATAAACTTAATATAGACTATGATGAATTTAAAGTAATATAGAGTAAACCTAAAAGAGTCATAGGTTGGTGAGAAGGTTTCGTATTTTAGGACATCTCATGAAAGAATTTCATGATTATATGATTTCTCAATCTGATTATTGTATCTTTATACTTATAATATGCTTTTTGGTTTTAGTAAATGTATATAATCATGAGGAATCATGTTAATAATGAATATGGTGGATAATGCAAAAAAAATCCTCTAAAGAAACTTAATGGCATGGTAGTTGGAATGAAAAATCTTATTGTCATGATTATATAACTCTCTCGATCCATAAATCATGTTCATCATCCAAATTATTAAATTATGGATCAAAAAACTATTAATTACTATATGAGGAAACATCCAGCTTCTTTTATTGGTTCCTTTAATCCACTAGTTATTACTTAATGGATCAATATCACTGAAAATATATTTTTTGTTCTCTAGTGCTCATAGCATGAAAATTTTTTCCTAGCAATGTATCATTTAAAAGTTTAAGTAGGCCAATGGTGGAATCTTATTAATAATATCAGGAAAGAGGAATAAATTTAACATATGTAATGAGATTAGTTTAAGAGGTAATTTTTTAGTAATTATTTTCCCTAAACTCTCAGCATGAAATTAGAAAAGGAATTACTTGATATTAAGTATAAGTATGATGAATCTATTGGTACCTTAGAGGAAAATTTTACAAGAATTATGAGGTATGATTATGTTTTTATCATAAATCCAAAAAACAATTTTAATTTTTCTTCAATGTCTTAAAACCAATTACTAGAATGGAAATATCCATAAGGAACTTTAGTAACTACAAATAAATTTTTCTATGTTTTCTTAAGGTAGAAATGGAGAGTTGATATCCCATCATTGTTATAGTTATGATAATAAGATAAATATTGAGTTTTGAGGGTATTATAATAATAAAACCCATGGAGGAATAAAAATTAATCTTCATTTATTCCAGAAGTATGGAAAAAACATGGGGGAAATTTTTTTAAGGGAATTGGTAAATGTTTTATGTGTGTAAAGTAAGGTCATTGACTGAGTGAATGTTGAAGAGGTATAAATAATAAATCCAATGAAATGAATGTGTATAGAGGTCAACCAAATAAACCACCCAAACACTAATAATACAACTGAAAGAAGTATGGGAATTATACCAACTAGTGCCTAAATCCAAGTGTTAATAATGATAGTTGGAGTCACGATCCATTTAAGTTATGATATAAAGTGAAATATGATGTGATCACAACCATCAAAGTGGGTCATGAGAATGAAGTGGTGAAAGTTATACTTATCATCTACTCTAGAATTGAAAATTTCTTATTTTATTCTAGTTTTATCCACTATTTTATATTTTAATAACTTGATAAGGGTATCGTATCTTCACCTTAATGATTATATATTGAATTATTAGTGAAAATTCATAATGGTATGATGATCACATCTCAAGTATATATCTACTCTTCAATAAAAGTTTATGGAAATTTTCATTATAGTGACTCATACATTTCATACATAGATATAACATCTAAATAGTTTAATATTCATTACATAACATAATGATCCATGCCATAATTATATGGGTCTATTACCTTTAGAAACTTAGACACATAAGTAATTTTTTTATAAAATATCTACATTGTATCCCACAAAGTTCTTCATAATGAGCACCCTTATTATACATATCATACATTGTACATTTCTTCGTAACCTGGGGAAAGGAAACATAAGAAAGGGTGAGATCAGATTCTTAGTAAGGGTAAAAAATGGATATATCGATGATCACTTGATCATAACATGAATATAATGGTATAATAACATGATTATAACATTTTAAAATCATACCCTGAATATTATAGATCAAAATATTGAGTCATGGAATAAATCAAAGAAATTCATAAGATATTAATCATAAAGGAATCATAAAACATGAGTCATGAGAGAATAAAATTGAAATAATACATAATTTTGTGGCATACACATAATCATATAAAATAACTTCCTTAGTATTCAAGGCTCATTGAAAAGACTATCATAGTGGATTGGGTTTAATCCCTAAACCATCATAATAGTCAAGGTTCACTCCCATGAATACCATAGTGGAAAAATTCCCTTACTAAACTGGTTTTAATTCCCATTCCATAAAATAATAATTAACATCTAATATATAATCTTATATGGAAAATTATTTTGAAATATCGCTTTGAACCTTTATTTAGGAAAATATCATTTTCATTTTGAAATAAATTTTTATAAAACATAAATATTTCTCAATTATTAAGAAAATTTTTATTTTAAAATGATCCTATAAAATTATAATTTAATCTCAAAAACATTTATCAGTCATGATGGAGATAAATTCCATTCATATCTTATATGTTAAAATAAAACATTCCTTTCACACTTTCATATAAAAATTCAGAAAGTACCTCATTATGAAAATAAAAAGAAGGTTCCTTTTAAAACATTTTTTAAAAAGTCAAAAATAAGTTAAATTAATTTCAAAAAAATCATAAAAGAATATTAAAAACCTTATTTAAATATTTTTCAAAAGCATGAATAACGAATAAAAAGTTTTTTCGGTCGAAGACCGAAATAAAGTCTATTATCCTTAAAAACATGTTTTCAATATATTGAGTGCTTAAGATGAGGAAAATGAAAGGAAAATATCTATTATAAAGAAATAACTATAGTATAAGAATATTCATGAGCTTCTTGTGAGGTAGATCATATTATTTTATCATTAGAAACATAATCATAAACAATCATGAGAAACAGTGATATTGTAACATAAAACCCTTACCACATTGGTAACTTTGGAATCATAATCCCCATGAAAGAAATAACTTTAGATGGATATGTATATCTCATAATTTTAATTATAATAATCATAAAAGATATTAATGAGTAGTATATACACTACACAAAATAAATAAGCGGTGTGTAAGGAATGTGTCCCATATAAATAAAAGTGATATAAAAATACTTTACCTTGAGTTCCACTTGATTCGAAGGCACTCTAACCTCCTGTATAATAAATTTAAATTTATTATAATTCTATATCAGAATAATGTAAATTATTATAAAATCATACATATATCCCTTATATACATATTTATAATCATTCATAAAATGTAGAGATGTAAAAATGAATTGCATCATTAATGAAGACGGTAGGTCGTACGTGCACATGAACATTGTTTTCATTTTTAAAAGGATGGTAGAAAAGAAAGATGTTAGGGCCAATAGGGGCCTATATACCCTGAGAGGGGGGGTGAATCAGGGTATGGATATTCTTTTTCAAAGTTCTTCCTGCTCCGCTGGATCTTGACCTCTTTGTTACAAGGGTCACTTTGTTTTCACTTGTTTGTATGTTATGATCACTTACTTTCTTCTTTATCTTATGATGATGCTTTAAATGTGATGCAGACAAATTATCAGGCAGACACTGAGATTTTTACTTGGTTCACCCTCACTGGGCTACGTCCAAGGAGCATACGCCGACAAGTTGACGGTCGTACCAATTCCACTAGACTTCACTAGCTGTGGATTACAATGTTCGGGCTAGATCACTTCTATGCCCAGGCTCACTGCCTATACAAAGTTTAGGGTCAGCTCACTGCTTTTCCAAGGGTCACTCCATGTTTCTCTCTCTCTGGCTCACTGCCGGTGGAGAGGATCACCTTCTTCCTCTTCCTAAGCTCACTGCTCTTGGGAGGGAATCCAATCAAAGTTTATAGACATGTAGGTCTCTTCATTTCCATTAAGGAATGCATATTTTTCTGTATGTAGATTCTCTGTTGAAGTCCAAATTTCATCCGTAGATGAATAACTCTTTGCCACTGAACACTGGGCAAACTACCTTTGGAAAGACCTCCGCAAAGCACTCAACTTCGCTAGGCTCCCAATTTCGCGAAGCTCAACAAGACTTCGTGAAGTTCCTGCCTTTTCGCGAAGCTCTCTCGCGAAGCTCTCTCGCGAAGCTCACTCGCGAAGAACTCCCGCGAAGCTCAACTCGTTGTAAAGAAACTTCTCTCGCGAAGCTCACTGAGCCAACGCGGAGCACACAACTTTCGCGGAGCTACAATAGCCGCCGCGAAGCTCCTATTTCGTGAAGCACACTGCCTTCGCGAACCACCTCCACAAACTAAGAGCAATGGATTTTCTCTGAAAATTCTCTCTACTTCGTTCGAAGGGGTCGGCCTCTATTTATAGGCGATTCCACCGACCCTCGTCCCTTCCGCGCGAAGTCAACGCCACATCATCTCAAATCGCAAAGCTCCAAAGATTCCGCCGGAATTCTGTCCAAATCGCGAAGAACCATGGCACTTTTTCGTTCGCGAAACTTGACGTAGTCGCGAAGAATCACCGTCAACATACCTTCGCGACTTCGCCGCGAAGCTCCCTCGCGAAGCCCTTCACCGCCGCAATGCGCTTCAGCCTCTGCCGTTCGCGAAGCTTGACGTAATCGCGAAGCATCACCGCCTCCATTCTTCTGGTCTTCACGAAATCCATTCCATACATCCTATCTCCGTGAAATTCATGCCTTTTCCATATTAAATTATGCTCTTCATGGAAATCCACTTTTCGCGATGCTCACCAAACTCCAAATTTTGGACCCCAAAAATTTGGCAAACACTGGGAAACGGCGCCACCTTGTACTGCTCTTTTGTACCGCCTCCAGATTGTCCTTTCCTTTTTCATCATTCTATTTCAATAATGGTTGTCAACAACATCTTGGGAACTCGACAAATATCCATGAAAACCTGCTTTGTCAACAAACACAATCAACCCAAAAATGCTGCAATGTTACCTTGAGGGATTTTTTCCCAACAAAAGATAAATAATAATCACATTTAAAAATAATTATTATATCATATATATTCATGAAATTTATCCATATTGAAATTTAAGTCAAACAGAAATGGAAAAAAATCACATCACTTCATGGAGGTGGTAATCCTTAAGTATGCATGAACGGCATTATTGTTTTCCACTAGATTGTAATGTAAGAAGGTAGATATGATATTATCATTAAATAAGGATAATTACTTCATAAATATATCATATAAACATTAAACCCATCATAATAACCATTTTTGAAGATAGTGATGGAAAATAAATTGTATCGCTACGTGGAGACGGTGCGTCGTACGTACGCACGAGTAATACTTTCACTTCTATTTTGATGGAAAAAGGGTTAATAAAAGAAATGTAATATTCATAATAAAATTTAATTATATTTATGATGATTAATTTATTATTTTATAAAAAATATAACATATTTAAAGAAGATAAAAGAAGAATTAAAAAGAAAGTGATCGGTTATGGTGATTACCTCTTCTTTGAAATGACTCATTTATATCTCATCCTAAGAGATCTAGGGTTTGTCTTTTGGAAATAAAAGCACCTATATAATGTGTCTATGGATGTGTATAAAATAACATTTCATATTTTTGTTGATATAGTATGGTTTGAATAAGATGAAGGAGGGTATCCCTTTTATAGTTGTGGGGAGTGGCACTCTAAGAATTTATTAAAATAATTAATTAATATAAATTAATTTTGATATCCAAATTGCTCAAAATTGATAATATTATATGATAAGATGATGATGAGTAAATATAATCTCATTAAATAGAATTTTCACAATTTTAGACCAAAATTTTAAACTAATATTTTTGTTTTAACCCTTTTGACAACTACCATTATATTAAAGTTTTCTACTCTTAAAGGGTAAATAATGTTACTATAAAATGAAAAACGACCCATAAATGGACCATAGTTTATGTTTAAAATCATATACCATTAATATTTATAAATATAATATTTTTATGAATTTTATATCATTTAATAAAATATTATTTATTATAAAATATCATTAATGTCATTTTTAACACTATTCATTTAATTTGACTTTAAATGCAATAATAAAAATGCATAATTAAGATATAATTAATTAAAACATCCCATATATTTCATATAGATATATAAAATTCTTGGAATACATTAAATCACTCAAATTATATTACTTTTAATATTTTTAAATCATTTTATATATTTTTTATTAATCGAATAAATACCGCATCATTGTTACATATGAATTTTAGGTAATTATATAATTATTAAAAAATAAAAAATTATATATATACATATGATGAAAATATTTTCATTAATCTTAAAATAGATACTTATATTCATTCATAACTTTCTTTTGTCTCTATGTCGATACATAAGAGATATTTAAATCTAAGAGAGTGACATTTTGTAACTTTATTTACTTTAAATATTATATAAGTCATTTTCAGAGAAAAATGACCATTAAACAAATTAATTTAGATAATACGGTGATAAGGGTATAATTTACCAAATAAAATAACAATTAGGATCAAACATTATGGTCTTATCACTTAATTTTAACCTAGATTAACCTGATTTACCCTTTACCGAGATGATAAATTTTACCGCAGTAACTATTGACCAAAAATAAAAGGGACCTATTTACTAAATTTAAACATAATTATTTAAAATATATAATGAATTTTATCAAATTTAAATACCTATAAGTGGTATAAATTAATTTTTAAATAAGCACACAATATTCGATGAAAATGTTTTTTTAGAAAAACAAATTTTTAAGCATAAAACTTAGTTTATTCTTATACCATGCCTAGAAGAATATTAAATGAATATTAAAAAATTATTGAATATATAGTATATAAATTTAATTAAAATAATTCCACAAAATTTATTTATTTAATTTATTAAGATAAAACACATTTATGCGTATAAAAACAATTTTTTATAAAAATATTTCTTTTACTTTAAAATGTTTTTACTTTTATTTCTAATAAATTTGTAACCAATTAATTTATTGTAGACATGTGTAAAATATAAATTTTTCATAATATAGTTATTTTTATTCATACCCACCAATATAATAGCTAGGTGGTAACTGTCACATAATAATATTTTAATAGTATATCATGGTTCATTAAAACTAAGTGTTGTGTATAACACAAGTTGTCTAAGAAATTAAATTCATTTCAAAATATATATATATATATATATATATATATTTCATTAAATCATAGGGTGTTACATTTTATCCCCATTAAAATTAATTTCAACCATAAAATTCATCAATTTAATAAAAAAAATGAGGATATCTTTGTTTCGTTAAATCCTCAGGTTCCTATGTAGCTTCTTCGAAGTTGTGATTTCTCTAGAGAACTTTCACTAGGTGAGAATTCCTATTCTATATCACTTTGTCTCTATAATCCAAGATTTATACTATTTATTCCTCATAATAAATATCATATTCCAGTGGTACTACCTCTAAGTTTAGTACATGTAATGGATCAAGTATGTACTTCCTCACGAGAGATACATGGAACACATTATGAATTTGATAGAGGTTTGGTGGAAGTACATAATGATAAGCTATTGTCCCTACTCAATGAAGAATCATGAAAGGTCTAATATACCTAGGGTTTATTTTTCCCTTATTTTGAAATATCATAACTTTATTCCATAGATAAATTCATAGAAAAACCTTCTCACCAACTTCAAATTCCATATCACATTGATGATTGTCCACATAAATTTTCTATCGACTCTGAAATTACTTGATATGTTTCTGAATGGATTTAACTTTATCTATCATTTCCTTAGCTAGATCAGGTCCCAATATATTTTTTTCTCCAACTTCATACTATCTTGTTGGATTTTTACACTTCCTTCCATAGAGAGATTTATAAGGAGTTGTCTGAATGCTTGAGTGAAAGCTATTGTTATAATTTTACTCGATAGTAGGGAGATGTTATTCCCAACCAGCATTTAAATCAATAGAAAAAGATATCATAATATCCTATAAGGTTTGAATTTTTATCTCAGACTATATATCTGTCTAATGATGATATGTCATACTAAAACTCAACTATTTATCTAGATCCTACTAAATACTTTTCCAGAACTTTGAGGTAAACCTCAGATTCCAATCAGATACAATAGAATATAGTACTCCATGCAACCTTACCACATTCTTAATATAAATTCTTTCAAGTTTATCTAGAGATAAATCATATCTAATAGAAATTAGGTGTGCTGACTTTATAAGGTGATTGACTATAACCCATATAGAATTATACCCTTTAGATTTTTTGGGGAGTGTGATGATAAAATCCAAAGTGATGTTTTCTCATTTCCATTATGGTATGGGTAATAGTTATAGAATACCCTTTAAATTATGTCTCTCATAATTAACTTTTTAAAATACCCAGCATCGAGATACATACTTAGTAATATCCCACTTCATGTTGTACCACCATAAATACTCTTTCATATCTCTATATAGTTGTGTACTTCTAGGATGAATAGATAATGGTGAAATGTGAGATTTATCAAATAGAACCTTGTTCAAATATAATTTGGATGGAACACATACATGATTCTTAAACCTTATCATTCCATCACAATCAAGTCTAAATTCAGGAAAATTTCTCACTTTTTTATGAATCTCTATATCTTCCTTATTTTCCTCTTTAATGTTCACTTGGATAGATAGTTAAACACTTATTTGAGAAAGATAATATATTTCCCCTTCCTTAAATATTTTCATAACCATACTTTGAAAATATAGAAATATAAGATCATTTATGATCCTCATCATAAATAAGTTGGCATGATTCTTTCAACTCAGTGCATTTGTTACCTTGTTCGTCTTCCCATGGTGGTGATGTATTTAGCAGTCATTATCTTTAATAATCTCAAAATATATTATCTGAAACATATCCAACTATTTATATTAGAAAATATACTTTAAACTTTTATGATTAGTATATATATCTCACCTTTACTTATAAATATAACTCCTCCATATCGTTAATATAAAAATTAATGTTATTAATTCTAAATCATGAGTTGGTTAATTTTGATCATAAACCTTTAATTTTCATGAGAAATAAGTTATATCCATATCATTATGAATGATAATGCATCCCAATCCCTTATTGGATGCATCACTAAATTTTAAAAACCCTTATCTACTATAAGGAAATGTGATCATAGGTGCACTAGCCAACCTTCTCTCCAGATCCTTGAAATTCTCTTTACATTAATCTATCTAAAGGAACTTATCTCCCTTATGATTTAACTTGGTGAGTTTATTATAGATCCCTGAGAAAGTATATACAAATAATCGATAATATCCATCCAAACTAATAAAACTACATATCTTAATCACATTGGTTTGTTTGGTCTAATATTCAATAACTTCTATCTTTGAAGTATATACTAATATACCCTTACTTTAGATTATATGACCAAAGAATGAAACTTTTAAAAGATAGAATTTAAACTTGGTAAATTTTACATAAATCTTATCCTTCCTCAAGGCCTTTAGTAAAAATCTCAAGTGATCTTCATACTCTTCATTTCTCTTTTAATATATAATAATATAATCAATAAATACTACCAAAAACTAATCAAGGTAATCTATAAAGACTCTATTCATTAAATACTTGAAGATAATGGAGGCATTAGAAAGACCAAATGGAATAACTATAAATTCATAGTTTCTATACCTTTTACAGAGAGTTTTCTTGGGTGTATCCTCCTTATCAACCCTCAATTGATGATATCTAGAACAAATATCAATCTTAGAAAATTATTGATCTCCAAAAAATTAATTGAACAAGTTATCAATACAACGTAGAGGGTACTTGTTCTTGATAGTGATATTGTTAAGCTCTTGATAGTCAATCTATAGTAACATTGATCTATCTTTATTCTAAATAAAAATAACTGATGCACCCCATGGTGAAGCACTTATCCAAGTTAATCCCTTGTCAAAATTCTTTTGGAGTTTCTTCCTCAGTTCCTATAACTCAATTATGGCCATTCTTTATGGATTCTTTAACATAGTTTTAGAACCTGGTATGAGTTCTATTAAGAACTCAACTTCAAAATTCAGAGGAAGACTATAAAATTATTCCATAAATATATCAACAAACTTTCGCACTATAGGCATATATTCGATGACGAATTTCTCTCAAACCATATAAGATAAAAAAACCCTTTTTAATAGGAATCGTGACCCATACAATACATGTAATTTTCATTAGAATATCATATTTATCATCACACTGATATACGGTCATATATTGACTTGTAATATCAAATGTGAATTCCATTACTCATAAATGGATGTAGAATTTATGTAAATAAACCCAATATATTCCTAAGATAACATTAAACTCAACCAAAGGGAGAATAACCATATTTACAAGAATAAAATTCCTAAAAACTTCAATTAGAGAAGAATCGTAGACTTGGGATGCGATCATCATACCATTTAAGTTTTTCACTAATAATTCAACATAAAATATTTGATGTGTTACTGTGATATCCTTATGAAATTCTTCTGATATAAATTACTGGGTAGATCAAGAATTAAAAAACACATTATGCATTTTAGAGTGGATGGTAAGTGTACCTTTCACCATTTTATTATCATACACCTCATTAGAAATAGTAATTGAATGAGATTTCCCTTTTTCTCTAGGATTAAAAGTATTTTGATGTTTATCATCATTATTAACCTTTATATCTAGTAACTGGTTGGAATAATCCCCATACTCTTTACATTTCAAACACTAGAGTGTGGGTGGTTTATTCTGTGGAGCTTTCTCTCTATTCACATAATTATTAAAATTCATCCCATAATATTAGTATTTAATTTTTTATAACCTTACTTTACATACTTGAAACATTTACCAGTTTCCTTAAGACAATTTCCTCCATGTTTCCTTCCAAACATTGATCATAAAGGAAGTATCGTCTTCTTATCTCCAAGGTTTTTAATATTTCCTTTGACTTCCATATTTATTTTCTTATCAAAACCATGAGATTTATGGGTAACTACAATATCCATCTTCACTTTTATGTCACATCAAATCATTTCTTCACAGCTATTGAAGTCCCTTATGGCTAACTCCCTTAAAATAATTGGTTTTAATCCACTGAATAATCGATCAACCTTACATTTAGTTTGTATGATAATGTTATAATTATACCTCTCAAGTACTTTCAAATTTACCTCATAGGTACTAATGGATTCATCATCCTTATTATTTAGCCCAAGGAATTCCTTCTCCAATTTAGTGAGAAGAATAAGAGTAAAGTACTTATTGAAAAATAATATTGTGACTCATACCACTCCATGGATTAAATTTCATCATGTTTCCTCATGTTCTTGATAAGAGTCCACCATTGATCAGTTTCTCCTTCCAAATGATAAATAGCTAATATAAATTTCTAATGTTTTGAACATTTGATAATGGAAAATATATTTTTAATGGTATTGATCCATTTATCAACAACTATTGGATCAATGGATCCACTAAAATAAGGTGTACATTGCCTCATAAAGGACTCAATAGAACATTGTTCTATCCTTTTATCATTTGGAAGATCGGTGTTATTCATAACTTGAGAAAGTTTTGTAAGCAGAGTGATGATATTTTATATTAAATCTCCTGTAACATTTGGTTGATTTGGAGTAAAATCATTACATTGTTCACTGTATTCATCATTAACATGATTCCTTCGAGTTCTATCCATTGAATAAAAAACCAAAAATCATAGTGTGAGCAACAATAATCATAGTGGAAAGCCATATAATCATCAAAAATCATTTATAGTCTGTATAAATCATGAATCATTCTTCTATGAAACTATATTTTTAACATAGGTCATTCATGATCATTACCAAAACTTTTGTATTTTCTCCTATACTTAGACTTATCCCTAGGTTTCTCACTAAATTTATCCCATCCTAATTTCTAAAGTTTAACTAAACCTTAATCTAATACCAACTATAGTTACCCATACTTTTCATACATTGATATCACATATTAATATATGAATATCCATCACATAACATAATGATCCATTCTATAATATTATAGTTATAGTGTCTTTGGAAACTTAGATAGATAAACAACTGGTTTACAAAATATCTAAATCATCTCCCACTAAGTTCTTCATAAATAGAACCCTTCTTAAGCATATCAACATAATACCTTTCTTCATGACCTAAGGAAAGTAAACATAATAAAGGGTGAGCTCATATTCTCTGTAAGGGTAACTATGGGAGATATCAATGATAACTTGATTATAACATGACATAAGGGTATGAGAACATAATCATAACATTTGAAAATCATAACCTGTATATCATAGATCATAACCTTGAGTCGTGGAATAAATCTTGGAAATTAATAAGATGTAAATCACAATGGAATCAAATAACATGATCCATGAGATAAAAAAATTGTCATAAGACATAAGTTTTTGGCATACACATAAGAATAGAAAATTATTTCCTTAGTAATCAAGTATCATTACCAAGACTATGATAGTGCAATGGTTATACTCCCAAAACCATCATAGTAGTCGAGGTTCACTCTTAAGACTATCATAGTGGAAAAAGTACCTTATTGAACTTAGTTCACTCCTCATTCCGGTCTTATTTAGATAATAAGATATCAAAATTTACCCAATTCATTGGAGGGAGATATAGGTCCCACCAATTCTTGGTTATAATGTGACCATTTTCCTTGGTTATAACACAATCACTATCCTTGGTTATAATATAACCAATATCTTTGGCTATAACATAACCACTATCCTTGGTTATAACGCAACACCCATACTTGGTTATAATATATCCACCGCCACATAATAAAAACTATACATATGTGTTCCATAATATCATAAATCATTCATCATATCATCACATCATAAGCCATGCAAATAAAACAGGTTTCACAAATATTTCATCAATTCACTATAACATAACCCAATTAAAATAAATGGGTTTCATAAATATCTAATAATCATAAATATTAACCATCCATAGAAATATTAACAAGGGTATCATTGGATCATATCCCCATTAAATCATAATTAACATCAAATATTTCATCTTATATGGAAAATGATTTTAAAATATCACTTGGAACATTTCTTGAGGAAAATATCCTTTTCATTTTGAAATATATTTTTTTTAATATAAAGATTTTACAATTATTAAAGCACTATTTTATTTGAAAATAATCCTATAAAATTTAATGTAAGCTTCAAAACATTGATCAGTCATGATGGGGGGTTAGTTTTTTCATGGCATATATGTTAAAATAAAACATTCCTTCTACACTTCTATAGAAAAAGTTAAAAAAATACCTCATTCGGAAAATAAAAAGAATATTCCTTTTAAACCATTTCATAAAAAATAAAACATGGGTAAAAATAAATTTAAAAAATCGTATTGTAATTCTAAAAACCTTTTTTAAAACATTTTTATAAAACACAAATATGGAATAAAAAGTTTTTTCAATCAAAGAGAAAAATAAAGTCGATTTTTATTAAAAATACATTTTCAATATCTTGAGTACTTAAGATGATGAAAATGAAATAAAAACATGTATTCTCAATAAATTATCATAGGATAATATAATTGATGATTTTATTTCTGGGTAGATCATAAAATTTCATCATCAACAATCCTGACAAATAATGATATTGTAATATAAAACTTTTACAACTTTGGTAAATTTTGAATCATAGTCCCCATAGAAGAAAGAAAATTAGAAGGATATTTATATCACATAATTTTAAGGATAATAATAATAAAATATATTCATGGGTAGTATATAAACTATAAAAAATAAATAAGTAGAATATATGGCATGTGTCCTATAGAAATAAAAGTGATATGAATGTCCCTTACCTTGAGTTCCAATTGATTAGAAGGCACTCTAACTTCCTGTATAAAAATTTTAATTTTATTATACTTATATATAATAATAATTTGTATACTTATAATATCATATATATCCATTGTATACATATTTATAATCATTCATAAAATATAAAGATAGAAAAATGAATTGCATTGTTCAAAGAGACTGTAGGTCGTATGTATGCATAGACGCTATTTTTATTTTTCAACAGATGGTATTAAATAAAGGTAAATAATAAATCACCTTTAAATAAATTTTATTATTCCATTTATATCATATATATTCATTAAATATATTATTATTCCCAACCAAGTAAAATATAAATAAAAAACAAATCATGTCATTTTGTGAAGGTGGTAATCCACACGTATGCAGGAAGGACATTATTGTTTTCTGACTACTAGAAAGGTAAGAAGATAGATATGATATTATCATTAAAAAAGAATAATTATATTATAAATATCATATATATAAACATTAAAATAATTATAATAATCATTCGTGAAATATGGTGATGGAAAATTAATTGTATCGCTACGTGGAGATGGTAAGTCGTACGTACGCACAAGCAATACTTTCACTTCTCATTTGATTGAAATAGGGTGAATAAAGGTGCATTAATAATTATAATAAAATTTTATTATATTTATAATACTTAATTTATTATTTTGTTAATAATATAACATATTTATAAGAGGTAAAATAGTGATTAAAAAGAATTTGATCGGTAAAGGTGGTTGCCTCTTCTTTGAAACAACTCCTTTAGATCTCCTATTAAGGGTTATAGGGTTGGTATTTTAAGAATAAAAAACCTCTATAATGTGTATAGGTATGTTTATAGGATAACTTGGTAGAGTTTGGTCGATATATAGGGATAAATGTAGTGTTAAGAAGATAAAGTATTTGTTCCCTTTTATAATGGAGGGGAGGCGAACTCTTGGAATTTCTTAAAATATTAAATTTATATAAATTAATTTTAATGTATAAATGAAACAAAATTGATAATATTAGAATATAATATTAGTATAAGTAAAAATATTATCAAATAATTAAATTTTTACAAGTTTGGGTCACATTTTTACCCTTCTCTTTGTGTTTTAAACCTTTATTAACCCTTTTGACAATTACTATAATATTAAAGTTTTCTTGAATTTAAGGGTTAATAATGTTACTATAAAATAAAAAATGGTCCATAAATGGACCATGGTTGGTGTTTAAAACTGTATCCCATTAATATTTATGAATAAAATATTTTTATGAATTTTATATCATTTAATAAAAACTATTTATTATAAAATATCATTAATGTCATTTTTTACACTATTCATTTAATTTGGATTTAAATAAATCAATAAAAATGATGAATTTGAATATAATGAATTAAAACCTACATAATATTTAATATAGATATATAAAATTATTGTAAAACATTAACTCTCTTAAATTATATTAATTTCAATATTTATAAAATGATTTTATATATTTTTTATTAATTGGAGAAATATTGCATCAGTGTTTCATAAGAATTTTAGGTCATTATATAATTACTAAAAATTATAAATAAATTTATATCATGAAAATAATTTCATTAAACTCAAAATATACACTTATATTCATTCATAACTTTCCTTTTTTTCAATGTGGATGCATAATAGATATTTAAAACTAAGAGAGTGACATTTTGTAACTTTCTTTTCTTTAAATATTATATAAGACATTTTTAGGTAAAAGTGTCCATTAAACAACTCAATTTAATAACTAAGGTGATAATTGTATAATTATATTCATAAAATAATAATTATGATGAAAAATTATTGCTTTATCACTTAATTTTAACCAAGATTTACCAGATTTACCCCTTACTATGGTAATACATTTTACCATGGTTACTATTAATATTGACCAAAAACAAAAGTGGCCTATTTACTTAATTTTAAACACCTAATTTCAAATATATAATTAATTTTATAAAATTAAATACCTATAAGTAGAATAAATTAATTTTAAAATACGTGTGCAACACATGACGAAAATCGCTTTTAAAAAATACATTTTTAAGAATAAAACTTTGTTTATTCTTATCTCATGAATATAAAATATTAAATGAGTGTTATAAAATTTGGTTGAATATATAATATATAAATTTTATTAAAAAAATAAAAAAAAATATTTATTTAATTTATTAAGATAAACATGTTTGTGTGAATAAAAACTAATTTCAAGAAAAATATCGCTTTTTACTTTCAAATGATTATATTTTTATTTATAATCAATCTATATCCAATGAATTTATTTTATACATGTATAAACCATAAATTTTTCATAATTTTGTTTTTACTATTCATACCCACCAATCCAATGGGTAGTTAGTAATTTCCACATAATAATATTTTAATAGTATATTGTGGCTTGTTAAAATTTGGAATTTCATGTAACACAAGATATCAAAGAAATAAAATTCATTTGAAAAAAATATTTAATAAAATATTAGGGTGTTACATGCTTTTATAAAATCTTGTGATTATCCATCTAGTTGAATTTTATATTATTTTGGGAAATGATTAGCTCTCTCTCTCTCTATAGAGCCCATATCAATTTTTAAGGAAGGGAAGTCGCATTTGATATTCCAAATCAACCCATTATTTTCTATCAATGTGAGTATGAATATGAAATTCCAATGGAAAATAATTCCATTTTATAGATATTATTACCTATTCATGAGGGGTGGTTTTCTTAAATGGTTGGGGAGAAACTCAGTATTGAATATGTGACTATTTTACAAGAATATGTTAATGTATTTCCTAAAGAGTTTCCTAGTATTCACATGAATCATGAAGTTGAGTTTTCAATAGAACTTATACCAAGTTTTATGCCTATTTCAAAGACTCTGTATAGAATATCCTTGATTAAGTTGTTGTAATTAAAGAAGAAACTCCATGGGAATCTTGATGAGTGATTCATTTATCCAGGTGAGTCACCATAGGTACCTATTCTTTTTGTTAAGAAGAAGTATGGGTCAATGAATCTTTGTATTGATTATAAAAAACATAATAATATTACTATAAATAAAATGTATCATATGCCCCATATTGAATATTTTTTTAATCAATTGTAGGAAGTTCAATACTTTTCAAAGATTGACCTTGGATCTAGATATCACAAGTTGAGGTTTAAAAGGTAGTACATATCCAAGATATTTTTCTGTGTGAGGTATGGTCATTATGAATTTATAGTGATTCCATTTGGACTTACAAATTCCCAAACTATATTTATTAATATGATGAATAGAGTCTTTATAAATTACCTTGATCATATTGTGGCAGTCTTTATAGAATATATTCTTATATATTCCAAGAGAAAGGATGAGTAATATCATTTTAGGATTGTGTTTAAGGCCTTTAGGAAGGATAAGTTGTGTGTAAAATTTATTAAATGTAAATTTTGGTAATAAAAATTATCATTCTTTGGTCACATAATTATAAGTGAGGTTATATGGGTGGATCCCTCAAAGACAGAAGTTATTAAACATTAGCCCAGACCAACCACGATGGCTAAAATCTATAGTTTTCTTGGTTTAGATAGATAATATATATACTTTATGATAAATTCCTTATGAATATAAAATAATCTAACTAATTTTATGTGGAAGGGAGTCAAGTCTATTTATATAGATGAATGTGAATAAAATTTTAGGAATTTAAGAGAAGATTGGTCATTGCACTTTTTTTCACACTACCCCATAATAGAGAAGAGTTTTTGATCTATAGTGATGCATCAAAGAAGATACCTTGATGTGTTCCCATGCACAATTACATGGTGGTAGATTATGTCTCATTCCAATTTAATTTTCAAGAGAAAAAATACCTAACTCGTGATTTGGAACTATATTTGGTAATTTTTTCTTTGAAGATATAGAGGCATTATCTTTATGGTGAAATGTGTGAAATATATAACGATCATAAAATATTAAACTATATATTCACATATAAGTATTTTAATATTAATTATAGGATATTTTTGGAACTATTTAATGATTATGGATACCCAATAAATTACCACCTTGGGAATGAAAACAAGGTGGTTAATTCTCTAAGATGAATAGACTATGCTAGTTTGTACACGATGAGGATTGAAAGAGACCCAATATTTATAGATTTATAGAGGATGGACCTTGAAGTCATAAGGAAAGAAGAATGATTATATATTTCCCATATTAATGTTCAGCCATCTATTCATGTGAATATTAAAGAGGCACTGAAAGAAGATATGGAGCTATAAAATAAGGTAATGATTGTTCTTAAGTTCAACCATGACCATGATGGAATTATTAGGTTAAGTAATAGAGTATGTGTCCCATAAATACTAGAATTAAAGGATCTATTATATTAATCTCATACTTTATCATTCTCTATTAATCTTAAAAGTACAAATATATAAAGAGATCTTAAAGAGAATTTATGGTGGGATAACATGAAGAGATAAATTTTAGAGTATGCATCTTGGTACTCGATATGCTATAAAGTTAATTATAATAAGAAAAGTATAAAGGAATGTTACAACCAATACACATACATGAATGTAAATTGGAAAAAATCACCATGGATTATGTTATAGGACTCCCTAAGATGTCCAAATGGTGAAATTTTATTGGGGTTGAGGTAAATCTCCTTATGAAATCAGCACATTTCATTACTATTAGAGAATATTTCAATCTTTATTATCTTGGAAGGTTATATGTTAAAGAAGTGTTAAGTTTTCATGGAGTACCACACTTAATTGTATCTGGTCAATATTTGAGGTTTAACTCGATGTTCTTGAGGAGTCTTCAGTAGGATTTGAATACAGAGTTTATATTTAGCACTTCATATCATCCTAAGATGGAACATTGGTATAAGAGGACCATTAAAACCCTAGAATATATTTTGAGAGTTTTATCTATGGAATTAAAAGGAGGATGGGATCAACACCTTACTCAAGTTGAATTTTCATATAATAATATATTTCACTTGATAATTAAAATGGATCCTTATGAAGCCCTCTATGGAAAGAAGTGAAAGACTCTAACATGTTGGGATCAAGTTGGGAAACAAAATCTATTGGGACTTGATCTAGATGAGGAAATGGAAAAGAAGGTTAGAGTTATTTAGAAACATATCAATTCATCTCAAAGTCAATAGAAAATTTAGGATGATAATAATTGATGAGATCAAGAGTTTAAATCTAGTGATAGGGTATTCCTTCAAATATCTCCTTGTAATAATGTTATGATATTCGTAAAGAATGGAAAGCCAAACCCTAGGTATATCAGTCCCCATGAGATTATTGATTGTATTGAGATAGTATCTTATCACTTGTTTCTTCCTCTGAAACTCTATAAATTTCATGATTTACTATATGTATCTATTTTAATAAAGTGATTATCATATCCTTCACATGTACTGAACTTAGAGATCATACCACTAGAGAATGATATTTTCTATGAGGGGTAACTGGAAGAAATTTTGGATCATAGGGATAAAGCTCTATGGAATAATACTAATCACCTAGTTAAGGATCTCTATAGGAATTAAAATTTTGATTAATCTATGTGGGAACCTAAGTATATGATGAGGTATAGGTATCCTCAGTTGTTTGTATCAGAGTGATGGAACTTCGAGGGCGAAATTATTATAAGGGGTAGAATGTAACACTTTTATATTTTAAAATTTATTTATCTTTAATAAATAAATGTCTTTGATAGATTTAAAATCATGGAACCCTAAAATTACATGAATAATTCTTATAAATTAAAAATTAAGTACATTATAAGGTATATGTTTGTTGGAAATAATTTCTAATTCATTTAGGAACTACTATTGATCCTAAATAACTATTTTTAAGTATTTTTTAATGGACCTTTTTTTGTCATATATGTTTTATTTAAAAATTAATTCATAGTATCAAAATTATGAAACTATATTTTTTTACTCATGAATAAAATTAATTCATTGGTTATCAATTTCTTAGAAATAAAAATAAAAGTATCTGAAGGTAAAAATAGATGTTTTCTTAAAAAACTATTTTTATTCAAGAAATGTGTTTTTATTATATAAATTAAATTAATCACTATTAATGAATTATTTTAATTAAATTTAAAGAAAATATATTCAATAAAATAATCTAACATTCATTTAATGGTTTTTACTAGGAAAGGAATGATAATAAATTCAGTGTTATGCTTAAAAATGATTTTTTATAAAAATGATTTTCATTGCAACTTTCTTGTTTATTTTAAAATGAAAATCTACCACTCATAGGAATTGAATTTTATAAAATGGTTTCAATATTTTTAATTAATGTATAAAAATTTGATATATTATTCAATTTCATTTTTGTATATAATTAATAGTAACTGAGGAAAAATCATTATTAAAGTAAAGGTTAAAAGGGTTAATTAGGGGTTAAATAGGGTTAAAATAACCTAGAAACCTATTTAAATCCTATTATTTAAGTGTATTTAGAACCACCATTATATTATATTATAGTTTTAGTTTCTTTTTTCCACTTTTACTTGAATATGAATTTATTATATTTTAATGGTTTAAGTATTTACAAGAGTGTCACTCCCCTTGCTTATAAAATGAGATCTTCTTCCCCTCACTCATTCACACATTTTGAGCCATCTATATCAGAAAATATTGAACCAAATACCTTAATAACTTTCTTAACCTTTTCTTAGATCCTCTAGTCTTCCCAAAATATAAAATTCATAATATTTAAGGTGTAAGAAAAAAATGGTTTCCCAAAAAGAGGTAATTGTCATTACCGATCTATTTTGAGTTTCTTTATTAATTAAACTCATAAAAATTCTGTATAACCATATTTAAATTATGAAATAATTATCTTTACTATACCTAAATTTTTTTATGTTAATGGTACATCTATTTTCTACCACTTTTTTATATTATTAGAAATGATAACATTGTTCATGCATACATGTGGACTACCACCTCCTTGAAGTGATGTGATTTGTTTTTCATGACCACCATACATGATTGATAATACGTATAGATTTAATGAATATATATGATATTTATTATGATTTTGTAAATATCTACTATTTTTTATCTTTCATTCTTTTCATTCATTATAAAATGAAAACATTACTCATGTGTGCGTATGGAATACCGTCTCTACAGAGTGATGTAATTAATTTTTCATCACCACTTTATATGAATTATAATGACTCTAGTTTTTATGTATTATCCTTTTAATATTTATATTTATATATCTAGATTTATCATTATATTTGGCATGGTGTTCAGGTGTCTTAGGACCCCATAATTAATACATTTAAAATATTAATATACTTTAATGCGCTTGTGTCCATCGTTTTAGGGTTTTTAGTTTTCCAATTGCTCGGGACCATAGATGGGATATATGATACCATGGTTGATTCTATAATTTAGGGTTTATCCTATGAATGGCCTAAGGTTTATTGACATTGGACACTCGATTGAGGCATTTATTGGCTAGTGTGTTTAATAAAATAAATTATTTTATTTATTTGTTTTAGTTTAACTGACCTAAATATAATCCTCTATAAGTACCTAATTATAAAAAAATCAAGGTCATCCATATAACCCTATAAGTATTTGATAGGAGGATTATATGTTATTCGTTGTTGGATCATATCAAAGAATGATGATTGATCAAATAAAGGTGGATTGAGAGGCAAAAAACACAGCAGATCTTCTTCATCACTGTAAAATGAGTTATTCACCAATGATCAATCCTAAATTGAGGTAGGACTCATCATTTGTGGTTTATTCCCATTTGATTAAAATATTGAGCATGTATTTGTATCTACTTTTATTGATCTGTGATTTCAAACCCTTCTCATGATTCTGCCTAGATAAATTGAGTTGTTAAATCAATTTATATATGTTTTTCCTTGATAACACCTATGGTTCCTTGATTATGATATCATTGGTTGATAAAACTTGTACAATGATGGTTATACATTTTTTATATGCATTTATCACTACCATTATTTGTGTTCTTTTCCATTGTCTCACAAGGTCACGATTCAACATTTTTGGGCATGTTCGAGAGCGATCGAACCCTCGAATTCATAGTGGATTGGATAAAAAAATTTGATGGTGATTTCCATATGGATTATGATGATTTTTGGGTGATTCTTCATGGATCTGATATCTGGACTGGTTGTAGTATAGGTGTGGTGTGATAGGTGGAGTCATCGTGAATCGTGATGAAAACAAAAGTGGAGGCATGGGAAAAGAGCATAGAGATTTATGTGTTTTAATAGAAAACCTGATTAAACATCATGTATTGTGATTAACACATGTTGTGTAGTTCCCTTAGATAAGGCTCTAGGTCTTCCAGAAAAAGGAAAATATAACATGTCGCATGGACCCACCATACATCATGTGACCCTATTCTAGAATCTCGATATATACTCTAGGAGTACGCAAGAATGGGAATAGATAGGCACAAGGGAATATCTATGAGTATATAGGCATGCCTTGGTACTCTGACATGGATAGGTACATGGGCACAGACCTAAGTACACATGGATAGGCTGATGTACAAGATAAAAATTAGGATCACACGGATAGGACCTGAGTGGCTAAGAAATGTCATGTAATACCCTTACACAACATGTAGTACTACATGGATGACAAAGCCATGTTTAGGCAAGGAAACGGCCAGGTGTCTAGGTGAGGTCACTCACCATGTGACCCCTGGAACATGTCGTTTACATTTTTCAATAATTTCCACCTTATGTATCTCTTTCTTATAAGACTCTTATTTTTTCCCTTGAGTTTCCTATACTAAGTAATTTTCTATATAGAAGTTGGTGGTAGTATTTATAGTGGATTTTGATATATGAATTGAGGTGCTGTGAGTGTGATGATTCTTTATGAAACACTTTACTGCTAGTAGTGATTGGGTGGAAACATCATAGATATGTCATGTTTGGAAACCCCCTATTGAACCAGGGTGAAGGTCCCTTATATTCATCTATATCTACTGAGTGTCATCCCCATGATGTAATAGGGATTGGGACCTATATCTACTAAGTGGTACCCCCAATTGGACCAGGGTGTGGATCCTCTACTTACTGAGTGGCACCCCCTATTTCACTAGGGCATGGGTCTTCTATCCATGGAGTGTCGCACCATTGACATATCAAGGCACATGTCCTATATCTATTTTTTTTACTGAGTGGTTCCCCCCAATGAACTAGGGTGTGGGTCCTCTATCCACTGAGTGGAACCCCCTAATATACCATGGTGAAGATCCTCAATCTATTGAGTGGAATCCCCTATTTCACTAGGGCATAGGTCCTCTATTGAAGACTATGCCCCCATAACTATGGATATCAATAATGAGGTGTGGGTCCTCCAAATTGATTTTTTGTACAGACACGTGAGATGCTAGGCATCGGAGATGGACCTTTAGAGTTATAGGTAGACTCATCATCCTGGGCTAGTCTATAGAGATAAATATCCCATTTCTCTCTCGTTTTGGTTCCTTTTTGATTATATATATAAATATTGGTTTTTTATTTCTCTCTTATTATGGGTTGAGCTAAGTAATTCTATTCTATCTTTATATTTCTCCCTTTTTTAGTATATCCTACTGGGTATGTATATACTCACCCCTACATGTGATTTTTCTACACATGTTTTTTCTTATGTATATGACATATATTCCATCGGTGACATCAGTGGATCTTAGTGGTTCTTGGGTTTATAGATTGCATACAATGGTTAAAATTGTAGATCATGAGTTGAGCTATTCAGTTTTCCTTTATTACATTTTTTGTCAGGTTGGGACTTCATTTCTAGTTGGGTTTGTATTTTTCTCATTTACACTTTAGTTTTATTCTGCAATACTCAAATGTATTCCCTAGAGGTTATTGCTTGCATTTTTTTACTCTAGATGTTATATCCCTTTTTATTATTCCTCTTCACTTTTTGATGGGGACGGATGGGTGTGTGAGTATAAGTACACTAGTAAATTGCCTCCCATTTACATTATGAATTATCATCACTTTTTGTTAGCCCCTATCCTATTGAATATGGGATTAGGGTTGTGATGGTTCGGCCTTCCACCGTCCAGGTGGGTCCTAATGGTTTAGGTTGTTACAGAGTGGTATCAGAGCAGTTCAATCCTTGGGATGATTTTTAGATTTTTCCACTTGTAAGGAATTGTTTCGTAATTAGGGAAATTATTTTGAAGTGTCTCTAGTGAATATTTTAGGCTAAGGAACCCAATGTTGGTGTGGCAACCAACATATCTATTTACCTAGTTTCTGACTACTTGCTTGTTGACTTGGAATACTGATATATTAGTTGCAGAGGGCATTGGTACATGCATCATATAGGGTTGATTCTTTTTATTTTCCTTCTTGATTCGGCTCCTCATATATACTATTATCTAACTGTGGTATATCTTGATTTCTTTTAGGATGCCTCTGTGGAGACAGCTAGCTAGGTTACTGATATTGGATCGTGGCAGTGATCTTATGAGTGATGAGACCTTAGTTAAGAGGACATATATTAAGGTGTTTCCTCTAGGAATGTTTGTAGAATCTATCTCACCCATCAAGTAGTAGATAATACCAATTATTCATGATGATTATGTATTAATGATTAGCATGTTATGCAAGTTTTAGCATCAGAGACCACTGAGGTTCCATAGTGAGCAAGATCCCCATGCAGTGGAGTATTGGCTTGAGTTAGTGATCTAAGTCTTAAATCTTGTGCAGACCCTAACTAGCCATATTTTTGTGCTAGAAGCCAATATTTTCTATAGAGTATCAAGGTGCTGGTAGATTATGTTCATGTAAATTCATGATGAGATGATTCTCTCATGGACCAACTTCCATTATCTATTTTGTGAGGAGTATTACCCCTTTTTCTTACACTTATATCAGATTTGGGAGATTATTAAGATCCAGAAAATTATTATTACTATTAATGATTATGTTGTAAGGTTTACTAACTTTACATTGTACTCCCTTAACATGGTGTGAGATGGTTTCTTAAAGATGCAGAAGTTTGAGAAGAGTCATTGCAGAGGAATTTGTTCCAATGTGGTTCCCCTATGTATTCCCACCTATACTAAAGAGTTGGAGTAGGAACTGGTGATGGAGATATTCTTATCAAAGGGATTCTGGGTACCTAGATCTAAAAATGGGAATCATGGGGCCAAGTCATCTATACTAGTTAGCAGGTGTCAGTCTTTAGGGTCTCATCATAGGAAACCTTCCCATGTATGAACTCATACATGTGAACCTATGGTGTAGGGTTTGTGTAGAGTACCAAGTCAGTTCAAAGGGGGGAGATGTTATGCATGTGAAAATTGAGGTCACATGGCATGTGATTTCCTGAAATATTTATTCGAGGAGGGTATAAGGGTAGAAGATGTATCACCACGGCTGAGGAAGCACCATGATCAGGGATCTCATGGGTGTAGCTAGGGTGTCCCATAGAGAGGTGATGCTCGTAGAGGAGTGGGTGGGGCTCTAGGGGAAGAAATTATGTTGTATAGAGACACTATGTGATACTTCCACCACCACCACCAGGCATCCCAAATCAAGCTCAGGGAGATAGTGATCTAGTATGTGGGTAGTTTCAGGTTATGGAGGGTTATGACCCAGTAGGTCGTGAGATGATTCGATGTATGTTCTATTTATTTTCAACACTATTGTTGGTACTTATAGAAATAGGTGATATTCACTCCTTCATTTTTTATCCCTTTTTAAAGATATAGGTCTCCCCATTGAGACCTTATCAGAGTAGTCTTTTCTAGAGGTTCTACCTAGGTGATATTCTTTAATATCACTTATCTTATGGTAGTGTGAGTTAGAGCTCGGTGGAGATAGTTTTTCATAGGACCTACTGATCATCATGATGAAACCTTATGACTTCATCTTGGTTATGGACTAGTTTTCCATGGTTTGAGACCAGTTTTATTTTCATATCAGGTGGGTTAGATTCCTTTGGCTAGATAGTAAAAGATTATCCTTTGTGGGTAAGAAATATCCCATGGCTGAGTGAGTGGTCCTTACAAGAAAGAAGCTAAAACCCATAACTCGTTATATGGAGAGTTTTTCCTTGGTGTAATGGGGTCTTCGGGAATCTAGATTCCTTTGATAGTGTAGGACTATATGGAAGACTTACCTGAGGATGTTTTGATACTATCTCTAAGGTTGGAGATGTACTTTTGCACTTACTTTCACACGAGGACTACACCGATAACTTCTAAGGAATAACGGATGGCCCCTACCAAACTCTGAGAGCTGAGTGTATCATTGGAGGACCTTTAAGATAAGGGTTTCATCAGAATCAGTGTGCACCCCTAGGAAATGTCTTTTTTGTTCATAGAAAAAGTTGGATAGGTGCTAGTGGATTTTTTTTATTATCATCACCTGAACCAGGTAACAGTAAAGAATAAGTACCCATTTCCAAGGATCGACGATCTCTCTGACTAGTTGAGAGGTGCAAGTCGGTTATCAAATATTGATCTTGGTTCTAGCTACTGCTATTTAAAGGTTCTTGAGGATGATATTCTGAATATAAAATTTTGATATAACTATGGACACTATGAATTCTTATTGATTCCTTTTGATGTGATGAATTTTCCCACTATGTTTATAGATTTGATGAACCATATCTTCTATCCATACTTGGACCAATTTTTGGTTATCTTCATTGATGACATACTCATTTACTCTATGTTATAGGAAGACATACAGAGAGTTTGAGTATAGTCTTAGTCTTACTTTGGGAGCACCATATTTATGGTAATATCTCGAAGTATCGGTTTTGGATCCACAAGGTTCACATTTTGGGGCATGTCATTTATGATCATGGTTTAGCTGTGGACCTTGCAAATATTGATATAGTGATTTCTTGTGATCCACCCAAGATCATGATGGTCGTGTATAATTTACTTGGATATCCAGGGTATTATAGGAGGTTCATGCCTGAATTTTTAAGAGTAGCATCCCCTCTGACCAAACTGATGAAAAAATGGAAGTCGTTTAATCTGGACTGGGTAATTTTAGGGATCCTTCAAGTAGTTGAGGCAAAGTTTTACTAGTTCTCTTGTGTTGAGACTACTAGAGGAGTTCATGGAGTATATAGTGTTTTGTGATGCCTCTGTATATGGTCTTGGGTGTGTGTTGATGCAAAGGCAGGAAGTGATCTCATATGGGTAATGGTATTTGAGGACCTATGATAAGAACTATGTGAATCATGATATATAGTTAGAAATGGTAGTCTTCTATATGATGATTTGTAGGCACTATCTTTTGGATGAGAATTTTTTTTCTACTCAAACCACCAGAGTCTCAGGTATATCTTCACTTAAAGAGATCTAAACTTGAGGCAGAGACATTAGTTGGAGTTCATACAGGACTATGGATTCAATATTTTCTATACACCTAAGATATTACACATAGTAAAATACTACCTTAGAATTAAGTTTCATTCTCTCTTGGTGGAGGAGGTGGTAGAGTAGTTGGCTTCTTTTCAGTTAACCCTAGTGGAGGAGAGGGGTGCAGTTTTTCTTTATTTGATGGTGGTGAATCCTCTTATTATTCAGTGTGTGAGAGAGTATCAATTGGGATACATAAAATATGAGGTTCTACATGACTATATTTCCTCAATATATTCACCAGTTGAATTCTCTAAATGAGGTGTGTACATCAACCTTTTCTAGGGCTGGATAGTGGTTATGGTCATGTTATGAGAGGAGGAGATGAGGGAGTTTCACACTTATTCCTTGTTTTTACATATATGTGTGAAAATTATGTGCAAAGACCTTTGGTTTCAATTTTTGTGGGCCAACATGAGGTGGAGAATCTTCGAGATTGTTTCTCAGTGTCTCATATACTAGTTGTTAAAGGCTGATCACAAGGTTCTGACAGTTTTGAAATAGCCTCTTGAGATCCCAGAGTGGAAATGGGATGGAATATACATGGAATTAATGATATTTCTTCCATGGATAGTGATAATATATGATTGTAACTGGATGATTAATGAAAGAATCATCAAGTTGATTCACTTTCTTTCCATTAAAGATCAGAGTTTGGTAGAGAGTTTAGGGTAGTTGTATGTTTGGGAGATTTTTCAACTACATGGGTTACCCTTGAAGATTCTCTCAAACCATGATGTTTGGTTCACATCACGGTTGTAGAGAATCCTTTAGAAGGAATTCAATGCCTAGTTGCAAATGAGTATGACATTTCACCCCTAGATGGATGGGAAGACCGAGCGCACTATCTACGATTTAAAGGATATAATAATGTGTGTTAGACTTCATTCAAACTTGTTAGAATCACTTACCATTGGTAGATTTTTCTTATAATAATATATATAACTATACTTTCAACATGGAACCTTTTGATTCCATGTATGGGATACCTTGTATGTCACCCTTGTGTTGGACTAAAATTGGTGAGGCATCTCTTGTTGGGCTAGAGATAGTGCAGGTGATGATAGATAAGGTTTAGGTGATCCTTTAGCACATGAGGATAGTCCAAATATGATATAAATCTTATGAATATTGAAGTCATAGACCTTTTTAGTTTGGTAAATGAGACCATGTTTTCCTAATATTCTCCCTATGATAAGGATTACAGAGGTTTTTTCTGAGGATGCAATTTATCCCCAAGGTTCTTTGGGCTGTTTGAGATCGTATAAAGGGTTGGATAGGTTTATTACCACTTAGGACTTCCCCATAGTTTGATTGAGTTTATGAAGTCTCCCTTGTGTTGTTACTGAGGAGATATCTGCATGAATATACACACGTTATTGATTGGGGATAGATGGACATCGAGGATGGAGCCACCTTCATAGAGTACCCAGTGGAG
The DNA here is from genome assembly GCA_963277665.1 of Viscum album. Classification (NCBI taxonomy): domain Eukaryota; kingdom Viridiplantae; phylum Streptophyta; class Magnoliopsida; order Santalales; family Viscaceae; genus Viscum; species Viscum album. The sequence continues at coordinate 2,037,865,784 of OY728164.1, forward strand.
AGAGAAGATCAACAGAAGAGGATCTTGTATAGACAGATCATCCCTTTGTTTTGTGTGTTTTATCAACATGAGAGCATACAAGAGAGCTCCTAAGAGCATGAGAGTCATATGTGGACTCAATACACCCACCATTTTGTTTAGATTGTGCTTTTCGGGGTGAAAAGACTTGAAGGAGGGTAGAATGCAGCGACCCTGGTCTTGATGGATTATCCTTTTAATATTTCTATGCATATATATGGATTTATCCTCAAAGTATGCATGGTGTTAGGGTGTCTCAAGACCCCAAAATTAATAGATTAAAATTATTGATATATTTTAATGAACACGCACACATCATTTCATTGTTTCTGGTTTTCCATTTTCTTAGGACTTTATATGGGAAATACAAGACCATAGTTGATTCCAAAACATAGGGTTTACCCTTGGTGCTACCTAAGGTTGGTCAGCACCAGATGTCCATTTGAGGCAGTTGTTGGTGGGGTAATTTAATAAAATAAATAATTTATTTTATTTATTTTATTTAATATTTCCTATATATAATCCTATATAAATACCAAATTATAAAAAATCACCAAGGTTAGCCACATAACCCTACGAGGATTTGAGAGAAGTATTATACATTATTTATTAGAAGATCGAATCGTAGAATGACGTGCGATCAGATTAATGTGGATTAAGAGATATCAAACTCAGTGGGTCTTCTTTATCATTGGTGAATGCATTCTTTACCAAAGATCAATCCTAATTAAGTTAATTCTAATCATTTGTAGTTTCTTCCCTTTTGATTAAAATATTGATCATGGATTTGTATCTTCTTTTATTGATCTATGATTTCATACCCTTCTCATGATCCCTTTTGGATAAATTGAGTAGTTAAATAAATTTATATTATTTTTTCATTCTAATACTCATGGTTTCTTTGATTATGAGATCATTGGCTGAGAACACTTTTACTATGATGGTTATACTTTTTTTATGTTTCTTTCTCCCCACTATTCATCATATTATTTGTCGGGTGGGTTCGAGCATGATCAAACCCATGGATTCATGGTAGATTGGAAAATGACAATCAGGGTGGTGATTTTTAGATGTATTGGGATGATTTTTTTGTGATTCTTTGTGGATCTGGGATTCAAAGCAGTTATGGTGGAGGTGTGGCGTGACAGGTGAAGCCATGTAGAGTTCGAGTGGCTAGAATTTGGCCACCAGTGATGGATCGGACATGTACTACCCTATATCTGAGACTCCCAGAATTAATCATGGAAAAAATGGTGGTGATGATGTCATGGTTGAAGCGTGTAGATATTTCTAGGTTTCAGTGGAAAAACCCAACTACACGACGTGTACTGTGATGAAAACACACCATTTAGTCCCCCTAGTTGTGGTGCTAGGATTTCTATATGAAGAAAAATATCACATGATGTGTGGACCCACTATTTTCTATGTGAAACTATACTAGAATCTTGGAATGTAATCCTGAATTACATGAGCACAGGCATGGCCTGGAGTACATGGGCACAGCTCAGTACTCAGATGCGACCAAGTACACGCACATAGCCCGAAGTGTACGGGCATGGGATGATGTACATAGGTATGGATAGGAGCATATATACAGGATTTGGGTGGTTGAGACACATCATATAGTACCCTTAAAATCCTTTTAGTACTACATGGCTAGCCAATCCATGTGTAGGATAGGACACATCTAGGTTTCTAGGTGAAGTTACACATCATGAGACCCCCGGTACACACTATTTACTTTTCTTGAGATTTTACGTCTTGATTATCTCCTTATTCTATGACTCATATTTTGGCTTGTGAGTATCCTACCTTGATCATTTATCCTTATAAAACATTATGGTAACCTTTTTAGTGGATTTTGTGATACTACATGAGGCGTTGTGAGTGTGGTGATTCTCTAGGAGATTCCTGACTGGTAACATTGATTGGGAGGGGTCATCAGAAATATGTTAGGGTTGGAAATCACCCTATTTCACTAGGGTATGAATCCCCTATACTCCTTTATATCTATTGAGTGGCACCCCCTTGATGCACCATGGCGTGGGTCCTCTATCTACTGAGTGGTACCCCCTGTTGGACCATGGTGCAGGTCATTTACTTACTGTGTGGAAACCCCTATCACACTAGGGTGCAGTTCCTACATCTATTAAGTGGAACCCCCTGATATATCATGGTGTGGGTCCTCTATCTATCTGTTTACTGAGTTTCACCCCCCTGACGCACTAGTGTGTGGGTCCTCTACCCACTGAGTGGTACACCCCAATGTACTAGGGTACAGGTCATCAATCTATTGAGTGGAACCCCCTTATTGAACTAGGGAATTTGTCCTCTATTAGAGATTATTCCCCCTAAACATTGGATCTTAGTGGATAGGTGTGGGTCCTTTACATAGATTATTGTATGAATATGTGAGATTTTAAACATCAGATATAGACCTTAAGAACTATAGGCATACTCATTTTCTTATGTTGGCCTGTGGAAATAGAGATCCTCTTTCTCTCTCATGTGAGTTTCCTTTTTGAGAATATATATATATATATATATATATATATATATATTGGGTTTTTGTTTCCCTATTTTTATGGGTTGATCTGGCTACTTCTATTGTATCTTTCTATTTCCCCCTTTGTGGTTTTTGGTGCATCCTATTAGGTATTTTTATACTCACTCCTGCATGGTATTTTCCTATACATGTCATGTCTTATGTAGAAAATGGATAGTTTGGTGGTGAAATCAGTGGATATTAGTGATACTTGGGTGAATAGACCATGTATAGTGGTTAGACTTGGAGATCAGGAGTTAGGATCTCTCAATTTTTCTTTATTTTAGTTTCTATCAAGTTGGGACATCATATTTTGGTTGACTGTGTATTTTTCCTCTTTACACTTTGGTTTTATTCTTTTGTACTCAGATGTATTCCCTGTAGGTTATTGCATGCATGGTTTTACTATAGATATTATATCCCTTTTTATTATTCCTTTAAAAAAATTCATGGAGACAGGTGGGTGTGTTCATACAGGTACACTAGTCAAAGGCTTCCCATTTACATTATGCTTTTTCATCTCTTGTTGCTAGCCCCTAGCCTATTATAGGTAGGCTTGGTGTTGTGACATCTTGTCCTTCTATCAGCTAGGTGGGCCTCGATGGGTTGGGTTATTACATGAATGATAATAAAAGTGTATATAATTAATAAATATGATATTTATAACAAAATTAATATTCTAGAGATGATGAAACTGTAACTAGGGTGCAAGGACCAAAACCATCGAACAGAAACATACATATAAAATGAACTGGTTTTCACCTGAATGTTGAATTTAATGAATAATTTTTAATAAATGGGAAATTGTAAATTATAATTAAATTATATATTTTAAGATAAGTATTAATATAGTTTTGGTATATATTTCTAATAAATCTAAATTTACTATACCTGAACTTAAGAGCATGTATGAAGAAAGTCAGGATATGAGGTAATGGTTTATGTTAAATCTCATTTTTAGTCAGGATTGTTTATGCTTGAATATCATTTGAGGGAATTATATGCTATTTATCTCTTAAAATCCATATATTTTATTCTAATCTAGTAATTTATAGGTTTTTCATGTTTTCATTCATTATCCCCTCTTTGTTACTTAAAATGATCAAGAAATTTTTTTTAATAAAATTCAACCTTATCTCAACTTTGGTTGATGAACTTTTTATTCCATGTAAATGTTCTTTAAAATGTATTCAATAATGTTTTTTATATGATAAAATTATTATTTAAAGTAATTTTCAACCATATTTTAGTTTCTTTTCAAATTTTTAAAAGGAATCTTCTTATAGTTTTCTAAATAAGGTACTTTTTAGAATTTTTACTAAAATTGTAACAGGAATCTTGATTTTAACATTTACAAAATAAATGGATTTTCTAGCCATAATAATTGTTCTTTGATTTTAAGATTTATTTAAGATTTTCCATGATTTTTTTCAAATAAAAAATATCAATATTGTTGGATTTTTTTTAAATGTTATCAAAAGAGAAGGATATTTTCCCATGATCTTAAAGAAAGGTTTGAATTTTATTTTAAAGTTATATATCATCTATGTAAACATCATTTGATGTTTATTATGATTAATTGTGGATAATATATAATGATACCATCCATATTATTTCTATGGATGAATTATGACTATGTAATGTTGAAATCCTTATAAAAACCATTTATTTTCTATTGACTATAATATTTTGGCACACATATGTATGGTTTTCATTATGTGATGGGTGGTTCTGTTAAATCCCTCCAATGCATTGGATAATGACTGATATCTCATGAGATAATATCTACTTGAATAGGTAATATACCAAAATCAATAAGTAAAATTTTATACTATGATATTCATGGGAGTGAACCTTGACTAAGGAAATGAAGGAATGGTGACTGAACCTAATCCAGTATGGGACTTTATCCACTATGATAGTCTTGGAAGTTAAACTTGACTAATTATATGATTTTATATACTTTTGATTGTTCCAAAATTATTATGACATGTTCTTATGAATATGATATTCTCTCATAGATCATGATTGATTAATGATGATTCATAACTCTTATGAATCGTGTCTCTTGAAATGCTAAAGCTTTATTCCATAAATCATGTTTTATGGTCTATGAATGATTGGGTGAGAACTTTTAAAGTTATGATCATGCTCTCATACCCTTATTCTTGTTGGAGTTAGTTCCCTAGATACAAATAATTTGTACTTTATATTAAATTTATATTCAAATAAGTGAATATTAATTTAAATATCTTATCACATATTTATTTTTCATCTGCATAAGATTGATGTGATAATGTTATAGGATATCTGCCACATTGATAAGGTTATAGCATTTCCCCTCTCTGATGAAAATATTTAAGTTCCATGATGATATTCTTAAAATATAGTTCTATTGTTGGATAATATACTATAATGGTTCACATAGTATATTGACTATAAAGTTTGAGTACACATAAGCGGTTTAGACTTCATATCATGAAGTTTGAACTTAGTAAACTCCAAGATGTGAGGTAATGAGAATAAACCCACCATTAGGAATTCTACATGTTTTGGTGTCATCAGATATTCCTATCTATGAGTGTGTGTAATGGTCCTTAGACTTTAAGATTATCAATAATGAATGTCATGACTCATGAACTTAGATTTTCTGATGAAAACTATGACAAAATATGTTTGCAGTGATTTAGGGTATGTTGGGTGTGTCATGAATGATATGATATTAATGGATAAGTTGAGGAATTATTTTTCCCTTCCATATTTATAGAAGTTCATATCTCATCCCATTGATTGAAATATAATTATCGCATAAATTTTATGTCCATGGTGTAATGACATTTATTTTAGATAGTGAAAGAAATACATATCGAGAAAATAGGTTGTTGACACATATTTGTAGCCTTCTTGATGACATATTGAGACAGAGGGATTATATTACATAGTGAGAATTCATATGTGGTTATCTTTGTTGTGACATTAAGTTATTTCTATTAGGTTCCTTGACCCATTGCTAGATAGTAATCTTGGACTTTAGGAAAGCATGCCTAATACCAATAAGAAAGAATCCAAGAGGGTCACTCACTAAGTATTTTGGTTGATCTCGATTAAATTTAATTTCAATTAAATTATTAGAATAAATATTACTCTCAAGACCAAGGAATAATTTCATTTAAGTTGTATTGGTCTATAATATTCACAAGGTAATAAATAATTTTTTATTTATTAATAAATAATTTTTTATTTATTAATAAATAATTTATTTGATTACGTGAATATGTATAATAAATATTTATTCTCTAGTTTGTGAATAAAATATTTATTTTATTTATTGAATATTTATAAAATATTTATTTTTTGGTTTATGATTAAAATATTTATTTAAGTGAATAAAATAATTTTATTCTAGTCTTCAATAAATTTTGAGGATTTCTAAGGGACTAAGACCACGTTGAGTGATGAATATTTATTTTCAAGCCAATAAATAATATTAATCACTATTCAAGTTATCTCACAAGGTAAAATAATATTATTATTATAATTATTTTATGGCATGAGGTTTTATAATGGTCATTATATTATTTAAGGGTCGGTATGAAATTAAATAATATTTTAACCTAAACTCTAACTCTATAAATTGATGGTTATTTCTATTGTGTAGGGTTAACCAAAAAGTTGAGAATATAGAATCATTGCACACAATAGTCTTATCTATATCTCTCTATCAAATTCCACCTCTTTCTCCCTTCCTATCAAGAATGAGAAACACAAGATAGATTCCTTCAAGATTAAAGGAAAAACAACCAACATGAATGACGCAATATAATTGATTTGCCATTCTAGCACCCAAAATTTAATTGGAATTGATCATAGATCAAAGGAGCACATGTGGATCACCACTAGAGGGATTCAACACTTGTATCCTCACATTACAATGAAGAAAATCCAAAAAGGATCTTTTATAAGATCAAAAATGTTATTGAAGAAAGGTTACAAAGATAAGGTATTTATTTTCTATATATATATATATATATATAAATTAATTATAAATTTAACAAGAAATATCATCACTTAGGGTTTTAGGAAACTAAATATTAGAAGAAATTTTAATATATCACCCACCACTACACACTTCTGTTGTGACTGAAACCTACAATTGGTATCAAAGGGGTTACATTTTAAATTTATAATTATTTATTTGATTATTGATATATACACAATTTTGGTTGAATGTTTCATTTTATATTATTCATTATTTAATTAGATTTGAATTAACATGATTTCGACATATTAATCATGTTCGTTTAGAGTTTCATTTTTTAAAAGGTCTAAGAAAAAATAAAGAATGACCAGAGATGCCATTAGGAATTTCCATTTTTTTGGCTAGTAAAACTGGGTTACATTGTGTGTAGCTGGAGTACATGCCATTTACTCATGTGAATTGATACAAAATGTATCACAGGATACACAACACGCAGAGAATTTAATTATATTTGGTGCATTTATTGCACACTGCATGTTGACCATACCAACCTAACACATGGGATGTCGGATTACAAAACATGTAGCTGGCATACACACTGTGTATTCTACATAGGTTAGCAGCGTACATGGTCAAACCATGTGATAATAATAACCTGATAATTTTATGATATAAATGATGTATATAAAGTGTACACACCATGTAGTTCAACATTTTCCATGTCTACAATACATTCCAAGCCATTCAGAAAGAATATCATACACACAGTATAAGGGATACATGGAATGTAGCTAGCTTGTACACATTGTGTATTCCAACCCATATACACTCCTAAGACTATGCATTTATCCCAATCACATGGAAATAAGATAAACAACATTTATATAGAATGTATACACAATATAGTACGGCAGAGTTAACATGCCAAAACCCCAGGCGTGTAACCTGGATACAAAGAAATTGAGGTACATGAAGTGTAACTAGATAGTACATGTCGTGTAGTATCCCAATTAAAATAAAAATTAAATTAAATTAAATTGACAAATGTATCATTAAAATATTATTTTATTGATTGGAACATGTTGTGTTTGAAATTTTAATAATGGTTTTAAATAATTTTAAATGCCTAATTAATATATTTTATTAATCTGTAATAATTAATTATTTTATTTATTTTCCATTAATGCCTTTATAATGGTTGTCTCCAAGAGGATTTAGATGTTCATTAAGATTAAATGGAATTAATTAATTAATTAATTAATGCAAGTAAATTTATCTTAATAATAAATAATGAATAAGAAAGGAATGTTAATTGGTTTACTTTTGTGTATGTGTTGCATGTATGAAATTTCATGAGATAGGCCAAGACCAGTGTATTTGATTGAATTTATTTTATTTAATTTATTACATGGGTTTTCAATATTAATTATTAAATTAATTTTATGGTCTACATGTCATCCCTCCTTCCATTATTATATAGGTCCTACATGTCCAAGGATATTATATAATCCCCCTTTAACCAATCCTTTGGTTCCCCTCACCTACGTGTGAGTTATAAATTCTTGTAATTAATGGAGTTTCCCAAGGAATGTAGAGGTAGTTCAATACAAAACCATAATGATGTCCACCTAGGTGTTACACAGGTGGACAGGTGGAATGTTGTAACTCATTCCTAAACCGAAAATATGATTTATTTCACCAAGGTCATTGGTTGATTTAATGTCCATTAATTATATCAACCATTAGATATTCTCATGAATAGATAATTTATTTATTTATTTATTTCTATCTATGAATTATTTATTTTATGGATACAAGACCATGATTACATAAATAAATGAATTAATGTACAAAGAAAAAAATTAAATAAATGGATTGTACATAAATGTTTATTCAACATGGTTAATTAAGTAAGTAAAATACACATAATATTAACAAGACGTGTAAATAATAAAACAAGATAAAATTTATTCATAATAAATTGGAATCCCTCAACTTAATATTAATTTAGGCTATGCCTTCCATTAATTTATTGAGAATGCAACCATAGAACTAAGTGTTTTCATGACCAAAGTATGTACATCTACTTTTATCAAGGATTTTTCATGATGGTTTTGGGTTGACTTAACCGAAATTATATTTAATTTAATATCCAAAGTATATTCAATACAAATTTGGAGGCAAGTGTTGTGTAAATCCAAGTCGGGATTTCAATATTGGGTGGTCCACTCAATGGATTGAGAATATGAAAGCCCACAATTGGTAATACCACCTACTTGAAACCTTTATATTGTTTTTATGGAAGAATTATGGATCATTAAGAAAGTTAATATGGATCCTTGCCACTAGAATGTCTTAGAAACTAGAAATTTCAAGTTTAATGGTGAGGGATATTGGGATTTGATAAAATAGTAGGAGACTTAATAAAATTAATATTATTATTATGCCTCACATAATTTTTAATCAAGTGAATTATTAATCATCTATTTTAATTATTATAGAAAAATGGATAGAAAAACCAAAAAAAATAGTGTAATCATTCCTTAAGGCAGGGTATGTCCTTACAAATACAAATTTTCAGATATGATATAATCATTTATGTGATGAATTATTATCAAAAAAAAGGTATTATGTGTTTGAATCTCATAATCTTTTTCATCCACCCCATAGATTGAGAAAAGGTGACAAGTATGCCTAGCATAGATATGTAGAGGATGATTCCTATGTCTGTTGTATCATATTATAAACTCTTTATATATATTTTATGATACAAAATAAAGACATGGATGCTTAAACCATAATATATCATCTTATTTAACTTGATACATATAAGTAATATCTTTAAATAAATAGTATTTTCAATGCACTGTATATGTGTAAACTGGAAGAAGGAAATTGAGATACTGATCGTGCTTTCAAAATGATGGGGTATATTGATTAGTTAGAAAATTTGAGATTCCACATATATAATAAATTATCCATTAATATTATCTTATTATCCTTACCACCAAGATTATCCTTAATTTTCCAATATCAGATAAAAAATAGATAGTCACTCTGGAAACGTGTCTCTATAATTCACCAAGTGGATAAGGACTGGTTGAAACCTATTTATCCACCCCTTATGGTGAAAATTTTGAAATACAGGGCTAAATATCCCATGGTTAATCTAAATCCAAAATATCCTTTACATTTTCCTTGAAAGAGACAAATGATTCCAAGGTAAAGGAATGAACATGAGGCTATTTTCTTCTTATATAGAAATAATGAACACTGAAAAAGAAATTGTAATGAATTGAAGAAGCAAGTAGTTGCATCCACTTCAGGTATACTCATAAATTTTCTATTCTATGCTTGCATATTAAATAAAATACTATTACAACAAACATGTATTTTAATATAAGAAAAGTACAAGAATATAAAGGTGATATAGTGAACTCAAAAGGAGATTAGAAGGGGTGATTCCTATGTCAGCCAAGGGGGGATCATTATTTCTCATTTCTAAATGGATTGATTCAAGTTTGTAATAAGTGTTACCAGAAAATTTATCTCAATGTTTAACTAGACATAATGAGACACTATTTATTTTTGGAATAAATGTTGTTATGGCACTTTAATACTAAACTAACAGTTCTAACACTCTTGAATCAAAAATATCTATTGTAATTAATGATGAATATAAAATATAATACTCTTAACTAATTATGGAATATAATTATTTTTCAAATAAAACTGAAATTAGTTGACTTGTTTATTTCCATTAATGTATTTTTTTTCTCAATTAAGCTAAGATACAAGATATACAAACACCATAATTATCATGTTTTAGATAAATAAACATTTTAAATTAAGGTGTGTCACAAAACTTTTAGTGTTAGTTTAACATATCCATGTGAACTATTCTAAAGATAAATGTAACTTCATATACTTCATGAGAAATTTAAAAATTATCAGTGGATTAAATGAGTGCACTTGGTAAAAGGAATCTTAAAGTTGTCTTGTCGGGTTATATCTTATCCAAGTAATCATTTATCATATATGTAGAGTAAAGGTTATCCCTAAATCACATTCCCATATATATATCACTATTATGATGGTAGTAAAAAGGAATATCAATGATGAGTTTATATATATTGAAAATATTTTATTATCCCTTTTCAAGAAATTTTTTGTAAATAGAACTAAAAAAAATAACTATATGCCAACTATATTGTCTCATAGATATCATATCAAATGCGATATTATAATAATCAATTAGAATACTACCTGTAATGACCGAAAGATTTTCAATAGAAATTCATTTCTTATAAATATGTCATAAAATCGCATGAAAACACAACATAATGAACTACTAAGTTTTATGTAACCTTTAAACATAAGTTTGTCACTTTTTTATTGGGAATTTTGAAAATCTGACATACACAGTTGTGTTCAAGATGATTTTTTGAGTCTAATAAAACCAAAATAATTTTTGGTGAATAGTAACTTACCCTTATGAATAGTAACATACCCTTATGAATAGTGATATACCCTAATGAATAGTAACCTTACCTATGATAGTATAAAAATAATATTCAAGTGAAAGTATGATGTACCTATATTTTAGAATAAGTAAATGAATGTTTTAAAGCTGGTTTAATAATAATAAATTGTGATTTTAATTAAATATTAAACTAATAATATTTAGAAAATTATTTTTGAAAAATGGAATTCATTTTTGGATTCTACACTTCAAAAAATGGTTGGGGTGAAATTTTGGGATTTTTCTGAAATACTTGAATTTTTTGATGAATAGTGAAATACCATAATTTACAAAATAAGCTAAATAAGCTAATTATAGAGTCATGTGTGATGTTCTGCTGATGTAAGGCCACTTTTTTTGGGATTAAATTATAAAGTTACTATTCTTGGTCATTCAAGACTCAATATTCTTTGTCTTAGGGGAAATTAATAAACTAATGAATTTTATATTAAGGAAACCCCTCTCCCCTCCACTATAAATACCACCCTTCACACCCTCATTTCCTCACACCTCTCAAGCTTGAATCCTTGTCTAAACTCTTCCCAAAAATCTTCCCTAGACCCTCCCCCACGTCCAAGAGCTTTTGGTCTCATCAAAAGACCAATCTTAGATCCATTAAGGAGGATCTCAAGAGGAGGATTCAAGAGGTAATTTCTCTCCCTCTTCTTCTTTAATTCCCTTTCAATTTCAAGTCCTTTTCTTATTATCTCCCCACCTATATTTGTCTAAATGGTATGGTAACTCCATTATCATGAATATACTATAATTTTATTATAATAATGGGATATTATATCATCCAACCCCCTTTCACCTCTTCTTTTTATTTCATTAAAGAGAATGTTGTTCGTGAGGTGTTAATTTATCACCTTCAAGAACGACATGTCTTCTTCTTCCATTTCTACCTTCAGATCTGGTCATGAAACAATTTTTATGGTTGAACCTGAATATTTTATATGTATTATGTCCTATTTAAAGTTCTGTAACTAACTTATGTACATATTACTAAGTGATAAATGAAAACAAGTTCGTTGTGATCGAAAAACCGCCCAAATAAACCCAAACAATCATCATTTAATTTTTATTTAATGATTGATCCACATGGTGTATAATATAACTCATTATAAGATAATTTTAAATTTTTTAATGTCATTAATAATATTTAATATCAGTTCTGGATGTTTACCCATGTTATACCCAAACTTTCATTTAAGAATACGAGTTAACCACTCAAGAAGACCATAAAAACGAACATTCCTGAACAAAGTTTTTAAACCCTATAACTCATCAAAAGGCCCATAAAATGACATAATGAAACCAAAATGAACCCTATTCATGTATAAAAGGTTCTTTAATTTATAATTAATGAATATAATGTCATTATACAGGACATTAAAGATAAGGAAGTGTTTGGATACAAGGTAAGGGGAAATTCTCGAACCCAATTTTCATCCTTCGGGTTCTCCCTCTTTCACTTCATTTTTGATATGGTTACTCCTAAAAAATAATTTTTTCATGATTGTCTTTAATTTTATGGGATATACATGTTTACCACTATTGTTTATGTCAAACAAATTTTTTTCCAAAATAACTCTTCTTTTAAGAACTCACCTTTTACTTTTCATTCAAGGTTGATGTTTCTTGTATCAAGTATGTCATTCCCTCTTTGTTTTGGGAATCCAAAGTTTATAAATGTTTTCTTATGAGATGAAACCAATTTTTTTTTCATGGGTTAGTTATGTTCATTATTGATATATGTTTTATATGGCATGCATGTTAATGATGATTTTATGATGTGACGGGTGCGCCCGGAATTATATAGCGCAATATAAATGTTTAAATGTGACGGGTGCGCCCGAAATTATACAGCGCTCCAATACATTGGGTAAAGTGAAGAATCTCATGTGTAAATGTGAAATTATGTGGACAAGATGCTATATTTTTTCACAATTATGTGTGTTAGTTACCACTAATACATGATGTTTCATTTTTATGCATTGCCACACTTCTTGTCTTTTGTTTATGCTTTATCTCAGGTTCATGATCTTTTTCCCATGTTATGATTATGCTTACCCCATGCTATATTGTTCTTATCTCTCCTCTTACTGGGCTTTTATCTCACCCCTTTTGAGTTATATCCTCATGTGGCTACATTTACTAAGGAGAGGTTAGGTGCCAATAAGAAGCTAGAGAAGAAGAAATTAAATAAATGTTTATGCTTGATGATGTAATTGCTACATATGGTCCTAGTTTTCCTAATACACTAAACCTTTGGATCCTATATTTGTAATACTATTATGTTTTTTATCTTAAAATAATGTAATAGTAATGTAAGAAAAGTTTGGGTCGCTATACTACCAAAAGTTTTTGTTGATTTTTTTTGTTAAAATATGGCCCTAGCTACAAATGAACATCAAAACACTAAGGTGAATCTAAGTTAATGATCCTAAATCCACTAAGGATATTAACGTCTTGTAAAGATCAATTATATTTCCATAAAGGAATACTATTTATTTAATTATAGTGGGATCAGACTTAACATCTATGGGTTAAGGCTCTAGATGGACATGATTTGGCATTGGAATATTGGACTCCACTAAGATTAGTGGGAGGAGTAGTTACAGAGACACATAATGCATATGAATTCATAACCAAAGAGGTGGTTCATATTCACCATGGTGGGTGATACATGTATTATTCTTTTAAAATAATAATTCCTACAAAGAATCCATGAATGGTAATATTCTAATGTTGAAAAGTATATATAAATCCAAGTAATGGACTCCATGTATCAAGATTCATGCCTTCATATTTTGAATATTTCTAAAAATTGATACTTCTTGTGATTATTAAAGAGAAAATATACATGGATGGTACAAGATGGTATTGTTATCACCTCATTATTTTAATGATCACAATTCGTGTTGTTATTTTTATAATGAGTTTAAAGTTTTATGATAGTAAATATATTTCTAGTAAAATTATGAACAAACTTGGATAAGTTTTGATCTACCATTAGTTCAATGAATCTATCACCAGTTAAGGCATGCTACCATTAGATATAAAACTAATGATCTACCACTAGGCACATCTACGACTAGAACAAATCTACTACTATACACATCTACTGCTATAAAAAATCTACCACTAGACACATCTACTGCCAGAATATATCTATCATTGGACCGTACTATCACTAAACTGATCTATCACTGGGATGATCTACTGACATTTTGTGCTACCATTCATTGATGCTACCACCAGGATGAGCTACTACTAGACCATGATACCACTACCATTAGATCACTTCTATTATTGAAATTTTTTACCGCCTAAGTGATATTGTTGTTTTCTAGGTTTTATTTTTAAAATTTAATCTCTCCAATGGGAAGTTTAAGTAATTAAATGAAGTCAATCAAAAATGGATTTAAGAATCATTATTATTAAAACATTCCATGGAAAAATTGAAGAAAAATTCATTCATTCCTGATTTTATTCTTAGTATGAGGATTAAGGTTATATTATCATTATTCTCTAATGGATAATTGGACCTAGAGTGGTATAAATTCAGAATAACTCTCTCATTCATGAAGGAGTGATATGTATATAGAAGAACAATAACCTTCATATATTGAATCAAGAAGAATCCCAAATACACCTATGTGTGGAAAGACTCTAGACATCTACATACATAAAGTATAAGGAATTTCCATACCGTTATAACACTCTATATTTATATACATCTTGTGGAAAATGTTTGAGCTTCTTACAAAGATAGACTTTAGGAATTATAAATATATGAAGCTATTTAGATCGATCAGTGTCAATTTTTATTATCTATAATCACTTTCTATTTATATTTATGATTTTTATTTGAGTTTTGTTTAGTTTTAATCTATTTATCTATAAAACACATTATCCTGTATATAATTGGATAGTGCTCGACACTCTCTCTAAAACTTATTTATTTGTATACCCACGACAACTGTGAAAGAAGATGTGTCTGACCTTTAATTATTTTTATCTCACATATAACTGAGTTAGAGGATGTGTACTTAGATAACCTTGTGTGTTGTTGTCTGTAAAACCTGATCTAGGATATGGATTAATTTTATTATCTAATAAACTTCTCAAAAATGGGTGATTTCCAAGTGGAGGGGATTAAGTCTTGTCTTTAGAATAAACCCCTTGTTTAAATTCTATTGTGTGTTTTATTAGTTTTTTTCTATATTTCAAAGTTAAAAACTATATCTGTTTTAAATTTTTTATCAAATCTTCAATCTGATATTCAGTCTTAATTTGTGTTATATATAGATTTTTTTACCATGTAATTTAGTTTCAAAATATAAAGTGATTTGAAATATTATTTTAACAAGGTATTGGTCCATCTTTGAGAAGATATTTTAAAAATAAAATTATATATTTATATGATTCTGATTAACTGGGTGTCTTCAACCAGATGGGGGATTTAATTTTTAAAAAAAATTAAATATAAATTTTATTGGAAAATCAATTCACCCACCTATTGAGTTGTCCACTAGGACCAACATTTGGTATCAGAGCAGTTTCAAAATATCTTTTTACTATGATCTAGTTTCAATTTAAAGATCTTAAATTTATATTTATTCTAAATTTATATCTTTATGGATAATAATAGACAATATGGAACTGCTAATAATCAGCCTCCATATTTTAATGGCACTAATTATTCTTAATAGAAGAACAAAATGAATATTCATATTGAAATCGTGGGATTTGAAATTTGGATTTTCATTGTAGAATTGCCTAAAATAGATAGAGATGAATAGAGTGATCCTATAAAAGAATATTATAACAATAAATATAAAGCTATGAATACTTTATACTATGATTTATGATATGAAGAGTTTAACACAATATCTACATATACCAGTGCATTTGAGATTTGGGATACCTTGGCTATTTCTCATAAAGAAACTTCAAATTTCAAAGAAATTCATTTGAATACTTATAATATTAAATATGATACCTTTAATATAAAACTTAATAAACCGGTTTTTGATATATATCACAGGTTCAATGATATTGTGAACATGATGCATTCACCCAGGAAACCAATCACTAAAAAATATCTAGTGATGAACTTACTAATATTTTTACCAGAGATATGGAGAGGAACTTTAGATTCAATTCGAGAGTCATGTGATATAATTTTTCTATTAAAGAGATAATAGGAATGATCAGGATGTATGAAGAGGAACTTAAATTAAAAATGGAATAAGTAGATGAACCAAAGAGGCAGTCAGTAGCCTTCAATACTTCTGACTCAAAGTAAAAGGGGAATATTAAAGAAGTCAACTCAAGTTATGGAGATTCATCTTCTAACGGTGATGAATAAATGGATTATTTAGCTAGATGTTTCAAGAAATTTAAAAATAAATAAATTCTTTAATAAGTCAAACTAAAAAGGTGAGAATGTAAATAGAGGTAACCAAATAAAATAATGGAAAAAAGGATGATTCTAAAAATGAAATAATATGATATGAATGCAAGAAAAAATGTCATATCAAATAAGGTCATCCAAAGTTAAATTATAATAAAAAAGTATGAGGATGGGTATAAGAGATATAAGAAGGTTTTGAAAGAAACTTGGAGTGATTCAGAATGTATTTCAAGTGATTCAGACTTAAAAATAAATTATAATCATGATAGAGCCAATATGTGTTTTATGACAAACACATATAAGGTATCTAATATGTTTTATGCATCTCTTTTTCAAAATTACAACCTTTTTAAAAATGAAAATAGGGAATAAAAAATGTCCAATGAATAAATATTTTAATATTGTAATATGTTGGAGGACACATTCAATGAACTTAAAGAAAAATATAAAAGCTTAAAGAACCATCATTCCTTATCTACTCACTTTAAAATAGATATTAGTATAGAAAATGATAAAAATGATCAACTAAAAAAAGAAAATAATGAGATAAAATTATCCAATAAACAATTAAAAAGGATCTAGGGAGATTAAAAAATGGACAAAATAATTTAACCCATATGTATAGAAAGAAAATTTCGCTTAATTATACCATAATAATTATATACCAACCTGGAAAGATAAAGATCAATAAGACAAAATTTATATCTAGTTATAGTTCCATTATTACTCTAAACACTTCATATTCTTATGAACATAATGAAGTTTTTATTTCTAAAATTATTATATCTATCTACAAGAAACCTGTTAAACAATTATGGATTCCTAAATCCCTTATTACTAACATATATGTAACAAGAAAGATTTGGGTACCAAAATCATTTCTTGTTTAATTTTTTTTAGGAAAACTGCTTGAAAAGATTCACTAAGAACTTTTGGTATCTAGATAGTGGATGCTCTAGACATATTATTTGGGATTATTCAAGCTTCAAGAACCTAATATAATGTGATGGTGGACATGTCACCTTCAGTGACAATTCCAAAGTATAAATAATTAGTCTTGGCCAAATTAGTAACTCTAGTAAATTTTTAATTTAAAAATATTTATTTATATATGGATCAAAGTATAATCTTCTTATAATCTCATAGTTATGTGATTATGGTTTACATGTTATGTTTGAAAATAATTCCTACAAAGTTTTTAATTTTAAAAATGATTTAGCTTTCACTGCTTTGAGAAATGATAGTGTATATGTTGTTAATTTAGGTTCCTTTTTTCTCATAAAATTTCTTGTCTGAGTGACTTCCATGAATAGTCTTGGCTATGGAATAAGAGAGTAGAGCACTGTAAAATTCATTTACTTAGAAATTTAACTATTAAAGGGTTAGTAAAGGATCTTCCTAAACTAGAATTCCCAAATTAAACATTCTGTAACCCATGCCAAAAAGAGAAACATCACAAAATCTTTTTCAAATCAAATAAATAATTTTCAAATTCTAAAACCCTAGATTTGTTTCACATGGATTTTTTTGGACCCTATAGAGTTTCTAGATTAAATGGAAAGCACAATGTTTATGTTCTAGTAGATCACTTTTCTAGACATACTTGAGTATTCTTTCTATCTCAAAAAAGTGAAGCTTGTTCTTATTATTCTAATTATTGTAAATCTATAGAAAATATTAGTATATATATAATTAATACATTAATAAGTGATCATAGTCATGAGTTTAAAAATCAATATTATGAATAATTATTCTCACAACATAGCTATAATCATTACTTTTCTTCTCCTTGAACCCCATAATGGGATGGTGTATGAGAAAAGGAAAAATATAACCCTTTAAGAAATTTCCTGGACCATGATCAATGAGTATGATTTATCTATTTATTTTTGGGAATAAGATATGAATACAACCTACTACATAATCAATAGAGTTATTATAATACAACATTTAAAGAAAACCTCATATTAATTGTGAAATGAAAGAAAACCAAAGGTCAATTACTTCAGTGTTTTTTGTTTCAAAATATTTTTTCTCAATAGAAAAAATAATTCATAAAATTTTCATTCAATATTGATGAAGTAATTTTCCTTAGATATTATACAACAAATAAATCATATAGGGTATTAAATAAAATGACTAATATTATAGAGGAATTTGTACAGGTAAAGTTTGATTAAATAGATCCATATGAGCCTAATACTTCTTTAGACAGATTTGAAAATGATTTTTCATATCTAAATTCCAATTCAAAACCTTCTAATAGTTCTATAAAACTTATAGAAAAATATTCCAGTTCGGATGAACAGCTTGAACCTGAACCTGTAGAGGATAATTAAATATCTAGTACTTCTTTTCCTAGAACTGTTAGGACTCATAGATATCATCCCTTATATGCTATAGTTAGTGACCTAGATAGAGGAATACAAACTAGATATTCTCCTAAAAATCATGTTGAACATCAAGTTTTATTATCACATATTGAACCAAATAACATCAATGATGCAATTAATAATGAATTATATTTAATTTCAATGAAAGAAAAACTCAATCAATTTGAAAGAAATAAAATATGGGAACTGGTGGATAGACCTAAAGGCATTCTGACCATTGTAAGTAAATGGGTGTTTAGAAACAAGGTTGATGATTCATCCATAATAGTTATAAATAAAGCTAGATTGGTTGCATAAGGATATAGTTAAGAAGAAGTTATTGACTATGAGGAGGCCTTTTCACTGGTATCTATACTTAAATCCATTAAAATGTTGTTTTCTTATGCAAAACATTTTAATTTCAAACTATATCAGATGGATGTTAAGAGTTCATTCCAAATTTTTATATAATTGAGGATTTATTTGTTGAACAACCCCATGTATTCTAAAATCCTCATTTTAAAAATCATTTTTTTAGTTAATAAAATATTTATATGGTTTAAAACAAGATCTTAGAGCTTGGTATGATAGTTTCATCTCATTTTTTATTTCTAAAGGTTTTTCAAAAGGTATAGATGATCCTAAGTTATTTATAAAAATAATTTCAAAGTATTTTTTAGTAGTACAAATTTATATTGATGATATAATTTTTGGATCTTCTAGAAATTATTAATGTACTAATTTTTTAAAAATGATGCAAAGTGAATTTAAAATGAGTTTAATGGGTTAGTTAAAATTCTTCCTTGGTTTCTAGATTTTTCAAAATAAATATGGAATTATTTTAAATCAAAGTAAATACACCAAATACCTTTTAAAACGTTTTGGTATGGATAGAAAAAAGAGTAGTGATACTCTAATGATTACAACCAATAAACTTGATCATGATAAAACTATAAAATCAGTTGATAAACCCAATTATTGAGGTATGATTGGAATATTTCTATATTTGATTATTATCCTACTGTATTATGTTTAATGTGTGTATGTGTTTCCATTTTCAATAAAATCCTAAATAATTGTGCCTCAAGTATACAACCAACTTAGGATTGTTTTATCCCAGAGTATAATAATTTTATTTAGTGAGTTATTAAAATATATATTTTTTAGTTTTTAAGTTAGATAGAATAAATGCCTCTGGAACATGTCACCTTTTGGACAAGTCACTAGTTTCATGGTTTAGTAAAAAAAAGAAAACTTTCGTGGAATTTTCTACTAATAAGGTTGAGTACATGCCTGTAGGAAGTTTTTGTACATGAATTATGTGGATGAAACACACTTTACAGGACTAAGTATGTCAATTTATACATGTACCTATAAATTATGATAATATGAGTGTGATAAATATCTCTTAGAATATCATATCTCATTCTAGGAAAAAACATATTGATATAAGACATCACTTTTTGAGATATCATTTCCAAAAATGTGATATAACTCTTGAATTCATTGGAACTAAACATCAGTTTGTTGATATATTTACAAATACTTTGAATAATAAGGGATTAATCTATATCAAACATGAATTGGGAATGATAAACTTTGATTAGTTCTTTATCATCATATTTACTTTTTAGAAAAATTCCACCATTGGTGATCTACCATCTGTGATCCACCATTGGTGATCCATGGTTGGTGATCCTCCATTAGTGATCTTCCATTAGTGATCCACCATTTTTTATTCACTATTGTTTATCCACCATTGGTGATCTACCATTGGAGATCCTCTATTATAGATCTTCCATTGGTGATTCTCCGTTGGTGATCCATCATTAGTGTTCTTACATTTGAGTGCTTTTGATTGAATGATACCAATCCTGTTTCTTTTTAGTGATTAAATTTTTATTGGGTTTATTTATTTATATTTTATTATATTTTTCAATTCTAAATCCCTAAATGATAAAATTAGCTTAAAATAATAATTTGAGAACCCTCCCTCTCACACCTCCTTAGAACCTTCCCTTTTCTATTCTCTCTCGACCTGCAACCCTCTTTGTGTTTTCCATAATTCCTTCAAACTATTGTGAAGATGGTGAGAGTCAAATGTGTTTTTGTTTCATATCCTAAATAATTGTGTCTATTAAATAAATCGAAAGGTAAATCTGGTCAGTATACTATTGTCAAGTTGAAGAACCTTTAACTCTCATCTTGAGTTGTCATTTTTTAAAATAAAATATATGTTGAATGGTTTTTTTAAGAAATTTTCTTGTTTTGAATGTGATACAGTACCAAGGATAGATTGAATGGTTTTTAAGGAAATACTTACCATTCTATCCTAGGTTGGTTCACCAGTTTTATCTGTTTTTAGAGTATGATATTGTTAAAAAGTATTATGTTATTAGGACTGTGATTGATGGAAAAGAAGTGATATTTTTATTGAAATTGTGGGTCAAATTCATCAATTTACCTTATAAGGTATATCTGATTATTTTTATGGATCTATTACCAAAAATGGTGAGTTTTCATATATGAGGATGCATTATTAGAATTAACTGGAAATGGTGTTGTGTGAAGTCCAATAATTGTAGATATTTATGGGGAATATAGGCTTTTGTTTCAGTTTATCCAATATATGATTTATCTTAGGAATGGGGACATTATCACCATGAGGTACCAAGATGTATTTTTATTATATCTTGCCAAAAGAAGAGATAAGATAAACTTGTGCAGATAATTGATGGCCCATATGATGGAAATGAGTAATACTTCATCTAGATATAACTCTTTGATCTACCCCAACTTCATTTCAGTAATATTTGAAACTAAAAGTTTGGTGCCTGAAGATGAAGAACTATAATCATATGTGGAAGATTTTATCTAAGTCATTTTACCTACAAGAAAATAAAATTTAATTATAACCCTTGTATGAGGAAATGGGTGGCTGAAAATGATAATATTTATGATAATTTTAACCATGTACAATACCCTTCCAGACCTAGAGACCTGGTTGATCCTAGATTAGATCTAGATGAGGTTGTGGTATATTCCTATAATGATGAAGTTGAGGTTGATGTAGAAGAATAGGAAGTTGGAGATAGAGAAGAAGAATCAGTGACTATTTTAGTAGATGAAGGAAGTAAACCTGATGTGGTCAGAAGACCTAATGTTTCTTATGGACCTACTAGTTCATATCTTCCTCTTCCTATTAGAGAAATCTTACTAAGTGAAGGTGAATATTCTGAGGAAACTAAAGTCTCGAATGTAGAACAGTCTAAAAGATATTATTATGATAGATCAAGGTATATTGTTTAAGTATCAAATGATTCCAATAATGTAAATGGGGATGAGGTTCTGGATTATGAGAGTCGAACTGAGGATTATGTCACTGATGGATATAAGGTTAGAGCACCTACTAAAGGGGATAAATCCCTAGGATCTGCTCAACTATAGATTGACTATTTAGAGTCAGAGGATAAAGATGATTATGATGATGATCATGGAAGTCCACATGATCATGGTATAATTTCCATATCTATTTCTGAAGAAGATCCTAAGGTATTTCTAGTTGAACAGATTTTTGAGGTCGGATAATTATAATCTTTTCCTTCATGTGTTTCAACAGCTGAGTTTATACATGAGGAGATTGGCCTTCCTAGCCAAGTAAGGACTCCATATCATCCTCCTTATCCTTATCTTCATTATATTTTTGTTTCTAAATATTACTTGGATTCCTTTATAGTTATCATTTTATCATATATAAGGGGGTTTCTCATATCCACACCTCCTCAAGAGACCAAAATTAGTGAAGTTGATACTAGGTGGATATTTGAGTTAGTCATCTCTCATATCCAACCTAAGATGGATGATCATATGGAAGAAGTTAGATCTATCATACAGGATATTAAATGGATCTTTGTTGAAATTAAATTATCTCTTCTAGAGAGATTAGAGTCTCTAGCTTAGCTGATTCTCCCACTTCTAATGCTCCACATCCTACTCCTCTTTCATTTGATATAGATATGATTTGATCCATTGTTAGAGAGGAGTTGTATGCTATCATGGGTTATCTTTCTACACCTCATAAACATGAACTTCATTAGATAAAGGTACATGGTGATTATATTGATAATATGGTTAGAGAATGCTTGAATGAGGCTATGAGTGATAGAGATACTATCACTAAAGATATTAAATATTACCTTTTAATGATTTATATAAAGGATGATCAAAATTATCACTTTTATTTTCTTTATAATAATATAAGAATTCCTCCTATGACTAGGGAATTCAAGGAGTAAGTGAATCAGATAAATTTATTAGCCCCTTTTCTCAAGCTCTTCATAGAAGAGAAGAAGTATTTATTAAAAGAAATTAAGCACATTGGTAAAATTATCATAGATTTATTTCAGTTGATGATAACATTTATTCATTCTTATGGGACTATAGTAGTGGAATCTTAGGCTATACCCTTATTTGCTAACACTTTTTTACCCTTTTCAGTACCCCTTCCTGTAGCTTTTCAACCTTTTGGAATGAATCCTGTTGTGGCAATTTGGAATCTCAAGCCTGTCATGATCAGGGAACCTTCTCCACTTACTCCTACACCCTCTACCTCTACCTATGTACCTCGAGTTAAAGACAATGGAAAAGATCCAATTTTTCCTTCTCATTGGGAAAAGAGTGGATTAGATCTCAATTAGTTTTTTATAGGAATTTTATTTTCCTTTTATTCCTTTTTGGGATGTAACCTTTGACATCTATAAATTATGAAAATTGGATATTGTTCATCTCTATATATTTTATTTTATTTCCTTTTCTTTTTGATAATCTCAAAAAGGGGTATTATACTTGAATATCATTTAATATGGTAATTATCACATCAATTATTTGAAATGTTAAGTTTGGTATTCTTTATATTCATCTATACTTATCTATATATCTATTTTTATATACATGGTTATAAATTCCATGATTTGTGATCATCAAAATGGAGGATATTTTTATCACCTCATTATTTTAGTGATCACAAATCATTATTTTCATGTTTCTAACAAGTTTAATTTTTTATGATAGTAAATATTTTTCTAGTAAAATTATGAACAAACAAGGATAAGTGATGATCTACCATTAGTTCAACAGATCAATCATTAGTTAATACGTGCTACTGTTAGATCTACCACTAGACTAATCTACCACCAAATACATATAATACCAAAACAGATCTACCACTAGTCATATATACCTCCAAAAAAGATCTACCGCTAGACACATATACCTCCAAAATAGATCTACTTCTAGACACATCTATCGTCAAAGCAGATCTACTATTGGACAGTGCTACTGCTAGACTGATCTACTATTAAGATGATATACTTTTAGTCTTCTATTGTTCAGTGATGCTAATTCCAAGATGATCTACCACCCAACTGTGATATAGCTACCGTTAGAGCACTACTACTGTTTATAGTTGTTACCAGAAAATTTCTACCGTTGTTTTCCATAATTTATCTTCAAATTTTAATCTCTATAACTGATATTTTAAATAATTAAATACAATTAGTCACATTTGTATTTAAGAATCATTATTCTCAAACTACTCAATGGATTCATTAATGAAAATTTTAGTCGTTCATGATTTTTTTATTAGTATGAGGATTCAAGTTATATTATCATTATTATCCCATGGATAATTAGACCTAGGGCAATATAAATTCCTAATAACTCAATCATACATGAAGGATTGATACATACATATAATAACACTATCCTTCATACACTAAATCAAAAAGAATCTATAATACACCTATGTGTGGAAGGACTTTGGAAATCTACATACTGAAAGCATAAGGATTTTCCAAAAATTCACAACACTCTATTTTTCTATAAATTTTGTGGAAAATGTTTGAGATTCTTATAAAGACAGGTTCAAGGACCTCTAAACATCTAAATTTATTTGTATCGAGAAGCATCAATTTTTTCCATCTATAATCACCTTCTATTTCTATTTATGATTCATATTTGAGATATATTTAGTTTTACTATTATTATTTATATAACATGGTATTCTATACTTGACTGGAGATTTCTCGGCACTCTCAAAATTATTCATTTGTATACCTATGAAAAATGTAGAAGATTTTATATGTTACATGTATTTTTTTCATCCCATGTATAACTAAGGAAGAGGCTTTGTTCCTGGGCAGCCTTTTATTTTGTTTTCTATAAAACTTGATCTTGGTTATGGACCAAGTTTATTGTTTAATAAACTTATTGGCAGTGTGTGATTACCAAGTGGAGGGGATTAAGCCTCAGCATGTAATTAA
Organism: Viscum album; assembly: GCA_963277665.1. Taxonomy (NCBI): domain Eukaryota; kingdom Viridiplantae; phylum Streptophyta; class Magnoliopsida; order Santalales; family Viscaceae; genus Viscum; species Viscum album. The sequence goes on from OY728164.1 coordinate 2,037,890,959, forward strand.
ACCCTTTGTTTAAATTACACTATGTATTTTATTAGTTTTTTTTCAATATTTCAAAGTTCAAAACTATATCTATTTTAAAAAAAATTATCAAAGATTTACTCTAATAGTTAATCTTAATTTGTGTTATATATAGAGTGTTAAATCAAGTAATTTATTTTCAAAAGGTAAAGAAATTTTAAATATTATTTTAACTAAGCATTGATCCCACTTTGAGAATATATTTGATAAATAAAATTATATTTTTCTACTATTTTGATTAATTGGGTGTTTTATCAAATTGGGGGATTTATGTTTTAAATTTTTTTTAAACATTAATTTTATTGAAAAATAAATTCACCTACCCCCCCCCCCATTCAGTTTTCCACTGGGACCAAAAGGAAAAAATAAAGAATGATTGATTCTCAAAATTTTAGTCTATGAAACAACTTATTCACCTCTCACCATGAATAAAATCCTTTTTAATTATACTTGTAAAATCATACTCCTATGATAATTATATTGGGTTGTTGATTTGAAAGGCCACCTAATTTAGATTAATTCTTTAGGAATATGTCTATATACTTCAACTAAAAAGATACCATATGGAATATGTCTACTAGGCATAACTAAAAGTGTTAGTGAGATTAATAAATTCTAATAAGATATCCAGATTACATAAATTCAATTATGAATAAATCGTGCATAGTGATCATAGAATATTCATTTTTAAATTAATGAGTGACATTTTTCTTTATCTAGTTAGTGGGAGTGATATAATTTTTCAAGTTATATATATTGATAACATATGGAAAATGAATTTTGTGTCTTACTAGTTTGTTAAGACTAAGGTATGAAAATTTCTCTAAGTATGACTTGAAGTAGCAACCGTATTATAGGGAACAAGATATATAAGATAAATCCATGTGTTTACTCAATTTAGTCATAGTATATATATTAACTGAGTATTGAAACAAAAAATACCAGTTGAAATAATTCAAGAATGAATTATTATTGGCATATAATCCTTTCAGTAGAACATGCATAGACATAGGAAGAGATTAAGGAGATTAAAATAATTTCACAAGTTTAAGTTCAAGGAATTAATCTCATGTACCATGATTTGTATTAATGTTTGATATTACTGATGTATAAATCATAATAGGTGAATATCAAAAAAATAAAATAATTGCATAGACTTGCAGTTAGAACTATATGAAAGTACTTTGAAAAGTAAAACTTTATGAGTTCTTAGTTTCTAAATAAGTTATAGCACTAGTGATGAACGGAATTGAACAATTATATTTATTTAGTTCAATGATAAGGATATAGTAATATGAAACAAAAACTTATTAAATCTAGTGGTTTCCATATCCACAATATCCAAGCATGTTTTAGCTTCTGATGTAGCTTAAGAATAGGTTTAGCAACATCCTAGTCTGATTTTGGGTTATACCAAAAGAAATATATTTATCATTTTGTTATATGATTTGACTTTATATTTAGTCATTATGTCAGGATTCTGACATGATAACAAGAGTTGGATACTCAGTTATATCACTACTTGATGGATTTTCTCAAGATATTAATGTTGATAAATTAGATTCGCTATAAAGTGATGTGGCTTTTCCAGCCCTATCCATGAAAATGTGATAGGCCTAGAAGATGTATCCATACTCAGTGGAAGCATGTTTTACATGTGAGAACTAACCGATCATTAGAAGTTGGATCTATTGAAAGTGGTAGTTTGTTAGATTTGGTTCCCTAGAGCCAATTACTTGGTACTTTAGATTACATGTAAATTAAAAAAATGAATATTAATTTAAATATCTTATCACATATTAATTTTTATTCTATATAACATTGATGTGATAATGTATTAAGGTATCTGTCACGTTGATGAAGTCATAGCAGTTCCCCATTATGATGAGAACATTGAAGTTCTGTGATTATATTATTAAAATATAGTTCTATGTTTAGATAATATACTATGATGGTTCAGATAGTATATAGATGGTCAAGTGCAAGTAATCATAATTGGATGAGACTTCATCTCATGAAATTCTCACTTAGTAATCTCTAATATGAAAGGATATGAGAACAGACCCACAAAAAGAAATTCCTTATGTTTTGGTTTCATTGAATATTCCTATATGCAAGTGTGTGTAATGGTCTTTAGACTTTAAAATTATTGTTAATTCATTTCATGAATTACAAACTTATATTTTCTAATGAAAACCATGATGACATATGTTCACGGCGTGGTAGGGTGCATTGGGTGCATCATAAATGATATGTTATTAATGGATAAGTCAAGGAAGTATTTATCCCTTCTATATTTATGGAATTTTATATCTCATCCCTTTGATTGAAATATAATTGTCGCATAAATTCCATGTACACGGTGTAACAATGTTTATTTTAGATAGTCAGAGAAAGATGTATTGAGAAAATAATTTAATGACACATATGTGTGACCTGTTTTATGAGATATTGAGACAAATGGATTATATTATATAGTGACACTTTTTATTTAGTTTTCACCATTATTAAATTAAGTTCTTTTTCTTGGGTTCCTTGACCCATTTCTATATAGTAGTCTTGAACTTTAATAAATTCTACCTAATACAAATGAGAAAGAATCCTAGAGGGTCACACACTAAGTGTTTATGTTGATATCAATTAAATTTTATTTGAATTTAATTATTAAAAGAAATATTATTCTCAAGACAGAGGAATAATTTTTTTCAATTTTTATTGATCTGTAATATTTTCATGGTAATAAATAATTATTTATTTATTAATAAATAATTTATTCGATTATGTGAATATGTATACTAATTATTTATTAGATGGTTTGTGAATAAAATATTTGTTTTATTTATTAAATATTTAATAAATTTTTATTTACTGGTTTGTGAATAAAATATTTAATTAAGTGAATAAATTAATTTTATTTGGGTATTCAATAAATGTTGAGGAGTTCAAATAGACTGAGACTTCATCTAGTGATGAATATTTATTTACATGCTGGTAAATAATATTCATCACTTACCAAGTTAACACAAACTATAAAATATTATTATTATTATTATTATTTTATGTCATGGGGTTTTATGATGGTCATTATATTATTTAAGGGCTGGTACATAATTAAATAATATTTTAACCAAAACCCTAACTCTAAAAATAAATGGTAATATCTATTGTGTAGGTTTAATATAAAAGTTGAGAATAAATAATTGTTGTTCACAATATACTTATCTCTATCTCTATCTATCTCTATCTCTATCTCCCTTTAATTCCTCCTTTTTCTCTATTAATCTAAATAATGAAAAATTCAATATATATTCCTTCAATATCAAAGGATGATTAATCAACATTAATGAAGTAAGGAAATTGATTTGTCACACTAGCACTTGGAAGTCAATTTGTACTTCTCGAGGATCAAAGGAACACATGTGGATCACTACTATAGGTATTCTACCATTGGATCCTCACATTGAAATAAAGGTATTTTGAAAAGGGTCTTTCATAACATCAACAACTTCATCGAAGAAAGTATTCTAAGACAAGGTATTTGTCTTCTTTAAATCCAAATAAATTAATTATAAATTTAACATGAAAGATACTAACTCGGGGTTTCAAGAAACTAAATATTAAAATAAATTTAAATATATCATCCACCACTGCATGATTCCATTATGCTAAAAACCTATAATTCTTGTCTTATGATTTCATATGACCATTGATTGATTTCTCCCATGTTTACCCTTACTGAGAATCTGAGCTCACCCTTTCTCGTGTTTCCATTTTTCTCAGGTTATGAAGAAAGTTTTAGAGTATGATATTTATAAAAATGAACCTATAAGTGAAGAAATTTTTGGGTGATGTTAAATATATTTTATGAAACAAGTTTATTATTTATCTAATATCCAAATACATTAAACCTTTACTGTTCTAGGGCATGTATTATTGTGAAAATTATTAAATATTTATATAAACAGATTCAATATTTATGTATGTTATGTTTGGGATCTCTCAAGCATAGGAAATCATATAATATGTCATTTCTAACTTTAAATTCCATAATAAGCATGGTATATCAGGCATAACTACCTGTGTCCCATGACATATTGAATCAGAAATCACTACTTGGGTCCCATAGTGGATCGAGTATCATGAATCACCTCCCATAATTATCTCATAAGATATAGAACTTTAACAAATTAATTGGAGGGATATATAGGACCTCACCCATCGCATAATGATAAACCATGCTTATTTGTGCCGCATGAAATCAATCATACAACATATAAATAAAAACCTATGGAATTAAAATGGGTTTCATGTCATTTCCAAATGGTTTCACATAAAATGACATCAAGAGTAGATATATTGATACCCAAAATTAAAACTCCAAAGATAAGTATAAAATTATTTATAACATGATCGTGAAAATTACTCTATGAGAGGTAGATCCTTTGGATGTATAAAGAAAAATAGAAGCTTGGCCATGAAAAAGAGTTTTAAAAAATGATTTTTATCATTGTTATAAAAGTCAAAGTTAGAAATAACTTTCGAAATTAATTTTCAAGAAAGTTAATGAAAGAATTTATAATGAATCACTTTAAAATAATCCCCAATAATTAAAATTTTAAAATAAATAAATTTTATGTAAATAGATGTGCATTGTAATATAAAAATGTTTGAGCATGAAAAAAAATATCTTTTTAGATTTTAGATAGTTTTAAAGAAAAACCCACATCGAAGAAATAGTTTAAAATTATATTTTTTAAAGGATATGAAGAGAAATGTGAGAAACACATAAAATAATATATATATATATATATGTGGATTTCATAATAAAAAATAAAACATTTCTAGTAATAAATAATATGGAAAATGATGAGAAAGAGTCATTAGAAAGGATGGGAATTATCCTTTACAATATTATGTTTTTTATAGAGAATAAAATCCATCAAATAAAAAAAATTTATGAAAAGATTTAATTTACCTAGATAGAAAGATAAAAACCCATATATAATAAATAAATAGTAGAATAAAATAAACTTAGAATAGCATAGTCAAGGAACAAATTTTATGGCTCAATGAAAAGGAAACTGATTCAACAAAACCCTTACTTTGGATTCCTATTTGGTCAAACATACTCTAAATTAATATATAATAATTATATATTAATTAATTATATATTTTATAACCTTATTCATATTTATTAACTTTTATATTAATATTTTATATTAATTTATTAAAAAGTCATTACTTATTTTTATTTTATGTTGATCATCGATGTTAGTAATTTTAATTATTCCTTGTCTACTTCGGTATAACAATTTTGGTTATCATTGAATGTTCATGATTTTATAACCTCCATGATATCCAGGGTACTATAATATAAGTTTCATAATTATTTATGAATTTCTAGGTTTAATCCATGGGAGTTTTAGGTATTATTCTTTAAGATAAAATCTATAATGTGCTTGTTTTGATAATTTTTAATGAATAGAAGATTATATATTAATAATGAGTTAAATATTAATATTACCATTAAATAACAAAAATAAATTATTTAATATTTAATATCATATTATACCAGTAATTAATTTTCCATAACCATCCATGAAATAATATATAAAATCATACATGCAAGTGGTTAAACCGACCCAAACAAGAACATGTAATCATCAATGGATGAGTTTGAGTATGATTATGAAGTGATTTTATTATAATATTATCATTATATAATAATTATTATATTATTTAGATGTTATTAAATATATATATTAGAATTGAGAAGATGTGGATGAGGAATATAAATGAAAAAGAATGATGAGAATTTATTACTTACAAAGAAGAAATTGTATCTCCTCTTGGAAAAATTCTTGGTTTTGAAGGGATTTTGAGAAATATATATAGGGACTAGAAGATAACAAAAATTGGAGAGTATTGGTAGAGAAGTAAATTTTTTAGAATATAGATGGGGATTATAATTTTATGTCTCGCTTTGAATGGGTGATGGAGGGGTCCTTTTATAAGTGAGGGTGACATTTTTTTAAATACTTATATATTAATATAAAATGAGTGTTATATTAAAATGGATCCAAAATTTGAAAATTAAGTGATATAATATGAGGTTTGATCGATAAATCCTTTATCCACTCATTTAAAGATAAGTTTCTGTGAAATTCTATGAACTTTTCTCTTAATTTAAGTCGTTTGCCTTATTTTAGCATTTACTATAGTGACTAACTTTTAACTTATGGAACTTATTTTTATAACCAAAAAAATTAACTTGTTATCTAATTTATATATTTTTATTCCAAATATTAAATCTATTTTATTTTATTAAATTTATAAAAGTAATAAAAATTAATTTTATTATAAAAACTCATAACACAACAAAAACAGTTTTTCGAAAATATGTATTTTTAAGCATAAAAATGAATATATAATTATTTAGGAAAAATATTATTAATATTATTTATTTTTATTAGTTTATTATTTAAAAAAAATAAGGTTTATTTTATTTTCTAACCAATCCATAACCAAATGGAATCTTATGAATACTTAATTAAAGGAAAATAACCAACAATAGTTTTTTATTAGAATAAAATATAACTTAAGTTCCAAAATGTAAAAAATAGGTTTTTAAATTAAATATATTTTTTAAAATGCATTATTTTACTCCTTAAATTCATTTTTTTTTAGAAAAAAAGTTTCATAAATTTTTAATTCATGCTTATATCATGATGATATCATAAAAGTTGTGATATTTGTAAAAACTATATTTTATTCACCTAAAACTTAACCTTTCTAGCAAATATCAAAAATTAATTACAATATATAATTTAAATATTGAATATAAAAATGAGTTTTAATTTATCAAATTAAAATTATAAAAAAATAATTTAACTTTTAAATGAAATCATAAAACATAATGAAAATTATTTTTATAGAAAAGTAACTTTTAAAACTTGAATTGTTCTTAATATTATTTCATATAAATTACTAATTAAATTATTGTTAATATATTCTTTTCTACATTTAAATATTTTATTATAATTATCCTTTAAAAAATTCAATTTTATTCATTAAGATAAAAATATATAATACATAGAAAATTAAAATTCTCTAAAAAATAGACCTTTTAACATTAAATGATTTTATTCTTAATTTTTTAAAAATTGTTTACTTATTTATTAAACATTAATAAACACATTTTTGTCAAATAAAGCTTTTTACATTTATTAAATTTTATAAAATATGCAGATAAAATAATGAGAACATATATATAATTTATTACATTAATAATTACATATTATATTATCCTAACTTCTACTTACAAAACTCCTTAATACCTAAGTATAAGACCTAATTGTAAGATAAAAAATGGGGGTGGTCACCAATGATGATTCATATAGTCTGGATCTTTTAGTGATTTTCACTAGCTTGAACTTATCACATAGATAATTTCACTCAAGATGTACTTGTTGAAGTTCAACTTGGGTTTGTTCTTGGGCAGACCCCAGTGATGCTACTTCCTTTCCAAGATCAGAAAGATGATCTTTGTAAGGAATTATATCACTAATTTATGTAATTACTTATCCTTTCTACATATATTTCATAATTTTTTTTATTCTATTTATAATTTTCAATTCAACAGTTATGTTATAATGGTCGCATTTAATAATTTTATCTAATTAATCTATCATAGTTCGTTTTAGTTTTTTGTTGCATGTGAAACAAGCTATTTATCACACAAAACTTATTTAAAAAGAAATATATAATAAATTTAATGTTGTTATACACACACACACACATAAATACAAAGATATATACACACAAAGATATAAACACACACATGCAAGTTATAATTAGTATGGGATCTCTCTCTCTTCTTTTTCATTCAGCACCTTCTTTGCATTTAACCTTTTGAATCTCAATTAATTATATTTTCATGAATTTATAAAGATCCCTATACTATAAAATTTATTTCCTAATAATTATATATAATTTATCCCCTCTCGTTATATCATTTTCCTAAGTTGTTACTATAATGAAATTTACTAAGGGGTCCTCTCTTTCTCCTCTTTATTCAAGCATCTTATTTATGTAATGCATTTTGTTTTAAAATCCCTAATGTTGGGATAAAATTTTCAATATACAAATTAATTCCATTTTAATAAAAAAATTATGAGATACCCCTTTCACTCTCATTAAACCATTTTATGAATCTTTAAGTACTTCTGTTATGCTGCTGAAATATCACTACAATTTTTCATGATGAACGATTGTGTTGTGAATATCCACCCCCATTTCCACTCAAGGGTATTAACATAAATGTACCTATCCTTCATTGATTTATAAGTTACATGTAGATAACCCACACTCCTTGAACATGGGGTTGAAATTTATGAAATGCATCCTTACATTGTGTGATCTATGTGGCATACTTATGCATGTACATGATATGAAAGTGGCAGGTGTGCTCAGAATTATATAGTGCTCCAATGCATTGGGTAATGTTTAATTCTTATGAGATTCCATGTATGGGATTATTTAAGTGATCCTAATTCATTTTGGAACTTTTTCCACTATGTTATTATGTCTTTTTGGTTAACCTTGACCTATGTTTATGATGTCATGTTTAAAGTTTTTCCCACTTTATCATGTTTCCTTTATGTTATCATGTTATATCATGACTCTTGCTAACTTTTATGATTCTCACTCCTTTTTTGTCTCATCTAAATATCTATTTTCTAACATGTAATATTTTCTTCATGTTATGATTTTTTAATTCCCTTACTGGGATTTATATCTCACCCCTTTCTTATGTATATCCCCAGGTTATCCTGTGAAGTTTTAAGAATGATGGAAAATTATGAGCGTATTATGGAAGTTTTAAATAATTCTAATGTATCCCCTATTTTAATTTGTTATGTAATGTATCTAATTACCCAAAAACACTAGAATCATCGATCTTATTGGTTTTATTATGTGTTTTATTATGTAATAAATCATAAATTAATGTATAATAAATACAAGTATTGTTATACATTATGTGTATCAAGGTCATTGTAATGTGCCTGAATATAACATATATATTAATATATAATAAAATATGGTAATATATATTACATATAACAACATATATATTAATTTATATATAAATATATAATAAAATATATATTACTTTATAATAACATATATAAATAATAACATACATATAAATATATAATAACATATATATTAATTTATATATAAATATATAGTAACATATATTAAGTCATATATATGTAGCATATAATAACATATATCCTGATATATCATAATAAATATATTAAATTGTATACATATATATATATATAAGTATAAACACACACACACATGTTCAATTCATGTGCCCCTCGAATTTTATCCAGGGTGGGGGAGGGATTTTCAGTGTGTGCACATGTTGTAGGGGTGAGAGGATGAGGGGGAATGCAAGGTGTGGTATTGGGGGTTTTCAATGGTGGTAAAATGATGATCTAGGACCAAAACAAGCACTTAATTCCATTTTGGGACCAGAACATGGGAAAATACTAATAAAGGACCAAACAATTTATGAATTTTTAAATAAAATGAGATTCCACCTTAAGTATAAAATGTGGGAGGTCCTTAACTATAATTAAGGTACTATTTTAGTCCAAGATTTTCACTGCCCCTTGTCGATGTAGCGGTGGATAGGGTGCCGCACAGGGCTAGTGGGGGTGCATGTCACAGGGGTGGGGACTTTTTGGCATAGTGGGGGGTAGGGGACGGGGTGACCTATGGGGTGGGGTGAGGGGATTCACTGGGTATAGCATGCGAAATAAGAAAAAGAATCTATAATTTTAAAAAAAAATAGAAATTAAAATTATAGATATAAATTTATCTGAGTTTCTAAATACAAGTGAATGTGAGTCCATTTATTATCACCTCATTTAACCGCGTTTCTAAAAAACTTGGGTAATTTCATTAGTGGTGTTTATAAATAAGACTAAACATAATTTTTTATAGTAGTTATTATTTAATGGTTGTCTTTAAGGTCGTTATTGGTTGAAGATCAAGGAAAAATATTGATTTATGTTTTTCATTTTATTTAAATGTAATTTTTTATTTATTAATGATTGTTTTAAAAAAATTTAAATATTATTTATTATTTATTATCTACTATTTATTACTTATTACTTATTACTATAAAATTAAGAATAAATATGTGTAGGGTGAGATTTGAACCTTTTACCTCTTGATTATTCTATAAACCATTTATCACTTCACCAAGTATTTCATGTGATGACTGAGTAGACTTTATTATACTTATATATATATATATAGATTGATAGATATATGTAAATACATATTTATGCATACATACATTCATATATATATATTCATAATTTATAAAAACATACATATAAAAATACAATTACATATAAATTTATATAAATGTAGTTACATATAAATTTATAAATATATGAAAACATATATAAATATCAATTAAATATATGAAAATATTAATAAATTTATATAAATGTATATAAATACATACATATAAATATATAATTAAATAAAATTATATACAAATATTGATATATGTAAATATATAAATATACACACATATATATCGATGTAATATATATAATTGTATATAAATGTATTAAATATATATAAATAAATATGAATATCTATAAATATAAATAAATTTACATAAATATATATAAATACACACACATATATATATAATTAAATATAATTTTATATAAACATAAATATATATATATATATATATATATACATTCATACATATAAATATATACATATATATATATATATATGATTAAATATAATTTTATATAAATAAATATATATACACACATATAAATAAACACACTCACACGCATATTAGGTAAATATGATTACAAATTTCAAACAACACATACACTCAGATTGCTCATCGGTTCAAGCCCTATCCCTCCTCATAAGAAATGATAAACACTCACTAGTCTTATTTTGTTACATATTATATACTGAATGAAAAGTTTTTTATGGTCTAAAGACTTAGATGAATGTGACCCAAAATCCCCTTAAGAAGATGACCTGAGAGCCCTAATGAGAAACCTGCATCATGAAATTCCTCCAATATTATGCTTTTTCTCCCTCTATCAACAGTCGTTGCACTATGTAATCATTCTGAATGTTACATCCCCCCTGCCAAGATTCATTGTATCATTATTCCCCTTAGATGTATTGTGGTAGAAACCCCCTCTATCCCACATTTTAATTCTATTTAAGAAGAGGGTTGTGTGATAGGTTTTATCACATCAATCTCACTTTTAAGTTCCACACCTGATAATACCTATGTAGTGCCCCACTATATTGTTTGTCTATCATTTCGCGGCATTGGACTGGTTCTATTATGTAGATAGTCACATGGTAGATTACTATCATGGATTTGGTGTCCTAGAACCAACTTTTATGTACTTTATCATTACTTTTATTTGTGTATTTGAATATTTATAAAATATATTATCACATCATGATTATTCTTCTGCGCCATATAGTATTTGATACTTTCCTAAGTATAATTTTCAAACTTAAAGGTCATAATAGTCTTCTGATATAATAAGAACTTGGAAGTGTCACAATAATTTTATTAAATATCATTTCCATAGTTAGATGATATCATTTGAAGAGAAAAAAATGATATAGTTATTAGAGGTGGAGACTTACAGGACTTTGAGACACTTTCTCAGGGTGTATTCCTTTTATAATCTTCAAAGCAGGAGATTATGAGAACATGACCCCCCCCCCAATTAGAAAACCATGTCTATATGTTTCGTGGTATATTCCTATATTTTGATTTGTGTAGTGATTCTTAGACTTTAATATTTTTATTAATACATGTTATAAGTCATATGTTTTGATGTATTGATTAAAACCATTATAATATATGCTCGTAATGAAGTAGGATGTTTTGGGTGAATCATGAGTGATATTGTATTAATGAATAATGATATAAAGGATTTATCTCATTTTTTCTTTAATAGAAGTATATATTTTAGGTGCTTTCATGGTAATTGAACTGCCTGGTTAAGTCTATGGTTGTGGCGGTGTTATCGGCAAGTTTATTTCTAGAAATTCAAAGAAAGAGACATTGAACATATAGGTTAATGAAACTTTCATGTGACCAGCTTGATTGGATATATTGGGATATATGTATTATATTAAATGGTGTACATTTGTATGAGGTTACATTTATTTTAGACATTAACTTCTTTCTCTATGAGATCCTTGGCATGTTTCTAGACACTAACCTTAAACTTTATATAGTGTAGCCTATTGACACTTAGAAAATTTCCTAGAGGGTCACACAATAAGTATATTCAGATCCTCACATAAATTACATATAAATTTAATATGTTAGATAAATATTATTCTTGTATGTGGTTTAATAATTATTCATGTTGGTTTGATCATAAATATTCAATCATCGGTTATCTGAGAGAATGTATATATGTGTGTATGTGAGAGAGAGAGAGAGTTGAAAATTTAATAAATATTTATTCATCAAAAAATTATATATTTAATTACATGAATATAAAAATATTTATTAATTATGGTTTATTCACAAGGTAAAAAATATTTATTTATTTAGTTATATTAATATTTAATAAATATTTATTCACTAGTTTCAATGAATATAATATTTATATATTTATTAGATAATAATGTTGTGGTAATTATTTAATTAAATAAATAATAATTATTCAAGGACTAAAAATATTGAGGGGGATTGGTGGAGTGAGTTTAATGTTCTGGTGAGAAATATCATATTAAATATTATTTGAATAAATTTTAATTTATTTATTCAAGAAAAATAATCTTTATTTTATTCATAAGTTTAGTGTATTTCAAGTAATTATTATTATTATTATTATTATTATTATTTATATATGAGTTTCACTAAGAATTAAAAATAGTAATAAGGTTCCTTGTGTAATTATTTTTTTTCTAACTTTATCACTATATAAACCCAATTATGATATTTTTTGAAAGCCCTAGAGCCACATTATTTCATTATACACAATGAGTTCTAGAGAAAATCATCTCAAACCCTAAAGATATCTCTTTCTAGAAATTCTCAATAAATGCATAGAAATTCTCCTTCTCTACTAGAGTGAATTATTTCTCCCTTGAAGGATTCAGTTGTGATCAACATCGATCATTGTAAGTGATAGATTCATCTGCACTAGCACCTAGAGAATTCTATGATGATGATTAGAGGTTTGTGGAGCATGTGTGGATCACCGTTAGAGGGAATATACACTTAAGTCCTCTAACATAATGATGGTATGAAAAGAGTGGTCTACCAATTCATCGATGAAGAAAGAATTCAAAAAAAAGTAATTATTTAATTAAATAAATTAATTATAAATTATATTGAAAAGATATTGTCTTTGTAAATTCTGATAATATGTTTTTATCTAGTTCTGAGGAGAAAGAAAAAGAATTTATGGAAAAGAATTATTAGGCACTGGCCCAATCACTTGTGATGCACCTCAAAACCATTAAGTGGTATCAGAGAAATCATATAATAATTTAAATTTATTTATTATTCATTGATTGATTATATGAAATTTTTGTTAGTTCTTCACTTCTAGTTTATTCGTTCTTTAATCCATAGTTTAATTAACATGTTTTTGAAATATTTATTTGCTTTATTAAATTTTCATATTATCTTAAATAGATTATAAAAAGATAAAGAATATTTAGATATCCCATTAGGAGGTACTGAGGATTCTAGTCGGTAGACATGAATACATGGCATGTGACCAAACGTATATGTCGTGTACCGAATTCCACAGCAAATGGACGTGTCACGGGATACAATAATGATGCACATGGATTTAACTAGTAATTTTATAATTTTTAACTTAGTTTTAATTATTTTTTATACCCACTTTTAGTGATTGTAGTCTCTTTTTATATTTTGGTAGTGTTTTTTTATTTTTCTAATATTTAGTAAACTTTATATTAATATTAGTTATTTAATATTATGTTTAGTATATATTAATTTTAGTATTATTAATATTAGTATTATTATTATGTGTGTAATTATATAGTTAACTTAATTTTAATTAACTTGTAACCTTATTTTTTCTAATTTTATATATATATATATATATATATATATTATTTTATATATTATTTAATATTAATTTTAGCATTATAACTAGGATTTGGTATTTCATTATTCCTATTATTACTTTTTTCTAATTTATATTAGTATTTATGTTTATTAGTAAATAGAAGTCATATTTTCATTATGTGTATAGTTTATTATTTTATATAACTATTATTATATTTTATGTATTATTTATAGTATATCTAATTATAGGAACATATATTTATTTAATTTTTATTATAATTTTATTTATTTCTATAATTAGTTTAATAAGTATTTTTATTATTGTAATTCTATTATTATTATTATTATTATTTAACACATTTATATAATTGGATTGAATTTTGAATTTGAATTTTTTTCATTTTCTCTTTTTTTCATCCAAACAGGTCTTCATCTCTTTTGGGTGGGGGAAGCCCTAGCAGAGCCCTAGGGTAGCCACCCTACCCCTGTTCAGTATTTAGGGTCATCGTTTGTGACCCACCTCCTTACATCTAGACCACGTTGCCTCCCCTCAAAACTCGAGAACCCTCAGGTCGTCGTCCACCTCCTAGTTGCATCTCCCCCAGGTGATACACTCCACTCCACAAGCATTACATGCTCCTCTCCCTCTCGTAGTAGTGCACCAGGCCACATCCCCTCCTTTCACCATCTTCACCCAGGTCTGCCACCTCTCCCTAAAAACTAGACTAGCACCGACCATCCACTCCTCCTCCACCGCGGCATCACCCTCCTCTCTACTGAAACAAAAACCAGCGGCACCACACCTACCATATCTCTTACTACGCACCTGCAAAACTACTTCACCAGACTTCCAACCCCCTCTTCTATAGGCATCATCATAATATCTCTCTCGACAGAAATGGTTGGCGACCACGCCTCTTACATTATGGGTGAACAACGGTAGTTTGGACATGAATACATCAACGTGCATAGAGGATACATTACGCTTCTAGAGATTGACATTGTATGATGAGAGAGACACTGATCCAATCATTTTTTCAGCAGCAATATGGTTTGGTTTGACATTACAGTGATTGGTGGAGAAATGGTTATTATTGGGCGATCATCTAGAGCATCTTGTGGTGATCATTATTTTAACATGTACATGGTAATATTTTCTATTTATTATTTTATGTGCTTTGTTTTTGTAATTTTAGTCTAATTTTCATGTGTTAGAGTTGTGATAAACGTGATGGGGTATGCATGTCTTTTTCTTTTTTACATATTTGATTTCCTTTTGAATTGTTGTTTTTAATTGGATGTCTATTTAATTAACTATATATGCATTTGAATTAATTTTCATTTTGGATCTACATGAATTTATTTTTTCCTATTTTTGTGATACTTAATAAGTATTCATGGCCAAGAGTTCATGAGAGAATTTATTTTTCTGGAATTCGATCGTGTGCATGAGAGAATCATAAATCACACGTGATCTAATTCTGAATAATTAGATATATTAATTGAAAAATTAATATATTGTTTTCATTATCATTAAAACTTGTATGAGTGATAATTAATAAGTGATCTCATGTGAGTGAACCCATCACAGATAGATACTTTGAATTTTTGAGAAATGGGTCATTGCATTTCACCAAGTGATCTGATGCTAATGTGATGCATAAATTATTCATCAGACTAGAGAATGAAATGATGGATGATTTGGGTGAAAATTAGAATACTTTATAAAATAAAATAATGACATATGATAGTATTTTTATTAAATTTGGAATTGGTGATAATTGAATTAATAAATATTAAGATGGGAAAATTAAATAATTGGCATTGCATGCACCTGAATGGACATCACAACTCTGACACTTCCATATTGAAAATTTCTTCCATAGATTAATTTAGTACATTTATCTAGTTTTTGTTAATTTAAATAGTCATTTTTAAATTTATGTTTAGTTTTTATAATTTTTAGTTGTTAGTCACATAAAAACTCATTTTCCTGAATATTTTTCCAAGAGGATATTCCTAGTGTCCATGCACATTCTCTCTATGGTTCAACCCTTCTTTCCACTTATAAAGTAGTTATTAGGTTAATAAATTTGAAATTTTGATGTGTAATAATGTTTGTGACAAATTTTTGGAACTCTTCCCAGGGAGAATAGTAGAATTATGAGTTCCTTAAATAGAGTGATTTAGGTCAAAAAAATAAATAAAAAAATAAAATAAAAACCAAAATAAAACAAAAGGAAAGTTCAATTTACTACTCTAGGAATTTTTCATTGCAGGAAATTTCAAGACACCTAGTAGTTCTGAATGGAGTGTTCAACACCATATAGATACAATCAACACCCTCCATACATGCTCATATCTCAAGGTATGATGTATAATGATTCACTACACATGAGCTCTCAAGGTAATCCTGTTTATTTTAATGATATTTATTGAATTACATGTTATGATCCATATGAGAATGATCCATCATGTTGTGTTACAATTCCTTTTACATCTTTTAATCATTTTCAAGGTACAAGCATTCCTGAAAATTTTGAACTTGATAATTCATGTGAAACAAATGATTCAATAATTAGTCACATGTTTATTTATGTTTTAATTGAGACAAATAGAAGTTTTGATCTTCATGATGAATGTAATGAAAAGTTTCTTTCATCAACAAAAGATCTAGGAAATAAATTAAAGAATTTAGAAAATTAAATGACTCATTTTGTCGAACTAGCTGCCTCACTACCACTTAATGATCCAATTCAGAAAAATTATTTTGAGGAGAGCACAGTAGAGGTTCCATTTGAACAACATCCATTTCTAGATTTTGATAATGAGATTGATTCACCATATTATTATAATAGTAATGAATCATTTCCATCACAATTTAATTCTTCTAATCTAAAAACATTTCCATAATATGGGATCTTAGTCTTCCACTCTGCTAAATATAATGGTCCCTCAAAAAATGTGATTTCAGGTCCTTATTCTGTGAGTCAACAACCTGTACATCCCAAAATGAAAAAGGATGCATTCGATGAATATAAAATTAAACCTTTTGAGGATGAATAAGATATTAAATTGGGACCCTTATTTACTATGATAGAGTCATAATTGAACCAAGACACTATGGATTGCCACATACAAGTGAATATCACTTCAAATGACATTAAATCACTGCTTTCTAAAAAAATTGTGAGTCTAAAACTTTTTCCAATATGGAGAAATGTGAAAAAAAAATTAGGATTCATAAAATCAGTTAGTCATTTTGGTGGAGAACACTCATAATTTCCTATAAAAATGGAATAATGGAATTTTTTGGATGATCCTAAATTTTTAGTGACACATGTGACAATTAAGATTTATGATGAGTGAAATATAGAATAATATTTTGAAAATGATTCCATTCTTAACACAATGGATTCATCTACACCAATTGATCCAACCCCACTTGCTCCATGCATCGAGGTTAAACATGCTTCACTTGAAATACCCATATATACTAGAAATACCCTTGAAATTGATATAATCAATGAAAATATGGAACATGAATTGATTTGGAAACTATTAGATTCCCCTATGATAGTGGTTGGAAGTGAAAAGGAATTGGGATATATCATCGACCCAGATATTGCATTCAAGGATATGATAGATATAATACAACCATTGAAAGATTCTAATAAATATTTTTTTTATCTTGTGAAAATTCAAAGAGGTAATCATCTTGAAATTCCCATTGGCACCCTTTGCAAGAACTTCAATTATTCAGTGAGTATTTCTTCCGTTGAGGTATATTCATTCCCTTATGATCACGACTATTTTCATTTCATTCCACCCATCTATTTTTCTAACAAGTTTTCATTGAGATGTTTTGTAGCTTGTAGGATAATTTCCTTTTCATCAAATGGATTCCACACTCTCAGTAATAATTAAGTAGATTCATGGTATAAATTTCAATTTGATATTGGTGGGGTTTCATCAACATCTAGATGAAGACTAAGTAAACTTATAACTCAATGAGAGGAAACCCTTCATTTTTTTATTTTCCTTTCACTGCATTTATTTTAATTTAATTTATTTTTTGTAGTAATATAATGGAATTAATTTACTACAATATATTTTTTCATGGAACTACAGTTGATTTGAATTCCTCATACATAGTTTTATTATCCACATGCTTTTGATTATGGTGTGAATTTTATGATATGATGTGGGTATGTGCTATCATATGTGTATATTTTATAGGTACATCATTTTTGGATCTTCATAAGATATAGAAAGCCTTCCCACATCTATATACACTTACTCAGGTAAGTTATTTATTTTTTGTTATATTTTAAGCTTCCAAACCCACCATATATAATTACAAAAAAACTCAAAAAATTGAAAAATGAAAAAAACTAACATTCCTATCATTGTTAAACCCACATGAAAACCATTGTATTTTTATCATAAAATAATCAGTAACATACCACTTTTTTCCCAAGTCAGTCTGAGAAAATGATTCCTATTCAGAATAATTTGATCCTTGATCTCATGACTTAGATGATTGTTGATATTATTTCATGCTTCAAAATGTTTTTTAGAAAATTGTTTATTTTTTATACATTTATTTTCAATAATGTGCATTTGTGTTTTACAGAATTTTATTTCCATAACCATGAGGATTATAAACCATTTTTACATTATCTCTTATTTCACTTTTTCTTGAGGGAATCTCAAACATGTTATGTATTCTATAAATTGTCACGTTTTTTCATCAAAGCGATGGAATGTTTGAAAGTTTCACTAAAATGACTGAGGAATTTATTTGAGATATTTACCCACTTGACCCAATAATCCACATATACATTTTCTCCATCATTTAGCCGTTAGAATCCATGAAGAAACCTTTTTAGGATGTTCCCATAGTTGATACCATTTCCTTCCAATTTATTGAATATTTTCATAATAATTTTCAATTTAAGTATGGGGGAGATTTATTCATGGGCAGGGTTGTTTGATGGGCAATATTCATTTGATGCACATGGATTGACATTATCTCATCCTGGTCATATGTGTTATATTTCACAGTAGGTACATTAATTACATGTATTTTGATATGATAATATATATTATTTTTTGTTCCACCAATGAGTACTTTTGTGGTCATTACGCGGTAACCCTCACTTTAGAGGATACCTATAAAAGTGAAGATCCATTACTCCATTATCTATATAGTTTTCTATATTAACTAATTTCACTAATATGCTATAGTTTACATGCTACTTATGTACCTTTCTTGGTATTTTTTTTATTTAATGGGGTTTGGGAGATGATCACCACATAGTTGTGTCCCTAAAAAGAAGAATAATAATATAAAGTGACATTTTTATTATCATATACTTGGGGATAAGAAACATTTTAAGTGTGGGGGAGAAATATTTTGAGGGAGACTTTTTTATTGACAATTATCATGTATTTATTTCAATATTCAACCCTCCTTTTTCAAAAAACTACCATAATTTTTTATATGACCCACCATCATGTGGACTCAATGACATTTGAACCTAATGTGAAGTCATCAAGATTGGTGTTTTCTTTTGATTCCCACTTATGGAGATGTGAAATTCATGAAAATCCTATGTTTATCATGCAAGTGTATGATAATTAAGCATGACTTTGATCAAATTTTTTGAGTGACGCGAGTGATGGAGAGGTAGGTCACATGATGCATGAATTAAAGTAATTATTTTGGAAAGAATGATAAAGTAATGAAAATTGTTTTTGAAAATTGGAATTTTCAATGAATTGTGATATTTTGTGGGTAAAAGAGATCAAAAAATTTTGAACTTGTAATTTTGATGTTTTCATTTGTCTATGGATCCAGTTGTGTACTTTTTCTGATTCTTTTTCCTAAAAGTGAAAAAGTTTAAGTGTGGGGGATTCTATGTGCATGAATTTCACTAGTATTTTATAAATTTTTAAATTAGTTTTAATTATTTTTTCTACACACTTTTAGTGTTTGTAAGTTCTTTATATAGTTTTGTAGTGTTTTTGTTATTTTTTTTAATTTTTAGTTAATTTTATATTAATATTAGTTATTTATTATTATTTTTAGTATATATTGATTTTATTATTATGAATACTATTATTATTATTATTATTATTATTATGTGTATAATTATATATTTAACTTAATTTTAATTAACTTGTAACCTTAGTTTTTCTAATTATATATATATATATATATATATATATATTATTTGAAATATTATTTAATATTAATTTTATAATTATAACTAGGATTTGGTATTTTCTTATTCCTATTATTACTTTTTCTAATTTATATTAGTATTTATGAATATTAGTAAATAGTAATAGTATTTTCATTATGTGTATAGTTTATTATTATATGAAACTATTATTATATTTTGTATATTATTTATAGTATATCTAATTATATGTACATATATTTATTTAATTTTTATTATAATTTTATTTATTTATATAATTAGTTTAATATATTTTTTTATTATTCTAATTCTATTATTTTATTATTATCATTATTATTATTATTATTTAACACATTTAAATAATTGGATTTTTTTGAATTTTGAATTTAAATTTTTTTGTTCCCGCTTGTTTTTTTTCATCCGGGTGAGTCTTCGTCTCTTTTGGGTGGGGGAAACCCTAGTAGAGCACCAGGGCAGACACCCTCCCCCTGGGCAGTTGTTAGGGTTGTCGGCCATCACCCTCCACCTCGGCCTGAGACCACGCCACTTCCCCTCAAAACCCTAGCGCACCCGGGACATCATCCACCTCTCAGTTTCTTCTCCACCAGGTGTCACACTCCACTCCACAGGTGTTTCATGCTCCTATCCCTCTCATAGTAGTGCACTAGGCCACATCCTCACCTTTCAACATCTACACCCAGCACCGCCACCTCTCCCTGCAAACCAAACCAACACCATCCATCTTCTCCTCCTCCTCCACGATGTCACCCTCCTCTCCACTAAAATAGAAACGAGTAGCGCCACACCTCCCATATCTCTTCTTACGCACCAATAAGACTACTCCACCAGGCGGCTAACCTCCTCCATTATAGGCGTCATCACCATCTCCCTCTTGAAAAAAAATGGATGATGACCACACCTCCTCCATTTCGAGTGTCGAGTGGTAATTTGGGTATGGCAACATCGATGTGTGTAGAGGATACATTTCACTTCCAAATATCAATGTTTTATGATGAGAGATACATTGATCCGATCATTTTTTTGGAAACGCAATGGTTTGGTTCGACATTATAGTGATCAATGGAGTGATGGTCATTATTGGTTGATCATCTATGGCAACTTATAGTGATCATTGAATTGACACACATATAGTGATATCATCTTTTTATTATTTTATGTGTCGTTTTGTCATGATGTTAGGCTAATTTTCATGTGTTAGAGTTGTGATAAACATGATAGTGTTTGTTTACCTTTTTCTTGTTTCCATATTTGATTGCCTTTTGAATTATTATTTTTAATTTGATGTTTATTTAATGAATTATATTTTCCTTTGAATTAATTGTAATTTGGTATTTTCACACATGATTTGTTGTTCATTCATGTGATATCTAATAATTGATATCATGTTATTTAACCTGACATAGATAGATACTTTGACATTGTGAGAAACAGTTCGTTGCATTTCATCAAGTGATTCGATGCTAATGTGATGTGAAAATTATTCATCAGGCCAGAGAATGAAATGATAGATGATTTTTGGGAAAATTAGAATAATTTATGAAATCAGAGAATGAAACCTGATGGTATTGTGATTAAATTTGCAATCGATGAAAATTGAATAAATAAATATTTTGATGGGGAAATTAAATGATTAGCATTGCATGCACCTAAACAGATGTCACAACTCTAACACTTCCATCTCCCCCTATTTCTTCCATAGATTAATTTAGTTAATTTATCTTGTTTTAATTAATTTAAATAGTTGTTTTTTATTTTTTCTAGTTTTTAAAATTTTTAGTAGTTAATCACATAAAAAACTCATCTGCCTGAACATTTTTCTAAGAGGATATTCCTATTATCTACGCACATTCTCTCTATGGTTTGAACCTACTCTCCGCTTCTACAGTAGTTATTAGGTTAATAAAGTTTCAAATTTTATGTGTTGTGATGCGCATTCCAATGATGCACCGAGTAGTAATGAGATGTGAAGTATTTAATACACATTGTGTGTTGACTAGTCCAACCTGACATGTGGTATGTTGGATCACATGGAATGTATCTGGAATACACGTCTTGTAGTCTACATGGTTTATCAGTGAAATTCACACTAACCATGTGGTAAAATACATGGAATAATGTTTTCTGAGATGAAAATAATGTATTATTAATCAGATACACATCATATAGATGACATACTCACCTTATGACTCAATAATCCCTACATATGAAGAACACATCGAGTAAATTGGTGAGTTATGCTGACACACAGCAAGTTAAACACATGATGTGTAGATCGTTAGTACATTTCATGTAATCTGACTGAGATACATGATGAGTCCCTAGTCATTTATCATGGATACACAAAAAGTAATGAACATGGTGTGTATCTCATTAGTAGACACCGTGTAGTTTCCCATTAAATAACATAATTAAATTACATAAACAATAATTATTTACATCATTAAAAACCTAATTACATTATTCAAATTATATTTTTTGACTATGCAATATGGTTTGAGGAATAAATAAATTCTCAATTAATTCCATGTAATTATATATAATTATTGATCAAGCCATTTATTCTCTATATTTCATTTATGATGGGTATATCTAAGAGACTCTAAATGGTCATTAATATAAAATGAACAAATTAATTAATTTAAACATGTTTATTTTAATAATAAATAATGAATTGAAGTGAATTTTGGATAGTGTAATTTTTCATATTCAATTCATGTATATGGATGACCATGATCTTAGACTAGGCTGTGTATGTGATTGGTTTATTTATATTTTTATGGCACTATTTTTATAATAATTTATTAAATTAAATAATGGCATGTGATTCATTCTTCTCCTCTCATTATATAAGGTTTTGTGTGACCATGGTTTCTTTTATGTAATCCCCCCCCCATTAATCAATCATTTGTTTCCTCTCACCTCTGTTTGAGTAATATTATGTAATGGACAGAGCTCTTGGGTGAGTGGATGTGGTTTAAGTTCAGACTTGAGGCAAAACCACTCCAGTAGGTAAATTGTAGTAAGTATGGAATGTTGCAACTCAAACTATACTTGGTTATAGGATTTAATTCCCTAGGTTCAAGGGTTTGTTTATCATCTACTAGATAAACCAACCATTAAATAATATTTTGATCATTCTAATTTATTTATTTTATTTATATTAGTTGTGTGGTTAATTATTTATAGATATTAAAATAATTAAATAAACTAATTAACAAGCATGAAATATAGAAGTGAAATAAATATTATAATATGTGTAAACTTTATTTATACATGGGTAATCACTTAAGTAAAATCCACTTAATATTAACAATAATTTGATAATATAAAATGGGAATTGTGCACTTAAAGATAAAAATCCCTCAAATAAAATATTAAGTCAATATATACTTCTACTACTTGGGTAGAAATTGAATCATAGTTCAATGTTTTTGAATAACCTCTATTGGGGTGTTTTTAATTATTGGGGAATCAGTATCTTGAGTTTTGGTTTAACTACACCTAGCTTGCATTAAGGGTTGATCACCTCCTGAGACTTAGTGAAACTAGTAGGCAAAGTGTTGAGGAAACCCTAATCTAGGATTTCAGGATTGGGGAGTCCACTAAAAATATCAAGGAATTATGAGTTAATGAATTTGAAAAGTTATGCCTACCTAAATATACTCTTGTATCTTGTTAGAACTATGTATGGGTTATGAGAATGGTTATATGGATCTTTTCCACTATGATATCTATGTGATGGTATATTCTAAAACTAATGGTGAGGGATATTATGTTTTGATAATACAATGGTATATTAATAAATTAAATTAAATTTATAATTTAAATTATAATTCAGATAAAGTACTAAAATTATGCTCTTATTTATTATAGAAATGGTATCTCACATGACTTTAACAATATCACTATGATCCATTATAGAGAATTATAGCCTTCTCACCAGCTCAAATTTCCATGAATGGTGTAGACGGCTATGTGTTATACTATTCCATAAATGGAAATTATATATAGTAGAAAACCCTATTCCTAAGGCACCTGGAAAAGTGGCCAATGAGGAAGAACTATCTCTCTATTTGAAACATTTCGAATATTCCATAGATGTCTAATGTTTTATGTTATCTTTCATGTCCTATGAGATTTTAAAGTTGCATGAGTATATGGATTTGTATATCATTATTCTAAACTTTGGGATCTCTATCAAGATAAGGCGAGACAAGAAATATATAAGATCTTAAATGTATTGTTCATGTGAAATCTTATAGAGTTGTGTTCTATATGGGCCATATATAGTCAAGATGATTGGCTACATTAATCACTTAAACATATTGATATGTATGATCCCTAATTAGTTTCACATAGATATCATTTTATCCTCACTATCTAACAGTTTTACCAGTTTTATTATTAATTATAATATGAGTAATAGTGAAAAGAATCATCCAAAATTCTTACTCTTATTCACCAATTTAATAAAGACATGGGGTGTGAAAAGCCTGTAGTCCTTTTGATGAACAAGGAAATTAAGGACAAGGTAAAGGGGACTAAGACTCATACCGAGTATAAGGATCTTGATAACCATACCTTTAAGAAATGTAAGATTTGGAGACAAGAAAAGGAAGAGGATGCAGTATGTTTTTCATGTGGTAAGTTAGGCCACTAGGTAGGAATGTGCTTAGTTAAAGAAGCAAGGGGTAGCTTCAGGTGTGTGTTTTATTGAGTGTAATCTTTATATATATACACATTGGGTATTAGATACAACTTGATATTCTCACATATATATTCAAATATATGAACCAAGTATATTTGAAAATATTTTAAGATGATAGGTGGATTTTCAGGACACTAATGGTGTGAGGCTAGTTGCACTATCCATTGGATACTACCAACTTTCCTTTCTAGATAGAATAAGCATGGTTTTAAAATATTATTATTATGTACCAACTATTACCAAAAACATAATTTTTATATCTTTTCTAGATACATATGGTTTTATTTTCAAGTTCTAAAATAAAATTTATTTCTTTTATAAAGAAAGTGTATGTTATGGTATGGCACATTTAAATAATGGTATTTGTGTATTAAATTATGAAAAAAAAGTATTGGAAATTGATAATGAATCAAGTTCTCATGAATCATTTCACACCCAACGGTGGTGCCATCGTCTTGGATATGAAAATAAGAAGTGTATGTCCAAGCTCAGTCAAGATGGTTATTTAGACTCTATTGAGCTAAAAACACATGATATATGTTATTCTTGTTTAAAAGTAAAAATGACTAAGACACCTTTTGGTGGAAAAGGTGAAATATCTATAGATCTTCTAGAATTGGTACACATTTATGTGTGAAGACTATTTATAGTAGAAGCTAGAGGTGGTTATTCTTATATCGTTACTTTTACTGATAACTTGATTAGATATGGATATGTCTACTTAATGAGGTATAAGTTTTAATTTTTTAAGAAATTCAAATAATTCAAGAATGAAGTAAAGAATCAACATGGTAGGAAGATAAATAAACACTAATATGATCGGGGTGGTGAATATATTAACCAAGAATTCATTGAATTTCCATGGGAGTGTGGGATCTTATCTTAAATCACTCATCCTTATACACCATAGTATAATAGTTTCATTGAAAGGAGGAATCGTACCTTGCTAGATATGGAAAGTTCATTAATGATACATGAAAGTATTAAATTATCCTTTTGTGGATATGCATTACAAACTGCAGCACACGTTCTAAAATAAGTACCAACTAAGGTGGAATATGGGATGCCATATAATTTAATGTTTGGAAAGAAATCTGTATCATCACAGACTCGTACATGGGGTTGTGAGGTGTTTGTTGAGTCCAAATCTAGAAACAAACTATCACCCTAAGGTGTGAAGTGTATATTTATA
Organism: Viscum album; assembly: GCA_963277665.1. NCBI lineage: Eukaryota > Viridiplantae > Streptophyta > Magnoliopsida > Santalales > Viscaceae > Viscum > Viscum album. Next base: position 2,037,917,256 of record OY728164.1, read on the forward strand.
GGTAATCATAAGGAAACAAGGGGATATTATCTATATAACCCCTAAAATAATAAGGTGGTTATCATAAGTCAGTCCATTTTTCTTGAGAGGGGTCGCATCCTCAATAAGGATAGTGGGAGCATGATTTAATTCGATAAAGTTTATGATCAAGATATATAAGATTTTCTACAGGAACAGGTACCATAGGTCCCCATGGAAGATTTTGTTCTTGAAACACAAGTACTACATAGGAGCACCAAAGAGGTTTGAGAACCAGAAATATATGTTTTTCTAGTCACCAAATATGGTGACTCATTATTGGTTGTAAATAATGATCATATTTCCTATAAGGTGGTAGTAAAGAGATTTGAAGCTATAAGATGGAAAGAATACACGAATTATGATATGGATTCAATGTATCAAAACCAAGTCTGAGTTCTAGTTGATCTATCGGTTGATGTAAAACATGTTGGGTGAAAATGGGTATTCAAGATAAAACTGGAAAAGAGTTAGATTAAGTTCCTATAAAGTAAGGATAGGGTCTAGAGGGTTTAAATGGAATCAAGACATTGACTATGACAAAACTTTTTCTCCAGTTCCATTTTTAAATCCATTAGAATTATATTTTCCATAGAATCTTTCCATGACTATGAGACTTGGAAGATGGATGTCAAAATAGCTTTCCTTAGTATAAACCTTTAGGAAGATGTCTATACGATACAATATGAAGGGTTTGTGACTCTAGAAAATGATAATAAGATATGAAAGTTGTAGAGATCGATTTATGGTTTAAATTAGGAATCTAGGTCATGGAACATTTGGTTTGATGAATCCATAAAATAATTTGGTTTCATAAATAATAAATATGATTCATGTGTTTACAAATGATTTAGTGGGAGTGCAGTTATATTCATAGTAGTATATATTAATGAAATGTTACTTATTGGAAATGACATACCAGTCTTACAGTCATTTAAGGACTGATTAAACAAGTACTTCATGAAGGACTTAGGTAAAGCATCATATATCCTTGGAATCAAGATCATCCATGATAAATCCAAAATGTTTCTTGAACTAAGTCAAAATACATACATTGAACAGATACTGAGGATATCTAGTATAGAATAATCCAATATGGGATTGGTTATAGTGTCACATGGTACAAATATCTCTAAGAAAATATTTCCTAAGACACAAATAGAGAGGGATATAATGAGTAGGATCCCATAATCATATGTGATAGGATCTATCATGTATTCCATGTTATGTACTATTCTGGATATTACCTATGCTTTAAACATGGTAGGTAGATATCAAGTTGATCCAAGTGACCAACATTGGTCTGTTGTTATGGTTATCCAAAAGTATCTGATGAGTATTAAGGATATGTTCTTGGTATATAGAGAAGACAATGAACTAATCATCAGAGTATATACTAGTATAAGTTTATAAACAGGTCATAATGATCTTAAGTCGTAGTCAGGATATGTATTCTGTATCAATGGAGGATCTATGAGCTGGAAGAGTTCTAAGGGTCCATTTATCACCAATTCTATAGTATATTAAGAGTATATAGTAGCTTCTAATACTGAAAAAGAATCTATTTGGATTCAAAACTTTATCCAATATCTTTATGTGGTTACTATTAATATAGATCATATCGCATTTCATTATGATAATACTACAATGGTGTCTCTCACAAAGAATCCAAGGTCGCATCAACAGATGAAGTATATACTTTGAAAATATCACCTCTTGAGGGATTTTTCTCAAATAATTGAAGTCATTCTGAGTATATTTTCTATGGAAGAAAAATTAATGGACCCCTTGATAAAAACCTTATCTTAGTAAAATAATAAACATCGTGTGAGAGCTAGTGGACTTAAGGTTGTTATTAGTTGTCTCTAGTATAAGTGGAATTCTATTGGAGTTGGTTACCAAGAACCAACTTATAATTACTTTATAGTTACTCGTATTCATGTATTTGAGTAATGTTTTAGACCTTCCTAGTATTTCTTTTGTGGTTTATTGAGTCATGGAGGTGTTAAGGTGGTGTTTGGGGTATTCTTTTTCCCAAAAATTTTAAGTTTGGTCTCACAGTCACATAATACCTTCTCATGGTAGCACAATACCTTCTCACAGCATTACATTTTATTATCATGGTCATAATTTTTTCTCATGATCTGAAGTTGGTCTCACGATCATAGGTTGGTCTCATGGTCATAGGTTGGCCTCACAGTCATAGGTTTTTCTCTTGGTCGGACCTTTCATGGTCTCTCTTTTTTGTTTTTAAAATTTATAGTTTCCTATAATGTTTTAATATGAATTTTATTCATATATATGAACTTAAAGTAGATTTAAAGTCTTAAATAATGGAAATTTATAGTCGGTTTAAAATAATATATTTATATCATTTCTTTCCTAAAAGTTTTAAAATAGTAATATGCATCATTATGTGTGTAAATTAAATGAAAATTAAATGGTTGACCTTGATAATAATCAAAATAACATATCTAGTATCTTAAATGTATGAAAAAAATTCATTTTAGTATTCCTTGTTTTCTTAAATTATGGAAAAACCACCCTCTAGTTTTACAAGCTTGAAGAGTTTATTGCGTCCATCAAGAGCCTCCTTATTTTTGTTTCTGGGAATGTTCAATAGTTTTGTTTGCACTCTGTTTTTTTATAAAAGTGAGTTTTTTTCAGGTATGAGTTTGTTTTTATTTCATTTCTCCTTATCTAAAAATTTTAAAGGGTTGATTAACCCCTTACCTTCAAGATATCCAGGTGGTGACATCATCTTCTCCCCCCATCCCATTTTTAGTCCAATATGCTTGGGAAACTTCCTTTCCATGTAGAGGATTATTTTTTATCTATGTATTTAGATTTACATATGGGGATACCATGATTTTTTATTCCTTTGGATAAATGGTATGTATCATCTTAACAAAGATAATTAACTGACTTAATTAAAATTGAAAGGGAAGGGAGAAATCACATGAGTTTTACTTGTTCTTGTTATTTTTTTATATAGTTTTTCTTGCTTATTTATTTTCCAATTATGACTTATGATTGAGATTTGGTAATTTTTATGGATTGTTGAACTTTTGAACCTCAATTTTTTTGTTTCATTAAACTCACCACACATGAAAAGGGATAACAATGTATATCTGGATAATAAATTAGTTGCCTATGGAATCTTATATTTGTATAAGAATACCCATGAAAATAATGAATTGTGATGAGAGACCTTTTTTAAAACTGAAGTTATGATGTGTGGAATTTTTTATGCTAGGTAGTTTTGATGTATAGTTCATTGGCTTGAGATAGATGTGTTGTTATATGTTGTGTTTTGTAGTTACTCAGTAGCTATGGAATGAACTTGGAATGTTGAAATGGGAATAAACATGGGTGGAAACTAATGTGTGGTAAGTGAATTAATGTACTAAATGGATAATTTAATGAAATGAGTTGGGATTATTAATATAACTTGTGTAATATATTGGGAAGTGTGGCAAAAATGGATGTATTTAAATATGAAATGAACGGGCTTGATAAATTAAAATAATGGAAATTGGAAAATCTGGGAATGGGTTGTTTGAAAATAAAGATGGAATATGACTTGTGTGTGGATTTTTGTGTGTTATAGTGAATTTAGAGGAGGAAAAAAATAGTTGTAGAGGTTTTGAGATCTTTTGGATATATATGTTGGTTCTCTTATTGTGAAACCCCTAAGTTGGACTTGTGTGTTATTTATCTATCATGTACTTTTTATATGATTTCTATACACACCCCACCCGAGTTTCATGTTTACACTAACGACTAAAGGTGTTGAGTTTTGGGTGTTTTCTCCAGATATCCATGAAGGTGATAATGGATGGATGGTTATCCCCTATTCCCCACTCCTGCTTCTATTCAAGATTATTATTCATGGATGATTATGTTCAAAAGTCAAAATTTCACTAGAGGTGGTGATTGATGAGATGATAAGGTGGTTCTTAGTGGGGGTCATGCATAATATTAGGAGGGAATGAGTTTTTTGTCCTTTATGTTCATGATACCCTATTATTGCGGTTATGGTAGTGGTTGTGGTAAATTTTGGTTTCCTATGTGCCTTCAGGTGGGAAGTGAAGTGGTTTCCCAGGTGTCTGTGGGAGGGATGTGATGCATTTGTCATGTGTCTTTGGGAATGGTTATTATGGAAGGGATGGGAGAACCAAAGCATACGACATTGGGGTTTGAGAGCATAAAATCAGTGGGAAAGTGGTGTGGGGTACCCTTTATCGATATTCTTCTTATTATGTTACTATAATTGGTTGTGCTATTTGGTAAGCATGTTATGGTGATGATGGGATTGGTTAGTTGATCTAATTAGGTGCATATTTGTCCTATTTTTTGTTCACATGTGTTTTAGTGTGAAATTTTGACATGTACATGAGTGACCTTAGGTATGATCTTATTGAGTATACATATTATGATCACCATAAATATATACAAACTATTTTTCAGGTTTCCAAGAGGACTTTAGGGACTGGGATGGACATTACTAGCCCAAGAGTTTGAGATATTTCTAGATGTTGCCTTAGGATTTATTTTTGTATTTTATTTAGAGAATATGATTATATTTTTTTACTTTATACAGGCATTATGGGATGGTTTTTTGTTTCCCTTTTTCCTTTATGTGATAGATTTTCTTAGTAGTTTTCATTTTATCTCCCAATCATACTTTTATTATTTAGGGTAATTCATTTTATATATAAGATTATTATATCATCTATGTTATTCACTAACTCAGGACCTAATGAAGGTGGGAATCGAGGGGTTCATTATCTCTCTTCCTTCATTTTTGTCCTAGGAGGGGTACCTTTGGAGGGATGGGATCATAACAATTTTTATGTTTATAAAATATTTTAACACATCATGATTGTTCATATTTATGACATAGTATGTGATAATACCTAAGTGTACTTGACATGCTAAAATGTCATAATAGTTCCCCACTGTGAAAAGAACCTATAAGTTTCACGAAATTATACTTAGATATAATTTCTATAGTTGGATGATATCATTTGATAGACACTTTCTCATGGTGTACGCCCTTGTTAATCTCCAATGCAGAAGATTATGAGAACATGACCCGCCAATAAGAAATCCATATTTATACGTGTCATTGGATATTCCTATATATAGACATGTGTAATGATCCTTAGACTTTAAGATTATTATTAATAGATTTCCTAAGTCGTGTACTTTGATGTATTGATGGAAACTATGAATAAATATGCTCATGGAGAATTAGGAGACATTTGGTTCATCACGAGTGATGTTGTATTGATAAATAATGGTATAAGGGGTTTATATCTTATGTTCTTTAATGGAAATAGATATATCAGGCCATTTGATAAGAATTGAACTACCAAATCAATTCTATGACCATGGTAGTGTTTAAAATAAGTTAATTTCCATAAATTCAAAGAAAGAGATATCAAGAATATAGATTGATAACACTAGCATGCAACCTGATTGATTAGATATATCGAGATAAATGGATTATATTACATAGTGTGCATTCATAGGAGGTTACATGTCATTACGACACTAACTTCTTTCACTATGGGAGATTTGGCATGTTGTTAGATACTAACCTTAGACTTTAGGGAGTATAGATTAATGTCACTGAGAAAGGGTACTAGAGGGTCACACACTAAGTATATTCAGATCCTTAGTTAAATTCTATATGAATTTAACATGGTGGATAAATATTATTCCCATGTGTAGTTTAATAATTATTCATGTGGGTTCGATCACAAATATTCAATCTCTAGTTATTTGAGAGGATATATATGTGCATTGAATATTTAAAAAATATTTATTTACTAGGTAATTATTTATTTTATTACATGAATATAAAAATGTTTATTTATTATAATTTATCCATAAGGTAAAAAATATATTTACTTATTTAGTTACCTAAATATTTAATAAATGTTTATTCACTAGTTTTGGTCAATATAATATTTATATATTTATTTTTGAATAATGAAGTGGTATTTATTTAATTAAATAAATAGTCATTCAGGGACCAATAAATATTGAAGATGATTGGCAGACCAAGTTTAATTATCTGGTGAGAAATATTATATTATATATTATTTGAATAAATTTTAATTAATTTGTTCAAGAAAAATAATATTTATTTTATCTGTGAGTTTATCACTTATCAGTTAAATAATAATAGTAGTATTTAGATATGTGGTTTATTGGGAATTAAGAAAATAATAAGATTCATTTCACAATTATTTATTTTCTAACCCTATCGCTATATAAACTTGGTTATGAAATTTTTTTCAAGACCTATAGCCACATTTTTTTCATTGTGCACAATGAGTTCTAAAGAGAATCATCTCAAACCTTAGAGAGATCCCTCCATAGAATGCTCTGAAGAACACATAACAATTATCCTCCTCTATCGGAGTGAATTCCTTCTCCCTTGAAGGATTTAGTTGTGATCAACATCAATCATCACAAGTTATGGATTCTTCCACACTAGTGCCCAGATAATTTTATAGTGATGATGAGAGGTTCATGGAGCATGTGTGGATTATTGTTATAGATAATCTACACATAATTCCTCTAATGCAAATACAATACATAAAGAGTGGTATATTGATTCATTGATGAAGAAATAATTAAATGAAAGGTAATTTTTTTAATTAAATAAATTAATTATAAATTATATGTGAAAATACCAGATCTTTGAGGATTCAAGGAACACACTTTTATCTAGTACTGAGGAGAAATCCAAAAAAATTATGGAAACATTTTGTTGGGAACAAGCCCGAATGTTTCCACTATTCCCTAGAACATTCACACTCATCTATCCCATATTATAAACCCATGAGGATGAAAGTTTGGTTGATAGGAACCAATTTTTCCATCACTTTTTTAAGATTTCCTGCCCGGCAGTGCCTGCATGTTGTCATGCTACACTGCTTGCCTATTGTGTGGACCCATTTACCTGGCCCTTCCATAACACATGATTCCAACTGATGAGGGCCCAAAATTTCTATGGATTGAATGCCTTTGATTTCCTAGAGTCCCTACAACCCAAAGGTCCAAATATGTGGCCCGAATAACCAAATCGGGTGAATACTACCATTGCTACAACACTACTACAATATTGTTACAGTACCACTAAAAATGTTTGTGAGAATCTTTCCCCCACCTGGATCATTCACACATGATTACAGAGTGTTTACCACTAATTCAAAATCCAATTTCATATATATATATATATACCCTCACATAATATATATAAATACACATACATAAATATACATAAATATAGATAAATATCTATAAATTATAAATAAATATACCTAGATATATAAAAATACAACTATACCTCCAATGGCCCGAAGGCCTTCATTTTTTTATTGATTTATGTTAAACCACTTTTCAAGGGGTGAGGTGGGACCTTTACAAGGCCCGTAGGTGAAATTATTACATGGCCCGTAGACCTTAGAGGAATTCATTGCCCGTAGGCTTCAAACATTACATACAACCCATACTAACTACTTGGAATTGCTCCTCCCCAGCATCTTCATCGTAAAATCCGCTCTCCACCTTTGTATGGCTGATCAGCTAGTCTTTCCCATGCATGAACAGGCCTGTTCCAATGGTAGGTGTCATACCCTCTCATTCTTGCAATCCGTTTAGCTTCTGCTATGGTGAAAGCTCTTTCCTCCTCATCCTTCTGAAGCTTGTTCCTTATAGGTTTTCTAGTTTGGATCTGCACTTAAGGTGGCCCGAAGGCCTTGAGGTGGCCCAAAAGCCTTACTGACCTGAAGGCCTGGGTGGGTCGAAGGCCTTAAAGGACTCAGGGACCAAATCGGTGGCTCGAAGGCCCAAACGGGGGAATATTCTCAACTGCTAGTGTCAAATAGTGACTGCTAGAGTCCTGCTATAGTGCCTGCTATATTTACACACAATTCCTGCTACAGTACCCAAAAATTAGTCTCTGCTTGGATTTGATCTAGGGTCTCCTGGATGCACTTAAGGAGTCCTCACCAACTGGGTTGAGGCTCATGTTCAACTATACATGTATAGATAAATATATATATATATAAACACACATGAATATACATAAATATATATAGATATACATATATGTATATATATAAATATAAATACATGTAAATATAGATAAATACATATAAATATCTATAAATTATAAATAAATATACACAAATATATATAAATTATAAATAAATATTCATAGATATATATAAATACAACTATATATATAAACACATATAAATATACATAAATATATATATATATAATCATATATGTATATATATATATATAAATACATATAAATATATATAAATATATATAATTATAAATAAATACACACGCATATGTATGTATATGTATAGGTGTGTGTGTATGTGTTTATATGTAAATATATTTATATATAAATAATTAATAATTAATAATTACCAATTGATAATTAAGAGATATTAAATAATTAGTAACTACTGAATAATTAATAATTAATAATTTTTTTTAAAATAATTACTAACTAATAATTATCGATAATTAATGATTATCTAAAATTTTAAATAATAAATAATAAATTTTAAATAATGAATAATTATTAATTATTAACACGTAATTAAAATTTTAATTAATTATTCATTATCATTAATTTGGCGATAGTTTTAAAAACTATTGATAAATGGTTCATTTTTATTTTTTAAACAGCTGTTTTAGAAAGTCGTTGCTAATTCACATCAATTTATTTAAAATTGCTGCCATTTAGTGGTGATTTTCAAACCTTTCGATAAAAAAATGGCCTTAAATGCTCTTTTTCTTATATTGTTTGGATGATCTTAGTGTTTGGGTTTCATTTTAATTGCATATTTGACATGTTTAATTTCTTAGAAACATATCACCAGTACCCATGAAAATTGATATTTATATAGCATGACTTTAAGAATGTATACCACTAGATATGCTATACAATACAACGTATCTATACCAGTGCATATTTCTTTAAAATGAAATGGGAGGTGTGCCACTTTCTACTTGGGAAGTCGATCAAGTATAGAACAAAGCATATAAAGTTTCTATCTATAGGGACAATGATTCTCAACTTTGATTTTATTATGTAATAGAAATTTATATTTATTTTAAAAAGGGACAGTGAGAAAATTATATGAATAAAAGGATTGTCAGTAATGGGTTTGATTTGATTTTAGAATGAATGGGGATTGGGTAATTCACTTAACTCATTGTGGTTTGACCAAATTATTTCAATGAGTTTTCAATATATATATATATATAATCATTCTTCATTGAGTAATGATGTGACATCTCTGGGCCCAGTTCATAGATAATTGGTCGGTTTGGTTGGCCACAAGGCCTCAACTGTTTCTCCATGTGCACCAAAGATTACCAACTAGCAACGAGGGTTTATAGTGGTATGGTGGGGAGACTATACCCCCTTTATATAGTGTAGCACAATGGTAAATAAAGCAGTGAAGATAGTAAGGCAATATAAATAAACCATCTATATAATAAAATAAAAAAATAAGTAAAAAACACTATATATATTGATGATGGAAGGATACAAAATATAAAGCAGGTATACAATAGTACCAGTATAACAAAAGGAAACAAAAACAAAAAAAGATATCACCATGAGCATCCTGAGCACAGGATCAGCCCTCTACTCGAAAGCTTAAAATAGATCAAGCATCCATAGCTGGGTGTTTCCCTTTATCCTTACCTATATCCATAAAATATGTTCAGGTACTAAATGGTGTCCTAGACAGGGTGTGAGTAAAACTTAGTAGGCCAACACCAATGGTGTCTAATATAAATCTATTCTATTAATATAATATGTAATAGTGTGAATTTATAATGAATAAAAGTATTAAATTATAGAAACCATGTCGGGATGGGGCTCCTCATGGGATACTCGGTCGACCCTACCTATTTCAGACTAAGTCAGATGTCTCTGAGTATATAACCTTTTAATTCAGATTGGTTCTTGAGGAACATATCCAAGGAGTCCAAGTATAATAACCACAAGGGATCCAAGAAAGACCCATGGCATCCATAACTTTTTAAGGTGGGGCTAACTCATTGTGATCATCCATGATGTTTTTTCATTTGGTTTTGAGTGTAATCCAAGGGATGAAATCTTATAATTCCATTCCTAAAAGGTTTCTAACTGAGATCGAGTAACAATTCCAAGGTAATATCAAGATATACTTGATTAAAATCTAAGGAGATAATTAAAGGCATTCTTTATATGAGGACATTAAGATGAACTTGGGGAGATCATACCGAGCGTTCTAAGTTTTCCGAATAGGTTGATGAACCAATGGTGTAATGTGAGGAATTCATCAAAGTAAGAGAAAGATCGAATCCAAGAAGGTTGTACCACTTGGTATTTGCATCAATTAATTAGGTGGTATCCTATGAGTTCTCTCAAGGAATTTCAGGTTGGGAATCCAAGACTTCCTGAAGGTAGGTCACACCTATAACAGTGTGATCAAGGTCCGTGAAAGTAGCCAAGTATAAAAATAGTAAATCATAACCATGTCAAGTGAGGTTTCCATGCTATTTAACAATTCAATTATTCAAATTTGGCAATTCCGTTTATAATTGATAAGTTAATCACACTCGAGGGGTGTTTTGGTTAAAAGGAAATAATTGATGTTAAGGGAAATTAAACAAACACACCCTAATGGTTTGTTCGAGTTGAAGTCACTAACATTCAATGATGTCAAAGGAGATGATGGAACATTTAGTTCAAGGTATAGTCATCTAATAAAAGGAGTTACACATTTTAGGAGCAACGTACAAAAAGTCTGGAATGCAGAACAACAACACAAGTTATAAACATTAAGACTTTTATGGAAAAGTAATAGAACACCTACCTTATCCTCGTAGAATAATCCTCATCCAATATCGACATCAGATTTTGGATGGAATAAAAAAATTAGGGAAACAAGATAAAAACCATGAAAATATGGTATATTATCTCATATAGAGATAACATTTAATATGGCGAAGAAAGATGATAAAAGAAGGAGGAGGAGTGTTAATCTTACTATGGGTGTTCCAACATGACTAATGGTGAAGGAAATAGATTATGTATGAGGGAGATCCACCAAAGTTCCAAAGATGGAAAGGAGAGTTCCCACAATGGTTTCACTGTGAAAAAGAGTAGAATAAAGAGGTATTTTATATTTAAATACAAGAATATGTAAAATAGTTATTTCTAGTATTTTTAATAGGCTACATGGTTTGGCCACAAGGTTTGCCAAACCGTGTGTCCCTATTGTCTGTGAGCACCATAATTCACATAGTTTAAGAGTATGGTTAAACAAATCATGTAAAAACCATGTGATATGAACCTAAAATAAATTTTATACCTTTCACAGCTTAAAGGACCACCTTTCATGGTTTCTTAATCCATGTTCTTCCCTTTTCAAGTCGCATGATTGAGGTGTGTGGCTATCCAAACCATGCACTAATCGTGCACCTCATCAAACTTCTCCAAAAACCTTAACTCTAGGCCCCAAACCTTCCTAAGTACTCTTGTAACCTCTAATACCTTCTTATGCACCTTAATTCAGGTAATAAAATAGTTTTAGACATAAAATAAATGGGTTTATATTTTAAAGAAAAATTGGGATCTTACAAATGATGAACTCCAAATCTTAACCACATTTATATCATTAGTTTATTATGAGTTTAGATTGAGAATGAAGAATTAATTATTAATGGTTGTAACATTTATTTTAGGCATCATGATTCATTGGATAATCATGTTTATTATCATATTGTATGAATCAAACGTCACTAATTAGTAATTTACATGATCCCCACAACCACGATTATCAATCATAAAAGAATGAAGAACATAAAAAATAAATTAAATACCTCATAATAATATAATTTAAATGATACAACAGATTTTCAAGTTACATTTCTCAATCACATGGTATGTTTAGTAATTCATCATGTAATCAATGAATTAAAAAAGGAATTTATGTTAATAATTTGGCATAATCACCTTCATCTGTGATGTAGACTCACCCTTTACAGCCTCTCACACAACCCCTAATGTCCAATTTTAATTTTTCTTTGATCCCCCCATTTGATTTAAATAACATATGTTGATTCAAATTACTATTAGGAATTTGGGATTACTAACAAAATAAAACACACAAACTAATGTTCTCCTTTGAGTTCCAATCAGTCCACAAACAATCACAATGATTTTATTAAAATTAACAATATTAGATAATAATATAAAATATTCACTATCTTTGGATATATGAATAAATATAAATTTAAATGATAATTATATTTATATTTATCAATTTCAAGAACAACCAATAATTCATAAACACCTCATAAAAATAAATTCAAATTTATCCATAAATCATTATAATAACATCAATCTATAATCGATTGATAAATAAATTTGACCCAATTGTTTTTTTAATAATTTTATGATTTGATCACATTAATGATATCTTAAAACTTTTTAAAATATTGTATACACAATATATGGTATTAAAATATTCATAACGTGATTCTATTGATGATAAAATCTTAACTATTATTTTTAATGTTATTTTTAACATTATGTATACATTATGTTCTTCCTCTTGTTAGCCCATCTCTAAAGGAATCTATTTTATTGTAAAATACCCAAAATGGTGTCTAAATACTTCTTCAATGGATGTTATCTATTGCACCAATGGAAAATTTTGGTGTTTCATTATAGCAATGCAATTTTTGATTTTATTTATTTTTTTATTTTTTTGAGTATATTATTAGGTATATTCACTCATTTATAAATAATTATATTTATTTATTTGTTATATCTAAATATTAAATTAATAATGTTTATAAAGAATAATTATTATTCAATTTATTTTTTATAATTAATTAAATATTTTATTTAACTTGTTTTAAATATATATATATATATATATATATGATAATAATCATATAATTAATGAAAATTACATATATTATAAATTATATATTTCACTTAATTCAAATTAATGATGCATGGTAATAAAATATACTAAAAACTATACACATAGTTTAATATATCATTATATTTTTTTGTTATGTTTAACTATACAATTAATAATGTTTATTTTAATATATAAAAAATAACAAATTCTCAATTTAATTTTTATAATTTTTAATTAAATAAATAACTTATATATTCATAATTATTTTATTTTATTAGTTATATGTATATATAAATATATTTTTATAATAATAATAATAATATAATTAATTCAAAATAAATATAACATAAATTATATATTGCACTAAAGTTAATACAAATTAATGATACAAGGTAATAAAATAAACTGAAAATTAAAATGAATTATATTAAATATTTATAAAAACAAAGTAAGAATTAAAATAGAACCTAGAAATTTTTAATGTGTGTGTGTTTTTATATTTAAATGTTTAAAATAAATACGTTTTAGCAAAAACAAATTAAGTAATAATATTTATTTTAATTTATTAATTCTGAATATATATGTGTGTAAATATAATATATTGTATATACTAAGAGGCGTGTATCCTATGTACATGTGTCACCATTAATAACCCTCCATGCATACGTGTCGCCATTTCCCCACTCTCCTTTTATATTCATCCATTTTCCCCACCTTTGCGACTCTCCTGACCACTCTACGACTGCCCACTTCTCACCAAACCCTTGACTCCTCATCACCTTCATGACTCTTCACCTCTCAGAATCCCCACATTCACTAGGCCTCACTGTATTCACCTATACTTCACCTCCTCCACTTCCTTCTCTATCTTGTCGCTTTCGGCTCTACCTCCATTCCGCTACATTGTCTTCACCTCCGCCTCATTCCCACCTTCCTGAATCCCCTTTTTCATCCTTCTTCCATTCAATTTCTAGAATCCCTAATAAGAAATTTCCCAATATCCAAATATTAGCCTTCTTTTTCTCTTCAACCCTACAAAATCAACATGTTTTTTTCATCAAATCATGGTTAGAAATAAGTTCCTTAATTATCTAGATTTATTGGCTACTAAAAACTGCAACAATAGTTGTATCTCACAAAATTCATCAGGATATATTTGTCCTCATATGTGACCTTTTTTCTTCGATTCCATTCGGTATCATCAGATCGACTTGGTCAAACTCCATACCAATTTCTCCCTCTTCTCTAAGCTCAATAAATAATTTATCCCATTCTTTCTGTGAAGCCCTTTGATTTTATCCAATGTCTTATGCGGTTTAAATTAATATTTCATTGATTAATTATTATGACCATTTTTTATGCTCAATTGAATGTCTATGAATTCATATGAAACTGAATTTATAGATCCAAACCTGATCATTTGATATCAAAATATTTATACCTAGGTCCAAATTTATTCTTACATAACTCATAGTTTATAAATTTCTTATGTAAATGTGTTTCTAAAAAAACTGCATGCAAGGGTTAAAATTATTCTTATCAGGATCCTATGAAAATATAACATCAAAGGATGGTACCTAAAATATAATATTTCACATGACTGGTTATATCATATACAGCTACTTCTTTTTCATCAATTAATATTATTTTTTTCATGTTTTATCTGAGTTTTTTTGGTTTAGATTACATGTTTGGTGTTTCAAAATTGAATCAATTTTGGGTGACACTAGTTTATGTATTAGGGTTATTTTCCCAACCCCTATAAACTATCACTAATTTATTCTATACTTATTTGGATCATTAACCTATTTATGATACAAAAATTGGATATGCATTTTTTTAATCAAGTTGTTTTAAAAAATATATATTTTTTGGTCTATGGAATTTCAGCATGGTGCAGTTTGTGGGGATTCCTTGTTCTCTTGAAATTATATTAATTTTAAGAGAGGTATGTGACCACACATATATAATAATTATTTCTCATTTATATTTATTTTTTAATTTGAAGACTTTTTTAATGTGGGGCTTCTTTCAAAAATTATAGGTAGCATATTTTTTTAATTTACTTATATTTTATGTAACACTTTGGGAATAAATAAGTTATTTTTAATTATATTGTACTATTTAAAGTAAATTTCAATTCTATATAGTTTATTACCCTATATATAATTTTTTTTATGCATTTTATTAAACTGATATATGATTTTAGTTGATATATTTATTCTAGAAAGTGGGTTTTGGCTGCTGATGATTGTGCTTATTTCATTATAGTGACCCCTATCAGGTACAACCCTTTATCATGTAAAATATTATAGTCATGAAATTAAATTATTACCCTTTTTGCTTATGTTAGTGACTAACATCATTGGAAACTGACTCACTGATGACGTCGATATTAGGATTTATAAATTTTAAAACTAATTTCATATTTATTTAGTAAACTTATTTGATACAATTT
Organism: Viscum album; assembly: GCA_963277665.1. NCBI lineage: Eukaryota > Viridiplantae > Streptophyta > Magnoliopsida > Santalales > Viscaceae > Viscum > Viscum album. Next base: position 2,037,932,709 of record OY728164.1, read on the forward strand.
TTTCTTAATCTCTATGTGTATTGATATTCCCCTTATATTTTAATTTTCTTTGTATTTTTTTTACCATGTAAATCTATGTTTGTTTATTTAATTATTGAATGAGATGTTTTTTTATATTTAATTACTAGGTTCTCTACTTATTTTTATTTAAAATAATCAATTTATATTTATTAACTTTTTCTCAATGTAGGAAAATTTTCAGATTCAAGCAGAATCTCCTTAAATATGATAATAAAAACCATAAAATATAAATAAACATCTCAAACATCCTGACCATAAATTTTTATAACTTCACTTCTAGAACCTCTTACATTTCATCCAAAAGAATGATTTTTTTCACCTTTAAACTTTTGTCCAGTATGTTATGCTCCATTTCAAAACCTTGGAAAAATCATTCTATTTGATGAAATTAAATAGGAATTCATATTGATAAACATCATTTTCTTTAATAGTCACTTCAAAATTATAATTATACTTTTTTATTTTAATCATAATGTTCACTTTATGGTTTATAAACATAAAATTTTCCAAAAATATCATTTTTTCGTATACAGAAACTTTAGGATATATCATTAACCCAAATCAATAATATTCTAATTTCAATATAATGTGAAGATTGAAAAAACAAACTTCCATTATCAATTCCACTAATTTTTCACCATAATATTATATGATTTTTAGTTCTATATACTTATTTTTGATTGAAATCCCAAATTTGGGTATCTTACCATGTACTTTCTCTTATAAATACATATTTCTAATTCAAAACCCAATGTACAAAAATGAATGATTCTTTGGTTTCTATTAGTTTTTTTTTATTTATAAATTTTTATAGAAATGAAATGTTGATACACTTTATAAGTTTTGAAATACATTTTCCTTATTATAATTGTAAAAAAATTATCTTAGTATACCCAATAATAATTGACATATTTATCATTTTTTATTCACTATTATAAAATTATTATTATATGTGTTTCACTTATAACATTTTTTCATATGTTGTACATACTATCAATTTTATATCGGATAACTGATTACAAAATTCAATATTTTATTACAAATACTATGAATAAAACAATCAATATGTGATTATATATATTGAAAAAACAAAATTACAACATTTATGCTCACTATTAGAATTTAATATATGTAATTACATGTATTTAAAACAAGCATTACAACATTATAATTAAAAACCCAATTTAGTATTCTATAGTCGATATTCACTCAACATTGTATCACCTGAATGTGTAAAATTATTGAAAATGTTTCATATTTTAGTGATGTTATAACACTACTAAAATTTGGATAATTACTATTCCTTTTTTATAAATTTTATCTATTATTTCATTTTACATATGAAATGTGTAACATTACTAAAAATGTGTCATAATACTGAAAATGTGAAATATCTGATTTTTTTTATATGTTCTAGTAGGATGTAGAGGATATGCATTTAAGTGTAATCATATCTCATTTAGAGAAGTTACCTACTTCAAACTTTTTTGTGATGCATGTTACCAGTATAATGAACTATATTTTTTTATTATATGAAACATTTACTCATTCAAATTGATAAAAAGATAAGTGAAATTATAGATCTTCACCATTTTTCAAAATTAAAATTATAGATTCAGTTGCACATTTATTTTATGTTATAAACTTTTAGTTTTCAAAAATGATATCATGACACTAGTACAAAATGTATTTAGTGTGTTGGAATTTTCACATCGGTTGTCCAAAACCTACATAAAAAAGCCATGTATATTGCTTTATCATGTCGATTATATTATAACTGACTAGAAAAACTAGTATCCCACTTTATCATATTGGTTATACAGTAATTGACGGGATAAAGAGGTTTTTTATGTCGGTTATATTTTAACTGATGTGATAAGGATATTTTCATTACTTTATCACATTGGTTATCTTATAACCAACATGATAAAACAATAAAAATATAATTATCACATTGATTATAATATAACTGATGTGATATACTTTTTAAAATTTTATAAATTGTGATTTTGAGTCATTTCAGTGTTATTTGATATCGTGAAAACTAACTCATTTCTCTTACATGGAATCCCTAACCTTGTTTCTTCAATCCAATAGCCTCTAATCTTAGTATTCTATCCTCATACATCATCAGGCATCATCTGACTCATTGTTTTGAATTTGATCATCTAGTCTCTCAACTCTCAAGTAAGTCTCGCACGTCCATCCTTGCTCGCGAACACCCTAACTCTTATTTTTTATTCTGTTTATTCAAATATCAAATTACCATCGTTTTGATTTGAAGTGACTATGATATGATTAAAAAAATTATTTCTAAATCTTATTATGGAATTGGAATATTATATGGTGTATTAAATTATTACTTTTGACAGTAATGGTGTTAGAATCATTTCTTATTTATCCACCTAGGGTTTATTATGTTTTTTTATTATTGGGTTATGATAAATGGTTTATTGGGTTATATTTTATTTAAATTTTTTATGGATTTTACTGGATCCTTGATGATCATTTGGATTTTTAATGATATATTATGTTAATAGTAGGTGGTATGAACCCTTATGGTTAATTTTGGGGTCATTCCTATGACATGCATACAACTTGTTTTTGTAAAATAGTAATAATGAGGAAAATAAATTTTGAAAGTAAGGTTGGATGGTATTTCTATATAGCCCCAGCCTTAAACATAATATAATATTAAGTTAATTTAAGAATTATGCATTGAGGGTCTTTTTAGGTTTAGATTTTTAGAGAATTAGGTCATAACTATTACATTACATCTCTAAAAAATTTAAAATTAGACACTTATAATCTATCCAAAAAAAATTCACAATAATAAAACTACTTAAACAAAACAATAATTCTTTTCTTGATATAAATATTCTTGAATTCTTCTTTTATCTTACCCTTCCTTATAACCTTTGAAAAACATTTCAAAAACTTGGGATGATCATAAAAGGCTAAGTAAGGGTTATAAAATAAGAAAATAAAACATTATCCCATCAATACATACAAATCAATAAAATCATACTTTTTACTCATAAAATATAAGATCTTTAACATACCTCATGAAATTATAATATTTATGAATAACACATAGAAATCATAAATCATAATGGTAACTTTTGGCATCCATAACATACTTACATTGTAGTTTTCATATCTATATAGGGAGTTGCGTTTGGAATACCCATCACCGTATATTACCTAAATATCTTAGAAGAAACATTAATGTTTATGTATATCATGTTACCCAATGCATTGGAGACTTATCTTGGGCTCACCCACCCTTATTTTATCATGGACCCACCTGTATACATAAACAATGTCCAAGAACCATAACATAATCATAACATATAAAACAAGCATAAAGGAAAGATAACATTTCCACATTCCAATCACAATATAAAATTTCAAAATATTGATATAATAAATTCTTTCTCAAAAAAATTTTCAGTACCAAAATACATGAAAAGGGTATTTGGTATTTATTTTCCTTTTTAAAAAATTTATGACTTATTAAGGAAGGTAGATATCAAATAATGCCCGTGGGGGCAGAAAGGTTGTTGTCGTCATGTACATTAAAAAGAAACATTCTTTTTGTAGTTTAGTAAAACACTTCATATAAAAAAGACTCCCTATGAATGAAATTAAAAGTAAATGGGTTTTATACACCATATAAAATAAAGTCATGTATAAATCAAAATATCCCACAATAAAAGGAGATTGAGATGAAGTCCCTTACCTTGAGTCTGACTCGTCACATATGTTCCTTGTTCTTCTTGAATAATAAACTTAACTTAATTTATAATTACTTCAGAACCTTTTTAAAGTTTATTATTCCTTTTATATCACTTATTACCATGTTATAAACATAACATAATTATTTAAGTTAATATCGGTCGTTTTGTCGATATTTGATACTTGAGTCAAAAATGAACTTATTTTGAGGTAAATTGTCTATGTAGTCAAAAATAAATCATCACCAGAATATTATTCATGATTTAAATATCATATATATCCATTATATATGTATTTATAATAGTCCATAACATTTTTAGATAATAAATGAAATGCATCGTTCATGGAGACGGTAGGTTATACGTACGCATGGACGCTACTTTCATTTATTGTTATATCAAAGGAATGAAAACTCAATGATACATAGGTATATTATGATCTATTATAATATAATATTTTATTTATATTATATAATTTCATTAACTCTTTCATTTATATGTTCCATTTATGGCATGAATGAGTCGTATCACTTTGAGGGGGTAGTATGCCTCACTTTTTAAAATGAAATTTTCATATTTACACATTATGGAAAGCATAGAGGTATGATATAAATAAAAAATACAGAATCATAGAGAAAATAAAGTTCCATCATAATTTCCACCATGATAGGTGGTAGGAGAAAATTGAACATTCATCATTTCGTGAGGCAGTAGTTTGTCGTACAAAGAAATATTATATTCATATTCATTAGATGGAGGTGTGTGTAAGTGAATTTAGAATACTTATCATAACATAATCTAAATTTATTTAGGGTAATATTTTTTTTATTTAATCAAATAATAATAATATAATATGGAGTTGATGAGGAAAATAACATAAAGTAACTTTAGAGAAGATGCTACCTCTAAAATGTGTATCTCCTTTTGATTTGAGCCAAAAGGCTTTCTTGAATTGTATTCTTCCCATGGTAAGGATTCTAGAAGGAATTTATAGATGTTGTAATATTATTTTGGTAGGATTTGGATGAGCCAAGGGGCTTGAGAGGTGTGATTAAATGGGTAGAGGTGGTGGCTTTTTATAAGAGGGAGGAGAGGCACTTTAGAAAAGTCTAGAAATATTAATTTATTATAAATTCTATTTCAATTAAAAATGATTAAAAATTTATTTAATTAGAATATAAGATGAATATTTGTCTAAATAAAATCATCCAATAATAATTATATAGGTTTTTGATATTTTTTAATCCTTAGCTTTTCGATTTAACCCTTTTTTAATCTTACTGTTTTATCAAGCATTTAACACTTTGAGAATCAAAATAGTTACTGAAACATGAAAATTGTCCAATAAAAGAACCATTAATAAAATTTTAGACTTTTTATAACCATTTGGACAAATATCATATTTTTAGGAATTTAATATCATTTAATAAACTATTTTATATTTTAAGTTATGAATAATGTCAATTTTGAACACTATTCATACTTGACTTTTTTACAAATTCATAACAACCTGATTCCTTCAAACCAAAGGGATTAAATCAAAAATAATATGTTAATATAAACCATAAAATTAATTTATGACATCAAAATAATCAAATTAAATTTATTTTAACATTTATAATATCATTTACTTGAATCCTTTATTAATGAAGCAATCACCGCATCATCATTGTGTCATAATTAAATTTATTTATTTAATGTCTGAAAATTATAAATAAAATATCATGGTATATAAAATCTATTTATATTTCTAATTAATATTTATAGTTTAAGATATCAATTATATAACCCCGTATAAAAATTGTTTTAGTAAAAGATACATGTTTATGTTATATTTTTCTTTACTTTAAATTAATTCTTATAAAATGTCATTATCACTCCCAAGTGAATCCATGGGGTCCCAAAATCAACCCAAGGATTATCATGGTAAGAAATATCTAAACCAATAATATTATAACATGTGTTTGGGTGGTTTAATATTATTATAATATTATTATTTTACCCTTATTTACCAGATTTACCCTTTAACTATGGTAAACAAAATAATTACTAAAGTTACTATTCATAATGTATAAAAATAAAAGGTATCTATTTACACAATTTAAACCTCATGATTCCAAATATGGAATCCATTTTTCCAAATTCAAAACACATAAGTTTCAATAATTAATTTAAAATTAATTACCATTGTCAAAACCAAAAAGCATGTTTTTAAGAAGTAAAAACTACCAAAAGATTGACATGTGTTTATGTCTAATTTCAAAGTAAAATTACTTAAAATGAACAAAATTGGATTAAATGATAAAAAAATAATCCAATTAAACTTTAAAACCAATTAAAAATACAATATAAATATATAAATAAATTAGATGAAAAGGTAGTTTTGACTTAAAATGCAGTATTTTTCACTATTCGTTAAAAAATGAATTTTATCAGAAAATTACCAAAAAATTATGAAAAGTAAATCTTGATGTCCTGATTATATAGAATAATTTTATTTTGTAAAATAGAATATATAAAATTCAAAAAAAATATATTTAAAAAGGGTTCACCATCAAAAGGCGGTAAACCGACCTTTTAAAAATATTAGAGTATTTCATGCTTAAAATCGGATTCATTCTTATTTTTAAGCCTCTAAAATTTATTGGATAAATGTAAATACATTTTTAAAAACATTTGTAATCATATTTTATTTAGTTTTTTTCATTCCCACTAATACAACAGCTAGGAGTTAACTACCATTTAAAATAATAATTTTATTATTTTATTATTTTTCGGTATAACTCAAAGTTGTGTGCAATGTAAGATTTCAAAGAAACCCGTTGTGGCGTGTTGAGTACGCCATCATAAAAATCATCCCCTTTAATGTGAAAATAATATCTTATTCATAAATATTAATATAAATGAAAAAAATATTATTCTATAAATACCTAGGTTGTTACATCCTTCCCCTATTTCGGGAATTACGTCCCCGTAATTTTATTCACTTATCAAATAAGTGGTAGTATTTATCCCTCATAGAATTTTTAGATTCCCATGTTGCCTATTCAACCATATAGTTTTTTTTTCACAAAACCTTTGCCTGATGAATTACCTTATTCCACAACACTTTCTCTCTTCGGTCAAGAATCTAGACTGGTTGTTCCTCATAAAAAAAATTCTCTTCAACTGAACTAACTCTGCACTCAAAACATGAGATGGATCCAACATATACTTTCTCAACATTGAAACATGAAAAACATTATGTACTTGGGATAAACTTGGAGGTAATGACACTTTGTAGGCAACTGATCCAACTTTCTCCAGGATTTCATAGGGTCCAATGAACCTCGGACTCAGTTTTCCCTTCTTACCAAAATTTATTACACTTTTCCATTGAGAAACTTTGAGAAAGATATGATCACCTACTTCAAAAGAAGGATCCTTACTCCGGTTATCCGCATAACTTTTTTTATGCTCTGAGTTGTTCTCATGTGATTCTAAATCAAATGAACTTTTTCTACCATCTCTTCTACCAATTTTGGTCCCATCAACTTCCTTTCACCTACTTCATTCTAAAAAGTTGGATTTCGACACCACTTTCCATATAATGCCTCAATTAGTGCCATCTGTATACTGGAATGAAAATTGTTATTATAAGAAAACTCAACCAAAGAAAGATGTTGGTCCCAACTTCCCTGGTAATCCATTGAACAATCATGTAGCATATCTTCCAGGGTCTGAATTGTTCATTCTGACTACCCATCTAATTGTAGATGAAAAACTATACTAAAATTTAATTCAGTACCCAACGACTTATAAAATCCCTTCCAAAAGTTAGAAGTGAACCTGAGATCATGATTAGATACAATGGAGAGGGGAACTCCATGTAACCAAACTATCTCTTTAATATACAATTGAGAAAGTTGATCTGAGACAGATTATCTCGAATAGGAAGAAAACAAGCAGATTTAGTCAATCGATCAACAATAACCTAGATTAGAGTGTTACCTAGAGAATTCTTTGGTAATTTCATAACAAAATCCTAGGACACATTTTCCCATTTTCACTATAGAATTGGAAAAGTCTGAAGCATCCCTTTAGATAACTCCCACTCTTCTTTAACCTATTAACAAATCAAACTTCTCAAGGTAAAGTTAGCAATATCTCTTTTCATTCCATCCCACCAGTAATACTTTTGAAGATCTCTATACATTTTAGTACTGTCAAGATTAACTGAAAATGGAGAACTATGAGCTTAATGTAATAACTCTTTCTTCAACTGTGAATCACAAGACACACATAATCTCCTGTCAAACCTCAAAACACAATCTTTATCAATGATAAATTCAGGTAACTTACCCTTGTGGACCAATTCTACCTTTTTCTGTAACTCACTGTTTTCTTTCTACGCTTGCTTTATTCTATCTTCTAGAGATGATTTCACTGCCACCTGAAAAAAAACAAAGGAATTCTATAAACCAAAAACTTCAAATCCAAAATTCATCAAATCAAAAACCAAAGGATCTTGTTCCAAATGTAACATGGTTAATGTATAATTAATTTTCTGACTCAAATCATCAACCGCTTGATTTTCTTTTCTTGGATAGTAATGAATTGTGTAATTATAATCATTGATTAATTTCATTCATCTCCTATGTCTCATGTTTAATTATTTCTGAGTTAATATATACTTTAAATTTTGTGATCAGTATAGATTTCACACTTTACGCTATAAAAATTATGCCTTCAAATTTTTAATGCAAAAACAACAACAGTTAATTCCAAATCATTTTTAGAGTAATTTAACTCATGAGGTTCCAACTAACATGAATCATAAGCAATTACCTAATCATTATGCATTAGGAAACAACCAATTCCTTTTAATGAAGCATCAATATAGATAAAAAATTTACCATTTCTGTAAGGCAGTGCCATAACTGGAGCATTCACCAATCTTATTTTCAATTCTTACAAACATTCATCACACTCTTTTTTCCAAATGAACTTAACACCTTTTCGAGTTAACTTAGTAAGTGGGATAGATAACTGTGAAAAAATTTCATCAAACCTCCGATAATAACCTACCGAACCAAGAAAATTATGAATCTTGATTATATTTGTGGGTATTTTCCATTATTTAACAACTTTTGTTTTAATAAGATCGACAGTTATGATATCTTTAGAAAGAATGTGACTAAAGAATGAAATTTTTTGTAACCAAAACTCACACTTTCGGAATTTCTCATACAATTTCTTTTTTTTTAAGGTTTTCAAGAAAACCTGTAAATGACTTTCATGCTCCTCTTTACTTTTAGAATATACCAAAATATCATCAATAAACACAACCACAAACTTATCCAATAACTCATGGAAAATTTTATTCATAAGATCGATGAATACAGCAGGCGCATTGGTTAACCCAAAATGTATAACTACAAATTCATAATGGCCATATCTAGTATGAAATGCGGTCTTCAGAATATATGATTTCTTTATATTCAACTGATTGTACCCCGACCACTATTCAATCTTCGAAAAATACTAATCTCCCTAGAGTTGATCAAACAAATCATTGATATAAGGCAAAGGATACTTGTTCTTAACAGTTATGTTATTCAAAGCTATATGATCAATGCAAAGTATCATTGAACCATATTTCTTTTTAACAAACAATATAGGAGCACCCCATAGTGATTTTCTAGGTCAAATGAAACCTTTATCTAATAACTCCTTTAATTTATTTTTTAACTCTAAAAGTTCAATTTGAGTCATTCGATAAGGGGGTTTTGAAATTGACTTGGTATCAGTAACTAAGTCAACTATAAATTCAACTTCCCAATTAGGTATTATACCCGGAAACTCGTCCGGAAAAACATAAAGATACTCATTTACCACTAGTATGTCATTAATCTGAACAGTTTCTTTTCTTTCAAAAATATGTGAAAGGTAACATTAATTTCTATCTTTTACTAGTTTCTCATCTTCCTGATATGTTATCAAAATTAAGATTTCATTCTTGTACACAAACTGAAATTATTTTTGAAAAGAAACCTCATTAGCTCTGTATTAAATCTTATAATAATAAATGGAAATCCAATCCATACCCAAAATAACATCAAACTCTACTAGAGGAAAAAAAATAAGGTTTGCAGGTAGGTTCTTTCCACACACAATGACATGAATGTTTTTATAATTTCTTTTTGCCTCAAAATTTCCTCCATGTGTTTTTACCAAAAATTCAGGATTCATATCTTGAGATGGAATTCCATATTTACTATAAAGTTTCTTAGAAATGAAAGAATGTGTAGACCCTAAATCAAACAACACATTGGCATAATCTGAATAAACAAACAGTATACCTGATACTAATTCATTTGATGGACCAACATCTACTAAAGTAGTTGCAAAGGATTTAACCACCCCTTTATGATTTTAGTCTGGCTTCTTTCCTTCATTTGAGTTCTTCCTTGGACACTCATTTGCATAATGACCCATTACATTGCACTTAAAACATTTTACTGACTGTAAATCATATTTTGTCTTACCACTACCCTGATCTTTTTCAGTGTAATTACGAGTCTTATATCCTATTTTACCACATCAGAAGCACTTACCAGAATTCAAAAGGTATTCCCCATTATGCTTTTTATAATAATTTTCACAAACTATAAACTTAAGTTTCTTACCATTAGACTTTTTTGAAGAGTTATTCCCTTTCGTCTGCCACCTCGACCTCTTATTATGTTGTTTGTTAAAGAAAACATGATCATCAGCAAACTCCATTTCCTCCTTCTCTGCACATCGAACAAGTTTTTCATAACTTCTGAACTCACAAGAAACTAAATCCCTTTTATACTTTGGATTTAATCCTGAGTAAAAATTATTGATTTTACTATCAATATCCCTTATGAAATTTGGAGCATACCTTTCTAGTCAAGTGAATTTTTCTTCATAGGCAACCATTGAGTCACCCTCCTACCTCAATTCCAAGAATTGTTTTTCTATCCTAAGTCTAACCGCCTTAGGAAAATATTTCTCAAGAAATATACCTTTGAGTTCATCCCAATCAAGAGCATCAATCTCATCACTATCCCTGATATTTTTAACCATCGACCACCACTGATCGGCTTCACCTTCAAAACAATAAACAGAAATACTAACCTTTTTATGTTATTAAAAACCCATGACATCGAAAATCTTTTCCATTTCTTTAATCCACCCTTAAGATAGCACAGGGTCAGATGATCCTCTAAATGATAGGGGATGTTGCTTCATGAAATGATCCAATACTAACATGTTCTTCTATGGTTTATCTAACTGATCTCATGAATGGATAACATCACCATTTATAGCATGATTCAACTATTCTATCACTACAACAAACTATTTAGTTCTGATTCTGACCATCTCAGGTTGTTGATTTGTAAGGTTGTTTTCCTCTTGATGTCATCCCATCATAGTTGTCTCGTTTCCTCTTCAGAAAACCATTCTGAACACAGAAATATCTTAGGTGAATCAACATGGTAATCTTCAAATGCTATATCATTTCAATCTTACCATAAAATAATTTATGTATATTAATTTAATAATATCCTAACTCCTAAATTTTTCTAAACTGACCTCTGATACCAACTATAAGGCAACAGCCTTAAACATAACATAATATTGAGTTAAGTCAAGAATTCGATATTGAGGATCCTTTCAGGTTTATATTTTTAGAGAATTAGGCAATAACTATTACATTACATCTCAAAAAAATACAAAGTATACACTTCTACTCTATCCAAAAAAAATCACAATAATAAAACTCCTTAAACAAAATAAGAATTAATTTATTGATATAAATCTTCTTGAATTCTTACTTTCTCTTACCCTTCCTTATACCCTGTGAAAAACATTTCAAAAACTTGGGATGAGCATAAAAAGCTCAGTAAGGTTTATAAAATGAAGAAATAAAGCATTAGCCCATCAATACATATAAATCAATGAAATCATACTTTTCACTCACAAAACATAAGATCTTTAACATATCTCATGAAATAATTGGATTTATGAATAATACATAGAAATCATAAATCATAATGGTAACTTGTGGAATCCATAACATACTTTCATTGTAGCTTTCACAACTACATAGGGAGTTACGTTTGGAATACTCATCACATTGTATTATTTAAATCTCTTAGTAGAAACATTAACGTTTACTTCCATCACATTAACTAATTCATTAGAGAGTTATCTTGGGATCACCCACCCTTGGTTTATCATGGACACACCCGTATACATAAATAACACCCAAGAACCATAACATAATCATAACACATAAAACAAGCATAAAGGAAAGATAACATTTCCACATTCCAATCACAATATAAAATTTCAAGATATTGAAATAATCAATAATTTATCAAAACAATTTTTAATACCAAAATACATGAAAAGGATATTTTGTATTTATTTTCCTTTTTAAAAATTTTGCGGCTTGTTAAGGAAGCAAGATATCAAATAATGCTCGCAGTGGAGGAAAGCTCATTGTTGTCACGTACGTTAAAAAGAAACATTCCTTTTGTCATTTAGTAAAACGCTTCATAGAAAAAAAGATTCCCTTTTAATGAAATTAAAAGTAAAATGGGTTTATACACTGTATAAAATAAAGTTGTGTATATATCAAAATATGCCTCAATTAAAGTAGATTGAGGCGAAGTCCCTTACCTTGAGTCTGACTCGTCATGTATGTTCCTTGTTCTTCCTGATTAATAAACTTAAGTCAACTTCTACTTGATTCAGAACCATTTTCAAGTTTATTATTCCTTTTATATCACTTATTATCATGTTATAAACATTACATAATCATTTAAGTTAAAATCAATTGTTTTTTCGATATTCGGTACTTGAGTCAAAAATGAACTTGTTTTGAGGTAAATTGTCCATGTAGTCAAAAGTACATAATCACCAGAATATTATTAATGATTTAAATATAATATATATCCAGTATATATGTATTTATAATAGTCCATAACATTTTTAAATAATAAATGTGTTGGACTCCTCATGTGTTAATCATGTTTTAATGATCACAAATCTTATTACTGTTAATTAATCTCGATCTTCATTGCACATCTTGCAAATGATCTTCAATCTCTATAATAACTACTCATCATGTTTTAATGATAACAAATCTTATGGATGTTAATTACTCTCTTTATTATTTACAAGTCTCATGCATGATCACAAATCTCACATATATTATCAAGCCTTTATGTTTATGATTTAAGTTCTATTACTCTCTAATGGCTAAACTTAATCCATATTCTGCATATTACTGTCTAAGTCCAAATACAGATATTTGTCTAAGTATGGACTCATCATGAAGGAATCACCATGACCCAAACACCGTGAAGGACTCACCGTGACCCAGACACCATGAAGGACTCACCGTGAACCAGACACCGTGAAGGACTCACCGTGACCCAGACACCGTGAAGGACTCACCGTGACCCAGACACCGTGAAGGACTCACCGTGACCCAGACACCGTGAAGGACTCACTGGGACCCAAACACTGTGAAGGACTCACCGTGACCCAAACACCGTGAAGGACTCACCGTGAAGCTCATACCGTGAAGCTCATACCGTGAACCTCATACCGTGAAGAAGACACCGTTTACTTAATCACTGTGACATCATTTCTTAACTTTTTGTCAATATTATTTAAATAATACTAATGGTCATATTTGATGTTTTTAATGCAATTAATGTTATTTAATGATAGTTGTTGGCATTTCAGGAAACCGTATCTCGTACCTATGAAAAGGGAATCATTCCTACCGCCAGAACTCATGGAATATAAGGAAGATTAAGATGCAGTACACGATATAGAACAGAAGTGAGGTGTGCAAGTGTGAATATACAACGAGAAGAACTTACATACACCCGAGAGCACTGTGATGAACAAGAAGAACAATCCTGAGCAAGAAAGATATTTCCAGACTTTCAAATAATTCTCATGAATGAAATCCAACACCACTGAAGAACACACGACGAATCAAGAGATATTTTTCATTCCTGAAGAAGACAAGCTGACTACGACACTCTTTTTTTCAACAGAAAAACCAGAGAAGGACTCAGAAGCATCCCTGATGAATCCAACGAGTCCAGAGCTGCATTGATAATCACTAGAGCTTTCTAAAATCTTATCTGCTCTCTCTAAGTGATTTATTTATTAACTTTTGAGCAGTGTGGTGTACTATGTATTTCTTATACACACACTGTCTCCTACACTGAACTGGAGGATATCAAAATCCTCACTCCAAATCTCTTATCTCTTGTTTACCCACGTCAACTGTGGAAGAGGTCCTTGTGTGGTCTGGTCTTTGTTTTGTTTCCCACGAAGAACAGTGGTAGAGGTCCCTGCGTGGCCTGGACAGTTTTGTAAACTGTTGTTAACCCTGATCCAGGGTGTGAATCAAATTTTATATAAATTTGAGAGGACTAAGTCTCGGCTTGAGACTGAACCTCTTGTTATATCTGATGTGCACCTTTAGTTTAAGTTCAAAGTTTACTACATATATCTTATTTATTCCACTGCTGTTACTTTGAAATAAAAAACTATTTTAAAGCTACTTTGATTGTTAAATTAGAAAGTGTTTACACTTATTGTAAATCAGTAGGTTAGTTTCAAAAGTTAGTTTAATCTTTTGGTTAATTTAACTGAGACTTAATCAATCTTTGAGAATCTAAGTGAACATTTACAATCTGTATAAATTCACTACAGTTTAACTTGTATTATAAATTGGGGGATTTTAAATAGACAATATTTTAACATAAATTTTAATTGGAACTTAATTCACCCCCCTCTTGAGTATCTACTCCGACCAACAAAATGAAATACACCATTCATGGAGATGGTAGGTCATACGTACGCATGGACGCTACTTTCATTTCTTTTTTATATTAAAGGAATGAAAAATTAATGAAAAATTAATGAAAAATAGGTATATTATAATCCAATATAATATAATATTTTATTTATGTTACATAATTTCATTAACACCATCCTTTATACGTTCCATGTATGGCATGAATGAGTCATATCACTTTGAGGGGCAATAGTCCACACTTCCTCAAATGAAATTATCATATTTAAACATTATGGAAAGCATAAAGGTATGATATAAATGAAAAATGCTAAATCATAGAGATAATATAAATATAATATATGTCATATAAAAATATAGTTTCATCATAATATCCACCATGAGAGGTGGTAGGGGAAAATTGAATAATCATCGTTTTGTGAGGCAGTAGTTCATCGTACACAGAAATAGTATGTTCATATCCATTAGATAGAGGTTTGTGTAAGTGTATTTAGAATCATATTATAAAAAAATACAAGTCTATTGAGTATAATGGAATTTTTATGTAATCAAATAATAATAATATAATAGGGAGTGGAGAAGGAAAATAAATGAAAGGAACTTTAGAGAAGATGTTACCTCTAAAATGTGTAACTCCTTTTGATTTGAGACAAAATGCTTTCTTTAATTGACTTATGCACAAGATAATAATTCTAGGAGGAAGGTAGGGATTTTGAAAGATTCTGTGGGAAGAATTTGGATGATCCAAGTGGATTTAGAGGTGTGATTAAATGGGTATAGGTGGTTCTTTTTTATAAGTGGGGGGCACTTTAGGAAAGTCTAGAAATATTAATTTATTATAAATTCTATTTCGATTAAAAATGATTCAAAATTAAGTTAGTTAGAATATAATATGAATATAAGTAGAAATAAAATCATCCAATAATAATTAGATAGGTTTTTTATTTTTTTTAATCCTTCTCCTTTCGATTTAACCCTTTTTTACTCTTACCATTTTATCAAGCATTTAACAAATTGAGAATCAAAATAATTACCAAAACATGAAAAATGTACAATGAAAGAGACATTAATAAAATTTTAGACTTATCATAACTATATGTCTGAATCTCAGATTTTTATCAATTTAATATCATCTAATAAACTGTTTTATATTTTAACTTATGAATTATGTCAATTTTGGACACTATTCATACTTGACTTTTTTACAAATTCATAATAACCTAATTCCTTAAAAATAAAGGAATTAAATCAAAAATAATATGTCAATATCATCCATAAAAATTGTGTATGACAGCAAAATAACCAAATTAAATTTATTTTAACATTTATAATATCATTTACTTGAATCCTTTATTAATGAAACAATCACTACAGCATCATTGTGTCATGATTAAATTTATTTATTTAATGTCTAAAAATTATAAAAAAAAATATCATGATATATAAATAAAATTATCTTTATAATGACTATTTATAGTCTAAGAGATGAATTATATAACCCCATATAAAAAAATTGTAAAAGATACATGTTTATGTTATTTTTTTCTTTACTTTAAATTAATTATTATAAAATGTCATTATCACTCCCAAGTGGGTCCATGGGGTCCCAAAATCCACCCAAGGATATCCATGGTCAGAAATATCTAATCCAATAGGATTAGGACATGTTTTAGGGTAGTTTAATATTATTATAATATTATTTTTTTACACTTATTTACCAAATTTACCCTTTAACTGGTAAATAAAATAATTATTGATGTTACTATTCATAATGTATAAAAACTAAAAAAGTTATCTATTTGAACAATTTGCACCTCTTGATTCCAAATATGGAATCCATTTTTCCAAATTAAAAACACATAAGTTGTAGTAATTAATTTAAAATCAATTCCGATTGTCAAAACCAAAAAAGCGTGTTTTTAAGAAGTAAAAACTACCAAAATATTTACATGTGTTTATGTCCAATTTCCAAGTGAAATTACTTACAATTACCAAAATTGAATTAAATTATAAAAATATAATCCAATTTCAATTTAAAACTAATTAAAATTATAATATAACTATATAAATAAATTATATGAAAATGCAGTTTTGACTTAAAATGCGGTATTTTTCAATATTCATTAAAAAATGAAATTTATCATAAAATTATCAAAAAATTATGAAAATTAAATATTTATTTACCAATTCTATAGAAGAAGTTTATTTTTTCAAATAGAATATATAAAAGTAATAAAAATATATATTTAAAAAGTTTTCACCATCAAAAGGAGGTAAACCAACCTTTTAAAAATATTAGAGTATTTCATGCTTAAAATAAGATTCATTCTTATTTTTAAGCCTCTAAAAATTATTGGATAAATGTAAATACATTTTACAAACATTTATAATCATGTTTTAGTTAGTTCTTTTCATTCCCACTAATACAATGGCTAGGCGTTAACTACCATTTAAAATAATAATAATAATAATTTATTATTTTTTGATATAACTCAATGTTATGTGCAATGTAAGATTTCAAAGAAACTAATTATTGTGTGTTGAGTACGCAATTGGAAAAATCATCCCCTTTAATGTAAAAAATAATATCTTATTCATAAATATTAATAGAAATGAAAAAATATTATTCTATAAATACCTAGGTTCTTACATCCTTCCCCCCTTTTGGGAATTGTGTCCCTGAAATTCTATTCACTTATCAAATAAGTGGAGGTATTTATCCCTCATATCATTTTAATATTCCCATGTTTCCTCTTCAACCATGTGGTTTTTTCACAAAACCTTTACCTGATGAATTACCTTATTCTGTAACACTTTCTCTATTTGGTCAAGAATCTAGACTAGTTGTTCCTCATAAGAAATATTCTCTTACAACTAAACTAACTCTGGAATAAAAACATGAGATGCATCCGTCATATACTTTATCAACATTGAAACATGAAAAACATTATGTACCTGGGATAAACTTGGAGGTAAAGACGCTTTGTAGGAAACTAAGCCAACTTTCTCTAGGATTTTATTGGGTCCAATGAACCTCGGACTCAGCTTTCCCTTCTTACCAAAATGCATCACACTTTTCCATTATGAAACTTTGAGAAAGACATGATCCCCTACCTCTAAATAAAGATCCTTCCTCCAGTTATCTGCATAACTTTTTTCCCTGCTTTGAGCTGTTCTCATGTACTTCTAAATCAACTGAACTTTTTCTACCATCTCTTATACCAATTCTGGTTCCATCAACTTCCTTTCACCTACTTCATCCTAAAAAGCTGGAGTTTGATACCACTTTCCATATAATGCCTCGAATGGTGCCATCTATATACTAGAATGAAAACCGTTATTATAAGAAAACTCAACCAAAGAAAGATATTGGTACCAACTTCCCTGGTAATCCATTTAACAAGCATGTATCATATCTTCCATGGTCTAAATTATTCATTCTAACTACCCATCTGATTGCAGATGAAAAGTTGTACTAAAATTTAATTCAGTACCCAACGACTTATGAAGGCCCTTCCAAAAGTTAGAAGTAAACCTAGGGTCACGATTAGTTACAATAGAGAGGTGAACCCTATGTAACCTGAATATCTCTTTAATATACAATTGAGAAAGTTGATCTAGAGATAGAGTATTTTGAATAGGAAGAAAATGAGCATATTTAGTAAATCAATCAACAATAACCCAGATTGGATTATTACCTTGAGAAGTCTTTGGTAATTCCACAACAAAATCCATGGACACATTTTTCCATTTCCACTCTAGCATTGGCAAAGGTTAAAGCATCCCTTTCAGTAACTGCCACTCTACTTTAACCTATTGACAAATCAAACATCTCAAGGTAAAGTCAGTAATATCTCTTTTCATTCCATCCCACCAGTAATACTCTTGAATATCTCTATATATTTTAGTACTGGCAGGATGAACTGAAAATAGAGAACTGTGAGTTTCACATAACAACTCTTTCTTCAACTGTGAATCACAAGGCACACATAATCTCCTAACAAACCTAAAAACAAAATCTTTATGAATGTTAAATTCAGGTAACTTACCCTTCTGAACCAATTCTACCTTTTTTTGCAACTCACTGTCTTATTTCTGCGCTTGCTTTATTCTTTCTACTAGAGACGATTTCACTTCCACCTAAAACAAAATAGAGGAATTCCCTACACCAACAACTTCTAATCCAAAATTAATCAAATCAAAAACCAAAGGATCTCATTATAAATGTAACATGGTTAATGTAGAATTACTTTTCCAACTCAAAACATTAGCCACTTTATTTGATTTTCCTGGATGGTAATAAATCATACAATCATAATCCTCGATTAATTATAGCCATCTCCTCTGTCTCATGTTTAATTCTTTCTGAGTGAATATATACTTAACACTTTTTTGATCAGTATATATTTCACACTTTACTCCATATAAATGGTGCCTCCAAATTTTTAATGAAAAAACAACAGTAGCTAATTCCAAATCATGTACAGGGTAATTTAACACATGAGGTTTCAACTAACATGAAGCATAAGCAATTACCTGATCATTCTGTATTAGGACACAACCAAGTCCTTTCAATGAAGCATCACTATAGATAAAAAATTCACTATTTCTGTAAGGTAGTGTCAAAACTATATCATTCACCAATCTTCATTTTAATTCTTAAAAACATTCATCACATTCTTTTTTCCAGAAAGAGTTGTGAAGTAGTTGCAAAGGATTTCCGCACACAAGGAAAAAATAAGGTTTTCCAATAGATTCTTTCCGCACACAAGGATGGTAAGGTTCTTATAGTTTCATTTTATATCAACATTTCTTCTAGGTATTTTTACCACAAGTTCAAGATTAATATCTTGAGATTGAATTCCCGGTTTACTAGAAAATTTATCAGAAATAAAAGAATGTATAGACCCTAAATCAAACAACACATTTTTATAATCTGAATAAATAAACAGTGTACCTGATACTACTTCATTTGATGGCCCAAGATCTTTTGAAGTAGTTGCAAAGGATTTCACCGACCCTTTCTGCTTATAGTTTAGCTACTTTCCTTCATTTTAGTTCTTCTTTGGACACTCATTTGCATAATGACCCAATTTATTTTACTTAAAACATTTTACTGACTATAAATCAGATTTTATCTTACCACTACCCTAGTCTTTTTTAGTGCAATTATGAGCCTTATTTCCCATTTTGCCACATCGGAAGAACTTACCAGAATTCAAAAGGCATTCCCCAGTGTGCTTTTTACCACAATTTTCACAAACTATAAACTTAATTTTCTTACCATTAGACTTTTTTGAAGATTTCTTCCCTTTCTTCTGCCACCTCGACCACTTATTCTATTGTTTTTAAAAGAAAACATGATCATCACTAAACTCTATTTCCACTTTCTCCGTACATCGAACAAGTTTTTCATAACTTTTGAACTCATGATAATCTAAATCCCTTAGATACTTTGTCTTTAATCATGAGTAAAAACTATTGATTTTACTATCAATATCCTGTATGAAATTTGGAGCAAACCTTTCTAGTCGAGTGAATTATGCTTCATAAGCATCCATAGAGTCATCCTTCTGCCTCAATTCCAAAAAAAATTCATACTAAGTCGAACCACCTTAGGAAAATATTTCTCTAGAAACATGCATTTGAATTCATCCCAATCAAGAGAATCAATCTCCTCACATTCTCTAATATTTTTAACCATTTACCACCACTTATCGGATTCAGGTTCAAAATGGTAAACAGCAAGACTAACCTTTTGATGTTCTGAACACCCCATGACATCGAAAATCTTTTCTAGTGCTTTAATCCACCCTTAAGCTTGAAAAAGGTTATATGATCCTCTGAATGATGGGGGTGTTGACTCATGAAATGATCCACTAATGAAATGTTCCTATGTGGTTGATATGGATGATCTCATGCATGGATACCACTACCATTTATAGCCTGATTCAACAGTTCCATCATTGCAACAAACTGTTCAGTTCTGATTTCGACCATCTCAGGTTACTGATTTGGAAGGTTGTTTTCCTCTTGATGTCTTCCCATCATAGCTTCCTCGTTTCCTCTTTGGAAAACCATTATGAACACAGAAATATCTTAGGTGAAGCAACATGGTAATCTTTAAATGCTTTATCATTTCAATATTACCATAAAATAATTTATGGATATTAATTTAATAATATCCCAACTTTTAAATTTTTCTAAACTAACTCTAATACCAACTATAAGGCCCCAGACTTAAGAATAATATAATATTGAGTTAAGTCAAGAATTTGACATTGTGGATCTTTTCAAGTTTATATTTTTAGATAATTAGTCCATAACTATTACATTACATCTCAAAAAATATACAATGTAGACACTTCTACTCTATCCAAAAAATTTCACAATAATAAAACTCCTTAAAAAAAGAATTCTTTTCTTGATATAAATCTTCTTGAATTATTCCTTTATATTACCCTTCCTTATACCTTGTGAAAAAAAAAATCAAAAACATGGGATGAGCATAAAAATATCAGTAGGGGTTATAAAATAAGGAAATAATACATTAGTCTGTCAATACATACAAATCAATAAAAGCATACTTTTCACTCATAAAACATAAGATCTTTAAAATACCTCATGAAATCATAGTATTTATAAATAACACATAGAAATCATAAATCATAATTATAACTTGTGGCATCCATAACATACTTACATTTTATCTTTCAAAACTATATAAGGAGTTACATTTGGAATAACCATCATAGTATATTCCCTAAATCTCCTAGGAGAAACATTAAAATTTACCTCTGTCACATTACCCAATCCATTGGAGATCTATCTTGGGCTCAACCATCCTCATTTTATCATGGACCCATCCATATACATAAACAATTCTCAAGAACCCTAATATAATCATAACACATAAAACAAGCATAAAGGAAAGATAAAATTTCCACATTCCAATCACAATATAATATTTCAAGATATTAACATAATCAATAATTTATCCAAACCATTTTTAATACCAAAATACATGAAAAGGGTATTTGGAATTTATTTTCCTTTATAAAAATGTTACGGCTTTTCAAGGAATCCAGATATTAAATAATGCTCACGGTGGCGGAAAGGTCGTTTTCATCGTGTACGTTAAAAAGAAACATTCTTTTTGTCATTTAGTAAAATGATTCATAGAAAAAAAAGATTCCCTTTGAATTAAATTAAAGTAAAAGGGTTTTATACACCATATAAAATAAATTCATGTATAAATCAAAATATGCCTCAATGAATGGAGATTGAGATGAAGTCATTTACCTTAAGTCTGACTCGTCACGTATGTTCCTTGTTCTTCCTGAATAATAAACTTAAGTTAACTTATACTTGATTCAAAACATTTTTCAAGATTATTATTCCTTTTATATCACTTATTACTACATTATAAACATTATATAATAATTTAAGTTAATATCAGTCGTTTTGTCGATATTCGGTACTTGATTCAAAAATGAACTTGTTTTGAGGTAAATTGTCTATGTAGTTATAAGTCCATAATGACCTGAATATTATTCATGATTTAAATATCATATATATCCTGTATATATTTATTTATAATGGTCTATAACATTTATATATAATAAATTAAATGCATCGTTTATGGAGATGGTAGGTCATACGTACGCATGGACGCTACTTTCATTTATTTGTTATATTAAAGGAATGAAAACTTGATGAAAAATATGTATATTATAATCCAGTATAATATCATATTTTATTTATGTTATATAAGTTCATTAACATCATCCTTTATACATTCCATGTATGGCATGAAGAAGTCATATCACCTTGATGGGGCGGTAGTCCGCACTTCCTCAAATAAAATTATCATATTTACACATTATGGAAAGCATAAAGGTATGATATAAATGAAAAATACTAAAGCATAGAGATAATATAAATATAATATATATCATATAAAAATATAGTGCCATTATAATAGCTACCATAAGGGGTGGTAGGGGAAAATTGAACAATCATCATTTCATGAGCCAGTAGTTCGCCGTACACAGAAACAGTATGTCCGTATCCATTAGATGGAAGTGTGTGTAAGTGTATTTAGAATCCTTATCATAAAAATATCCAAGTATATTGAGGATACCGGTTTTTTTATGTAATCAAAGAATAATAATATAATAGGTAGTGGAGAAGGAAAATAACATAAAGGAACTTTAGAGAAGATGCTACGTCTAAAAAGTGTAACTCCTTTTGATTTGAGACAAGGCTTTCTTGAATTGCCTTATTCCCAAGGTAAGTATTCTAAGAGGAAGTTAGGGATGTTGGGATATTATTTTGTCCGAATTTGGATGAGCGAAGGGGCTTGAGAGGTGTGATTAAATGGGTAGAGGTGGTGGCCTTTTATAAGAGGGGGGTCACTTTAGGAAAGTCTAGAAATATTAATTTATTATAAATTCTATTTCAATTAAAAATGATTCAAAATTTAGTTAGTTCAAAAATAAGATGAATATAAGTCTAAATAAAATCATCCAATAATAATTATATAGGTTTTGGATATTTTTTAATCCTTATCTTTTCGATTTAACCCTTTTTTACTCTTACCATTTTATCAAGCATTTAACACTTTAAGAATCAAAATAGTTACCAAAACATGAAAAATATCCAATGAAAGAGACATTAATAAAATTTTAGAATTATAATAATAATTTTTCCAAATATTATATTTTTATGACTTTAATATAATTTAATAAACTATTTTATATTTTAGGTTATGAATTATGTCAATTTTGGACACTATTCATTCTTGACTTTTTTACAAATTCATCACAACCTAATTCCTTCAAACCAAAGGCATTAAATCAAAAATAATATTTCAATATCATCCATAAAATTCTTGGATGACATAAAAATAATCAAATTAAATTTATTTTAACATTTATAATATCATTTACTTGAATCCTTTATTAATGAAGCAATCATTGCATCATCATTGTGTCATAATTAAATTTATTTATTTAATGTATAAAAATTATAAATAAAATATCATAATATAGGAAATCTTTTTATATTTCTAATGACTATTTATAGTCTAAGAGATCAATTATATTACCCCATATAAAAATTGTTTTATTAAAAGATACATATTTCTGTTATATTTTTCTTTACTTTAAATTAATTCTTATAAAATGTCATTATCAATCCCCAGTAAATCCATGGAGTCCCAAAATCGACCCAAATATTCCTATGATTGGACATATCTAATAAAATAGGATTAGGACACATGTTATGGTATTTTAATATTATTATAATATTATTTATTTTCCCTTATTTACCAGATTTACCCTTTAACCATGGTAAATAAAATAATTACTGGAGTTACTATTCATAAAGTCTAAAAATAAAAGGTACCTATTTACAAAATTTGGACCTCCTGATTCCAAATATGGAATCCATTTTTCTAAATTCAAAACACATAAGTTTCATTAATTAATTTAAAATTAATTCCCGTTGTCAAAACCAAAAAAAGTGTTTTTAAGTAAAAACTGCCAAAAGATTGACATGTGTTTATGTCCAATTTCAAAGTGAAATTACTTCTAATTACCAAAATTGTATTAAATGATAAAAATATAATCCAATTACACTTTAAAACTAATTAAAATTACAATCTAACTATATAAATAAATTAAATGAAAAGGTAGTTTTGACATAAAATGCTGTACTTTTTACTATTCATTAAAAAATGAACTTTATCAGAAAATTACCAAAAAATTATCCAAATTAAATCTTGATTTCTTGATTCTGTAGAAGAAGTTTATTTTTTCAAATAGAATATATAAAAGTGACAAAAACTATATTTAAAAAGAGTTCTCCATCAAAAGGTGGTAAACCGGCCTTTAAAAAATATTAGAGTATTTCATGCTTAAAATCGGATTCATTATTATTTTTAAGAATATAAAATTTATTGTATAAATGTAAAGACTTTTTACAAACATTTATAATCATATTTTAGTTATTTCTGTTCATTCCTTCCAATACAATTTCTTGGTGTTAACTACCATTTAAAATAATAATATTATTATTTTATTATTTTTCACTATAACTCAAAGTTGTGTGCAACGTAATATTTCAAAGAAACTTGTTGTTGTGTGTTAGGTATGATATAGGACAAAGAATACCATTTAATATAAAAATAATATCTTATTCATAAATATTAATATAAATTAAAAACTATTATTATATAAATAATTGGGTTGTTATAATTTCATTTCTACTTTAATTTAATTAATCTGATCATCCTAAGAATTTTTTATTGAACTATTATATAGTATTAAATCACACTTGCATATAAAAACCCATGTTTGTGGTTTAGTTTAATGTAAATTATTTTCAATCCCTTAGATAATTATATTAATTTTCACCTTGAATGTGTATTGTTAAGAAATATTATAGATCAATTTTTTCGGTTTACTCATATAATGATTCCTAACATGGTTTCAGTTGTACTCTTGTATTTATTTTCATTTATATGTTACATATAGACTGAATGATTTTCCTCAACATAGTATCATAGAAATTTAAGTCTTGGTGATGTATTATATAATGATAGATGTGTCCCATTAATTATCTTACCTGTGGACTAATAGACAACATATAACTACTTGGGAGAAAATGTTAGTGACTATTCATACATCATATATTTAGTGGAACATTAGGTTGTCTAAATTCCTTTTTTATAATTACTATTATATATGAATGTACATTATTTATTAAATAACAACTCATAAAGTAATTATAATTCTCCTAAAACCCTTATTATATGTTATATAATTAATTAGAGTCACTCTGATATTTTTCTATGTTATGATTAGTGGTTTACATCTTGTTTAGTATTCTACTATAGAATATTTATATAATTTGAATTCTTGGTCATGTTACCCTCCATCTGTTTAGTTTCGTATTACATAGCATCCTACATGTTGTATGTTCAGTGTTGTATAATATATAATATTGTGGTTTTTTACGTTGAGAAAGTTGTATCTAGATTTTGAAAATTATTCAAAATAATGGGTAATCATTGTTTTCTAGCCATGATGATATTAAGTTTTTGTTGTTGAAAATGTTATAGTAAGGGAAATAAGTTTTTTATTCGATTTAAAGAAATAATTCATTAAACCTTTGATTTAAATGTGTTTTTTATTTTAAATGTGATGGATATTTTTAAATAGTTCCCTTTTTCTAAAGTAAAACATTGAGGTTGTTTTTAATTAAATTATAATGTGAAATTATTTGATTTTGTAAAATAAATTATTTTTGAAAAACTTTTGTGACATATTTTTTTAAAATTAATTTCATGTTAATGATTTTTTTTTAATATAAATAATATATAATAGTATTTGGGATTATAAATGTAAAGGGTGATGAATTTTTATTTATCAATTATATTTAAACATATATTTGATTATTTTCTAAAATTTATAATTATACTTTTCAAATAAGAATATATTTTTTTAAAATTTCAAAGTTTTGTTACTTTCAAATTATGAAATTTTTGATATAAATTTAAACCTGGTTTGACTTGAATAATTTATTCTCACTTTTATCACCACTATATTATTTTGACAAGATATTTATTTTTGATATTTATATAGATAATAATGAGTCGAATTTGGATTACAGAACTTTGAGTAAGTGATGAATATAAGGAAGATATTGATGCTTTTTTGGAATTTTCTAAACGAAATGTTCCAAAAAATGAAAAAAAAATTTGTCCATGCCTGAAATGTTTAAATATTAATAATTTTAAAAGTATAGAGATCAAAGATCATTTAATTTTTCATTTTTTTAATCTGAGTTATAGCCCTTGGATTTTTCATGGTGAAACTAGGCAGAATTTTGGATCTATTGATGATGATGCTTTGTAAGATGATAACTATGATAAAATTGATAAAATGATTCATGATATTGAAGCAGAGGAAATTGAGAAAGAATTGACAATTGAGCGTTTATATGGTGATGTTGAAAAACCATTGCATTTGGGTTTTATAGAATGTATGGGTTTATCGTCAGTGTTAAGATTGATTAACTTGAAAGTGAAACATGGTTGGAGTGACAAGAGTTTTACTGATTTGATGTAATTGTTGAAAGATATTCTTCCTAAAGACAATGATCTTCCTAATTTGAATTATAAAGTAAATAAAATACTATGCCTGATGGAACTAAGTTATAAAAAATACATGCCTACCCATATGAATATGTTCTATATAGGAAGAAATATGAATTTTTTTCAAAGTGTCCTAAATGTGGGATGTCACGGTATAAGTTGAAAGAAAAATTACATGTTGATTTAGCAGTTACAGAGACTCCTTCTAAGAAATTTTGGTATCTTCCTATAATTCCTTGTTTGAAACGTTTATTTGAAAATTCACATGATGAAAAAAGGTTAAGATGTCATGTATATGAGAAGATATGTGATGGAAAATTATAGCATCCAGGTGATTTTCCACAATGGAAGAAAATTGATCAGTAGTTTCCTATATTCGGAAATGAAGTTAGAAATCTCATAATTAGACTATGTATATATGGAATGAATCTATATCGAAGCCTTAGTAACACACATAGTTATTGGCCTATTTTATTGGTAATTTACAACTTATCTCCTAAATTTTGTATGAAGCACAAATATTTCGTGTTGAGTTTAATGATCTCTAGAAAAAAAATAGCCTGAAAATGATATTGATTTTTTCTTATCACTGTTAATTGATTATTTGAAACTCTTATGGGAGAATGGTATTAGGGTGTATGATTCTTATAAAATTAAATATTTTTAACTTCATTCAATGATTATGTTCACTATAAATGACTTCCCAGTGTATAGAAAGGATACAGTGTTAAGGGGCATAAAGCATGTCCAATTTATGAATAATGGACTTCATGTTATCAATTGCATCATGGGATAAAAACATTATACATGGGTCATAGAAAGTTTTTGTCTATGGATCACTCTTATAAAAGATTAAAAAAGGTATCCAATGGATCGCAATGATTTTATATTACTCTAAAACCTTTATCCATTGATCAGTATATGAGAGGGTGAAAACCTCAATGTGACTTTATAAAGACACATAACTATGGTAATGGTATAAATATTTGGAAGAAACAGTCAATATTTTTTGATCTACCATATTGGAGATATCATGAGTTCAAATATAACATTGATTTCATACAAGTGGATAAGAATATCTATAACAGCTTGATTGTAACATTGTTAGATAATTAATAAAATAATAAAGAGGGTTTGAATACAACCTTGGACTTACTCAAAATGGGAATATTTTTGGAGTTAGCTCACACTCCAGATAGAAGGAAAATATTCTTGTCCCCGGCTTTTCATACATTATCTAAGAGGAAGAAAATTAGAATTTTTCATTATCTTCATGATATCAAAGTGTCATAGGGTTATTCTTAAAATGTAAATTTTTTTGTGTATTTAAAGAATTTGAAGTTGATAGGTATGAAATCTCATGATTATCACGTCATGATTCAATAAATCCTACCCGTTGCATTGCATGGAATATTTATCATCCATATCATAATGATTGTCATTAAGGTGTATTATTTTTTCAATTAAATTTGTAATGTGGTGATTGATATGAATGCTTTGAACAATTTGGAAAGAAAATCAATTTCTATATTTTGTCAATTGGAAATGTATTTTCCTCCATATTTTTTTATATCATGGTGCATTTAGTGGTTCATTTGGTGTGATAAATAAAGCTTTCTGAACCTATATATCTACATTGGATGTATCATTTTAAAAGGTATATGAATATATTGAAGGGGTATGTTAAGAATTCATATTGATCTGAAGCCTCCATTATTGAGAAGTATATTTCTGAGGAGGTTGTAGAGTTTTTTACAGGTTACTTGTCTGTAGTGGAGAATATTGGTTTGCCTACATATCATCATGAATGAGTTAATTATGGGGTAATGGGGATCTGTGGCTTGAAAGTAAAATTGTTGACAGGTGAACAGATAAAGAAGGTACATTTATACATCTTGAATAACATAGATTATGTTCAACCATATATAACATTTCATATTAATGTGTTGAAACAATGTTATACAAATAATAAAGATATGTGAATTTTGAATGAGCATAACAAAACTTTTTTTCCATGGTTTAAAGAGACTGTTCTTGGTAGATCAGATGCATCATAAACATTGAGATAGTTAGTAGGTGGTCTAAGTTTAAATTTGATAACATGGTCTGGGTATGACATTAATAGCTATACATTTCATATGAAATATCAGGAGAACAAAAGTGCAGTTCATAATAGTAGTGTATTAGTGTTTGCAGAAGAAATGCATTTTTTGAGTGCTAAAGACAAAAACCCAATTTTTACATAAAGTGAATATTATGGAGTCATTGAAAAAATATGGGAGGTTGATTACATTAAGTTTCATGTTCCAATATTTAACTAAAAATGGTTTATCGGTAACAACAGTTTCAGACATGATGAATTTGGAATGACACTTGTTAATCTGAATAGATTAGAATACATAGCTGATCCTTTTATAATGTAAACATGTTCAAAAAAAATTATATGTTCTTGATCAATCAGATATGAAGTGGTATATTGTTTTACTAGGAAAAACAATATGTTTATAATGATAAAATTGATGAAGGTGTTGATTTATATGATATCCCTAATTCCATGGAAATATTAACAGATAATATTGATGAGCATGTCGTAGAAATGGTTTATGCCACACAGAACAATCATAATGAAAGAATTTGGGAAAACAATCCTTTATTACATTCTTAATATTACAGGTAACATATGGTTATTTCTCATTTACTTTTTTAAATTTCATAAAATGTTAGATATTTTGATTTTATTTTCTTTATTAAAACACATATTATAACTAATAAGTTAAACTATTTGTTTATATTAGTTTATTTTTGTTTAGTTTACCATGTTTACCCTAACATAACTTATCTATTAATTGATTTTGTTGAAAAACAATTATTTTAAATCTAATATATTAAATAAGAACAATTTTTTTTATAAGAGTATATTGAAAAAATATTATTTTTTAAAAAAAACAATTTATTAGGTTAGAGCATTTTTACTATTCACGCAATTTTTTGATTTATTTTTATTTTTTTATATGAAATTTCACATCTCATTATTATTGTAATCATTTTATTTAACTACAACAAATAAGAATAAAAATGTCTTAATTTAAATTTAGTTTGCTTTTTTGTTTGATATTTTTTTATTTTTTATTTACATTAGTATTGAAATAGTTGAATTTGTATATTTGTGTACTAATTGTTTGTTGCTTTGATTTATATGATAATGATAGATTAATCAACTGATCCACTACATACTTCTAGATATGATCGTACTCATACCTATGGGGAGGAACATGCACATTCTCCGCTTGATGAGCCACATTCTTCTTTAAAAGATACATCTACTCCCACATGGCCAAAGAAGAGTTTGAGGGTTGGTAAAAGTGGCAGCACATGTTTACCAAAATTATCATTTGCTCGTAGTGAGGAACAGAAGATATTGGTAGACTTTGATGATAATGATATTCCAAGAGGTCCTAATTCAAAACAATTCAAGAGTTTTATATCAATTCAAGATAAAATAAAAGTCAGTATTTTGATTGATGATTGAAGAAGTGTTGATGTCAAGAACCAAGACAAGTCGTCACCCGACTCGGCGCCTGACCCAGTCCGCGACATATCCCGAAGGGCGTTCTCGATCCCCATGGGCAGGAAACTAGTTTCGGGCACCACAATGAGGTAGTTGAGAACAATTTAGCCCATAAAAGACATATAAAAATCGACATAAACTAAGCAAGGTAGTTAAATACTTGAATTTAAAAATAGAACAAGGATGGATAGTTAAACATACTTCTAAGTGGCCTCATGGGTCACCACCAAATATAGGAACAAGCTTACTATAAGAGAGATCTAAAACTAGAACCTGAAACTGAAAAGATAAAGTAAGTGTGAGCACCGAGATGCTCAGTAGGAAAGCTAAAATACAACACCTCCCTATGCCATTTCCTTTAATAAGAAATCCAAATCATGCTAGTTTGAAAATAAGGCATAATAAAATAATGTTTTTTGTTATTTTCAAATTCAAATAACAAGTTTGAATTTCCAAGGAAAACTTTTCTCTTCCCTTTTCAAAATAGGTTTTGAGCATGCATTAACATTTCAAAATTTAAAGTGACCAATTTAGATTAAAATATGGTTTTCACAAAATAGGGAACAAGCATGAAACAACTGAATTGAAAATCTTATCATAAGAACCATGGGAAGTCCCTAAGCAGCTAATATTAGTTGGGTACCTAGGATCTTTGTGTCTCACTGAAACATTGCTTAGAAACCACAACCCTTAGAAAAAGAGGCTTAGAAGGCCACGACCCTTAGAAAATGTGGTATAGAAGACCAAGACTATCACACCCATGACCTTTTTTTAAATTCATTATTCATTTAATTTCTATTCCTGATTTTTTTTTGGGGTTTACCACTCATTTTGGTGAAAATTGTGGGTTTTGAAAATTTGGGCCAAACCGTGAGCCCAATTCCAGATTTAAAAACAAATTTAGTTTCTTCTATAAATCCTTAAATTTTTAATATTTTATACTCATTACACTTCCCAATTGGCATACTCTGATATATTAAAATCACCATATCCATTTGGACCACATAGAAATCTAAAATCATGATGGATTTGGGTTTTTGATTAAGGTAATGGGCATGCCCGTAAGCCCATTTCCTGATTTAAATTATTTTTTAAAATTTTCTATATCTCATTCATTTTTTACTTTTTTTCTGTTATTCCACCTCCCTCTCAAATCCAATATCTTGAGGATCACCCCCATTATCGTTTTCGCAATTTTGGAGCTCAGGTGAATCGTGAATTAGGGCGATCTTTCATACTCTTTATCAAATCGACCAGATTTGACAAGGTAAAATGAATCTTTCATAACTCCTTCAATTTTCATCCTTTTTTCCCCATTTCAGTACCCAAATGACCTAATATTAATCCTTCAAACCTCCATACCAGTTTTGGGTACTTGGAGATTCATATTTTGGTGGATTTAGGGCGATCTCTTCAATATTTCCACAAGTAAGTATTTCTCTATTTAAGTTCTCCTCTTTTCTTAGGGTTTCATCCCACTTTCTTGATGTTCCGAAGCGTCCAAAACCTAGGGTTCATACCTAGGGTTTAAACATGAGTCTTTTTTGTGAAAATTTGTGTTCTAGGTCTGGATTTATCATCCTTGTGGTGTCGGGTTGGTGCGGTTGATGTTTTGCACCATGTTTTAAGGGATTCGACAATTTCGGTAGGTGATTCTGTGGGTAACCATTTAATGATGAGTTATTTTGCTTGATTAAATAATTTTTCATGTTCTTTATATTTTGTGAATTATGCAAAAACCATTTTTGGTAGCAATAGTAAAGCATTTGGTATTAAAGTTACATTTTTGTTTGAAGTGTGTATTTTTCAAATGTATTTCATGTGTTATCTCTTGTGGTAGTTTTGTAAAATGTAAAATTGATTTATTAGTTGTTGAAAGGGGCTGCCAATTTTAGATGGTTAATGAGATAGTGTCATGTGGGCCTAAAAAGGGGGGGTCTTTGAATGTGTTTTATGTGTATAACCTTGTTATACTCCTCAAAAGTGTTTTATGGATTTGTGTGATCTCATAGGTATCTTTTGTGATATTGTTCAAGGTGATTATATAACATTTGAAAGTAGATTATTACATGTTTATTGGGCTGAAAATTATCTTTTGGTAGGGTCTTGTTGTGATTTTGTCTTAAAAAGAGGTTTTTGAAATGGGTTTTATGTGCAAAGCTTGGGTATACTCCTTATAATTGTTTTATGAAAGTTTTGAATGGTTTATTGAGTAGTGTAAGTGGTGAAACTATATCATCAAACTGTTTTGGTAGGAGTATATTTTTAAAAGGTCCATTTCATTTTTGAAAAGGCTGTTATGTCATATGTATCATCTTGGAAATATTTTATTAAATTTTTTGAAGGAGATATTGAGGTGTTAAAGTGATGTGGACTGTTTTATGTGAGTGTGATGTGAAAAATTGAAATTTTTATTATGAAAGGAGTGTTATGTTCCATGTGTGTGGGATGTTATATGAGTTTAAATATATTATAATTGTTTTATAAAATTGTTTAATGGTTTTGTGGAAGTGTTGAAGAAATGTGAAATGTGTTGTGGGTTATTTTCGTGTGAGTCGGATTTCAAAATCATTTTGAATGAAAAATGGACTTTTGTGAATTGTGTGGTATACACATGGGATGTTGGGTGAGTTTTTGATGTGGAAATGATATTTTCATGTTCAATTTATATTTCTTGACTTGTTGAACTTGTTTGAGCATAAGGGGAAAACCTGGGTATCTAGGTGGGTGGACGTGTACTAGTATGTTAGTGAATCTATGGGGTTTGGCCTCAGTTTCACTTAGAAAGATTGACGCTTACAACTCTAACTAAACTATTATGATGATTATTGGGGACCAATAGGTTATGGGTATGTTCCCTACTAGTGGATCTTGCACGAGAATGGATATTTGTGATGGTTACTCTCACCGAGATATGAGGTACCTGGGACCCACAGCTAGCTAGTGCCTAGGGGTTAATTCCTATTGCTTGTGCTCATTAGTTACTTTATACTTACCATCAGCATACGATACATTTGGCTGGAAAATTCAGTAGATTTGGTGTTTATTTTAAAAGTGTTAATCCTTTAAAATATCCCACTTGAAAACTGTTCTTATTCAAAGTTGCATCTTTTAGAAATTGTAACTAGATTTTCATGTTTTTGAAAACTTGCATGCTTTTCGTCTTTAAATGTTTATCATATGGAATGTCTTAGTGGTGGTATCCTACTGGGATTTGTCTCACACCCTACTTACACCATTGGGTGTAAGTAGACTTTCTTATTTTGTGTCACAGGTTTGGGTATAGGTTTTATGCCATTGGTTCGGGTTTTTAGCGGTCCATCGTGATGCAGTGTCGTGGAGATGGCTTGGGGGTGGTGACTCTTTCCATGTGGAGGTTCTTGGGCTGTCATTTCATGAGTTTTTACCTTTTTAATGGTCTTCAAACATTGTTTAAAATTGTGTAACTCAGTTCTTAATTTTAGTAAAAGATGTTTTTGTTTGAAAAATCCAGATTTGATTTCTTGGATTCATTTGTTGTTTTAAGTATACAAACTCCGATAAATCATTCCCAATTTTCAGTTTTTGATACCCAAGAACTTGTTCCAGACCATGGGGATCGGGAACACCCTTCGGAACTTGCCACGGGTCAGGTCGGGTGCCGGTTTTAGCGGCGACCAGATTCAGTTCGTGACAAAATGGTATCAAAGGAGGTTAGCTCTATTTGAGTGATGTTATTTAGGAAATAGTCAGGATAGTCTGAAGTTAAGATTTTTGGGACATGAAATTCCGGTTATGGGTAGTGTGCTTGATCACCACACCTCATGTCAGGATTCAAGTCGCCAGGGGAAGTCAGGATTTATCTATGTCTTTTGGTTTTCTTGGTCTGATGATGATTAGGGGAAATGAAAAGATAGTTGGGTTAATTGTCTTAGTGATCTCGCAGGGTCTGGAAAACTATGTGAAGCCGGGGATATTCCCTAGAACACTCTCTGTGATGGTGAAGTGATTGGAATATGGCTTCCAACCATATGTCCAAGTCACCCACTGAAACTAGTTTCCTCTCGTATTGTTTTGTTCTTTAGTTTTGAAATCATGGAACTTTGGTTTTAAATTTACTTGGTTTTACGAAGCATAAAGTTTTTGTGAAATGGTTTTCAAATAAATAGGGAATGGTTTGATTTATGAAATGGTGGAACAGAATTTTTAGAATTTTTTTGAAATGGAAAATAGTATGCTTACACCTCTTTTGAAATTAGGAACCATATTGAAGTTGGTTTTCAAAAGTGTTTCCAATATAGTTTTCTAAACAATTAAAGGGTGTTTTAATGGGATGAGATGTTTTCAAATTGATGTGAATAAATTGAAAGTGATTCCTTTTATAAATGTTTGTGTCCTTATGAAAAGTTTTGTAAGATGTGAATTAGGATTTTGATCTCATTGTTAGGAGTTTTAGAAAAAGGATAGGTTGGTTGGCCGTTTTTTTTTCAAAAGTGGAAAGAATTTTAGTTTTATCCTTTAGTATTTCAATGAGATACCACATTAATGGGGTTATATGGGATTATGGACGGTTGATGGCATGACTGGATGAGTTCCGGGATGAATATGAGGAGGGTGCCTGGTGTGGCACAAAAACATGCATGTGTGAGGCCCATGGGGTACCATTGGTGGATACGCTAATCGTTGAACCGTTGGTTTTCAAAAAAATGTTTTTAAATAAAAACATGATGTCTTGATGAATTGTTTGGGATGGTTTATATTGTATGTTTTTGGAAAATGTTGATGTTGTGGGATGTTTGGAGTCCAAGAACACCTCCTGTTTGAACTGTGTTTTGGGTTTGTGTTTGGTCGGTAAGCTGGATAGAAGGACCGGTTAGTAGTCTCCTATGAGATATGTTTCTAGAAACCTTTATGGTGGTTCCATTAATGTGTTTAGATCTGTTTTTTTGGAATGTTTTTACCAATGGACCAGCTTGGTTTGGTCCTTGGGTTCTCCCATTGGATAGGGTACGCCCCCATTAAGGGTTATTGCACAACTTAAGTGCAACCCAGATTGTTTCGCCGTTGGAAAATTCTCTAGTTGATCAACGCAAGGAATATTTTCTTGATCTTTGTAGGATGAGTATACACCATTTAAATTCTTGGGCTTTTTTTCGGATCCTCTTGTTGCGGAAGAGTGCTCGTGGATGGTTGAAAGAGACCTTAGTTTCTTAAGCTACCTGATTCGTCAAAGGTGGAAGTTTTCTGGGGTTGTCAGTATGGATAGTGTCTAAGAGGGCCTCTGAGTACTTCGTAGTCTCTTCGAAGAAGGGGTTTATGTTAGACCACCTGTGTGGGAAATCTGGCCACGAGAGGCTGTTATGGACACTTTCTGGAATGCTGTGATATTTGGGGATGTTGTATAAGGCCCCCTCCTTGTATTATTTCTATGAGTCGCTTTGGTCATGTTCGGTGACGCGTTGTGATGTCGCGTGCTCATTTGATTTTAAAGGTGAAATTGTACAATATTTTGTGAGTCTTTTTTTCAGAAGTGTTTCTCCTTTTGGGAGATCTCGACATCCTCTGTCCTAGAGTAAGGTGTTTATATGTTTCCTTTATTTCTGTTGTTTCTCACCTGAAGAAACAAGGTGTTATGTGAGTGCATCCTCTAAACCCTTATTTCAGTGAAATTCCATGTTAGGGTAAATTGATTTCTGGAGTGTGTTTTGTCTTGGTGAACCCATCTGGGACTGTATGTAGTTGTTTGTAGCATCGAAAGAAGAAATTATATTCAGGGGTTTCCAAATCCTAACTGTGAGGCCAAAGATTCTTCAATCATTCCAGCTCCATCCATAGGTCCCGGAGAGAAGCTGGCACGTAGTCAAAGGAAATCCCAGTGTAGTTTTTAAACTTGTACAAAGAACAGTTCTCAGTATGAGATATGGGAATAGTTTAAACATCTGGTGTTGTCATCTTGCTTTTTTCGTTCCCGTTCGGTGGAAAGAGGTGGAGAGCCCTATCCCCATGTTATCTCCCAATGACTTTATTTTCCCCTTTGGTTTCCTTTGGGTTCGGGGGAAAGGTTTTAGATTTGTATAGACATGTTGAGTGAAAATTTAGTAGTAACCATTCCCTAGAAAACCATGTAGGTATAAGGATCCACATGGTTAGCACACAGTTTCCCAAACTGTGCGGGCTAACCATGTGGTCGTCCCAACTCTTTAAGTTTTGGGGTTTTTCTATGTCGGCCCATATTGGTCAGTTAAGATGGTTGGTTTTTATGGTGGGGAGACCCACTATGAGTCTCATGTATATTTTTTTGAAAATGACTAATGGGATTCTACCCCTTGTATCAGAGAGTTTTTTTGGGGCTCCCATGTTAGTGTCTTGATTCTGTCTCGGAAAAAATTTTAAGTTGTCTCTTATGGTTGGGGAGCTCATTTGTGTATCCTTGTACCAGTAACTCACTTTTGTACTTGGTCTTGGCTTGGAAGTGGGTAGTCTCATTCAGAGCTATATAACCACCTACATCTTCCTTGGGTAAACATCAGGATTGGATATTTCTCAATGGTTTAGTTATATCAAGGTAAGTGTAACCTTGTTCGATGTTCTTGTTTGTTTGAGTAAATTGCTTGAGCCTTGTTTAGATAGTGTTTGAGGAGTTTTATTTTAGGATAAATCCTGAATGTGATTGATCATTTCAGTAAAGAGTTTTATGTTTTGGTTGTGAATTATTCCTTCCTTAATTGATCACTGGAGGTGTTTTGGACTTTGGGGGTGAAGTTTAGCAAAGGAGTCCATTTCTGCCTTTCGGTTGGGTTTGGTTTTTGCTTTTTCCTTGATATGGCTTTCCGATGGAGGAAAGTTTTATGGTGAGGATAATTTAACACCCATGAACTTTTTTTAAATTCATTATTCATTTAATTTCCATTCCTGATTTGTTTTGGGGGTTTACCACTCATTTTGGTGAAAATGGGGGGTTTTGAAAATTTGGGCCAAACCGTGAGCCCAATTCCAGATTTAAAAACAAATTTTGTTTCTTCTATAACTCCTTCAATTTTTACTATTTTATACCCATTCCACTTCCCAATTGGCATACCCTGATATATTAAAATCACCATATCTCTTTGGACCACATATAAATCCAAAATCATGATGGATTTGGGTTTTTGATTAAGGTAATGGGCATGCCCGTAAGCCCATTTCCTGATTTAAATTATTTTTTTTAAATTTTCCATATATCATTCATTTTTTATTTTTTTCCTATGATTCTACCTTCCTCTCAAATACAATATCCTGAGGATCACCCCCATTATCATTTTCGCAATTTTGGAGCTCAGGTGAACCGCGAATTAGGGCGATCTTTCATACTCTTTCTCAAATCGACCAGATTTGATGAGGTAAAATGAATCTTTCATAACTCCTTCAATTTTCATCCTTTTATTCCATTTCATTCCCCACATGACCTAATATGACTCCTTATAACCTCCATACCAGTTTTGGGTACTTGGAGATTCATATTTTGGTGG
Organism: Viscum album; assembly: GCA_963277665.1. NCBI lineage: Eukaryota > Viridiplantae > Streptophyta > Magnoliopsida > Santalales > Viscaceae > Viscum > Viscum album. Next base: position 2,037,970,540 of record OY728164.1, read on the forward strand.
AATTAGGGCGATCTCTTCAATATTTCTGCAAGTAAGTATTTCTCTATTTGATTTCTCCTCTTTTCTTAGGGTTTAATCCCTCTTTCTTGATGTTTCGAAGCATCCAGAACCTAGGGTTTGTACCTATGGTTTAACCATGAGTCTTTTTGGTGAAAATTTGTGGTCTAGGTCTAGATTTATCATCCTTGTGGTTCCAGGTTGGTGTGGTTGATGTTTCGCACCATGTTTTGAGGGATTCGACAATTTCGGTAGGTGATTCTGTGGGTAACCATTTAATGATGATTTATTTTGCTTGATTAAATAATTTTTCATGTTCTTTATATGTTTTGAATTATGCGAAAACCATTTTTGGTATCAATAGTAAAGCATTTGGTATTAAAGTTACATTTTTGTTTGAAGTGTGTATTTTTCAAATGTATTTCATGTGTTATATCTTGTGGTAGTTTTGTAAAATGTGGAAGTGATTTATTAGTTGCTGAAAAGGGCTGAAAATTTTGGTTGGGTAATGATATAGTTTCATGTGGGCCTAAAAAGGGGGGTCTTTGAATGGGTTTTATGTGTATAACCTTGTTATACTCCTTGAAAGTGTTTTATGGATTTGTGTGTTCTCATGGGTATCTTTTGTGATATTGTTCAAGGTGATTATATAACATTTGAAAGTATATTATTACATGTTTATTGGGATTCCAATTCCGTTTTGGTAGGGTATTGGTGTGATTTTGGCTTAAAAATAGGTTTTTGAAATGGGTTTTATGTGCAAAGCTTGGGTATACTTCTTATAATTGTTTTATGAAAGTTTTGAATGGTTTATTGAGTTGTGTAAGTGGTGAAACTATATCAGCAAACTGTTTTGGTAGGAGTATATTTTTAAAAGGTCCATTTCATTTTTGAAAATTTTGTTATGTCATATGTATCATCTTGTAAATATTTTATTAAATTGTTTGAAGTAGATATTGAGGTGTTAAAGTGATGTGAATGTGATACGGACTGTTTTGTGTGAGTGTGATGTGAAAAATTGAAATTTTTATTATGAAAGGAGTGTTATGTGCCATGTGTGTGGGCTGTTATATGAGTTTCAATATCTTATAATTGTTTTATAAAGTTGTTTAATGGTTTTGTGGAAGTGTTGAAGAAATGTAAAATGTGTTGTGGGTTATTTTGGTGTGAGTCGGATTTCAAAATCATTTTGAATAAAAAATGGACTTTTGTGACTTGTGTGGTATACATATGGAATGTTGGGTGAGTTTGTGATGTGGAAATGATATTTTCATGTTCAATTTATATTTCTTGACTTGTTGAACTTGTTTGACCACAAGGGGAAAACCTGGGTATCTAGGTGGGTGGACGTGTACTAGTATGCTAGTGAATCCGTGGGGTTTGGTCTCAGTTTAACTTAGAAATATTGACAATTAAAATTCTAACTAAACTATGATGATGATGATTGGGGACCACTAGGTTATGGGTATGTTCCCTACTAGTGGATCGTGCACGGGAATGGATATTTGTGATGGTTACTCTCACCGAGATACGAGGTACCTGGGACCCACATCTAGCTAGTGCCTAGGGGTTAATTCCTATTGCTTGTGCTCATTAGTTACTTTATACTTACCATCATCATACGGTACATTTGGCTGGAAAATTCAGTAGCTTTGATGTTTATTTTAAAAGTGTTAATATTTTAAAATAGCCCACTTGAAAACTGTTCTTATTCAAAGTTGCATCTTTTAGAAATTGTAACTAGATTTCATGTTTTTGAAAACTTGCATGCTTTTCGTCTTTAAATGTTTATCATATGTAATCTCTTAGTGGTGGTATCCTACTGGGATTTGGCTCACACCCTACTTACACCATTGGGTGTAAGTAGAATTTCTTATTTTGTGTCGCAGGTTTGGGTACAAGTTTTATGCCATTGGTTCGGGTTTTTAGCAGTCCATCGTGATGCAGTGTCGTGGAGATGGCTTGAGGGTGGTGCCTCTTTCCATGTGGAGGTTCTTGGGCTGTCATTTCATGAGTTTTTACCTTTGTAATGGTCTTCAAACATTGTTTAAAATTATGTAACTAAGTTCTGAATTTTAGTAAAAGATTTTTTAGTTTGAAAAATCCAGATTTGATTTCTTGGATTCATTTGTTGTTTTAAGTATACAAACTCAGGTAAATCGTTCCCAATTTTCAGTTTTTGATCCCCAGGCACTTGTGCCAGACCGTGGGTGTCGAGAATGCCCTTCAGGACTTTCCATGGGTCGGGTCAGGTGCTGGTTTTAGTGGTGACCAGATTCGGTTCGTGACAACGACCCTCAGTCGGTCATATGTTTAGTTAGTGTTGCAATCATCAAACCTGCAGTGAAACCGGGTCAAGTCACCTCCGGACCACTAGACCACAAGTCCTAGTTCCACCACCTAGATACCCAAGTTTTCCATTGTTCTCTTTTTCAAGCGGTGGTGAGTTTTTATCAAGAAAACATATATGTGCACAACACTTTCTTTATCCAAAACTCATTTAACCTCTCACCACTGTTATGCCTCCTTAAGCGCATTCCCCCTCTTTCACGCCACACAACACATAAGCATCAACACTAGGAACATATCACAAATCACATTTTAACATTTTCATTACATTTCTCAAACTAGGGGGATTCCTCAAGAGGGGTTTTCCAATTTTGTAAACCATTTTCAAAGTGCCAAACGGGCCTCATTACTCCACAAAAATGATTTTAATTTAGAAAACTTGTTCACCCAAAACCCATTTTGGATATCATTTTGTAACTTATTTGGAAAACAACGTGTCATTTCACTTTTACAACAAAATCGGCTGAAAGACCACGCGTCTTTGGAAATACCCGCTTTATGTTCAAAACATTAAGGAAATCACTTTTCACAAACCAAAACCATTTGCATATATATATATATAGCATATGTATTTCATGTAGAAGAAGAAGATGCACTTTTAATAAAACACTAAGCAATTGTGAAAATTCTAATTAAAGATCAGGGCATAGGGGACCTACCACAAACATGTCGTTATTTGTCGACGACCACTTGAACTAACACTTGGTGCATACACGCATATACATTTATACATATATATATATACACACCCCTAGCTTCATTTCACATATTCCCCCTTCCATGAGGAAATATGTACAAAGAGGGCATATATGTATATATGCCTTACCCTATGCATGTACATGTAGGATACCTCGACACCCATGGCCCAAAACCATTGTAGTGAGGTCCAACGCACAACACATATAATTTAATAAAATAATTAAACACTTAAACAATCCAAAAAACGTTTCAAAATAATACATCAAGGGTTTTAACAAATAACGCACTCAACTTCAAGTAGGACAAGAAACTTTAAAACCAAAAGTACACCAAAGTGACATTAAAAAATACTTTCCATCTTTTTAAAGAATTTACAAAATATATTGACAAATTCACAACAAGTAAAACATGATCAAAGTAGTAAATTTCCCATAAAAGATCCTTTTTCCACACATACGCACCTCATGCACCCACAAAAACACATAGCGCACTACTTAAACAATTTATTGAACACATCCAAATATTTTCACAACAAGGAAAACACACAAAAATACCACCATTTTCATACTCAACCCCACTTTTGAAGATATATGCACACCAAAACAATATAGAAACAAAAAAACACAACCATTGAATCATTTAATAAACTAATTGCATGTACTATAAAATGACCTCAAATAACACAACAGGAGTTGCACAAGAAAGACACTCAATTTCAGGTAAAAACACTACTTTAAAAATTGATTGCTTCATCAATCCTATCAAAAATGGATTTCGTACTTCAAGATAATCACTACGAACTTTAAAACACATAAATACCCTAATTCAGCAGGTGCAAAACCAAACAACAGAAGAAAACTTTACCTCGGAACAAAGCCGGCAGATCGAAACACAACGAACCACCTCGCCTTTGGTAGTGGTTGTCGGAACACGTACCGACAAGACCCGAGAGGCCTACTGCACCAACCTAGAACATTAATAACACCAAAAATCTGGGTTAGAACCTAATCCTAGGTTCGTCCGAATTTCGTAAGCTGGCGGGGAGACCAAATCATGGTCAGAAATAAAAATAGGAGGGAGTGGAGAGACTTACTGTGTCAATTTGAAGGGGAAAAGCGACAAAACACAGTGGGGTTGAAAAAACGGGGTTGGATCTCGGAGGAGGGGGGTTGGCTCATGTGAAGAAGGGTCTCGGCCGGGGGGTTCTCCATGCGGGTTTTAGGGGGAGCTGGGAGGGAAGGCCACCGTGGAGAGAGGAGCTCGGCCGGAGGGAAGGTTGTCATGGAGAGGGGAGTGCGGCCGGAGGGAGGCCATGGGAGGGAGAGCGGCCAAAGGGGAGGGGCGGTGGCACGATGTAGGTGGATAGGGGGAGGGGTGAGGCACAACACGAGGGGAGAAGGGGGTAATAAGGTGAGAAGAAAAAAAAGAGAGAAGAAATAAGAAAGAAAATAAAAAGAAAAGAAAAAGAAAATAAAGAGAATAAAAAGGAAATAAAAAAATAAAAAGAGAATTAAAATAAAATAAAAAGAAAATAAAACCCAAAAAAATGAAAACTTAAGCCATTCTAAAAAAATAATTTAATAAAAATAATAATCAGTTGATAATTTTATAATTATAATGATAATTTAACATTAATAGCCAAATTGAAATATCACTGAAATAATAATAATAATAATAATAATAATAAGATTAGTAACAGTAATAATAATACTAATATTCTAACACTAATAATAATAATAATAATAATATTCTCAACACTAATAATATTATTATTATTATTTAAAAAATTATTTATATTTTATTTTATTTAAAACACAGGCAGACCGCACAATTACTTGGGGCGAAGCCACAGGGTTCCCAAATCTTGTCCGGCCCACGCGCTAGATACTACCAAGCCCAAAACGCCCATTTCTAAATAACAACCCAAAAAAATCAAACTGGTTCTCAACTCGCTCAAACACAAAATAAAATAAGACCAAGGATGAATAAAATAATTAAAATAGAATAGTGTCGGGTCAGGGTGTGACAATTCTCCCCACCATGTCACTTTCTACCCCCAGAAAGTCCCAAAAGACTCAGTTGTTCAAAGCTCGATACAAGGATGCAACGATTCTAAAAATGAAACCCCTACCACTTAAGGATCGAACACTCACTTTCCACCCAAGACCTGAAACCTCAAGACCCAGACTACCAAGAAAAAGAACCAGTGACATAGGACTCACATTCCCAAACACAACCACAACCTAGAACACCCTGACCTCAAACTTGGAAATCACTAGAGTCCGCTTGAGATCTCCAATGAACATTTTCTATATGACCCATAATCTACATTGATCGAGGTCAGTCAGAGTAGAGTAAAAGAGTTTACCTGACAAGAACACCTTGAAGATTAAGTTCTCTGTGAATTTTTCCCATGTTGGTCTCCCAACCATATTAGGACTCTAGCCGAATAATGACTTTCCCAAATCGAAACAAATTAGAAAACCAAACAAGACCCCTGACACTGGTGTGCCCCCTTAACTTCCTGAGCCTCACCCAACCAGCTTGGGGGAAGACATTGGTGAGACCCGTAGTGGGTCTTCCCACCATATTAGGGACTGAGTAGTACAATGGAACCCACATGGGAACTCTCAATTTAGTTTCCACGATGCAGATTGAATTTACCATCATGAACCCATCGACACGGGGTGACCCCAAACTTAGGGAGAAACCTCAATACAGACCAGCCTGAAACCCTCAGTTCAAGGGGAATCCAAACAAGATACACCAGACAAACACCATACCAAACCATGATTCATAAGATCCATAAACCGCATACATCTCCAAACAAGCATCACCGAGAAGCTGGAATAGGTCCAAAGAAAAACCAACTGTTTAAAGTTTACACTAACAAAGTGAAACCATTGAAATCTTATAGAAGTGGCCACCAAGACCTCCAAAACAAGTCCCCCTCCAAAATATACAACCACATGAAGTAAAAACTTAACAGGTCTCTTCCCAGACAATAAACGACAGGTTGGAAGCGCATCTCTTGCACCCGAAAACCACCTGACTACATGAAAAGCTTCGCTTCGAGACCTATGGTTGGAGCTCTGATGTATTGAAGCATCTGATGCACCACAGTCAGGAACTAACAACCTCCAACTGAGGATTCATCTTCTGGAAAGACTGCTTATAGACTTCCCCAGGTGACCCAAACAGCAACACCATTGACAAGCCTTCAGAAGATTGCGACAAACGGCTTTGAGTGCCCAAATCAACCACATTGGAAATAAACAAATATGCCATATTAGGAATAAGAAACAATAACTGATGAAATACTCATGCTAAGAACATATGCCCCTCCAGTTCACCCTATGCACCAGATGGGGGATCCTTCATGAGCACCTTGAAAAACAAGATTGTCATTTGTCTCGGTCTGCAACCCCAACTTGCAAGGAGAAGGTAGCAATCACCCTTCTCTAGCCTGAACATGACCCTTCAAACAAAACCAGGAAAACTTTCCCTTCACAACATCTGAAGTTCCTAAAGACTGGAAGAAACACTCGACTTTCTCAAGTTACACCGCGACCTCCATCAATCCTCAGCCGCCATAGGGAAACCAATCGATGAGTAAAAGAAAATAACCCCACCACTCTACTGTGAGTCTGGGTAAAATTAACAACTATAAATGACCCCTCAGGGACCTCTAGATATTTCTAGGTATACTTTAAACAAGAAGCACAAAAACAACCTGAAGCACATCACAATACAAGCCTCCACATTTCACTATAAATCATTAACCCAAACTCAAAACATCATTTCAACCTTGAAAAACCAACTCGAAAACAAGCATCAATCCCATAGAGTAATACGCTACAAAACCAAACCATAACCCCACTTTCACAAATAGCCTTTTTCAAAACCATCCCATTTCAAACCATCTAAATGCTAAAACCCCTTTTTAAAACCCACTTTTCTTTTTAAAATTTCTTAAACAAAATTCATCCCAGCACATCACTAATCAAAACATGCCTTTGGAAAACAAAACAATCCTTGAAAACTGAGCACCCACCATTGGTATTCCATGAAACCTCACGTGTGTACATTCATGTGCCAACTCGGGCACCAATCCATTCATACCAACAACCATCAACAATCAATTGCATTCATCTATACATATGGGCATTGATAGTATTACCAAATCAAAACAAAACCTTCTCATTTATAAAACAAAACATCCAACCCAGATTTGAAACTCCAAACCAATTTTGAAGACATCCTTTTAAATTCTAAAATGAAGCATCTCCAAATTTATGTTTCCAAGAAACTCCCATTTTACATTCCACAACAACTTCCAAAAAAACCCCAAACACTTTCCAAAACGTTTTCAATTTCACTTTTCACAAAACATTTCAAGATATCAAAGAATTTTCTAAAACACTTTCCATCCCCAAAACAACTCATTAAATTTTTAAACAAACCAATATTTTCATTTTGGAAATCCAATTTCAAAAGACCAATCATCAATTTTGAAACCCAAGAAAAACACCCCAAAACCAACCAAAACCCACACCAAGAACATCCTAGAACAACCAATTCAATCAACGAATCAAGATTCTAAATTCTCAAAATAAATAACTACTACACATGGCTTGGTCACACGGTTTGGCAGACCGTGCACCAACTGAGTGAGCATATAAGGAAGTCATCAGAGGTAATTGCGTGGTCTGGACATGGCTTTCCAGGCCATGCACAGTAACCATGCACCCTCCTAAATGACCACATAGTCTCAAAAATAACCAGAACCACCCAAACAAGACTAAAGACCTTGAAAACAATCAAGGGTCAATAACGAACTTCGAGGAAAGACCACCCCGAACCACCCGGGCAATTCAAGTGTCATTCCGAATAGGTGGTGATCAAGCACCTACCTGAAATTAACCACTTGGATTCCGAAAATCCTAACTCCAAACTATCAAAAATCCCCAAAGGACATGGTTTAAACCTCCCTCTGATACCATTTTGTCATGAACCAAGCCGGGTTGTCATCTGACCCGGTGCCCGTCCCGGTCCGCAACATGGACCGAATAGCATTCCCGATCCCCACGGGCTGGAAAATAGTGTTAGGAACCACAATGAGGTAGTTGGGAATGATTTAGCCTAGAAAATACATATAAACAATCGACATAAACTGAGCAAGGTAGTTAAATACTTACAATTGAAAATAAAACAAGGATGGACAATTAAACATACTTCCAAGTGACCTCATGGGTCACTGCCAAACACAGGAACAAGCTTACTACAAGAGAGATACAAAACTAGAACCTAAAACTGAAAAGATAAAGTAGGCGTGAGCACTGAGATGCTCAGTAGGAAATCCAAAATGCAACAACGCCCTATGTCATGGCCTTTAATAAGAAATCCAAATCATGCTAGTTTAAAAATAAGGCATAATAAAATAATGTTTTTCGCTCTTTTAAAATTCAAATAACAAGCTTTCATTTCCAAGTAAAAAATTTCTCTTCCCTTTTCAAAATAGTTTTTGAGAACGCATTAACATTTCAAAATTTAAAGAGACTGATGTAGATTAAAATATGGTTTTCACAAAAGAGGGAACAAGCATGAAACAACTAAATTGAAAATCGTATCACAAGCACCATGGGAAGTCCCTAAGCAGATAGTGTTAGTTGGGGACCTAGGATCTTCATGACTTGGTGAAGTGTGTCTTAGAAACCACGACCCTCAGAAAATGTGGCTTAGAAGTCCACAACCCTCAGAAAACGTGGCTTAGAAGACCACAACCCTCAGTCAATCATATGTTTAGTTAGTGTTGTAATCATCAACCCTGCAGTGAAACCGGGTCAAGTCACCTCTGGACCACTAGACCACAAGTCCTAGTTCCACCACCTAGATACCCAAGTTTACCATTGTTCTCTTTTTCAAGTGGTGGTGAGTTTTTATCAAGAAAACATATATGTACACAACACTTTCTTTATCCAAAACTCATTTAACCTCTCACCACTGTTATGCCTCCTGAAGCGCATTCCCCCTCTTTCACGCCACACAACACATAAACATCAACACTAGGAACATATCACAAATCACATTTTAACATTTTCATTACATTTCTCAAACTAGGGGGGAGGCCTCAAGAGGGGTTTTCCAATTTTGTAAACCATTTTCAAAGTGCCAACGGGCCTCATTACTCTACAACAATGATTTTAATTTAGAAAACATGTTCACCCAAAACCCATTTTGGATATCATTTTGTAACTTATTTGGAAAACAACGTGTCATTTCACGTTTACAACAAAATCGGCTGAAAGACCATGTGTCTTTGGAAATACCCGCTTTATGTTTGAAACATTAAGGAAATCACTTTTCACGAACCAAAACCATTTGCACATATATATATATATATATATAGCATATGTATTTCATGTAGAAGAAGAAGATGCAATTTTCATAAAACACTAAGCAATTATGAAAATTCTAATTAAAGATCAGGGTATAGGGGACCTACCTCAAACATGTCACTATTTGTCGACGACCACTCAAACTGACACTTGGCGCATACACACACATGAATTTATACATATATATATATATATATACACCTCTAGCTGCATTTCACATATTCCCTGCGCCATGAGGGAATATGTACAAAGAGGGCATATATGTATATATGTCTTACCCTATGCATGTACATGTAGGATACCTCGACACTCACAGCCCAAAACCATTGTAGTGAGGTCCAACGCACTACACATATAATTTAATAAAACAATTAAACACTTAAAAAATCCACAAAATGTTACAAAATAACACATCAAGGTTTTTCACAAATAATGCACTCAAATTCAAGTAGAAAAAGTAACTTTAAAACCAAAAGTACAGCAAAGTGACATTAAAACATACTTTCCATCTTTTTAAATAATTTACAAAACATATTGACAAATGAACAACAAGTAAAACGTGCTCAAAGTAGTACATTTCCCATCAAAGATCCTTTTTCCACACATACGCACCTCATGCACCCAAAAAAAACACATGGAACACTACTTAAACAATTGATTGAACACGTCCAAAGATTTTCACAACAAGGCGCACACACACAAACACCCCCATTTTCATACTCAAACACACATTTGAAAATATATGCACACCAAAACAATATCCAAACAAAAAAAACACATCCCTTGCATCATTTAATAAACCTATTGCATGTACTATAAAATGACCTCAAATAACACAACAGGAGTTGCACAAGAAAGACACTCAATTTCAGGTAAAAACGCTACTTTAAAAATTGACTGATTCATCAATCCTATCAAAAATGGATTTCGTACTTCAATATAATCACTACGAACTTTAAAACACATAAATACCCTAATTCAGTAGATGAAAAACCAAATAACACAAGAAAACATTACCTCGGAACAAAGCCAGTGGATCGAAACACAACGAACTGTCTCGCCTTCGGCGGGGGTTGCCGGAACACGTACCGACAAGACCCGAGAGGCCTCCCGCACCAACCTAGAACTTGAAGAACACCAAAAATCCAGGTTAGAACCTAACCCTAGGTTCATATGAATTTCTTAAGCCGATGGGGAGACCAGATCAGGGTCGGAAATCAAAAGAGGAGGGAGCGGAGAGACTTACCGTGTCGATTTTGAAGGGGAAAAGTGACGAAACATGGTGGGATTGTAAAAACGGGGTTGGATATCCGAGGAGGGGGGCTGTCTCGCGTGAAGAAGGGTCTCGGATGGGGGGTTAGCCATGCGGGTTTGAGGGGGAGCCGGGAGGGAAGGCCACCGTGGAGAGAGGAGCTCGGTTGGAGGGAAGGCTGCCATGGAGAGGGGAGCTCGGCCGGAGGGAGGCCATGGGAGGGAGAGCGACCAAAGGGGAGGGGCGGCGGCGTGATGTAGGTGGACAGGGGGAGGGGTGAGGCATGACACGAGGGGAGAAGTGGGGGAATAAAGAGAGAAGAAATAAGAAAGAAAATAAAAAGAAAATAAAAAGAGAATAAAGAGAATAAAAAGGAAATAAAAAAATAAAATAGAATTAAAAGAAAATAAAACCCAAAAAAATGAATATAGCTCCCACTCCTTCACCTCTGTCGGCAGCTCCCACTCCTCCACCTCCACCTGCAGACCCCACTTCTTATCCTACTCTTACACCATGTCCTCCATAGGTTACCTATTATTGTGAGTTCTATGTTGATGGTCTGCAACATCATATTGTTGCATATAGGATGATATTTTATATTGTAGATATCATTCATCATCAACAGTTAGAGATATAGCATCATGGGGTCACTATACAGGATATTATCGATATATTAGTTAGATTATCGTTACCTATAGATGAGGTGAGTACGGTTGGACAAAGTATTAGCCACTTTTTTAGTTTGGTCATCTAGACTTCTGTGACATATTACCATAGAGGTATGTGTATACTTTATCTTTTATTTCATTTTTGTATTATTATTTTTACATTGTAAAGTTTATATATTTATCAATTTTTTATAGGAATGCTTTAAAGGTAAATAAGTATTGTACAAATAACAATAAATACAAAGTGTTAAGACTTCAAATACAGATTCTATTAGTCATGATAGATTTTCAAGATATTCAAATTTATTTTCGGAAGTTTATGAGATTCCAATTGAAGCTGGTGTTTGTGGGTGTGCAATGAATGTGGTGCTTTTGAAAAATGATATCATGGAGCTTATAACTAAAGATCAGTTGGTCATAAACACGATGCAAGCTTTTTTCCATGTAAGTCTTGACATAAATCTTTTTGTGTGTTTAATTTATTGAAAATTTATACTTATGTTTGTTTTGTATTGGGTATATTTATACAAGGTGTAAGGAGCATGACAAGAAAAATGTGTATGGATTTATGGACCCATGGTTAATTTCACCTATAGCGAGGACAATGATTAAAGCAGAAAGAACAATTTATATTGCTGAAAGATTTCAAAAGGATGTAATTATTCAGTGTTGGATACTTCTTTATCTTCAAGAGTATGAAACATATATCTCACAAAGTGTTATATATATTTTAACATAATAACCACTAACATTAAATTTTCTTTTATATCAGTGGTCATTGGATGTTAGGTGTTTTATGCCCAAGGGAGAAGGCACTTTACTAGTTATTCTCTATCCATGGTGAAGTGCGACAAAATTTTATGGATGTATTGGACATTAAGTTTGAATTTATTAATACTTGTTTATATTATAAAGAAATTTAAATTTATTTCATTCATATTATTTTTTAATAGGGGATGAAATTTATTTTGAGTGACCACAAAGAAAAAGAGTGCCAATATCAAATATATAAAAGAAAATGTGAATTTTTATTTATAATCAATACATTTTGGATATATTACTTAATAATGTTATTTTGAATTGAAAAACTCATTTAAATAGAGTTTTCATAAACAAGAAGGTGTGTTAGAATATGAATATTATGCGTCAAGATTTATGTATGGAATAATTTCAACTAGGACAGTTAAGAAGATCCAGCATGTTATATTTCTTTATAAACTTTTCCTTAACATTTCATTCATTTTATTCATAATACATGTTAAATGTTTTACTTTTAATTTTTAGCTTTTTGATGACCCTTATCCTTATAGTGCATAAGAGATCAGACACTTACAAGTTGAATAGAAAATCATTTTATATGTTTGTTTGTATTTTGGTTTGTTTGTACTGTATATTTTAATTTTTAATGTTGTAATTGTAAATGTGTATTGCTAATTGTTTTTTTGTTTCTTTTTCTTGTCTTATTCTTGTTTTTTGTTTTGGTTGATTGTGGAGAGGAAGGTTGAAAATAAATATTTAAAAAAAATCACATCGGTTATCAAATAACCGATGTAAAAAACCCAATTCAATAATTCATTTACAATGTCCATTTTTTTAAGTGACGTTAAAGACATATTTACAATGCCGCCTTTAATAACAGTGCTTAATAACCAATGTGAAAAAGAGAAAAAATGACATTAAAGGGAATTTTTTGTATTAGTGTGAAGACTAATGCAGTTTTCAAAACTGGAAGTTTGTTCACATAATTTTTTAACATTTTCATAACCCATTGCATACATTTTAAATTCTAAATTGTTTCTTTACAAAAATACAGTAGAATATTTATTGATCACTCGATGTGTTGTTATGTTTCTAAATATTAAATAGTTCATCTAAACTTTATGAAATTTACTTTTGAAATTGTTCTCACTCTTTTATGCCCACACCAGTGAGTTTTTTTATACTTGAATGGTTTTGATTATAGTTTTCAAGTTTTTGAATTTCATATCATGAAAAATAATACAATGTTGGTTTATCCAAATTTTATGAAGTTTGATTTTAAAATTGTTCTCACTCTTTCATGCCCGCACCAGTGAGATTTATGGATACTTGAATGGATTTGATTGTGGCTTTTATGTTTTTCAAATTTCATATCATGAAAACCAGTACAGTGATGAAAATTGCACATTAATTTCCAGCCAATGTTGTTATACTACGTACTTACTCACAATCAAGATACATTTCATTTATGTGTCACTATTATCTAGATGTAACTGAGAATTGATTGTTCATTCCATCCCATGTGAGTTTTCTAGGGGTTTAGCTCAGTTTAAATTTCAAAAGTTCAATTTTTCACTTTTATTTCTTATCACTACATGAAATCATGTGTTTTGTATATGTTTTGTGTGTATATGTTTTCTATACTTGTGCATGTGATTTTTTAATCATTTTGTTGGTGTTAAATTTTCTTTGAGAATTCCCTTTCCACTACTACACATTTAATATCACTAATTATACTTAAATCCATAGATTTTGGTTCTCGTTCAATTCTTCTACTATAATTATTATGTATCCTTTTCCATTTGGAAATATTATTTCCTTATTGAAATCATCTCTCGTCTTTAGGCACTTTCAGTGTAATCAAAGCTCGTAGGTTGTTCTTCACACTCTTGAATGGAAATTTTACATGTGACCCACCTCATTATGTTTATCATGATGATTCCAAACTAATTCCATATCATAATCTTGGTCCCTATGATATCTAAATATCTACCTCAATGGCCAATGGAGTTTGTCCTTTTGATAGAACTCTACAGGTTTGGGTGCTTTCTTGGATCTCATCCTATAGAATTTTCTAGGTTGCATGACATTCACATTTTCTTTGATAAAATTCAAATATTGTAGCCTAGATTAGTCCAAGAAAAAAAATCAAAATGAGTCCTTTAACTTTTAGTTCTTACTAGGGAAACTCTCTCACTTTAAGGCTTACCACTTTTTTCACATCATTTACTTCTGATTTAGCTATGCTAATATTATGAATTATTCTTTTCATGAAGCCTCCATGAACATGATTGTTGTTCATACTTAATATAAATTAATTTTGAATATAGTTTAGAAGGTATAAATTAAATAAATCTCTATCTTGTAGGAAAATGGTGAATTTGGGTTTCCAATGGAGCCGAAGACCAAAAATTCAAAAATAGTGTTGATCACTATGGAAATTCCAGAATGAATTCAAAACCATCATCAGTTATGTAACCAAAATACATTAAAGGTCCTCTTCATTACAAACAATCACTAACAAATTAGAGCTTTCAAGAATTCTACAAAACAAATCAAAGTACATACACTATATGTATTTTCTATAATACATTCACCAATATTTAATTTCTCTTGAAACCCTTTAAATGATTCTTTACATATTTAGGCTAAATCATTATTTCTCACTTTTTTCCTTTGTTTCCATATTAGATGTTTATTCGGATGTAAATTCCTGATTAAGGGACTTCATCGATATAGCATCATTGTCAATTTATTTGAAGGTACACAAATATGTTCTCTACTGCATTGGTTACCTTTATATTACATACAATTCATGAATTATCTTTTAATATTCATTTTCATTGAATAATAATTAAAAATATCATCACTATATTTACATACTATAAAATTACCACATTCATTACTTGAGTCAAAAAAAAGATTCAATTGTCTGCATGGTCTTTTCCCTAATTAACTAAATAAATTACATCAAAATACATTTCTTACTATTAAATTCACATATATAATCAGGTCATTAATTTTTTATTTCAAAGGTATGTGACTAGAAAAACCATTTTACAATAGTTGCAACATTTCATAATTTTTAATATTAAAGAAAACTATAACAAAAACTAACAGTTTGCAAATTTAGTTGATAGCATCTATATAATCTACTCAAATAGTATGAAATTTCATATGAATAATAGTTGTATACATTTATTTTTTACATATATTATTTGGTGATTCTTTAGCATAAAAATCTCATTCTTTATTGTATTGACTCTCTCAAACTGTTTGATTGTTATATTTATTACAAAGAAATTTTCTATAATAAAAACCCTTTTCCATTTAAAGGTGTCATTGATTTCAGACATGGATCTTCAAGATGCAATGACAATCCAAACCAGACTAAATTAGAGTTCATTTTACCCTTTCCAAGAATGTATTTTCCCACTAGTATGAAAAGGCCCTTTTCTATTTAACCCATACTTGACACTTTTGTTTCATTTTCATTCTTAATATATCTTTTCAATGTTGTATGTGTCCATCTTCTTAAATAGCGAATTTGTTTTAGTAGTTATTGTGTCTCATGCATGCACTAAAAAATGCACATTGTAAATGCATACAGTGCACGCACTGAAATATTCAATATTCATCAATACGCATACACTGGAATGAGAAAATTCTTCAATATGTAATATGCACATGTTGCACTGGCAATCTATACAAACACACTACAATATATATACATTGCAATACATGTGACACACAAATTAGTGATTTAGTATTCAACAATATGTTAAATATAGAGGCATACACTGCAACATATATGCATACACATTAATATTTGTTATGCACATATTAGCCAACTGATTAGGCTTTCTGCTTTAGCCTATCAAGTCATATATTTTGCATTAAATACCTTTTTGTTTGCTCTATTCTTTTTTATATAAAATGAAGGTTACATGTATTTCATGTTCTTATATTTCACCATGTGTTTCTGTTTGTACAAGTACTTTCAATGCATTGTAGTACAGTTTGTTTAACTCTTTTTTTAACCAACTTGTGTATATTATTTACAAAACAAAAATTAAAATCTTTCATGTCGTTATTTAACATGTATAGTTGGTTTATTGAAAGTTTTGTATTACATTTTAATTCTATTTATTTAAGTTAGTTTAAACACTTCTTTCAAACCAACAGTACATTTTAATTCCCTTTATTTAAGTTAGTTTTAACTCTTTTTCCAAACCAAATGTACATTTTTAAACCATATGTTTCTGTTTGATCATACCACATGTACCCATATTAAATATATTATGTGGATTTCCATTCTAGAATCAATCAATCACATACTGCATTGCAGATTGGATTCTACAGTGGCATTTGTAATAGTGCTTATACCCTATGATCATTCAATTACAGTGGAAAGCAGTCACATTTGGTTATTGGGTTATATGTTTGTTGTCACATGTTCTCCTCCCGCAATCAATCACAGATGGTTAACAATAAATCAGTCATAGTGTCATTTGTCATGGCACATATATCCCTATGATCATTCAATACTATTAAATATATTTTGCCAATTGGATTCCATTTTTATAATATACTTGCCTATAGTTACGTGCATATACTCTGCATTGACATAACTTAGTATGTATAATTCAGTTTTTTTTATATACGGATTCATTTCGGTTTGGATTTCACTACTTAAATGAAATATGACGTTAAATTATGCAACTGGTTGATGGATATGATACTAGTTGGGAACTTGAAACTATTGCAATTTTATCTTTTTTTTGTCTCTGAACTTTATCTAACAGTTTACTTAACATATTATTTGCAGAGACATTTAGAACATGAATTCGATCAAGAAAGATTTGTTGTAGGTGATGAAGTCGACACTAAATTCACCGAAAATGGTTCAACATCAGAGGATCTTAAAAAGGAATTCAATGAACATCAATGCAAAATGAAAATAAAAACTGAATAGACCGACCAAAAGTCAATTACTATGTTCAGTTTATTTGTGATTTAATTTTGTTTTATGTATCAACCATTATTCACTATCACGTTTCTTTCTATTCCTACATTGCATATATCTTAATGGTCTAATAACTTCAAATTATGAGCATGCGTAAGTGAATTTGTAATTAAGTGATTATGTCGTGCAAATGCATGAGTTGAGTACTAGTTAAATAATAAATTGTGTTTGAGTGAGTGTGTGTGTTTTTAATTGATTAATCAAATTACGCATTCATATTATTTATTAGTTTTGAATGTATATGTGTGTGTGTATATATAACAGTAAATATAGTTTTGAATATATATGTGTATGTAATTTACATATAAGTAATCAAATTATGTATTCATATTTATTTCACAAATTTTTATACGTTTTTTATATGTTTTTTCTCTATTTTAATAAAGTCAATTTAATTTAATTTAATTTTACAATATGAAATATAATTTCATTATAAATATTATTCAATCTTGAAAATACATTGTTTTTTAATATATCCCCTCTTAGTAACATATTTAAAAGGGGGAATGACAACGGGGGACCAAAAGTCCCCCCTAATACCATAAAAGGACCATTGTCAGGTTTGTGAACAGTAAAAAAAACACTGTTCACATAACTGCCGGAGGTCCTTCTCTGGTATTAGGGGGGGACTTTTGGTCCCGAGTTGTCATTCCCCCTATTTAAAACGCGGATGATTTTACGGTCAACCATAATATAATTATTTTTGAATAATTATAAAGTCAAATTGTCAAACCACATCAATTTAACACATTTTCATGTTAACTAATTATTCAAATAATTTAATATTTTATTTATTAACTCATCTAATTGGATCCATTTTATTAGCACATGAATCATTCCCAATATCATTAATACTCCAATTTCAATTTTTTTTTAAACGTCACAAAGATTCACCACGAAATATATTTTTCGTGATAATGCATATAAACAGATAAATTAAAAAAATAAATTGGATATAAATATCTATAAATAATAATAATAATAACATATTCAAAAACATTCAAGGCTAAATTTATGGATAATTATTTCTAAAAAAAGTTTATTTTAAGATTTTACATTTAAAACGAGATTCATATTTTATTTTTTTATCCGGAAAAGTATAGATAAATATCGTTATGAATTATTATTTTTATTATTATATATCTATATCTATATATCTATATCTATATAATATTCATGATTATTTTTGGAGTATTTCCATTTTTTTATTTTAATAATATTATAAGAGATTTTTTTTGTTTTATAATATACGTACCTGGATTCTTTTCTTTTCGCCGCTTGGGTTTTCTTCAGATGCCCCTGCCCTCCTCAACGCCGCCGTCCACCGTTCCGCCGATCGCTGCGTCTGCGCCGCCGTCCACCGTTCCGATGAGCTTCCCCAACTCGGCGGACTCTCCCCCCCGGTCGAGAAATACAGATCCGTCGGAGGAGCAGCCGCCGGGAATTTCTGCGGCTCCCGGCGGCGGCGTCAAGCTCCGCCTGATGTGCAGCTACGGTGGTCAAATCGTTCCCCGATCTCACGACAAGTCCCTCTGCTACGTCGGCGGAGACACCCGCATCGTGTTGGTCGACCGCCACTCTTCCTTCGATGACCTCACCTCCCGCCTTTCCAAAACCCTATTCGGAGGCCGTGGCTTCGCACTCAAATACCAGCTTCCCAACGAGGACCTCGATTCCCTCGTCTCCGTTACCACTGAAGAAGATCTGGAGAACATGATCGACGAGTACGATCGCACCTCCTCTTCCTCCCAGAAGCCCTCTCGCCTCCGGCTGTTCCTTTTCCCCTTCGATCCCGATTCGAATCCCTCCATCGGCTCACTCCTCGATTGCTCCACAAAATCCGAGGATTGGCTTACCAACGCTCTGAACAGCTCCGTGGCGCTCCCCAGGAGCCTCCCCGAGTCACAATCGGTCAACTGCTTGCTCGGGCTCGAGGACGATGCGGCCGCCGATGCCGGCGTCGCGGCGGCGGATATGGAATCGTTTGGCGACGGTGATGCGCGGGCTAAGGCGGGCAAGGGAGGGCAGGATGCCCCATCAGCCCCGGATTCGGTGACGCTGGAAACGTCGTCGTCGTTTGGCTCGTCGTCTTCGTCGCCTCCGTTGGGAAAGCTGCGGCCGATTCGGGTCCGTGCCTTCGAGGACGGCGGCGTGGATGGCGGGCCGAGATCGGAGGATCGGAGGGCGGGGATCGAAGAACAGTTCACGCAGATGAGGGTTGCCGCAGCCGCGCAGAAGCAGGATGAGGGTTTCGCCACTTCGTCTCCTCTCCCTCCGATCCCCTCATCACTCCTCCCTGAAAGCTCTGCGCCGTCCTCTGGCGAATACCCAGGCCGAGTTTTGGCTTCCGACGACGAGAGATCAGAGCTTCCACAGAAACAGCCAGCGCTCCAGATACGGACTGATGGCGGGCTCGATTCGGCTCCCCGAGAATCCGTTCACAGGTAAAATTCTGAAGAATACGCAAATTCAATCTTCTCCGTGTTGTGCTAATAATGTAGATCTATGATCCCAACATGACTCAGGCCCCCTCTCTTGCAACAAGTTCAAGATCATGCCGGTTATGGCTGGACTCAACCATTTGATCCTCACCAGCAGCAGCCCCAGTCGCAGTTTTTTCATCCAGAATCTCAATATGTCCATCATCAAGCCCCCGGGCATGTTCAGGTTCCGTCTTTCTACCCTGTTTATCAATTTCAGCTGCAGCAGGACCATCACTACGCCCTTGCAAATCA
Source organism: Viscum album (assembly GCA_963277665.1). Classification (NCBI taxonomy): domain Eukaryota; kingdom Viridiplantae; phylum Streptophyta; class Magnoliopsida; order Santalales; family Viscaceae; genus Viscum; species Viscum album. The sequence continues at coordinate 2,037,990,423 of OY728164.1, forward strand.
AGACCAGCAGCCATGCCCCGTCTTCTTGGTGCCTGCCGGCCCTGCCCAGGCTTACAGCTCCTCCATGAACTCTCCCTGCGAAACCTCCCGCTCGGCGACTCCCAACCCTGCTTCCGTGAACTCTGAAAGCATCCTCACCCAGCAGCAACAGCAGCGGTATGCTGGGCTGCCTCATCATCTCCCTCAGTCCGTCGACCCTTCCTCAGCTGCTGCAGCCAGGTATGGGTATGAATACATGGATGCTGCTCGTGCTGCTTATGTATACTATCCCCAAGGGGGACTGCCCCCGCAGTATCGGGCTGTCACAACCGCCCCTGCTCCCGTGTCCGATGATGCAGCTTCCTACCCGCAAGCTGATGGTATGAAGCAGCAACTCAGGGCCTTCCAGCTGCAATGACATAGATTTGTGATCAAAGGAACCGTTTTTTTTAAGCAATGGACATGGTTTGCCTTAAAAATAAAGATGGGTTTCTGCTTCTTCAATCACGGATGGGGTCTGGGTTATTGGTTTTCATTGTGTTTTGGCCTTCCATCATATGCGGTTTCTCATTCATGAACTGAGATTGCATTGATGTAGGTTTTTTTTCAAAGCAATTGTTTTTTATTCATCTTCTCTGTATTATTTATGTACTTTGCTTCTTATAAGATATCATAGAAAACCCCCTATGATTTTGACCAACCCTAGTAGAATGAAAGGGTGGGGCTTTTGTTCCTTCTAGGTTTGTTTTTGGGTTTGGTGGCATGGGTCTTATCACTTTGTTTTGCCCGGGTCTTTGTAATTTATTACTGGAATAGAATAAGTAATTCAATTTGTTTCAACCATCGAATGCCATTATAGAGATTTGATATGATGACAATTCCTTTGATTTGTCAAGGAATTGCATCTGATTCCTTTGTATTATTTATGTACTTTGTTTTCTTACAGGATATCATTGAAGTCGTGGAGTATGATTTATTTGTCTGAGCCACACAAATCTTACACATGTTTTATGTGCAATTGTTTTTCCACTGGAGTTATTGATCATGCTACTTGATTTGTTTGTGTGAGCTCTTTCTTTTTTAAAGAGCCTCATATCTTTATTATGTGATTAATATTGGAAAATTAATGAATGTGATCAATTTATTAATTAATTCGTGTGATTAATTGATAATATAATTAGAAGGAAGATCATTGTTATTCATATCCCTTTATATCACAAGGTTGTTATCAAATCTATGTTTTTCTCGGTTGTGTTTTGTCCTAATGATTGATTATGAGTGGCATCGGTTTGGTGGTGTTTTGACAAATTGTTCAAGTATTTGTTTATTATTTATTACTATGATATATCATGGTGGCATTTGTTATGAAACTCAAAAATTATTTTCATATGGGGAAAATGATCTCTATACACTTGGAAGGGAATTAATTGCCCTTTTATAGGAAAATGATCTTTATATTGTGACATTTAATTTCTCATAATCTTTGAGCATGTTTGACGATATGGTGGTGGATTTTACCAAATTCTCTCTTTGAATGTCCATTTATTTATTATGACTTATCTTCTTGAAACATTGTTCATAAAAATTCTATGGGATAAAAACTAGAAAAAGAAAAAAAGATTACACCCTTATACTATACCAACTCATATTTTTCATACATAAATATTACATCATTTTATATGAATATTCAATACATTTCACAATAATACACATGGAGACCGTAGATGTTTAATGTCTTTGAAAACTTGGATACGCAAACAACTGGTATAATGTTTACGCAATGCATTGGAGGGTTATAATTTATCCACCCGACCATGGTTTATAACGCAACCACTGTCTTTGGTTTATAACAAAACCACATGTCTCATAGTAAAATAAGAAATAAAATTGAAAGAGTTTGGTTAAGATCTATGCCCCTTTTCTGAGAGACTTCCTTTGCCTTACTCCTTAAGCCTTGAAGGATTAATCTTAGGTGAAGAAAAAAAATTATTAGATGAAGGGAAGGATTCTAGGAAGGTATTGGTGTAGATCTTTACCGAGCCAGAAGGCTTAAATGGTGTGAATAAGGGAGGAGAAAATGCGCTTTTTTATAAGTGAGGGGAGAGACACATAAGAAATTTATTAAAAAAAATTAATGATTTATGGTCACTCTCATGGGCAAGTGGATCCAACTGGAAAGAGATTCTAATATAGGATAAGATAATTTCTAAATCTATTCAATAAATAAGAATTTGATAGGTGTGAGTGACAATGCTACCCTTATCTCTTGGTTTAACTCTCGGTAAACCTGTTTTAACCTTAATTGTGGTAACACAATTTTACTGTTTTTACTATTCACTATGAAAAAAAATTAAGTTGGTCATATTATATTATATTATGATTCCAAATATGAAATTCATTTTACCAAATTAAATTTATATAAGTTGCATAATTTAATTTTAATTAAGCGCGCAAACCACAATGAAAACCTGTTTTTGAAAATTGAGTTTTTAAGCGTAAAACTTAATCTACTTCCATTCCTAGCCTTGTAAAAACCATCAAATGAATGTTAAAATATCACATTGAATACATAATCTATACATCTCATTAAAATCATTATTAAATAGAGATTAAATTAATTTATTAAGATAAAAATACATTGCATGCATACAAACAGTTTTTCAAAAAAATGTGTTATATAAGCCAAAAAATCAACTTATGTCAAAATAAAGTATAACAATGATTCCTATGTAATTAATTATATTATTTCTAATTAAATGAGACTTAGGTTACTTTAATATCAAATTCAAAACATAACGAGACATTTACTAGAAAAGAAGTGACATTTTAAACAAAAATTAGCATTTTCACTATTTACTGAAAAAATATTTGTTTTAGAAAAATCCTAAAAATTCACTCTAAGATAATATTTACATGTTGATTTTAAAAATGATATTCATTTCTTCAGATAGAATTTCTAAAAATGGTATAAATTAATTATACAGTTCGCGTGTACAAAATGTGATAAAAACCATTTATGAAGAAACCATATTTTTGAAGCGTAAAACGACTTTACTGAAAATTGACTATTTATTTATTATGAATTAATAAATAAATTTGAATTAATAAAAACTTTTTATACATATTTTTTATTAAGTGGTTAGTCTTGTTCCCTAGAACTTTATCTCTATGATCCAAGATTTCTACTAGTTGTTCTTCATAGGAAAGATCATGCTCCAACGGTATAACCTCCAAGTTCAGTACATGTGAAGGATCAGATATGTACTTCATCACGAGAGAGACATGGAACACACCGTGAACTTGAGAGATGTTTGGTGGGAGCATCAAGCGATAAGCTACAGTCCCTACTTGATCAAGAATCTTGAAGGGACTAATATACATAGGGCTTAACTTTTCCTTCATTCTGAATCTCATAACCTTCTTCAATGGAGAAATTCATATAAAAACCATCTCACCAACATCAAATTCTTGATCTCACCGATGATTATCAGCGTAACTCTTTTATTGAGTATGAGCTGCCTTGATGTGTTACAGAATGGCTCCAACCTTCTTTATCATTTCCTCAGCTATCTTTGGCCCCAATAGCTTTCTTTCTCCAACTTCATCCCAATATGTCAGATTTTTACACTTTTTTATAGAGGGATTCATACAGATCCATCTAAATGCTCAACTGAAATCTATTATTGTAAGAAAACTCAACTAGAGGAATGTTTTGATCCCAACAAACTTTGAAATCTTGAGAAAAAGATCTCAAAATATCATCTAAGGTTTGAATGGTCCTTTCAAACTGACCATCTTTTTGAGGATGATAAGTAGTACTAAAACACAAGTCTGTATTTAGAGCTTGCTAAAGACTTCTTCAGAACTTTAAGGTAAATCTTGGATCCCGATCAGATATAACAGAATATGGTACCCCATGTAACCTTACCACTTCCTTAATGTATATCCTGGAAATCTGATGAAGAGAGAAATCTTATCTAATAGTAATAAAGTTCACTGACTTCATAAGGTGATCGACTACAACCCAAATAACATTACGACTTTTAGATGTTTTGGGGATTTCGATAACAAAATCTATGGTGATGTTTTCTTATTCCCATTATGATATGGGTAATGGTTGTACCATCCTCTTAGACTTAATTCTCTCAACCTTAATTTGCTGACACACCAAACACCAAAATATATACTCTATAATATCTCTCATCATGTTGTTTCACCAAAAATACTCTTTCAGATCATTATACATCTTCGTACTTCCAGGATGAATAGAGAATGATGAGTTATGAGCTTCTTCCAATAGTTCATTCTCCAGGCCTGGTATTAACATGACACGTACTCGATTCTTGAATCCTATCATTCCATCACAATTAAGGTTGAACTCATGAACATTTCTCACCTTCTTTTGTAGGTCCACATCCTCCTTTTGTTCCTCTTTAATCATTACATGGATAGATGGTTGGACAATCATTTGAGCAAGATAATATTTCTACCCTTCAAGATTTCAAGGACTATCCTTTGAAAATCTGCAAATTTTGGATCTTTTTTTATCCTCAGCATAGATAAGCTAGCACGATCCTTTTAACTCAAAGCGTCAGCCACCTTGTTCACTTTCCCAGGGTGGTAGTGTATTGAGCAGTCATAATTTTTAATCAATTTCAATCATCTTCTTTGGTGTATATTCAACTCTTTCTAGGTGAATATATACTTTAGAATTTTATGATCAGTATATATGTCACACCTTTCTCTGAAAGATAACGCTTCCATATTTTTAATGCAAAGATTACCACAATTAACTCCAAATCATGAGTCAAATGATTTTTCTCATGAACCATCAATTGGCATGGGACATAAGCTATCACTATATCATTTTGTATAAGAACACATCTTTACCCTTTCTTTGATGCATCATTGTAAATCACAAACCCTTCTTCACTACAGGGAAGTGTGAGCATAGGTGCACTGGCCAATCTTCTCTTTAGTTCCTTGATATTTTCTTCACATTCCTTAGTCTAAAGGAACTTAACTCCCTTTAGAGTTAACTTGGTTAGTGGATTAGATAGCCATGGGAAATCCTTCACAAATTTTTGATAATATAAAACCAATTTAAGAAAACTACGGATCTCAGTCATAGTGGTTTGTTAGGGCCAATGTTTAATAACTTTGGTCTTTGATGGATCCATCGATATACCATCAATTGAGATTATATGACTCAAAAATGAAAATTTATATATCCAAAATCTGCACTTAGTAATTTTTTCAAACAATTTCTCCTTCCTTAGTGTCTTTAGTACAATCCTCAAGTGATCTTCATGCTCTTACTTTCTCTTGGAATATATAAGAATATCTTCTATAAAGACTACCAAAAACTGACTAAGGTAATCTATAAAGAATATTCCTAAAATCCATAAAGATAACAGAGGTATTATTAAGACCAAATGGAATCACTATAAATTTATAGTTCCCATACCTCAAATAAATAGCTAAACCTCAACTGATAATATCAAGATCAAAGATCAATCTTGGAAAAATACTGAACACCTTATAAGTGATCAAACAAATCATTAATACGGGGCATATGATACTTATTCTTGATCGTGATCTTGATAAGTTCCCGATATTCAATGCTGAGTCACATAGATCCATATTTCTTCTAAAAAAAAGTAATGGTGCATGATAGCCATGTGGGCATTGTTAATTCCCACAGGGTTACTGAATTTATAAATTTAAAAAACTAATAAAAAAAGAACTAATCTACAAGGTAATATAGGAATTGAAAGTCCACGATCGAACCCATAGAGACAAGGTTTGATAAATTATTAATTTAATAAAATAAATCAAAACTATTTTATGAAAGAAACCTAAACTAATTGATTGAAAGTAGACATGATGATTGATTTGGATTTTAAGAAAGTGGAAAAACATGATCAAAAATTGAAAATCTAGGTTTATGATTGATTAGGGTATAAAATAATTGTAAATAAATCATAGGTATCAAAACCGAGTTAGTTGAATCCAATGGTAATGGCAAACAACCCCAAAATCATCGATTCCCCATTTTCACAATGGTTATGTTACTTCAAGTATTTGTTGACTTGGTAATTCAAAACCATATTTAAACATAAAAAATAATCCATACAATGATCATGGTGTGAATCATTCTCTAGTCAATGCATTGTAATTATCACTCCCACACCGATCATGCAATGGTCATGAATGATAGAGTGAAGAATAGATTTGAGAAATTAGGGTTGCGACAAAATACCCAAATGAATTGCATTAAAAAATAAAATACCGTATTACAATCAATCCCAATCCATTCAATCACTTTGCACAAGGTATACCCCTTCATACTAATCACATGGGGGTAGTAAAATAAAGATCCCATTTGACGCATCACGACATCAACGGTCCTTGATCTTAATGACGACAGCTCTGAATGATTCAATTGAGTTGAGCCTTGGCCTATTATTTATAGAATTACCTGGGGATTGGGTAACATTAAATTGTGTTATAATGGAATTAAAAAATTTCCATGGTGGGTCCCAAGGTCAAATATTTAGACTCTCATTAAAAATCTTGTCACAGGCTTCGTAACCGGGTATTTTTGGGATATTACACGATGTGTAATCTTCAATTTTTCATTATAGGAGAAGGCATCAAGAATTTTGGTGTAACTCTTACAAAAACATATCCCGAAAAAGCTCACACCATTTAAATGGAATAAACAACATATAATTGGTCTTCCTTCAGTTCCACAACTCTGCTTTGGCTTCAAAAATCCAATGTCGCAGTGCAAAGTGTCTTTAAGCTTTAATATGCACCTCTTTTCATTCATTTTTCATAAATCTGTTGTTCCTTCCATAAAAAACAAAACATATCAAATCATTCACAAATTAGAAAGATTAATCATTTAAATATCGAAATAAATATAATAAAATACCATAAAATATATGCATGAAATACAGTCATCAGTGCACCCCATAATGATGCGCTTAGATGAATGAATCCCTTATCAAGATTATCATGGAGTTGCTTCTTCAATTCATGCATCTCAATAGGGGCCATTCTATATGAATTCATTGAAATAGTTGTAGAATTGGTTATGAGTTCTATTGAAAAAACAACTTAATGATTGGGTGGAAGGCTCAAAAAATCTTATGAAAATACACGAACAAACTTCTGTACAATAGGCATACCATCAATGTTGAGTTTCTCCTCCACCATACGAGATGCTTAATTTCCATTGGAAGTTCACATTTATCCTCACACCTATAGACAATCATAGGTTGGTTCAAAATATCAAATGTGAATTCCATTCCTAGACAATTGATATGGGATCTATATAAATAAATCCAATCCATGCCCAAAATTACATCAGAGGAAAAATAACACGATTTGCAAGAAGAAAATTCCAAAAAAAATTTAATTGGGGAAGATTCATAGATTTGGGATGAATCATACTAGTAATATTTTTTACTACTATTTAAATATCTAATCATTGATTCGGTAGTGTGATACACTTGGAATATTATTCATATATTAAATATTGGACATAAATAGAATCAAATAAGGCATTAACAGTTCTAGAATGGATGGTAAGTGCACCTTTCACCACTTAATTACCACACCCCACATCATCCATAGCAATTACATGACATCAATCCTCGTCATTAACCCTCAGATTCGAGCACTGGTTACTATAATGTAGATACTCCTTGCAATTATATCATTTAATTTTGGGTGGTGCATTCTATGGATATTTTTATCCATTTTCATTATTAGCTAACTTCTTACCATTACTTCAATATTCAATTTCACGATGACCTTGTTTTCCACACTTAAAGCATTTACTAGTACCCTTAAGAAAATTTCCTCCATATTTATTTCCACACTTCTACCATAAAGGAAAAGTCATATTCTTCCCTCCATGGTTTTTTATCAGAATTTCCTATGAATTAAATTTTTCTTTAATTATCAAAACCAGGAGATTGATGATTGACTCCAATCTCCATTTTTACCTTGATAACACATAGAATGATTCCTTCATATCTATTAAAGTATCTTATGGATAACACCCTTCACAAAATTGGTTTTAATCCACTAAAGAATAGATTAATCTTACTTTATGGTTCAATAATAATACCAGAAGTGTACATCACAAGTATTGTAAAATTTACCTCATAGGTGCCAATTGTTTCATCATCCCCCTGCTTAAGCTCAAGGAATTCCTTCTCCATCTTCGTACAAAGAATATGAGGAAAGTAATTATTGAAAAATAATATCCTAAACTCATCCCACTCCTTAGAATAAGTTTCTTCTAATCGCCTCATATTCTTGATAATAGTCCACTATTGATCTGCCTCACCTTCCAAATGATAAACAATTAAGATAACACTTTCATGTTCCTGGCACTGAAGAATAAAAATATATTTTTAGTGGTGCCAATCCATTTCATAGCAATTAGTGGATCAACAGACTCACTAATAGAAGGTGTAAATTTTCTTATGAAGGAACCAATAGTACATTGTTCCTTCCTTTGATCATTTGTAAGCACAACTTGATCCATGGATTGAGAAAGTTGCATAAGCATAATAATAATATTTTTTATTCCAGAAACCATAACATTTAGTTGCTTAGGGGATAAATCGCTGCATTGTCTATCACATGAAACATTAACATGGTTAATTCTGGTTCCATCCATTGGATGAAACCAAAAAGAATAGTATGATAAATAATAATCATAGTGAGAAATCATATAATTATGAAATTCTTTTATAGGATTTATAAATCATGACACCTTATTTTAAATCTATGACACTTTAGTTTTAACCTAGGACATCCATGGTCATTATCTTTTCAAATCCTTTATAATGTATCTTAAATAAAATTTGAATTAACCTATGCATATCCCTCAGGAGTTTTAAACCAGGTGTACAGTAAGATCCCATTTACTACACACCAGAATGATGGCCGAAATATACTCGACCAACTCTTTTCAGGACTATCACCCCTAGATGCATCTATTCTAAAACCATGTTCACTTATAGTATCCATACAAGTATGTATTTTCTTAGGTAAACCACACTCCTTTATTTACCATAACTTAGGATGTTCTCCTATACTTAGTCTTATCCTAATGGTTCCCACTAAAGTTTTCTCATCATAGTTTCAAAAAGTTCCTAAACCTTCCTCTGATACGAACTATAGTGACCCGAACTTTTTATACATAAATATTACATCATTTTAGATGAATATTCAATATTTTTCACAATAGTACATGATTTAGGACGATAGATATTTAGTCTCTTTGGAAACTTGGATACCTAAACAATTAGTATATAAAATATTTACATCATTTCCCTTTTAGTTATTCTTAATTATCAACCTTCTTAGACATAACATACTTAAAACCATTCTTCGCAACATAGGGAAGGGAAACATAAGAAAGGGTAAGCTCAAATTATCAATAATAGTAAACATAATAGATATCAATAAATGATCATAAGTGAGAATAAGATAAGCATAAGGGTATGCAAACATGATCAGGACTTACAATAATCATACCCAATTAGTCAAATATCTTTAATCCTAAAACACAGTGTAATATTTTTTCAAACAAATGAAATAACACATAAGAGTATGAAATCATCAATAATAAATCATGATCCATGAAAACATATCATAATCATAAGATATAAGTTTGTGGCATACATAAGCATATAAAATCATTTCCCTAGTCAAGGATCACTACCAAGACTATCATAGTGGATTGGGTTTACTCCTTATTCCATCATTACATAGTTAAGGTTAACTCCCAAGACTATCTTTTGGACAAAGTCCCTTACTAAATTGGGTTCACTCCCCATTCCAGTTCTTATTATCTCATGAGATATAAATCTTTACCCAATGCATTTGAGGGTTATAACAGACCCACCCGACCTTGGTTTATAATGTAACCACCCATCCTTGGTTTATAATGGAACCACCAATCACATAATGAAAACTATACATATGTGTGACACAAGATCATATAACATCCATTATATTATCATGTCATATAACAAACCATCCTGAGTCAACTAGACAAGTTACCCAAGATGGTCTACCACATGGTGAAATGTAGAAAATAACCACAAGACTCATGTAAAACTAAAGAAACATCAAAGTAAAACATGGAAGAAAGCAATATATATCCATGAAAAATAAAAATATATTCCAAATAGGAAAAACTAGAATGATAAAGTAGACTAGACTAAACAATTATCCATGTGACTATTCATCACCACCAAACCATCTCACTACGAAGGCGACAGATGACAAGAGAAACTGGCATTATACATGATGAACTTCCCTTTACCTAAGTCCTAAGAAACAAGGTCTATAACCACCCAAAGGAAAAAGTAGGGTGTGATAATATATCCCAATAGGATACGTCCAAAGAATCTTTACAAGTTCTAATATCAATAATGCACAATTTCTAGCTTTAAAACAAAATCCAATTTATAAAAATTTTCCACAAATAAAACCATTTGTAAACATTCCTTTGTTTTCCATAAATTCATACCATATTCACCAAATATAGGAATTTATTAGGTATAAAATAAAAATAGGTAAACTAAACATGTGAACAAATATCCATGAAATAAACCATCATGATATAAACTAGGTATAAAAGAAAAGGCACATAATTTGGGCTCTAGCCTATGAGAATATGCACTAGACATAAAAGAAGAATAAACTAGTAATATATTGGTTCCCACTGGTATCGATTCCCACCATAGTATGTCGATATCACAAAAATAACTCCCAATGGTGTCACACACACTAGGGTTACCTATATCCATTTCTCGATGCACCCAAGGTTCCCAATGTGCTATGTTTTTCCAAAACCATTTCCAAAATCCATGCTCACATTTAATAAAAAAACTTTTTTATATAAAATCAAATCCATTTAAATGAGAAACCAAAAGGGGTTAACAAGAATATATAGCAATTTAATAATTAAAAACACTTGCATAAATAAACCTGCCTCAAGAATGATGGAAACCTATCCACCTTTGACAATGAATATTGAAAAACCATGAATAAACCTTCGAAAGGAAAGGCATGATAAGAAACTACTAAGGATTGATAGAAAACAAAAATCAGTCACAAATACAGCCAACGCCACCGCTGTGACCAAAATCAATGAAGAAGCAAAAAAGACCACTTATTAGGAATATGAAACTCAACTGCCACATGATTCAAATGTTGAACAGAGTGATCTGAAAGGAGGGAGATCACTGAAAAGAGCCCTAACATTTGAGAGGAAAGCCTATACAGTGAATGGAGAAATAATTAGGTGTGCATCATGTATAAAAATGATAAACCTAAGGAATTAACATCATTAATTCCTTTCATGGTGTGAAATATCATGAATTGTAAATATGATGAAAAAGACATCACCCCATTTTAAATTAAATCTTGATCAACATTTTCATGTCGTGTAATGGTTTCATGGCCAATAAAATTTTCATGCCATGAATGAGACTCATGAAATATTACCTAAAAATTATTAATGTTGTGTAACCCCTTCACAATGTGAATGTGTCTAATAGGAAGTGCTCAGTCCGGTTTTCTGCAAAAAAACCTCCAAACCAAACTTAAGGCTCTCTGAACTCAAGGAGAACCCTCTAAATCCATTTAAACATTTATAACTATACTCCATTAATTGAAAAAACATATAACCCCAGACATTATTCCATTTTCCTCAGCAAAGGATCTCCATTTTTTGATAATCCCATAATGCACACATAGAAAAAGGGAAACCAAAACAAAATTCAAAGCATACCTAAAGGAAGAAAATGGGGTGTTACAATCTTCCCACCATAAATGCTTTATATCCCTAGAAATTCCTCAAGATCCTAGATTCAAAAAATATGAAGGCCACTATTGCCTCATTAATAATTCCCTCTCCAATGTATCGTGGCAATCCCATCCGCACTTCCATAGTACACAGACCAAAGGAATAATTTTTCTATGTAACAACTTCTATCAGCGATCCATAACCTGAAATGGCTATTCAACTACATTGATTTTGGGATCAAGATCAATGTACTCTCATTCAATTACATGGGAAGGATCCGGTCAATACCTCCTTAGCTAGGAAACATGAAACACATCATGAATAGAAGTCAAATGAGACAGTGAGTCCAACTAATAGACTACCTTTCCCAGTCATCCAATGATCTTAAAGGGGCCTACAAACCTCAATGCCAGGTGACCCTACTCACCTAACTGACGATGTCCCAAGTGAGATGAAACTATAATAAAGAATCGATCACCAACCTCAAAATGCAGAGGTCAAAAATGATGGTATAAATAATATTTATGAAAACTCTATGCTATTATCAATCTCTTCCAGATCAACTGCACCATCTCTATTGTATCCTATTCAAGACTCTTCCCAACCAAGAAATTCTCTCCCAACTCTTCCCAACACAAGAGATATCTACATGTACACCCATAAAAAACCTCAAAGGTCACCATTTTTATTGAGGTCTAATAAATATTTTTATAGGAAAACTTGACTAAAGGAAAATGATTTCCCCAGGAACCACCAAAATTAAGAACATAAGGTTGGAGAATATCCTAAAGAACCTAGATAGCTCTCTCTATCTGTCCATCCATCTGTGGATGATATGTTGTGCTAAATTTCAACTAGGAACCCATCAACACTAGTAGAACTTTCCAAAACCTAGATGTGAACCTTGGGTCCCTATTAGAAACAACCATAGAGGGAACCCCATGGAGTCTCACAATCACTTGTGCATACAATTCCCCAAGCTAATAAACTTTTGTTTTCCCCTTGATAGGTAGGAAATGCACTGATTTTATGAGTTGATATATGATCACCCATATCAAATCCTTCCCACAAAGAGTCCATAGAAAACAAATTATGAATTCCATGGAGATATCATACCATTTCCATACCAGAATGGGTAAGGTTTGCTATAAACCAGTAGGTATTTGGTGTTCCACCTTAATTCTCTGACAAGTAAGACACCATGATACCAAATCTAAAATCTAATGTCTCATCCTCAAACACCAATACCGACATTTCAAATCATGATACATCTTGTTAGTACTAGGGTTTATGTACCAACAAGAATGATGTCCATTTTCCATCAACTCCTACCTTAAAGAAAAAGGAAAAAACAACCTATTTTGAAAACATGAATCACCATTGGAAGATCGAGACCACTCACCCAAGGTCTCCCCACCATAAATAATTTTACTAAAGCTATGGAACTTAGGGTTAGATATTTTCTCGAGCTAATCCCACTCATAAAATGATGACTCAAACTTTATTGAATATAAAAATACCTCCCCAAAAAATTCTCCTATTACCATGGTCATCTTAGAAAAAAAACTCATCATAGAACACTCTTCCCCTGATTCCTTCACTGCTTGTGTCAGTAATTTCCTAGTCAGTGCATCAACGACCACATTCCATTTTCCAGGAGTATAATAAATATCAAAATTAGAAGTTTAGAGATACTCCACCTATCATCTCTGTCACAAGTTCAAATCCCTTTGAGTGAGAATATACCTTAGGCTCATATGATCAGAATATACCGTATACCATTACCCTAGGAGGTATAAACACCATATTTTAAGGGCATTTATAACTACAACCAAATAAATATCAAGGGTAAGATATTTATTATAATTAGGGTGTAATTGGTGAGATACATAGGCCACCACATATCTCCCCTACATCAAGACACACCCCAAACCCATGCTAGAAGCATTAAAGAAAACATCATAACTAGAACTTATTTTTGGAAGAATCAAAACTATAGATGAATTCAATATCACCTTTAATACATAAAAATATGTTTGACACTTGTGATTCCACTCAAACTTTACACCCTTATGGGTTAAAGCTATCATCAGAGATGCAATCTTGGAGAAGTCCTGAACAAACTTCCTATAATAACCACCCAACCCCAAGAATATTTGGATATCAAACAAATTTTTGGGTTTCTCCTAGGACATAACTACCTATAACTTTTTAGGATCCACTGATACAACACTCTTAGATATAAAATTCCCTAGAAAATTTAATTCTTGAATACAATGCTCATTATTGTAAAGTTTACCATACAGAAGATGTTCCCACAAAATTCCAAGAATGATATAAAAATGGTCTATGTACTCCTCCTCTAACTTGGATTAAACCAAAAATCATTCACAAACACTATAACTAAAGATTCCAAGAACTGATGATAGATCCAATTCATCAATTCCATAAACACTACATGAGTGTTAGTTAGTCCAAATGGCATAATCAAAAACTGAAAATGCCCATACCAGCTCCTAAATAATTTCTTAGGTATATCCTCTTCTCATAATATCAACTAGTGGTAACCTAAATATAGGTTAATATTTTAAAACCAATGAGCCCCTCAAAGCTGATTGAAGACATCATCAATCCTTGGCTAGGGATATTTGTTCTTAGCGGTCACCTAATTTAACTTTTGATAGTCAATACAAAGTAGGAGGCTCCCATCTAACTTCTTAGAAATGATGATAGATGAAGACCATGATGACATGATAGGATGAATAAATCCCTTATCCTCAAGATTCGTAAGCTTGACCTTAAGTTCTAACAACTCAATAGGTTCCATATGGTAAGATGGTATAGAAGTGGGAATTATACCAGGTAGAAGATCTATGGTGAACTCAACCTCTCTTTGGGGAGGTAAACCAAAAAAATCATCCAAAAATGACTCAGGGTATGCACACACCAGTGAAAGTAGATAAATACCCAAAAAAGGATCAATAACATCAAGAAAAATCTCTTATAACTAAAACACTATTACCCTAACATAAGGAATAATCGGCCCTGCCCTTCTCGATCTAGAGTCCCACTCATCTTAAAAAAATGAGTGACCCCATCAGAAGATAAGTACCAAACCTAATAGTGATAACAGTCTATTTGGGCCTTAAAACTAATAATCCAATCCATTATAATAAAGAATTTAAATTTTTCATGATTGAGAACTAAGAAGTCCCACTCCACCTCATGGTCTGCTATCATCACTCAACATACTGGGCACTTGACACATTATTCATACCTCATTCCCAAAAGTGTGGAAAGATACAAAAAGAATAACATAAGGTCCAAACTCAATCCCAACATGTAAAATATATTTGATGATATAAAATAATGAGTAACACCTGCATCAAACAAAGCTATCACCTTAAAAGATGAAATAAACATCGTACCTCTAATTTTGGTTGTCCCTACTTTAGATTCCTCTGGTGCATACTTCAACACATAAAGAAGTCCGGTATCAACTCCTCTCTAAGATTTATTATCCACATGAATGAACCCCTTATCATGAGGATAATACCTTCCACCTTTGGAAGTATCATTACAAACCTACGATCCCTTGGTGAAGGTGGATCCAACCTTACTTCCTTGGGAAATACTTTCAAAAAAATGATTCAAATGGATAGATTTTACACAATGATGATAAGTCTTGGGATACTATATATAATTAGGCTTGGTATGACTAGGATACCCACACTGATAGAAAAAACCTACTACTGTCCATATGAATCCCTCAAAACTGGTCCTAATGAAAACTGGCTACCTTTGTGCTTCCTTTTCTAGCTAGAAGATACACCCAGGATAATGATGAAACCAAATAAATCTTGTAGTAAATTTGTTTTCTATCCATTTAAGCCTCTAACAAATATTACTTATCAACTAACTCTACAAAGTTTTAAAGGTACATGAGAATCAACAATGTCCAAATATTGGCCCTCAACCCAAACTCAAACCTCACAACCTTCAGGTAATAATTAGTGACTAGATCTGGCATTAAGTTCACCAACTCAGCAAAACAGGTGGAATCATCCAGAATGGTATGCTCTCCCTAATCTAAGGAAAATATCATGGGTCTTTTCCCCATTCAATGTACCATGATAAAACTACTGGTTCAATATTTTCTTAAAAGACACCCAGGTGATATCCTCATGTAATTTAGCTTGTACAATAGAGTCCCACCATCTCCATCCTATCACTTCAAGCATATAAGTGGAAAATAAAAACTTAGTGTACTCATGATTATTTATAAAGTTTAATATCCTCTAAATATTCTCAATCCATTCTTCAAATTATCAGGGTCCTTTATCACCACAAAAGACGGGTAGGTGCTGCTTTGTAAATTATGAGCCATGATCCATTGATCATCCCGGGCTCCTGAGACCATCTTGACCCAAAGTTTGAATAGTGTGTATTAAAAATTCTACCAAAGAAGGTTCCATTGGTGGATTTTATTGCATAACCTATCTCGTAGCTTCCTCACTCGGATTTAGAAGATCTCTTCTAGGAGGTATTATCTAAAAATCGCCGTAAAAAAAAAACAAGTCATGAGAAGATTACAAAATCACCATAACATAATATTGACATGTTTATTTTAAAAATAATATTAATTTCCCCATATATAATTTCTAAAAATTATAGAAATTAATTATAAAGTTCACGTGAAAAAATGCAATAAAAACTATTTATAAAGAAAACATATTTTTGAAGTGTAAAATGACTTTAATGAAAATTTATTACTTATTTATTATAAATTAATCAATAAATTTGTATTAATAAAAAATTTTATACATATTTTTCATAAAGTGGTTATTAATATTCATACCTTCCAATTTAATATCTATGCTTTAAAGATTTTCTATATCGTGATTCATATAGACCAGGGGTTGATTATAAGGTAAGATATCAAATACTTCAAGTTTTATTTCAAAGGAAATACATATAAAACCTTATGGTGTTACATTATACACCTTTAAAATGAATTTTACCCTCAAAATTCTATTACTATGGTATAAAAAAACGAGGATATATTTACTTTATCACATCATCAGGTTTCCATTCTTCTTCCTCAAATTTATAATTCATCCAAAGAACTTCAACTAGGTGAGTAGTCTTATTCCCTATAACTTTATATCTATGATCCAAGATGTATATTGGTTGTTCTTAATAGTAAATATTAGGCTCCATTGGTATAAACTTTGATTTTAGTACATGTGAAAGATCAATTATGTACTTCCACATGAGAGATACATGGAACACATCGTGAACTTGAGAGAGGTTTGGTGGGAGTGAAAAATGATAATCTATAGTCCTTGCTCGATCAAGAATATAGAAGGGACCAATATACCTAGGGATCAGCTTTACCTTCTTTACAAATCTCATAACCTTATTCAATAGATAAATTCACAGGAAAACCTTATCACCAACATCAAATTCCTGATCTCATTAATGATTATTAGCATAACTCTTCCATTGAATCTATCTGCCCTTCTCTACCATTTCCTTAGCTAGCTCAGGCCCCAATATATTTATTTCTATAACTTCAACCCAATATTTCTAAGTTCTACACTTCTTTTTATAGAGGGATTCATATGAATCCATCTTAATGCTCGAGTGAAATCTATTATTGTAAGAAAACTTATTTAGAGAAAGGTATTGATCCCAATCACCTTTTAAATTTAGAGAATAGGATCTCAACATATCCTATAGGGTTTAAATGTTCCTTTTAGGCTGACCATTTGTATGAGGATGATAATCAGTACTGAAACACAACTCTGTATCCCGATCTTATTAAAGACTTCTCTAGAACTTTGAGGTAAATATCAGATCCCGATCAGACACAATATAATGTAGTACCCCATATAAACTTACCACTTACTTAATGTATATCCTATAAATATGATGAATATAGAAATATTCTCTGATAGAAATTTAGTGTGTTGACTTCATAAGGTGGTCGACTACAACCCAAATAACATTATGACCTTTAAATATTTTGGGGATCCCAAGAACAAAATCCATGGGGATGTTTTCCCATTTAAATTATGGTATGGGTAATGGTTGTACCATCCCATTATACTTTTGTCTCTCAAACTTAACTTGATAATATATCAAGCACCAAGATATATACTCTTTAATATCCCTCTTCATATTGTTTCACCAAAAATAATCTTTCAGATCTATATACATCTTTGTACCTCCATGATGAATAGAGAATGATGAGTTATGAGATTTTTCCAATAGTTCCTTCTCCAGGTCTGATTTTGATAGGACACATACTCAGTTCTTGAACCTTATCATTCCATCATAATTAAGGTTTAAATAACAAACATTTCTCACCTTCTTTTTCAGATCCACATCCTCCTTTTGTGCCTCTTTAATCTTTACATGGATATATGGTTAAACACTCATTTGAGAAAGATAATATTTTCCCCCTTCCTTTAATATTTCACGAAATATCCTTTAAAAATATATAAATATTGTATATTTTATGATCCTAATCACAAATAATCTAACATGTTCCTTTCAACTTAAAGTATCACCCATTATGTTCGGTTTCCTAAGATGGTAGTGTATTAAGAAATCATAATCTTTAATCAACCTCAACAATCTTCTTTGTAGCATATTCAATTATTTCTAGGTGAATATATACTTTAGAATTTTATGATCAGTATGTATGTCACACCTTTATCTGAAATATAATGCTTCTCTATTTTTAATGAAAATATTACCACTAATAAGACTAAATCATGAGATGAGTAATTTTTCTCATGAACCTTCAAATTTCATGAGACATAATTTATCACCATATAATTCAACATAATAACGCATACCTACCCTTTTTTTACTACATTATTATAAATCACAAACCCTTTTTTACTGCAGGGTAGTGTGATCATAGGTGCACTGACCAATCTTATCTTTAGTTTGTTGAAATTTTCTTTACATTCATCAATATAAATAAACTTAAGTCCCTTTTAAGTTAACTTGGAGAGTGGATTATAAAACCCTGATAAATCCTTAAAAAAGTGTTGATAATATCCATACAATCTAAGAAAACTATGGATTTTATTCATAGGGGTTGGTATGGGAAAATGTTCAATCAATATGGTCTTTGATGAATCCACTAATATACCCTCACTTAAGATTATATGACCCAAACATGAAACTTTATATAGCCAAAATTCATACTCAATAATTTTTTCATACAAATTATCCTTACTTAGGGTCTTTAGTGAAATCCTCAAGTGATCTTCATGCTCTTCCTTACTCTTAGTATATATAAGAATATAATCTATAAAGACTACCACAAACCAATCAAGGTAATCTATAAAGAATCTATTCCTTAAATCCATGAAGATAATAGAGGCATTAGTAATACCTAATGACATCACTATAAATTCATAGTGTCCATACATTAAACAAATAACTATCTTGGGCATGTATTCACTTTTTAACCTCAACTGATAGTATTCATATTAAAGATCAATGTTATAAAAATATTGAGATCCTCATAATTGATCAAACAAATCATCAATACATGGCATATGATACTTATTCTTTATTATGATCTTGTTAAGTTTCTGATAATAAATGAAAATTCACATTGATCCATCTTTCTTATTAACAAAAAGTAATGGTGCACCCTATGATGATGCACTTGGATGAATGAATCCCTCATCAAGATTCTCCTGAAGTTTCTTCTTCAATTCCTACAACTCAATCAGGGTCATTCTACATGGAGTCTTTAAAATAGGTGTAGCACCAGGTATGTATTCTATTGAAAACCCAACTTCATAATTTATAGGAAGACTAGGAAACTCTTATAAAAATGAATGAAAAAACTCCCATAAAATAGGAATATCATCGATGTTGTGTTTCTCCTCAACCATATAAGATAAATAACCACTTTGAATAGGAATTATGACCCATTCAATGGATTTAATTTCCATTGGAAGTTCACATTTATCCTTTCAATGATATAAAATCATAGGTTGGTTTGAAATATCAAATGCGACTTTCCTTCCTCAACTATTGATATGGGATTTATATAAATAAATACAATCCATTCCTAAAATCACATAAAATTCAACTAGAGAAAGAATAATACGATTTTAAATAAGGACATTCAAAAAAACATAAATTGGAGAAGATTCAAAGACTTAAGATGCAATAATCATACCATTAGGAGTTTTTATTGGTATTTAAATATCTAATTTTTGAGGTGGTAATGTGATACCCTTGTTAAATTCTTTAGATATAAAATAGTAGGTAAAACCATAATCAGATAAGACATTATAAGTTATAAAATGGATGGTAATTTTACCTTTCACCACTTCGTTATCACACCCCACATCAACAATAATGATCAAATGAAATTGATCATCATCATTAACCCTAATATTAAATCACTAGTTAGTATAATGTCCATAATCCTTATAATTATAACATTGAAGTGTGGGTGGTTCATTATGTGAATATTTCTCTCCATTTTCATTATTAGTTAACTACTTACCATTACTTCAACATTTGATTTCCCAATGGCCTTATTTTCCAAACATAAAACATTTACTAGCACCCATAAGAAAATTTCCTCCATGTTTCTTTCCATACTTATGGAATAAAAAAACCCATCTTCTTCCCTCTATGGATTTTGTTATTATAATTTCCTTTGAATTCCATATTTATTTTCTTATCAAAACCATGATATCAATGAGTGAATCTAATCACCATTTCCACCTTGATAACAAATTTAATGATTTATTCATAGATACTTAAGTCTCTTATGGATAACACCCTTATAAGAATTGGTTTTAAGCCATTTAATAATTGATCAATCTTACTTTATGGTTCAATAATAATACCAGAATCATACATCACATATATTGTAAAATTTAACTCATAGGTACTAACTATTTCATTATCCTAATTATTAAGTTCAAGGAACTCTTTATCCATATTCATACAATTAATACCAGGAAATTAATTATTAAAAAATAATCTCCTAAACTCATCCCATTAATTGGAGTCAATTTCTTCTCATTACCTAATATTCTCAATAAGAGTCCACCATTGATCTGCTTCAACTTCTAGATGATAAAAAACTAAGATAACCTTTTAATGTTATGAGAATTAGTGAATAGAAAATATATTTTTAGTGGTACTGATCCATTTCTCAACAATTAGTGTATTAACATACTCACTAAAAAAGGTAGACTTTTCCTCATGAAGTACTCAATAGTATGTTGTTCCTTCCTTTGCTCATTTGTAATCTAAACTTGATTCACGGATTGAGAAATTTTTTTGAGTATAAAACAATATTTTTTATTCCATTTACCATAACATTTAGTTTCTCATGGGGAAAATCATTTCATTGTTTATCACATTCCATATTAACATGGTTCCTTTTGATTTTATCCATTGATTGAAACCAAAAAACATAGTATAAGAAACAATAATCATAATGATAAATCATATAATGATGAAAATAATTTATATTATTCCTAAATCACGACACCTTCTTTTAAATCTATGAAACCTTAGGTCTAACCTAGTCCATTCATGGTCATTATCTATTCAAATAATTCATAATGTTTCTAAAAGAAAATGTGAATTAACCTAATCATATCAATTGAGAGTGTTAAACTAGGTGTGCAATAAGATCCCATTCACCATGCACCAGAATGACGGATGAGATATACTCGACCAACTCTTTTCAAGGTTATCACCCCTAGATGAATCTATACCAAAACCACATTCACTTATAAAATCCATATAAGGATTTATTTTATTAGGGAAACCAAACTCTTTTATTTAATATAATTTAGGATGTTCTCCTATACTTAGTCTTATTCTAAGGGTTCTCACTAAAGTTTTCCCATCCTAGTTTCCCAAAGTTACCAAGCCTTCCTCTGATACCAACTATAAAGTCCCATACTATTTATACATAAATATTATATCATTTTAGATGAATATTTAGTACTTTTCACAATAATAAATGCTTGATTACCATAGAGATTTAGTGTATTTGGAATCTTGGATACATAAACAACCAATATATAAAATATTTACATCATTTACCATTTATTTATTCACAACTATCACCCTTATTAGACATAACATACTTAAAACCTTTCTCCATAATCGGGGAAAGAGAAACATAAGAAAGGGTAAGCTCATATGCTCAGTAGGGGTAAACATAACAAATATTAATAAATGATCATAAGTGAGTATAAGATAAGCACACGGGTATGAGAACATGATCAAGAAATACAATAATCATACCTAATCAGTCAAAGATATTTAATCATAAAACATGGTGTAAGTTTTTTTTCAAAAAAATGACATAAGACATAAGAGTACGAAATCATAAATAATCAACCATTATCCACGAAAATATGTCATAATCATAAGATATAAGTTTTTTACCTACAAATAAGAATATAAAATCATTTCTTTAGTCAAGATCACTTCCAAGATTATAATAGTGGATTGGGTTCACTCCTTATTCCATTATTCCATAGTCAAGGCTCACTTCTAAGACTATCTTATTGGACAAAGTCCCTTACTGAACTGGGTTCACTCCATATTCTGGTCCTTACTATTACATGATATATACATATTTACCTAATAAAATTTAGGGCTATAATAGACCCACCTGACCTTGGTTTATAATGTAACTACCCATCCTTGGTTTATAAAAAATCACCATTTCATAATGAAAAATTTATATATATGTACCATCAGATAATAAAACATCCATCATATTATCATGTCATAACCTATAGAAAGGATACTCTTTTTGATAAAATTTTTACAATAATAATCATAAACCATATAGATAAATAATAAATATGGTAACATTGTATAGTATCCCCACTAAATCATAAGAAACATCAAATGATGTTTTTATAAATGAAAATACATTTAAAAGACCACAAGAACATTTCTTGAGGAAAATACCATTTCATTTTGAAATAACTTATTTAAAATATAAAATTTTCCATAATATTAAGAAAAACATTTTATTTGAAAAAAATAAAGGAAAATTATAATTGAAGCTTCAAATAAAATAGTATTCATGATGGATGGGAAATCCATTCATGCAGTGTATGTTAAAATAAACATTCCTTTCACATTTTCGGTAAAAATTCAAGAGTACCATATTTGGAAAATGATAAGAAGTTTTATTTTAAACCTTAGTAATGAAAGTAAATTATAGTTAAAAATTTCTTTAAATAAAATTTTTATAATAGTAAAAACATTCTTGAAAACATTTTAAAGTAAATATGGACATGGATGAAATGATTCTCCATCGAATAGAAAAATAAGGTCAGGTTTCCTTAAAAATATTCTTTGGGTGTCTTGAGTAATTAAAGAGAGGATAATGAAATAAAAATATGTAATCTACATAAATAAATAAAGGATAAGAAAATACATGATATATAGGAGAGATAAATCATACAATTTCATTATCAAAAAATTTAAGCATAAACAATCCCGGTAAAAATGAGATTGTAACATAAAACCCTTACTTAAAGTTTTTCTTTATTTGTTAGCACTATAAAATGATATATAATAAATTGAAATTTATTATAATTCTATAACAGAACCACATTCATAACTATAATACCATACATGATTTACTTATAACATCTTATCAACTATTCATTAGTAATCTTTCATTATCATCATCATTTTTGGTGTTAATTGTTTCATTTTTCATGTATATTTTGGTTCGATGGTTATGGTACATGCACTTAGATCATGTTTTATTCATTTATATAGTTTAAATCATGATATAAATATCATATATATTCATTATATAACTATTTATAACCATTCATATAAATAGGTGATAAAAAATGAATTACATCACTACATGTAGACGGTAGTCCGTACATACACACCAGTGGTATTTTTATTTTTCAATGGATGGAACAAAATAAAGGTAAGTATTAATTAATATTTAACAAATAATTATTATATTATAAATATAATATATAATCATTAAATATATCTTAATAACCAACCATGAATAATTGTGGTGGAAAATGAGTCGTATCGCTACGTGGAAGCGACAATCCACAGGTACACACGTGCAATACTTTCATATCCCATTTGATTCAGAAGAGGTGGTAAATGGTTGTTCTATAATAATAATAAAATATCAGTATATTTTATGGATACAAAAATTTTATAGTAAGTATAATAATAAATAAAATTGAAAGAGCTTGGTTAATATATAGACCTCTTCTTTGAGTGACCTCCTTGTCTTACTCCTTAAGCCTCGAAGGATTGGTATTAGGAGAATAAAAGAAGATCTAGGATTAAGGTAATAATTATATAAAGCTTTTTGAGTAGTTATTTTATAATATATAAGGCTCAAATGTTATGAATAATGTAGGAGAATAGATTCCCTTTTGTATGTGAGGGGAGGGACCCACATGGGATTTCCTAAAATATTTTAATGATTTAAGGTCACTTTCATGGGAAAGTAGCTCCAAATGGATATGGATTATAAGGTATGATAATATAAGGTTAAAATATATTCAAAAAAATAATATTTTGATAGGTTTACATGACAATTATACCCTTATCTCTTAGTTTAATCCCCTTTGTAAACCCATTTTAACCTTAACTGTGGTCACAAAAGTTTAATATTTTTACTATTCACTATGAAAAAGAAAACAAGTTGAAACAATTAAATTATATTATTTTTATGGTTACAAATAATAAAACAATTTTACCAAATTAAATTTCTATAATTTTCAGAATTTAATTTTAACTAAGCACTCAAATCGCAACATAAACCCATTTTTGAAAAATGAGTTTTTAAGCATAAAACTAAATTTATTTCCATTATTTTCCTTGTAAAAAAATAAAATGAATATTAAAATATTATATTGAATATATAATATATAAATTTTATTAATAAATTATTCAATATATATTAAATTAATTTATTAATATAAAAACACTTTGCGCGCATAAAAATAGTTTTCCAGAAAAATGCGTTTTAAAGCCCAAAAATTAACTTATAAAAAAATAAAGTATAATAATGATTAATATTTAATTAATTATATTATTTATAATTAAAGTATACATGTTCTAATTTAAGATAAAATTCAAAACATAATGATACATTTACTTGAAAATAAATGATAATTTTTAAAAAAATCAGTAATTTTCACTATTCATTGAAAAAATAATTCTTTTTAGAAAAATACTCAAAATTAAATCTAAGATAATATTGAAATGATGTTTTAAAAATTATATTCATTTATAATATAAATTTTCTAAAAATATTATAAATTAATTATAAATTTCACATACAAAAAATGCGATAAAAACAATTTTTGATGAAACCGTATTTTTGAAGATTAAAATGACTTTACTAAAAATGGATCACTTATTTATTATGAATTAATAAAAATATTTGAATTAATAAAAAACTTTATACATATTTCTTAAAAATATATTATTACTATTCATACATATCAATTTAATAGATAGGATATAACAATTTTCTATATCATGATTCATATAGACTTGGGTGTGTGTAAGACAAGATATCAAATACTTCATGTTTATTTCAAAGGAAATGCATATAAAATATTGGGGTGAAACACATACTATTGGAGTTGGTTCCCTAAAATCAACTTTATTATGTATTATCTATCACACCATGTATACAGTTTGACATACACACACATGCACACACACCCACATGTGCATGCACATATGTATCTATGTGTGTTTTATTCTTATCACATATTGATATTTTATTCTACATGATATATATGATAAAATTATTAGAATAATTATCATATTTATAGGATATAATAGTATCTGTTATAATGAGAACCTATTAATGCTTTGAAAATATTCTTAAAACTATGTTTCATGATCTAGACACACCAATCTGACAAAACACAAATAATGTATGATTATCTGGTGTAGGAGCCACATAAGAATTAACATTTTTTCTCATGGGATTTAAACTTAGTGATATCCAAGAATATGATATCATGAGGTTATACCTACCAATATTAATTCTACATAACATGTGTATCATTGTATATTCTTATATATGAGTGTGTGTATTGGTCCTTAAACTTGATATCATTATTAATGCATATAATTAATTGTATACTTATATGCATGATAAAAACCTTGATGTATATGAACTTGGTAAATTATATTAAATCAAGTACATCATGAGTGGTTTTACGTTAATTGAATTATCAAGATAGAATTTTTCTATTTCGATTATTGGAAGAAGACATCTTCGATCCTTTGATTGAGATATAATTACTTGAGAAAAATACATGGCCATGGTGTTTGTAGGAAAGTTCATATTGATAATTCAATAAAAGATAAAACAACAATTAAATTACCCCCATATCAGTTGGTCAGGATAATGGATTGGTATCCTTGAGGTCTAGGATTTGAATCCCTACTGAAGTAATTTTTAGGGTTACTATAGTAGGTTCTAAAACAGAGCACTGCTGCAAAAACTATAGTAGAAAATTGATCTAGGTAATGTAGCTATAAAACCCACAACTATAGTGAACTAGATATTTTTAATAACTTTATTACATTGGTAAAAAATTAAAAATGTAACATTCTATAAGATCCAATAGTTTATAAGTCTTTGGATACTAGATATATACATGATTTTCACATTACATTTGAAAAAATAAAATACAAATTAAAATCTAAGTGAGAACTTTATTATTTCTCCTAGTATATCCTTGAAATCATTTATATTTTACTTATCATTACCCTAAGGATAGGAAACATAATAAAAGTGTGATCTCAGATTCTTAGTAAGGAGAATCTTACAATGAAATCTATCATAAAAAACATGACATGGATAATATGATAGAGATAGATAATAATAAAATATGCCATATAACTAATAACATAAAAAAAGAATATATCTATGGATTACATATCACATAAATAATCCCATGGAAAACAATATCCAATTTTACAGTGATATAATGCACAATTCCATTCCTTTTAATCTTACCGTCAATTCCCCATGCTAATACATCATATATAAATAGGAAATACATATGCTAAATACTGAGGCTAGTTTGTCTCATGAGACCTACTGAGGTATCAAGGAGCTATATAATTCTAGGACCCACCCATCAATAAATAATTTCAACACATTTATAATATAAAATGAATGAATAAAAAATAAAATAAATAATTAACATGTCTCAGTAATCAATAAACATATGTATTGGAAAACTAACAATCAAAATTTCAATATTTTCCTTAATCAATAAATGGAATAACATAATAATAATCCATATAGAGAAGGAAGGATAATGGTATCATTATAAAATATCACTAGTGTATCATATGTAACTTTTAATTACATTTATATTGATTAAAAATACCTTTATAAATACATTGAGAAGTTTCTTTAAAAACAAGAAGAAATATCCTTTTCTTTTGGTAACTTTTAAAAATGAAAAAATTTACAGAATAATGGGAATTAAATTTTCTATTAAAAACCATGGTAAATTGGAAAGGAAGATTAAAAATTAATAATTTTCATGTCATCTTGGAAAGATAGTCATGTGGTAAGTGTGAAAAAAACATTCTTTTCACACTTTTGTAAAGAGAGTAAAAAAAGGATCATATAAAAAACATTAAAAGTAAATCATTTAAAAGTTTTTTTAAAGAAATTAAAGGCCAATAGTAAAAGTAATTAGGAAATTAAATAATTATATATAATATAATTTATAAAAAAATAAATAATATTAACATCTAAGAGAAAAATTCTCGATAGAAAATAAGAAATAAGGATGAATTTTCTTATAAAAAATCTTCCAGTTTATTTGAGTAACCAAGAGAAAAAAATGAAAATAGAACATGGAATACCCTTAAGTAACCATATTTTAAGAAAAAATATATTTTTTAAGAGAGAAATGAAATATAATTTCTCTAATGGAAATTTAAATATAAAAAATCCCAAATAAAAATGAGATTGTAAAATAAACCCTCACCTCAGAATTTCACTTAGTCAGACATGATCTAAACTCTCAATAAAATAAATTTATAGTTTTTTTAAATCTATATAAGAACCATATTTACATTTATCATACTATATAAAACTCAATTATAATTTATTATTACCAATTTAGTAAATTTTCTTTTTAAAATCAATATTTTTTGTGAAAACTAATCATTTTCCATGCATGTTCTAATTCAGTGGTTCCGGTCCTTGAACCTTGGTCATTATTTCATAATATAAATAATTTTCATGAAGGATTAGAGTATTCTTTTTATATATTTATTGAGTCCCGTGTTCATTTCATGGAACTTATAGTGACAATTTTCATGAAAATCATAAAAATTTCATTTTTTTGAAATTTTAATTCCATAAAAAGAATCTATTTTATTAATGGATAAAAGTATATATATAACCATTAAAATATAATTAAAAAATATTAAATTTATTAATTTTACATAATATTACAATTATCTAACATTACTTAATCATTAATTACATAAACATTATAACATTATCCATATAGGTGGTAAAACTGATCCAAACAAGAGCGTGTTATAACGATTGAATGAGTAAAACATGCTATTTTATAATAATAATATAAATTTTAGAGATGATTAATGTTTTTAAAAATAAAATTTTAAAACTAAAAATCAAATTAAAGAATATTTAGATAAAGAATATATAAGATAATAATCAAGAAGAAGATATCTCTTACATTGAGAGCTTGAATCTCCTTTTGAAGGACCTCTTGGAAATAAGAGGTTTAAGGATTCTTATTGGGATTATAAGATCAATAATGTGGTAGAGTATTGTTTGGGAAGTTAATATGGTATATTAATGAGTGTAATTAAATTTTTTTATGTATCTTTTAAGGGGTCAATGGGGGTTCCTTTTATAAGTGAGAGGAGTGACACTTTTGTAAATATATTTTTTATTAAAATAAAAGGGGAATCATTCTCATTGAAAATGGCTCCAAATTAAAAAAACTTATAATATAGGATATAATATTTGGGAATAACTTCATCAAATCAATTATATATAATGTTTTTGGGACATTTTTGTCATTATCCCTTAATTATAACCCCCTGTTAACCATTTAAACCTTTACTATGGTGAATTTTTCTTACCATGGTAACTTATTTTTATGACAAAAACTAAAATTAATCTTATTACCTAATTTTAATATTATTATTAAAAATATTAAACCTAATTTAAAAGATTCAATTTATATAGGTGGTAAAAATTAATTTTATTATAAGTACACATAATGTAATAAAAACAGTTTTTAGAAAAATGCACTTTTTAAGCATAAAATGAATTTACACCAAAATCATGTATATTATTGATTCCCATGACATTAATTGGTTTATTATTAAAAAATAATATTTTATTAATTTAAAATTAGTCAAAAAATGAATAGATTATTGTGAATACTTAATTAAAGTAAAAAGATCAAAATAGTTTTTATTAGAATAAAATATAACCTAAGTTCCAAAAAGTCAAGCATGAGTTTACAAATTCAACATAATATTTTTAAATTATTTATTTTAATTATTAAATAAATATTTGGTTGAGGCAAATATTTTATAAAATTTTAAATTATGTTTATATCATGATGATGTCATAAAAGTTACTACATTTTTTAAAATAGTATTTTTCACTATTCACCTAAAAAACATCTTTATTAAAAAATTCCTAAAAATTTACCCTAAGAGAAATTTGAAATTATAAATAAAAAATTATATCCATATAATTAAATTAAAACTATAAAATTTATAAATATATATTTTAATCATATTCTTGAATAAATTTATTTTTATTATTCTATACTGATGAGATAATTAAATGTGTATTATGGTATAATTCATAGATGTAGTGATTAATTATTATTGTAGAATATTGGGTATTATAGTATAAGATTAATTCTCAAAGAACTATAGTAAAATATTTCCATAGGTAATATAGTGAAGAATTGTAATAGGCACAGTAGCAACTATCTCAAAAATGAAAGGCCTTAGAGCCATCCATAAAAAATGTAAGGCCTCTAGGTCTACAATGCCTTAACCCAATTTACCAGGTTTGAATCATAGAGTCACATGACCTCATGCATGCCTCATCATATGCAAGAGGTTGGTGAATAGTGATGGGGGTTCATCCATTCATTGGGGTGACTATGCCCTCAGTATCAAGTCATCCAAACATATACAAAACCAGAAAAATAATATAATCAATATTGTATAATTATGGAGTCAAAATGATATTATAACCATGTAAATAACATCTCATGAAGTAATAAAATGAACCTAGTACATACATAAATCAAAAGGTTATCCCCACAAGTAGTATATCAATACATATAATAAAAAAAATTAAAAGAATAATGAAGGTCATGCTACACAAATACCAGAGTATATCTTAGTATTGTCTCCATCCATGACCAACTCCTCCTGCTCAAGTACTCAATATAGGGGATTTCCCCTTACATGGATCTCCTAAAACAAAGTATACACAAACTAGGGTGCCCTTTAAAGGTGTGATTATATAACCTAAAAAGAAACTACCAATAAGTCCTTAACATAAGTGCAAAAATATATGTGATTTCATGTACTTACAAGGAATAAATAATCAATAAGAATGTACCTAAGTTGGTTCATTTTGTGGTAACTAAGATACCATGGACCCCAACCATACCTACTTATACAAATTCTATAAGCATAATTTCATCTCATATCAATAAATCCAATTACTAGAAATATATGAAGAGGTATCAATGAGGGCATAACATAGCCAACCTATCACATACTCAAACCATATAGGAAGTAAACTTGAGGAGGGAGTAACATATCCAACATCCCATACAATCATAACCATACATGAATAATTGAAGAGGGAATGACATATCCAACCTCTCACACATGAAAAACCATCATATCACATAGAGTAAGTTTCTATGGAAATATCTCACACAAAACACTAATAACGACACAAATCTCTACTCAAGGTCTAGCCACCTGTTATGACCAAACATATAAACACTAAACCTCCCATATCTTATGAAATTACATTATCAATACTCTACCCCTTCACAACATAATAAGTTTATAGCTCAACCCAATATCCAAGGCACACATTCCCTAATACTAACCACAAACATTGAAAAATCACTTTATGCCTAAACAACTGAGCCTAAAATCCCTAATAGGGAACACTATACTCACTATGGTTTGGTTATACTAAAATTAAAACATCAATATCTACCTATTACAAAGATAATTCCATCATTTTGAACCTAATCAGTCACAAAAACCTTCAAGGTAGAATAATTCCATGCAACACATGCACCTATATGCAAGACAATCCATGTAATCTCATACAAATATCATAATCTAAGGAATTTCCACCTCAAGAATCAAGGGTTTAACACACTAATAGATACCTCTTGATTCAATATAAATCAATTATAAGTAAAGAACTTGAAACCCCCTTTAAATTATATATTCAACACGAGGGAATAAGAAATAATGAGATAGAATAATGTCTAGGGATTAAATGGGGTTAAACTTACCAAAAGAGGAATAAAAAAAATCAAAACACTTAAACCCAAAAAGAATTGAGGTTTATAGGATATTTGGAATCCAAGAGGGAGGTTTAATCATGAATAGTCCATGGTAGTAGGAAATTGGGACTAAAATAGGTTTTAGGGTGAAATTAAAAAAAATCCCTTTAAGGCATTCGAATTGGTAGACCACCGAGTACCCGATCTTCTTGTACTAGGTACTCGATGCTCAATAAAACACCTAGTATAACCCCACTAGTTGGATGATGGGGTTTTAGGGGCTATAGGTCCCTTGGATAATCTATTGAGTACCCAATTTCCTACATCTGGAACCTGGTGACCTTTGCTATTATTTTTCAGCAACAAGGCCCCAATACCCTTCTCTAGAAAACCATTCACACCCAACCCCTTTCAAGCATGTCATAATCCCACAAAAATAAATTAATTTAAATCCAAAAAAATAATTAATTGTACTTTTTAAAATTAAAAGTTCATTAAACCCCCCTAAGGGATTCTTATCTTCAAGAATCATCTCAAATTCTTCCCATTGAATAGATCTATCCATTGGGATCATATATCAGGATCTTAATCCCATGTATCCTCTTAAATACACACACTTTACACAATATGTGTATAAGTGGTACTATCTTACCACAAAACACCTTCTTACCTCACTCTACATTACACATTGGTCTCTCCTTGAAAGACACATCAACCTCCAACTCATTGTCCTCACTGTAGATCACATGCGTGGGATCCAATTTTTACTTCTAGAGATGAAAAACATGAAACAAATAATTCATTTTTTTATGTCTTATAGGAAGATAAAACCATTAAACTATGGTACCAATATGATATAATATATTAAATGGATCGATGAACCGTAATGCAATATTACCTTGTTACCTCAACTAAAGATGGCTTAACCGAGGTTACCCATAAAAATACTTAATCCCCCATAGAGAAATCCAAATTTCATCACCTTTAGTTGATATATAAATGCATTATTCTCTAAACACTAACAATTAATTACTGATCAACCAAACCCTTTAAATGGATTCCTACACCATGATCAGACCTATGATCACCAACTCACTCACCTCTAACCCTCATAGGGGCGAGCGACATGGTCAATATATAAGGCCTCATAGGGATCCATCTAGATCAAATCCTAATAGATTTTGTTGTATTCAAACTCATCCAATACCTTATTTTAATACCATGCTTCACTAAAATCTATAACACAAGACTTAAGAATATCCTCAAATATCCAAATCTTTCAATCACATTGCCTATCTATTTATGGGTGATAAGTTGTAATTAGCTTCAGCTAAGTCAACATAGCCTTTTAAAACTCATACCAAAATCATGATGTAAAATAAATATCTAGATCTAACATGATACTCATACGTATTCCATAAACCTACACAATCTCCTATACATAAAATTACCCAACTCATCCATTGGATGGGTGTCTTAGATGTGAAATAAATAAGAAAAAAATATTAACTAGTGTACTATAACCTACAAAATATTATGACCCATTGACATAATCCAAATACTAATTGAAAATTACATGGTTACCTCATCCCACTTCTTAGAAGGCACTATAAGTGGTTCAAATAACCCGCCTATTCGCCATTACTCTGCCTTCACCCACTAGTAGGTGAGATAATGGGAAATATACCATATGATTTCCCTCCTCATACTATTACATAAGAATTAGTTCCTAGTATCAAGGTAAATCTTCATCATGATAGGGTGCACAACTCACTGAGAGGTGAGAGATAATCTCATTAAATCCTATCACATAGAAGTAGGTACCACCACCTTATTGTGGACATAGATCACCAGATCCTCATACCAAGTTAATACCATAATAGAATAAACACCAAAAATCCATCCCCATATCATGAAACAATCAAAATATTACCCCAAATTGGATTTTACATGATCCACCAGTGAGGAGGTAAAATCTATATGACAAAAAGTTACATCCCCTTTGTAAGATCCCAAACTTTTATGGAGATTTATTGATCTTTTTTATGGTATTATTTTTCCTAGTTTTTATTATATCTTGTTTGGGTTTTATCTTGGGTGAATTTGAGTGAATTTTGGATGTTTTTGGAGGGGTTTTGGGCAGTGCACGACTGGTGCACAATTTTCCTAAATCGCGCGCCCTGACCCAAAAAATCATGCAACACTAGAAAAAGAGGGATTTCATGGTTGGTGTATGGTTTGGAAAACTATGTTCCCTCTTAGTAGTAACTATGTGCCCCCTAAGAGGATGCACACGGTTAGGTTCACATTTAGGGGAAACTGTGTACCCCAAGTAGGAAAATGTGCACGCAGAAATTAAATCCTCTGAAAATTCATTAAAACTTTATCAAATCTCTATATTATATCCCTAAACCCCCTAGATAAACCCTAAAACTATTTATATCATTTTTTGAGGTTCCCATATGAATTAAAAGGCATCATAACCTTCTTTATTTATGAATAAATACCCAGATTGTAGATATGCACCTCTCTGGGTAAGAGATTCTCAACCCGAATAGTTTCCCCCCTCTCTCCCGTATTTATCTCATCATTTGAAGGGATTTTTTCCTCCACTGGAAGTGAATCTAGATACAGGTTTTGATAAATATAATCCGTTTTATATTTGATATAGGTTTCATATCTATATCTCTTTCTTAATCACAATCTTAGTTGTTCCAATTCAATTGGGGATTTCCATTGGCGAGCATTCGTCCTCAATCTTGAGGTGGGTGGTCTAAATTGAAAATCTCATCGTCTTGAATTAAATTATGTGTGTGTAATAGTAAAATTTTAATTTCCATGATTAATCAATTTAATTTTAAATTAAATTTAATTAATTTAATTTCCAAGTGATAATGAATTGAGTTTAAATTGGGGCAATTATAATTGGTGAAATTGGATTAATTAATTAGTCAATTAATTAATGGATTATTGTGATTGTGGAATTGATTGGAAATTATGTTTGTGTAATTGGTACATTAATGTGATATTAATTAATTAAAAATTTGGGACTATGAGATGGTTGGATTGACATTAATGGGTTAATGGGTTATATGAATTGAATGTTGTAAAATGTTTTAATGGTGAATTGCACATATTATTTCACATGATTAAAGTATTGAATCATGATTTTTGTGATAAATTGCAATGGTATACCATGCTGTGAAATATTGATGAATGGGTTAATGATGATTAACTAGGATAAATGTGATAAATGTGATATATGTGTTAAATTGATATATGAGTGTGGGACATAAACCACTACTTCCAAATCCCACTTGTGTGATTGATTGATAAACATGTGTAGGACATGTAATGGTTCTTCAAAATCCCATAGTGATAAATAGGGGTTAGGCACATACTAATTCTTCAAAATCCCACTTGTGCGATTAATTGATAAATGAGTTATGGGATATAGAATGCTACTTCAAATACCCATAGGGTTCTAGACATGACAATCTAGGCCCAAATTTTT
The DNA here is from genome assembly GCA_963277665.1 of Viscum album. Lineage (NCBI taxonomy): Eukaryota > Viridiplantae > Streptophyta > Magnoliopsida > Santalales > Viscaceae > Viscum > Viscum album. The sequence continues at coordinate 2,038,025,386 of OY728164.1, forward strand.
TCCATTGAACTATGGTTCAAATTGGTCATAATATGAATTGAAATGTAAAGATAATTTATAACCATGGTATTGTGATATCCCTTAGGTATAGTTCATACTCTGGTATGGACCGAAGTAGGTATTGAGGGTTTGGGTGTCCTCGGGAACCCAGGGGTTTATGTGTTTAAATCACTACTACAAAATCGGCATTATAAAATGCTGGTATTTATTAGTGCTACAAAAAAATCACTGATAAATGGCATATTTATCAGTGCTAAAGAAAGCATTGATAAATTTAACATTTTATTAGTGATTTTTTTAGTGTTGATAAATTGAACCTTTATCAGCGCTTTATTTTTAGCACTGATAAATGGCACCCTTTATCAACACTTTTTTGTTTGGGCTAATAAAGGGAACCCTTTATCAGTACTTTATTTTTAGTACTAATAAAGATAAATTTTATCAGTGTTTTTCTAGTGCTTATAAATGTCCGAATAAATAAAATGAAATAATGAAATAAATAAAAAATAAAAAATGAGTTTATTAAAAAAATATTACAAATTTTATTAATTAAATAATTATTGATAAAAATGAATAAATTGGTTATAAATTATTAAATATTAAACTTGTTATTTATTAGATAATTATGATAATTAATGTTAATAAATTGTATATATTAAATATATAGATATATATTATTTTATATAAATATGATTTATATATTAAAATATATTTACGCACTTTACATCAAATAGTCATATATTTAGTGAATAATGGTTTATAATTAAAAATTAATATGAATTAAAAATACTAACTAATTTCAAAGTGAAATGGACATATAATTGAATGTATCATTTGATTTTTCAATTTAACATATATCAAATGTGTGTTATATTGACTTCACATAGACTTAATTAATGCATTTTTATATAAAATGCACACACACAAAACTTATCCATTTTTTAAATATTGTTAAAGTGTAATTATTTTTAATTTATTCAATTTCACTGATTTTTAACATATATTCATATACATGCACTTAAAATTAGATATAAATATTATTTTTCAAAAATATTTCTATAATTATAAATAAATAATTATAAAATTATAATAAATATATTTAAAAAGGAATATATTTACTATATTTATATTTTTATATATTTATTAAGTATATATATATTTATAATTTTTTATTTATAATTATAATTTTAAATCCTTCATAAGTGCTTAAGTAATAAGTGATGATAAAGGTAGTTATTTATTAGTGATTTTTTCACACTGATAAATATTAGGCTTTATTAGCACTAAAAAAGAACTAATAAATATTCCTTTTATCAGTGGTTATTACTTAAGAGTTGATAAAAGGACTCTTTATCAATGCTTATTTGTAAGCACTGATAAACGTGTCCTGATCTATTTAAAAAAATCTAACCATTTGCGAACCCATCGCGATATCAGAAGCTTTCCGCAGAATCCACCCACTACTAGTGATTCTCCTTAGTTAATTGAGGATCAAATCACACCACTGGACTGCTTCCAGTTGCTCGAACATCATCAGAAATCTGGTGTTCAGTTGCAGTTAGGGTTTTTGAAGTGAATTTTCTTCAACTTAGCGAGGTATACCTTATGATTTTCTTTGTGTATTTATCATTTCTTTTTTGATTTATTGTTCGAATATGTCATTAGTTATTTGTGGTTTGGTCTTTGTATATTATTTTACTTTTAGATTATGAACAAAATGATTTTTTTATGATTCATTGTTTGATTGACTACCAATTTGGATATCCTGTTTTGGTCTTTTTAAATTGTTGTTTTGAATAAATTTTCTTCACCATCTACATTTATACCCCAACTTTCTCCTCAAGATTAATTCCTAGTTTTTAATTTATATTGATCATTAGTTGATAATAGGTCCAATTATTCCTTATCTATTTCTATATAATGATCTTGGTCATTGATCCCTAAGATTTCATCTTCTTCTTAATAATAAAGGTATTATAATTATAGTTACATTGTGAGTTAATATGTTCTATGTTCATTAAATGGATGTTTTAGGTATGGTTCCCAACATAGAATCTATAACATGATTGTTTTAGTAATTTTTTAAAAACTTAAGGTGGTTTATTAAGAATGGGTTAAATTTTCTTGTTACCTTTATAGAACCATAAAGAAAAATACATTCATTATAAATAAAAAATAAAAAATTAATTTTGTTTTCATAATAATCTATGATATCATTTTATATCATCCTTTATATTGGTGGTTAAATTGACCCAAAAAAATAACATGTAATAATCAATGGATGAGAATTAATACGAAGTTAATTTTATTGTAATATATTTATTACAGAAGTATAATTATTTTATTTTAAATTTATTAAAGTGGTAAATTAGTATTAGTAATAGGTAGTTGAATAATATAAATGGAAAAGAAATATAAAGAATTGTTAATTACATAAATGAAATCATATCTCCTGTTGAAATATTTCATCGTATTGAATAATTTAGGACATCTTATTGAGACTAAGACCTCTAAAAAGTGTAATGGATGAAAATTATAAAGATTATTTGTAAATTATATTGAGGGATCATAATTTTAGTTGTTGTTATGAAAGGGTGGTGGAGGGGTTCCTATATAATTAAATAGTGTCATTTTCTCAAATACCCATTCCTTAATGTGTGATAAATAAAAATATACATCTCATGTGGATCCAATGTGAATAAATAATAGATATTTTTTGTGAATTACCTATAAATATTAAGGGTGGTTATGAATAATGTAAAATGAAATGAGGATGAGTTGTCTATAACTTTCAACTTTGAATTAATTCATAGGATAACACCTTCCATAGTGGAGCAATTATTTTCTTAAATCCAATTACCCATTTTCTTTAACATACTAAAATTATTTGAAACAATCAAATGTTTAATTTACCTTATTACAACACCTTCCATAGTAGAGTAATTATTTTATTATGTTTTCCTCATAATATTATATGTTATCTAATGCATTAACATAATCTAAATTAAATGTTTGACTACTCATGCAGATAATGTCTTCTACACATGATGATGTTACCAATCCCTCATAAGAACAAACTATAATGAAGGAAAACCTTTGGAAATAAGTAAATGTAATGTTATAATATAATTTCTCTATTTTACCAAAAAATTATATAAGGAAATGTTGATTTAATTTTCATTATTCCCTGTAGAGTTTGTTTATTTTAGAATATTTCTTTCCATGTGTCATGCCTTTGCAAGAAGAGCAACAATGTTGTCTTTGCTCAATCACAGAGGTAATCATGATATTTTCATTTTAAAATCATTGTACACAGAATTAATGTATTATTTCATATTTATGTTTAATTTATTTATTTTTAGTGTTACTCACATAATAATTGTTTTATTACATAGGTGGATTATTTTGTTCGAGTTAGGGTGTTCTATCTATCTTTTATGCCTTTTGAAACCAAAAATTACATAGACTTATTATCTCTCAAAACGTTTTCACCCCTGTAGTGTTTAATTTATCACTTTATTTCAAGTTATCTCTACTTCCTTTGCAGGAAGAGTGACAACGCTATCTATGCTCAATTATAGAGATAATATTGATGTTTGAATAGTAAAATAATTGTCTATATAATTGATGTATTGTTTCATATTTATGTTTAATTTATTTATTTTTAGTATTACTCATATAATAATTGTATTCTTATATAGGTGGATTCTTTTGTTCGAATTGGGGTGGTATGTCCATATTTTATGCCTTTCTACAACAAAAATTCCATAGACTTCTTATCCCTAAAAACCTTTTCACCCTTATAGTGTTGCATATATCACTTAAGTTTTCTCCACTGCCTTTGTAGGAAGAGTAACGACGCTGCCTATTCTCAATTATAGAGATAATCTTGATATTTTCATAGTAAAATCATTGTCCATAGAATTAATTTGTTGTTTCATATTTATGTTTAATTTATTTCTTTCTAGTATTACTCATACAATAATTATTTTCTTATACAGGTGGATTATTTTATTTGAGTTGGGGTGGTCTATCCATATTTTATGACTTTATACACCAAAAATTTAATATAATTCTTATCCCTCAAAACCTTTTCACCCCTACAATGTTTCATTTATCACTTTCTTTCAAGTTATCTCAATTTCCTTTGGTGGAAGATCAACGATGCTACCTCTTCTCAATTATAGAGGCTTTCTTAATGTTTTCATAGTAAAATCAATATCCATAGAATTAATTTATTATTTCATATTTATATGTAATTTTTTTTAGTATTACTCAAATAATATTTTTTTTCTTATACAGGTGGATTCTTTTGTTTGAGTTGGGGTGATCGTTCCATCTTTCATGCCTTTCTACAACAAAACTTCCACAAACTTATTCTTCCTCAAAAACTTTCACCCCTATAGTGTTTACATTTATCACTTTCCTTTAAGTTACCTCCACTTCTCAACTGTAGATGTAATCTTGATATTTTCACAACAAATTCATTTTCCATAGAATTAATGTATTATTTCATATTTATGTTTAATTTATTCCTTTTTAGTATTACTCATAATAATTTTTTTTCTTATACATGTGGATTCTTTTTTTCGAGTTGGTGTGGTTTGTTTGAAGTTTCTCATGCAGTGTTGGTAGTTCGACAAAGAAATTCAATGGACTGGTATGACTCCAAGTACTTCTTTCTATTTAAAATTGACATTAATTTTAGTAAAAAAGACAACTAACATACTCAAAACTAAGAAAAATTATTTAGATTGTTTTGATACTTTAATAAAATGATCCAAAAGTCATTTTTGATGTATAAGAATTATCTTCACCTTAATATGATATAAAATGTGACCGATATGACTCAATGTGTCTGTTATCAGTTTAAAATCAATATTTGACTTTAAAAAGTGCCACTTACTAAAAACCAAGAAAACGTTCTCATATTTTCTTGATAATTTATGTAATTGATTTATAAATAATTTATGACATTTAGGAATCATTATCATGTCAAAAAAATATACTATGTGGTCAAAATGAGTCAAAAGTGTGTGTTTTTAGTCTAAAATGACATTTTCATAAAAAAGACAACTGAAGTACTCAAAACTAAAAAAACACATTCATATGTTTTTATACTTTATTAAAACAATACATAAGTTATTTGGAACATGTATGAATTATCCACACCTCAATCCGATGCACGGTGTGACCGGTATGAATCTAAGTGTATCTTTATTTAAAATTGACATCAATTTTAGTAAAAAAACAAACTGACCTACTCAAAACTGAATAAACACATTCATATTTTTTTTATAATTTATTAAAATGATCCATAATTTATTTTATATGTGTATGAATTAGCTGCACCATAATACGATGCAGGATGTGACCAGTATGACTCCAAGTGTGTATTTTTATTTAAAATTGACATCAATTTTAGTAAAAAGGCCAACTAACCTACTCAAAACTAAGAAAACTCGTTCAAATTGTTTAAATACTTTATGAAAATGATCTATATGTCATTTTTATTGTGTATAAATCAGCCGAACCTCAATCTAATATACAATGTGATCGGTATGAGTCAAAGTGTGTGTTTCAATTTTAAAATGACATTTTAGTAAAAAATTAAAGTGATGTACTCAGAAATGAGAAAAAACATTCAAATTGTTTTGATACTTCATGAAAAATATCCATAAGTCATTTGAGATGTGTAGTAATCAGCTGCACCTCAATCTGATGCACGGTGTGACCGATATGACTCAAAGTGCATCTTTTTATTTAAAATTGTCATCAATTTAAGTCAAATGGAAAATTGTCCTATTGAAAACTGAGAAAAAACATTTGGATTTTTTATACTATAAAAAATTTATCCATAAGTCATTTTTATGTGTATTAATTATCCTCACCTCAATCTGATACACGATGTGCTCGATATGACTCAAAGTGTCCATTATCAGTTTAAAATTGATATTTTTGTTCAAAAAGTGTCACTCACTAAAAACCAATCAAAAACACTTATATTTTATTGATAATTTATGATAATGATTCATAAGTCATTTGTGACATTTGGGAATCTATTTCACATCAAATCAATACATGATGTGATCAGAATGATTCAAAAGTACACGTTTCCAGTTTAAAATGGTGTTTTAGTAAAAAAGAAAATCGACATAATAAAAACTAATAAAACACATTATTATTGTTTTGATACTTTCTAAAAATGATCCATAATGTATTTGGGATGTATAGGAATCATCTTAACCTCAATCTGATTCACAGTGTGACCGGTATGACTCAATGTGCATCTTTTTATTTAAAATTGTCATCAATTTTAGTAAAATGGACAACCGTCCTACTCAAAACCCAGAAAAAAATTGGATTGTTTTTAAATTTTATTAAAATGATCCATAAGTAATTTTTGACATATAGGAATTATATTAACCTCAATCCTATACACAATGTTCCTGGTATGACTCAAAGTGTCTGTTATCAGTTTAAAATCGACATTTTAGTACAAAAAATACCACTCACTAAAAACCAATCAAACACACTCAAATTTTCTTGATAATATAGGAAAATGATTAATAATTAATTTTTGTTGTGTAGGAATCCATTTAACATAAAACTGATACATGATATGATCATAATGAGTCAAAAGTGTGTGTTTCTAATTTAAAATGACATTTTAGTAAAAAAGAAAACTAACATACTCAAAAATGAGAAAACACATTCAAATTGTTTTGATACTTTAGTAAAATTATCCACATGTCATTTAGGACATGTAGGAATCAACCTCACCTCAATTTGATGCATGGTGTGACTGGTAGGACTCTAAGTGCATATCTTTATTTAAAATTGACATCAATTTTAGTAAAATTAACACTTTATGTTAATTTATTTCTTTATATTATTCCTAACATAAGAATTGTTTTCTTATACAGGTGTGTTATTTTTCTTATCAGGGGTGGTTTTTTTGAAAATATCACAAGTTAAGTCAGGATTAAAAGATAAAGTAACATTGATGTTTTTGAATCTATGTACTAATTTGTATTTATGTAATTATATAAACCAATGTTTTAAATGTCTATAATATAGTGTTTTTTTCTTATTTTTGTGTTGTAAATTTTATTTCATTTAAATAATATATTGGGAATTGTTTTTTTGATATCTGGTGTGTTTCTGGTGTTGCGGTGTGCTATTGCAGCACATTGCAGTGGTGCTGCAGTGTGTTGTTATAGCACACTGTAGTATGACCCTTTATCATCACTTTTAAAAGTATTGATAAAGGAATACTTTATTATTCCTTTTATAAGTGATGATAAAATATCCTTTATCAGTTCTTTTATAAGCACTGAAAAAAGACCAGGGCTTTTAAACTCACTCATGTAGTTAGTGCTTTTCTATCACTGATAAAGGCCATTTTTAGTGCTATTAAATGACTATTTTGTAGCAGTGAATAAATAATAATTGAATATATGTAAAATATTTACTTTATTTGTTTTATTTTATTACTTATGCAACTATATACACTACTATTGACTGGATATTGTTTTAGACGCTATTGGTTGTGGCCTACTAAGTTGTGCTCACACCCTAATCGAGTTGCCTAATTGGTACCTAAATAGACTTTCTATTTTCTGAATAGGATAAGGGAAAGATCCCTATGTTATATGGATGATTTGGGATGAAGCATGGATGAGGGAACCGAATGTGATTTGGGACCACTTGGGAGTTTCCAATGTCTTTAATTATTTTGGGTTTTTCATATTGACACTTGATATGTATTTGGCACGACATATCTACAATTTAGTTTTGGATATTGTGTTTCCTGTTTTGGTCATCATGTGATACTGGTATTATTCTGGTTATGGTTATATCATTTTGTTATTCTTATTTTTTTTTTCTATTATTCTACTTTGATAAAGAGGTTATAGTCTCCCCACGATCAATATTATACCCTCACTACTAGTTGGTATCCTTTAGTATATAGGGAGGCATGACTAAGGTCATGTGATCGACCGACTTAGGGCACCATTGTGTGGAACTTTGTTTGGGATGTTACAATGTGGTATCAAAGGGGTTTTATTTTATTTTATTTTGTATTACTATTTAGGAAAGATAGATGGGAGACTAGGAAGAGTTGGTCCTTATTTATGAACTCATGCATGGGAATAACTAACCCATGTACGAAGAAATACCCAAGTACCCAGGGTGGGATTATTGTTACTGGTGTTTTCTGTTACAGTCAGATGTTATTTCACCATGGTTGATGTGATTGTTGTTTCTAAAATTTTATTCTGGACTCATGGCCTGGTATGGTATGAGAGTTGAGTATGCATTCATCATTCTAGGCATTCAAGATTATTATGTGACATGCATCATTTTTAGGCACACAAAAAAAAATGGCATTTGGGTAAGTCATTGAAATTGAAATGTTTTTCCTTGCTTGAGTAATTGAAATGAAAAAGGTGCCTAATATGAAATTGAAAAATTAAAATGATGAAAAATGTGAATAAATGGGTATATAATGGGAAACTTGAGTAATGATAAGGTGTTTACCCTTTTTAACCTAGACCTAGATAGGGTATGGTTAAGGGTAGTGATAGCACCTTGGTTTTGAAAATGTGGTGGGTTAGAGGGGATGATTGTTATGGATTCATGTGAATCCTTGTAAATGTGTTAAAGTTTTGTTATGTTTCCTAAGATGTGTGTTTGGAATTGTATATATATTCCTCCACGATGATTCTTGTTGAGGAGATGATAGAAGGTTATGGTGGGAAATGATCCTCTAGTAGTGGAACCTAAGGCACGAATAGTACTGGGTGAGGAAGTTGGAGAGCAGTTCCAAGAAAACCTTACTCACTTCATGTAGTTTATGGAAAGATACCCAAAGTGTGTTGTGAAGAGTTTGTCTAATCTGACATGAGAGTTTTAGTTTCAGTACCCTATGACTTCCACTAGAGAGGGTGGACCTAATGTAGTTGAGTTTTGGATTGAGTCCATCCATACTAGACTTGACCACTTGGAGACTCCTACTGAAAAGAGAGTCAAATTGGATACTTACATGCTACATGGTCAAGTAAAGAATTAGTGGGATATCCAAAATAAGTATGGAAAGATGGATATTATGGAGTGGAAGGAATTTAAGTATAAATTCTTGGATTAATTTTACCTTGATATGCTTAGGAAATAAAGAGAGAGAGATTTTATGAGGTTAACTCAGGGGAGCATGTCCGTGATGGAATATGCTGGATGCTTCATGAATTTGTAGTGATTTTTTCTAGTGTTGGAAGGGAATGAGGATATTGTGGAAAAGTAGTTTTAGGATGGGATTAAATGTGAAATTAAGTCCTAGGTGAATATATTTTTATTGAATAAGTTTTTATAGGTGGTGAATCAGGCTCTCATTTTTAAGGGGAACCTGAAGGAGGCTTCCATTAGAGGAAAAGTGGTTTTTTCTAGACGATTAGGAGGTGAAATTACCAAGATTAGGAGGCATTTATATGATAATGTTGACTAGGGTAGTGGATAGAAGAGTGGTTAAGGGGAAGGATCTGTTATAAAGGATCTTACTCAAGTGATCTGTCACCAGTGTGTTAGATTGGGTCACATTCATAGATAGTTCCCATGACCACTGGTAGAGTTCCAAGCCTGTAGCAGGATGTGACATCTACAACAGTTTTGTAGGAACCCACGATATATTGGTAGTGAAAGATTGGATAGATAGAACCAAAGTATGGGAAGGGGGACTTATAAACTGTACCAGTTTGGTATTTATAGTTCTACTAGCCATGGTGGTCGAGGCAGTGGGTGAGGTGATTCTGGGAAAGATCACCCGTATCAGTAGAGTGGTGCAACTCCAGGTACTTAGACTACATCACAAGGAATAGGGGCATGAAATTTTCATGCATTTCAACCTTCACTTGTGTATAATAAGGTTGTACCATCAATAATTAGAGGTAATATTCCTATAGATTCTATGATATCTAGTTACTTATTTGATACTAGTGCCTCTCATTATTTTATATATGCACAACTTGTGAATGGTTTAAGCCTAAAAGTGGAGTTTGTGAGTGGGGTTATGATGACAGATACACCTTTGGGTGTATGGTCAAGAGGCATCTGTTTGTGCAAGGGGTGTTCTCTCAAGGTTGGGGAGTATTATTTCAGTTGGGATCTTTATATCCTTGATATGTTAGGCTTTGACATAATTATGGGTATGTATTTTTTAGTATCATACCAAGACCACAATGATTGTTACCTAAGTAGTAAATTTTACATCTCCTAAGGTTGAAAATTATCATCACCATAGAGAGTAGGATATCTAGGTAGGCCGAGTGGGGGAAATTCATCAGTAACTGGGGGAGATCACCACCCAATTTTCTAGTTTGTTGTTGGATGAAGGAGGTGTAAAGAATGATGTTTTTCCAACCATAGTGAACCACTTTCAGGATTTATTTCCTGAATATTTCTTAGGGCCACCACCTGAGAGAGATTTTGAATTTACATTTGAGATCATGTTAGGGGTTAACCTAGTTTCTGTTCCACCATACAAAATGGAACCAATAGAGATTATTGAGATTAAGACTTAGCTGAAAGATTTTATGGATAAGGGATTTATCCATCTGAGTATGTCATATTGGGGCTCTCCAATCTTGTTTACTATAAAGGTTGATGGGAATCTACACTTATGTATTGATTACTGGAAGTTGAACCATATGACTATGAAGAACCAATATCCTCTTCCATGTATCGATGATGTTTTTGACTAGTTGAGGGGAGATTGTGTTTTCTCCAAGATCTACTTGAGACCAGGGTATCATTAGTTGAGAGTTCGACCTTATGATATAACTTGGACTAATTTTAGAAGCATGTATGGACTTTATGATTTTTTCATGATTTAGTTCAGGCTGACGAATGTACTGACAATGTTTATGGCCTTGATGAACTAAATCTTCCACCCGTACCTAGATCAGTTTGTGGTTGTGTCTATGGATGAAATCTTGGTGTACTCTAAGAATCATAATGATCATGACCAACACATTGATATCATCCTGAGTACACTAATAGAGAATAGGCTATATTCTAAGCTATCTAAGTGTCATTTTTGGATTGAATAGATACATTTATTAGGTCACCTAATCTTGGAGGAAGGTTTTCATGTGTTCCTAGAGAAGGTTTAGGTAGTTGTATCATGGGAGTATCCCAAGAACATATTTGATATCCATAGTTTTGTGGGGTTGACAGGATATTATTGGAGTTTAATTTAGGAATTTTACCATTTGGAAGCACCACTTTTCTACATAACCAAGAAGGAAGTAAAGTTTGAATAGTCTGAGGCATGTGAGAATGCTTTCTAGGAGCTGAAGAAGCATTTGACAATGGCACCAATCTTGATCCTAAACGATCCAGGTGAGGATTATATGGTGTTTTGTGATGTTTATAATATCATTCTTGGAGTGGTGTTGATGCAGGGAGATTGATTTGTGGTGTATGGGTCACAGAAGTTGAGGCCACATGAACATAACTATCCTATACATGACCTCAAATTGTCTATAGTGGTTTATAATTTGAAGTGTTGGTGGAATTATCTATTGGGAGAAAATTTTACTTTGTATACTGATGGAAATAACTTAAAGTATACATTTTAGCAGTGAAATTTGAATCTATAGTAGAGGAGGTGGGTTGAGTATATGTATTAATTTTATTTTGAGCTAGCACATAAAACCAAGAAGGGAAACACTATTGCTGATTCTTTAAGTAGGAAAACTCAGACTGAAGCAGTTTAGGAGTCTAGTTCTGAGTGTAAAATGATGACATTACTGGATGAGATGCATGTTGTGGTTTAGGAGGTTCAAGAAGAGATTAATATCATGTTAGTCTCAGTGGATTTTATACTTTTGAGCTAGATTAGAGAAAAATAGTATGAGGATCTAGAGTGTTTGTCCTTGAGGGAACGTCTTGAAGGTGGAGAGTCACCTTTCAAATAGAGAATAAATGAGGATGAGATCATCTATATCAGGAATTGGATTGTTGTGCCTACAATCATACAAGAGGATCTGATGCATGAATTTCATTCCTCGAAGTGGGTAGTGAATTTGGGTTTGACCAAAAATTACCATGACCTACATTGATAGTATTGGTGTTCAGGAATGAAAAAGGAGACAATAGGGTTTGTAACACGATTCTACACCTGTCAATAGGTGAAGGATGATTATCAATGACCTCATAGTTTACTATAGTTATTTACCATTCCATAATGAAAGTGGGATGGCGTTAGTATGGACATTTTAGTGGGTCTCCTGAGGATGCATCAGAATAATGATTCTATTTGGGTGATTGTGAACCGACTAACAAAATTATCACATTTATTTTCTATATAATAGACCTTCTTAGTGGATTAGTTAGGAGATATGTAAATTCAGAAGATATTTCATCTGCATGAGATGATACAGAGTATTGTTTCATACCGTAAATCATGATTTACTTCATACTTATGGAAGGGCTTACAGAAGGCACTTGGTACATAGGTCTTACTTAGTATGGAATTCCACCCACATACAGATGGGAATTCAGAATGTACTATATAGGTTCTTGAGGATATGCTTCGGGCATGTTTCCTTGAATTTGGTGGGTCTTTGGAGAATCACCTAGCTTTAGTGGAATTTTTTTTATAACAATAGTTATTGATAAACTATACTAATGGCACTATATGAGGTTCTTTATGGTAAGCCATGAAAATCACCTTTATGTTGGATAGAGGTAGATGAGTTAGACCTATTAGGACTGAGTCTCATGTAGGAGATGTTATATTAAGTTCAGATGATTCATAAATATATGTTTATGGCTTGGAGTATAAATAAGTCATATGCTAATAAACTTCAATGAGACATAGAGTTTCTAATGGGTGATTATGTATTCCTTCAGGTGTCGCCTAGATTGGGTCACCATAGGATACTTACATAGGGAAAGTTGGCACCCAGGTTTCTTGGTCTGCTTGAGGTTGTGGAGAGAATTGGGACGATGGTGTACTAATTGGATCTTACATAGAGGTATAATGCTATCCATGAATTTTTTTCATGTGTCATAACTTCAGAGATATCACCCCAAACATTCTCATGTGATTGATGTGGATGATGTTGAGCTTGAGACCGATGTATCCTTTGAGGAGAATTCGATACGTGTGTTGGATTGCAGTGAGAAAGTGTTTTGGGGAAAGACCATTCCATTAGTTCAAGTATTATGGAAACATGGAAATGTTTAGGATGAAATATGGTAAAGGGAAGTGGATATGTGGTCTCAGTGGCCCGATCTTTTTACCTTGGAATCTTAGAGATGCTCGAGAGTACATATTGAGGATGAGCTATTATAAGGTGAGGAGATTGTAAGATCTTGACCTTTTATGGAGATGTATTGAGCTTGTTTTTAGGTATTATTTTTCCTTTTTATGGGTATATCTTGTTTGGGTTTTATCTTGGGTGTTATTGGGTGAAATTTGGATGTTTTTGGAGGGGTTTTGGGAAGTGCACGGTTGGTGCATAGTTTTCCCAAACCGTGCACCATGCACCAACAAACCATACAACCCTAGATATGAAGGGATTACATGATTGGTTCATGGTTTGGAAAATGATGTGCCCACTTATTAGTAATCGTGCATCCCCCTGGGAGGATGTTCATGATTAGGAACATTGTTAGGGGAAACCGTACAACCCGAGTATAAAACCATGCATGCAAAAATTAAATCCCCCAAAAAATTCATTAAAAAAAATCCCGAACCCCCGTCTTATATCCCTAAACCCCCTAGATCAACCCTAAACATATTTATCTCATTTTTAGAGGTTCCCATATAAATTACAAGGCATTCAAACCTTCTTTATTAGTGAATCAAATCTTAGATTGTAAATATGCACCTCTCCTGATAAGAGATTCTCATCCCGAATAGTTTTCCCCCTCTTTTATCTTCATCCCAACCATTGAAGGGATGTTTTCATCTATTTATAGTGGATCAAGATATAAGTTTATATAGATCTAATATATTTTATCTGGGATCTAGGTTTCATATCTATATCTCATTCTTCATCATGATCTTAGTTGTTCCTCTTTAATTGGGTATTTCTGTTGGCGATCGTTCGTCATCAATATTGAATTAGGTGGTTAAAACTGAAAATTCCAAAGTCTTGATTTAAATTATGTTTGTGTAATTTTGAAATTTAAATTTCAATGATTAGGAAATTTCATTGTAATTTTTATTTAATTAATTTAATTTCCAAGTGATAATAAATTGAGTTGAAATTGGGACAATTTGAATTGTTGAAATTGGATTAATTAATTGGTGAATTAATTAAGGGAATATTGTGACTATGGAATTGATGGGAAATTAGGGTTGTGTAATTGTTAAATTAATTTGATATAAATTAATTAAAAATTGGGGATTATGATATGGTTGACTTAACCTTAATGGTTTGTATGAATTGAATGTTGCAAAATGGTTTAATAGTTAATTGCACATATTATTTAACATTATTGAAGTATTGAATCATGATTTTTTGTGATAAATTGTAATGGAATACCATGATGTGAAATATTTATGAATGTTTTAATGATGATTAACATGGATAAATGTGATATATTTGTTAAATTGATATATGAGTGTAGGATACAAACTACTGCTTAAAAATCCCACTTGCATGATTGATTGATAAATGTGTGTGGGACATGGACTGCTACTTAAAAATATCACAATGATAAATGAGTGTGGCACATGAATTGATTCTTTAAAATCCCACTTGTGTGATTTCTTGATAAACGAGTTGTGGGCCATGGAATGTTACTTTAAATGCCTACGAGGTGCTAGACATGGAGACCTAGGCCCAAAATGTTGTCATTGGACTATGGTTTCAATTAGATATAATATGAATTGAAATGTAATGATAATTGATAACCATGGTATTGTGATATCCCTTGGGGATGGTTCATACAATGTCATGGGCCGAAGTAGGTATTGAAGGTTCAAGTTTCCTCAAGAACCTGAGGGTTTATGTGGTTAAATAAATAATAATTGAATATATGTAAAATGTTTACTTTATTTCTTGTATTTTATTCATTATACAACTGCATACACTATTATTGACTAGATATTGTTTTGGATGTCATTGGTGGTGGCCTACTAAGTTGTAATCACACCCTAATCACGCTATCTGATCGGTACTCGAATATACTTCATGTTTTCAGGACAAGATAAGGGCAAGAGCCCTGTATTAGAGGGATTATTTAAGATGGAGCATGGATGAGGGAACCAAACATGATTTGGGACCTTCTTTGGAGTTGTGAGTGACTTTAACTGTTTTGGGATTTGTATATTGACACTTGAAACATTTTTGGCATGACATATCTACTATTTAGTTTTGGATATTTTATTTCCTGTTTTGGTCATCATGTGATACTAGTATTATTCTAGTTATGGTTATATCCTTTAGTTATTATTATTTATTTCCACTATTGTTCTACTTTTATAAAGTGGGTATATTCTCCCTATGATCGATATTAGACCCTTACTACTAGTCAGCAGCCTCTGGTGTATGGGGAGGCATGCCTGAGGTCATGTGACCGACCATCTCAGGGCACTGGTGTGTGAAACCCAGGTCAGGAAGTTACACCCTTTGATATGAATCGATCCACTAGGGCTCAATCGGGCCAACAGTAAGCTGAGTGTGCCACCCTAAGAACACCTCCAATAGACCAAGGGATAGTGACTAGAACTAAGTAGGTATATCATACAATATGGGAGGTCTTAGACTATATTAACCTACAACATACATATATCACAAATGTAAAAAATAACCTCTAACACCAGTAGTATATATATATATATATATATATATATTAAAAACTAAATTGCATATAATATAATCATGAGACATAAAATATAAGCACAATTTCATATAGGAAAATACCCAGGGAACTGTACATCTAACAAGCCTCTAAATATAACAAACATAATATTCTATAAAACTAATAATTATGTGTACTTATAGATAGGTCTATAGCTATAATAGTCCCCAACATCATTACAGACAACTATGATCCACCATGCATCGCCAATCATCACCATGCGCTAGCTCTAAACATGCCACACTAGCTCTAAATCCACCAAGACTATTTCTGAACTATGCATCATCTTCACAAACACAAAATAAGTGGGAAAAGAGTCGATCTAGGGGTGAGTATAAACATACTCAGTAATATGCACTGAAACATTATAGGAAAGACAAGAAACAAGTCATACCAAACTCCTGTATAAGAATCTAACTGGGAAGAAGACAAAGAAACATCCAAATATAATTTTCCACTCAGGGATGAAAATAATTTATACTCATATCATATCCAATCCATAAAGTTCAATCCTCATGAGAAACTAGGGATTTTTGGAGTACTATTAAGTTCACAAAATCTGAATTCAATAGCCCAACTAAATGTCACATCTCAGAGTTAACCACAAGTGGACAAGGAGGCACAAGGCTCAAAGTATCCAAACTACTCTGTCTTTCTAACTTTGACCTCACTATTAGAATATATAAAGGGAAGCCTAGTCCTCACTAATGTAATTACATTATTCAAGGGAGTACCACACATTATTATCCACTAATACTGTGTCACCACTCTAGGATCCTATAGGGGACCCCACCTTGACCAAGGATAGATGTTGGTCAAGGGAGTACTAAACCCTACTATTATAACTACCAAACTATGAGAAAAACCATACCAACTCTTAGAAAGTGAAATAGGGGACCGAAACCTTGACAATATATATGCATAAGTTGAGGGAGTATCAATCCCTGATGAAGGAACCATTCCCATTGAGTAGTTTTCATCAGACAGGGGAGTATCGACCTCCATGAATAGAGGACCCGTACCTTGAGTAAGTGGGGAGTACCAAACACTATTAGTTGTGAGTGGGGAACCCACACCATGTTGATGCTGAGGGACTACCAACACCATGCCCAATTTGGAGGACCCACACCCCAAGCATGAGGGGGAACACCAAACTCTAGGATTAATTTAAGGGATGTGTACCTTGTCGTTAGCAAATGACTATGGGAGTACCCTATCCCATGGATATTCTGATCATCATTCTTGATCCCCATTTTCATTCCTATAGATATAAGGATACTAAAATACACGTATCACCTAATTTATCACTTTTTATGCTAAATAGAAGTGAACCAATACAATCTATGTGAAAAAACACTAAGGATAGACTACCAACACATCCAATTCTGAGTCTCGATCAAGGATATATGGAAATCCAGTAAGAAAATGGGTACTCCCTATACTCATTATGGAAGTAAACTTATGTAATTGACGACATGTACCCATGGGATATATGGTGTGATATATTTATCCCAAAACATTTCACATTGTGACTGGAGCCCTTCACGCCATGACTAAATCTCTTCACACCATAACCCAAGATCTTCATGCCATGAATACAGATCTTCATGCTATGAAAAAGGTTCTTCAAACAATGAACAAGGAGAACAAAAAAGAAAATATTCAAGAGTAATAAAACCCACTACTGAAAATTTAGTTATTTGCGATGAGGACCCGTTGCAAATGACCTGTTGCAGAAAATCACATCGCAAACAATATTTTTTGTGACGGGTCATCGCAAAAAATACTATTTGCGATGAGAAATTCCCCCGTCGCAATTATTTTTGTCATGTTATTTAAAAAACCTTTTGTGATGGGCCCATCGTAGAAAACTTTAAAAAATAAAATAAAATAAATATTAATAAAATATAATAAAATAATATTACTAAAAATAAAATAATATTAAATAATAATAATAAGTAAAAAAAAATAATAATAGAAAAATAAAAATAAAAATAAAAATAATAAATTAATATTATAAATAATAATAATAATAATAATAAAATAATAATAATAATAATAAAATAATAATAATAATAATAATACTAATAATATTAATAATAATATTAATAATAATAATAAAATAATATTATTAAAATTAATATTAATAAGAATAATATTAATAATAACGAAATAATAAAAAATTATAAAATAATAAAAACATCAATATTCATAAAAATATGATAAATAATAATAATAACAAAATAAAAATAATAATAAAATAATATTAAATAATAATTTTAATAAAATAATAAATAAATAATAAAATAAGTAAAATAATAAAAAAAATTAAATAAATAATAAAGTAATAAAATGATAAAAAATAAAAAAATAAAAAAACACAATATTCACAACAATATAAAAAATGCGCTATGTAGAAATGTTAATATATAATATTATAAAAAAATTACATTCAAATGTTTTATCATAAAATGTAAATACATCACTGGGGGGTCTTCTAGAGGAGCTGGAGGAGATGGTGAAGGGAACTACATCCGTAAACTATGAGTCAGACGACGTACGTACTACATCGTCTGCTCGTGCTGTTGCTGCCATTGATGAATCTACTACTATTGTGGATGAAGATATTCCTACTCCATATGAATATTCTATATAAGTTTTTCCTAAGCTCACAGTTTCTCCTAATAATGTGCAACAGATGATGATGACTCTCCACGAGCTCCTCTCGATCTGCACGACGACATCGCAACGGTCCCATAATAACTCCCAAGCATCAATTGAGAGCTGATACCAATAACTCATCCTTTCTTGAAGGCATACTGGGTCGCCTACATCAATGCTTCCTCAGCAAATCGGTGGGAACTGGTCTAATCCTTTGTCTCGGCCTGAATCTCAGTCTGCATCTGAGACATCATGGCCTCATATGACTCCTTCAATTGGAATTTAAAATTAAAATAGTTAAAATAATATTTTTAGTTAATTTTAAAACTCAAAAAGTAATTAAACTAACCACAATCTGACGATGGAGATCACCTCTAATCTTTCCAGTGGTAGGATCATTGTACATCATCCTATAATCATCGAACTTTGTAATATCGGGTTGTCCGACTACCTATATGAATATAAAATAAAAAACTTACATTTAAAGTTATATAAATTAATTTAAAAAAAATTACTTACTATATGTTCCTTATGCATACCGAATGTAAAACTACCAGCTCAATGTGTCACCTCCTATCTCCCCTTTTTTTGTTGACCTACTGATGATCTCCTCTAAAAGAGAACACCCATCTAGTGTGAACATAATACACCCCAAACTTGAGATTAAATTTAATGATGTTGGTAGGTGTGACAAGACTAATCAAACTCTATCACTCCTACTTTCATCATTGATTTCCTTCTCAAATTTCCCAATAACTAATGGAAACACTCATGCATAAACCCCTCCCATGCCTCCCAGATAACGTCACACATGCTCTCATCGATGGGATAACTTAAACCCTACAAATAATTAATAATATCAAGTAATTAATTAAATAAATTTCAAAATAAATATTATTTATTTATGTACCATCCAATGATTAAACATGTAATGCTGAACATCAATGAGAATTTGATCCCATGTGACCCATGCTCCAGAAAAATAAGTGCGTAATATAGCGCTTCCCTTTCCAAAAATTATATAAAAAAATATTTGAATAAAAGAACAAATAATCAAAAAGTTAGTATATAAATAAATTAATGATAATTAATGAAAACTAACTAAAATACACAAGTAAAAAAACCTCTACATGCATGGATCGAAGAAAAGATATGGACGTTGATTGGGGATAGGGTTAGGAATCATCAATCGCACAAGACCACGCCCTCTTTGAGTCCTCCCTGAATCATCAACATTATGTGGGTAAGATGATCCAACATCCTACTCATCATCAGGTAGACCACTGTCCTTGAACTCACAAAATAGATCTGATTCCATCTGAAACAAAAAATGACTGTTGTTAGAAAAAAGTTGAAAACAAATATTATATATAGATATATATTATATATGATTATAACTAGTATTTAACTGTGTCAATATTTATCTTCATCCTCATCTGCATATTTGACGACGTCAATATCTTTATATTCCTCCTCAGCATCATCAATTTCCATGTGAGTTTCAGTTTCATCATCTCTTATCATTTCCAAATCATTTGTTACATCATTAACATCATCGTTACCATCAACCCTTAAATGTGGGGTGTCATAATCAATATTCGTGCATATTTAAGAAAAATATGGATTTAGAGTAGTCTCTTGAAAAATTCAAATTCCTTTCACTTCACCAGAATCACATTCACTTTGAATAAATTTATTTTTTGAGATTTCATTTTTATTATGCTCCACCAATCACCCAACTCTCTTGAAGTAGCATAGTAATTTTCATATTAAATTTTATGTGCTTAATGATCCAATAAAAATGGTTAATTTACTGCACGAAGGCTTTTATTTTTAATATCAACGATTTCATGGTTCAGATGAACACACAAGCCTCTCTCAATATTCAACCACTAACATTTAAACATTTTTACGTAATTCTATCCTAGATAACACAATTCAATAATTTCTTCTAGAATTCTGTAAAATTCAACTTCAATTTCTCTATGATGGAATCCTCTAAAGAAAACACCACTATTCATTATTATTTTTTGATTCCCTATATGAACATGTATGAAGTCAAAAACTATTCACCACATATGCATTATAAGATTTAACTATTTTGGATGGTGGGTTACTCAATACACACAATCAATTATAAATTTTATCAGCATGTTGAGATAACTAAAAATTTGTAAAAAAATTATCAATATAACAAGTAATAAATTGATTTTATATGTTAAACCATAAATAATTTATGTTAATAGTTTTTTAAACCAGTAGAAAAAATTATTTTACTGATGTTATTCAAGAGAAATTTCTGTAATTTGTGGAAGCTGTATCTTGATATGATTATCATATAGCCCATAAATAAAATAATATTAATTTATTGTAACAAATATTATAGAATAAGTGATAAGATCAATCATAATACAAATGGTGTCATTTCTTCACAGTTGAGAAGAACATATGTATGAGCTCTATTATGTTCATCATCTGAAACCTATCATTCATGAACTCCACAAAATCTAAGTTCTGAATGATTAAAAACTGATAATTGATTTCTCATTTCATAATCAAAATTTCCCTCATTATGGCCCATGTGGTTGTGTTTTGAGGGGTATTTAGATTGAAAATAATGAGATAATACAAAATAAATTTCCTCCTACAAATAAGCTTTTGCAATTAATCCTTTAACTGATTCTTTGTTACATATTATTTTCTTCAATTTCCTCATGAATATCTTGAATGGGTACATCCATCATAACTATATTGAACCTCCATATTTTTATTCATATAAAAATGTAATGTCAAATGTTCCATTGAGTCAAAGAAATCCAGCAATAATATTTTTTCCAGTTTACATAAAATTAAAACAACATCTTCTTGCAGCATTCTTAGTGCATCATACTCTGTTGTTGCTGCAAAAATGTCTTAAAAAAAATATTATATGTCTATTTTTTCATCCCAAATCATATAATTTAGCAAAACTCTTAATATATTTAGAATAAGTACTTCCATTATAACATGAAAGTCACGACTTTTTAATCTGGTAATATGATCATTTCTGACATGTCTGACTAAATTGGAAACATAACCACATGGAAGTCTCAAATCTGAAATACACTAAAAAAGTACTAATTTATTTTATTTGGAAGGTGTATAAAACTATTTTGAATTCATTATCCTCTATGATCTAACATTTTCAGATAGTTTTAGTTTTGGTCAACTACAAATTTAGGAAAGATCTAATCACAAATTTATATTATCATTGGTCTTAACTGGTGTATCCAAAACAATATAAAATATATTATCAAAATAGTTCTTCTCAATATTCATTCCATCCAACATGTGACATACCAAGAAATCAGACCAATATGGATGATCTAAAAAATTGCTCCATTTATCCAATTATGTTCTTTACAAAACCCATCAATTTTCTATTGGTTTATAGTTGGTCTAAATGTAATGTGAGGTAATGAAGAACCAAATTATTTTAACTCCGTACCTGAGATCACTGTTGGAGTTCCATATCTTTCAATTATGCCTTTTCTAAAATGATATTTGTCCCACTAAAAAGGATGATCAGTTGGAAGGAATCTATGATGATAGTTGAAAAATAAGGTTTTCTTCCATTAAAGATCATAAATGCTTTGCTGTCTCTCATATAGTACATACATGATTTTGGACCATGTGTACTCCAGCTAGATAACATGCCATATTCTGGGAATTCACTAATTTTCCACATAAATACAGATTTTATTAAGAAATTTTGTTTCAGAGCAACTTCACATATACTGACACCATTAATCCACAATGAATTTAACTCCTCAATCAATGGTTTCAAATAAACATCAATATTCTTTTTCAGATGTCCTAGAATTAATAAGGTCAAAAAGATATATGGATCCTTCATCAACATATAAGGAGTTAAATTGTACAAAGTTGTAAAGATAGACCAATATGAATACTGACCACCATAAGAACCAAATGGAAATAAACCATCGGTAGAAAGACCCAATCACACGTTTTGGGATTTTAAAGTAAAATATGGATGTACTTGGTCAAAATGTTTCCATAAATCACCATTAGAGGGATGACTTAAGCTTTTACTAGTTGAAATATTGGTTTTGTTCCATGACATCAATACTACTATAAGATACAAATAAATGCTGCAATATGGGTGTAAGTGGGAAATACATCAACTGTTTTATAAGAATAAATCCAAACTTCCCTAGTTGAGACTCTTTATACCTCGATTTTCCACATGTTGGAAAATTATCCAATTAATCATTTTCACCATATTATAATATGCAATCATTTGAACATGTAGGAATATTATAATAACCAAGACCCAAATTATAAACAATATCTTGCTCTCTTATAAATTTGCAGGAAAAACATTTCCTTCAGGTAATAGTGTTTTAACCAAAGAGAATATTTCGTCAAAACAACTATTTGAAATTCTATTATCTAATTTAATAGTTATAAATTTTTCAACCACTTAAAATTTTCTTATCTTGCAACTAGGATATAAATCATCCTCAAAAGACCTCAACAACTCATAAAATTGATATGGTTCCATCTCAAGAGTTGAATCAATATCATCCCGAGTTTCAGTTTGTTGAAAAGATGGACCATCCACATCATGTACTAAATTTTGAAACCATGATGGATATGGAACCAAATTATTAGTATATTCTTTGGAATTACATTCACCATGTTTATACAAAAAAAATAATCAGTTTGAAAACTAAAATTTAATAGATAACCCCCAACATTTTCAAATGTGTCAAACATCCTCATACCACATTTTTTACATGGAAACTTAATTTTACCTTCTGAAACAAATTTTTGTTTTGATGATGCAAATGATAAGAAAGTTTCAACACCCTCAATATATATAGGATTTATATCAGAACTGTTTGGATTCCTATGATGATTTATCACAACACAGTCATCTAATAATGACTATTTTCGACTTCCTTATTCCATATTTCTATAAAAAATATAAAATAATTCATTTTTATGAATAAATTTATATAAGGAAAACATGATTCAAAAAATAAAAAAATGTTAATTATTCCTAATTACCACTAATTACCACTATTTATTACTAATTACAGCTAATTACCGCTATTTTATTACTAATTATTACTATTAAAACTATTTATTACTATATTTTACTAATTTTTACTAATTATTACTAATTATTACTATTTATTACTAATTATTACTAATGATTACTAATTATTACTAATTATACCAATTTGTTACTAATTATTACTAATCATACCCATTTATTACAAATTATTACTAATAATACATATTTATTACTAATTATTACTAATAATGCCTATTTATTACTAAATATTACTAAATATTACTAAATATTACTAATTATTACTAATTATTACTAATTATTACCAATTATATCGATTTATTACTAATTATTACTAATTATACCTATTTATTACTAATTATTACTAATTATTTCTAATTATTACTAATTATAACTAATTATTACTATTTTATTACTAATTATACCTATTTATTACTAATTATTACTAATTATTACTAATTATTACTAATTATTACTAATTATACCTATTTATTTCTAATTATTACTAATTATACTTATTTATTAACAATTATTAATAATTATTACTAATTATTATTGATTATTATAAATCATCATTAATTATTACTAATTATTACTAATTATTACAATTTATTACTAATTATACCTATTTATTTCAATTTATACCTATTTATTACTATGTATACTTATTTATTAGTAATTATACCTATTTATAACTATTTATTATTAATTATTACTAATTATACCTATTTATACCTAATTATTACTAATTATACCTAATTATTACTAATTATACCTAATTATTACTAATTATACCTAATTATTACCAATT
This sequence comes from Viscum album, assembly GCA_963277665.1. Classification (NCBI taxonomy): domain Eukaryota; kingdom Viridiplantae; phylum Streptophyta; class Magnoliopsida; order Santalales; family Viscaceae; genus Viscum; species Viscum album. The sequence continues at coordinate 2,038,049,835 of OY728164.1, forward strand.
ATACCTAATTATTACTAATTATTACTAAGTATTACTAATTATTACTAAATATACCAAATTATTACTAATTATTGCTAATTATTACCAATTAATACTAATTATTACCAATTGTTACTAATTATTACTAATTATACCTATTTATTAGTATTTATTACTAATTATTACTAATTATTCCTATTTATTACTAATTATTACTAATTGTTACTATTTATCACTAATTATTACTAATTATTACTAATTATTACTAATTATTACTAATTATTCGTAATTATTCCTAACTATTCTTAATTATTACTAATTATTCCTAATTATTCAAATTTACTTGAATTTGTTCCAATTTATTACTAATTATTACTAATTATTACTAATTATTACAATTTATTAGTATTTATTACTGATCAAACAACATAATTGTAAAATTAAATAATGAAAAATAAACCATCTAATTCTAATTTAATTTAATTATCGCTAATTAATCATAATTATAACTAACATAAAATTGAATTAATTTACTAAAAAATAAGAGCAATAGATAAATACCTTAAAACAAAATCTTTTGTACGCTGCAAGGATTGAAAATTGCTCTGATATGAAATTTTAAACTTTGGAAAAATTTTAGATAGAAATACGAGAGTTCAAAGAGAGAGAGAGAGAGAGAGAGAGGAGTTGAGAGAGATGTGAATGAAAAAAAAACAGACGAGGGTATATATAGGTCAGATTATTTGCGACGAATCCCGTCGTAAATACTAACCCCCTATTAATTAAGTGGTGGCGGTTAAAAAGGTATTTGCGACGGGACCTGTCGCAAATACCTACCTGCCGACATTGCATTTGTGACAGGACCCATCACAAATGTTAATCCCCTATTAATTAGGGGGTGATGGTTAAAAAGGGTATTTGTGATGGGTCCCGTTGCAAATATGAAAACCCTCCAAAAGTTATTTACGACGGGTGAAAATCACCCATCGCAAATAACCTTCTTGCGGTTTGGCATACAGTGCGCGCCAAACCCATTGCAACAGGATACCCTCTTCCCATCACAAATAACTAACTATTTGCAATGGGAAGAGGGTCCCATCGCAAATAACTAACTATTTGAGATGGGAAGAGGGTCCCGTTGCAAATAACCCGTCGTAAATGACATGTTTTTTCATAGTGACCGCATTTAAGAGTATTTTCTCCACCACAATTCTCTTCACAGTCCTTCACACCATGGCAGAACCCACTATGTAATGACCACACTCTTTGCTTGAGACAACATAATGCCTAAATCCCATGTCCTACACCCCATTCCATGATACTAAAAAACCATGTTGTGTCCAACCCTTCATAGAGTGACACAATACCCACAATGTGATTCAACCCTTTAGAACGTGACTCAACCCTTTGCATGTAACCCGCTGCCTCCATCCACCATCACAACAAAGATTCCGCATCACTACTCCCCTCTATGGTCTTTCATTAACCGTCATTGATCCCACACACCCTGATCCTTGCTTCCATGCCCAAATCCATCGATCACAAGTCCTAGATCTCAATTACTTTATGATCTAGATCAGATCCGTCCAACCGTCGACCATGATGATGGTTAATGATGAAAGCATGAAGTAAAAAGGGGGAAAAGTAAGGATAATCAAGAATATGATCATTGGTGTCTGGAGCAACAGTCTTGACACTTTTCATCATGAACAAATCCACCAATGATAAAGAAAAAAAGTAAGCCAGTGCAAAATCAAAAAAATTAGGTCGAAATAAAAAAGTAAGAAAATTCATAGGTCTATATGGTTGACAAAAAAATTATAACACATGATTCCATGCTCAAAATCATGAAGAACAAACCAAGTCAAAAATAACAAAAACCTACCTCATGGTTCAACAACAGTCATTTCATGAATCCACAGTCATCATGGAGATTCTCTCAATGATGTCACAAATCTGGTCCTGATTTGATATCAGTCCTTCCCCACTATGAAATGATATCATTCACTTTATTGATCTAGGTTTTATGATAAGAAATTAATGGGATAACCCTAGATAGAATTCATAATGGGAGTTTTTTAGGGAAATATTAGGGTTTATAGCACCAAAAATCAATGGAATTACTTTTTATTTAAAAAAATGACACCCATAGAGATCTATCCTGAGGCCCCCAATTGTAAAATGAAGTTACACCATAATCAGGGTAGACCCCACATTCTAGACAAAACCATGGGGTTTTACCATTTTATTCTCTATTTAGAAGATATAATCGATTCAACACAAACACATGTGTGAAAATTAAAAATAATATATTATTTTGAATATATTATTTCTGAGCCTCCCCAATGCTCAAAACTCCAAAATAGCTTAGTGGATAGGCTCAAAAATATTATAGTACTATTAAAAAGGTTTTAAATGAAAAATATAGTGTCACTAAATTATCATCATCTATGCTTGCATGATAAATATTTATTTAATTAATAAATATTAAAATATCTTAAAATTCAACATGCTCAAAAATTCACCAAAACTAATCCAAGGGGTAAACACAAAATCTTGAGATCAACTAAACTACCATATTTTTTTGAGGTTTTATGATAGTATAAATTTATTGTTTATCCCTATAAGGGTCCTGAGACTCTAAAACTCAGAATTGAGCTAACTCTTTTCCAAGAAAAATATGGGTTTTCTATATTCTCCTCACCTTTAAAACTTTTCATCCTTGAAAATCAAAAAATTGGAATTGTTCAATAAATAAGACCACATAAAAATCTTTCATGGAATACATTACAACTTTGTACAATATTACTTTATCTTTAGGGGTTCAACACTAAGAGATATCGATACACCACCACTAAGAAGAAAATATCCCCTTCCATCACTAATACTATCATCTTCATCTCATCTTAAAGAAAAACCTTAGCAGGAACATCAAACTACTCTATGTGATCCTTTCCAAGTCTTTGTACTCAAATTTCATTCAACAATATAGGAGAAAACGAACCCGTAAACCACTAACATCCTCCTTGGAATGGTTTGTTTCCAAGGTTACCACTGGGGTAGGTCTTTTATCCCCACCTTTAAAGATAATTCTTGATGGTTTTCATATGGGAACAACCCGTCCATATTGAAATCCACCAGTAATAACTTCACAATGATTTCACACAAACACCAAAAGAGCTATAAGGTCACATGCTTCTTAGGATCCATGTTAGCTTCTGAACCTTACCCTATCAATAAGGCACATGAAACAATGTTTCTAGCCCATTAAATAAGAGAAATGTGGTCCGTATTTCCCAATATCTTTATAAAAATTCATGGGAATAATCTATCTGTATCTCAATCTCCAATAGGTTCGAACCCACTGTTGAAGAAAACCTAGTTGTGTTATCATCGATCCTTTATGAAAGTTACCAATAAGTATATCTGGAACGACACTGAATTCATAAAACTTCTCGTCATCACACCACTACCCATTGGGTGGCCCAATCTTCTACAATATAAATTTGATGACCCTAACTATTTAAATAACCATGTTCTGTTGGCTCTAGACTCCAGGATAAAAAATTTAAAAACTCAAGCAACGAGGAACCACAACCTCTAGATAATGCCACTTTCTCCACTGCATAATAAATCTTTCCATGTGATGTTCACACCCACAAAGATCCACTAGATATACCAAAATGAGGTCTGTTCTCTACTGGGGAGGTATCTGTTCAGTATGTCCATCATGATATTTAATAATAACATAAATATAAAGCCACTACTTGCCTAGATAAGTGGGTAACGTGCTCCACAAATTTAGGAAAACCCTTCAGGTGAATTTCTTAAGAACATCCGATCACACTATACCATTAAACTGATATCACAACCATGAATCTCTCTCACACAAGGGAAGAGTGTGGTGTTATAAATATCCACTGGTGGTGAGAAACAACTCCCTATCCATGAAAGAATCAACTACTCCAAAGCTAATAGATAATGCACATCCTCCATTTCTGAGAAAAATAATCCTCTGTTAAAAGAATAAACCACCATGCCACTGCTATGTCACTCTAATCTCATCAGGTGCCATGGATTCAGATTCACGAAGGCCAATGTTACTCCAAGAATCTTGATATAAAACTATGATAGTTCACTACATAGAGGATACTCTCATGGTAAGGCCATGTAAATTACATTAATTCCTAATAAGATCCTCCATAAACCAACATAAGGAATGGTTTGTTCAATCTACCACACAAATGTAACAAGGATGTTCATAATTACACTCAAAAACATATGAACACTACATCCAAAACACAAGATGATTCATATACTGAACTCCTATCAAGGGACAACCATGTGCCACCCTTTAGAAGCATCCACACATTCATCTACATTCATGGGCATTTAATTCTCATGTATGCATATATCTTATAAAGTAATGCTTACCATTTGATGGGTACAACTTATTGAGTGTGATATTTTCTCACCACACTTGAGGGGATCCCACTCATTATTGAGGGTGGACCCTACCTCATTCACTCAACTATTTATCATTACATAGTACTATAATTATAATCCAATCTATACCAAGGTTGGTACCACTGGATCTTATATACTCCATTAAGTAATCTCTTGAAAGACCTATTCCTCTATTAAGGATAAACTCACTTTACCAAAAGGGGTGAGTGAAATATGATCACAATTAGTGGAAACTCTCTAGCTGAAAAGGGTTCAGCTAGATATTCCACTGGAATCTACAATTCCCAAACATATGGTGCATGAATATCTTTAACATGAAGATCCATCCATAGTATTTCTTTGACTATCTTCAAGATAAATATTATTATACTTCCAAATATAAGGTGTATCCCTATAAATACTTCTTAATATACTAATTATCACTCAAGGGACTCTGAAATAGGTAGTATTGTGTGAAAAAAAACCCAATCCCAAAATATCTTCTTCAAGAATATCTACCCAAATATCTATGGTCGAACACCAAACAAGGGCCATGATCTATGGGCCACGATCCATACCCATAAATGATCATTCTTCCCTATAGAGGTCCCCCACATCCATGAATTAAAGTCTATCCCAAACAAGGGCTCAAACTTCAATCATGATAAATCCATCCTATTGTGAGTTATAGAAAAACATCATTCATCAATGGCTCATTGTGTCATGTATAGAGCTCAATTAAAGAACCTCCATCAGGCCAATGAGATTTAAAACTAGACATAAACGTGAGTCTCCATATAATGGTCTAGAATTATTACCAGTGGTCTATAATTGTTACTTATCAAAGAACTTTATGGGTGGTTACACCTCCTTGGTAGGTCTCTTTCCACCATCCCTAGTGGTATCCATTTCCTCATGAAGACCTTGGGTAGAGATCCACGTTTCACCCAACAATCACATGTGAGAGTTCCCAAGGATCATATTCCTTAATTTCCTTTAATACAAACTATAAATAACTAGGATTTTCATACATAGATATTAAAACTTAATAGATGAATATTCAATACATTTCAAAAATAAATTCATGAGGATCATAAAGGTTTAGTGTATTTGGAGACTAGATACACAATATTTCTATTTCATGAAAGATATTCAACATATCCCATAAAGATATTACCACATAGTAAAATTCATAAAAATACAATACTTAAAACCTTTATTCATAACATGGGGAAAGGAAACATAATAAAGAGTGAGCTCAGATACTCTGTAAGGGTAAACATGGGGGATATAAACATAACATGAGCATAAGGGCATGAGAACATGATAATAACATTTGAAAACCATACCATGCATATAATAGATCATAAAATTGAGTCATGTCATAAATATTGGTATTTTATAAGACAGTAATTATAAATGAATCAAATAACATGATCCATGAAAATATAGCATTGGCATAAGACATAGATTTTTTTCATACACATAAGCATAGAAAATCTCATGTCAAGGATACCCACCAAGACATTCATAACATGTTAGTATTGGGATAACCACCTATGTACCTACTTTAGGGTTGGGATAACCTCCTGTGTTCTCTCTTTTAGGCTTGGGATAACATCCTGTGTACCCTCTTTTGGGTTTGGGATAACTTCTTGTGTACCCTTTGAGATCATAGAACATTAATCATCACCCGATGCATTGGAGGGATATATAGGTTCCACCCACCACATAATCCATAAATTTTTGTGATATAATATAATAAAAAATTCATCATATCATAAATCATAAAAAGGAAATGGGTTTCATAAATATTTCATCACAGCATAATCCATGGAAAATAAAGGGGTTTCATAAATATCTCATAATTTCATCATATCATAACCCATGGAAAAGGAATGAGTTTCATAAACATATATTCATCATAATCATAAACCATCTAGAGAAAGAACATGGATGTCACAATTGGATCATATACCCAAAAAATATGATCAACACCAAAGGTTTTTGTTTTCAGTGAATAAAAATTCCATAAAAAGATCATTAAATAATTCTTGAGGAAAATATCCTTTCCATTTCAAAAACACATCTTTAAAATATAAAAGTTTGAAAAATATTAAAGAAAAAAATTTCTTTTAAAATAACCTTAGAAACTTATAAAAGAAACTTAAATAAATTGATCATCCATGGTGGAAAGAAATACCATTCATGATGTACCATTTAAAAAAATATTCCTTTTACATTCTAAGTAAAAATTTAAAAGTGCATCATTTCAAAAAATGATATAAAGATTACTTTTAAACCATTTTGTAAAAAGTAAAAAAGGGTAAAAATGACATTAAAAAATATTTTAATAATAGTAAAAATATCCTTGAATTTTTTTAGAGAAAATGGATATGAAATAAAAAGGGTTATTGACCTAAGAGATAAATGAAGTTGGTTTTCTTTAAAAATATTCTTTTGGTCTATTTTATTCTTAAACAGAGGAAAATGAGAGGAAAACATGTATTCTCTAGAAATAAATATTGAAGAATAAAATTCATGAGTTTCTTAAAATATAGATCATAATTTTTCATTATCTTAAACTTATTCATAATCAATCCTGATAAACAATGGTATTATATCATAAACCTTTACCACTTTGGTAACTTTTGAATCCTAAGCCCCATTAAAGAACAACATCTAATGAAACTTTAAATATCATGAAAATATAGAGATTAATGATATAACTTTTAAAATGGGTAGTATATACACCACACAAAATAAAAAAGTGGTGAATATGGAATATGTATCCTAGAAATAAAATAGATATTGTAAATCCCTTACCTTAAGTCTCAACTTCCTTCATACACATTCGAACATCCTTAACTCAGAAAAACCTCATTTGGATATCTTATTAAGGACCCTTGGATTAGTATTTTGGGAATAAAATATCTCTAGAACGTGGATAAGGATTTTGGGGAGATATTTTGATAGGGTTTGGTAGAGCTAAAGGGATTAATAGGCGTAAATAAGTGAGGGGAAGAAGTTCCCTTTTATAATTGAGGAGGAGGGGATTTTTTGTAAATACAAAAAACTATTCAATAATGGTAAGTAACCCTCACACCAAGTGCCTCTAAAATTTAAAAATAATAGAGTGGAGGGGATATTTGGTATATAAAAAACTACAACACAAAAAAAATACATGTTTTAAATATTTTATTCCTTATCCTTTATGTTTACTTACTTTTACCATTTTAACTTTCACCATAGTAACTAGGTTTTTTATTTATTTACCTAGAAAATTTATCTCTTAATACTAAAAATGAAATGATATGTATTAGATAATATATACACACTTATTCTAATTATTAATTCTAATCTCTCAAATAAAATTCTTATGCGTGAGGAAAATTAATTTTAACATCAGCACATGTAACACGCATAACCCCGTTTTAACCTTGATCATGACAATTAATTTTTAGTCTTTATTATTCATTATGAAAAAAATTAAGTTGACCATATTATATTTTATTAATTATTATAATTCAAAAATATATAATCCATTTTAAAGAATTAAATTCACATAACTGATGATATTTAATTTAAAATTAATCCCACAGACCTGATAAAAAGTGGTTTTCCAAAGATAAAGTTTTCATAAGTATATCAAGTTTTTATATCAAAATTAAATATGAAATTAATTAAAATGAACCAAATTGAATTAATAAATATATAATTGAAAATTTTTTACTTTTAAAACCATTTTTTAATAAAACAGATCTTGTAAAAACTTTAAATGAAAGGAATTTTTTTAATGAAACTGAGTATTTTTTTACTATTTATCGAAAAATTAATTTTTTTATAAAATTATCAAAAAATAATTTAAAAATAATATTTAAATATATATTTAAAAAATTAATTTAATTTTATCAAGTACATTTTCTAAAAGTGAGAAAAATTTCCTTTTATATTTATTCACAAAAACCATTAAAAATGTATTTCGAGAAAAAATTATTTTCGAAGCATATAAAGACTTTACTAAAAATTAATTAATTTTTATCAATATGTTTTATTTATATAAAACAATTATACTTAATTTTAAAAAATGAGCTTATTCCTATTCATACCTCAAAGTTTAATGGGTAGGTTATAACATTCATGTTTAAATAATAATATAAATAGTATATCATGGTTCGTTAAAACTTGGTGTTTCCTGTAATGTAAGATATTGAAGAAATTATATTTATTTTTAAAAAAATTTCATAAAAACTAAGTTTGTTACATTATACCCCCCTAAAAAAATTTTGACCACTAAATTCATCACTATGATACAAATAAATGAGGATAATTATGCCTCATCATATCCTCAGGTCTTATGAAGCTTCTTCAAGTTGGTGGTTTCACCATAAAACCTTGACCATGTGAGTGTTCTTATTTTGTAGGAATTTATATCTAGGATCCAGAATCTATATAGGTTATTATTTATAAGAAATATCATGATCTAATAGTATAACCTATGAGTTTAGTACATGTGAGAGATAAGGTATGTACTTCCTTAGGGGATTTGTATGGAACACATCATGGAATTAAGAGAGGTTCGGTGGAAGTTCCAAGTGATAAGAAACCATCCCTAATAAGTTAAGAATATTTAAAGGAATAATATACCTAGGGATAAACTTTAATTTATTTCTAAATATCATAAAATTAATCCATATAGAAATTCATAGGAATACCTTCTCACCAACTTCAAACTCTAGATCACACTGACGATTGTAATCCTAAATTTTCTATAAACTCTAAGTTACCTTGATGTACTATATAATATATTTAACTTTCTCTATAATTTTCTTCACTAGTTCAAGTCCCAATATATTTATTTCTCCAAATTCATCCCAAAATGTTGGAGTTTTATACTTATTTCCATAGTGGGATTCATAAGGAGATATCTAAATGCTCGATTGAAAGCTATATTTGTAATAAAATTTGACTAGGGGATGGTGTTGGTACCAACCAAATTTGAAACAAATAGAAAAATATATCAAAATATTCTCCAGGTTTTGAATATTTCTCTCAAACTGACTATATATATTAGGATGATTCATAGTTATAAAACATAGATTTTTATCTAGAGCCCGTTGAAGGCTTCGCTAGAACTTCGAGGTAAACCTTGGATCCTAACTAGACACAATATAATGTGGTACTCCATGCAACCTTACCACTTTTTTAACATATATCCTAGAAATATTATCCAGATAGAAATATAATCTGATAATGATGAAGTGTTATGAATTTTCATGGTGATTGAGTATAACCCGTATAACATTATTCCCTTTAGATTTTTTGGGGAGTCAGGAAAAAAAATCCATTGTAATGTTTTTCCCATTTCCATGATGGTATGGGTAATGGTTGTAACATACAATTAGAAATTTATATCTCATTATCAAATTGATGAAATGTGAGATACATATTATGTAATATCTCTCTTCATTCCATCCTGCCAGAAACAATATTTCATATCTTTATACATTTTCTTACTTCCAGTATGAATAAATAATGAAGAACTATAAACCTCCTCTAATAGATCATTATTTAAATATGGTATGGACTGAACACATACACGGTTTCTAAACCTTATCATTCTATCATAATAAATATTAAACTTAGGAACATTTCCAACCTTCTTCTACAACTCTACATCTTCCTTCTATGCCTCACTAATCTTTATTTGGATAGACGGTTGAATAATCATTTGAAAGAGATAAGATTTCTACCTTTACTTCAATATTTCTAGATCTATCCTTTGAAAACCATAAACATTGGATATTTTGTGATCCTCATCATAGATAAGATAGAATTATCCTTTCGAATCAAAGCATCATCCAAGTTACTCTCTTTCCTAGGGTGGTAATGTGCTGAGAAGTAATAATATTTTATCATCTCCAACCGTATTCTTTAGGGAATGTTCAACTCCTTCTATGTGAGTATTTAATTTAAAATTTTATGATCAGTATATATACCACACTTTTCTCCATAAATATATTCCCTCTATATTTTTAATACAAAAATTACTACAACTAACTCCAAATAATTAGTTGGGTAATTTCACTCATGAACCTTCAATTTTCATGAGGCATAAGCTATCACCATATCATTATGTATAAGAATACATACAAATTCCTTCTTCAATGCATAAATATATATTAGATACCATTATCCACTATAGGGTAATGTAAGACTGAGTGTACTAACTAATCTTCTATTCAATTCAATGAAACTTTCCTCACATTCATATGTCGAGAAGAACTTGGATCCATTACAACTTGACTTGGTGAGTGGATTGAATAACTGTGGGAAATTTTCCACAAAACATCAATAATTTCTAACCAAACTAATAAAACTTATAATCTCAGTCACCATGTATGGTCTGGGCCAATACTCAATAGTCTATGTATTTGATGGATCTACCAATATATCATCTCTTGAGATAATATAACCCAAAAATGAAACTTTTTTATAGTTAAAGTCACTATTATTAAATGTTTCATATAGATTATCCTTCATTAGTGTCTTGAGAACAATTCTAAAATAATCTTCATGCTCTTCCTTGATATTTTAATATATAAGAATATCATCTATAAATATCACCACAAATTGATAAATTTAATCTCTAAGGAATCTTTTCATTAATTCCATGAAGATAACTGAGGAATTTGTAAGACCAAGTAGCATCACTATATATTCATATTGTCTATACCTTGTATGAAATGCTATCTTGGGAATATCATCCTTATTAACCCTCAATTTATGATATCTTGAATGAAGGTCAATCTTGGAAAAGTATTCATCTTTGTGTACTTGATCAAACAAGGTGTTAATATGGGGTAGGGGACACTTGTTCTTGATTGAGATATTGTTTAGTTCCTTATAATCAATGTAAAGTCACATAGATTCATATTTCTTCTTGAAAAAAAGAATAGGTGAACCCCAAGGTGACACACTTGTATGAATAAAACCCTTGTCAATATTCTCCTAGAGTTACTTCTTCAATTACTACAACTCAGTTGGGGACATTCTACATGGATTCTTTGAAATATGTGTATCACCAAGCATGCGATCTATTGAGAAATCAACTTCAAATTTTGGTGGAAGGCTGGGAAACTCTTCTAGAAATACATCCATAATATCCTAAAAAATAGGCATATCTTTGATGTTGAGTTTCTCCCCAATAATAAAAGAAAAAACCCCTTTTGAATAAGAATCAAGACCCATACAATGGGTTCAATTTCCATTGGAAGTTCATATTTATCATCACACTAGTAGACGATCATAGGTTGGTTCAAAATATAAAATGTGTCTTACCATACTTTGAAATTAATGTGGGATTTATATATATAAATCCGATCTAGGACTAAGATAAAATCAAATTCAACCAGAGGGAGAATAACAAGATTTTTAGGAAAGACATTCCCACAAACTTCTACTAGGGAAAAATCATAGACTTGAGATATGATCATAATTTCATTTGGGGTTTTCACTATTATTTAATCATATAATCATTGAGGTAGTATTTTTACATCCTTAGAAGGATGTCTCATATTCTTATTTCCATGGGTTTTAGAGTTTCCTTTGAATTATATATTTCTTTTCTTATAAAACTATGAGATTGATGGGTAACTCCAATCTACATTTCCACTTTTATAGCACATAAAATGATTTCTTAATAGTTACTCCCAATGATCACATGTGATATTTCCCAAGAATTTAATTCCTTTATTTCATATGATACCAACTATAACAACATAATATTTTCATACATGGATATTACATCTTAATAGATGTGTATTCTATACATCTTGTAAATACATGTCTGAGGACTGTAAAGGTTTAATGTTTTTAGAGACTAGATACACAATATTCTTATTTCATGAAATATCTTCAAAATATCCCATAAATATATTACCATATAGTACACTTCATACACATACCCTTTCTTCATGACACAAGGAAAGGAAACATAAGAAAGGGTGAGCTCAAATGCTTAGTAAGGGTAAACATGGGGGATATTAACATAACATGATCATAAGAGTATGATAACATGAGAATAAAATTTGAAAATAATACCCTACATATCATAGATAATAAAAATGATTCATGACATAAATATTGGTATTTTATAAGACATGAATGATAAAGTAATCAAAGAACATGATCCATGAGACTATTACATTGGCATAAAATATAGATTTTTGGCATACACATAAGCATTGAAATTATCTTGTCAAGGCTACCCACTAAGACATTCATAACATGTTTTTATTGAGCTAACCTTCCATTCATATGATTTAGTCTTGGGATAACCTCCCATGTACCCTCATTTAGGATTGAGATAACCTCCTGTGTACCCTCTTTCAGGCTTGGGATAACCTCTTATGTACCCTTTGAGCTTATAGAATATTAATTATTACCCAATGCACTAGAGTGATATATAGATCCCAACCATCACATAATCCATAAATTTTTGTTCCAAAAGATCATAAAAAATTCATTATATCATAATCCATAGAATGTAAATGGGTTTCATAAACATTTCATCATATTATAACCCATATGGGAAAGAAATGATTTTCATAAAAATCTCATAGTTTTATCATATCATAACTCATGGAAAATAATGGGTTTTATAAACATCTCTTCATCATAATCATAAACCATCTTTATAAATATCAAGGATGGTACAATTGGATCATATCCCTAGTAAAACATAAGAAACACTATTTTTTATCATTGATGAATAGAAATTCCAAAAAAATACCATTAAAATATTATTGAGGAAAATATCCTTTCCATTTAAATAATTATTTAAAATCTAGAAGTTTCACAAATATTAAGTAATTTTTTTTAAAATACCCTTAGAAACTTGTAAAGGAAACATAAAATCATTGAGAATACATGGCAGTGGGAAATACTATTCATGCCATACTAGTTAAAGAAAATATCCCTTTCACATTCTCGGTAAAAGGTCAAAAGTTTATCATTCAGAAAAAGACATGAAGATTACTATTAGAAAATTTTATAAAAATTAAAATAAGGGTAAAAATGAAATTAAACAATGTTTTAAGAATATTAAAATAATTCATAAAAACACTTTTATAAAACATGGATATGGAAGAAAAAGATATTTTAAAAAAAGAGGTAAATGAAGTTAGTTTTCCTTGAAAACATTCTTTTAGTATGTTTTATTCTTAAAGAGAGTAAAATGAGAGAAAAACATGTATTATTTGGAAATAACTATAGGATAATAAAATTCACAAGTTTCTTGAAATATTGATCATAATATTTCATCATTATAAACTTATTCATAAACAATCTTGATAAACAATGAGATTGTAATATAAAACCCTTACCACTTTGGAAACTTTTGAATCATAATTCCCATTAAATAAAAACATCAATTGAAAGTTAAAATATCATATAAAGAAGGATATTAATGATATAACATGTCAAAGGGGAATTATATATACCAAAAAAAATAAATGAGTTGTGAATATGGAATATGTATCTCAAAAATAATAGAGAGACTAGAAATCCCTTACCTTAAGTCTTGAATTCCTTCATACATGGTCGAACCTAATTTGATTAGAAAAAAATCATTGGTATATTTTATTAAATACCATATTATTGGTCTTTTTGGAAGACCAACAACACTATAATGTGGTTAAGGATGTTGGGGAGAGGTTTTGGTAGAGGCTGGTCATGAAAAATGGCTTAAGAGTTGTGAAGAACTGAGGGGAGGAAGTGACCTTTTATAATTGGGGAGGGATGAAATTTTTATAAATACCCAAAACTATTCAATAATGGTAATTCAATATTACCCCATGTGACTCTAAAATTGATAAATAATGGATTTTAAGGAAGAAATGGTCAATACTGTAGCACCTTTGGTTTCAGATACATGACCCTTTATTCATGTATTTTGAGTATATACAATGTTCAAGTTATGTTTTGAGAGGTTTCTAGGGGTTTTGGAAAGTTTTAGAATATTTTATATAGGTTTATGGTTTGTACATAGTAGAAAGCATGAAACACCTTTAAGAAATCGTGAAAGGGAAGAAAGTAGACACTGGGTAGGCACATAGTTAGTGGATGATTTGGCCAAGCCATACGAATGCTTAGGAGAAACTATGAATCTTGAAACAGAGAGAAAAACATGATTGGCACATAGTTTGTCTAAACATGAGAGATAAATATGATAGGGTTGGCCATAATATAGTATCACTACATGGTCGGTGCATGGTTAGACAAACTGTGCGGCCTAATCATGTACGACCTAATCGTATGACATACAGTTAACCCTCCTTAAAAAGTAGATCTAATCTGAATTAATAATTTTTATCCTTATTTTCCCTTCATCCTGCCATATCTTGAATTGATTTTTCTCCCAAGGTGTGATAGATAATTACCTTCAATCTAGGAGAAATTCTTAGATGAATTAAAGTGCATTGGAGGCCTGAATTCATGGGTATGTGCCCATTATTCCTCATTCTTATTAGATCCAAGGTTCTTATCTCTCTTGGATCCATATATATAGTCTTTTATGGATATATCTATGTGTTTTGAATGATTTTATTATGGTATATTTTTGGATCTAGGGAAGGTAACATGATTTTTTATTATATCTAAAGAAGTGTAGTTTCATTCTTTGTTTTCACCAATGTTTATTAGGTAGGTGGATTATCTCTTGAATCCTCCTTAAAGACATAGTTTTAATTGAATTATTTTCTTGAAATTATTTTGAAATATTTGTTTGATTCTTGATGGATTTTTTTTGGTATTGTCTTGGAAATTGTGGACAGTGATTGGTTTTTAGAAAACCCTATTTTTATAATTTTAAAATGACGATTTTGAAATTATAGTTTGGTTTGATGAATTAAATTATTTGTTGAAATGAATTAAAAAAAGAAATATTTTGATTGAAATGGAATGGAATGATATTGGAATAAATGGTTGGGCATGATTTGAATGGGATAGGTAATGGTCATGAAGTACCACCATAAAATGGGATGGAGTATGGACATGAAGTTCCACCGTCAATGGTAAAACCAATCTTGAGTGTGTGTGGGTAGACATGGAAAAGAGTATTCCAATTTAAATGAGTAATAGTTTAAAGGATTTATTTATGATTTCCTTATAAAACTAGTTTATGTATTTTATATGAACTATTTTTACTACTTAAAACTATATTATAAAATGTGATAACAAGTTTTTTCCTATTGGTGTGAGTTGGGAAGTAATTGGGGGAAATCCTACTGAGTTTAGACTCAGCCCTTTCTTGGGAACTATTATGCGTTTGTAGATATCATCTATCAAGACATAGTTAAAGGCAAGGTATATTAGTTCTTTAGTGAAGCATCTTGATACAGTGGGATTGGTATGTGGAGTGGAGCTTGAAGTGGATTGGGTGTCGCTAGTTGATGTCACTTTGGAGTTATGAATTTTATGGTACTTTTGTCCTCTTGAGTATGTCTTTTTGGTTTTTTCTTTCACTATGATATGGTAGTTGTTGTGGTTTAATTTAGTATTTATTTTGTACTCATGAATCATATAAATATTTTTTGGGTTGTTGTTTATGTTTTTTGGTTGTTTTATCTTTTAAAGTGTAAATAATCCCCCAAATGTTTTGGGGTCCTTGGAATTTATTTCTAGAATTTGGTGCCTTGGGAATGTCACCTAAGGCCTAGTATCTCCCTAGTTAATCCTCAAGACAATAAGGAGGGGTGAGATGCTAAAAATGGTATCAATCTTGGTCGGTCAAAATATATTTTTGAGACAAATGGTATCATCTTCGGTTAGTCCAAATAACTTTTTGAAAGAAATGACATCACTATTATTAGGTACTTGACATAGGAAATGGTGTCAGTTTTGTTTGGTCCTAGAGTTAAAAATAGTATCAGTCTATATCTTGGGATTGTAGTAAGAATTAGGATTTTAGGAACTTAAAATATTGAGCATAAATTGAGTAGATAACCTCTTTATGATAAACTTCAAGTTACCAGGGTGTTTGGGCACATGAGTGTTTTAAGACACTTCTAGGCGAGTTTTCACCTCATCATCATGGGTTTAGATGATGATTTTTTTCATGACATGCATTGATGGTAAGACTTCCCAATATGAGTGAATTATTAATTTTGAGTAAAATGGTTAATGAAATGGAAAAAGTGATAATTTTTGAAAATAGTGAAAATGGTTGATTTGAAAGGCATGATGGGAGTATTTTATAAAATGGTTAAAATTTTCATGACGATTGAATTATGGGAAGCTATGTTGTGATATGTGTTGATGTGGTAGATTGAAATTTCTAAGAATTTATTTGTGAATGAGTGAAAATCAATGGAGTTTTTTTTATGGTTATAATGAATGTAACCAGATGGGCATCGTAGAAACCAACCGGAAGAGGCTACTGAAAATGTGGTTGTACCTGAGTCATAGGTGAACCAACAATTTTTTCAAAGAATTGTATAGGATTTATAGGCCATGTATAAGGGTAATAAAAATGATAAACCATGGAAAGTGGACCTTCAGTCATATTCCAAAAGTCGAATCCACCCCTCTTTCAGGGGGATTCCTTTCTAGAAAAAAAGTCTGTTTCAATAGGATGAATCAAATATTCGATTTCCTCAAGACACCAAAAGAGTTAAAATTAAAATTGAAAATGTATATGTTGTCAGATTTGGAATGCCAGTGGTGGGAATTAGTAGTTCAAGATAAATTGGACCAAGGCATCACATGGGAGGATTTTTAAGAATTTTTTAGAAGCAATTATATCCTCACACATTTCAAAATTGATAGAAAAAAATTATTTAGTTTGAAAAAAGATAATATCTTGGTGATAGAGTATGTGACTAAATTTATGAATTTAGTCCATTTTCTCTAGAAGTTACTATAATTTCTTCCTTGAAGGTACACATTATTGAATCAGGGTTGAGACTGGATATTATTTTAAAGATTTCCATTCTCTATATTATAGATTATACATAAATGGTCAATAGAGAAACAATGAAAGAAATAGATATATCTTGAAATATGTTTTTAGAGAGAATATTTATACCTATCAGAATATGTGGGAATACTAATGATGAGAAGAAGAGAAAGAGGGAAGACTACTTCCAGAGTGGTGGGATACCTCAAAATCAGACCATGGGATTAGTAAATATTCCTCATTGATCAAAAAGTAAGCAGGGATGTTTTCAACATGGATCACTAGATCTCATCAAGAGATATTGTATGAAACCACCAATATCATGTCACAACTGCAACAGGATGAGACATATTCAGTGCTATTATTGCAATGCTCCAAGGTCAGGTGCTAGCAACACATATCATTCTTCTAAGGCATCTTATACTGTAATGAGATGAGTGATTCATAATAATAATCTTTATCATGATATAGAGAGATAAAGTGATTCAAGGAATATGATGAATCCTTAACCAGTAAAACCTCAATAAGGTAATAAAGATAAAAGTTTAGTGAGTAAGAAATTGTATTGAGATAAGAAAATGATCATGGAAGATCAATCTGGTCCTTAAATGGTGAGAGGAATGATTCTTTTGAATTTTACTATTATGAAAATTTTGTTTGATATTGGTTCATCCCAATAATTTATTTATTGTTGTTGATAATATGGATTTTTATGTTGAGATAATACCTTCAGTTTTAAAACTTCAAGCTCCTCTTGTCCAAGGAGAGTGTCAAACCTTCATGTGTAAAGATTGTTATATAACTGTAAATGGGGCTAAGTTACTTTTGGATTTCTCTATTATTGAGATATATGTCTAAGAATTGATTTTGGGTATGTATTGGTTGACATAATTCAAGGCCCAAATAAACTATTATGGATGAAAGGTTATTTTCACATCTCTAGATGGCATATAGCATTTCTTTATAGGAGATTAGTGTGTAAAGGCTAGTAAAGTAGGACTTTTGGCACTCATGGTTGGAACCATATCTTATTATTTGGCCATAATTACCTTGTAATAAATGGATGATATCGGAAATGAAAATTTTCCAACCATTATTTATCAGTTTCCTAATGTTTTCCCCAAAACTTTCTCAGGTTTTTAACCTAAAAGGGAAGTGGAGTTTATGATTGATCTCCTACCTAGGACTAGTACAATTTCACTTCTATCTTATCAAATGACACCAATAAAATTAATGGAATTTAAACTTGAATTGGAAGATTTATCAATAAAATGATTCATTTGACCAAGCAGATCTCCCTGGGAAGCACCATTTTTGTGTGTGAAGAAGGTAGATGAATCTCTTAGTCTTTGTGTGGATTATCATAAGCTTAACCAAGTTATGAAAAATAATTAGTATCTTATTCCACACATTTATGATCTGTTTGATCAACTCAGGGGGACCTAGTGTTTTTAAAAAATTTACTTACATTTGGGATATCACCAATTGTGAGTTTGGAAGGAGGATATTCTAAATATAGATTTTATAACCAGATATGACCATTATGAATATGTAGTTATAAATTTTTTTCTTATGAATTAAATGACTATATTTATGGAATTGATGAATCAAATATTTCAGAGTTATTTAGATCCCTTTATGGTGGTGTTTGTTGATGATATACTGGTGTATTCTAACCATGAGAAACACTTGGCTATAGTGTCAGGTATCTTATAAGAACATTTTATGTATTCCAAGTTATCAAAGTGTGATTTATAGATGATTCAAATGGAAATATTATTAGTTTTTTGATGGATCTCTCGGTGGTGCTTCCCTCGCGACGACTAGGGCTTGCCTTCGCAGATCATGATGCTTGCTTCAATTTGTCTTAAACCCAGATTTTCATGGCAGCATTTGATCCTAACTGGGAAAGGGCGTTCCAAGGCTGTGAACTCAAATCTCAAAATGAAGATTCACATCCGGTTGAAAGACCTAGAGTAATATCCTTTATGGAAGTTCTTAAAGGTATAGATATTAGCAAATCTTCCTCTATGAAATCCTCGCTATGAAAGAGACTTGACGATGGAAAATTTATGTTGAAGATGATACAGAGGCACTACAACAACGCACATAGATGTGAAATTTTTCAATAATGGGTCGAATTTCACACATAAAAGGGGATAAATCTTGGTCATCTGATGAATTAAAGAGTCAGATTTCACATGTCTAGGGTTTCTCTGATTGAAAGATTGTTCCAATCAGAAGAGGCTATTTTCATATGCTGCTATGGTCCCAAGAAGAACTTTATAGGGTTTGGAATTTAGGGAACTTGCAACTCAAACCTGGTGTGCTGAGGATTTCTGAATGGAACTATGCCTTTAACCCACTCACCTTTATAAATAATACGACTCAAACTTGGGTCAGACTCGATGGCCTTAGCTTGTTATTTTGGCACCCCAAGATACTAAATGATTTGGTATCTTGCATTGGTATTACCCTTAAGATCGATCAACGAACGTTAAATGAAAAGATCAGTTTATATGCACGGGTGATGGTTGAGGTTGACCTTGAATCCAAGCTTCCGGAGGTTATCCATTTCAATACCAAGGACTACAAAACAGAGGCCAGGATCAAATTTGAACACAAGCCACCATTCTAAGATCTCTATAAAATTGTTGTTTACTCCTTGATGAATTTTAGGGTCCTGAAAAGTCAAGCTTCCCAGCCAAAAAATGATAGTTGGACAGAGGTGAGAATGGGTAAGAAGGACAAAAATGACGCTCTAGAGAAACCTAAACCTCCCAAGAAAAAATCGAAGGTATGGGTTAAGAATGTGACTGATAGAGATAATATTTTCATTATTTATCATATGCGTTTCAATGATTTAACCCCTTCCAATTAATCAATTTGAGCTGATTTGTATCATTTTAGTGTTTTGGTGAATTATGAGCTTAATTGAGGAAATTGGATAATTCTAGAAATTTAGCAGTTTTGTGGAACTTCTGTATTTTGGGAATATCTTTTACATTGTTGATCCAAATTGTGTGATTATTTTTTTAGGATTTATATGCTCGTGGAATTCAAATTTTTCTGCTGGAACTTGATCTAATTATAAACACACTATCCTAGATAAATATATCAATATAAGAAAGTTTTCTAGATGACAGAATAGACCCCACCATAATTGATGAAGTATATCTTGGGATAAACAAGTCCAAATGATGTGATTTCAGCTAGAATATAAAGAGAACTCTTCATGTCACTTTCGCGTTAAATTTCATGAAGAAATTAAGTCATTTAAGCATCCATTGAATGTGGAAAAAGAGACAAAGTTGAAGAGTCACCTCGGGAAGATAAAGATATCATTAGTAATTAGAGTATAAATTTTGTGTCACTTTTCAAAATTCACTGAGATTTTGAGGAATAATTCAAAAGATAGAAGGAAATAACATTTATAAAGACACCTTCCCAAGATTATTGAATTTATTATGCCAACCAGACTCAAAATTTCTATGGAGTAATTTAGGATAGAAATTATCAACTCCAAAAGTCTATAAATAAGAGTGTTCACTTCCATTCAAAGGGGTTGAAGAAGGTGAAAGAGAATCTATGATGGAGGCTTGAGTTCTTGAAGTTCTTTGTATTTTATATTTTCTATTTTATTTGTTTCATCATGCTCTCTTATTCCCCTTTAAAATCTATTGCCCTTCACATGGAGGGGTAAAACCTTTGAGTGATCGTGGAAGGGAGAGTTTCACTTTTGTAATGTCAGAGTTTTGTGTTTAAATGTAAAACACTATTTTTCTTTTGAATGAAATCTATTCTCAATGTTTCTCAATTCTCTTAATGAAATCGTGTTTTGGGTTTGGTGTATTAATTGTTAATAGATTTGGTTAAAGAATTTTAATCTCCCTCCACCTAGTGCAATTTGTCTCAATCGAGCATATTTTTTTAGGTGGTGAGTGTCCTGTAATTGTTGGCATGTGTGTGGAACTAGTAAACTTTTTATAGAGTTCTAAGGATAAAAAATTCCTGATCAGGACTTGGCCTAGTTGTTTAGGGAATTTTTATGAACTTCCATTCACATAGGAGTGAGTTCCATTTGTTTCTTTAACCAAGGGTGATTGATAACTTGATCAAGGAGTATTTCATTTTTCATTCAAAAGGAAGAGAGGGAATATGATATTTATAACTATGATGACATTTCAAAGGTGATCTTACCCTGACCCCACCACTCTTTTTATCCATTAGTGTTCAAACTTTATTTTTATTGCTTTCTTTATTTTTCAACTCAAAAAATTTCAAAAACAGCCTTTTATTCGTTCTTAAATTTAAGTGACAAACATAATTGTTGTGCAACCCTCTCTGGAGACAACTTAGGTTAACCACTCTACTAAAATTTAACTTAGGTATTATTTGTTTTTGTCACACCCCACGATAGGCACGTGTCCAAACTTGGCACCGTTGCCGGGGAGGTAGTGCTAACAGTTTTTATCTCTCTTTATTTTATTTTTCCTTATTTTCATTCCAAAGTTGTATGACTAGAACCTCAAACACTGAACCTTGACCCATTGATCCTGAAATTGAAAGAAATTTGTTGAATAGGCTCAGAAACCTCAATTTACAATATGAATTTGATGAAATTTCTCTTATAGACTCAAGTGAAACTTCAAGTGTTCACTCTGAGCCTCTCATCATGGATGGAAATCAAAACCCAACCCTTAGAGACCTTTGTTCCCCACAATTCCTTAATCATAATAATCAACTTGTAATGCAAGTGTTACAAAATGATTTTGAGATGAAACCTAATATGATACCATTACTACCAAAGTTTCATGTCTTGGTAGGTAAAGATCCCAACAAGCATATTAAAGAGTTCACACATGTCTTCTCAACCTTCATACCACATGGAGTAGCTGAGGAACAAGTAAAGTGGAATGCATTCCCGTTTTCATTGGAAGGAGCTGCTAAAGAATGGTTGTATGGTCTACAACCTGGAGATGTGGATGATTGGAATGACTTGGTGAGATGCTTCATGAAAATATTGTTCCCTGCCTCTAGAATCACAGCCATCAGAAAGGAAATATATTCCATCAAACAATCATCTGGATAAACCCTTTACGAGTACTAAGAAAGATTTAAAAATATATGTTCCAGCTGCCCACATCAAGCCATTGAAGATCATCACTTTCTTGTCTTCTTCTATCAAGTCTTACTAGACAATGATATGAACCTTCTTGATGCATTATCTAGAGGTGCCTTGATTGAAAAGTCACTAGAAGAAGCCAAAGATTTGATTGAGAAAGATTTCTCAGAACTCGCAATAGGTTGGTAGAATAGGTACTAGCACAAGAGGTATTCATGAGGTATGAATTTCTCATCCATCACCCTTACTAGAAACTAATATTGAAGAGTTAACTAGTTTCGTGAGATAGATAGCCTTGAATCAAGTGGGTGACCAACAAGCACCAGCTAAGTTATGTGGTTTATTCTCATCCCCTGATCATTTCACTGACCAATGTGCTGAAATATAGGGAATGAAAACTTGTGCGAAAGCCTTTAAACCAAGGTAGTTCCAACAAAATCAAGGATGGAGAGAGCCTAACAGTGTTCAATATGGGATCGGAAATCAGCAAAATCAAGCTAACCAAAACCAGATCCAAAACCCACCACCATTTCAACAAAAGAAATATTATAACTAGCCTCCACACCACAAACCACCCACTTTCCCAAGACCATATGATCAACCATCCACCGGCACAAAACCTTCTGTGGAAGATCTACAATCCAAGTTTGATGACCTAGAAGATAAGGTTGACAAGCTGGCAAACATGGTGGGAATTTTTATTGAAATCATTACAAAAAATCTTGGGAAACTTCCTTCCCAAACAATCCCAGACCCCAAGGAGAATTTCAGCATGATAACAACAAGAAGTGGAAAAGAGATCTTATCAACAACATCCCATAAACCTGAAATAAGACCACTTGAGTTGATAGATAATGAAGTTGAAAACTCTAAAAATTCTGTGAAAATTCATTGTAAAGAAGAGAAGAAAGAGGAGGAAGATAAGGATAGGCCAAAGAAGAAGATACCATAAACACCATTTTAAAGGAAACAAAGGGAGAAGAAAGACTTACCCCCTCCATTTCCATCAAGGATGATTGAATCAAATAAATTGCAGGAGGAAGCACTTCAAAAAGAAATTATGGACACCTTCCAGAAAGTGGAAATCAATATCCTCTTACTTGAAGTAGTCAAACAAATTCCAAAGGATGCTAATTTTTTGAAGGATATTTGCACCAAGAAGACGAGACTTCAAGGGAATGAATGGATCAACTTGGGAAGAAGTGTCTCAGCCCTTATCACACCAAAATTGACAACCAAATGTCAATATCTAGGGACGTTTTCCATTCCATGCACCATTGGTTTAAATTTTGGTAATTATTTGTGTGATCTAGGTGCTTCAATTAATTTATTTCTTCACTTAGTATACACTTCTTTGTAGTTAGGAGACTTGAATCCCACAAGAGTGGTGGTCCATCTTGCAAAAAGATCCACGGTTTTCCCTGAAGAAGTTTTGGAGGATGTCCTTATGAAAGTCAAAGACCTCTTATTCCCAGCTAACTTCTACGTGCTAAATATGGAAGAAGATAGGAGCCCGTCACATTGACCCATCATTTTGGGTAGAACTTTCTTGAAGACGACTAAAACCATCATCAATGTCTATGAGGCGACACTCACCATGGAGTTTGGAGAGATCACTATACACTTAAATATTTTTGAATCCATGAGGCACCCATCATATGATCACTCCCTATTTTCAATTTCCCATGAAGTTGGTGAAGAACCCATTGAAGAATTAGGTATGATCTATGAATTCTTAGACTTAGGAGAGACTTATTCCATTATAAATATCATTGAACATGTGGATGGCCAAGATGCTGGAGATTTTGACTTCATGTGGGAGTAAGAGGTAAAATCTTATTTCTTTGATGATTTGTTAAATGATGAGGAATATGATATGGTTTATTGTGTGCAGGAGGTCTAAAATTTGGAAGTGGTAAATGTCAATTTAGTTTCATCCCTTGAGCATCCCCCTAATTTGGAACTCAAACCACTCCCCACTGATTTGAAATATGTGTACCTTAGGGAGAGAGAGAAACTACCAGTGATAATTGATAATAATCTCTCTGAAACATAAGAGAAATCATTTATTGATCTTTTGAGAGAAAATATTCAAGCGATAGGGTGGATTTTAGGTGATATTATAGGAATCAACACAAAAATATGATCACATAGAATCTTTCTTGAGGGAGATTCCAAACCTGCCAGGAAACCCCAAAGGAGGTTGAATACCACTTTAATGGAGGTTGTGAAGAAGGAGATTGAGAAGCTATTGGAAGCTGGGATCATCTATCCTATCTCAGATTCACATTGGGTTATCCCAATTCATGTAGTTCCCAAAAAAACTGGCCTAACCACCGTGAGGAATGAAAAGAATGAATTAATCCCTGTGAGAATTTAAAATAGCTGGAGAGTGGGCATCAATTTTAGGAAGTTGAATCAGGTCATTCGGAAAGATCATTTCCCCATTCCTTTAATTGATCATATGTTACAGAGATTGGCCGGTAGAACTCATTATTGCTTTTTGGATGGATTTTCAGGTTATTTCCAAGTACCCATTTCTCCTAAGGATCAAGAGAATAAAACCTTTACATATCTTTTTAGCACTTTTGCATATAAAAGGATTCCATTTGGATTATTTAATACTCCAGGTAAATTTCCGAGGTGTATGGTAAGTATATTTTCTGATCACATTGAAGATTTCTTAGAGGTTTTCCTGGATGATTTCACAGTTTTTGGAAACTCTTTTGACCATTATTTGAAAAATCTGGAAAAAGGTTTGAAAACCTACATTGAAAAGAATCTTGTTTTAAATTTTGAAAAGTGTCATTTCATGGTTGAGAGAGGGATTTTCCTTGGGAATTTCATTTCCAAAAAGGGTATTGAAGTTGATAAGTCAAAAATTGAAGTGATAAATTCATTGCCTTACCCAACTTGTTTGAAGCATGTTAGATATTTTTTAGGACATGCAAGATTCTATAGGAGTTTTATCATGGATTTCAGTAATATTTCTCTCCCTCTATCTAGATTTATTTTTAAAGATGTTGATTTTGATTTCAATGGTGCATGTAGGGAATCATTTGATGAGCTAAAGAGGATATTTATTGAACCACCTGTGATGCAGCCACCAAATTGGGAAGAATCACTTGAGCGACTTTGTGATGCTTCCAACCAAGAAGTTGGAGAATTTATTTCTCAACGAATTGAGGGTAGGCCACAAGTCATTGCATATGATTCATGAACCTTGGATGCGTCTCAATTCAATTACACAACCACATAAAAAGAGTTTTTAGCAGTTTTTTTTTTCTTTGGAAAGATTTAGATCATATCTTCTTGGAACTAAAGTCACTGTATTTTCTGATCATTCAGCTCTCAGGTACTTGATAAAGAAGGATTAAGCTAAACTGAGGCTAGTGAGATGGATGTTATTGCTATAAGATTTCAACATAGAAATCAAGAAAAAAAGGAATTTGAGAGCCAAGTGGCCGATCATTTAAGCAGACTTCCCAACACTACTGAAGTTGAAATTCCAGAAAAAGAACCATTGAATGATCACCTTCCAGAAGAGAAGATGTACTTGGTTAAAGGAGAAGTGCCTTAGTATGATGACATGGTCAATTATCTGGTAACATCTCAGGTCCCATCTCATTTCAATTCTCACCAAATTCACAAACTGAAAGCTGAATCTAGATATTACATTTGGGATGATCCATTTCTTTGGAATATTTTGAATGACCAAGTGATAAGAAGATGTTTGCATGAGAGTGAAATTGGTTCTGTCTTTGATTTTTGTCACACATTAGCTTATAGAGGCCACCTTGGACCTCAAAGGATAGCATGAAAGGTTTTATAATCTGAAATTTATTGGCCAACCATTTTTAAATATTCTCATGAATTTTGAAAAAAGTGTCCAAAATGTCAGTTTTCTGGAAAACTTTAAAAGAGACAAGAAATGCCCCAACAACCACTTAATTTTTTTGAGATTTTTGAAGTCTAGGGGATAGATTTTATGGGCCCTTTCCCAATTTCATTTGGAAATTCTTATATCTTGCTTAGGGTTGATTATGTTTTCAAATGGGTGGAAGCAAAAGCCACCAGGACTAATGATGCTAAAATTGTTTGTGATTTTTTCAGGACTAACATATTTTGTAGGTTTGGAGTTCCTAGAGCCATCATAAGTTATCAAGGGACTCACTTTTTCAAGAGGATAATGGTGGCCTTGCTGAAGAAGTATGGAGTGCATCATAAAACATCAACTCCCTATCACTCACAAACAAATGGTCAAGATGAAGTGTACAACAGGGAAATCAGAAGAATTTTGGAGAAGACTATAAAACCAAACAGGAAATATTGGATCTAGAAGTTGGAAGACACATTATGGGCTTATAGGACAGCCTACAAGACCTCGATTGGAATGAGTCCATATAGGATGATTTATGGGAAAAGTTGTCACCTACTTGTGGAACTGGAGAATAAGGCATATTGGGTTGTTAGGAAGATGAATTTGGATCTTGAAAGTGATGGGAAAGAAAGAAGGTTGAAGTTACAGGAGCTGGAGGAAATTAGAAGAGAATCATTTGAAAATTCCAAGATTTACAAAGAGAGAACAAGAGTGGCTCATGAAAAACTGATCCAATTGAAAGAATTCCATCATAGAGATAAAGTGTTTCTTTTCAATTAAAGACTCAAGCTGATGCCTGGTAAACTTCGTTCTAGATGAGAGGGTCCATTTATAGTTACTAATGTATATCCTTTCGGTGATGTGCAGATTATGAAGGATGGAGAGCAGGATCCATTCACTATTAATGGGCATAGGCTGAAGAAATTACATGGGACTATTCCATTAGATCCACTGGAGGAGATCCCGCTCCTCCAACATGTCTATCAATAAGAGCCATCAGGTTGTACCTCTCCTTTAGACTTTCTTGCTGTTGTGATTCATTTTAAAATATTCTTACATGTTCAATACACTTGAATGCATTGAGGACACTACATCATTGAGTGAACCAATTTATTCCATGAAATTGAGCTTAAATGAATGCTAAAAATGAATTTGTTTCAAGTTCAATTCTTTGAGAATTTCATGAACAATACTCAGATTTTTGAATCTCATGCCACATCTCATTGTCTTTAGCATTGAAATCACATTACTGTGAGGATTCTAAACCATTTTTTTCATATTCTTTTCATTCACCTCACTTCTTGAGAGAACTAGACCATGCTTTTCTTAACCAGAATTTGATTCATTCCTTTAGAAACTTGAGGGTTTGGGGTACATATGTTTTAAATGATTGAGGAATTTCTTTGGTTTGAAATCCCCCTTTTCAAGATAATCCCTTTAATTCTGTCCTACCTTGTAAATGAATCCTTGTAGCCCATAGAATCCATGAACAACCTGTTAGTTTAGCCACATTATAATTCAATTTTCTCTATCCAACCTACTCTTGAAGTGAAATTACATGATCTAGTTGAACTTAAGTGTTGGGGAAGCTTTCTTGTGTTGTGATAACTCATTTGGTGAAACTTTGGGTGGAAGATAAAATGCTGAAGATATGTGTCTGCTGATGAAAAATCATTATGTTGAAAGCTGTGCCTTTTCTGGAGCTTTCATGATAAGAGAAGCCATGCCTTTCTGGAGCTTCTAATGGAAGAAGAAAGCTGTGCCTTTTCTAGAGCTTTCAAGAAAAATCATGTTTGAGAAGATTGAAATTTTTTCTATTGAAATGCTGAGATGTTTGAACATTTATTGAGATTTTATGATGATGGAGCTGAATTTCTACTAAGGGGAGTGAGGATAATACCATACTTTAGTGAAAATTAGAATTGTGAAATTTTGCTTCAAAAAGAGCCAAGCCCTCCTCATTCAGCCTCATATTTTTTCACATACAAATCCTACCAACCAAAATCCACAGAACAACCTTGAAAATTTTTCATGACAAACACATGTACTTGACTCACATTGGGTTGAGAAGTAGGAGTTTTTCAAACCTATGGTGACCCTTTCATTGGTTTGGATGAGAAAAACTTTGTTGAAAAATTGATATTTGTTAGATGATATAAAATTGATGTGAGGTAGGTGTATTGTGTTTATGGTAGGATAAATGAAGAGGAAAAATATTGAATGATCTGATTTGATAACTTGGAATAATGGTTATGGATGAGTCATGATATCTTTTATTTCTTGGTGTGACATTTATGGATCTCAGTGACATGTGTTTTGAATTTTCTTTGATTTAATTTTGATTATGACTTGTTCGGGAGTCCAAGTGCTAAGTATGGGAGAATTGATAGAGATAATATTTTCATTATTTTCATATTTTTTTCAATGATTTAACCCCTTCTAATTAATTTATTTGAGATGATTTTTATCATTTTTGTGTTTTGGTGAATTATGGGATTAATTGTGGAAATTGGTTAATTCTGAAAATTTAGCATTTTTGTGGAGCTTCTATATATCGGGCATATCTTTTATATTGTTGATCTAAATAGTGTGATTATTTTTTTAGGATTTATATGATTATGGAATTAAACTTTTTATGCTGGAGATTGTTCCAATTCTAAAAACACTAGCCCAGATAAATCAATAAATATAAGAAACTTTTCTGGCCGACAGAATGGACCCCACCATAATTAATGATGTATATCTCAGGATACACATGTCCAAATGATGTGATTATATCTAGAATATAAATATAACTCTTCTAGTCACTTTAAAATTAAATTTCATGAAGAAATTAGGTCATTTATACATCCATTGAATGCGCACAAATAGAGGAAGTTGAAGAGTCACCTCGGGCAGAAAAATATGTCATTAGTAATTCAAAGATAACTTTTTTACCACTTGTCAAAATTATCTGAGATTTTGACGAAGCATTTACAAGACATAGGGGAACAAGATTTATGAAGACACCTTCCTGATATTTGGCCATTTATTATTCCAAACGAACTCAAAATTTCGGTGGAGTTATTTTGGAGGGAAATTCTCTACTCCAAAAGTCTATAAATAAGAGTGTTCACTTTCATTCAAAGTGGTTGAAGAAGCTGCAAGAGGGGCTATGCTGGAGGCTTGAGTTCTTGAAGTTATTTGTATTCTCTATTTTCTCTTTTCTTTGTTTCATCATGCTCTATTCTTCCCCTTTAAACTCTATTACCCTTCACATGAAGGGGTAAAACCTTTGAGTGATCGGGGAAGGGGGAGTTTCACTTTTGTAATGGCGGAGTTTTGTGCTTAAATGTAAAACCCTATTTTTATTTTGAATGAAATATATTCTCAGTGTTTTCCAATTATCTTAATGCGATCATGTTTTGGGTTTGGTGTATTCATTGTTAATATCTTTGGTTAAAGACTTTTAATCTCCCTCCGCCTAGTGCAATTTGTCTCGATCGAGCATATTGTGTTAGGTGGTGAGTGTCCAGTGATCGTTGGAACATGTGTGGAACTAGTAAAATTTTTATAGAGTTATAAGGATAAAAAAAATCCCAATCAGGACTTGACTTAGTTTTTTAGGGATTTTTTATGAACTTCCATGCACATAGGAGTGAGTTCCATTTGTTTCTTTAACCAAGGGTGATTGATAACTCGATCGAGGAGTCTTTCATTTGTCATTCAAAAGGAAGAGAGGGAATATGATCTTTATAACTATGATGAAATTGAAAAGGTGATACTACCCTGAACCCATCACTCTTTTCATCCATTAGTGTTCGACCTTTCTTTTTATTGCTTTCTTTATTTTTCAACTCAAACAATTTAAAAAAAACCTTTTATTCTTTCTTAAATTTAAGTGACAAACATAATTGTTGTGAACTCCTCTCTGGAGACAAATTAGGTTAACCACTATACTACATTTTAACTTAGGTATTATTTTTTTGTCACACCCCATGACAGTCATGTGTTAGTGACTCACTTGGGAGAGGTTTCAGGTAAAAATTGGGCACAACTTGTGGATGAGGAGGAAGGTACCTCATTGGATCAATTCATCCAGGAGGAACTTGAAAAACTTGTGTCGGATACTTGTCACCTGTATTTTGAGAACAATACCTTGGGTGAACCTATTAACCACAATACTTCATAGCCTATTCTGGATGATACTACTATCCATAACACCTCAAAGTCTGGGCCCTCTATGACAGCACCGGTGGATCCTTCGATTCAGAGTGTCATTGGGGCTATCAATTACATACACAATACTAAAGAGTCTAGTTTATCAGGTTATGCGGTTCTATATAGTGATTGTATTTGTGGATCTATCAACCCTCCTCTCATCGGACAACAACTGAACCCCCTTGACACTGCCAAGGGGACTGGTCACCCAGCTGATTATCTGAATATTACACCTATAGACACTAGCAAGGGCCATGCATACTCAATATCTGCTGCAAATGCTTTGATACATGATAAAAAATCCACTGAAGGTGCTGCAAAAACTAAAGAACCTGCTGTTCAGAACCCATTGGACGGAAAATATGGCACTTAAAAGCAGTCTATTGTGGCTTCTTCTAATGGAAAATCAGGGGATACACATATACAGACTCCGTCCATGCGCTCTGACACTGTTCTGGAATCTCTAGAAGTTTATGCAGATCTAACCATTATCAATGCAGGTATTCCTAACACATCTTCTATTTCCCCCATGAGTAAACAGGAAAGGAAAAAAACCACTACCCCTTCCCAAAATGTCAGAAGACCTAAAAGGAAGAAAGGCTCGGGTGGCTCAAAGAAGAAAAATGGAGGTTCTGCCTCCAAAACCAGGTTTCAATGAATATATTATATTGGAATTGTCAAGGAATTGCAAATCCTGCTACTTTTAATGTCCTTAAAAATTTTCTTTTGACTCATCGTCCTAAAATGCTTGCTATTGCTAATCCAAAAGTCAAATTTTCTTTGAACTTTAGAAACCTTTGCACTTATGGCTATAATTATTTAGGTTCTTGAAAATAAAGTAATAATATAGAATCTCTTTGTATTTTTTATCACGTTTCCTTACAGAACATTAATATCATCAAAATTTCTGAACAAATGTTAACTTGTGACTTCACCCTAGATGTCATGCATATCTTTTGTACCATGGAGTATGCTAAAAATAGTTATTAAGACCAAAGATCTCTATGACATGATCTTTCTGGGTTAGCTAGAAACATTTTGGATCCTTGGTTTGTGATCAGTGGCTTTAATGCTATCCTTTCCTAAAGTGAGAAACTTGGTCCATCCCAATCCAACATCTTCTCAAGAGAATTTAGAACCTCAATTGAGGATTGTGACCTCATAGAGATCAATCTCATAGGTGCCAAGTTCACTTGGTATAGAAGACATTATAATAGGATTATTGCCAGTAAGTTGGATAGGGCCTTCACGAACATATCTGCTCTGGATTTTTGGGACACTATCTCTAGAATTACCTTACCCAAACTGAATTCGGACCACCATCCGATTTTGGTAAGTCTATTCTCAAAAAAAATTTAACCTATTTTCCCTTTTAGATTTAATAATGCTTGGTCTGCAAATTTGGACTGTATGAATATCATTAACAAGTGTTGGGTTTCCATGAACCAACACAATGATGATTTTGCTTACATAATTAAATTAAAACATCTCAAATAATGCCTCAAAGGTTGGTATAGTACAAATTATAAAAAAACGGATAAAGACATCTCCACCCTTGAAAATTATCTTATCCAAATACAAACCACCAACACTACCTCTGATTTCTCTTTGGACCCCCCAACTTGAAATCAATACTTCCATAAAGCTTAATTATCTCATTTCCCTTAAATATGACATACTTAAACATACTTTTAAAACAAAATTTCTATCTAATGGTGATAGAAACACTAAGTTCTACAATTATCTCCAAATAATTAGTAAAGTTTGCAGGAATCTTTCGCTACTTAGAGTCGATGATACCCTCATTGACTCTGAGGATGGAACTTCCAATCATGCGGTCTCCTACTTTGATAATATCTTCAATGACTCTAATGTCAATAAAGATTTTCTTCCTGGGATCATTTCAGTTCTGGTAAATGAGGACGACAATGTTTCCCTTCTTAGTGTGCCTCTCGATCATGAAATCAAAGACACAGTCATTAGCCTTAATCCTGATAGTGCCCCATACCCTGATGGTTTTAATAATGGATTTTTCCAACAATATTGGGAAACTATTCATTCTGATGTTTGAAAACTTGTCAGATCCTTTTTTTCTAATGGCTTCTTTCCTCAGGGTCTTAATGCTCAATTTCTCACCTTAATCCCTGAAGTGGAAAATGCCTCAAAAATTCATCTCTTCCGGCCCATTTCTCTTATTAACACTATTTACAAAGTCATTAACAAACTTATTGCCAATAGACTTTTGAAGTTGTGCAATAAAATTGTTTCTTGGAATCAATTTGGTTTCATAAAGGGAAGAGCTATACAAGAATACATTTTTCTTGCCTCTGAATGTACCAACACCCTCAATAAATCCATCAGAGGAGGCAATATTGCCATCAAGATTGATATCAGGAAAGCCTTTGACACCATTTATTGGGGATTCATCTTCAAAGTTCTTCAGGCTTTTGGTTTTAATGACATATTTATAAATATGATAAACTCCTTATTCGAATCAGCTTCCATCTCCATCCTTGTCAATGGTTCCCCGAAGGGCTACTTTAAATGAACTAAGGGGGTCAGACTTGGTGACCCTTTATCTGCAATTATCTTTTCTATTGCGGAGGATTACTTAATAAGATTACTCACTCGTCTTGTGGATCAAAATAATATTAAACCCATTCAGGCTTCCAAGAACTCAAGTGTTCCTACACACCTTCTTTATTCCAATGACATTATCTTATTCTTATAAGGGGATAGAAAAAATATTCAAAATTTAAAAAATTCTTTGTCTCACTATGAAGAAGTCTCCGGAAAATATATAAGTTGGATAAAATATTATGTCTTCTTTGGCTAAAATTTCTCTTCTCCTATAAAGATTAGTATTATAAATAATTTAGGAATGAAATAAGGAACTTTCCCCTTCACCTATCTTGGTGTGCCTATCTTTTGGGGAATACCTAAATCTATGAATTTTTCCAACATTTTTTATCAAGTCATTAAGCAACTGTCCTCCTGGAAAGAAAAATCCCTGTCCATGGCTAGAAAAATTTTTCTGGTGAAATCTACCATTGTATCCAAAATGGTCTACTTAATGATGGTCTATAAATGGCCCGTGGGTCTTCTAAATAAAATTAATTTTTATATAAAGAATTTTGTTTGGACCAGTAGTACTCTTGAAAGGAGGCTTGTGAAAATACCCTGGGCCACTTGTTGAAAAAATTTAGAGAAAGGTGGTATTGGCATAAAAAATCTTAAAATTTTTAATGATTCCCTTAAAGCTAGACTCACCTGGAGGTTGATTCATAGAAACTCTAACTCCATTGATTTTATTAAAAAAAAATCCTTATGAAGATAAAGAAAATCAATTGGAATTACATTAATTCTTCGATCTGGCCTTCCATCAGGCAATACTTTACTAATATTATGGACAATTCTAGATGGATGGTTAGCACAAATTATTCTTTGAATTTCTGGCTAGATAATTGGACTGGTTTCCCCCTTATCTCTATGGTGTCCCCTAATTCTCTTCGAGACAATACCAACTGCTCTATAAAGGAGGTTATGAAATCTCTTACTTCTAATATCTCTGATAACATCATTCATGTCATTGGTAATTACCCCTTTTCTAGATCTTAATATTTCCTTATTTGGGAACCTGCCCACAATGGTATTCTTGACTCCAAGAGTTTTTTCAATCACAATATTTTCAACTCTGATGCAATTTTTTTCTAGTTGAAATCTTTCGATAAAATTTGGATTAAACCCTCAAGACTTACTTTGGTTTGGCGCATTTCTCACAATCGTGTTCCCATAGAGGTTTTTCTTCAATCTTTTGGGGTCCAACTTTTCTCCATGTGTCCTTTTTGTCACCAACACAGAGAAGATACTAACCATCTGTTTTTGTCTTGTGCTACAGATTCTTCCCTTTGTAATTTTATTTCTGACATTTTTGACTGTAGATGGTTACTCCACGACACTATTAGCACTCAATTAAAATGTTGTGTGGTTCTTGATACCTCTCAATAGATAAAAAACTTTTCCTAAGTGCTGTTGCTGAGCTCCTTCATGTGATCTGGTATGATAGAAATGCTATTATCCACAACAATTGCTCATTTAATCTTAATGCAGGTCGAACACATATCCTCATTTCTATTAAGGATGCTGCAATGACTCAAAAAGCTCACTGTGATAACTCCATTAGAGACTTAGAGATTCTTCATCAACTTTGGATTGATGGGATTTACAAACAACTGCGATGTACTTTTGAGGTCTTCTGGGAAGCTCCACTTCTAGGATGGATCAAAGTGAATGTTGACAGTGCCTCCAATGGAATCCCAGGTCCTGCAGTTTGCAGAGCTATTTTTAGAGACCATCTTGGTCAGTGTCATGGATGCTTATTTGGAAGTTGTGGCACCGTCTTGTCTTTGGAGGCTGAAATGATGGGTGTGATTCACGCCATTAATTTTTCCAAGAAAAAGGACCGGTGAAATGTTTGGATTGAAAGTGACTGCACCACTATCGCCCATGCTATTTGGGAGGGGGTGGTTCATCTTGCATGGCCTTTGAATACCCGTTGGATGAGCTTCCTTGCTTTTCTTTAGGAGACCAACCACATTTTCACTCATTCTTTTCATGAACCGAACATGGTTACTGATAGTATTGCTAACAAGGGAATCAACCGGGCTTTAACTTGGATGGATAACCTGCCTGCTGTCCTTCTCCCATTTTATGATAAATATTGTAATAAGATTCCTTAATTCAGACTCATGTAGTTTACTTGTTCCTTTTATATTAAATAAATTGTGTCTCAGATTTTGTCTGATGCACTAACTATTTTAAAAAATCTGATTTATAGATACAAGAGGTAATTTTCATTAGCCATGTAATTATTGAAAAAGGTGTTTTTATAGATCTGGAAAATATAGAATCCATTATCTCTTGGAAACCACTAAATAATTAATTTGAGATACATTCCTTGGATTGGTGGGATACTACAAACATTTTGCACATGATTTTTCACATTTGGCATCACTGATGACAGCTTTGATAGGGAAATGAGTTCCTTTACAATCGAATGAAAAATCTCAAAAATCCTTTCAAGAACTTAATGTTAGACTTACACCAGCACCTATACACACATTTATAGAGTCTAAACATGGATATTTAGTATATTGTGATGCATCAGGATTATGTTTGGGATGTGTTATCTTGTAGGGAGATCATGGTGTTGCTTATGTATCATGGAAGTTATATTTTCTTGAAAAGAAATACCCAACACATGAATTTGAATTAGATCCTATGGCCCATGAGTTGAATAATTTATGTCATTATATCTTTAGTGGTAAATTAATAGTATTTACAAATCATAAGAGTTTGAAACAAATTTTCTCATAAAGAGATTTAAATTTTAGACAAAACATATGGATGGAGTATCTAAAGATGTTTGACTTCAATATAATGTATACACTATGTAAAGGGAAATATGTGGTAGATTAATTGAGTAGGAATTCCTATGATCATTTGGATTATATGATTTAGAATAGTGTCAACTAATATTAGTCATAGTATATATGCATCTAGAATGCTTGGACCAAGGTAGTGTTGTAGTTTTCTTTCCAGTTTTTTTATTCCAGATTTGGTTGAGAAGGTTAGAGTTTCTCAAACATATGATACAGATTGTGTTACTATGAGGTCAAAACTCAATAGTGGGGAGACCATTGAGGGATAAAATATGGATGAGAATATAGTGTTGTGTCTTAGATATCAGATGGTCATACCTTTGGCTTGTCAGGAACAAATTCTTAGTTCCTATCACCATTCAAGATGGTCTTTTCACCTAGGGATTTAGAAAATGTATATAACATTAAGCACAGTTCTGGGGGGTTGGCATGAAAAGAACTATAGTGGAGTATATATCTATATGTCTCTAATGTTAGTAGGTAAAGGAACAGAATAAAAAATCAAAATGTATGTTTTAGTCTTTACTGATTCCCATGTGGAAATAAGAGCATATAACCATGCATTTTTTAATAGGTTTACCACAGATTGTTAGGAAACACAATTACATATAGGTGATAGTGGATCAGCTCACAAATTCAACTCACTTCATCTAAAATTTTGAAAATAATTTTTTGGAACACCTATAAAAGATTTATATTTGAGAAATTTTAAAGATGCATGACAATCCATTCTTAATTATATCAGACATAGACCCTAGGTTTACAGCTCATTTTTAGAAATCCTTTCAGCAAGACCTTAGAACATAGTAGACTATGAGTACGAATTATCATCCCAAAATAGCTGGATAGTCTAAATGGACAATAAAAACATTGAAAAAAATTCTTAGGTCCTGTGTAATATATTTTAGTGGCTCATTGGAGGAGCATTTACCATTAGTGGACTTATCATATAATAATAGTTACTAGTCCTCGAAACATATCGATCATTTTGAAGAATTTTTCATGCATCCTTTTCATTCTCTAATGTTTTGGGTGGAAACATGTGAGACTCCACTAATTAGACCTAACCTTATTTAAGAGTTAAAAAAAAACATTTAATTGATAATAAAGATAATGGAGATAACCCAGAGTCATCAAAAATCATATGGGGATCATCATTAACAACCGTTTTCATTTGAGGTGAGTGATCATGTGTTCTTGAAAATCTCTCTAGGGCTTGGGAATTGTTGTTTTGGTAATATATAAAAGTTATATCCTTGATACATAGGCCCCTTTGAGTCACTTTAATGAGTCGGTGAGGTGGAATATCAGTTGTATTTTTCACCAAGGTTCAATTCAATGTACAATGTGTTTCATGCATCATAGTTGAAGAAGTGCCAAACTGATCCTAACCATTCAATTCGATAGGATCATGTTGACCTATAGTCATATACTACATTGATTCATATACCAATACAAGTTGTGAATAGTCAATAAAATATATTTCATGGTAAAATCATTGGTATAAGGTAGGTTTTTTTACAACATGGCTAGATTTAAGAAAAAATGTTGGAGTGTGAGAAGGAAATGGTGGAGCAATGACCTGTACTCTTTTAGGGAAACGTGAGTTTTCTACTTTATGAGGAATAAATGTCCAATGGTGGGGATAATTTAGAACTCCTTATTTTAGGTAAATGATCCTTTATTCATTTATTTTGAGTCTATACAATGTTTGGGTTATGATTTGGGAGGTTCTAAGGGGTCTTGAAAAGTTTTGGAGGCTTTTTTTGAGGTGCACAATTTGTGTATGGTTTGTATAAATTGTGTAGAACCTCTAAGAAACTGTGAAGGGGAATAAAATAGAAACTGGTTAGGGGAGAAATTAGAACATGGTTTTGAAAAACTATGAAAATTCCTAGAATAAAATATGCATATTGAAATAGAGGGGAAACATGATTGGTTTATAGTTTGTCTAACTGTTTGAGATAACCATGCGAGGTGGGGCCTTAAGACAGTAACACCACACAGTTGGAACACTATTAGACAAACCTTGATGCATAACTGTGAAATGTACAATTGTCCCTCCTTAAAAAGTGTATCTAATCCAATTTAATTCTTTTCACCCTTGTTTTTTCCCTAATCCTCCCATAAATCGAATTGCTTTTTCTCCCAAGGTGTGAGAGATGATTACCTTAGGAGTGATTCTTAGACAAATTAATGTAACTCCTCGATCTCATAACCCCAGATCTAGTGCATTATTTTAATATATTGGCATGATTATAAGGAATCAAATCCCAAAGGACCGATTAGTTTGGTAGTCTTGGAAAATAGATTACATACATGAACCTTAAATTACGATTAAAAACATAAAATACAGTATAGATGATCCCTTTAGAACACCATTATTCTCCTAGATCAACCCTACAAATAATTCATAATATACTTCTTGGAATCCTGGGAAAATAAAACATAAGAATGGGATGATCTTAGATGCTCAGTAAGGATAAAAAATATAGTGGAATCTATCATAAATAAGCATAAACTTTTAAGGAAATATATAAAACTAAAACACAATCATTTTAAACATAAACATAAACATAATATGAAAAATAATAAATCAAAATAATGACACATAAACATTCACATGGATATTCTAACAGTCAAATTATCACATGTAATATCAATAAATAATCTCATAATAAGGGAATGCATAATGTCAGGCATCTTCACTATCAATATATATCCTCAAGATCACTACTGTCAAGATATACCCTCAAGATATTTTAAGTATATGGGAAGAAACCCATCTGATTTATGTCCAGATCTACCCTCCTAACAATGCTAAACTACTTGTAAAAAATGTGAAGGGTTTTTTGGAAACTAATTTCGTCTCATGATACCTACTGATGCATCGAGGGGATATAGCAGGCCCCACCCATCACTTACTAAATCCAATACATTCCTCATATTAAAATGGTAAAACATAAATAACATAATAATTCATATTAAAAATTAGTATACAAAATATGAATACTTTAACCATAAACCATGAATGGTATCTAAATAGAACATCCACAATCAAACTGATCATAAACCATTCAATAAAATATGATAAATGATACCATAAGAGATAAACCTCAATTAATCATAAGATCTAATCGAGGATATTGATATAGATAAAAATAATCTATTAAAATAATTAAAAATATATTGAGACAAATACCCACTTTTCTTTGAAATCATTTATTCAAAAGCTGCATACTTATAAAAGAAGATATTTAAAAAGAGATTTTTGAATCAAAGTTTTCCATACCACTTTGAATTTTTTTAAAGGAATTAACATTTTAAAACATTCATGTATATATAAATAAATCCTTAAAACCACTTTGAAATCATGGACATTAATGAGAATGATTTAGAACAATAAATCTTTAAAATATTTAAAATGATGTTTTAATTAAAGAGTCCCTTATATAAAACCTTTAAAATATTACTTTTGAAAACATTTTAATGAAATTAAAAAATATAAATAAAATTTTCTTTATAATCCTTTATATACATATAACTAAATATATATGATAATATCAAGAATATTTAAATGGAGAAAGGATTAATTCTGTAAACATTCAAGGCACCCCACACCACTTTGAACATTTAAATCATAATCCAAATATCTTAAAATGAATATTTAAATAAAATTAAGATATATTTATTCATGATATGAAATATAATAGGGTTAGTAAACACAACTCACATAATAAATAGGTGTTGAACATGGATTATATCTCCCAAAAATTAAAAGTGAGATGAAATTCCCTTACAAAGACCATATCATTAGAGTGAGGATAAATAAATGACATAATTAGGTGTG
Source organism: Viscum album (assembly GCA_963277665.1). NCBI lineage: Eukaryota > Viridiplantae > Streptophyta > Magnoliopsida > Santalales > Viscaceae > Viscum > Viscum album. The sequence goes on from OY728164.1 coordinate 2,038,089,714, forward strand.
AAAAAATATAAATCTACCCAATATAAGTGGATATTCAGTATAAAATAATCATAGTTAATTCACACATATTCTTGGAATAACATAGCCAATGAGATAGATGTTTAACTCAATGAATAGAAATTGAGTTATGATTTCCTTTACCATGCGATTCCTTTTAGGTAATCGTCCTTTAAAATCTTGTATAGTGGTTTTAAGAGTGTTAATAACTTATTATAGAACCATAATAATTTTTATAATATTATATATCATCTCTTTATAATATCATATTACCTGTTTTTTAAAAATATTTCATTATTTCACTATTTTGGGTGTTAATTGCCTAGTTTTCTCAAGTATCTTTTGACTTGTTATTTGCTTCTTATATTACTTAGATCACAATTTTATCATCTAAATAATGTAAAACATGACTTAATTATATTATATATTGATTACATATTTATTTATAATAATCAATAAAGTTTGTAGATAAGAAATGAAATGCACAGTTCATGGAGATGGTAGGCCATACGTACGCATGAACGCTACTTTCATTTCTTTGTCATATTAAAATATTGAAAATTTAATGATACATATGTATATTGGAAGTCCATTATAATATCTATATCATATATGTTACATATATTTATTAAAATTATCCTTAATACGTTCCATGTATAGTGTGAATGAATCATATCACTTTGAGGGGGCGTAGTCCACACTTCCATAAACAATGTTATCGTATATCCACAATATGGAAAGAATGAAGGTATGTTTAATATGAAATTTACATAGTATTAAATAGGTTATAATTTAAATATTATAATATTATTTAACCAGAAAAATAGTTATAATACCATCCATTAAGGTGGTAATGGAAAAAGAACAAAACCAGTTTTCACAGATTCGATTAACTGGAAAAACTTAGACAACGATTTCATTTATTTGAATAAGAGGAGGTGAGAGACGACATGGATATGAGATATTAAAATTATCAGACCCCGACCTTTTAAATTATTTTATATTATTTTTTTCTTGGATTCAGTTAGTCTTTTCAAGGTGCGGGTTGGGTGCATGGTTAATTTTTTTGACATTTGATGTTTTTGGTGAGTTTCAGATCAGTACACATGCACCACACGATTAACGGTAACTGTGCAGTCGAACCAGATGCTCCTGCGGTTACCCATTACTTAAAATAATAAAAATTTATCAGAATGAAATAAATTAAATGTTTAAGATATAATAATAATAATAACATTTTTGTGTTGATATTTTTTGAATTAAAATTGTTAATGATCTTATTATCATTAAAATGGTTATAAATATAATTATTATTTGGTTTCTATTAATTTTGTTATTATTTAAAAGAAAATAAATAAAATTATGATTATAATTATGATTATTTTTATTGTTATTATTATTATCAATAAGAAAATTAATGGCGTTGTTATGATTATATATATATTTTAAAACTATTATAAATATTGTCATTAAAATTTTGTTGTTATTATTATTATTTAAATTATTATTATTATTATTATTATTATCATTATCACTATTATTATTAACATTTTTTTATTATGTGTTATTGTTAATTTTATTTTAATTTTTTTAAAGGGGTTTTAGTCCCTCTTTTTTTATTCTCCATGCCTCACACTCACACCACTCTCCCCATTAACCACTCCCACACCACACTCCCCTTCTCTCATGCCTATCCTCATTTTTTTATCTCATGCACTCCCTCTATCCACTAATTATGTTTTCCACCATTAATTCTTTATTTTTTTATTCCCTATCTCCAATCACTCCCCCCTCTTTATTTTACCAATCACGCACTACCTCTCTCCACTCACCTCCCCACTTTCATTTATTCATCATGCATCACCCCTCTTTCCACATTTATTTCTCTTCTTTTTTATTCCTCTCTCCACTCATGTAACACCCCAAGCTTCCAAGATACGCTTCTCTTTCAATAATGCAATAGCTTGCATTGTATGCAAGTTCAAGATTCTAACACTCCATGACCAATCAAAGTAGCCATTATGAATAGTAATACCCACCTTTTGAAATTAAATAAATTTTATATTTCAAAATGGACTTCATTTTTGTATTCATAATATCGAAATTATCCTAAGTTGAATTTTTTGTAATATTCTGAGAACTTCCAATTTTTTATGAATAGTGAAAAATACTTAAAAACAACATTTTTAATCAAAATAAATTATAGTGATAAATTATACTATTGAGTGGTCTGAAAGTATAATTAGAATATATTTTTACCATTTTATCCAATGGTGTTCATTAGAATTAATTTCACTTTGAAATTGGACATAAACAATTGTCAATCTTTTGATATATATTGTTTCTTAAAAAATGCTATTTGTTGTGACAGCGGGAATTAATTATAAAATTAATTAACGCAACTTATATGTTTATAATTTTGTAAAATATAGATAATTTTTGAATTCGGAATATCAATTATAGCTTAGGGTGAATTTTTGATATTGTTCTGAAAAACTTCGATTTTTGATGAATAGTGAAACCACTAAGTGGTAGTTAAAAACTGATTTTTTGTTTAAATGAAACATTACCACTTCTGTGATTTTATTTTCAAAAATCTAACATACTTGGTTTTCATTAGGATGTCAAATTTGGTTCAATGGGATTAAAATAATTTTTTGGTGAATAGTAACTTTTAAGTTTAATTAATCGCGATTAAAGGTAATTAGTGAACTTTAAGGTAAAAATGATATTATAAAAATATGAAAATGCTTTTACACTTGTAATACCCTTATTAGATGAGTCATGTCAGACCAAGACAATCCATGGGTCAACTTGGGGACCCAATGGAGCCACTTGGGTAAGAAAATGACATTAATAACTTTTTATTTAAAGTAAAAATAAAATTGTCACAAACAGGTGTTGTTTTACTAAAACAATTATTAAATGGGGTTATATAAGTTAAATTTTCGACTATAAATATTCATTGTAAATATAAAAATATTTCCTACATCATGGTATTTTTTTTATAATTTTTAGACATTAAATAAATTACATTATTTATGACACCATGATGATGAAATGATTACCTCATTAATTAGCGATTTAAATAAAATGAAAAGATAATGTAAAATATAAGACTTACACTTGTCAAAAACCTATTTTATGAGTATATTTAGAACCCTTATCACCTTATACTAGATAAATATAATTTTGGGACCTTTGAAATCCAAAAATCACTTCATAATAATGTAACATTTCATTACTTTCCAAGAGTGCCCCTCCTCTCCTCTTATAAGAGGCCCCCACCTCTACCACCTTATTCACACCTTAAATCCATTTGACTCAGCCAAACTCTGACCAAATACTCTCTCAAATTCCCTCTATTACTCCTAGAAGCGTCACTTTGGGCATAAGTCTTCCCAAGGAAGCCTTTGGCTCAAATCAAAAAGAGTTACCCAATTTTAAGGTAATGTCTTCCCTTATGTTCTTGTGTTTTATTTTGCTTCTCCAACCCTTTAAAATCTTTTTATTCCTTTATTTTGTAACAAAACCAGTATATTCAATATAATAGGATGTTTTTTTGAGAAAAATTTGATTTAAACTTACACACACCTTCGTCTAATGGTTAAAGAACATACTGTTTCTATGGGTGGCGAATTACTGCCTCACGAAACGGTGATTGTTCAATCTTCTTTTAACACCCCTCATGGTGGCCATTAAGATGTCACTATATTTATATATGATATATATTATGTTTATGTTTTCCTTATGCTTCTTTATTTCTCATTTATGTCATACCTTTATGATTTCCATTATGGGTAAATGCGATAATTTCATTTTAGGAAGTGCGGACTACCGCCCCCTCAAAGTGATTTGAATCGTTAATTCCATATGTGGGATGTATAAAGGATGGAGTAAATGATATTATATATGATATTATACTGTAATTATAATATACCTTTATATCATTATGATTTCATTACATTAAATACGAAATAGAAATGAAAGTAGCGTTCATGCGTACGTACGGCTTACCGTCTCCATGAACGTTGCATTTCATTTCTTACCTCTAAATGTTACGTAATATTATAAATGAATGTATATACTGTATATATATGATATATATGATATATAAATCATGAATATAATTCTGGATATAATGTGTATTTTACCACATGAACAACTTGTAATTATAAGAAGTTTATTTTTGACTCAAGTACCAAAGATAAACAAAACGACTGTTATTAACATAAATAATTACATATTGTTCATAACATGGTAATAAGTGATATAAAAGGAATAATAAACTTGAAAAAGGTTCTTAAGAAATTATAAATTAACTATATTTTATTATTCAGGAGGTTAAATAACGGTCGAGTCAAGTCGGACACGAGGTAAGGGAACTTCTTAACCCAATTTCCATTCTTTGGGTTAATCTCCTTCTTTCAAATTATGTCATGATATTATTATGTACTATCTTGTATTTGTACTTTCTTTATGTGTACTTATAGTTAATACACATAATAGATCTATTTTATTTAAAAAAAATGATCTTTGTAAGGATTTCATCTCAATCTCCTTTCGTTGAGGCATATTTTATTTTGTACACAAATTTATTTTATACGGTGTATAAACCCCTTTGACTTTTACGTTTATTCAAAATGAATCTTTTTTATACGAATCATTTTACTAAACAAAAAAAGGGAATGTTTTTTTGTCGTACGTATGCGGCGACAACGACTTCTCCGTCGCCGTGAGCATTATTTGAGTTTCATCTTCCTCTACAAGCCATAACTTTTTTTAATGAAAAATAAATACAAAGTTTTAATTTTCTTTTATTTTGGTATTGAAAATGGTTTTGAAAGTGTTTTTATTATATCAATGTGTTGTATTTATATCTTGTGATTGAAATGTGGAAATGTTATGTTTCCTTTATGCATGTTTTATGTGATACGATTATGTTGTGATTTTTGATATGTATAAACCTATTCATATGAGGAATTCATTGGACTTAATAAGTGATGGGTGGAGCCTGATATATCTCCTCGATGCATCAATAGGTCTCATGATACAAACTAGTGTCTTGGCAGGAGGCCTTGACAAAATCTTATTTGTAGTCTTGACACGAGGCCTTGGCTACGTGGTTATGATAGTCTGAAATTTTGCATTCCATCATTATGAAAGTGGTTATTGATATTGCATGTGATTACTCGACTAGTAGAATATCCATGTGAATTAGTAAATGGCATTATTTCATTTTATTTTTTCCATATTATTCTGAAGTTCAAGTTTAAAAGGCTTTTGTTTTAGTTATACATTGCCTTAAATGTTAATGTTTATTTATGAAAACTTCCGCTATATTGTTATCCTTACTGAGCATCTGAGATCACCCCTTCCACTGTTTTAAATTTTCTAGGATGTGAAGAGGTATATTATGAAGGACCTACAGGGATAGTATGAGGGGATATGAAGACAAGATGTTGTTGTAGTCTTGTTTTACTTTATGATGTAATGTAAGACTTATGAATGTATCTAGTGTTTTCAAGGATACTAAACTAATCGGTCTTTCGAGACTTGATCTTTTGTGATCATGCCAATGTTACGCAATAATTCATCGATGTTGGGTAACTGGGGTCGGGGCGTTACAGTTGGTATCAGAGGCAGTTTAGTACTAACCTTGGAATCTAGATTTAGATAAACTCTAATTAGAGCACATAGACCTAAGATAAACTTTGAGGATTAGTATAGAAGAACTTCCTAGAATTTTGGTATTATAGATATTTTGTGAGTTTTCCGAGCAATACATCCCTGTCTGGATACGAGCAGGTAGTGGCAGCTCTGGAACAAATGTACCTAGGGGTAAAACCCGAAAACACCGCTTTGAGCTAGACTCGAACGGGAATTGGTGCACGACAACGGGCCTTGCTGCACTCTTGGTTACGATACTCCCGGGGGATATGCTTAGGATAATTCTCATTTTCTTTAAAAACCACTATGAAGGGTTTATGAGTATATACTTCCACAAAGAAAACATTTTTATGATTATGGATTATATCCATAAATAGTTCAATTTATGTTAAGTGTTTTGCAAGTTTGTTATTATGTATTTTGATTCATAAACTAATTTAGTTTATGACATTGTTTAGAAATGGAACCTAGTGGAAGGAATGGAAACCGTATCAATGCACGCACTCCATTTAGGGATTTCCATCCTGCTCAAGATAATTATAATGGTGCTGGTGATACAACTGGTGCTGATCAGCTTATCACCATACTAAGACAACTCACTCAGGTTATGAATAATAACCTTACTCGTATGGAGAACCGAGATCCGCAACGTGGAGGATCAATGTTAGACCGCTTCATGAGGAAACAACCACCAATATTCAATGGGAGTACTAATCTCTTAGTAGCTGAGCAATGGATAAAGTCTTTAGAGAAAATATTCCACGCCTTGGGGAGTAGCAAAAGGGAGAAGGTTGTCATGGCAGTTTACCGCCTCACTGGAGATGCCGATCAATGGTGGTCGCTGATTCAAAACACAAAGGAAGATGAAGAAGTATCAAGTATGGAATGTAGGGAGTTTAAAGAAATTTTCTTAGAAAAATACTTTCCACATGACCATCGAGCAGATATGGAAAGACAATTTCTGAGTCTGAGGCAGAAGGAGGATGAGAATGTTGCAAAGTATGAGGCTAACTTTACAAGGATAGCGAGGCATGCTCTAGATTATACACATAACCCAAGAAATAAGATTGATCGTTTATTTGATGGGTTAAAACCATTTCTCTGTTGAGCCTTAGTCTCACAATCTTTCTCATCGTACGAAGATATTTTCTCATGTTCTATCAAGACATAAAATGAATTCTCTAAATCTTATGACAATAAAGTAAAGCAAGAGAAGAAGAGAACAATGGAACAAGAGAGAGATAAAGGGAAAAAGGGAAAGTAGGATTTTACATTATGCGATAATTGTGGGAAGAATCACCCCGGTACTTGCCTAAAAGGAATGGGAGTTTGTAATAAATGTGGAGAAAAAGGTCACCAAGCTCGTGATTGCAAGGGAAAGAAAGAGGCTATCAATGTTGAATTCTACAATTGTAGATAAATGGGGCATTATGAAAATGAATTTCCTAAGAATCAGGTAAACTTAACTCAAAAATGGCCAAGGAATCAAGGCCAAGCTTATGCTATTACTACAGATGAAGTTTAATAATTATTGTATTTGTGTTTTTGGACTCAAGAACTATATTATGGTTATAAGAATAATGTGAAATATATATAAATATTGTACCACGGTACTTGTTGTTTTCATTAAGGTTTTAATATGATGAAGGTAATAATATTTTTAGTATGTTACAATAAGAGAATCTTTACTTTGTTTGGGGAATCTGATGTTATAATTGATTTTGGAATTTAGAGACCTTTTAGAGAAAGTCTGGACAGAGGTATTTTGGATAACTATAAAGGTTGGAATGGATTAAGTTGAACCTTGGATAGTATTGTTTAAGGTTAAAAAATTTCTGAAGATTATTTTTGGAATATTATAATACTATAGTTTTAGGAAAAGGACAACCTGCAGGTTGGTGTCGCGTCGGAAAAAGCTACAGAAATAGAACCCATAACCATAGTGTGACAAGCCTTTATTACCTACCACTAACCTACATGAAGTCCCTGGTTATTACAAAATAGTTTTCCTAATCTAAATGGTATGTGGTAATATTTGGAACCTTATACAATTAGGATAAGTAGAATATTTTTGAGTTCTGTTACCATTTGGAGTGAAAGATGGGTTTGTGGTAAAAATTTATTAAAGAATGAAAGTCTACAGGACAAGTAAGTATATTTACTTATGTTCTTAGTAAATCTCTTAAATAAATTCCTCAACTTTATGAAAGGTAACTTAAAACAAAAATGTTGTCGGTTAACTTTTCCAACTGGGGATTCAATGACCGTTTAACCAATCACAAGTTTGTGATTTTCTTGTGGTTAACTTTCTCCTAATCCTGTTTTCTACAACTCTCCATCAGACCTTGATGGTTTGTTTTTCCTCCATATCCATATTTTCATAGAATCCTAGTATGGGCTATCTCGGGTGACATTTGTACTTCTCTTTATTTCTTTTAAAGTTATATTTTTATTAACCTTATTTCCAATGTGGGTTTTCCACAAAGGTATTTTCTATTTTCAACCTTTTATTTTCAAAGAAAAATTTCAAATTGCAAGGACGCAATTTATTGAAGGAGGGGAGAATGTAACACCCCAAGCTTCCACGATACGCTTCTCTTTCAATAATGCAATATCTTGCATTGTATGCAAGTTCGAGATTCTAACACACCATGACCAATTAAAGTAGCCGTTATGAATAGTAATACCCACTTTTTGAAATTAAATAAATTTTATATTTCAAAATGGACTTCATTTTTGTATTCGGAATATCGAAATTATCCTAAGTTGAATTTTTTGTAATATTCTGAGAACTTCCAATTTTTTATGAATAGTGAAAAATACTTAAAAACAACTTTTTTAATCAAAATAAATTATAGTGATAAATTATACTATTGAGTGGTTTTAAAGTATAATTAGAATATATTTTTACCATTTTATCCAATGGTGGTTATTAGAATTAATTTCACTTTGAAATTGGATATAAACAATTGTCAATCTTTTGATATATATTATTTCTTAAAAAATGCTATTTGTTGTGACAGCGGGAATTAATTATAAAATTAATTAATGCAACTTATATTTTTGGAATTTTGTAAAATATACATCATTTTTGAATTCTAAATATCAATTATAACTTAGGGTGCATTTTTGGCATTGTTCTGAAAAACTTAAATTTTTGATGAATAGTGAAACCACTAAGTGGTAGTCAAAAACTGATTTTTCATTTAAATGAAACATTACCACTTCTGTGATTTGATTTTAAAAAATCCAACATACATGGTTGTCATTAGGATGTAAAATGTGGTTTAATGGGATTAAAATAATTTTTTTGGTGAATAGTAACTTTTAAGTTTAATTAATTGCGATTAAAGGTAATTAGTGAAATTTAAATTAAAAATGATATTATAAAAAAATGAAAATACCTTTACACTTGTCCTACCCTTATTGGATGAGCCAGGACCGACCAAGACAATCCATGGGTCAACTTGGGGACCCCATGGAGCCACATGTGTAAGAAAATGACATTAATAACTTTTTATTTAAAGTAAAAATAAAATTGTCACAAACATGTGTTGTTTTACTAAAACAATTATTACATGGGGTTATATAAGTTAAATTTTAGACTATAAATATTAATTGGAAATATAAAAAGATTTCCTACATCATGGTAATTTTTTTATAATTTTTATACATGAAATAAATTAAATTATTTATGACACCATGATGATGGAGCGATTACCTCATTAATTAGCGATTTAAATAAAATGGAAATATAAGGTAAAATCTAAACTTATAGTTGTCAAAAAACTATTGTATGAGTAGATTTAGAACCCTTATCACCTGATACTCTAAATATATAATTTTGGGACATTTTAAATCCTAAAATCACTTCATAATAATGTAACATTTCATTACTTTCCAAGAGTGCCCCTCCTCTCCTCTTATAAAAGGCCCCCACCTCTACCACCTTATTAACACCATAAAGCCATTTGGCTGGGCCAAAATCTACCCAAATACTCTCTCAAATTCCCTCTCTTACTCCTAGAAGCCTCACTTTGAGCATAAGTCTTCCCAAGGAAGCCTTTGGCTCAAATCAAAAAGAGTTACCTAATTTTAAGGTAATGTCTTCCCTTATGTTCTTGTGTTTTATTTTGCTTCTCCAACCCTTTAAAATATTTTTATTCCTTTATTTTGTAACAAAACTAGTATCTTCAATATACTAGGATGTTGTTTTTAGAAGGATTTTATTTACACTTACACACACCTTCGTCTAATGGTTAAAGAACATACTGTTTCTATCGGTGTCGAATTACTGCCTCATGAAACGATGATTGTTCAATCTTCTTTTAAAACCTCTCATGTTGGCCATTAAGATGTCACTATATTTATATATTATATATATTATGTTTATGTTTTCCTTATACTTCTGTAGTTCTCATTTATGGCATACCTTTATGATTTCCATTATGGGTAAACGTGATAATTTAATTTTAGGAAGTGCGGACTACCGCCCCCTCTAAGTGATTTGAATCGTTAATGCCATATGTGGGATGTATAAAGGATGGAGTAAATGAATTTATATATTATATTATACTGGAATTATAATATAACTTTATATCATTATTATTTCATCCCATTAAATACAAAATAGAAATGAAAGTAGCGTTCATGCGTACGTACGACTTACCGTCTCCATGAACGGTGCATTTCATTTCTTACCTCTAAATGTTACGTAATATTATGAATGAATGTATATACTAGATATATATGATATATATGATATCTACATTATGAATATAATTCTGTATATAATGGATATTTTACCACATGAACAACTTGTAATTATAAGAAGTTTAATTTTGACTCAAGTACCAAAGATCGACAAAACGACCGTTATTAACATAAATAACTACATAATGTTCATAACATGGTAATAAGTGATATAAAAGAAATAATAAACTTGAAAAAGGTTCTTAAGAAATTATAAATTAACCCTATTTTATTATTCAAGAGGTTAAATAACGGTCGAGTCAAGTCGGACACGAGGTAAGGGAACTTCTTAACCCAATTTCCGTTCTTTGGGTTAATCTCATACTTTCAAATTATGTCATGATATTATTATGTCGTATCTTGTATTTGTACTTTATTTATGTGTACTTATAGTGAATACACATAATAGATCTATTTTATTTAAAAAAAATGATCTTTGTAAGGACTTCATCTTAATCTCCTTTCATTGAGGCATATTTTATTTTGAACACAACTTTCTTTTATACGGTGTATAATCCCCTTTGACTTTTACGTTTATTCAAAAGGAATATTTTTTATATGAAGAGTTTTACTAAACGACAAAAGGGAATGTTTTTTTGTCGTACGTATGCGGCGACAACGACTTCTCTGCCACCATGACCATTATTTGAGTTTTGGCTTCCTCTACAAGCCATAACTTTTTTTAATGAAAAATAAATACAAAGTTTTAATTTTCTTTTATTTTGGTATTGGAAATGGTTTTGAAAGTGTTTTTATTATATCAATGTGTTGTATTTATATCTTGTGATTGAAATGTGGAAATGTTATGTTTCCTTTATTCAAGTTTTATTTGATACGATTATGTTATGGTTTATGATATGTTTAAACCTATTCATATGAGGAATGAATTGGACTTAATAAGTGACGGGTGGAGCCAACTATAGCTCCTCGATGCATCGGTAGGTCTCATGAGAAAAAATAGTGTCTTGGCTCGAGGCCTTGACAAAATCTTATTTGTAGTCTTGGCACGAGGCCTTTGCTACGTGGTTATGATAGTTTGGCATTATGCATTCCATCATTATGAAAGTGGTTATTGATATTTCATGTGATTATTCGACTAGTAGAATATCCATGTGAATTAGTAAATGGCATTATTTCATTTTATTTTTTCCATATTATTCTGTAGTTCAAGTTTAAAAGGCTTCTGTTTTAGTTACACATTTCCTTAAATGTTAATGTTTATTTATGAAAGCTTCTGCTATATTGTTATCCTTACTGAGCATCTGAGCTCACCCCTTCCAATGTTTTAATTTTTCCAGGATGTGAAGAAGTATATTATGAATGACCTGCAGGGATAGTATGAGGGGATATTAAGACACGATGTTGTTGTAGTTTTGTTTTACTTTATGATGTAATGTAAGACTTATGAATATATCTGGTGTTTCAAAGGCTACTGAACTAATCGGTCTTTCGAGACTTGATCTTTTGTGTTCATGCCAATGTTACGCAATAATGCACCGATGCTGGGTAACTGGGGTCGGGGCGTTACAACTCACCTCTCTCCAATCACACCCCCTCCTTTCTTTACCCATCAGGCACCAACATTATCCCCATAATTCCTTTATTTTTTATCTCCCCTCTCCACTCACCCCATCTCTTTATCTTATGTGCTAACCCCCCTCTCTCCCCATTTAAATCGTTTTTTTATCCCCTCACCCATACCCGCTCACCCCATTATTTCTATTCTTTTTTTATCTCCCATGCACCACCACACTCTTCCCTTACACCCTCTTTCCCTGATTTTTCCCTCACACAACCCTCTTCCCGTTACACTCTCAAGAATGCCTCCTCCAATATTGTGCTTCTTCCGGTGGCTTCTCCTCCCTCCGGCGATTCTTTCTGGTGAGTTATCTTCTCATATTCTCCTCTCCTCACTCAATTTCTAGGGGTTTCATGTGGGGTTTCTTGTTTTCTGAACCTAAACTTTAGAGTTAATTTGTATCTTGTGTTTCCTTTGGGTTTAGGGTGTGTGTTTTGTCCGCGGGGCATCATTCCTCCTCCCATTGAAGTTTTATTCCAATCGCATGAGTTTTCGGTAGGTGTTTCCAAGTTTTTCTCTCTTAAAGTCTTTCCTTTGATGCTTGCCATTTTTAATAAATTTATAAAATAGTTTCTCAACACTATGACAACCTTGTTTACAATATTATAGAAATTTGGAATTTATTTTATTTGTTAAAAATAGGTTTTAAATGAGTTTTATTATAAATTTCTTAGTTTTATGATACATAGAAAACTTATTTTAATTGCTTATATTTATTTAAGAAGGAATTGGTCTCTTATGAAATGTATCACCATTATTATGTTGTAACGAAATTTTTTATTAATGAACTTGGTTTGATTGTGTTATGGATTGGTTATTGTGTTAAAGAACTTTTGTAAGGGTTTAATGGATTCAATGTTTTTAGTTGGTGTTCCTTTAAAATAATGTGGGTAAATGGTGATTTCAGGGGAAAAGATTTAATTTTTTTTCTTGGTGTGCGTTTGATCTCGAAAGAGGATTTCAGGTTTGTATGGTTTGATGTTGGTATAGAATTCTAAACATGTTAAAATGTTTTGTAAAGGGTTTAATGTTATTTTTGGATTGTTTCATGTTCTATAAATAAAGTAGGTTGCCAATTGTGATTTAAGGTAATTGGAGTTTTCTTGGAAGTTTTGTTTTATAAATGGATTTTTAGTTTTCGAATAAAGTTCATCCCCTTGATCAGTTTCTAAAAAGTTTTTTAAATTTGATTTTGGTGTTTCTTTAAGTGTTTTGAAACTCATGGTTTATAGTGTGTTTTTTAAGGTTTGTCTATTTGGTTTGAAACATGTTTTTGTGTGGGTTGGAAAATGGTAAAATCATGTTTGATAATTGTGAAGTGTTTGAATGTGTGTTTAGAACTTAAGGGATCTTTAGAGTTGTAAATGTAAGAGTGGTGTGTGAAAGATATTTTGAATAAATATGTGTGCTTGGTTGGAAACATTAAATTTTTTCTAAAATGTTTTAAAGTTTATATGTTATAGCATCCCAGTTGGCACTTTTTTTAATGTGAAATAACTGAATATGTATATGGGGAACTCCTATCTAGTGTAACCATTTATGGGTGAAAGGATAGGAGGATTTCGTGTTTGGGGTAGGCAAGTGCGGTGAGATGAGTCATGAATGAGAGGGACTCCTATTTACACAGTTTTACTATAACCACCATGGGTTTCTGGGCATCTTATAGATTATCGAGTGATGGTTGTCACCAGCCCCGATTAGATGGGTTAGTGCCCCCTGGTAGATAGAGAGGCCAGGTGGGATTGCCACTAATTTTGTCGTGAGGGTGATCAGTGGGTTATAAACTATGGGGCTTTACCATACGTCGAAAGGTGGTTCCGAACCAAGTGCGTCCAGGGGTTGTCTAGGGATTTTCAGGATCACCCATGGTTACAACTTGTTTTGATTTATTATTTATCTATTACACTGGTTTATTTTTAGCTTGTATTGCTTGTTTATTTTTTTCCACATTAGTTTATTTTCATCTTGTATTGTTCACCTGTCTTTCTTTTTCACAACCCTGATATCACTTGTTTGGTTTTATTTATAAAGTGGTAAACTGTTTTTGAAATAATATATGGATTGAGTTGCTTCTCATAGTGGGAAAGAAGTGTTATTTTGTTTAAACGTAAAAACCTTATTTTTATAATTGTATTTCCAAAATTGTGTCCTCATAAAACTTTGGGTAAGAAAACACTTGGATTCAGTGGTTTACTATTGGCATCCCTACTGAGCATTTTTGTGCTCACGCCTATCCTTTACCATTTCAATTGCAGGTTCATCTGTTGTTCAGGTTTTTTCTTAGTGGCTAATCATGTGGGATTAGTTTTGGGATTGTGGTTGGAGGTGACCAATGGGTCACACAGAGATCATTGTAGTGGGGTCTTGTTTCCAGTTTTTTTCTTTTTAGTGGTACTTTGTATCTAGATCAGTTCTTTGTTTATTTAAGATTAAGTTGTCATTTTACTGTGTGCTCTATCTATTCTATTTATTTATCTAGTCCTGGTTTTATCTCTTAGGCTTAAATTGTTCCCTCATGTATACTTTGATGCCCGACACTGGTTACCTGCCTGTGGGGATTGGGAAGGCTCCTTGGGACATGTCGCAGACCAGCTCGGGTGACCAGTTCAGGGTCGAAATGGGTTGGTTCGTGAAAAAAATATAAAAATAAAAATACAGTATATACATGATTCTGAAGTTATCTTGCATTTATTAATGAAGGATGTGTGAATAAATTAGAAAAATAAAAGAAATTAAGAGAGTTACTTTAAGAAAATTATCTCTGAATATCACCTCCTTAAAAGACCCTTGAGGACATTGGATTTGGTATTTTAGTGAGACCAGAAGAACTTGGACGTGTGGAGAGTTAAGAGGAGAGTTTTGGTTAGATATTTTATGAGATAAAAAGATTTTTGGGTCAAAATGGGGAGGTTAGGGGTGGTATTTATACTAGAGGAGAGGTGGGTTCAAGTGATTAAATTAATGATTATTTTATATTTAAGGATAACCACAGTGAGGTGGAACTAATTTCAATGAGTTAGACATAAATTAATGGTTTTTAGTTTGGTTAGGGTCAATAAACACCTCAACCATCCATTAAATTTTGCAATTTTTAGGTATGTAAATCTTTTACCTTTTAACTTTAACCCATGTCATAATTTTACCCATACAATAGTAAATAATTTTTTTACAATGGTAACTTTTTGATGCCTAAAAATAAAATCGACCTTATAAAATAATTTGGATCTTATTATTACAAATACATAATCCATTCTACCTAATTAAATTCAAATAATTGGTAAAATTATATTTAAAACCAATTCCATAGACAAAACGAAAAAGTGGGTTTTTAAAGTGAAATGTTCAAAAGTTTGAAACGTTTTTATATCTAATTTCAATTTGAAATTTATCCCAATGAACAATAATGGTTTTACTGATAGAAACTTAATATAATTATACTTTAAAATAAATTATAAGGATAATATAATAATATAAATAAATTAGACGAAAGAGAAGTTTTGAATTAAAATATAGTATTTTCACTATTCACTTAAATATGAAATTTATTGGAAAAATACCAAAAATTCAACCAAGGTAAATTTCGATGTCGTGTCTCCAAATAAGAAAATTATTTTTTCAAATAGAACTTATAAATTTTTCAAAAACTATATTTAAAATTGGTGCACTATCAAAAGGTGGTAAAACTGTGTCTTTGAAAAATACTTATTTTATTGGATTTGTTCAAATATCATATCTAGAAAACACATAAGATGAATGTTAAAATTATATAGAATATATAAAATTCAAAATTTTATTAATAATATTCATAAATTCTAATTTAATAGCTAGGTTTTATATTATATTAAATAATAATATTTTATTGATGTATTTTTGTTTGGTAAAACTGGGCCTTGCATGTAACGCAAGACAACTCATTGTTGTGTGTAGAATAAGATTAACATGGTGTTTCATAAAAAGAAATCATGAAAAAAAATTAAATTTATTCAGAAATGAAAATATTGTAAAGTCTTAGGGTGTTACATTCTCCCCTCCTTCAATAAATTTTTTCCTCTCAATTTAAACTCGAGATCTAAAACTAGGGATTTGACATTTGAAAACATTTTTGTTGAAATCCCACATCGAAAACTGATTAATGAGACCTTCACTTTAATATAAATAAACATAAGTATGAATTTTACCTGAGATAACACATACTAGGGTTCCATGTGTGAAAACATGGATACAGAAGAGAAAACTAACCTTCAAGTTCTAATGGAGAGTGATATAAATCATGACCAGGAGAAAGTTAACAACAAAAAAACCATAAATTTGTGATTAGGTTAAACATTATTTGATTTTTTTATAGGAAAAGTAAATGGGAAACACTTTTGTTTTAAGATCATTTTCATAGAGATGAATAATTCTATTACTACCCAGACTAATATCATAAGGAAATATATTTACTTGACAAGAAGAGTTTCATACCTTAATCAATTTACACCAAAAACTCATATTTTTCTCCAAATGATGAGTATTCAAGATGAATTGGTCACACATAAAGCACTAGAATCAACTTTTCAGGAATCAAATAATCCAAAAAATATGAACTATATATTTATCCTATCTTTATACATTAACAAAATCAAAAAATGGTTGGTACAAGAGAGGTTAATTCCCAAAAGGAATAAACCAAAGTATGATGAAAAACTACTTTTAATAAACAAAATTCAACAGTAATACCCAAACATCAACATATATCATTCCACAAATAATTGTCCTTAAAATTACTCAAAATAATCCATACTAATATTGAAACCCAAAATTCAGAAGGATCTGATAACATAGCCTTCCAAGATAGATTTTAACATTTATCTCCAAATATCAATTACTCTTGAAGTCTCACAAAAAAAGTGATTATCCTAATAATATTCAAGATATTTTAACCATTTCCATAAATAAATTGAATCACCATAAGTCCATCATAGATTCTTCCAAAATATATTTTAACATTTAGTCCTTAAATAAAATTCCATAGTATAGTATTTACATTTATCATATAGGGTTCCCAAAATAGTGAACATATTTCAAAATAACATTATTCACTTAATCACTAAATCATTTTCCAATACCAAGGATATCCCTTTAATAAAAAATAAGTTTCCAAAATCAAATTATTCTTATTCCATAAAATCTTTTAACTAAAAATAATGAAGTCATACCAACCAAGGACTTGACGCAGGCTAGTGTTAGGCGATATAACCTTGTCGCACTTCTATTGTGGGTTCGATTCCTACATCCTTGTCTCATGCGATAGGTTGTCACACAGTCTATAGGTTGTCCTTTAAAAAAAACTATATAATTATTATAACATTCCCAAAATAAAATCCTCAAAAATAAAAATAACATGTTTTAAAATCAAAGGTTATTTCATACCTCTCATTTTGAATCCCAAAAAGTAATAACCCAAAATTACCTAAAAAATAAAGATCATATAAAACTTAATGTTTTATACATACCTTTATAATTATGTCCAAAAAAGAGAATTCTTCCTCAAAATAATTTTTTTTTATGAAAATACATACAAGGATAATAAAACTCAAATATAGTCTCCAAAAATTACTCACACTACCAAATTATTACTAGTACATTTAAACATTTCATCATCCTTAAGTCTACAATAACTCTTGAATCCTTTATAAGTAGGCATCTTGATCATTCCACTTCACTCTTAAACCCTAAACTATGATTAAACATCATATGTATTAATACCTCCTTTATTTCATTTAACTTTTACAATCTCTTCATCATCATCAGTATAACTATTGCATGTATAACTTGCTAATTCTAACCATTGAACAGAACTTGAAGCGTAATGTGAGAAACACTAATAATAGTGATATAATCATAAAGAATAATTTAAAGGATCTCTAAATGATTCCATATTCTTCCAAATACCTAATTCCATAGGATTAAAATAGGTTATACATTACCAAATATAAAGGATGATATCCTATACTAAGAATTATTCTCAAAGTATTTCATAGGGTTATGTTTTCTAATATATGTTTTCTAAATCTAATTTCCAAGTTTGTTGCCAAAATTCCTTTGATACCAACTATAACACCCTAACCCCAAAATCCTGGAGCCAATTAATTATTTTAATACATTGGCATGACTACAAGAAATCAAATCATGAAGGTCTGATCAGTTTAGTAGTCTTGGAAAATATATTATATACATGAACCTTACATTACAATTCAAAACATAAAATACAGTATATATGATCCCTTGATAATTCCATTATTCTGCTAGATGAACCCTAAAATTCAGTCATAATAAACTTCTTATAATTCTAGGAAAATAAAACATAATAAACAGGTGAGCTCAGATACTCAGTAAGGATAAACAATATAGAATATGCTATCATAAATAAGCACAAAATTTTAAGAAAAGGTATAAAACTGAAAAAAAAGCCTTTAAACATAAAAATGAACATAATATGGAAAGAATAAATCAAAATAATGACACTTAAACATTCACATAGATATTCTAGTATTTTAATAATCACATGTAATCTCAATAACTAATCTCATATGAGGGAATGTATAATGCCAGATGTCTTCACTATCAAGATATATCCTCAAGATAGCTACTGTCAAGATCTATCCTTGTGAAAGTTTACATCTATGGGTAGAAACCTATCTGATTTGTATTAATATCTATCCTCTTTATAGTGTTAAACTACTTGAAAAAAAAATGTGAAGGGTTTTTCGCTAACTAATTTTGTCTCATGAGACCTATCGATGCATCAAGGGGCTATATCAGGCCCCTCCCCTCACTTATTAAGTCCAATACATTCCTTATATGAAAATGGTGAAACATAAATAACATAATCATTTTTATTAAAAACTAGTATATGGAATATGAATACTATAACCATAAACCATGAATGGTATTTAAAGAGAATATCCATAATCAAACTAATCATAAACCATTTAATAATATATGGTAAATGATATCATAATAGATCATCCTCAATTAATCATAAGATATAATGAAGGATGTTGACATAGATAAAAATACTCTATTAAAATCATTAAAAATATCTTGAGACAAATACCCCTTTTTCTTTGAAATCATTTATTCAAAACCCACACACTTATAAAACAATAAATTTAAAAAGATATTTTTGAATCAAAGTGTCACATACCACTTTGAAACTTTTTAAATGAATTAGAATTTTAAAACATTCATTTACATATAAATAAATCCTTAAAACCATTTTGAAAACATGGAAATTAATGATAATGATTTAGAAGAGAAAATCTTTAAAACATTTAAAACATTTAAAACATTTAAAACATTTAAAACAATGTTTTAGTTAAACATTACCTTACATAAAATCTTAAAAATATTCTTTTTGAAAACATTTGAATGAAATTAAAAATATAAATAAAATTTTATTTATAATCCTTTATATACATATAACTAAATATGTATAATAATATCAAGAATATTGAAATGGAGAAAAGATTAATTCAGTAAACATTCAAAGCGTCCCATACTAATTTCAACATTTAAATCTTAATCCTGATACCTTTAAATGAATATTTAAATACTGTGAAATTAAATTTATTCATGATATTAAATATAATAGGGCTATTACATACACCACACACAAGAAATTGTTGGTGAACATTGTAACACCCCGACCCCAGTTACCCAGAGTCAGTGCATTATTACATAACATTGGCATGATCACAAAAGATCAAGTCTCAAAAGACCAATTAATTTAGTAGCCTTGGAATCACTAGATACATTCATAAAGTTTACATTAAATCATAAAGTGAAAAATAAAACAACATAGTATCCATAGTCCACACTCATATTCCCACATACTATCCCTGTAGGTCATTTATAAAATACTTATTCACATCCTGGAAAAAATAAAACATAGAAAGGGGTGAGCTCAAATGCCCAGTAAGGATAACAGTATAGAAATTTTTTTCATAAATAAGAATAAACATTTAAGGCAATGTAAAAAAAGCCTTTTAAACTTTAACTTTAGTATAATATTGCAGAAATAAAATGAAATTATTCCATTTACTTATTCACATGGATATTCTACTAGTCGAATAATCACATGTAATATCAATAACCACTTTCATAATGATGGAATGCATAATGCCAGACTATCATAACCACATAGTCAAGGACTTGTTCCAAGACTACAAATAAGATTTTTTCAAGGTCTTATGCCAAGATACTAGTTTGTCTCATGAGACCTACCGATGCATTGAGGAGCTATATCGAGATCCACCCGTCACTTATTAAGTCCAATGCATTCCTCATATGAACAGGTTTAAACATAACATAAACATTCGTATTAAAAATAGCATAAAAAATGTAAATACTTTCTCCATAAACCATGAATGGTATAAAAATAATACATCCACAGTCAAACATATCACAAAACCTTCAAAACAATATGGAAGTTTTGTATCAGAATAAAACAACTTCAAATAAGCTTAAAATCCATCAAAGGATGTTGACATAGATGAAATCAAAACAGTTTGAGAGAAATATATCTTTTTTTGAAATCATTTAAAAGTCACATAATTATAAAATAAAACATTTATTCTTCTAATAATGTAAGGTAAGTTTTGAGGATTTTATAACGGTGTAAAATAGCCACACCTACCGTATAAGTTAAAAAAAGACATTTTTACCTTAATTCTGTCAAAAAGGTTAAAAAAGACCTTGTTTGGAAAACGACAGAAAGATTCCTTTATAAACTTCTTATAAAAAGTAAAACAAGGGTATAAATTAATTTAACCCATAGTCTATAAAATAGTAAGAATGATTTAAAATACATTTTTAAGAAACATGGATGTGGATGATAAAGAGGTCCCAATAGATAATTACGTATAAACAACCTCGGATAATGAAGAGATTGTGAAATAAACCCTTACCTTGTACTTTTAATTAGTAGATGGTATGTTATCCTCCTATATAATAGTTAAAACATTTTTGTTAAGTTATAAAAGAACCATATACATAATTATGATATCATATATTATCTTCTATTAATGCTTTATTAATAATATTTTAGAATTATAGTCGTTTCGGGTGTTAACTTACTCGTTTTCTTTTATATGTTGTGTTACATAAGTTGTGTTTGTTATGGATAGGTTGTATCTTATTCATATCCAGAATGATATAAAGTTATTAAACATTACTTTTAATGATCAAATGAGAATTAGTCTTGAATGGATACGATGTGGAATGAATCTCATCGCGTTCGTGGAGACGGTAGTCCGTACGTACGCACGAGCGGCGATATCATTCTTTTGATATTAAAATAATATATAATTGGATGGTATATCATATATACAGAATAATTATCATGTTATATTTATTATTTACATGAATTAAACATCATTATTATACCCATCCAAATAATAATATATTGAATAACAATTACACCACGACGTGGAGACGGTAACCCGTACGTACACACGTATGGTGACATGTCATTCAAAAGATGGATATAATACTGAATATGGTTGTACCATATTTATAATAACATCACAATATATAGAAGATACTGGATTTATTATTTTATAATGGAAATAACAAAGAAAGAAGAAATTTAAGAAGAAAGGAACTTGAAAGAGGGTGGTGAAAACATTACCTCTTCTTCGGGTTCTTCCTTTTGATTTGATCAAAAGGGATCCTTAAGTTTTATTTTTGATCAAAATAAGGCCTCTAGGTTGAAGTGAGTTAAGTTTAGAGAGTATTTTTTCAGGGTTTGTCTAATCTAAAAGGATTTTAATGTGTGAATTAGTGAGAAGGGTGAGTGCCCTTTTATAAGAGGGGTGAGGGGCACCTTTGAAAAAGCTAGAAATATTATTTTATAATAAATTCATATTCTATTTCTAATGGAGAAAAATTTTATTATTTAAAGTTTAAGGTGGGTATGGGTCGAAATAATTTCAACCAATATATTTTAGATAGTTTTGTCTCACTATATTAACCTTATCATTTATATTTAACTCTTAGTTAAATAGTTTGACATTTACCATGTCTCTTTGTATTTTTATATTATATAGTTAATAAACGTACTATATACCTCAAAGAGACCCCCAAGTGGTACATTAATGATACAAATATCATTATATAAGTCTCTTGGCCAAAACTTAGATTTTTAGGAATTGAATATCAATTAATAATATAATATTTATTTTAAAAACTCTTTTATGTCAATTTTGACACTATTTGGTATTTGATTTTTGTGAAAATCATAAAAGCATGATTACTTCAAAAAAACCTAATTAAATAAATACTAACATGTCATATTAATCTAAAAAATTAGTTTAATTCATAAAAAGTCTTAAATTACATTTATTTAGATATTTATAATATCAATTATTTTAATATTTCATTAATTAGGTAATTACTACATCACAATTGTGTCATAAATAAATAAATTTATTTAATGTCTAAAAATTATAAATAAAATACCATTATTTATAAAATATTTTTATATTTCTAATGAATATTTACAATCGAATTTATCTTATGTATAACCCTATATTAAAAATGTTTTAGTAATTAAACCTTGATTTTAACTCTTTTAACTATTATTTGAATTAAATAATAATAAAAGTCCTAATCTAATCCAAGTGGACCTAAATGATAATATTTTATTCCTAAGGTTATTTTTGGTTGAGATAAACTTGTCCAATAGAATTAGTACATGTTTTAGGGTAATATTAATATCATTTTTACCTTTAATTACCTTATTTACTTTTAACCGTGGTAAATAAAAGTAAAAAGTTACTATTCACCAAAAAATATTTTTATCTTATTGAACCACATTTTACTCCTTCATATTAACCATGACTCTCATATTTTTTAAATTCCACTCACAGAATCGGTAAAATTAAGTTTTATGCGAATTTGCAAATTCTCCTAGGAGGTGGGTAAAAGATGCTGAAAATTTCAATAAATTTTTTATATATCTAAAATTATTCTAAACTAACTCCAATGAATTACATTGAACTTATATAGATATTATGTATCTATTTTGACCTTAATTAAATTTAAATAAAATAAATAATTATTTAAATAAAAATTTGGTTTTAAACTATAACTCAGTGTTTTTTCACTATTCATCAAAAATGGAATGTTTTCAGAAAAATACCAAAAATTCACCCTAAGCTAATTTCAATATTACAAATCAAAAAATGAAGTCCATTTTGAAATATAAAATTTATAAAATTTAAAAAAGTGGGTATTACTATTCATAACAGCTAGTTTGATTGGTTGTGGTGTGTGTTAGAACTCAAAGTTGCGTACAACACACGCTACTGTATTATTCAAAGGGAAGTGTACTGTGGAAGCTTGGGGTGTTACATTCTCGCCTCCTTAAAATAATTTCATCCTCGAAATTTCTATAATACTACCACATTAAAAGACTCGGGTGGTTCTTCATCATAAGTTCCTCGGGTTCCCACGTTGCCTCTTCCATCTTATGGTTTCTCCATAGAACTTTTACCAGACGAATCGTCCGGTTTCTCAGCACTTGTTCTCTGGTATCAATAATCCTGACGGGATATTTGCAATAAGACAGATCGGGTTCCAGTTCTAATTCCTCGTAAGTAAGTACATGCATTGGGTCAGGCATGTATTTTCTCAACAGTGATACGTGGAACACATCGTGAACTTTGGAGAGACTTGGTGGCATTGAAAAATGGTAAGCTACAACCCCAATTCGTTCTAGAATTTCAAAAGGTCCTATGTACCTGGGACTCAATTTACCTTTCTTTCGAAAACATATAACCCCCTTCCATGGGGATACCTTCAAGAAAACATGATCTCCGACCTGAAATTCTAAATCCTTCCTTCGGTTGTCAGCATAGCTCTTCTGCTTACTTTGATCTGCTTTGATGTGGTTTTAGATTACCTTCACCTTTTCTATCATTTCCTCCACCAGTTCTGGGCCTATGAGTTTTCTTTCACCAAAATCATTCCAACATGTTGGTGTGCGACATCTCCTTCCATATAACGCTTCATATGGTGCCATCTGAATACTCGAATGGAAGCTATTTTTATAGGAAAATTCTACTAGAGGTAAATATTGATCCCACATACCCTGAAAGTCAAGTGATCAAGATCTCAACATTTATTCTAAGGTTTGAATAGTCCATTCTGATTGTCCATCTTTTTGAGGGTGGTAGGCCGTGCTCAAATGAAGTTCAGTATCCAAGCCCTTCTGAAGACTCATCCAGAATCTTGAAGTAAAACGGAGATCACGATCAGAAAAAATCGGTAGGGGTACTCCATGAAGTCTCAAAACTTCATTAATATATAGCCTTGCTAGACGTTCGAGTGGTAAATCTTCCCTTATAGCAAGAAAATGTGCTGACTTGGTAAGATGATCAACAATGACCCATATTGTATCATTCCTTCTAGGAGTCTTTGGTAGTACCATGACAAAGTCCATCGTGATATTTTCCCATTTCCACTCCAGTATGGGAAGAGGTTGCAATACTCCACCAAGTTGTTTCCTTCCAACTTTAACTTGTTGACAAACCATACATCTTGACACAAAATCGGCAATCTCCCTTTTCATGTTGTCCCTCCAAAAATTTTCCTTCAAATCTCTATACATTTTAGTGATCCCAGGGTGTATAGTGAAATTGGAGCTATGATAATCATCTAAAAATTCCCTTTTTAGATCAGGTATATTGGGAACAAAAATTCTCTTACCAAATTTCAAAATTCCTTCTTCATACACAAAGTCTCTCAATCTCCCATCATTCACAGCTTTAATCTTCTTTTGAAATTCTTCATCATCGGTCTGAGAACTCTTTATCCTTTCTAATAAAGATGGTTTGGCAACCATTTGAAAAAGCATTGATGTTTAACCTTCCATGGTGATTCCCATATCAAACTTTACTAGATCCATGAAAATTAGATCCCTTTAAACTCTCATTATGTTCAAAACTCCATGATATTTTCTGCTCAAAGCATCTTCCACTTTATTTACCTTCCTCGGGTGGTAGTGTATTGTGAAATCATAATCCTTGAGTAGTTTAATCCATCGCCTTTGCCTCATGTTGAGTTATTTATGTGATAAAATGTACTTAAAAATCTTGTGATCAGTATAAATATCACATTTTTCACCATATAGATAATGTCTCTATATCTTCAAAGAAAAAATTACAGCAGCTAACTCAAGATCATGAGTAGGATAGTTTTTCTCATGAAATTTTAGTTGTCGTGATGCATAGGCAATAACCCTATCATTATTCATAAGGACACAACCAAGTCCTTTCTTTGAAGCATCACTATAAATAAAAAACCCATCATTCCCCGATGGTAGAGTCAATATAGGAGCATTGACTAATATTCTCTTCAGTTCTTCAAAACATTCTTCACACTCTTTTTTCCAAACAAATTTAACCCCTTTACGTGTGAGCTTCGTTAATGGGTTATCCAATCAGGAAATGTTCTGGACAAAATGTCGATAATAACTTGATAAACCAATAAAACTGTGTACCTCAGTTATACTCATCGGTACATACCATTATTGGATTTACTTGGTATTAGAAGGATCAAGAGAGATTCCATCTTTAGAGACAATATGGCCAAGAAAATAAATCTTCTGAAGCCATAATTCACACTTGTTAAACTTTCCATATAATTCATGTCTTCTCAGAGTCTTCAGGATAATGCACAAGTGATTTTCATGATCTTTGTATCTTTTGGAGTATACCAAGATATCATCAATAAATACCACCACAAAATCATTGAGATATTCCTTGAATACTCTATTCATTAGATCCATTAATACATAGGGTGCATTAGTCAGCCCAAAAGGCATTACTGTAAACTTGTAATGCCCGTACCTGGTTCAAAACGCTGTCTTAAGAATGTATTCATTCTTCACACACAACTGATGGTATCCATATTTAAGGTCAATCTTAGAAAAGTATTTATCTTCCATGTAGTTTTTCAAATAAATCATCAATGCGAGGCATGGGATACTTGTTCTTTATTGTTATAGCATTAATCTCCCTGTAGTCGATACATAACCTCATAAATCCATATTTATTTTTTAAAAAAAGGATAGGGGCTTCCCATGGAGAAACACTAGGGAGAATAAATCCCTTATTAATCAATTCCTCTAGTTTTTTCTTCAGTTCAACTAATTCCACAGGGCCATTCTATAAGGGGTCTTCGATATAGAACTTGAACCAAGAATTAAATTAATGGAAAACTCAATTTCTCGTTCTAGAGGATTTCCAGGTAAATCTTCTGGAAACACATCAATATATTCTATAATAATTGGTACACCCTATATTTTAACATTCCTTTCCTTACCCATAGTTATTTCATTCTCTTCCTCCCTAATAATTGAATTTAGTTGAGCTACTGGGGGTGGATCTAGGTAAGAATCAGGTGGTGACAATTCTTCTCTAAGGATAAGGTGTTATTTATCATCATAAAAAATTGTAACCTCCTTATTATTACAATAAATATTCACATAATGGTCCAAAATACAATCCATACTGAGGATTATATCAAACTCAATCATAGGTATGACGATGAGATCAACAGATAAAGAACATTTCTGTGCTCTAACGGGGACTGATTCACAAAACTTTGTTGCAATGATACTTCCCTTGGGAGTTTTAACAGACAAATCCCTTATTAAATCAAATTGGAAATATCTAATTTTCTTAGAAAATTGGGAAGATATGAAACAATGCGATGATCTAGAATCAAATAATGCATTTTCTAAACTTGAGGAAACCATTAAATTACTCACCACCACGTCTTTTGTAGATTCTACCTCAGCAGTAGTGATAACATAAGCTTGGCCTTGATCCCTTGGCCTTTTCTGAGGCAAGTTACCCTGATGCTTAGGACATTCATTTTCATAATGTCCCATCTCCCTGCAATTGTATCATTGAACATCAGTAGCTTTTTTATTCCCCTTACAATCACGAGCTTGGTGGCCTTTTCACCACACTTGTAATAGACTCCCATTCCCTTTAAGCAAGTACCAGGGTGTTTCTTCCCACATTTACTATAGGATGGATATTCAACTTTTCCCTTCTTCCCCTTATTTCCATTCCCAGAGTGATCAGCAGATCTCTTTTTCTCTTGCTTTGCTTTAAAGTCATAAGACTTAGAGAATTCTTTTTCTGTCTTGATAGCGCATAAGACAATATCTTCGTACGACGAGAAGGATTTTGACACTATTGCTCGACGAAGAAATGGTTTTAACCCATAAAATAAACAATCAATCTTACTTCTTAGGTTATGTATATAATCTCCAGCATACCTTGCTAACCTTGTAAAGTTAGCCTCATACTTTGGGACATTCTCATCCTCCTTTTGTCTCAGAATCAGAAATTGCCTTTCCATATCTGTTCGATGGTCACGAGGAAAGTATTTTTCTAAGAAAATATCTTTGAACTCCCTCCATTCCATATTTGATACATCATCATCTTCCTTTGTGTTTTGAATCAATGACCACCATTGATCAGCATCTCTAGGGAGGTGGTAAACTGCCATGATAACTTTTTCCCTTTCACTAATCCCAAAGCCTAAAATATTTTCTCTAGGGAACTTATCCATTGCTTAGCTACCAATGTATTTGTACTCCCATTAAATGTTGGTGGCTGTTGCCTCATGAAGGGATCTAACATTGATCCTCCATGCTGCGGATCAGTGTGCTCCATACGGGTAAGGTTATTATTCATAACCTGAGTGAGTTGTCCCAATACGGTGATTATCTGATCAGCACCAGTTGTATCACCAGCTCCACTATAACATCTTGAGCAGGAGGGAAATTCCTACATGAAGTGCATGCATTGATACAATTTCTATTTCTTCCACTAGGCGCCATTTATAAACAATGACATAAACTAGATTAGTTTATGAATTAAAATACATAATTCCATACTCGAAAAACTCTTAACATAAATTGAACTATTTATGGATATAATCCATAATCATAAAAATGTTTCCTTTTAGGAAGTATATACTCATAAACCCTTCATAATGGTTTGTAATGAAAATGAGAGTTATCCTAAGAATATCCCCCGGGAGTGTCGTAACCAAGAGTGCAGCAAGACCCGTTGTCGTGTACCAGTTTCCGTTCGAGTCTAGCTCAAAGCAGTGTTTTCAAGTTTTACCCCTAGGTAAATCTGTGCTAGAGCCAGCTCTACCTACTCATATCCAGACAAGGATGTATTTCTCAGAAAACTCACAAAATATCTACAATACCAAAATTCTAGGAAGTTCTTCTATACTAATCCTCAAAGTCCATCTTAGGTCTATGTGCTCTAATTAGAGTTTATCTAAATCTAGCTACCTAGGTTTGTACTAAACTTCCTATGATACCAACTGTAACGCCCCAACCCCACTTACCCAGAGTCGGTACATTATTACATAACATTGGCATGATCACAAAAGATCAAGTCTCGAAATACTGATTAGTTTAGTAGCCTTGGAATCACTAGATACATTCATAAAGTTTGCATTACATCATAAAGTGAAAACCACAACAACATAGTCTCCATAGACCACACTCATATCCCCTCATACTATCCCTACAAGTCATTCATAAAATACTTCTTCACATCATGGGAAAAATAAAACATAGAAAGGGCTGAGCTCAAATGCCCAGTAAGGATAACAATATAGTGGAAATTTTCATAAATAAGCATAAACATTTAAGGCAATGTATAACTAAAACAAAAGCCTTTTAAACTTGAACTTCATCATAATATGGAAGAAATAAAATGAAATAATTCCATTTACTTATTCACATGGATATTCTACTAATCGAATAATCACATGTAATGTTAATAACCACTTTCATAATTATGGAATGCATAATGCCAGACTATCATAACCACATAGTCAAGGCCTTGTACCAAGACTACAAATAAGATTTTGTCAAGGCCTTGTTCCAAGACACTATTTTGTCTCATGAGACCTACCGATGCATCGAGGAGCTATAGCGGGCTCCTCCCGTCACTTATTAAGTCCAATGCATTCCTCATATGAACAGGTTTAAACATAACATAAACATTCGTATTAAAAATATCATACAAAATGTCAAAACTTTCTCCATAAACCATGAATGGTATAAAAATAACACATCCATAGTAAAACATATCAAAAAACATTCAATACAATATGGAAGTTTTGTATCATAATAAATCAACTTCAAATAAGCTTAAAATCCATCAAAGGATATTGACATAGATGAAATCAAAACTGTTTGAGAGAAATATCTCTTTTTTTGAAATCATTTAAATGTCACATAATTATAAAAGAAAAAAATTACTTATAAAATATTCTTCTAAGATTTTAAGGGAAGCTTTGAGGATTTTATAATGGCAGAAAATAGCCACACCCTCGGTATAAGTTAAAAAAAGACATGCTTACCTTAATTCTGTCAAAAAGGTTAAAAAGGACCCTGTTTGGAAAACGACAGAATGATTCCTTTATAAACTTATTATAAAAATTAAAACAAGGGTATAAATGAATTTAACCCATAGTATGTAAAATAGTAATAATTATTTGAAATACATTTTTAAGAAACATGGATGTGGATGATAAAGAGGACCCAGTAGATAATTACGTATAAACAACCTAGGATAATGAAGAGATTGTGAAATAAACCCTTAACTTGTAATTTTTCTTAGTAGATGGTATGTTAACCTCCTGTATAATAGTTAAAACATTGTTACTAAGTTATAAAAGAACCATATAGATAATTATGATATCATACATGATCTTCTATTAATGCTTAGTTGATAATATTTTAATATTATCGTCGTTTTGGGTGTTAACTTACTCATTTTATTTTATATGTTTTGTTACATAAGTAATGTTTGTTATGGATAGGTTGTATCTTATTAATATCTAGAATGATATAAAGTTCTTAAAAATTACTTTTATTCATCAAATGAGAATTATTCTTGAATGGATACGATGGGGAATGAATCTCATCGCGTTCGTGGAGACAGTAGTCCGTACGTACGCACGAGTGACAATATCATTCTTTTGATATTAAAATAATATATAATTGGATGTTATATCATATATAAAGAATAATTATCATGTTATATTTATTATTTACATTAATTACACATCATTATTATACCCATCCAAATAATAATATATTGAATAACAATTACACCACGACGTGGAGACGGTAAGCCGTACGTATGCACGTATGGTGACATGTCATTAAAAGGATGGATAGAATACTGAATATTGTTGTACCATATTTATAATAACATAAAATTATATAGAAGATACTGGAGTTATTATTTTAGAATGGAAATAACAAAGAAATAAGAAGTTAAAGAATAAAGGAACTTGAAAGAGGGTGGTGAAAACATTACCTCTTCTTTGGGTTCTTTCTTTTGATTTGATCAAAAGGGCTCCTTAAGTTGGATTTTTGATCAAAATAAGGCCTCTTATTTGAATTTAGGGAAGTTTAGAGAGTATTTGGGCAGGGGTTGGATGAGTAAAAAGGCTTTGAATGTGTGAATTAGTGAGAAGGGGGAGTGCCTTTTTATAAGAGGGGTGGGGGCACCTTTGGAAAAGCTAGAAATATTATTTTATAATAAATTCATATTCGGCTTCTAATGGCTCAAAAGTAAATTATTTAAAGGTTAATGTGGGTATGGGTCTAAATATATTCAACCAATATATTTTAGATAGGTTTGGGTCACTACATTAACCTTATCATTTATATTTAACTCTTAGTTAAATAGTTTTACATTTACCATGTCTCTTTGTATTATTATATTATATAGTTAATAAACTTTCTATATACCTCCAAGAGACCCCCAAGTGGTCCATTAATGATACACCTATCATTATATAAGTCTCTTTGACGAACCTTATATTTTTATGAATTGAATATCAATTAATAATATAATATTTGTTTTAAAAACTCTTTTATGTCAATTTTGAGACTATTTGGTATTTGATTTTTTTGAAAATCATAACAGCATGATTACTTAAAACAAACATAATTAAATCAATAATAACATGTAATATTAACCTATAAAATTATTTTAATTCATAAAAAGTCTCCAATTACATTTATTTGGATATTTATAATGTCAATTATTTTAATATTTCATTAATTAGGTAATTACTGCATCACCATTGTGTCATAAATAAATTAAATTATTTAATGTCTAAAAATTATAAATAAAATAACATTATGTAGGAAATGTTTTTAGATTTCTAATGAATATTTAAAATTGAATTTATCTTATGTATAACCCTATATTAAAAATGTTTTAGTAATTAAACCTTGATTTTAACTCTTTTAACTCTTCTTTGAATTAAATAATAATAAATGTCCTAATCTAATCCAAGTGGACCTAAATGATAATATTTTATTCCTAAGTTTGTTTTTGGTTGATATAAACTTTTCCAATAGAATTAGGAAATGTGTTAGTGTAATATTAATATCATTTTTACCTTTAATTACCCTATTTACTTTTAACTATGGTAAATAAAAGTAAAAAGTTACTATTTACCAAAAATATTTTTATCTTATTGAACCACATTTTACTCCTTGATATTAACTGTGTCTCTTGTATTTTAAAAATTCCACTCACAGAAGCGGTAAAATTAAGTTTTATGTGAATTTGAAAATTCTCCTAGGAGGTGGGTAAAAGACGGTGAAAATTTCAATAAAATTTTTATATATCTAAAATTATTCTAAACTAACTCTAATGAATTAAATTGAACTTATATAGATATTATGTATCTATTTTGACCTTAATTAAATTTAAATAAAATACATAATTATTTAAATAAAAATTCGGTTTTAAACTATAACTCAGTGTTTTTTCACTATTCATCAAAAATTGAATGTTTTCAGAAAAATACCAAAAATTCACCATAAGCTAATTTTGATATTCCAAATCCAAAAATGAAGTCCATTTTGAAAGATAAAATTTATAAAATTTCAAAAAGTGGGTATTACTATTCATAATGGCTAACTTGATTGGTTGTGGTGTGTGTTAGAACTCGAAGTTGCGTACAACACACACTACTGTATTATTCAAAGCGAAGCATACTGTGGAAGCTTGGGGTGTTACAAACATGACTTATATCTCACAAAAATTAAAAGAGAGACGAAATTCCCTTACAAAGATCATATCATTAGAGTGAGGATAAATAAATGACATAATTATGTGTGAAAAAAATATAAATACACATAATATAAGGGTATATTCACTATAAATAAATCATAGGTCAATCAAACATATTCTTGGAAGAACATAACCAATGACATAGATGTTTAACTCAATGAATGGAAATTGAGTTATGATTTCTCTTACAGTGTGATTCGTTTTGGATGATCATCATTTAACCTCATATATAATGTTTTGAAGAGTGTTAATAACTTATTATATAACTATAATAATTTTTATTATATTATATATCATCTTCTTATAATGTCTTATTACCCGTTTGTTAACAATCTTTCATTATTTCACTATTTTGGGTGTTAATTGCCTAGTTTTCTCGAGTATGTTTTGACCTGTAATTTTCTTATTATATTACTTAGATCACGATTTCATAATCTACATAATGTAAACCATGAATTAATTTTATTATATATTTAGTACATATATATTTATAATAATCTATAAAGTTTTCAGATAAGAAATGAAATGAACTGTTAATGGAGACGGTAGGCCGTACGTACGCATGAACGCTACATTAATTTCTTTTTCATATTAAAATATTGAAAAGTGAATGATATATATGTATATTATAATTACAGTATCATATATATTTAATATATTCTATATATATTTATTAAAATTATCCTTAATACATTCTATGTATAGTGTGAATGAATCACGTCGCTTTGAGGTTAAATAGTCTACACTTCCACAAACAATGTTATCATATATCCACAATATGGAAAGCATGAAGGTATGTTTAATATAAAATTTATAGAATATGAAATTAGTTATAATTTACATATTATAATAATATTTAACCATAAAAATTGTTTTAAGACTATCCATTAAGGCAGTAACATAAAAAGAACAAAAATAGTTTTCACGGAGTCGATTAACCGACATAACTTTGACATCAATTTCATTTATTTGTATAAGAGGAGCCGAAAAATGACATGAATTTTATATATTAAATTATAAAAATAACACTCCATTATATACATGAATCTGGGGTTATCATTAATTTATGGATGAAGGAGTTGAGGATAAAGTAGAAAAAGAAAATAAATTAAGAGAGGTACTTTGAGAAAATTACCTCTTGAATATCACCTCCTTGAAAGACCCTTGAGGACCTTGGATTTAGTCTTTTCATGAGACCAAAAGCACTTGAAAATGGGTAGAGTGAGTATTAGTGTTTTTTTC
Organism: Viscum album; assembly: GCA_963277665.1. Lineage (NCBI taxonomy): Eukaryota > Viridiplantae > Streptophyta > Magnoliopsida > Santalales > Viscaceae > Viscum > Viscum album. Next base: position 2,038,123,149 of record OY728164.1, read on the forward strand.
ATAGATTTTAGGATATAAAAGTCTTTTTGGGTCGAAATTGGGAGGTGATGGGTGGTATTTATACTTGAGGGGAGGTGGGTTCAAGTGATTAAATTATTGATTATTTTATATTTAAGTCTAACCACATTGAGGTGGAATTTATTTAAACTAATTAGAATTTAAATTAATATTTTTTAAGATGTTTATGGTAGATCCAAACCTCAACCAACCATTAAGTGTTGCAATTTTAGGTATGTTATGCTTTTACCATTTAACTTTAACCCCTTTCACAATTTTACCTATACAATGGTAAATAATTTTTTTACCATGGTAAATTTTTTATAACTAAAAATAAAATTGAAATTATAATATAACTTGAACCTTTTTATTAAAAATATATAATCCATTTTACCTAATTCAATTTATATAATTGGGAAAATTATATTTAAAATGAATTCTACAGTCAAAACAAAAAATCAGGTTTTTAAAGTGAAAAATTTAAAAGTTTGAAATGTTTTTATATATAAGTTCAATTTTAAATTCATCCCAATGAAATATTTTGATTGTATTTATAAAAAATTAATCTAATTATAATTTAAAATCAATTATAATGATAATCTAACAATATAAATAAACTATATGAAAAAGAAGTTTTGAATTAAAATGTAGTATTTTTTACTATTCTCTAAAATATGAAATTTATCAAAAAAAACCCAAAAATTACACCAAGGTAAATTTTGATGTCATAATTACAAATAATAAAATTATTTTTTCAAATATAACTTATAAATTTTTGAAAAACTAGATTTAAAATGGGTGTGTCATCAAAAGGCGATAAAACTGTGTTTTTGAAAAATACTTGTTTTATTGGATTTGTTCAAATATCATATATATAAAACACATAAGTTGAAATTTAAAATTATATTAAATATATAAAATTAAAAATATGTTTAATACTATTTATAACTACTAATTTAACGACTTGGTTATATATTATATTAAATAATGATATTTTATTAATATATTATTGTTCTGTAAAACTGGGCCCTGCATGTAATGCAGACCAACTCATTATTGTGTGTATCATAAGATTAAAATGGTGTTGTGTAAAAATAAAGGAAGCAAAAAAATTAAATTTATTTATAAATGAAAATATTTTAATGTCTCGGGGTGTTACAATTAAAGTTTTTTGGAGGCCTAGATTCATTGTTAAGATCCCATTCTTCCTTATTATTCTTAGATCTAAGGTTCCTCTCTCTATCTCTCTCAGAATCATAGATCTAGTCGATTATGGATAGATCTAAATGTTATTAATTAATTTATGATGTTATATTATTATATCTATGGAAGGGATCATGATTTTTGATTGGATCTAGAGAAGTGTAGTCATGTTCTTCATTTTCACCAATGTTTGTGAGGTAGGTGGATTCTATCTTAAGGCCACATGATTTAAAATTGAAGGATTAGTTTTAAATAAATGATTTTATTGAAATTATTGTGAAATATTTCTGTGATTATTGATGGAAATTTTGTTTTTATATTAGATTAGAAATCATGTAAAGTGATTGGTTTTTGGGAAAACCCATTGTTTATAATTTTAAAATGATGATTTTAAAATTATGGTTTATTTTGATTCATGTAAAGTATTTTTTGAAATTATTTTAAAAGAGATTAATGTTTTGATTTAAATTAATTATAATGATATTGGAATAAATGTTTTTGTGTTATTTGAATGGGATAGATAATAGTTATGAAGTACCACCATCAAATGGGATAGAGTATGGACATGTAGTTCCACTATCAATGGTGACACCAAGCTTGAGTTTGTGTGTTTAGTTTTGTGTGTGGACATAGAAGAGAGTATAACAAATTAAATGATAAATGGTTTATAGTATTTTTTGATGTTTTCCTTATAAAACTAATCTATGTATTTTATATGAACAATTTTTACTGCTTAAAAATATTTTATAAAATGTGTGAACAAGTTTTTTTCTAGTGGTGTGAGTTGGTAAGTCATTGGGGAAATACTACTAAGTTTAGAATCACCCCTTTATTAGGAACTATTGTGAGTTTGAATATGTCATCTATCAATATATAGTTAAATTCAAGTTATCTCATTTCTTTAGTGATACTTATTGATACCATGGTATTGGAATGTAGAGTGGAGCTTGGAGCGGGTTGGGTGTTTCTGGTTCATGTCACTTTAGTGTTTTGAGTTTTGTAGTCCATTGGTCCTCTTGATTATGCCTTTTGGTTTCCACTTGTACTATGATATGGTTATTGGTGTAGTTTTATTTGGGTTTTATTTTATACTTATGAATCATATAGATCAATATTTGGTTTTTTATGTGGTTTGGTTGTTTTATCTTTTGAAGGGAAAATCATCCTCCAAATGTTTCAAGGCTCTTGGCATTCATTATCAGCCATTGGTGTCTTAGGGTTGTCACCTAAGGCCTAGTAGCTGCCCCCCACTACTAAATACAATTAGGATGGGTGGAATGTTATAGAGACACACCTACACCACAAAAATAACACATTATTTAAACATTTTATTCCTTATCCATTAAGTTTACTTACTTTTACCATTTTAGTTTTCACTACGGTAACAATTTTTATTTATTTATTTACCTAGGCAATTTATCAATTAAGCCTAAAAATAAAATGTGACTTATTATATAATATTTAAACACTAATTATAAATATTAATTCCAACCTATAAAATAAAAATATTATGTGTGAGGATAATAATTTTTAACACAGGTGCATGTAATGTGCAAAACTCCATTTTAACCTTAATCGTGATAATTAATTTTTATTGTATTTATTATTCATTATGAAAAAAATTAAGTTGAAATTATTATATAATATTAATTATTATGATTCCAATTATGGAATAAATTTTACCAAATTCAATTCATATAAGTGGTAGGATTTAATTTAAAATTAAACCTACAGACGTGATGAAAAAGCGGGTTTTGAATGAAATTTTTTCCCAAAGTATAGAAAGTTTTAAAATCAATATTAAATATGAAATTGATTAAAATTACCTAAATTGGATTAATAAATTTATAATTTAACAAATTTTACTTTTAAAACCATTTTAAAATTAAATTTATATTGAAAATTATTTAAATGAAAAGGTAGTTGTTAATAAAAATCAGTATTTTTTTTACTATTCATTGAAAAATTAATCCTTTCAGAAAATTATCAGAAATTCACTCAAAGATATTTTTTACATGTAGATTTAAAAAATGAATTTTATTTTTTCAAATTCATTTTATAAAATTGTAAAAATTTACTTTTACTATTTGTTCACAAAAGTCAATAAAAACATTTTTTGAGAAAAAAGGATTTTTGAAGCACATAAAGACTTCACTAAAAATTAAGTACTTTTTAATCAACATGTTTTATTTATATAAAAAAATTATAATTAATTTTTAAAATTTAGTTACTCCTATTCATACCTCCAAGTTTAATGACTATTTTATAACTTTCATGTTTAAATAATAATATTAATAGTATATCATGGTTCATTTAAAGTTGGTATTTCATGTAATGCAAGTTATCAAAAAGATTAAATTTATTTGAAAAAAAATATTTCATAAAAACTTAGGGTGTTAAACTCAGTCTATATCCATACCTTTATTATCTATGGATCTAGCTCACCTTTCAAACCCATTAAGCCTCTATTGTCTGAATTCACACAATATGTAGAGCATATGGATAGTCTCATCCAACTCAACGAGAACTACCATATGATCTAAAAGAAAGATTGAACTAAGCATGAAGGGGAGAGAAATAGACTTATATCATGTGTAAATTATATCTATTAAATTATTCCTTGAAACACCACCTCATCACTTACTAACTGATTATGAATGGCCCAAATATAGGTATGGGTTCACTACGACCCTACCTCTGTACAGAAGTTGGTTATTAGTGGTCAATACCCTTTCATTTGATAGGATAAACCCATAAGGATTAGAGTATATATGGTTGATCTGATATGATAAGGATATGAATAATCATAGCTAACTGCTATATGATGAATGCATCAACTTTTTTGTACCCTATAATGACATCATAGAGATCTGGGCCAACTAATAGGTTATCAAAGTCCTAGAAAAAAAGATACATTGGCCTCCACACATATTCTAGTCTCCCTAGTCTAATAACCAAAATCATGACCCCCTTAACTTAATTTACCTAATTTCCCAAACCAGTCCTCACATGACTACTAAATATAACCTCTATAACTGTGAATCAACTACTCTAATACTATTCAGACTCTAACTGACCAACCAAAGCCCCACCCAGGTTGGAAGTAAGCAGACTATGCCACCCTAATCCTACCTCCAATAGGCTAGGGACTGGTGACTACCACCAAGTAGTCATATCACACAATATGGGAGGACCTATCCTATATCAACCTATAATATACATATATCTCCAATGTACAAAATAACCAAGAACACCATAAGAATATATATATATATATATATATATATATATATATAAACAACTGAATTGTATATAACACATGAATGAGAGGTCAAATACAAGAAAGAAAATATATATGAAAATAAAAAAGGAACTTTACATCCGACAAGCCCTTGAATATGATAGAAAAAATACATTGGAAATATCCTCCTCACTATGTGTATTCTTAGATTGGTCTATAACTGCAATGGTCACTACCACCACCCTCAACCACCATTCTCCACCATGTGTCACCAAGTTTCACCAGGAGTCAACTTCAAACCAGAAGAACCATATTTACATCCACGAATCCCATATTCTAACTATGAATTGTCTACATAGACACAACACATGTGTACATAAAGTCCATTAATAGGTGATTATAAAAATACTCAGTAAGACACCCTAAAACCACAAAGAAAATAGAAGAAACACATAATCTCAAACTTCTATATAGGAAAGTAACTAGGAGGAATACATGGAATGATCTAAATATGATCTTCTACTGAAAGTATCAGGGATGAAAATAAGTCCCCATCATCTCATCTCCAATCCAAAAAGGTCGTACCAAATGAGAAAATAGGGATTCCTGAAGCACTGATAAGTTCAAAAAGTCTGAATTTGATAGCCCAAATATATGTCACATCTCAGAGGCAACCAAACAGTTCCTGAGGAGTCATAAGGACCAAAGTATTTGAACTGATCTACCTTTTTTAACTTAAAAATCACCATTAGAATCTATAATGGGGAACCCAATAATCATTTAAGTACATGCATCAGTCAAGGAGTATTGCACCTTACCATACATCGATATCGTTCAACCACTCTAAGAACCTATATGAGGATCCACACCTTGACCAAGGATAGATGTTAGTCATGGGAGTACTAACCCATACTATCATAACTACCTAACTATGATAGAACCCACACCACCTCTCATAAACCAAAATAGGGGACCAGTGCCTCATTTATGTATATGTGTCAGTCGAGGGAGTACCAATCTCTAATGGAGAAGCTGCACCTTGTTGAGTAGTGTGAACCATATGAGGGAGTATAGAACTCCATATATAGATTAAACACACCCATATTATGTGGGGGAATACCAAAATATATCTATTTTGTGTGGGGTAACAACACTATATTGATGAAAAAGGAGTTCCAACCACATGCCTAATTTGGAGGACCCACACCCCAAGTATGTGGGGGAGTATAGAACTTTAGGAAGAATACAAGGGACCCATGCCTTATCATCATCACACAACTAGGGGAGTAACCTAAACTTTTAATTATCTGATCATCATTCCCAATCCCCATCATAGGTCTTATAGATCTAAGGAAACTAATCTATATGTATCACCTCACATCTCACTTCAAATGCAGAAGAGAAGTGAACCAATGCATTCTATGTGTGAAAATTACCAGGATGTACTATTAGCTTGCCCAATTATAAGTCCCAAGCAAGGATATATGAAAAGAAACTAAGTCCATAATATTAAATGGAAATAACTTTGGGGGTAGATGGTGTGTAATCCATGTACATGTTGTTGTAGTAAACTTTGGGAATACATGGAATGTTCCCTTGGCCTACATGGCATGAGATATCCCTCACAAGACATTTCATACCATGATAAAATCTCTTCACATCGCGAAAAAATACCTTCATGCTATAACCTAGGCTGTTCATGCCCTAATCAAGGATCTCTATGTTGTGACCGAGATTATTCAAAACACAACCAAGGAAAATGATAAAGCAAATAAATAAGTGTAATAAAACCATATGTTAGAGTATTTACTTTAGAAAAATTATCTTTAAAGTCCTTTACATCGTGATAAAACCCACCATGTCATGACCATAATCTCTCCTCAACACAATGCGATACCTAACTCCCATAGCCTACACCCCAGTACACAACACTAAAAAACTATGCTTTGACCAAACACTCACAAAATGACCCACAATCCATGTCACGACTTGACCCTTTTCCTACAACCCACCACCTTTACACACTATTTCACTTGAGATCCCATGTTTCAATGCAATCTAGTGGTCCTATATCACCCATATTTGATCCATCATTCCCCAATCCTTACAACAATAACCAAATACATTGATCTTAAGTTATGGGTCTTAAATACTAGCCGATCTAGATATAATTCATCAAAACTTCGACCATGACCATGGATGATGGTGAAAATGTGAATTATAAAGTGAAAAACAATAAGGATAATCAAGAACATGATTACTTGTGTCTAGAGAAATGTTTTGGGATCTATTTTCTGTGTAAAAATTATCCAATAATAAAGAATGGGAGGAAGGAAATGCACAATTATAAATTTTAGGCCGAAATAAATAATAAGAAAATTTGTAGGGCCATATAGTTGAGAAAATAGTTCAAAAAAAGATTCCATGTTCAAAATAAAAAAAATTAATAAAGAAAGTAAAAAATAAAAAAGCCCTGCCTCAAGGTGAAATGATCATTGCTTCAAGAATCTGCAGTATCCATGGTGATCCACTCATCGATTTCATGAATCTAGTCCCAATTCGATGTTGACCCTTCCCTATAATCAAAGGATATCCTTCACTTTATCGATCTAGGACCTATGCTAATAAATTTCATGGATAACCTTGGATAGAATTCATAATGGTATTTTTATAGGGTAATACTTGGGTTAAAATCACCAAATATCATAGGAATTACTTTTTATTTAAAAAAGTTTCACCCATGATGATCTATCCCAATGTCCCTGAGTGTGAAGTAAAATTACATAATCACTAGGATAAACCCCCTTATTCCAAATGCAATAACAATATCAATTTTCCCATACAACACTCCATTTTGGTGATATAAGTGACTCATCACAAATGTGCATGCCCAGTCTATAAAAACATATTATTTTGAACATATTATTTCCATGGATTTTTAGTGTTCAAGACTCTAAAATAGATTAGCAAACAACCTCAAAAATGTTATAGGAATATTCCAAAGGTTTAAAATAAAAAATCTAGGGTCTCTATGATATCACCATCCATGCTTGTGTGATAAATATTTATTTAATTAATAAATATTAAAAATACCTTAAAATTCAACATGCTTTAAAATTCACCAAAACTCAACCTAGGGATAAATATAGCATCCTAAGATAAATAAAACTACCATTTTTTAGAGGTTTTCTACTAGGGAAAATTATCATTTTACCCCATGAGGGGTCCCAATACTCTAAAACTCAAAATTGATCTAAGTATCAATTGATAAAAATATAGGGTCACTACACCCTTTCTACTCTATCATATTCGAATTCCACTCTATAAAGAGACACATCAATTTACACTCCTTACTAGATTACCAAACCACTTACTCCCGTATCTTCTTACTAAGAGTATCTTCTATGACTTTCCCCTTTCTTGGGACATAAACCATGCCAAAATCTAATGTTTGAAGATACTCAACCAAATAAATCTATAATAGGTTCATGTTATACTAGGATAAGATATATTAAAAGATATTATGGTCAGTTTAAATGAAAAATCTCTCCCCATAGAGATAATAAAACCAACACTTTAAACCATGGACCACAATGAGTAGTTCTAAATCATGAGTATGGAAGCTCCACTTTGGGGTTATAGATGAAAATGTCCATAAGAGACCAAAAAATCCTCCTATATCAAAATATCTCCCAACCCAACCTCAGATTCATCACAATATATGGAATAACTCTTTATTAGTCCAGGAAAAATATAAATCAGAGTATATTTCAAGATTACCTTCAACCCCTAAAAGATAGATTTACACTGATCGGTCCACTCAAATTTTACCCCTTATTTCCTAGTCCTATCCTAGGAACTACCAAGTGAGATAAATACCAAATGAATAATCTATAATACCCATAAAAGATAAGATAACTTCTAATATCAAATACATTATTTATTTTGGCCATAGATTTAATTTCCTCCACTTTCTTCGGGTGAGTAAAAATTCACACATTTGATATAACATGCCTAAGAAAACACACCTACTAAATCCATAAGTGAAAATTTGAGATCTTGGAATAAATTTGATTCATTTGAATCTTGCTTAATATAATATCTAGGTGATCAAAATTAATCTACCAATTTTCTAAATATACTAGAATATTGTCAAAAAACACTATGAAGAATGATTCTGAGTAGGGATAAAAGATCCAATTCATGAGATCCGCAAACACTAATTGATCATTGGTAAGAATGAATATAATCATAAATAAATAATATAAACAATACATATTCCTAAACATTATCCTTTGTAAATAATCATCCATGAATCAAAATTGATGATATTATGATCGTCGATCAATCTTAAAGAAACATTGAGCTCTCCTCAACTGACCAAAAAAATCACCTATATAAGGTAATGGATACATTCTCATTACAATCTCCTAGTATGGTATTTGTTAATATATAAAAAATCTCAAGCTTCCACTACTCTTCTTGAAGAATAAATTAGGATCACCCTAAGTATGGGTTCTTATATAGAAAAATACCTTCTCCTTAATATCATTGAGATACACCTTGACCTCCTGCAACTTTAGTTAGTGCTATAAAATAAGAAGGTATCAATATAGGATAAACACCTAACATGAGATAAATTGTGAAAAAAATATCCCTATTAAGAGAAAATCCTGAGAAATCACTGAGGAATATATCATGGAAGTGATACACCACTATAGGGAAATTAAACATAACCATCTCTTGCTTGACTGAAAAATCCATTCTGACCATTTGTGTTGTAATGGATCCCAACCGACTGAGGTCATGTCAAGATCTATCGACCTCGAAATATCATTTACATGAAATTTTTTAATCCTCTCTAATAAGGGAATTGAATGAAACACAAATTCAATAAAAAAACCCCAAGACCAAAAAATTTTCATCCAATACATCCTAAAGATAAAATTAAAGCTAATAATATATAGGATAAAGAAGTCCCGTAACTGATGATAACCTCCAACTATAATGGTATACCGTAGAAATATATGATCTAACATATTCGTTAGAGGCATATTAAAATCTATAACACCTAAATAAAACTCCATAATAATACCCAAACCCAATAAAAAACACATAGAAAAAAAGGAATGAGATGAATTATTATCAAACAAAACATCATAAAGGGTAGAAGCAATAAGAAATGTACCTATCAAGGTAGATGGACCCTCTACCCTATCATCTAGGACTTGGTTAAGTGTATAAAAAAACCTTTATACCTCATATCCATGGACCCGCTCTAATTATCCCTAAATGGTATGAGGAACCAACCATTGTGGAATCCTCATCTCATTCCTCATATAGAATGGGTTAGGATGAAAACTATGGAAATGCCTCAACCATACATACTAATAACATAAAAGTAGAATCTCCTCCAGAAGAAGGGAGTAATGTGAATCTTCCTCAGACAAACTACTTCTTATCTACATAGATCATATCCTCATCTCCCTTCTTCCAACCATTGGAAGACGCAACACCAAATCCACTAAAAATTCCACCACCTAGATGACTAAATAAAGGGATGGAGCCCATTTCTCCACCATCCGCTAGAATATTCTTAATAGTAAGATAATTATGAACCAAATCTAAATAAGAATTTATGTTGAACAACCTAACTTAGTTCCTTAAATCTTGAAAAAGGTCAAACTTAAACCTTTTAGACTTCTTGGCATTATTCACAACTAGAAAGGGAGAAAACCATAATAATTTAGAAAAATGGTTTCCATAATACATTGCTGATAATGAACCCTGAAGCATCTTTATAAACTCATGATCTTAATCAACTTTAAGGAATCAAGGAAGAACTTTTCAAAAAATAGGCCCATGAAAGCCTCCCATGACATGACCTCACATCTCTTGGAATGGATGATCAGACCCTACCATCGATTATTAGGTCCTAGATGTATAAAATCCACTAGATTCAATCACTATTAATCAGGCATCTCAACTAGATCATAGTTTACCTCAATGATCATAATCAAATATCTGGAATCTTGAGGACCCTCAATGCCTTAAAAATCCATAATATTATATATATGAAAGTCTCAATAAATTTCTATCATATTAACCACACCCTGACGTACACCTCCACCTCAATCTGGAACTATACGGAATACCCCTTCTTGAAGGGGATGTGTTTCCTGGGTTATAGGAATAGATTTAGAATCATGCTCAACTTCTCCCTTCTGTTTATATGTAGGTATGAAAGGAGAATATTGATCATAGTGAGAACCTTGACCCCTATCTTGGGGGCATTTCCACAAGATGTTATTGATGCCATTTTTTTCTAAAATTCCAAACATGGATTTAGAAAGTCCTTAAACTTAAATCTGTATATAATTTAAGCATTAACATGTGAACATAAACAAAATGAACTTACCTAGATTCCAAAAAAACACCGATACAACCACAAACTAAGGGTTTACTTTAAGAGACACCAGAAAACCAAAACCCACAATATACCCAAGGCTTAAACACAACTTACTTGTACCTTCACATATAACATAACCATATCAAAGAAGTAATCATGGAAAAAATCTTGGATTAAATTAATTTGATTTCATCAATGACGTATTTGGGAAAAAACTTAATAGATTATTATTTAAATTTAATTAATTTAAATGCAATATTCCAAAACCTCTTTTAATCAAATATAAGAAGGCACATGATATAAAAACCTACACACTAACATGATGCATGAACTCACACTTCCTTTCCACCCTAGGAAAGAGGAAAACCAATAAACCATAAATTCTATATTATCACTTGAAGAAAAGTAACCTTTAAACCAATAAAAGCAATACCACTACCCAAGAAACTCATGTGACCACTATGCAGGAGCTATCCAAACATAATAAAAACTTATAACCTGAGTCCCGAACAACTTATCTTAAATATACTACTGCTAAATAAGACAATAAATAAAGAAAGTTCTTTGATACAATTTTATAATTCCCCATCCTAGTTTAATGAATCTATATTGGTTCATTAAATGACCTCAGGTAAACCTCCCCATACGTAAGTAGCTTCAAACTAAAGGAAAGGTTTAAAAAAAGTTATAATTGTGAATTAAAGGAACCAAGATATAGTTATGGTTAATATGAAATTGTGTTTTATGATTATGTGCACCATGACATAGTGTAAGATACTATGTCATGGTGGATCATGCATGTTATTATCACATAGTGTGATATAATGTAGTACTTAATCAAAATCATCTCTAATGACTATCATAATTAGTTTTTTTGTCATTTGATGATGATTTTGAGGAGTTTAAATGTTTTATGTGTTACTTTAAATGTAAAAACTCATTATGAGGAATGAAATAAACATTTTGAAGGAGTTTAAACATTTATAGTTTTTTGTAAAATTATTGATCAATATATAGATAAAATTTTGGTTTCTGGATGCATATATAAATCAGCTTGATCCTCATGTAGTTGTGTACATTTTTTAAAAACCCTCAAGGATAAAATTATCAAGCTCTCAATTATATTTATCCTTTAACTAAAAGTTATAAAAAAATGTTGATAAAGAGAGATCCTTATCAAGCATCAAAAGATTCATGTGATTCATGGACACCATTAGAGGAAGGAACCCATTAGTTTCTCTTCAAAAAATCTATATCAAAACTGGTTGGATGAGATTAGATCGAATGGCGTAAGGTATTCCATTATTCTTCATTTTATTATTCATTCCAAATGTATAGATAAATTATGGTTATTTTTATGTTTTAGTGTTATCTTCCTCTACGATAAGGAAACGTTTTATACCTATGAAACCATGAAATGGTATCAGAGTAGATCTATTAATATTTTGTTTGATATTTGGATAAATAAAGGAATTATAAAAAAAGTTATATAAGTACCATGGAATTACCTTATTAAAAATGGTATTTTAGGTTCTTAATTTTATAAGACCATGACATAGCCTTCCTAGAAATGGGTTTACCCACATAAATTTTATGAGGACACACCTTATCCAAAGTGAAATGATCATTTCTATCATTGTAAGAAAATTATGAAAAACCCAACATCATTTTTGATGTATCTATGATGTGGTATGGATATTTATATGTCATGTTGACCTTTACCATAAGGACCAACCATGAAATAGTTGAAATTTTCAATCCATTATGGGACTTATGATTTCCTTCATGAAATGAATTATCTAAGTGAAAAAACAAGCTCTAAAATGCTTTTTGTCCTCTAAAAAATCTTCCAAAATGGAATTTGTTTATGGAATGTTCATTGGATGAAAACAACATATACTATTCCATAGTGAAAACCCATTTTAGTATATTTTTAAATAAAATTATATTTTCATTAAAATTATGAAAAACCTTCATTGATTCTGGCCCAAAGGGACCATGTTGAATTTGAGGGAGGGATTTAAAAAAAGAAAAAAAATGTTTTTATAGATATAATCTAGGTTTAAAGTGGTTTTATTTAGTTCAATAATTTATGAAGTGTTTATAAATGATAAATTAAGGAAAATATAAACATTTTAATATTTATTTTTGAATTATTACTTAATAAGAATATGAAATTTTTATATTTAATGGACTTATTTGGGAATTATTTAAAGCATATAAAAAGGTGTTTTGGATGATGTGATTAATGGTTTGAATAAAATTAAATATATGGTGTTTAATTTATATAATTTTTTTACATAAAATATGATATGTTTTCTATTTGATAATAAAAGTGATCATAAAATATCACATTTTTTAATATTAAGAGTTCATATTAAATCCATGTAAATGATAATATGAAAAGATAATATTGGATAAAAATTTATTTTTCATTTTTATCCATACCTAAATTATATAGTGTTTATAATTTATTTATTAATTGTTTGTTAATTTTTTTTCTCATGTTTAAATTTATGAATTGTTCATTTATTTAGTTTTATTACTTTTTATTATTCATGAATATAAATATTATATTATGAATTGAGATGCATGATTTACTTAAAATATGTTAAATTTCTTATTTAAATTATTATACATGCATTTCAAGAGTTACATGAAAGGTATGATAATTGATTTAGTTTTTCTTCTTACTTGATTTTTACTTGTAATAGGTTATGATATTGAATTAAGAATTTAATTATAGTTTATACATATTATGTGTTGGAATTATAATTTAATTGAGTTTTATCTTGAGTAATGAACCTAGATAAAGGGGATTTGGGTTGGACTGCTCACTGGCATTGGAGTTTAGGATCTATCTATAAAAGTGGGGGTGGGATACCTATCTATTTATGTTTACTCTTATAGAGATTAATAGTTTCATATGATTTTAAGACTTTAAAAGAAACGGTTTAATGCACCTTATGCATGAGATTCAATTGGATATGTGTATAATTGGACTTTATTTTGGGTTAGTAACACAATATATGTTTTATGTAAAGAGTTACACATCAATATGGTTTGAACATATTGATTTGGTGGAATAAATATATTTTCAAGAAAAAAACTAAACCATTAGAATCATTCAAACATCTAATGGTAATACATTAGATAAGATGGTGATATTAAATTCCATATAAAATACTAAGTGTTACATTCCTTACAAAGCAAACACTTTTCAATACTTTAATCATCTAACTAGATAGGTCATATTAATGTTAGGTTCCTATAGATTATATTATGTAAGAAAATAAATTTATAGGTGGCCCTAATATGATTATGTGATCGTATTTGGAATATAGTTTTTTGTTACACTTAACTAGGAAACCCTAATAGGATTAGGGTACCAGAGGAATGGAATTAAGTTTATCCATATGATGGATTTAGAAATGCGTTTTCCACTCAAATATATAAGATTCATATGTTTTATGATTGTCATTAGGGATTACCGAAATAGATAAGTGATGGGAGAAATTCTAAAGAAACCTAAGACTTGATGAAATATGGGTCTTTCCCCACTAATTGTTATGATGTTTTTTAAAGAGGCCATCATTTTAGTGGGAGTACATTCAATAAAATTACTTATTAAATGAATTTTTAACATGATACTCATATGATAAAATATTCAATTATAGATAAAAGTTAATAATCACTATCATCATAAAAAATGAACATGATATTAGTCCTTAAAAATAAAATCTTAATGGAATAAATTTTATAGAAAGTTATGATAATATAATAATCATTCTTAAATTAGAAGAAAAAAATATTTATGTTAGAGCAATGGCTTCCCGAGTAACCAAATGTTGGATTTATTTAAAAAGTTGATTTATATGCTTATGAGAAGCATAAATGAATTAAATTGAGGTTTGAAAGTCATTTTTTATATTCATTATAAACATAGGAACTTTATTCTCCACTATGATTGGGTACATTTATTAATTAGAGAGACTAAAGGTTTCCTTTGAGGCTTATCCTTGATATAGAATTAATATTTTTGATTATTATTGAAAATGTTCCAAAAATGTAAATTATTTAAATAAAAGTTGACCATATTTTATAAAAGTGTTGGATATAGATTAACTAGGCATGACATGTTAAGTTTATATTGTTATATTGATAGTATAAGTGGGTAAAAGTTAAAAAAAAGACCAATGGAAAGTATTTTTTTTATTTAAGTATCCAATCAAAGTTATAGAAGCATAAAATAAGAATTAGGAAGAAAATTCAATGTGTTCATATGATGGAATTTCTTGGGAAACCTCAAGGGGTCTGAGAAACTCTATAGAGAGTCCATAATAGTAATCAGTGTTGTAGAATCAATTTTTCAATTTTAAGGGGTATATGATACCACATGTATACTTTATAACTATTATAAGTATATATGAGTTAAAAATCTTGGTATTAATTGATAAATCATGTAGTTCACATTAAATTGGTGAAGAAAAAGGCTGTTAAATCATAGATTTGAATGAAAATAAATATTTCAATCTCATATGGATCTAAATAAAGGATGTTTATTTTTATTGTATTTATATTATATGGTAAATGAAGTTTTCTGTTAAAAAATAGTTTTTATGAAAAATATGAGATGATGGTTTTAATATACATGTTTTATGTTTCAATAAATTCTATACCATACTTGAAAAGAAAATAAAGATAAAAATATTTTTATTCAGGATACAAATTTTATCCAAGAACTTTATTAAAATATGATAGAATGGGTTCCAACCACCTTATAGTGGGTTTTTAAATAAAAAATTATTCTTTTTAGAATAATTCTCCAAAAACATAAAATACCTTATAAGATATGGTTGGTAATAGTTTATTTGATAAATATACCCACTAATAAGAAATAAGTGTTATCTCCTAGTCATTAATGAGCTTCCGTATCTTAGAATTTTGTTTTAGCAATAATATTGTTTCTAAGAGGCTAATGAGATTATATTTTTGACTTACATAATTTCAAGTATAATATATGAAAGATTATTCCATTCAAAATCCAAAATTGATGTCACTTAATACCCTAAATGATTTTAGGGTATGTTTGTAAAGATAAATGTAAACATTTATATTTAGTCACCGTAATGAAGTTAATATCACTTTATATCCTAAAAACATTTAAGATATGTTGGTAAATAAAGATTAATGTAAAGTGTTACATTTTGTTACCAAATGACCTCAAAAGGAAATTTTGAATGGGAGGTTCCAAGAATGATGATGATTATTAAATTAGAATTAATTATAAGTATAAAATAGAAGGTATTAACATTGTAACATTTTTTTAACTAAAGGGGTATAAATAATATGTTCAAAGAGTTAAACATTAGTATTGGGATTTATAAGTCTCACCATTATTCAAACAAACATTCTTTATTGATGTTACTAACTAAAGTAGTTTAGTGTAAGGTTTTATTATATGGACATATAGTAGTGTGGTAGTAATTACATAGTTCTATAATGAGTTTAAAAGCCCTAAAATAATATAAAAAATTATTTATATCTATTGGTTTCTCATATGGGGTTTGATTGGATAGGATATTATGTATAGTTTTATTAATATTATTAAATATATCATGCTATACAAAATATAGTCTTCACTTTATCATTATTTCTTATTGACTGCATATGTTATATGAATTGAAATGAAATTTGACTCCCTGAAAATCGAGTTATCCATAACTATTTTTTTTCATGGACTATTATATATTATGATGAAATTTTAAGGTTATCATAGTGATAATTTCATATAGAGATAGAAGATATGATCATAAGGCACAAAATGAGTTTTTTTGAGCCAGATTACCTAGAAAGTATAACACATAGAGTGTAATATACTATTTATTTGGCATGAAAGGGGTTCATGTTTCATATTGAATCCCCATTCCTAAGGTTTAAAAAATACTTATAATGAGAACTTTTATACATTGATACCTTTATTATGAAAGCCTTGAGGCATAACTAATTAGGGATGGTTGGGTATGTTGTTAGTTAAGGATTAACCATTAATTATTTTCTTCTTCTCATATGATGAGTATTAAATCTAGTCCCCTGATTAAGATAGAATAATGAAGTGTATGTTAATACCTATAAAATGTATATGTGATGATATTATCTATTTGGATGAGGGGCATGCGATGTATTCATCAACCTGGCCGGTCTATACTCATAGAATCAAGAACATATGAGTATGGTATATGATATTGACATACTATGTGTCCCATATCCAATTTATGTCTTGGAAAAATGGATTATATGATTATTCATACTTGTATATGATATTGTCAGTGGGAATAACTATAAAGAAACATGCATTTTATAAAAATCAATTCAAATCCCTTTATAGCCTGAGTACCATTAACACTTTCATAAATGCCTCTCTTTAATTAAAATTATGGATTTTGGAATTTATAGTTATTTTAAATTATATAAAAGACCATGGGGTCACACTTTGTGTTTGTGTGAATGAGAATCAAGTTTATGAAACTTTAAGAGACCCCAAAAGTGTTTTGGAGGATATTTGGAAGATTTTTTAGATGTATTTTCACAAATTTTTATATATGATATAACATAAGGTGAAAAAATATGGTAGTTTTTCCAAAAGGAGTTTTGGAAGATATTGAAAAGGTGTTTTGGATATGATTTCATGACTTTTTACATATAATGTGGTATATGATGAAAGTTTTCTAAGTATACAAGGCTTTAGTAAAACTGGGAGATTATTATAATTATGTACTAAAGGAATGAAAATATAGTTATGGTCACTACACCATAGTGTTTTATCCTCTTGTACATGATGACTTAATGTAAGACATAATTCAATGGTGAATCATGCAAGGTATCATCACATAATGTGATAACATGTGGGAATCAATACAAATCACCTATAATGGATATCATGCTTAGTTTTCTATCATATGATAATGATTTTGAGGAGTTTGAAATGATAATTTCAATTTCAAATCATCATTATGAGGAATAAACCAATTTTTTTAAGGGATTTAAATGTTTGGATCATTTTTTGAAATGATCAATAAATATATTGTCAATTTTTTGGTTCTTGGAGGCCTATATAAATCAATTATATCCTCATATATTTGTTTGAAATGGTTATAACTATATAAGGAAAAAATTATCAATCTCTTAAATCTCTTTATCCTTTAACTAAAGATTTTATCATACCATGTATAAAGATAGATCCTTCTTAATAATCGGGAGATTCATGAGATCTTTGGACACCCTAGGATAGAGTAACCCATCAATTTATCCTTAGTGATATATATAAAACATATATATACATGATTATATTTATTGATGAAAGGTATTCAATTTTTTTGTTTAATTATTCAGTCCAAACATATAAATAGATCTTAGTTGTTTTTTGGTTTTAGGCCTATCTTTTACCATATTTAAAAATAATTATTATCCCTCATAAACCTTTTAAACTGTTCCTTGTAGAGACTATGACCTTAACATCAATCCATTAAAATATATATTAAATTTGAAATATTATATAATTTTTAATATAACAACATGGAATCACAATAATTTATTATCCATTTAAATAACATCCCATATAATAAAAAAACCCCATGTACATACACCAGTGAAAAAGTGATCCCCATAGGTGGATGATCAATACATATGATAAACAAAATAAAAAAATAAGGATGAAGGTTATGTTATAAAAATCCCATAGTATGTCCTTATATTATCTTAATCCATGAAAAAATCCTCCCAATCAACATCCAAACATATGTGATTTCCCTTTACCTAGATCCTTAACAAAAAACTCAACATGTGTACCAGGGTTCCCATTTAGGGTGTGAGTATATAACGTAATAAGACACCAAAACTAACAATTATCATAAGTGAAAAAATATATGTGAGTGCATATACTGACAATGAATAAATAATTAATAAAAATACAACCAATTCAGGTCATTGAGAACAATCCAAGCCACCATGAACCTTGAACATACCCTCTTTATCCAATTCTAGAAGAAGAAGGTCATCATGTACCAAAATCTACATCACTATAAACATAGGAAGTGTTACCGAGGAGGGTGTAACATTTATAAACTTCTACATACTCAAACCATAAAATAATTGGACTTTATGGGGGCCTAACATAGCAAACCTCTCATGCACTCAGAACCATACATGAAGAGGGCCCATGGAGGGTGTGACATAACAAACAACATTGAAATATAATTGGAAAAAATACATTTGTACTAGTGAGTAGCTGATTCAAACATAGATATATGTTGGTTGGTCAAATAATTCAATTTATATAAAATAATAATGTAACAATCAATTTAAATGGGTGTTTGTGTGTGAGGTATACAATAAAATAAAAGTATTTTGGATTTTTATATTTAATGTGTGTGTGTGCAATGGTATTGAAAATGGAGAAAACAATCATTAAATAAGAAGCATTGTTGTAATATGTGATTTTTTGTAAATTGGGGTAGTGATTAACCTTATGATGTATGCGAAGTAAATTTCCAATTAAAATTGATTGGAAACATCATAAAATCTAAATACTTAACTATCGAGATAGCCAATGACTTACTACCTAAGTCAAGAGTCTATATGTGGTTTCTATTGTCCTTGGGAAATTTTATGTTTAGTCCTATTTCTATGATTATGTTTCCGATACACCCATAATACTATCATCCATCAAGATGTAGTAACCATGAAATAGTTCTAGGTTCAGATTTCAATTCTCATTACTCCACCCTCACTCTCTCATGAATGATCCATTGAAAAAAAAATCAAAGAATTAAGATAAAAAGAATTAAAAATCATTTATATGGGGTTCACAAGTTATACAACATGAGAATAATCCAATTGAAATAATCCCCCAAAAACAAGACTAACGAAGCATATTAATATAATTAATAACTAATGAGAGAACATAGATCCCCCTTATGAGTGAATCTTGGATTTAGTTTACACCTTATAATGCTGCTACAAATCCACTACCAGTGTTGGATATATTAGTTATTTGAAAAATGGATATGGTTAAGAGGGTATAAGGATAATAGAACATCCCTCAATATCAAGTATGGAATGAATAAATCCCCCATATAAATGGTGAATTTCTAGTTTCCATATAAATATATTTTTTCACTATGATGTTTACACATTGTGAGATATACTTGTATTTGAAACTAATTCTAGGAGATTCTAACCTTTAAGGGAAGATAATGATCCAAATTCTACTTATTCTTCCTTATAATTGTATTCCACCTGGAATTTCTATAATTAATTTTCTTATTTTGGAAAATGAAAAACTTCAAATTATTCCTCCATGATTACATAAATCCCACATGTAATTAAAATGAATCACATAGTTCTAATTTTAGTTTTATTTATCCACACGAATCAATTTTTATCTATTACTAGGGTTCATAGGTTCTTGTTCTAAGTAAAATTTATGATGCAAGGGAAAATGATCCATTGGAGAAGCCTGATGTTATATTGGATCAATACAATGAATTAGCTAACCCCAAGTCTATGTTGAGGTTTGGTAGTATATTGGGAGAATTTGAGGATATGTTATGTGTTGAGATGCCATTGGGGGAACCTGATGATGTGTTGGTCCTTGAGAATCCATTGGAGGAGCCTGATATTACATTGACACCCAAGATTCCATTGTATGACCTCGAGATAACCATGGGGCTTGAGATGGTATTAGGTGAACTTGAGGATTCATTGACTAACAAAATAATGCGTCAGAGTTACTATTATTTAGGGGAGTTTAATTATTAAAAAACCTCCCTAATCCCTAATTTATTCATATGTAGCCCCCCTTCCACTCTTATATAACATTATACCCTTAGTTTTATTTAGCCATTAGGGGTGTGATCTTAAAAAATAATTGATGTTACTCTTGTACATGGATATTGAACTAGGATACTCTTATACAAGTTCTTTGATTTCAATTTATAAATTTATGGATTATAGAATTTTAAATTAATCAAACTTGACCTTCAATTATTCTAGTTTAAACCTTCAAATCAAAATACTTCACAAATTAGTTCCTCAAGAAAAAAACTAAAAAATAGACTTTCAATAATAACAAAATATCCACGAATTAAGGCCATAAAATTTAAACAACTGAATTATTATTATAAAAATAATAAAAAACACGAAAATATATATTATTTATATAATTAATATAAAAATTAAATAAAATTTCAACAAAATATTATTAAAAATTAATAAAAAATACACAAACCACACTCCCCCATAATTGAGCCTTACTTGTTCTCAAGCAAGTCCTCTCAATAAGAATCTAAAAAATAGTTCATATCCCCTCAATTTCAAGACTAAATTCATTTAATTTTAATTTCTTAGGACTTATTTGGATCAAAATTTTAACATAAAGCACCATTTAGAACCCCCTAACTCATGGTCATCATCACACCTTATAATTTCTTGTAATCAATGATTCATCACTGTGTACCAACCTAATAATTTCATTTTCATATTGTTCACATGAGTTTAATGTCAAACTTCCCCTTCAAACTTATCAAAAACATAACATGTTTTACCTATTTTTTATCCATGATATGTGCAATGCACTTATTCATTGAGTATAAACCACCTAGAACTAAACCACCCCTTACAGCAAAAATCCCTTGGGACTAATTATAATAGTCAGTCCATGGAAGTAGAGTAACAGAAAGTGAAACTTAAGTAGTCATTTACTCTTATTTGATGAATTATTATTTTTTACTCATACACCCATGTGATAATCCATTTCATGAAAATTTAGTTTGGATCCTAGTTTCTCATAATGATTTAATTAAAATGTTTATCTGATTATTATTTATAATGAACCATTGAAGTGTTACTCAGGTTTAGTAAAAATAAATCTGTCAAAATCAAGTTCCTAAAGATAATGTAAACATGTCAAATTTTGATACATCTAAGTTAAATATTTTTAATCCTCAATGATTAAGTGTTTCAAACAAGAAATTTAATGTTTTCAAGGTAAATATGTCTTATTGAGTAATTATTGATGGATTTTTATCAATCATGTTCAATTATAATCACACAAAACACTACTAAGTTTTCTACCTCACCAAAAATCCATTTTAATGTGTGACCAATATATAAAAAATTATAGATATGAACTAATGATATAAAAAATGAATTTATGTGTGATGGAAATAAAAGTGTTAGTAGAAAAATCCACCTTCCATTGTAGATTCTTTACTTGGTTGTGTGTGTGCATACCCTTTTTCTCTAAAATTCCCTATCCTTGTTTTTCAATGAAGTTCCTATAAAATACAAAGATAAAACTTAGTGTGGTGGTTAAGGGTTTATTGATAATTGATAAAAATCTAAAAAAAGAAAAAAAAGAAAAAAACTAGGGTTTGGGTTTCCTCCTTATAAGAGATTGTTTTATAGTTTTATCCTGACTCTTATTTATCTTTAAGATCAACCATATTACCATGGTAGTTTTTTCTTCTTAAGTGGTAACACAAATGGTTCCTCTATAATTTATTTTTCTTGATTTCAAAAAGCTTCTAAATCTGCTACCTCTACCCTGAATATTTCTTCTAGTTTATTTACCTCAAGAATTTAGTTTTCCACCTCATTCTACTCATCTTCAACATGAACCACTTATTTTGGAATTTAATTTTTATATATTTATATTCATTTAGCCAAGTATAGTTGGTTATTTCAATATGAAAATAGTGATTATTGACACTTTCCTTCTTGATTTCTAGTTAAGTAGGTGACTTCCTTTTTCCATCCACTTTTGGGTATTTTAATATCCCATTCTTCTACAATGTAAGAGATTCATTAATATATTAAAGTGTGCTCTTAAATATATTGATCAATTTTTTTATACTCTTAATATTCTTTTTGGTATTTGGACAAGTTTACCAAAGCTTTCCAAATATCTTTTAAAATTATCGACTTCATCCCAATCTCTTTTTCCATTTCTCTTAAGGTGTAATACTTTTTTTTAATTTTAACTTTAGCCTGTTTCTCTATTTCTAAATTTCCAAAAGTTTCACCATAATTTTAGTCTTAAAATTCATTGTTCTTAAAGTCTATAATTTAGCGATTTCTCCTTTTATTATCCCACTTTTCAAAACTTTAGGGTTTCTAAATTTATACTCCTTGCTTCCTATTAGGGAAAATAAAATATTACATTCCATGGGGTGAATTTCATCACAGTTTGAAATCAATTATTAACATTATCCACTGATTTTCCTTTCCATAAAATCCACTCGAGATTAAAAATTGAATAATAATTCCTAAGTGTTTTTAGCTAGATTCTGAATCCTTTAATCTATTCTTAAGAAGTTAGTTTTGGTGTCTTGGATGTGATCCTTGGTTTCTTCTTTAATGTTTTCCATCATATATTCATTTCTTAATATCTTAAATTGATTTCCTTAAATGTGTTCCAAGATTATTTAATTTAAATGGTAATTATCAAGTGAATGTGATTGTTTATACTTCTTTTTTTCATGACAATCAAGTTGGAAATTCCTATTTAATTTAGAATTTTCAGTATTAATTATGCCTTCTTTCTCCCTCCAAGGTGTTTCAATTTGTTTCCTTAATTTTGAGTATCCTAGATATAAAAACATTGTAATATTCTCATGATTTCCTTTCTATATATCTTTTAAATTCCTATATATTTCATTATTTCAACTCTCATACTATTCTCTTGATTCCATAAAGAACTATTCATGTGATTCCCCCAATTTTGTTGGAATTATTTTGAGAAATGATAATTTTGAGGCTAGTTTTTTAGAAATTCCAATGTGCATCAATTGAGATTTATACCTCAAATACGAGTGAGATTAACCCATAAAACATTGATAAATTGAATTAAAAACTTGTTCACCCCTATAAGACTAATTTACAAATATTTTTATGTATTTTTTCTCTTGAAATAGGGATTAAGTTATTGGAATTTTAGAATTTATATAGTGATTTTGGCCTTGCCCAAGCATTTCACTTGAGTAACACCCATCCTCCTTATTTTGGATCCTTAACATAAACTATTGTAATTTGTTTTAAGTTTTTCAATTTTTAAATGCACATCATGGTGGGATGTTGATTCCATTTTCTCAACTGTTATTAGTATCATTTTCTTCTCTCCTGAATTCATTGTCAACATGTTGAATATTCCATTTAGCTCCATAGATTTTTTGTTTCCAAAATGACCTCTAACAACCATGTCAACTAATTCCTATCGAATGAATTTAAGGCCATAAAAAAATATTACATTAATAATGATATAGTGATTTAATGGTTTTTATATTTTCATTAGTATATCTTAAACCCTTTCCATGCTCCATTGAAGTTCATATTTTCTCCATGAGTGAAGTTAAGGATCTTTCACCTAACCTTCCTGATTTTTTCAATTGGAAATTATTTTTAAAAAAAATGCACCTTGTAAATATTTCCATTAATATAATGCATCTTTCTCTTATTATAGTAATTAATTCCTTACCTCCCCTTTCAATTAGTATGAGAATCACTTAAATTATAGCTCACTATTTTCTAATCCCTTGATAGGAAATTTGTGGATTTCCATGATGAATTATATATGTAAAATATTGAAATCCTCTCCTAGTTCTCCATTAAAAATTTATTGGGACTCTTCTTTATGTTTCTTGAGCACACATTCCCTTTACCTTAGTTTCAATATGATTCATGATCCATTACCCCTTACACAGGGTATCTCTAGATCCTTTAATATTGGTTAAATTTAATTCCAATTTTGTACTAACATATCACATAGGTGCTATCCAAAATCACTAAACTATGTATCATGTTTACTTCCTTGATGTTGTATGCCTATATTGACCATGAAAAATATCTAATAGACATGTGATTTCAATTCCTTGATTTAGTGCTTCAAAGTGAATGAGAATGATACTCAATATCAATCAAAGGGTATTTGAAAATGTAAATTCTAGTAGTGAGAAATTATGTAATTTGAATCTATTTTAAAAAATATAATCATTTTTGTGTGAACTTTTTTATTTTTTAATTTTTTACATATATAATGAATGAAAATCATAAAATCTACTACACCTATCCCTAGTAGCGACACCAATTTTTTCATTGAAATATATTTGTAACAAATTAATTTATACTAAATAGTACCTAGGTCAAGCATAAGGATAGGTTGGTTGGTCCACTAATTCAATTTATGTAAAAGAGATTGGAAAACTAAATTTAAATGTAGGGTTTTTGTGTGAGGAATACAAGAACGTAAAAGTTTTTTTGGTGTTTTTTATTAGATGTGTGTGTGTGTATATTGGTATAGGTAATAGAGAAAATAATTAACAAATCATGAGACTTAATGCGATATGTGAATTATTGGAAATTGGGGTAGTGGTCAAAATTATGAAACTTTCCAAGTGAAATTACAACAAAAAAATATTTGAAACATCACCAACCCCAAATACTTAACTCTTGAGATAAATAATGAATTACTATCCAAGTAAATAGTCCCTATAAGGTTTCTATTATCCTTGGAAAATAATTATTTTGGTTATATTTTTGTGACTGTGTTTCAAATACACCCCTAAGAATCTCATCCATGAAGATACTGTTCTCATGCCTTAGTTATAGGTTTAGATTTCAATTATCAGTACTTAATCATCACCAACTATTAAATAAACCATTGAAAAATAGTAAAAACATTAATATAAAAAGAATTAATAATCATATATGTAGGGTTCATAAGTTATACCACCCAAGAATCAGCCACATCCAACTAATCCCTTACAAACATGACTAACCAAGCATACTAATATAATTAATAACTAAATCGAGAATATATTCCCCCTTAAGAGCATCCAAATGACTCTTACCCTTGAGGTGTATCCATAAATTGATGGAATCACCCAATGCTTGGGTAGGATTATCCTTGTATCCAAGATATTCTAGTATCATTTGGGAGTTATCAATGGAAAAGGAAGAGAGATTCAAATGGGAGAATCAAAAGTAGGGTAAGGTAGGCTCATACAAATTGCACAGTGGGAACCACCACCTTTATATAGTCCCTTGAGACACTCTTGAGTTTCTCTATGATTTACTCATATGTTATACAATTTCATGACATGAACCACCATGACCCCACTTGGACTAGAGGTAATACATGTATAATACTATAAGCCCACATATAACAGGCTAGGGGATGGAAACTAACACTAAGAGTTCATATCAAATAATGGGAGGCCTTATCCTAAACATCCTTTAGTCAGAAAATCCACCAATACAATAAGAGAAACACAACCACATAGAATATACAAGTCCACCTAGAAAGTAAAAATATACACGCTTACCTATCAAGTGACCGAGAGAATGAATCCACCATGTCATTACCTCTCCAATCTAAACCCAACCAGCTCTTGAGTCTTGTTGGATCCACCTAGCTCCCGCTCCATAGTGAAAATTCCAAAAGGTCACCAATCTTTATTCTATTTTCATAGACACAATATGTGTGGGCCCAAGGCCCCTATAAGAGTGATTATAAATATACCTAGAAGTATACCCTAAAAAATAAAAACTAGGCCACAGGAAAGTACACAAATAGGGTCGAACCATATGACCTCCCAATGCAACCCAAGGGAACTCAACTTGAGAAAAGAAATCACCAAATCCAATGAACTCAAAGGAATCCCTATCCAGTAGGGATACCAAGGAAAACTACAACATCTCACTCAATAACACTGTAAGGACACCTTGAATAGGACCTATGGCTTAGGAGAAGACACCTACATGCTCAATGTTCAAAATAAAAGGCCAGCTTGATGGGTTTGAAAAAGGGAAACTCCTCACAACACCATCAGCACACCTAAGGTAAATCTGATGAGATCCCCATACAATGACAGTACACCCAAACATAAACCAAAATTTCCTCACTAGAACCACAATCAACTCACATTAAGAGTAACTAGGACTAGAATCACACTAACATTCCTTAAATGAGGCCCAAACTATTCAAAGCTCAACAAGGTACATAATTGACCATACCTAGTGATCTCAGTACATCAAAGAGGAGTCCATGCATTAAACCACTAAAAGGAAAGGAAAAACTCTAATAAGAACTCAAAATATGAGAACTAATTATCCCATAAACTCCTAGGGGTTAAGGTGAATAACCATTAGGAGAATAACCATTGCTGGAACTCACTCCTCTCTAAAAGTGAATTGAGAGGTAAGTAATTGAAACACCCATACTCCTCAAACATCTATGTGCATGAACCATCCATAAAATTCAACCAACATCACCAAAATACCTTATAAAACTAAATAAATCATGGGAGATCAATTCATTAATAGTAAAAATCACTTGGATGAGGGGGTACTAACCTTAGACACATATTCATATTTCCCAAACAACCACTTCCAAACTGAACCAACACTATGACTGTGTTGGGGATCCCATTCCATACTAAGGGGTGAGATTAATTATGAAGATAACTATCACCATCCATGAAATAACATCTATCACCTCATGCGAGGGGATATAAGAAAACATCACCTAGTATGGATGACCCATGCCTTGCCTGATGGGGGGGGGGTTCCATCTCCAATAATAGAGGGGACAACTCACCCTCAAACCTACCATGAATGCTCAAGGAAGGTGTCACGACCCCCTACCCACAAAGTGTACCCCTCCTGGGCCGGCAATGTGAGAAGGGGGATAATGACCCCCGAGTCCCGCCTCCAGTAGGCCCCGGGTTGGCGACTAGCACCGAGGGTATAATAAACATACAAATGGGAGGCATTACCCTCTAAGAGAACACATGCAGAAAAGAGAGATAGAATAGACTCCAATCAACTCCAACTCAGAACTGAGATATAAAAGAAATACAAGTACATATATGAAATGTCATGCAAAAGTACTACAACTGAAAGGGGAAACTAAAAGTACCCAAAATAAAGTAAAACGGCAGCGACCACAAGCCCAAACAGCTCCTCCTCCAACCGCAAGCTAGTAGTAACCAGCTTGATCTCCAACCTGCTCCAAGTGACCTGAAAAACAGTTTATATGTACATAGGGTGAGTATAACAGTATACTCAGTAGGATCCTCCCCAAGCCTCTCGTGCAAAAGTAAAGAAAGCATGCTAAAGCCCAGTGAACCATAAGTGAAACTAACTCGTCACCTAAACAGGTATACTAAGTTCCCAACCTCACCATGGATACGCTCACCAAGTAACGCATACCAGAATATAGCATATAGTAAAGAATATCAAGGGTACCCCGCTACTACTTCCCCACTGGTTTTCCGCTTTTCCCCAACGACATACGTCCTGTGCATCTCTCTCCAAAGGCTTGCCCGCAGACACCTGGGCTAAGCTCCACAATCTGCACCTCGTGCACCACATAGGCTTGCCCGCAGATACCTGGGCGAAGCACCACACCGTCCTCACAACCAAAAGTAACCAGGTAGTTTCCGGGAGCCACCACAGCCCGCATAACATGTATCATACGTCGGGTATAATACCTCAAGCCATTATAGCCCATACTCCGAGTAAGGATCCTCAAGCCATCATAGCCTATACACATTACACCTATAGTAGTCCATAGGATACTATATCCAGAATATATGTGTGTGAATAACCACCAGCCATTACAGCCCTCTACACACATATATGGGGTAACTAACCACTGTGCCTCATGGCACAAGTATCTACCAAGAGAAGAGAGCGGGGCCAAAGGGGGTAGTCATCCATTCAACCTCCCATAAGAATGTTGGGGAAAACACCCCCCAGGGCTCAGAATCCCCGGGGTGTCATTTTCCCTTACCGACAGGGTGGAGTAGCGTATAGAAACACAAAAATTACAGAATATATATGTAACTCACATCCACACTATGGGAATTACCTAGTCTTAGATACAACTGCAGCTAACGTCTCTCAGACTCCAGGCTGCTACTTCAAAGACTAGGTATCCTATAAGCACACAAACATTTGAAGGGCTTTATTAGATTACTCCATTCTTATTTTATCAGTTCCACTGTATGTTAATTTAATTCTTTAAACATTAATTAAGAATGAAAAATTCCACATTAAACTGAATTGGCATCACATTCAAAAACAACTGCTACTTTTAAGATTCACATCACCTTTAAATTCCCGTATCTCCATCCCCGTGGATTTTCACCATTTAATCAAACATTCATTATAGAGTTAATTTACCACATTCCCAGGCATTATAGAAAAGCATCCTATGCTACTAAACACAAATGAGGCTCAACACGGTGAGTAGATATACTACCCATCGAGTCTTTGCCGCCTATAGAAAGAGAACAGACCCATTTTTCCTCAAGAGGCTAAACACGGAAAGCACGTGGCATACCCCGCGCGTCTTCGCCTCCTTCAGAAGAAGGGTAGCGAGACCAGTTGCCTTGAGTAGTGGGGAAAAGAAAAGCAGATTAACATTCAAAGAAAACCACAAGCATCTAACAACCGCATCCATCCCATTCCATCACCCCTGGTGTCCTCCCCGACACCCACATGCATAACTGATGCATATCGCCACTCTAGGCGTCATCCACTGCCATAACCACAAGGCCTCCATGCCTCCACATATCACAACATCCATCCAGGCTCACATCACAGAACAAGCAGCATAAAAACAACAATCACAACCATGGGCTCTTGACCCTTTAGCAAACAAGAGGGCAACTCAGAACCCCTTTTGAAATTCCCACATAATCTGTTCTTTAATCCATATTGAATTGGCAGATTTGTTATTTGTAGGTTCCAATCACGAATACCTAATCAGCAAGCTATCACAATTAAATAACCATGCTTCCTTCCCTAATTTGATTATCCTCAAATTAGAACAACTACAACAACGAAAATAACTAGATTAATTTACATGCTTCTTTATCTTTAGCCAATTAATTAACAATTAATTCCGGCTTTACGTTCATTATCAATTTCTATCATGAACTAACAACAAATCAAAGAAAACATAGATATCAATATATCTAGGAAAACATGAGGCAAACCGTTATCACGGTATAAAGTAACAACATGCGATCAACCAATTCTTTTAATCCGGTTCAAGTATTTAATTAGGTCAATTTCATTGTGATCCAAAGGGATAAATCTTGCTAATTCTACGATTGCACATATACAATTAGAGAAGCCATGAATCCCCTACCTCAAACAGTTCCTCACGTTCTTTATCCACACAACAGGTCACGATCCTCCCCTCGCGACAACTGCATCCACCAGAGGATGCTGCGGTACGACAGTACCAACCAACCCCAAGAAAACCCATTAGAATCTTGGAAATTACATGGTATAATTATGGAAAGGAGGATAGGAGAATATAAACCCCAAAAGAACGACGATACGACATACCATATATCGAAGATTGATCGACATGGCTCAGTTGCATCCAAAATAGAGCAGAACCAATCCTAGGAGTAAAGATTGATTGTGAAAATCCTACGAAAAGAATTGAAAGGTTCTAGTGCCTCTTAGTTGAGAACAAAGGGAAAGAACAAGGGACAATGATATCTCGTCCCTTTTTGAAGATTTAATGGGGTGACAGTTTAAGATCCGGTTAATTCTCCATTAAAAACGGATCGCATTAACCCACGCGGTTTGACCAAGTAAATACATCCTGGACTTAGGAATAATTAATATAGGATTTATGGAATTTTAAACAGCCTTAAGAGCCCTTAAAATAAGGCTTTAAATGTATTTTACGTCAAAGGAAACGTCAAAAGGGGAAAAACTGTAGGAATCTAGAAACAATGTTCACATACTCAAAATTTGGCAAAGGAAAGAATCGGTAGCTCTTAGGATTCTGGAAACACTGTTCACAGAACTAGAAATTTGGAAAAAGAAGGAATCGGTAGCTCTTAGGATTCTGGAAACACTGTTCAAATGTGAAATTTGGCAAAGGAATCGGTAGCTCTTAGTATTCTGGAAACACTGTTCACAGAACTCAAAAATTGGAAAAGGAAAGAAATCGGTAGCTCTTAGGATTCTGGAAACACTGTTCAAACGTGAAATTTGGCAAAGGAAGGAATCGATAGCTCTTAGGATTCTGGAAACACTGTTCACAGAACTCAAAAATTGGCAAAGGAAAGAAAAGGTCACCGATAGAACCTTGCCGATAGAAACACAAGTCTACCGTTAGATCCTCACCGATAGAACATTATTCAAGTATACCGATAGAAGGTCACCGATAGAAATACTGTTCACAGAACTAGAAATTTGGAAAAGTGTTAGCTGAGCTACTGCTAGACTGCGGCTACCGGTAGACCGAGGTACCGGTAGGCGGTGGCTACCGGTAGACCAAGCTACCGGTAGGCAGCGGCTACTGGTAGACCGAGCTACCGGTAGGCAGCAGCTACCGGTAGGCTGCGGCTACCGGTAGACCGAGCTACCAGTAGGCAGAGGCTACCGGTAGACCGAGCTATCGGTAGGCGGCGGCTACCGGTAGACCGAGCTACCGGTAGGCGGCGGCTACCGGTAGACCGAGCTACCGGTAGGGCGCGGCTGGGGGATAAGTCACCTTGACCTCCCGGAACACATCCAACACCACATTTTCACAAAGTAGTGGACCGGAGAGGTCAGGGCCATTACATTAGATACCTCTCAAAACATTCTCATCCTCGAGAATTAAAAACCAACTCAGAGGAAAAGAGGGGTCCGAACAACCACCCCATAAGATACCTCTCAGGGGAAAACCACCATGAGTTGTTCGAAAGCTGGAACAAAACTACAACATCCGAGAATATGGAAACAAACAATCCATATCCAAACAATTCAATCATAACATCACAAAAAAAGGTACATAAATAAAACATGAAAGGCCTAACCATAAAGGAAACATCATTACATAAAAAGAGTTAAACATTAAACAACTCTGGGTACTGAGCACGTATCTGTGACTCACGCTCCCATGTACTCTCCTCCATGCCACCGTGTCACCACAAGATACGAACTAAGGGGATAGAACGCCCACGTAACACCTTCTCCTTGCGGTCTTGGATCTCCACAGGTCGCTCCTCGAAGGTTGCATCATCATCAATATCGATCTCTCCCCAATCGATAACATGAGATTCATCATGAAGGTAACGACAGAGCTGTGATACATGGAAAACATCATGTATCCGACTCATCTAAGGGGGAAGTGCTACTCAATACGCCGCAGCTCCAACACGAGCTAACACCTCGAAAGGCCCAACAAACCGGGGAGAAATCTTACTTCCACGACCAAACCTTCGCTTCCCACGGCAGGGAGCCACCTTTAGAAACACATGATCCCCAACATTAAACTCTAAGGGTCTCTTTCTTTGATCAGCATATGATTTCTGATGATCCTGTGCTGTCTTCATCCTCTCATGAATCACCTGAACCATCTCTGTTGTATTCTGCACTAGTTCTGGTCCGAGAATTGCTGACTCTCCGACCCTAGTCCAGCACAACCGAGAACGGCATGGCCGGCCATACAAGGCTTCAAATGGCGCCATACCGATGGTAGAGTGAAAACTATTATTGTAAGCTAACTCTACCAAGGGTAAGTGATTCATACATGAACCTCCAAAATCAAGAACACAAGAGCGCAACATATCTTCAAGAGTCTGGATGGTTCGCTTTGTCTGACCATCCGTTTGAGGATGAAAAGCAGTGCTAAGGCACAGTTGAGAGCCAAAAGCATGCTGGAGACCTCTCCACACCCTAGAGGTAAAACGAGGATCTCGATCAGAAATGATCATCCTAGGTACTCCATGAAGCCTCACCACCTCCTCCAGATACTGTCTCGAAAGAACCTCCACTGAGCTCGACTCCTTGATCGCTATGAAATGGGCCGACTTTGTTAAACGATCCACTACCACCCATATAGCATCATGTCCTCCCGGAGCTTGAGGTAAACCTGTAACTAAGTCCATTGAGATGTCCTCCCACTTCCATTGAGGAATCTCCAATTGCTGGAGAAGACCACCTGGAACACAGTGTTCGGCCTTCACCTTCTGGCAGACTAAACATCGAGACACACACTCAGCAACCGTATGTTTCGGCCCAGGCCACTAAAACTGACTCCTCAAGGATCAGTACATCTTTGTCACACTAGGATGTACTGCCAATGGTGAACTATAGAACTCTCGGAGAACCATCTTGCGCATCGCCAAGGGGACAAAAAGCCTGCCATGATACAACACTCGGTGTTGTTCATCCTCTGACCAACCATCAGGGGCCTCACCACAAAAAACTCTGTCTCTCCAGACTTCCACCTCTAGATCACCCAACTGAGACTCTTCCACCTTCTGAATCAGGGATGACTGCACCGTCATCTGGAAAAGACAACCTCTACCCCCAACTTCTCCCATATCAAAATGCAAAGCTGATAGCTCTCCCATCACTCTCCAGGAATCACCAGATTCACGCACAACATCATTACGTGTCTTTCGGCTTAGTGTGTCAGCTACAACATTCCCTTTTCCATGTGTATATGATATTTCAAAGTCGTATTACTGCAAGAACTCTATCCACCGACGCTGCCTCAAGTTCAAGTCACATTGGGAGAAAACATACATCAAACTCTTATGATCAGTGAAAACCACAAAGTTCTCACCAATGAGGTAATGTCTCCACAACTTTAGAGAAAATACCACGGCTGCCAACTCAAGATAATGGGTGTCATAGTTGCATTCATGGGGACGTAACTGCCGAGACCCATAAGAAACAACTGACCTTTGCTGCATGAGAACACAACCTAGCCCTAGATGTGAAGCATCACAGAAAACATCAAACTGGACTCCCTCCGCTGGAAGACAAAGGACTGGAGCACTTACCAACTTCTCCTTTAGATACTCGAAAGCTGTCTAACACTGATCAGTCCATATGAACGCTTGATCCTTACTGGTCAAAGCTGTCAGAGGAGTCGCAACTTGGGAGAAATTGGCTACAAACCTCCTATAATAGCCTACGAGACCAAGGAAACTTCGCACCTCTGACACGGTCTTGGGGGCTGCCCAAGACACTACTGCTTCTATCTTCGATGGATCCACAGCTACTCCCTATTGGGACACAACATGCCCTAAGAAACGAACTTCTAGAGCCCAAAACTCACCCTTAGACAACTTCCCAAACAACTGATGTTGGCGAAGAACTCCCAAAATGACTCGTAGATGCTCTGCATGCTCTTCTTCAGATGTGGAGTACACAAGGATGTCATCGATGAAAACCACAACAAACTTGTCCAAGAATTCATGGAACACAGCATTCATCAACCCCATGAAAACAGCTAGATCATTCGTCATGCCGAATGGCATTACAACAAACTCATAATGCCCATGACGACAACGGAAAGCAGTCTTTGGGATATCCTCATCCTTTACACGCATTTGGTGATATCCTGACCGCAAGTCGATCTTTGAGAACCAACTTTCACCCTTCAATTGATCAAATAAGTCATTAATCTGCGGGAGAGGATAGCGGTTCTTTATTTTCACTTTTTTTAATCGACGATAATCGATGCACAACCGCAAACTGCCATCATCCTTTTTCACAAACAAAACTGGTGCACCCCAAGGTGACACACTTGGCCGAACAAAACTGCACTGCAACAAACCATCAAGCTGTATATGTAGCTCTCGCAACTCAGAAGGGGACATCCTATACGGAGACATAGAGATAGGGGATGCTCCTAGATGTAGATCGATCCCAAAATCGATCTCTCATCGAGGGGGTAAGGATACAACCTCTCCTGGAAAGACGTCAGGGTACTCCTCTACGACCCTAGGAAACGCCAACTGTTGAACCTCTGAAGAACTCAGCATCATCCCAGCCATCATGGATGATAAGGATGAAACTCGTCTATGACTCATCCGAGGATCTCTCTCACCAACAAACACCACTTTCTCTCCATCTGCATCAAGGAAAACGACCTTCTTCCTATAGCAATCCACAACAACCTACACCGAATACAACCAATCCATGCCGAGTATGACATCATATGGTTGTATTCGCAAAAATAGGAAATCTACCCAAGAGCGGTGTTGCCCCAACACTAGCTCACATTCTCTACATACTTCAAACAAGTCGGCTCGACCTCCAACTGGCGTAGTCAATGCCAAGGGCACTGGAAGCCTCTCTACCTCAAGTCCCAAAGCATGGACAAGGGTAGGTGATATGAAGGAGTGTGTTTCTCCTGAATCAAACAAGGCATACACCAAGGTAGAAAACAAGAAAAGGGTACCTCGAACGACATCTGGTTCGCCTGGGGCTGGCAACACTAGAGCATGGAGCTGACCATGACCTCCTCCACGACCTCTCTAACCCTGATGATGACCACCACCACGGTCGTGCTCTACTCTCTGAGGACGGGGAGCGTCATGGGGCTGTCCTCTACCTGTTCCATCTACCCTCTGGTGATCTAAAGCTGGTACAACCTGCTGCTGCCGCCTCGGTTGGAACTGCCTCAACGGAGGAACCTGGAGTGGAGCGCCCGATGCACGATGACTGCTCTGAAATGTCGGGCACTCCTGCTGCTGATGACCATGACCACCACAAGAAAAAAAGCGCCTGATCCCTTGGCATAGGCCTGAGAGTTGCTGCCTCCGGAGAAACGAGATGGGAAGGGCTGGGACCTACCCCCAGGTGAACGAAAACTCTTCAGTCCTGAAAACCGGAAACCCCAGACCATAGCTCTGCTTCATGAGGAATCATGACGATTCCCCTCTCGTGACGATCCAGTCCTGGCCAAAGTCCTCTCAACAACCTATGCCATCGCCATCACCTCAAGATATGTCTTCAGCATAAATGGGGTGACCTGGCGCTAGATCTCTGGATGCAAAGCCTCCTCGAAATGCCTCGCCCTGGCCTCATCATCTGGTAACAGGTCTGAAGCATATCGTAGAAGGTTCCTGAAACAGATTCCAAACTCTCGAACACTGGAGCTCCCCTGTTGAAGGGTGAGAAGCTCCTGGCGACTGGACACCTTCGCAGTCGATGAAAGATACTCGACTCTAAACCTGTCTCGAAACTCCTCCCATGATATTGCTGACTCCTCACAATCACTGAGGAACAAGAACCACCACTGCCTCGCTGTTCCACGCAGCATCATCACAACCAAGGACACCCAGTGTTCCTTCCGAGCACGAATCTAACTGAAGCCTATCTCGATCTCCTCCAAATAGTCTTCTGTGACTGCATCTGAAATGGAGCCCTCGTACAACTGTAGACTCTGGCACTGAAACTCTCGAAGTGTCTTCCTCCAAGTGTCATCTTCGTCAACCTCTACTCGGCGGTGATCTGCTGGAACAGCCTGCTGGGAATCTTCTGCGCAAACCTGACGAGGACGTCGACCTGGAGCCATACCTATAAAATAACAGCTATTAGAACTCCTAAGCCTGGAATATGGAAGACTCAACATTAATTAATTAATTGTTTTGTTTTATTAATTTCAGGTTACCTATCCCAAGGTCTACCCATTCAGACCCAGGCGCAAAGAATAATGATGCATGATCCTTTCCTAGGTCTCTACCCTGCAATCAATATCACTTTGTTTAGTAGCCATCGTAAACTTAAAGGTCCATGCAATAGATCATAGGGGTCCCTGAACGCCTATGTCACTGCCGGTCTCCAGTGTTTACCCCACTTTCTAAACATGAATGACACCGTTGCCCTACCATCCCATGCATCCTCACCTGTGCCTAACTCCAAACTCCATCCTATCCCTCAACCAGAGCTCTGATACCACTCTGTCACGACCCCCTCCCCACAAAGTGTACCCCTCCTGGGACGGAAATGTGAGAAGGGAGATAATGACCCCCGAGTCCTGCCTCCATTAGGCCTCGGGTTGGCGAATAGCACCGAGGGTATAATAAACATACAAATGGGAGGCATTACCCTCTAAGAGAACACATGAAGAAAAGAGAGATAGAATAGGCTCCAATCAACTCCAACTCAGAACTGAGATATAAAAGAAATCTAAGTACATATATGAAATGTCATGAAAAAGTACTACAACTGAAAGGGGAAACTAAAAGTACCCAAAAGAAAGTAAAACGGCAGCGACCACAAGCCCGAACAGCTCCTCCTCTAACCGCAAGCTAGTAGTAACCAGCTTGATCTCCAACCTGCTCCAAGTGACCTGAAAAAGAGTTTATATGTACATAGGGTGAGTATAACAGTATACTCAGTAGGATCCTCCCCAAGCCTCTCGTTCAAAAGTAAAGAAAGCATGCTAAAGCCCAATGAACCATAAGTGAAACTAACTCGTCACCTAAATAGGTATACTAAGTTACCAACCTCACCATGGCTACGCTCACCAAGTAATGCATACAAGAATATAGCATATAGTAAAGAATATCAAGGGTACCCCACTAAAACTTCCCTACTGGTTTGCCGCTTTTCCCCAATGACATACGTCCTGTTCATCTCTCTCCAAAGGCTTGCCCGCAGACACCTGGGCTAAGCTCCACAATCTGCACCTCATGCACCACATAGGCTTGCCTGCAGACACCTGGGCGAAGCACCACACCGTCCTCATAACCAAAAGTAACCAGGTAGTTTCCGGGAGCCACGAAAGCCCGCATAACGTGTATCATACGTCAGGTATAATAACTCAAGCCATTACAGCCCATACTCTGAGTAAGGATCCTCAAGCCATCATAGCCTATACACATTACACCTATAGTAGTCCATAGGATACTATATCCAGAATATATGTGTGTGAATAAACACAAGCCATTACAGCCCTCTACACAAATATATGGGGTAACTAACCGCTATGCCTCATGGAACAAGTATCTACCAAGAGAAGAGAGTGGGGCCAAAGGGGGTAGTCATCCATTCAACCTCCCATCAGAATGTTGGGGAAAACACCCCTCTAGGGCTCAGAATCCCCGGGGTGTCAGTTTCCCTTACCAACAGGGTGGAGTAGCGTATAGAAACACAAAAAGTACAGAATATATATGTAACTCACATCCACACTATGGGCATTACCTAGTCTTAGATACAACTGCAGCTAACGTCTCTCAGACTCCAGGCTGCTACTTCAAAGACTAGGTATCCTATAAGCACACAAACATTTGAAGAGCTTTATTAGATTACTCCATTCTCATTTTATCAGTTCCACTGTACGTTAATTTAATTCTTTAAACATTAATTAATAATGAACAATTCCACATTAAACTGAATTGGCATCACATTCAAAAACAACTGCTCCTTTTAAGATTCACATCACCTTTAAATTCCCGTATCTCCATCCCCATGGATTTTCACCATTTAATCAAACATTCATTTTAGAGTTACTTTCCCACATTCCCAGGAATTATAGAAAAGCATCCTATGCTACTAAACACAAAGGAGGCTCAACACGGTGAGTAGATATACTACCCGTCGAGTTTTTGCCGCCTATAGAAAGAGCACAGACCCATTTTCCCTCGAGAGGCTAAACACGGAAATCACGTGGCATACCCTGCGCGTCTTCGCCTCCTTCGGAAGAAGGGTAGTGAGACCAGCTGCCTTGAGAAGTGGGGAAAAGAAAAGTAGATTAACATTCAAAGAAAACCACAAGCATCCAGCAACCACATCCATCCCATTCCATCACCCCTGGTGTCCTCCCCGACACCCACATGCATAACTGATGCATATCGTCACTCTAGGCATCATCCACTACCATAAGCACAAGGCCTCCATGCCTCCACATATCACAACAGCCATCCAGGCTCACATCACAGCACAAGTAGCAGAAAAACAACAATCACAACCATGGGATCTTGACCCTTTAGCAAACAAGAGGGTAACTCAGAACCCCTTTATAAATTCCCACATAATCTGTTCTTTAATCCATATTGAATTGGCAGATTTGTTATTCGTAGGTTCCAATCACGAATACCTAATCAGCAAGCTATCACAATTAAATAACCATGCTTCCATCCCTAATTTGATTATCCTCAAATTAGAACAACTACAACAAAGACAATAAATAGATTAATTTACATGCCTCTTTATCTTTAGCCAATTAATTAACAATTAATTCCAGCTTTACGTTCATTATCAATTTCTATCATGAAATAACAACAAATCAAAGAAAACATAGATATCACTATATCTAGGAAAACATGAGGCAATCCGTTATCATGGTATAAAGCAACAACATGCGATCAAACAATTCTTTTAATCCGGTTCAAGTATTTAATTAGGTCAATTTCATTGTGATCCAAAGGGATAAATCATGATAATTCTACAATTGCACATATACAATTAGAGAAGCCATGAATCCCCTACCTCAAACAGTTCCTCACGTTCTTTATCCACACAACAGGTCACGATCCTCCCCTCGCGACAACTGCATCCACCGGAGGATGCTGCGGTACGACAGTACCAACCAACCCCAAGAAAACCCATTAGAATATTGGAAATTACATGGTATAATTATGTAAAGGAGGATAAGAGAAGATAAACCCCAAAAGAACGACGATACAACATACCTTATATCGAAGATTGATCGACACGGCTCGGTTTCATCCAAAACAGAGCAGAACCAATCCTAGGAGTAAAGATTGATTGTGAAACTCCTACGGAAAGGATTGAAAGGTTCTAGTGCCTCTTAGTTGAGAACAAAGGGAAATAACAAGGTAGAATGATATCTCGTCCCTTTTTGAAGATTTAATGGGGCGGCAGTTTATGATCCGGTTAATTCTCCATTAAAAACGGATCGCATTAACCCACGCGGTTTGACCAAGTAAATACATCCTGGACTTAGGAATAATTAATATAGGATTTATGGCATTTTAAACGGCCTTAAGAGCCCTTAAAATAAGGCTTTAAATGTATTTTACATCAAAGGAAACGTCAAAAGGGGAAAAACTGTAGGAATCTAGAAACAATGTTCACATACTCAAAATCTGGCAAAGGAAAGAATCAGTAGCTCTTAGGATTCTGGAAACACTGTTCACAGAACTAGAAATTTGGCAAAGGAAGGAATCAGTAGTTCTTAGGATTCTGGAAACACTGTTCAAACGTGAAATTTGGAAAAGGAAGGAATCAGTAGCTCTTAGGATTCTGAAAACACTGTTAACAGAACTCAAAAATTGGCAAAGGAAAGAAATCGGTAGCTCTTTGGATTCTGGAAACACTGTTCAAACGTGAAATTTGGAAAAGGAAGGAATCAGTAGCTCTTAGGATTCTGGAAACACTGTTCACAGAACTCAAAAATTGGCAAAGGAAAGAAACGATCACCGATAGAACCTTGCCGATAGAAACACAAGTCTACCGTTAGATCCTCACCGATAGAACATTATTCAAGTCTACCGATAGAAGGTCACCGATAGAAATACTGTTCACAGAACTAGAAATTTGGCAAAGTGTTAGCCAAGCTACTACTAGGCAGCGACTACCGGTAGACCGAGATACCGGTAGGCAGCGGCTACCGGTAGACCGAGCTACCGGTAGGCTGCGGCTACCGGTAGACCGAGCTACCAGTAGGCAGCAGGTACCGGTAGACCGAGCTACCGGTAGGCTGCGGCTACCGGTAGACCGAGCTACCGGTAGGCTGCAGCTACCGGTAGACCGAACTACCGGTAGGGCGCGGCTGGGGGATAAGTCACCTTGACCTCCCGGAACACCTCCAACCCCACATTTTCACAATGTAGTGGACCGTAGAGGTCCAGGCCATTACAGAAGGTATCCACATATAGATACTACACAAAAACCACTACCTAAGAATTATACTTTATAGTATGGTGAAGGTTACCATTTATAAAGTTATTCAAATTCTACTCCATCTTCTTAGATCACAACTTGAGATGCGGCATGAGAGAGATAAATAGAGGGAGATTATCAACTATTGAACAAAGATTGTCCACGGAGGTCATCTTAAAAAAGGAGTGAGTTTTCAACCCCTCCATCCTATGAATCCAAGATACATGAATAAATACCAACTCCAAGGTGAATGGGGAGAAGGAGATATCCTCTATGAGTCATATTTCTGATTGATACCTATAAAAAAACTCTATAATGAAGAGGGAAATAATCACACCTTCCCAAACACTGGAGTTTATGAACTTTTATCTTTTGAGGAAACCATAACCACCAACAACTATATGAGGGGTTCTAACCTTTTAAAATTCATGAGTATTTCTACACCAAACTTTTGATCATTCCATGATAAGTACACATCCCTAGCACCCTCTCTACTCCATCATCAGTATCTTTCCGTGGTCACTAAGAGAATTGAAACCAATAGAATCATTAAATCATATCACCAACAAAAAATAAAAGTGAAGGGGACCCCACCATCACATTATACATGGAAAGATACTCGAAATGGATTACCAATTTGTCTAAAATAGCTCCAAGGAAATAATATAGACAAATCATAATACATAGAATAGTACACACAATGTACTTTAAGTACATAAGATTTCCACAAAAATCCTCACTCTGGGTTTTCCCTTACACCAACCTAGAATATACTTATTTGGTATATAGGGCATCCTTATACTACATGGGGTGTGTTGGTACATGGTTACCTGGTCATTTTCTCCATATTGGGTCATTTACTGTCACCCTGTATGGTGTGTACAAGTACACAAAAATGTGCCACACACAGGTGTTTAGTAGTGTACATGAAAAAAATCCATGCTATGTGACCTTGGGCCCCACTTAGCAAGTAAATTAGCCCTATATTCCATACAGATTCCGTATTTTAACTAATATGAACAAAATATATACAAGGTGTGTGTTCTTGAGACCACATTCTATGTAGTTATAAATTCTAGACTCATATTTCTTGTGATCTTCCCAAATCCACACTAAACACCAGAATTCAAATCAAGGCTAAAGGGAAATGAAAAGTAGTCTATCCATGATTGAAAAAAGGAAAAACAGTATAAAATAGAAAATAAGTAAAATTCTAAATAATGAGTCTCACCTCTTGGTGATTCACCAGATCTTCACAAACACACATTTCTAATTCCCAATCGATGATCGATGTTTCTCGATCCATGCTCAGATCATCCCTGAATGAGGGTTCCTCACTCGAATAAATCCTCTTAGATCTACATTAATAAAAGGAAAGGGATACAGGAGTGGCCACACACACACATAGGGAGAGGGAGTGGATAAGAATAATGTTTTAATATAATAAAACCCTAAGTTAATATTAATGGATACCTATGAACGATCCCATACTAGGACCATAACCCAAAAGGATATTATTATTTTCCTAGGTAAAACCCCTCATTTTGAATTCAACCACAACTTAAAAATAAAATTTGGAGCTTCATTCAAGAGATATTAATGTCCAAACTAGAAGGATATAATTAATTGCTATTTAATAAATTTTAAATACTCCAAATAAATTTTCTGACACATAATCTCATCAAACACCTTCCCTAGGGTAAATTCCAAATTATAGAGTCAATAGAACCATAATTTTTTACAAGGTAATTTGATAGGAAAGAATTACCTATTTATCCTTAAAAAGGACCTAGGGCTCTGAAACATTAGAATGAGCTAATTCTTCCACTCATAAAATACCGAATCATTAAATTCTCACCACCTTAAGGATTTTCATCCATAAAAAGGAATAACTACATCGATTATTTGAGAAGGCACCAAGATAACCTCATATGGGCGATAAACAAATTGTCACATGAGATACTCTATAATTGGAAGTCATCACACATAGGGATACTGAATAGATCCCACTTGAGAATTCATACCGCACCAAAACTCTAATCAGGGATGATTACTCCAAGATTATCTTTTCACTATCACCAAATGAACACAACCCATTATAGGGGTAGGTTTTAACCCACAAAAAATTGCCTTTTTCTAACTCACCGAGGCTTACCACTCAATAAACTTTATATTACATTGTCAGGGAATCCCTAAAATCCCAGCATACTACAATTTCACAAACCAAATGTATCTACCAAATATTTATTTTTCAAGGAACATTATAGGGGAATCACATTCCATACCTTAAAAGGGGGAAACCTCAAGACTGTCTTTTAGAAAAAATAAAAATGAACCAAAATATACTCTCATACGTCTCTATAGGATATCCACACCATAACTTAACTATTCCACTTTGTTAAATAATAT
Source organism: Viscum album (assembly GCA_963277665.1). Lineage (NCBI taxonomy): Eukaryota > Viridiplantae > Streptophyta > Magnoliopsida > Santalales > Viscaceae > Viscum > Viscum album. Next base: position 2,038,166,135 of record OY728164.1, read on the forward strand.
CCAAGTGTACGCACACCAATGATGACTAGTTTAGGGAGCCAGAGTAACATTAACCCCCTCATCCTAACCTAAAGAGATGATATAAGGATTCCATGCCTACAATACTAATCTAATCTTGGTCCTTTCCCCCTATAAAAACTGATACGTTCTTGATAATCAAGGCCAAAGTTTTATTGCTTCCAAACTAATGAAAATGATTCTATGAAATGGACATCTATACCCACATCCATAGAGAGGAAATTGGGAAACTCCACCAAAACACACATTACACCAAAAAGGGGACAAAAAATAAGGTGGCTGGATGCTAGATGACTTGATACTTATGATTATCAAACTTTTATGGTCTAACACCCCTTTTTCCAAATACATAGTAAGGTCTAGTTCTAATGTAATCATAGGATGATACACATGTGAATCTATCCATGGACAATGAAAAAATAAAATAATTTCTCAACCTTCACTTCTTCCACTCGAAACCTTCTAAAGAAGGAAATAACCAAGGAATCAGTGTTTGATTACTTTCCCACATTAGGAACACTATAAAGGGAAGAGAAGAAATACCCTTTCATTACAGCTTTGGGTTTGGTCCTCCAAAAGTTTCAAGGAATGAATCCAACTTGAAAAACCAATGAATGAGTGGGATGAAGCCTCTAAGGGATGGTCCCACTCATTAGCTAGGTCCCACTCCCATGGGAGTGAAATGTGACTTATTGAAATGATCAACAATATGCCTCACAAAACTAATCACAATCCTAAACTCGATAGAGGGTGACCATCTATCCTAATCAAAACCGGGTCTCTCTATTCCATAGTGGAATCTCCAGGGAGCTCACTGCCCTAACTACCTCTCACTAATGATCAAAATAAGGATAAAAATTCACTTATATGAGCACCTATGACCTAACTTCATTGGTCTAAAGGCATTATAGTGGTCTTTAACACCTAAATAAATAAAGATAAATTGAGATAAAAGAAGAAAACGTGGGTGATAATGAACAAACACACCCAAACAAGGGTTGTAAACTACACCTCAGTCTTCTCGAGGCTTTATTTGCTCCAACCATCCATAAATCATACTTTGAACCTATCATTACAACAATTATCTTTTAAAACCTACCTGCATCTTTGAGATAAGATATCATCATAATATATGTATCACATGCTTGGGGGAATCACCCATCCGCATAGGGTATCTAAGACTTGAATCTAACTCTCTAGGTAGCACTATCCCAAAGCAAGGATCCTCTTGTATAACAATCTTTGTCAGAATATAATACTAAACATCACGCAAAACCAAACTCATATTGATCAAAATTATATGGTGAAGTACACAAACCTTTCTAAAATCCCACAAACTAGTCAAGGCGGTACTGACCTCACATATGATAGATCTCTCACCCAAGAATACATAGAAATTATATCTCCATAAGGGTAGAACGATCATACCCTACATCACAATGAAATATAAACTCTACATATAGAGGAACTACACCCTGTATAATAGGGGGTTACTAATCACACTTCAGTATAGAGGACCCACACTCTGTCTCAAAGGGGGCTGTTGGAGACACTATAGTATGGATGACCCACACCGCATCTAGATTGAGGGGGTACTTACCTCATGTATGAACAACATACACCTTAGATAAAGGGGAGCCTAACCCTCCCATAGAGGACCCACACCATACCTAGTAGGGGGTTCTAACCCAAATGGTCAAAGGCACAACATCTAATTTCATTATAACCACTTTCTCTATAGAAGGAGGACCCAGTCCTTGCCTAGAAGGGGGTTTCTAGCACCTCTCTATAGTATGAGGAATCCATACCTCATAAAAACTGAGGGGATTATAAACCCATGCCTAAATGGAGAACCCACACCCCATTAATGGTAGTCTACATCTATATAACCATTGGGGGTGGGGTGGGGGTTCTGAACTCCAAAATCCCATACGGGGGAACCACAACTCATCAAACAAAAAATGATAGAAAAGGGTGTAACCACCCAAATAAAGGGTCCCTATCCCATATGAGCTCTTAGACGAGTGGAATGTTGACTCTTTAGATAGATGATCCCACACTCCTATGAAAAACTTGGAGTGGGGAATACCAATCCTATCTAAATATGGTATCAACTATCTAAATATTTAGAGTGCTATCATTTGAAATCCCACACATCCATGAGTAATCCTGGGTCTCTCATCATCCACAATAGGTCCATTTCATAACACTAGAGAATTAATTTCTATGAGGGAATACAAAATCCACATTACACAATGTCAGCATCATGGGTAAGATGTCACACCCTGGAATCAACAAATTTATAGGCTACTATATGATACATGGACCTATAGAACTATAACCTGTGACAAATGTAATACGATCCCAAGTTAGTTTCCTAGATTATTAGAGTACATACATAAAAATGCATCAAAAATAGAAACCTAGTTGAGTTCCCTAGCCTAAGAAATAATCCTAGGAACCCCACAAATTTCCACCCCATATGTCTCAAACCAAACTCACATGATACTTTTCTCCAAACTCTATCCCTAGGAAATAAATTCTCTAACACCAATCTATCATGAACCAACCCAATGAGACCCCACTTGGAATGGTGGTAAGTCATGTTTAACACCCCAATACCACCTCTAATAGGTCTTGGGTTAGATAAAATCACTAAGAAGTTATATCAAATAATGGGAGGCCTCATCCTAGACATCATGTAGTTAGAAAATCCACTAATGCAATACGATAACCACAACCACATATGATATACAAGTCTAGATAGAAAGTAAAAATATGAACACATACCTCTAAAGTGACTAGGAGAAGGAATCCACCACACTGTGCCATATCCAATCCAAAACCTGCTAGATCTTGAGTCCTACAATCTTCACCAAACTATCCATCCACAGTAAAATTTGTGAAAGGTCACCAATATGTAAGTCATCTATAAAGACATAACAAGTGAAAACCTAAGATCCATTCATGGGTAAGTATAAATATAACCATTATGATGTCCCAAAAAAGGGAAAATAGGCCATAGTTCAACATGAAAATAGGGTCGAACTGTATAACCACCCAACACAACCCAAGGAAACTGAACTAGGAAAAGACATCAAAAAACCCCCAAACTCAAAGACCACCCTTTACAAAAGTAAAAACAGGGAAAAATCCAATAGATCACTCAACCACACTATAGGGATACCCTAAACAGGTCCCAGGACTCAGGGGAAGACACCTTCCTACTCAAAATTCACCATAGAATACTGACTCGATTGGTCCAAAAAAGGGAAAAGCCTCACAACGCCATCAACACACCCTAGGAAAATATGATGAGATCCACAACCAATGATGGTACAACTGATAATTAGCCACATTGTTCTCACAAGAACCACCACCAAATTTCAAGGAGAGTAACCATAACTATATTTACACCATAAACCCCTGAACGAGGCCCCATACTATATAGATCTCAACAACGTACAAAAAAGACTGCACCCAATGATCTCATTACATTGTTGAGGGGTTGATATGGATTGATTTTTGTATTAATTTTCCATATAATTTCTATAATTTAGTTATGTTTTTATTTTTCCAAATAATTCTTTAAATGATTAATTTATAATTATTTTTAATTTGGTGTTAAACTAATAAAGTACTTAATTATATGTATAATATATGTTTTTATTATTAATTTCACTTTTTTAACTTTTATTTTATTATTTAATTTTGAAGAATATTTTAAAATATTAAAGTAAGTGTTTTCATTTAATTATGTTTTATATTAGTTCATTTTATTTAAATTTTTAACTTTTTGTTTCATTATTTTGTTAATGAATTTGTTTATTTTTTTTGTTTTTTTTATAATTATTTAAAATTTCTAAAATTGATTATTATTTTTTAAGAGTACCGATCATGTGATAAATTTCATTTTCCTAAGTGGCATAAGATATTTGGATTCACTGTTCATGTAAAAGAAATTCTCTTCCAAGAATTTTCATAATACAAACTATTTTTGGTTCTATGTAAGAAAATTTATTGGGAATGAATTTTTTTTCTTAGCATAATATAGTTTACATTATCTATATAGAATAATTAGTCGATGAGATTAATTTTGGAGCAGACCCATATTTTGGCTATGGCGTAAGATATTTGAGAAGATTCCAGTAATATAAATCCTTGAACTGCATAAGGTAAAATGAACGCAATAAATAAAATATCCATGAATAAGATAATTTCAAATAGGATAATTATCCAATGTGATTTTATAATAAAAAACAATATGGAACGTCAAACAAGGCTAGATATAGCATGTGAAATTAAAGGATAATGATTCGAGTCCATCACCATTAAGCAGATCAATGCCAAAAATTACAAATACAATGCCAACATACTTGATATTTGGATTCTAACTGAAGCCTCCATTGATTATTTTGATCCCTTACTTGAAGATTTGAACACCAAATTAAGGAGATAGATCATCAAATATAATATTTATTAATTCCATTAAAGCGAAAGTCAAGTTTGAATTGGGGGATAATGATGTGATCAAAGAATAAATCAAAGTCTGAGTTGATCATTATACCTGCAAGACTCAACCCATCAACAAATCTTAACCCTTATTTGAAGATTGAACTAAGGTCACCACCACTGTTGAGATCGTGATGAACCCAAATATGTTCTAAATGAACTCATGGTTGAAGATTGGGATATTACTGCTATTGTGATGAAGGAAGAAGGACCAAAATCACCACCACTATTGAAATCAGATGAAGAATATGCTTGAGGTTGAGTGATGATCCACCTCTAAAAATAACCAAATATATATCTTCCCTCACCATTTTAGAGGTTTACAATTCCACTACCATGGATCTGAGGCTCAATGATGTTGTTTGTTTTGATGAAACCATATGATTAAATCATTGATGAATCAATATCAAAGATACTCATTTCCCTTGATAAAATTGATTTACTGAACCAGTCTGATTTGAAGAAGAAGAAGTAAAATCTGAGTGAAGTGTGTCATAGAAGATTCAAGTCCAAAATTTATAAAGAAGTTGAACCTGAGGATGAAATATTGCGATGAATCCAAATTTGAATAAATTTTCTTCAAGAAGGCGATTTCAAGAGTTGAAATGGGTTAATTCAATTCCATTTATCCTAGAATTATTTGTGAAGATCTATTTTAGAAAATTCTATTTTTGGTGTTTTTGATTTTAAAGATTAGATCGGGAAATTGATGAAAAACTAGCCCATCATCGAAGGCTGAAATCCATTTTTGGTTTGAGATTTTATTTTTCATAATTTTGTGGAATTCAATGTGTCAAACTGTTCTTGTGGGTTTTCATCCATGTTTTTTTATCATTGGTTCTAGTTTTCTTACAATTTGGTTTAGTTCATGGAGGGTAATTAAGGTTATTGATACCACTTGTTTCCTAGATGAGCGTCATCACACACCAGGTGCTCCCTTATTTACATGAGTTGGATTTGACATAGATTTATTAAAAATAAGAACCAAATGGAATGTTTTAATTTCTAAGGAACTTATAAAGGGTACCAGCTAAAGCATTTGATTTACTATTCGCATGATGGGATGTTTTTGATAGATTTTAGATAATATGACACCAGCTATGACTGAAGGACTAGTAGTAAGAACTATCAATTTTCTATGGAAAAATTAATTCGGTTCATGATGACTATAAGATAGAGAAAATAAAAGACATTATAAATTTCTATTAAAAGGAAGAATTATTGGATGACGACATTATAAAGGTAGATGGAAAAAAACTCTTTTGGATATTTTTGAAGATATTGGAAGAAAAGAGATGTGATCAGTAATAGGATATTTTTAGGAAAGCTGCTACTACTCCTGAAAGCCAATGAATATGAAGATAAAAGTGTGACTCTACTCCTTGGAGATGTCCAGTTAAATTTACAGTAGCCAAAGATAGTGTATTCACATGGTTATTTATTTCTTAATATAAATTTCTTAAATTTAAAAATTGTAATTATTTCTTAAATTTTGGAACTAGAAATACAATTACGATTTTACGTTTTATTATTTTTTCATTTTATTAATCACTTTTATTCAATTATGAGTATGTAACATTTCCAATTGGAGTATTAAAATCTATAAATGAGGCTTGTTAATTCAATATTAGTGAGTGTTTTAAGACAATTCTCACTATTTAATTTTTTTTAATCATTGATTGAATATTCTGAATACAATAATTGTTGCCAGTGTCTTTGTTTTCAATGATCGTTGAGAGAATTAATTGAATCCTTCATAATTGAGTCATGATTATGAGATATCAATTATATAATAAAATTAATAAATTGGATGTGGTTTAGTATTAGATATTTCAATATTGGCATTAAGATATTCACAATTGTGATATCCATTAAAAATAATAAAGAGAGACTGATCCATAGGAATCACTAGTTATGATATTACTTCTTCTTTCTATTAATTTCACAACTTCTTGTTTTTAGTTTGTTTTAAATTTTTTTTCTTATATTTTTATTTTAAAATTTAGTTTTAAAATTTTAATTGATTTATTTTATAATAGTTTTCATTAAATCATAAACAATTAATAATATAAAAGTGGAAAATTAAATAAGTCATGAAAAAATAACTCCTACAGGGAAGTATCGCTAAGATAAAACCTTAGTCGCTACTGTATTGCATTCCTTAGGTTTTAAAATATTAGTTAGGATTAAAATGATTAAAAAAACCACAATTCAACTTGAAAATTTTTTAGGGAGATTTCTAAGGGGTTAAATAAAAAAAGAAAAAAAGAAAAAATTTTATGCTTAAAAAAATATATTTTTTAAACATTTCCCATATTTTTTTCTGTATATCACAATATAACTTAAAAAATATAGAAATATAAAATTATTCAACATGAGAATGAGAAGGGTATAAAAAAATAGAAAATTCATAAAATTTTAAATATTAGAATGAAATGAAATTTCATAAAAAAAAACTCCAAAATAAATTTCGATAAAATATGGAAAATTTTAAATCTTTTCAATCATCACTAATTGTAGAACCTTGAATTATGTGGAATCCTTAGTTTAGCAAGCCTTAAAAAATATCTTCTCCATAATTTCTTTAAAATACAAATGTCTTGTTAATTTTAAATCTTTACTAAATATTTGTCTTGATAATTATATAGGCATGAAACTTTTGGATCTTCTATGATCATCTACACAAGATGTTGATCTCAATATTACAATCAAGGACTAGATGAATAACCTAGAAAACCTTCTTGATATTATTAAGCTTGTTGTTATGAATTCAAATTTCATTAATCTGGATAATATTATGATATGGGAACCTAATGTGAATGGAATTCTTACATCAAGGATTTGTTATAGAAATTCTAACCATGGGTAGGTTCATGGTTAGACTGTAATCTCTAATAAAAGATGGTTGATACCCTCCAGATTTATACTGGTTTGGAGGGTTTATTTTTTGAAACTACTGGTTGAATCTTTCCTGTAGTCTGTGGGTGTCTCCTTATACTCCATGTATAGTCTATTCCACTAGCCTAAGGATGATGTTAATCACATTTTCCTCAGCTATTAAACTGCTTCGATTTTATCTTAGAATGAATTTTATAGTTTGAGATTCAACTACAACAAATAGGTTCAATCTAGGATATCATCAAGGTTTGTTTTTTCCTTTATCTTTCTCAATTGATAATAAATATTTTAATGGAAGTGAGTGTTGATATGATACGTATCATTTATCTTAGCAGGAATAAGATCATGCATGAAAAACTCCCAATCAACATGCAATATGCCATGGTTAAAATCATGGTGGATATTTGAGATACCAACTCCATTCAGAATGATCATATTAATGACTTTATACATGAAATTTCTATTCTAAATCTTTTTGATATTTCATGTAATTATCACCCTCCTAAAGGAACTTTAGAAGTCATATGAAACTCAAATTTTATTGGATGGATCAAATGAAATTATGAAGGTTCTTTAATAGGGAATCCAGGTCCTATGGTATTTTCTGCAGTTTTTAGATACCATAATGTTAATGTCATGAGCCACCTTTATGGACCATATAGAATTTCATCATCTATTAAGGCTAAAATTCTTGGATTGATCAAAGTAGTATATATGTAAAGATAGTGAAGATGGAACAACTTATGGTTTTAATGTGACTACATATATTATGAAATCTATTAGATCTGGTAATTATCATTTTTCCTAAAAGATGATTTCATAATGGATCGAATGCTTTTATTTTCACTTAACCATAAATTACTTCATCACTCATGTTTTTTGGGAGGAAAATTACCTTGCTGATGGACTTTCAAATAAAAGGGCTAGTTATGAGAATCTCATTTCATCTAATGTGTTACCTAAGGAGTTGATACCTCTATTTCAAAGAGACTATTGTAAAATAACTTCCTTAAGACTGGTGTAATTTTGAATTTTTCAATAAAAGTTACTTGTAACCTACAAGAATTACTCATGGTTTATATCACCATAAAAACCCAAGGTGTAAGTGAAGATCAAATTAAGATGAGGGATTTACCATTTTCATTAGAAGGGTTTCCCAAAGAGTAGTTTTACTACTCAAAATCCAAAATCATAGGGACTTTTCATTAGTTGAATAAGATTTTATTAGAATTTTTTCCCCACCTATAAGATTACCTCACTACGAAAATACATATGTGGCATTATGAAGTTACAATTGGAGACTTGAGATGAGTATTGGGATATATTTAAGAACTTATGCTCTATATTCCCTCACAACCAAATTTCTAAACATCTCTTAATCTAGTATTTATACAATGTTTTAGTTTTAATGGATATGAGAATGATAAGTGCTACTATAGGAGGAGTGATATGTTGATACAACTACCATTTATGCTAGAAATATCATATAAAATATAGCTAAAAATTCACAAAAATTTAGTACTAGGGGTTTAATCCATGTTAAACTGACTATAGAACCATCTACTTCCAATTCTAATAATATTTGAATAGAGAGTCAGCTGAGTGAACTTGCAAGCATGATAAAGAAGATGTTGACTACCTATGTTTTTTCATAATCACAACCAAAACCAGTCTTACCCATTAAAATACACTATGGAATTTATTTTTATACTAACCATTTTAATGGTTAGTGTCCTCAAATTTAAGGAAATTTTAAAAATTGTAATGGGATATTTCTTAGAAGACCATTCTAGAACATCCCAAAGAGACAATTTCCCAACCAGAATTTTCAACCCAGGCCTTTCCAAAAAAATTAGAATTTCAACCAAGGCTGGAAAAACCAATAGAACAATAGGTTTAGACATTATGATCAATCAAAAGAAAAATTACAACCCCAAAACTTTAATCAACATACTAGGTTCAATCAAGATCAATTTGGAAACCAATATGGAGTAAATTTTTCAAATTTACAGAATCAAGAAAACCCATACAACATGAAAATAAAAGAAATTCTCCACATTTAGAAGAAATGGTTTAAAAGAAAAAATATATTTCCTAATAATAATTTTTTCCTAAAAAACATTTTTACTCAAATGATACAAATGGAAACCAAAATCACTGGTTTAAAGAATCAAATAAGTGATAATTTTCCACCACAACCTTAAGTTAACTTGAGAGGAAGAGTGAATGTAAGTACAATAATTTTGAGAAGTTAAAATGAAATTAATAATTCTAAAGCTAAAAAAATTGAACAAGATCCTGAATAGGATGTTATAACTCCTAAAATTAATGGAAAATATAGTCTAGAAGTGTCAAAACCACCTATTGACATTGTTAAACCACTTAATGAATCCGTTCTACCTTCTTCTAAAACTATTTTAAAACATGATGAACATCTTTATGAACCTGCTTTACACACACTAGTATAATAAGAAAAATAAAAATAAAAATAAATAAATTCTTCTTGAAAGAACCTATAGGTATTTTATAAATATAATAGGATCTTAAAAAGGGGAGAAAAAAGAGGATGATGACCTTAATATACATAGGGAGCTGAAACCTTATCATTTGGGAATCCATCATATGAAGAATAATATTAAAATTAAAATAGATAAAGAAGTACTTAAAACTTTTAGAAAGGCCCATATTAATATCCCTTTGCTTGATGTTTTAAAATAGATCCCTTGATATTCTTAATTTATTAAGGAGATGTGAAATCAAAAGAGGAAGTTTAAGTGAGGTGAGAATGTGAATATGGGAAGGAATGTTTCTTCAATGATCCAACATTCTCTCCCTATTAAATAAAAGGATATATGTACATTTTCTATTCCCTATTTCAATAATCATTTTTAATATTCTATGTTAGATTTAGGAGCCTTCATAAATGTTATACCTTATTATATTTTTCATCTATATAGGTTGTAGAGCTTAAGAAATTTGGTATTTTCATCTATCTAGCTAATAAGAGTTTAAAAAATACAGCTAGAGTCATTGAAAATGTTTTGGTAAGGGTAAAATATTTAGTTTTACATACCATGTTTTATATGTTAAACACAGAAGATGGTATTTTTTTTTCAAATAAACCATAAATTTTAGGAATAACATTCTTGAAAACTACAAAGACAATAATCAATGTTCATAAGGGACTCTTTCCATAGAGTTATAGGACTTTGTTGTTAAATTTTAGTATCTTTGAATAAATGTAACACCTTATGGTAGACCATTATGAACCACAAGTTAACACAATTTATTAGTTTTCTATATATTTTTTCCTAATTTTATTCAAGATAACCAACCTCTATATTCTTTGGAAAATGAACATTCTCTTGATAATGAAACCTTATCTACTAAATACTTTTTTAAATCTAAAAATTATGAATTCTATTGTAGTGATAAATCTGATATTGAATCTATATTTTTAGAAAATATAATCCTATTTTGTAATTTATGAACTAAAAAATGATAAAGTTTTTTTTTAATGTAATATTGAAAATGATGAGGATGTTTTTGAAACTTTTGAAACATGTATTGATGCTAAAAATTTATATTTTCTTTCAAAAATTGAATCCAAAATGGTTGAATCTGAATTAAATTATGCTGAAATAAACCTAAATTCTACTCAAAATGTCATTGAAAAGTCATCTCATATATGTGAACTTGATTATGAAAATTATTTTTAGGATGATGAATTTTTTCTTCTTTAAAATGAATGCACTACGTGTCTAGGAATTTTCAATTCTTCTATTAATGGGGATGTTTTAGTGGTAAAAGATGAACTCAAAAAACCCAAATAATCTTTTTTTATAAATAATACTTCTCACTCACACTTGAACTTAAATATTTACCTAAAATTTTAAAATATAACTATTTAAAATAAAAACAAAATTTCCTTTTTTAATTGCAAGTGGGATGTCCAATGAAGAAGAAAACCAAATCTTAGAGGTTATTAGGGAGAATAAGAAGGCTATAGGATAGTATTTGGATGAATTTATTGGAATTAGTCCATCAGTTTTCATGTATAATATTATCTTATATGATGATTCCAAACCTTTCAAACAATTTTATAGATATTGAATCTAACCCTTCTTGAAGTGGTTACAAAAATAAGTGGCTTTTTTATTAGTTATTGGTATAATTTACCCCATTTCTAATAATCAATGGGTAAGTCCAGCTCAAATTGTTCCTAAAAAGGAGGTATTATAGTTTTTAATAATAAATTTTTAGAATTAGTTCCTACTAGGTTTCCCAACAAGTGTAGGGTATGCATTTATTATAGAAGGTTGAACTTAGTGACTAGGAAGTACCACTTTCCCTTGCCTTTTCTTGATCAAATCCTTGAGAGGTTAGCTTTTCAATCTCATTATTACTTCTTAGATGGTTTTTATGGATACTTATATATCCAAATATCTCTAGAGTAATAGGATAAAATAACTTTAACATGTACCTTTGTTTCCTTTGCTTATTGGATAAATCCATTCAAACTATGTAATGCTCGTTGCATCTTCCAAAGATAGATGCTTAAATTTTTTTGGAATTTATTGAGGAATTAATGTAAGTATTTATGGATGATTTTATAGTGTATTGTTCATATTTTTAATTATTTATGAGGAGTTTAGGAGTTGTTATTAGAGTTTTTATTGATAGGAACCTTATTTTGAACTTTGAAAAATTCCATTTTATGGTTGAAAGTTGGATTGTTCTTAGTCATGTAATGTAATAGAATTGAATTCAAGTGGAAAATTCTATGGTTGACATTATCTCTTAGTTACCTTTTCTTAAGACTATGAAGAATATTATATTTTTCTTGGTCATGGTGGGTTTTATGCAATGTTTATAAAATATTTCATTCGAACTACTTTTCCTTTGACAAGACTTTAGAAATAAATTCCATTTGTATTTGAGGGGAAATGTAAGGAAGCCTTCAATAAACTTAAAGAGAATCTTGTGTCTCCACTAATAGTTCAACCACCTAATTGGGAAATTCCTTTTAAGATGATTAATGATGCTTAAAAATTATCTTTAGAAGATGTCATTGGGAAAAGATTTGAGAGGAAGTCACATGTCATTATTTATACTTCTAGGACTCTAGATTCTGCCTAGTCCAATTACTCTTCAACAGAAAATAATTTTTAAGTGTTATTTTTTCCCTTGATAAGTTTAGAAGTTATCATTTGGGATATAAAGTTTTGGTTTTTTCTAGTTATTTCTCTATTATATATCTTATTAAAAAGAAAGAATCATGACCAAGCATGGTTAGACGAATTTTATTAGTCTAATAATATGATATAGAGATCCAATATAGGAAAGGAATTGAAAACACTATGAATGATCATTTGAGTAGGATACCTAATAAAGTTTTTCAAGTTAAATCATTTGTTGAACCTATAAAAGAGGTTTTAATTAGGGAGAAGTTTTATTCTACTGTTGTTGAAAAGATTCCATGGTTTTCAAACATTGTGAATTACTTAGCTGATGAAACTTTTACTCACTAGTTTTCCAAAAAAACTTGATAAATTGATTTGTGAGTCAAGAAAACATTTCTAGAGTTATCCTTACTTATGGTACACGGGTAGTGGTCAGATTGTTAGAATATGTTTCTTGAATTATAAGAGTTCTTTAATGATGCAATTTTTCCATAATTTGAGTTGGGGATGTCACTTAGTCCAGATGAGATTGATAGAAAAGTGATAGATTTATCTCACTTTTAGAATTCGATTTTGAAAGATTCTCATGAGTTTTGTAGGACTTATAAATCTTGTCAATTCGAAGGAAACATTTCACAAATACATGAGATTCTATAACAACCTATATTGATTTGTTATGTCTTTGATGTTTTGGGAATAGATTTTATGGTCCCTTTTCTAAATTCATTTGGATACTTGTACATTATATTTGTGGTTGGATATGTATCAAAATGTATTGTAGTTGTTCCCACTAGAACAAATGATTCTAGAGTGGTGTCCCATTTTTTCATGATTAATCTATTTTTTAGTTTTGGGATGCAATGTTTTATTCTCATAGAATAAGGTACCCATTTCAGTAATAGAACTTTAGAAGCTTTGATGAAAATATATGGGGTAAGTCATAATGTATCTATACCCTATCACCCTAAAAAATGGGATTGATGACATTTCAAATAGATATATTAAGTATATTCTCGAGAAAGCTATTAACTTGAACATGAATGATTGGAGCTTAAGGCTTGAGGATTCTCTTTGGGTGTATAGTAATGCCTATAATAGTCCAATAGGAATGTCACTTTATTGGATAGTTTTTAGAAGAACATGTCATTTTCCTATATAAGTCAGTCATTAAGATTTTTGGGTTGTCAAATCATGAAACTTAATTTTTTTGAAGATGGTAAATAGTTGAAGCTATGTTTGCAAGAGTCATAAGAATTAAGAAATAATGATTATGAAAATGCATGGATTTTTAAAGATAAAACTAGGGTTATGTATGAAAAAATGATCTTGAATAAAGAGTTTCAGATTAGATATAATGTTTTGATATACAACTCCCAACTGAATATTTTCCTAGGTAATTTTTTTCTAAATGGGATGGACTATTTATTGTAACTCATGTTTTCCCTTTTGGTGTTGTACAGATTCATGATCTTGGGAAGGGTGTTTCATTCACTGTTAATAGAAATTAGATGAAATATCATTAAGAAGGTAATAAGGAACCTTTAGGGGAATATTTACTTTTCTTAGAATGTAACGCCCCGACCCCAGCTACCCAGATTCGGTGCATTACTTCGTAACATTGGCATGATCACAAAAGATCAAGTCTTGAAAGACCGATTAGTTTAGTAGCCTTGGAAACACTAGATACATTCATAAGTCTTTCATTACATCAAAAAGTAAACAAACTACAATAACACGGTCTTCATATTCCACACTCATATCCCTTTCTGACTACCCCTGCAGGTCATTCATAAAATACTTCTTCACATCCTGGAAAAATATTAAAACATTGAAAGGGGTGAGCTCAGATGCTCAGTAAGGATAACAATATTGCGGAAGCTTTCATAAATAAACATAAAAATTTAAGACAATGTATAACTAAAACAAAATCCTTTTAAACTTGAACATCAACATAATATGGAAAAAGTAAAATGAGATAATTCCATTCACTTCTTCACATGGATATTCTACTGGTCGAATAATCACATGAAATATCAATAACCACTTTCATAATGAGGGAATGTATAATGCCAGACATTCTGAAACACTTTGTCAAGGCCTCGGCCAAGACGTCTAAAATGATTAAGGCCTCGGCCAAAACCATAAATCAAATTGGGAAAGGGCCTTGGCCAATTCCATGTCTAGTTGTCTCATGAGACCTACCGATGCATCGAGGAGCTATAGCGGGCTCCACCCGCCACTTATTAAGTCCAATACATTCCTCATATGAATAGGTTTAAACATATCATAAACCATAACATAATCGTATCACATAAAACATGCATAAAGGAAACATAAAATTTCCACATTTCAATCACAAGATATCAATACAACACATTGATATAATAAAAACGCTTTCAAAACCATTTTCAATACCAAAATAAAAGAAAGTTAAAACTTTGTATTTATTTTTCATTAAAAAAATGATGGCTTGTAGAGGAAGCCGAAACTCAAATAATGGTCACGACAGCGGAGAAGTCGTTGTCGCCACATAAGTACGGAAATAATAACATTCCCTTTTGTCGTTTAGCAAAACGCTTCGTATAAAAAATATTCCTTTTGAATAAACGTAAAAGTCAAAGGGGTTTATACACCGTATAAAAGAAAGTTGTGTATAAAACCAAATATGCCTCAATGAAAGGAGATTGAGACGAAGTCCTTAAAAAGATCATTTTTAAAATAAAATAGATCTATTATGTGTATTCACTATAGGTACACATAAATAAAGTAAAAATAAAAAATAATACATAATAATATCATGACATAATTTGAAAGTAGGAGATTAACCCAAAGAATGGAAGTTGGGTTAAGAAATTCCCTTACCTTGCATCCTGTCCTGACTCGACCGTTCTTCAACCTCCTGAATAATAAACTAGAGTTAATTTATATGTACTTAAGAACCTTTTTCATGTTCATTATTCCTTTTATATCCCTTATTACCATGTTATGAACATTATTTAATTATTTAAGTTAATAACGGACGTTTTGTCGATCTTTGGTACTTGAGTCAAAAATAAACTTCTTATAATTACAAGTTGTTCATGTGGTGAAATATCCATTATCTCCAGAATTATATTCATGATTTAGATGTCATATATATCTTATATATCCAGTATATACATTCATTTATAATATTACGTAACATTTAGAGGTAAGAAATGAAATGCACCGTTCATGGAGACGGTAAGCCGTACGTACGCATGAATGCTACTTTCATTTCAATTTCATATTTAATGGAACGAAATCATAATTATATAAATGTATAATATAATTCCAGTATAATATAGTGTATAATACCATTTACTCCATCCTTTATACATCCCACATATGGCATTAACGATTCAAATCACTTTGAGGGGGCGGTAGTCCGCACTTCCTAAAATGAAATTATCGCGTTTACCCATAATGGAAATCATAAAGTATGACATAAATGAGAAATACATAAGCATAAGGAAAACATAAACATAATATATATATATCATATATGAAAATAGTGTCATCAAAATGGCCACCATTATAGGTGTTAAAAGAATTTGAACAATCATCGTTTCGTGAGGCAGTATTTCGCCATCCACAGAAACCGTATGTTCATTAACCATTAAATGTAGGTGTGTGTAAGTGTAGCTAGAATCCTTCTTATAAAAACATACTAGTATATTGAGGATACTGGTTTTGTTACAAAATAAATTAATAAAAAGAGTTTAGGGGGTTGGAGAAGAAAAATAAACCAAAACAACATTAGAGAAGACATTACCTCAAAATCGGGTAACTCTTTTTGATTTGAGCCAAAGGCTTCCTTGGGAAGACTTCTGCCCAAAGTGAGGCTTCTAGGAGTAATAGAGTGATGTTGGGAGAGTATTTGGGCAGAGGTTGGCCGAGCCAAATGGCTTGAAGGTGTGAATAAGGTGGGAGAGGTGGGGGCCTTTTATAAGTGGAGAGGAGGGGCTCTTTTGGAAAGATTGAAATGTTACCTTATTACACAATGCTTTTCGGATTCTAAAGGTCCCACACTTATATAATTCTAGGATTAGGTTATAAGGGTTCGAAATCTTCTCATCCAATTGGCTTTGGACAAGTGTAAGCCTTGGATTTTGCATTATCTTCCCATTTTATTTAAATCGTTAAATAATGAGGTCATCGCTGCATCATCATGATGTCATAAATAATTTAATTTATTTAACGTCTAAAAATTATAAAAAAAATATTATGATGTAGGAAATCTTTTTATATTTCTAATGAATATTTATAATCAAAATTTGGAGTTGTGGAACCCCACTTAAGAACTGTTTTAGTAAAACAACTCATGTTTGTGTCAATTTAATTTTAACATTAAATAAATATATATTAATGTCATTTTCCAACTAAAGTGGCTCCATGGGGTCCCCAAGTTAACCCATGGGTTGTCTTGGTCGGCCATGACTCATCCAATAGGAGTAGGACAAGTGTAAAGCTCATATCGTATTATTAAAACATTGTTTTTACCTTAAACTACACTAATTACCTCTAATCGCGATTAAGAACATAAAAGTTACTATTCACCAAAAAATTATTTTAATCTCATTGAACCACATTTTACTTCTTAATGACAACCATGTATGTCGGATTTTTGAAAATCAAATCACAGAAGTGGTAATATTTCATTTAAAAGAAAAATCAGTTATTTAACTACCACTTAGTGGTTTCACTATTCATCAAAAATTGAAGTTTTTCAGAACAATGCCAAAATTTCACCCTAAGCTATAATTGATATTCCAAATTCAAAAATTATTTCTATTTTACAAAATTCCAAACATATAAGTTGCATTAGTTAATTTTATAATTAATTCCCGCTGTCACAACAAATAGCGTGTTTTTAAGAAACAATTTATATCAAAAGATTGGCAATTGTTTATGTCCAATTTCAATGTTAAATTAATTCTAATGACCACCATTGGATAAAATGGTAAAAATATATTCTAATTATACTTTAAAACCAATAAATAGTATAATTTATCACAATAAATTATTTTGATTAAAAAAGTTGTTTTAAGTATTTTTCACTATTCATAAAAATATTGGAAGTTCTCAGAAAGTTACAAAAAATTCAACTTAGGATAATTTCGATATTACGAATTCAAAAATGAAGTCCATTTTGAAATATAAAATTTCTATAATTTTAAAAAGTAGTTATTACTATTCATAACGGCTACTTTGATTTGTCGCGGTGTTTTAGAACTCGAAGTTGCGTACAATGCAAGCTATTGCATTATTGAATGAGAAGCGTATCGTGGAAGCTTGGGGTGTTACATATAATCTGAATACCAATTAATAATCAAGGTTTTTTTTCCTTGCATTTTGTTTTTGTTTTGAATAAGTGTGGGGGAAGTTACCGGCCTTTTATAGTGTTAGGATTTTTTTCTTAGTATTTATTTTCATAAAATAAATTAATCTTGATTGGGAGGTTATTTTCACCTTGAAGTATCCACATGGGTCCTTTATCCATTTTTAGAGAAGATAAATTACACCTTGTATTTATAAAGAGAATCTACATGATGAAAAAATTATGAAACATCTCCCTTACTTTCTTAGATCTGGTTAATTATTTACTTGAGATGAATTTTTTTGAATTTTATGTTTATTTTTTTCCATTTTTAAGAAATTTTATTCTTACAAGAGATACTTAATTAGAGGAAAGAAGGGGTTTATTTTTGTGGATATAAAGGAAAATAAAGTGCTTCTTATTAAGGGGGTTTTCCATTAAAAATTCTGTTTATTTTTTTTATGTTTTTTCTAAAATATTCTTGAAATTTATGATTTTTACTTTAATTGGTTTAAGGAAGAATTGAAATTTAAGAGTATTTTAATGCTGATTTTTTTTGAACATGTAATTTTCTTCAATTCAATTGGTTATCTTTTATTGAGTATTCATTCTGAATAATCTTTTCCTTGTTGGAAATTTTTCCAAACACTTTCATGAACATGCACCAGTACACATTTTAATTTTAAGATAAACTATTTAAGTGGAAACTATTAGTGAAATTATGTACATGATATATGTTGTTATTAATTTATTGTTTGCTAAAAATATATTGAGATATATTGTAACCCTTTGAGAATGTTTTTAATCTAATGAATTGTCAAATATTTTTTGAAATTTAAAATTGAATTCACATGTTTCTCCACATTAGTACTAACATTGGGTACAATGTTGAGATTTTGTGTAGGGGAAGGGTATTTTAATGTTATGAATTTAATGACAATGTTAACCCATAAAAACCCCTATTTTTTCATTTTTTTTCAAGTTTCAATAAATCATTTTAAGTGGTTTTTAATTTTTCTAAAGTTTGAATGCTATATAGCTACTTTAAGGAGGTTAATTCTTTAATACCCCTTGGATTTAGTTTTGTAATTAATTTTTCATTACCTTCTTTAAAAGTAGTTTACTTTGGTAAATTATTTTTTTAATGTTATACAATTATCATTTCCCTTGAATTTATAAATTTGGATTCAATCTTATAAGATACGAATTTAAATTAATTATGTAATGAAAATCCTAATCCAATTTGAAATCATTATTTTATTATTTAAGATGTTGGATGAGTTATTTATACTCCTTTTAATTTAGTAAGTTCACCAATCCAAATAGAGTGTCTAAATTATTTTGTTTTATAATTTATTTTAGTTCGTTCTCATGGAGGTAAATGGAATTTTAGGCTTTCATCTGAATACAAATGGAAATGGGTTTAAACTGAATTCAAAATTTTAATGCCAATAATTTTTGTAAAATAAGAACTGGGTTGTCACTAAAAAATACTTAATTTCTTGAGGGTGAATATATTCACTGCTTGATAAAAATCCAAGGTGGAAAATTATTTTGAAAACCATTTTTTTAGAGATCCAGTATTTCAAACTTATAATTTATTTATTAACATTGAATTTGGATAATTATTTTCTTACAAGTAAGAAAAAACCTAGTGTTGGGGAATTTGAGATGGATTAATTTCGGTATTAATTTTATACATAATTTCTCTACTTTAATTATTTTTTTATTTGTAAAAATAATGTTTTAATTTATTAATTTATAATTTTTGTTAATTTGGCGTTAAACTATAAAATCACTTAATTATATGTTTAATATATATTTTTATTCTTAATTATAAATTTTATTTAACTTTTATTTAACTATTTAATTTTGAAGAATATTTTAAAATATTAAATTAATTTTTTTTGTTTAGTTATTTTTTATGTTAATTCAATTTATTTAACTCTTTTAATTTTTATTATTTATTTATTTTGTTAATGAATTTGTTATTTTTTTGTAATTATTTAAAATATCCATAATTAATATTGTTTTTTTGTAGTGCAGGGAATGTGATAAACTTCATTTTCCCAATTGGAATAAGATATTTTTATTCACTATCCACATAAAAGAAATGTTTATCTAAGAATTTCCACAATACAACTAATTTTGGGTGCTGCATAAGATAATTGATTGTGAAGGAAATTTTTTCTCATTATAAGATAATTTCCAATATATACATAGGATAATTGGTCCACAAGATTAATTTGGGAGTTAAACCATCTTTTGGATATGAAGAAAGATATTTGAGTTGTTTCTGGTAAGATAAATCCTTGAAATACAAAAGATTAAATTCACCTAGTAAATAAAATCCCCATGTGTAAGATGATTTCGCATAGGATAATTATCCTACATGATTTTATACTTCCAAAATGATATGGAACGTCAACCGAACCTTAATCTAGTGTGTGAAACAGAAGGAGAATGAGTCGATTTCATCATCATTGATCCAATCAATGCCACTACTTCTAAATCTGTGGTCAATGATAATGAGATTTGGATTCAAACCGAAGATGTTGTCAATGCTACCCATCCCTTTCTTGAATATTTAAAGCCCAAATTGAGGAGATGGATCATTGAAGCTAATATTTCCCACTTCCATTGAAGACAACATCGAACTTAGAATTAGGGGATATTGACCTACTCAAAGAATACAGTAAAGTACAAGTTGATCAACTTACCTACAAGACTGAACCCATTAGTGAAGCTCAATCCTTAGTTTAAGATTCTCATAAGGTCACCACCACTGTTGAGATCATGATAAGACTAAATATGTTCCATATGAACTAGAGAATGCACATTGGGATATGTCTGCCATCATGAGAAAAAAATAAGGACTAAACTTTTCACCACCATTTAAATCAGATGAAGATTCCGCTTGAGGTTGAGTGAGGATCCACCAACTGAGAATAAACCAAATATGGATCTTCCCTCACTATTGTTAGAGGTTTCCAGTGTTTCCAACATGTATCTAATATTCGATGATGCCATTAGTTTTGATGAAACTGGATACTAAAATCATTAATGAATCGAGATATAAGATTCTCTCCACCTCTAATGAAATCAATTTACTGAATATATTTAATTCGAAGTAAAAGAAGTAAAATCTAGGTAAATAGTGTAATAAAAGTTTTGAGTCCAAGATTTACAAAGAATTTGAACCCAAGGATGAAATTTAGTGATCAAAATGAATCTATCCAAAGTTCTTATGATAAGGTGATTGCAGGATAAAATATGGGTTGAGACGGTTCCATTTGTCCAATAATGATTTATGTAGGTCGATTTCAAATAATAATATTACTGGTGTTTTTGATTTTGAAGTATGAATTAGGAAATTGATAGAAACCTAGCTCATCATTGAAGGCTAGAATCTATTTTTGTGTGGAAATTTTATTTTCTAGAAGTTTGTGGAATTCAACATCTCAGACTATTCTTGTGGCTTTTCAGACTTGTTATGTTATCCCTAGTTTTGTTTTTATTTTAGGTTGGTTTATTTCATGGAGTTTAATTGAAGTTCTTGATACCAATGATTTCCCAGATGAGAAATATTATATATGAGGTGATCCCTCATCTACATGAGTTTAATTTGATAGAGATTTTTTAAAGGAAAGGATCAGTTATAAAGTTTTAATTTCTGATAAATTTATCAAGGGTTCTATTTAGAGCATTTAATTTCCTATGCATGTGGATAGAAGTTTTTTATAGAGTTTAGTTAATCTGACACTGGATTTGACTGAAGGACCGGTAGTTAGCACTATCATTTGTTTGTTAAAAAATTAAGTTGGTGCTTAATGACTGTGATTTGGTGAAAATAATAGTAATTATAAATTCTATATAAAAGGAGTAATTTATGGATGTACACATTAGAAAGGGAGACATACATAAGCACTTAAAATATTTTTGGAGACATCAGAAGTGGAGGGAAAGAGTAGAAATAAGATATTTTCTAGAAATCTTCTACTACTCGTGAAAGATGATGAAGATGGAGATCTAACCATACTTCTACTCCTCAAATATGTAAAATGAGCATTGTACATATCTTTATTTTTGGTGATCATTGAGAACATTAACCGACTCCTTAAGAAAGGAGTTCTTATTTTTAGATCTTAGTTGTATACTCAAATTAACAAACTGGATGATATGTGAGATTATATATTTCAATCATAGCATTGATAGAGTTATATTTGTGACATACATTATAAATATAAATAGAAAATAATCCATAGGAATCACTAGTTAGGACAATACTTCTTCTTCCTTTCAATTTCACTACTACTTGTTTTTCATTCATTTTATTAGTCTTGATTATATTTTCATTTTCGAATTTAGTTTTAAACTTTAAGTTGATTTACTTTATAACAATTTTTATCACCTCATAAAAAATAAAAAATATAAAAGTGGAATATTAAATAAATCATGACAAAAAAACTCATACAGGTAAGTCTCTCTAAGAGACAAACTTGTTCATTTCTGTATTTCATTCCTTAGTTTATAAAATTTGATTTAGGTTTAAAATGACTAAAAAACCCATGATTCAAGGGTACACACATCATAACACCTAAAGGAAATGAATACCTTTGAGAGGTAGAACAAGATCAGATCCTAGTATCCTAGATGCTTCTAAGGGTCAATGGGAATAACCTTGGGAAGAGTAACCACTTCCAGAACTCACTCATATCTAGAAGAGAATTTATAAGTAAGGAACTAAAGTAAAAAAAACCTCCTTAAATCTCTTTATACATGAAACATCCATAATATAAAACTATCATCACCAACAATACATGTAAAACCAAATCCATCATGAGAGACCCATGCCTTGCTGGTATGTACCACCTGGATGAGGGGGTACCAACCCAAGACACCAATCTATCTCAATTGAGAAACTGTTAATAAGTCAAACTATCTCTTCAACTATGTTGGGGATCCTATGCAATTCAAAGGAAAAAATTATATATAAATAAATTTGTTATCATCCATAAAATAATAGCTCACGCCTCATTAGAGGGGATCTAAGAAAACATCTCCTAGAATGGAGGACCCACACCCTGACTAATAGGGGGTTCCATATCTAACAACCGAATGGACTACTCACCCCTCAACCTAGAAGTAAGATCAAAGAAGACATTAACATCTAGATATCACCCAAAAATCAATACCTAATCATCACCCATGGCGGTCAAGTGAAGGGGACCATTAAGAAATTTCCCTAAGTGTTGCTTCATCTCCTTCGATCACAAATCAATATGCAATATGAGAGAGAGAGTATCAACCATGAAATAAAGATTTTCTATGAAGGTTGTCCCAAAAAAGAAGAAATTTTCCAACTTCTTCATCCACTAAATCCAAGATGTATGCACCAATTCCAAATTCAAGGTTAATGGGGATAATATGATCTCTTCCATGATTCATATATCTGATGAGGCCCTTCTAACTGTGATATGATGAAGAGGGTACTTCTCATACCCAACTGAATAACACAAAATGATTACCACACATGACTTATGATCATTCTATGAGAATTCCATGACCCGAGTACCCTCTGTTCCCTATATTCACTATCCTTACATGACCGCTAATATATTAAAAACTATAAAAATTATTGAATCATCTCACCAATAACCTCTAATAGAAAAGTGTACCCCACCATTGTATTATATATTTAAATATAAATAGAATAAAATAACCATTTTCCCAAAACTAGCTTCAAGGTGAGAAGACACACGAAGCCTAATACACAAGATAATACATAGTTTGTACTTAGAGTACACAGTGTGTCCACCCAAAGCTCCACTCTTGGAATATCCTCAGACCAACCCATTGTGTACCTATCTAGTACATGTGACGTCCCTATACTACATGGGATATGAGGGTGAATAGGTATTTGGCCATGTACCCCACCCCAGGATGTGTCTTTTCACTCATCATGATGTGTACAAGTGCGCTCCCATGTGCTGAAAATAGGTGTTTGACTATGTAGATGGATAGAACTCATGTTGTGTACCCTAGCATCCCTCTTGATTTTTAAATAAGGATGACATGTTTTGTGGACATTGTATCTTACCTAAGACAAAAGAAGATAAAAAACATGTATTCTTAAGACAACATTCCATGTAGTCATAAATTTCTAGCACAGATCACCTGTGATCTACCCAAATCCTTGCTGAACACTCAGATTCAGATCTAGGATAAAGGGAAATGAAAATTAGTTTATCCATGACCCAAAATGAAAGTTAGGAAAAAAAATATAATAAATAATAGGTGGAATACAAAATAACGAGTCCTAACTCTTATAGGATGATTGAAGCTTCACAAACATATGTCTCTGATTACAGATCCATGATTCTTGCATCCCAATACATGCTTGGATCATCCTCAAATGAAGGTTCCTACCTCGAAGGCCTCCTCTAAACTCTGCATAGACAAAGGATAAGGGGGAGGGGAGTACAAATTTATGAACATAGGGATAGGTATGGGAGGACAACTTGGTTTTAATATATTAAAACCCTAATTAAACACTAATGGATACATGTAAATTGAACCAACCCAATCCTAGAACCCAAATAGAGGTTACACTTCACCTATGTAAAACCCTATATTCTAAATTCAATAATGGATTTGAAAATTTTATCTGAATATTATTTTAGGAGATATTAATTGTTGGACCCACATAATATAATTAATATTTATTTAATAAATATTAAATACTCTGAATAAGTTTTATGATACAAAATCTCACCAAACTTCTTCCCAAGGATAAACACCATATTAAAGAGTAAAAATAACCCTAATAATTTTTTCCAAGGGAATTTTAATGGAAGGAATTACCTTTTTACCCTTAAAAATTGTTCAGGTATTTGAAACACCAAAACAAGCTAAGCATTTCACCTGGCGAAACTCAGATCATTGCATAAAATGTATGATTAAATTCCTCAATCACTCATTCATTTATCATATAAATGAATCATTTATTATTCATACATTATGTGTATTAATGATTAAAAATATATAAGATAATATTAATGTTAATGTTTAATATTTTATTTCCTTAATGAGTCATAGGACTTCAATATGAATCATTGTTAATTCCCACAAAGTTCCAACCATTTATAAAAAATAAGTGAAATTGATATCAAGAAGATAAATTTGGAAAAGGGAATTTCATAATGGGAGAAGTGTATATGGATTCATATTGATATCATTTAGGAAGTACATAGGAATTGATGACTGATGTCTTTATTATGCACAATATAAGATCCCTATGTGAACAATTGTCATTTGCGGTGGATTGAAAGGGGAGGGGGGTATGAGAACACCTAGTTTCTATGATCATGAATCCATTTCATGGTATCCTGATGGGTTACCTATGCAAGAAAATAATTTTGGATACCTACTCTGATATCCATGTGGTCACTTAATTTTGAGGGATGTTACTATATTTTATCTATAAATACATAGCATAAGAGAATACAATTTTAATAGAAGATTCAAAAATTCATATATACACATCTAGAGTAGAAATAAATTTCTTCTCCCTATACATACATAGGTAATTATTATTACAAAAACAATGACAAGGAAAAAGAAGTGGAAGAATGAAAAATGTTGGATTCCCTTACATAGACTCCTTGGATGTGGAAACCATGAAAAACCCATACACAGATCCCTACACAAGGCCATCACATGAGAGGTCCATACATAGAGAACTGTGCAGGGATGCCATTTGGGATGCCTATACATGTCCCCATTACAAAAGGTCCCCATGTATATTCCCTCACAAGAGGTCCCTGCATGGATCCCCTATACGAGGTCCCTACATGGATTCCCTACAAAAGGCGCATATAAAGATCTCCTTATGTGAAAAATGACTCCTTTAAAATAGAATTATCACCCCATGAAAAATGAGTCCCCAGACACCCCTTTTTTTCCTTTTCATACTATTCATTGACTGTGAAGTGTCTAACCTATATATGGACACCTTATGAAATAACCATTTCATGTCCACTTGGGTTGAACCCATACAAATGATCTTTATATACTATTTCCACAAGATAAAAATCAAAAAAATTATAGCTAAAAAATTTCCGCAAAACCTCCTGATTTATATGATCAGGTATTCGGGAGCACCCGAGATCCCTCATTTGATCATGTATTCCCTTGAGAAAAAGAATCTCTTAGAAAATCCTCCCTAAATAATATGACACTCAAAGTAAAAAAAATCATGTATTCCCTTTGAAACCACACCCCCACTAGGTAATATTCCTTTTTGATGCATATCAATTACCCCCATTAGGACATATTCTAAATAAATCATGTAACCCTTCTTCACTAGGGTCACATTAACCTATGATCTCATCACACTGTCTCTAATTTAGTAACTCACAAATAGGGTAATCCAGGAAGGTAAAATCATGCATAAGTCCCTTTTCAACTATTTATAGGAACATTTTGTTTAGAAGTTCATTATACATGACTTTAAAATACATATTAGTGGTCATATATGCAAAAAATTAAAAGGTTCCACTAGTATACTTATCACATGATCTGTAAAGGTATGATATTTCCTGTTAAGAAGCACCAAACTATGTAGCCTCTAGTTTCTTTTACACTATATACGTTGGAATCCCCTATCATAGTCCTGATCCCAACACTATAAGAACCTATTTCCTCCTTGGATGATGATAAACACTAGTCTGTATAACTCTATGGATTTAAATCATAATATCACTAATTAATATAGAGAAATAGTAAGAGGTTCTGATACATATATATGATCAAGTTTATGGTGAGTGTTAGATACATACAGAATCTCACATTAATGAGGAACCTTTGATACATACAGATGTTCACATAAAAAAATATAGCTTTGATTGAATCACTAGAATTTTGGGAACCAATCCTATACTAGGATTTGAGAAAGATTCAAGAACATATCTTAAATATATAATTGAGTCTCAAATTATATGATAAACCCCCTAAAGGGTGGAATAAGACAAGCCTCTCATCCTCTTAACCAAAATTAACCCCAAATTATTATTAGTAGAAACCCCTGTGACCATATGCCTTTATAAAATAGTCCTTCACATCACCTAGGTGCATTAGAGTAAGGGGACCATTGAAATTTTTGGCGAAACTAATGGGAATCCTTTAAATATAAAAGTTATTGATCAAACATGCTCTTACTTGTGATACTTCACCGATAGGTTTTTTTATTTGCGGTTATTTTTCCTTCAAAGGAATTCTATAAATTTTAAAAAATTACCTTTATTCCAATGCAATGAAAAAAAATAATAGCATAAGTTATTTAACATTCAATGTCTTAACTAGACATATTACATGACTATAACTAAGGTCATGCCACAACAACCCAGGAGGATGATGTCACCTACCAAGTGCCTTCAGTGCCTAGTGAAACATGAATTAAAATGAGAGTACCATCTAAATGGTACCATCCTAAATTTGGAAGCCATACACAAGAGTCTCCAAGAAATAAAGCCCCATATTCCTTACACTCAATGATGAGATTTGAAGAAATGGGTGGAACCTATCACCACCTCCAACCACTTTGGGAGACTCACCTCAGAGTGAAGCAATACATACCTCCCATATTTTAGGGAAGCATATCAAGAGGTTGAACACAACCTTAGTAATGACCAGGATCCACCTAGGAGGTATCTTATCACTATATTCCATCTCCATCAATTTCATGCAACCCCATTTCCATAGGATTATACTAAAACAATTGGTGTGGAGACTCTAGCCCCAACCTTTTAGGTTAGGGTTCCAAGGAGGAGATCCCACTAAGTGTAAAACACTCGGTAACACCAGAAACATACCCATATCCCATTTCCCCATGAGGAAATCTATTATCAAACCCTATAGGAGAATGAGTATTATACTCATATTCCTGTTCATACTGAAAATCTTTCTAATGTGTTTTGGAAGATTTAGGAGGTCGTGATGGCATATTATTATATCCCACAATGGGAGATCCCATAGTATTGGTCTTTCATATGAATCCTATTGACATATTATAGTGGCTAATGTATTACTAGATAATGATCATATCCCCACTCCCAATGAATACTGGACCTATATTATTGTTCCCTTGAAAGAATATCATCAGTATATCCTATCTATCATCGAAGGGAGAGATCATATCCCTTCTTATACCTTGCAGAGCTATTATCATATCTTGGTAGTGATAATAGATGAATACCATTGATATATTCTAGATTATGAGAGGGGAAGTCTCATATTTCTAGTCTCACCATAAAAACATCTCATCAATACACTATACGTAATTTCTTGGGCCTAGGTGACACTAAAGGGTACCCCGAGCCTGGTTGGCCACATGACATCAAACACATCTCCCTAAATTCTAGAGGTTTCTGACTAAGAGAGAGGTCCTAGGGTGTATCTATGGGGATACTATTCCCTCATTAACCTATGATATCATCACACTGTCTCTAATTTAGTAACTCACAAATAGGGTAATCCAGGAAGGTAAACTTAGGCATAAGTCCCTTGTCAACTATTTATAGGAACATTTTGTTTAAAAGTCCATTATACATGACTTTAAACTACATATAAGTGGTCATATATGCAAAAAATTAAAAGTTTCCATGATTATACTTATCACATGATCTGGAAAGGTATGATATGTCCTGTTAAGAAGCACCAAACTACATAGCCTCTAGTTTATTTTACACTATATACGTAGGAATACCCTATCATAGTCTTGATACCAACACTATAAGAACCTATTTACTCCTTGGATGATGATAAACACTAGTCTGTATAACTGTGTGGATTTAAATCATAATATCACTAATTAATAAAGAGAAATATAGTGAGCATCTAATACATATATATGATCAAGTTTATGGTGAGTGTTAGATACATACAAACTCTCACATTAATGAGGAACCTTTGATACATATAGATGTTCACATAAAAAAATATAGCTTTGATTGAATCACTAGAATTTGGTAACCAATCTAACACTAGGATTTGGGAAAGATTCCAGAACATATCTTAAATATATAATTGAGTCTCAAAGTATATGATAACCCCCCTAAAGGGTGGGATAAGACAATACTCTCATCATCTTAACGAAAATTAACCCCAAATCATCATTAGTAGAAACCCGTATGATCATATGCCTTTATAAATTAGTCCTGCACATCACCTTGGTGCATTAGAGTAGGGGGACCATCGAAATTTTTGGTGAACCTAATGGGAATACTTTAACTATAAAAGTGATTGATCAAACATACTCTTATTTGTGATACTTCGCTGATAGGTTTTTTTTATTTGTGGTTATTGTTCCTTCATAGGAATTCTATAAATTTCAAAAAATTACCTTCATTCCAATACAATGAATAAAAATAATAGCATAATTTAGTTAACATTCAATGTCTCAACTAGACATATTACATGACTATAATGAAGGTCATGCCACAACAACCCAGGAGGATGATGTCACCCACCAAGTGCCTTCAACGCCAGGTGAAAAATAAATTAAAATGAGAGTACCATCTAAATGGTACCATCCTAACTTTGGAAGCCACACACAAGAGTCTCCAGGAAATAAAGCCTCACAGGCTTTCCACTCAATGATGAGATTTGAAGAAATGGGTGGAACCTATCACCACCTCTAACCACTTTGGGAGCCTCACCTCGTAGTGATGCAATGCATACCTCCCTTATTTTAGGGAAGCATATCAAGAGGTTGAAAACAACCTCACTAATGACCAGGATCCACTTAGGAGGTATCTTATCACTATCTTCCATCTCCATCAATTACATGAAACCCCATTTCCATAGGATTATACTAAAAATACAGGTGTGGAGACTCTAGCCCCAACCATTTAGGTTAGGGTTCCAAGGAGGGGATCCCACTAATTGTAAAACACTTGATAACACCAGGTATATACCCATATAAAATTTCCCCACGAGGAAATATATTATCAAACCATATAGGAGAATGAGTATTATGCTCATATTCCTATTCATACTGAAAATCTTTCTAATGTGTTTTGGAAGATTTAGGAGGGCATGGTGACATATTCTTCTATCCCACAATAGGAGATACCATATTCTTGGTCTTTCATATGAATCCTATTGACATATTGTAGTGTCTAATGTATGACTAGAGAATGATCATATCCCCACTCCCACTGAATATTGGACCTATATTATTGTTCCCTTGGAAGAATATCATCAGTATATCCTATCTATCATCGAAGGGAGAGATCATATCCCTGCTTATACCTTTTAGAGATATTATCATATCTTGGTAGTGACAATATAGGAATACCATTGATATATTCTAGAGGATGAGAGGGGAAGACTCATATTCCTAGTCTCACTATAAAAACATCTCTTCAGTACAGTCTATGTAATTTCTTGGACCTAGGTGCCACTAATGGGTACCCCGATCCTGGTTGGCCACATGACATCAAGCACATCTCCCTAAATTCTAGAGGTTGCTGACTAGGAGAGAGGTACTAGGGTGTATCTATGAGGATACTATTCCCTCATTACTAAAGTGCACCACATCATAATATTAATAACAATCAATAGTATGAGTAATAAATCAATCATATAGTTGATAAATAGTCAAGATAAGAATATATAAATAATAACAGAAGTAATCTTCTATTTAGATGAAGATGTTAAATGAAATTTTCTAAAAAATATCCAAAAAATGGTATAAAATAGCACAAAATAATACATGTAACAAAAAATAAAAAAGGGAAAAAGTTCTATATCCATATATAATCATGAGCCTCAACTCAATCTCGTGATCCCCTACTCCTAAGCATGACACAAAGTCAAGCATCGAACTATGGGTTCTTTCCCCTTCCCTTACCTATATCCATATAATCTTTCTAAGTAGCCCATAGTGGCCCAGATATGGTGTGAGATATAATCCTAGTAGGATATCAACCAAAGGTCTAATTCCATATAGTTAGTGAATATTTAATAATAAGAGTGTACAGGTAGTAATATAATATGTAAAGGAAGTCCTAAAAGTAAACAACCTATAAAGGTTTGAGTTCCCATGTACACCCATATTATGTTACCTACTTTGGACTTATCTAGAATATTTATGGATACACAGTCAATCCTGTCTCATTTTATAGTTAATTTCATTAATTAATAAGTCTTGGGACCTAGCATGTAGGCCATCATCCCTCATAAGAATATGTGTTCAAGGATTCCTAACAAGGCCATAATTATAGTATAAGCCTTTGACCAAATCCAAGATTGTGGTTTGTCTTGGATAATTAATTTCATTAATTATTCAATTAAGAACCTGATCCTTTCCTTGGCATTACTTATTTAGAATCCATGTATTGCTCTGGGACTATCATAAACCAATTACCTTACAAGCCTATCCTAGGCATTCCTCATTGTATTCTTAGTATCACTGTAGGTGTGGTATAACATCACCACTCAATTAGTCCATCCTTGGAGGGACTCTAAGGGAGACTAGGTGTCACCCATGACTTATATAATCAACTAACCTCTAAGTCCATCCTTAAAAGTCCATATAATGAGTTTAAGTATCACTTGGGTGTATATAAGAAAAGCCTCTGAGTTCATTCTTGGTATTCCTCTAGGGAGTCCAAGTATCACTCAAGAATAATTAAGGTAGTAACCAAATGATTCCATCCATGGTGTTTGTATATAAACCCATGTGTCACCCAAGGCATAATAAACATTCAATCATGACAATTAATTAATTCAAAGTTCATCACCATAATTATTTCAATTTAACCTCACCTTAGAAGGTGGATCATGGAATGTGATAAGCTTAGATGGTTTAGCCCCTTAATTGTATAATGTGGGAATTATCGGTATAAGAATAAAATCATGATTAATAATAATTTATATGGAAATATCCTAGGGACATGGCCATTCCATCCCCTTTCCTTAATCAATTCAATTATAATTGACAATTCATTATTAAACATCCCATGAAAAGGGGTAAACAACACACCTAAAAGGTTTACAATATCATATGCCACCCATGGTGGTCTAATTAATTAAACAACACTCCCAAGGTGTGGTTATAATTCAAGGTTTGTAATATTTAATCATTATCAATGGGTCTCATTAAATACATAAGTCATAAATATTCATTTTAAACAAGGATTAAAATCCATTTAAAAGGAATTTATATGAAAATTGGGTACATGGAACACCAAAAAATATATAAACACTTTGAATTTAAGGAAAAATCAGAAGACCACCTATTATAGGTCTGTAGTGGAGTTCTCATCCAATATCAGCTCCTCATTCGACTCAGATCAAAAGAAAAGTAAAGAATAAACAAGAAACCTAAAAATAGGGAAAATTATCATGCACATAAATAGTATAGAAAATACCATGAATAAAGAGGAATGACACAATAGTAATGGATATCTTACTGATATGGATCTGATGAGACCAATGATGCTTGATTCTGATCTCGAATGGAGGAGATCTATTGATTCCTAGTTTAGGAATCAAAGGAGAGATCTCAAATCCCATGGCTATCTAATGTTAGAGAATGAGAAAATTAGGTTTCAAATAAAGATTAATTAATGGAAATTTTGTAACTTTACCCAAATTATTGGGCCACATGGTTTGGAAACACAATTGGCCAAACCATGTTCCAATCGTGTGCCAACTACTGTAAGAAGGGGCACTTCACATGGTTTACACAAATGGTTTGACTAACCATGATCAAACCATGAAAAAA
Source organism: Viscum album (assembly GCA_963277665.1). NCBI lineage: Eukaryota > Viridiplantae > Streptophyta > Magnoliopsida > Santalales > Viscaceae > Viscum > Viscum album. Next base: position 2,038,198,875 of record OY728164.1, read on the forward strand.
TCCTCTATCAAAAACTAAAAATTTCTACAGGACCATGTACTTCAAATATCATAGTTTATTAAACCATGTAGGATCCTTCTACTATCTACCTGGTTTTTGTGCAATTATTAGTAACCGTGCGACCTTCCACAAATGACTTCTACTAACTGTGTGGCAAGCCTAATTCTCCCCAAAAGTTTGGTTCTAGGATCCAAAAAATCCCCAGATACCCTCTATACCTCCATGACCTCAATGAGCCTTTACATTTGGTTGTTATTAAACATTTAAATTGATAATTATTGGAAAGAAAATATTTTGTAGCTCAAGAAAGAATCGGGTTCTTACAAACATTCCACCTTAAAGTAATTCATCAACAAATTTCCCTCTCAAGGGTGGTACAGAATTTCTAGAGAATAACTTTGGCCAATGAGCATATGCATTAGCCTTCCTATCCCATGTCTCTCCCTATAAACAACCATCCTTCCATATCACCCAAACTAGAAGAACTGACCGAACTTGGAGAAACATCATGCTACAATCCACAATAGGCATAGGATGCTCCTCAAAGGAGTCATCTACCAATTACATAATCTCCTTGATCTAAAAAGCATGATATGGGTTTTAATGATAGCGGTACTACTAAGATACATGTAATAAGTCATGCATGGCCCTATACCTATGAGTTAACTACAAGAAATAGGATACCAGCTCGACTCTCGCTAGTATCTCAAATGACCAAAAATATTGCGGTGAAGGATTACCCTATCTCCTGATCCATCTATGTACAATACTTGGTGAAACACATAAAAAGACCCGATACCCTAACTCAAACTCTAACGGTTATCTATAGTGATTAATATAATATTTCTGTTGAGACTGTGTAGTATCCAACCATTTCTAAATCAACTGAACCTATTCTGTAGTCTCCTACATGAGACGAGGTCTAAGTATAGCCGCCTATACCACCTATAAACAGAACAGAGGTGATCAACATGACCTATCATATAAACCCTCATAAGGCTTCATATAAATAGTATATTTAAATATATTGTTTTAGAAAAATTAAACCAGGGGTATGTGCCTCTCCCAAGATCCCCCAAAATCTAAGAAACATTCCTAAAACATTTTATAAAGCACCTGTATCATGTGATTTCATTATCCATCGATTTGAGGGTGGCATGACATGCTCAGAAGAACCTATATACCTAACACACTCTGTAAAACTTCATAGAAATGATAAGTGAACCCAACATCTTTATTAGAAATGATATTATAGGGGACCCCATTAATTATCACTATCTTTGGATATAAAAACTCCCAAGATCATCTACTGAAAATATATCCTTGATAGATAAGAAATGAGAAAACTTTGTGATCCTGTTAACCAGAACCCAAACAATATCATTTTTTAAGGGTGATCTCGGTAACTCAGTCACAAAATCCATCACAACATCATCCCAATTCCACTCAAGAATGGACAACTACTATAAAATTCCAATTGGTCACTAGTGTTCTGCCTTTACCTTCTGATAGGTGGAACGTCTCATGAAAAAACAAACTACATATCTTTTCATACCTAGCCACCATTATAGGTGATTTAAATCCTAATACATCTTGATGACATCAGGGTAAAATACCCAAGCTAAAACATGAAGGTCTCATATCAGCTCCTTACGCATGTCTACTAAAACCCATACGCAACCATGTATACATATAATCTCATCCCCACCTATGGTTCAACTAGAATGATGGTCCTCACCTTCCACACTATTCCATAGGATCATTCCCTATGAATCTAATATATTCTTCACCCTTATTCTATACATAAGGGTATAAGTCATAACTAAGTATGAAAAAAAAGTCTTCCCTCAATTGCCCTGCACCTCCAAGTTCATCTCAAAGAACAAATCCATAAGCTACCACTCACTACAAATCTACTAAACTATCTATATTTGAGTTATCCTACTCAGTGCATCAACCACTAAATTTCCATTCCCATGCATGTAGACAAGCTTGAAGTCGAAATACTATATGTATTCAACCCATCTTCACTACCTTAGATTCAGGTCACACTGTGTAAATATGTACTTGAGGATTTTGTGGTCTGTGTACACCATAAAACACTCTCAAAGTAATTAATGTCTCTAAGAGCACAATGCATGAAAAAATATAGGTAACTTGAAATTGTGCATTTCCTCTCATGTGAACTCAACTATTGATACCCATACACCATGAATATATTACCATGCATCTGCACTATTCTAATCCTGATAATGGATGTATCGTAGTAAATAGAAAAAATCCTACTTGGATCTTGAAAGATCAGTATCAGTGCTGAATTAAACCTCTCTTTTAGCTCATGAAAGGACGAATTGCATGAATATGACCATATAAACTTCACACCATTATTAGTCAAGCATGTGAGTGGTACTTCTAGAAATGAGAAGTCTTGTATGAAACACCCATAATACCCATCCATCACCAAGAAATACTATATATCAAGGATGTTCTTGGGTTTTTACAAAAAAACTACAACTATCACCTTCTCCAAGTCAAATGATACTCATTTCTTCAAGATAATTGTGAGCCAGGAAGTGAATACAATCCATCCAGAAGTGGCACTTTGTGATATTATAATATTATTGATTCTATCTCAGTATACTAAGTATGATATCAAGATGTTTAGCATGGTTTTATTGATTGTGAGAATACATCATGATATCATTCATGAATACCATGACAAACGAATCTAGATAAGGATGAAAAAATTGATTCATCAGTTCCATGAAGTCTTCTGACATGTCCATGAGACTAAAAAACATAATCAAATGCTCATATAGACTATACATACTATGAGAAGCTGTGTAAGGTTTGTATGATTGTCTAAAATGTACCTGAGGATAACTAGATCTCAAATTTTTTTTTTTGAGAATACTTGATCTATTCAAAGCTAATCAAAAAGTCCATCTATAAACGAAAAAGGATAACGAATCTTAACTTTTATATAGTTCAAATTTCGGTAAGAAATGTATATCCTAAGGTTACCATTCATTTTTTTTGAAAAAGGGACCAGTGAACCCCATGGAGAGGTACTGGTCCAGTTAAAACCCTTTTCCTCTAAATCCTCTAACCACATCTTGAGATTCTAAATCTTAGTAGTAGACATATTTTCAGGAGGAATGGATACCAGTGAAGAACCTATAACTATATAGATATATTGTAACATCCCAAGTAAGTAATGAATAATAGATATTTTTATCTATGTCTATTAATGATTAAGATAGTGTTATAGAGGCTTAAAATGAAAACAAATACAATCTTATGAATGAAATACACTAATATTCTTAAAAGACTGTTTTACTGCCTTTTGATGGAAAATCATTTTTGAATCTATATTTTGACAATTTTATAAACTATGTTTGTCAAAATAAACTTATTATTTATGATTGGGACATCAAAATTTACTTTTTGTGAATTTTTGGTATTTTTCTGACAATGTTCATTTTTTAATGAATAGTGAAAAATACTACATTTTACATCAAAAATGCTTTTTAATCTAATTTATTTATATGATTAGATTATCTTTTGAATTGGTATTAATGTGTAATATGAATATATTTTTACCATTTAATCCAATGGTGGTCATTGGAATCAATTTCACTTTGAAATTGGACTTAAACTAGTACCAATCTGTTGATACTTATTGTTTTGTAAAAACACGCTATTTGCTCTGGCAGTGGGAATTAATTATTAAATTAATTAATGTGACTTATATTATTTTAATTTTGTAAAATAGACTTCATTTTTGAATTCGGAATATTAAATATAGCTTAGGGTGAATTTTTGGTAATTTTCTGAAAAACATCAATTTTTGATGAATAGTGAAACCACTAAGTGGTAATCAAGCAAACTGATTTTTCAGTTAAATGAAAGTTTACCACTAATGTGTATTGAATTTTGAAAATCCGACATACATGGTTGTAATTAAGAAGTAAAATGTGGTTCAATGAGATTATAATAATTTTTTGGTGAATAGTAACTTATTAAGTTCTTAATCGCGATTAGTGGTAATTTGGGTAGTTTAAGGTATAAATAATGCTTTAATAATATGAAATGACCTAGACACATGTCCCAACCTTATTGGTTGTGTCATGGCCGACCAAGACAAGCCATGGGTCAACTTGGGGACCCCATGGAGACATTTTGGTTGGGAAATGACATAAATAACTTTTTATTAAATGTTAAAGTAAAAATGACACAAACATAATATGTTTTACGAAAACAATTTTTACATGGGGTTATAAAGATCAGATTTTTGATTATAAATAGTCATTGGAAATCTAAAAAGATTTCCTACATCATATTATTTTTTTTATGATTTTTAGACATTAAATAAAGTAAATTATTTATGACATAATCATGATGCAGCGATGACATCATTATTTGACGATTTAAATAAAATGGAAAGATAATGTAAAATCTATGAACTACACATGGCCAAAACCAATTGGATGAGTAGATATCTAAGCCTTATCACCTTATCCAAGAATGATATCAATGTGGGACCTTTTGAAACCGAAACACATTTTCAAATAAAGTAATATTTCTTTACTTTCCAAAAGTGCCCCTCCTCTCCTCTTATAAAAGGCCCCCCACCTCTACCTTATTTCACACACTAATCAAGCCTTTGGCTCAGCCAAACCCTGCCCATTTACTCTCTTCACATCCCTCTCCTAATCCTAGAGGATTCCCTTTGGGCAGAATCCTTTCAAAGGAAGCCTTTAGGCTCAAATCAAAAGGAGTTACACTTTTTAAGGTAATTCATTCTCTCATGTTCATTTGTTTTATTTTGCTTCTCCAACCCCCTAAACTATTTTTATTTAATTATTTTGTAACAAAAACAGTATCTTAAATATACTAGGATGTTGTTATAAGATTTATTTGAGCTACACTCTCACACAACTGCATCAAATGGTTAAAGAACATACGGTTTCCGTGGATGGCGAAATTCCGCCTCCCGAAACGATGATTGTTCAATACTCATTTAACACCTTCAAAGGTGGCCATTATGATGTCACTATTTTTATATATGATATATAATATGTTTATGTTTTCCTTAAGCTTCTGTTTTTTTCATTTTGGGCATACCTTTATGGTTTCCATTATGGGTAAACACGATATCTTCATTTTAGGAAGTGCGGACTACCGCCCCCTCAAACTGATTTGATTCGTTAAATACCATATGTGGGACATATAAAGGATGGAACTATGATATTATATATGATATTATACTGGAATTATAATATACCTTTATATCATTATGATTTCATTCTATAAAATACGAAATAGAAATGAAAGTAGCGTTCATGCGTACGTACGGCTTACCGTCTCCATGAACGGTGCATTTCATTTCTTACCTCTAAATGATTATGTAATATTATAAATGCAAGTATGTACTGGATATATATGACATATATGATATCTACATCATGAATAAAATTATGGATATAATGAACCTTTGACCAAATTAACAACATGTAAGTGTAAGAAGTCTATTTTTGACTTAAGAACCAAATATCGACAAAATGAACATTATTAACTTAACTGATTACATGATGTTCATAACATGGTATAAAAGGAATAATGAACTTGAAAAAGATTCATAAGCAAGTAGATATTAACTCAAGTTTATTATTCAGGAGATTAAAGAACGGTCGGGTCAAGTCGGATACGAGGTATGAGACTTCGTCTCAATCTCCTTTCATTGAGGCATATTTTATTTTATACACAACTTTCTTTCATACGGTGTATAAACCACCTTTACTTTTACGTTTATTCAAAAGGAATATTTTTTATACGAAGCGTTTACTAAACGACAAAAGGGAATGTTTTTGTCGTACGTATGCGGCGACAACGACTTCTCCGCCGTCGTGACCGTTATTTGAGTTTCGGCTTCCTCTACAAGCCATAACTTCTTTTTAAAAGAAAAATAAATACCATGTTTTACTTTTCTTTTATTTTGGTATTGAAAATGGTTTTCATAATGTTTTTATATCAATGTGTTGTATTGATATCTCGTGATTGAAATGTGGAAATTTTATGTTTCCTTTATGCATGTTTTATGTGATATGATTATGTTATGGTTCTTGGGCATTATTATGAAGACAGGTGGTTCCGTGATAAACTAAGGGCGGGTGAGCCCGTTATAGCTCTCCAATGCATTGGGTAACATGAAGGAGTGAAACGTTAAGGTTTCTCCGAAGAGATTTTAGGGAATATACTGTGATGGGTATTCCAAACGTAACCAAGAGGGTTACTCCCTACGTAAGAATGTTATGAATACCTCAAGTTACCTTTATGTCTTATGATTTCTATGATTTATTCATGATTTTATGAGGTATGTTAAAGTGCCTATGTTTTATGGGTAAAGTATGATTTCATTCTTATGTATATATGAACTCATGTTTCCTTTCCATGTTTTTTTTATAACCCATACTGAGTTTTTATGCTCATCCCAAGTTTTTGAAAAGTTTTTCACAGGTCAAGGGAAAGGTACATGATAAGATGATAGAGTCAAGGATGTGTCAAGAAATAATCCATGTTTTATTTTAAATGTGTTTCCATTGATGGGAATGAAGAATACTATCTTTATATAACCACTTTGTTTATATGTGGAATGTAATGCAAGTTTTATGATCTAATTCTCTAAAACTCTAAACCTGAAAAGATCCTCAACGTGTAATCTTGTAATAACTCAAGATTAAGTATGGTTTAAGGCTGGGGCCTTATAGTTGGTATCAAAGGTTGGTTTAGATAACTTTAGGAGTTAGAATTATATTAAATGATTATCCAATTTTTTTTTTTGAAATGATATAGCATTTAAAGATTACCATGTTGCTTCATCTAAGACATGTTTGTTCAGAATGGTTTTCTGCAGAGGAAACAGGGAAGCAGTGCTAGGAAGGCATACAGAAGGAAATAACCTTCCAAATCAGCATCCAGAAATGGTCGAAATTGGAACTGAACAGTTTGTTGTAGTAATGGCGCAGTTGACTCAAGCGATAAATGGCGGTGGTATCCATGCATGAGATCAGCCAGAACAACCGCAGAGGAACATGTCAGTGGTGGAACATTTCATGAGGCAACATCCACCATCATTCAGAGGATCATCTGACCCTGTGCTAGCTGAAGGGTGGATTAAATCACTGGAGAAGATTTTTGATGTCATGGGGTGTTCAGACAATCAAAAGGTTAGTCTTGCTATTTACCGTTTGGAGGGTGAAGCAGATCAGTGGTGGTCTATGGTTAAAAATATCAGGGACGCCGATGAGATTGATGCTCTTGACTGGGATGAATTCAAAGCTATGTTTCTTGAGAAGTATTTTCCTAAGGCTGTTCGACTTAGGATGGAAAAGCAATTCTTGGAATTGAGGAAAGAGGAAGACTCAGTGGCTGCCTATGAAGAAAGGTTCACTCGATTGGCAAGGTATGCTCCAAATTTTATCCGGGACCTTGATAGTAAAATCAATCGTTTCTACTCAGGATTAAAGCCAAAGTATCGAAGGGAATTAGCTTCTCGTGAGTTTAAAAGTTATGAAAAGCTTTTTCTATGTGCTGAGAAGGTGGAAATGGAGTTTCCCGATGAACAAGTTTTCTATAACAACCAGCAGAAGAAGAGACCGAGGTGGCATGAGAAAGGTAAGAATTCTTCAAAAAAGTCTGATGGTAAGAGAAATAAGTTTCCAGTTTGTGATAAATGTGGCAAAAGGCATGCTGGGGAATGTCTTCTGAATTCTGGGAAGTGCTACCGATGTGGTAAGATGGGACATAAGGCTCGTGATTGCACTGAAAAGGATCAAGGTGAAGGTAAGAACAAATTTGATTTGCAGTTAGTGAAATGTTATAAGTGCAATGAGATGGGTCACTATGCAAACGAGTGTCCGACAAGGAGCTTGAGTGATGGGAAGCAGTTAGACTACAAGCAGAAAGGGGTGGTGAAATTCTTTGCAACTACTTCAGCAGATGTAGGTCCATCAAATGAAGTTGTATCAGGTACTTTGTTTGTTTTTTCAGATTATGCCAGTGTGTTGTTTGATTCGGGGTCTACACATTCTTTCATCTCTGAAACCTTTTCTAGTAAAATGGGAATACCATCTCAAGAAATGACTCCTGAACTTTTGGTAAAAACACCTGGGGGAAATGTTGAGGCAAAAAGAATTTATAAGAATCTTCCTATCCTTATCTGTGGAAAGAACCTACTTGCAAACCTTATTGTTCTACCTCTAGTAGAGTTTGATGTTATCCTGGGTATGGATTGGCTCTCTATCTACCATGCTAAGATTGACTGTAGAGCTAAAGAAGTTTCTTTTCAGAAAGACTTTCAGTTTGTTTACAAGAATGAACCCTTACTTTTGATTACATATCAAGAGGCCGAGAAACATGTAAAAGATGGAAATGAATGTTCACTTGCACACATCATTGAAAATAAAGGAACTGTTCAGATTAATGATGTGCCAGTGGTAAATGAGTATCCTGATGTTTTTCCTGATGAGTTTCCTGGAATAATACCAGATCGGGAAGTTGAGTTTACTGTTGACTTAGTTCCTGATTCTAAGCCAATTTCAAAACCCCCTTATCGAATGGCACAAATTGAACTTTTAGAGTTGAAGGATAAATTGCAAGATTTATTAGAGAAAGGTTTCATTAGACCTAGCACATCACTCTGGGGTTCTCCTATTTTATTTGTTAAAAAGAAAGATGGTTCTATGAGACTTTTCATTGATTATAGAGCCTTGAATAATATCACTGTTAAGAAAAAATATCCTTTGCCTCATATTGATGATTTGTTTGATCAGCTCCAGGGAGCTCAGTTTTTTTCAAATATTGACTTGAGATCGGGGTACCATCAGCTGAAGGTAAAGGAGGCAGATATTCTGAAGACCGCGTTCCGTATGAGATATGGCCATTATGAATTTGTAGTAATGCCTTTTGGGCTAACCAATGCACCTGCTGTATTCATGGACTTAATGAATAGAATTTTCCATGAGTTCTTGGATAAGTTTGTGGTGGTTTTCATTGATGATATTTTGGGGTTTTCTAAAAGTAAATAGGATCATGAAAAACATTTAAGGGTTATCTTGCAAACCTTAAAAGAAAAGAAACTGTATGGGAAATTCAGAAAGTGTGAGTTTTGGTTGCAACAAATTTCTTTCCTTGGTCACATTGTTTATAAAGATGGAATAACTGTTGATCCTACAAAAACAAAAGTTTTGGAAGAATGGCCAAGACCCACAAATGTAACCGAGATTCGTAGCTTCCTTGGTTTGGCGGGCTATTACCGATGGTTTGTTAGAAATTTTTCACGGTTATCTAGTCCAATGACTAAGCTAACTCGGAAGGGTGTTAAGTTTATCTGGACAAAAGAATGTGATGATTGTTTTCAGGAATTGAAAAGAAGATTGGTGAATGCTCCAGTTTTGGCACTACCTTCCAGGAATGGTGAGTTTGTTATATACAGTGATGCTTCATTTAAAGGACTTGGTTGCGTCCTAATGCAGAATGATCAGGTAATTGCTTATGCTTCACGACAGTTGAAAACTCATGAGGTAAATTACCCTACACATGATTTGGAATTAGCTGCTGTTGTTTTTGCTTTAAATATTTGGAGGCATCATTTGTATGGAGTAAAGTGTGAAATATATACTGATCACAAAAGTTTAAAGTATATATTCACTCAGAAATAGTTAAACATGAGACAAAGGAGATGGCTAGAATTAATCAAGGATTATGATTGTACAATTCATTACCATCCGGGAAAAGCAAATAAAGTGGCTGATGCTTTGAGTCGAAAAAGTAATGCTTCATTAACAATGTTGTGTTTGGAATGTGATCCTTTGGTTAAGGATTTGATGAACTTTGGCATATAAGTTGTTGGTGCAGGAAGTCCTTCTGTTTTGTTTCAGGTATCAGTGAGATCATCTCTATCATATAGAATCAAGCAAGCACAGAAGAAAGACAGTGAGTTGCAGAAAAGGGTAGAGCTGGTTCAGAAAGGTAAGTTGCCTGAATTCAACATTGATAATGATTGCATTTTGAGATTTGGGAAGAGATTGTGTGTGCCTTGTGATTCACAATTGAAGAGAGAGCTGTTATGTGAAGCTCATAGTTCTCCGTTTTCAGTTCATCCAGGCAGTACTAAGATGTATAGAGATCTGCAGGAGTATTACTGGTGGGATGGAATGAAAAGAGATATTGCTGATTTTACTATGAAGTGTTTGACTTGTCAGCAGGTTAAAGCAGAGCGGAAGTTACCGAAAGGGATGCTTCAGCCTTTACCAGTGCCAGAGTGGAAATGGGAGAATATATCCATGGACTTTTTTGTTGGATTACCGAAGACATCTCGAGGTAATAATGCAATCTGGGTTATTGTTGATCGCTTGACCAAATCTTCTCATTTCCTTGCTATACGAGATACTTTCTATCTTGATCAACTTTCCCGTTTGTATCTTAAAGAGATAGTCAGGTTACATGGAGTTCCTCTCTCCATTGTATCGGATCGTGATCCCAGGTTTACTTCTAACTTTTGGAAAGGCCTTCAGAAGTCGTTGGGTACTGAATTAAATTTTAGTACAGCTTTTCATCCTCAATCAGATGGCAGTCAGAACGAACAATTCAGACATTGGAGGATATGCTACGAGCTTGTTCTATGGATTATCAGGGAAGTTGGGACCAACATCTTTCTTTGGTTTAGTTTTCATATAATAACAGTTTTCATTCCAGTATACAGATGTCACCATTTCAGGCATTATATGGGAAGCGGTGTCGAACTCCTGCTTTCTAGGATGAAGTGGGTGAAAGAAAGTTGATGGGACCAGAATTGGTAGAAGAGATGGCAGAAAACGTTCAGCTGATTCAGAAACACATGAGAACAGCTCAGAGCAGGCAGAAGAGTTATGTGGATAACCAGAGGAAGGATCTATCTTTCGAGGTAGGTGATCATGTTTTTCTCAAGGTTTCTTCTTGGAAAAGTGTGATGAGATTTGGTAAGAAAGGAAAGTTGAGTCCAAGGTTCATTGGACCATACGAAATTCTAGAGAGAGTTCGATCAGTTGCATACCGAGTGGCTTTACCTCTGAGCTTATCTCAGGTACACAATGTTTTTCACATTTCGATGTTGAGAAAGTATATGCCAGATCCATCTCATGTTTTGAGTCCAGAGGTAGTTCAGCTGGAAGAGAACCTATCTTATGAGGAACAACCGGTCCAGATTCTTGACCACAGGGAGAAAGTGTTACGAAATAAGGTGATTCACCAGGTAAAGGTTTTGTGGAAAAACCACATGATTGAAGAGGCAACATGGGAATCTGAAAATGCAATGAGGGATAAGTACCCCCATTTATTCGATAAGTAAATAAATTGCGGGGACGCAATTTTCTAAAGGGGGGAAGGATGTAACATCCCAAGTAAGTAATGAATAATAGATATTTTTATCTATGTCTATTAATGATTAAGATAGTGTTATAGAGGCTTAAAATGAAAATAAATACAATCTTATGCATGGAATACACTAATATTCTTAAAAGATTGTTTTACTGCCTTTTGATGGAAAACCATTTTTGAATATATATTTTGACAATTTTATAAACTATGTTTGTCAAAATAAACTTATTCTTTATGATTGGGACATCAAAATTTACTTTGTGTGAATTTTTGGTATTTTTCTGACAATGTTCATTTTTTAATGAATAGTGAAAAATACTGCATTTTACATCAAAACTGCTTTTTAATCTAATTTATTTATATGATTAGATTATCTTTTGAATTGGTATTAATGTGTAATATGAATATATTTTTACCATTTAATCCAATGGTGGTCATTGGAGTCAATTTCACTTTGAAATTGGACTTAAACTAGTATCAATCTTTTGATACTTATTGTTTTGTAAAAACACGCTATTTGCTCTGGCAGCGGGAATTAATTATTAAATTAATTAATGTGACTTATATGATTTGAATTTTGTAAAATAGACTTCATTTTTGAATTCGGAATATTAAATATCGCTTAGGGTGAATTTTTGGTAATTTTCTGAAAAACTTCAATTTTTGATGAATAGTGAAACCACTAAGTGGTAATCAAGCAAACTGATTTTTCAGTTAAATGAAAGTTTACCACTAATGTGTATTGAATTTTGAAAATCCGACATACATGGTTGTCATTAATAAGTAAAATGTGGTTCAATGAGATTATAATAATTTTTTGGTGAATAGTAACTTATTAAGTTCTTAATCGCGATTAGTGGTAATTAGGGTAGTTTAAGGTATAAATAATGCTTTAATAATATGAAATGACCTAGACACATGTCCCAACCTTATTGGTTGTGTCATGGCCGACCAAGACAAGCCATGGGTCAACTTGGGGACCCCATGGAGACATTTTGGTTGGGAAATGACATAAATAACTTTTTATTAAATGTTAAAGTAAAAATGACACAAACAGAATATGTTTTACGAAAACAATTTTTACATGGGGTTATAAAAATCAGATTTTTGATTATAAATAGTAATTGGAAAACTAAAAAGATTTCCTACATCATAGTATTTTTTTTATGATTTTTATACATTAAATAAATTAAATTATTTATGACATAATCATGATGCAGCGATGACATCATTATTTGACGATTTAAATAAAATGGAAAGATAATGTAAAATCTATAAACTACACATGGCCAAAACCAATTGGATGAGTGGATTTAGAAGCTTTATCACCTTATACACGAATTATATCAATGTGGGACCTTTTGAAACCGAAACACATTTTCAAATAAAGTAATATTTCTTTACTTTCCAAAAGTGCCCCTCCTCTCCTCTTATAAAAGGCCCCCACCTCTACCTCATTTCACACACTACTCAAGCCTTTGGCTCGGCCAAACCCTGGCCATTTACTCTCTTCACATCCCTCTCCTAATCCTAGAGGATTCCCTTTGGGCAGAAGCCTTTCAATGGAAGCCTTTAGGCTCAAATCAAAAGGAGTTACACTTTTTAAGGTAATTCATTCTCTCATGTTCATTTGTTTTATTTTGCTTATCCAACCCCCTAAACTCTTTTTATTTAATTCTTTTGTAACAACACCAGTATCTTCAATATACTAGGATGTTGTTATAATATTTATTTGAGCTACACTCTCACACAACTGCATCAAATGGTTAAAGAACATACGGTTTCCGTGGATGGTGAAATTCTGCCTCCCGAAACGATGATTGTTCAATACTCATTTAACACCTTCAAAGGTGGACATTATGATGTCACTATTTTTATATATGATATATAATATGTTTATGTTTTCCTTAAGCTTCTGTTTTTTTCATTTTGGGCATACCTTTATGGTTTCCATTATGGGTAAACACGATATCTTCATTTTAGGAAGTGCGGACTACCGCCCCCTCAAAGTGATTTGATTCTTTAAATACCATATGTGGGACATATAAAGGATGGAACTATGATATTATATATGATATTATACTGGAATTATAATATACCTTTATATCATTATTATTCCATTCTATAAAATACGAAATAGAAATGAAAGTAGCGTTCATGCGTACGTACGGCTTACCGTCTCCATGAACGGTGCATTTCATTTCTTACCTCTAAATGATTATGTAATATTATAAATTCAAGTATGTACTGGATATATATTACATATATGATATCTACATCATGAATACCATTCTGTATATAATGAACCTTTGACCAAATTAACAACATGTAAGTGTAAGAAGTCTATTTTTCACTTAAGAACCAAATACCGACAAAATGAACATTATTAACTTAACTGATTACATGATGTTCATAACATGGTATAAAAGGAATAATGAACTTGAAAAAGATTCATAAGAAAATAGAGATTAACTCAAGTTTATTATTCAGGAGATTAAAGAACGGTCGGGTCAAGTCGGATACGAGGTATGGGACTTCGTCTCAATCTCCTTTCATTGAGGCATATTTTATTTTATACATAACTTTATTTCATACGGTGTATAAACCACTTTGACTTTTACATTTATTCAAAAGGAATATTTTTTATACGAAGCATTTACTAAACGACAAAAGGGAATGTTTTTGTCATACGTATGCGGCGACAACGACTTCTCCGCCGTCGTGACCGTTATTTGAGTTTCGGCTTCCTCTACAAGCCATACCTTCTTTTTAAAAGAAAAATAAATACCATGTTTTACTTTTCTTTTATTTTGGTATTGAAAATGGTTTTCATAATTTTTTTATATCAATGTGTTGTATTGATATCTCGTGATTGAAATGTGGAAATTTTATGTTTCCTTTATGCATGTTTTATGTGATATGATTATGTTATGGTTCTTGGGCATTATTATGAAGACGGGTGGCTCCGTGATAAACTAAGGGCGGGTGAGACCGTTATAGCTCTCCAATGCATTGGGTAACGCGAAGGAGTGAAACATTAAGGTTTCTCCGAATAGATTTTAGGGAATATACTGTGATGGGTATTCCAAACGTAACCAAGAGGGTTACTCCCTACGTAAGAATGTTATGAATGCCTCAAGTTACCTTTATGTCTTATGATTTATATGATTTATTCATGATTTTATGAGGTATGTTAAAGTGCCTATGTTTTATGGGTAAAGTATGATTTCATTCTTATGTATATATGAACTCATGTTTCCTTTCCATGTTTTTTTTATAACCCATACTGAGTTTTTATGCTCATCCCAAGTTTTTGAAATGTTTTTCACAGGTCAAGGGAAAGGTACATGATAAGATGATAGAGTCAAGGATGTGTCAAGAAATAATCCATGTTTTATTTTAAATGTGTTTCCATTGATGGGAATGAAGAATACTATCTTTATATAACCACTTTGTTTATATGTGGAATGTAATGCAAGTTTTATGATCTAATTCTCTAAAACTCTAAACCTGAAAAGATCCTCAACGTGTAATCTTGTAATAACTCAAGATTAAGTATGGTTTAAGGCTAGGGACTTATATATATAAATCTACCTCTATCATAGGATTTAATCCTAAAAATTTTTCCTAGAAAATGTCCCTAAAATCACCAACCACTGGAGGGAAATATACTTGATGTGTTACCTAATCATATAGATATAAAATCACAATATGGGTTATAATCCTCCCTAGAACATGAATCTTGGGTCCATATTGACTCACCTGGACATCCCATTCACCCTTGTGAATAAATCTTCTTCCCTCTGGTGATGTGAATTTCACCATTCAATGATAACAATCAATGAAATAATGAAAGGGAACCAATGATTCAATCTAGAGAATGATGTCAAAACTTTTCATCTTGAGAAAAAAAGGCCCCATATGAAGTGAAACCCACCAATATCAAGGGGGAACTCCCTGCACTGATTTATATCCCCTATTATTATTCCCAAAGGGGTATCATATATGATAAAGCCATCAGAACACTGAATACTAAGCCCAAGGATCTCCATATGGTCATAGTTATAAATCTATGATAATAGCCTATATAAAAAATATAAGATGATAATGTATAATATACTAAAAAAGTATATATCATAGTATAAGGTCCAAGATTATGCTCTTTAGGTGTCAGTTGAAATGTGTATATCTAGCCTAATCCACATCCCTGTGATACAACCTGGATTCCCTGTTTAGATCTGCTATACTATGGGTACAAATCTAGGGTCTGACTACCATGACCACAACCACCACCTTGGCCTGATCATCTAACTATACTCTAGTTCCCTTCATGATGAGAAGATGTTGATAATACTTCTATATGTGGAGTTAGTAAATACCCTCTCTCACTAGATGTTGGAGGAAAATTTCTATAGAAGTTATATAGATGGATGATCTTTCCACATGACCAGAACTCAACTAGGTCCATTGTGTACTGAGGTCTCATATGTCCTAATTTATCACACTGGTGGAACCTCACTTGGCTACCTGAGTATGTGGTCTGGCTACTCATTTTACTATTTGGAATCTTCAAATGACGCTGCCAACTACCGATCGATGTATAACTAGACATAGATTTCAAACTGCCTTAGATAACACCCCAACCTCTCTTAGTTTACACTATATGATAAGAACTTGATTCACTATTTCAAAATTTATTTTCATCTAAAATAGATTCACCTATGATCATATTTCATACCATAGAATTTCCTCAAATCATCTGGTTTTAGATAACTCATCACCCATCAGAATAGGTGTGAAGTGCTGGAGCTCTGTAAAATAGGCTGAATAATCCATAACTGATAACGCACCCTGCTCCAGGTGCATGAAATCTTGGGCTCTATCAGACCTCAATGTCCTGAGATATAATTAATTATAGAATTATTTATGAAAATACCACTAAAACATCTCCCAATGAGGATCCATCTAAGTAATGACATCCCACCATCTATTGGAAGAATCACATAGCATATAAGTAGCAGGCTTTAACCTCCTCCCGGGAGGTGTCTTGTGATGCTTGAAGATAGATATCATGGTATCTAGCCATGAATCCACAACCTGTCATCTTAAATCCCTCGAAAAAGTGGGAGAATTATACTATTGGAACTCATGTGTCAACTCTTCCTTAGTCAGGACAAGTCTCGATGCTCATTAAACGATTTGGATGCAATTCATAAATCCTTTACGAAACTATGTCTCAACACCTGTGTCTGGTAAAATCACTGGTTCCTCAGCTTTCACTACTAGAGGATCTATTAGTATCCCATGGCCCACAACCTCCAGAGCATGATTGTTACCACCCTCCCGATGTGCGAATAGAGGATGTCGTGATGGCATCCCTCTAAAAATGCCAACCGCACACCTCAGAAAGGAATGTTATCAATGTTGATAGCTAAAAGTGAAGATATTAAAATAGGATAGGTACAATACCTCTTATATAAGAACACACCACTATGCCTGCTCCTTGAGTTAGGTTTGGGTGATGTACACATTAGATAAAAGTATGAGATACTTCATAATACCCACTACTAAGGTTGGGTCTAGGTCAAGTTCTCTGCTATAAAAAAGTTAAATTTTCACTACATTTTCATATTCATATCAAATATATCATAATTCATTTTAAATGTTTGGACTAGTTGTTCCACCAATTCTAATCCATAAGGGCCCACACTCCTCATGAAACAAAATATGGAATCCATCTAATCTACACCATAACATGTTCCAGTCCATGTGACTCATGGTCCATGACTGAATGTGCCACAATTGGATTCATAGGGTGTCTATTATAGCCTAATTTGTAAAAAAATATTTAGGTTATGATAGTAACTCTTAGTATCTACCATGTGTTCTCATCCCCTACACAAAATTTCTATCACACAGTAGGTATATCTATAAAAAACCCCATCACAACATGATGAAACAATTAATGCATCCTATATGGCATAAAATAATGCAGGGCATGCGAATTATAACACATTCCAAAAATGGTTCATGATATTTATTACCCTCATATCATTGGGTTTTAACAAAATATAACCCATAATCATATCAATGATGACATCACAATTCAAGTGCATCACCCAATGATGGAATCAAATCAACTGTAATAGGAAAAATCTGTATAACCACAATTTTTATTCGTGGAAATTTGGATTTTTTATGTATGTGGGTTAGCTACACCTTGGAACAACTCATTACCAAATTACTTTTCCTTCATATCCATTACTATTGTATCAAAATAGTATAGAAAACTAGAAAATAAGGGCTCTGATACCACTTTGTAACATCCTAGACTAGTGTTCCACTGAAAGGTTCCCTGAGTCTGGTTGGCCATATGACATCAAGCGCATCTCCCCAAATTCTAGAGGCTTTCGACTATAAGTGAGGGACTATGGTGTGTCCATATAGAGAGTATACCCTTGTTACTATAGTGTACCACAATGGAATATCAATAATAGTCAATAGAATAAGTAGTAAATCAATCATATAGATGATAAGTAATCAATATAGGAATATATAAATAATACCAGAAGTAATCTCCTATACAGTTGAAGATTTTATATTTCATGTCTCTATAAAACAACCAAAATAGGTATACAACAGTACAATATTATACATGTAACAAAATACCAAGAAGGTAAAAAATGTTATCTCTAGGTAGAATCACGAGCCCCAACTTTGTCCCACACTCCCCTACTCCTAATAATGGAACAAAGTCAAGCATTGAACTATGAGAGATAGCCGCGGTCCCTACCTACATCCATATAGTCTGTACGGGTACCCAATAGTGTAATGTACAAGGTGTGAGATACAATCCTAGTAGGATATCACCTAAAGGTCTAATTCCACCCAGTCAATGAATATATAATAATAACATTGTGCAGGTAGTATTAGAATATATAAAGGAAGTATTGAAATTAAACAACACATAAAGGTATGGGTTCCCATGGAAAACCATCCTCTGCTACCTAATTCAGCCTTATTCAACATATATCTAAATAAACAATCAATCATGTCTCATTTTATAATCAAGTTCATTAATTAATAAGTATCTAGACCTGGCACATAGCCCAGTGTCCCCCATAAGAATATGTGTTCAAGGATTTCTAACCAATCATCATTATAGTATAAGCCGATGACCGAATACAAGATTGTGATTTGGCTTAGAAGATGCTTCATATAATTAATTTCATTAATTATTCAATTATGAACCTAATACCATCCTTGGAATTCCTTATTTGGAATCTAGGTATCTCTCTAGGTGTATCATAAACCAAGAACCTTACAAGACCATCCTAGGAACTCTTTATTGGATTCTTGGCATCGATTTAGGTGTTTTATAACATTACCTCTCCCTGATTCCATCATTTGTTGTGCATTAAGGGAGCCTAAGTGTCACCCATGGAGTATATAATCAACTACCCTCTGAGTCTATAATTGGAAATCCATATAAGGAGTCCAAGTATCACTTAGGAATATATCAGTAAATCCGCTGAGTCCACCCTTCGAAGTCCTCTAGGGAGTCCAAGTATCACTTGAGAATAAGTAATGGGGTAGCCAAATGATTCCATCCATGGAATTTTTATATAAACCCTATGTCACCCAAGGAATAATAAGAATTCAATAAAGTATTTTAATTAATTAAAAGGTCATCACCATAATAATTTCAATTTAACCTCACCTCAGAAGGTGGATAAAGGTATGTGCTAATATTAGAAGGAATATCCTATTAATTCTATCATGTGGGAATTATCAATATAAGAAGAAAATCATTATTAACAAGTATTTATTTGGAAAGATCCTAGGGTCATGGAAATTCCATCCCCTTTATTTAATCAATTCAATTACAATTGAAAATTCCTTATTAGGCATCCTATAGAAAGGGGTAGACGACACACCTAAAAGTTATCCAAAGTCATATTCCACCAATGGTGGTCCATTTAATTGAACAACGCACCCAAGGGGTGGTTCCAATTCAAGTTTCATAACATTTAATCATTATAAATGTATCTCATTAATTACACATGTCATATATATTCATTTTAAACAAGTATTAAAATCTATTTCAAATGTTTTGATCCAATAACTGGGCACACAGAATAATGATATATATATAAACACTTCAAATTTAAGGAAAAGGAACGAGACCACCTACCAAAGGTTTATAGTGGGGTTCTCATCCATAATCATCTCTTTATTCAACTTATATTAGGAGAAAAGTGAAGAAAGAATGAGAATGTTGAAAATAGGGAAAATTATCTTACACCTAAATAGCACAAACTGATACTAAAAGGAATAAGGAATGACATAAAAGGAATGAAGAGCTTATTGAGACGGATCTGATGAGACTGAAAATGATTGATTCTGAGTTCAGAGAGAGTAGATATATTGATTCCTAGTTTCAGCATCAAAGGATAGATCTAAAAAGCCCATGTCTATCCAATGTGAGAGAATGAGGAAATTAGTTTTTAAATAAAGATTAATTAAGGGAAATTTCGTAACATCACCAAAATTATTGGGATGCACAGTTTGGCCACAGGGTTGGAAAATTCCTACTCCTCCAAGAATGGGAACTTCACATGGTTTTCATGCATGGTTTGACTAACCATGTGATAATTGTGAAAAAATTATTTGTTAAAAACTGAAGAGTTTTCGCATGACTATGCACCTCAAATTTCATGATCTATCAAACCATGTAGGCTCCTCCTTCTCTCTACCCAGGTCTTGCATGGTTAATAGTAACCATGTTGCCTACCCCACACAGTTTATACTAACTGTGTGACAAGCCTAATTCTCCCCAAAAGTTGGTTTCTGGGCTCTAAACAATCCCCAAACACCCCTGATACCTCTACGACCTCAATAAGACTTCACATTGGATCATAATTAAACTTTTAAACTGAAAGTTTATGGAAAGAAAAATATTTATTACCTCAAGAAAGAACTGGGTTCTTACACTCTGGAGACTACTCAAGAAAAATAAAATTATCTTACTCATGTTCAGGAATATCACTGACATATCCCGACGAAGACTAAAGAATATTATTGATCATATATTATCATTCTAATTGGATTTTCCTTTCATATCTTGACAACCAATTCAAGGTAGGATCATATCCATTAAAAACTTATAATATCATGACTATATATCTCTTAAATCACTCCAGAGGAGGCCTATATCTATTCTACCACTATGTTCATGAAAGACTATCACTGTAACCCAACAATGAATAGAAGGGAGACTCATATTCCACCATTATGAGGAAGTCCATCAGTATATTATAGTTATAATAAATAGGTAGGCTTATATTCCTACTTAGCCTCATGAAGCTCATTGATATATTTCGGTAGTGACATAAGAGTCGCCTAAGAAGGATCATACCTATAAATGTCATTTTACACTATTCATGATTACAATTACTCAAAGGAGAATGTCCAAAAAGAAATATTGTCAAGGGATATACATGACCTTGGAGTAGGATTATATCCCTACCCAGATTAATGTCGGTGTTCTCGAGACCATTAAACATCCTTTGAAAATGATTTAAGAATTATTTGGATCCTCAACAATAGAAAACAATAGTACTAGTCATAGAGGCCCTACCTATAGCAAAACAAATAACCCTAGAGCTCCTCCCAAGAGTACTCAACTTGGGGGTCCTACCCATGATAATACAAGGACCAGTCATGGAGTTCCTCCCTGTGTAAATATGAAGATCATCTAGAAAGAAGGTCCCCCTTATTGATTCATTAGATTTGGGTAACCATGAAGGTCCTCCCCATAGATTCCAAATCATCCACCTGAGAGGTCCTTCCTAGGGAATATGGTGTAGAAATAATCCCTACAATCATTCGTCAGTCGTGAGTGAAAATCCTCCCCATGATGGAAAATATAAATATAACCATGGAAGTTATCCCCATATAATTCATTGCAAAGGTCCTCCCTAAAGTCACATATCACCTCAAAAAGGTATTTTCCATGTTGATACCACTCTGAGACTACCATCATATCAATAGAAACTTGAGATATCAAATACGAATACGTCAAGAACCTCATACTTGGTGGATGACCTTAGATATCGGCCGAAGAACAACCCAAATAAATAGTATTCATGAGCACCTCCTTTGGATTTATTACCTGGTGATGTAGCTAATAATTTCCCAAGTAATCCCGTTCTCCACAACAAGGTAGCTAGGAAGTGACAAATCTAGTCATATCAAGTCAAAGAGTCCCTTAATTAGGATGAGGAGGACACCATGATTATGTGGTAAGAAATATCCTGAGGTGATATACTAGTTATGTTCTGAGCCATAGCCACTTCTTAGTATAACATTCTAGAAACATTGAAAGAGTAATGGATGAAATGGCTTATCTTGAATCTATGTACAACTCTCTACCATACCAAGTTAAAATATTTTCCATACAAGGGGTATTCCAACCACATAAATGAGATAGGTGGAATTTTCTTCCAGATCGACATGGTTTCCCTTTCAACTACACAATACCCAAGTTTAGGAACATAATACATAGAACTTCAACAAGCATGGATTAGTGGTTTAAAGGATCTTCACTAGTTTATAACAAATTCCCCATATAAAATTCACATATAAGGGTGGGGAGAGTATGGAGTATTTAATTTTACCCCATTTCATAGCCAATATAATTCCCCAAGAAAGAAATCATGTAATTTCATCACATCAGGTCAAGTTATAAGACCGGGTTCTACACATGCTAGCTGGTCTATCCAATAAAACCCTATTATATGTAAGGCACAAAAATGATATACTCAATGGGAGAAATCCATTGAATGATTGCTATATCAATATTCTAATAAAGTCATGAGATCTTCCCATCTAAGGAAAGTGAATCCCTTAATTTCAGAACAACCATCAATGGAAAGTAAATCATGTTCAGAATGTGCATTGTGCCTAACCCACACTCAGATTAAATCTTGAAAAATCAAGAAGGAAACCATGATAGTCATCACTATAAAAATATAGAAGAAACACTATCCCTCATGATTGGTGGGAATTTTAACATTATAGCCACCCTGGTTATCATCAAAACATCATCTAGTTTTATATATGATGGTGTAAGAGCCAAATTAAACCCATCCTTAATGGATAAGTGCATTTATATCACAAAATCCTCCCACACCATGGAAATTAATCTTCTCTAGATTGGGGTAAATTCCATAAGAAAATCCCTCACAAATTCTTTCATTGCATGAACCATCATTCTCATGGGAACACATTTAGTAAAATATATTGGTTACTCCCTATGGATCACCATATATAAATTTCTTCTAGGGGTGTATCGAGAAATAAAGGCAAAGCCTCATAGAGGAAATAAGATAAATAATCCACAAAGAAGGTAAATATCAAGGAAGATTGTGATTCATCTCTTGAAATATACGTAGAGGGTGATAGATGGCCTACCCTTTTGATGATGATATATTCCCTATGACATATTATGCATCAGAGAATGTTATTAGCATCAGAACCATGGATAACTCAGACAATGATAGTGATACAAAAGGACATGATGAAGATATATCCATTCAAAAGGTGGTTCAAATTGAAGTTCATGAATAATGTGTGTGAACTTGACATCAGCGGTAGACCCAAAATTTTGGATCTCCTCTAAGTACTCATCTACCACCTCCTTGGTGAGCTTCAGCCAAAGAAAAAAGAAAGTCCATGGACACATCCCACTTACCAATCGAGGTAAGTTAGCCCCCCCATTTTCAAGGTAAAATTGGCCTAAGATGAAGAAGAGGTAGAGTAATTAAAGTGACTCATGTAAGAACCTAGTTCTTATTTTTTTTTGAGGTACGTGTCTCTTATTTTCTCTTTTCCTTAAGTGTTTTTGAGAAAATAGGGAAAATTGGGAAAAATATTCAATTTCAAGACTACACGCCATGTACTTTGGAAACGTGGGATGAGTACATAGGGTGTGTAGCCATGTCGATGACGAAGGGTGTAAAAACCGATTACACGCCGTGTAGTGGGTATGTACACGCAGTGTAGTAAGTTAGTAGGAAAATATTAAGGTGGTGGAAGCAGCCTCCAGTTGAGTGGAAGTACATGTCGTGTACTCAGGTGTCACATGTCGTGTACTCATGTCAATAGATGAACAGTGCCACGCTGGCAAGATGCCGCTGAAGGAACAGTTAAAAAATGAAAAGTACACGACATGTACTTGAGAATTACATGCCGTGTAGTTTGTTTTTTTCACTTAAAATGGGCAGTAGCCAACCCTGTTCATAGGATTGGCTTAGAACTGGAGTAAGTAGTTGAGAGTGGAGTCCGGACCTTCGAGGATCTCCTGATCGAGTGTCGGGAATCCGTTTTCGCCTCTGACGATCTCATTGGAACCGCACGGGTATTCCCTCCACTCTCCTTAATCCATTCTTTCCAATTATTCCTCTAATGGAAGTTATTTATGTTTGAAAGAGGTTTTATTTCACCTCAGATCTACGTCGTTCTTGTATGATTTCTAGGATTGTTGTTCGAGTATACCGTTAAGGGATTTTTAAGGTAGGTGGCTTGGTGTTTAAATTCCAACTGTTGTGCGTTTTTGTGTACCATTGAGCTACGAACCCATGTTGGGGTGTCGTGTGGCTGAGGCATTGGATGCTTTGAATACCTATAATTTCATAGGTAATTAAATGTGATAATAAATTGTTGTTTGGGATCACTGCTTGGATCCAGGTATTGGGCGGAAGAAAACGAGGAATGATGGCAAGAGGGGGGGGGTGAATTGCCTTTTAAAAAATTGATTAACAAATTAAAAATCAAAGTAAAGTGCAGCGGAAATAAAGAGGCAATCACACAAGAAATTGATAACGGAGTTCGGCCAAAACCCGGCCTACGTCTCCCCTCCCAACTCAACCGTTGAGAGATTCCTACCGCTTGCTTTTCAATGGTTTTAGCAAGAAACCCACTAGGCTTTGAGGTAGCACTAGGACCTATTACCGCTTGCTTTTATTGGTTTAGCAAGAACCCACTTGCTTTTGATGGTTGAGAAAGAACCCACTAGCCTTTTTAACGGGTGAAGGCTAGCTCACCGTGACACAAGACTTTTAAAATGGAAGGCTTGAAGAAACCTCTTCACACCTTAATGGTGATGTGAAACCCAAAAGAAAGGGGGATGAGAAAAGGTGTTGGGGTTTGTAGGCACAAACCCAATTTTAAAGCTCAATAAAAAGTAAAACAATAAAACCCGTATTTTGAGAAGCCTTGGGCGCCTTTGATTGGATGGAGATGTTGAAGGCCGCTTCCAAGCTTCTATGGTGGTGCTCCTTGGATGTGGAATTGGATTGGAGCAGTTGTGGTTCCCTTGGAGCAATCCGCCGGAGGTTTGCCAAATGAGGAGAATTGTGTTCGTTGGCTTCACAATGCTTAATTATGGTCCGGCCATTGTTCCGGGGCTTCAAGGTCCTTTATTTATAGAGGGGGAACCCTCATATGGCCGTTGGAGGCCTTTGGAGCCGTTGGAAAGGCTTTCGGAGCCGTTGGGAGGCAAGTGGAGCAGCATGGTCAAAGCTCCAACGGCTAGTTTGACTGGATCCACCGGCTGGCCGGTACAGTCCCACCGGCTGGCCGGTGTGTGCAAAAAGGCATAGGATTCTTGTCCAGGGGCCACCGGCTGACCGGTACATCTCCACCGGCTGGCCGGTGCCTTGGTAGAGAAGAAGAGTCTTGATCCAGGCTCCACCGGTCGACCGGTGGAGGAGCCACCGGCTGGCCGGTGGAAAGACAGTAGCAAACACTATTTGAGCTGGATGCCACAGGTCGACCGGTGACAGAGCCACCGGTCGACCGGTGGAACCTGGCAGTGGGCAATGCCTCTGCCAGTTCCACCGGCTGGCCGGTGCTATCACACCGGTTGGCCGGTGGACTGAATTTCAGTCCATTTTATGTCCATTCTTGGGCCAACTTCTTGGCAACCTTGTGCCTTTCAATCAAAAACACTTCAAACAATGTTAGACACATATAAAAGTGATTGTGATCATGAAAATCAAAGAGTGTGGGGTACAACACCAGGACCACCCCGGGGGGGGGGGGGGTGTGTTCCTCTGTTTAGCCATTTGTCCAGGATACCCATGGGTATGCCTTTATAATAATGATTATAGATTTTCCTTGAGAGGAATTGCATGTGGGTTTCTTGTTTAAATGTTGGGAATGGCCCGGTTACTTATTTAGCCTGAGGGAAGTGTTTTACTTATCTTGAGGGCAGTGCATCTTTTAGCCTGAGGGAAACTTCTTCCGTGCCTGTGGGCAATAGACTCTGTGCCTGAGGGTGACACTTTGTACGCCTGAGGGTAATATCTGTTATGCCTGTGGGCACTTACCTAGGAGTTACAATTCTGATTACTTGAGGGTAAGGGTTTGCGTGTCTAAAGACACTGACTGTTACATAGAAAATTCACTGTGGTGGGTTTCTTTTATTGAATGATTAAATGAATAATAAAATGGAAATATAACTGGTGAAGTTAGTTACTTTTGAGTACTTCTTAGTTTATTTCATTTTACTACTGCACACTGTTGTTGCATATTTTCACACAGTTGGGCACGTGCCTTTGGTGGGTGCCTACTTGGAATTTTGTCTCACACCCTGTTTGGGTCAAGTCTTCATCCCAAACAGATTACATTTCTGCAGACATGGATAAGGGAAAGGGTCCCTATACAGGTACTTGACTACTGCTGAGGAGTAGGGGAGTATGGGACCGGGCTTAGGCTCGCGATGCTACCAACTGTTTTGTTTTGTTCTGATGTAATTTGTATTGTACTGTACTGTATTGTTGTGTAACATGTTCTAGATGTTTTCTTAGAACTTGAGACATGTTGCATCATCATCTATATAATTGTTGGTTATCTTTTACTACAGTTGTTTATTTTAAATGTTTAGGGTTTATTGATTCTTCAGTTGTTGTATGTTGTATATATTATTCTGCTGCGCTACACTTTGAAAAATGAGGGCATAGTTTCCCCACTATCAGACCTGGGCCCTTACTACTAGTCGGCTGCCTCTCCCATTTGGGGAAATGCGCTTGAGAACCGGGTTCTGGGCACCCATTGAGTGGCACCTGGAACCGGGATGTTACAAAGTGGTATCAGAGGAGTTCTTTTATTTGACTTACTATTTGGAGCCTTAGTCAGGGATAGAACAGATATGGTAGTTGGTAATAAGCTGTGCCCAGGAGTAGCTAACCCATGTACCGGGAAAATCCATTCTACATCGTGTATTTCAATTTTTCAGATTTTTCAAATTTTACAGTTGATTTGATTTCACCGTTGGGTGATGCACTTGTGATTGTGCAGTTTATAATTTATCCATGGGTTATACTTAGTTGCATCCCGATGAGATTAGGGTATTCAATCTCATGCATCATTTAGACACATGCTATAAATCACATGCCATGCATAGTTCCATGTCGTTTAGGTACATTATAAATTTTCATGTTGTTGTGATAGTTGTGTGCTAGAAAAGCATGTTGTTGTGATAGATGCCTTGATAAATACCTGCTATGTGATAAGGTATGGTTGTGTGAGGCCTTGAAAGAATGAACACCAAACTTTGGTTACTGAGGAGTATGGGCCCTCATTGACCAGAATTTGGTGTATCATTGGCTATTTACCATATTTATAACTCATATAAGATGTCAAACTTTGATTTGCGGGGAGTATGGGTCCTCACAGGTCGGAATTTGGCACTTAGGAGTTTTTTCAGTGGTTTTTCTAGGTTCTGGAGTAGTATTCGAGGCTTAATATCTGGAAAACCCAGGATACACGCCGTGTAGTTCTTCGGACACACTTCGTGTGTTCTTATGTTCGAGAAGAAAAGAAAACTTTTTGAGTACACGCCGTATACCCTCAGTACACGTCGTGTAGTCTCTTTCCGTGTCATAGACAGTGTGGGTGGGGACACGGGGAAGGGAAATTCTTGGGGCAAACACACCGTTTTCCGGATGTACACACCCTGTAGAGTTGACCCGGAGTCCGCCCGTGTAACTAACAAACACAGACAGAGGAAACCTTAAGACATACACGCCGTGTCCACCATGAAACACGCCGTGTAGTCTGACCTAGGATCCGACCGTGTAACTAACAAAATGGGTCGGTGTAACCCTTTCGTGTACACGCCGTGTGTATATGGAACACACCGTGTAGTTTTATCCATGTATCCAGCTGTGTAACTAACTACACGGGTCAGTGAAGCTCGTCTAGTACACGCCGTGTACCTGTTGGACATGCCGTGTAGTCTTGTCCGAGGACAGACCATGTGGACCAGGCCGTGTGGCAGAGCAAATGGGGTGGTGTACACGCTGGGTGTGGGTTTCACATGCCGTGTTGTGTTAGCCGTGTAGTCAGCTATGTCACGAACTACATGGGCAGTTGGAAAATACACTATACACGACGTGTAGATTATATACACACCGTGTAGTTTTATTCAATAGGAGATGTGTGGATTAGCCTTGTAGAAGGACTCAGGTAGGGGAAGAGAAGTCAAGTACACACCGTGTAGTCAGTATAAACACCATGTAGTCTTGTTTTGAAAATCTTGAATGTCTTCTTCCTCCTATTCCCCTTTTGGTCCCTTCAGTTTTTCATTCTTTAATAATATTGATCTAAGGTGTGCGCTTGACCTTGTAGAGTCATGCCACCGAGACGACCATACTTTGTTCTCCAAGAGAGCGACAATGATTATACTCTAGAAATGGTGGGCCATGGGCTACCAGTGGATCCTCCAGCAGAGCCAGATGTGGTGCTAGCCGTTATACCGGATATAGGCGTGAAGGCACAATTCCGTGAAGGATTTATGCGGTTCATGCAGACCTTTCAGGGAGTACTGCTGGCTGCCCCATCTATGGATGAGTTGACTCATATATTCCAACAGCAGCATCCGCCGACGTTCTCAGGGGATGGCGGACCACAGGATGCGGAGTCTTGGCTGGGGTCTATGCAGACTATCTTTGAGCATCTTGAGACGCCTCTAGGGCGGAGGGTTAAGCTCGCGACTTATATGCTGCGTGATTCCGCCAAAAGGTGGTGGGATGTTACCACCCAGTCAGAGCATCACAAAGAAATGGCGTGAGAATATTTTCAAGCAGTCTTCTTTGACTTCTTCTTTCCAGATACTTTGAGGGAAGATAGAGCTCTATAGTTCATGAACCTGCAGTAGGGCGCTATGTCGGTGATGGATTATTCTGCTCGCTTCACCGAGCTTCAGCGTTTTTGACCCATACTAGTGGGTGATGAGATGTTGAGAGCCAGACACTTTGAGGATGGTCTTCAATATGACATCTGAGTACTGTTGAATGTTTTCAGGTTGCCTTCAGTACATGCTATTGTGAACCAGGCGCTGATTATAGAGAGTAACCTTCGGGAAGCTAGTGGTGTAGGACATGGCTATTCGGCACCAGTTTCTGGTACTATTTCTGCCAGTAAGGGGAAGAGACAGATTTAATTCTCTCACGGTGGAAGTACCAGCTAGAAATATGTTTCAGGTGGCCAAGTCAGGTGCTACCTATGTGGTAAAGAGGGGAACAAGAGACCTCAGTGTCCACGAGACCCAGTGGAGTGCCGAGCTTGCAGCAAGATGGGTCATCTGCAGCACTTTTGCAGGGAGTTTCCACCAGTGGCCCGTGAGAGGGGTTCTGTGCAGACTCTGCGTGCGGGAGCATGACCAACAACTTCTTACCAGTTGGGGAACTAGAATATGTCAGGGTGTGCAGGCAGGGATGGTGGTTGTGGCCGGGGTATACAGACACCAGGATCTCAGAGGCAACAGGGCGAGACAGCTCAGGGTAGCCAGACTGTGTCGCAGGGCCATGACACTGGGTAGGCATATGCAGTGCAACAGACCCAGTAGGAGCAGGATCCCGGACCTTCTACAGTCATAGGTACTATTCTAGTAGCTTCAGTTCTATCTTTAGTACTTTTCGATATGGGTTCTATGCATAGCTTTGTATCTGTGCCTGTTGTGGAGAGTCTTGGGCTCTGTGTTTCTTTTTATTCTGCTTTTATGACGTTAGACACTCCGTTGGGGACTAGAACGGCTGGTGTGAGTCAGTGCAAGGAGTTCCCCCTAGAGGTTTGTGGGTGTCACTTTCTATGCGACCTCTATGTTTTAGAGATGATGACTTATGATGTCATTCTTGGGATGGACTGGTTGGTAACTTTTCGCGCCTTTGTCGATTGCTACCATCGTAGGGTGAGTTTCACATCACCAAAGGGTGGAGAGTTTCAATATAGGGGAAAATGGGATGTTCAGGTGAGTCGAGCTAGACCAGAGCATCATGGGTGAGGTGGACTCACAGCCCAAATTGCGAGTTTATATCTAGATGATCAGGGGACTTGTCAGACGAATTTCCCTCCAGTGGTTGATCGTTTCAGGGATGTCTTTCTAGACGACTCTTCAGGTCTACCTCTGGAGTGTGAGGTGGATTTCTCTATTGATCTTGTTCCAGGAGCAGCACTAGTGTCCATTCCTCCTTGTAGGATGGCCACACCTAAGTTGTAGGAGCTCAAGAGGCAATTAGAGGAGTTACAGTCAAAGGGTTTCATCCGACCCAGTACTTCTCCTTGGGGTTCGCCTGTCCTGTTTTCTAAGAAGGTGAACGGTACCCTTAGACTCTGTGTGGATTATCGGAAGCTGAACCAGTTGATGGTCAAGAACCAATATCCCTTGCTAAGAATTGATGATATTTTTGATCAACTTAGTGGAGCAAGAGTGTTATCGAAGATTGAATTGAGATCTAGATATCATCAGCTGCACGTGAGACCATCAGATATACCGCTTACATCTTTTTGGAGCAGATATGGTCTGTACAAGTACTTGGTTATGCCATTCGGACTCACGAACGCGCCAACAGTTTTCATGGCTCTGATTAATCGTGTGTTCCATCCTTATCTGGATTCTTTTGTGGTAGTATTCGTGGACTATATCTTGGTGTACTCTCACACTCAAAACGACCATGGCACCCATCTTGAGATCGTATTGAGTACACTGAGAGAGCATAAGCTATATTCTAAGCTCTCAAAATGACACTTTTGGATGGACCAGATTCACTTCCTGGGTCATATCATCTCAGAGGTAGGAGTTACAGTAGACCCAAAGAAGGTGAGAATAGTAGTTTCCTGGGAGCATCCTAAGAACGTGTTTGAGATACAGAGTTTCTTGGGGCTGGCTAGTTACTATAGACGCTTCATACATGACTTATCCTACTTTGTAGCACCGTTGAAGGGTTTGACTAAGAAGGGTGTGAAGTTCATTTGGTCGGAAGCTTGTGAGGTAGCCTTTCAGGATCTGAAAGGAAGGTTGAAATTAGCACCAGTATTGATACTTCTAGAGTAGGGAAAGAGCTATAAAGTTTACCGTGATGCATCAGGGATTGGGCTGGGACCTGTGTTGATGCAGGGCGATTGAGTTATTGCGTATGGGTCTCGGCATTTGAGGACACATGAGAGGAATTACCTGACACATGATCTCGAGTTGGTTGCAGTTGTTCATGCATTGTGCCGTTGAAGAAACTATCTCTTAGGAGAGCATTTTGTGGTTTTCACTGACCACAAAAGTCTCAAGTATATCTTTACTCAGTGTGACTTTAATTTGAGACAGTGAAGGTGGTTCAAATACCTTTAGTCCTTTGACTTTGAGCTTGCCTATAAACCTGGTAAAGGTAATGCAGTAGTTGATGCACTGAGCAGGAGGACTCAGATACAGGAAGTGCAGAAGGCTAGTGATGAGTGAAAGCTTATGACTTTGTTCTCTGAGATGCATTTAGAGGTGAATGACAGTCAGGGGTAGACCTATCTTTCATCTTTATTTGTGACCTCTACCCTCCTGAATAGAGTGAGGATGAGACAACTATCTGATTCAGAAGGCTTAGTTCTACAGGTGTTGGTGGGAAGTGAGGACCCTCCTCCTGGGTGGACGATAGGTGATGATGAGGTACTGCATTTCCATGGACGAGTATGGGTTCTAGGGGATATACATGAGAAGCTGATGTGGGAGTTTCATGCTTCAGCTTGGACAGCTCATCCCGGAGTTACCAAGATGTACCGTGACTTGAGACGTTAGTACTGGTGGCCGTGTATGAAGAGAGAAGTAGCTGGTTTTGTTACGAGATGTTCCACCTGTCAGCAGGTGAAGGCAGAGCATTAGAGGCCAGCTAGACTGTTACACCAGTTACCCATCCCGGAGTGAAAATGGGATGATGTCACGATGGATTTTGTGAATGGGTTGCCGAGGTCACCTTGAGGCAACGATACCATATTGGTTGTTGTGGAAAGACTCACAAAGGTAGCTCACTTTTTTCCGATCAAGGGAACCTTCGGTGTTGATGAGCTTGGAAATTTGTATATCCGAGAGGTCATATGTCTTCATGGGGTTCATTGTTCTATCATTTCGAATAGGGACACCCATTTTACGTCTTGTTTCTGGCAGAGTTTTCAGAGGGCACTGGGTACATAGGTGCTTCTGAGCACAACTTACCACCCTCAGACCGATGGTTAATTAGATCATACGATACAGGTGCTTGAGGACATACTGCATGCATGCGTCCTAGAATTTGGGGGCTCTTGGGAGAAGCATATACCCCTAGTCGAGTTTTCCTATAATAACAATTTTCAGGAAACTATTGAGATGGCACCATACGAGGATTTATATGGTAGGCCATGCCGATCACCTTTGTGCTGCTTGGAGGCAGGTGAGGTAGCTTTACTGGGACCACAGCTCGTGCAGGAGACTTCTGAGCTGGTCTAGTTGATTTAGAAGTGGATGTTTACCGCACTGTCTTGTCAGAAATCTTATACTGATCACCATAGAAGACCCTTCGAGTTCGTGGTCGGGGATTGGGTTTTCTTACGTGTTTCTCCTAGGTTGGGACACAGGCGGATTGGAAGACATGGTAAACTTTCATCGAGGTATGTGGGGCCATTTGAGATTCTGGAGAGAGTCGGGCTGGTTGTCTATCGGTTGCAGTTACCACAGAGGTACCGATCCATGCTCGACGTCCTCCATGTATCTCAATTGAGCTGCTTTCATTTAGACCCATCTCACGTCTTTCAGCCTAAGGAGGTTGAGATTGAGGTAGATGCGTCCTTTGAGGAGCATCCGATTCGTATCGTGATAGGATCACGAAGGTTCTCCGAGGCCAGTCAGTTCCTCTCGTATGGGTGATATGGCAGCATAGCCGAGTGCAGGACGAGACCTAGGAGCGGGAGACTGATGTACGTGCTCAGTGGACATAGCTGTTCTGAGCTTTATCTTTGCTACCCTTGGAAGGGCAATTCGGGGACGGATTTCTTTAAGGGGGGAAGTTTGTAAGAACCCGATTCTTATTTTTTTGTGGTACAAGTCTCTTATTTTCTATTTTCCTTAAGTGTTTTTTAGAAAATATGGAAAATTGGGGAAAATCCTAAATTTTGGGACTACACGCCATGTACTATTCCACACGCCGTGTACTTTATCCATGTGGGATGAGTACATAGGGTGTGTAGCCATGTCGGCGACGAAGGGTGTAAAAACCGACTACATGCCAGGTAGTGGGTATGTACACACCGTGTAGTCTGTCGGCCGAAAAATAGTAAGGCGGTGGAAGCAGCCGCCAGCTGAGCAGTAGTACATGCTGTGTACTCAGGTGTCACACGTTGTGTACTCATGTCGACAGATGAACAGTGCCACGCTAGCGAGATGCCGCCGAAGGAACAGTTAAAAAATGAAAAGTACATGCCATGTACTTGAGAAGTACACGCCGTGTTGTTTGTTTTTTTCACTTAAAATGGGTAGTAGCCAACCCTGTTCACAGGATTGGCTTAGAACCTGAGGAAGGAGTCGGGATAGGAGGCCAGACATTCGAGGATCTCCAGATCAAGCGTCATAAATCTGTTTTTGCCTCTGACGATCTCGTTTGAACAGCACGGGTAAGCCCTCCACTATCCTTAAGTTGTTCTTTCCAATTCTTCCTCTAAGGGTAGTTATTTAGGTTTGAACAATGTTTTATTTCACCTCAGATCTACGTTGTTATTGGATGATTCGAGGATCATCGTTCAAGTATACCATTCAGGGGCGTTTAAGGTAGGTGGTTTGGTGTTTAAATTCCAACTGTTTTGGGTTTTTATGTACTGTTGAGCTATAAACCCATGTTGGGGTGTCATTTGGATAAGGTATTGGATGTTTTGAATACCTATAATTGCATAGGTAATTAAATGTGATAATAAATTGTTGTTTGGGATCGTTGCTTGGATCCAAGACCACCCTAGGGGGGTGCGTTCCTCTGTTTAGCCGTTTGGCCAGGATACCTGAGGGTGTGCCTTTATAATAGTGATTATAGAAATTCCTTGAGTGAAATTGCTTTTGTGTTGCTTGTTTACATGTTGGTCATGGCCCGATTACTTATTTATCCCGAGGGAAGTGTTTTACTTAGCCTGAGGGCAGTGCATCTTTTAGCCTGAGGGAAAATTCTTCCGTGCCTGTGGGCAATAGACTCTGTGCCTGAGGGAGACACTTTGTACGCCTGAGGGAAATATCTGTTATGCCTATGGTAACTTACCTTCGGGTTACGAATCTAATTGCCTGAGGGTAATATATTTTTATTCTATAATAAAGAATTCATTGCCTCTTATATGATATCTTCTTTTATTCACACAAGTGTGTATACAAAATAAACTTATTACCTTTATGAAAACTAGAACCCACTAGTTAGCTTGAATGCCTCATATTCTTCATCCATGTTCTTCTTCTTATCACATGATATAATGAGACATCACCTAGTTAGCTTCATGAATACCAGTATTAATAAGTTATCACGTACTTTATATGATTAATATCACTCAGGTTCCCTTCTACTATCACATTCACACAGTATGGAATGTAAAACTCAGTTCTTATTCACATAAAAAGGTACATGGTGTCTTAGTGACTTCATAGTGATTAGAGTGTGTGGTATTTTTATTTAAAAAATCTAGTCTAATTTATGGATTCTTAATCTCCTTCACATAGTAGAGTGTGTGCATGTGATCTCCTTTTTCATTCACATAGAAAAAAATGTAATTGTTTTTTTGTTCTTCTCTTCATGTAACTATGAAATCATGTGGATTTTCCTTTATCACTCAAGTGAATCCTAATTTCAATTATTCCTTATGAAACTAAGAAATCATGTAGATTACCATTATTTTATTATAAATTGAAGGCTTGTGGTGTTCTTTTTTTCTTCATGTAAAAAATATCTCTAAAAAATATATCATTCAGCAATACTAAACCCTCATCCTTGCCTCAGTATTTAAAGAAGAGATGAACACCGCCTTTACTGAGAGGATTAATAACTTGAACATACTCTATTCAATCCATGTCAATTATTTTCATAAACCCTTGAAGATATTAGCAGATATTAAATTTTTAGATAATAAAACATATATTGTTCATCCTTTTCTTATTAAGAAACTCCTATGCAATGGATACAAATGTGCATTTGATGGAAATCACTTGTGTTATCCTCACAACAAATACTCAAACACATATACAACATTTTATTTGTGATTATCACACAATTAAATGGTGTTGTATGGTTAGTGAAGTATCATTCTTCAAATTTATTCTTGAATTAAAAGTTCATAATGCATACATGGAGTTTTGAAGTGTTTTTACACTAAGATATAAACAATATAGGCTTGGATCGAGCAGAGATGTCATGGTTTTTAGTAGTTGAGCACAACACACATCAAACCCCATGACATAGGTTAAAGAAGATGATGCACATAAGGATCCAGTAGTGAGGATAAATTAAATCAAGTATCCATCATTATGCCCATATAATTTTACATAGATAGATAATACTTATTCTATAGTTAGTCACACATTGGTTTTATAAAAAAACCCATGATTCTTTATAAATAATGATTCAGGAATGACCACTTTAACCACCTTATCTCGGGATAGGCTACCGATACACTCACACACATTGGCCTCATGCATTAAACCACCCTATTGCACATTTCACAACACCCCTATAGGTCTATGTATGCAAACCTATTATATCCCCTTTGATAGCTATGATCCATTAAATTTAGTTAATCTAGCTCCTACTTTGGTTAGTAGAGATGGTTCCTAGGCCAGTTAAGGATTAACTAATTTTTTTTGGTAATATCATCATTCAAAATACGAAGTATAAAATTATATATAATACCACATAAATCCAAATTCATCACAAATAATTAAAAAGTGGAAATCCCTTCTCAACACTAATTTTACTATTCATATCGTTGAATTAAAATCTCATTCACAGACTTCTTTTTAATTCACAACTTATCAATACTCATCTTAAAACTTTTTAATCTTCAAAAAATTCATCTACTTAATCAAGGATGATTAATTTATGTTTAAAATAGTGTTATATCTCAAAAAATTCATTAGCACATGTTGTATTCATTAATACCAACTCCACAATCATCACTAGTAACTTCGATGTCTTATCAAGCATGATATCCAGTGCCACATTGTCTTTAATGTTACAAACAAGAACAACAAAAGATAGTAGCCTTGATCTTTTCCAGTGCAATTAATCATGGAAGAAACCCAACCAACTTATGGAATTTCATGAATTAATAAAAATAATCTAATCCTCATAAGCTCATCATTTAATATTTTCTTATACATTGAATTTATAGTACACTTACAACAAAAACAACAATCATTACTCTTTTAACTTGGGGGCTCTTTAATTCCCCCTTTAAATTTATTACCATTACTTCTAAACTTTATAAAGTCAATATTCTTCTCCCCCTTATTGATAATAAATGAAAAGGTATTATAGGGTCCATCTCATCTCATCAATTTTCTTCTCAAGTCATCATGAAATCCTCTTCTCATCTATTCATTTATATAAATAGCCTTAGCTACTTGTGAGAGAACTATGGAATTATAAGTATTTATTAACAAAGAAAATTTATCTAGACAACTCTAAGTCTACATGAAAAATCTATTTTTAGAAAAAAAACAAGATTGTATAACCATGTTGATCAATATTGTCTATAAATAATGCTACAAGTGATAATAAACTCAGATAACTCTTCTTTTATATTTTTGGGCCATTAAAAAACTTCAAATTATGAAGGATATCTATCTTATACTCATCTGAGCAAATACAAAAAAAAGAGTTTAACCTAAAAAAATTTAGATCCCCATTGTTTGATTACTATCAACCACCTGAAAATATATTTTCTATTTTAACATCAATTAGAATAAGGATACTATAGTGATTTCCATACCCCATCTTTAAATTTTTACAAATTTATTAAAAAATTCCAAATTCACTTATAATGAAGACTTAATAGATTCAATTCATCTTTTCTCCCCACTAAGAGATTCATCTATCTCCTTAAATTCCCTACATGTTATTATAAAATCATATAGATAAGGGAATAAGGATATACCTCTTAGATTAATCATATGTAACACTGATGCTGAGAGTTTTCTCTCAAGTTATACTTATAGTTTCTTCTAAACACATCTGTTCTTTTCATATCAATAGTTTTAATAGGTTTCTTGCACATATTCTCCCATGGAACTACTTGTTTGAATCAATTTTATTAGCCTTAGGAGACAAAGAAATTTCACTTCCTTATGATTACATCTTATTTTTCATGATATCTTCATGGGATTGTAATATTTACATAATTTGTTTCATTACATGCCTATTTTTTTAACATCTTTTACATAGATTCTTTTGAATCTTTATGTCACCACTTATTGAAACTGTTCATGTATTTTTATCATATTTTTTGGATAGATTCTCATTAGTGTCAACTTATTCATGTGAATTTTTCTCTTTAACTTTATCATCCATATATTATTTATATATTCTCTTAGAAATATACAATTGATCTATCCAGATCTATAATCATTCTTTCGTGACCTGATAAACTTCTTTTTTCTTCTCATATGTTATTTATAATGCATTAATATCTCATAAATCCACCTTTTTAGATTTTTGAATTTTATTCCCTTTCACTATATAAGGAATCACTCCTGGAATTCTTGACATGAACACCTCATATTTTTGACCCTACTACACATATCTAACACAAATATCTTCCAAGTATTCCAAACTATTTTGTGTTGGCATCTTTGAGGGATTTTTGCTCACAAGATTCATTATTTGAGAACTTATTCTCATATGTTCACCATATCTACCCCTTTATTCATGCCAAATTTTTGAAAATGACATGTTATATCATTCATAGTGGAATTTATGTCCATATCTCCCATAACACCTATAGAAACCTCTGAACCTAGATCTTCCACCTTGATAACTATTTTTTCAATTTATTGGTTGTTTATGTACTTTGTTAAACCAAGAATTATTTTTCCCAAGGGGAAGAGATTTTATTAAAATATTTCTATATACATTTTATGTAATATAAGATTTACCATTCATATTATTTTTCTAATATGGTTTAGATTTATGTTTTTCTCATACATTGTTATAAATAATAGTTTTTATTTGAGACAAATTAGGTGAATGTTTAGCCTTCTTGGTTAGACCCTTCATCTCACTAACATGAGAATATTATTTTTTAACTTAAATGGACTTAATGAAATAATATTTTATTTTTTTATCTCATTTTGTTAAAAAAGACACATTGATTATGTCTTAGTAAGTTCTTCATCCCTTGAAACTAGATTCTCTTTAAGATCACTAATAATATATTTTTGATCAGTTGATGTAAGGTTATGCATCTTGATCTCATAAACCTAAGCTTATTATTTCTTGTTATATTCTTCCTTTTCATCAGAAGCCTTATTATTATACATTAAAAATGTCTTATTTTATTTTTTGAACTTTGTAATCACCTCAATACAAGCTTCCAAATCCCCTTTCAACTACCATTCCAGCTATATCCTTTCTTCTCCATCATCATCATTTCACGATGAATCAAACCCATTTTAAAATTTAGTGATAAAATTAACCTGATCATTTGAAGATATTATTGATAGATAATCATCATTATCGTGTTTTCTCATCAAATTTCTCCTCCTACCACTAGAATGATTCTTTTTATTCTTATCTATTCCATTTTTATGAAATTTTTCATCTTCATAATTATATTCAAATTTAGAAGACTTATTCTTTAGATAGTAATAGGAAAAGTTCCCCATGCCATCACAATTCTAGAAATTTAGTGTGTGTTTGGATTTTTCTCTCCATTTACCCTTTTTGAATCATGTTTATATAAAGTAAATGATTACACTAAGATATTTATCTCTTTAAAAATATGATTCACTTGGTTTGGTAACCTCTTATTCCATTCCCTTTTCATTTCTCATGGCTTCAAAGACCATTTAATCTTTTAACTTATTTACGAAAGATGGTTTCTTTCTCATCTCATAAGGAATGAGTACATTATATAACTCATAAATTATTAAATATTATATTTCTTCTAGGGATGATATTTGTGGATCAAACTGATATGGAAAATTCCTTATCAATTTTTTTTTGAAAATGATAGATTCATCGACCATATTACTAATTCCATGAATATTTCTTACTATCTAATACACCCTCATGTAATATTAATCAATATTTTCATCATCAGTCGTTTTTATGTCCTAAAAATGGATGCTAAAAACTTATAGTTTGGATTATTTTACTTTGATATCAACTTCATAGTTTCTTCTCAATTTTTCCCTAGTATCCTTGGTAGTTTGGAGACCCACTACCTTTATGTAGACCATCTCTGATAGTGACATCAAGATAGAATTATAATCCTTTACTTCTAACTCCATATTTCTATTATCAACTTGAGTCACAAAAGCATCTTCAATAATGGGTGGAGACCCTAAAATTGTAGAATATCTCATTTTCAGTCTAGTTGATAGGATTTAGGGTAACATAATATTTCTATATCTATGATAAATCTTCCCAAAAAAATGGGAACACCTCAGTTATTGACTAAATTAAGATTCTCCATGTCTCAGAGACTTCCTTTGGATATTTAGAAGGACTTACCTATAATGTAACTTATAGAGCAACATGCTTGATTCCATTGAGTGGGGGGGGGGGGGGGGTAAATTAATGGTATTAATTTACAAATTATTTTCTTTTAATTCAAATAATTAAACTTGGAAAGGTTTTTTATCCACTCAATGATATCTCATAAACTCAACTCATATGTCAAAATATTGATAGAGAATACAAAAAATTATATTTTCAAGGTTTAGTACTAAGTCATACTAATTTTCATGTTGGTTAGACCCTCCTTTACCAAATGGCTTCTACAATATATCCACAACAAATTACAATAATATCCAGTTGGACACCCTGACTATAATTCTCTAGAAATTTGATATATACCCAAATTGAAATATCTTTTTTAGTGATTGGTTACACACCCTAGTAACAAACCTTTTCATATAATCTTGAAAAAATGATGGTAATATCTCTATTTTATCCAAGTTTCTTTTTCAAAAAATGATATAGATAATCCACTACAAGATCACTAGATAAACTTAATTTCTCATGTATATTTTTTCAATAACATCAACAATTATTGATCAGATCTTTCAGTCTTTCTCAAAAAATATGGATCTTCTATGAATGATTAGGTTTTCCTCATCCAACCAATTGATAGGGAAATAATTATTTATTTTTAATGATGATTTTTTCAGTATCAATAAACTTATTTTGATATTATTTTTTGCAAGATGAAACTTAAAAAAATCAATTCAACTCCTTTATGAATTTTTAGTACAATCATCTCAAGTGAAACTCATGCATGTATTGTATTTTCTTCTAAGAGTTGAAAACCAAAGAATATATTAATGATATTGTTATTATTTTATGTTATCTATATTTTTATTAAAAATTTATCTGAAATCCTCCTAGTATATTTTAATATCAATTTAATTATGTGAAAATGGATCAGATATCTCAATTCATATATGTGATTTTTTGGAACATGCATGTATTTCTTCACATAGGTAAATGCATTTCAAAATATTTTTCTTCTAAAATCAAGATTTAACTACCTCATAAAAGAAAACTTATTCCCTTCACATAATTATGTATATAGAAGACACATACTACCTTTGTGCAAACTAGAACACATAATTTAGCATGATTGTATCATATTAGTTATACAAGTTCTTATTTTTCTCATGAAAACCAATGTGTGATCATCTTGTTAACTTTATATAGACTAGAGCACATAATTTATCTTCTACTTTTCATGATTCAAATAATACAATTTATATTCTTCTATCTACTTCACACAAGCTATAATGCATGGATAAATTCTTTTTCGTGTAACAAGGCATGTGGTGTCTCAATGACTTCACTGAGACCAGAGCACAATGTCTTCTTCTTCAAAAAATCTAGTGTACCCCATAGATTCTTAAGATCCTTAACATAACATAGTGTAAATTCAAGATCTAATTCTTCCTTTTAATTGGAATAAAATTTGAAATTTGTTCTTGTTATTCTCTTTTCATAGCTATGAAATCTTGTTAGGGTTTCTTTATCACTTGAGTAAATCATGTAGCTTTCACCTCTCCTTTTCAAAACTATGAAATCTCATAGATTCCCATTATTTACTTATCTTAGGAGGGATCAAAGTGCTCTATTTTTCATAGTGAAAATGACATCTCAAAAAAAAAACATTTAGAAACACTAAATCACTACCTTGATATTTACACACAAGGTGACTAAATACTTTACTGAGAGGATCTTGACTTGAACAATCACTATTTATGACATTTCATGGATTTTTATAAACCACCCAGGATCCCAGAATATATCAAATATTATCATGATGAAACATATGGAATTAATAATTTTCATATTAAGAACCTCTTATATAGTTTATACACATGTTCATGTGATGAAAATTACATGCATCATCCTCTTGAAAAATACTAAAACACCTATCAATGTTTTGATGCATTATTATAGTACTGTAACAAACTATTGTATCTTTATCCAAGTATTATTCTTTATCTTGATTATTTTATGAAATGTGTATCATGAATTCATGGAGTTTCCTACTATTTTTATCCTGATATCTCAACTATTTGGGCTTGTATCAATCGAATATGTCACAATTTTTAGGTGTAGAGAGAAATACACATAAAAAATTATGAAATTGGTTGAAGAAGATGATGTGAGGAAGGGTCAAATAGTGGATATAAATTCCATTTAACAACTATAATTATGCATGTATACATTTAAATGGAGAACTAAGAACCACTCCATGCTTATACCAACATTGGTTTATCAAAAAAACCAACACTTCTTTATAATCAAAGATGTGGGAAGGACCACTTAAATTATCTACACCATGGATAATCTCCAGATACACTCAAATGAACATGTCTCATTAACTATACCACCCTATTTCACATTTCAAGACACCCCTGTAGGCTCATTCATGAACACATTCACTATACCATGAAATAGATATACTCTTTAAAATTAATTTAAGAAGGATCCTCCCTTTGGGTAGTAAAGATGGTTCTTGGGAAATTCAAGACTTAAATATATTTTTTAGGTATGATCATAATTAAAAATATGATGTATAAAATTGTATACAGTATCATATAAATTCCAAGTCATCACCAATACATCAAAAGTGTCATGTCCTTCATGAAACTAAATTTAATCATCACATCATTTTATTGTAATATCATTATAAAAATTATTTTAAATTCACAACTTCTGAATAATCATCTTCAAACTTTGTAATATTAAAAAAATTCATCCACTTAATCAAGGATAATTTATTCATGTTGGAAATAATGCACTATCTCCAAAAATTCATCAACAAAATTTATATTCATTAATACTAGCCCTACAATCATAATAAGTTACGTGGATGTCTTATCAAGTGTGATATATATTTCTAAATTGTCTTTAATGTTCCAAACAAGAACAAATAAAGCTTTTAGCATCAAGATTTTCCAGTTCCATTAACCAAGAAAATCCCTCAATCAACCTGTGGAGTTGCATGGATCTATAACACTCCTCCAAGAATCATTATCACATAATTTAAGAATTTCTTATACAATGAATTTACAATACACTAATAGAAATTAAATCATTTATTATTCTTTTCACATGAGGGCCTATTCAATTATCATTGAACTCTTAATAATGACTGGGTGAATCTATAGGGGTATTGTGATTTATGGAATAGGATGATTAATAATTTTTATTATTCTTTTTCACTCATGGGATAACCTTATTTAGTAGTTTTGTGACACAAATTAATTAATTTATTTTATTCATTATTGAATCAATGACCATGTCTGTTTAATATTGGATGAAATACAATGTAGTAAAGGTAATTGATTCATTAAAATTGAATTATATTAATCTTTTTTTCATGTCTTAATGTTCTTTATCCAGTTCAATTATTATAATCATGAGGTTTTGAGCTTTTAAAGTAGTATTGAGAGAAATTTTCCCAATTGATATTGATTTATTTTATAATTGTGAAACTATTGAGTTTGGTTATTTTGTGAGTGAAGTTAAGTTATTATTTCTAGAGAAATTACCCTTGAATATTGGTAACCTATATCCATACTTTCATCTATATTTCCCTTGTTTTTGAATCATTAAATTATTTTTTAGTTTAATTTTGTTTAGAATTCAGTTCATAGTATATAAAATACAATGAGGATGTAACATTTAGTTTTTAGTTTTTAGTAGGGTTCCTTATTATTCATGGGATCAAATTTATACTTCCACTATAATATGACATAGTAGTTAGTTTCAGTTCAATAGAAATATAAATTATAAACTCTATAATACCATCATAAGTAATGATATTGGTGGAACCTACCACAGTTACTACTATAATTAAGCTTGAAGGCCCTGAAACCATTATATAAAATTCCCCCAACACCTAAACCCTTAAAATAATGTTATAATCCTTCCAAAATAAATTAATTTAAAATAAAAAAGAGCCAATAATTATACATAAATGTTTAAGGGTTATTACAGGGTCACCCCTCAATGTTCAGGCCTTTGAACCTCCCCTTAAATGTAAGGCATTCATTCCACACCTTAAATACATGGCCTTTAGTCCAACCCTTAATGTGATTATGTAAATTCAACCAATAAGATATATGTTCTATAAGACACCCAATTTAATATATGTTCTCTAGGAAACCACTAGAAATAAGTCCTTCTGTCACCCCCTAAAAAAATATTAATTAAGACTTAAGGTATGATGACATAATTATGTATCCTAATTAATAAGATATTAGTTAAAAAATGGATTATGTTACATAGTTATTATTTATAGAAATTTTTTTCATAATAATTAATTTTATCATTCTCTATTTGGGTAATAATTTGTTTATAGATACCACTTGAGGTTTATGGATTGGACCCACTACCACTGATAAAGAGACTTAGAGGGTTACATTCTAAATATATCCAATTCCTTATCAAAATTAGTGTAATTTTATTTGTTTAAATACAAGTGATCTTAGTTCTTGGATAAATATCTATTCAAGTTATGTTAACAATAATTAAATCCCATGTTATTATTGATCTGAAATAAGGAAGATTGATTTGAATTTATTAGTGGAGGCGACGTGCAACTCATTTTTTGGAGTGTTGCTCGAGGTCTCTGCTCGCTGTTTTGTGCCTCGAGGTGTCTTGGTAGTGATGAATGGCACGTGGTTATTTTGAATGTAAAATTTGGGATCTCAATCTTGTTTTTGAATTTTGAATTTGGTGGTTTGGGTTGAATATAGTAGTTGTGAGGTTACCACTCACCCATAAAACGATTTATCCAAAAATCAAATAAAAATGGAATTGTCAGTCAGTCTATGGAATTTTTCACCATGAATAGTTATATAATACCTAATTTTTAACCATACATGATAATATAGTTC
Organism: Viscum album; assembly: GCA_963277665.1. Taxonomy (NCBI): domain Eukaryota; kingdom Viridiplantae; phylum Streptophyta; class Magnoliopsida; order Santalales; family Viscaceae; genus Viscum; species Viscum album. The sequence goes on from OY728164.1 coordinate 2,038,243,237, forward strand.
CAATTTTATATGAATTGTAAAATAAAATATGATGGCCAATCTTACACATAGATCCAGTTTTTATTCATTAAGAATAATAAAAACATACCTAATTTTAAATCCCTTTTTCATATTTGATTCTAATTCTCCAAGAATAAGAAAATTTAATTTGGTAGTCAATACTATATGAATATTTTGATATGATTCATTAAGAATATAAAAATCATAGATGATAGACAAAACTATATGCATATATGGTTTTAATTCACTAATAATCAGAAAATTAGAACAATGAAGCATGATAAAGTGACCAAATGTTCCACTAGATAGGGGAAAGAAAATTAACATCCTAGATATATCTGACTAGTATACTTCGGCCCAAAGTTGTGGGTCACACACCCTAATATGCCAAGCCACACCATGACCCCTTATTTTATTACTTTTATTATTATTTATCATATTTATATATATTTATTGAGTAAAATTAATAAAAATGAATTATAATAAAATTTGGAAAATTACTAATTATTTAGAATTATTAATGGAAGACATATCATGGACCATAAGTGGATAAAATTAAATAATTAATATAATTTATTTAAATTTTAATTGTTTAATGTGATGGTTGAAATGTTTTTGAACATTTTATTTAATTCAATATAATTCTTCAATTTCATAATGGATGATCATGAGCTTGAGACCGACCAATGTATATTTAATTTTTATTTATTTATATAATTTCTAATTATTACATTGTCTTTTCTGATTATTAAATTAAAAATCTATGATATATACATCATCCCTATATCCTTTATAATTTATGAGGTTTCATGTCCACGATTAATTTTATTTAACCCCTTAACCATGGTTTGTAACACCCTAAGCTTCCACGGTATGCTTCTCTTTGAATAATACAATAGCTTGTGTTGTATGAATCTTCGAGTTCAAACACACCACAACCAATCAAACTAGACGTTATGAAGAGTAATACCCACTTTTTGAAATTTTATAAATTTTATCTTTCAAAATGGACTTCATTTTTGGATTCATAATATCAAAATTATCTTAGGGTTAATTTTTGGTATTTTTCTGAAAACATTCAATTTTTGATGAAAAGTGAAAAACATTGTATTATTATCTAAAACAGACTTTTAACATAAATAATTATTTATTTTATTTAAATTTATTTTAGGTAAAAATATATACATAATACCTATATATGTTCAATGTAATTCATTGGATTCATTTTATAATAAGTTTAGATATATAAAAATTTTATTGAACTTTTTACCGTGTTTTACCCTCCTCCTAGGACCATTTGCAAATTTGCATAAAACATAATTTTACCACTTATATGAGTTGAATTTCAAAAATCATAGAGACATATTTTATATAATTAAGAAAAATGTGGTTCAATAAGATAAAAATAATTTGTGGTGAATAGTGACTTTTGACATTTATTTACCACGGTTAAAAATAAATTGGGTAATTAAAGGTAAAAATGATATTTTTATTACCCTGAAAAATGTCCTAATTATATTTTATAAGAGTATTTAGACCAAAAACAACATTTGGAATAAAATATGATTCTTTAGGTCCACTTGGATTAGATTATAATTTTTATTATTATTTTATTTAAAGAAGAGTTAAAAGTGTTAAATTCAAAGTTTAATAACTAAAACATTTTTAATATAGGGTTATACATAAGATAAATTAGACTATAAATATTCATTAAAAATATAAAAATATTTCCTACATAATGGTATTTTAATTATAATTTTTAGACATTAAATAATGTAATTTATTTATGACACAATAATGATGCAGTAATTACCATATTAATGAAATATTAAAATAACTGATATTATAAATATAAAAATAAATGTAAATTGAGAATTTTGATGAAATAAAAGAATTTTATTGGTTAATATGACATTTTAGGATTTATTAAATGAATTTATTTTGAATTAATAAAGTTTAAAGGACTTTAACATAAACCAATTACTAAATAGTGTCAAAATTGACATTAATAAGTTTTTAAAACAACTACTATATTATTAATTGATATTATATTCTTAAAAATATAAGTTTCAGGAAAAGGACTTATATAATGTTATATATATCAATAATGAAAATCTTGAGGTTCTCTTGGAAGTTTATAGTATGTCTATTAACCATATAATATAAAAATATAAAGTGACATGGTAAATGTCTAACTATTTAACTAAGAGTTAAATCTAAATGATAAGGTTAAAATGGTGACATAAACTTTTCTAAAACCTATTGGTTGAGATTATTTAGATAACTCCCCACCTTAGACTCTAAATAAATCATTTTTGATAAATTATAAACAGAATATGAATTTATTATAAAATAATATTTCAATATTTTCCTAAGGTGCCCCTCACCTCTCTTAAAAAAGGGAACTTTCCTTTCTCTCAAATTAGCACCTCCAAATCCATTTGTCTCGGAAAACACCTACCCAAATATCTTATCAACTATCCTCCCTTCATACAATAGGCCTTACTTTGTTCAGAAAGCCAACCAAAGGTGCCCTTTTGATCAAATCAAAAGGAAGAACCCGAAGAAGAGGTAAATAGTTCGTCACCTCTTTCAAGTTCTTTTCTTCTTCCACTTCCTATTTCTTTGTTGTTTCCATTATAAAATAAAAAATCCAGTATCTTCTATATATTTTGATGTTATTTTAAATAAGTTACAACCATATTCATTATTCTATCTGTCATATGAATGACAAATTCACCATACGTGCGTACGTACGACTTATCGTCTCCACGTCGTGGTGTAGTTGTTATTCAATACATTATTTTTTTGGATGGGTATAATAATGATATATAATTGATGTAAGTAATAAATATATCATGGTAATTATTATTTATATATTATATAACATATATTTACATATGATTTTAATATCAAAATAATGATATTGTCGCTCGTGTGTACATATATATTACCATCTCCCCGAAGGCAATGAGATTCATTTCCCCATCATAACCATTAAAGAATAATTTCATTTGATGATTAAAAATAATATTTAATAACTTAATATCATTCTGAATATGAATCAAATACATCTTATCCCTAACAAACACAAATTATGTAACAAAACATATAAAGGAAAACGAACCAGTTAACACCCGAAACAACGATAATACTAAAATATTATAAACAAAGCAATATTAGAAGATCATATATGATATCATATTTATGTATATAGTTATTGTATAATTTAATAACAATGTTTTAAAAATTATACCGGAGGTTAAAATACCATCAATTAAGGAAATGTACAAGGTAAGGGTTAATTTCACAATCTCTTTACTTATTTGAGGTTGTTTATATGTGAGTAATCTACTGGGAATTCTTTATCATCCACATCCTTGTTTCTTAAAAATATATTTCAAAACATTTTTACTATTTCATATAATATGGATTAAAGTCATTTATACCCTTATTTGACCTTATATGTTTCTAAAGGAATATTTCCAGCGTTTTCCAAACAATCTACTTTATGACCTTTTTGACAAAATTAAGGTAAGAATGTCTTTTATAAATTATACGGTGGGTGTGGTTATTCTCCGCCGTTATTACACCATTGAAGCTTCCCTTAAAATATTATAATAATATTTTGAAAATAAATGTTTTCTTTTAAAATTATTTGACTTTAAATGATTTAAAAAAAGAGATATTTCTCTCAAATAGTTTTGATTTCATCTATGTCAAAATCCTTTGATGTATATTATGCTTGTTCGAAGTTGATTAATTATGATACAAATATTCTATATTGTATTTAAGGTTTTGTGATATTTTTTAATGTTGATGTTTTATCTTTATACCGTTCCTTGTTTATGGTTAATGTATTAACATTTTGTATGATAGTTTTAATACGAATGTTTATGTCATGTTTCAACCTTTTCATATGAGGAAAACATTGGACTTAGTAAGTGATGGGTAGATCCTGTTATAACTTCTCGATGCATCAATAGTTCTCATGAGACAAACTAGTATCTTGGCACAAGGCCTTGAAAAAATATTATTTGTAGTTTTAGCACGAGGCCATGATTATGTGGTTATGATGTCCGAAATTATGCATTCCATCATTATGAAATTGGCTATTGATATTGCATGTGATTATTTGACTAGTAGAATATCCATATAAATCAGTAAATGGAATTATTTGATCTTTCATTTCCATATTATGCTGATGTTTATGTTTAAAAGGCCTATGTTTTAGTCTTATACATTGCCTTAAAATGTTTATGCTTATTTATGAAAGTTTTCACTATATTGTTATCCTTACTGAGCATCGGAGATCACCCCTTTATATGTTTTATTTTCCCCAGGATGTGAATAAGTATATTATGACTGACCTTTAGGGATATTGTATGAGTTATGAATGTGGATAATGAAGAAAATTTTGTTTATTTATTTCATCTTATAATGTAATGTAAAAAATTATGAATGTAACAGGTACTTCTAAGGCTACTAAACTGATAAGTCTTTCGGGACATGATTTCCTTGTATCATGCCAATGTTATGTAATAATTCAATGACTCTAGGTAACTGGGGTTGGGGTGTTATAGTTGGTATCAGAGGAAGTTTAGTAAAAACCTTGGAAACTAGATTTAGAAAACTCTGATTAGATAAAATTACCCTAAGATAGACTTTGAGGATTAGTATAGAATAACTTACTAGAATTTTGGTAATATAAATGTTTTGTGAGTCTTCCAAGAAATACATCACAATATCAATACAAGCAGGTAGAGGTGGCTCTCGCACATATGTACCTTGGGGTAAATCCCAAAAACACCGCTTTGCGCTAGAATCAAATGAGAACTAGTGTACGCCAATGAGCTTTGCTGCACTCTTGGTTACGACACTCCCATGAGATATGCTTAGGAAAATTATCATTTACTTTACAAACCATTATGAAGGATTTATGAGTATATACCTTCTCAAAGAAAACATTTCTATGATTATGGATTATATCCATAAACTGTTCAATTTATGTTAAGTGTTTTACAAGTTTGGGATTATGTATTGCGATTCATAAAATAAACTAGTGTATGCCATTGTTTAGAAATGACACCTAATGGAAGGAATGGAAACGATATCAATGTACGTAATACATGTAGGGATTTCCATCCAAATCAAGATAATTATAGTGGTGTTGGTGATGCAACTGGTGCTGATCAACTTATCACCATACTATGACAACTCACACAGGTTATGAATAATAACCTTACCCATTAAGAGTGCCCCGATCCATAACACAGAGGATCAATGTTGGGATGTGACATGAGGAAACAACCACCAACATTCAATGGGAGTAAAAATCCATTGGTAGTTGAGAAATGGATAAGTTCCTTAGAGAAAATATTTTATGCTTTGGGGAGTAGTGAAAGGGAAAAACTTGTCATGGCAGTTTTGTCGCCTCATGGGAGACGCAGATCAGTGGTGGTCATTAATAAAAAACACAAAGGAAGATGAAGAAGTATAAAACATGTAATGGCAGGAGTTTAAAGATATTTTTTCAGAAAAATACTTTCCTTGTGACCATCGAGAAGATATGGAATGACAATTTCTGAGTCTGAGGCAAAAGGAGGATGAGAATGTCACAAATTATGAGGATAAATTTACAAGGTCATCAAGGCATGCAGTAGATTATATATGTAACCCAATGAGTAATATTGATTGATTATTTTATGGGTTAAAACCATTTCTCCATCGAGCATTAGTCTCACAATCCTTTTCGTCATACGAAGATATTGTCTCATGTGCTATCAAGATAGAAAATAAATTCTCTAAGTATTACAACTTTAATGAAAAGAAAGAGAAGAAGAGATATGTTGAAGACTCTAGAAAAGGAAATAAGGGTAATAAGGGAAAAGTTGAATATCCATCCTGTAGTAAATGTGGGAAGAAACACCCCAGTACTTTCCTTAAGGGAATGGGAGTCTATTACAAGTGTGGTGAAAAAGGCCACCATGCTCATGATTGGAAAGGGAAGAAAGAGTCTGTCAATGTTGAATGATAAAATTTTAGAGAAAAGAGGCATTATAAAATTGAATTTCTTAATCACCAAGGAAACTTACCTCAAAAAAGGACAAGAGAGAAAGACCAAGCTTATGCAATCACTACTGCTGAGGTTAAAGCTCTGAAAGACATGATGACAGGTAATTTAATGGTTTCTCAAGTTTATCCAATGCTTTATTTGATTCTAGATCATCGTATTGTTTCATATCTTTCCATTTTTCTATGGAAATTAGATATTTCCAATTTTATTTAACAAGTGATTTGTCAGTAAAAACTCTTAAGGGAAGTATCATTGCAACAAAGTTTTGTGAATCAGTTCCCATTAGGGCATGCAAATGTTCTTTATCTGATGATATCATCGTTATACCTATGATTGAATTTGATATAATCCTAGGCATGGATTGGATTTCAGACCATGATGTGAAAATTTATTGTAAGAAGAAGGAGGTTACAATTTTTGATGATGATGATAAGGAACAATTTATCTTTAAAGAAGAAACGTCACCATCTGATTATTATCTAGATCCACCCCCAATAGCTCTAATAAATTCAATTATTGGGGAGGAAGATAATGAAATAACTATGGTTGAGGAAAGTAATGTTAAAAATAAAGGACATATCTATTGTGCAATAATGTTTTGATGTGTTTCAGATGATTTTCCTAAACATCCTCCAGAATGAGAAATTCAATTTTCCATTGATTTAATTCATGGTTCAAGGCCCATATCGAAGACCCCTTATAGAATAGACATTGTGGAATTAATATAACTAAAGAAACAACTAGAGGAATTGAATAATAAGGTATTTATTCACCCTAGTGTTTGCCCATGGGGATCCCCTGTTCTTTTTGTTAAGAAGAAAGATGGATCTATGAGGTTGTGCATTGACTATAGAGAGATCAATGCTATAACAATAAAGAAAAAGTATCCCTTAACTTTCATTGATGATTTATTCAACAAAATTCATGGAGCTCAATATTTATCAAAGATTGAGCTTTGATCTGGATATCATCAATTGTATGTGAAGAAGGAAGAAATTCCAAGGACAACATTTCAAACTAGGTATAACCATTACAAGTTTACAGTAACGCCTTTTGGGCTGACTAATGCACTCTATGTTTTCATGGATCTAATGAATGGAGTTTTCAAGGAATATCTTGATGACTTTGTAGTGGTATTTATTGATGATATCTTGGTATACTCCAAAATCTACAAAGATCGTGAAAATCACTTGTGCATTATCCTAAAGACTCTCAGAAGAAATGAATTAGATGGGAAGTTTAGAAAGTGTAAATTCTAGCTTTAGGAGATTTATTATCTTGACCATATTGTCTCTAAGGATGGAATCTCTGTTGATCCTTATAATACAAAGGAAATCCAAGAATGGCCAGCACCGACAATTATAACTGAGGTATGTAGTTTTATTGGTTTTGTAGGTTATTATCGACGTTTCATCCGGAATTTTGCCCAATTGGCTAACCCATTAACCAATCTCACACGTAAAGGGGTTAAATTTGTTTGGAAAAAAGAGTGTGAAGAATGTTTTGAAAAACTAAAGAGAAGATTAGTCAATGATCCAATATTGACTCTACCGTCGCGAAATTATGGGTTTGTTATTTATAGTGATGCTTCAATGAAATGACTTGGTTGTGTCCTTATGCAGAATGATAGGGTTATTGCCTATATATAACAGCAGCTAAAAAATTATTAAAAAACTATCCCAAACATGATCTTGAGTTAGCAGCTGTAATATTTGGAATGAAAATATAGAGACACTATCTCATTGGAGGAAAATTTGGGATTTATACTAATCACAAGAGTTTGATGTTTATTTTCTCACAGAAAGAACTCAACATGACGCCAAGATGATGGCTTTAACTACTCAAGGATTTTGATTACACTATACACTACCACCCAGGGAAGGAAAATAAGGTGGTGGATTCTTTGAGAAGAAAAGACCATGGAGTTTTGAACCAGAGGAGAGTTGAAAGGGATTCTATGTTCATGGATCTAGTAAAAATGGATATGGGAATAATCATGGAAGGTGAAACATCGATACTTTTTCAAATAGTTTCCAAACCTTCTTTACTGAAAAGGATAAAAAATTTTCAGGCTGATGATGAGGAGTTTCAAAAGAAAATTAAAGCTATGAACAATGGGAGATTTAGTGACTTCATATATAAAGAAGGAATTTTGAAATTTGGGAAGAGACTTTGTGTTCCTAACATACCTGATCTAAAAAGAGAATTGTTGGATGATGCTCATAGCTCCAATTTCTCTATACACCATGGTAGCACAATGATGTATATAGATTAGAAGGAATGATTTTGGTGGTACATCATGAAGAGGGATATTTCTGAATATGTGTCAAGATGTATGGTTTGTCAACAAGTGAAAGCTGGAAAGAAACATCCTGGAGGAGTCATGAAACCTCTTCCCATGCCTGAGTGGAAATGGGATGATATTACAATGGAATTTTTCATGGGCCTACTAAAGAATCCTAGAAAGAATGACGCAATATGAGTCATTATTGATCGTCTTACCAAGTCAGCACATTATCTTGCTATAAGAGAAGATTTACCCCTTGAACATTTATAAAGACTATATATTAATGAAGTTGTAAGACTTCATGGAGTACCCTTATCGATTGTTTCTAATTGTGATCCCAATTTTACATCAATACTCTAGAAAAGTCTTCCGAAGGACTTGGATAGTGAAATTCATTTGAGCACTACCTACCACCCTCAAACTGATGGACAATCAGAACAGACTATTCAAACCTTAGAATACATGTAGAGATCTTTCTCACTTGACTTTAAAGATATATCGGACCAATATTTACCTCTGGTAGAATTTTCCTCTAACAATAGCTTCCATTCAAGTATTTAGATGGCACAATATGAAGCTTTATATGGAAAGATATGTCGCACACCAACTTGTTGGGATGATGTTAGTGAAAGAAAACTCGTAGGGCCAAAACTTATTGAGGAAACAATGTAAAAGGTGAAGGTTATCCAAACCCACATCAAATCATCTCAAAGTAGGAAAAAGAGCTATGCCGATAACTGAAGGAATGATTTGGAATTTCAAGTAGGAGATCATGTTTTCTTGATGGTATTTCCATGTAAGGGTGTTATACATTTCAGTAAAAATGGAAAAATTGAGTCCCAGGTACATCGGAACTTTCAAAAATATGGAACGAATTGGGGTTGTAGCTTACCGTTTGGCAATGCCGCCAAGTCTCTCCAAATTTCAAAATGTGTTTCATGTATCACTATTGAGAAAATACATATTTGACCCAATGCATGTACTCACGTATGAGGAAATTGAACTGGAACCTGATATGTCTTATGGTGAAGAGCCGATCAATATTCTTGATACCAGAGAACAAGTGTTGAGAAACTGGACGACTCATCTGGTGAAAGTTCTGTGGAGAAAACATAAGATGGAAGAGGTAATGTGGGAACCCAAGGAAATTATGACGAAGAACCCCTGAATATTTTTATATAATAATTTTCTAGAAATTTTGGGGACAAAATTATTTGAAGGATGGGAGAATGTAACACCCCAAGCTTCCATGGTACACTTCCTTTTGAATAATACAATAGCTTGTGTTGTATGCAACTTCGAGTTCAAACACACCACAACCAATCAAAATAGCCATTATGAAAAGTAATACCCACTTTTTAAAATTTTATAAATTTTATTTTTCAAAATGGACTTCATTTTTGGATTCAGAATATCAAAATTAGCTTAGGGTGAATTTTGGGTATTTTTTCTGAAAACTTTCAATTTTTGATGAATAGTGTAAAACACAATGTTATTGTTTAAAACTAAATTTTTATCTAAATAATAATTATTTTATTTAAATTTATTTTAGGTCAAAATATATAATAATACTTATATTAGTTCAATTTAGTTCATTGAAGTCATTTTATAATTAGTTTAGATATATAAAAATTTTATTGAACTTTTTAACGTCTTTTACCCACCTCCTTGGAGCATTTGTAGATTTGAATAAAACCTAATTTTACCACTTTTGTGAGTTAAATCTCAAAAATCCAAGAGACACATTTGATACCAGTAAGAAAAATATGGCTCAATAAGATAAAAATAATTTTCGGTGAATAGTAACTTTTGACTTTTATTTACCACGGTTAAAAGTAAATAGGGTAATTAAAGATAAAAATTATATTATTATTACCCTAAAACATGTCCTAATTCTATTGGATAAGTGTATGCCAACCAAACACAACCTTAGGAATAAAATATTATCCTTTAGGTCCACTTGGATTAGATTAGAACATTTATTATTACTTTATTTAAAGAAGAGTTAAAAGTGTTAAATTCAAAGTTTAATAACTAAACCATTTTTAATATAGGGTTATATATATGATAAATTTGACTATAATTATTCATTAGAAATATAAAAATATTTCATACATAATGGTATTTTATTTTTAATTTTTAGACATTTAATAATGTAATTTATTTATGACACAATGATGATGCAGTAATTACCATATTAATGAAATATTAAAATAATTGATATTATAAATATCCAAATAAATGTAAATTGAGACTTTTAATGAATTACAATAATTTTATAGGTCAATAGTACATGTTATGATTGATTAAATTAATTTAGTTTGAAGTAATAATGTTTTTGGGACTTTAACAAAAATCAATTACTAAATATAGTAAAAAATTGACATAAATAAGGTTTTAAAACAACTACTATATTATTAATTGATATTATATTCATAAAAATATAATTTTCAGCCAAAGGTCTTAGATAAGGTTATATATATCAATAATGAAACACTTGGGGTTCCCTTAGTAATTTATAGTAAGTTTATTAACCATATAATATAAAAATACGAAGAGACATGGTAAATGTCAAACAATTTAACTAAGAGTTAAATCTAAATGATAAAGTTAGAATGGTGACCTAAATTTTTCTAAAACATATTGGTTGATAGGATTTAGACCCATACCTAATTTATCTTAGAAATAAATCATTTTTGAGCCATTATAAACCGAATATAAATTTATTGTAAAATAATATTTCAATCTTTTCCTAAGGTGCCCCTCACCTCTCTTATAAAAGGGAACTTTACCTTCTCTCAAATTCACACCTACAAAGCCATTTGGATCAGAAAAAACCTGCCTAAATATCCTCTCAAATATCCTACCTTAATCCTAGAGGCCTTAATTTACTCATAAATCCAACCTATGGAGCCCTTTTGATCAAATCAAAAGGAAGAACCTGAAGAAGAGGTAAATATTTCATCACCTATTTCATGTTCTTTTCTTCTTCAACTTCCTCTTTCTTTGTTGTTTCCATTCTAAAATTATAACTCAGGTATCTTCTATATACTGTGATATTAATATAAATATGGTACAACCATATTCATTATTCTATCCATCATATGAATGAAAAAGTCACCATACGTGCGTACGTACGGCTTACAGTCTTCACGTTGTTGTGTAGTTGTTATTCAATACATTATTTTTTTGATGGGTATAATAATGATGTATAATTGATTTAAATAATAAATATAACATGTTAATGATTCTTTATATATGATATACCATCAATTTAAATACTATTTTAATATCAAAATAATGATATTGTCACTCGTGTGTACGTACAAATTACCGTCTCCCCGAACGTGATGGGATTCATTTCCACATTGTAACCATTCAAGAATAATTTTCATTTGATGATTGAAAATAATGTTTAAGAACTTAATATCACTATGTATATGAATCAAATACGTCCTATCCATAACAAACACGTGTTGGATCAAATATATAAAAATGAGATGCTCAAATACAAGGTGGAGAGGGGGTGAATTGTATACTTTAAAAATCCCTAAGGAAATTTTTTCTTAACCAAAATTTACAACACCTCTAAGTTATAATAAATTGCTTGATTCGAGAAAAATGATTCCAGAAATGAAACTTAACAAAATATTGCAATAACTAAGATTCTACCTTAAAGCATATAGAATCCTATATAATCAGAGTACATGAATAAGGAAGTATAAGAAGATTATACTTTCCTCAAAAACTAAAATCACATCAGAAAACAAAATAGAAATAATACAAGTAACAATTAGTAACTCTTTTAACCCAAAGAGAAGGGTATCCAACAACCTTGGATAAAGGTCCCTTTATTTATACTTTCAAGAAAGTATGTATTACCCACAGCAGGGTAAGCCCTCAATAAGAAGATCATAGTCGATCTTGATATCCCTACAAGCCCTCAACTTCAAGGTAGTCGACACCTTTGTCTTCCTTAGAAGGAAGCCCTAAACTTCAAGGTAGTCAGCACCTCTGTCTTCCAATCCCTGGAAGCCCTTGATTGTATACAACAACAATCAGAGTCGCACAAAGAAAATATAAACAAGTAGTTCAGTATGTATTAATAAATAAAGCCTCTCTCTCTAGGAATCACTTCAGTAGCATGTAATCTCTAGATTGATCAACTTGTTCATCAAAGTTATGATCTATTTCAACTGATATCCTATTTATAAGCACAAATTCAATGGTCGGCTCCCTCCTCCAACGAACATATTTTTCCTTGAATTTCGGAGGAACCTGTACACGTGTCACTCAAACAGCAGTTAGTTAGAAACTGAAAACACGACATCGTTTTATAACAAAACAAGTGTTAGAAAAAATATGGTTACATAAATAGAAATCCAATATTCAGAATGTAAGCAAATGAATGTTCGAAGTCTAAAAAAAATTGAATTCAGAGTCTATAAAACAAGGATATTTGGATTTTGTTTTCTTGGAATTCAGACCCTAAAATCTATAGAATTCCAGAGTCCTAATTTCAAGGAAATTCAGAATCTGGATTCATAAGAATTCTGAACCTGAACTTACAAAGTTCGGAGTTGGAGTTTATGAGAATTTGGAGTCCGAACTCAGAGAAGTTCGTATCCAGAATTCATATTCAGAATTCAGAGTCAGAACTCTGAAGAGTTCATATCTAGAATTCGTATTCAGAATTCGGAGTCAGAACTCAGAAGAGTTCGTAACCAGAATTCTAAGAATTCAGATCCTAAAACAGAATGCTTCATATCTAGGTAATTATATGATTCTGAGGTTTTGGTTTCAAACTGAATTTTATACTTAGAATTTTTTTTGATATGAACAATAAAACATGGTAAGGATAAATTTCCTTGGGGAAGGTAATTTTTCCTTAAATAAGTAAAAAAAGGGTAAAACGAGATTTTCCTTGAGATAAGGTGTTTGTGATTTTCAAAACAAGAAGGAATAGTAAAGTTATAAGGAAACCTAATTGACTTAACAATATCCCCCAAGTATGAAGGAATGGAAAATTCATAAGGAAAACCTTATTGAATCAACAATCTCCCCCTTTTTGGAAAGCACAAACATCCTTACGAAAAAGAATAAAAGGACTTAGAAAATATTTTTCTAGACTTTGCAAATAAAACTTATCTCCCTTTTTTACATTGGAAAATATGAATACGACTAACTCCCCCTTAGGTTTTGGAACTCTAAGGATCGTATTCTAGATTTCCAGAATGAAATTTTTCATTTGAATGTGGAAATCTTCGTAATGGATAACCCCCCCTAGATAAACCCCCCCTTACTTAGGGATATTTCTTCTTTACTTGGAATTATTTTTCCTTTCTCCCCTTTGTGTTTTTCAAAAAGAAATTTAGAGAATGGAAAAGAAATATGGGACCTGAAATATTAGTACAAACATCCAAACAAAACAAGAAACCAAAATTTCATTAGGATTGTAAGAATTAGTACAAGGAAAAAACATATTCAATAAAAGATCGGATTTGGGTCTATTTTGCTTCTTTTTCCTTGGGTATCAGCTTCTTCACAATGGTTTTCAGATTCTTTAGTTCATTTTGATCCTCCTCTACTTACCTCTCAAAGGATTTGATCTTATCATCTTGAGCCTTCATAGCCTGTCCCTGAGCCTTCAGCAAGTCATCTTGCTTCACTAGCTTTTCTTCAATCTCAATATGAAGATCCCTTTCTGTTTTCCCACTTTGGATAACATAATTCAACTTCCCATTCAGATAATTTACATCCTGAATCTGTGTATTCTGATCAAGGGTTAGCTTTTTCTCAATGCTATTTGTGAGATCTTTGATTTTTCTATCTTCAATATCAAAATCATCCTTGAAATCTTCTTGAAATTGATCAAGATCTCTGAAATATTCAACGATCTTCTTGGACCAGCTGATCATTTTCTTGCAAGATTTTCTGTGGGATTCATAGTTGATAAATAAATTCTTGTGTTCAGCCTCAATCTTAACACTCCTATTCATCACCATGGATACATATTCTGATTTCTGATTCATGCTATGATGGAGGATCTGGCATCTAGTGTCAATTGTTGGAAAAATCGGAATGATTTCCACTAGATTCTTTAGGGATTGAATGAAAAAGTCATGACCTAAAGCTGATAACTTCGAATCTGAAATTTTTCTAGGTTTAGGTTATTCCTCTAGATCAAAAAGCTTCCTATTAGATGATCCACCGACTTCTTTCTTCCTTATAATTGATTTGGTTGGGGTATCAACAACCACTTGTTTCCCCTTGTTGGTTTTCAGAATAGCTTCTTCATCTAGAGACTCTTGCTCACTCTCATACAACTGAACAATCCTATCTTCATCAATTTTTCTTTCTCAGCTCTTGCCTCAATATCTTCTTGGAAATTAAGTCATGATTATGACTCTCTTCCTTAGATAATTTGTTCACTTCCTATTCATCCTTCTCATCCATTTCAGGAGTTTCAATTTTCAAAGATCCGGCTTGAGAAGTCTGCATTGAAAAATTTTCAGAAGAACTTTCCTTATCATGAAAGTCTTCTACTTCCTTTATCAGATCAGTTGAATCTTCAATGATTTTTTCTTCTTGAACTTCTTCCACAGCTTCCTTTTCAACATCCTTCTCTTGGGGTTTTTCTGGAGTCATGTACTTCTTCCATGGTGTCTCAGGTTATGGTTCTATTAAGAAAGGTTTCTGTTTGGGAATGTTCTTGGATGCAACTTTAGTAGCCTTCAAAAGAGATTGCACAATCTCTACCTCTGACATCTTCTTAAGATTATTCTCTTTGGCTTGCTTCTCAATCTCTTTAGCAGCTTTCTCTTTAAATTCTTTCACCTCTACGGGATCTAGGCCAAATTGTGGTTACCCTTCCTTACGATTATTTTTATCCTCCCTCCATTTGGATACTACCTCATCCAGATTGGCTTTCTATTTCTTGGGATTTGGTGGTGCAGATTTGGTTTCTTTGTCCTTAGGGGTTTTCTCTATTTCTTCCACTTCCTTTAGTTTTCTTTTCTTTACAGCCTTCTTCGATGGTTCAGCCACTTCTGCATTTTTTGGAATGGATTCTGCTTTTCCTCTAGTAGAT
The DNA here is from genome assembly GCA_963277665.1 of Viscum album. NCBI lineage: Eukaryota > Viridiplantae > Streptophyta > Magnoliopsida > Santalales > Viscaceae > Viscum > Viscum album. Next base: position 2,038,258,690 of record OY728164.1, read on the forward strand.
CATAAAACTCACTTGATTCCTTATAAAAACTGACTTTCATCCTCTAAAGGGTATCATCACTGATTAGCATTACTATGAAATTCTTCGGCTTGGAACTGCAAGTGATCTTGAAATATTCAAGGCACCGAACTATCAATTTGGAGAGGAAGGGAAGGATACATGATTATCTATGCTCTCAGATTCCCATTCTTGATATTCTCTATCGTAATGAGAATATGCTTCATCATATTGATTTTCCTTAGATTTACCAAAAAGTCTAATATATACATATCACTTTTCTTAAGAGTGTCCTTTTCACCCTTTCTTGGTACAATTAGACCCTGAACCCATAACTCTAGGATCCGATTGTTGGTAGATAAGTGAGAAATTCTTCTGATCTTGACATCTGTAAGTCCAAGACACTGTAAAGCCTTCACCTTTACAAAACTTCAATACACATCTAGTAACTTGTGAGAACAAAATTCTGCCTCTCCTTCATAAGATAACCCTACAAAGCAACAGCCTTGGTGTAAGAAAGTTTATATGTTTTTCCATAACTATTGAAGGAAATTTTTTCTTTACCATCTTCCTTAAGGAAACAAGCAGACTCATAAGAATTTATCAGCAAATCTGGATACACAACATCCTAAGCTCCTAGATTCGATATAGATACACTCTCCCATCCATTAATCTTGACATTCTTTGAAATAATAGAGTCATACTTGTTGAAGAATTTCGAATGCACCAATCTCTCCCTGTAAATATACCACTCCATAATCGGCGTGACAGTGGACATCTCTTGAGAATTAACTTTAGCAGACATTCAGAATTGAGTATGCTTTGAAAATCCAGAACAACCTTTTGAAGTTGGGCAGATCTTCGACACACAAAATCTTTGAAAACCGATATGGGAAAACCATCGGGGGTCCCCTTTTTATAAATGTTGAAGCGATGGATGAACTTACTATCTAAATCCAATAGATGAGAAATATTTTGATCTGATATGATGGTTGAAATGATAGCCACAAGGAAAATTTGGTAGAATCCGATCTCTTGATATTTTTTAAAGGAAAAGATTTAGATTTAAGGAAACTTGAATCCAAGAAATTTTAAAAACAAAAGAAACTAACAGCAAGTAAAAGGTTATTATGAAAACTCAAGAAAGAATCATAACTTTTGGATTGTCAGGAGAATTATTCATATTGAGGAAAATTTTTCTTGAAAGACTTTAGATTCCAAAAAAACTTGAGTATTAAAAAATTTAGATCTTCATTACGAAAATTTTCATTAGAAAAATCTTCATTACGAAAATATTCATTACGAAAATCTTCATTACGAAAATATTCATTAATAAAATTTTAAGTACAAAACATTTCATTACGAAAATTTAATATATGAAAAATTTCATTACGAAAATTTCAAGTATGAAAACTTCATTACGAAAAATATGAAAAACTTAATTACGAAAAATATGAAAAACTTAATTACAAAAAATATAAAAAACTTCATTTAAAAAAAATGAAAAACATCATTACGAAAAATATGAAGAAACTCATTACGAAATATATGGAAAACTTTATTACGAAAAATATGAAAAACTTCATTACTAAAAATATAAAAACATTATTAAAAAAAAATATGAAAAACTATCAAACAATTGTACTCCCCCTATGAAAAAGAGTTTATTACTGTAAAGAGATTGGTTCAACAGAAAGTTAACAAGGAGGATTACCTTACGGTTGTCATTCCTAACTTTTATTTAATTTATTCAAATCTATCATAGGGTAAAGATTTTGTGAAAATATCAATAAGTTGATCTTGTGTTCTGATAAATTGAAGAATGATATCTCCTTTTTGTGTGTGATACCTAAGAAAGTGAAGCCTAATATCTATGTTGTTTGAATGAGAGTGATATGCAGGGATTTTACTAAGGGAAATGACACTTGTGTTATCAAACATAATTTGTGTTTTTGTAAAACTCATACCATATTCTGTGAGTGTGTGTTGTATCCACAATAATTGAGCACAACAACATCCAACTGCTACATATTCAGCTTCAGCAGTAGAAAGTGCTACTGAGTGTTGCTTATTAGAAGACCAAGAAACTAATTAATCTCCTAAGAAATGACAAGTTCTGGATGTACTCTTTCTATCCATTTTACATCCACCAAAGTCATCATTTGAAAAACTTTTTAAAACAAAATCATTTCCATAAGTATAAAAGAGTCCTAAATCCAAGGTTACCTTTAAGTAGAATTTTTTTTCACTACCTTTAAGTGAGATTACTTAATATTGGATTGATATCTTGCACATAAGCATAAATAAAACATTAAGTCTAGACGAATAGCTATCAGGTAGAGTAAACTTCCTATCATACCTTTAAAAGAAGTTTGATCTACTAGTTTCCCAGCTTCATCAAGATCAAGTGTGTTTGAGATACCAATGTTAGTACTTATACTTTTAGTGTTGTCATATCCATACTTTTTTAGAATATCTTTAATATACTTATGTTTGGATATATAGATTCATTCTTGTTTTTTAGAGATTTGAAAACCAAGGAAAAATGTTAACTCACCAATCATACTTATTTCAAACTCAGATTTCATTAGATCCGTAAAGGAATCAGTTAAAGATTGCTGAGTTAAACAAAATATAATATCATAAACATATATTTGAACAATCAAAACATTTTTCTTATCTTTATTTATAAAAAGGTTTTTATTTGAATTTCCCTTAACATAGTTATTTTGAAGCCAAAATCATGTATGTCTATCATACCGAGATCCAAGGGCTTGTTTAAGTCCATACAGTTCTTTGGTAAGTCTAAAAACATGATCAGGATGTTTTGTATCTTCAGTGCTAGAAGGTTATTCAACAAAAATATCCTCTTGAACAAAACCATTAAATAAATCACATTTCACATCCATTTGAAAAAGTTTGAAGTTGAAGAATGCTGTAAAGGAAAGTAAAATACGAATAGATTCAAGTCTAGATACTGGAGCATAGGTTTCTTCATAGTCTATTACTTCTTGTTGATTATAGCCTTTAGCAACTAATCTATCTTTATTTCTAAAAATTATTCCATTTTCATCACACTTATTTTTGAAGACCCATTTTACTACAATAATAGAAGTTTCCTTAGGTCTTTCAACCAAGGACCATACTTTATTCCTTTCGAATTCATTTAGTTCATCTTGCATGACTTTAATCCAATCATCATCACCTAAAGCTTCATCAGTGATTTTTGGTTCTAATTGGGAAAGGAATGCTAGATGTTCTAATTAATTTATTAAGGAACTTCTAGTCTTTATAGGTTGATTCACATCACCAAAGATGATATCACTAGGATGATTCTTTAGAAACAACTGATTTGGGTTTTGTAAAACCTGTTCATCAACATAGGGTATGAAATATTCTGGGGTAAATGGTTTTGAAGTATCTTCTTAAAAATTTTCCTTAACAAAAGGATCTTTTATCAAAGGTTGATAATCAGTTTTTATAGACACATACGAAGATTTAGGTTGGGGTTGTTTAAAAACAAAAGGATCAGTTTCATCAAATTTGACATGTACTATCTCTTCAACAGTACAAGTGTTTTTATTGAAAACTCTATATTCTTTAGAAGTTGTGGAGTAGCCTAAGAAAATTCCTTCATCAGATTTTGTTGTGAATTTATGTAGATTATCTTTAGTATTGAGAATCAATACCTTGCAACCAAAAACCTTAAAGTAATAAATTCTAGGTTTTCTACCATTCCATAACTCATAAAGAGTTTTATTAAGAAAAGGTCTAATAAAAACTCAATTTATAGTATAATAAGAAGTACTTATAGCTTCATCCCAAAAATGTTTGGCTACCGAATATTCACTAAACATGGTTCTAGTTATCTCTTGAATAATTCTATTTATTCTTTCAACAATACCATTATGTTGAGGTGTTCTGGGTGTTGAGAAGTTGTGAGTAATACCTTTTCTACTACAAAAAGTTTCAAAATAAAAATTTTGATATTATTCTCTATGATCACTATGAATAGTTTTCAATGGAAGGTTTTTCTCATTTGTAACTTGGGCTCTAAAACTTTTTAAATAAGAAAAAGCTTCAAACTTCTTTTTTGGAAAATAGACCCACTTAAATCTAGTGTAATCATCAACCAAGACAAATACATAGTACTAGCCTCTAATTCTACCTATTAGTGTTGGAACAAAAATATCCATACTCACTAGATGTAATGCATCAGTAGTTGAGACTTCATCGAATGATTTAAAACTTGATTTGTGTTTCTTGCTATATTGACAAGGGTCAAAAACTTTTGAAGAATCAAATCTATGCACCAGTAGATCCTTAACTAATATTTTCATAGAAAGTTTGCATAAGTTCCTATGATTACAGTGTCCAAACCTTCTATGCCATAACCAAGAGTGATCTTCCATTGCACTAAGGCACGGTAAGTCTTGGCTCCTAAGGTCTTCTAAGTTTAGTGTGTAAATATTCTCTTGCCTATGGGAAGAAAGAATAAACTCTTCCTTGGAATTGTGTACTAGGAACTTGTCATTCCTAAAATTCACAAGGTAACCTTCATCACATAATTGACTTATGCTAATGATGTTGTGCTTAAGACCCGTAATAAATAAAAAATTTGAAATCAAAGTTTTTCCAAGAAGAATGATGTTACCTATACCAATAATTTATCCCTGAGAATTATCTCCGAAAGTTACTTTTCCTCCTTTCGTATTGATAATATTTTCAAAATAGTTTTTGTTACCAGTCATATGCCAGGAACATCCACTATCCATGTACCACATATTATTATCGGTACTCTCTCAAATTTCCTGAAAACAAAAGAGTTAGAATTTCAGAATCCAAACTTTCTTGGATCTGAAAATTTCAGAAAGCAAAATTTTACGTACCCACATCTTCTTATAAAAATAGGCCTTATGAAATCCTAAATAATGGGTTTTGTTTAGAGAACAATTATTTTCCCAATGTCCACCACACTGACACTTAGTACAGAATGTATCACTTTGAGGAACAAAGTAATTGTTACTAAAAATTGGGTTAGAACTAGTATAACCAAAACCAGAACTATTCCATAGAGGTCGAATTTGAGAATACATTTTATCAAAATTTTCTTTACCTAAGGTAAAGTTTGAAAAACACTTCGTCAAGGAAAATATTTCAGATTTGAGTTTTATAACCATGTTCTTGTCTTAAAAACATTTTATTTTGAACTAGATATAGGATCGAAAACATTTTTCTTAGAAATTATGTTTTCTAGATCTTTAGAAAGTTTATTCTTCTTATAACATACTTCCTTAATATTTTTTGAAATACTTTCAAAATCAACATTTTTCTTATCATGATATTCAGAAAGATCTAATATTTCCTTAGTAAGAATAGTATTCCTATAATTTTCCTTATAAAGTTTATTCATGAGTTTTGAATTATCAATCTCAAGAAGTTTGGAAAACCTAGAAACTTCTTTATAGGAAGGTAAATTATTATCTTCATCAGAAGAAGATTCTTCATCAGAAGAGTTATAATATTTATCATTACTATAATTTTCATTTAAAGAAACATTGGTCAATGATTTAGCATTGTGTACCTTATCCATTAAACAATGATTGTTAATAGGTAGTCTAGCTATTAGAATAAGATTCTTCTATCTAGAAGATTCAAAATCTGAAGATTAATATGAAGAGTCTCCACCACTAGCACTCCAGGTGTCATTAGCTTTCAAGACTTTCTTATCCTTATCATTATAATACTTCTTTCTATTTCTCTCTGAATTCTTTTCCTTTCTTTCTTTTATCTTAAGCATAGGAAAATTAGGTCTTATATGTCCATCTCTCTTTCATTCATAACATGTAACTTCTGAATCTTTCTTATCTTTCCTTTCCTTTTTATTATATCTGGATTGAAAGTTACTCTATCCATCTATCTTGTTCATCCTTCGAAAAAGATTTTCTAATTCATTTTCTAATGATTCACTTCCACTAGATTTGGATTGGATAACAACTTTCTTAGATTTGGATCTAGTAACTCTCTCAGGAGTCTTGGATTTCATATGATTAGAAGTTGTAGTAAAATCAATACTGCCATTACCATTCTTCTTATTTATGTTGTCAGCATCTCTCTTCATTCTAGTCTCATGTTGAAGTAGAGTTTCGAACATATCATCTATGGAAATCAGAGTAACCTTTCTATTCTCATCTATAACTATCCTCTTGGATTCCCACTCATTCGGCATGATGTCTATGATCTTATCAACAAGAGCTTCATCATCTAATCCTTTCTCACCCACGGATTGTAAACTATTCATAGTAGTCATGAATCTTTGTTTGACCTTACATATGGGTTCTTCATAAGGAAAGAAAAAACCATGATATTCAGCTCTGAGCATGGATCTTATAGTTTCAATTACTTTGGAATTTCCAAAGTGAGTAACTTCAAGTTTCTTCCATATACAATTTTCTTCTTCACAAGATTATATTTGGCTATATATGTTTCTAGTCATGGAATGAAGCAAAGTATTGTGTACCTATAATTCAGTTGATATTCATTCTTTTCTTGATTGGTAAAGGCACTGACTTATGTTTTAGAGATTTTATATCCTCCAGTAAGAATAACAAAATTATCAACACCAATATTGATAATAAAAGTCTTCATATGATCTCTCCAATATTCATAATCATTTCCATAAAAGATAGGTGGTCTAGTTGGATTGATATTTTCTATGGAACCAACATTGATTCAAGCCATCTAAAAGAAGATTCTTTAAAAAAAACTTTTTAATAGAAAAAGTTCGTAAACAGGGAGAATATTACTAATAAAGGAAAATATAGAACAAGAGTATCACTAAGAAAAAATGAATCTGAACTATATGAGTTAGAAAAACTGATTCTAAAAAAGTATGAATCTGGAAATTCAATTCCAAAATTAATGAGAAGAAGAATTATCTTCTGAATCTAATCGTGATATTAATTCAGTGGTCACCTGCTCTGATACAAATTGTTGAATTGGTACAGGCTAAGAGTTCACCTTCCTTTGATACCAATTGTTGGAACGAATATGTAAAAATGATATGCTCAAATATAAGGGGGGTGGGGGGGGGGGGGGTGGGTGAATTGTATACTTTAAAAATCCCTAAGGAAATTTTTGTGTAACCAAAATTCAAAACACCTATATGTTCTAAAAACTTGCTTGATTTCAGAAAAATTATTCCAGAAATGAAACTTAACAAAAAATTGCAACAACTAAGATTCTACCTTAAAGCATATATAATCCTATATAATCAGAGTACAAGACTAAGGAAGTATAATAATATTATACTTTCCTCAACAACTAAAAGTACAATAGAAAAAAAAATAGAAATACTACAAGTAACATGTAGTAACTCTTTTAACCCAAAGAGAAGGGTATCCAACAACTTTGGATAAAGGTACCTTGATTTATACATTCAAGAAAGTCTATCTTACCCACACCAGGGTAATCCCTCGATACGAAGATCAGAGTCTCTCTTGCTATCCCCGTAATCCCTCAACTTCAAGGTAGTTAACACCTCTGTCTTCCTTAACAAGGAAGCTCTCAACTTCAAGGTAGTCGACACCTCTATCTTCCTATCCCTGGAAGCCCTCGATTATACACATCAACAATTGGAGTCACACAAAGAAAATATAAACAAGTAGTTCAGTACGCACTAAGTAATAAATCCCCTCTCTCTAGAAATCACTTCAGTAGCACGTAATCTCAAGATTGATCAGCTTGTTCAGCAAAGTCTTGAGCTCTTTCAAATGAGATCCTATTTATAGGCATGACTTCAATGGTCAACTCCCTCCTCCAATGGTCATATGTTTCCTTAAATTTAGGAGGGACCTGTACACATTTTACTTAAACAACGCTTAGTAACTGAAAGAATGGAATTGTTTTATAACAAAATATGTGTTAGATAAAATATGGTTACAAAACTAGAAATTCAATATTCAGAATGTAAGAAAATGAATGTTCAGAGTCTAACCAAAATTGAATTCGGAGTCTGTAATACAAGGACATTCGGATTCCATTTTATAGGAATTAAAAACCTGAAATATATAGAACTCCAGAGTCTGAAGTTCAAGGAAATTCGGAATCTAGATTCACAAGAATTTGGAACCTGAACTTACAAAGTCCGGAGTCAGAGTTCATGAGAATTCAGATTCCGAACTCATAAGATTTCGGAGTCTGAAGTCAGAGAACTCAAAGTCCGAACTCAGATAAGTTCATATCCAGAATTCGTATTCAGAATTCGGAGTTATAACTCTGAAGAGTTTGTATCCATAATACGTATTCAGGATTCAGAGTCAAAACTCAGAAGAGTTCATAACCAGAATTCTAAGAATTCAGATCCTAAAACAAAATGATTCATATCCAGGTAATTATAGGATTCCTAGGTTTTGGTTTCAAACTAGATTTTATACTTATAAAAAATTATGATATGAACAATAAAACATGGTATGGATAAATGTCCTTGGGGAAGGATATTTTTCCTTAAAGATGTAAAACAAGGGTAAAATGAGATTTGCCTTGAGATAAGGTGTTTGTGATTTTCAAAACAAGAAGGAATGGTAAAGTCATAAGGAAACATAATTGACTTAACAATATCCCCCAAGTATGAAGTAATGGAAAATTCAAAAGGAAAAACTTATCGAATCAACAACATGGCTTATGTAGCATAACACATAAAGGAAAACACATCAGTTAACACATGAAATGATGATAATACTAAAACATTATTAAAAAAGAAATATTATAAGATCATATATGATATCATATTTATTTATATTGTTCTTTTATAATTTAATAACAATGTTTTAACTATTATACATAAGGTTAACATACCATCAACTAAGGAAAAGTACAAGTTAAGGGTTAATTTCACAATCTCTTTACTTATTCGAGGTAGTTTATTTATAAGAAATATACTAGGAATTCTTTATCTTAAACATCCATGTTTCTTAAAAATATATTTCAAAACATTTTTAATATTTCATATAATATGGATTAAAGTCATTTATACCATTATATTACCTTATATGTTTTTAAAGGAATCTTTCCGTCGTTTTCCAAACAAGGTACTTTATGACCTTTTCGACAAAATTAAGGTAGGAATGTCTTTTTTAACTTATACTGTGGGTGCGGTTATTCTTCACCATTATTACACCTTTGAATATTAACTTACAAGATTATAGGAATATTTTCAAAATAAATGTTTTATTTTATAATTATGTGACATTAAATGATTTCAAAAAATGAAATAGATATTTGTCTCAAAAATTTTGGATTTCATCTATGTCAACATCCTTTGATGGATTTTACACTTGTTTGGAGTTGATTCATTATGATACAAATATTCCATATTGTATTGAAGGTTTTGTGATATGTTTGACTATTGATGTGTTATCTTTATACCATTCATGGTTTATGGTTAAAGTATTAACATTTCGTATGTTAGTTTTAATACAAATGTTTATGTTATGTTTCAACCTTTTCATATGAGAATGCATTGGAATTATTATGTGATGGGTGGAGCCTATTGTAGCTCCTTGATGAATCAGTAGGTCTCATGAGACAAACCAGTGTCTTGGCACAAGGCCTTGACATAATATTATTTGTAGTCTTCGCACAAGGCCTTGACTATGTGGTTTTGATGTCTGACATTATACATTCCATCATTATAAAATTGGCTATTGATATTTCATGTGATTATTCGACTAGTAGAATATCCATGTGAATAAGTAAATGGAATTATTTGATCTATCATTTCCATATTATGCTGAATTTTATGTTTAAAAGGCCTATGTTTTAGTATTATACATTGACTTAAAATTTTTATGCTTATTTATGAAAGTTTACTCTATATTATTATCCTTACTGAGCATATGAGCTCACCCCTTTCTATGTTTTATTTTCCCTAAGATGTGAAGAAGTATATTATAACCAACCTTTAGGGATAGTATATGGGATATGAATGTGGTTAATGAAGACAATTTTGTTCTTTTATTTCATTTTATAATGTAATATAAAAATTATGAATGTATTTGGTACTTCCAAGGCAACTAAACTGATTGGTCTTTCGGGATATGATTTCCTTGTATCATGGCAATGTTATGTAATAATTCACTGAATCTAGGTAACTGGGGTCGAGGAGTTACATGGTTCCCCTCACTTTTCATGTGTGAATCATTGTAATTGGATTTACCATAGGTACAGAGTTAAAGTAATGAGATAAAAGAGAATCAAACAAAAGAGGGTCATAGGATAATAGAGGATGTTTCTACTTGAGTCTATAAAAATTCAAGGTGTTACTCCCAATAAGGTCTATATTGGTTTATAAATACTTCATAAACCAACCAGTAGTTCAAAATATCATTATAATTTCACATTTTATTTTTTCCATGCTTGCTTAATTATTAATTTATGTGATCACATATATTAAAATAATTAAAAAAAATTCCAAGATAAAAATTTAATAGTAATAAGATAGTTTAAATATGTGTTGTTGATTATTTATATAAGTACTACCATAGAATAACCAACAATCATTCTTAGATGAATTTGGATTTCTTATATAGAGATAATAAAATTCATCAAGGAAATATTGAGTCTAATATATGCCTCCCATAATTTGAATTGGAATAAAATCAAAGATTGACATTTTTTCTAGGAAAATTCAATGGTGTTTTCATCTAATGGGGAGTTATATTGAAATAAATGGGGTAAATTGACTAAATATTCATCAATATTAAATTTCATAGTTTGTTTGGTGTAATTTTTAAGAAAATATTGTGTAAATCTAAGTATTAAATTATTAAGTCGAGGATTCCACTCAATTGATCATGGAGTTGTAATATAATGTAGTTAAAAAGAGTAAATACTATACAAATATCTTTTAATATTAAAATTATCATAGTATATACTAAACTAAAGGAAATATAGATCATTACCCACTATAATCACTAAGTAGTTGGATACATTGAATCTAATGGTGATGGATATTGGGATTCTATAGAAATAGAGGGATACATAAATTCTTAACCAATTAATAATATATTTAATTTATAATCAAGATAAAACACTACTTTTCTTCACTTATTTTATAGATAATGGATAGAGACAACACATGTTCATTATTATTTAAATAAATTATATATAATAAAATTATTCATAGAGAAAATTTCAAATAGTTGTATAAGATCCTATGCATTATGTTATTATAGAGATGAAAATTTATATACTAGAGTCCCCTCTAACAGATGATCCACCTTTGGAGGAAAATAAGGGTAATATAGAATCCTACATGAAGATCATGGATGATACATATGATGTTTATCACATCATGTTTTCATCAATGTTCATTGATCTATGAAAAAACATATGGCTATGGATAGATAAACCATGTTATCACATGTACAAGAACCTTTCTTTTAAATAAGGCCTGAGAGAAGTGAGATCTTCAATAAACTATTCACATATAAGTTATAAGATAGAATTCAGGTCAGTCCTCTTGTACTCAAGATAATTGTGTATATATAATGATTGAAAAAGTTAAGATTAAATATCGATTAAAATCATTCAAAATATATCATCATTTAGTCCTAACCACCCAATTTATCTTGTTTTATTTTTAATTAAATTTAACTCATTCGCCTAGATCAAATTGGTTTTTTATTACATGATAATCATATTTTATGTGATTGCATTCCCAAGATCATGGTTTAGTTTTCCTTAAGAGACTAAATTCGTAAACATCACATTATAAAATCATATATTATATAATTTGGTTTCTAATCAGTATTTCTTAATGTTATCCATATATATAATCATACATAATATTTCTCATCATTACTAGGGGAAATGAGAAAAAAATAAAAGTGTGAGATGAAACGGTTAATAGGGGATATTATATAATAGGAGACAACATGAAATAAGAAATATAAAGGGAATAAGTAATAAAATGATGTCATATCAATGAATACATAAGAATAATCCATGGATGAAAAAGGAAATAAATAATCACATGGATACAATTAAATGATATCATAATTATAGGAATTATGGAAATGTACAATGTTGGGCATTATAAACTTACCATTAAGGCCATGTGCTATGAAATCATATGAAAAGGGTATAGACAATCTTATTATCCTATCTTTGTTGTATCGTAAGACCTACCAATTCATTTAGAGGATTTATAATCCCATGATCCACCCATAATATAAATGTACAATGCATTCCATCATACAATAAATGAGTACAGAAAATACATGGAATAATGTCACAAAATGAACAACTTAAAAATAATTAGCATAATTTCTCAACTAAGTCATCTTACAATATTTTACCATATTTAATAGTGGAATATTAGAACATTTCAATTAATTTCCCCATTCAATACATTAATAAGGTTATCTAGGTGACTCAACTTGAATCTAAATAGAAATAATTATCTATTCACAATATTAAAATAACCATCATTATAACGCGAAGATTATGGAATTATAGTTATTTGGTACCTACAAAGATTAATATTTTCAATGAGTTTAGTCAATTATAAAATAAATAATCTCTAAAATTAGGAGTATGAAATCACACATATTTGATGCATGTTAGGGATAAAAAATTTCCTTAATGAGAAACCTACATGTTAGTATGTTTTTATAGAAAAGGTGAACTTGTGACAAAATCAAGTTTAATCATTTTGAAACCTGATAGAGGATCTTCTAGATACATAACCAATATATTTAATTATAAAATTTCCCCTAATATAAATATATTATCCATAATATCATAAATAAATAGAATATATAGGGATTTTTTGATCATGGAAAACTATAGAATTTCACTCCTCTTAAGATAATTTCAACATTACAACAACTTATGAATGTAGTATAATGTGAGTAAAATACGGTAAAACAAGAATATTATATCTTAAAGGTGATAAATATAACAATATAAAAACAATATCGGAATATCACCTTAGAAATTGAAAATAGGAATTGAATGGAGGGAGAGTGAGAAAAAAGGGATCATTATCACTATTGATATTCTCAGCTTAGAGTCAACCCTTATAACCAACCAAATTATTCAATATTGAAGGGATATATAATAGATATACTTTTTAAGAGTGTTATAGAGATAAAAATAAAATTTTATAAGAGGATAAATGAGAATAGGTGGTGGGTATTTACATGTGTGGTGAGTGGAATGTCATGGGATGATGTGTTGGATGTTTTATTTTTCCATTATCTTAAGTGCTTCACTACTCACCATAGTGCCTCATTACCTCCATTAATGTTTTACTATACTAGTTTGTTCCAAAATTAGGCAAATAGAACTATTATATGTGAGATTATTCATACTTATATATATATGATATCATATTTATCACTTTTCAACATTTTTACTATATTTTACTATTTTTATCAAAAAATACCAATTTTCACCCCTTATATAATTTCTAAATCTTGATTACAAACATGTAATCCATTTAATCAAATATATACTCTAGTTATGTTAATTTTAACTTTAAAATAATTAATATATATATAATAAAAATGTGGTATTAGAGTAAATTCTATATTATTAGAAAAGAATTTACAAACCCATTCTACTTAACCCTTAGATACATGAAACCTTATTACACAATCATAAAACCTAATAGAAAGGTTTGTAATGGTGGTAATTTTATGGGGTGGTGCATCTAATACTATTTGGGAGGTGATTTCCTCTAATTTCAGATTTTATCATAGATGATTCCACTAAAAACTCAATTATTGAAGCCCTGACTGGTCTTAGTCTAGGGAAAACCCTTGTGAAGTGAAATCATTCCCCACCTTTGATAAATTTTCTTTATAAGGGATATTCCTACTAGGAAAATACATTGGACCAATTAACTCTTTTCACAACCCTTAATATAATAAAATTTCAATAGTTATTTTATATCTTCTATATCACTGACATTCATAATATATAATAGTAATATAACAATAATATATGCTATTACATCCTATATATTCATTCATACCAATCCACCAAATAATAATTATAATTTTTAGTTATTTCAATATGTTTATTCTATGGATTGTATAATTTTTATTTTGTTACATACTTCTTAAATTTAGGATTTTTATTTGAGAATATGATCTAGGAAAAATCTATATTGTATTCAGATTATTTTTTCTATATTGTCCATTATTAGTTATATTAATCTTAATAAAATTGTATTTTGATTTTTTCTTCATCATTTTTCTTTAAAAAATATTTATTTATCACCATAAGTTCTTAGGTATTACATCCTCCCCCATATTAGGATATTATACTTGAAATTGTATATAAATCCATGAAAAAATTAGTATAACATTTTTTCATCACATCATAAAGTTCCCATGTTTCCCCCTCTAGTCAGTGATTCCTCCAAAGAATCTTCAACAATCAAGTTTTCTCGTTTCATATCAATTTTCCCCCTTATCAATAATCTGAATTGGTTCTTAATTATAAGATAAGCCATACTCTAACTGATATTGACCAACTTATAGAATATGTTAAGATTATTAAAGATATTTAACACCTTATAAATTTATTTCAAGATAATACTATGCTAGATAGATTTCGTAACACACAACATCGTTATTTAAGCGAACTGTGACATACTATAAAAATATTATTTAAATGTGATAGTTATAACCCAGATGATAAATAAATGGTACGAATAATAATATAAAAATTAAAAAAAAATTTACAATGGTTTTTTATAATGTAAATGAATTTATTAATTCATAGTAAATAAGTATTAAATTTTCAATAAATCCATTTTATTCTTCAAAAATAAGTTTTCTTCAAAATGGGTTTTATATCATTTTTGGATGGACATTTTCATTCATTTATAATTTATCTTAAAATTATATTTGATGAAATTAATATATTTTTTGAAATAATAATTTCAATTTTATTTCATGATGATTTTTTTGAACTTTTATTACAAGATTTATTTTTAAGTGAATAGTGAAAATTACCGATTTTTATAAAACTGTCATTTATTTTAATTAAATCAGGTTATTTAAAAGTACCATTATGTTTTTAATTAGATATTAAATTTATATAATTATAATTTAATTATAAATAATACAATTAATTACATTTAATGATAATTATACTTGATTTTTTTATAATTTCATTTTTGGGCTTAAAAACACATTTTTCTAAGAATTGTTTTAGGTGCAGAATGTTTTTTTATCATAATAAATTAGATTAATAAATATTTATCATTAAATAGAGTTAAATGTGTATATTAAAAATTATATTAAATATTTCAACATTCATATAATAGTAGTTTCTAGTAAAGGAGTGAGAGTAAACTCAGTTTTATGCTTAAAAATGCAATTTTTTTCATAAAATGGATGGTCATTGCATTTTGTGTGATAATTTTAAAATTAAAATTTTAAAATTATAGAAATTTTATTTCATAAAATGGATTATATATTTATTATTATAATTTATTAAACTTTTAATGAAGAAACTATCATTTTTTGTCACAATGAATAGTTAAAATAGTAAAAATTTGTTACCATAGTTAAGGTTAAAATGGGTTTTCCAAGGGTTTAAACTAGAAGATAAGGGTAAAATTTCAAAAAAAAAAACAATTTCTAATTATTATTTTTTTAATAAATTCAGACCCTATATTATCATAACTTCATATTTTTTTCAATTTGGAGCAACATTCTCAACAAAATGGCTTTATATTATTTAAATCTTTTATATAATTCCATAAGCGTCTTCTCCCTCACTTGTAAAAAGAAACTTCTTCTCCTCCTTTATTGATGAATTTTAAGACTTCTAGATTAGAGAATACCTTGAACAAAACCTTCATATATTCCTTCCCTTCATTCTACATCCCCTTTTCTTCTCCCAAGACTAATATTTCAACGCTTAAGGTGTAAGCCAAAGAAGGTCTCTCTAAGAAGAGAAATGAATCCTAACTGAGCTCTTTCAATTTTATTTCTTATTAAAAATTATGTAAACATATTTTATTAATAATAACATGATGATTAAAGTATCATAAATATACTAAGATGTTATTAGGATGATTTCACACCCATTTTCCACATTTTTTCCATCAAAAGGGAAATGAAAGTATTGCTTATTCGTATGTGTAGACTTTTGCCTCCACATAGTGATTTGATTCATTTTACAACACCATATTTAATGGTCAGTTATTATTCTAGATTTAATTTTTATATATTATGTTTATGATATAATTATTATTCTATATTTATAATATCTTATCTATATTCTTACCTTCCCATTCATTGGAAAATGATAATATCACTCAGGTGTATGTGTGGACTACCACCTCCATGAAGTGATATGGATAATTTTTCATTTACACTATACATGGAAGGTAATAAGGATATATTTAATGAATATATATCCTATTTTTATAATAATTATTCTATATGTTTGAATTATTATTTACCATTCTT
This sequence comes from Viscum album, assembly GCA_963277665.1. Classification (NCBI taxonomy): domain Eukaryota; kingdom Viridiplantae; phylum Streptophyta; class Magnoliopsida; order Santalales; family Viscaceae; genus Viscum; species Viscum album. The sequence goes on from OY728164.1 coordinate 2,038,275,183, forward strand.
TATTTCTATTCATTGAAAAGTGGAAACATCACCCGTGTGTACGTATAAACTACCATCTCCACGAAGTGATATAATTCATTTTTCATCACAAATTTATATGAATAGTTATCAAAGTATATATAATGATTAAATATTATAATTATTTCATAATTAAAATTATATAGATGATGAAACCATCATCAAATTACATGCACCAGAGCTTCTAAAACAAAACATACATGGAAAATGAAATAATGAACACCGATTAATTGATGGTTTTAATAAATAGGTATTAAAAAGTTTGTGTTTAACTATTATAATTGGATAATATATGTCATGACCCATCCCCCGGGGCCCGTGATATGACTACCCCAAGCCCGCCTTCCATAGGCCAGGGGCTGGCGACTAGCATCAAAGGCGTAAATCCATAAACTGGGAAGGAATTGCCTTTATAACTGAAAACACACACAACATAGTACACAGATTAATACAAAACACTAAGAAAAACTATATAACAAGAGAGTGCTAAAAAGTAAAGGGGACAAAAATACAATACCAACTGAAAGTACAAGTATAACTAAAAAGGGAAAAAATAGCTAAAAGGTGAAAAGCAGCTCTTGGATCATCCTCTGGAAAATCCTATCTGAGGGGTAGGTATAGAGAGCCTCCAGAGCACTCCACATCTGTCCGTCTCCTCCTTGTACCATCACACCATGTGGTCCACCTCCGGGTACCGTCCAGTCTTGGTGCACTCAGCCTCAGTCAACACTGTCCATTGTCTTCATCCAACACAACAAGGTGCTGGCATAGCCCATGCATGGGTGAGTATAACGATACTCAGTAGGGACCTCGAGACCACCAAGGTCTCTCAAAATCCACTAAGGAAAAATAACAGAGTATGAAATCAATGGGTAGACATTACATAGGTATATTCCCATACATATACCTAATTTATCAAGCAACCCATATCAATCATGAGGAAAACACAGAAGTCACTAACTCAGCTCACATAGGTACACAACTTTTGTAGAGAGATAGAGATGATTAGATATAACCACTGAATCATCTAAGATGTCAGACCCACACAGGACCTAGGACAAGTAGTTAGAACTGTCGGACCCACACAGGATCTAGGAATAGTAGTTGGAGCTGTCAAACCCACACAAGATCCAGGACCAGCTATTCTATCGAAACCACATAGAATCCAAGAACATAAGTCAGAACTGTAAAACCCACACAAGATCCAGGAATAGTAGTCAAAGCTGTCAAATCCATATGGGATCTAGGAACATTCGTCAGTGTTGTCGAACCCACACAGGATCCAAGAACAGTCGTCAGTGCTGCCGAACCCACACAGGATCTAGGAATAGTCATCAGTGCACAGCCAGCGACAGGGTTCCGCATGAAGCATGCTTGATTCTGGGAGGTTCCACTCCTCAAGAAAAGTGTAGATAAATCAATTTCCACTCAGTCCCAAGTTTATGTATCCCTAAGGTCCGTCTCGTCATAAGGAACCCAACGTGATAGATAGTGCATCAATCAGATTCCCGGTCTGAGAATTATTGGAATTTCCGTTCTAAGGGCCCAGTTGGGTTTAGGTTCAATCAAAATGACCATAACCCGACTACATCCAAACCTCAAGTGGGAGTATTACAAAAGAACCGTATTTCTTCAATCTTTCTGTCGCTGTAGACGGTTTGTCAATCAGACACCTGTAACCCATGTTATGGGCGAAAAGGTGAAATTGGGTCAAACGGGTCCAGACTGGGTTCCAACCCAGTCCGCGGAGGTAGCCCGACCCGCGTTGGGTCTGGCCTGCCCTGGGTCCGGCCCACGCTGGGTCCGGCTCGGTGACCCGTGCTGGGTCCTGACCGGCGGCCCATGGGGTCTAGCCTAGCCACGTCAAGGGGGAGGCCACACCCCCTGGAGATCCCGAACAGCTAAGCCGTTCAGATGGGAAACAAAAACGGTGCCACATGGCGCCTATCCGCATCCTGAGGGACCTGTTGGGTCCCACTCCTCCCGGCTAGAAGAGCAGAAGGACGACTCCTGCGTGGCATCGTTGCGTCGCGCCTCTTCCTGCGACCCGATGGCTCAGGCCGCCGGTCTTCCTCATTTTCAGCCATGCGCCGGCCACTGTTGCACCACCTTGGCCTGGGGCCACAGCCTCCCTTTGATACACCGCACGGAGTAGTTGTGATGCGCCTTCTCCGGTGGTTTGGGCCATTGGATTTATTTGTGGCTGGCCTTGCGCCAGCATCCGCTGCACCGCCGCGGCCCGTCAGCTGCAGCCTTCTCCTCCGGTAGTAGGGTTGCGCCGCCGCTAACCATGCGGCCGACCAGAGCACCAACCACCATTCTTTTCACCGCCAGTTCCGATTTCCAGTGAATCTTTCACGGGTCACCGGATGAGTTCTGGTGGCTCGTTTCTCATTCCGGAAGAAGGCACACTCACCTCGGTACATCGCCTTTGATCCGCAACCGATGTTAATGATAAATTCTCAACCCAGACGCATGCCATGTTGGGCTTCAAATCCATAAGAAAGGTGGAGGGGTCGGGCCATGTTTGTTCAGCCCATGCCTTCCACATTATGGTGATATCAAGCGGCTTTTAATTCTAAACCACGACTAAAAATTAAGAACATGCAACAATTATCAATCTAGAACCCCTACCTCGGATTCTTTGTTCATTGATGATGTCGCAGAAAGGAAGAAGTCGATTTGTTAGTATCGAGAAAGAAGATGAAGAATTCTAGGATGATGTCATCAGCATACTTCAAGGATGGCACTTCCTCCCTTCTTCCAGTTGAAGATCGCTCTTCATTGGTAGAATTGGTGTTCATCATTGGAGAATTATTTTTCTCCCAAGGTCTCCTTTTCCCAATCTCCACCAAATGAAAATAACATCAAAAAATAATGGATTAAGATAATTTGTTATTTAATTGTTGGACCAAATATTCAAAAATTTTCAAATTAATTAATTAATGCTCCATTAATTAATTTGAATGGATTGGAACCATAAAGTGGGGGGGGGGTCAAGAGGCTCTCCCAACTTAATGGGAAGTTCAAGAGGCTTCCAACTCAGGTGGTCCCCACCAAATTAATCCTCACATGGGAGGTTGAGTTCGGGTGGGCCCCACCACCATAACCACTCATGGGAGGTTAAGCTGTGGCGGTCCCCACCTCCAACCTCCACATGGTGGTTATAAAAAATAAAATAAAATAATTCATGCACTTATTTTATTTTATTATTCCATGTAAAACCCAAAAACTATCTTTTATTATCGACTCACTATCGTCGAAGTGAAAATATTTTAAGGGAATACCGGCGCTATGACATCAACGATGACCTAAGATTTCAACTCCAAGCACCGGTTCAAAAGTAATAAAATCTCGCTCATATGTTTACTGAATGTACCCAAAAAAAACTTCATAAATTGATTCTGGGCACACCGGGCCTCAGAATCATGCACCATCAATTTTCATTGACTCAATAAATTTCCATGTATTTAAGAAAAAAAAATTCCACAGAAATTCCAGGTCTTTACATTCTCCCCACCTTAGGGATTTACATCCCTGTAAGCTAAAACTTGAACTAAGAGAACAAATGGGGGTATTGAGAATGCATCTGAGCCTCCCGCTCCCATGTGCTCTCTTGGAGGTTCTCGTGCTACCAACGAACGCGCACCATAGGTATCGAACTTCCATGAAGGACCTTCTCCTTTCAATCCTAAATCTCCACTGAAACCTCCATAAAAGTCTCCCCATAGTTGGCGTCCAGCTCTCTATGGTCGATGATGTGAGAAGGGTCGTGCACGTATCTCCTCAACTTGGATACGTGGAAGATGTCATGCACCCAGTGCAACTAAGGTGGAAGATCTTAGTGGTAACACACCTCGCCTACTCTGCTGAGGACTTGAAAAGGTCTGATGAAACATAGAGATAACTTGATGCCTCATCCAAATCTACGTAATCCTCATCGACGTGAGACCCGTAGAAAGACGTGGTCACCATCCTCAAACTCTAGATGTCTCTATCTCTTATCAACATATGATATCGTCCTACTATGGGAAGTCTTCAGCCACTCCTGGATGATCTGCACCTTCTCTGTGGTAGCCCGTACCGTCTCTTGTCCCACTAGTGCTGACTCCCCTGGGCCTATCCAGCATAGTGGTCATCTGCAAGGTCGACCATACAAGGCCTCAAAAGGTGCCATCCCGATGGTGGAGTGATAACTGTTGTTGTATGAAAACTTTACCAAAGTTAATTGATCCTCCCAACTGCGACCAAAGTCGAGGACACATGCACGTATCATGTCCTCTAGGGTCTAAATGGTCCACTCGGTCTAACCATCTGTCTGAGGATGGGAGGCGGTGCTCAGAAGAAGCTGCATCCTGAAAGCCTCCTGCAACACCTTCCATAACTGAGAAGTAAATTGTGTGTCACGATCGAAGATAATAGAAGAAGGTACTCTATATAGACATAATATCTCTTGCATATAGAGGCGTCCCAAGCTCTCTAATGAACCCTGCTCTCTGATCGGTAGGAAGTGGCCTGACTTGGTGAGTCGATCAACGATCACCCAAATCGAGTCATGACCCTTAGATGTACGTGGAAGACCCATCACAAAGTCCACAGATATCCGATCCCAATACCACTCCGGGACCTTTAAAGGCTGAACCAAGCCTGCTGGTACCTGATGCTCAGCCTTCACTTGCTAACAAGTGAGGCATTGAGAGACAAACTCCACTACTGCTTTCTTCATACCTGGCCACCAGTGCTGTTGTCAGAGGTCCTGGTACATTTTTTTCCACTTTTGGATGTACCGCTAGATGGGATGTGTGGAACTCCCTCAACACTTCCTCCTAAAGTGACACTGAAACCATAGTACATCCTCTGAAGAGGATGACATGCTCTCCACCTTCAGAAAATCCATCAGGTGCCTGCCCTATGGATATCTGAGCACGTCATGTCTCGTAGTCAGCGCCTCCATGTTGTGCTTCCCGGACTCGCTGAAGGAGTGGGGGAGTGACCATGAGAGACTGGAGAAAAGCTGTTCTGTCTCTATCAAAAAAGGATATTTGTAAAGCAGTAAGCTACTCTGTTGCGTCTCCTAGCAGATGTATACTAGATCTCTTACTGAGAACATCCGCAACAACAATCCCCTTCCCAAGAGTATAGACTATAACGAAGTCATAGTCTTGAAGAAACTCAATCCATCACCACTTTCTTAGGTTATGGTCCTTCTGGGAGAAAATATACCTGATAATATTGTGATCAAAGTATATGGTAAAACGTTCACCCATAAGATAGTCCACCACATCTTCAAGGTGAATACCACTGCTGCTAACTCCAAGTCATGGGTAGTGTAGTTCTGATCATTCTGTCTCAGCTACTGAGAACCATATGTGATCACTGCTCACTCCTACATTATGAAACATCTGAGTCTATTCCTTGATGCATTGCAATAAACTAAGTACCCTACGCCCTCCTCTGAAATCTTCAAGATGGGGGCACTAGTCAGCCTATGGCTCAACTCCTGAAAGCACTGCTGGAATCTACCCGACCACATGAAGGGTTTCCCCTTATTCGTCAAGGCTGATAGTGGTGGTTCAACTCCGGAGAAGTTTGGTACGAACCTCCGATAATATCCAACCAAACCCAGGAAACTCTAAACCTCTGTCACACTCCTGGGTGGCTCCCAAGAAAGCACTGCCTCAATATTCACTGGATCTACTACAAATCTAGCCTCTGAGATGAAATGTCCCAGAAAGTGAACCTATCGGATCCAAAATTGGCACTTTGAGAGCTTACAATAAAAATGGTGCTCTCAGAGTGTATCCAGTACTACCCACAAATGGTAGGCATGCGCCTCCTTAGTAGTCGAGTAGATCAGAATGTTGTCGATGAAGACTATGACAAAGAGAACGAGGTATGGCTAGAAGATCCTGTTCATGAGTCCCATGAACACTGCTGGAGCATTGGTTATGCTGAAGGGCATAACCAAGAACTTGTAGTGGCTATACCGACACCTGAAGGCCATCTTCTACACATCCTTGTCTTGAACTCTGAGTTGGTGATAACCTGATCTGAGGTCTATCTTTGAGAACCAACATTCTCCCTTTACCTAATCAAAGAGATCATCAATACTTGGGAGTGGGTACTTGTTCTTCACGGTCACCTGGTTTAGGCGACGGTAATCAACACAAAGCCTCAAGCTCCCATCTGCCTTCTTGGTGAATAGAATCGGGGATTCCCAGGGAGAAACACTGGGCCAAATGAATCCCTTCCCCTGCAAGTCCTCTAGCTGTATCTGTAGCTCATGAAGCTTAGCCGGATCCATCTGATATGCTAGCGTAGATATCGGTGCCATAACGGGGTACATGTCAATGTAAAAGTCCACCTCTTTGCGATGAGGTATACCTGGAACATCATTAGGGAAAGCATCTGCGTATTGGTCCACCAATACAGGATAAGTCAGACTCTCCACATCTACCACTCCTAGGGTAAGGCAGGACAAATGATGAGTGATTGGTTGCACCCTCCTCCGAGTAATTCCATCCTACACTGTAAAGGCTCCCTTCTCACTGGTGATGGTGAACTTGGTCCTATCCGTGCGGACACACCGCAATTTTCACCTAATATAGTCAATCTGAGCATGGACTATAGATAACCAGCCCATACCCAAGATGACATCGTAAGGCCTCGACACCGCTATGAGGAGATCCCAGTCGAAGCCCTCACCTCCTAGAGTAAGCTCACACTTCCAGAACCAATGCGTAATCATTGATTCTGCTCTCATAGGAGTCTCTAGCCATAAGGATTGATCCAACGAATCCATCGGAATCTCCGAGCTCTGAACGAGGGTAGTGGAAATGAAAGAGTGTCTAGAACCTGTGTCTATAAGAACTAAAACTATGATGGAGTAGACATAGATCGTACCTCGAATCATCTTCGGAGCACCATGATCATAATCCTCATCTTCCTAGAGCTGAGCTTTCCCCTGTTAACCCGCTACCTGCAGTCGGGGTGGACATTCTGGTTGTGGTGGCAGTAACACATCAAAACATAATCCACCACCAACTACACAATGAGATCCTCTACCACGTCCACCTTCTCCCTACGGAATGCCTGGATCGAGCCTCTACCTCTACCTGCGAGGTCCCTAAACTGTCTGATGATCATCTGAACAGCGGGTCGGAAAGCCACGTGCCATGTGACCCTGCCCACTGCATGTGAAACACTTTATGTTCCTTGAATGACTGGCTCTGTCTTGTGTGCCTCGGACAACCAAACCCGTGTCCTGAGGTCATCCACCGGATGGTCTGGTCCACTTGGACCTCTGTGACATCTGTCTTCTGCCATCTGTATAAGACTCAGGTGCGTGATGCCCGATGGTGGGTCTCGCTACTAGTGACTTCTCTGAAAGGAAACTCTCCACTAAGAGGGCTTGCTCCAATACCCCCACTTGCGTCAGGATGCTGAGGGAGATCATTGAAGACTTGATCTCTCACCTTAGCCCCTACTCGAAGGTCGGGGCCCGAAAGAATAGGTCCTGCACCATATCTGCATAATAACGTGAGAGGTCAGTGAAGCTCTCTAAGTATTATGCCACTGTCATGCTACCCTACTGTATATCCAGTAGCTCCTAAATCCGCACTGCACGTAGGGTGGCTAGGGAAAACTCTACCCGAAATAGTCTCTCAAAGTCTGCCCCGAGTAGTGTGGCCTCGTCATGCACCTTGAGCATCAGGCTCCACCATATGCCTACTACTTATTAAGGAAGACTCATGGAAAGGATTGCCATAAGGTCAGCTGGTGTCCCTACTAGGCTGAATACTCTCACCATAACCTCCAGCCAATCCTTAGCTTCCTGCGGGTCCATCTCACCCCTGAAACTGGGCGGCCTCTGGCACTGGAACTCATGCAACGCGCTCAAGCGGCGTGCACTCTCTGATGCTGGGGATGGTGGTATTAGTGGCCCAATGGGTAGTGGTACCGCTGGTGCATCCGCTGTGATAAGGTCTTGTACTGAGGCCTCATCGCTCGGTGGGCTGCCATCTCATACATCTATCAGAACCCTGGATGGCTATCTGCGTGGGGCCATCCTGAAAATATACAAGTGCACCATAGTCAATAAGTTATACCTAGTGAGCTGACACAAAAGAGATCATAAAGAAGACTCTTTAAAACACACACGCAATTAGTGTTTTTGTGTACTGAGTTAGAAATCAGAAGTCAGGGTCCTGGTGTATGGATACGTCGGCCACCGCACCAACATTGGACTCCCGAAACTGAAAACCACACTCACTACACTTAACAATATTGATTCATAGAAAAGAAATATCAGAGTCATAAGTTATGTGGTATAACTGACTCCTCTAATATCAAATTTTCATGACCCATCCCCCGGGGCCCGTTTTGTGACTACCCCAAGCTCTCCTTCCATAGGCAAGGGGCTGGTGACTAGCACCAAAGGTGTAAATCCCTAAACTGGGAAGGAATTTCCTTAATAACTGAAAATACACACAGTAGAGTACACAAATGAATACAAAATAGTAAGCAAAACTGTATAACAAGAGAGCGTCGAAAAGTAAAGTGGCAAAAAGACAAGCCCAACTGAAAGTAAATGTACAAATAAAATGGAAAAAACAGCTGAAAGGTGAAAAGCAGCTCCTAGATCTTCCTCTGGAAAATCCTACATAAAGTGTAGGTATAGATAGCCTCCATATCACTCCACATCCATCCATCTCCTCCATGTACCGTCACGCTGTGTGGTCCACCTCCGGGTACCATCCAGTCCTGGTACACTCAGCCTCAGTCAGCACTGTCCATCGTCTGCATCCAACACAATAAGGGGTGGGCATAGCCTATGCAGGGGAGAGTATAATGATAATAAATAGGGACCCCGAGACCACCGAGGTCTCTCAAAATCCACCAAGGAAAAACCAAAGACTATGAAATCAATGGGTAACCATTACTTAGGTATATGCCCATACATATACCTAAGTTATCAAGTAACCCATCTCAATCATGAGAAAAAAACAGAAGTCACCGACTCAGCTCACACATGTACACAAATTTTGTAGAGAGATAGAGATGATCAGATATATACATTGAATAATCTAAGATGTCGGACCCAAACAAGATCCAAGACCAGTAGTTATAACATTTAGACCCACATAGGATCCAAGAATAATAGTTGGAGCTGTCAAACCCACACAGGATCCATGACCAGATATTCTATCGAACCCACAAAGTATCCAGGAACAGATGTTAGAACTGCCGAACCCACATAGGATCTAGGAACAATAGTCAGAGCTGTCGAATCCTTACAGGTTCCAGGAACAGTCATCTGTGCTATCAAGCCCACACAGGATCCTGGAACAGTTGTCAGTGCTGTCGAACCCACACAGGATCCAGGAATAGTCGTCAGTGCACAACCAGCCACATGGATCCGCATGAAGCATGCTTGATTCTGGGAGGGTCCGCTCCTCAATCCATGTGTCGATACATCAACTTCTACATAGTCCCAAGTTGATGTATCCCGAAGTTCCATATCATCATAAGGAACCCAACGCGATAGATGGCGCGTCAATCGGATGCCCGGTCTAAGAGTTATTGACATTTTCGTTCTGAGGGCCTGGTTGGATTTAGATTCAATCCAACCTGACCGTACCCCAACTGCCTCCAAACCTCAAGTGGGGTATGAAAAAAGAACTTTCTCACTCCAATATTTCCGTCACCATAGACAGTTCATCAATCGGACACCCGTAACCCATGTTATGGGCAGAAAGGTGAAATCAGGTCAAACGGGACGGACTGGGGTCCGACCCAGTCTGCGGGTCCGACCCGATCTGCGGGGCCGACCCGACCCACATGGACAGACCAGCCCTCGTGGGCAGCCTGGACCATGTTGGCACCCTGACCTGTGCTAGGTCCGGCCCACGCTATGTTCGGCCCAGCGGCCCATGGGGTACACCCTAGCCGCATCCAGGAGGGAGGCCGCTTCCCTTAGAAATCCCGAACGGCTAAGCCATTTGGGTGGGAGACAAAACCAGCTTCACGTGGCATCGGTCCGCATCACGCAGGACCCGCTGGAACCCACTCCTCTCGGCTAGTCGAGCAGCCAGCCAACTCCTGCACGGTGCTGTTGTGTTGGGCCTCCTCCGACGGCCCGACGGCTCGGGCTGCCGGTGTTTCTCATGGCCGCCCATGCACCGGCCGTGACCTCCCATTGATCCACCATGCAGCGCGGTTGCACCACACCTTCTCTGGCAGCTCAGGCCACCACCTTCCTTTGCGGTCAGACTTGTGCTAGCTGCCGCTGCCCCACCGCGGCCCGTTGGCCCCGACCTTCTCCTTCGGCGGCACAGTTGCGCCACTGTTGACCATGCTGCCGGCCAGAGCACCATCCGCCCTTCTCTTCATCACCAGTTCCGATTGCTGACGAATCTTTCGCGGGTCACCAGATGAGTTCCGATGGCCCGTTTCTCGTTTTGGAAGAAGTCACACACACCTCGGGATGTCTCCTTCGATCCGCAACAGATGTTAACGAGAAATGCTCAACCCGAACTCATGACGCATTGGTCATCAAATCCACAAGAAAGGCAAAGGGGTTGTGCCATGTTTTTTTGTCCTGCACCTTCCGCATTAATGTGATATCAAGCGGCTTTGAATTCTAAAACATGATGGAAAACGAAGTACATGCAACAATTATCAAGCATTAACCCCTACCTCGGATTTTTTGTTCATTGATGATGTTGTGGAAAGGCAGATGTCGATTCGTTGACATCGGGAGAGAAGATGAAGAAGTCGAGGACGACGCCGTTAACATTATTTAAGGACATCACTTCCTCCCTTGTTCTTGTTGAATATCGTTCTTCATTGGAGGAAGGAGTGTTCTTCATTGGAGAATTATTTTTCTCCCAATCTCTCTTTTCTCCAAGCTCCACCAAATGAAAATTCCAACCAAAGATTATGGATTAAGTTAATCCATGATTTAATTGTTGGCCCAAATATTCAAAACGATTCAAATTAATTAATTAATTCTCCATTAATTAATTTGAATGGATTAGCACCATAAAGTGGGTAGCTAAAGAGGCTCTCCCCACTTAGTGAGAAGTTCAAGAGGCTTCCAACTCCGATGGTACCCACCAAATTAATCCTCACATGGGAGGTTGAGTTCGGGTGGTCCCCAACACCATAACCTCTCATGGGAGGTTAAGGTGTGGTGGTCCCCACCTCCAACCTCCACATGGTGGTTATAACAAAATAAAATAAGACATGCACTTATTTTATTTTATTATTCCACGTAAAATACAGAAACTATCTTTTATTCTCGACTCACTACCGTCGAAGTGAAAGTCTTTTTAAGCGAATACTGGCGCTGCGAGATCAACGGTGCCCTCAGATTTCAATTCTGAGCATTGGTTCAAAAGTTATAAAATCCCACTCTTACGTTTACTGAAGGTACCTGAACAAAACTTCATAAATTGATTCAGGGCACACCGGGCATTAGAATAATGCATCGTCAATTTTCACAGACTCGTAAAATTCCCATTTATTTAAGAAAAATACATTCCATGGAAATTCTGGGTCTTTACAATATATGATATTATAAGTATGTAACTATTTCCATTATAAAATTTTAGTAAATTAAAATTTATTATATAAGAGTTTAGAGCTCTTATAAATCAAGTTAGAAATAAGGAAAGGGTTCTTCATCTCAATATTGTTCCATTGAGACATGTTTGATGTTATCAAACTATTTATGTTCATGAGGTGAATATACCACCCATTTAACATTTTATATCAATGATGCATCTAAATTTATGGTATTTATTGTTTCAATTAAAAATATTTCATTCAAGGGGTTTTAATTTGAAAGTTACCAACATGGTATGGGTTTCTCGTCTAACTTTTATTTCTTTGATACATATTATTTTTTCACCACTTGTTTATTTTGGGTGGTGTATATAATATCCATGAATGTATTTTATGATAATTATCATGAAAATTATAGAGAATTAAAAATCCATCTAAGGTTCTCTCACTCATGAGGTTTTGAGTCAAAGATAACCATGGTTGTAATAGTTTATGTTACAATCTCATTTCCTTTCAGGATTGTTTATACTAAATTTACATTGAGGGAGATTATGTTGATATTATAATTTAAACCCCACATATTTTATTCTCCAATGACAATTCATATAGATTTTTTGTATTATTACCATTTTATTCTATTTGGTACTTAAAATTATTAAGAAAATATTTTTATGTAAATAATGTTCTTATTTTCTCTTTGGTCAAAAGACTTTCTCTTCCATGCCCTTGCTCATCAAAATTGTTTTATAAAAGTTTTTAAATATACTTGAAATGTTTTTAAACGTCAATTTTCATTACCTTTTAATTTATTTAGAATATTTTAAATGCAATATTTTTAAGTAAATATTTTCTAAAAAAGTAATTTTTGACATTTTAATATAGTGTGAAAAAAATATTATATTTTAACATAAAAAATATAAATAGCTTTTATTACCATAATTTATATTATGTAATTTTAATATTCCTTTACATGTTTAAATATTTCTTTTGAAATAAAATGTTATCCTTAATATTTTTGATATTTTTATAATTTAGACAGGTAATTTCAAAATGAAAAGGGTAATTTCCTCAAGAAATATTCCTGTGATCTTTTAAAGGAATTCTTCATCAATGATTAAATACTTTATTGTTACTTATTATACAATAGGGATATGATGATATGACGATATGATGCCATACTTATTATTTCTCTAGATGGTTTATGATTATGATGATAAAATATTGATGAAAACCTATTTGTTTTCTACAGGTTAAGCTATGATGGAATGATAAATCTTATCATGATATTGTTGAATCCATATGAATAGATTATGTGATGTCTTTTTATATCATATCAATTTAATGAATTGGGTAAAGAATAATATTTTTATGAGCTAAAAATTTATATGGGAGGTTATACCAAGATAAACAAGTGTACACTGAAGGTTATCCTAAGCCCAAAGTAGTTACATGGGTGGTTATCCCAAGCTTAAAATATGAATACTTGATTTGTTGGTAGCATTAACAAAATATTTCCATGATTTTAATTATTCCAAACATAATGAGACTCTTTTATGACATGATGTTAAGCCATTGTTATTCTCCTATGGATCGAGTTATTTGATTACTTTTTAATTATTGTATGTTGAACTGCCAAGATTTATTTCATGACACATGATTATGATAGATGAATTGCTAGGTATGATTTTAAATTGTTAATATCATATTTGCATAACCATATTCTCATGTTATGATTAAAAATTATCATTTATTGATATTACTCTTATTTACCTTTACCGAGCATCTGATCTCACCCATTAATATGTTTCCTTTTCTAAAGGATATGAAAAAAACTTTCATTATTATATGTATAAGAAGGTTGTTGATTGTGAAGAAATTTATGAAAGATGATGTAGATATTTTATGAACTAGTTATTTATGTTTTAAAGTTTCATAATATTCTAAAAATTTACAGTTCTAGTGTGAATCATAATTATATACAATAGAATATTCCTTTAATAAGATGTAATATTTATGTATGAAATTTTTGGGATACCTCAATATAATTCCTTAAAAGTGTTATATGGAAGGAATCACACATATAATAAATGTTTGGATACATGGATAAATGATATTTTATAGCTCCCATATACTCCAATATTAGAAATAGTGCAATGTCCTTGGACTTAGTGTCCCTTTTTTCAAAATATCATAAACCATATCCATAGAGATATGTTTAGAAAGACATGGTCTCCAACTTGGAATTCAATATCCTTCCTCCTGTTTTTAACATATTTTTTTCAAAATTTGTCTAGCTTGATATTCAATGGATTGATCTTAACTTCTATGATATCTCTTCCACAAGTTTTAAACCGAATTAATTTGTTTATCTTACCTCATCCCAATATGTTGGAGTCTAAAATATTTTTCTTTAAAAGGATTTATATGGTTTCATTTTTATTCTATATTGGTAATTTTTATTATATGAAAACTCCAATTAAGTTAAATACTGAACCTTTCTTCATTAGAAGTTAATTAATCATGGACTTATCATGTCCTTAAATCTCTTAAAATTCCTTTAATTCTATCCATCTATTTATGGATGATAGGAGGTTGTTCTAAGATTAATCTCTATTTATAAATCCTTTTTAGGACTCTAAATATTTGATGTGAATATTGAATCATGATTAGATTCTATTAATAAGTGTGTACAATGGAGTCTCACAACTTTGTTTACATAAAACCTATCAAGAAAGTCCAAAGGTAAATCTTCTATAATTTCTAGGAAATGGGATAATTGTGTAATATGATCTATAATGACCCATATTTAATTATTAACCTTTGATGTTTTAGGAATATCTATAATTAAATCCATTTTAATGTTGTTCCACTTAAAAAAATTTGTATAGTTAAAGGTTTCATAATTCCTTTGGTATGACTTCTTTCAGAATTCACTTTTTGGTATACTAAGAATATTATAGTGTATTATAGAATCTCCTGCTTCATATTGTATCACCCAAAATGATATCATATATCCTTATACATCTTGGTGCTACTAGGATATATATATATATATATATATAAGTTTGAACTATAAGATTCATCCAACCAATACTTCTTTATATTTGGAATCGATGGAACACCTAAACTCATACCAAAACTTAAAAATACACATTCACTATCATGAACCGACCCATACTGGTGCAGGAGCCACAACTACTCTAAGTCTTCCTCCTTAGTTCAGGGGGTGGATACTAGTGTCAAAGGCACAAAAAACTTGGGGAGGCCTTTTCCTAAGTACCTACACACACACAACCAACTCGATAAAAAGTGTATAGGGAGAAAATTAAAACATGAAACCTACTATAAAAATAAACCATACATGCATGGACTAATAAAAAGTACAACTACAGTAAATAAATATGAAAGTAAAGGGGAAAAATACACACCCAACTGAAAAGTGTCCCAACCTGACAGAAAACTGAAAGTAAATCTACTGAAGAATCCTTGCTCTTGAAACCCAACTTTGACTACCACACATGGTCCAAGATTCCTTACCCATGAGCTCCTCTAGAGTCATGATCAAACACGAGTGTCATTTGAAAAATAAGGGGGAACAGTAAGAGATACAAGAGGAAAAGGGAGACAATATATGTAATAATGTATATAAAACGAGTGCAGCTCAACCCAACAAGGAAGTGAAGTAAGCTAATACAAACACAAGGAGATAGAGATGATGAGAAGGTGAACTTATAATAAAGATGAAGCTACCTATAATAGGAGAGTAGTCTCATCCAACCATGAGAATATAGACACGGGAGGCATGTGACATACCCCATCTACCTTTTCCTCTTCTGGATGGAGAGTAAATAGAACCCAAGGAGTGGGTACTGGAATAGGGTTTAAGTATATATTTATGCTTAGTAAAAGAAACCAAAATGAAATGGTAAGGGGATCTCCATCTCATAGTTTTGTATAACTAAAGATTCTCCAAAAGTCTTAAGGGTAACCACCATCGATACATAGTTTCCTCAAGTCTTCCCTAAACAACAAGTCAAAGGGGATAAAACACCACACCTTGATACTAACCTATTTGGATGCGTCTGTCTTTTACACATGGTTTGAGGTCATGTCACGAGGACACGTCTCAGTGGGGAAAGCACCCCTCTTAATCATGAGTCCAAGGTAACATCAAATTACGTCTCACCACTGATCCTTAGTAAGGAAATAATCACAAATTTAAGGACCCATGCCTAGTCTAGATGAGGACCCATACCCAGCCTGACTGGAGGGTTCCACTCAAATTAAGGGGTTGAGAACCCATGTCCAGCCCAAATAGAGGGTTCCACTATTGTATCATTGAGGACCCATGCCCAGCCCGGCTGGAGGGTTCCACTCTAATACACCGATATTCCTGTCATATTTCCACATTTAATGAGATCATTAAAAATACTCCTCATAGTCAAATGGATTACACCACTGTGATCCTTGTGAAAAAACATGCGAGGTAGATTATTCACTCTCCCTAATCAGACATCTGATGTGAAACAATTGCATAACATCACAATATGCTTGAAAGTCATCTTGTGGGGACCATGACTCAGTCCTAAAAATATTTACACGGATAAATTCATTGTGATACTCTCTAAAAAAACAAAAAATTTATTACTTGATCATCCAAAATGGATACCCAGTGAAAAAGTTGCATTTCACTGCAAAGAGTGTGAACCGAGCCCTGTGGGGCTTGCACCTCGACATTAGTTTAAATTCCAAAAACTCATCTTGAAATGTTATCCCAAGAACTAGGGTTATTCCAATGATGATAGTGCATTAATCGGATGTCCCATTTAGATTATAGATCTAAAATAATATTTTCGAATAATAATAATATTGTTAGTATTAAATTCAAGCATTTCGAGGAATCTAACCACGAAACTGAGTCTTAAAATTCCCAAACTAGTATAAAATATTTCCTTCTCAAATTGAGGTAGTTTTGGCCATATACTATGTGTTAAATGAACACATGGTTTAAAAGATATGGCTCTTTAATGCCTTAGGGTGAAAAACAGACTGGTCCAACCCATTTTGGTCGGACCTGTCTGCCTAGGCCGACCCACTCCAGTCGACCCAATCCTTTTGAACCAACCTGTGACCACCTACTTCTATCCCAAACCATACAACACCATCCCATCCTGCTTGTTTCCTACCCAGATCGACACCCCGAGCCTTCGTCCGGTCCCCTCATCCACGTGCGACCCACACCTCATGGGTCTCTACCGCTTGGGGTCACGATCTGCGACCCCACTTTACCTCCATCCTAGCCACAGTGGTCCTCCATTGTGCCAATTACACTAGATGAACCCACTTTCCATCCTAGTATACCCCACTAACGCCACCTCAGCGCTTTTCTGGTCCACCTCTTACCACCTCAACACCCCGCCGCCTCCATCCTCCTCTGTTTTCTGGACAACCGCATCACCATCCACCTCAGCACCCCACTGCCACACTCCATTAGCTGCTGCCCTTGGGATATCAGCACCGTCGTCCACTTAATGATGTCACTAAAATCAATAAATTTGTCAGAAAAATTAAAGAGAGAAGTTTTGGGATACTTAAGTCAAGGTATTCACAACTCCGGCTTCCACTTGGCGATTTGAAAATGTTTCAACGTAGCAACTATTTAAGGTGAAGAACAACAAAGAACATGAAAAATCAAGGGTTCAAAATAGGTATTGGGTGATATTCATGTTTGTTTTTCTGTCACCTAGATGCTAAAAAAGGAAAAATAGGATGAAATCAATAATAAACAAGAACATAATTGGGGTGAAAAAACTTAACAAGAAAACTACACAAGAAAGGTTCGATTTGGCATTGACGATCGTCCTTGGATTGATCATACTGCAGTGCTTTGAGGAATCATTGCAAAAATGCCAATGGAGGGAAATGTGCTTATTCTTTTTTAGATAAGAAATTAGGGTATAAACCTAATTGAATTCCCTTAACAATGTAGTTATACAATTATATAAGTTTTTAGGGTTTTAACAGAAACTTTCCCACCAATAGGCGTAGAATACGAATGTCCCACACCCCCTTATTTTATAGCCCTCCTAGGTAAAAAACCTCATTTTGAACTCAATAGAGGTCTTAGATTTCAAATCTAAGTCCCCATTAGAAAGTTATTTTCTTTGGAATCATGAGTCAAATAATTATGTTTAATTATTTTAATGAATATTTTACCACTGGGTGGATTTTCCACAGAAGTCCCATGCTGAAGAAATTTATGCCCCACTTTGGGTAAACTTCACATTCTGGACTCAAATGTGGCCACATATTTCTGATCCAAGTTATCTTTTAAGAGTTATATCATCTCCTTTTCATGTGTAATAGAAAAATATACATAATATTTTTATGAAATTAATTCTAGGAACACGGGGCCTCAAAATTGAATGCCGTCAAAATTACAAACTCAAGAATGATATGCAGAAATATTTAAAAGTATTACAATTCAAAAACTGGTTTTATACCTCATAAACTCCTTCCAAATTTTCATCTCCAAAAAGAGAAAACTAGGAAAACAACTTGGGATACTGAGTCTGCATCTGGCTCTCTCGTTCCCAAGAACTTTCCTACACGTTTCTATGCTTCCATAGTACATGAACCAAGGGGATGACCCATCCACATAAGGATCAATCCTGATGATCCTCGATCACCAAAGACTTCTCTGTAGAGGTAGATCTATCTTCGCTATCCATCTCTCCCCAATTGATGATGTACTCAAGATCATGCACGTATCGTCTCAGCTGCGACATGTGGGAGACACATGCACATTCTCTAGCTTTGAGGGTAGGGAAAGGTGGTAAGAAACCTTGCAACCCTTCATACAATCACGAATGACATGATGAACCTTAGGGATATATTTCCTTCTTGACCAAACCTCCACATTACTCTATGTGGGGAGACTCTCAAGAAGACATGGTCTCCTTGATTGAACTCCAAGGGCCTACAACTGAGGGCATGTGATTTCTGTCTTCTCTAGGCCATAGTTATATTTTCTTGGATGACCTGAACCTTTTACATCATGGTTCACAAGAACTATGGGCCCATGAGGGATGATTCACCAAACTCTTTCCAACACTAGGGTGACCTTCATGGTCTTCCGCATGGGACCTCATATGGTTTCATACTTATGGTAGAGTGAAAGATGGTTTTATATGCAAAATCTACTAAAAAAGGTGATCCTATCAGCTCTAGATGAAATCTAGAATGCAAGCCCTCAGCATATCCTCTAGGACCTAGATAGTGCACTCATTATGCCCATCAGTCTGGGGGTAAAAGTTCATACTCATTAGATATAGGGGCCTGAATGCCTCCTACAAGCCTCTCCAAAATTGTGATGTAAACCTCACGTCATGACCAGAGACAATCATTGAGGGTACCCCATGAAGGCAGATGATCTACCACAAGTAAAACATCCCCAAACTCTCTACTGAACTCTTTTCCTTAATGGAAAGGAAGTGTGAAGACTTCGTAAGCCTATCCATGATCACCCCGATGAAGTCATGTACCTTCATTGTGCGCAGAAGAATTATAACAAAGTCCATGGATAGGCCATCCCACTTCCACTTCGGGATGCCGAGAGGCTGCAACAAACCTACCAGAACCTATTTCTCAGCCTTTATCTACTGATAGTTAAGGCATCGTGAGACAAACTTAGATATGCTTCATCTCATGTTGGACCACAAAAACTACTACTGAAGATCCCTATACATATTTCACACACTAGGATGTAAAGGTAAGGGAGAAGTATGGAACTCCCACATCACTTCCTCCCACATCATGACTGGAATTACCATTCACCCTTAAAACAAGATCTCAAGATTCCCTCCTTTAGAATACCCATCAGGTGCATCACTTATGAATATATGATCTCATAAAACCTCACAGTCGATATGTCCCAACCGATACTCTCACACATGCTCAAGGAGAAAATGAGTCATTACAATCAACTATAGAAAAGCTATACCCTCCTAATCCACCAGGGTCAGCTACAGGGAAGCTAATTTCTCAGAAGCTTCCTATACTAGGAAATCATTGGACTTAATGCTAATGACATGAGCTATAATATTTCCCTTCCATGGAGTATAGACTATCTCGAACTCATAGTACTATAGGAACTCCAACCACCACCACTGCCTTAGATTCAGATCTCTATAAGTAAAGATATACTTGAGGCTATGGTGGTCCGAGTAAACCACAAACTGCTATCCCAGGAGGTAGTGTATCCAAATACTCAGGGAGAATACTACTACTGAGAGCTCCGAATCATTAGTCACATAATTATTCTCATGGGGTCTCAACTGCCTTGACTCATATGCAATGGATTCTTATCGTTTCATCAAGATGCTACTGTGTCCATCTCTTGAGGCATCACAATACACTATGAACTTAATTCCCTCCTCTGGTAGTCTTAAAACTAGAGCACTCATCAACCTCTACATCAATTCCTTGAAGGCCCTCTGGAACTGCTCAGACGAGGTAAACCGTTTCCCCTTCCAATTATAGCAGTCAAAGGGGATGTAATCTTAGAGATATCTGCCACAAATCTATGGTAGTATTCAGCCAAACTAAGAAATCTCTGCACCTATGACGAATTCTTGGGTGGATTCCAAGAGATCACTGCCGCGATCTTAATGAGATCCATAGCTAAAACCTCTTCATAGATGACATGCCCTGGAAAGTGAACCTCGTGTATCTAAAACTAACACATCAATAACCTTCCATAAATATGGTTCTCTTAATGTAAATCAAGGACCATACTCCAGTCCTCCACATGCTACTCATATTACATAGAGTAAATGAGTATGTCATCAATGAAGATAGTTGAAAACTGTTCCATGTATGGCTGGATAACCTGGTGAATCAAGGCCAAGAAAATAGTTGGGGAATTTTTCACACCGAAGGGACTTACTAGAAACTTGTAATGACCATAGAAATAATGAAAGGAAAAAATTATAATATCAGCCTCGTGAACCCATATCTGGTAGTAGCCTAATCTTAGATTGATCTTGGAGAACCATCTCACACATCACAACTAGTTGAAGAGGTCATCGATCCTTGTTAAGGGGTACTTGTTCTATATCGTATCCTGATTCATGTGACAAAAATCCACAAAAATCCACAAACTCCAATCAGCCTTCTTCACAAACAAAACTAGAGATGCCCTAGGGGACATACTAGGCCTGATGAAACCCTTCTCACGAAGATCCTCTAACTAAAAATGTAGCTCCTAGATCTTGGTGGGTTCCATTAAATATGCCACATAAGATATCGGGGTAGTCCCTAGTTTCAAATCAATGAAAAAATCCTTATGTCTCCTCAGAGGTAGTTCTAGGACATCTTTGGGGGAAGAAGTCCATGTAATCCTCCACAAATGAAGGATCCCTAGTTCCTGAGGTTTCTGCTGCACGAAGGGTCACACTTTATAACTAACGGGGAAAAGGCTATAGTCCCTTGTTCACAAAACTCACCTACCCTAATATGAGGCCTCATTCACCAAGAAAGGTGAAACCCATCCTATCAGTGGGCAGACACATAACTAACCTGTGGGAATAGTCAATCTAGGACCAAACCATGCAAAGACAATTTATACCCAGGATGATGTCATAAGGTTCCCTCATGATAACCAGTAGGTCCCACATGAACATTTCACCTCCAAACAGAAGATCATATTGTGGGAAGATAAAAGATACTGAAGAGGTGCTCCCGTAGGAGGCTCAAGACAAAGGAACTATGATAGCACCTCTAATGGGAGCTCCAAATCCCATACTAGGAATAACGAGATAAAGGAGTGACCAGATCTTGTGTCTACCAATACTGAAGTAAGAGTAGCGTAAACAAATAGAGTACCTTGGATTATCTCGTGTGGTGGAGGGTAACAAACATCTATAGCCTGTAGCTATCCGCAGGCCTGACCACTAGCTCCCCATGCCTGAAATGGGCCACCCAGTGGTGGTGGTGGTGGAAACTCATGGAATATTCCCTCACCACCTCATCCTTCTACTCCTCTAGCTCCACTTCTAGCATCGCCTCCTTGACCATGGTGCTTCTTTTGCCATGGTGGTGCACATACTTTCTGTTTGGGATGCTCATCTCGTTAGGTCAGGTAGTCTCACACCATGTGACCCCGCCAATCAAAATTAAAACACCACCCCTAATTGGGATGAACTGAAGCCCTATGTGGTCCTGGTGAAGCATGACCATGTGGTTGAGTCTGATCATGGAAGGATCTACTGTGTCGTAGACCTGCTACTTGACATCTTTCGAAATTCATGGACATCTCCGCTCTGAAGCGATCACTGCCAGAGCGAGCTAACTGGAACCCCTCTATTAGAAAACATCTATCACAAGAACCTTCTCTAGCACCCCGACATAAGAAGGGACGCATAGGGGCACTACACTGGCACATATCTCTCAGCTGAGACCCTTCTCAAACTTTCGTGTCAGAAAGTTACCATCATGAATCATATTCAAGGAGTTGTATGTAAGGTTAGTAAAAAAATCTATGCACATAACCACTATCATGGCTCTCTGATTCATCTCTAGAAGATCGTAAATCCTGAAGGAGAACAAGTATGAGGGAAATTACTCCTAAAAAAATATCCACTGAAACTCATCCCATGAGAGAGCCATCTCATCGTGCATCTGGATAACTAACCCCACCAGTGCCCAATTGGCATGAGAAAAAGGCTGGTTACCAATGCGAAAATCTGGTATTCTGGTGTCCACACCATCCTAAAAAGTCAGACCACTAACTCCAACCAGTCCTCTACCACCTATGGGTTAGGCTCACTACAAAACCTCAATAGCCTCTGGTGCTAGAACTGAAGAAGAACGTTCAGCCTATGCTCATCCACGACCCGTGATTTCGGTAATAAATGCTAATCCAGAGGTGGAGCTGACTCCCCTAGCCCAACTTGAGGAATGGGATTGTGTGATGGGATTTTTATTGAGGCCTCATCACTCAAAAGATTGTTATCACGAACTAGAGCGGGTATCCTAGATGGCTACCATCAAAGAGGAATCCAAAAAGTTATAAAGGAGTATTGCAGTCAGATGAGCATATATGTTACAAGAACAACATCAAAGGGTATCTGACTTAACAATGATATTCAAACACTCAATCCTATATGATACATGTACCATTGATCCCTGCAAAAATGTCTAAGCATGCCATGTTGACAAGCGGGTAATCATGGTCTTGGTGAATGGCTACGTCGATCGCCGCACCATCACTGGACTCCCCAGCCTGAGAGCCATTCTTGAAACACGTTGACACTGTTTCCCTAAACCCAACCAAGACCTTTTTAGGGAAATATATTAATATCTTCCCAAGGGTCGAACCACCTTTGATACCACTTTTTAATAACCCAACCCTTGGTGGGCCTCGAGCCGCAGCTCGCCCGAGCCTGCCTCCTTTGGACAGGGGGTGACAATTGGTGCTGAAAGAACAACAAAATCAGGGAGGCATTTGACTAAGTACCTAGACACAAAAACACACACACACAATAAACTAGATAAAAAATTGAAGAGGTAGAAAAGTAAAAGATGCAACCTGCAATAAAAATAAACCATACATGCATGGACCACTAAAAAATATGGATACCATAAAGAAATCTAAAAAGGAAAATAGAAAAAATACACACCCAAATAAAAGGGGTCCCAAAATGAAAAAAAACATGGATAGACAAGAACAGAATTGGGGTGTGTAAATTTAAAAAGAAACCTACTCGAGAAATGATCAATTTGGAATTGACGATCGTCCTTGGATTGATCCCAATGTGATCTTTTGAGGAATCATTGCAAAAAATCCATGGGAGGGAGATGAGATTCTTCTTCATTGGAGAATAAATTAGGGGCTAACCCTAATTGAATTCCCTTACCCATGTATTAATACAAATACATATGGTTTTAGGGTTTTAACTAAAATTGTCCCACCAACAGGTGTAGAATTTGAATGTCCCACGCCCCCTTATTTTATGTCCCGCCTGGGTAAAACACCTCATCCCGAACTCATTGGCAGCCTCAGATCTAAAATCAGAGTCCTCATTCAAAAGATATTTATTTCAGATTTAGGGGTAACATAATTAAGTTCAATTATTTTAATGACGATTTTACCCCTAGGTGGCTTTTTCCAAATAAGTCTCGTACTAGTGAAAGTTATGCCCCACCTAGGATAAAAATCACATTCTGGACTCAATTGTGGCCTCATATTTCTGATCTGAGTTATCTTTTAAGAGTTATCATATCTCATTTTCATGCATAGTATAAAAATATAATTAATATTTTTATAAATTTAATTTCAGGCACACTGGGGCTCAGAATTGCACGCTGTCTCAATGCCCAACTCTGGAATCACATGAATACATATTTTAAAGGATTACACGGAAAAAAACATATTTCTATATTTAAAAATATTAAAATCTAGTAATTTACAATATCTCACATATTTAATATTCTTTTTTTGGATCTCATCCTCATTTGTATCATTATTAATACTTTATAATAAATAAGGTTGGTTAATTATATAGAATAAGTATGATGTATCTCCTTACAGGATAATACTCATGTCTATTTTTACCCAATACTTCATAATTAGTTCTTTCTTTACCCTAATCGGAGATAATATAACATAATATTTTCTACTCAATGCATCAACTACCATGTTTTCTTTTCTAGAATAATAATTTATAGCACAATCATAATCATTAAGTAATTCCATCCATATCCTTTTACTTATATTATGATATTTATGAGTAAGTATATATTCCAAACTCTTTTTATTGGTGTATCTTTTACATTTGTATCCATTGATATAATGTTTCCATATATTTAGGTAATATCCCTCCACTATCAAAGCTAATATAAGATACGATATTTTGAGCCAGTTTAAAATTCCAAGGGAATATGAATTTTCATTTGGAATACTAGAAAAATCTTGAAATGAAATTTAGATTGAAATTATCAGGTCTATAACTCTTCAATTTTTTTGTTTTTATGGGTTTTATGGATTGAGAGGTATCTTAGAATCCTATATTACTTTAAGGAATATTGGATTTCAAGATCTTGGTTTTTGAAAGAAAAGGGAAGGTGCATGATTATCACTTAGTTACTGTTAATTGTGTAGAAATACCATGTGGCCCTATGGGGGTATCACATGATTTGTCAAACCGTGCACCGAAGGACACATGACTTGTAAAAAGGGAATATAGTAAATTTTAGAGGTGAATTCATGGGATGCACATAGTTTTTCTAACCGTATGCCTAGTACATGCGTGGTGTGGAGGAGAGGTAGTTCTAGGGGAATAGATTACACTTTATTTTTCTAACCATGCAAAAGAATCATGTGTGTGTGGGGGGGGGGGGTGGGGGAGTCCTTTATACATAACAAGTTTCACAATTAGCACATGTTTTGGAAAACTCTGCATTCAAACCATGTACCCCTTTAAATAGTGGTAATTTAAATTTTTGTCTCTCTAGCCTCTAATTGATTTCCTCCTTTCTCGAACACTTTCCTCACATAGAATCCACTTGATCTACCCTTTTATATCCTCATAAGAATTGATGTATCTACCTCATATGATATTTGAATCAAACACCATTAGTCATGTTGAATCTCCCTCAGTTTGTCTATCATTTCACTTCCTTCTTTTCTCTTTTTATCTTGTCATATCATATGCTATTTCCATGTGAGATAATATTCCATATTTTTTATGTATATGTATATTTCAATATTTTCTCTCATTATAACTTGAATAAAATCCTCATATTGGATGAGTGAATCTTTTTGAGCATGATTTAGGTGGTCTATAACTTTTACCTCAAATTATCATTGTCTATATTTTGTTATCATTATTCCATTTGCTAAACCTTATGTGTGTTTCTCTTAAAATGAGAAATACCTTAAATGAAATATTTATACCACATAATTTATGCTCTTTAGACCCTTTAACATGGTTGGAGTTTGGAGAACTCAAAAAAATCCACCACTTATTATGAGTTATATTAAATTCTTAGAATGAACATTGTTTCCCCATTATACTGAACCACACCTTGGGTGTGTTGATCTTTCCAATTTCTAGTGGAATGCCTTTGATGAATTAATTGGATTTTATATTAGATTTTATATTTACATGTCCTTCTTAAACATTTTAATTGAGTATTCAAATGGAATTATTATGATGAATCATATTAGGGAATGGATGTTTTCTCGTGGCCAATGCTTAATTATTAAATACATATTACTATCTTTAAATAGTATTCCTTGAGTGTTACATGGGTTCCATTATATAATTCCTTAGATGGTATTTTAAGGAACTTGAATTGAGAAAACTATGAATGATTAAGTGATGATGGAAATGACATTCCATATTTCTTATTTGTAATTAATGGGCATGAAATTACTTATAATTTATTTGTAATAAATGGAAATGAAATTCATTATTATTTATTTGAAATTAATTTATGTAATTCTCTATCATGTATGTTTAGAATTATTGGACATGAGGTTCCATATTTCTTATTTAAATTGATAGACATGGTGTCACCATTTATTATGGAAATAATTACACATGATGTTCCTCATTATTTATTTCAGATCCTTGGAAATGGAATTCCAAATTAAATTATTTTCAATTTTTAGACTTGATTCTCCACATGACCCCATAGATTAGATACTTTATTTTATGATCCTTATTTAAATATGAAACCTTATATTTTAATCATTGTACATGGATTCCTTGATTACATAACATTTTTCCTGAGTTACTTTTATAAAATATAAAAATTCATAAACATTATGGATTAGGCCAAAGCAGATATAGATGGCATGGGATCCTACAAGTAGCCTGATCCCAACAAGTTTTATATTTTCATCATTACCCAAATTTTGATTTTCCCACACACTGCAACTTTTTATATTTATATACTGAATTGCATTAGACACCATTGGTGGTGTCATACTCATAACCAATTCAGGCTACAAAATGGTACATTGTTAAATATTCTAATTGTAGGTTTGGGCCATATATTGTTCCTATTTGTTTCACTCTTTATAGATTATGACTTGGCATAGAGCTGGGGGTTGAGCATATACTCAGGCTGCCTATATGATTTGGGTATTTTGTTTATTTATTTATTTTTTCTATTTAGTCTTGTTGTATTTATTAAAAGACGTAGGATGACTTTTTGTATGAATCAACATGTTCATGTCTAGTATGTTTTTTATTAGGAACTGTCTTGATTATCTGTCATTTTTATCTATCATATATTTATTTATATTTTCCTATTTATTTCATTTATCTATTTAATCATCTATTTATAATTGATCCAGAGGGTATATTATTCCCAGTGGACCTCAATTAGACCCTCACTAATAGTCGATAGCCTCAAGCATACGAGATGATGAACTTGAGGCCTTATCACCAACTAGATTGAGGAACCATTTTAGTGGCTCTTGGGTCAAGACATGAAAAAGTGGTCTTAAATGTTTCTTTTTCTTATCTTACTATTTTGGGGATGGTATACATGAGAATAAGAATGTTTCAGAACTTGGAAAATAGCTCATGTCTTGGAATGTACATCCCACACATGAGGGGGAGTACAAGTTTACACAGATGAGACTATTGTTCATGATATTCCTCATTATATTTGATTTTTATTTAACCTCGATCAATTGATCTATTTTTATTAGATACTGATTTATGAGCTTTATCTCTTGTCCTGGTATGAAAATAAAGGAGGGGTTTCCGTGCATCATTTTCAGGAATGTAGGATTCACATTTCATTTAACATTCTTATCTATACACCTTTTTTGGGAGATAACAGCCATGCTCATCTATATTCTATAATTATTTGAAAAATTTATCATGATTACCTGTATTCCATTTTTATGTGATAATTTTCTTGGTTAATGTTATTTTATAACGTAGTTAAATTGTGTTTTCAAAAAAGTAAATGGTATTTTTCTATATATATTGATGGTGGAATTATATTTCATCGTCATGAGATTAATTAAAGAAGTGAAATGGTTAATAAACTAGATTGAATGAAATTTTGTTGTCAAGAATTGGGTTTTTTTTGAAACACTTAAGCAATTTTTTATGGATTTAATTTAAATGGAATGTCAATTACAACATATAAAGGATTGTACCTCTATAAATTTGGAATTATGACTCATATAACTGAATTATAATATGCTTGACCGGACCCTTAAAGGTTATTTTTAGCATTGTATGCCTATGTGATAAACCCATTAAGGGTATTCTAAATTATAACTATTTGGGGTTGCACTTAAATGGGATTCAAATTGTTCTTTATGGGGCATTGAATCTATAAATTTGGAATGAATACCTGTATAACTATACCCATATTGGCATTACTAGACCCTCATAGGTCACCTTTATTCTTCTTATTCCTTAGTAATTAACCCATGAGGGAATATTCATGTTAAATGTGATGGGCACTTAAAGTGTCTCCATCCACTTATATGGCGTTACATATAAATTTATGGGGGGATATTACTTAACCAATCCCCTTAAAATGATAAATTCATTTTTGTTTGCTTTTGAGGTTTATTGTTACGAGGAATTAGAAAATTAAAATGCCAGTTACAACCTCAGAGGTGTTTTCATCTATAAATTATAATTGAAATATTCTTTAACAAATAAAATTGATAGAAATTTGGATAAATGAATGGTTTAAAAAGATATTATTTGATAATTTTCCTAAAATTCATTGTGTAATTAACTAAATAAAGTGTTAAGTACAATTGTGAAACACTTTTATTTATAATTAGCACTTGATAATACATAAAATTTGAACCTCTTAAATTTTTATAATAAATATGAAGTTATGGAATGGAATAAAGAAAAACATTTTTGTATTGTTAGTAAGGAAACCTTGAGTAGGGGTTAACTTTAGAATTGAATTGAGATATACTTCTAATGGGAACATAAGTGTTTCCCAAAGGTCTAATCTAGCGTCATTTCTACAATTTCTTGGACTTTGAGGTTATACGGTAGATCCTAGTGACCTTTTGGGAATAAATATAATTTAAATTTTGATGAATTATGTTTAAAATGAGGGGTTATCCCATTGTTTTAGTTCCATTGGAGATTTGAAATTGCTAAACTTTTGGATTGAGTATCTAGGTATGGTATGTGTTGTTCGTTTGACTATTTGAGTCAATTAGGAATTCTTATTTATGAGATGACACCTCAAGTAGGTACGTGGTTTCCTTGTAATTTGAAGCTCAAGGGGGTATTATAATATAATAATACTTGGTGAGTACTGTCTACTTATCATTTTTAATTTGGAATTATGACCCTTCAAGGAGAACTCCCTTATGTGGATGCTCGAAGAGGATTAGGGACTAGTAAGATGATGCTTGGTAGATGACACCGCTATGCCTATGTATACATATTTTAATCCTTTTAGGTCAATGAAATCCTTAACAAAATTTAGTTTTACCTCTTTATATAGGGTTTATAGGTGTGTTATATTCCATGTAATAGAATTACTTAAGTGGATTATGGTTCTCATGTGAGAGACCATATGGATAGGTAGATAGACCAAGTGGCCTTATTTTGAGAGTTGACATGTAGGTCTAGATGGGAGACCTAGAGGAACTTATCTTTGATTCATAATTTAAAAATATGTACTTTTTTTAACAAGGGTAACTTTAAAGACTGGTTGGACTAAGAGTTTATGGATTCCTTTATGGTAGTGAGCTTGATTTTACACTGATTTCAAGATTCATGCATGTAAGGTGCTCGAGTTTTGCGATGTATAAATAATGATTCTGTTGGGTTTCTAAAATAACCTAGAGTGATTTGTATCAAAAATATATTTTATAGGTAGGAATATTTGGGTTTATGGACCTATTGACTAGTGGTTTTCCAAATTATGCTTTAATTTATGAAATGATTCCATGAGGTGGGATGTCGTTTGATAAATCTTGGCACATGTGAGGTTCCTGATTTTGAAGAGGTGTTGTAATAGATCTTTGGGTGTGTTATGAACTGATGTCTTATATAGCATAGATAGCTTGGATTTGTTGATGGATGACTCATAGGAGAATGATTTTGGATTGAATTGGGTGGTATAGGATGTGCACCCACTGTCTACAACAATTATAGTTTGCACAGGTTGTGTGGAAACCATTTAGAATTGAACATTATTGAGCAGTAGAGTGTAAGATAAGGATCAATAGTTTCATGTATGACACCTATGAGCATGGTAACCTAGATATTTGGACAATTAAATTAAGTCATTGGTAATGATGAATAACTAGGAAACAGATCGGGTGTAGTGAGATGGTTGACCCGTGGGTGATCCTTGACACATGATGTTGGGAAAGATGGTGTTAGGAGTTGATTAAGAGGCATGTGCAACATGCTTTGATGTAATAGTATCTTGTATAAAATGATACATGACTATCAATGTAATATGATTGTACTCTTTATTTATATATGATCATTACCTATATTTTGACATCTTCCTAAGTACACTGAGATAGTTTCAACTATACATAGAGCGATCTAGAATTTTTTTCTGATTTTTTTGTAGGGACCACTTGGGATCTAGACTCAATCATTGGTTTAAGGTAGGATAGATGGTTTATAATATACCATTTTTCATGTAATGGTGGTGACCCACATTGTGTTTTTGAAACTCAGTGAATACTACGAGAATCATTCTCAAGAAGAGATAATGAGAGATGAGAGACATTTGATTTAGCCATTGGGGATGAGTGGGTTCTTATCCAAGCCAGTAATTATGTCTAGTGTTAGATGGGGAATGGGATATGGTAATCATTAAACCATTTCATCAGTGTAAAAACAAGGATTCTTCTAAGGTGTGGAGTGGGATGATGGACACTTGTGGGTGACCCTCAGTTGAAAAGGGTTGTGAGACTCTCAGACCCCCATGTGATGGTTTTTTTGATTAAATATGCCATTTGGTAAATTAAAAAATGTAATAAAGATTTTATCACTAAATTATAGGTACAAATTTGAATACACAATTGGTGTATTTTGAGTGTGGGTGTGAGGCTTAGGATGGATTTTTATTATCCAATGGTGTGGAATGGGTATGTGTTGGTACTTGTGTTGTGGAATGACAATAGTTTTAGATAAGCAATGGTTCAACTAAAATAAATCATAGAAATTTGGGTAAATTATTTTGTGAGAGTGACCAGAAAAATATTTTTATGCCTTGGGAGAAAGGCTTTTGGAATTCCGTTTTGGAGATGTGTTGGCTACTGAAGCCAAGAATTTTTGAAAATACTTGACCGTGGGTGGTTTGAATTTATTTATGTTGAAATATGGTACAAATTCATTAAGGAATAGAATATATAATTCCATTGGGATGATATGGGTGTAGTTTAATGGTCTCCCTTGGATTTTTGATTAAAATATGGATTGACCATATTAACCTTGGTTGATCAGAATTTGACCATTGAGATCAAAATGAGGATCAAGTGCTATGTCATTGTGTGTGCCTAGTTGTAGTGAGTTTAGAACCATGAAGGGGGTATCATTATGACATTGAGGGGATGATTCAATAGGAAGTTTTGACAATGTGAGTACTGTGACTCAAAATTATCCATTGAAGGCTAGAACTAATGTCTGGGAGCTCCAAATGATGGTTTATGAAAGTGATGATGAAGTGATATTATCTCGAGATAGACAGGATATAGTAAAAATTGTATTATTGTTTTAACTGTGGTTATAATAATTGGTTCATGTTTTAGCAGCTTATGTACCATATGATAAAGTGGTTCTTGGAGGCGCTTTGGACATTTTAAATCATAATGTTTCTGTTTGACCAGAAATTCATGGCTTGAGTAGGTCTGGTTATATTTTTATTTTCCACCAAGGATTCTTAGGAATGAAATGTTATAATGCCGGGAAGTTGTAGATCCCTTTTTTGAACTTTTTGAAAATTCCAAGGGAATTTTAATTTTCATTTGGTGGATGGGAAAAATAATGGAACGAGCTTAAAAATGATATTTTGAGAGAAATAACTCTTATTTTTTTGGGTGGAAATTAAGGCTTGAGAGGTGTATTAGAATCCAAAATTACTTTTAAGAGTTTTGAGTTTCAAAATCCATATTTTTAGAAAGGGAATGGGAGGTGAAAGGTTAGCACACAATTAGTGATAACCGTATACCAAAATTGTGCTACCCTATGGGGGTGTCACATTGATTTTAAAACCATGCAACTAAGGTTTCATGACCATGTAAAGGGTCTATAGTAAAACATAGAGATGAGTATATAGGCTGTTCACATATGTTTATCCCTACGCCTAGCCCATATATGGTGTGGAGGAGAGGAATTTCCAAGGGAATGAATTATGCATGATTTGTGTAACTGTGTGCATGAACCATTTGGGGGTGTATCCCTTTGATAGAGTGGGAAACATGGTTGGTTCATATTTTAGAAAACTATGCGGCTAAACCATCTACCTCTTTAAAAAGTAGGAATTTATTATTTTTTCCTTTCCATCCTTTAAGTGTTTTTATTCTTTATTTCTACCTCAATCCCCTCACATAAGATCCGATCGAGCTCCCCTTGGATCTCCTCATGGGATGTGATGGATCCCCATCATAATATATTATAATTGAACATCATCAGACACATTGGATGGAGCTAGGTTTTTTTATCTTCCCCCTTCCCTTTTTCTCTATTTATCTTTCCATATCAAATGATATTTTCATATGAGCTAACATTCAACTTTTTTAGGGTGTATGTATACTTTACTATTTTATCTCATTCTCGATCGAATCAAATCCCGATATTGGATGATTTAAGATTATTAAGCATGAGGTAGGTGGTCTTTGAATTTTCCCTAAAAGTCTCATTGTCTATATTACGTTGTAATTATGCTTCACACAAAACCATCCATGCATTTATATTAAAATGAAAGATACCTTAATTTAAATATTTAAACCATATACTTGATGATATTTAGTTGATTTAACTTGGGTTGATCTTAATGACCTCAACCTAAGACACCAGTTAAGGATATTTTGACTAAATTATTATAATTAACATTTATTTTCCATTCTACTAAACCAACCCTAGGGTGTTTTGGTATTTACAATTTCTAGTTGAATTACTTATAAGAATTAACTGAATTGTATATTAGCATATATATATTTACATGGCCCTATTAAACATGCTAATTGAATTTTAAAATTAAATGATCATGATGAATAATATTATGAAATGGATGTTTTCTCAAGGAAAATGTTCAATTATTAAATGTATATTCATATATTTAATTAATATTCTTTGAGTGTTTCATGGTTTTTATTATAGAATGCCTTGAAAAAAAAAACCATTAGTTACTTGAATTGAGAAAATTATGAATTATTAAGAGATGTTGGACATGATGTTCTATAATTATTATTTGTAATTAATCCAAAAAACATTCCTTGTTATTTTTTTTGTAATTAATTAACATGTTGTTCCTTATTATTTATTTGGAATTAATGGATGTGATGATCAAACATGTTTGTTTAGAATTAATGGACATGATGTTCTATATTTATTATTTAAATCATTAGACATGAAATTCCTCATTGTTATTGAACTCATTAAACATGAAATTTCTCATTATTTATTTCAAATCATTGGAAATGGCGTTCCACATTAATTCTTTCAATTTTTGGACTTGATGCTCCATACATGCACTTAGTTTATACGCTTGGTTTAATGATCCTAATTTGAAGATGAAAACATATATGTTTATTATTATACCTGGATTCCTTGGTTACATACCATATGAATTGGGTTAATTTTATAAAATGTAAATGTTTATAAAAAATATTAGATTAGTCCAAAGAATGTATAGTTGGCAGGGATCCTATGAGGAGCCTGAGCTTGATGTGGTTTATATTTGCACCACTGACTTTTTTTGATATACCTACACACTGTATCATTTTATAGTAATGGACTGAATTTCATTATAATTTTTTTGGCGGTGTGCTAATATGTTTCAATCACAAATCTTTTGATTGAAATTTAGGACCCTAGATTGTGCCTCTTTCCTATACTCCTTATGGACTAGGAATTGACATGGATATAAGTTCCAAGAACGTACTTGTTCTACATACAAGAGTTGGATATTTTGATTTTATATTTATTCTGTCTATGCAACACTATTATATGTATTACCTGATGTATGTTTACTATTTTTAGGAATATACATGTTAATGCATGGTTTGTTTTTTATTAGTCACTAGACTAGTTATTTTTCATCATTGTCTTTCAAATTTTTATTTCTCTTACACTATGTATTTAGTTTATATATTTACTTTAATTTTTAGTAATGGTATTTAGGGTATAGTCTTCCAACTATACCTTCATTAGACCCTCATTGTTAGTTGGTATCCTTGGGCATATGGGGAGGCACGCTTGAGGCCTTATTTTAAATTATCACGGGGCACCATTTTAGTGTCTCTCTAGTTAGGACATGATAGCTAAATCATGACTTGGATAATTAATAACATGAGGTTTCAATTATTGAGATGTACAATCCACCAATTTATAAATTTTCATTAGAAAAAATCCAAGACATTTCCTTAATTCATCACTATAAATAATGAGACATTATTTTTTATATGAATATTTACTATAAGTGCAGTTAGAAATATACAATTAAAATTTTCAACGTTATCTTCAAATTACATTGTCCATGTTAATTTAACCCCTCACGTGTTAACTTGGTTAATAGATTAGATAATCATGAAAATATTTCAACAAATCAACAATAGTATCTTGCTAATCCAAGGAAACTATATATTGTAGTTATTTTTCTTGGTATTTATCATTACTTTTTTTTGGAAAGAAAAACATATATACCATCCTTGGAAAAATGGGTCCAAGGAAGGAAACTTATAAAAGCCAAATTAAAATTTACTAAATTTACTATAAAAACCCATTTTAGTCATTTCCTTAAGAATAATATACCCATATTATATGGTTGAATTATTCAATATTTAGCTTAAATTGGTTTTTATTGTTATATAGTGGTTCACTTTGAGTCCTAGGGTGATTTTTGTTATTTTTTCTTTTGTATGGGCCATCAATAGAAAGTTTACTATCAATGTATTTTGACGAATAAATCTTTGATTGGATATGGATCCTATAGATACATTGATTTTTTATGGGGATACCAAGAATTGTATGAATTATGAATATTCACTATCAGGAATTCATCACTCTAAGGTTGGATTGGTTGTTTCTTTTTTAAGGGAAAGTTAATTGATGGGGGGGGGGGTATTCTCCCTCCCCCGGTTTTGGATATATGTGTACCCTTTTACATGAAGTATGTTTTTTCAAAGGATGGTACTAAATCACTTGTTCCTTTAGGTGACGATAAAACTTGGGTTGATATCATAAAAATGATGCAATACAAATAATATAATTTATAGGGATCACCACAAGATACCCTAAAAAATGGGGGTAATTTTTTTCTACAAGTAAGCAATCAGATAATATGGAGGAGGAATCTATTGATGATTTTTTACATGTCCTTAGAAAATATTATTCTGGAAGCTCGATTCCCTTAAGGACTACTATACAAAATACATCTTCTATAATTAAGTAGAAGAAGAAATTAAAAAAAATTAGTGTAGTTTCTATTAACATAAATGAATATTATGGATGAAAATTTATAGTGCTAAAATAGAAGAAGAAGCAAGTATGCGCCATTATTTTTGAAGTTGGGATTGAGGAGGAATATCTTGGAATATGAATTGATGAGAATTTGGTTTGATATAAATGATTGGGTGCACCTCAATAAGGCTATTTTGACTTTGAGGGAGACAAGAAATTTTTTTTTATTAATTTTATCTCTAATAAGGGGATGAAAAGTTTATTTGACTTTAGGAAATATTCTATTTACAAAGGTAATAAACCCAAATAATGAAAGTATTACATCATAATTCCAAAAACCATGAAGATACGATTAGTGGGAAAGGGTGTTGTACCTAAGGTATATTATATCGGTAAAGGGGTATAAGAGATTAATAATAACGAGATTAAAATACATTTGGTGAATGAGAGTGTCCTAAAAGAAAGGAAACCAAAGGAACTATCCTTAATCTGTATGAAAAGTCAAGATTCTTCAATCTTAAGGACAACCAAGGTACTTTGTGTTTATGTGAGGTTATGATTGATCAGTTATAGGTTGAAAGTGGATGGGGGAGGATAAAGGAAGAAATATATAACCCATCATCCACTATATATCTTCTAATTAATTACAAGGAGAATATTCTGGAAGAGAAATTTCTCATTAAAACAAAAAAGGGGGACTATAATAGGATGCATGATAGAAAGATCCAAATCAACACCAATAAAGAATAATCGGCATGGATTGATACTTAGGATGAAATATTGATTCATGGTTTTAATAAAGGAAAGATAAATACGAATGAGTACATCAAGACATGGGACAATATATCTTCTTTCTTCGATAATATTATTAATGAGGATATGGAGTTGAGTAAATTGACTATCAATTGGATTATTCACAATATAAATGGACCAGATAACATAATGTGGACTTGGAGCTATTTTAATATTCTCATTTTGATATATTTTCATACTTGTTCAGGTTCCCATTCAACCCTTAAAATTAGTTTTATTGAAAATAAACAACAATATAATTTAGAAGGAAGGTTGAGTAGGAAAATTACATGAATTAATAATATAGTACAACCAAAATCACAAATTCAAACAATCATAAATAAAAAATGACCACAACCCAACTTTCATATTCCGTAATTCAAAATTAATAAAATGCTAAGTTGGAAGTTTCCAATTTGAGGATGATGTTTATTTCTTGATCCCAACATGAAACAAGATGAAGTTTCATTTCCTGAAGTCAATCCCATCACCATCGATCATGAATCATCATCAAATCCTCTATAACTATTATAACCAACACCAAGATGAAAAACATGTATGTTCTATAAAAAACACACTCGATCATCAATTCCATCACACCAAGAAGAACCTATAAACTAGTAAAAAAATAGATAAATCAAAAAGAACTACTAAAAATCACTCCACCAATGTCCCAATTTCTATACATAGAATAATGTAATTAATATACCAAGAATATTTACCACCAAAAATAACAACAAAATCACAAAATAAAACAGTAAGAAGTGATTTACCTTGAACTGAATCAGCCTCATCTAGAAGTAGATCCTGTCATCACCTTCCCTCTAAGTACTACCATACATAGAATTAAATTAGTAGAAGGAAAAAATCAAGAATAACACCACACCTCATTAAAGAAGAAACCTTTTAATAAACTTTGATAATAGAAATATGAGATCTTACACCTCTTGTTCCGCTAAGATAGTCTAAAATATCGAGGGAAACTAATGTGCTAAATAAGGGATGATATCTTATGAGGGGTAAACATTACAAAAGATAAATGTAAGAGTTGAGATGAAAATTACATCATAGGTAAACAAATATATACCCACCATAAAAAAATACCCCATCACAACCCCAACCCACCATAGACACCCTCATGCTTGACCAAAGATAGGGTCTATTATGGTGTTTATGGTAACAAGATCATGATAGGATGTGTTTAAGACCCTAGAAACAAGTAGTAATAGAAAAATAAAATTGAAACCCTAAAGATATGGGATAAAAAGGACACCTATGAATGAGATAATGAAACAAAACTAGGTGAGGGGGATATAATAAGATAATATCTATGATGGTGTGAGATGTAGAATCACCGAACACTGAGAAACCCTAGTTGTTAAGGTAAACCATCAAGAGAGAAAGGGATAAATAATATAAAAATGAGGAAATATATTTAACTTAAGAAAAATTTACAAATGAGTTTCATATGCCTAATCACTTTTAGAGTATACACGAATATGAGAAATAAATACCACATAAATATTATAATAATAATCCATGAATATTCTATTCAATAAATCAATAAATAAAGGATGAAAATTTTAAACTAAAAGGAATTTCTATGAACTCATAATGTTCATACCTCACATGGAAGGATATATTTGAGATATTTTCATTCTTAACTTTTAACCGATGATAACCAAATTAGAGATCAATCTTTAAGAAATATCAAGCACATTGAAGTTGATAAAAAATACTATCAATATATGATAATTGATATGTATTCTATATAGTGATTAAATTTATTTCAATATAATAAACACATAACCTCATTGAATATATGAAACTATTCATTAATCAACCCATAATAATAAGTTTAATTGAACTGATTGAATTTTTCTACATTCCTATGATATTTTAGGTTTACAATTTTAGATAATTAGGAAAAAATATTACATATAAAATGTAAGGACCTAGCCTTAAAAATTACATAGCAGAGGACCTTTTACCGGTATAGGATCTGGATAATAGATACAAAGTTACAAATTATTAGAGTTACAGAAAAAATAGAATAAAATGAACAAAAACATGACATGCGATAACACCGCAAGTGAAGCGAATGCCTTCAAAAAACTCCGCGTGACCTGTGGAAAATCATTTTAAAATGAGGGGTGAGCACAAAAATGGCCAGTAAGGGGTTTAAAAACCTTTGATAAATCCTTATAAAACATTATTTTGAAAATAACAGTGAGAATAAATTTTTAAATACCTTCTTTAAAAAATGCTAATTGAAATTACATACAGTTTAAAAATACTAGATCATTTTAAGAACTACTTACGTTCAAAATTTCTTAAACATAATCTAGTGGTTTTCTAAAAATAATACACAAGATTTTAAAAACAAAACATTATTTTGTGGTTACATGAATCATTGAAGGATTTCTGGGCCTACCCACTTAGCAAAATATGCGTTCACTCCCCAATGACCTTCCATATTTACAACGATCAAGTGCCAGGTTTTCTGAAAACATTTTAAGATTTCTTTACTTATGTATATATTTCCAGTAGAGTTTTAAAATTTTGATATAACACATCACTACAATAAAATATTAATTCTCACACGTGCTTATATATATGTACATATGTATATATATGCGCATAGTTGCTTTCATTTTGTAGCACTTGAGAGTTTGGTTACAGACAAAAACACTTATAATAAATTTTCCATGTATTCAATACACATTAAATTCTAATAAATGATTTATATTATTAAAATAGTCCCAATAATTCATTATGTAACTCACATAAAATTTGAATTGAATTATTTAAAACATAAAACTTCCAATGCAATACATGTAGTTATTAAATTCGTAGTTTAAACCTTAAAATTTTAATTGGAACCATGATTTTATTAAGGATGCAATGGATGTCGATGTAAATGCATAAAATCATGGAAATTTATATATGAAAATGCGACGCCCAAAATGTTGATAAAAAGTGATGACATATTATTCGCATTTTTCTTGAAGCATCATGATAAATTGAAAATAAAATTATAAACATGATAATAACCATTTCATCTATATATACATCTATATAAAACACACATTTGAACTTTGAAAGTAAATAATAAATATCTTACTCATATTTAAATTAAACATGGATGGATAAATATAAATAATTATTTAAAATCAACGCTCATAACTAAATAATATTCTCCCTTATAGTAGAAAAAAAATTAAAGTATGGTTTTTATAAAATCAAATAAATATATCTTCTTATAATTTCATAACACACACTTCAAATATTTGATTCTAGAATCAAAAAGAAATTAGAAAATTTAAGAAAAACAAAAACTTCAAGTAACATAAATACACCCTCACAAAATATAATTTAAAATAATAATAATCCTATTACTTTCTTGATGGAAACCCAAAAAAGGGTTTTCTTATTGTTTGGTGTGTTCAATCAAGAATGAAGGCTTAAATTAGGCGGTGTTTCTCCTTCAAATAATATGAATGATTCCACCCAAAAAAACATAGGTATAAATAGATATTTGGGATAGATTGAGCTTCCTTGAGAAGATGTGATTTTTTTAAAAAAAAGGGGTGTGCCAAGGAAATGGTGTTGCACCCATGTTGGGTTGTTTTTCTCAAAGAATCCAAAAACATGAGTTGTGTTTCAATTACTAATGTTATCCTTTATATTATTATAAGATATTCTCTTATCATTATCACTCATTATCTTTTCATGTAAAAATCATTACTTATTTTTATATTCTAGGAAATAATTATCAATGTCACTTTTTTATTATAATTTGTTTTTTGTAGTTACTTTAAATAATACATGTATCCTTTATTTAAATTGGTTTTAGCATTGTCTACAAGTCAACATTTTCCACCAAATTTTTTCATTTTGTTTTTTTATTTTATTACATGATTTAAGGATTGCCTTTTTTGAAGAAAAATATATGACAATTTTCTTAAAATATTTAGCATTTTTTTAAAACTATATATGTAATTCTTTTTTTAAATTATATTACACACTTTTTTTAAACAAATCAAAAACCTTTTTTTAAACTTATTTATATCATAATATTTTTTCAAGAAAATTGTGTATATAATTTATGTATATATATATATATTATTTTTTTATTATATATATATATATATATTAACTGAAACAAGTAAATTTTTGATATACATTGAAATTCATTTTTTAACAAAGAAAACATATCGTATTTTTCTTTTAAAATTTCTATGCATCATTATTTTTACCCTCAAAAGAAGTTAACTTTTTGAATTTTTTGTTAATCCCTTGCCCCTATCTCATGTTTTTAAAATAATGTATTATTTATTATTAATTTTTTCAATCAATCCACCCTTTTTTATATTTATTTGTTACATTATTTTGTTGATCTTTTCATTATTTTCTCTTCTAATATTCCATTTTTATTTTCTAAACACCAAGTTTTCTTATAAAATAATTATATATATATATATTGTTTTTTAAACATTTTAATATTTATGTGAATATATATATATATATATATATCATTTTTAGTAATAATATGATTATATTAATTTATAACTAAAAAAATACAATATATTTTGACATGGTGAAAACAATAATTTTTTTAAAATTTTTCACACATATTTATTATTATTATTATTATTTTTATTATCAGAAAAATATTAAAACAAATCATATTTATTTTAAAATAATGGTAAGATTCTAATAAGTATCACACATTTCGTTATTTATGTGTTAAAATGTAATCCTTATAGGTTGAAATAAAATTTATGTTAAAATAATATTTTAAATAAATTAATACAATATTAAAATAAATAATATATTGTGTATAATGATAATATATTAAAAACATTAAATAAAGAATATATTATATCTAAAAAAACATTTCTTTAAACTAAAATAATATTTTTTTCATTGAATAGTTTTTGTTTTGTAAACCCATTCATTAAAACCATTCTTGATATATAGAAACAATCATTAAATAAAATATTAATTAAGATAAATTAATATTTAAATTTTGTGGGGTGTTAC
Source organism: Viscum album (assembly GCA_963277665.1). Taxonomy (NCBI): domain Eukaryota; kingdom Viridiplantae; phylum Streptophyta; class Magnoliopsida; order Santalales; family Viscaceae; genus Viscum; species Viscum album. Next base: position 2,038,316,267 of record OY728164.1, read on the forward strand.
ATTATTCCTCCATTAAAAGAATTATGTCCTTGTGATTCTTTTCATCGGATTAAAAGAATCCTAAATTTTTCATCTTTAGAACTAAGAGGAAAAAAACACTAGAACCGTTAAAATTCTAGACTCGACAACATATAATCTCTAAAGTTGTATAGAATGTTCATATGATACCAATTGTAAGGACCCTGCCTTAAACATTACATAACAGAGGACCTTTTACCAGTCTAGGTTCTGGAGAATAGATAGAAGCATAAAAATTATCAGAGTTGCAGCAAAAATAAAATAAAACAAACAAAAACATGACATGCGCTAACACTGAAAGTGAAGAGAACAGCTTTGGAAAACTCCATGTAACCAGTGGAAAATCAATTTAAAATGAGGGGTGAGCACAAAAATTCCAAGTAATGGGTTTAAAAACCTTTTATAAATCCTTATAAATCAATATTTTGAAAAAAATGTGAGAATAAATTTTTAAATAACTTTTAAAAAAATGCTAATTGAATTTACATATAGATTAAAAATATTAGATCATTTAAGGAACTAGTTACGTTCAAAATTACTTAAATATAATCCAATGTTTTTCTAAAAATAATACGCAATATTATAAAAACAACACATTATATTGAGGTTACTTGAATTATCGAAGGCTGTCTGGGCCTACCCACTTAGCGAAGGATGGGTTCACTCCCCAATGACCTTCCATTTTTACTACAATCAAGTGCCATATTTTTTAAAAAGGTTTTAATCTTGCTTCACTTATGTATATATTTTCACTGGAGTTTTCAATTTTTGATAGAACACATCACTGTAATAAAATATACATTCCCACTCATGCTTATATATATGTACATATATATATATATACGTATATTAGCTTTAATTTTGCATCACTTTAGAGTATGGTTATAAACAAAAACCCTTATAATAAACTGTCCATGTATTCAATACACGTTCCATTCTAATAAATTATTGATCTTATTTAAATAATAGTAATTATTAATTATGTAACCCACATAAAATTTGAAGTGAATTATTTGAAACATAACCCTTCCAATGCAATACATGTACTTATTAAATTAAATGTTTAAACCTTAAAATTTGTATTAGAACCATGATTTTATTAAGGATGCAATGGATGTCGATGTAAATGCATAAACACATGTCCATGTATATATGAAAATGAGATGCCCAAAATGTCGATTAAAAGTGATTTAATATTTTTATCATTTTTATTAAAGCATGATGATAAATTGAAAATAAAATTATAAATATGATAATAACCATTTTGTTAATATATAAATCTATATAAAATACACATTTTAACATAAAAGTGAATAATAAATATCTTACACATATTTAAATTATACTTGGATGGATAAATAAAAATAATTCTATAAAATCAATGCTCACAACTAAAGAATAGTCTCCCTTAAGGTATAACAAATTCAAGCATGGTTTTGGTAAAATCAAATAAATATATCTTCTTATAATTTCATAACACACAAAATTCAAATATATTATTCTTGAATCAAAAATCAATTAGAAAATTTAAGAAAAAAAAAGAACTACAAGTAACATAAATACACCCTCACAAAATATAATTGAAAATAATAATAATCCCCTTACTTTTTTGATAGAAACCCAAAAACTCATTTTCTTATTGTTAGGGGTGTTCGATCATGAATAAAGGCTTGAATCGGGTGGGGTTTCTCTTTCAAATAATATGAATGAGTCCACCCAAAAAAACATAGGTATAAATAGAAGTTTGGGATAGATGAGATTCCTCAAGAAGCTGTGATTTTTGTTTTAAAAAAGGGTGTGCCAAGGAAATGGTGTTTCACCTATGTTGGGATGTTTTTCTCAAAGCAGTCAAAAACATGAGTTGTGTTTCAATTATTCACGTTATCCTTTCTATTATTATAAGATATTCTCTTATCATTATCACTCTTTATGTTTTCATGTAATAATCATTACTTATTTTTACATTCTATGAAATCAATTATCAATATCAATTTTTTATTATAATTTGTTTTATGTATTTCCTTTAAACAATACATATAACCTATATTTCAAAGTGTTTTAGAGATGTCTACAGGTCAACATTTTTCCACCATTTTTTTCATTTCATTTTTTTATTTTATTACAAGATTTAATGTTTCTTTTTTAAAGAAAAATATATAAAATTTTTATTTAAATATTTAACATTTTGTTTTAAATCTATATATGTAATTATATTTTTAATAAATCATATTACTCACTTTTTTTAAACAAATCAAAACCTATTTTTAAAAATATTTATATCGTCAAATTTTTTTAAAGAAAATTGTGTAGTTAATATATATATATATATTCTTTTTTTATTAACATATATATATATATATATATATATATATATTCAGTAAAACATGTAAAATTTTGATATATATTTTAATTCATTTTTTAACTTGGAAAACATATCATTTTTCTTCTTCTAAATTTTCCACGCATCAATATTTTTACCATCAAAAGAAGTTAACTTTTTTATTTTTTTGTTAATACCACTCCCCTCTATCATGTTTTCAAAAGAATATATTATTTATTATTATTTTTTCAATCATTTCACCTTGTTTTTATTTTTATTTGTTACATTATTTTTTTTAAATTTTCAATATTTTTTATTCTCATATTCCTTTTTTTATTTTTTAAAAAACATGTTTTCTTATGAAAAAATTATATATATATATAATGTTTTTTTATAATTTTAATATATATATATGAATATATATATATGAATATATATATATATATATATATCGTTTTTAGTAATAATATGATTATATGTATTTATAACTAAGAAAACAAAATATATTTTGATATATTGAAAATAATAATTAAAATTTTTTTGTTTCTCACAAATTTATTATTATTATTATTATTATTATCATAAAAATATTAAAACAGATTATATTTATTTCAAAATAATGGTAAGATTATAATTAGTATCACACATTTCATTATTTATGTGTTAAAATGTAATCATTTTAGGTTTCAATCAATTTTATATTAAAATACTCTTTTAAATAAATTTATACAATATTAAAATAAAAAATATATTGTGTATAATGATAATATATTTAAAACATTAAATAAATAACATATTATAACTTAAAAAAACATTTTTTAATTAAATTAATATTTCTTGCATTGAATATTTGAGTTTTGTAAACCCATTTGCCAAAACCTTTCTTGATATATAGAAACAATCATTAAATAAATAAATAAATAAGATAAATTAATATTTAAATTTTTTGGGGTGTTACATGAAACCCTTACAATAAAAAGTGGACACTTATACTCAATGCCCATTTTTCCCATAAAAACGATTATTGAATTGAAACTCTTATTTCATTCAAAACACATTTACTTCTTTTAAGATGAATACTCATAAATGAAAGATAGTCCTTTCTATAATTCCTACTCCACCTTAATCCCAATGAAAGATATTTTTAGACATTTTATGAGTAAAAAATATTAGTAAGGGAAAAAAATGAAAGGAACTTGTTAGTCCATTAGAAAAACTATAAAATCCATTAGAAATTTTCCCTTTTCTATTACAAGATTTGTGCTCAAATATTAATTTTAAAAATCAAGAAATCAGCTTTATTGCCAAAAAAATTTGATATAAAAATTTATTAATAAATAATGACAAAAAATTCATAAGCATTAGGGTTTCTTAGAAAATATGAGAATAAATGATTATTTTTCTTAAAAAAACACGTTTTACCCTTAAAATGCTAATAAATTTCTTAATATATAAGCATCCTTTTTTATCTTGTGAAATAAAAATATTTACATAAAAATATTTTGGTAAAAATATTTTGAAAGAAAAGAAAATTCATGTAGGTTACTCTAGAAATATACCTTATAACACCCTTACAAATAGAATAACCTACTTGGTTAATTACATTATAATTCTTTGGAGAACAAAATCATTACCAAATATATAAGAAAGATATATCGGGCTCACCCATCATCATAAAAAATTTCCAAGGGCCATAAAACACAAAGAAAAATATAGAATATTTCATTTATTTTATAAAACCTCATACAAAATTCTATTTAATATATATTTAGAAACACTTTTAGGATTTTTGTAAAAATAAGGTTAAACACCATTTTCTATTGAAAAATATTTAAATGAAAATTTACAATAAGAATATGAAATAATATTTTCTTGTAAAACCATGAAAAATTATAGAGTATGATTTATAATGAAAAATTAATATTATCGTAAGAAAATGTGGTCATTTAGTAAATGTTAAAAAACATTCTTTTTTCAATTTAGAAAAAAGATTCAAAAGTGTAATGTTCAGAAAACATTAAAAAATTTACTTTTAAACTGTTATAAATAATGTAATAAGTATATTAAAATTAAATTTTATAATATTTTAAGTATAAATGAGAACATCCCCCAAACATTTAAAAGAACATGGAAATTGTGGAAAAAATTTTAAACATCTAAAAAAGTGTTTTAAATAAAAACCCCTTACCCTGAGTCTGATTCCCCACGTACATTCTTTAACTCTAATGTAAAAAAATTATATTTATTATTTAATTGATTAAAAAACTTTTCAGGTTTATTAAATTACCATAATCCCATTTATTTTATTTACTACCATGCCTTATATATTTACTAAATTGATTAATTTTATGTCGGTTTTTTTGAGGATGTTCCATTCATAATCCGAAAAAAACTTTGGTAGTGTAACCATACATAATATACAGAACATTAATAATTACATAATTATAATTTTTATACATTAAATTTAATTTTAAAACTATATTTTTAAGGTGGTCATGAGAAATGAAGTACATCATTTCATGGAGATGGCCCGAATGGACCGACGGCCTTCATTTTTATTGATTTTTGATAACCCCATTTCAAGGGATGAGGGGGTACCCTTACAAGGGCCGTAGGCTCAGAGATTACAGGGCCAATAGGCTTAGGAGATTACATGACTCGAAGGTCTTAGGAAATTCAACCAGACTATCTACAAGGAATTTCCCCTCCCCAGCATCTGCGTCCTAATAGTAGCTCTCCACCTTTGTATGGCTGTCTGGCTAAGCTTCCCATGAAAGCACATGCTGGTCCCGATGACATATCCATACCCTCTCATTCTGAAAAATCCATTTGGATTTGCTCTGTTAAGTGCACCTTCTCTGAATCCTCTTCTGGGGCTGCTCCTTTTTTGTAGTGTGTCTGGGGAAACTTCATGTGGCCCGAAGGCCTTAAGATGGCCCAAGGGCCTTAAAGGTGGGCCGAAATCCCTACTGACCCGAAGTCCTGGGTGTCATGAAAGCCTTAAAGACTCCAAGCCCAAACCGGTGGCCCAAGGTGAATAGTTTCAGCTGATACAGTACCAAACAGTACCTGCTACAGTGCCTGCTACAGTTTCTGCATAGTGTACAGTTCTTCTACAGTACCTGTACAATGTACAGTTCTACTACAGTACTCACACAGTGTACAATATTGCTACAGTACCTGTACAGTGCACAATGCTGCTACAGTACCTGCTACGTACCCCCAAAAATATGCCTCTACCTAGTTTTGAACCTGGGTCTTGTGGATTCACTTAAGGATACCTCACCAACTGGGTTGAGTCTCATGTTCATTTTACAGAGACGGTAGTTTGTACGTACACATGAATGCATTTTTCATTTTTCAACTGGGTGGAAAAGAAATAAAGTATATAATATTTTTATGTTTTAGAATAATAAATATTTTATAAATATAAAATTTATTCATTAACTCCATCATTATTACTATCCATGTGAGGCTATAATGAAAAATTAATCACATCATTTTGTAGAGGTGGTAGCCCACACATATACACAAGCGATGTTATCATTTTACAAAGGTTGGAAGGGTAAGATGGTAAGTATTATATTATATTTATATAATCATAATAATCATAATAATTTAATAAATATATAACATATTCATTAATTCAATTTTTATAACCATCCATGTGATGTGGTGATGAAAAACAAAATACATCACTTCATGTAGACAATAATCTATACACACATACAAACAATGCTTTCATTTATCATTGAATGGAAAAGGAGATAAAAATGTGTTATACCATAACCATAATAACATTTAAGTATATTATAGATAATTATGTTATTATATATAAATTATTATGATATATTTTAAATAGGTATGATAAGAAATAAATGTAAAATAAATCTGTTAAGGCTTATACCACTTCTATTAATATCCTTCTTTTGATTGAGATTAAGGCCTAATAAGGAGAGGTTTATGGTCACTCCATGGGATTGGTGTCATGGTAATGGAATTTTATAGATGTATTTGGGTATATTTTTTAGATAAAATGGGACATTATTTGTGTTTGGAACATTTTGAAGTGAGTCCCTTTTTATAGGAAAAATCAATTGTATTTTCATAATTTTTCAATCCGTAAGGGCCATGAATGTAATTATAAAAATTCCAAGTTGAAAATGCATGGAAAATTCATAATAGGATCTAAATTTTCCTATAAAATTGAGTAAATATATTATTTTTTTATTTTATAATTATTTTAAAATAATATTTAAGCATTAAATATCATTTAAAGTTATTTTCATGACTATTCACATATCATGACATTAAAGGCATCAAGATAACAATTTAATTTGAATATAAATACTTCCACCACCACTAATACTTTATCATTTTCCATTTAATTCATGGAACATAATAATTTAACCAAAAAATATTACTTTATATGTTTTTAAAATCATTTAATTGATTTTTCTACTACTTATACAAGTGATGCCATGACATAGCTTATGCGTTCATGGTAAGTAAATTATCTCTAAAAATTAAAAAAAATAATATAATAAAATTAATTTATTCATATTAAAAATAAAATTTCATAACCATTTATAACTTATTTTTATCCCCAATTCAATATATTAGATATATTAAAAGAAAGCGAGTGACATTTTATAATTATCCTTTACCTAAAATAATATAAATGTGTTAATCAATGGAAAGTGGAACCAAAATGAAATATTTTATAAAATAGGATGATTATGGTCAAAATAAAATCATACATTGAAATAAATTAATTTTTTGGATCTTTATCCCATAGTTTTAACCTCGTTTAACCCATTTTACCATATATTATGTTGATAAACATTTACCATGGTTAGTATTTAGTATGACTGAAAATGAAATGGACATTACTACATAATTTGAGTATTAAGATTAAAAATATTAAAACCATTCTATAATATTTAATTTCATTAAGTAGTAAAAATTAATTTCAATATAAGTTTTCAAAACACAATGAAAAAACGTTTTAAAAAATACTCATTTTAAGAATAAAACAATTTTATTCCAAAATCTTTTCTAATATTGGTTATAATTGTATTAGTTAATTTTTTTTTGAATAAAAATAAGAATATATGAATTTAAAACAAATTTTAAACCAAATTCAACAATTAAATTACTTTTATTAAATGATAAGAAAATATAGCTCTTGCAAAATCAATATTTTTCACTATTCACCCAAAAAATAAACCATTTTATAAAAATTCTAAATAATTATATTAAGATTGTTCTGACATGATGATTTAAAAAATTATTTCCATTTTTTCAAGTATAATTTACAAAAAATGGTAGAAATTTATCATAATATCCATCAACAAAAATGCAATAAAAACAGTTATTAAAAAAATTTATTTTTGATGTTTAAAATGAATTTATAATAATTAATTATCTAGCAACCAAAATTAAATGTTTTTTAATTTATTTAATTAAATTTAGTATATATAAATTTCATTTAAATCAGTTATATTAAAATACATTTCATATATAAATTAATTTTCTAAAAAATATCTAATTTAATATTTTATTTAAAAATTGAATTCTTATTTTCTAGGAATCAATAAGTAAATATCTATTAAGGAAAAATTATATACATATATTTAATAATGGGTTTATTTATATTCATACCCTTCAATACAACAACTGGGTTATAAAAATCCTACTTAAATAATAATATTTTAATATTATATCGTAGTTCATTTTAAGCTCAGTATTGTGTGTGGTACACATAATCAAACATAGTATTCTTTTAAAACTAAAATATCAAGTTGTTACATTATCCCCAACATAAAGGAACTTCATCCTCACATTTTTAATTTTATTCTCTCAAAATGAATTTATCATAACATGGTAAAAAAATTATATTTTATCATGAACTTTAATTTCAAGGATAAGGCCAAGAAAATTATTATTTCATAAATGCACGTACCTTTATAAGAATCGTGTTTGAAAATAATTTTTTAACTGAACACGTTTATAGTTTAGTGTGACCATCCACATAAGAATCAATATATTTAAGAAATTATTTTACCGTCATGATAATTTTTTTTTGAAAATATACATACTTGATTTCTTTCCACTTCATAAGTTGGATTTATTCCTTAATTTTTGGTTTGGTTAGTTTCCATTCCTATCTCATCTATTACTCTATGAAATTAATTTTTCATGTATAAAAATAAAAATAAAAAATTCTATGGGATCATAATATCCAAAAAGGATAATAAGTTATTTCTCATGCATTTAGACATTAACAAAAACCAAAATGGTTAGCACGTGTTTAGATAATATCCAAAAGAATAAATACCACACTATTCTCTAAATCCTCAATAATAACACCCATAGTTGAATTTAAATCACTCCATAAATAACCAACCATAAAAATATTCAAAATATGCCTAACCAAATTCAAACCCAAAAATTAGAAAGATTGATCACATATACTTATAGAAACATTTATCTCTAAACAACATCAATAACTATTAAAGTCACATACCAAAAAAATATATATGTTCAAATCATATAATATCCAAAATATGATTATATTTTCCATAAATAACCTAAACCACCATTAATCCATAACAAAATCATACATGAATCTAAAAGATAACTCAACCTTTATTCCTTAAATAAAATCCCATATTAGCCAAAAATATTTTATTTTACCTTAATCATATAAGGTTCCCAATATAGTGAAATTCATAAAGAAACAACATTAATCACTTAGTCACTAAATTAATTTTCAATACCATGGTTATCAATATGATAAAAAATATGTTCCCAAAAATGTATTAACCCTTTTATCTCAATCAACCATAATTATCTCAAAAACATAGATCTTATTATCCCTAAATGTTATTAATACCTTTAAAATTATATCTATAAAATATAAAATCATTCCTTCTCAAATAAAATTTTCACAATTTAAATTTAATATTTATATATACCTTTAACATCTATTAAAACTCAATAAATTACTCTAAGGTACTCTCATCACATAAAACATCAAAATAGTATTAATGTGTTTAAAATTATGATTAGAAATAAATTTATTGATAAAATACCACTACTTCATAACTCTCAAAACCCTATTTGTAGGAACATCAATAATTCACCTCTCTTCACAATCCTTTAACAAAGAATTTTTCATATTATTCCTTAAGACTTCCTTCCTATAATATAAATCATTTCTTAAGATTCATCAATTGCAAATCTAATCATGTTTCTTACTCTAAAAATAAGAAAAAATGTAAAAATAAAGCATCCTTTTATATATTATTATATGTTTCTTCATATTCAATATTTAACCTTGTTAATAAATTATTTATATGTTAATTCTAGTTTCCTTCACAAACTTTCTTCCTAATAAATAAATTTAATAATTATAATACTCTCTAATTTGAAACATTTCTCTAGGTGTTTCTGTTGGGCGTGTATTTTCTCAATAATAATATATATATATTATTGATTTTGATGCTCAAAAATACCCTTGTTTGTTTTAAAAATGATATTATTTTATGTGTATTTTAGGAAGTTTATATTCCTTATAATTATTATTTTGAAATAATATTCAAGTATTTATTCATGATAAATATTTGTTAAAGTGTTCGGGATGCCCTTAAGCGTATTCGGGAAACACTATTCACAGTTTTTTGTTTTCTGGAATCATTTTTCATTCCCTACACCGAAGAACATAATTTAAGGAACATACCATATGTTTGTATTAAAGATTATGGTAAATGATCAGCATGTATAGTTTACCAAACTTACATCAGAAGAAATGTATCATTAAAAAAAACTATATTTTAATGAATCCTTATGTTTGTTAAGGAGAAAAAGTATGGTTAACGAACCCTACCTAAGTATAGAACACTATGTTTGAGAAGAAAACATATGGATCATCAACCTTACTTTTGTGATCAACCTTATGTTTTCAACCTTCCGTTCGCACAATGAACACTATGTAGTTGAACCCTAAGTTTTTTATTTTTCTATTTTGTGAAGGAACCTTACATTTTACTTTTCAACACTAGAGATTTGAATTTATGACTTTATTAGAGTTTGCAGTAATAGTATTTTTGGAATATCAGGGTGATTTAAAGCTCGATTTTGACCGATTCAAAGATCATTATAATTTCTTTAAAGGATCTTATTCAATATAAATTTTATCTCCTATTCTTATGGGAAGTTATGATGATTCTGAGCCATATTTATGAATTTGAATTCTCTTTATTTATTAGGAATCTTTTGTGGATCTGAAATATTTCTACAAGATATATCGTTATATATATATTTCTATGTGGGATGTTTTGGATATCTATCTGTCTATCTCTCAGTTTTGTTGATAATTTTTTTCTTTGAGTTTCTTGTGAAAATTAAATTACAGTGCTACAATGATCAAGCATCTCAAAAACTAAGAATACATTGTGTAGATATACATGTTCAATCCTGGAAGCGTGATGCTCTATTTGTTTTTCTATTCTTAAAATCAATGATCTTTTGTGAAACTTAATCTCTTCAGACATATTTAAAATATTAATATTCATATGAAGTTAATGATCCTTCTTGTGTTAGTTGTGTGCTACTATAACTGTGAAGTTTAATGTGTTTTATCAAATCAATATTTATTGATTCTTTTGAGTATCGACTGCTCAATTTCATTTGTTGTGGAGTGTCAGATTATCGTGCCGAGATGTGAATATCTCGTTGCTTTATTTAAAGAACCAAAAAGCTCTATTTTTAGTCGTGTTTATAAGGGTAAAATATACCTACACTTAGTTTGGGATTGGTCTTATGAGAAGAGGACCTGACTAGTGAAATTCCCCAATCCCGCAAAGAGGGTGATTAGTGGAGTGGACTAGGTGATCTTCATGCCCCAAACAACTATAAATTTCTTTCCTCTATTTTCTATTTTTCTGTTACACATACTGTCATAAAAAAAAATTCACCTGTTCAATCTAATATTGATGTAAATTGACAGAATTGTGAAAATTTTGAAAAGGAAACAATTCACCCCTATTGTGTCTTAATCATAGACTTTCTGACCAAACATTTGATATTAGTGGTTGGGCTCAACAGATTTTATTTGATTATAACAAACCAGAGTTAAAGATTCAAATGAAGATCAATGGAGAATCTTAAATAAGGGATTTCAATGGTTCTCACTCCATATTTCAATAGCGAGAACTATGGATTCTGAAAATCATGTATGATAATCTATTTTAAAAATATTGTATTTAAAGTATACTCAAAGATCATTACTCCTTACAAAATTCCTAAAAAACATGAAGACTGGACTACTACTATAGAGGCTAACTATGAATGATTTCTTAAGATATGAACGCTATCATCTGTGGTCTTGGACCAGATAAATTCAACCATATCTTACAATTCCCTACAACTTATGAAATGTGGTAGACAATTGCAGTTTCTTATAAAGGTACAAACAATGTAAGACAAATGAGGTATGTGACAAAAAAATTGAAATTCGGTACATTCATAATGTTTGATGGATAAAATGTTACTCAAATGAATGGAAGGCTCACCAAAATTATAAACAACATTATAGCCTTAGGTGAACCTATCAAACAAGAAGATCAAGCGTTGAATGTACTGAGAGTACAACCTAATTAGTGGAATGGAATTTCAGCTATAATTCTCCAATCAGCACCTACCAAGGAAATGGAAATGAGATAATTTATTGGAACTCTAATGATGTATGAGGCTGAAATGAAAGATGATGTTGAAGATCACAATTTCCAAGTGAAAAAGGATAAAACTAATTTAATGGTTACATCTCAAAAGTAAAATAGAAAAATGAATCAAGAAGTCAGAGAAGAATTAAATACAAACTCATCTAATTCTGAAATCAAGCTGGCTCAATTATCCAAAATGTTTAGCAAGTTTTATAGGAAGAAAAGAGGATCCGGAAAACCCTTCCAAAAGTATGAGAAAGTTTCAAGGGAAGTTAGATGCTATGAATTCAAATAGTTGGGTCATATAAGACCTGACTATCCTCAATTAAAAATTGAAAATAGAAATATTGAAAGGAAGTTTCAGAAAAATTATGATTTTGAAAACAAAGGCAAAAGAGCTATGAAGGCTACATGGAGTGTTTTTGAAGACTCCAATAGCTACTAAATCTCTAATTCATAGAAAGAAAAATTGAATCTGAAAGCTAATATGTGTTTAATGGATAATGAAGGGAAGCTACAACCCTACTATTCATCTTATTCTGATTTTAGATAATCAAATGATAAAATGGATACCTATTATACTATTGTAAAAGAAATATATGAATCCCTATTAAAGAAGTATAATTATTTAAATAATATTCATAATTCTATTTTAGGAGAAAGGGATACTTTACTTAAACATCATCAAGAGTTAGTTGATAAATTTAACTCATCTAAAAAAATATTTAATGACCATAAAATTAAGATTAAAATACTATAGGATGAAGTAGAAACTTATAAAAGTACTACTCTTATATTGAAAAAAGGAGTAAATATTTTGAAGGAAATTCCTAGAAGAAATTTCATTAAAAATGGAAATATTTGGTACAGGAATTAAGGGTGAAGAATCCAAACTATATAAGAATTATTTTGTTCCCATAACAAAATCCGTTATTTGTCATATTTGTGGACTATAAGGACATATAAAAAAACTAAAATTTGATAAATACTCAAATAAGTGGAATTAAAAGAGATTTTATTTCAAAAAATTTATTTAAAGTAAATGAAATAAGTCTTGAAAAAATAAAGAAAATTTTGATTCCTAAATCCTTGTTAGATAACACTACTGGACCCAAAAATATATGGGTACCAAAACAAATTTTTTGTTTAAATTGTCTTTGTAGGTGACAATTCACAGAAAAGGAAAATATATATGGTATATGGGAAATGGATTATCCAGACACATGAGTGGAAATCCATCAAACTTCAATACATTGACAGAGATTGATGGTGGTATATTCACCTTTGGTGACAATGCTAAAGGAAGGAAAATTAGACTTGGAATAGTTGGAGATCCAAAGTATGTCTCAATCAATAAAGTATTGTATGTACAAGGTTTGAAGCATAACCTGATAATTATCTCTCAAATATATGATTGTGGATACTTTATTTATTTTTTATAATAATTCTATTTTTGTATTTAAAGATCATTTCCTTAAATTTAAATCACCCAGAACAAATAATGTCTACACCTTGGACATAAATTCATTGTTTAAATAGAAAGTGAGTTGTTTAACTACTAAGATAAATTAATCCTAGATTTGGAATTGAAGACTTGGTCATTTCAATATTTATGCTTTACAAAAATTATCTAAGAAAAAATTAGTTTCAGATTTACCAAGTCTCAAGTTTGATCGTAACAAATTCTGTGATGCATGTAAGATTGGTAAGAAACACAAATATTCATTCAAATATGTTAACAAAATTGCTACATAAAATCCCCTAGAACTTATCCACGTGGATATGTTGTGACCATCTATAGTAGCATGTTTATCTTAAAAATTATATGTATATGTTTTATTTGATGATTATTCTAGATTCACCTTGGTCTATTTTCTAAAACTAAAAAAATATAGTTTTTACTATTTTTGAAAGTTATTGTGAAAGTGTTCAATCTGAAAAAGGTTTTAAAATAATTTTATTAAGAAATGATCATGGTGGAGAGTTTGAGAATCAAGAATTCAATTCCTTTTTCTCAAAAATGGGTATTAAACACACCTTCTCTACACCAAGAACACCTCAACAAAGTGAAATTATTGAAAGAAGAAACAGAATTATTCTTGAAATTTATAAGACAATGCTAAATGAATATAGTATTTTTACCTCTCTATGGGAAGAATCTATAAGCATAGCCTGTTATATAATAAATAGAGTTTTTATTCAGCTTATTTTCAAAAGGACAGCTTATGAACTTTGGAATAAAAAAAGCATAATGTAAAGTACTTTAGAGTTTTTGGATGCAAGGTGTATATCCTGAACACCAAGGAAATCTTGGTAAGTTCGATCCAAAAGAAGATGAAGGAATATTTTTTGGATATTCTTCAACTTCTAAAGCTTATAGAGTATTTAATAAAAAGTTAAGGATTGTTGAAGAATTAGTTCATGTGAAGTTTGATGAAACTATCCCCTTTATTAAAAATAAAGATCAAACTGATGAATATGCTAACTCTTATAATAACATGAGACTTGAAAACCTAAAAAATGATTTAGAAAATAAAATTTAGTCCAGTTCATAAGAACATGATACTAATGAACCTAAAAGTGTTCTAAATATACAGTATTGAACCCTAAAGAATCACCCATTATAAACTATTATAGGAGCCCTAGATATAGGAATAAAGACTATAAGAAATACAAGAAACCTAGTTGAATTCATTGCCTTTATATCACAACATGAACCTAAATCTTTTGAAGAATACTTAGAAGATGAAAGTTGGATGTTAAAAATGCAAGAATAATTAAACCATTTTAAAAGAAATAAAGTTTGGGAATTAGTTGAAAGACCATTAAATTATCAAGTTATAGGAATGAAATGTGTCTTTAGAAATAAACAAGATGATCAAGGGAATGCAACTAGAGATAAATCTAGATTAGTAGCTAAATGATATAATCAGGAAGAAGGTATAGATTATGATGAAACCTTTTCCCCTATAGCTAGATTAGAAGCTATTAGAATCCTTTCAACTTATAAATCTCGTATTAATTTTAATTTATATCAAATGGATTTAATATATAACTTTTTAAATGATTATTTAAAAGGGGAAGTTTATGTTGAGAAACCTCCTAGTTTTGAAAATCATTAAAAACAAAATTTTGTTTTTAATCTTACTAAAGCTCTATATGGACTTAAGTAAGAACCTAGAGTTTGGTATGAAAGATTAAGTTATTTTCCTTTAAAAAATTATTTTAATGTTGGTTTGGAATATCCAACCATTTATAATATTTTTTTTCTAATTTATTATTAGTTCAAATCTATGTTGATGATGTTATTTTTGGATCAAAAAATAAAAAACTATGTAATAATTTTTAAAAAATTTATGCAAAAATAATTTGAGATCAGCATGATGGGAGAATTAAATTTCTTTTTAGGAATTAAAATTTATTAAAAAAATATGTAAATTTATTATACTGAAGAAAATATATTATGGATTTCTTGAAAAATTTTGGTCTTGGGAACAATAATACATATTTAACTCACATGTGTTCTAATATTAAACTTGATTTAGATAAAGCTAGAAAACCAGTGGACAAAAAGTTGTATAGACTAATGATTGGTAGTTTATTATATCTTGTTGATAGCATACTTGATTTTATGATTTCAGTATGTTTATGTGATATATTTCAAAAAAAACCTAAATAATTACATCTTATTACTGTTAAGAGAATTTTTAGATTTTTAAAAGGAACTATTTTTCAATCTCTTCTTTATCCAAAAAAACATGATTTTAATTTAACATCATATTCAAATGTAGATTTTGGAGGTTTTAGATTAGATAGAATAATCACCTTAGGAACCTATCACCTCTTAGGAAAATCATTAGTGTCACGATAAAGTAATAAGAAACACTCTCTTACATTGTCAACAACCGAAACAGAATATGTGTCAGAAACAGTTTCATTGTACAAGTGTTGTGGATGAAAAACACACTGATGGACTTTGGAATTAATTTTAATAGTACAATTATCTTATGTGATAATAAAAGTGATATAAATATTTCAAAAAAATCCAATAAGTTATTCTAGAAGTGAACATATTGATATTAGACATCAATTTCTAAGAGAACATGTTTTTAAAAAGAATATATCTTTAGAAGCTGTTAACACTAAATATTAATTAGATTATATTTTTACAAAACCAATTCCCTATACAAGTCTTGATTTTATTAAGGGGGATGTAGGTTTATTTAATTTTTAAATAAGCTATTTTATTTTATTTAATTTTATTTTATATTATTTTTATTACTATAAATCTAATTTATTTTTAATATTTTTATCTTACTATATTTTAGTTATTTTATTTAATCTTAAATTTATTTACACTGCATAATTATTATTCTTTTTTTCATAATTACTCTTTGACTTGGGAAGCGAGGATATGAGTCACCTATTAGAAACCCTTCGTCTTCCATACCTTTTGTTTACCAAAACTGTTTAGTCTAACCTGAAACCTTCATTTTCCTTCCAAACCCTAGAATCCGAAGACATCAGAATTTCAAATTTTTAAAATAAAAAAACCAAGTGATTCAAGGAAGTAGATACAAGAAATCCTATGTGACAGTGTGTTACAAGCAAAAAAATACTTCAAGGGAAAGTGGTTGATTTTTATTGGCTATATCAGACAAACCTGCTCCTGAAACATGAATTAACATTTAAATGGTTGGAGACTTCTTTCAATGATATCAATTTTAACATTTTTTATGAGGCAGAACTGAACTATATTTATAAGAGTGTACAATTCATTTTTGGTGACTATGAGGATATGGTTCTTGTAAGTATTGAAGATAAGAAATTTTCAATTTCTTCAAGTGAAGTTTCAAAAATCTTAGACTACCCTCATGAAGGATTTTTTCACATCGATATTCAATCAATTGGAGACAAGAATCACTCTTCCAAAGACATTATGTCTTTCCTATTTAGCTCGAAGCATATTAGGAAAATGTTTTTTAAGGATCTTTAGGCAGATCATTAGATATTGGTTAAGTTAATTCAGACTCGTATTGCACCAAGGATGGAAGAGATGGGGAAAATTTTATACCCTGATATGTACATCATGTTTTTATTTCTAGGTGACATTAAGCTGAATTTTCTGTGATATATGTCTCGATATTTTCATTATTTATATTAACCGGATGAGAGGATGAATTTCTCTCCATATGGATGGGCAATATCTAGAATTTTTTTAATAAAGGATATGATTTAATTAGTTGATGTGAGGATGAAGTGTCATCATAACAGTGTTTTAAATACTGTAACTCTATAGAAATTAGGATTTTTCTAGAGTTCATTTAAAGGAAAGATTTTACCCGTTGGTGCTGAAGAAGAATAGATCTCAGGAGATTTTGCTTAGGGGGAGAAAAGATTTGTTCGAAAGGAGGGTGTTTCTAAATCTCAAACTGATGTAGTTTGTAAACCATTTAAGAGAAGGATTAGATTTAATAATAAAGTATATGAAGTTTAGGATTAACAAAGTCTAGAGGAACTTGTTGTGAAACCTATAAATAAAGATGTTCAACAGGTTGAAGAGTAAGTGTTGGCTTCTGGAGAATCAACATATTCAGTTCATTTAGATGAATTGATTCATAAGGAAGAAATACTAGTGGATAGTCAATCTTGAGAGATTCCTTTTGTGCCTCTGATAATTGATCAAGTAAAAGTGAATATTCAATTGAAATATAATATTTAGGAAGAAACTATTTCGAAACAAGATACTCAAAAAGAAAAAATTGTACAGAAATCAGCAACTGATGTTACATTTGTATTTCTTAATAAAACTGTAGAGCATTCTGGTCATGTTTCAGGAGGAAAAACTGAAGTTATCTATAATCAATATTTTTCGACTAAAAAATATGTAGAGAGATCCGTGGTGAATCCTTTGACTAATGTTGTTGATAAGACGCTGAATGTAGAAGGAGTATCTGATTATTTAACACATCAAGTTGAAGAAATTGTGAAAATTTTAACAAGTCTCAGGAAGAGAATTCCACTATGTGAAAGTAGCTTGAAAATTCAAAGAAAAAGATCTAGGAACTTAATGAGAATACTTTTTCTAGAAGTTATTTTGATTCCTTTAAGAAAGACATGTTAAATGAGATTGGGAGGATCAGATCTGAATTTGTTTTCAAGAAAATTTTTCAGAATTGAAGTGATAAATGGGAGGTCAGTTTGAATCATTGAAAAGTTCAGTAAATCAAACTAGTACATCTACCTATACTCTTGAAACCAGTCCAAATTTCATTAGAAGAATTCCTGACATTACATCTGTTATTGCAGACATGAATGATATTATTTAGGACCTTAAATGCAATAGTACTCCTCTACCAGTTTTTTTGGAGAATAAAAAATTTCTTATTGATTAGTTAACTCAAAGATTACCTAATATCAGATTGCTACTGAATCAGTTTACATTAAATTTGGAACAATTTATGAATCAAGATGAGATCTTACATGTATTTCTAAAACTTAATCTTGTGGATTATTTTCATGTTAATCATGATTCCAGACTTCTGATAATACATTTAGGTGATACATTGATGAAAAAATTGTAGATGGATGAATTGAAGGATTTGTTTAAAGATTCTCAAAATCCTTAGAACCTTAACTGAGCCAACACCTACCCAATTATTTTGTACCTAAAACAACCTTTTATCATCATTTTGATAGTGAAAATTCTATTTCTTAGTAGTATCCTTGTTTTTTTGTTGATTTTCTAATTAAATAAACATTATTTATTTATTTTTTTACTTTAATTTTATATTCTTTTATATTTTTTGTCCAATAGACAAACATCTAGTCTTTATTATCTTTATCAGTTCATTATACCATTCACTTACTAACATGTACAAAATTAAATGTGTTTCAATCTATCTATTCAGGTTATTTTTATCTCAGAAAAATGGGGAGAAATTTGGATAATCACAACATTTATTTTAAATTTTTAAATATTTAGGGAGATATTTAGATAAACACAACATTTATTTTTATTGAAATAATTCTTTAAAATAAAATTTATTTCACTCTATGTTTACAGAATTCTAAATTATGTTACTACATTTATAGTTTTAATTTATGGGTTTTGTGATCATCAAAAATGGGTTGATTGTTGAGCTTGTATTGTCTCAACAATACTCTATAAATATTATTGATTTTGATGCTCACAAAGACCCTTGTTTGTGTTACTAATGATCTTGTTTTAAGTGTATTTCAGGAATTTTATATTCTTTATAATAATTTTTTTGGAATAATATTAAAGTATTTATTCTGGAGAAATATTTGATAAAATGTTCATAATTCTCTTAAGCATATTATGAAAACACTATTCACAGTTTGTTATTTTCTGGAATCACTATTCATTCCCTACGTTGAAGAATTTAACATAAGGAACATACCCTACATTTGTATTAAAGATTATGGAAAAGGATCAGCATGTATGGTTTATCAACCTTATATTGGAAAGAACTTATGGTTAAAGAACATTACATTTGAATGAAACATTATGTTTTTCAAGGAGAAATAGTATGGTCAGAGAACCCTACGTAAGTATGGAACCCAACGTTTGAGAAGAAAATGTATGGATCATAAACCTTACTTTTGTGATAAACCTTACATTGTCAAACTTACATTCGGAGAATTAATGCTACGTAGTTTAACCCTACGTTTGATATTTTTTGTTTTGTGGAGGAACCGTATGTTTGACTTTTCAACACCAGAGATTTGAATTTATGACTCTATCAATGTTTTCTACAACAATATTTGAGAAATATCAGGGTGATTTAAATATTGATTTTGATTGATTCAAAGCTTCTTATAATTTCTTTAAATGTTCATATTCAACAGATATTTTCTCTCCCATTCTTAAGGTAAGTTATGAAGACTCTAAGCTGTATTTTTGAATTTGAATTCCATCAATTTATTAGGCATATTTTGTGGATATGAAATTTTTCTGCAGGATATATCATTATATATATCTTTCTGCATCATTTGTTTTTGATATCTATCTATCTGTATCTTAGTTGTGTTGATAATTTTTATTCTTTGAGTTTTCTTGTGAAAATTATTTTACAATGCTAAAGTGATCGAGAATCTCAAAAATGAGGACTAAATTTTGGAGATATACATGTTTAATCCTAGAAGCGTGATGCTCTGTTTATTTTTCTATTCTTAAAATTGAAGATCTTTTGTGAAACCGGGTCTCTTCATACATATTTCAAAGATCAACGTTCTTCTAAAGTTGATGATCTATCTTTTATTAGTTGTGTGTTGTTGCAACTGTGATGTTTAAAGTGTTTTATCAAATCAATCTCTATTGATTATTTTGAGTATCAAATTCTTGGTTTTAGTCATGATGGAGTGTCAGATTCTCGTGCTAAGTTATGGATATTTCGGTTCTCTATTTAAATATACAGAAGGCTCTATTTTTAGCATTGTTTGTAAGGGTGAAAACTGCCTGTACTCAGTTGTGGATCAGTCTTATGAGAAGAGGACCTAACTAGTGAAATTCCCCAATCCCACAAAGAGAGTAATTGGTGGAGTGGAATAGGGGATCTTTATACCCCAAACCACTATAAATTTTTGTGCTTTATTTTATGTTTTTCTTCTACAAATACTATTATACAAAAAAGTCTCAAACTTTATCTACTGTTGATATTAGTCTACAGAATTGTAATTTTTTTTAAAAAGGAAAAAATTCACCCCCATCTTGTGTCTTCATCATATAATTTCCAACCTAATAGTTTATTCTTATATTTTTTATACATATGACATTTAATATTTTTACCTTTATGATCTCTATCACCTAAACATAAATGGAACTCAGGTTTTCTCTTATTTAGAGTATTAGGAAACTCACCTAAGTTTAGTTTATTAATCATAACTCAATATAGCTAGTTAATTATAACCACAAGATTTTTCACCCCAACTCTTATCTTGTTCGGATACTGGTTTAGACAACCACCAACATTTCCTTCAAATCCATTTCTAACTTATTTCTCACTAGTTCTAACCATTTAAGAAAACATAAAATAGTTTGTGTGGGAATATTAAATAAAATCATAATATTCAAAATTGCTGGGAGGATAAACACTAATATATCTTTAAGAATGTAATCTTCTATTCAACTCATTAATTTGAGCCTTTAATTCCAAAAAATCGCTATATTTATCCTTAACATACTAAAATTTAATGTTATAGAATAATTATAACTTATTCTAAAATAACATCATAACCTCTAAATTTGTCTAAACCTTTTATCTGATACCAACTATAAGGACTGGTGCATTACTAAACTTATAATTATGAGTCTAATAGAAAGGTTTTGCTTTTTTACATTCCCATGATCTTTTAGGTTTAGAGTTTTAGAGAATTTGGAAATATTTTTACATATTAAACACTCATAATATAAAGTGGACTCTACTAATCAATGTCTATTTTTAGACTATAATATGATTCTTAAATTTAAAATTCCATTTCATTGAAAACATATTAAAAAATTATAAGAAAAATCCTCATAGTGGAAATATATACCTTTATATACTTTCTACCCATCCTTAATCACTGTGAAAAACATTTTGAAATTTGGAATTCGACAAAAAATCTTAGTAAAAGATATAAAAATGAAATGAACCCATTAGTAAATTTAAAAAACTATAAAATCCATAAATTTTCCCCTTTTACACAATAACCATTATTCTTAAATATTCATTTACTTACTTATGAAATTATCTTTATTTCTATTTTTTATAAAACATTTCATAATAAATAACTAATTCAAAATAATAATCATGATAATTTTATCAGAAAACATAAGGACATATGAAAATATTTTTCTTAAAAAACATATCATTTACCCATAAAGTGTTATAAACTCTCTTAAAACATAATCATGTTTTCTTACCTTGTGAAATAAAAATATTTTCATGATTTTTTTTTCAAGCATATAAAATTTGTTTAGTTTTCTTTTGAAATCATCTTTATAGAACCCTTATAATATCCTTAGAAAAATTAATAACCTAATTGATTAATTTTAATATATTTATCTGAAAAAAAACTCATTACCAATTGTATTGGAGATCTATATCAAGCTCACCCACCGTTTTAAAAAAATTTACAAAGACCCTAAAACACAAAAAACACATAGAATCATTCATTTTCATAATCAAATACCCTAAAATATTATATTTAATATAGATTAAAAAACACTTTTGTGATTTATATGCAAATAAAGATAAAACCCATTTTTACATTGAAAACTCTTAAAAAACATTTATTAGAAAAACAAGAAATAATATGCTCTTTAAAAATCCATAAAAAATTTAAAGGAAGGTTGATAATGAATAATTTATATGATCGTGGGAAAACACAAGTCACATGGTAAATGCTAAAAAAGCTATTTTTCCCTTTTTTAAAAAGACTCAAAAGTGACCCATTATGAAAATGTTAAAATATTCACTTTTAATTTTTCAAAATAAAGTCAAAAGTATTTTAAAAATTAAATTTAATGATATTTAAATTATAAATTATAAAATTATTAAAATATTTAAAATGAAATAGATATGGAGGGAAAGTATTTTAAAACATTTTAAATAATGTTTTAAAGAAAAACATACTACCCTAGGTTTGATTCACCATGAACATTCATTAACTCCAATGTAATAAATATATATTAATTATTTACTTACTTAAAAACCATTTTAATGTTTATTACCTTATAATAATATCTTTTTATTCCATTTATTACCATTTATTTTAGAGTTACTAAATCCATTAAGTCCATGTCATACATTTTTAGGATGTTCGGTTCAGAATCCCAAAACAACTTTGGTAGGTTGAGCTTGGTAAAATGGGTCATTGGTTAATATTATAAAAAATATTAATCATGAAATAATTATCATTTTTATACATAAAATACAATTTTATAACCATCTATGTAAGGAATTCATGGAAAAAAGAACATCATCTCATTGAAACGGTAGTCTGTATGTATGCATGAAATATATTTTCATTTTTATATTTGGTGGAAAATAAATAAATAAGAAAAAGAATTTATTTAAAAAAATCAAAAATAACTTATGAATATCATATTTAATCATTATTTATATCATTATGACCATCCATGTGATGTGGTAATGAAAAATTAATCCCATCGCTTTGTGGAGGTTGTAGTCCACACTTATGCATGACTGATGTCATAATTTTTCAATGGATGGATATGTAATATGGTATTTTGTTTATTATATTTAAAAAATCATAATAATTTCATAAAAATAATATATATTCATTAATTATATCCTTAAAACTAGTGGTGTGATACAGTGATGAAAAACTAAATAGATCGATTCATGGAGACGATAATCCATATGTATATATGAGAAATTATTTAATTTATTAGATGGAAAAGGATATGAAAAAGGGTTATAAAATGAACATAATAACATTTAATTATTTTATAGATAATTTTTTATTATATATTAATTGTTATTGTATGTTTTAAATAGGTAGAATAATAAATAAACTTAAAAGAAATCAGTTAAGATGCATACCACCCCTTTTGATATCCTCCTTTTTATTGAGATTAAAGCCTTAGAAGGAGAGGTTTATGGACACAAAAGGGGATTGGGTAAATAGTAGTGGAATTTTATAGTGGTATTTTGGGATATTTGTTCAAAAAAAACTCAACTTCAGTTTTTTTTTAAAATGTTGAAGTGAGTCCCTTTTTATATGAAATATCCAATGACATTTTTCATATTTTTTCAATATTTAGGGGTCATGAATGCAATTTAAAAAAAATATAAGTGAAGCATGAATGATACATGCATAATAGTATCAAAATTTTTACATACACAAGAGATAAAATAGGGTTATTATTATTTTATAATTATTTATAAATAATTTTTACACATTAAATATCATTTAATGAAATTTTATCGACTATTAACATATCTTAAATGACCACGAACCTACTATCCTAAAGGTAGCAATTACTTTATTCCATTATCATAAGATATAAGGAATTACATCTTTAAGGAAAAAATAGTTTATTAGTCTTGGTAAACTAGATACATACTTTAAATTCAAATTGTATTTTAATACATCAAATACAGAAAGTGTTTTATTTGAGAACACTATTATTCCCTATTACATATCCCTTTATATCAATCATAAAACACTTCCAAGTATCCTTGGGAAATTAAAACATAAGAAGGGGGAGAGATTAGATTCTTTGTAAGAGTACGAATACATGGAAAGATATCATGAATAAATAATTATAATTAATATGGAAAATTAAATAACTAAAACACATTCCATTTAATAAATAAATAAGGCATAATATTTTAGAAATAAATTATAATCAAATAAATCTATATAAATAATCAAATGAGCTTGACACTTATCCATATATATTATAACTAACTGAATAATCACATGGACATAAATAACTGATATCATAATGTGGGAATGAATAATTTCATATATCTTAAACATGCTATCATGAATTTTCACAAGACAGTATAAATATGTCGGTAGAAACCCATCAAATTTAGCCAACAAATTTTTCTCCAAAGACCTGATGATGCATGAAGGTGATATCTATAATCATCCCCCACCATAACTTACCAATTATAATGAATTACTCATATTAAAGGGGTTAAAAATAATCAACATGAACATTTGTACTAATAAATTCACATAGAAAATGTTAATACTTACCCCAATCAAATATCCATAATCATAAACAATCTAGAGTAATATGAAGAACGATAATAAAATTATACATATTATGTCAAACTAAGGGTCAAACATCAAAATAAATAATAAGGATGATATAAATACAAAACATCCCTAGTGGGTCATAAGTATATTAAAGGGTTGACGTAATTTGTAAATATAAATACCATAAAAATTTCATTAAAAACATTTTTTTAGGAAAATAACCATTTCACTTTGAAGATTTTTTTTTTAAGAAAATACACAAACTACTTCGAAAATAATTTTCATTGAAAATAAACATTTTAAACTTGTAAAATAATATTTAAAACATATATTGGTCATTATAGAGTAAAATTGCATTCATGTCATATACATTAAAACAAATATTCATTTTTCCTTTTCAGTAAAAGCCAAATGGGCCTTGTTTGGAAAAGGACATGAAGAATCCTTAATTTTTTTTAAAAAGTAAAAATGGGTAAAAATATATTTATTAAATCATTATTAAATGGTAAAAAACATTTTTTAGAAGAATTTTAGAAAAATATATTTTTATGAAAAAGGTTTTTTCACCGAAGAGAAAAATAATATCAGCTTTTATTAAAAACATCATAAAAATAATATTAGGTATCAAAGAGAGTAAAATGGTAATATTTATTAAAAATATATTTAATAACCATAGGATAAAAAAATTTATTAGTTTCATGAGCTATATATCCTAATATTTAATTATTGTAAATTTAATCTTAAATAATCCTGTTAAACGTTGAGATTGTAAAATAAACCACTACCACTTTGGTAAAATTTGAATTGTAAGCACCATGAAAGAAAAAAATTAAAATGAAAACTTAAATACCAATGATATAAATTAATTATTGATATAACATATCAAATTGGAAGTATATGCACCACACTAAAGAACTAAGTGGTGAAGATGAAATACATCTCACAGAAGTAAAAGTGAGATGAGAAACCCTGAACACTTGTTCGACTTCCTTCATTTGTGTCTGAAAATCTAGTATAATAAATATAGTTTTTTCATAAAACTATTAAATAACTATAATTGTATAAATAATTCCATATATTATTTTATTATTGTCTTTTATAACTAGTTTATTAAAAACTCTTTTAAAATCA
Organism: Viscum album; assembly: GCA_963277665.1. Lineage (NCBI taxonomy): Eukaryota > Viridiplantae > Streptophyta > Magnoliopsida > Santalales > Viscaceae > Viscum > Viscum album. Next base: position 2,038,342,208 of record OY728164.1, read on the forward strand.
TTGTTTTGGGTGATAATTTATTTTCTTTTTGTGCATGTTTTATTTCAGTAATTTTTGTAATTTAACTTTGATCACGGATAAATAATCTTTATAATTTTAAAATTATAGAAATATAATATTTATTTATTATATATTTATTTATATTAATCTATATAAATTAGAGAAAAAAATGGATTAATTTGTTAATGGAGACGTTAGGCCATACACAAATATAAACATTGTTTCCATTTTTCTCAATAGATGAAAAAAATGGGAAATAAATTATAATTAACCATTAAAAAATTATTATTATTATATATATAATTTATATTAATAAAACCCATCCTTTTTACCAACCATGTAATAATAAATTAAAAAACATTTTACATCGCTATGTGGAGATGATAGTCCAGACGTATGCATGACTGAAGTTATTCTTTCCAAAAGATTTGAAGGAAAGGATTTATAGGGTATATTATATTTATATAAGTATTTATAGATAATAAATATCATATATATTCATTAAATTTTACCTCACAACCTTTCATGTAAAGTGTATGTGAAAAATGAATCAAATCGCTTCGTGAGACGCTGATCCTCCGTACACATGAGTGGCGTTATCGCATCCTACACATAATAGAAAGTAAGAAGGTAGATGTGATATCATAATTAAATAAGTATAAAAATTTCATAAATATCATATAAATTTGAAAAATACATCATTATATCTATCCTTAAAATGTGGTGATGGGAAACAAATTACATCGGTTCGTGAGACGACAATCCACCTTACACTGGATTGAGAGTTTCATTTCCCATTTGATGGAAGTGGAGATAGATCTTGGTTATACTATAAACAATATAATATCTTATTATATAGTATTTTTTTTGTAATTATATTATTATAGTTTAATAAAGTTTGAAGGAGGTGGGTGAATAAATAAAACAAATATTCATGTTTAAGAATTTTACCACTTCTTTGGAAAGCCTCTTTAGGTATATACCTAAATCCTTAGTAGGAGGGATTAATAATAAAAATATGTCCTGTTGGATGTGGTTAGAAAAATAATTAAGGAATATATATATTTATTTTTAGAACCAGATGGTTTTGGATGTGTGAATAGTGGAGGAGAGGGGGTGGCCTTTTATAAGTGGGGGAGAGGACACCCATGAATGTTTTGAAAAGATAAAGTGACACCCACATTTTTCAAATGCCTAATGCCTCCAAAATGGGACATTATAGAAACATATATATTATGGGGTATAAATATGTAATTAAAATTTGTATTTTGAAAGTTTTAGTTAAATTTTAACTCATATATTCTTAGTTTAACCCTCTGGTAAACCCATTTTTACCATAACAACAATAATTAATTTTTAAAGTTTTCGCTATTCGTTATGGTAAAAATTTAATTTGAAATTACTAGATAATATAAATTATCACTATACATAATATTTATTCCATTTTTATAAATTAAATTCACATAAGTGAAATATTTTAACTTAAAATTAAACCACATATGCGATGAAACAACAGTTTTCCAAAGAGAAAATTCACATAAATATTGATTTTTTTAATTCCCAAATTCAATATGGAATTGATTAAAATGACCTAAATTAGTTAAATTTTAATATAATGGAATTAATTTTATTTTAAAAATAACTAAAAATATAATTTAACTTTTTAAATAATTTTAGCAAAAAGATGTTTTCAATAAAAAACTATATTTTTCCTATTCATTAAAAAAATTTAACACATGATAAAATTCTTAAAAATTAAACTAAAGATAATTGTGACATGAAGATTTATAAAATTAATTTTATTTCTTAATTTAAATTTTTTAAAATTGTTTAAAATTTATTTTAAATTGTGTGCGCAAAGCATGACTAAACCACATTTTAGAAAAAAAATTCAAAAAGAATTTCTTCCTTCTTTAAAATGGTTCTTATTTTATTTCTAATTAATATATAACTATTTAATTTAATTTAAAAATGTTTAAAACATATAATTTGCCTAACTTAATAATTACTATTCATGTCTTTCTTCTTAATGGATAGGTTATAATGATTGTGTTTAAATAATAATATTTTAACAGTATAATATTTCATTCTAACTTATTGTTGGGGGAACCCAAAGTTATCAAAGAGATTTAATTTATTTAAAAATAAATATATCATACAGTCTTTTGGTGTTATATTATCTTATAAAATTAGTGTTTTACATCATATAAGCTCTCAAATATGATTATCCTTTTTTATAATCTTAGTGTGCAACATTCTACCCCCTTAAATAAATTGAATCCTCATAATTTACTCCTAATATCTGTAATCAATGATTTTAAATTTAAAAATACCTTTCTTGGAATCCTGAATCATGATAAGGGTTAATAAAACATCTTCTTGATAAGAGAAAAAGGTAAATATGAAGTTCATCTCATGTAATCACATAACTAGGTTATCCAATTAGGATAACATAGGTGGGAAGTGAAGATATGGAAATGGAAGAAAAGTGTAATTCCAAAATTATTATAGAGGGTGATATAGGTCATTAATCATAAGAAATTGAATGATCAAGAGAAACTCAAGAAAAAATAATAAATCAATGATGATTTAAAATACTAGTGATTCGTAGGATATAAAAGTAATAGGATTTCATTTATGTTTCAAGATCATTTTCCTAAAGTTGAAGGTTTCATTTACCATCTAGAAAAATTATTTATGGATATATACTTACATGAAATATATAATTTCATTCTTTAATCATTTCCTTCGTAATATCATATTTTTTAAGGATGAGTATTTAAGATGAATTTTTCATGCCTGAAGTTATAAAATTAATATTTAATAGATCATTAACTCAATAAAATAATAAAAATTCATCCCTCCTATAAATATATATTTTATAGGACCAAAATGGCTAGTAAAATTTATTGAATAACACCAAAAGTTCAATTTAATCCATCCCATAAATTATTAACCTTAAGGCTCGTACAAAATATGTCAGACCAAATTTAGAAGTAAGGTCGCTAAATCAACATTATATTCCTCAAGAAAAAAGTGTCTCTTAATTTCCCATTCCAATTATGTGAATACCTTCATCACCGTTAAAACTTAATAAAAACATACATTATTCTAAAAATAAAATATTAGGTTGTCCAATATATTCCATAAATCCAAACATGTAGTAATCCCTAGAAAAAATATCATAAAGCATAAAATATATATAGAATTTTATGTACACCAAAACATTCCCATAAAATATCTTTATGAATATTATCTCAACAAGGAACACATATTAATGGGTATCTTACCTCAATCATGTGTTTTCTAAAAACTTAACTTTCCACTTAATCACTTTTCCTGGTCATTGGTATAATTCAATATATGTTCTCAAATCCTTAAAGAAAAAGATTTGTAGTAAAATAATTATACATTTAAATATTCTTATAACCCTAATATCATTGATTAAAATACTCTTATAACATAATTATTCAATCCAAATACATAATAACATTAATCATTCAACTTCAAAAATAGTAATAACATAAGATTTACTTTGATCCCCTGTCTTCTTCCAAGGTATATTCCCTTGATCCTTTGGGAATTCATTTGAATAGTTCCTTATCTCTAAATAGATAAAAAATTGAACATAAAGGGTTTTTTTCTTACCATTTAATTGATGTTCCTAATGGCCTTTATATCCACATTGTAAGAAAACTCTCATTCCCTCCAACCAAGTACTAGGGTGTTTCTATCCACTATTATCAAATGTGGGAAAACCTTTATTTTCATTCTTCCCCTTATCCATTATTTCTTCGACTACCCTCCTATTCTCTTGCTTCCCTTATAATCACTAAATCTAAGAGAATTATTTCTCTATTATGATAGCACATGATAATACATCCTCATATGATAGGAATATTAGTGAGACTAATGCCCTTAGAATTATTAGCTGCAACCCATCAATGAAATGGCCAATATTACTCTTTAGATTACATATGTAGTCCATATAATTTCTTGTGAAACTTATAAATTTTGATTAATACTTATCTATATTTTCATCTTATTTTTGTCTTAGATTGAAGAATTGTCTCTCCATATCTGCTCATTGCTCACGGGGAAAATAATTTTACAAAAAGTGTACCTTAAAATCATTTAATTACATGTTTTATATTTATTTTACATCCTTAGTGTTTTGACTAAAATATCACCATTGATCCAAATATCCTGAGAGATGATAATATTCCATGATAACATTCCCCCTTTCATTACTTCTCAATGTGATAAATATCTTCTCAAACGAACTTATCCACTGCATATCTAAAAATGGATCTTTTGTCCCATTGAATTAAGGATATTGTAGACGAATAAAGTGTTATACCTTTGTTACACCACATGGTGGATCAACATTCTGATCCATAAGGGAAAGGTTATTTCTCATTACCTAAGTCAGATTCCCAAGTATTGTTATAATTTTTTTAGTTCACACGACAAATCTAGCTTAATATTCCATATATTTCCCAGGAGGTAAATCCCTACAAGGGGAACATTCATTGATATGGTTACCATTCTTTCCACTAGGAACCATTTCTAAATAATGGTATATACTATATTAGATCATAACATTATGAAAGATAATTTATAATTTCATATTTAATGACTAAATATAAACAAAAAAATTATGCAAAGTTAATATCCTAACCATAAACATGGTTTCTTTTTAAAATTTTTCAAATCATAAAAATATTTTAAAATCCTTTATAATATTTTGTAAAGAAAATTTAAAATAACCAAATCATATCACCTAAGAGTGTCAAACTAGGTGCATAGTGAGGATAATTTATATGTCCAAGGTAACACTCGATTCAATCATAATGTGACTTTTTAAAAGTTATGAAACCTTGGAAAATATGTGTCTGAACCACTCCCACATGTAGTATCCATACATTTATGTATTTATAGAAAAACCACACAATATCTACCATAAAAAAATATTCGGATGTTATCCTCTACTTAGAATTATCCTTAAAGTAATTCACATGGTTACATTCCCTAATATATGTTTTCCAAAATCTAGTTCCCATGGTTTCTACTAAACTTCCCCTTATAGAAACTGTAAAGAACCCACCCCTAGTATCCCAGAGTCAGAGGTTAGTTTTTTACATTAGAAAATATACAAAGAATTATATTCTAAAGGGACAGATATTTTATTATTCTTATTAAACTAGATACGTAATTTAAATCCATATTATATTTTAATACATAAAATATACAAAGTGTTTTACTTGATAACTCCATAATTTCCTTTTTCATATCTATTATTATCAATTATAAAACACTTAGTAGTATCCTGGATAAATTAAAACATAAAGAAAAGGGTGAGATCAGATGATCAATAATGGGAATCATATAGTGAAAGCTATCATAAATAAATAAGCATAATTAATATGACAAGGTAAATAACTGAAACACATTCCATTTAATCAATAAAATGAGCATAATATGGTATAAAGAAATGATTTTCATATAAATCCATATAAATAAACACATGATATTGAAACTTATACATGTATATTATAACTAATATAATAATCACATGGATATTAAAAAATGTTCTCATAATGAGGGATGTATAATGACATACATATGAAATATTCTATCAAGACCTTTTATAAGATAATTCAAATTTATGGGTAGAAACCCATTTAATTTGTCCAATTGATGTGTCTCATGAGACCTATCAATTAATCAATGGGGAAACCATAACTGATCCCTAGCCACCACTTACTAAGTCCAATGAATTACTTATATGAAAGTGGCGAAGCATAATCATCATAATTATTCGTATTACAAAAACTTACATATGAAATGTTAATACTTACCCTAGTAAAATAAACATAATCCAAAACCATTTAGAGTAATATGATGAATAGTAATAAAATTTTACATCTTCGGTCAAACTCATCATAAAACATCCAAAGAAATAATAAGGATGATATCAATATAACATATCCCTAGTTGATCTTAATTAAAATAAATTTTTTATATCATTAATAAATAGAAATAAAATAAAAATGTCATTAATTTTTTTTGAGAAAAATATATTTTTCACATTGAAAATATTTTTTAAGAAAATTTCAAAAAATATTTTGAAAATAATTTTATTTGAAAATAAACTTTTAATACTTGCAATTTTTTTCAAACAATCATTGGTCATGATGGTGAAAATTATGTTCATTGCGTACATGGTAAAACAAAGATTCCTTTTAATTTTTTGTTAAAATCCAAATAGGACTTGTTTGGAAAATGATAAAAATATTACTTTAATTTTTTTCTGTAAAAACTCAAAATGGGTAAAAACTTATTTAATAAATAATTTTTTGAAACTTTTTTAGAAAACATGGATTTTGTTGAAAAATTATTTTTGATCGAAGAGAGAAATAAAGTTGGATTTTCTTAAAAACATTTTCACAATAATTTTATGTTCCCAAGAGAGGATATAATACTATTACTTCAAAAGATCATGAATAACCATAGGGTAAGACAATTCAGGATTTTATTTAGTGATATATCATAATATTTCATCATTATAAATTTAATCTTAAACAATCATGATAAACGATTTGATTGTATAATAAACCATTACCACTCTGGTAACTTTTGAATCCTAAGATACATGATAGAAATAAATTAAAATGAAACATTAAATAAAATTAATACAACTTAATTCATTATATAAAATATCAAATTGTTAGTATATACACCACACAAAATAACTAAGTGGTGAATATGGTATATGACTCATGGAAGTAAAAGTGAGATGAGAAACCCTTACCTCATGTCTGACTTCCTTCATATGTTTATAGAACTCCAATATAATAAATATAGGTTTATTAAAAAACTATTAAATAAATATAATCATATATATCGTACCATATATGATTTACTTATAGTTCTTTATCACCTTTATTAACAACTCTTTGTTAATATCACTATTTTGTGTAATAATTACTGTATTTTTTTGTGTATGTTTTTATTCATTGATTTTGGTCATTTTATTTTGATCATGGTTAAATAATATAAATAATGTTAGAAATTATATAATTATAATATATATTCATTATATATGTATTTATAATAATCTATAAATGTTACAGATAGAAAATGGATTACACCGTTCTTGGAGACGGTAGGTCATGCATACGCATGAACTTCGTTTCCATTTTTCTCGACGAATGGAATGAATATAAAATAAATATTAATTAAAATTTATAGAATAATTAATATATATATATAGTTTATAATAATAAAATACATCCTTATCACCATCAATATTAAAATGAAGTGAAAAATATTTCACATTACTATGTGGAGGCGGTAGTCCACACGTTCGCATGAGCAATGTTATTTTTTTCCAAAAAATTTGAATGTAAGAATTTATATGTAATATTTTATTTCTATAACTATTTTTATATCATAGATATTACATATATTCATTAAATTTGACCTTACTACCATTAATGTATATTTTAAGTGAAAAATTAATAGCATCACTTCGCGAGGCGATAATCCGCCGTACGCACAAGTTACATCATCCTATCCTCCATATAATGAAAATTAAGAAGGAATATGTGATATAATAATTAATTTTTTATAATGGTGTCATTAATATTATATAATTTTTTTAAATATATCATTATATCCATCTATTAATGGTGGTGATGGAAAATGAATTACATTGGTTTGTGAGGTGGTAGTCCACTGTACACATGATCCACAATTTTATTTCCTATTTGATAGAATTGAATATGAATCTTGGTTGTAACATTAAAATCATTACATATCAGCTTATAGGATATTTTTTTAATCACATTATAAGCTTTTAAGAAGTATTGAAGGATGTGTAAGAAGAAATAAAACAGATATGCACGTTTAAAAATTTTACCACTTCTTTGGAAAGCCTCTTTAGGTTTATACCTAAACCCTTAGTAGGATGGATTAATAATAAAAATAATGAATATTGAATGTTTTTAAGGAATTAATAAAGGGTTTTTAGGTATTTTTCTAACCAAGTGGTTTGGGGAGTGTTAAGATGGGGGTAGTGGGTGTCCTTTTATAAGTGGGGGGGGGGAGGACACACACATTTTTTTTAAAAGTTAAAGTGATACCCGTGTTTTTGTAATTCCAAAAGAAAATAAAAAGTGTAATTATAGAACCTTATATATTATTGAGTATAAATATATAATTAAAATGGGTATTGTAAATTTTTGACAAAATTTTTAACCTGTATCTTCTTTGTTTAACACCCAGTAAACCCATTTTTACCTTAACTACGCTAATAATTTTGGTATATTATCACTATTCATTATGGTAAAAATAAATTTTAACTTATTATATATTATAAATTACATTGATTCCAAAGATTAATTCCATTTTTCTAACTTTAATTCATATAAGTGGAATAATTTAATTTAAAATTGAACCACATAAGCGATAAAAGTGCGGTTTTCTAAAGAGAAAATTTACACAACTATAGAATGTTTTAATATAAAAATTCAATATAAAATTTAATAAAACGAACTAATTTACTGAAATTTTAATATAATTTAATTAATTTTACTTTAAAATCAATATAAAACATAATTTAACTTTATAAATAATTTAAACATAACATATTTTTTCAATAAAAATTAGTAATTTCACTATCCATAAAAATTAAACTCTTTAGAAAATTATTAAAAATTCAAAAAAAGATAATTTTGAAATGTATATTTCAAAACATAATTTTATTTTGTCAAATAAATTTTATAAAATTTGTAAAATTTAATTTTAAATTGTGTGTGCAAAGCACGACTAAACCACCTTTTAGAAAATTACATTTTTTTTGAAAGAATTTATTTTCTTTCAGATGGTTATTATTTTATTTCTAATAAATAAATAAAAATTGAATTTATTTTATACCTGTGTAAGCCATATAATTTTTACAATTTATTTATTACTATTCATATAATCCATCTTAACAACTAGTTTACCTGGTCGTATTTAAATAATAATATTTTAGCAGAGTATCTTGTTTCCTTCATACCCATTATATCCTGAATTGAAAGCTATCAAAGAGATTCAATTTACTTAAAAATAAATATATCATAATGTCATGTTATGTAACATTATCTTCAAATCTTGGTGTTTCATTTCAGATATGGAATTGAATATGAATATTCTCCTTTAAAATATTAGGGTGTTACATTCTACCCCCTTAAATAGATTGCATCCTCATAATTTAATCTTGATCTTGGTAATAAAGGGTTTGAAATTTTATAATACCTTCATTTAAATACCACATAATGGTAAGGGTTAATAAGACATCTTCTTGATAAGAGATAAATGGAATTATAAAGGTCATCTAGAATAATCACATAACAAGTTTATTCAAGTAGAAGAACAAAGGTGGGAAGTGAAGGTATGCACATGTAAGAAAAGTATAATGGAAAAATAATTTTGGATGGTGATATAAGTCCTTGATCATAAGAAATTTAATGATCAAGAGAAACTCAACAACCACAAAATCATAAACCCACAACGAGTCAAAAGACCATTGATTCATTAGATATGATGGTAATAGGATAATTTTTTTGTTTCAAGATAATTTTCTTAAAGTTAAGGGTTTTATTTTCCATCTTGAATAAGAACATAAGGAAATATACTTAATTGAAAAGTATAATTTCATCCTTTAAACATTTCCACAAAAATATCATATATTTTTTTTCCAAATGATGAGTATTCAGGATGAAGTTTTCATTCTTGAAGCACTGAATTAAAATTAAATAGATCATTAACTCAATAAAATAATTAAAAGTCATCCATACCGTCTCGTGATATTTTATAGGACAAAAATAGTTACAATAAGTTATACAATAACAACTAATGTTCAACTTAATACATCCCAACAATTTTTAACCTTAAGGCTTGTCCAAAATTTGTATGACCAAATTTTGAAGGAAGGTCACTAAATCAACATCATATTCCCCCATAAAATATAATGTGAATATTAATTTCACATTCAAAATATGTTAATTCATGGATCATTATAACAAGTTAATGATAACATGAATATTTCTGAAAATAAAATCTTAGGTCGTTAAATATATCGCATAAATACAAACATTCATTAAAATCCATCAAAACTAACAGAAAAAATAATATCACTAACCAATTTAATAGCCAGAAATACTATCCCATAAATAAATTAGGGGTTATCTTCCCACAATCATGTGTTTTCAGAAAAATAAAATTTTCACTTAATCACTTTTCCTAGTCATCAGTACCATTCAATATATTATCTCAAATACTTAAAAAAATTATTGTAGTAAAATCCATATACATTTCATAATTCTTATAACCCCAATATCAATGGTAAAAATACTCATATTACACAATTACTCAATCCAAATACACAATAACATTAATCATTCCACTTCATCCATAGTAAAAACGTAAGATTAACCTTGACCCCTTATCTTCATCTAAGGTATATTCCCTTGATTCTTGGGGAATTCACTTTTATGTTTCCCCATCTCCTTATAATTGAAACACCAAACCTAAAAGTTTTTTCCAACCCGTTCATACATGTTCCTTATGTCATTTCTCTCCATACTTGAAGTAGACTACAATTCCCTTCAAACAAGTATGAGGGTGTTTCTTTCCATAATTATCACATGTGGGAAAATCATTTTTTCCCTTCTTACCCCTATAATTTTTTTCTCTATTATCCCCTCCTTCTCTTTCTTCCCTTTTAAGCCATAATACATAGATAATTATATCTATATCGTGATATAACATAATATTATCTCCTCATATCATGGGAATATTTTCTATAATAATTTCCTTTAAGTATTAGATTTAACCCATCAATGAAATGGTCAATATTACTCTTTGGATTACATACGTAGTTCGTAACATTTCTTGATAACCTTAAAAATTTGGCATTATACTTAAAAACATTTTCATCTTACTTTTTTGTTAGAATCAATAATTGTCTCTCTATATCCACTCATTGCTGGTGGGGAAAATATTTTCCCATGAATAATACATTAAAATCATTCCATTCCATGTTTTATATTTCTTCTTAATACTTAGTGTTTTGAATCAATGACCACCATATTCCCCCATCTCTATAGATATGATAAAATTCAATTAAAAACATCTCCCTTTCATTACATCCCAAAGTTATATATATATTCTCTTAATAAATCATCCATTTCTTAGTTAAAAATGGATTTTTAGTCTTATTGAATGATGGATGTTGTTGATGCAGAAAGAATTCTAACATTGTTACACCACAAGGTGGATCAGCATGCTGCTCCATATGGATACGGTTATTACTCATAACCTAAGTTATTTCTCCTAATATGGTTATAATTTCTTTAACTATAGCTGAAGCTCTAGCTCTAGATTCATTATCTTTACAATGAGGTAAATCCCAATATAGGATATGTGTATTGATACGGTTCCAATTCCATCCACTAGGATTTTTTTTTGAAAAATGGTATATATTATATTATATTATAACTACATAAAACATAATATATAATACCAATACTAGTGAAATAATTAACACGAATTGAAAAATTTATGAATAACTAATCTCATAACTATAAACATGGTTTCTTTATTAAGGTTTTCATATCATAAAAATATTTTCAAATAATTTATAATGGTTTATAAAGAAATTGTTAATTAACCAAATCATATCCTATATGAGTGTCTAAATAGTTACGTGGTAAGGCCCATTGTTGTGTACTAGGTAACAATCGTGTTAATCCCAACGAGTCTTTTCAAAGTCATGAACCTTAGGTATATATGTGTCAGAAACATGTCCACCTGTAGTATCTAGATAAATAATCTTTATTAGAAAGCACAAAATAGCTACCTTAAAAAAAATTCAGATGTTATCCTGTACTTATACTTATACTTAAATTAAGTCATAGGGTTATATTACATAATATATGTTTTCATAAATCTAGTTCTCAAGGTTTCTACTAAACATCCTCTAATAACAACTATAAATAACCAGACCATAGTATCCCAGAGTCAGCGGTTACTTTATTACATTAGTACAAGATACAAGGAATCACACCCTAGAGGATTGAATAGTTTAATAGTCTTGGTATACTAGATACATTATTTTAATTCAAATTACATTTTAAAAAATCAAATACACAAAGTGTTTTCTTTGAGAACACCATTATTCCCTTTTGCATGTCCCTTTATATCAATCACAGAACACTTCCTGGTATCTTGGAGAAATTAAAAAATAATAATGGGGTGATATCAGTTGCTTAGTAGGGGTAACCATACCGCGAAATCTATCATGAATAAATAAGAATAAAAAATATGGAAAGGTAAATAATCTAAACACATTGCATTTAATAAATAAATTAAGCATGATATTTTAGAAATAATTGATGATCAAATAAATCCAAATAAATAATCACATGATATTGAAAATTATTCTTGCATATTCTAAATAATTGAATTATCACATGGAAATCAATAATTGATATCATAATGAGGGAATGCGTAATTTCAGAAATCTGAAACATACTATCAAGACCTTTCACAAGACAGTTTAAATTTGTGGGTAAAAACTCATCTAATTTGGCTAACTTATTTGACTCATGAGACCTATCAATGCATCAATGGGATATTTAAAAATGGGCCCCACCCATCACTTACTAATTCCAATTCATTCCAAATAGTAAATGGGTGAAATATAATCAACATAAACATTCATATTAAAAAAATTAACATATGAAATGTTAATACTTACCCCAATCAAATAAACATAATCATAAAACATCTAGAGTAATATGATGAATGGTAATAAAATTGTACATCCTCATTCAAACTGATCATAAAAAATCCAAATAAATATTAAGGATGATATCAATAAAATGTATTCTTTTTGGGTCATAATTAAAATAATGGTTTTATGTCATTGATGAATATAAATACCATAAAATGACATTAAAAACAATTTTGATGAAAATAAACTTCTCAATTTGAAAATATTTTTTTAAAAAATTTAAAATAATTTTATTTGATAATAAACTTTGGAAAATTATAAAATAATATTTAAAACATTTAGTGTTCATTATGTTGGAAAATTCCATTCATGTCGTACACATTAAAACAATTCCTTTCACATTTTCGGTAAAAGAAAAACATACCTTATTTGGAAAATGATATGAAGATTACTTTTACTTTTTTTTTTGTAAAAAGTCAAAATGTGTTAAAATTTATTTAATAAATAATTTTTAATTGGTTAAAAAATATTGAATTTTTTTAAAAGACATGCATTTTGATGAAAAATGATTTTTGACTGAAGAGAGAAAAAAATTAGATTTTCTAAAAAAACATATTCACATTCATTTTAATTTAAAAAGAGAGAAAAATGGTACCATTATATGAAAAGTAAAATAATAACACCAAGAGAATAAAATTCATGTGTTTCTTGAGTGATATATCCTAATATTTTATCATCTGAGATTTAATCTTAAACAGTCCCAATAGACGATGAGATTGTAAAATAAACCATTACCACCATGGTAAATTTTGAATCTGAAGCTCTATGTAAGAAATAACTTCAAATAAGACATTAAATACCATGAATATAAATTAATTAATGATATTAAATATAAAATTGTAGTATATAGACTACTAAAAATAACCAACTAGTGATTATGGTATACATCTCATAGCAATAAAAGTTAGACGAGAAACCCTTACCTCAAGATTGACTTCTTTCATACATGTGTGAAAATCCTATATAATTAATATATGTTTATTATAAAACTATTATATAATATTAATAATATATATCATACCATATATGATTTATTTATAGTATTTTATCACCCATTTATCAATAACTTTGTTAAAATGACTATTTTGGGTGATAATTGCTCTTCTTTTCAAGTGTGTTTTAGTTCAAAAAATTTGAAAATTTATTTCTATCATGGTTATTTATTATAAATAATGTTAAAAATGATATAAATATAATATATATTCATTTTATATGTATTAATAGTGATCTATAAAATTTCGATAAAGAAAATGGATTAAACCATTCATGTATACTATAGGCCATACATACACATGAACACAATTTCTATTTTTTTCGAAGGACTGAACGAATGAAAAATAAATAATAATTTAACATAAAGAATCATTATTATTACAAATTTAATTTATATTAATAAAATACATCCATATTACCATCCATGTAAAAAATTAAAAACATTTTACATAGCTTTGTGGAGGCGGTAGTCCACATATATGCACGAGCGATGTAATATTTTCCAACATATTAGAAGGTAATAAGTAATATGTGATTTTATATTTTTAGAATAATGTTTAGATAATAAATATCACATATATTAATTATATTTAACCTTAGTACATTTCATGTAAATCATAAGTAACAAATGAATCACATCTCTTTGCGGCGTGGTAGTTCATCATACACACGAGTGACGTTATCATAGCCACCATGGAATGGAAAGTAAAAAGTTAAATGTGATATCATAATAAAATAATTAAAATAATATCATAAATATATCATAAATTTTTTCAATACACCATTATATCTATACATGAATGGTGGTGATACAAAACGAATTACATCAGTCCGCGAGGCGGTAGTCCGCGAAACACATGATTGACAATTTCCTTTCCCATTTGATGAAAGTGGAGAAGGATATGGGTCATACCACTAACATTATAACATATTAGTATATATGAGATATTTTTTAATTATATTTTCATAGTTTAAGAAGGTTTTAAGTAGGTTAAATAAGAAATAAAATAAATACACATGTATAAGAATTTTTCCACTTCTACAGAAAGCCACTTTAGGTTTATACTTAAATCCTTAGTAAGAGGGAATAATAATAAAACTAAGGCATCTTAAATATTTTAAGGTAATTAATTAAGGTATTTTTATAGTTATTAGATGAAACAAAAGTTTTTTTATGTTTGAAGATGGTAGGATAGGGGGTGGCCTTTTATATGTGGGGAATATGACACACATGGAATTCATTAAAAGATAAATTCATACCCACATTTATCTATTTAATAAATCCTCAGAAATATATTACTATAAAAAATTAGATATTATTTATTGAAAATTTGGCATTAAAATTTGTTTGATAATAGTTTTAGTTAATTTTTAACCTCCATATTCTTAGTTTAATCCCCAATAAAACCTATTTTTACCTTAACCGAGGTAATTAATTTTTACTATTTTGAAAATTAATTATGGTAAAAATTTAATTTGAACATATTATATAATATTAATTATTCTGAATAATTATATGGATTCTATTTGTATGAATTTAAATAATATAAGTGGAATAATTTAATTTAAAATTAATCCACAGACACGATGAATGAGCTATTTTCTAAAGAGAAAATTCACATTAAGTATATAATTTTTATTATCCAAATTCAATAGGAAATTTATTAAAATGACCCGAATTATTTAAATTTTAGTAAAATTAAATTAATTTTATTTGAAAAACAATTTAAAATATAATCTAAATTTATAAATAATTTAAACAAAAATGTTGTTTTCAATAAAAATATGTATTTTTCACTATTTATCAAAAAACATAAACTCTTCAGAAAATTCCATAAAAATAAACCAAAGATAATTTTTACATGTTCATTTTAATAATTAATTTTATTTTTTCAAATAAAATTTTTAAAATTTGGAAAAAATTATTTTATATTGTGTGCACAATGTACGACTAGATCGTCTTTCAGAAAAATACATTTTTTCAGACATCATTTCTATTTCTTTGAAATTGTTCTTATTATATTTCTAATAAAAATATAACCATAAAATTTATTTTATACATGTGTACTCCATATAATTTTCAAAAAATAGTTATTACTCTTCATATATTCCATCTTAGATACTAATTTATAAGGGTCGTGTTTAAATAATAATATTTTATCAGAGTATCATGTTTCATTAAAACTTGTTATTGTGGGAATTCAAAGATATCAAATACATTTAATTTATTTAAAGATAAATATATCCTAAAGTGTTATGGTGTTACGTTATCTTCTGTTCTTGTTTTTCCATGTCATATATGCAATCAAATATAATGATCCTCTTTTAAAATCTTATGGTTCTACATTATACCTTCTTAAATAAATTTCATCCTCATAATTTAATATTGATCTTGGTAATCAAGGGTTTTAAATTTAAAAATACCATTATTGAAATCCAACATCATGATAAGGGTTTATAAAAAATCTTTTTTATAAGTGAGAAAGGGAAATATATAGGTCATCTCAAATAATCACATAACTAGGTTGTACAAGTAGGGGAATATAGGTGGGAAGTGAATATATGATCATGAAAGAAAAGAGTAATACCTATATAATTAAGGAGGGTGATGGTGGTCGTTGATCACAATAAATTGACTGATTAAGATAATGTAAACAACCAACAAATCAGAAAAATTTAATGATCCAAAAGATCATTGATTCCTCAGATATGAAGTAATAAGATAATATTTTTATTTCAAGATCCTTCTACAAAATTTGAGGGTTTTATTTACCATCCAAGAAAATTACATAATGAAATATACTTACTTGAAAAGTAGAATTTTATCCTTTAATCATTTTCATCACAATATCATATCTTTTTCTAAACAACGAGTATTGAAGATTATATATTCATGCTTGAAGCACTAAAATTAACATTTAATAGAACTTTAGCTCAATAAAAGAATGAAAATCTATCCATTTCATCACTATATATTTTAAGAACCATAATGGTTCGCACAAGTTATACAATAACACCCAAAGTTCCACTTAATCTATCCCCTTAATTATTAAACATAATGCTCATCCAAAATATATCTAACAAAATTTAGAAGGAAGTTCACTAAATCAATGTTATATTCCCCCAGAAAGATAATGTGTTTGTTAATGTCACATTCCAAATATGTGAATAATTTTATCACAATGAAAACATAATAAAAATCTGTATGCTTTAAAAAATAATCTTAGGTTGTAAAATATGTTATGCAAACCCAAACATGTAGTAAAATCTTGTAAAAATATCATAAACCATCAAATAACTAACCAAATTCATGTCCATAAAAGCTATACTATAAACACATATTTGTCATTATTATATCATCATGGATAACATATTAGGTGTTATCTTCCCTAAATCATGTGTTTTATAAACAATCAATTTCAATCTAATTACTTTTCTTGGTTATTATTACCATTCAACATATTATATCAAATATTTATAAAATAGTACTACAGTATGATCCTTATAAATTTAATATTTCTTATTACACAAATATCATTGATAAAAATACTTCTATAACATAATTCTTGAATATAAATACACAATAAATTTAATCATTCCACTTTAGATGAAGTAATAAAATATGCTTGACCGTGAACCCTTATCTTATTATGTGGTATATTTCCTTGATTCTTTGGGAATTAATTTGAATAACACCCATATCCTTATATTTGAAACACTGAACATAAAACATTTCTTTCTCACCCTTTCATTCATTTTCTAGATGGCCTCTCTCTCCACACTCGAAGCAAGCTCCCATTCCCTTCAAGTAAGTATTGTGTTGTTTCTTTCCACAATTATCACATTTGGGAAAACCATTCTCTCCCTTATTCTCCTTATATATTATTTTATATGATTCCCTATTCTTTTATTTCATCCCTTAAAATCTATAATACCTAGAGAATTATTTTCCTATCTTCATATAATATAACACTATTTCCTCATATGATGGGAATATTTGGGAGACCAATGTCGTTCGAATGATTTTCTTTAACCCATAAATGAAATGACCCATGTTACTATTTAGATTAGAGACATAATATATATAATTACTTGATAAACTTATAAATTTGGCTTCATATTTAGTTGTATTTTATTATTCCTTTTGTCTTAGAATCAATAATTATGTATCCATATCCACTCATGGCTCATGGTGAAAACAATTTTCCAAGAAGTATACCTAAAAATCCTTCCATTCCATGTTCGATATTTCCTATTCATTATCAGTTTTTGAATCAATGTCCACAATTTATTTTCATCTTGTAAGTGATGATAAAAAACCATGACAACCTTCCCCCTTCATTACTTCCCAATGTGATAAATAATATCTCTAAGGAAGTTATCCATTGCTTAGCTAAAAATGGATTTGTACTCATATTTAATGACAGAGGTTTTTGATGCATAAAGAGGTCTAAAATTGTTACACCATGCAGTGGATGAGAATTATACTCTATAAGGGAAAATATATTTCTCACAACCTAAGTCATTTTCACAAATTCAGTTACGATTTCTTCAATTTTAGATGCAACTCCATCTCCATATTAATTAAATTTCTTGGTATTTAAATCTCGACATGGGGCACATGAATTTATATAGTTCCCATTAATTTGACAGGGTTTTATTTCTAAATAATGTTATACACTATATTAGATCATAACATTATGAGAAATAATGTATAATACCAATACTAGTGAAATAATAAACATAAACCAAAAAATTTATGCTTATCTAATATCATTATCATAAACATGATTTATTTGTGAATTTTTTCAAATCATAAAAATATTTTGAAATACTTTATAACTGTTTTTAAATAAAATGTAAATTAACCAAATAATATCCCATGCGAGTCTAAAATGAGGTGCGCATTAAGACACATTGTCATGTCCAAGGTATTACTCTAGTAAATCCCAACTTCCCTTTTTTGGAGTTATGAACCCTAGGTAGATATATACCAGAACCACATACACTTAAGAATATATACATTAATGTATTATTAGAAAAAAACACAATAAAAACCTTACAATAAAATCAGGATGTTATACTATACTTAGAAGTATCCTTAAAGTAAGTCACAGGGTTATATTCTCTAATATATGTTTTCAAAAATCTAGTTCCAAAGGTTTCTACTATACTTTCTCTAATACAAACTCTAAAGAACCCAAACCAAGAATTCTAGAGTCAGTGGTTACTTTATTAAATTGGCATAATATACCAGGAATCACATCCTAATGGATCAAATAGTTTAATAGTATTGGTTAACTATATTCATACATAAAATTCACATTATATTTTAAAACATAAAATCAAAAAAATGTTTTATTTGAGAATGTTATTATTCCCCTTTGAATACCCCTTCATATTAATCATAAAACACTTCCTAGTATCCCAGGTAAATTAAAACATCAGAAAAGAGTGAAGAAATATGATCAGTAGGGGAAAGAATATAATGATATATATCATGAATAAATAATCATAATTAATATATCAAGTCAAATAACTGAAACACATTCCATTCAATCAATAAACTGAACATAATATGGTATAAATAAATGATAATGAAATAAATCCTTATAAATAATCACATGATATTGAATATTATCCATGTATATTATAATTAATCAAATAATCACATGGACATTAATAACTTATCTCATAATTTAGAATGCATAATTTTAGAAATCTGAAATATACTAATAAGTCTTTTCCCAAGATAGTTTAAATTTGAGGGTAGAAAAACGCATAATTTTTCCAACTGATTTGTCTCGTGAGACCTGTCAATGCATTGAGGGGATATTTATAATCATTCCCCACCTATCACTTACTAAATCCAATGAATTGCTCAAATGAAATGACTGAAAAATATTAAACACAAACATTCATATCACAAAAAATTACATATGAAATGTTAATACTTACCCCAGTCAAATAAACATAATCATAAACCTTACATAGTAATATGATTAATAGTAATAAATTTTTATATAATTTGTATAACTGATCACAAAATATCCAATTAAATAATAATGATGATATCAATACAATATATCCTTAGTGTATCACAAGTACAATAAAGGGATGATGTCATTGACGAATAGAAATACCATAAAAATGTCATTAATGTTTTTTTGGGAAAATAACCCTTTCACTTTGAAAATATTTTTTAAGAAGTCCAAAAACTATTTTGAAAATAATTTTCATTGAAAATAAACTTTTAAAACTTTTAAAATAATCTTTAAAAAATTGATTGGCCATGAGTTTGGAAATTCTTGTTCATTATATACATGCAACTATAGAGATTCCTTTTACATTTTCATTAAAATCCAAACATCCCTTCTTTGGAAAATTACATGAATATTCCTTTAGTTTTTTTTTGTAAGAAGTAAAATATGCTGGAAATTTTTTTAAAAAATAATTTATAAATGGTTAGAAACATTTTTAAGACATGTTTAGGAAACATGGATCTTAAGGAAAAAGGTTTTTTGACTGAAGAGAGAAATAAAGTCAGATTTTCTTAAAAACATTTTCACAGTCATTTTATGTAACAAAGAGAGAAAAATGATATAATTACATGAAATGTTAATGAATAAAAATAGTATAATAAAATTAATGAGTTTCTTGATTGATATATCATAATATTTCATCATTATAAATTAAATCTTAAACAATCCTGATAAACGATGATATTATAAAATAAACCATTACCACTTTGGTAACTTTTTACTCATAATCTCCATGAATGAAATAAAATAAAATGAAACATTAAATACCATGAATATAAATGAATTAATGATATAAAATATCACTAGGGTATTATATACATCACAGAAAAAACTAAGTTGTGAATATGGTATATGTCTCAGAGAAGTAAAAGTGAGACCCGAAACTCATACCTCATGTTCTACTTCCTTTATATGTGTACAGAACTCCATTATAATAAATATAGGTTTATTATAAAGATATTAAAGAACCATAATCATATATACAATACCATATATTATTTACTTATAGTATTCTATCACCCATTTATTTACAACTCCTTGTTAAAATCACTATATTGGGTGATAATTGCTCTGTATTTCATGTATGTTTTAGTTTAGTGATTTTGGTCATTTTAATTTTATCATGGTTAGATAATATTAATAATGTTAAACATGATATAAATATCATATATATTCATTATATATGTATTTAGATAAATCTTCAAAAGTTATAGATAGGAAATGGATTACACTGTTCATGGAGACGGAAGACCATACATACACATGAACGTTTTTTCCATTTTTATCGATTGATGGAACGAATGGAAAATAAATATTGATTCAACTTTAAAGAATAATTATCATATTTATATATAATTTTTATTAATAAATTCAATCCTTATTACCATTTATGTAAACCAAAAATGAAAAGCATTTCAAATCGTTATGTGGAGGTGGTAGTCTACACATACACATGAGCGATGTTATTATTTTCCAACAGATTCGAAGGTAAGAAGTTATATGTGACATTATAATTATAGACGTATGTTTATATTATAAATATTACATATATTAATTAACTTTAACATTATACCTTTCATATAAATCATAAGTTAAAAATTAATCACATCACTTCGTGAGACGGTAGTCCGCCATACACATGAGTGATATTATCGTATCGCCCACGGAATGAGAAGCGATATGGTATATGTGATATCATTATTCCATAAGTATAAAAATTTCAGAAATATGATATAAAATTTTCAAATCCATAATTATATCCATACTTTAATAGTGGTGAAGGAAAATTAATTACATCATTTTGCAAGGCAGTAATCCATCACACACACGATCCACAGTTTCATTTCCCATTTGGTGGGAGTGGAGGTGGATTTGAGTTATACCATTAACATTATAACATATTCATATAAGGGACAATTTTTTTTAATTATATTATCATATTTGAAGAAGGTTTCAAGGAGGTTTAAGTGTAAATAAAATAAATAGTCTCATTTGATAATTTTATTACATCTTCACAAAGCCTCTTTAGTTTTATACATAAAGCCTCAGTATGAGGGATTACTAATAAAAATAAGGCATCTCAGATGTGGTGAGGAAAGTAAGTAAGGTATTTATATAGGTATTATTTTATTCAAATGGTTTTTTAAGTGTGAATATGGGAGGATAGTGGGTGTCCTTTTCTAAGTGAGGGGGAGGATACACATGGAATTTTTGAAAAGATAAAGCGATATCGACATTTTTCTATTGAAAAAAGCCACAAAATGGGTCATTATATAACCATATATATTATTGGGTAAAAATATGGATTTAGAATGGGTATTTGACAATTTAAAGTTAATTTTAACCTGTATATTATTAGTTTAAACCCCCAGTAAACTCATTTTTACCTCAACTATGTTAATTAATTTTTACTATTTTCACGATTTGTTATGGTGAAAAATTTAATTTTACCTTATTAGATAATATAAATTATGATGATTGAAAATATGGATTCCATTTTTCGAAATATAATTTATATTATGGGTATAATTTAATTTAAAATTAAACTGCATACACGATGAAAGAGAAGTTTTTAAAAGAGAAAATTCACATAAGTATAGAATGTTTTAATATCAAAATCAATATAAAATTGAATAAAATAACCTAAATTACTTAATTTTTTCAAAAAATTATTAAAATTTTAACCAATTTTTTTTCCGGTATATTTAAAAAATTAATTTTATTTTCAAAAATATATTTTCTAAATTTGGTAAAAATTAATTTTAAACTGTATGCACAGAGCGCAAAAAAACAACCTTTTTTAAAAGTACAGTTTTTCAGAAATCATTTGTTTTTATTTAAAATGTTTCTTATTTTATTTTTAATCAATATTTAATCATCTGATTCATTTTATAAATGTATAATCCATATAATTTTGATAATGTAGTTATTACTATTCATATCCTCCATCTTAACGACTAGATTATATGTTCATGTTTAAATATTAATATCTTAGTAGAGTATCAGGTTTTATTAAAACCCATTATTGTGTAAATTGAAGGATATCAAATAGATTGAATTTATTTAAAGATAAATATATCATGTACTCTTATAGTGTTACATTATCTTATAAGAATGGTGTTTGATGTCATATTTGTTATCAAATATGATCATCCTCTTTTAAAATAGTGGGGTGTTACATTATATCCCCTTAATTAAATTGAATCCTAATAATTTAATCTTGATCTCAGTAATCATGGGTTTTAAATTTGAAAATAACTTTCTTGAAATCACACGTCATGATAAGGGTTAATAAAACATCCTATTGATAAGAGGGAAAGGGAAGCATAAAGGTCATCTAGAATAATCACATAATTAGGTTATCCAAGTAGGATATCATAGGTGGTAAGTGAAGGTATAGGCATATAATAAAAGAGTAATAAAAAAATAATGATATATGGTGAAAGAGTCCATTAATCACAATAAATTGAATGATTAGTAGAAACTCAATATCCAAAAAATAAAAACTATGAGATGAGTCAAAATACCATTGATTCATTGGATATTAAGGTAATATGATGAGTTTTTTGTTTCAAGTTCCATTCCAAAAAAGTTAAGGGTTTTCATTCACCATATAGGCCAAGAAATAAGGAAATATACTTACTTTAAAATTATAATTTTATCCTTTAATCATTTCCATCGAAATCACATCATTTTTCCAAATAATGATTATTCAAGATGAATTTTTCATTCATGAAGCAAAATAATAAAAAATTTAAATATCATTAGTTGAATAAAATAATGTAAATACGTCCTTATCATCTCTTGATATTTTATACGACCAAAATAGTTTTAAAAATCTATAAAATAAAACCCAAAGTACAAATTATTCCATCCCATAAATTGTTAACCTTAAGGATCATCCAAAACATGTATGACTAAATTTAGAAGTAAGGTCAATAAATAAATATCATATTTCCCTGGAAAATATAAAGTGGCTCTTAATGTCACATTCCAAATATGTGAATACCTTGATCACTATAAAACCTTAATGAAAACATGCATGATTCAAAAAAAATCTTATTTTGTCCAATATATTATATAAACCCAAACATGCAGTAAACTCCATAAAAAAACCTAAACCATAAAATCACTAAAAAAATTCATGGTTGGAAAAATATCCCATAAACATAATTTTATCATTATTATCTATACATCGAGCACATATTAAGGGTTATATTCCCTAAATCATGTGTTTTACAAAAAAACAACTTTCCACTTAATCACTTTTCTTGGTCATCAATACCATTTAAGATATTCTCTCAAATACTTAAATAAGAAGTAATATAGTAAAATCCATATACATTTAATTATTATTATAACCCAAATATAATTGATAAAAATACCCCTATAACATAATTATTTAATCCAAATACAAAATAACTTTAGTCATTCTATTTTGTACATAGTAATGGCATAAGATTGACCATGACCCCTTATCTTCTTCTAAGGTATATTCCCTTGATACTTGGGGAATTCATTTATATAGTGCCTCATCTACTTATAGTTGAAACATTAAACATGAAAAGTTTATTTCATTCATTTTCTTGATGGAATTTATCTCCATACTTGAAGAAAACTCTAATTCCATTCAATGAAGTATGAGGGTGTTTCTTTCCTTAATTATCACATGTGGGAAAACACTTATTTACTTTACTACACTTATCCATTATTTCTGTACAGTAATCTTCTTTTCTTTCTTACATTATAATTTATAATACTTAGAAAATTATTTATCTATATTGATGACACATGAAAATTTTCCCTTATATGATGGGAATATTCGGGAGACCAATTCCTTTCATAGGATTGAATTTAACCCATCAAGAAAATATCCAATCTTACTTTTTGTATTACATATGTAGTCCATA
Source organism: Viscum album (assembly GCA_963277665.1). Lineage (NCBI taxonomy): Eukaryota > Viridiplantae > Streptophyta > Magnoliopsida > Santalales > Viscaceae > Viscum > Viscum album. The sequence continues at coordinate 2,038,366,996 of OY728164.1, forward strand.
GCATTTTTTACTAATCTTATTAGGTTTGAATCATACTTAGCTAAATTTTAATCTTTATTTGTTATTAGACTTAATAATTGTATCTCCATATCAGATTATTTCTCATGGAGAAAATACTTTTATATTAATGGTAATTTAAAATCCTTACATTCAATGTTTTATGTTTATTTTTTATCATTAGTGTTTTTAATTAATGAAAACCATCAAACTATATATCATAAGATACAATAAATTTCATGACAACCTTCTACCTTTCATTACTTCCCAAAGTGATAAATATCTTCTCTAAGTAACTTATCTATTTATCATCAAAAAATTGATTTGTAGTCCTATTTAATGATGAATGTTGTTGATGAATAAAGTTCTCTAACATTTTTACACCATGTGGTGGATCATCATGATACTATATATGGTAAATATTTTTACTCATAACCTTATTTATATTCCCCAATATGGTTATAATTTCTTTAGTTCCATCTCTAACTTCATTATCTTTTACGGGAGGTAAATCCCTATATGGGATATGTGCGTTGATATGGTTTCAATTCCTTCCAATAGGTTCCATTTATAAAAAATGGTATATGATATATTATATCATAGAATTATGAAAAATAATGTATAATACCAATACTATTGAATTACATAACATTAAGTGAAAATTTTATGAATAGCTAATCTCATTATAATAAACCTAGTTTCTTTGTGAAAGTATTAAAATCATAGAAATATATTCAAATCATTTATAATGGTTTGTAAAGAAAATTTAAATTAACCAAATAAAATCCTCTCAGAGTGTCAATACATGTGTTCATTAATGGCATTTGTTGTGTACAAGGTAACACTCAAGTCGATCTCGATGCACCTTTTCAGTTTTGTAAACCCTTGGTAAATTTGTGTCAGAACAAAATCCACTTGTAGTATCTAAACAAGGATGTATTACTAGAAAAACTACACAATATCTACTATAAGAAACTTTTGGATGTTTTCCTATACTTTGAAATAACCTTAAATTATGTAACATAGTTATTTTGTTTAATATATGTTTTTCAAAATCTAGTTCCCAAGGTTTCCAATTGACATCCTATGATACCAACTATAAAGAACATGAACCTAGTAGCCAAGAGTCAATAGTTACTTTACTACATTGGTATAAAATATAAGGAATCAAATCATAAAGGACTAAATTGTTTAATAGTCTTGGTTATCTAGATATATACTTGAAATTGTCATTAAATTTTTAAAAATCAAATACACGAAGTGTTTTCTTTGACAACACCATTATTCCCCTTTGAATATCCCTTCATATCAATATTAAAACACTTCCTATTATCCTAGAGAAATTAAAATATAATAAAGGAGTAATGTCAGATACTCATTAAGGGTAATCATATAGTTAAATATATCATGAATAAATGAGAATAATCAATATGGAATGGTAAATAGTATTAACACATTCCACTTAGTCAATAAACTATGCATAATATGGTAAAAATGAATAATAATCAAATAAATCCATATAAATAATCACATGATCTAAAAACATATTCTTGTATATTATTACTATTAGAATAATCACATGGGTATCAATAAATAATCTCATAATTAGTGAATACATAATTCCAAATATCCGAAACACACTTTCAAGGCCTTTCATAATATAGTTTAAATCTAGGGGTAGAAACCCATCTAATTTGGCCAACTAATTTGTCCCATGAGACCAGTCCATGCATCAATGTCATATTTATAACTAGGCCCCACCATCACAAATAAATTACAATTAATCCCTCATATTAAATGGGTGAAACATAATCAAAATAAATATTCATTTTAAAAAAAGTAACATATGAAATGGTAATACTTACCCCAATAAAATAAGCATAATCATAAACCATCCAGAGTTATATGATGAATGGTAATAAAATTCTACATCCTCATTAAAAAATTTCATAAAAAATATAAAGAAATAAAAAATATGATATCAATATAACATATCCCTAGTAGATCATAAGTATAATAAATGTTTTATGTCATTTATGAATGTAAATTCCATAAAAATATCATTATTGATTTGTGAAAAATGACATTTTCACTTTGATGATATTTTTATAAAATTAAATTTTTTTTAAAAATACTTTTATTTAGAAAGAAAATTTTAAAACATGTAAAATAATATTTAAATAATTTATTGGTTATGATGGTAGAAAATTACATTCATGTCATACACATTAAAACAAATATTCCATACTCATTTTCAGTAAAATCCAAACATGCCTTGTTTGGAAAATGACAAGAAGATTTCATTCATTTTTTTTAAAAAAAAATTAAAAATTGGTAATTTTTTCTTTAATAAATTATTTTTAGGTGGTTAAAAATATTTTTGAAACAGTTTTAGGACACTTGGATTTTGATGAAAAGAAATTTTAAACCGAAGAGAGAAATAAAGTCATATTTTTTAAAAAACATTTTTACACTCATTTTAAGTACCAAAGATAAGAAAATGGTAATATTAATTTAAAATTCCATGAATAACCACATAAGTAAAAAAATTATGAGTTTATTGAATGATATATTTTAGGATCTAAATATAGATATAGATTCTCAATTATAATAGGAGGGGGAATTATAGGTTAAAAAAATTCCCTTTTAAGTGTAAAAGAAAATATGTGATTAAAAATGTTAAACAAGGTGGATCATAAATCCTCTTTGGTTCTTAATTAAGAGACAATATTTCTTAGGAACCAAAAATATAGATCCAAAAAAGAAACTTAAGAACAGTTTTCCTAGGGAAGGATTCTACCTTAAAGCATATAGAATCTTATTTATCAAAGTATAAAAGAATAAGAAAGTATAAGAATGTTGTATGTTCTTTCTTTAACAAAAGTGAAGTGGAAATAAAAAATAAAAAAAAATTAAACAAGTATAAAATATTTTAACCCAAATAAAATGGTATCCAACAACCTTGGATTAAGGTACCTTGATTTATATTTTCAAGAAAATCTATCTTAACCATACCAAGGTAAGCCCTCGATAAGAATATCAGAATTTGTCTTGCTATCCCCACAAGCCCTCAAACTTTTACATAGTAGGAATCTTTTTATTCCTATACTCTAAAGTCCTTTAAATTTAAGGTATTTGGTACCTCTTCCCTCCTATCTCTAGAAGCCCTCGATTGCACTTTAGAAAAAATCGGATTTGGACAGGGCAGGTTGGACAAGTAATTCATGGTTGAACAAGATGTTCACAGTTTTTAGAAACCATGAGAGTCTTTATATCTCTAGAAAACACTTCAAAAAATTAAAAAAAAATTGTGTTCATGAATCTATGTTTTTATCTCATTCAAATGAGCTTCTATTTATTGGAAAAGGTTTCACAAGTCAGTTCCCTCCTCCAATGGTCATATTTTTCTTTGAATTTCGGAGGGACCTGTACACGTGTCACTTAAACAATGGTTAGTTATAAATAGATTTTATGAAATAATTTCATGTAACATAATCATTTTTAAATAATTATAACATATAATAAATCATTCTTAAATTTATGAAACTTATGTAAAATAGAATCTGATAAACTTAAAACAATATGTCAAGAACAAAAAGTAACTTTTAAAAGTACGAATAATTAGAATCTTGGAAAATTAGAAATTAGGGTCTAAAAATATAAACAATTAGATTCTAGAAAAAAATAGATATACGGATATTGAATTATGAGGAATTCTGAATCATAATTCTAAATAATTAAATGTTATAATTCTAATGAATTTGGAGTCGTAATTCTGAAGAATTTGGAGTAAGAATTCTGGACAAGTTGGAGTTTGAATTATAAAGAATTCAGAGTATAAATTTTAGAGAATCGAGAATCTAAGAAACCATTAGGTTTTAATTTATGAAAGGATTCGAATATTTGAATTAAGAAAAAAATGGTTAGACTTGGTTTGAGAATACAATAAATAAGATAATGAAAATCGAGGGTAATTATAAAACTTTTCTCAAAGAGATAAAAATTTCATTAAGAAAAAATTCTTAAAAAAGGATAATTATCCTTAAGAAATGTGTTTGTAATTTTCAAAACATAATGGAATGGAAAGAGTCATAAGGATACTTATTGACTCAACAATATTTCCCTTTTTATAAATCACAACCAATTATTTGGAAAATAATACGAGGAATAAGGTTTTTTATTTCCGAACTTAAAAAAAACCTATGTCCATTTACATTGACCATGATGAATACTACTAACTCCCCCTTAGGTTTTGAAAGCCTAAAGAATAGTATTCTTGTATTTCTTAGAGATGTTACTTCTTATTACATAATAATATCTTCTTTAAGTAATGTTACCCTTACTTAATCTCCCCCTTATATAGGTAATTCTATTCTTTTCACTTAATATTATTTTGATCATTATTTTCTTCCCCTTTGTGATTTTTAAAAAGGAATGAAGGGAATAGAAAAAATGTACCTAAATGTTTATAAATATACCAGACAAAAAAAAGTAAGTATAATGAAATTTCATTATGGATGAAAAGAAATTACAAGGAGAATATAATAAAAGATCACATTTTAGGGAAACTCATTCGTCTTTTTTCCCTTCAACATAAAGTTTCTTAAGGTTGACTTAAACTTATTAAGATCTTTGTGATCATCCTAAAATTTTGGGATTAACTAATCCTGATCCTGATTATTCTTGTCAAGAACATTAATTATTTTATTTTGGGACTCAAGAAATTTAACTTGAGACTTAATCACTTCTTCTTGTTGTTTGAATTTTTTTCCAACTCTTCCCTTAGTTCTCTTTTACTTTTCAAATTCAGAGCAACTGAATTGAGCTTTCTATTCAGGTCTTTTTCCTCTTGAATCTGGGATTCTTTCTCTTGATTCATCTTGTCTAAAATATTTGATGTATGTTTCTTCATGGTCTCATCTGACCGATCAAATGCATCCTTTAATCAATCATGGAAATCATCCATGATTTTTAGAATACTAAAAATTGACATAAAACATTTGGTTATTTCATTGAATGATATCCTATGATAATTATAACCAATGTAAAAATATTTTAATTCTAATTATATCTTGATATAATTTTTTATGAGCATGCTATTGAATCAGACTTCTAATTGAAATAATGCTAAATCAACTGACATCTCAAATAAATACTTGTAAATAAAGGAATGGTGTTTACTAGCTTTTTCAAAGATTGAAGAAGAAAATATTTTCCTAGGGAAGATGAAGATTCAGAAAGTAGATTCCCTTTCTGGTGAGGAAAATTTATCTCTCTCTTCATCTTTCCTCTTGGATGATTCAATAACATCTTTCTTTGATTTCAAAACCTCTACTTTTCTGGGAGAATCAACAACCACTTTTTTACTTTGTCAGATCTTAAGATTTCCTTCTCGATTTTTGGAGTCTCTTGCTCACTATCATAGAATTGTATAATCTTATCATCATTAAAAGCATCTTTATCAGCACTTTTCTTAACATATTAATGATGAATGAAATCATGATGGATTCTTTTATCCTCAGTAGGTTTATTAACATCATCCTAGGAATCATCATGTTTCCCTTCTGAGATAATTTTTGTTGATTCAAATTCTGAAGTTCTGACCAACAAATTTTCTGAAGGAATTTCCTTATCTTCATATTCTTCCACTATTTTTATTACATATTCAATTTCATCATCATATTTCTCTTCTTGTTACTATACATCTTCTTCATAAATGGTTTCCAGAATTTAAACATTCTTTCCCTGAGTTTCTATTGGAAATTATTCATGAAAGAAAGATTTCGGTACTTGGATTTATTCAGTATATTTCTTTTTCTATTTAATCAAGTATTGGACAATTTAATCTTCTAACACCTTCTTCTTTATCTTTTTATCTTTACCTTTCTTCTCAAGATCTTTTTCTGCCTAAATTTTCAAGGTCGTATCCTCTGCAGGGTCTAAACCAAAACTTGCATCACCATCCTTCATTCCTTCATTCCTTCCTTCCTCCTCCTCCTTCTTCTTCTTCTACTTCTTCTATTCTCCCCACTTAGATACCACTTCATCAGAAAATGAATTTTTCCTTTTCGTCTTGGGTGGAGCTGACTGAGTTTTCAGAATGGGTGCCTTTTTCTTTTGATTGGGGTTCTTTCTCTTTTCTCTGATTCAGTGTTTTCTTTTAAGTTTCACATACTTCCCCATTATTGGTGATAGATTTAATATCACTATCAAGAAGATCATAAAACTCCATTGACTTGATACTGAAACCAATATTCATTCTTCTTAGAGTATCATCACTCAATAACATAATTTTAAATGTTTTGGATTTTGAACTACAAAAAAATTTAAAGGATTTTAAACAAAGAACAATGATCTTAGATAAGATCATTGAATACATGATAATATGATACCTGAGGGTTCCATTTTCGATATTGATGATGGCTAGGAGAATATACTTGATAAGGTTTACCTTTATTAGATTCTTCAAGAATTTCATCATAAAAATACCACACTTCATAAGGGAATCCTTATCTCCCTTCCTCAGAATGAGAAAACCTTGCATCCACAAGGAAAACAAATGGCAGTTCGTTGTAATTTGATTGATATTTGGTGACTTAACTACTTTAAGTCTTAATCACTCAATTGATACAACCATCTCAAAAATTCATTCATTGTCTAACAACTTGTTAGAATAAAAGATAGCCTCTCCCTCATATGGTATATTCAATATACTAGCTAATTTGTTGAAGGATAATCAGAAAGTCTTCCCATAGATTTTGAATGAAAACAAATCTATTCCTCCTTGTTCATGAAAACTGACTTTATCATATAATTCCACTACAAGGTCTGAGTAGAATGAATCTTGATTCTTTTCCTTAGAAACACATATGCTTTCCCATCCTTTTTACTTGATAATATTTTCAATCAAGGAATTATACTTCACAATGAAATTATAAACCGCTAACCTTTCTTTTAACATTTACCAGTCCTTTAGTTACTTGCTAGATTGAGACTACATCAGAGTATGAGGAGAAGCTTAAATAAACATTCAAAATTTAAGGAAAGCTTAAGAATCAGAATAGTAGACTTAAAGAGTAGCAGAGACTCATCCCAAAAAGCTGAAGGAATCAATGTTGGAGGAGAATATGGGGTCCCTTTAAACAGTCTTTGTGGTGAAAGTTATAATTCCTAATTCAATCCAACGGTTGAGATTAATTTGATCCGATGTGATGGTTCATAGAAATGCGAAGAGGGATTTAAAGGTTCCGATCTTTTGAGGTTTTAAGGAAAAATCATATTTAAGGAAAGCTAATCTGATGAGTTTTTTTATTAAAACATGATAAAAATATGAATAAGTAAATATTATAATTATGATGGTTTATGTAAGGAAACATACCTTTCATATTTCTTAGAATGAATTTTCAATATTGATAAGGTTATTTTTTAGGAACTTAGATTCTGGGAATTTTTATTTAGGAAAGAAAAATTTAGGATCCTAAAATTTTAAAAAGAAAAAAAGGGTTCTAGGAAACTTTTAAGGATAGAAAAAAATTTAGGATCCAAAAAAAATTAATGAATGAATTTTTTTTAGTTTTTTATAAAAAAGTCAATGAAAATTTTTAAAGGATAAGCAAATATACTCCCCCTTTGAAAAGGAGTATCTTAATACAAGGATAAAGGTTTCAAAAAAAGTTAATATGGATTATTAACTTATGATTATCATTCCTAAATTTTGTTTAATGTATTCAAATTTATCAAGGGATAAAGATTTTTTAAAAATGTTAGCAAGTTGAACTTTCTTTTAGATAAATTGAAGAATGATATCTTCTTTAAGTGTGTGATCCTTAAAAAAGTGATGCATAATATCTATGTTCTTTTCATGAGAGTGATGTGTAGGGTTTTTTCTCAGGGAAATGTCACTTTTATTATCACACAATATTTCTGTTTTGATAAAATTCATGCCATAGTCTGTGAGTGTGTGTTTTATCCACAACACTTGAGCACAACAACTTCCAGCTACTACATATTCAACTTCAACAGTGGAAAGTGCTTTTGAGTACTTCCTCTTGCATGAAAAAGAATATAATTAATCTCATTAGAAATGAAAAGTTCTATATGTACTTTTCCTATCCATTATAAATCTACCAAAATCAGCATCTGGATTTTTTTTTAAACAAAATCATTTCCATAAGAATAAAAAGGTACAAAGTCCATGGTTCCCTATAAATAACAAAAAATTCTTTTCACTTCTTTTAAAAGAGATTAATTTGTATTAGATTGATATGTTTCACATAAGCATACTAAAAACATTATTTATGGATGACTAGTTGTTATGTACAATAATCTTACTATCATACCTCTAAAAGATGTTTGGTCTACTAGTTTCTGAGATTCATCAAGATCAAGATAATTTGATGTACCGATTAGAGTACTTATACTTTTTGTGTTGCCATATCCATACTTCTTAAGAATATATTTAATATACTTATATTGATATATATAAGTTCCTTTTGGTTTTTGAGAAATTTTTAAACCAATATAAAAAGTTAGCTCACCCATCATACTCATTTCAAACTTAGATTTCATGCAATTCAAAAATAAATCAGTTAATGATTACTGAGTTTATCCAAATATAATTTCATCAACATAAATTTAAATAATAAAAACATTTTTATTATCAATATTTATAAAAAGAGTTAGATTACCAGTTCCCTTAACATAATTGTTTTGTAACAAAAATCTTGTAAGTCTATCATACTAGAATATAGGGTCTTGTTTTAGTCCACACTACAAGAAAACCACCATGTAGCGGTGGTTATTTTTGCATATAGCGGTGGTTTAAACCGCCGCTACATGGTTGGGTGGAAGTTTATAGAAACCGCCTCTAAATTTGGCATCGGAAAACTATTAGAGGCAGTTTAATGGAAGCGTCGTAGCTGCCTCATTTTTCGGCGGTTTTACTGAGTTTAGCGGCAGTTATAATTGACGCTAATAAAATAAAACCCAACGGTCGTAAAACTGCCGCTAAAGTCACGAGAACTACCACAGAATGCACGCGGGTGATATGACACTGTAGCAGTGGTTAAAACCACCGCTAAACATAAAAAATACTTACGTTTAGCTGCTGTTTTAACCACTGCTAATGTCTTACCTGTATACTTTTTTCGGCAGTTAAAACCGCCTTGAAAAGTTGACCAGAATAAGAATTTTTTTTTCTTCTACTCCACCACTGCCCTGAAAAACAAATCAAACCAAAAATCTAGTTGATAAGATCTCTTGACGCTGCCAACACTTCCCTATGTAAAATCATTTAGTTCCTTATTTTCATAATTCAATTCACATTAAAAACAACCATTTATATAGTAAATACCATTTATATTAGGTGTTATTGTTATTATCTCCTCTACCTTTGCATCAAGATATGAAATATACATATAATTATTCAAGAAAAATGGAGACACCTTCAACTAAATGTTCTGAAAAAGAAACCCTCTTCATGGTATCAATTATGACTAACTTAGTCATATATTTCATCAGCTCAATGAAATAGTTAACATATTCAATCAATATATGATTCCCATATATGAGAAACATAAATTCCATTTCCTTCACCACATTTATATTTTAAGGATAATATTTCTGAATAAACAAATTCATGAAACCTTCCTAATATTGGGTCTTTTGTAACTCAATATAAACAATGGTCTTTAAATATATTCAACTCAGAACCTAGAGGTTAAATGTGGTGAACTTGATCTTATAGGTCTTAGGAATTAATAAAATACTAAATATTATCTCAATATCTTCCAACAATTACCTTATCCATTGAGGACATTCGTAAACATGGAATATGGAAGGATTATAATTATGAAATTCTCATATTGAATCTCAAGCATGAGTTCTGTAAGGATGAATACTTTTTTTCCAAAACATGGATAGAATAAGAAACCAAGTCGATCATAATTTTACCATTAAGTGGATTTTCTTATCAATAATTATATTTCAATAGCTTATTTAGGTTCACATGGATTTTTTAAATTGAAATGAATTTATATTAATTTAAATTTTAAATTCTATCAAATAAATAGAGAACCTAACACAATCTCATAAAATAACATCAACTCAATCATACATATCAAATAAACATATATTAATTAATATTTAATATTTTTTTAATATATCATAAATTTATTTAAAACATTCATGATTCATATAAAAATATTGAAGGATAAATTGAAAATAATGATGAAATTCTAGACCATATAGATAGATTACATGAATATTTAAAATAATCAAAAGCCTTTTTATCCTAACAATGCATCATGAAGTTTCCATATATTTTCATTTTAAAAATGAATGCTTCATAGAATTATTTATTGAAATTTAGTATATAAAATAGTATATTATTGATATAAATAAAAAATATCTCAAATAAATGATAAATATATCTTTTAAAAAAATAACCACATATAACATCCTTTGATAACTCAAGGATATTTAGGAAAAGTGTTGTTCATGAACATCATAACGTGTAAGATACAAACATTCATTTTAGGTAAGTTTCATTTAAATTTTGGTTTAACTTCATTTTTTGTTTAATAAAATGATCCTTGAGAACATGGGGGGTTCTGAGGTGGTCCAGGCATTTCAGATTTGAAAAATGAAGAAGAGAGGCCATCCAGTGCATAGTGCTTGGTTAGTGCATGGTTAAAGATAACCCTAGACCATGGAACAGGGGATGTATTACCTAACCCCTTTGGATAGAGGTAGTTCATGGTGACCACATGGGTTTTTAAAACCATGGATAGACCAGACAATCTATATGACATGGACACCTCTTGGGCAGAGTCCAAATTGTGCATCTATTTTAATTTGGAGAAATTCCCATTCCCCCCCTTGAGCCTTAACATTTCTTACCCAATTTTTCATGTGTTTTATCCTCCAACCCCAAGGTTTATGAAATATGATTTGTACCCTATTCCAAGGACCACTATCCTTTGATCCTTAGTCATTGAATGTTGAATTAGCTGTGAATCAAATATCTATGTGAGTATACCAATTCTCATTTTTCTATTTTATAGAAGAACCATATCTTGTTGTTTTCTGCTATTCTGTATCCTTAAACCCTTCTTTTCCAATGTTTCTTTAGATTGGGAATTCAAGGTTTATTTGGGCTTGAATGAAGTTTTGTGGTTAATTGAGCAGTTGTCTATAATATTGAGGTAACTTTCTATGGGTTATATCCTGTTGTATTGATGTGTATTCATGTCTATATGGATGTGATTTTTTACATTTATATTGAAAATTTAATTTTTTGAAGAAAATTATAAAGTGTGTGTCTAAATGATGTGTTAGACCTTTCAAAGATTTTTTTGGATATATTGATGAAGAGTGGACTGGTTTTATGGCCACCCATGGGGTGTGCCAATCCCGGTTTTATATAGTTTAATACCATATCCCATTAAAGGGAACCTAGGTTTTATATTGGGTATGACCATATTTTATCATCCTGAACAGAATATGATAACCATTAACAATGCATGAAGATTCACTATCTACACATTCGGCCTCACCAAAGTGTCCACAACACTATCCCCTTGATCACTATAAAATGGCCAAATTTGTTCAACACATCAACAATGGCTTTAACTCCTAGTCATCCAAAATCTCAACAACCAATTCAAAAACAGGCCTAACTGGAATGATGTATACCACACTCGAGAAATCAAGACATAAAAGGAAACATCAGAAATCAATAAAATGCATAAAATGAAACATGAGAAATCAAGAAAATGTTTGGACATGAAAATGTTTGGTGGCAACTATGTTCCATACAAGGTATATATAAAAACCAATTGTTCCCATATTTGTTCAATACATCAACAATACAACTACTCCCAGTCCGATGATGCATCGTAACCCTCTCCACCTCCATCTCCACTTTCTACTGTCACCTGTAAGAACATTATATTGAAAATTAAATATTATTGCATATTTATATTAAAACTTAAAAAAAATGAAATTTTCAAACTAAATGATTTTGATTTTTTGAGATTTAACTGCTGAACACCAGTCGATGAACTACCACCGGGGGCATATATGCTCATCTGCTGATGTATATCATTCATCGATTTTTTCAAAGTAGATATCTGAGCCCCCTGATCTTGAAATGTGGTTTATAGAGAAGCAATCTCCCTCTGAGCATCTTCGGGTATTGACTGACTATAACTAGGAGTAGATGTAGCTGGAATCCCTGGAGGCATGCCAAAGACCTTAGATGGTATGGGTATGAAACCCATCCCATGCACTCTACCAGGATGCTCCTTCCCAAGGACTTTAACAACTGGGTCATCCTGGGGGACTGAGTTGGACTGCCCAGGATTGGCATCCCATAGTTCTTTAATTTTTACCTATAAATCAAATTTCAATATATATTAACATAATAAAAATTGATAATAAGTTATTATAATAAAAAATTGACTTCATACCCCAACTTCTTTGGTAGGATCATTAACAAAACTTCCATCTGATTTTTTGTGAACATCCAACCACAATTCAGTTCGGGATGCTTCGTGCCCTAAAATTTGTGACTACATTAATCAAAGATAAATCAACAATTGAATATATTAAACATATAATATTGTCTTATAAATATTTAAAATAATTAAAATATTACCAAGGTCGTTCGACTTCTAGTAATGATTTTTGAGCCCGCAATGTGAGGGATGACTTGCTTTGCCCGATTTGATGCATTTTGTCTTGTGAGATCCTGAAATAAATAAAATGAAATTTAATAGTAATGTATTCAATGTCATCTCCTCTTAATATACATGTATAAATGTAAAATGAGGATAATATAATAATATATATTTCATTACCATCCACTTCTCTTTACAATGTTTGTCAACAAAAAATTTCCACTATTCTTTCGGTACCCCACCGGGTAGCTTCTCATACATTTGTTTCAGGGTCAACGAAGTATCTTTGACATCACATCACAATATCAAATTGAAATATTTCCATTTCTTACCAATATTTTTCAACGTCCACTTCTGTGCTATCACATCAGCAACTGTAAAGTAAAAGAACATCTGTATACAAAAATTCATTTTGAACATATTAGTAATATGAAATTCAATTAAACCATAATTTAATAAAATTACCTTTATTTGGGAATCAAAAACAAAATTTTTCCATCTTGGAGGAATATGTATCCAATCATCAAAAGAAATAGGAAGGGAAATGGGCTCTGCTGCCAGCTGGCCTAGAATATGGCCAAGTAACCCTACGACATCATCCATAGGGACCCCATAAGGATCAAATGGCACGACTATCTTCTTGCCATTCATATTCCAAACAAAAAAATATTTTATGTTTTTCTCCATGGTTGCATTTTTTTCATCTTCATTGAGAAAACCATTAGTATAAACAAAATGAAATAATTTTATTTAATAAAAATTTGTACCTATGACTGTGACATTCTAGTTTGTCTGTGCTGAAATTGAAGGGGTGTGTCTCCTCCCCACTGCTGAGGATTTTGAAGGGGGGTTCTATGACTCAGCCTTTAATGGGACACCCATAGATTGTGTGAGAGATGGTGTAGTGGGAGATGGTGAAGGGGTGTAAGAAGCTGGTGCCTCAGATGCTGTGGGGAGGGAGCCAGATGGATCGTCATCTGTCGCAGAACTAGATGAAATAATCTATCACTTCCTCCTTGGCATTCATGTCATTTAATCAAATAAAATTTAGTTTATAATATATATTTCAAAAAAAAATATGCAGAAAAAAATTAAAAATGATAATAGATTCCTAGTACTAACATACAAAATTTATATAACAATGATAATGAATGACTGTAAAAATGAAACAAGTGGTTACTGAATGAATAAATAATTGTACATACAGTCATTTTACCCTTAAATCATGTCAGTTTTCTACTCCATTACTTCATCCACTTCATTCATTTTTTTTAGACTAATATTTTCAATATCATAATGGAAAAATAATTCTTCTTCCTGTTGTTGATGAAATTCAATTTTAGAGGTCAAATCTTCCACTTCATCACCCATATCATACAAATCTATTTGTATTATGTGAACAAATAAAGTCCACCATTCATCCACAACATCATTCACATAATATATCATTTTGGATTGAGATACTAAGATATATGGATCATGCAGTTCGTGATCACCAATATCCATCAAGCGAGAGAAGTTCACATAAGTAAATTGAAAAGAATATCTTTTAACACCTCTGATAATATCGACCCATTCGAATTTGAATAAAACAACAGAAAAATGTATATGGTAGTTTAATTCAATAATATCATGCAAATTTCCATAGTATCCCACTTTAGAAAATGTAAATATACCATTATTCTGTGTCTTCAAACCCACTTCTCGATTGACTGTATGAAATCTAAATCCATTCACATTATAAGCGTCGAACTTTCTAACTTGTTTTATAGGACCTCTAGAAAGAAACTTCAAATCTTCTGACAAGTCTGCTCGAGTATCAGTATTCATGATCAGAAAAAAGAAATATAATTTAATATATTTACTAAATATTTTTGTCAAACTAATATTCATATTTATTGAAATATTTATGAACTTACACATCATGAAAACCATTCTACAAGATCCTTATTCATAGCTTTTGTTATATCTTTCTCATTATGTCTTCTTCCTCTCATTCGTCTCTTTTTTTGTATCCTCAATTCTTCAATAAATGGATTTGAAATTTCACTATTCAGCAGCACATATCTATGTGCCTGTAATAATTCCAATTCTGTCAGTGTCACATTTGAGGTCCTCCCAACTAATCGGCCAATAGCAGGAAATATTTTTGATTTCTGATGCATTTGAGATTGATTTGATGTGTCGTCAGCACGTCCAAATCGATTAAATCTTGTCTCAATATCATCCAAATATCTGGAACAAAAGGTAAGAAACTCCTTATCCATATAGCCTTCAGTAATAGAGCCTTTTGATTGAGCTTTATTTCTCACATATGCTTTCGAATTCTCAAGATATCTGTGAAATAAAATAATAATATTATACATTTATTTAAATTCCAAAAATTGTTTACTTAAATTAAAAACATATAAATAAAAAATCTCTCAATTGGATACATCCCTCGATAATGAACTGGGCCTCCTAATTTAGCTTCCTCGACTAAATGCACAGTTAAATGCATCATGACAGTAT
The DNA here is from genome assembly GCA_963277665.1 of Viscum album. NCBI lineage: Eukaryota > Viridiplantae > Streptophyta > Magnoliopsida > Santalales > Viscaceae > Viscum > Viscum album. The sequence continues at coordinate 2,038,382,184 of OY728164.1, forward strand.
AAAATGATGGAGGAAAGATCATCTATATTTCACAAAGGGTCAATACAAACCTCTCCTGGAGGTTGTCAAGCTAAAATGGATGTGGATATTTCTTACATAATTTCCTAAAAAATGTGCAGAATTAGAGTACAACAACAGTAACTTTTTCAGGTAATAATGTACATAATGTCAATGGTAGTAACTATTGTAACAAAATATGTGAATCGTGACTTTTCAATCCATGTAACTTACGATTCTTCAAGTCAACACAGCTCAAGATGTTACTCGAATACCCATCAGATACCTTCAAATTCTTTAAAATTCAAAGGAATGTATCTTTATCATTATTTTTCATTGAAAAAATGGTCGGAGCATACTTTTCATTCTCATCTGGCTGGAGATCACGTTTAATGTTCATTAATTGTAAGTCTTTGCGAGCATTGAGATGATCCTTCGACTTTCCATTCTCATTAAGTAATGTGAAAATAAAATTATCACATACATTATTCTCAATATGCATCACATCAATATTGTTCCATAACAAATTAAATTCAAAATATGAGAGATGGAAGAATATACATTTTTCTTCCATTGTTGCGTTCTGTTTTCACATGATGATGCACTTCATACCTGTTTTCCGCTATCATTCAAATAATGAACCTTCCCAAATTCTGTTTCAACTTTTTCAAGCGGTGTTAATATTTCAAAACTAGTTAACATATTTAGAGGTGGTCTACGATCAATGGAACCATTAAATTTTGATCTGTTCAGCTAAAATCTATGAGATACATCAACAAATCTTCGATGGAACAAGAAGCACCATTTTCTACTATGAGTTAGCAATTTGGGATCAAAATCAATGTTACAAATGGGAAAAGCCAAACCCATGTAAGTGTTCCAACCAGATAAATTCCCAAGACCAGGGAAGTCACTAATGGTCCACATTAAAGGAGCATGCATTTTGAACATTGTTTTAGAAGAAGCATCAAATGTCTCAATACCGTCGCTTCCTAACTCCTACAATTCGTCAATTAAAGGCTTCATGTATACATCAATATCATTTCCACGAATTTGTTTTCCAGGAATAATCATCGAAATGATAAAAGATGTTTGTTTTATACAAATCCACAGAGGCAGATTATAAGGGATCAAAAAAATTGGCCAAATGCTATAACTGGTACTCAATGTCCCAAATGGGTTGAATCCATCGGTTACCAATCCCAATCAAACATTCTTAGGATCAAATGAGAAATATAGATATAATGAATCAAATATCTTCTATGATTTGGAATCTTGTGGATGTCTCATTATCCCATCATTGTTTTTATCTACAGAATGCCACTTCATGTGTTCGATGGTTTTTGATGACATGAATAATATTTACAATCGAGGCTTCAAGGGAAAGTAACATAAAAACTTTGAAGGCGTGTTCCTATTCTTCTTCTCCATGAAATTATGTTCATTCAGACTTCCAACATCACCCTTTGGATGCCATCTACAATAAGAACATTTCTTTCAATTCTGTCTACTTTAATCCTTTCCCCAATAAAGCATACAATCATTGGGACATGCATGTATTTTTGTATACTTCAGACAAATCTTGTTAACAACTGTTTTCATATCATAAAAAGATTCTGAGATTTTTTTTCAGGAAATGCATCATGAATCAATTCCAATATCATGGACATTGCCTTATTTTTAATTCCACATATACATTTGATGTGGTAAAACTTCAGCAGAAATTAAAGCTTTGAATATTTCCAACACCCAGTATACAACTCTTGATTTCCATCATAAACTAAATCAGGAAACACATTTTCCTCAGTGAAGTTCTCTCTTAAATTTGGCTCCACATAATCAATAGGAGGATCTAATGATATGTTACAATCTTGATCTTCTTGTGTTATAGTATCAAAAACATCACTTGTCTCATTGCAATTTGTAGCACTCTCTTATGGCTGTTCAGATATGTTTTGATGCTGATAGTGGTGTCTTGTTGTGCCAAATGCATAATTTATGAGGTTTTTCATTTCATTTTCCATTGTTGATGAACTTGGGACCTCATTCTGTGGATTAACATCAGTTCTCAATCTTTCTGTAATGTTTTATTCTCCATGCCAAACCCAACACAAATATTGACCAGGAAATTGCTTCTGTATTAAATGTTCATAAACTTCATCTCTCTTCAACCATGTTCTAAATTTACATTTTGGACATGGACATCTTATTCTCCCTTCAACAGATTGATTATAAATTGAAAAATCTAAAAAATCATTCCAACCCTTAACATACTGAGGTGTGTTCCTCGATAATGTGATCCAGCTTTTATCCATGTATATCACAATGTGACTACACAATAATAAAAAAAATTAAAACACATAGTTACTACTAAATAGAGAAAGAGATTCATATATACGATAGTTTAAGATTAAAGAAACATAGTATAATAAATATGATCCCCAAATTTAGATATGAAACCTCTAGTGTTTGGGATAGGGGAAGTTTCTTTGGTAAAGATAAATAGTGTGCTAAGAATTCCATATTACTCAATTACCACATGGTCAATACTAAAAGTTATGCTAAATAGTATTCCTATCATGTTTTTCCCGAATCTCCAAATTTTCAATCCTTGAATTTTGAAATCCTTTATAAAATCAAAAAATAATATTAGATAACAAAAATTAACATAAGCATAACTTGGTTGGAATCACAGTTCATGAGGAAAAAAATAATGTTTCCAATCTTGATGAAGAATCATAGAAATAGCAATATGTAACCCTTTATTAGTCCTGATTGTGTGACTCTAAATCACAAAGAAAATGGTATGGGCTTCATAACCATAAACTAAATGACCCATGTTCTAGGACCGTATCTAACTCCCTTAACCCAGGTAGTAAAATTGGGACATCCCTTATGTCTCTACTTCTATTTATGATTATATAGTGCATATATTTTCTTCTTGATATCACACAATCAAGCACTAAAACAATCTCAAAGAGTGAAAACCCACTATTATCAACAATAGTGGTCATTAGTTTTATTGATTTAAAATTAATTATCAGATCATCCATATTCATGATACCATATTTTACCAATTCATATCAGGTTAACATGAAACTTATCTTTATGTAGGCTACCCCAGATTATGGTCCACACATCATAAACTAAAACAATGTGCACCTAGGTTAAATTTTTCTAACTTTAAACATCATCAATATCGGTACAATTTTCATGAAATAAAACTATATAAGTAAATAGACACACAACTTATCATGGTGAACAATTGTAAAGACAATCCTAGGTAAAATTTGAGTCTCCACTAACTGGATATGACGATAACCTAATCTAAGTTAAGAATTTGGAATTGAAAAATAGAAAAAATCCTATTAGGTTGAAAATATGTAAAGGGAAACCTAATAAGAAGAAAATTCCTTGTGAACTAGGCCTCCCCAATATAAGGATCAATAAAAATTAAAGGTGATAAAATAAATGAATTAAAGCTTGTGGGGTTCATAATATTAATCTAGAATAAGTCAGGTTAGACTCACTAGGCCCTTTTGAATATGAAATTTTTTAAGAATTCACTTGTTCTCTCATCCCTAGTTTATCAGTCCAGAGGTATATTTTTGAAATGTGTGAAGAAATAATTTTGGGGTGATCAAACCCTTTTAAACATTGGAATCCACACTCTAAATCTACCCATTTGTGATCCTTATCATGTTGAGTGAACTACTTTATCCAAATGGACTAAAAAAGTGTTATAGTGATGGAAGTTATGTCTATACCCATCCATGATCCATATAAAGGAGGAACTAATTCATCCAAATGAACTAACTATAGTGTTATTTTGATGGTAGTTATGTCTATATCCATCTATGATCCATGATCCAAATGAAATAATTCATCCAAATAGACTAAATCTAGTGTTACAGTTATTTTACTTATGCCTATAACCATACATGATCCATGAACTCGAGGAAATATTGCCGACTCAAGAATTTTTGAGAACCATATTTGACTTTATGCATTACAAATTCAATGTTCAATTGGTTTTAGATTATTATAATGATGTTTCCTCCAAATATTTCATAGGTTATTATGAATTTATATTCAATCTAAGACAAAATATATGGAATGGATGACAATTAAGAATAGAAACAATCTTCATTCATTAATAAAAACAAATGAGAAGAGGATCCATATTATGGAGTCTCTCTTCGATGTTACAGGTAAATAAAAATGATAAAAACAACTATAATATACTCAAATCATTCAAATCTAAAAAATAATCCAATTCCAGATGATAATTGCTGATGGACTATTGAAGGTTCATTTGTTTAATATCTTTCAATTCTAGCCAATGGATGTGTCTTCTTAACATGGGAGGTTAGTTTTAAACTCCTTCATATAATGGGATCAATCCTTATGTCTGCTGATAGTAGCTACATCTACACCCTTTCCACATGAGCCTCATGTTCTTGTGGTTTTTCACTCTTCATAGCTATTAAATCATGAGGCCATGCTTCTTTTATAGAAAAATTATTCAACTACTTAATTGAATCCTCTATATCTTTATCTTGATGTTTAGAAATATTGAAGAAGAGGAGGAAATATTCTTGGACTACCTATTCCTCTCAGGAAGTGAGAAAATGATGGATAAGAGTATATAGGTTCCATTAATTGAACGTAATTGTGCCCAATCCATAAAAGAGTTGGAGAAGAAACTACACTTTATCAATATTTTCCTTTATCCCCATGATGATAGAAAAAAATTGGCACCAAACACATTTTATCATAGATTAGTTTTTTACAGTGATGTTGGGATCCAAATACTATTTACTTGGTTCTATAAGTAGGAAGCTAATGATACTATAGAAGCCTCCCTGTTTTATCCCCCCATGAAGTCACTATAAACAAAATGTATGTAGGAAGCTAACGATACTGTAGAAGCCTCCCTGTTTTATCCCCCCACACCCATGGTGCTTCTAGACTATAGCATGTTAATGTTATCTAGACAACACCACTCCCAGAATTCAATCACTAAAAAATGGATAAACTAAAAAATATCCTTAGAATCATTAAAACATAAGAAAATTATTTCTTGGTATGTAAAAATAAAACCCCTAATGACACATTATTTCCATAGAATGTAATTAGTAGAAGTATAAAATTCAAAATGATATAACCCCATGATCCCTCATTTCAAGAGGTGTTTGGGTGGGAAAACAACTTGGGGGTATCTGAGAGAATTAAATCCAAAAAAAACACATCTAAGAGGATTAAACTATTCTATAAAATTACCTCATCATCTCCAGTCATATTAAAATAATAAACATGAAGCAGAAAACCCCAAAATAGGTAGAGACAAAGTATATATCTCTGCACAATTTAGGGATAATCTAGAATGGTGAAATTAAAAAAAAACATACACCTCATGAAAAAGCACAACCAAGAACCTAAATTCCACCAAAATCCCACAACCCATAAAACTATCCCTAAAATTGAATTCCATTAAAGATCACAAATCTGAAATATAAAGTGAAAAAAACCCACAAAAATTCAAATTAATAACAACTATTATTTTTTACCCAGGATTCAATGCTCAACATGGTCCAACTAGAACCTCAACTGCGTTGTCTTCATGTCACAAAACCACAAAAAGATCAAAACCCTCATGTTATCAATAATATAAATTTTTATATTAGTTATGTGACATGATTTTATATGTATTCAAATTCCCAACCCATCTAGAACAAACTTCCATAAATCTCATTCATAGGCACACACAACCTTCATGTGAAAAAAACCCAAATCAATGAGGTATTCACAAGACCAAAATTCACCTCAAACTACCTTATGACATCAAAAAAACTAATTAAAACCGAAAATAATATGGAAAGAAGGAAACCTTGGGAAAAATGGGGTCACAGGGTCTCTGGGGTCACAGGGGATCGGGGTCACGGGGTCGTCAGGGTTGCCGGGGTCACGAGGGGCCGGGGTCGTCGGGGTCGTGGGGGGCCAGGGTCACGAAGGAAGTGGTGTAAGTGGGGAGAAGCGGGGTTGGGGTGGGGGGGGGGGGGGGGGGAGGTTCGGCAGCGTAAAAAAAAATTCGTGGTGGTTTATTATATACCACCGTGAAACCATTTTGAAAAAAGATTTAGTGGCGGTTCTGAAAACTGCCGCTAAAAAACTGCCGCTAAAGCCAATTTCTACTGTAGTGGCATATAAAGAATTGGTAAGTCTAAAAACATGTTCAAGATGTTTTTTGTCTTTAGAACCAGGAGGTTTTTCGATATAAACTTTATCTTGAACATATCCATTAAGGAAAGAATACTTCATGTCCATTTGAAACAGTTTGAAATTGAAGAATACTGGAAAGGAAAGTAGAATATGAATATATTCAAGTCTAGATATTGGAGCATATGTTTCTTCATATTATATTCCTTCTTATGGATTATAGACTTTAGAAACTAATCTAGCTTTATTTCTTACAATGATTCCGATTTCATTATATTTATTCCTGAATACCCATTTTACTCCAGTTACATAAGTTTCCTTAGGTCTTTCAACCAAGGTCCAGACTTTGTTCATTTTGAATTAATTTAGTTCATCTTTCATGGATTTAATCTAATCATCATCACCTAAATATTAGTGCATTTTTAGTTCTAATATGGAAATAAATTCTAGATGTTCTAATTTATTTCTTAAAGAACGTATAGTCCTTACATGTTGATTTACATCACCAATGATACTGTCACTAGAATGATTATTAAGAAACAACTGATTTGGGTTTTGTAAAACCTTCCCAACAACATAAGGTACAAAATCATTAGGGGTAAATACTTAAAAAACAATTTCTTGAGTATTTTTAATTTTAGAATAATTTTCCATCAATGGTTTATAATTATTTTTTAAAAACACATCCGAGGATGTAGGTTGGGTTTGTTTAAAAAAAGGATCGGTTTCATCAAATTTATCATGTACTATTTCTTCCACAGTACAAGAATTTTTGTTAAGAAATCTATAATACTTATAACTAGTAGAATATCCTAAGAAAATTCCTTCATTGTATTTGGGTGGGAATTTATATAAGTTATCTTTTTTATTCAAAATGAATAATTTGCAACCAAATACATTGAGGTAACAAAAATTTAGGTTTTATAATACTATATAATTCATAAGGTGTTTTATTAAGAAAAGGTCTACTTAAAACTCGATTTAAAATATAACAAGCAGTACTAACAGCTTCAACCCAAAAAAAATTTCAATAGAATATTAACTCAACATGGTTCTAGTTATCTCTTGAAGAATTCAATTTCTTATTCCAACAACTCCATTTTTGCGGAGTTCATACTATAAAATGTTTCAAAATACGAATTTTGAAATTATCCCCCATGATCACTATAAATAGTTATAAATGGAAGTTTTTTCTCATGTTTAATAGTGGCTAAAAAAGATTTAATATATGAAAAGGATTCATATTTCATTGCTAGAAAATAGACCCATGTAAATCTAGTGTAATCATCAACTAAATAAATACAAATTATTTTCCTCCAATACTTCTAGTTTGTGTTGGATAAAAAACATCCATATGCACTAATTGTAATGAATCATAAGTTGAGACTTCACTGATTTATTTAAAGCTGGACTTATGTTTCTTTCCATATTGACAAGGATCACAAAGTTTTGAAGAATCAAATCTAAGGTCCATTAGATCATTAAAAACTTTTTATTTGAGATTTTTCATAGGTTCTTGAGGTTACAATGTCTTAATATTCTATGCCATAACCAATATTGATCTTCCATTGAACTAAGGAATGGTAGTTCTTGGCTCCTAAGGTCTTCTATCATAAGTGTATACACATTCTCATTCCATTGGGAAGAGAGAATAAACTCTTACTTGGAATTGGGTATTATGCATTTATCATTCTTAAAATTTATAAGGTAACCTTCACCACATAATTGGATTATACTTATAAGGTTGTGCTTAATACCTTTAACAAATAAAACATTTGAAATTAAATATTTTCCAAGAATAACAATGTTATCTATACCAACAATTTCTCTCTGAGCATTATCTCTGAAAGTTACTTTTCTTAATTTTGTCTTGATAATATTTTCAAATAAGTTTTTGTTACCAGTCATGTTCTGGTAACATCCACTATCTATGTACCATGTATTTCTGTTGGTACTTCCTTTATTTTATTAAAAATAAAAAAGTTAGACTTTCAGAATCCAAACTTTCATGTTTCTGAAAATTTCAAAAAGTAAAATCTTAGGTATCCACATTTTCTTAGAAAAATAAACTATTTGAAAACCTAGGGATTGAGTTTTATATAATGATCTAATTTTATCCCAATTTCCTCCACATTGAAACTTAGTGAAAAAAGGTGAACTTTGGGGGAAAAATTATTGTGAATAAAAACAGATTTTGAGTTAGAATAACCAAATCCAGAACTGTTCTTAAGAGGATGGAGTTTTGAATACATTTTATCAAATTATTTTCTTATATAAGTGAAATTTGATAAAAGTTTCTTTAAGGATTTTTTTTTGATTTTAGTCTGATGACTAAATTCTTATCCTCATAGACGTTAGTTTTATAATTTGAGTTATTCTTTAAAACATTTTTCATAGAAATTAAATTTTCAAGATCGTTATAAATTTTATCCTTCTCAAAATTATCTTACTTATGGTTTTTAGAAACACTTTAAAAATAAAGAGTTTTTGGATCAAGATTCTTAGAAAAATCTGATACATTTTTCTATTAAAATATAAATTATAGAATTTTCTTTCTCTAACTTCTTTTTTATCTTACAGTTTTCATTCTCAATTAATTTTGATAATATAGAAAATTCTTCAAATGAAGGTAAGGTATTACCTTCTGATGGGGAGTATTATTCATCCAAAGATTTAAAATATTATTCATTAGGAAATTTCGTATTTAAGAAAATGTTACTTAAAGATTCATCATTATGTAACTTATCTATAAGATAATGATTTTCAATAGGTACTCTGGCTATAAGACTAATATTCTTTTAACTAGAAGATTCATATTCCAATGATTCATCTAAAAAGTCACCACCACTGGCACTCCATGTGTCATTAGCTTTCAAGACTTCTTTAGAGATATATTTTTAGTACTTAATTCTATTCCTTTCAGAATGCTTATCCTTTTCATATTTTCTCTTAAGAATTGGACAATCAGGTTTGATATATCCATCCCTTTTCTATTCAAAACACGTTACTTTAGAATATTTCTTTTCCTTTCTATATTTATTCTTATATCTGTATTGAAAATATTTCTTCCCACAATCTTGTTCATCCTTTAAGAAAGACTGGTTAATTAATTCTCAAACTGATCAATTTCACATGACTCAGATATAAAAATATATTCCTTAGATTTAGATCTAGTTTCTATTTCAAGATTCTTGGATTCAGATGTATTAGTGAAAGCAACACTTCCATTACCATTCTTTTTTTTATAGAAATCAGCATCTCTCTTCATTATTATTTCTTGCTAAAGAAGAGTTCCAAATAACTCATCAAGAGTAATGTTAGATACTTTTCTATTTTTATCAATAGCTTTCCTTTTAGATTCCCATTCATTAGGAATAATATCAATTATCTTGTCCATAAGAACTTCATCATAATGACCTTTATCTCCCATAGATTTAAGACTATTGAAAATGGTCATAAATCTTTGTTACACTTTGCAAACAGGTTCTCCATATGGAAATAAAAATCCATGATATTCAGCTCTTAACATATCTATTCTATTTTCAATCACTTTTTAAGTTCTAAAATGTGTAACTTAAAGTTTCTTCTAGATACTATTGGTAGCTTCACAAGAAGATATTTTACTATAGATATTTCTAGTCATGGAATATAAAATAGTATTCTGTACCTTGTAGTTTAGTTGATATTATTGTTTTTCTACATTTTTGAAGGTTCTGATTTCTTTTTCAAGAATCTTGTAGTCCCTAATAAGCATGATAAAATTATCAACACTAGTGTTAATAACAACATTATTTATCCTATCTCTCTAGTATTAATAATCATTACCATCAAATATTGGTGGTCTAGTAGGATTAAGATTATTTATATAATCAACATTCATACCTACCATTTCTATAAGAATAAATACCTTTCCACAAAAAATATTAGTATCAAGAGTTTAAAGAAAATATTTAAGAAAAACATAATAAAGTAGAGTTAGGTAAGGAAATTTGAGCAAGAAAACATATATGTAAGTATAAGTATTTCAGAGACCTAATATAATACTAATTGTATGATCAAAATAAAGATGTTTATGATCAATTATAAGAGGGGGAGGTTTTAAAAAAAATTCCCCTTTTATGTCTAAAAGGAAATTTATATTTAATAGAGTTAAACAAGGTGGATTTACAAACCATATTTGGTTCTTAATTAATAGAGAATCTTTATTAGGATCCAAAAATATGGATATGAAAAAGAAACTTAAGAAAAGTTTTCTTAGGGAAAGATTCTACCTTAAAGAGTATATAATCCAATTCACCAGAGTATATAAGAATAAAAAATTATAAAAAAGATATACATTCTTTCTTTAACAAAATTGTAGTGGAAATAAAACTCGTAACAAAAAAAGTAAACAAGTAGAAAATATTTTAACCCAAAGAGAAGTGTATCCAACATCCTAGGATAGATCTCCCTTAATTTATACATTCAATAAAGTATGTCTTTGCCACACAAGGGTAAGACCTTGATAAGAATATAAGAATATTTAATTGTATCCCCGTCAGTCCTCGAACATTAAGGTAGTCAGAACCACTCTCTTCCTATTTCTATAAGTCCTTGAACTTTAAGGTAGTCAGTACCTATAGATTCCTATCCTTGGAATCCCTCAATTGTACTTTAGAAACAATCAGATTCACACAAGGCAGGATGAACAAGTTGTTCATAGTTGAACAATATGTTCACATTTTTCACAAATCATTAGAGTCTTTCTCTCTCTAGAAATCACTTCACAGCATTACAACATTCATGTTCATTAATCTATGTTTTGAGATTGTTCAAATGAGATCCTACTTATAGGAAAGGGTTCCAACAGTCGGCTCCCTCCTCTAATGATCAAAATTTTACTTAAATTTCAGAGGGACCTATACATGTGTCACTTAAATAATGGTTATTTAGAAACATATTGTACGTCATCATTTCATGTAACATAATCACATGCAAGGAATTATAACATGTAAATAAATAAATATTACATTTAAAAAACATAAGTAAACTAGAATCTGATAAACTTGAAACAATATTCTAATAAATAGAAGTAAATTTAACAAGTATGAATAAACAGAATCTATGAAAATTAGAAATCAGATTCTAAAAAGATGAACAATCAAATTTTGAAAAAAAAATGGATATCCGCAGTCTGAATTCTGATGAATTCGGAGTCGGAATTATAAAGTATTCAGAGTTAGAATTAAGAATAATTCAGGTAATAGATTCTAAAGAATTGGGAGAAGAAATTATAAATAATTCAGAGGCCAAATTTTGATGAATTCAGAGACCCAATTCTGATGAATTCGGAGAACAAATTTATATGAATTTGGAGACCAAATTCTGGTGAATTGGGAGTTGGAATTTTGAATAATCCAGAGTCTAAATTTCAGATAATTCAGAGTCTAAGAAAATTTTAGGCTCTAAGTTAGTTAAGGATCTGAATATTTGGCTTTAGAAAAAAATGGTTAGAATTTTTTGGAGAATACAATAAAAAATAAAATGAAAACCGAGTGTAAGGATAACACTTTTCATAGAGAAAGAAATTTTTTCTTATGAAAATAATTATTAGAGAATGATTATTTTCCATAACAAATGTGTTTTTGATTTTCAAAACCTAAAGGAATGGAAATATACATAAGGAAACTTATTGACTCAACATATATCAAAATATTTCATTATTGAAAATTTAGTTTTAAATAATCCCAATAAATGATGAGATTGTAAAATAAACTATTACCACTTTTGTAAATTTTTAATTGTAATTTCAATGAACGAAATAAAATAAAATAAAACATTAAATACCATTAAGATAAATAAATTAATTATTTAACATATAAATTTGGACGTATATATAACAGACAAAAGAACTAAGTGGTGAATTGGGAATATGTCTCGCAAAAGTAAAAGTGAGATAAGAAACCCTTACATCATGTTTAAATTACTTCATATGTGCCCAAAACTCCCATATAATCAATATAAGTTTACTATAAAACTATTAAAGAACAATAATAATGTATATCATACCATATATTATTTACTTATAGGCTTTTATCTCCTATTTATTAAAAAATCTTTGTTAAAATCACTATTTTGGGTGATAATTGGTTTGTTTTTCGTGTATGTTTTAGTTTAGTAATTTTGGTCATTTTAATTAGATATTGATGAAATTATATACATAATTTTTAAAATTTTTTAAATATTATTTAAATTCACTATATATTTATTTATATTAATCCATAAAAGTTAGAGATATAAAATAGATTACACCATTTATAGAGATGGTAGGTCATGCATAAGCAGGAACATTGTTTCCAATTTTCTAAAAGGATGAAAGCAATTTAAAATAAATATAAATTAACCTTTAAATAATCATTATTATTTTTTATATATAATTTCTATTAATAAAATCCACCTTTATTACCATTCATTTAAAAATAAAATGAAAAACATTTCACATTACTATATAGACGCGGTAGTCCACACGTACGCATGAGCAATGTTATTATTTTACAATAGATTAGAAGGTAAGAAGTTATATATAATATTTCATTTAACTAAGTATTTTTATATGATTAATATTACATAAATTAATTATATTTTACCTTAATACATTTCACGTAAAACGTAAGTGGGAAATGGATCACATCGCTTCGTGAGATAGTAGTCTGCCTTACACACGAGTTATGCTGTCGTATCCCCCATAGAATGGAAAGTAAGAAGGTTTATATGATTATTATAATTAAATAATTATACTAATTTAATAAATATCATATAAAATTTAAAAATAAATCATTATATCCATACTTTAAAGGTGGTTATGGAAAAATAAATACATCAATTCGCAAAGCGTTAGTCCGTTGTACACACGTTCAATTGTTTCTTTTCCCATTTGATAGAAGTAGAGATGGATCGATGTTTTACCATTAAAATTATAAAATATCCATATATAGAATATTTTTTTTAATTATATTTTAATAGTTTAATTAGGTTTTAAGTAGGTGGAGGAATAAATAAAACAAATACCCAACTTTAATAATTTTACCAATTCTTCATAAATTCTCTTTAGGTGTGTGTTGAAAGTCCAAATAGGAGGGATTAGTAATAAAAATAATGCCTCTTAGATGTGTTTAGGAAATTAAGTAATGTATTTTTATAGGTATTAGAAGAACCAAATTTTCTTTTCAAGTGTGAAGGGGGAGGATAGGGGTGGCCTTTTATAAGTGGGGAAGAGGAGACACGTGGAATTTTTAAAAATATAAAGTGATACTAAAGTTTTTCTCATGCCACAAGCTTAAAAAATGGGTAGTAATAGAACCTTAAATACTTTTATGTTTAAATATGGAATTAAAATTCGTATTGGTCAAGTTTTATTTAAATTTTAACCTTTATCGTCTAAATTTAACCCCCGGTAAACGCATTTTTACATTAACCACGAAATTTAATTTTTACTCATTTCACAATTCATTATAGTAAAAAATTTATTTAACTTTATTAGATAATATAAATTATTCTAATTCCAAATATGGATTCCATTTTTTTAAATTTAATAAACATAATTGGAAGAATGTAATTTAAAATTAAACTGTAGACACGATGAAAGAGCGGTTTTCGAAAGAGAAAATTTACATAAGTTTAAAATGCTTTAATAGAAAAATTCAATATTAAATCAATTAAAATGAAATAAATTAGATAATTTTTAATATAATTTAATTAATAAAATTTAAATTTTTAAATAATTGTAATGAAAAGGAATTTTTCAATAAAAATCAATATTTTTCACTATTAATAAAAAAATATCTTCCAATTTTTTTAAAAAATTCAACCAAAGAAAATTTTTTACATGCATATTTAAAAAATTAATTTTATTCTTTCAAATAAATTTTTTAAAATTTATGAAATTTAATTTTATATTTTTTGTGCAAATTGTGACTAAACTACCTTTCAAAAAAATACAATTTTTTAGAAAAAATTTCTTTTTCTTTCAAATAATTCTTATTTTAATTATAATAAATATAAAACAATTGTGTTTATTTTATACATGTGTCAGAAATATAATTTTCTCAATTTCTTATTACTATTTATATACTCCATCTCAATGACTAGGTTATAATTGTCATTTTTAAATAATAATTTTTAATATATTACCATGTTTTGTTTAAACACATTACTCTGTGCATTGAAAGCTATCAATGATATTGAATTTATTTAAAAATAAATATATAATAAATTATTGGGATGTTACATTTTATTCTACGCTTGGTGTTGTATGTCATATATGATATCAAATATGATGATCCACATTGAAAATATTGGGGTGTTATTTTCTACCCCCTTAAATTAATTTCATCCACGTAATTTAATCTTGATCTTGGAAATCAATGATTTCAAATTTATAAATACTTTTTCTTGAAAAACCATATCATGATAAGGGTTAACAAATGATCCTCTTGATAAGAGAGAAATGGAATTATGATGGTAATATAGAATAATCACATAACCAGGTAATCCAAGTAGGAGAATATAATTGGGAAGTATAGATATGGACATGGAAGAAAAACGTAACACCTCAATAAAGATGGACTTTGATAGAGGTCATTGATCACAAGAAATTGAATGATTAAGAGAAACTGAAAAAACTAAAAAAAACATAAATCTTTAATGATTCAACAATCCATTGATTCATCAGATATGAAGGTAATCGGATGAAGTTTTTGTTTCAGGATCCATTTACCAAAGTAGAGGATTTCATTTACCATATAGACCTATAACATAAGGAAATATACTTACTTGAAAAGTATAATTTCTTCCATTAATCACTTCCAGCACAATATCATATTTTTTCCAAATGACGTGTATTCAAGAAGAAAATTTCATACCTAAGTCAATAAAATTATCATTAAATAGACCATTATCTCAATAAGAGAATGAAAAGTAATCTCTTATATATTTAGATGTTTTCTTGGACCAAAATGGTTA
Source organism: Viscum album (assembly GCA_963277665.1). Classification (NCBI taxonomy): domain Eukaryota; kingdom Viridiplantae; phylum Streptophyta; class Magnoliopsida; order Santalales; family Viscaceae; genus Viscum; species Viscum album. Next base: position 2,038,397,400 of record OY728164.1, read on the forward strand.
GCACAATTTATAAAATAACTCCCATATTTAAACCCAATCCATCCCATAATGTTTTTATCATAACGCCCGTCCAAGATATTTCGGGCCAAATTTAGAAGGAAAGACCCTAAAATATTGTTATATTCCCCCAGAAAATATAAAGTAGATCTTAATGTCACATTCCAAATACGTGAATACGTTGATCACCATGAATCCAAAATTAAAACATGTATTGTTCTAAAAATAAAAAATTAGGTTATAAAATATATTCCCTAAATCCAGACATGTAGTAAACTCTAGAACAAATAAGAAAACCATCAAATCACTAGATAATTTCATAGACACTAAAAATATCCCATAAATATATCTTTATCATTATTATCTCAACATCGAGCACATATTAAGGGTTATATTCTCTCAATCATGCATTTTTCAAAAAAAAGCAACTTTCCATCTAATCACTTTTATTGGGCATCAATACCATTCAAAATATGCTTTCAAATCCTTAAAGAAAAATTATTATAGTACAACCCTTATAAATTTTGTAATTATCATAACCCGAATATCATTGATAAAAATAATCCTATCACATAATTCTTGAATCCAAATACACAATAACTTTAATCATTCCACCTTGGCCATAGTAATAGGATAATCTTGACATTGACCCCTTTTCTTCATTTGAGGTATATTCCCTTGAATCTTAGGGAATTAATTTGAATAGATCCCTATCTCTTTAAAGTTGAAACATTGAACATAAAAGATTTATTTTTTACCCTTTAATTCATGTTCTTAATGACATTTCTCTCCAAACTTGAATCAAACTCCCATTCCCTTCTAGTAAGTACCGGTTTGTTTTATTCCATAATTATCACATGTGGGAAAACCCTTCCTTACCTTTTTCACCTAATCCATTCATTATTATTTTTTCATCTTCTTAAATTAATTCTTCAAAAATATAAAATAATTATAGGATTATTTATCTATCTTGATAGAACATTATATTGTGTCCTCATACGATGGGAATATTTGTGAGACTAATTCCCTTAAAAGTATTGTATTTAACCCATAATTGAAGTGGTCAATATTACTATTTGGATTAGACACATATAATTTATAATTCTTTGGTAACCTTATAAAGTTGGAATCATAGTTAGCTATATTGTTATTGTAACACCCCGAGATTTTATGAAAAATGTTCTTTTTAATTTAATGTCTTGTGTTGTACGCTACACCAAAAGGATCTTGCACAACACACATCCTTGACTTTCCTTACAATACACGCAATCGTGACCTTCCTCGATATCGTGTGTAGTATGCAATACCAAGTTTCACTAAACAATGATATGCTGTTAAAATATTATTAAAACTAGCCGTTATGAATAGTAATAACCACTTTTTGAAATTTTGTAAATTTTATTTTTCAAAATGGACTTTATTTTTTGGATTCGGAATATCAAAATTAGCTTAAGGTGAAATTTTGGTACTTTTCAGATAACTTTCATTTTCTGATGAATAGTGAAAATTACTAAATTTTAATTAAAAACAACCTTTTTAATTGAAATAATTAATAGTGATAAATTATTAATTTTAGTGGTTTTAAAGTATATTTAGAATATATTTTTTCAATTTAATTCAATGTTGGTCATTGGAAGTAATTTCACATTTAAACAAGATATAAACAAGTGTCAATCTTTTGATAGTTATTATCTCTTAAGAAAACGCTATTTGTTTTGACGACGGGAATTAATTTTTAAATTAATTAATGCAACTAATATGTTTTGAATTTGGTAAAATAGACATCATTTTTGAGTTCATAATATCAAATATAGCTTAGGCCTAATTTTTGGTATCTTTCTAGAAACTTTCATTTTTTGATGAATAGTGAAACCACTAAGTGGTAGTTTAAAAAAATGAATTTTTCATAAAACATAATTTTACCGCTTCTGTGAGTTGAATTTCAAAAATCTTAGAGACACGGTTTATGTCAGTAAGTAAAATGTGGTTCAATGAGATTAAAATATTTTTTGGTGAATAGTAACTTTTTTCTTTTATTTACCACGATTAAAAGTAAATAGGGTAATTAAGGGTAAAAATGATATTATTATTACCCTAACACATGTCCTAATTCTATTGGATAAGTGTAATTAGACCAAAAACAACCTTAGGAATAAAATATTACCATTTAGGCCACTTGGATTAGATTAGGAAATTTATTATTAATTTATTTAAAGATGGGTTAAAATAGTTAAAATCAAAGTTTAATAAGTAGTTAATTCTTAATATAGGGTTATACATAAGATAAATTAGACTATAAATATTAATTAGAAAACTAAAAAGATTTCCTACATAATGGTATTTTATTTTTAATTTTTGAACATTAAATAATTTAATTAATTTATGACACAACGATGATGTAGTAATTATCTTATTAATGAAATATTGACATAATTGATGTTATAAACACCCAAATAAATGTAATTTGAGACTTTTTATGAATTACACTAATTTTATAGGTTAATATGACATGTTTATATTTCTTTACATATCTTTTTTCTAACTAATCATTCTGTTATGATTTTTACAAAAATCAATTACTAAATAGTGTCAAAATTGACATAAAATAGTTTTTAAAACAAATATTATATTATTAATTGTTATTTTATTCTTAAAAATCTAAGGTTAGGCCAAATGACTTAGATAAGGTTATATATATTAATAATTGACAACTTGGGGTTATTTTGGCTTGTTATAGTAAGTTTATTAACCATATAGTGTAAGAACACAAAAAGACACGGTAAAAGTAAAATTATCTAACTTAAAGTTAAATATAAATGATAATGTTAAAATAGTAACCTAAACTTGTCTAAATTCTATTGGATGAGAGGATTTAGACCCATCCCTACCTTAGATTCTAAATAAATTGATTTTGAGCTATTTAAAACCAAATATGACTTTATAATAAAATAATATTTTTAGTTTTCCAAAGGATCCCCTCTCCTCCCTTATAAAAGGGCACCTCCTCCCTCTCTTCCTCACACCAATTTGAGCCTTAAAGCTCGGAAAAGCCCTGACAAATTATCTTCTCCATTTCCCTAGAAACATCCTAGAGGTCCTGGTCTTCTTCAAAGTCCAATTTTATTTCCCTAATAGGAGGTCTCAAAGAGGCGCTTCAAAGAAGAGGTAATGTCCATTACTGATTCATTCTACTCTATTTCTTCTTCCACTTCATATTTTTTAGTTGTTTCATTATGAGGTAATAAAATCAGTATAAATCATATACTGATATGTTATTATAAGTATGAAACAACCATATTTCACCATTTATCCATCCAACAGAAAACGAAATCACCGCGCGTGCGTATGTACGGAATACTGTCTCCACGCCGTGGTGTGATCTATTTTCCACCACCACCTTACTTGGATGGGTATAAGGGTGAAAGTAAGGAATATATATGATTATTGTAAAGTTATATTTATTTTTTAATATTATACATACACTTTTAATACAATTCCATGATCTTGGGAATGATATCATTGCTCCTGCGTACGTACGGACTACCGTCTCCACGACGCGGTGAGATTCAATCTCCTTGTTAACCATTCATGAATGATTATAAAGTATATATAATGAATAATAATGAAATATATGAAAAAATAATGATACTATATTTATGTATATATATTCATTTATTTCATTTACTTAATTCCATTCAATTCAAAAGTGAAACGAAAACAACATTCATGCGTACGTAGGTCCTACCGTCTCCATGAACGGTGTATTTCTTTCCATTTATAGATCTATTTTATATATGTATATTCTGAATATATATTATATATAAATCATGTTTTATATTCTGAAATTATGTAATCATGATCTAAGTAATCATATGAATAATTACAATTCAAAACACGGACGACAAATGAAATGATTTTACCCAAAACGCTCTTTAACATGGAATTTACAAAAGAATGGGTAATATAAAGTCATAAGTGAACCATATATGATATCATAACAATTAATATGATTCTGTAAGAAGTCAATAAAAATTATTTAAATCATTATACAGGAGGTTCAGATACGTACGAAGCATATCCGACCTAAGGTAAGGGATAATTGTGCAAATCTCATTTTTATCCGAGATTGCTTATTCGTAAGTATTTACGGGGGTTATTGCTATAATCCATTTCCATGTTTTATTAAAGTGTACTCATGTATTTTTAATGTCCTTTTTACCCATTTTGACTTTTACCCCATGGTATGGAAGGAATCTTTCTTTTATTTACCCTACAAGGTACTTTTTGACTTTTCCGACAAAAGTACGAGAAGAATGTTTTTTAACGTATACGACATGAAAGGATTTTTAATGTTTTATAAAGCCTTATTATCATGAAGCTTCCTCCAAAATATTTCACGACTATTTTAAACAAAATAATTTTCTTTTAAAATTGCATGATATTTTGTGAAAAGAGAATGATCTTGAATAAGAAAGGATATTTTCCTCAAGAATTCATTTCAAATGTTTTATCAAAACCATTTTCCATAGAAGATGACATTATTTCATATGTGTATGTTTCAAGTTTAATTTCTCTATGATTTACATGGTTTCCCTTTTCTTATGATGAAATGTCCATTTGTTTTATATGGATTATGAGATGATGGGATGATGTTTATGAAACCCATTTTATTCTTTGGGTTATGATGAATGTTTTAAGTTTATTTTATGGCACAAGTAAGAATGATTTCATTATGAGATGGGTGGGACCTATATCTCCCTCCAATGCATTGGGTAAAGATTTATATCTGATGATATAAACATGGCTGGAATGGAAAGTTAAACTGGTTCAGTAATACAGGACTGGAACGAGGAGTGAACTCGATTCAAAAAGGCACTTTGTCCACTAAGATGGTCTTGGAAGCAATGCCTTGGATACTATGGAAATCATATCATGTTCTTAATGGTTGCCACAATTACATGTTTTATTCCCATGCTATTTTATCATTCTTAATGTTTCTTTATGATCTATGCCTTACGTACTTCCATGTTTTGTGTGATTTCTTAAGCTTTTGATGTTTAAACATTATGTTCATGTTTTTAAGTTCAAATGTATATGGTATGTTTTATTTTATACATGCTTACCCTTAGTGAGCATTTGAGCACACCCTTTTTATGTTTTCTTTTCCCTGGGATATAAAGAATGGTTTTAGGTAAAAAAGGGAAGATCTTTATGGGAGATTTTGAAGATCTTTCACCAAGATTAGACGATTACGTTCCTAGTTTCCAAAGACACTAAACTATTATGGTCTTTGAGTTTGGATTTTTGTTATGAATTAAGTATTCCGCAAAAGTAATGTATTGTCCATGTACGTCATGCTTCGGGTCTCTACAGTTGGTATCACAGGAAAGGTTTAGTTAACCTTTGGAAACTAGGATGCGAAAACGTTAGTCAGATCCCAAGAGATATTTCTAAGGTATGTCTAGGGATGTCCCTAAGGATAAGTATACATATAGGATATAGTCATAGAACTACGGTAACAATCATAGAATTTAACCTAAGATTTTAGATATTGACAGTACTCCCCCTTTATTATGTTGTTTTCCCTAGCATGATTTTTGCCTCTCACAGATTTTTTTTTGTGTTTTAGTCAATGGAGGGAACCAGAAAGATTTCGGTTAACATTGAATCCAATGGAAAAAATGGTGACTATGAACAACAAAATTGTGTAATGACTAGAAATAAAGATATTATGGTTATGCTGAATCAATCATCGTGATATATGATTAACAAGGTGAAATTTAGTGGTATTCCTAATTCATCAAATAAGAGGAAGGTAGAATTTTATGCGTGTTCGCATGTTGAGGATCATAAAGAATGGAATATTGAGATTTCTAAAGAAGGGAAGACAAACCATTAGGAATACCTCAAATGGAGGGGAAGATGTTATCTGCATGGAGAAAAGGGTCATAGAGTGAGAGACTGTTATGGAGTTCAATGTCTTATTTGTGGAGAACATGGGCATTACCCAACTCAATTCCCTGACCAAAAAAGTTACTTCTAAATCAAAGAAGAACTGATTCCAGGACAATCAATGAAGAGGATGGACTGAAGTGTTTATGTATTGGTATTCAAGAATAATGTTGTTGAGGTACTTTTATGGTGTATTATAATAAATTTTGTATTAGTCTATTGTGGTTTTCAATAATTTTATGGAACCGGTAACCATGAAATGTGATTCAAATATTCTGGAAAGCAGATGATATGCGCATAATGAAGGGATAAGAAGAAAATGAAATATTTGTCAGTATTAATGAGCTCATGATTGATATAAGGACTAAGTGATATCATAGTTTGAGTATATAGAATTTTGAGAATTTTGGTATGTGGAAAGTGTTAACTTTTATCTGCATTCATGTTTTCACTAAGGTTCAATGGGTATTCATTCTTCAAGAGAATACATGATTAAGGTATTCACATGTTTGAAATTTGACCAACAAGATATATCTTATGGGGGATAAATGATGGCATTCATGTGATTGTTATGTGAAATTTCAAGTAATCATTTTGTTTATACTATGAGATTGGACCGAATTATTTTTGATAAGCCTAAATATTGGAATGGATTATGTTGGACATAAGTTAGTACTGTTTAAGGATAGAACTTTTTTCGATATTATTGATGGGATTTTATAGTAATGTAGTTTTAGAAAAAAGGACAACATGCAGGACGGGCGACATCCCATCACGTCGGACAAGGCTGTGGTAATCCAACCCACAACCGAAGTGTGACTGGCCTTTATCGCCTACCACTGGCCTACAGGATGTCCCTGGTTAGTAGAAACTAGTTTTATTTTATTAAGAGGTATGATATATGAAGTATAAGTTCATTTTTGGAACCATATACGATTAATCTGACCATAAGATGGACTTATAACTTTTACTAACCTTTTGTTTGAAAGAGATGGAATGACCCATCATTATATCACATGATCTGCTAACACATCACAAATAAAAAATTCAACTTCATTTATTTAAGGGATGAAGTGTAAATTGTTAAATTCACGAACAACAGCGAGATTGTACCCAAATCATGCAAGTATATTTTTTAATTCATCAAATTTAGGGAAATGATCTTGAAAACCAAAAATGTTGTCCTAGTTCCAATATATCCGATGAATCAGATGGTACCTTAGATCATCACAAATCAATAGCTTTGTGATTATTGGCTTTTTCATAGGCATGTTCTCTACCACTCTCCATCAGAACTTGATGGTTAGATTTTTCTTCCATATCCATATTTTCACCTATGTTCTCCTACGTGGAAACCCAGTGATGAGTTAATTTGTGTAACCGTTACATTTCATACTTTATTTTTTTAAAGCCATGTTTTGGTATTCCTTTTTACGATGTGGGTTTCTATTAAACAAACTTTTGGGTAGTAAACCATTTATAACCCCGATGAATTTCGAGGGAGAAATTCATTTTATGGGGGGTAGAATGTAACACCCCGAGATTTTATGAAAAATATTTTTTTTTAATTTAATGTCTTGTGTAGTATGCTACACCAAAAGGAGCTTGCACAACATGCATCCTTGACTTGCCTTACATTACACGCAATCGTGACCTTCCTCGATATCGTGTGTAGTACGCAATACCGAGTTTCACTAAACAACAACATGTTGTTAAAATATTATTAAAACTAGCCGTTATGAATAGTAATTACCACTTTTTGAAATTTTTTAAATTTTATTTTTCAAAATGGACTTCATTTTTGGATATGGAATATCAAAATTAGATTAGGGTGAAATTTTGGTACTTTTTAGATAACTTTCATTTTCTGATGAATAGTGAAATATCTAAATTTTAATTAAAAACAACCTTTTTAATCGAAATAATTAATAGTGATAAATTATTAATTTTAGTGGTTTTAAAGTATATTTAGAATATATTTTTACAATTTAATACAATTTTGGTCATTGGATGTAATTTCACATTTAAACCAGACATAAACAAGTTTCAATCTTTTGATAGTTATTATCTCTTAAGAAAACGCTATTTGTTTTGACGACGGGAATTAATTTTTAAATTAATTAATGCAACTGATATGTTTTGAATTTGGTAAAATAGACATCATTTTTGAGTTCATAATATCAAATATAGCTTAGACCTAATTTTTGGTATTTTTCTGGAAACTTTCATTTTTTGATGAATAGTGAAACCACTAAGTGGTAGTTTAAAAAAATGAATTTTTCATAAAACTTAATTTTACCACTTCTGTGAGTGGAATTTCAAAAATCCGAGAGACACGGTTGATGTCAGTAAGTAAAATGTGGTTCAATGAGATTAAAATATTTTTTGGTGAATAGTAACTTTTTACTTTTTTTTACCACTGTTAAAAGTAAATAGGGTAATTAAGGATAAAAATGATATTATTATTACCCTAACACATGTCCTAATTCTACTGGATAAGTGTAATTCAACCAAAAACAACCTTAGTAATAAAATATGACCATTTAGGCCACTTGGATTAGATTAGGACATTTATTATTAATTTATTTAAAGAAGGGTTAAAATAGTTAAAATCAATGTTTAATAAGTTGATAATTTTTAATATAGGGTTATACATATGATAAATTAGACTATAAATATTCATTAGAAAACTAAAAAGATTTCCTACATAATGGTATTTTATTTGTAATTTTTGAACATTAAATAATTTAATTAATTTATGACACAACGATGATGCAGTAATTATCTTATTAATGGAATATTGACATAATTGATGTTATAAACACCCAAATAACTGTAATTTGAGACTTTTTATGAATTCCACTAATTTTCTAGGTTAATATTACATGTTAGTATTTCTTTAATTAACGTTTTTAGAACTAATAATTCTGTTATGATTTTCACAAAAATCAATTACTAAATAGTGTCAAAATTGACATAAAATAGGTTTTAAAACAAATATTATATTATTAATTGTTATTTTATTCCTAAAAATATAGGGTTCAGCCAAATTACTTAGATAAGGTTATATATATTAATAATAAACAACTTGGGGTTCGTTTGGCTTGTTATAGTAAGTTTATTAACCTTATAGTGTAAGAACACAAAAAGACACGGTAAAAGTAAAATTATCTAACTTAAAGTTAAATATAAATGATAAGGTTAAAATAGGAACCTAAAATGTTCTAAATTATATTTTATGAGATGATTTATACCCATCCCCACCTTATCTTCGAAATAAATCAATTTTGAGCTATTTAAAAACAAAATATGACTTTATAATAAAATAATAGTTTTAGTTTTCCAAAGGAGCCCCTCTCCTCCCTTATAAAATGGCACCTCCTCCCTCTCTTCCTCACACCACTTTGAGACTTAAATCTTGGACAAACCCTGCCAAATTATCTTCTCCATTTCCCTAGAAACATCCTAGAGGTCCTGGTCTTCTTCAAAATCCAATTTTAGTGCCCTAAGAGGAGGTCTCAAAGAGGCGCTTGAAAGAAGAGGTAATGTCCATTACCGATTCATTCTACTCTATTTCTTCTTCCACTTCATCTTTTTTAGTTGTTTCATTATGAGGTAATAACATCAGTATCAATCATATACTTATATGTTATTATATGTATGAAACAACCATATTTCACCATCTATCCATCCAACGGAAAACGAAATCACCGCGCGTGTGTATGTGCCGAATACCGTCTCCACACCGTGGTGTGATCTATTTTCCACTACCACCTTACTTGGATGGGTATAGGGGTGAAAGTAATGAATATATATGATTATTGTAAAGTGATATTGATTCTGTAATATTATATATACCCTTTAATACAATTCCATGATCTTGGGAATGATATCATCGCTCGTGCGTACGTACGGACTACCGTCTCCACGACGCGATGAGATTCACTCTCCTTGTTAACCATTCATGAATGATTATAAAGTATATATAATGAATAATAATGAAATATATGACAAAATAATGATACTGGATTTATGTATATATATTCATTTATTTCATTTACTTAATTCCATTCAATTCAAAAGGGAAACGAAAACAGCGTTCATGCGTACATACGGCCTACCGTCTCCATGAACGATGTATTTCTTTCCATTTATCGATCTATTATATATATGTATATTCTGAATATATATTATATATAAATCATGTTTTATATTCTTTAGTTATGTAATCATGATCTAAGTAATCATATGAATAATTACAAGTCAAAACACGGACGACAAATGAAACGATTTTACCCAAAACGCTCTTTAACATGAAATTTAAAAAAGAACGGGTAATATAAAGTCATAAGTGAACCATATATGATATAATAACAATTAATATGATTATTTAATAAGTCAATAACATTATTTAAATCATTATACAGGAGGTTCAGATACATACGAATCATATCAGACCCAAGGTAAGGGATAATTGTGCAAATCTCATTTTTATCCGAGATTGCTTATTCGTTAGTATTTACAGGGGTTATTGATATCATCCATGTCCATGTTTTATAAAAGTATATTCATGTATTTTTAAAGTCCTTTTTACCCATTTTGACTTTTACCCCATGGTATGGAAGGAATCTTTCTTTTATTTACCCTACAAGGTACTTTTTGACTTTTCTGACAAAAGTACGAGAAGAATGTTTTTTTAACGTATACAGAATGAAAGGATTTTTATGGTTTTATAAAGCCTTATTTTCATGAATCTTCCTCTAAAATATTTCACGACTATTTTAAACAAAATCATTTTCTTTTAAAATTTCATGACATTTTGTGAAAAGAGAATGATTTTGAATAAGAAAGGATATTTTCCTCAAGAATTCATTTCAAATGTTTTATCAAAACCATTTTCCATCTAAGATGACATTATTTCATATGTGTATGTTTCAAGTTTAATGTCTCTATGATTTACATGGTTTCCCTTTTCTTATGATGAAATTTCCATTTGTTTTATATGGATTCTGAGATGTTGGGATGATGTTTATGAAACCCATTTTATTCTTTGGGTTATGATTAATGTTTTAAGTTTATTTTGTGGCACAAGTAAGAATGATATAATTATGAGATGGGTGGGACCTATATCTCCCTCCAATGAATTGGGTAAAGATTTATATCTCTTGAGATAAACATGGCTGGAACGGCAAGTTAAACCGGTTTAGTAATACAGGACTGGAACGAAGAGTGAACTCGATTCAGAAAGGGACTTTATCCACTAATATGGTCTTGGCAGAAATTCCTTGGCTACTATGGAAATCATATCATGCGCTTAATGGTTGCCACAATTACATTTTTTATTCCCATGCTATTTTATCACTCTTAATGTTTCTTTATGATCTATGCCTTACGTACTTCCATGTTTTGTGTCATTTCTCAAGCTTTTGATGTTTAAACATCATGTTCATGTTTTTAAGTTCAAATGTATATGGTATGTTTTATTTTATACATGATTACCCTTACTAAGCATTTGAGCTCACCCTTTTTATGTTTTCTTTTCTCCAGGATATATAGAAAGGTTTTAGGTAAAAAAAGGGAATATCTTTATGGGAGATGTTGAAGATCATTCACCAAGATTAGATGATTACGTTCCTAGTTTCAAAAGACACTAAACTATTACGGTCCTTGAGTTTTGATTTTTGTTATGTATTAAGTATTCCGCAAAAGTAATGTATTGTCCATGTACGTCATGCTTCAGGTCTCTACAGTTATCTTCTTTTTGTCTTAGACTTGTGAATTGTATCTCCATATCTTCTTGTTACTCATGGGGAAAATACTTTTCCAATAAAAGTACCTTAAATTCCATTTATTCCTTCTTTTCTATGTCTTCATCATTCCTAGTGTTTTGAATAAATTACTACCATTTATATACATCTCATGGAAGAAAAAATTCATAACAACCTTCTTCTTATCTTAACTTCCAAAAATGATAAATATTTCATCTGAGAAACATATCCATTTCTTAGATAAAAATGGATTTGTATTCTTATTTAAGGATGGGGTTTTTTAAAGGATAAAGAGGTATAAATTTTTTACAAAACCTGGTGGATAATAATGATTCTACATATGGGAAAGGTGGTTCCTCAAAACCTAAGTTTGCTACTCTAATATGGTTATAATTTCTTTAGTTTCGGCTACATCTCCAGCTCAAGCTTCATTATCTTTCACAGGAGGTAAATCCTTACATGGGGTACATGCATTGATACGGTTCCGAGGAAACATTTCTAAATAATGGTATAAACTATATTAGATCATAACATTATGAAAAATAATGTATAATATAAATATTAGTGAATTAATTAACATAAATTGAAAAATTTATGCATAGCTAATCTCATAATTATAAACATGGTTTCTTTGTGTAGGTTTTAAAATAATATTAAAAAATCAAATAATTTATAATGGATTGTAAAAAAAATTAAATTAACTAAAGAATATCCCACTGGAGTTTCAAATCTGGTGCATTGTAAGGAATTACGTCATGTACAAGTTAACACTCGAGTTAATCCTGGCATTCCTTTTTTGGAGTTATAAACTCCACGTACATTTGTGATATAACTATGTCCACTTGTAGTTTATAAGGAGGGATGTATTTATATGAAAACCACACAATATCTACCATAAAAAAATTATGATGTTCTCCTATACTTAGAATTATCCTTAAATTAAGTCACATGGTTATATTATCTAATATAGGATTAAAAAATCTTGTTCCTAATATTTATACTAATCCTACTTTGATATCAAATATAAAGAACCCGACCCTAGTAGACTATATTAAGTGGTTACATTATTATATTGTAATAAGACACAAGGAATCACATACTTAAGGACTGAATAGTTTATTAATAATGTTAAACTAGATACATACTTGAAATTAACACTACAATTTAAAACATCAAATACAAAAAGTGTTTTCATTGAGAACTCCATTATTCCACCTTTCATATCCCTTCACATAAATCATAAAACACTTCTTGGTATCTTAGGTAAATTAAAAAATAATAAAGGGGTGAGATCATATTCTCAGTAAGGGTAAGTGTATAATGTAATATATCATGACTAAATAATCATAATCAAAATGGAAAGGTAGATAACTAAAACACATTCCAAGTAATCAATAAAATTTTCATAATATGGAAGAAATAAAGGATGATCAGATAAATCCACATAAATAGTCATATTATCTTGACACTTATCAATGAACATTATAACTAATTTAATAATATCATGGAAATAAATAATTAATCTTATAATGAGGTAATTCATAATGTCAGACATTTTAAACATACTGTTAAGACCTTTCACAAGATAGTTTAAATCTATGGGTAGAAACCCATCTAATTTGACCAATTGATTTGTCTTTTGAGACCTATCAATACATCTAGTGGCTATCTTTAAATAGTCCCCAATCATCACTTACTATGTTTAATTAATTCCTCATATGAAATGGGTGAAAAATAATAAAAATAAACTTTTATATTAAAAAATCTAACATATGAAATGTTAATACTCACCCCCATCAAATAAAGATAATCATAAACAATCTAGAGTAAAATAGTGAATGGTTATAAAATTTTACATCCTTAGTCAAACTAATCATAATCCATCCAAATAAATAATAAGTATGATATCAATACAACATATCCCTAGTAGATCACATATATAATAAAATTTTTACATTATTTATGGATGTAAATACCATTAAAATGTCATTACAAATATATTTAAGGAAAATAATATTTTTAATTTGATAATATTTTGAAAAAAAAGTTAAAAAAATATTTTGAAAATAAATTTCAATCAAAATAACCTTTTGGAACTTGTAAAAGCGATTTGAAATATTTATTGGTCATTAAGTTAGAAAATTATGTTCATGTCGTAGATGTTAGAATAAATATTCCTTCTAAATTTTCAGTAAAATCCAAATCGGCCTTATTTTAAATAGCATGAAGGTTCATTTCATTTTTCTTAAAAAGTCTAAATGTTTAATTTTTTTAATAAATTATTTTGAAAAGGTTGAAAAAATTTTGGAAAACATTTTTATAAAACATTGATTTTGATGAAAAAGGTATTTCGACCGAAGAGAGAAATAAAGACAGATTTTCTTAAAAAAATAACAATAATTTAAGTAAAAAAGTGATCAAAATTGTAATATTACTTGAAAATTTCATGAATAACCATAGGAGAAAAAATAATTAGTTCCATGAGAGATATACCATAATATTTCATTATTGTAAAATTAATTTTAAATAATCCTGATAAATGATGAGATTGTAAAATAAACCGTTACCACTTTGGTAACTCTTGAATCATAAGCCACATAAAAGAATTAACTTCAAATTAAACATTAAATACCATGAATATAATGTAATTAATGATAAATAATGTCAAATAGGTATTATATACACCACATAAAATAAATAAGTGGGGAATATGGCATTCGGCTCATGATAGTAAAAGTGAGACGAGAAACCCCTACCTAAGGATTGAATTCTTTTGTTTGTGTCTGAAACTCTTGTATAATAAATATATGTTTATTATAAAACTATTAAATACCCATAATCATATATCTCATTCCATATATGATTTATTTATAGTCTTTTATCACCTTTTTATTAACAACTCTTAGTTAAAATAACTGTTTCAGGAGAAAATTTGTTTTTTTCGTAAATGTTTTAGTTTGCTGATTTTGGTAATTTTAATTTGATCATAGTAACATATTATCCAGAATGTTAAAAGTGATATAAATTTAATATATATTCATTCTATTTTTATTTTTAGAAATATTTAACATTTGATATAGAAAATGTATTACACCGTTCATATAGACGATATACCATTTGTACGCATAAACATTGTTTCCATTATTCTTGATGGATGCGAAAACAAGAAAATAAATATTAATTCAACATAAAATAATAATTATTATGTTATATGAATAATTTAAATTAAAAAAGTACATCCCTATTTCCATCCATGAAAAAATAAATTTAAAAACATTGTACATCGCTACGTGGAGTCGATAGTCCACACGTACGCACAAGTGGCATTATTGTTTTCCAATGGATTAGAAGGTTAATAACTTTCATCTAAAGTGTAAGATAAAAATTAATTATATCACTTCGTAGGGTGGTAGTCTGCCATACACATGAACGATGTTATCATATCCCAAACGGAATAGAAAGTAAAAATATATATCTAATATAATAATTATAGAAGTATAATAATGTCATAAATATAATATAAATATGTTAAATCCATCACTATATTCTTCCTTGAAATTTAGAGATGGAAAATGAATTAAATTGGTTCAAGAGGTGGTAGTATGTCATACACACAGTCGAAGGTTTCATTTCCCATTTGATGGAAGTGGGGATTTATATGCAATATTCCATTTACAATATAACATATATGTATATAGGATATATTTTTTGTTTTTATATTATCCTAGTTTAATAAAAAAATTAATCTAATATCCACGTTGAATAATTTTACCTCTTCTTTATAGATCCTCTTTAGGTTTACAGATAAATCATTATTTGAAGGGATTCTTTATAAAAATAAGGCCTCTAGGATATGGGAATGGAATTAATGAAGGAATTTGAGTATAAATTGGAAAAACCAACTATTTTTGAAGTGTGAATAGGGGAGGAGAAGGGGTGGTCATTTATAAGTGGGAGAGAAGACACAGTTGGAATTTTTAAAAGATAACGTGATACCTACATTTTGCTCATTAAAAATTTATTAAAATGGATAATTGTTGAAATTTAGAGATTATAGGGTCTAAATATTGTCATCCAGTGGGTATTGGACACGTTTTAGGTCATTTTAACCATTATCTTCTTAATTTAACCCCATAGATAAACCATTTTTACTTAACCATGGTAATAAATTTTTACTATTTTCACTACTAATTATGGCAAAAATTAAGTTGAAACTATTAGATAATATAAATTATAATTATTAAAAATATTGAATCCATTATTATAAATTCAGTTAACAGAAGTGGTATAATTAAATTTAAAATTAAATCACAAATGCAATGATAGAAGAGTTTTCCAAAGAGAAAATTCTCATAAGTATATAACGTTTTAATATCAATATTGAATATAAAATCCATTCCAATGACATAAATTATTTAAATTGTAATATAATTGAAATTTTTTTACTTTAAAACAAATTTAGAATATAATTTAACTTTGTAAATAATTTAAATGGAAAGATTATTTTCAATAAAAATCATTTTTTCACTATTCATCAAAAAAAATTAATCTCTTCAAAAAATTCTAAAAAATTAACCAAATTAAAATTTTGAAATTCATAGTTAAAAAATGTTTTTTATTTTTTAAAATAATTTTTTTTAAAATTGGTAAAAATTAATTTTAAATTATCTTTGAAAAGAACAACTAAATTTCCTTTAATAAAAATTATGTTTTTTAGAATTTTCTTTCTTTTAAATGGTTATTATTTTATTTTTAATCAATATATAACAATTTAATTTAATTTATCGATGTTCAATACATATAATTTTCATAATTTAGTTATTAATTTTCATACCCACCATCTTAACGACTATATTAAAATGATTATATTTAAATAAAAATATTTTGATAGAGTATCATGTTTCATTCAAACCTAGTGTTGTGTGAATTGATAGCTATAAATAAGATTAGATTTATTTTGAAAATAAATCTTTCATAAATTATTGCGGTGTTACATTATCTTCAAATATTGTTGTTTCATGTCATATATGTTATCCAATATGATGTTCCTTATTTAAAATTTATGGGTGTTACATGTATTTATTAAAAGGAACCAAGATTACAATGTAATTAAAATATAAATATTTTTACCAACACTAGTCCCTTATATTTATAAAATAATTTTTTTAAACGATAATTCTTCAAGAAAATATTACTTTTTATGTTTTTAAAATCATTTACATTATATTTCTACTATTTGAACAGGTGCTGCATTGGCATTGTGAATGAATTCAAAGTAATTATACCATCAATAAAAATTAAAAATAAATTAGTATCATAAAATTAATTTATTAATCTTAAAAATAAAAATTTATAAGTATTAATAGTTTATTATTATCCCTATGAAAATATATTTGAGATATTAAAATAAAGAGAGTGACATTTTGTAATTATCCATTACTTAAAATAATACAAAGGATGTAATCAACGGAATGTGGCATGAAAATAACATATTTTCTAATATTGGATTATTTTTGTTGAAATAAACTCACGATAAGAAGTAATTTCTAGTTTCAAATTTATTTTCAGACCTTATCCCACAGTTTTAACCCCATTTTACCCATTTTACCCTTTACTATAATGATAAAGTTTTACAATGGTTATTATTAATTAAGACTAAAATTAAAATGAAAACATTTAAATAATTTGAATATTATAATTCCAAATATGGAATACATTTTATAATATTTAATTTCTAGAAATAGAAAACTTTATTTTAATATGAGTGCGTGAAATGCAATGGGAAATAGTTTTTTAGAAAAATACCCATTTTAAGAAAAAAATGATTTTATATCAAAATCATGTATAATGTTGGTTAAAATATCATTAGTTGAATTATGGTTAATAAATTTATACTTTTTTTAAATTAAAATAAATCAAAAACAAAATGTAACTTTGAAATTACTTAGATTAAAGAATAAGAAATAATATTTTTTTTCCAAAATTTGTATTTTTTACTATTCACACAAAAATAAAACTTTTCAAAAAAAAGGAATTATATTAAAATTATTTTGATATGATGATTTAAAAGATTATTTCAATTTTATCAAATAAAATTTCTAATTTTTTTATAAATTAATCATAATATCCGAACATAAAATGTGATAAAACCCATTTTTGAACATAATGTATTTTTGATTTTTAATATGAATTTATACTATTTTATTATCAAGTAACCACCATTTGATGAATATTAATTTATTTAATTAAATATATTATGTATAAATTTAATTAATATCATCCATATTAAATAATAAGCACATAAATCAATTTTCTAAAAAATATCTCTAATATTTTGTTTATAATTTGAGTTCTTATTTCCTAAGAATTAATCAGTAAATTTGTATTAAGGAAAAATTATATGTATATATATATATCATACTATTCGTACCTTCCAATTAATCAGCTATGTTATTGTTGTCATATTTAAATAATAATATTTTAATAGTATAATATTATTTTGTTTTAAGCTCAGTATTTCATGTGGTACATGCAATAAAACAAAGTATTATTTTTATATTAAAATATCAGAGTGTTAGTGTAGAGACCCAAAGCTTGACGTACATAGAAATTACATTACTTTTTCGGAATATCTAATACGTAAAAAAACATACACCAAAGGACTGTAATAGTTTAATGTCTTTGGAAACTCGGAATATAATCCTCTAATCTTGGTGAACGATCTTCAACATCTCCCATAAAGATCTTCCTTTTTTTTCTTACCTAAAACCTTTCTTTATATCCTAGGGATAAGAAAACATATAAAGGGTGAGCTCAAATGCTCAGTTAGGGTAATCGGGGAGAAAATAAAACAAACCATATACATTAAAACTTCAAAACATGAACATAATATTTAAACATCAAAATCTTGAGAAATGACATAAAACATGCAGGATGTAAGGCATAGATCATAAAGAAACATTAATCATGAAAAAATAGCATGGGAATAATACATGTAATTGTGTCAAACTATTAAGAACATGATATGATTTCCATAGTAGCCAAGGCATTGTTACCAAGACCATCTTAGTGGACAAAGTCCGTCTCTGAATCGAGTTCACTCCTCGTTCCAGTCCTGTATCACTGAACCAGATTAACTTACCATTCCAGAAATATCTATCTCATGATTTATAAATATTTATCCAATTCATTGGAGGGAGATATAGGTCCTACCAATATCATAATGAAATCATTCTTACGTGTGACACAACATAAACATAAATCATTCATCATAACCCAAAGAATAAAATGGGTTTCATAAACATGATCCCATCATAACATAATCCATATAAAACAAATGGATATCATTTCATCATAAGAAAATTGAAACAATGTAAATCATATGGACATTATACGTGAAACATACACATATTAAATAATGTCATCTTAGATGGAAAATGGTTTTGATAAAACACTTGAAATGGATTCTTGCGGAAAATATCCTTTCTTCTTCAAAATCATTTTCTTTTCACAAAATGCCATTAAATTTTAAAATAAAAGGATTTTGTTTAAAATAATCATGAAATCTTGTATAGTATGCTTCATGAAAATAAGGTTTTATGAAACTGTAAAAATCTGTTCACGCCGTATAAGTTAAATTAACATTCTCCCTTTACTTTTAATGGAAAAGTCAAAAAGCACCACATATAGTAAACAAAAGAAAGATTCCATACATAACACAAAGTAAAAGTAAAAGAGGGGGTAAACATGACTTTAAACATACATGGAAGAATATTAAATGCTTTATGATAAAAAAATTTAATGGACATGGATGAAAAATATAACTCCATTAAATACTTACGAATAAACAATCTCAGATAAGAATGTGATTGGAATAATTATCCCTTAACTTATGTCCAATTTCTTCCGTATGTGTTCAAAACTCTTGTATAGTGGATTTAAACATATTATTAACTTATAAAAGAACCATAATAATATTTATGATATCATATATGATTTACTTTCGACTTTATATTATCTGTTCATTTGTCAATTCCATGTTAAAGTAGTGTTTTGGGTAAAATAGTTTCATTTATCGTCCATGTTTTGACTTGTAATTATTAATATGATTACTTAGATCGTGATTAATTAATTATATAATATAAAACATGATTTATATATAATATATATTCATAATATACATATATATAATATATCGATAAATGGAAAGAAATACACCGTTCATGGAGACGGTAGGCCATACGTACGCATAAACGCTATTTTTAGTTTCCTTATTGAATTGAATGGAATTAAGTAGATGACATACATACATACATATATATATATAAATCCAGTATCATTATTATTTCATATATTTCATGATTACATATTATATATACTTTATAATCATTCTTGAATTGTTAACAGGGAAAATGAATCTCATCACGTCGTGGAGACAGTAATCCATACGTACGCACGAGCAATGATATCGTTCCAATATTTATTGAATGGAATTGGAGTGGATGATATAATATCTTAGAATCATTATGATGTTATAATAATCATATATAGTTATTCTTTACACCATTATACCTATCCAAGTAAGGTGGTGGGGGAAAAATTAATTACACAACGGCGTGGAGACATTATTCTATACATACGCACGCGCGGTGATTTCATTTTCCGTAGGCTGGATAGAATGTGAGATAGGGTTTTTTGATATTTATAATTACATATCATTATATAATTAATACTTATGTTATTACTTTATAATGAAACAACTAAAGAAGAGGAAGTAGAAGAAGAAAGAAACTTGAAAGAGTCGGTAGAGGAGATTACCTCTTACTCGACACACCTCCTTTAAAATTCTTCTTAGTGAAATAGAGTTGGTATTTTGAGAAGAACAGAACCTCTATGATATAAATATATAGGTTTATAAGAGTAATTGTTAGGGGTTGGCTGAGCTTCAAGGCTCAAAAGGGTGTGGAGAGAAGAGGGAAGGGGTGCCCTTTTTATAAGGGAGGAGAGGGGCACCTTTGGAAAAACTTAAAATATTATTTTATAATAAAGTCATATTCGTTTTATAATAGCTCAAAATTGAATTATTTCGAAGCTAAAGTGGGGATGGGTCGAAATAATCTCAACCAATAGGTTTTATACAAGTTTATGTTACTATTTTAACCTTATCATTTAGATTTATCTCTAAGTTAAATAATTTAACTTTTACCGTGTCTTCTTGTTTTCTTACACTATATGAATAATAAACTTACTATATCAAGAAAAAAAAATCCCAAGTGGTTCATTATTAATATATATAACCTTATCT
The DNA here is from genome assembly GCA_963277665.1 of Viscum album. Taxonomy (NCBI): domain Eukaryota; kingdom Viridiplantae; phylum Streptophyta; class Magnoliopsida; order Santalales; family Viscaceae; genus Viscum; species Viscum album. Next base: position 2,038,418,421 of record OY728164.1, read on the forward strand.
AAGTTATGTTTCTGAACCTTATATTTTTATGAATATGATAACAATTAATAATATAATATATTTTTTAAAAACTATTTTATGTCAATTTTGACACTATTTGGTAATTGATTTTTGTGAAAATCATAACAAAATGATTAGTTCAAAAAAAGTTAATTTAATAAATACTAACATGTCACATTAACCTATAAAATTAGTTTAATTTATAAAAAGTCTAAAATTACATTTATTTGGGTATTTATAACATCAATTATGTTAATATTTCATTAATAAGTTAATTATTGCATCATCATCGTGTCATAAGTAAATTAAATTATTTAATCTAAAAATTATAAATAAAATAAAATTATATATGAAATCTTTTTATCTTTCTAATGAATATTTATTGTTGAATTTATCTTATGTATAACCCTATATTAAAAATGTTTTAGTTATTAAACTTTGATCATAACTATTTTAACTCTTCCTTAAATAAAATAATAATAAGTGTCCTAATCTAATACAAGTTGACCTAAAGGGTAATATTTTATTACTAAGGTTATTTTTTTTTCTAATTACACTTATAATAGAATTAGGACATGTTTTAGGGTAATAATAATATCATTTTTACCCTTAATTATCCTATTTACATTTAACCGTGGTAAATAAAAGTAAAAAGTTACTATTCAACAAATATTATTTTTATCTTATTGAACCACATTTTACTCCTTGATATTAATCGTGTCTCTTGTATTTTAGAAATTCCACTCACAGAAGCGGTAAAATTATGTTTTATGTAAATTTTCAAATTTTCGTAGGAGGTGGGTAAAAGATGGTGAAAAGTTCAATAAAATTTTTATATATAAAAAATTATTATAAAATGACTCAAATTAATTAAATTTAACTTATATAGGTAATATGTATCAATTTTAACCTAAAATAAATTTAAATAAAATAAATAATTATTTAAATAAAAATTCGGTTTTTATATAGTAACCTAGTGTTTTCACTATTCATCAAAAATTGAAAGTTTTCAGAAAAATACCAAAAATTCACCCTAGGATAATTTCGATATTCCAAATTCAAAAATGAAGTCCATTTTGAAAGATAAAGTTTATAAAATTTAAAAAAGTGGGTATTACTATTCATAACAGCTAGTTCATAATAATATTATAATAATATCTCGTTTAGTGAAACTTGGAATTGCGTACTACACATGCTATCGAAGAAGGTCTTGATTGCTTGTAATGAAAGCCAAGTCAGGGTTGCGTGTAGTGAAAGCTCTGTTTGATGTTGCGTATAACATAATCAGAACTTATTTCATTTATTCATTAAACAAAATCTATTCTTAATGTTGCATATAATAATTTCCACAAAACGAACTTGAAATTGTGTGTAACACGAGCCAAGAATAGTGTTGCCTATACTGTAAACTAATACAGTGTAGTGTATAGTGCAAGATAATCTTGGTGTAGCATACAACAAAATACATCAAAGAAAATAATTCTCATAAAATCTTGGGGTTTTACATTCTACCTCCCTTAAAATGAATTTCACCCTCGAAATTCGTTGGGGTTATAAATAGTTTTCTACATGAAGGTTTCTTTCATAGAAACCCACATCGTAAAAAGGAATACTAAAACATCATTTTAAAAAGGAATGTCAGAAACATAAAGGATACCCAAAGTAACTCATCATTGGGTTTCCACATAGGAGAATATAGTTGAAAATATGGATATGGAAGAGAAATATAGCCATCATGTTCTGATGAAGAGTGGTAGAGAACATGGATATAAAATAGACAACAATCACAAAGCCATAAATTTGTTAGGATTTGAGGTACCATCTAATTCAATAGATATAAGGACACTAGGACAACATTTTGTGTTTTCAAGATCATTTCCCTAAAGTTGAAGAATTTCTGAATTAAAAGAAATACTTGATTTTGGTACAATCTTACTATTTCTTGTGCCTTGAACAATTTCCACTTCATCTCTTAAAGAAATGAAGCTGAATTTGTCTTCCGTGAAGTGTTAGCAGATCATGCAATAGAATGATAGGTCATTCCATCTATCTCAAACATAAGGTTAGAAAAAGTTATATACATAAGTCCATCTATGGTGAGATTAATCATATATGGTTCCAAAAATGGACTTATACTTCATCTATCATACCTCTTAATAAAATAAAACTAGTTTCTACTAACTAGGGACTTCTTGTAGGACAGTGGTAGGTGATAAAGGACTGTCACACTTTAGTTGTGGGTTCGATTCCCACAGCCTTGTCCGACGCGACAGGTTTTCACCCATCCTATGGATTTCCTTTTTCTAAATCTATACTATTATAACATTTCAAAAATAATATCAAAAAGTTCTAGACTTAAACAATACTATCTGATGTCTAACATAATCTATTCCAATCTTTAGTCTTACCCAAACTCACAGTATAAGGAAGACGATTGATAGAGAGGTCATCTACCAAGCATGTAAATACCGTTATTTATGCCCATATATCATAAGATATGTCTTGTTGGTCATATTATAAAAATTGGAATGCCTTAATCATGTATTCTCTTGAAAAATGAATACCCATTGAATCTTAGTGAAAACATGAATGCAGTTAAAAGTTAACACTTTCCACATACCAAAATCCCAAAAATTCTATATACTCAAACCACGATATCACTTAGTCCTTATATCAATCATGAGCTCATGAATACTATCAAACATATTATTTTCTCCTTATCCAGTCATTATGTGCATATCATCTACTTTCCAAAATATTTGAATCACTTTTCATGGTTACCGGTACCATATAATTATTGAAAACCAATACATAGATATTCCAAAATTCCACGATGCCAAAAATGAGATTACATGATACTATTTTTAAATCCCATTACATAAACACTTAGTCATTAAACAACATCATTGTCATACTCAACATCAAAAATAGTGATCTCATGTGACTTCCCTTTATCCTTTTCCTTAAGAGGCTGCTCACATTGATCATCATTAACCCTTGGATTAGGGCATTGATTAGCATAATTCCCCATTTCCTTACACTTGAAGAATTGAAGTGTTGGTGGTGCCTTCTCTGCAGTTTTTTCTTTATTCACATCATTAGCAACCATTTTTCCTTTACTTCTACACTCAGCTGCTCGATGACCTTCTTTTCCACACGTAGAACATTTTATAGTCCATTTAAGAGATTCTACACCATGCTTCTTTCCACACTTTGAGCATAAAGAAACATTCATCTAATTTTCACCATTATTCTGATATTTCTCCTTGAACTCCATCTTTCGTTTCTTGTTAAAACCATGAGATGGATATGTAACACCAACTTCCATTTCTACCTTGATCGCACACCACAAAATTTCTTCATATCTACTAAAGTCTCTTATAGATAATGCCCTTCTAAGACTTTGTTTTAATCCACTGAAGAATCGATCAACTTTACTTTCAGGTTGGATGATAAAGCCAGATGCATACCTTTCAAGCCTTGTAAAATTTGCTTCGTATATACCAACAGATTTATCATCCTTTTTCTTAATCTCAAGGATATGCTTTTGCATCTTTGTTCGAAGAATATCATGGAAGTACTTATTGAAAAAAAAGTTATTGAACTCATCTCATTCCTTGGATTCAATTTCATCTCAGGGCCTTATATTCTTAATTAGAGTCCACCATTGATCTGCTTCACCCTTTAAACGGTAAATTTCCAGAATGAATTTTTCATTTTCCGAACAACGAAGTATGGAAAATATCTTTTCAATGGTACTGATCCATTGTTCAACAACAATTGGATCAGAAGACCCACTGAAAGAAGGTGGACTTTTCCTCATAAAGGACTCAATAGAATATTGTTCCCTTCTCTGCTCATTTGGAAGTCTGGAATGATTCATAGCTTGTGTAAGTATAGAAATAAGATTTTTCACTCCATCTCCCATAAAATTGATTTGTTCAGGAGGACAATCACTGCATTGTCCATTACATTGATCAACACGGTTCCTTCGGGTTCCATCCATCGTCTAAAACCCAAAAAGAATAGTGTGAGAGGCAAAAATCATGCTAGGGAAAATAACATAACAAAGGGGGAGTACCTTCAATATATAACATCTTAGGGTAAATTCTATGATTGTTACCATAATTCTAGGACTATAACCTATACTTATAATTAACCTTAGCGACATACCTTGACATACCTTAGAAATATATCTAGGGATCTCACTAAAGTTTTCGCATCCTAGTTTCTAAAGGTTAACTAAACCATTCCTCTGATACCAACTGTAGAGACCCAAAGATTGACATACATAGACATTACATTACTTTTGTGGAATATCTAATACATAAAAAAAAGACACCAAAGGACCGTAATAGTGTAGTGTCTTTGGAAACTTGGAATATAATCATCTAATCTTGGTGAAATATCTTCAACATCTCTCATAAAGATATTCCTTTTTTTTCTTACCTAAAACCTTTCTTTATATCCTGGGGAAAAGAAAACATATAAAGGGTGAGCTCAAATGCTCAGTAAGGGTAAGCATGGAGAAAATAAAACAAACCATATACATTTGATCTTCAAAACATCAACATAATATTTAAACATCAAAATCTTGAGCAATGACATAAAACATGGCAATATGTAAGGCATAGATCATAAAGAAACCTTAATCATGATAAAATAGAATGGGAATAAAACATGTAATTATGTCAAACCATTAAGCACATGATATGATTTCCATAGTAGCCAAGGCATTTCTGCCAAGACCATCTTAGTGGACAAAGACCCTCTCTGAATCGAGTTCACTCCTCATTCCAGTCCTGTATCACTGAACCAGATTAACTTACCGTTCCAGCCATGTCTATATATTGTGATATAAATCTTCACCCAATACATTTTAGGGAGATATAGGTCCCACCTATCTCATAATGAAATCATTCTTATGTGTTCCACAACATAAACATAAATCATTCATCATAAGCCAAAGAATAAAATGGGTTTCATAAACATTATCCCATCATAACATAATCCATATAAAACAAATGGATATCATTTTATCATAAGAAAAGTGAAACCATGTAAATCATAGAGACATTATACTTAAAAAATACACATATGAAATAATTTCATCTTATATGGAAAATGGTTTTGATAAAACACTTGAAATGAATTCTTGAGGAAAATATCCTTTCTTATTCAAAATCATTTTATTTTCACAAAATTCCATTCATTTTTAAAATAAAAGGATTTTGTTGAAAATAATAACGAAATCTTGTAGAGTAAGATTCATGAAAATAAGGCGTTATGAAACCGTAAAAATCCATTCACGCCGTATAAGTTAAAAAAACATTCTCCCTTTACTTTTAACGGAAAAGTCAAAAATACCACATATGGTAAACAACAAAAAGATTCCTTACATAACAAAAAGTAAAAGTAAAAGAGGGGTAAAAATGAATTTAAAAATATATAGAAGAATATTAAAAACTTTATTTTAAACTTTTTTTATGCACATGGATGGAAAATATAACCCTAGTAAATACTTACGAATAAACAATCTCGGATAAGAATGAGATTGGAATAATTAACCCTTACCTTATGTCCAATTTCTTCCGTATGTATCCGAGACTCTTGTATAGTGGGTTTAAACATATTATTAACTTTTAACAGAACCATAATAATATTTATGATATCATATATGATTCACTTACGACTTTATATTATCCGTTCATTTGTCAATTCCATGTTAAAGCAGTGTTTTGGGTAAAATCGTTTCATTTATCATTCGGGTTTTGACTTGTAATTGTTAATATGATTACTTAGATCATGATTACTAAATTCATGAATATAAAATATTATTTATATATAATATATTTTCACAATATACATATATATAATAGATCTATAAATGGAAAGAAATGCACCGTTCATGGAGACGGTAGGCCGTACGTACGCATGAACGCTATTTTTTGTTTCCTTATTGAATTGAATGGAATTAAGTAGATGACATACATATATATATATATATACATAAATGTAGTAGTTTTATTATTTCATATATTTCATGATTACTTATTATATATACTTTATAATCATTCTTGAATTGTTAACATGGAAAATGAATCTCATCGCGTTGTGGAGACGATAATCCGTACGTACACACGAGCGATGATATCATCCCCTTATTTATTGAATGGAATTGGATTGGATGATATAATATCTTAGAATCAGTTTGATTTTATAATAATCATATATAGTTATTCTTTACCCCATTATACCCATCCAAGTAAAGTGGTGGTGGAAAAACTTATTACACCGCGGTGTGGAGACGGTATTTCGTACGTACGCACGCGTAATGATGTCGTTTTCTGTAGGATGGATAGAAGGTGAAATAGGGTTGTTTGATATTTATAATAACATATCCATATATAAGTAATACTGATGTTATTACTTTATAATGAAACAACTATATAATAGGAAGTAGAAGAAGAAAGAAACTTGAAAGAGTTGGTAGAAGAGATTACCTCTTCCCCGACTCACCTCCTTTAAACTTTTCTTAGGGTACTAGAGTTGGTCTTTTGAGAAGAAAAAAACCTCTATTATATAACTAGCGAGGTTGAGAAGAGGAATTTGCAGAGTTTGTCCAAGCTTCATGGCTCAAAAGGGTGTGAAGAGAAGAGGGAAGGGGTTCCCTTTTTATAAGGGAGGAGAGGGGCACCTTTGGAAAAACCTAAAATATTATTTTATAATAATATCATATTCAGTTTATAATAGCTCCAAATTGATTTATTTCGAAGATAAAGTGGGGACGGGTCGATATTTTCTCAACCAATAGGTTTTAGACAAGTTTAGGATACTATTTTAATCTTATCATTTAGATTTAACTCCAAGTTAAATAATTTAACTTTTACCGTGTGTTCTTGTTTTCTTACACTGTATGGTTAATAAACATACAATTACAAGACAAACGAACCCCAATTGGTTCATTATTAATATATATAACCTTATCTAAGTCATGTTTCCTAACATTAGATTTTTAGGAACATAATAACAATAAATAAAATAATATATTTTTTAAAAACTATTTTATATCAATTTTGACACTATTTGGTAATTGATTTTTTGTGAAAAACATAACAACATGATTAGTTAAAAAAACGTTAATTGAATCAATAATAACATGTCATATTAACCTATAAAATTATTTCAATTCATAAAAAGTCTAAAATTCAATTTATTTGGGTATTTATAACATCAATTATGTTAATATTTTATTAATAAGGTAATTACTGCATCATCATTGTATCATAAAGAAATTAAATTATTTAATGTATAAAAATTATAAATAAAATACCATTATGTAGGAAATATTTTTAGATTTCTAATGAATATTTATAGTCTAATATATCTTATGTATAACCCTATATTAAAAAAATTTTAGTTATTAAACATTGATTTTAACTATTTTAACTTTTCTTTAAATAAAATAATAATAAGTGTCCTAATCTAATCCAAGTGTACCTAAAGGGTAAGAATTTATTCCTAAGGTTGTTTCTGGTCGAATTACACTTATCCAATAGAATTAGGACATGCGTTAGGGTAATAATAATATCATTTTTACCCTTAATTACCCTATTTACTTTTAACCGTGGTAAATAAAAGTAAAAAGTTACTATTCAGCAAAAATTATTTTTATCTTATTGAACCACATTTTACTCCTTGATATTAACCGTGTCTCATGGATTTTTTAAATTTCACTCATAGAGGCGGTAAAATTATGTTTTATGTAAATTTTCAAATTCTCCTAGGAGGTGGGTAAAAGACGGTGAGATGTTTAATAAAATTTTTATATATCAAAAATTATATTAAAATGACTCAAATGAATTACATTGAATATATATAGGTATTATGTATCAATTTTGACCTAAAATAAATTTAAATAAAATAAATAATAATTTAAATAAAAAGTCGGTTTTTAAATAGTGACCCAGTGTTTTCACTATTCATCAAAAATTGAAAGTTTTTAGAAAAATACCAAAAATTCTCCCTAGGCTAATTTAGATATTCCGAATTAAAAAATGAAGTCCATTTTGAAAGATAAAATTTATAAAATTTCAAAAAGTGGGTATTACTATTCATAACGGCTAGTTCATAATAATATAATAATAATATCTCGTTTAGTGAAACATGGTATTGCGTACTACACACACTATCGAAGAAGGTCTTGATTGCGTGTAATGCAAGCCAAGTTAGGGATGTGCGTAGTGAAAGCTCCGTTTGGTGTTGTGTATAACATAATCAAAACTTATTTCATTTATACATTAAACAAAATCTATTTTTAATATTGCATAGAATAATTTCCACAAAACAATCTTGAAATTGTGTGTAACACGAGCCAAGAATAGAGTTTCCTATACTGCAAGATAATACAGAATTGAGTATAGCATAAGATAATCTTGGTGTAGTGTACAACAAAATACATCCAAGAAAATAATTCTCATAAGATCTCAGGATGTTACAATTAGATTGAACCATATTTCTTATTCACAAATAAAACATGTTCTCCCCAATAAGAAACACTTGTATTAATAAAACCCTTATCACATTAGTCTTATAATTACTTCATTATCTCCACATATTCCATTATATCCATTTTATATGGTGTCTTCAATATAGGTTTTGTATTATGGATAATATCAATAGATAATTCAACTTTTCTATGAGGGGTAAATCCAAGTAATTAATTTAGAAATATATCAATATATTCTTGTATAATGGGTATGAATTCTATAATTGAAGCCTCCTTCTTCATAGGTTATATTTCATCCATTTATTACCCAAGTATTTTAGTAAAATGGGCTACTAGGTTTGGTTCCTGACACGATTCTAGTAATTAAATCTCCCCTATAAAGATAATTAATTCCATACTTGCTTCTCCAATTCTGAATGCTTTCTCTCTATAATTTTTTTTGATTTATAATTCAAGATCCATTATATCCCCAATATTATATAAAAATATGAAATACACATGCTTATGAGATTTTCAACTAGAAAACACCCATGAATTCTAATTTGAACTACCTAGTATGTTTTTGTTATAATAAAAGTACCATTAAGAAATCTAACTAATAAAACATTCCTTAATGAATCAGTGGTGGTTGAATAATCTTTGTAAAAATTCATGATATAAAAGAGTGTGTAGATCTATAATAAAATAATGTATTAGATAAATTTGAGTGTAAAATCAAAGTATTTCCTTTCAAATTATTTAGAGATTAAACTTTAGCCATTGTTATTATAAAATATCATCCTTTATCCTTATTCGTCTTATAGAATAGATTCCCATGATGATTGCAGAATTTATTAGAGAAATATCCCATCTACTTGCATTTGAAAAATTACATATTGTTCACTTCTCTTATTCCTTTTCATTCATGATATTAAATACATTTCTCTCCACATTTTAAACATACACCCATTCCCTTTTTCTATTCTCTAGGGTCCTTCTTTCCACATTTATTAAAAATAGAGAACTATACTATTATTTTCTTTCCTTTTATAGTGGTTCATTCCACATGGAGATCAACTATACTATTTTTTTACAAACCTGCTTGAGTCTACTAGACAAGTCATCCAAGGTGGTCCTCTATGTGGTGAGATAAAGAAAAGAACCATAAATCTCATGTAAATTTGAAGAAACATCAAAGTAATATGTTTAAGAAAGAAATACATATCCATGAGACATACAATGTCAAGCCGCACTGGGTAAAACAAAAAGATAAAGCAATCCAACTAAAAAAGTCTCCATGTGACCAACCACCCCCACCAATCCATCCTAATACGAAGGCGATAGAAAATAATAGAACCTAGAATACTACATGATTCCCCTTCCCTTCCATGAGTCATACAAAACAAGGTCTAAAAATCCCCAAAGGAAAAAAGTATAGTGTGATCACAGATCCCAATAGGATATCACCAAAGAATCTATACAAGTTATCATATCAAGAATACATAAGTTTCTTATTTATAATAAAATAAGCTTATAAATAATTTACACAAATAAAACCATTTTCGAATATTCCTTTTTTTACATAAATTAATACCATATTCACAAAATACAGGAATATATAAGGTATAAAATATAGGTAAACTAAACATGTGAGAAAATATCCATGAAAAAAACCATCATATGATAAAATAGGTATAAAAAAATACACCCTTTGGGATCTAGCCTATGATAATATGTACTATATATAAAAGAATAATAAATTAGAAATATGTTAGTTCCAACCAATATAGATACCTAACACATTCTATCAATACCAAGAAAGTATCCCCTAGTGGTACCACACACACTAGGGTTACCTATGTCCATTTCTCATTGCACAAAAGGTTCCCAATGTGCTATGTTTTTCCAAAACCATTTCCAAAACTCAAACTCACATTTAATAAAAATGATTTTTCCATAAAATAAAAACCATTTTGATGAAAAATACAATGGGATCAAACATAACATATAGAAATTCAGGAATTGGTGATACTTGCAAAGATCCACCTACCTTATTGATGATGGAAACCTATCCGCCTTTGAAAATGGAGATTGAAAACCCACAGATCGGCCTACGAAAGAAAGGGAATGAAAAGAAACTAAAAAGAATTGATAAAAAACACTAATATATCATCAATATGAATGAAAAGAATAACCAAATCCACCACTATGACCAAAGGAAATAAAGAACCAGGAATAATTCTTACCATGGATATGCAAGGCAACCTTCATAAGAGTCAAACACAGAACGAAGTGATCTCGAAGGAGAGAGATGATCTAAAATCACCAAAAAACATTATATAGTTTGAGGATAAATCCTATACACCTAAAGATAAAATATTTAAGTGTGTATCATGATTAAAACTTTTGGTCTCGAGGAATTTATGTCGTGAATACCTTTCACGGTGTTAAATCCAATGAATTATAAATACACAAAAAAGTGGACCCTCAGAATAAATTAAATCTCGATCAATATTCTCACATTTTGTAATGGTTTCATGACCTGTAAAAATTTCACACCGTACACAAGACTTGTGTAATCTACTCTAAAACAGATTCATGTCATGTAACCCATTTATGATGTGAATGTGTCTAGTAGGAAGTTCTCTTACTAGTTTTCTATTGAAATGCACCAAATAAACACTCAAGGATATCCAGTTGCAATTAGTACCCTCTAAATCAATTGAATTGTTTTTTTTCATACTTTGTTAATTCAACAAACATACAACCCTGAACTTTATGTCATTTAGGTCTCTATTCCTGAGAATCCCACAATGCAGCCAAACAAAAAGGGAATCTATAATAAGAATAAAATCATACCTAAACAAATGTAATGGGGTGTTAGAATCTCCCAACCACAATTTTTCCCTATAAAGTTCTCAAGTTTATGGAATTGGAAAAAGTGAATTCCAATGCTACCTCATCAACAATTCTCACTCCCACATATCGTGGATATCCTATCTACACTACCATAGTACATGAACCAAAATAATTATTTACCACATAGTACCTTATCTCAAAAATACTCAATCTGAACTGATTTCTCAACTAAAATGATATCGGGATCAAGATCAACATCCTCCCATTTAATCACTTGGGAAGGATTAATTAAGTACCTTCACAACTGGGAAGTTTGAAACACATTAGAGATGGAATTCAAATGATATGGTAAGTCCAACTGATAGTCCACCTTTCTGAGTCATCAATTGATCTAAAAGGGGCCCAAATTCCTCAGTGCCAACTTACACTACTTACCCTACTTACCAAATAAATGATGTCCCATGTTATGAGAAACTCTATGAAGGAACCGATCACCAACCTCAAAATCCAATAGCCGATGGTGAAGGTCCGAATAATATTTCTTATAACTTTGTGTTGTGACCAATCTCTTCCAGATCAACTACACCCTCTCTATCATTTCATGAGCTTGTATCATACCATACAAGGTCCTCTCTCCTAACTTTTCTAATCACAAGGAAGACCTACCATACAAATCCAAGAAGGGTACCATTTTTATTGAGGCCTAATAACTATTTTTATAAGAAATATCGATGAAATGAAAATTATTTTTACAAGAAACATCGAAATAAATTACAAAATATCAAATCATATCCCCAAGAACCTGGATAAACCTCTTTTTTTTCATCCATCTATGAATGATATGTTGTGATCATGTTAAAATGGAAAGCCATTACCTCCTGAAAAACCTTCTAAAACCCAAATTTGAACCTCGGGTCCCTATCAAAAACAAAAGTAGAGGGATCCCTATGAATTATAAAAATCTTTCAGATATACAAGTCCTTAATATACTCTACCTTCATCATCTCCTTGATATAGATTAAGTACACCGATTTCCTGGGGCAATCAATTATCACCCAAATAACATCCTTATCACAACAATTCCTTGGTAAACCATTGAAAAAATCTATTTAAATATCATTCTAATTCTATATCAGAATTGGTAAGGGACGTAACAAACTCACATGTCTCTAGTGTTCTATCTTAATTCTTTGAAAAGTACTACACCATGATTCAAAATCAAAAATTGACTATATCAACCCCAACCACCCTTGTCGATATCTCAAATCATGATACATGTTGGTGGTGCTTGGGTTAACAGACCAAAAATAATGGTGTCCACTTTCCACTAACTCTTTCCTCATGGAAAAAAGAACAACTAACATGTTTAGAAAACATAAAGTTCCACTAGGATACTGAGACAACTCACTCGAGGTCACCTCACTATAAAAAAATTTATTAAACCCCTGGTACTTAGGATTAGAAATATGCTTTATATAAACCTACTCATCAAATTATGAGTCATCCCACATCAAATATATACATACCTTCCCACTAGCTTCTTCTATTCCTAAGCTCATCTCAATAAAAAAACTCATAAAATACCATTCTTTCACAGATTCATTCACTAAATATATTGGTAATTTATCACTCAATGTATTGGAGACCACATTATCTTTTTCAAGAGAATAATAAATATCTAAATCAAAAGTTTGGAGATACTCCACATAGTATCTCTATCACAAGTTCAGATCCCTCTGAGTAAAAATATACCTATGGATCTTATGATCAGAATATACTGTAAAATGTTATTAAAATATGTAGTCATGCCACATTTTGAGTGAATGTATAACCGCTACTGACTCAAGATCATGCGTAGGGTATTTCTTATCATGGGAGAATAAATGGAGAGATGCATGGGATATCAATTTTCTCCCCAACATTAAGACACACCCTAAACCCATTCTAGAAGCATCTTGAAAAACATCATAACCTAAACCCGGTTTTGGAAAAATAAATACTATAGAATAATTAAATATCCCCTTTAGTTTCTCAATAGATATCTAACAATTATTATTCCACCCAAAATTTATACCCTAATGGGTTAAGGATGTTATTATAGATTCAATCTTAGAGAAGACCTAAGAAAGCTTTCGTTAATAACCTGTCAACCCCAAGAATCTTTAGATATCAAACACATTTTTGTGATTTTCCCAAGACATAAATTCTTATACCTTTTTAGGATCCATTGGGATACCCATCTTAGATATAAAATTACTTAGAAACATTACTTCTTAAATCAAAAACTTACTTTTAGAAATCTTACCATATAGATGATATTCCCAAAAAATTATAAGAATTATATCCAAATAGTCCATATAAACCTCTAAAAACATAGAGTAAAAAAATATCATCCACAAGAACCATAATAAAAGAGTCCAATAATTTATAAAAGATCCTATTAAACAAGTCTATAAACATAATAGGAGCCTTAGCCAGTCTAAATGGAATAACTAGAAGCTCAAAATTCCCATACCAACTCCAAAACACTGTCATAGGTATATCCTCTTTTTATACTCTAAACTGGTGATAACTTGATAATAAGTAAATATTTTAAAACCAACAATCCCCTCTAATATTATCAAAGAGGTCATAAATTTTGGGGAAGGGGTTTTTGTTATCAAAGGTAACCTGATTTAACTTTTTATAGTAAATAAAAAGTATGAGTCTCTTCTCTACACTTTTATCAAAGATGATAGGTAAACCCCATGGTTACTTTCTAGGATGAATAAATTGTGGGTACCAAGAAGATGATGAAGGTGATGAAGGTTTCAAGTTTTGTCTTTTGTTGTTAAGGTATGTTTTGATGAAAGGAAATCACCTAACTTTGTTTTGAGTAAACAATTGTTTTGGGTTTGTTTGGAAATGAATCAGACCCATGTTAATTGTGATAATAATTTTTTTGATTTTTATTTTATATAAATCATATGTTGGGTTGAGAAAATGTGATAAAATCTTGATGTAAGAATTTGTGAGTGAAAGAGATGCTTACAATATGAAAAGAATTGTATTCAAGTTGCTTTTCAAAACAGTTAGAAATGAATCGTTTTCATATTTATCACAACTGGATGGTAGAAAGAAAGAAGTGGTACAGATTTTCTTTCAAAAAAATCAGAAAACAATCATATCCAGATTTTATTGATTGTCTTTCCAAACAATCATATCAAAATTGTATTGATTTTCATTCCAAATAATTGGATTCTAGGTGAATGTAAAAGAAGTTATACTAAAGGAAAAGGAGGTGTCGATGAAAAGGGTGATGCTGATGGGAAAGGTGATGCAGATGGAATGTAGCGCCGATGGATGTGGTGCTAATGTAAGTGGTGATACTGGTGAAATATGAGACACATAATATTTTTCAAAATAATCATATTTGGGTAGAATAATAAGAAATAGATGATGTCAATTGAGAATGAATCATATTAAAATTGTTTTGTATCATATCTGGGCATATCATCCTTATCATATTTTATTTTATCATATCTAGGTAGATATTTTTCTTCAGATTATATTTAATCTTGTCTTGTAATCGTATCTAGGATGATCTTATCCAGCATGATCATAACCAGAATGATCATAACCAAGATGATCATATCCATCATGATCATAACCAGAATAATCATATCTAGGATGATCGTATCTAGCATGATTGTAACTAGAATGATCGTATCCAGCATGATCGCAACCAGATTGATTGTATCTAGGATGATTGTATCTAGCATGATCATAACTAGAATGATCGCAACCAAGATTATAATAAATAGAATGATCGTAACTAGAATTATTATTACCATATATGATCATATTCAGTATAATAGTCTCCAAACCATTTGTATTCAGAAAATATCATGCTTGGATTGAGATGAAAATAAATAAGAAGTAATGAATGGAAAGTTATAATACTTTCCAATTAAAGTCAGACGATGCTAAAGCTGATCCTCAATGAATTAAAAGTCATGAAAGTAATTAGGATTCAAGCACTAGTTTTGGAATGTGATGATATGTTTTCTCAATAGGGTCAAGAGAAAATAAATGAAAGTGGAGATATATGAATGAATTTCTAGGGGGGAGACTTTCAATTAAAAGAGTGACTGTATATAAATTGGATAAGTTCATTTCTTTAAACACATTCAATTGGAATGGTATCAATCATTGTTTTGGAGAAATCAGTATGAGATAATTAGATTTAGACCCATTTGTTTATCCTAAATTGTAATTTTATTGACATTTGAAATGGGAGTCTAGAAAAAAAGAGATGAATATATAGATTATTCGAGAAGAATTGAGAAGCTTTGATGAAGTCATAATTGCTCCAAGATTTCAAAAGAAATTTAGATTTAGTTTTATTTAAGTGAGTGGGAAATTGTTTTGGGATTCCCACCCAAACATGTTTTGGCCACCTATAAAAAGGAAACAAGTACATTGTACTTGTGTGAATTGTTGAGAGAGAGATATGAGTTTCTAAAGAGAAGGATAGTTCAATTATATTTGTATTGACAATTGTCTTGGGTGGTGCTGATTCATTAATAATCTATTCAACATAAAAATTGTATTAAGGAATTGAAGTATAGCATCCCGTCTTTTTATAACATAAACTTTCATTACATTACACAAAACTGAGGATCGTTAAGGTTTAGTGTCTTCGAAACAAGGATCATAATACACAAAAAAAAACATAAAACATTCTTCTTAAACACTTGAAAGGATTCTCCTTTAATTCATCCTATGTTCATTATGCATCTCATAACCTGGGGACATACATCAAAAGAAAGGGTGAGCAGAAGGCCCAGTAAGGGAAACAAGAGAAACATTTTACAAGTGAACTTGAGATACTTCAATAAGCACATGAAAAGAACTTTAAGGCATGAGAAAGAAATCATGAGGTACATCATAATAAAAATAACATTTTTCATAACTTGAAGATGTGGCTACAACATTTAATATTGACAATCGTTTCGTTTCACCAAGGTCCATCCCCAAGGTGTCGTTAAAAATTACCAAGGTTATTCACCAAGGCGTCGTTAAAATGGTCATCTCTAGAGATTAAGTCTTTACCCAGTGCATTGGAGAGCTATCAGGGCGCACCCTTAAATTTGACTTTATTATCATGTGAGCCACATATATCATCATCAAACATTTCATAAATAACCCATATAGCATAAAATAAATGGGTTTCATTTCATAATCATAACGTTTTAAAAACTGCTTTAAAGACGCGATCTTTACATTACTTTAAACCCACGGAAAGGGAAAGCGGGTATCATGTATGTAAATCCCAGAATTTAAAATATAACATTTTCATATATATGTGAATACCCCTGTAGAAATAGGAGATTTGAGTATTCACTTTATAACATAAAATAATTTTGAGAAAAGAGAGGCATTTTGAGACGAAAATTCTGCAGCATAACGGCTATGTTACAAGTTTTTAGAAAACTTTGAAAAGAGAGGGAACATGAGTAGAACAATCATAATTGACCCATAAAACAGTAGAGGGACAGAATAAGAAGTATATATGGACATGGTGATGAAATTTTAAGGACATACCATTTGAAATGAAAAACATGGAAGGAAGACAAAAATTTGATTTCTCTTATGACAATTCGGCAGCCTAACGGCGTCACTTAAGCTTTAATAAAAATGAATTGAACAAATAAAATAGGGTCTCTCATCATATGATCATAAGAGATCAGTATGATAGATATAGAGATCATACCCCAACATAATAAAAAGGAACTTGAAAGATTTGACATGAAAATCGAACTTGAAAAATGAGAAGGGTGAAAGAATCACTTAAACATGAAGCAGCCTAACGGCGTCAATTAAACTTTCATAAAACGAAATGATGAGAGTAAGAGGGGATCTCTCATCATATAAACATGAAAAGGGCAGTAAGAGGAATATAAAAGAACATCCTCTCACATAATAACATGGAGCATAAAAGGAATGACATAAAAGAGGTTACATGAAAAGAAAGAGAGGGGTCGGATCCCTTACCTTAAAACGTGACTCTTGAAACTCAAAGGATTGGACCTTGAGGGCTTGGGGGCACCTTGGGAGGACTCCTTGGAAGGTAAGAAGACCAGAACTTCGTTGGGGAAGAGTTGGGAGTGAAAACCAAAGGAGGAAAGGGTGGGTATTTATAGGGAAAGTGAGGGGACAAAGCATTAATGGCCAAGGGACACCTCACATGTGCTTTTCTCAAACCCATGTGCTCTCCCTTGGCATTTATCATGGAGTTAGGCCACATGGGGCCCCCAAAACAATAATTCATCACCCTTGGCCGGTCAACCCTCAAAAGATCTCATGACATCATCATGACACCGTTATGATGTCATTAAACATACCGAAACCCTAAAACTGTAATTTTACTATTCACTGAAAATTCAACTTTCTCAGAATAATCCCAAAATTTCACCTTAACCAAATATCAATGCTCTGATTTCAAAAATGAAATCCATTTTATAAAAATATTTTTCTAGATATTTTTAATTTAATTTTTAAATAAAAACAGTATTCATCGAAAATTCATTTTTTTCAGAAAAATCCCCAAAAATTACCTTAACATAATATCGATGCTCTGAGTTCAAAAATAAAGTCCTTTTTATAAAAATAATTTTCTAATTATTTTTAATTAAATTTTTAATTAAAAAACACTATTCATCCGAAAAAACTAATACTTGATTAATAATTTATGAAACCGTTATTTACCCATTTTATTGAATCACATTACTTAATCTAGGTGTCTAGATTATATTAAAACTTTTTTTGAGTGAAATTACTAATCCATTTGGTCACATTACTAATCCTAAGCGTAAAATCACTATTCATAATTTACTATTCATCAAAAATTAAGTTGATCTAATTAGACTCCAAATTCCTTACTGAACACTTTTGTAGAAGACCATTTTTTGAAAATCATTACTCATCATTAGTTATTTAGGGTTTACATAAATATTTTAAAATACCCTTTTTTCAAAATTCATCAATAAAATACATTCTAAAATTATCTAGACATTTGAAATTTCACAACATCACTAAAGGAAGAAATCTCAATTTATTCACCTGAAAGGATTACACAAGGAAGCTAGGGTCTCGTCACATAGCCCCTTATAACACTGGCATAAGACCTAAGTGTAAGGTGTGCTATGGTGAGAGAATCTAAGGGAGGATCAGATAACATTTCCCTAGTAGCAATCTCCACTAACTTGAACTTCTCCTGTAAGCGTTTCCGTTCAAGCTTGACACGCTGGATTTCAGCTTGGGCTTGGTCCAAAGCGAAGCCCACAGATGCTACCTCCTTCCCAAGCTCTGATAAGTGGGCTTCATAAGGGTTGAGTCTACTGGATGAAGCCATCGACTCCTCTTTCTGCATTAACCATTAACATCTTATTAAATCAATAAGAGTAAGTTAATATACTACTCAAAAAGATTGGGTCGTTACATTCTTCCCCCCTTAAGAAATTTCGTCCCCGAAATTTACACTTGAGGCCTAGTCGAAAAGGTGAGGGTACTTTTGCTTCATTGTTTCCTCAGGCTCCCATGTCGCTTCTTCATATTTATGATTCCTCCACAACACTTTCACAAGGTGGGTAGTCTTGTTTCGTTGGACCTTGTCTCTACGGTCCAAGATCTCCACTGGCTACTCCTCGTAAGAGAGGTCATGTTCCAGTTGTACCACCTCTGGGTTCAGTACATGCGAAGGGTCGGGTATGTACTTCCTCAAGAGAGATACATGGAAGAAATCATGAACTTGAGCTAGGTTCGGTGGAAGTGCTAGACGATAGGCCACTGCTCCTATGCGATCAAGGATTTCATAGGGGCCAATGTACCTAGGGCTGAGCTTCCCTTTCTTCCCAAACCGCATGACTCTCTTCCATGGAGAAATTCGAAGGAAGTCTTTGTCACCAACCCCAAACTCCAAGTCCCTTCGACGATTGTCAGCATAGCTCTTCTGCCGACTCTAAGCAGCCTTTATGTGTTGTTGGATGGCATGAACCTATTCCGTCATCTCTTGCACGAGATCAGGCCCAAGAAGCTTCCTCTCACCAGTTTCATCCCAACAAGTAGGAGTTCTACACCGCTTTCCATATAGAGCTTCATAGGGTGCCATCTGAATACTCGAATGGAAGCTGTTGTTATAGGAGAACTCAACTAATTGGAGGTGTCGATCCCATCCACCTTTAAATTCCATTGAGCATAATCTCAACATGTCTTCGAGTGTCTGAATAGTCCTTTCAGATTGGCCATCAGTTTGAGGATGATAGGCTGTACTAAAATTCAATTCAGTATTCAGAGCATGTTGAAGACTTCTCCAGAATTTTGATGTGAATCTTGGGTCACGATTAGATACGATGGATAGTGGTACCCCATGAATCCTTACCACTTCCTTCACGTATATCTTGGCAAGCTGATCCAGAGAGAAATCTTCACGAATAGAGATAAAATGGGCTGTCTTGGTGAGACGGTCCACAATAACCCATATCGCATTGTTTCCTTTGGATGTTTTCGGGAGACAAGTTACAAAGTCCATAGTGATATTATCCCACTTCCATACTGGTATGGGTAACAGTTGTAATACCCCTTAGGAAGTTTTCTTTCTGCCTTTACTTGCTGACACACCAGGCACCTTGTAGTGTAATCAGCAATCTCCCTCTTCATGTTATCCCACCAATAATGATCAAAAAGGTCTCTATACATCTTAGTGCTTCCTGGGTGTATAGAGAATGTAGAGCTATGAGCTTCATCCATCAGTTCTTTCTTTATCTCCGGAATAGATGGGACACATAGTCTTGTATGAAATTTCAACACACCTTCTTGATCAATATTGAAATCAGGGAACTTCCCATCCTTTATAGCCTCAAACTTCTCCTGCAGCAAAGGATCTTCTTTTTGAGCCTTCTTGATCCTCTCTAGTAATGAAGGTTGAGAAATCATTTGGAATAGGGTTGATGATGTCCTTTTCCTTATAATTCCCATGTCCAGTTTTACTAGATCTTTAATCAAGGGATCTCCTAAGATCCTCATTGTTGCCAAAACAATAGGATCTTTCCTGCTTAATGCATCCGCAACTTTGTTTGCTCTTCCCGGGTGATAATGAATTGAACAATCATAATCTTTAATAATCTCCAACCATCTCCTTTGTCTCATGTTCAATTCTTTCTGTGTGAAAATATACTTTAGACTTTGGTGGTCAGTGTATATATCACATTTCTCCCCATAAAGATAGTGCCTCCATATCTTTAGAGCAAAAACAACTGCCGCCAGCTCTAGATCATGCGTAGGATAATTCTGCTCATGAATCTTCAACTGTCGAGATGCATAAGCAATTACCTTGTCATTCTGCATGAGGACGCACCCAAGACCTTTCAGAGATGCATCGCTAAAAATAACGAATCCTTCTCCGATAGAGGGTAGTGTTAACACCGGTGCAGTAACCAATCTCTTCTTCAGCTCTTGGAAACTTTCCTCGCATTCCTTTGTCCAGATGAACTTAACCCCTTTTCGAGTCAACTTGGTTAGTGGATTAGAAAGCCGTGAAAAGTTTTTCACAAACCTCTTATAATATCCCGCTAAACCAAGGAAACTACGAATCTCAGTTACTGTTGTGGGTTGAGTCCACTCCTCCACAACCATTGTCTTTGCAGGGTCAACCGAGATTCCTTCATTGGTTACGATGTGCCCCAAGAAAGCCACCTGTTGTAACCAAAACTCACACTTGCTGAACTTCCCAAAGAGCCTCTCCTTCCGCAGAGTTTTCAATATAACCCTTAGATGATCTTCATGCTCCTCACGAATTTTTGAATATATCAAAATATCATCAATAAAAACTACCACAAAGTTATCAAGGTAGTCCTTAAAGACTCTATTCATCAAATCCATGAAAATAGCAGGAGCATTAGTCAAGCCGAAGGGCATAACAGTAAACTCATAATGCCCATATCTTGATCGGAAGGCAGTCTTTGGAATATCTTCCTTCTTCACCCTCAGTTGATGATAACCAGATCGAAGGTCAATCTTAGAGAAGAATTGAGCCCCACGAAGTTGGTCAAATAAATCATCAATTCTTGGAAGAGGATATCTGTTCTTCACTGTGATCCCATTCAGTTCTCTATACTCGATGCATAGCCGCATTGATCCATCCTTCTTTTTCACAAAGAGAACTGGTGCTCCCCAAGGAGACACACTCGGTCGGATAAACCCCTTCTCCAACAAGTCTTGGAGTTGTTTCTTTAACTCCTCTAGCTCCACATTTTCCATTCTATACGGAGTCTTTGATATCGGTTGGGACCCAGGTACGAGTTCAATGGAGAACTCTACCTCTCTTTCTGGGGGAGGTCCAGGTAACTCCTCAGGAAATACATCCATGTATTCCTGAACAATCGTAACATCTTCTATTTGTATGCTCCCTTTTCCTTCTTCATCATCACCGATTAACTCCATAAAGAATGCTATAGGAGGTGCTTCTAGATAGGGATCAGTTAGGGATATCTCTCCTTGGAAGATAACTGTAGGCCGTTCATTCAAGACTACTGAGATTTCCTTACTCCTGCATTTGATCTTAGCATTATACTTTGAGAGCCAGTCCATCCCAAGTATAATGTCGAATTCCATCATGGGAATGACTACTAGATTTGCGATAAGATTGTGCTCACCAAAGTAAACACTAGAGTCTCTAAATACTGTTGATGCAAGGATAATCCCACTTGGAGTCTTGACAGACAACACTACCTCTAGCAGTTCGGGGATCGATTCTATATTCCTTGCAAACTTGGAGGAAATAAAGGAATGCGTAGAACCAGAATCAAATAAAGTACTTGCTAGTTTTGAGAGGACAACAAGAGTACCTGCTACCACATCGTTCGGGACTTCAACTTCATCTGTTGTGATAGAGAAAGCACGACCTTTCTCTCTTGGCCTCTGCTGAGGTTGGTGGTGATTCCCCTCCACCGCCCTCGGATTGGGACATTGGTTAGCAAAGTGCCCAAGCTGTCCACACTTGAAGCATGTGACTTCGGGTAGGGCCAGAACCATCTTTCCTCTGTCGTTAGTGTTGGGAAGCTGAGGCTTCACCTCACTATGAAAATTCCGAGCAATATGGCCTCCTCTTCCACACTTGTAGCACTTTCCACTTCCGTTCAAGCAGTTCCCCAGATGATTCTTCCCACATTTATTGCATGTGGTAAGTTGCATTTTCTTTCCACCTCTTCCCTGATCAAAAGACTTCCCTAAACTGGGCTCCAACGATCTCTTCTTTTCATTTGGCTTATGAGACCACTGTGTCTCACCAAACTCCAGCTCGACTTTCATAGCACTTAGAACTATTTCTTCATAGCTATCATAATCCCTGTTGGCTAGATTCTTCCGCAGATGAGGTTGTAGTCCGCCAATGAATCTATCAACCTTCCCATTAGGGTCCATGACAAAGCTTGAGGTATAACGGGAAAGCCTTGTGAAGTTCATCTCGTAGCTTCCGACAGATTTGTTCTCCTTCTGCTTCAGCTCGAGAAACTCTTTCTCCATTCTCGTTCTCATGGAACGAGGGAAATACTTGTTAAGGAAGATTCCACGAAATTCTTCCCACTCCATAGCTTCTATCTCTCCTCGTGGCTTCATGTTTTTGATCAGTGACCACCGCTGATCAGCTTCTCCCTCTAGGCGGTAAACAGCAAGGGTGACCTTTTCTTGTACCGAACAATGAAGTACAGAAAAGATCTTTTCAATGGAGCTTATCCATTGTTCCGCAACCAACGGGTCAGTAGATCCACTGAATGTTGGCGGTCGTTGACGCATGAAGGACTCAACAGAGTGTTGTTCCCTTCATGGTGAGGTCAGCCTCTCAGCTTGATTCAAGTTATTACTCATAACTTGAGTCAGTTGGTTCATCATTCGCATGAATGTTTCCATTCCGGCTTCCATCGGAGGGCCGTCGGCACATGGTGCATTGCGTTCACCATCGGAACGGTTCCTCCTATTGCCCGCCATTTTCCAAAAGAATAAAACCTTAGTAAGAAACTTATTTCATTTATGAATCTTTTAACTAAGACTTAATTCTTAGACAATTACACTTTTCTATAATTCCTTCATAATGATTCATAAAAAGCTTGTGATTAACCAAACATATCCCCTGGGAGTGTCGTAACCAAGAGTGCAGCAAGGCCCGTTATCGTGCACCAGTTCCCGTTAGAGTCTAGCTCAAAGCGGTGTTTTCGGGTTTTACCCCTATGTACATATGTGCCAAAGCCGCCTCTACCTGCTCGTATCCAGACATGGATGTATTTGTTTGATAAACCACTTACTCAATACTTACCAAAATACCAGGAAGTTTTCCTATATTTAAACTTTTCTATAGGGTTCTTCCTAAAGTTTTTATATCCTAATTTCCACAAATAACTAAACCATCCTTTGATACCAACTATATCATCCCGTTTTTTTATAACATAAACTTTCATTACATTACACAAAACTGAGGATCGTTAAGGTTTAGTGTCTTGGAAACAAGGATCATAATACACAAAAAAAAAACATAAAAAATTCTTCTTAAACACTTGAAAGGCTTCTCCTTTAATTCATCCTATGTTCATTATGCATCTCATAACCTGGGGACATACATCAAAAGAAAGGGTGAGCAGAAGGCCCAGTAAGGGAAACAAGAGAAACATTTTACAAGTGAACTTGAGATACTTCAATAAGCACATGAAAAGAACTTTAAGGCATGAGAAAGAAATCATGAGGTAAATCATAATAAAAATAACATTTTTCAAAACTTGAAGATGTGGCTACAACATTTAATATTGACAATCGTTTCGTTTCACCAAGGTCCATCCCCAAGGTGTCGTTAAAAATTACCAAGGTTATTCACCAAGGCGTCGTTAAAATGGTCATCTCTAGAGATTAAGTCTTTACCCAATGCATTGGAGCGCTATCAAGGCGCACCCTTAAATTTGACTTTATTATCATGTGAGCCACATATATCATCATCAAACATTTCATAAATAACCCATATAGCATAAAATAAATGGGTTTCATTTCATAATCATAACGTTTTAAAAACTGCTTTAAAGACGCGATCTTTACATTACTTTAAACCCACAGAAAGGGAAAGCGGGTATCATGTATGTAAATCCCAGAATTTAAAATATAAAATTTTCATATATATGTGAATACCCATGTAGAAATAGGAGATTTGAGTATTCACTTTATAACATAAAATAATTTTGAGAAAAGAGAGGCATTTTGAGACGAAAATTCTGCAGCATAACAGCTATGTTACAAGTTTTTAGAAAACTTTGAAAAGAGAGGTAACATGGGTAGAACAATCATAATTGACCCATAAAACAGTAGAGGGACAGAATAATAAGTATATATGGACATGGTGATGCAATTTTAAGGACATACCATTTGAAATGAAAAACATGGAAGGAAGACAAAAATTTGATTTCTCTTATGACAATTCGGCAGCCTAACGGCGTCACTTAAGCTTCAATAAAAATGAATTGAACAAATCAAATAGGGTCTCTCATAATATGATCATAAGAGATCAGTATGATAGATATAGAGATCATACCCCAACATAATAAAAAGGAACTTGAAAGATTTGACATGAAAATCGAACTTGAAAAATGAGAAGGGTGAAAGAATCACTTAAACATTCGGCAGCCTAACGACGTCACTTAAACTTTCATAAAACGAAATGATGAGAGTAAGAGGGGATCTCTCATCATATAAACATGAAAAGGTAAGTAAGAGGAATATAAAAGAACATCCTCTCACATAAAAACATGGAGCATAAAAGGAATGACATAAAAGAGGTTACATGAAAAGAAAGAGAGGGGTCGGATCCCTTACCTTAAAACGTGACTCTTGAAACTCAAAGGATTGGACCTTGAGGGCTTGGGGGCACCTTGGGAGGACTCCTTGGATGGTAAGAAGACCAGAACTTAGTTGGGGAAGAGTTGGGAGTGAAAAACAAAGGAGGAAAGGGTGGGTATTTATAGGGAAAGTGAGGGGACAAAGCATTAATGGCCAAGGGACACCTCACATGTGCTTTTCTCAAACCCATGTGCTCTCCCTTGGAATTTATCATGGAGTTAGGCCACATGGGGCCCCCAAAACAATAATTCATCACCCTTGGCCGGCCAACCCTCAAAAGATCTCATGACATCATCATGACACCGTTATGATGTCATTAAACATACCGAAACCCTAAAACTGTAATTTTACTATTCACTGAAAATTCAACTTTCTCAGAATAATCCCAAAATTTCACCTTAACCAAATAACAATGCTCTGATTTCAAAAATGAAATCCATTTTATAAAAATATTTTTCTAGATATTTTTAATTTAATTTTTAAATAAAAACACTATTCATCAAAAATTCATTTTTTTCAGAAAAATCCCCAAAAATTACCTTAACATAATATCGATGCTCTGAGTTCAAAAATAAAGTCCTTTTTATAAAAATAATTTTCTAATTATTTTTAATTAAATTTTTAATTAAAAAACACTATTCATCCGAAAAAACTAATACTTGATTAATAATTTATGAAACCGTTATTTACCCCTTTTATTGAATCACAGTACTTAATCTAGGGGTCTAGATTATATTAAAACTTTCTTTGAGTGAAATTACTAATCAATTTGGTCACATTACTAATCCTAAGCGTAAAATCACTATTCATAATTTACTATTCATCAAAAATTAAGTTGATCTTATTAGACTCCAAATTCCTTACTGAACACTTTTGTAGAAGACCATTTTTTGAAAATCATTACTCATCATTAGTTATTTAGGGTTTACATAAATATTTTAAAATATCCCTTTTTCAAAATTCATCAATAAAATACATTCTAAAATTATCTAGACATTTGAAATTTCACAACATCACTAAAGGAAGAAATCTCAATTTATTCACCCGAAAGGATTACACAAAGAATCTAGGGTCTCATCACATAGCCCCTTATAACACTGGCATAAGACCTAAGTGTAAGGTGTGCTATGGTGAGAGAATCTGAGGGAGGCTCAGATAACATTGCCCTAGTATCAATCTCCACTAACTTGAACTTCTCCTGTAAGCGTTTCCGTTCAAGCTTGACACGCTGGATTTCGGCTTGGGCTTGGTCCAAAGCGAAGCCCACAGATGCTACCTCCTTCCCAAGCTCTGATAAGTGGGCTTCATAAGGGTTGAGTCTACTGGATGAAGCCATCGACTCCTCTTTCTGCATTAACCATTAACATCTTATTAAATCAATAAGAGTAAGTTAATATACTACTCAAAAAGATTGGGTCATTACATGAAGTGCTTTTGATTCTACTCTATTATTTTCTATCTGAAAATCATATTGGGAGAATTGTTTCGAAAGAATTAGACTACGAGATTTGTTTTGAAATAATCTTATTGGGAGCTCTATTTTGAAAGAATCATAATGGGAGCTTTGTTTCGAAAGAATTGTAATGAGATATTTGTTTTAAAACAATTATAATGGGAAATTTGTTTTGAAAGAATCGTACTCAAAGGAATCAGAATCCGTGTTTCATAACAATTTCTAGGTAGTTCTTACCTTTCTTATGGGTAAAAAATTGATGAATTGTACTACAATTTGAATACATTTGTTGAATTGAAAAGAATCGCAAGTAACAAGAGTTGTTACAAAACAATTGTCTTACTCTCTTGTGCTAAGAGGGAGTAAACAGACTAGTGGGATTATTTCATAGTGCTATATGAGTGAAAGGGTACATCCTAATCATTGTAATCCAAGGATTGTTTTCTCAATGGATAGTACAGTATTAGATCATTTACAAACCATACCAAGGACATAACTATTTTTATTGAATAGTTAACCTTTTAAATCTTTGTGTTCCTTTGGAAGTGTGTTGATTTGTTTCTCAGTCGGGAATTGAAATCCTTAATAGGAGGTGAAGGTTGTTTTAATTGAAAATAAACATAGAAGAAAAAGAGTATCACTGATTCACCCCTCCCCCTCTTAGTGATACATTACTCTGACTCTGAACTTTTAACTAGTATCAGAGCCAAGGTTTCAATAACTATTCTTTGTTGATGGAGAACATAAACTGTGTGAACAGTATAGGTATTCCAGTTTATTATAGAAAGAACCATGATATCTGAAAACATAGAATGTTTCCATATATTCTTTCTATCATTATGATGTTCTTGAAGCTACAATAGTTGGGTTTCCTCCCATTGATGATAGTTATCCAATTACACCTATTAACAAGAAGTTTCTTGAGAATAATGGAAGGGCCAAGAATGTTATATTATCATCACTTTCTAAAAGTGAAATCTTGAGAGTGAAAGGTGTTGCCACAACTAAAGGTATATGGGATAAGTTGAAAAACATATACGAAGGAAATAAAAAAGTGAATAAGGTAACGTTACAAATATGGAGATTGACATATGAAGATTTGAATATGGGAAAGCATGAATCTGTTGGGGAATTGTTTTCCAGGGTGAATGAAATTTTGAGTACAATCAGATTTCTTGAGGAAAAGTTGAAAGACTCTATAGTTGTTGAGAAAATCTTGATAATCCTACCTAAAAAATTTGATGTAAAAGTTTCTTCACTAGAATATAGAGATCCTGAAACATTGTATCTTGATGATTTACATAGAACTCTTATTACCTATTAAATGAGAATAGAGAATTCTATGAAGAGAAAAACAAAGGTCTATAGAGAAATATATTTCAAGGCTATGAAGAAAGAAAATTCAAAGAATATTGTTATTGAAGATGAAGCTGGTGATTCTAACTTTGAAAATGAGGTATTTGAAAATCTCAATGAAATCATATCCTTGTTTTCGAACAATATGAAAAGAGGTTTAGGGAAATAGAAAGGAAAAATTCCTTTGAAATGTTTTGAATGTGGAGGTGTTGGTCACATTGTATCTAATTTTCTTCAAAGAAAGAAATAATAGGATAGTGGTGTTGAAGAAATAAAGACAAGAAAATCAGGGAAGAAAAATAGAGACAACAGAAAAGAAAATAAATTCATCAAATCAAAAAGAAGAAGTTTCTTGTCCAAATATAATGAATGAAGAAGAGAGTTATGCTAAATCCAAAAAAATCCATTGAGTGTGGAATTGAAAAAAATTTCATTACAATAGTTAATGATGAAGAATTAAGAAGTAGTAGTTCTAAAGAAGAAGAAACTTAGCTTGACATGCATCTGAAAGAATATTTGAAAGAATGTATAAGAATGATCAGAAGGCCTGTAAAGAAAAAAAACGATAAAAGATGAATGCTCAAGCAACCAATAATGATTTTCTGGTGAGAAAGAAAAGATTATTAAAGAGATTGATGATTTGAATAACTCTCTTGAGGAACAAAAGAATCGCAATGAGTATTTATAGGTGAAGTAGAATGTAAAAGAAGAATAGTTAGAACTTTTCCTACAAAAACTCTCTACAACTTAAAACAAAAGTCTCAGTTTCCAAAACTCTATCACTAAAGTTGGTGAATGTTCTTGTAATGAGAAACTTGAGAAGGTTCAATAAAATATAACTTCAAAGGGTGAGAATAATAATGGAATTGTTTTGGAAATGAACAAATCTAGTAATTTTCTATGTGTGGCCAAGAGCAACAAGGTTGGGAATGTTTTAAAACATTCTGAATCAAGAAATGTTTCCAATACTTCTGGTTCCGATAATTTAGAAAAGAAAAGAAGGAATCTTATTGATTGTAGAAAGGTTAGTGAATCATAAAAGAAAGAGAAGATGGTGG
Source organism: Viscum album (assembly GCA_963277665.1). Classification (NCBI taxonomy): domain Eukaryota; kingdom Viridiplantae; phylum Streptophyta; class Magnoliopsida; order Santalales; family Viscaceae; genus Viscum; species Viscum album. The sequence goes on from OY728164.1 coordinate 2,038,447,546, forward strand.
CTGAGAAACACATTCATAATCTTGATCAGTATGTAGGTTTTAGAGGTAAATACACATTCTATGGGTATTTCTGGTATTGTGGTGGATCCAGGCACACAATAAGTATGTGTTGGTTCAAAAAAAACATTAATATTATCCCATATGTTATTAAAGGAATATATTGAGGGGTATTAAATATCCTAAAAGAAAGAAATATTATAAGGGTTTCTTGAATAAATATAAAAATAATTAAGTGAAGATTGATTTTAGGTTCCAACCCTTGGAAACTATTTGTGAAATATGTGAAAAACATGGACACCTTGCAAAAGGATGTCTTGTTTTCTTACTGGATCAGCAAAGGATTCTCAATTCTCAAAATCCAAAGGTGAAGAATGAAAAAATGGATAAAAGGAACATGTTGTTGAAACTGCATTAAAATCCATGACAGGAAAATAACCCACTTGATAGTAGGTGTTCTTCTCACATGATAAGAGACTTGAAATTTTTGAAGGATGTCAAATATTTTAAATAAGGCACGATATTAATGTATCATTGAAAATCAAAGGTGGTGGGTCAACTATCATTGGAAAAGAAAAGATGAATTGTAAGAAAACATTATATGTTGATGAGTTGAAACACAATATGCTAAGTGTTTCAAAATTGTGTGATGAGGGTAACAAAGTCATCTTCAAGAAATTTGGATTTGTTGTAAAGAGTGAAGAAGATGGAAGGATTGTTACAAGATTTCAACGTACAAAAGGAAACTTATTTCAGGTTGGTGATTCAAAAAACTCTTGTTACATAATTATGGTGGTAGAGAATCAATTATGGCATTAAATGATTAGACATATGTGTCAAAGAAACATTAGAAAGTTATCTAAAAAAGATAGTGTTCGAGACATTCCAAGTTTTTCAAGATGTATATATTGGTGTTGCACTACCTTCCAGAAAGAAAGATTACAAATATTGTGCATAAGAAAGTTGATATTTCTTCAAAACAACCCCTGGAACTGATCCATTTTGATATATGTGAGCAAATGAAGAAACAATAAACACATAGAGATAAATAATTCATTACTTTCATTTATTATTTTACTCACATCAATTGTGTTATATACATGAAACACAAATCATATTTTTTGAAAATGTTTTAAAGTTTCAGAAGAAAAGCTAAGAAAGAATGTGAGAATTTTATGAAAAAGTTGAGAACTAATAATAGAGGTGAATAGAGAAGTGAAGAGTTTAAAAACTATCTTGAGAATCATAGAATTCACAATGAGTATAGCTCTCCATACACACCCCAAAAAAATGGGGTTACTGAAAGAATTAATAAAAGCCTCGTGGAAATGGGAAGAACCATGTCACTTGATCATGTTCTTTCTCATTACATTTGGAGGCAATCCATGAGTATTTATATTTATATTCAGAAAAAAAATTTCTACATGCCTCAATCAGGTATGACTCATTATGAATTGTTTTATGGTAAAACTCTACGTTTGAAGAACTTTAGAGTTTTTGGGAGTCCTGGTATTATAAAGAAGAAAGGTGGAAACTATGGTAAGTTTTAGTAGAAAGGTGGGGATGGAATATTTATTGGCTATTCTCCAGAAGGAAGAGGATACAAATTCTTCAAAAAATAAACAAAAATAATTGTTGATTCATTTTATTTAAAAGTGATTTATGTATCTGAGAAAGAGAAACACGTTCAAGAGGACAATGAAGTTAGAAAAGTTGAAGAAGATAATTCAGATAAGGATATAAACAATTATAATCCTAATAAAGGTCAATAATTGGACTCATCCATTTCCATTAATGAGGAATACAATTTATAATCTTATCCAAGTCATAGGAATCATATGTAATCACAAAATATAATTGGTGATCAATATCATAAGGTTAAAACAAGAAAAAAAAAATTCCATTACACATACTTCTTTTTATTCAAAGGTTGAACTGAATGATGTGAAAGAATATTTTGAGAATCCATAATGTATTCAATACATAAATGAATAATTGGGTCATATTGAAAATAATAATACATGGGAATTCATATCCAAGCCTAAAAAACATCATTGGCACAAAATGGTTTTTCTAGAACAAGATGAATAAAAAAAGGTGAAGTTATAAGTAACAAAGAAAGATTGGTTTGCAAAGGGTATTTATAGATTGAGGGAATTTATTTTGATGAAACCTTTTCTCTAGTGACAGGACTTGAAACAATTAGAATATTTCATTCTATAGCCTCACAATGAGGCTACTAGATCTTTCAAATGGATGTTAAATCTGCTTTCCTAAATGGTGATATTGAATAAGAGGTTTATATTAACTACCTTGTGGCTTTGTTATCAGTAAATATGAAGGATATGTGTGCTGGTTTAAAAAGGAATTGTATGGAATAAAAAAAGATCTGAGGGCATGGTATTCCAAATTGGATACATGCTTAAGAAAGATGAATTTTATGAAAGGAATAGTGTATAAGAATCATTACTTCAGAGAAAGTCAAGAGTATTCCCTCATTTTAATTGTTTATGTCGATGATATTATCTTTATTGGGAATGATAATGGAAGATGTGAGAGATTTGATGAAGAAATGAAGAAAGTATTCAAAATGTCCATGCTAGGAGAAATGAAATACTTTCTTGGGTTACAAGTCCAGTGAAAGAATGCATTTTCCTCTCCCAAGAAAAGTATGCAAAAGAACTTCTCAAAAGGTTTGACATGGAAAATTTAAAACTTATCACCACACTCATTTTAGTGGGAACAAATATGGGTAAAGATGGAGAAGGAAGTGAAGTATATCAGAAAGAGTATCAAAAGTTGATTGGAAGTCTATTGTATTTGACTGCCTCAAGACCCAACATTGTTTATGTTGTCACCTTATGTGCAAGATTTCAGAGTGCTCCAAGAGAATCACATCTTATTACTAGAAAATGAATTCTCAGATACATCAGAGGCACAATAGAATTCATAATCAGGCATTTCATCCCAGATAGTATTTATTTATTTGGGTATTCTTATGTAGATTGGGAAAGAAATTTTGATTATAGAAGATCTACATCTGGTGATGTATTATTTTTGGGAAATAAGTGTGTTAGTTGGAATTCAAATAAAAAAACACATTAAAAATCAGTATGAATCAATATGAGTATGTTTCTGCTACTCAATATGCCACTCAACTTATGTGGATGAAAACACAACTGGAATATTTACTTGTAGAAGTGAAGTTACCAATGCTCTTGGGTTGTGACAATAAAATTACAATCAATATCACTAGGAATACAGTGCAACATTCTTGTTCAAAATATATTGATATCAAATATAATTTCATCAAAGAGAATGTGGAGAAGAATGAATTGAATCTAGAGCATGTTCCAACATTATAACAACTTGCCGATATCTTCAAAAAACCATTATAAAAGGAATCACTCTAAAAAATGAGATTGAACATGGGTGTCCAACCTCTTTATCTTCAAGGTTGAGGTATGTGTATCCGTCCCCTCTATCATATTATCTTTAGATTGTTTTTTCAAGTGGTAGAATTGTTTTGTTTCATAAATCTATTACATAAAATATAGAGTTTTGTGTAAGTTTTGAATTCAGCATTGTTTAGTGTGTGAACTATTCTAACTATTTGTTGGAGTAGTTGTAGGAAAATAAATTGAATTGTTTACCAGGAAGAATGAAGAAAATAAAGATGTGGTCATGATCACTATTTTTGATAGCATGGTTTTTCTACTAATGATTATTGTTTCTTATAATGAGTTAGATAATGTAGGCTTAGAATTGTTGATATGTAATACATTGTTTGAGTTTACAATGTTCAGTTATTTATGAAACTTGGGTGACAAAAAAATCCGAAGGGGGGAGATTGTTGAGACCAAGATGATGATCAATGTGATGAAGGTTTCAAGTGTTGTATTTTTTTCAAGGTATGCTTTGAAGAAAGGAAATATCATCCCTTTGTTTTGATGAAATTTTTTTTGGGTTTCTTTTGAAAATAATCAAATCCATGAAAATTTTGATGATGCTTTGTTGAATTTTATTTCATATAAATCATAAGTTGGTTGGAGAACTTGTGATACAAGCTTGATGGAGAAAGGGGGGAAAGAGATGCTTCCAATCTGAAAAGAATTATATTCAAATAGTTTTGCAAAACAATCAGAAACTAAATGTATTCATATTTTTTTCAAAACAATCGAAAAAGTATCATATTCAGATTTATAGTATCTGGATGGAAGAAATAAATTAGTGGTGCTTTCTTTCTTTTAAAAAAATCAGAAAACAATCATATCTAGATTGTATCGATTGTATTTCAAAACAATCGTATCCAAATTGTATTGAATTTCTTTAAAAGGAATTGGATTCTGGGTGAAATTAAAATATGTGGTACGAATGGAAATGTGGTTCTGAAAGAAAAGGAGTTGTCGATGAAAAGGGTGATTCCAATGGAAAGGGTGATACCAATGGAAAGTGGTGCTGATCGAAGTGGTGCTGATGGAAGATGTGATGCCAATAGAAGATGAGAAACTGATTGTTTGTCAAAACAATTGTATTTGTGTTGATGAAAAAGAAAGAGATGGTGTCGATTGAGAATGAATCATATTCAAATTGTTTTGTATCGTATCTAGGTCGATCATCCTTATTATATTGTATTGTATCATATCCGGGTAGATCTTTGTCTTCAGATGGTATTTGATCTTGTCCAAAAATCTTAACCATGATGATCATATCCAACATAATCATTACCAGAATGATTTTAACTAGGATGATCGTATATAGCATGATCATAATCAGAATGATCGTATCCAGGGTGATTGTATCCAGCATGACCGTCACTAGAATGATCATATCCAACATGATTGTAACCTGAATGATCATATTCTGGATGATCGTATCCAACATGATCACAACCAGAATTATCGTATCCATTATGATTGTAACCAGAATGATCTTAACCAGTTGATCCTAACTAGATATGATCATATTTAGGATAATAGTATCCAGACTATTTGTATTAAAAAAATCATGTTTGGGTTGAGATAAAAATAAATAAGCATGAATTAATGGAATGTTATAAAACTTTCCAATTGAAGTCGAATTATGCTAAAGCTGATCCTTAATGAATTCTAATTCATGAAGGTAGTCCCGATTCAATCATTGGTTTTTGAATGTGATGATGTGTTTTCTTAAGAGGGTCAATAAAAAATAAAATAAAGTGGAGATAGATGAATGAATTTTCAAGGGGGGACTTTCTATTAAAAGAGTGATTGTATCTAAAGTGAAGAAGTGCATTTCTTCAAACGCATTCAATTGGTATGGTATCAAGCATTGTTTTAAAGAAATCTCTATGAGATAATTTGATTCAGACCCATTTATTTCTCATCAATTTTAATTATATTGACATTTGAAATGGTAGTCTGTAAAAGAATATATAAAGATTGTAGAATATTCGAGAAGATTCGGGAAGTGTTTCCGGAGTCATAATTAATCTGATATTTCAGATGAAATTCATATTTGGTTGAATTTAAGTGACTAGGAATGTGTTTTGGGATTCCCACCTAAACATTTTTTGGCCACCTGTAAAAGAGAAATAAGTACATTGTACCTGTGTGACTTACATGGAGAGAAGATCTGGGTTTCAATATAGAAGGAGAGTTCAATTCCATTTTGATTAACAATTATTTTGGGTGGTGTCGATTCATTCATACTCTATTTGAAATGAAAATTGTATTCAGGAATTGATGTGGTGCCTATTATACTCAATTTTTTTCTATCTAGAAAACATATTGGAAGATTTGTTTCGAAAGAATCAGAATGGGAGCTTTGTTTTGAAAGAATTGGACTCGGATATTTGTTTTAAAAGAATTGTAATGGGAGAATTGTTTTGAAATAATTGGAATGGTATCTTTGTATTTAAATAATTGGATTGGGAGCTTTGGTTTGAAAGAATCATACTCATAGGAATCAAACTCAGTGTTTCATGACAAAGTCTAGGTAGTTCTTACCTTTATTATGGGTAAGGAATTGATGAATTGTTTTAAAATTTGAATACATTTTTTGAATTGAAAATAAGGATAGGTAACACGAGTTGTTACAAAACAATTGTATAAATCAATTGTGCTAAGAGGGAGAACACACGCTAGTTTGATTATTTCATAGTGATACATGAGTAAGAGGGTACATACTAATCGTTGTAATCCAATGATTGTTTTATTAGTGGATTTTATGGTATTGGATCATTTCCAAACCCTACCAAGGACATAACTATTATTATTGAATAGTGAACCTTTTAAATCTTTGAGATACAATACTTTGACTGGGTAGTTTCATAAATCTCTTAGCCTCGAGATTTGTAATCTAGACCTTTTGTTCTACCAACTTAGTAGGAACCATATGGTAAGATAGAATAGAAATGGTCATCATACTAGGTAGTAGGTCTATGGTAAACTTAACCTCTCTCTGGGGTGGTAAACCATAAAAATCATCCAGAAAGACCTTGGGGGTATGTACCCACCATTGAAAACATATGACTTTCTCAAAAAGGGTGAAAAACATCAAGAAACATATCTGGCATCGGGCATGATATTACCACTGTATAATGAACAACATGACATATCCTTCTTGATCTAGAGTCCTACTCACTCTAAAAAACATGAGTGATCCCATAGGTAGATAAGAACTGAACCCGAAAACAATAATAGTAAATATTAACCTTATAACTAATCATAAAATCTATGAAGATAATCAATTTAATTATTTTAAAATCAAGAAATAAGAAATTCCATGCCTCTTCATGGCCCACTATCATCACTCGACATGAAAGGAACATGAGACCTTGTTCATAAATAATCCCCAAAGGCATGGAATGATCTAATAGGAATGAAATATGATCCAAACTAAAACCTTGATATTTAACTAGATTTTATTATATAAAAGAATGAGTATCAACTGTATAAAAAAAATCTAGCACCACAGAAGATGAAATGAGCATACACCTCTAATTGTGGATATCAATTATTTATATTGCTCTGGTGCATTCTCTATCACATAAAGACATCCAGTCTTATCTCCTCCATGATATTTATTTTCCACATGAAAATCCCCTTTAGCTCGAGGATAAGACCCACCACCCTTTGAATAATCAGTATGAACTTATTATCCCTTGGTGAAAGTGGATCTATCCTTAATGCCTTGGAACATCCAGTCAAAAAAATTCATCAAGTTTCCAGATTTTCTACAATGATGTCAAGTATTGGGATCCTCTATATAATTAGGATTGGTATGATCAGGACACTCAAAATGATAGAAAAATCCTTCTACTATCCAGATGAATCCCCTGAGTTTGGGCCTGAAGAAATATGGCTACCTTTGTGCTTCCTTTTCTATCTAAGATATACACTATGGTGAATTACAGTACCAACTGATGCTCCTCCCAAAATTCTTTCCCATCTGTGTCCATGGTTTCCAAATATTCGTTTTTGTCTACCTCTATAATGGTCATAAGGAACATGAGAATTAGCATCGACTTAATATCGTCCCTCAATCCCAACTTAAACCACTAAGCCTTTAGGTAATCATTGGTGAATAGATCTAGTTCCAATTATACCAACTCAAAAAAATGGAAGGAATACTTTAGAATGGTGTGATCTCCCTACTCTAAGGTAAAACAATCCCTGTTATTTTCCCCACATAATATTTTAGGATAAAACTAATGGTTTCATATTTTTTTGAAAGAAATCCAAGAAAGATCATTGTGCAACTTATCTTGCACAATTGAACCCCACCATCTAATTCTTAGTCCTTCAAGAATATATGCAGAAAAAACCAACTTGGATTCCTCAAGAGACTTCAAAAATTTGAAGATCCTTTCAATCCGCTCAATCTATTCTTTATATTCCTGGGGTCCATTGTCACCATAGTAGATAGGTGGATGCTACTTTGTAAATTTGGAGACATGATCTGGTTCCCATTCTAGGTTCCAAACCCCTTCTTAACCTAGAATCCAAATAGTGAAAATTATAACATCTATTAATGAAGGTTCCAGCATAGGATTTAACAACTTAACTTGTCTCATAGATTCCTCACTCAAATTTTGATGAAATCTTCTAGGAGGAATTTTCTAATAATCAAGACAAAAAAACAATTAGTCAAAATAAAATTCCAAAATCATTGAACAAACATTGGTTATTGATATCAATAATTTAAACTAATAAAAATTTAAATAAACTAAATATTATTCAAACAAGGATGAAGCCTTAAAAAAGAATATTCCCATTTAAATAACCCCTATATCATGTTTATTCAAATAAAATTAGCTACAAAGTCTAAATCTTGGGAAAAATTCATAAACACCCTATGTAACTCAGATTTGAAAATGTAAGTGAGATGGTCAGGCCCCTTTTCTACACTTACTACCCAAAATATGATCATCCTAACTGTAGTCTAAAAAAACAGCAAACCACACCCAGGCAGCATCAACATCACTTTATGCTGGGTGTTACCTTTAATAACAACTTGTAAATAACCATCCCCATTTAACTAGACATTCATACAAAGTGGTCCTCCACATGGTGAGATACAGAAAAGAACCACAAGTATCATGTAAAATTGAGGAAACATCAAAGTGATGCATATAATAAAGTGGTACATATCCATGATACATACAATTTAAAGCCACACCATCCAAACTAGAAAGTTAAAATATACCAACAAAATGAGTCTCCATGTGACAAACTATCACCACCAATCACTTCAAGTATAAAAGTGATAGATGATAAGAGAACCTAGCAGGGTATATGATTCACTTCCATTTCCTTGATTTCTACAAAATATAGTCTACAACCCCAAAAGGAAAAAAGAAGGGTATGAGAATATATCCCCATAGGATATCACCAAAGAATCTATATAAGTTATAATATCAAGAATGAACAAGCTATATCTTTATAAAAAATACAACTTATAAATCATTTTAAAAAATAAAAACATTTCAAAAAATTATATTGTTTTCCATGAATGCATACTATATTCACCAAATCCATAAATATATCAGGTATAAAATAAAATAGGTAAACTAAACATGTGAAAAAATATCAATGAAATAAACCATCATGTGATAAAATAGGTATAAAAGAAAAAAGAAAAACATTTGGGATCTAGCCTACAAGAATACATAATAGACATAAAATAATCCTAAAATAGGAATATGTTGGTTCCAACTGATATCTTGTCCTAAAATAGTTTCTCAATATCAAAAAATTATCCTCGAGTAGTTCTACACACACTAGGGTAACCTATTTCCATTTCCTGACATACATAATGTTCCCAATGTTTATTATTTTCTTAAGACCATTTCCAAAACCCATGATCTCATCTAATAAATGTTTTTTTTATATCAAAGAAAATCCAATTTTATGGAAAACACAAAGGGGTCGAAAAGAACATATATAAATTCAATATTTTTCAACCCTTGCATAGATCCACCTACCTTAAAACAGTAGAGACCTATCCACCTTCGATAATAGATATTGAAAAAACACTGATTAGACTTTAAAAGAAAAGTCACAAAAATAAACTTCAAAGGATTGATAGAAAACACTAATCGTTCATAAATCTAAATCTAAAACGCAACCAATCCCATAGTTGCAACCTAATTCAATAAATAAGAATAGCTTACCAAGGATATGCGACACAGTCTCCAAATGAGTAAAACACTGAATGGAGTGATCTGGAAGGAGGGAAAAGATCCGAAATCACCCAAAATCACCATAGGGTTCAAGAGGAAATCCTTTACACCGAATAATAAAAGTGGCAGTCATGACAATGTTATTAAAAATAATAGTCTCAAGTAATTCACATCATGAATAACTTTCATGATGTGAAATACTATGAATTGTAAATATATTGAAAAAGGCTTCATCTTGGATTAAATTAAATCTAGATTGATATTTTCATGTCTTATAATGGTTTCACAACTTGTAAAAATTTCACAACTTCTATGAGGCTCAAAACATCTACCCTATAATAGAATCACATTGTGTAATCCATTCATGATTTGAATTTGTCTAGTAGGTAGTGTGAAACCCAATTTTTTTAGAAAACTTATGAACCAACACATAAGGCTCTTCAGTCCCAAAGAGAACCCTCTAAACCCATTTACACATTTATACCAAGATTACATTAATCCAAAAAACATACATCCCCTAACTTTAAACCATTATCTCTATAAATGTCTCTCTATTCATGAGAATCCGACAATACACAGAAAGAAAAAGGTAAAACAAATCAAGAATCAAATCATACCTGAAGGAATCTAATGGGGGTGTTACACTATTATTATTATGTTTGCCTTTATAAATGAGTGATTTATAAAAATATTTCTCTACATTGATAGTAAATATTTTTATCTATTTCAAAGTTAAAAAATATTTAGATACTAAAAATCATCAAAGACTCGGTTTTAAATATTCAATGAAATTATCCATGTTTATTTAAAAATTACATAGATAATCTGAAAATAAATTACTAAGCTTATTAAAATAGTCTCATACTCATACTATATCTCTTCTTCCTTATCCATAAATTCAAGAATTTCCTTTCTATATCTGCAAGGTTATTTTTCGTAACCTTAGTTAGTTTACCTAAAATAAAAATAATTTTTCCAGGTTCCACATTAACTCCAATATTCTGATTATTCAAAAAATTCCCACATTTTACTCAATTATTTTCTTGGTTTCCATTTATTCTTTATCTAACCATTATCTAAAAAATTACATAGATTAATTTGTAATGTTATAAACTAGTAATATACTAAACATTAATTTATATATCACAGTTTCCAAAAATTTGTTTATATACATATGTCACAAATCAAACCAATTATAGAATAATCTCTAGAATTTTCTATAGGTAAAATATGTATTCTCTGCCTATGTTAATATAAATCTAGTTCTTAAGGTCTTTACTAAACCATGATATGATACCAACTGTAATGAGACCAAAACTAGTCACCTAGAGAATGTGGGCTATTTATTAAATGGTAGTAAGATTACATAAAATTATATACCAAATATTATGGTTTTGTAGTCCTTAAGAGACTAGATACCCAAACATTACATTAAAACTTCACATACTACTTCATTTTAGTATAAATAATTATCCCTTAATATTATCTATATAAAGACCCTAAATTCTCAAACCAATAATTCTCCTTTAATTTCTACAGATTTTAGTGTATTAATGATCTTTTTTGAGTTTAAGGGTGTTAGGTATTTTACGATGTGTCTCATGTGGAATTTGGAGTAAAAGGGGAAGTGGTAGTGCTTCAACAAGCACTATATACCCAATGTCTTAGTACTATGTACCTGACATCTTATTTTTAGGTACAAGTTAAATTTACAGAAAATATAACCTTAAATAAGGGAATTTTAGAATTTTTATTGCCCGAATTTAATCCCTCTAATTGTTTTCATTGGTAATTTCATACCATAATCCCTAGTTTCAACCCCTTTCAAGTTCCTCCTCCCCTATTAGTGACCTTAAGTGATCTAATCTTTCCTTATTGATCCAATGTGCTCCAATGAGTCACAGAAACTCATATTCAGTGAGGTAAGGATATATATCACCCTATTCTCCCTTCAATTCTATATTTTTCAAAGTACTCGATCTAAACCAAAACTCTAAATATTACATCCTTTTGAAATATTTCATCTCCTTCGATTTTCTATCAGTTTGTAATCAATAGAGGGTTAGATTTTACAAAACTAAGATATTATTATAGTTTCCTTTTCTAATCTTATATTTCATGTTAATATTAGTCTGAACCTTATTTTTCTCTTGGTTTTAGGTTAAAATTAAAATTTATGTAGTGGATTTAACCTCTTATATAGACCCTAAGAAGAAACTCTAAAACTATTTTGGTAGGGAAATTCATTCCTCCTTGTATTCATTATGAGCTAGGTTTGTAATTATGTAGGGCAAAGTGAACAATTAAATCCAAGGGGTTTTCTTCTAATAAAGTGATTTTGAAATAGTTTTATAGATAAATTGGTTATAGAATTTTTTTATTATAGTTGTATTCATGTATTTGTATGTGGGTTATTATAAATTTATTTATTATAACTTATTTGAAAAATGATAAATAATATCTGGTGACTACTTGAGTGAATGAACAATTTATTAATCTTTCCTAGTATATCAATTGTTTCATATCATGATTATGAGTATTACTTAATTCCTTGTATACATATTTCTAGAGTATTTTTAATTTTTATAGACTTTATCATGTTTTGATAATAGTAATTTGTAAATATATGATAAAAGAGTTTATTAATATTATATAATAAAGGTTTCTAAGAACACCTACTAGTTTTAAATAGGTTGATGGAAATGGATGGGATCCCATATAGGTAATAAATTCATTATATTTTATTAATATTCAATATATTTTGTTACCTTACATTTTTAATTCATTGAGTTATAAGATGATTTAGAATTTAATACAAATTTCATTGGAGTTCATGGATATTTTTAAAATAGATAAAATAATAAATTTAATTGATTTATTTTATTTTTAGGAATAAAATGGATCACCAACTATTGATAATTATTTGTTTTATTATTTTAAATGATGTGAAGTTGGTTGTTGCATGAAAGAGAAATGGAAAAAATGTTAGGATGTATGATATATTATGATTTATATGTAATATATTTGGAGAGTAGTGAAAAAATGGGAAAGTCATATATATTAAAGTGATCTGTAACATCTTTGGATGTTGTGTGACATATTTTCCATTATTGGTTGAAGAAAAGACTCACATGTACTATATTTATCTGATACATAATATCCTCGAGTTTTTGAAGGAAAAAATGGAAAAGGATGTTCTTTCCTAAGATATTTGGTAGTATGTCAGATTTTAAAGTGAGGCATAACATCTTAATACATTACATAAGATATTTTTATTTTGCTGTAAGGAGAAATGTTGATGCATAATATTTATAACTAGCAAGAAGATTAGAAATTTGGCTAAGTCGGGTGTTGTGTAAATTTTTTTATCATGCATAGTATCTATAGTTTATATTTAATATAATTTTTAATAGTCATATGGAAATACACAATATTTTATACATTGATCCTAAGTGTTATGTAACATTACACACTTATCCCTTGAAAGAATTTGAAAGATTTTTAAAATATCCTAAATGTATGTGTAAGGATTTATACTTTGAAAAAATTTCAATAGATCTGAAAAGTATGATATTTTACTTTTCCAAAATCGGAAAACCTTTTCCTTTTATTTGGGATGTTTAATTCATGCTGTGAATAGGATTTGGATTCTTTTCAGTGATAAATCTAATTAAGACATGTCAATGTTGTGAATATTTCTATTATTTTATGGAACGAATCCCAACACTTTCATCCTTTAAGATATTTTTAAATGTTTTTTAACCACGTAAAGTAGAAAAAGTGAAGAGGAAACTTGGGGAAATAACTTTTGAATCATGAAAGAGTGAATCTCATGAATCCCATTGGATTAAAAAAATGTATAAAGGAATGAAAGAATTCAAAACTATATATTTTTAGAAAGTCTGAGATTGTATGGAGGATATTAAAATATATAAAAAAGAACCTGATAGGAGTTGTTCAAGGGGAAAATAAGGAAGTAGGAAAGAATCTAAAAAAGTGGGAGAGGGAAAGGAGGAATGGAGTTAGTTTGGGGTGGTGTCATCGATATAACTAATGATTTTTTCTATTAATTATTTTTAATATTGTAATTTTTTATTTTTTCTCTCCCCATTATCTACTACCTCTATAATAGAGGAGTAAAAACGTATTAGTGATTGTGGAAAGGGAAGTAGAACTATTGAAACTATTTGAATATGGTACTTTAAGGAATAAAATTCTCTCTTCCATTAATAAAAATGTTCAAATAATAGTTGGATAAATGTTCGAGTGAGATTTTATTCAAATGTGGTATTCCTGTAGATTTTTTATTTCTTTTTTTTAATTACAATTATCCCCTACTAAATTTGTATTATATATGATGTTATAAGCACAACTAAGTTATGAGTATCAAGAAACTGGTGATGTGTGTGTAAAGACAATAAATTAGCCTTGAATTACTTAGTAATAAATTTAACTAGTTGGGGTTTTCCTAAATTCTTTTTGGGTTGGTTTATTGTTCTTATTTCTTTTTTATATCTATTCATATAAAAATATAAGGAGGGTTGACTATCAGTGAATACTATTGGTTTATTCTCACAATTTCATTCAACCTATGGTGAATGATGAAACCATTGTGGATTCTATCATTTATAAATTATCAATAAAAAGAGTTAATAATATTAGAGACAAGAATAACATTGAAAATGGTAATAGAACCATTGAAAATTTCACCTATCATCTATTTTAACAAAAATAAACTTGTTTAAACTACCTTATAAACCTTTTAAAAAGAATTGAACAAAATAACCCCCCACCTTTCACAGAGTAACAATTGAATTTTTTCACCCCTCTTTGGAGAAAACCATGGTTTAAACTATTTATATATATATAAACCTTAGTATTTTAAAAAATTCTTACACACCCATGATAGTTGTGTAAAAAAATAGCACCATTTTCAAGGAGGTGATGCAAAAAATTTCTAACATTTTTTATTGTATGTCATATTCTAGTATTGAAAAACTTTTATATCTTGATCTTGAAATTGATATGACTTTACTAAAAAACATATATAATTATATTTATATTCTAATTTAGAAGAAATTATCTTTTCATTCTCTAGTGAAACTCATATATTTATTGTGACCCTATAACAGTGGTAAAAAATCTTAGCCAAACCTTGAGGGACCATTGTTTACCTCACTTCATTAACCAAAATAACCAAGTTATCATACCTAAATTGGAAAATAATTTTAAACAAAAAAATAGTTTAATATAATTTTTTTCTATATTTTATGGCTTTTTGTTGAAGAACCAAACAAACTTATTATGGAATTCACCTTATTATATCCCAACATGCATGATTTTCTATTTAACTAGTTCTATGGGTCTGAGGGGTAGGTGGTGGCTATCAAATGGTGAGGAATTTCCTTTTTTTTGAAATCTTTTGGATGATCTGTGATTCAAGAAATAGAAGAGGGGAAAGGATTTATTCCCCTCTTCAGTATCTCAAGGTTTGGGACTTTTCCCTTATATATGAACTCATTCATCTGATTCATAAGGTTGAAGCGGGTAGCAGCCACGATCTATTCAGCGATAATCATGCTACATCAGAAATCATGATATAGTTTGGTATGTGGATTAAATTTATCCTACCATGTTAT
The DNA here is from genome assembly GCA_963277665.1 of Viscum album. Lineage (NCBI taxonomy): Eukaryota > Viridiplantae > Streptophyta > Magnoliopsida > Santalales > Viscaceae > Viscum > Viscum album. The sequence continues at coordinate 2,038,462,846 of OY728164.1, forward strand.
GGTTTCAATAAAAATGTTTATATCTCTTACAACCAAGGCATGATGAAAGGTGTAGGTCTGGTTCTCGATGAATGGGGGTTGGTGGTCATCGGGTTCAATGCTTTCTATGGTCTAGGTAATGCTATTGTGGAAGAGACCAGATATTTTATCAGCATCCTATCCTTGTGGAAGATCTATAATATAAAAATTTTAATTGTTGAAAGTGATTCAAAAGTTCTGGTGGGTTTTCCCCAAAGCAGCACAAAAGTCTTGTGGTATCTTATTTATTTAATCAGGAAGTGCAAGACTGTTATGATTAATGAGCTGGAGATTTACCACACCTTAGGGAAGGAAACTTCATAGAGGAAAACCTACCTAGCTTAGAAATTCAACATAATAGCCTTACTATTTATCTTAATACTGGTACCCTCCCCCTTTAATGTAATTTTATTGTCAGTGGTGATGCTTTAGGGCTTCACCATTATAGACCTCCTTAAACCCATGTTTGTCTCTGCTTTTCACTTTTTATAGAATAAATGAAAAGTGGATTTTGAGCGACTATAAAAACTATAGGAAGGAGAGTTAAATAACATAAATAACCTAAAAAGTATTTTACTCTAGAGTTAATTCCCATCTTTAAATAGTAAAACCATTAATAAAGTGATTTATACTATCAAATAAGAATTAAGAGAAACCTTGTATGAATACTAGGAAATATTCCATAAGTTGTGTGATGAATATCCCCACAAAGCTATTGAGTAACACCACATTATAGTATTTTTCAATCAAGGTTTAATTTATAGTCATATATATCTACTATATTTATCATTATGATGATCTCTAATTGAAAAATTGCATGTGGAGGATAGGGGGATTGTAGAGAAGATCACTTAGAATTATTTATAACTTGGTATAGGAGGTACTAGTACTAGAGGTCTACATGTGGTAAGATCTTCTAAATCACTAAGTTAAGAGTCTGATATTGAGAAACTAACCACTCTTTTTAAACAAATGGTTATTAGGAAAACCAATTAGAAACAAGAACCGAATAAGGTATGTGGTTTATTATCATCTCCACAACATTTTATTGATCAATGTTCTAAAGTTTATGAAACTAAAAATTCTGTAGAATCCAAGAAAAAAGGCTACTTTTAACTTCTAAATCATGAATTAAGAGATAATTACCAAGTTTAATATATATGTTTAAATCAAAAGAATCAATCGAGACCCCCCTCATATTAGTAATACCAATAATCATTACTATTCCAACAACCACACAAGTATCCCAATAACCAATCCTTCAAACCACCCCCTTACAAAAAATAAACCCTTTGAGAAACCTTTAACCAATTAATGACCACTAGGTAAGAAAAAAATAATTAGAGGTTGAGGTCTTGAGAAATTTGATAATAGAATTAAAAAACAATCAAGGAATACTTTTTGAAATACTATCTAAAAATATAGGAAAATTTCTAGATCAACCAGTTCTAAACCCCAAATGTAATTCCAAATAGGTTAAAAATAGAAGTATAAAATTAATTCACCCCATTTCCAAATATGATTCCAAGAAGAATTAACTTCACACCATGAAAATGGAAGTCAATGAATTTTAATAGAACCTTTTGAACCTGTCTAGGGAGGAAGAAGATATGGAAAAGTAGAATATGCCCTAAAAAAGAAAAAAAGAAGACCACAAAAACCCTTTAAAAAATTAATTAGTGAAAATAGAGACATTTCACTTATATTCCCCTAAATAATTACTGAATCAAGGATGATAAAATTGGAGAAAACTAAAAAAAAAGATTTTATAAACTTTTTACAAAGTTGAAATCAGCATACCACTACTTTAATATCTATATAAATTCTAATATATGTTATTTTACTCATGGAAATATATAGAAAAAAGAAAAGAATTAAAATTAATGAGAGATTAATTTTAGGAAAAAGTGTTTTATACTTAATCACATAATAAATAACTACCAAATATTAATATTCAAGTACATTTTTTATCCCCAATACTTTTGGTTCTTTATATTTTAATGATACATTTTATGATCTCGGAGATTCTATAAAAAAAATAACACATTATATTTATAACATATTTTTCAATGGTATAACTTAATCTCAATATATTGGTTGTGAAACTTGTAAAAAAATCCACTATATTTCCATCAAGAGACTTAGAATATGTGTTAGTTCGGGTACATCATATGGTCCTTCCAACTAACTTTTTTTATAAAAAATATTGGGGATTACAAGACCCCAACATAGTAAACCATAATTTTGGGTAAAAAATTATTGAATATAATAAATACAATATTAATTTACATAAATGAGATGTCACTATGGAGTATGGTGAGAATATTTCCCACTTTAACACTTATGATTCCATTAAGTTCTTACAAGAAGAGAACTCACTTTTCCCACTCTCAAGAACTAAAGAAGCTACTACCTATAAATAAAACATTATGTTAAGAGTGATTATTTGTTTATTAAATTATTTAATACATGAAAATTATATGAGAAATATTTGGTAAGAATTAGAAAACCTTGTGCAACCATTAGAAGAAGAGGTAACCACTAATTTATTTGATGGATTTGATTGTTTTTTCAATAATGAATAAGATAATATTTCAATTTCTAAGAAGTAATCAAAGGCTGTAGAGGTAAGGAATCTAAATAAAATTTCATCATTTTTGTAACAACAAAATTTTTAGTTAGAAACATTTCCCAATAACCTAAAATATGTCTTTTTAATGGAAGGAAAAAAATATTCTAATGAACATTGCAAAAAATTGATTCTAAAATAAGAAAAAATGATATAAATTTTGAGATAAAATATTCAAGAAGTAGGTTAGAGTTTATAATATATCCCTAAGAGAAGTCTAAAAATATGTATGCATATATTTTTTTAATGATGAAAACTCAAAGCCTATTAGATAACCCCAAATAAGACTTAACCCATTCATAATGGTGGTAGTTAAAAATGTGGTATAATATTTTTAGAAGAAAGTATAATCTACCCCATTTTGGACCCCCAATGGGACAGTCCCTTTTATAAATTTCCCAAGAAAAACTGTTTGACCACAACTAAGAATGAGTGGAATTAACTGATTCTAGAAAGAGTCCAGATTTGTTAGAGTGTTTTTATAAACTATAGGAAGTTAAATCAGATCACTAGGTAAGATAATTTTTTTATACCCTTTGTTAAAAAAATTCTATAAATATTATTAGGTAAACCTCATTACTATTTTCTAGATGTATTCTCATGATAATTTCGGGTGATCATTTCACTTGAAGGATAAGGAAAAATAACTTTCACATGTATGTATGGTACCTGTTTGTCATAAACCAGCCCAGATACCTTGGTACCCCAACACTCGAGCCACTCCAGATATGATCTAAAGTGTGTTACCAATCCCCATGGGTTATATACTATCACCTAGAACCACATAAGATAAAACTGGGAATGGTTTTACCACATAAACAATGAAATAAATTGTTACAAGTCAGCATGATCAAAACAAAACCGCACCAGGAGAACTGTACCTAAAGTCAAACAGGTAAACACACCCAAAGTACAACCATATTGTACTAGAAAACATGTTAAAAAACCCAATTCCCAACAAGCACATCATCTCAAATCCCAAATATCAACCCCAACTACCACCTCTATGTGGTGATTTACCCTTACTCAAAATTGGGAGGACAAAATATAAAAATTACCAATAGAACAGTTAGGGTGTGAGCTAAAATTCTAGTATGGTCTCACCAAGGATTCCATAATAAGATTACTCATTTATTAACCAAATAATGAATTAAATTTTAAATAAATAGGCTTGATAATACAAAAGAATATTTAAAACAAATCATGATTTACATTTAAATTGATGGAAATATTTATAAACAATAGATTAATAAGCATTTTAAATAAAATAGGTTATATAAATTCACAAGGCATGTGTAAAATATATTACACATAGTGGAATATATATATATATATATATATATATTAAAAAATTAACAATGAGAAACATGTCCATCTATCAAGAGGTTTAATTGTTCCATGTTATGGGATCCTTACACACTCGAAAAAGTGATCATCAAAATATGTCTACCCACATCCCTCAGACACTGTTCAAACAAAACTCCTCACCATCACATTGAGGATGTGACCTACTGCATATATTTTTATAGATTATTAAAGAGTCAAAACGGTGTTGTCCTGAATAAATCACGAACTAATTTGGCTTACATGTGCAGTTACAAAATTCAGTAGTAGGCAGTTAATTTTAAAACCGTTTAAAATACAATTAACCCATTTCTAATTACAATATTACAATTTCTATTTAAAAACCTAAATGGGTTTTTAATCAAATAATGTCTTTTTTCCATGATAAAAACATTTCTTTATTATCAAAATAATTTAATCTATTTTTTTAAAATTTAAATTTGAAATATCGAAAACAATTTCACAATTAAACTTCCCAATTTAAATTTGACAGATTAATTTCAAAAAAATTCATTAATTCTAAAAACACACCCCAATTCACTAGAATTGGGGACTTTTCCTAAATTTCATGCCAAATAAAATCCAAATACCAATATACAACAAATTCAGTTTCCAAAATAAAATTAAAATCTATTTAATTTTAATATATCAATTTAGGGTTAAATCAATTGGAAAATATTAAATAGAACCAACCACCATTGATCACAAGATAATGAAACCCAATGCCTGTAATGGAAAAATCCAAAAAAGAAGATAGTAAAGGAGATCTGAGAATGAAACGTAGATTAAAGATCTAAAACAATAGGGATTAGAAACTCCAACAACATGGAGATATAATAAATCCTAGGTAGGAGAGAAGAAGAGAGTGGGAGAGAAGGAATAGAAGAAGAAAGATTGTTAGGGAAGGTTTAAACAATGATCCCCATGATTTGATTCACTTATAAAGGGGTTTGGAAGAGAAAAAAAATGGGTTTTTGGGATCTCCAATGGCCTAGGAGGATATCCAACCCTCAGTTAGGTCTATGTGAGGGAATAAATAGGGGTTTAATAATTTTTAAGATATTTTTTTGGAATAAATAAAAGCGTCATTCATGGTTTTATAAAGGGGACACATGGTTTTTCAAGCATGTGGCCCTGCTAATGGGGTTTCACAGTTTCTCATTAATGGGTGCATAGTTTTTCAAACTGTGCACCAACAATAAAAATCCTCACTACCCAGGTTTTCATGGTTTTCCCTAGTAGGGTACACAGTTTGGGAAAACCGCAAGCCAACTATGAAAAGCCCAAGAGCACTTCCAAATTTCCAAAGTTTTACTCAAATCAACCCTAAAAGGGACCCAACCAAAGCATGATCAAAAGATAGGATGAGGATTACCTGAAAAGAGTACTATGATGTTACAACCTCCCCACCATATAAACGTTATATCCCTAGAAAGCATGTTAAGAAGATTCCATATCAAAAAGACAAGTCCAATACTCTCTCATCAGTGCCTTCTTCTCCCCTGTCTCATGAGTATCAGAACCATGTTTCCATATAACTCTAACCAAAGGTATCATCCTCCAATTTAGTACCTTGGTTTTAGAAACAACTATACTAACTATATAGTCAATCATCGATAAATATATCTCATTATCAAGATCACTTCAACTCATAACATGAGATGAATCATAAAAATACTTCCATGGCTAAGATACATAGAACACATTATGTATCAACATCATCTATGGTGGAATTGATAAATGTTAAGCCACTTTGCACACCTTCTAAACAACCTCATAAGGTCCCAAAAAATGAAGAGCAAATTTCTATTACCTCCCAAGCTATTGATGATCCAAACGGGGTGAAACTTTTAATAACACCCGGTCACTAAATGAAAACCTTAGTGGTATGCGATGATGATCAGAATAATATTTATACTGAATATTTTCCATCAAAATTCTCTAATGAATCAACTTAATATTTTTGGTCATCCATAGAATAAAGCCCAGTCCAACCATGGAACTTTTAGCAATCTCCAACCAATATAATAGATATTTACAAGGCTGACCATACAATGCCTCAAAAGGATCCATTATGATTACAGACTTGTACTATTGTTATAACCAAACTAATCTAACCCCAAATGATCATCCCAAGCTCCACCAAAGTTGAGAACATAGGTGCAAGGAATATCCTCAAGAATATGTATATCAATTTTTGTAGGTCCATCTATCTATGGATGGTATGCCATACTCAAAGGAACCTGAGAACCCAATGTATCCTAAAGGCCTCTCCAAAAGTGAGAAGTAATCCAATGATCTCTATCAGAGACTATAAAATATGTAAATCCATGAAAATGAACATTCTATTTCACATAGATATTTTCGAGCTCCATAACTTTGGTTATATCACGAATGAGTATAAAGTGAGCTGATTTGGTCATCCTATTGATCACAACCCATATCAATTTTTTTTTGGTACACATCATCCCAACCAAAAAGTACATAGATATCTCATCCAACTTTCAAGATAGGACAAGATACAGATGTAGAAAAGCTAAAGTTTTTTGGTTCTCTATCTTGACATGTTGGAGCATATAACAATGAGAGATAAATTCAGAAATTCCTCATCTTATACCTGGCCACCAGAATATATATTGTATGTCATAGAACATCTTCATGGATCCTAGGTTCACTTCCCACTAGGAATTATATAAATCCTCTATATCATCTTTCATAAACAATGATAGTACAACAAAACAATTTCAATAACATAGAATTTACTCTATAGAGATCGACCACTCCATAATGGCCTCCCCACCATAAAGAGAGTTTCTAATGCCACAAAACTCTTCATCAAGGTACTATTCATAAATAATAATCTTTATAAGAGTGGAGGTTAAATGAAAAATGTCCAAAACTACCTTAGCCCCTGGTTACTAGGAACCAATAAGCAACTGTGAAAAAAATCATGTCAAGTCCCACTCTTCTGATGACACTTTCATGGCTTGGGTTTGAAGATTCCTGTTTAAAGAATCTATGATGACATTACCTTTTCATGGGGTATAGGTATTGTCAAAGTCAAAATATTATAGGCATTCCACCCAAAGCCTCGAATGGAGGTTTAAATTTTCTGAGATATGATATAACTCAATTTCTTGTGGCCACAATATAGGGTAAACCTTTCTATGAAAAGTTAATGCCACCAAATCATAAGCTCATGGATCACAACTACCAGTTTTAGGTCATGTGTTGTATAATTCTTCTCATGTGGACTAAGCCATCGAGAGACATAGTCCATGACATGATCACCCTGCATAAGAACATAGCCCAAACTTATACCTCATGTGTCACAGAATACCACATATCCCTTCCCATCCTTTGAAAGAGTCGACACCATCACGGTCATAAAAAGATGTTTCAACTCAATGAAATTACTTTGAAATTTCTCATCCTAAGAAAATTTTACTCCCTTCTATGTTGGAGTGGTTATCAGAGAAGCCAACTTTGATAAGTCCTTTACAAACCGGTGACAATAACCAGCTAAACCTAGGAAGATCAAAATATTGAAAACATTTTGGGGTGTTTCCCATGTAATAACAGCTTTTACCTTTTTAGGATCAGATGAAATACCATGATATGACACCACGTTTCACAAGAACTTCACTTCCTGAATCCATAAATCACATTTTGAAATATTGTACCAAAGTACGTGATTTTTCAACAATTCTAGAACTACTCTTAGATAACTCACATGTTCCTCCTTGGACATAGAGTAAACAAGAATGTAATCAACAAATACCACCACAAAACTATCAAGATACTCATGGAAAATAATTTTCATTAAATCCATAAATACTATAGGGGAATTTTTTAGACCAAATGGATTGATTGGGTACTAATAATGTTCATACCTTCTTTAAAATGTAGTTTTCTGAATTTCATATTCTTTTATTCTCAACTGATAGTAACCTGATTGAAGATCAATGTTTGGTAAGTACTTAACCCCTTTCAACTAGTAATTTAGATCATCAATACATTTAAATGGATACTTTTTATTTATAATGAATCTATTTCTCTTTTGGAAATTAATGTAAAGAAAAAGTTTCCCATACGTTTTCTTAGAAAAGACAATATCCATCACCAATGGAGAAATACTCAGGCATATAAATCCTTTCTATAAAATATCATCCAACTAAGACTTCAACTCTTTAATTTTAATAGGTTCCACATAGTAAGAACAAATAGATACTGGATGTGCACTAGACACTAAGTCAATAGAAAACACTAACTTCTTTACCGGTGGCAAACCAGAGAAGTTGGAAGGAAAAAAATCTGGAAACTCGATGACAACTGAAGGGAGATCTCCACTCAAAGATTACTACTCAAGGTTAAAATAAAAAATGATATAATTTAACCCAAATTTAAATAATAAGGTATGGATATACTGGACCTCAAGTTCCATTATCCTTGAAAGAGACTTCACACCCCCTCAGGTGTAGTAAAGGAGACCCATCAAGATAAAAATCAATTTAGTCTTTATTGGAAATGATCCAATCCATATGGAATATAAAATCAATAAGTTTATTGCTGAGAGGCAAAAAATACCAAGAAATATTGATATCCAATAATGGTAAAGCACAAGCTAGACTATGGAGAACCCGCTATCTCTTTGTTCCAAGGGGTATTGTAATATTCATCACATAAGATAAAAGTCCCATAGAAATATTATGAAAATTCACAATATAGGTTGAAACAAATGAATGAGATCCACCATTATCAAATAAAGTAGTCCCTAATGATAAAGCTATAGTGATGGTACCTCTCATAGTTGTTGGACCCATATCTGTTTTCTTCTTGAGTATCTTCCACTATATGAATAAGCTTCATTAAAGATGTCCATGGATGGAACACTTTAGTCCTTGGACAATTTAATTACAATATAGTTTTATTAGGCACTGATGATATCATGACACTATGTAGAGTAGAAAAGACATGAAATAACTTTTCAAGTGACCTGAGTGTCCGTTGGAGCCACATATCTTGGATGCCTCAGTGAAAATCCATTTTAAGTGCCTGGATTTTCTACACTAGTAAAAAATCAAAGGTACTTTTTCAATTACCATAGGAGGTCTAGAAAAATACTGTTGTCAAGAACCACTATGAGAATGATCACACTTCCTCTTCCTTTTATAGGAACTCACCGAACGACCACTGGGTGAAGAATAAACTTCATTAACCCAGGATTACCAGCTAGGTCCATTTCAACCATCAACGCTCTATCCATCACATTTGTATAAGAAGAAAAATTGAATAATATAGCACAATAATGAACTTTAGATTAAAGTACCATATTTAATCATAGATTCTTAATATTTTCATTCAATACTACCTCAAGAGAAAAATGCATAAGATCATGAAAATGGTTTGCATATTTTTTCATGGTCCTTTCAACCTACTCAAGTTTGAAAAACTCAATATCCTTGGCTGAAACAATTGACTCTAGATATAATTTTTCAGTGAAAATAGATTTAAATTATTTACACTCTTATACCTCATTCTTCTTTTTTGTCACCATTATGTACCACCATCTCTTTTTAAGTCCCTTTAGATTAAAGGTGGAACATTTTACCCTGATTTCATTAGGTGTCTCCAAAACCTCAAAAATAATCTCGACATTTCTCAACTAATCCTCATACATTTCATAATTATTAAAGCCTTAGAATTATGGTGGATTTTTTCAAAGTATATCCTTATCATGATTCAATAAAACATCCCTTTCATGTTCTAATTCTATAGCCTGAACGAGAATGGGTGCTGGTGCCTGTCCCAGAGCTTGGACAACACGTACAATAACCTCCACCAGATTCTAGTCCATAAGAGTATTTTCTCATTGAGGTTCATTAGTATCTTCTACCTTGATCTAATTTTCATCTCATCACAAAGGAATGATGCTACACAACATTGACATACATAATTTAAGACATCATATTAACACTCAAACAAATAAACCTAGAAAAATAATCCAAACAGTTGGGTAAACAAGATTTCCATTTCAATATATCCAAATAAAATGTAGGTAAAAGACTAGAACTAATCCTCCAAACAACTTTACCAAACCACCCATGGTGATATAAGGCTCATTGTGGTGATATCTAGCCAGAAACTTAATCGAAACTACCTCATAAGTCATGAAGATATTTCTCAACATTATACTGACATCACGTAAAGATGAAAAATCTTATTTTAATAAAAAAAAATCCTAAATCGACCCAGATAACCTGGTACCCTAACACCCGATCTGATTATGAAATGACCCGAAGGGAGTCCCCAATCCCCACAAGTTGGTGAATAGCACCTGGAATCACACAAGATAAAACTGTGAATGGGTTTTCCATATAAACAATGGAATTAATAGTTACCAGTTAGTATTTTAAGAAGAAAAATCCACAGGGAGAACTATACTAGAAGTCAAATAAGAAAAAACCCCAAATTAAAACCACAAGGTACCAGAAAATAGGGTAAACAACCCAAGTACCAACAAACACATCTGATCAATCCCCAAAGATCCACAATATCTACCACATTAATGTGGTGCTTTCCTCTTACTTGAAATTGGTAGGAAGAAATCTATAAACTCCCAAAGGAACAGGCATGGTGTCATCTAAAATCGCAGTAGGGTCTCACAAAAGATTCCTTAATATGATTCCACATTAATTAAACAAATAAATCCTTTAATTTTACATAAACAGGAATATACGTACATAATCATTTTAAAAAAATCATTATTTACATTTCAATAGGTAGAAACATTTCTAAAAAATGGATTAATAAACATTTTATAAAAAATAGTTTATATAAAATAACAATTTATATGTAAATTTTTTTACAAATAATGGAATAAATATATATATATCCAAACATTAAAAATGATCGAAATGGTAATCTTCCAAGAGGTACAATAGTTCCAGGTTATTTTATCCTCACACCCTCGAATAGTTGATCATAAAAATATGTGTACACATGTCTCTCAGACACAAGTCAAAGATGACTCATCACCATACCATCAAGGATGTGACCTCTAACACCTCAAGGTATTGAAAATAAATATTGAATAAATTTTATAATCTATCCATTAAACACAACATTGCCTCTTCTATGTTTTGAATTTCGAAAAATGGTCATCTTATGTTGTGATTAGTAAGTCATTTGGAGTCTGATAGAACAAACATGATTTTTGGTGAATAGTAACTTAGCCTTCTGAATAGTAATATGACCCTTATGAATAGTAAATAATGATATTATTTTATTTTCTTAAGTTAATAGGATAATTAAATCTTAATTAATCATTCAATTTGACAAAAAACTAATTATACCTTAAAAATTGTTATTTTTTAATTAATTATGATTTTATTTAAAAATTAAGTAAAAAATATTTAGATTTTTTTTTGAAAAATGGAGTTCTTTATTGAATTATACACATCGACAAATGGTGGGGTTAATTTTTTGGATTTTCTAAAATTCTTGAATTTTTGATGAATAGTGTAATACGGTAAAATACTGTACATTAAAATTATCAGTTAAATACACAATTTATGACATAATAAGTGATTTAAGGCCACTTTGTTCTAACTCACATGCACTTATTACTATTAGGGGTCACATGAAACAACACTATTGGTTGCCTTTATGGAAATAATAAAATAATGACAAAAATATTCAAAATTTACCCCTCTCCTCCACTATAACCCCCCCCCCCCCTCACTCCCTCTTCTCTTCACTCCTATAAGCCTTGAAGATCCTAAAATATCTACCCAATTACCCTTATCTAGTAATTCCACATGACCAAGAAACTCTTGGTCTTTAAAAAATACTAAAACCCCTTCCCTTAAGGAGGTTATCAATGTGGTTATTCCATGAGGTAAAACACCCTTCTTTTCCATTTAGTTTCATTTCAATTTTTCTTCTTTTGTTATCTTCTCCTCACCTCCTATATACAAATGAACATTATAACTCCATTATAATATATATACTGGAACTATATCATGTTAATGGAATAATCATCATCAATATTCTTACTCCCTCCCTTTTATTTTTAAAAATGAAATCAACGTCCATGAGGTTCCAATTTATAACCTTCGTGGACGACAAAGTTACGTTCTTAAATTTCTCCTTCATTAATGGTCATGAAAAAATTTTCATGAAAGATAATGACTATAATATATTTATTATAACTTAATTAATATTAAGGAACCATTATATGTACATATATTAATTTTTATGAACAAATTAGTTCATAATAATCCAAATACCGCCAAATAATCGAAGTGGTTGTGATATAATGATTAATCCCCATTTCATGTAACAAAATGATAAAAATGGAAATTAAAAATTATGGATGTTCATAAATAATATTTTATTTCAATTTTTTAGATTTAAAACCATTCCACATGAACTTCATTACATAAAAATAAGTGAATCGATTATGAAAATCCCGAGAACAAACACACCGGAATGATAGAATTCAATATAATAACTTATCAATAAGAACATAAATTAAGTAAAAATAATTATGATAAACTAAATATATGTCCATTAGGTTATTAAATAATTTATTAATAAGTCTAATTTAATATTCCATGACCTTAAGTTCAAGAGCAGAACACATACAGACTTAAGGTAAGGGTTTTTCACCCGAACTTCCATTTTCATTCGGGTTACTTTCATTGTCCAATTGCCTCAATGAAATTCTTATGTATTAATATGTACTCTTAATTAATTCTGTGTTATTATTCTATATATTTACACCAATAAGAATCCTTCCTTATATTATGGATAGTTATACGTTTTAAAAGAAACTTTCAAAATTGATTCCAAAATACAAGTCCGGTTCAAGGGAATTTCTCAAATTCTTACCTAATTTCAAAGGAACTCTACAATATGTTTTTATCAAAAATCATATTTATAAAATCACTAATTTATTTATGAAAATACTATCATACTTAATTTTTTGTTTTGTACAAATACTTTTCCAAAATAACTCTTCTTTTCAAAATAAAAGAGTATTTATCTCAAGTATTACTCAATGATTTTATAAGAGTATTTTCATTTGTTTCAACACTCTTATTGATTATTATGTATAAATGGGACTAATTATTTATGATTTAATCTACCATAATTATTGTATGGTTTATGACTAGTTTTACTATTTATGTGCTATCCTAAAACCATTCACCAATTTACTCTAAATGGTTAGTGTTTATGTTTAATAATTGGGAAAAGTTAGTTACATTTTCATATGATAGTTTCAATATGAATGTATATGTTTTTAATGTTTATCCCTCCTCATATGAGGAATTAATTAGACATATAATGTGATGTGTTGGGACCTCTATATCCCATTGATTCATTAGTATGTATCATGAGATAAATATACGTGGAATTGGCTGAGGCCTTTCCCAATTTAATATATGGTTTTGGCCGAGGCCTTAATCGTTTTCAGACATCTTAGCTGAGGCTATGAAAAAATGTTCCAAAATGTTTGGAATATGCACTTCCCTCATTATTGAGCTATTAATTGAAAATTCATGTGGTTATTAGACTAATAAAATACAAATTATTATGTTTTATTATTGAATTATTTACTCATCTCATATTCCTACCGTAATGTGTTCATGTTTATTATTTGTGAAGGATTGTGTTTTTAAATTATTCACCATGCTGAATGATTATGTTTATGTTATATTCTGGTGTATTTCTTACTCTTAATGAGCATTTGATCTCACCCCACTTCTTATGTTTCATTTTCCGAGGCACTAAATAAGTTAGTTATGAGTGACTTACATGCATAATCTTGGTGGATTAGATGTTTCTAATAGAGTAAATTGGTGTTGTGTTTCCCTTAATGATGTAATGTTAAACTAATATATGTATCTTGTTACCAAAATATACTAAAGTACTAGGTCCTTCAGGATACATATTCCTTGTTTATATGCCGATGTAATAAAATAAGGCATCGTCTTTGGGAAACTAGGGCCTGGTCCTTACTGTTGGTATTAAAGAAAGTTTAGTAGAAACCTAGAAACTAGATTTTGAAAATGTAGATTATGGAATAAATCCCTAAGACATTATTTCAGGATAATCATACTAGAACATCCATATATTTTGGTATAGAATAGATTATGTGGATATTTCTATGAAATACATCCATGTATGGATACAATCAGGTAGAGGTGGATCTGGCACAGATGTACTTAGGATTGAATGCTCCGACAAGGAGTTCCAGGCATGAACCAAGGTATCTTGGTACACGAAAACATGCCTTGTTTCACTGTTGGTATCGAAAATCTTGAGGGATATGCTCAGGATTATTCACATTTTCTTTACAATCCATTATGAAGGATTGAAATAAGTTTGGCTCCGGTGATGTGTTTAGTGTTGAGTAACTTATAACTATAATAGGACAACTTACTCAGGATATTAATAATAAACATACCCATATGGTGCATCTGGATCCACCACATGGAGGAGCTATGTTAGATCGATTTATGCATCAACAACCTCAATCGTTCAATGGGACTACAAACCCATTTATAGTTGGGCGTTGGATAAGTTCCCTAGAGAAGATATTTATCATTTGGGATTTAATGAAGGAGAGAAGCTCATCATGGAAGTTAGTCGTCTATCGGGAGATGTAGAATAGTGGTGGTGGTTAATACAGTACAATTAGGAGTAGTAAGAGATATAAGAGATGGGATGGGGGGATTTTAAGGAAATATTCCTAGAGAAATACTCATGAACAACTAGCAGATATAGAAAGGAAGTTTCTGAATTTTAAGAAAAAGAAAGATGATAATGTTTCAAAGTATGAAGCTAACTTCAAAAGTTTGTGAATGAATTCTAAGAACTACATATGAAATATTAGTATCAAGATTGATCAATACTTTAATGGCCTAAATCCAGTCCTCCAGTGGGCACTGATCTCCCAAATTGTTTCTTCATATGAGGATATAGTTTCATGTGCTATCAAGATAGAAAACGAATTCTCTAACTCTTATGACATTAAGGGAAAGAAAGAGGAGAAGAGAGCTATTGAAAAATTTATAAAAGGGAGTAAGTAAATGGGAAGAATGGAAGAGTTTAATTTCCACCCAGTGATAATTCTCGAAGGAAACACCCTATGCCCATTTAAAAGGAAAATAAGTATGCTATATATGTTGACAGAAAGTCCATCTTGTTGGTGATTTTAAGTGGAATAATGAATCCATTAATGTTCAATGCTATAATTTTCAAGAGAAGGTACACTATGATAATGATTTTCCAAAGCATCAAGGTAACATGCAATAGAAAAGGCCAAGGGAGAATGGAAAAGCTTCTACGATCACAACCGCTGATTTTAAAGTTCGTAATGATGTGGTGGTAGGTTCTTTAATCATTTTTTCAAAATTATTCAATGCTTTATTTGATTTTGGATCATCCTGTTAATTTATATCTTCCTAGTTTTCAATGAAAATTAGACATGTCCAATTTTATTTAATAAAGGAGTTATCCGTTAAAACTTCTAGTGGATGTATCATTGCAATAAAGGCGTGTCGATCAGTCCCCATCATGACACAAAAATTTGATTTAGTTTCTAACCTTATCATAATTCCAATAATTTAATTTTATATAATTATCAGTATGAATTGGCTATCAAATTATGATGTGAAGATCTATTACAATAAGAAGGAAGTTACAATTTTTTATAATAGTGTAGAATTGCTTATCTTTAGAGCAGAAACCAAACCATTTGTTTCTCATCTAGATCCACTCCCAATAGCTCTACTAAAATCAATTATTGGCGAGTAATTAAATAAAATTACTATGGGTGAGTAAAAAAATTTCAAATAGAAGATGTACCTGTTGTGCAATAATATATTTACATATTTCCAGAGGATTTACTTGGACATCCTCCAGAGTAGGAAATTGAGTTTTCCATTGACTTAATTCCTGGTTCAAGGCCCATATCAAAGAACCCTTATAGAATGGTCAATGTGGAGTTATTTTAAATAAAGAAACAACTAGATAAATTTAGTGAAAAATGATTTATTCTCTCTATCATTTCTCTATGGGGAGACCCTATTCTTTTTGTTAATAAGAAAGATGGGTCTATGAGGTTGTGCATTGACTACAGAGAGATCAATGCTATAAAAATGAAGAGAAAGTATCCCCTACCTTGCATTGATGATTTATTTTATCAACTTCATATATCCCAATATTTCTTGAAGATTGATCTTCAATTTGGATATCATCAGTTTCTTATGAGGAATGAATACATTCCAAAAACAGCATTCCGAACCAGGTATGGGCATTACGAGTTTAAAGTAATGCATTTTGGAATAACTAATAGACCATCTATTTTCATGGATTTGATGAATAGATTTTTCAAGGAATATCTTGATGAATTTGTGGTGGGGTTTATTTATGATATCCTAGTATACTCTAAAATATATGAAGATCATGAAAATCACATGCACACTATTCTGAAGACACTGAGAAGAAAAAAAATATATTGGATGTTCAGCAAGTGTAAATTTTGGCTATAATTAGTTTTATTTCTGGGTCACATTGTCTCTAAGGACTGAATATCTTTCGATCTTGTAAAGACAAATGTTGTGTAAGAATGGCCTACGCCAATGAACATAATTTAGGTACATAGTTTTATTAGTTTAGTGGGTTATTATCGGAGATTCATTCAGATCATCACCCACTTAGACAACCCAATGACCAAGCTTACAAGAAAAGGTGTTAAGTTTGTATGTAAAATGGAATGTGAAGAATGTTTTAAATAATTGAATAGAAGATTAGTGAATGATCAAATATTGACTCTACCATCAGGGAATGATGGGTTTGTGATCTTTAGTGATGCATCAAATAAAGGACTTGGCTGTGTCCTTATACAAAATGATAGAGTGATTGACTATGCATATAGGTAGCTAAAAATTCACGAACAAAACTATCCAACTCATGATATTGAGTTAGCATCAGTAATCTTTTCTCTGATGATTTGGTGACATTACCTCTATGTAAAAAATGTGATATATATACAGATCATAAGAGTTTGAAATATATCTTCTCACAAAAAGAACTCAACATGAGACAAAATAGATGGATTGAGCTACTCAAAGATTATGATTGCACAATACACTAACACTTGGGGAAGGAAAATAAGGTGGAAGAAGCTTTGAGTAGAGAGGACTGTGGAATTCTGAACAAGATGAGAGTTAAAAGGGATCCTTTGTTCATGGATCTATTAAAGATGGATATGGGAATTATCAAGGAAGGTAACATATCACTAATTTTTCAAATGGTTCCCAAAACTTCCTTATTGAAAAGGATAAAAATTTATTAGGCTGCTGATGAGGAGTTGCAAAAGAAAATTAAATTTGTAAATGATGGGAAGTTGATTGAATTCATATATGAATGTGGTATTTTTAAATTCGGAGAGAGTCTTTGTGTTCAAACTATTCTTGAGCTAAAGATGGGACTATTGGATGATGCTCATAGATCTAATTTATCTATACATCCTAGTATCACAAAGATGTATAGTGATCTAAAGGAACATTTTTGATGGGAATGAATGAAGAGGGAGATTGCTTATTATGTGGCGAGATGTTAGGTGTGTCAATAGGTGAAGGATGAAAGACATACCAAAATATTTTTAGGTAACATTTTGTCAATTTGGAGGATGAATCTTTTTTAAGGAGGGTATAATGTAACACACCAAGGTTTTGGAAATAAATATTGAATACATTTTATAATCTATCCATTAAACACAATATTGCCACTACTATGTTTTGAATTATGGAAAACAATCATCTAGAGTTGTGATCAGTATATCATTTGGAGTCTCATAGAATGAACTTGATTTTTGGTGAATAGTAACATACCCTTAGGAATAGTAATATGAATAGTAATATGACTCTTATTAATAGTAAATAATGATATTATTTTATTTTCTTAAGGTAATAAGATAATGAAATCATAATTAATTTTTTAATGTGATATAAAACTAATTATACCTTTAAAATGTTTTTTTTTGAAATAACTATGATTTTATTTAAAAATTTAATTAATAATAATCTGAAAATTATTTTTAAAAAGTGGAGTTCATTTTTGAATTATACATGTTGGAAAATGGTAGGAGGAATTTTTGGGATTTTTCTGAAATTCTTGAATTTTTGATGAATAGTGAAATACGGTAAAATACCGTATATTCAAATTATCAGTTAAATACACTATTTATGACATTACAAGTGATTTAAGGACACTTTGTTCGAAGTAACATGAACTTATTAATATTAGGGGTCACATGAAACAAATTTATTGGTTGTATTTATGGAAATAATAAAATAATGAATACAATATTCAAAATTTACACCTCTCCTCCACTATAACCCCCCCCCCCCCTCAGTCACTCTTCTCTTCATTCCACTAAGCCATGAAGATCCTCAAAGATATTCCCAATTAATCTTTCCTAGTAATTCCCCACATCTAATAATCTATTTTTCTTTCCAAAAGACCAAAATTCATTCCCTTAAGGAGGTTCTCAAGGAGGTTTTTCAAGAGGTAAAGCACTCTTCTTTTTCATTTAGTTTAATTTCAATTTGTCTAATTTTGTTATCCTCTTCTCACCTACACTATCCAAATTACCAGGATAACTCCATCATCATCTATATACTATAATTATATCTTGTTAATGGAATAACCATCATCAATATTCTTACTCCCTCGCTTTTATTTTTATAAACGAAATCAACGTCCATGAGGTTGTAATTTATAACCTTTGTGGACGATGAAGATTAGTTCTTCAATTTATCCCTCATTACTATTCATGAAATAATTTTCAGAGTTGAAATAGACTATAATAAATGTATTATCACATAATTATTATTCATGAACAAATATATTTACATATTATTAATTTTTATGACAAAACTAGTTCATAATAATTCAAATACCGCCAAATAATCGAACTGGTTGTCATGTAATGATTCATCCTCATTCCATGTAAACAAATTATATAAATGACAATTAAAAATTATTTATGTTCATAAATAATATTTAATTTAAATTCTGTAGATTTAAAACCATTCCACAAGAACTTTATTACTTAAAAACAAGTGAACTGATTATGTTAATCAGGAAAACAAACACTTCAGAACGATAGAATTCAATATAATAACTTATCAATATAAAAATAAATGAACTAAAAATAATTATGAAAAACTAAATAAAATCTATTAGGTTCTTAAATAAGTTATGAATAAGCCTAATTTCATATTCTAGGACCTTAAGTTCAAAAGCGGAACACATGTGGACTTAAGGTACGGGTTTTCCACCCGAACTTCCATTTTCATTAAGGTTAACTTTCATAGTCTAATTGCCTCAATAAAATTCTTATGCATTATTATTTACACTTCATAATTTTTTTTGAGTATTCTATATATCTACACCAACCATAATCTATCCTTATTTTTTTTATAGTTACATTTTTTAAAAGATTCTATCAAAATTGTTTACAAAATACAAGCCCAGTTCAAGGGAATATCTCAAATTCTTAACTAGTTTCAAAGGAAATATACAATCTATTTTTGTAACCACTATATTTATAAAATAATTAATTTTATTATGAAAATACTATTTTATTTTATTTATGGTTTTATACAAATACTTCTCCAAAATAACACTTCTTTTCAAAATAAAAGAGTATTTATCTCAAGTATTACTCAATGATTTTATAAGAGTATTTCCATTTGTTTCAACACTTTTG
Organism: Viscum album; assembly: GCA_963277665.1. NCBI lineage: Eukaryota > Viridiplantae > Streptophyta > Magnoliopsida > Santalales > Viscaceae > Viscum > Viscum album. The sequence continues at coordinate 2,038,482,627 of OY728164.1, forward strand.
TTGATTATTATGTTTAAATGGGACTAATGTTTTTTGATTTAACATATCATATTTATTTTATGTTTTATTAATAGTTTTAATATGGATGTGCTATCATAAAACCATTCACCAATTTACTCTAAATGGTTAGTGTTTATGTTTAATGTTATGGGAAAGTTAGTTACATTTCATATGATAGTTTCAATATGAATGTATATGCGGTTAATATTTATCCACACTCATATGAGGAATGTATTGGACTTATTATGTGATGGTTATGGCCCTCTATACCCCACGATGTATCAGTAGGTCTCATGAGACAAATATATGTGGAATTTGATGAGGACTTTCCCAATTTAATATATGGTTTTGGTCGAGGCCTTAATCATTTTTGGACGTATTGGCTGAGGTCATGACAAAATGTTTCAAAACGTCTGACATATGAAATTAACTCACTATAAAGATATTAATTGAAATTACATGTGGTTATTTGACTAGTAGAATACCCATGATTATATTTTATTATGGAATTATTTACTCAACTCATATTCCTACCATAATGTGTTTTTGTTTATTATTTGTGATGGCGTGTGTTTTCAATTATTCACCATGCCTAATTCTTATACTTATGTTATCTTACATTATATTTCTTAATTTTACTGAGGGTTTGAGATCACCCATTTTCTTATGTTTTATTTTCCTAGGATATGAAGAAGTTAGTTATGAGTGACTTGCATGCATAATCTAGGAGGATTGGATGTTTCGAATGAAATAAATTAGTGTTGTGTTTCCATTTATGATGTAATTTTAAAATTATATATGTATCTTGTTTCCATAATCTACTAAACTACTTTGTCCTTTAGGATACATATTACTTTTTATATGATAATGTAAGAAAAAGGCACCAGCTCTGGGAAACTGGGATCAGGTCCTTACATGACCTACTGCATATGTTTTGTTAGAGTTGTAAAAATTCAAAAGAGTGTTGTCCAAAATAACTCACTAACTACTTAGTCTTGAATGTTCTATAATAACATTAAATAATGGGAAGTTTATTTCAAAATTTTTTAAAATTCAATTATACAATTTCTCATTTCAATATGAGAATTTCCATTAATAATGGGTTTTTAATCAAATATTGCCTTTTTCAAGGATAAAACTAATGGGTTCTTATCAAAATAGTTTAATAAATTTTTCTCAAATAAAAATTTGAATACAATTTCAAAAATCAATTTCAGAACTCAATTTACCAATTTAAATTCCATATTTTAATTTCACAAATTTCTATCAATTCCACAAACATATCCCAATTCATTTAAATTTATGGATTTTTCCAAATTTCATGTAAAAGAAAATCCATTTCCCAATTTAAAATAAATTAGGTTTTCATAATATGATTGAATGAACTTTAATTTAAAACAAGAAATTTTGGGTTAAATCAATTGTAAAATATTAAATGGAACCATCTTTCATAGATCACGATATCAAGAAACCGAACTCTTCTAATGGTAAACTCCAAAAAAGAATGTCAAAAAAGGATATCCAGGAATCAAACCATGATTCATGTTCTAATGAATGGGGATTAGATCCTCCAACAACATAGAGATTTAATAAACCCTATGGATGAGAGAAGAAGAGAGTGGGAGACATGGAAAGAGATAATAATTCTTATTGGGAAGGATCAAATGAGGATAAATATGTTTTTATTTTATTTAGAAGGAGTTTAGAGAAGATGATATGGTTCCTTAATAGATCCAATGACTTAGGTGTTTGTCCAAACTCGAGTTACGGCTGAGTAGGTTAAGAAATAGTGGTTCAAGAATTTTTAATTTAATTTTTGGAATAATTAAAAGTTGCCCACACAGTTTCTTGGAGGGGGAGCATGGTTTTTCAAACTGTGTGTCCTAACCATGCACCCTTACTGGTGGGGTTGTAAGGTTTCTACTTGGTGGGTGCAGAGTTTTTCAAACCATGTACCAATTGTGAAAACCCTTACTACCTGGGTTTTCATGGTTTTCACTAGTAGGGCACGTGGTTTGGGAAAATCTTGATTCAACCATGTAAAACCTAGGAGACATTAAAATTTTCCAAACTTTTACTCGAAGCATCCCTAAATAAGACCCAAATATAGAATTATCAAAATAGGGGTTGAGGGTTAATAGAAAATAGTAACTGGGTGTTACACGTTTCCTATAGGATCATTCAATTTTGATTATAAAATGATCTTGGTTAATTTCAAAAATTCTTGGTAATAATTTTCTTTATAATTATTTAGGAATACATAGATATTTTTATAGAAAACCTCATTGGTTTTGAAATTATTTTGATCACTTATTTGGAAATGAAGATGAAGTTTTGAAAACATTTATTAAAAAGTACATTGTTCTAAATTTTGAAAATTGTTACTTTATGCTATAAATATGTATTGTTTTCGGAAATATAATTTCAAAACATGGAAGTTTGGTTGATAAATATAAATTTTAAATTTTAAATGCATTTCCTCCCCCAATTGTGTGAATCACATTAGATATTTTCTAAGACATGATTGTTGATAGAGAAAATTTAGCAAGTATTTTTTTAAGATTTCCATACCACTGTCAATATTTCTTTTGAAAGATGTTGAATTTATTTTTAATGATGATTATAGGAAAACATTTTATGAACCAAAGAGTAAGCTAAAAACACAACCAGTAATGAAACCTCCAATAGGATGAATCCTTTTGAGATTCTTTATGATTCTTTAAACCATGCTGTGGGATCATTTCTATCTATGAAAATTGGATGGAGGAATAATGTAAATGATTATTCTTCAAGAACATTGGATGCTACCCAAAACCATTACACATTCACTTAAATTAATTTTTATAAATTATTATTTCCTTAGGGAAATTTAAAACATTTTTTCTTGGTACTAGGGTTACTATTTTCTCTAATAATGCATCCCTTAAATATATTATTAATAAGGAAGAAGCTAATAAATATCTAGTTATATATATACTACTCCTTGAGAGTTTGATTTGTAGATAAAGGAAAAGATAAGATTAGATAATCAATAGGATGATCACTTAAGTAGGATTCCCTATATATTTGAGGTAGAAATTATAGATAAATAACATTAAATAACATCATCTTAGTAGAGTATATATATTTGGATGAAGGATATGTAATATAAATTTCTAATATGATAAAAAAATTTAACTTATCATGTCACCTCTGACTCAAACCCCTATAGAATTATCAAACTCAAATACGAACCAAGGTTTTATATTTGGGATGATACAAATATTTATAAAATATATAATGGTTAATTTATTAGAAGATGTTTTCCTATGTTTTAGGTATCATATGTCCTTGAGATATATTATAATTTATTTTATGGAGTCCTATTTTTACCTCAAATAACTAATATGAAAGTTTTAGAATCAATCATAAAATATCCCACACTATTTAAATATTCTAATGAATTTTATATGAAATGTAAGTTGTGTCAATTCACTGGTGATATGTCCAACAGTCAATAAATACATAAAAGTCCAATCAAATTTTATGAAATATTTATATTTTGGTGCATAAATTTCATTGTACCCTTTAATGGTTCCTTTTTAAATTCTTACATCGTATTAATAGTGGTATATGATTTAAAATGGGTGGAAGAGAAATCCGCAAAAACTAATGATTCCAATGTAATTTTTATTTTTTTGGGATATATATTTTTATATATTTTGAGTCCTATGAGAAATAATCATTTTTCATGGAACTTAATTCTATAATAGGAACATAGAATATTTTATTAGAATGTGTGGAGTTAAAAACAAATCATTCACACCCTACTATCCATACACTAATAGATATGTTGATGTTTCAAAAAGAGAGATTAAAGGAATCCTAGAAATTAATCTTAATCCTAATATGAAGTACTGGATCCAAAGGTTAAAAAATAATTTATTAGATAATATAATATCCTATAAGACTCCCATTTTAAAGATTCCATATCGATTGATCTATTGGAAGAGTTATCAATTATCAATTGAGCTAGATCACATAGCCTACTAGGTAGTCAAGGAAATAAATTTTTATTTGGAAAGAGAAGGGAAAAAAATAAGACTACAAATTCAGAAGATGGAAGATATTATGAGAGATACTAAACACTAGAATTTACAAGGAAAGAACAATAGTGGAACATGATAAGCTGATTCAATAAAAACACTTCCATATTGGTGGAAAAGTGATACTTTACAACTCGGGACTAATTAAGTTTCTAGGTTAGAATTATTATAGATAGGAGTGTCTATTTATTATCACTAATGTATTCCCATTTTTTATTTGAATATAAATAAAAAAGGATAAAATATAACATTCAATGTTAATGGGTATAAGATAAATAATTATCAAGGGAATCCTCCATTAGAACTATCTGACGAGATCGCCCTCTTCAAACCAATATACCAATAAATCCTCTAGTCTATATCTCTATTAAAAAATTTATGATTTTGGTATTTATTTCCAATATTCTAAATATACTATATATATTAGAATGAATTTAGGACATTTCATCATTCAACTATGTGGGAGTGAATGTTTTTTAGTTTTAATAATTTCTTATTTTTTATTTTTTTTCAATTTTCTATGTCTTTATTTTTCATTTTTTTTTGCTTTGAAATCCAATAAGCTCAAATGGAATACCATTGTAAATTCTGAACCTATTCCAATAGTGAGAGACCAATTTGATCCATGAAATAAACAGAAATTAATGATAAAATGAACTTTTTTTTTCAAATTTGAAGTGTGGAAAATTCATGATAAGACTGTTAATATTTGAATCTCATGTCATGAAATACTTCCCTGTACTAAAATAACTTACCCAAGAGGCTTCTAAATCAAATTTATTATCATATTTACAATACACTCATTTATTTAGAGAACCAAACCATGTATGGATACACATAATTTTATGAGTAATCTATTCAATGACTTGAAGCATTGAGGACCTTGTGTGGAAAATGATAGTGGAATTATTTTGAATGAAAATAAAATTTTTATAATGAACTTACATTTTTTATACCATGAAATTTAACCCATGTAACCCATGAAATCCATGAATTACCTTATTAGAAATACACATTGAAAGCCTAAAACCCTAACAACCTATATCTAGAAGCAATGCATGATCGATGTGGAACATAAGTATGGAGGAGGAAGCTGGATGATTTGAGATGATGATATATGATCACTATAATACTGTTTTTTATATGCTAATTTAGAGATGATTCTAGGGAAATATCTAAATATTTTTTAATAAAAGATATAAAAATCATAAAATATAAATTAAATATAAGGATAATATCTTTTTGATTGGAGTATGTAATTTCACAATGTTTCTTGAAAATCAATGATTCCTCTTTGGCTAAATTTTTTAAATGTAATCAGAATTGAAAAGGAAGAATAATAATAATAATAATAAATCTAGTGAAGGAAATCGAGAGAATAAATTTCTATTTTTGAGTTTTTAAAGTATGAGTTTTCCATAAAATACAAAAGGTTTTGAAGCTAAATCACTATAAGGAATAGTGGGTGAAGATTCCATACTTTGGTGTAAACTAGAAATCATATATTTTACTTCACATTAACAAAATACCTCTTTATTATGTCTTATAAATTTTTATATTATAACCTTCCAAAACTTAAACAAAGAGAAACCTTGAAATGTACTAATGATAAGCATAATTACTTAACACGTTGAGTGGATATTTATAAATTCATAAATCCAATGGTGACCTCTAAATGAGCTTAAAATAATAAAAAAATCTTAAATAAATACATTGATTAATGAGTGAAATAATTCTAAGAAGGTAGGTATAAATGAATATGGTAACATTGAAATAGTGGAAAGGAATTAAATCTAATTCATAGAGGAAATTGAATTAAGAACATTTAAGAGGGGAGATGAGTTTGATTGACATGGTTATTGAAAATGGAACTAAAATTTGATATTGATTTGAATTTTTACTCAATGGTATATTTGATATTCACTTGACTAGGATTCCAAGGTTTAAGTGTGGGTGAGTTTACATATACACTAAATTCATTATATTTTATTGATATTCAATTCATTTTATTCCATAACATTTATTAATTCTTTGAGTATTTGGATGTTTTATAATTTAAGGAACAATTCATTAGATTGTGTGAATATTTATTAAAATTGTTAAAATACTGAAACTATTTGTTCTATTTATTTTTCTGAATAAAATGACTGAACAACTATTGATAATTTCTTATTTATTATATTTAAGGTAAATAATTTGGCTATAAAATTTAAGAAAAATGGAAAATGTGCTAGGATATATAATATATTATTCTTGAGACATAATATATTTGTAGAGAAGTGTAATATTTAAATATCTATAAGTTATAAATAACATATTTGGATATTACATAACAAATTTTCCTTTTCTAATTTAAGAAAAGATCAATGTGTATAATATTTTGGTTGATACGTAATATCCTTGAGTAGCTGAAGGGGAAAAATGGTAATGGATTGAAATGTGTAAGATCATTGGAAAATATATAATATTTTAAAGTGACATGTAACATATTTAGAAGTTAATAAAGATATTTTCCTTTAAAAGTGAGGATAAATATTGATGTATAGAATTTTTATCTTGGATGAAGATAAAAAATTTGGAAAAGTCTATAGTTGTGTATTTTTTCATCATGTGTAATATCTATAGTTTATACGTAATATAATTTTAAAGAGGTATATATTGATAATTAATATATTTTAATTATATTTTGAGTGATACATATAATTCTATACTTATTCACCATGATAATATATAAAAAAATTATAATCTAAACAAGGGGTGTGTAGGGTTTTGTACTTTGAGTAATTTCAACTAATATCACACATATGATATTTTCCTTTGATGAAATTGGAAAACCAAATCCTTGCACCATTTAAATTTGAGTCACACTTTAAAGATACATTGGCTATATTTCAGTGTTATTTATAATTAAGAGAGGCCTAAATTGTTAATACTTATATTGTGTCATTGTGTTAATCCCAATTATTTTGACCATTCATGTAACAATCTCAACCCCAGTATCCCATAGTTAGTAGTAATTTTATTAAAATGGATTAGAAATAATAGGTCACATAACCAAGGATCAATCTGTTTAGTAGTATTTAAGAACTAGATACGTACGTGGTTATATTATTACATTGTTAAGTAATCATAGAACATGACAAAGGAAAATAAAAAACTTCCTTGACACTTATTTAAGGATTTCATCTTCATAACCAATGGAAGGAAATAGAATAAATGACTGATCTAAAATTCTCAATAAAGGTTACATACATTAGAAGCATGAATCGATAATAATTTAAGAATAATCAATAAGGCATAATCAATATGGAATGGTAAATATATGAACAACAAATTCTATTTAAACAATAAATTAAGAATGAAAATACATCCATTAATTCATCATAGATAAAGTGTCATTTATAGTTATAAATGAATATAGAATGAATTGAATAATTAATTATTGGACATCATGTATCTAGAACATGAACTGCAATCATCAAGACCTTTCACAAGACAGTTTTGTTTTTGTGGGTAGGAACCCTTCTGATTATTCTTGGAAATAAATGTGAAGGGTTTGTTTCCAACAATTTTATCTCATTAGACATTTCAATGCATCGAGGGGATATATAATATCGGGGCCAAACTTTTATAGTAATTCCAATGAATTATTTATACATATATTTAATTCATGAGAAATATTCCTTATAAAAATATCTTTATTGAGTAGAGGATATAGATATATCAATATTTACCTAGTTAAAATAACATTAAAAGTAAACACCGTATATAAAAATGGAATATGGATTATACAATAATCATAACCAGGATACAAGAAATATGGATATTTAATGAAATATTCAATGATATTTGATCATAAATAAAAGGGTCGGTACACAAAGGTAATAAGTGATGAATAAGACATATGTCTCACAGAAATCAAAGTGAGATGAAAAACCCTCACCACTGGTAATCAATCAAATCGTATGCCCCATAAAATTAATAATCGTTAAATAAAACATTTAATACCATGAATATAATGATATTAATGATATTATATATCAAATTTCAGTATATATACACCAAAAATAAGAAATAAGTGGTGAATAGGGAACATCTCATAGAAATAAAAGTGATATGAGAAACCCCATACCTTGTGTATGAAAGCATTCCGACCTTGTACTTAACGTACTGGATAATAAAATTAGATTAATTAATTACTTAATTATGAGAATATAAAATATATATTTTATTTATTATAGTTTTATTAAGTTCATTTATGGTTATTTTGTTGAGTTATAATATTTAATTTCATTGTTCAAGGAGCCTTTGTTTTATGGTTTTATGGTCGGTTCTCTTGTTTATAATTATAGGAGTTCTTTTAAAAAGGAATAAAAACTTTAGAAGTGTAATGAAATGATATTAATATTCATAAATGATTTTAAATGGTCCAAAACATCATTTTTCTAATATTAGTATATAAAACTATAATTATTCATGTTTGGTATATTTTTAGTGGTTTTCCGACCATTGTGAACTAGTTTAGTTTTATTATTTATTATTATGTATACATATCAGTTAAAGAACATAAAAAATGTTATAAAATACATATTATGATCTCATTTATCCATAAAAATGGTTTTATTAACATAACTTAAGGTGATACGGAAAAAATTAAAACTCATCGTTCACGAAGGCAGTGAATCGACACATCACAGATGTTGTTTTCATTTTTATAATAAAACGTGAAGAGAAAATATTTGATAATAGATATTACATTATCATAATAAAATTAAATTATATATATTATAATTTAGTTACCATTCTAATTTTTATATTGGAGGTTAGGATTGGATAATAAAAAGAAAATAAATCAAAATAGAAAGAAGGTGGATTTTACCTCTCCTATATCGTCTCCTTGGGAACCACCTTAAGACACTTGTCTTTAGTATTTTGGTAAGACCATTAGGTTTTAGACATTGGGTAGAGGCTTGGTAATTTAATTGGTTATAATTTAGGCAATATTAAATTATTAAAAGGTTTGAAGAGAAGGGGTGGTGAGCAGTGGTGTTTATAGAGAGAGAAGAAAGGGGTTTTTTTATTATTTTATTCATTTGTTTATTATTTTAGATTAAGAATATCAATAATATTGATTCCCATGAATAAATATAGTAAATAAGGAATTTAGTTTCTAAATAATGAGTGATTAACTCATTATTACATCATACAAGACTCAATAATTCATTTATTTACTTATAATGTTAAATATTATAAATTACCGTATTTCACTATTCATAAAAAATCAACTATTTTAGAAAAAATCATAAAAGTTCACCATAACCATTTTTTTATGTGCAGATTTAAAAGGTGGACTACATTTTATTAAAATATTTTTCTAAATATGATGAATTTAATTTTTAATTAAAATCATTATTTATTCTAAAAATGCTGATTTTAATATTATAACGGATTTTAAGACACTTTGAAAAATTAATTATAGTCTCATTAAATTATCTTATAATTATAATACAAAAAAATATTAATTCATAAATATATTATATAAAAATAAATTTTCCTCCAAACCATTATATTAATTATAAAATTTTTGTAACCCCCTGACCCTAGTTAACCAGATTCAGAGCATTATTATATAACATTGTCATGATATAACGAAATCATGTCCTAAAAGACTGATCAGTTTAGTAGCATTGGAAGTACTAGATAAATTCATAAAATTTCAATTACATTATAAAAGGAAAACAAAAAAAAAACATTTTCCACATTTATATCCCATAGACTATCCCTACAGGTCAGTCATAATATACTTCTTCACATCCTACGAAAAATAAAACATATAAAGGGGTGAGCTCAGAAGCTCAGTAAGGATAACAATATAGTAAAAACATTCATAAATAAGCACAAATATTTTAAGAAAATGTATAACACTAAATCATAAGCCTTTTAAACATAAAATTCAGCATAATATGGAAATGATAGATCAAATAATTCTATTTAATTATTCACATGGAGATTATACTAGTCGAATAATCACATGTAATATCAAATAACCAATTTCATAATGATGGAATGCAAAATGACAGACTTCATAACCACATAGTCAAGGACTTGTGCCAAGATACAAATAATATTTTTTCAAGGCCTTGTTCCAAGACACTAGTTTGTCTCATAAGACCTACCGATGCATCAAGGAGCTATAGCGGGTTTCACCCATCACTTACTAAGTCCAATGCATTCCTTGTATGAAAAGGTTTAAACATAACATAAACATTCATATTAAAACTAGAATATGAAATTTCAATAATTTATCCATAAACCATGAATGGTATAAAAATAACACATCCATATTCAAACATATAACAAAACCTTCAATACAATATGGAGGATTTTTATTATAATAAATCAACTTCAATCAAGTTTAAAATCCGGCAAACGATGTTGACAAAGATAAAATGAAAACTATTTGAAAGAAATACCTCTTTCTATTTTATAACCATTTAAAAGAAAACATTAATTTTAGAAATATTCTTATAATATTTATAGTGTAAGATTTGAAGGTGTTATAATTGCAGAAAATAGCCGCACCCATTGTATAAGTTAAAAAAATGTTCTTTCATTAATTTTGTCGAAAATGTCGTCAAATACCTTGTTTGGAAAACGCCATAAAGATTATTTTATAAAAATATTATAAAAAGTAAAACAAGGGTATAAATTACTTTAACCCATAGTCTAGGAAATAGTAAAAATGTTTTGAAATACATTTTAAGAAACATGGATGTGGATGATAAATATGTCCTAGTAGATAATTACGTAAAAACAACCTCAGATAAAAAAGAGATTGTAAAATTAACCCTTACTTTGTAATTTTACTTAGTTGATGGTATGGTAACATCCTGTATAATAGTTAAAACACTTTTACTAAATTATTCAAGAACTATATACATAAATATGATATCATATATGATCTTTTAATATTTCTTTGTTTATAATATTTCAGTAGTATCATTGTTTTGGGTGTTAACTGATTCGTTTCCCTTTATATGTTTGGGTACGTAAGCAATGTTTGTTATGGATAGGATGTGTTTGATTCATATCCATAATGTTACTAAGTTCCTAAAAATTATTTTAAATAGTAAAATGAAAATTATTCTTGAATCATTATGATGGGGAATGAATCTCATCACGTTCGTGGATACGGTAATACATATGTACACACGAGCAACAATATCATTATATTGATGGTGAGATCATATGTAATTGGAAGGTATATCATATATAAATAATAATTAAAATGTTATATTTATTATTTATATCAATTATACTCATTATTATACCATCCAAAAAATAATAATGTATTGAATAACAACTACATCACGACGTGGTGATGGTAAGCCGAACGTACGCACATATGGTGGCCTTGTCATTCATATGGTGGATAGAGTAATGAATATGGTTCTACCATTTTTATAATAACATAAAATTATATATAAGATATTGGAGTTATTATTTTAGAATGGAAACAACAAATAAAGAGGAAGTGGAAGAAGAAAAGAACTCGAAAGAGGTGATGAAATATTTACCTATTCTTCGGGTTCTTCCTTTTTATTTGATCAAAAGGGATCCATGGGATGGATTTATGACCAAATTAAGGTGTATAGGATGAATTTAGGATAATTGAGAGGATATATGGGCAGGTTTTTTCAATGACAAATGGCTTTGTAGGTGTGAATTTGAGAGAAGGGGAAGTTTTGTTTTATAAGAGGGGTGAGGGGCACTTTAGGAAAAGATTGAAATATTATTTTATAATAAAATCATTTTCGGTTTCTAATGGCTATGAAATGATTTATTTCTAGGTTAAGGTAGTTTTGGTTCAAAAAACACTCGAACAATTGGTTTTAGACCGGTTTAGGTCACCATATTAACCTTATCTTTTAGATTTAAATCTTAGTTTAATAGTTTGACATTTACCACGTCTCTTTGAATATTTATATTTTATGATTAATAAACATACTATAAACTACCAACATAACACCAATTTGTTCACTATTGACATATAAAACCTTATATAAGTAATTTTTCTAAACCTTATATTTTTAAGAATATTATATCAATTAATAATATAGTATTTGTTTTAAAAAGTCATTTATGTCAATTTTGTCAGTATTTAGTAATTGATTTTTGTTAAATTCTCAACAACTTTATTACTTATAAATAAATTAATTTAATGAACCCTAAAATGTATTATTAACCTATAAAATTAATTTAATTCATAAAAAGTCTCAATTTAAATTTATTTGGGTATTTATAATATCAAATATTTTAATATTTCATTAATAAGGTAATTATTGCATCATCATTGTGTCATAAATAAATTAATTATTTAATGTATAAAAATTATAAATAAAATACCCTTATGTATGAAATTTTTTTATCTTTATAATTAATATTTATAGTCGAATTTATCTTATGTATAACCCTATATTAAAAATAGTTTAGTTATTAAACTTTGAATTTAACACTCTTAACTCTTCTTTAAATAAAATAATAATAAATGTCCTAATATAATCCAAGTAGACTTAAAGGATCCTATTTTATTCCTAATGTTGTTTTTGGTTGAATTAAACTTATATAATAGAATTATAACATGTTTTAGGGTAATAATAACATTTTTACCTTTAATTATCCTATTTACTTATAACTATGGTAAATAAAAATTAAAAGTAACAATTCACCAAAAAATATTTTCATCATATTAAACCACATTTTAATTATTGATATAAATATTTTCTCTCAAATTTTTGAAATTAAATTCATAGAAGTGGTAAAATTAGGTTTTATGCAAATTTACAAATGCTCCATAGAGGTGGGTAAAAGACGGTAAAAAGTTCAATAAAATTTTATACATCTAATTTTTTTTATAAAAATGAATCCAATGAATTACATTGAACTAATATTGGTATTATTTATCTATTTTGAATTAAAATAAATTTAAATAAAATAAATAGTTATTGAAATAAAATGTGGGTTTTAAACAATAATACAATGTTTTCACTTTTCATTAAAAATTAAAAGTTTTTAAAAAAATACCAAAATAACACCCTAAGCTAATTTTGATATTCCGAATTAAAAAATTAAGTCCATTTTGAAAAATAAAATTTATAAAATTTTTAAAAGTGGGTATTACTATTCATAAAATCTAGTTTGATTAGTCGTGGCATGTTAAAACTCTAAGTTGCGTACAACGCAAGATATTGCATTATTCAAAGGGAAACGTACCGTGGAAGCTTGGGGTATTACATTATCCCCTCATTAAAAATAATTTCATCATCAAAATTTCTAGAATACTACCCCATAAAAAGATTCAGGTGTTTCTTCACCATAATTTCCTCGGGTTCCCACGTTGCCCCTTTCATCTTATGGTTTTTTCATTGAACTTTCACCAAAAGAGTTGTCCAGTTCATCAACACTTGTTCTTTGGTATCAACAATCTTGAAAGGATATTCATAATAAGACAGATCTGGTTCTAGTTAAATTTCCTCATAGGTGAGTACATGTGTTGGGTCAGGCATGTATTTTCTCAACAGTGATATGTGGAACACATCATGAACTATGGAGAGACTTGGTGGCATTTCCATATGATAATCTACCACTCAAATTCATTCTAGAATTTTGAAATGTCCAATGTACCAGAGACACAATTTACCATTCTTACTAAATCATATAACACCCTTCCATGGAGATACCTTCAAGAAAACATGATCACCTACTTTAAATTCCAAATCCTTCCATCAGTTATTAGCATGGCTCTTTTTCCTACATTGAGCTACTTTGATGTGGGTTTGGATAAACTTCACCTTTTCCATCGTTTCCTCAAAAAGTTTTGGGCCTATAAGTTTTCTTTCATCATCATCATCCCAACAAGTTAGTGTGGGAGATCTCTTTCCATAAAATGCTTTATATGGTATCATCTGAATACATGAATGGAAGCTATTATTGTAGGAAAATTCTACCAGAGTTAAATATTGATCCCACATACCTTTAAAGCCAAGTGAGCAAGATATCAACATGTCTTATAAGGTTTTAATATCCATTTTGATTGTCCATCAGTTTGAGGGTCATAGGCAGTGCTCAACCAAAGTTCAATTTTCAGGGCATTCTGAAGACTTTTCTAGAATCTTGATTTAAAACAGGGATCACGATCAGAAACAATCCATAGGGGTTCTCCATAAAGTCTTAAAAATTCATTAATATATAGTCTTGCTAAATGTTCAAGTGGTAAATTTTCTCTTATAGAAATAAAATGTGATGACTTGGTATGACGATCAATAATGACCCATATTGCATCATTCCTTCTAGGAGTCTTTGTTATCCCCACGACAAAGTCCATCATAATATCAGCCCATTTCCACTCAGGTATGGGACGAGGTTTGATGACTCCTCTAGGATGTTATCTTCCAGCTTTCACATATTTGAAAACCATATATCTCAACACAAAATAATCAATCCCTCTCTTCATGTTGTCCCACCAAAAATTTTATTTCCAATATCTATATATCTTAGTGCTACCAGGGTGTATAGAAAAATTGGAGCTATGAGAATCATCCAAAAATTTCCTTTTTTAGATGTATATAGGGAACACAAAGTCTGTTCCCAAATTTCAAAATTCCTACTTCATATACAAAGTCACTTAATCTCCTGTCATTCATATCTTTAATATTCTTTTGAAACTCCTCATCACCTGTCTGAGAACTCTTTATCCTTTCTAGTAAAGATGGTTTGGAAACCATTTGAAAAAGTATTGATGTTCCACCTTTCATGGTTATTACTATATCCATCTTTATTTGATCCATGAAAATAGGATCTCTTTCAACTCTCATCTTATTCATAACTCCATGATTTTTTATGCTCAAAGCAATCTTCCACCTTATTTGTCTTTTCCAGGTGGTAGTGCATAGTGAAATCATAATCCTTGAGTAGTTCAAGCCACCATCTTTGCATCATGTTGAGTTTTTTCTATGAGAAAATATACTTCAAACTCTTGTGATCAGTATATATCTCAAAATTTTCACTATGTAGATAGTGTTTCCAAATATTCAATGTAGTGATTATAGCTGCTAATTCAAGATCATGAGTGGGATATTTTTGTTCATGAATTTTTAGCTACCGTGATGAATAGTAAATAACTTTATCAATCTGTATAAGGACACAACCAAGTCCTTTCTTTGAATCATCACTATAAATAACAAACCCAGCATTCCTTGATGGAAGAGTCATGATAGGAGCATTATATAATCTCCTATTTAGTTCTTCCAAACATTCTTCACACTCTTTTGTCTAAACAAATTTAACCCCTTTACGTGTGAATTTGGTTAATGGGTTAGCCAATCAGGAAAAATTCAGGAAAAAATGACGATAACAACCTGCTAAACCAATAAAATTGTGTACCTTAGTTATAATCGTCAGTGCTGGTTATTCTTGTATTTCCTTGATCTTTGAATAGTCAATAGAGATTC
Organism: Viscum album; assembly: GCA_963277665.1. NCBI lineage: Eukaryota > Viridiplantae > Streptophyta > Magnoliopsida > Santalales > Viscaceae > Viscum > Viscum album. The sequence goes on from OY728164.1 coordinate 2,038,498,222, forward strand.
CATCCTTAGATACAATATGGCCAAGAAAAGAAATCTCTTGAAGCCCAAATTTACACTTCCTAAACTTCCCATATAATTAATTTCTTATAAGAGTCTTTAGAATAATGTGCATGTGATTTTCATGGTCTTCTTAGATTTTTAAATATACCAAGATATCATCAATAAATACCACTACAAATTCAACAAGATATTCCTTGAAATACCTATTCATTAGATCCATGAAAACAGAGCATGCATTAGTCATCCCAAAAGGAATTACTGTAAACTCGTAATGAACGTACCTAGTTCGAAATGTTGTCTTTGAAATGTCTTCCTTATTCACACACAACTGAGGATATTCAGATTGACGTTCAATATTTGAAAGGTATTTAGCTCCATAAAATGGTCAAATAAATCATCAATGCGAGTTATAATGTTTCATTTCATTATCTCCGAAAGTGTTTGGAACTTGTACTTATTGTCCTGGATAATAAAATTAGATTAATTAATAAATTAATTCAGAATGTATTCAAAATATATTTGATTTATTATAGTTTTATTATGTTCATTTATGATCATTTTGATGAGTTATAAGGTTTAATTTCATTATTTTGGGAGCATTTGTTACACGATTTTATGGTCGATCTATTGTGTATAATTATTAGAGTTATTTTAAAATGTAAAAAAACTCGAGAAGTGGAACTAAATGATATTAATATACTTATAGGATTTTAAATGTTCCCATATATAATTTTTTCTGATATGATGATGATTCATTAGATAAAACATTAACACATTGTTCACGAAGGCAGTGAATCGACACATCAGGAATGATGTTTTAATTTTAAAAAAAGGAGAGGAGAAAAGATTTGATGATTGATATACCATTATAACAGTAACACTATAGTATATATATAATAATTTAGTTTCTATTACACATTTTATATGGGAGGTGGGGAGAGCATAAGAAAAATAAATAAAATAAAAGAGAGAGAATAGAGATTTTCCCTCTCAAATGTCGTCTCCTTGGGAAACTTCTTAAGACTCCTAGATTTGGTATTTTGATAAGAACTTAGATTCATGTAAATTTAAAGTAGGATTGGGAAGGAATCGGGTAGAATTTAGACAAGATTCAAGGCATAGAAGGTACGAAGAAAAGGGTGGTGAGGGATGGTATTTATAGGGAGAGAATAGGGGTGTTTTTGATTATTTTATTCCCTTGTATATTATTTTGGATCAAGACTATGAATAGTGATTATTCCCATGACTAAATACTATAACTAGATAATGTGATTTTGAAATAATGAGTGTTTATCTAATCTACAAATCATCCATGAATCAATAATTCATTTATTTACATAAAATATTAAATACTGTAAATTATCGTATTTCACCCTTCACTAAAAATTCAACTATTTTAGAAATATACTAAAAATTCACCCTAATAATTTTCAATGTGTATATTTAAAAAATGGACTACATTTATGAAAACAATTATCTAAACATGTTAAATTTAATTTCTAATTAAAATAATCATTTATCCAGAATACCAATTTCAAAATTATAACCAATTTTATAACACTTTGAAAAATTAATTATGGTCTCGTAAAATTATAATGTAATTATAATACAAAAATATTACTTTATTTATATATTTTAAGAAAACAAATTCTCTTATAAATCAATAAATTAATTATAAAATTTTAAATAAATATTTATGTTTGACAAAAATACCCACATTTTATTTATCATTCTTAAAACATTTATTTACTTATTCCATGATATAAATATTTCGTATTTTCATTTATGAGATACCTAGATTTTATTTATACTTTCATAGGTGTGGTTATTATTTCAATGGATAAATTACTATTCCTACTGCTAACATTACTATTCCAATAGTCATGATAATATTTATTAGTATATCACAGTTCATTTAATCTCAGTGTTGTGTGCAGTGTAAGATATAGAATAAATTAAATTAATTTAAGAAGATAAATAATTTAATATATTGGGATGTTATAATTCATGTAACACCCAAATCAAATCACCGAATCTGACTAGAGTTCAATTACACCTCAAGAACACCTCCCTATACATGAGAGGCTGCTGACTAAAAGGGAGGACCTAGAACAAATAGTGGGGAGATTATTCTATCATATCTTATTATACATAAAGAGGAAAAAACTGAACAGTAAACATCAAAGTAAACAACATATTATGTTCTATTATAGTAAAAAAATGTTATATCATAAATGATGTTTTGACAAAAAACATATAATTTATTTCCCTAGGGCCAATAACAAGTATAAAACAATCTGAAAGAAAAATATAAAAGAGACTCTACCACATCTCTATGTGTGAAATAAATCCTAGTATCCACATACCCATTGAGTTACACCATCCCAAACCACTTCACATCTTATGATATGCCCTAAAAAGGAAATATAAGGTTAGTACGAGCACCAAGAAACTCATGTAGGGTGTGAGCATAAACTCTATAGGGTTTCACCATCTTCCCCTAATATATTTCATCATATATATGTGTATTTATAAGAAAGAAATAATATAAGTAAAAAACATGTAATCACACATGTACACAAATATATCTGGTATTTGGAGACAATCTCTACCTATTTCATCTCCATGCCAGAGTGAAAATGCGTATGTTGGCCAGAAGTATTCGGGAAAAATTTCATATTTCCACATCCCCAATGAAGGGATAGACACTTCCCCATTAATGGTAAAAAATTCTGCGCCTCTAAGGAGTATATTACACCCTATTTTAAGGGAAATCAATGGTACCCACATGTTGACCCAATATCTGGCTCCCGAGAAAGCCACCACATTACATGTCAACTAAATATCTGGCTTTGGGGAAGTCCATCACATAAAATGTCGACCTAATATCTTGCTATGGGGAAATCCCTCACATCATTCACACTCCTCATATAAGGGATCCACTAGCCCATATGAATCAACCTAGTCAATCAATTATAGATATAGAGAAAATACACATGTCACACACAATGCTATAATAAGGTAGTTGATAATCATGTAATGTAAAACAAGATTCATATACACTACTACAAAACATGTCTTTAACATCACTAAAAATGGTCATTATCAGTGCGAAAAAAGTGCTAACTACAAAAATGGGATTAAAATCACTAGGGTTTGAATTTTGATTTTAGAAGTGCTGATAATGAACCCCATTTGTCAATGCTTTTAGTGGAACTGTTAAAGGTCACCTTTATTAGAATGTTGAGTAGCACTGATCAAGGGAACCTTTATCAGTGCTTCTAAAAACACTGATAACAGGGAATAATGTAGTGTGTTGTTAAATTTATAGCACACTACATCAGTAGAAACTATAAAAGAGATAGGTAAAAAAGTATATTTTAAATGTAATTAAATCCTTAACACAAATACAAAAAAAATATTATAAATATTTCATACATTGGTTTATAAAACTAAAGGACTCAGGAAAAATATTCACAGGCATTCAAAAACATCAATGTTCCACTGCTTTTGGCCCTCAAACCCCATCCTTGTTATTGCTGAACAAATCAACTCAGATTAATAAAAATAATGCACTTGTATAAGAAAAAAACTATTATGTTAATAATAATATAACTAAATAAATTTAATAGAAATTACAAAATTTAAACTAAACTTTGAGTCATACCTAGAACATCGTGTATCAGATTGAGTAATGATTTATTCTTTCACATCACACCATTTATTGTTCATCATCCAGAATTATATCCTTAAAAATTAACTAAATATGTATGATATAAAAATGATAAGGATATTAGTTAAGTAATATTAGATAAAATTATAAGAATACAATCTGAGCTCATTTACTCAGTTTTGGTAATGCGATGCTCATTTAAAACTAAAATGACACCTATATATTAAGAACACACACATTGAGTCATACCAACCACATCAACCATTATATTGATGTATGAATGATTCCAACACATCCCTAATGTTATGGATTATTTTCCTAAATTATCATAATAATATGAATATGTTTTCAATGTTTTGATTATGTCATTTTTATTTTTTAATAAAATGTCATTTTAAAATCGAAACACATATTTGGAGTCATACCAGTCATATCATGTATCAGTTTGATGTGAGACTGACTCCTACAAATCATAAATGACTTATGAATCAGTTTCCTAAGTCATCAATACAATCTGAGTGCATTTTCTTAGTTTTTAGTGAGTGGCATACTTTTCTAACTAAAATTTCAATTTTAATCATATAACCGACACTTAGAGTCATGTTGGGAACACTATTAATTGGATTGAGGTGTGGATAATTCTTACACATGAAAAATAAATTTTGAGTTTTTTCCTAAAGTATCAAAACAATATGAATATGTATGACCAGTTTTGAGTATTTAACTCATGTTTTTTACTAAAATTAATCTTAATTTTGAATAAAAAGAACATTTTTGGAGTCATACCTATCACACTGTGCATAAGATTGAGATATGTATGATTTCTACACATCAAAAAATACATATGGATCATTTTAATAAAGTATCAATACAATCATAATGTGTTTCCCAATTTTGAGTACATCACTTGAATTTTTTACTAAATTAATGTCAATTTAAAATAAAAAGACACAGGTGGAGTCATACTGATCACACAGTGCATCATATTTTGTTGTGTTTGATTATTACATGTCAAAAATGATGTATGGATCAATTTCCTAAAGTATTAAAACAATATTAATGCATTTGAGCAGTTTATAGTATGTTTCTAATATTTTTTCTTAAAATTAATGTCAATTTTAAATAAGAAGATATGTTTTGAGTCATACTAGTCACACCATACATTGGATTAAAGTGTGGTTGATTCTGACATATAAAAAATGTCTTATGGATCAGTAGCCCTAAGTTGGTGGTTATTTTATTACAATTACATAGATAAAAGAGATCACATTACCAATGATCGATCAGTTTGGTAGTCTGGAATAACTATATACATACATGGTTCTCTTATTATATTAGTAATTAAAAATTGAAAATAATAAAGGAAAATGAACTGCTTCCATGAAACTTATTTAAATATTTGATATTCATAACCTATGGAAGGAGACAAAATAAAAGGTAGAACTCAAATACTCAGTAAGGGTTAAATATATAAGAAACATGAATCAATAATTAGGTAAGAATAATCAATAAGGCATAATAAATATGGAATGGTAAATAGATGAAAAAAGTTTCATTTAATAAATAAGCTGATAATGAATATGAATCCATAGATTTTGTCATAGTGAAAATCTCTTGGATATTAATAAATATATAATGAATTAAGGAAATACTAAATTAATGTAAATAATTTATCTTTCACATGAACTATTACCATCAATACCTTTCATAATATGGTTTATGTCTATGGGTAGAGACTTATCTAATTCTTCTTAGAATCAAATGTGAAGGGTTTTTTGCCAACTTTTTTTTCTCATGAGACCTATAGATTCATCCAGGGTATATATAATGATGGTACCCACCATTCACTAAAAGTAAATAACATTATTCACACAAATATTTAATTCATTGACAATATACCTTATCAAAATATTTTTATTGAGTCAAGGATACTGATTTATCAATATTTTCTGAGTTTAATAACATTCAAAATAAACTCCATACGTAAAAATGTTGTACAAATTAGATAATAATCATATCCATAATATAATAAATATGTATATTTAATGAAATATTCAACTATTAATGATTATAAATTAAAGGGTCAGTACACAAAGGTAATAAGTGATGAAAATTGCATATGACCCATAGAAATTAATGTGAGACAAAAAACCATTACCACTTGTAATCAATTGAATTGTTTGTCTCTTAAAATTGATAATAATAAAATGAAACATTGAATAACATCAAGAAAAATATATTCATTATATTATATATCAAAGGTCTGTATATATAAACCAAAAATAAAAAATAATAGGTGAATAAGGCATATCTTATATAAATAAAAGTGAGAAGATAAACCCCTTACCTTATATCCAAAAGTGTTTAGAACTTGTACTTAATGCTCTGGATAATCAAATTCGATTAATTAATTAATTAAGTCATAACCACTTAAAAATATCTTTTATTTTTTATAGTTTAATCGGGTTCTTTTATGGTCATTTTGATGAGTTATAATGTTTAATTTCATTATTTCGGGAGCATTTGTTTCATGGTTTTATGGTCGGTTCCCTTGTGTATAATTGTGGGAGTTATTTTAAAATGAAAAAAACTCCATAAGTGGAATTAAATGATATTAATATACTTCTTGAATTTTAAATGTTCCCATATATTATATTTTCTGATATTACGATGATTCATTAGATAAAACATTAACACACCGTTCACAAAGGCAATGAATCGACACATCATGAATGATGTTTTCATTTTAAAAAAAGGAGAAGAGAACAGATTAGATGATGGATATTCCATTATAACAGTAAAATTATAGTATATATATAATAATTGAGTTTCTGTTACACTTTTTACATGTGGGTGGGGAGATCATAAGAAAAGAAAATAAATTAAAATAGAGATAATGTGGATTTTACCTCTCAAATGTCATCTCCTTGAGAAACATCTTAAGACTCTTGGATTTGGTATTTTGATAAGAAAATAAAGTCATGTAAATAGAAAGTAGGATTGGGGAGGAATTGGGTAGAATTTAGAAAGGATTCAAGGCATAGAAGGTACGAATAAAAGGGTGGTGAGAGATGGTATTTTTAGGGAGAGGATATGGGTGTTTTTTATTATATTATTCCATTGTTTATTATTTTGGATCAAGACTATCAATAGTGATTATTCCCATGACTAAATACTATAACTAGAGAATGTGATTTTTTATGAATGAGTGTTTACCTAATCCATAAATCATCCATGACTCAAAAATTAATTTATTTACATATAATATTAAATACTATAAATTATCGTATTTCACTCTTCACTAAAAAATCAACTATTTTAGAGAAATACTAAAAAATTAACCATAACCATTTTTCAATGTGTATATTTTAAAAATGGACCACATTTATGAAAATAATTTTCAAAACATGTTAAATTTAATTTTTAATTAAAATCATCATTTATCAAGAATACCAATTTTAATATTATAACCAATATTATAACACTTTGAAAAATTAATTATGCTATCATAAAATTATATTATAATTATAATATAAAAAATATTAATTTATGAATATATTTTATGAAAATAAATTCTGTTTTAAATCAATATATTATTTATAAAATTGTAAATAAATATTTATGTTTCACAAAAATACCTAAACATTATTTTTCATTCTTAAAAAATTTATTTACTTATTCCATGATATAAATACTCCATATTTTCATTTATGAGATACCTAAATTTTATTTATACTTTCATATGTGTGGTTATTATTTAAATGGCCAAATTACTATTCCTAATGGTAACATTACTATTCCAATGGTCATGTGAATATTTAGTAGTATATCACAGTTCGTTTAATCTCAGTGTTTTGTGTAGTGTAAGATATCGAATAAATTAAATTGATTTAAGAAGATAAATAATTTAAAATACTGGGGTGTTATAACTCTTGTAACACCCCAATCAAATCACCGAGTCCGACTAGAATTTAATAAGACCTGAAGAACACTTCCCTATACACCAGAGGTTGCTGACTAAAAGTGAGGACCTAGAGAAAATAGTGGGGAGATTATTCTATCATATAATACCCGAATGGCCCGAAGGCCTTTTTTTGTTATGGATAATCCCCCTGTTTAAGGTTTTAAGGGGAACTCGTGATTATTCTATCATATCAAATTATAAATACAGAGGAAAAAACTAAACATTAAATATAAAAATAGACAACATATTATGTTCTATTATAGTAAACAAAATGTTATATTATAAATGATGTTTTTATAAAAGACATATAATTGATTTCCCAAGGGCCAATCACAAGTATAAAACAATCTGAAAGAAAAATATACATGTGACTCTAACATATCTCTATGTCTGAAATAAATCCTAGTATCAACATACCCATTGAGTTAAACCATCCCAAAGCACTTCACATCTTATGATATAACCTAAAAAGGAAATACAAGGTTTGTACGCACACCAAGAAACTCATGTAGGGTGTGAGCATAAACTCAGTAGGGTTTCACAATGTTCCCCTAATATATTTCATCATATATATGTGTATGCATAAGAAAGAAATAATATAAGTAAAAAACATGTAATAACACATGTACACACACATATCTAGTCATTGGAGACTATCTGTACCTATTTCAGCTCCATTACAGAGTGAAAATTCATATGTTGGCCCGAAGTATTCAGGCAGCTTTTCATATTTCTACATCCCCCATGAAGGGATAAGCACTTTCCCTTTAATGGTAAAAAATGATCCACCTATAAGTATTAGATTACAACCTATTTTAAGGTAAATCACTGGTACCCACATGTTGAGCCAATATTTGTCTCTCAAGAAAGCCACCACATTACATTTCAACTAAATATCTGGATTTTGTGAAGTCCATCACATAAAATGTCGACCTAATATCTGGATATGGGGAAATCCCCCACATCATTCACAATCCCCATTTAAGGTAGCCGCTAGCCCATATGAATCAACCTAGTCACTCAATTATAGATATAGAGAAAATAAACATGTAACATGCTATGCTACAACAAGGCAGTTGATAATAATGTCTTGTAAAACAAGATTCAAATACACTACTACAAAACATGTCTTTAACATCACTAAAAATTGTCATTATCAGCGAAAAAAATGTGATAACTATTGAAATGTGATTAAAATCACTAGGTTTTTAATTGTGATTTTATAAGTTCTGATAAAGAACCCCATTTGTTAGTGCTTTTAGTGGCACTGATAAAGGTTACCTTTACTGGAAAGTTGAGTAGCACTGATCAAGGGACCCATTATCAGTTCTTCTAAAAACATTGATAACAGGTAATAATTTAGTGTGCTGTTAAATTTACAGCACACTACATCAGTATAAACTATAAAAGAGATAGGTGAAAATATGGATTTTAAATGAAATAAAATCCTTAACACAAATAAAAGGAAAAAACTATATTATATAGTTTTCAAACATTGGTTTATAAAATTACAGGGCTAAGTACAAATTTTCACAGGCATTCAGAAAAATCAATATTCCACTGCCTTTGGACCTCAAACCCCACCCTTCTTATTGCTGAACAAATCACCTAAGATTAATAAAAATAATGCCCTTGTATAAGAAAAAACTATTATGTTTTTAATACTATAAATAAATAAATTTAATAGAAATTATAAATTTTAAACTAAACTTTGAGTCAGACCCAGAACACAGTGTATCAGATTGAGTAATGATTGATTCTTTCACATCACACCATTTACTGTTCATCATCATGAATTATATCCTTGAAAATTAACTAAATAAGTATAAGATAAAAATGATAAAGAAATTAGTTAAGTAATATTATATAAAATTATAAGAATACAATATGAGCTCATTTACTCAGTTTTGGTAATTTGATGCACATTTTAAACTAAAATGACACTTATATATTAAAAACACACACTTTGAGTCATTCCAACCACATCATGCATTATATTGAGGTATGGATGTTTCTTACGCATCAGAAATGTTATAGATTATTTTCCTAAAGTATCAGAACAATATGAATATGTTTTCAATGTTTTGAGTATGTCATTTTTATTTTTTAATAAAATGTCATTTTAAACTCAAAAGGCATATTTGGAGTCATACCGGTCATATCATGTATCAGTTTGATGTGAGACAGATTATTACATATCATAAATGACTTATGAATAATTTTACTAAATTATGAAGATAATATAAGTACAATTTCTTAGTTTTTAGTGAGTGACATGCTTTTTTAACAAAAATTTCAATTTTAAACATATAACTGACACTTAGAGTCATGTTGGGAACACCATTAATTGGATTTAGGTGTGGATAATTCATAAACATCAAAAATGAATTGTTGATTTTTTTCCTAAATTATGAAAACAATATGAATATGTTTGACCAGTTTTGAGTATTTCACATATGTTTTTTACTAAAATTTAATCTTAATTTTGAATAAAAAAACATTGTTGGAGTCATACCTGTCACACTATGCATCATATTGAGATATATATGATTTATACGCATAAAAAATACTTATGGATCATTTTAATAAATTATCAAAACAATCTTAATGTGTTTTCCAATTTTGAGTACATCACTTGTTTATTTTACTAAATTAATGTCAATTTAAATTAAAAAGACACAGTTGGGGTCATACAGATCACACAGTGCATCATATTTTTTTGAGTTTGATTATTACATGCCAAAAATGATGTATTGATCAATTTCCTAAAGTATTAAAACAATATTAATGAATTTTATCAGTTTATAGTATGTTTCTTATCTTTTTTCTTAAAATTAATGTCATTTTTAAATAATAAGACATGTTTTGAGTCATACTAGTCACACCATTCATCGGATTAAAGTGTGGTTGATTCCAACATATAAAAAATGTCTTATGGATCATTAACCCTGATTTAGTGGTTATTTTGTTACAATTTCATAGATAAAAGAGATCACATTAACAATGATCGATCAGTTTGGTAGTCTTGATTAACTATATACATACACAGTTCTCTTATTATATTAGTAATTAGACATTGAATATAATAAATTAAAATGAACTGCTACCTTGAAACTTATTCAAATATTTTATCTTCATAACCTAGGGAAGGAGAAAAAATAAAAGTTAGAACTCAAATACTCATTAAGGGTTACATATATAAGAAACATGACTCAATAATAAGTTAATAACAATCAATAAGGCATAATAAATATGGCAAGGTAAAATGCTGAAAAAAATTCCATTTAATAAATAAGCTGAGAATGAATATGAATCCACTAATATTGTCATAGTGAAAATCTCTTGTATAGTAATAAATAGATAATTAATAAAATAAATACTTAATAAATGTAAATAATGTATCTTTCACATGAACTACTACCATCAATACCTTTCATAATATGGATTAAGTCTATGGGTAGAGACTTATCTAATTCTTCTTAGAAACAAATGTGAAGGGTTTATCGCCAACTATTTTTTCTCCTGAGACCAGTCGATTCATCGAGGGTCTATATAATGATGGTCCCCACCATTCAATATAAGTAAAAAATATTCTTCACACAAATATTTAATTAATTAACAATATACCTTATCAAAATATTTGTATTGAGTCACAGATATTGATTTATCAATATTTTTTGAGTTAAATAAAAATCAAAATAAAATCCATACCTAATAATGTTGTACAAATTAGATAATAATCATATCTATAATATAATAAATATGTATATTTTATGAAACATTCAAATATTAATGATTATAAATTAAAGGGTCAATACACAAAGGTAATAAGTGATGAAAATGGCATATGACCAATAGAAATTAAAGTGAGACAAAAAACTGTTACCACTTGTAATCAATTGAATTGTATGTCTCGTAAAATTGACAATCATAATATAAACCATTGAATACCATAAAGATAAATAAATTCATGATATGATATATCAAACAACAGTATAAATAAACCAAAAATAAGAAATAATCGGTGAATAAGGCATATCTTATATAAATAAAAGTGAGAAGAGAAACCCCTTACCTTATATTCGAAAGTGTTTGGAACTTGTACTTAATGTCTTGGATAATAAAATTTGATTAATTATTTAATTAATTCATAACCTCTTCAAAATATATTTGATTTATTATAGTTTTATTAGGTTTATTTATGGTCATTTTGATGAGTTATAATGTTTAAATTCATTATTTCGGGAGCATTTGTTTCATGGTTTTATGGTCAGTTCCCTTGTGTATAATTATGGGAGTTCTTTTAAAATGAAAAAAAACTATAAGTGGAATTAAATTATATTAATATACTTCTAGGATTTTAAATTTTCTCATATATCATTTTTTCTAATATGATAATGATTCATTAGATAAAACATTGACACAATGTTCACGAAGGTAGTGAATCGACACATCATGAACGATGTTTTCATTTTAAATAAGGAGAGGAGAAAAGATTTGATGATGGATATTCCATTATAACAGTTACATTATAGAATATATATAATATTTTAGTTTCTGTTACACTTTTTATATGGAAGGTGGGGATATCATAATAAAAGAAATTAAATTAAAAGAAAGAGAATGGGAATTTTACCTCTCAAATGTCGTCTCCTTGGAAAACTTCTTAGGACTCCTAGATTTGGTATTTTGATAAGATCATAAAGTCATGTAAATTTAATTTAGGATTGGGAAGGAATTGGGTGGAATTTATACAAGATTCAAGGGATAAAAGGTACAAAGAAAAGGGTGGTGGGGGAAGGTATTTATAGAGAGGGGATAGGGGTGTTTTTTACTATTTTATTCTTTTATTAATTATTTTGGATCAATACAATCAAGAGTGTTTATTCCCATGACTAAATACTATAACTATAGAATTTGATTTTGAAAGAATTAGTGTTTACCTAATCTATAAATCATCCATGACTCAATAATTCATTTATTTACCTATAATATTAAATGTTGTAAATTATTGTATTTCACTCTTCACTAAAAATTCAACTATTTTAGAAAAACACTAAAAATTAACCCTAACCATTTTTCAATGTGTATATTTCAAAAATGGACTACATTTATGAAAATAATGGTCTAAACATGTTCAATTTAATTTTTAATTAAAATCATCATTTATCGAGAATACCAATTTTAATATTATAACCAATTTTATAACACTTTGAAAAATTAATTATGGTCTCATAAAATTATATTATAATTATAAAAAACATATTACATTATGAATATATTTATTGAAAATAAATTCACTTTTAGATCAATAAAGTAATTATAAAATTATAAATAAATATTTATGTTTCACAAAAATACTGACACTTTATTTATCATTCTTAAAACATTTATTTACTTATTCCATGTTATAAATATTCAATATTTTTATTTATGAGAAACCTAAATTTTATTTATACTTTAATAGGTGTGGTTATTATTTTAATTGCCAAATTACTATTCCTAATGGTAACATTACTTTTCCAATGCTCATTTTAATATTTAGTAGTATATCACATTTCGTTTAATATCAGTGTTGTGTTTAGTGTAAGATATTGAATAAATTAAATTGATTTAAGAAGATAAATAATTTAAAATACTGGGGTGTTATAATTCATGTAACACCCTAATCAAATCTCAAAGTTCGACTAGAGTCCAATAAGACCTGAAGAACACATCCCTATACACCAAAGGTTGCTAACTAAAAGTGAGGACCTAGAACAAATAGTGGGGAGATTATTCTATCATATCATATTATAAATAGAGAGTAAATAACTAAATAGTAAACATAAAAAATATACAACATATTATGTTCTATTAGATTAAACAAAATGTTATATCATAAATTATGTTTTGACAAAAACCATATAATTGATTTCCCTAGGGCCAATCACAAGTATAAAACAATATGAATGAAAAATATACAAGAGTCTCTAAGACATCTCTATGTTTGAAATAAATTCTAGTATCCACATACCCATTGAGTTACACCATCCCAAACTACATTACATCTTATGATATGACCTAAAAACGAAATAAAAGGTTTTTTTGTGCACCAAGAAACTTATGTAGGCTGTGAGCATAAACTCGTCAGGGTTTCACCATGTTCCCCTAATATATTTCATCATATATATGTGTATGCATAAGAATGAAATAATATAAGTAGAAATAATGTAATCACATATGTACAAACATATATCTAGTCATTGGAGACCATCTATACCTATTTCATCTTCATGCCAGGGTGAAAATGCATACATTGGCCCGATGTATTCGGGCAACTTTTCATATTTCCACATCCCCTATGAAGGGATAGACACTTATCTTTTAATGGTAAAAAATTCTCCACCTCTAAGGATGATATTACATCCTATTTTAAGGGAAATCATTGGTACCCACATGTTGACCCAATATCTAGCTCTTGAGAAAGCCACCACATTACAAGTCAACTAAATATTTTGCTTTGGGGAAGTCCATCACATAAAATGTCAACCTAATATCTGGCTATGGGGAAATCCATCACATCATTCACACTCCCCATCTAAGTGAGCCACTAGCCCATATAGATCAACCTAGTCACTCAATTATATATATATAGAAAATAAACATGTAACACACAATTCTAGAATATGGCAGTTGATAATCATGTCATGTAAAACAAGATTCATATACACTACAACAAAACATGTCTTTATCATCACTAAAAATGGTCATTATCAGCGTAAAAAAAGTTCTAAATATAGAAATGTGATTAAAATCACTAGGGATTTAATTGTGATTTTAGAATTGCTAATAAAGAACCCCATTTATCAGTGCTTTTAGTGGCACTAATAAAGGTGACCTTTATTAGCACGTTGAGTAGCACTGATCAAGGGACCCTTTATCAGTGCTTCTAAAAACATTGATAACGGGGAATAACATAGTGTGATGTTAAATTTAGGACACAATACATCAGTAGAAACTATAAAAGTGATAGGTAAAAATATAGATTTTAAATGAAATAAAATCCTTAACACAAATACAATAAAAACACTATATTATATATATTTCAAACATTGGTTTATAAAATTGCCGGACTAAGTAAAAATTTTCAGAGGTATTCAAAAACACCAATGTTCCCCTTCCATTGGCCCTCGAATCCCAACCTTGTTATTTCTGAAAAAATCTCCTGAGATTAATAAAAATAATGCACTTTTATAAGAAAAAAAATATTATGTTAGTAATACTATAAATAAATAAATTTAATAGAAATTATAAACTTTAGACTAAACTTTGAGTCATACTCGGAACACCGTGTATCTGATTGAGTAAGGATTGATTCTATCACAATATGAGATTATTTAATCAGTTTTGGTAATGTGATGCATGTTTTAAACTAAAATGACACTTATATATTAAAAACACACTCTTTGAGTCATACCAACTACATCATGAATTATATTGAGGTATGGATGATTCCTATACATCACAAATGTTATGGATTATTTTCCTAAAGTATGAGAACAATATAAATATGTTTTAAATGTTTTGAGTATGTCATTTTTATTTTTTAATAAAATGTCATTTTAAACTCGAAACACATATTTGGAGTCATACCAATCATATCATGTATCAGTTTGATGTGAGACTAATTCCTACAAGTCATAAATGACTTATGAATCATTTTCCTAAATTATCAAGACAATATGAGTTAATTTTATTAGTTTTTAGTGAGTGGAATACTTTTTTAACTAAAATGTCAATTTTAAATAAATAACCGACACTTAGATTCTTGTTGGGAACACCATTACTTAGATTGATGTGTGGATAATTCCTACACATCAAAAATGAATTATGGATTTTTTTTCCTAAAGTATCAAAACAATATGAATATGTTTGACCTATTTTGAGTATTTCACTTATGTTTTTTACTAAAATTAATCTTAGTTGTGAATATAAAGACATTGTTGGAGTCATAGCTATCACATTGTGCATTATATTGAGATATATATGATTTCTACACATCAGAAAATACTTATGGATCATTTTAATAAAGTATCAAAACAATATTAATGTGTTTCCCAATTTTGATTACATCACATGTGTTTTTTAATAAATTAATGTCAATTTAAAATAAAAAGACACAGTTTGAGTCATACTGATCACACAGTGCAACATATTTTGTTGAGTTTGATTATTATAAGTCAAAAATGACGTATGGATCAATTTACTAAAGTATTAAAACAATATTAGTTCATTTCATCAGTTTATAGTATGTTTATTATATTTTTTTCTTAAAATTAATGTCAATTTTAAATAAGAAGACATGTTTTGAGTCATACTAGTCACACCATACATCAGATTAAAGTGTGGTTGATTATGAAATATAAAAAAGGTCTTATGGATCATTTTCACAAATTATAAAAATAATAAAAATTATTTTTCTTGACTTTCAGTATGTTATTTTTCTTTTTTACAAAAATTTAATTTGAAATTGAAAACATGTACTTTAAGTCATTCTAGTCACATTGTGTGTATTTTTGATGTTATACTGATTCCTATAAATCAAAAAAGAATTATTAATTATTTTACTAAATTATTGATATAATTCAAGTGATTTTTATTGGATTTCAGTGAATGAAACTTTTTGAACAAAAATGTCAATTTTAAATTGATAACGGACACTTGGAGCCATACCAGGCACACTATACATCCGATTGAGGTGAATATGATTCTTTATATATGAAGAATGACTTATGTATCACTTTCCTAAAGTATAAAAATAATCCTAATGTGTTTTCTAAATTTTGAGTATGTCACATGTATTTTTTACTAAAATTAATTTCAATTTTAAATGAAAAGATATAGTTTGAGTCCTAATGGGCACATCGTGCATCAGATTTAGGTGAGAATGATATATACCCATTAAAAATGACTTAAATATTTTTTTTATATAGTATAAAAGTAATCCAAAATCCTTTTTTCTATTTTGAGTGTGTAACAAATTTTTTTACTAAAATTAATGTCATTTATAAATAAAAAGGTGCATTTGGGGTCATACTGGTCCCATCGTGTGTCAGGTTAAGGTGAGGTTGAGTACTACATGTCAAAAAAAACTTATAGATCATTTTCCAAATGTATAAAAACAATCCTAATGTGTTTTATAGGTTTTGTGTATGTCAATTATATTTTTTTATTAAAATTAATGAAAATTATAAATAGAAAGACACATTTTGAGCCATACTAGTCACACAATGCCTAATATTGAGTTGTGGTTGATTCATACATATAAAAAATGACTTATAGATAATTTTTCTAAAGTATTAGAACAATACTAATGTATTTTTTTGACTATGCCGCTTTTTTTAATTAAAATGTCATTTTAAAATGGAAACACTCACTTTGAGACATACCGGTCACATCATGTGTCAATCTGACATGAGAATGATTCCCACAATTCAAAAATTAACTGTGAATAATTTTCCTAAATTATCAACATTATTGAAGTGTTTTTTCTCATTTTTAAGTGAGTCTCTATTTTTGAATTAAAATTTTAATTTAAAAATGTTAAGTAACACTTTGAGTCATAGTGAGCACACTATTTATCAAATTGAGGTATGGTTGATTCCTACACATTAAAAATTACTTAGGGATCATTTTTCTAAAGTATTAAAATAATATTAATTTATTTCTTAGTTTTGATTATGTCATTTCTATTTTTTGCTAAAATAAATTTTAAATTTAAATTTAAGGAAACAATTAGAGTCACACCAGGCACACCAGGCATCATATTCAAGTGTGCATGATTCCAACACATCATTAATGACTTTTAGATCATTTTATTAAGGTATCAAAACAATATAAATTCATTTGTTCAGTTTTGAGTATGTCACATAAGTTTTTTATTAAAATTAATCTCAATTTTATATAAAAATATGAGAATATGACTTCTTAAATGATTAGATAAGTCATTTAATACTTTTAATGAGTTAACCAAGACTTAAAAATACTCATTGGTTTCTTTTAAATGGTAAAATGATACATATTATGGGTAATTGGTTACTTCAAATGAGTGAAATAACAATTTATAATTGTAAATTATGACATAAGAAAAGTTATATTCCTTGTGAGATTTCAAATAAATCTAATGGTTTAAATTCTATCTGAGTATTAATACTCTAATTAAGGGTATTATTTTATATTATGTTGAGTTTTTTTATCAAAAAATGAATATCAATAATAAAAATTGAGATCACAATTCAACCAAATTATTTGGAAAATAGATATGTTGAAAGGATGTCAGAATTAAAAATATTGATGACAACCTATTATCCTCAAGTAAAAAACATAAAAAAAAATTAATTTTGTGATATAAGATATTCTCTAAGCCTATGTGATTCAAAGTATAAGTTAAAGTGTGTGCATGTGATTAAATTATACATGTGAGTAAATCAATTTTTTCATAAGCATGTTGCTGAGACTTCATAATAAATAATCACTTGTACGTAGAAATTATCATAATCATAAAAATAAATTTTTTTTCTACAAGAGTTGTTTTAGTATGTCTAAATATACTCCAACACCATTAGGATCATTAAATTTTTTTGTTTTTGTGAAGATGATGGAAATGATAAAATTTGTATAAGGTGAATAGATTATGAAGTTTCTTGGTAATAGTGTCCATTAATGTTTGAACTATATTTATGTACAAAACATTATTCCATTATCTTAATGATTTGAGTAAATGAGATAGTTTTAAACTAAATTAAGTGATTAATGGAAAAGAGTGCAGACATATTGTATGACACCAACAAAGAAGTCATGTTTTTCCAGTTTTACTGTATTATACCAGTCAATTATGATGTATTATATATACGAAGTATTTCGGTATGATTAAAGATGATAATAAATGGCCAATTTTTTTGATATCTTGGGGAGTTATGAGATTGAATCTATAGGCTAATACTTCTAGAGAATTGACGTGCTAAGAAATGTGGTATTGTATAAATGAAGTTTTAATGAATATTTAGGAAATAGAAGAATGAATTATGAGAGTTACACCATATTATATAACTTGAAAAATATAAAATAGAGTCTAAATATATAATCTAGTTATATATCATGTGTATCAAAGATAGTAATAGAGACACAATGTTATTATTATGCATTGAAGAAAAAGAATTAGAAAATAAAAAGTTGAGAAGCAATCACTCATTCCCACAATTTATTATTTTATGGACAAAGAGAGTGAGAGATTCAACCTATTATATTATATTATGGATGTATTAATATGTTTAATATGACCCAAATAATTATTGAATTTGAGGAAGAAGATATCCCACACTTTCTAGTGTAACACAAGAGAACTATTTTTAATCTACTTAATGTTATTCAATCCAAAAAACCATATTGTATTGAAATTTTTATAATAGTAAGTAGGTGTCTAATTTATAACATGTTGGTTCAAATATAATGGGTCTATGGTAATTCCTATTCTCTATCTTCATTGGATAGTAAATTGGAAATTGTGTGTGAGGGGTATGAAAAATTCCATACAATGTGGATATAGTCTTCCTAAGGAAGGTGGACCAGAACAACAATTTGATTTGTTTATTTTGTTTCCATTACCATAGTTAAAATTGTTCACAAATAATTATAGTGTGAAAAAAAATAATAGATGAAAATAGAGAATGAAAATTTAAAACTAAATACATATTGTTTGAGTCACACTGAGCACATTGTATATTGGATTGAGGGAAATATGATTGAGTATGTGATGCATGTTTTTCTTTCAAATGTATATAACAAGATAGAAAATAAATGTTCTATTTGGATGGAAGAGGAAGACCAATGCTACCTGAAATCCCTTATCCAAAAGCAACATGTTCTCACTTTTATGGATTGCTACAAACAGTTGAAGGAAAAAATAGGACTTCCTAAAAGATCTATGAAAAAAATTGTAGATCAAAATGATTAGGAAATTAACATAAAAATATTAGATAAAATGGTGACACAATTAACTAAAGTAGAAGTAATTAACCTGTTCATGATGTATGTGTACATTCTTTACCCATTTCCTTGTTTTCATTATCTCAGTTATATCCTTGAAGTCTAATCTCTCACAAGTTCTAGAAGCTTCAAACATACCACCCCAACTCGAGAAAAAAAATCCAACTATATAATAAGAGAATCATTATTTTATTAATACTATAAATAAATAAATTAAACATAAATATGAAATAATATAGTCATAAAGTGTCAATTTTTAATTAAAACCACAAAATTTGAGTGATACTAGGTACATTGTGTATCAGATTGAGGTATGGTTAATCCCTACAAGTCACAAATGACTGAGAGATAATTTTACTAAAGTATAAAAACAAGAAGAATTTGTTTTCTCGCTTTTTATTATGCAACATGCCTTCTTTACTAAAATTAATGTCAATTTTAAACTCAAGACACACAATTTGAGTAATACCGGTCAGAAACTGCATCAGATTGATTGGTGGTCAACTACTACACATGAAAAATGAATTATTAATTTTTCCTTAAAGTATGAAAACAATATGAGATCATTTTATCATTTTTATCTATTTAACATGAATTTTAAACTAAAATGATTAATTTATATTTAAAACATGTACCTTGGGCCATATCGACCACAATATTTCTCATATTGATGTGTTGTCAATTCCTATAAGTGAAAAATGAATTATGGATTGTTGTCTAAACTTTTCAAAATAATAAGATCTCTTTTTCTCAGTTTTTATTATTTGGTGTAAGTTTTAAACTAAAATGGAATTTTTGTATTAAAAACATGTACTTTGAGTCATTATAACCACATCATGATTTAATTGATGTACAATCAATTCCTAAACATCACAAATGACTTATTTATAATTTACCTAATGTTTGAAAACAACTCGAGTATTTTTCTCAATTTTAAGCATGTGAATTGGGTTTTGACCTAATGTGTAAATTTAAAAAAAAAGTATCAGATAAAAATGATAAATAAATTATGTAAATAATTTATATAAATTAATGATAAAATTAGTTAAATTAGTTGTAGGAATTCACACTTAATTATGGTTGTATATACGTCCTAACACCATGAATTTTTAGCATTCATTTCAAAACAAATTGATTTTATCCATTATAATTATCCTTGATAAACTAATCCAAAAAATATATAAGCATTTTGAAATTAATTCTTCACACCTAAAATATATTTCTAAGGTCATATCCCATACTTGATTACAAACATATCTAGTAATCACCTATATTTGATGTTGGAAAATATTCTGACACCATGTACACTGCCCAATCATCCATAAAAAAATTTACTTATTATTTTCAGTATGAAGGTTATTGGAAATATTGGTATTACTAAGAAAATATTGAAAAATAAATTATTATGAAATATTTTTAATTAAATTTCAATTACCTTAAAAAATTACCTATTTTGGGATGATGGTCTTTTCATGGTTTATGATCTCTCTTGTAAATTTTCAAACAAAATATCCACAATCATTATTAATATCTTGCTTCAATAACTGATGAAAATTTTACAAAAATAAGTAAATTGTTTTGAAATATGTTTTTATAGATAAATAATTCTATATATACTTTAATATGTTTCCATTTTAAGTAATATACATCATTTTTATATCCATTCATTGACTTTATTCCATGATATAGCCAATATTTAGCGACTTCCCTATCATAAAAAATTAATGTTAAAACATAGACTTTCATATTAATTGAATTTTACCAATTGATTGTTAATTGTAGTGTATTAAAAATTCACAATACACATCATATGTGGTCTATTTGTTAGATATCATTGCATCAGTTCCAAAAAAATAAATATTTGGGGTGTCCAGATTGAGTGTGATCAACATCTATTTCTTCCTAAAAAAACTAAAATATAAGTAATGAAAAAAATAAAAAATATATTTTATGTGATTATATAGTATATCTTTACCTCTAAAATTTGGAATCAAAAAGATTACATTGTCTTTTTTTTTCAAAAGAATCATTTATCTCATATTTTTTCTTCCTAATTTCTTCTATCTCTAAAAAAATTTCAGACATATAAATGATAAAGGGATTAATGAATCCCAATCTTAATTTTCATGGTTTTTCATTTATAAAGTAGTAATATAAAAACCTGTGTAAAATATGAATAGTTATTAACTTTAATGAACATATTAAATCATTTTTTGGATAGAAATATTATGAGAATGTACATTATATATGTATTCACAATTGGGACTCCTGACCATTCAAACTTGGGAATTTAATTTATACTCTCAAGACCAACTATTTCTGTAATGAATGTTTCAAATTTCCCTTCTTCAAATAAAATGTAATAGATATTTTCATCTTTAAATATTGTCTCTATATGAAGTTGTAATGTTAATAAATGTTTCATTGGAACTGGTGGGTAGAAGGTACTCTAGGAAGGTCCTTTTTATTTTTTTAGTTAATTCACTAGATTCTCTTGATCCGAGATTTTTTTCCCAATATCTTTATATTTATATAATACCATACCTCAGTTTAGACCTTTTTCATCAACTATTATTAGTTTTTCATATGCATTTTTTTAATACATACCTCATGTATCTTTATTGGATTATATTTCCATAATATAGAAGCTAAAATATCATCATTGGGCATTATAATATATGTTTCATCAAGTGGAATAGCAAACTCAGTGGTTATCTCTTGAGCTACCCCAATATCCACTCTCATGTAATATTTTGGGAGTTATTTATTATGTAGCTTATCTCATGGGATATTATACACTGTACCCCTCACAATAAGGAGGTGTGTGGGTGTTTAAATATAGAAATCACATACAACTTTACCTTGTAGAGTTTTAGTAATATAAAGTTATAAAAAAGTTGTTTGATTGACATTTAGAAGATAGAGTAATGAAAAAATTTATTACCTTGGGTAAGGTATGTGGTTGAGGGGAATTACTAGCCTCAAAGCTAGTTGGTTAATTTGGTTGTTCATGTTCACATCTGTGTTCCACTGCCAATTCACTTTGATCCATTCTAATATATTGTTCTACCAAACTAGACTGTACAATGATATATTGTAAAGCATATACATGTTCCTAAAATCATTTCGTCATATTATATGTATATTCAGGTTTTATTTACATGTTTAAAGATGTTTGAGGAGACATTCCAAAACTAAATAATCTAAAGCAACCATTTTGTTCTAGCTTCCACAGAGATACTAGAAGTAGTTTTTCTTACGGTATAGTCATTGTTGATTCTTGTGTCCAAACCATATAAAAAATACATGAACAAAAATAGAAATAGAAATTTTTATGAAATATTTTTATAATGAATATAAATTACTATTATGTCATTCATACACATGTTTCAAATACTATTTTTTTTGATTTCAACAACTATTTTACCCTTCTTATTTATGCATGCCTCCTTCTATTGAACATGGTGTGGGATGGAAGTGGATTCGTATTTTAATTTATAATTTTACATATAAACAAAGAAACATATGTTGGTTCATCTTACATAATAAATTTATTATTGATTTAAAATACATACCAATTTATTCTATAGTGAAGCGTACCCCATCTATGCTTTTTCATAGGGGTACATTTTTTTCGATGCATATTATTTATTTTCATCACTATTTTTTGTTTCATTAATTAAAAATTTTGAATAAAATTTGATAAAATAAATAATTTCAAAATAATATATTATCGACTACAATTCAACTAAAATTATTTCTCATCGTGATGGCTGATGAAACCATTACATGTTACTTATTTTATAATGTGGTCATAAGAAATTAGTGGGTGGGAATTTACTTTCCCCTCAGCATACCTTAGATAAAAATTGGTATGAAGAGTTCAGAATCCTCTATGGGATTTCCTAGTGGCCATTAAGACATATTTCTTATGGAATTCATCTATATTAAATGAATTTTATAAGAAATAATAAAAATTAAATCAAAATTTAAATATTTAATTTTTTTGTAAAATAAAGTAACTCTATTGTAACATTACCTTTATATTTATGAAAGGTTTTCCTTTTTTACCGGTTGGCCATGGCGCCATGAATCTATATCAATCGATACATTCATCCCCATTTTGATCCAAATATTACTAATGAACATTGAATTGTTGGGGTCAACAGGATGGCCGTATTGATTCCATCAAAACTCAAATTTTATTCCCATATTTACGGCCTTGATAATTTAAGTCAACATTGTAATGATGCTCCGTTATTATTTTTTCATCAACATGGTATTGAAACCCTAATAATTATACATTTTTAGAACCAACAACATGTTCTTCATCATGATTTGTAAAAACATCATATACAGAAGTCATTTTCTGTATGAGTATTCAAAAATTTAATTTATATTATATTAATACATCATATAAAACATAATATTACGAGGAAATAATTTTTATATTAAAAATCAATTTAACCTTCTCATTGAACTATCTATATTTTTTTAAAGGTTGAAGGGATTTGGATCCTCTATCTAGAATCTGAATCCCCTCTTTGTGGTCCCCTCTAATGTACAAGCCATTGTCTACATTGGGACCTCTAGGAACTGATTGTGGTCTCCCAGTGAAAGGGTTATCCTCAATTGAATTTTCATCTGACCCCACAATTGTTTTAGTTCCCAATAAGACAATCGAAGAATTTCTTTTTTGAATATAAGACATAAAATGCTTGTACTGTTTGTGATTCCATTATGAACAAATCATCTTTTCCCCCTTACACACTAAAATTCACATTCATGAATCCCATTTCATAAACTTTCACTACTCTTCTATTTCTTAACCCATTTTCAATGGAAAATAAACACTTGAAATATTGTATAATCCAAATCATATATCTTTTCTATAATAGAAAAATATGATATATTTTCATAAGTTAGAATTATATCCTTAGAACCAGATATGTGCATTAATGCTTCCATAAGAATAACTCCACTATTTTGCATCATACTATGTCCATCATGTTATTTTGTATAGAAATGATAACTATTTATTATAAAAGAAATTTAAGATATAATATTTTCATTTGGTCTCTTGGATATCCATTAAAGTAATTCAGTAATTGAATTTAGATTTTCAGATATCTCCTTATAAATATGATCTCAAAACCATACTATAAACTATTGATTATGTGTAATTGATATCTATCCTTCAACCCTTGATGGATTCAAATCTAGAAAAATTTCATTTTGGGATTCAACATATGGATCCATATCTTCACTATTATGTACAATATAAATTTTTTCTTATTCTTTCTCTGGGATGGTAATTGTAACAACATCTCTTCTAAAAATACCTTTTCCCATAAGGAATCCTCTGTAAAGAGACTTTTGGAGATCGATGCTATCGACATCTGATTGGTAATCAGTACAAAATTCAATAGATTCTTCAATAATATATCATTCTGCAATACAACCACTTGGATGACTTCAATTCTTGACATACCCTTTAAAAATATTTATATATAATTCCTTGGGGCACATCCATATGTAATAGAAAGGATCACACAGTTGAACCTCTCTAAACAATTAAACCATTAGGTGGACCATTATATAATAGATTTATGGTAAGAATAACATCTCCAATTCACATAATATGATTGTAACCTCATTATTAAAGATTGGAAACTTCATTGGGTCTATAAATTTACTACATATGGATTTGAAAAAGAAGAAAAGTTTGGTTTATGTATATCATACATTTTAGTGCAGAATGTAACATAAATCCATGTTCAACAAATATTGTATTAAAAACAGATAGTAATGTGATTTTAGTCCCTGTATCTTCATATTATTCATTCACACTACATTCTTGATATTTGATGAATACACCTATGTAATTTTTACACCATTAAAAAAAATTAAAATTTTCATTTTTTTCTTATCATAATAGTGTGTAAGCTACTAGAGTAAGAGAATTCCACCCTTTACCCTTCATTAAGTCAAACCCTTGCCTTATCATGTTATCAATCATCTAAATCCATGCCTTGATGCCATATTTTTTTCAGGAACATTTAGTAATGTTACAATAACACTCTCAAATACATTTTTTCTATATGCATGACATGAAGAATATATCTGATGTAAAAATAATTCCAATATGGTAATTCAAGGAAAATTGACCTCTTTTTACATCCTAATTTCATAAAGTTTATCAAAAATGGTTTATCGAGAATAGTGTTAATATTTTTACTTTATCAAATAATATATATTCTTTTAGTGGAGATAGTTTTGTACCCAATTCAGATTTCCAATGAAATATTTTCATCCAGGATATGTATTTATTTTTTCAAGATAAAAATGTATGATTTCCTAAAAGATAATCCTCAAGGAATGTTTCAACTAGACTGAGTGTGTGTATTATTCACAAATAAGACACCCCAAAATTCATTTAATTCTATAGCCTGATACATTTTCATAAAAAAAAAATTCATTTATCATCCCATACAACATGTACATTAAAGTTAATTATTCACTTTTATGAGCATCATATATTGTATCATCTATACCCCACATAAATTTCATGTCTCTGATCAATGGATCCAAATAGATATCAATATCATTTCTGATTGTTTTGGTCCAGATATATGTTGAGACAAAATAATGTATTTGTGATTCATAAATAACCATGGGAGAAAGTTATAATTTTTCAACAAGAATGACCATGTAATGTGAGTATTACTCTATACACCAAAAGGATTTATTCCATCTGTAGATAATTCAAGATGGAAGTTTTCTGGCTCATTTTATTAATTTTGGATACTCGTAATAAATTTGATTCCATTGTGGGGTGTCTACTGGATGATGTAGGTTCTCATATTTAATTGTTGTATATGCATTCCATGTCAATTATCATACTATTTCCTCACATCCATATAGTCTTATAAAATGTGGAATGATAAGAAAGTACCATATTTCTTTTGAAGGACTTGATTCATCCTTCTTTTATCAATTCATGCCTCACTTAGGTCATTATATGAGTGATTCATGGCCCCTAAGAAACAATATGAAATCATTTGGGGAAGCATGTATTTTTTAGAGATAATGCCCATTGAATGTATCATTTTTTTAGAATCATATATTAAAAAAGGAACTTCATTTTCAATGGGTATCATATCATTTAGGAGACCAAGTAGTTCTATAAATCTAGTGTTTATATGTTCATTTCTAGCTTTCATATTATAAAAAATCAATACCACTTACTATATTTTGTATTTAGTACACCCAGAATACAATAGTCTCGCAGAAGAACTATTTAACTTCTTAGAAAACTTTTTACAATCATGAAGTTAATATTAAATTTCCATTTTCATTTATTCCATAGGATTTCCATCATTATTTACCCTCATATTCATATCAAATGATCCATAAACAACAATATCAACCCAATGGGTGTGAACATTTGTTTTCCCCCCTTGTTTAGTCCAACATCTATTTCTTTGATCTATTCCATGATAAATAAAATGTTCTTCCAACTCTACTATATTAGTTTTTCTTGAATAATAACAATGTAAAAATAGAAAAAGGATTCGATAAGGGTTATATTCATGCTCTATTTCATACTTGAAGAAATAATTAACACCATATTTATACGCTTTTGTCATATGGTTACTGTGAATCCATTTTTCGATTCATATCTCTTCTGTTGGGTTTATAAAATTTTCATTTTGTACAAAAAATAAATATATATTCATAATATATTCACAATCAATGTTGAGAGTTATAGATAATTATAATAATGGGAACCCAAAATGAACACTAGTACCCCATATAGGATGAGTAATGTTCATATTAGTTTTAAAAATATAGGTGCGTGTCCAAAATAGATGGGGGATGTGTCTCAAGATACAAAATAAAATATACAACTCTTCCGGAGATAAAGATAATAAGGATGAAATTTGTTTCCTTAAATCTAATTGTTCTTCAACTGGGAGTTGGAAAATTACTTGAAAGCATTTCATAGTTTGTTTCCCAAATAATAGAATATTCTCAGTCGTTTAAACAATGAGATGATCATATAATACATGTTTATAGAGGCCATACTCTTTTATACCCATTTCCCCATTCCTAATGGGCTGAGATACATGATCACTTTGTATCAAGTATACACGAACCACTATCCCTTGAATAGAAAAATTATTACACCAATATTACAATATGATCTCCTGGTGGAAAAAAATTAATGATTTCTTAGTTCTGCTTATTTTAGAAACTATAGTGAGGTTCTTATTTGAAATAAAAGGAATAAAACATCATGTTATTGGTAGTTATTCTTGATTTATGTCTATATATGATGAAGTACATATATCCTCAATAAATTTCATGTAATTTATTTTAAGGGGTTTTGATTCAAAAAATACCAAATCTTTTATATTTTTCCATATCTACTGGATAATCCAGTGAATGATAATACATATTCAAATTTATGCCATTTGTCTTAAAGAAACCATATTTTCATTCCATTGAGGGATCAATATGAATACACATTACTCTAGTTAATAGAAATTAGAGTGACTTTTAGTCCATAGAAGAAATAGAAAATCAACTTGGGATTTGTGAGAAAGAGCACCCAACATCATATCAACACATCACAATAAAATACCTTCTTTTAAACGCATTTCCTATGTCCTATTATGATATCACTAACTCATTTTTTAACACCAAACCTATATTTTTTTAAAAATGATTTTCAAATTTCATATTGAAACAAACTCCTTTACAAAAAAATTCAAGAGACCAAAACTTTTTAAATTACCACAAATTAATTTAAAATTCCAAATCTCAAATCAAAACAACTTTCAATAGTCAAAAGACCACTTTTTTATTTCTTTTTAAACCCTTCTTGAAATCCTTTTTTTTATTCCACATGAAAATTGTCCAATTTTTTTCAAAGAAAAGACTGATTATTAAACGTATCATGATTATTAAACATTTTATAAATTTTTTATAAAGAATGGCATGAATTAACGTTTTTTATAAGATAAGAGTAAATTAACAATTTAAATCCTAGCACCAGGGTAAAGGATTTTTAGGGAAGTTAGGTCAAGGATCAAGGATCCTCACACTCTTAGTGACCATTTATACCTAGTGCACACATTACCCAAGGGATATGGGTATAGGGGTAGGATTCCACCACTACAAGTGTCTCCATACCTCACCAACATTTAGTTAGTGTTGTCATTATATATTCCATTTTTAGGTAGAGATAAACAATCCTAACAAGATTATCCTGAAATACGCACCTAAATTACATGGTTTGCATGGGATAATTTCAAAATTAAATCAAGGGAATATTCATTTATCAAAAACCAATTTCATCAAATAACACACAAAATGCTACAAGTCCATGATTTTACATGACATAAAATTTATTCAAGAGTCAACATCACAATTTTTTTACAAATATTCATGACATTGAAAATAGTTTTCCAAAATATAATGAGGTGTTAGATGTAGTTTTTGTTTGATATCGCGATAATGTTTAATTTAAATTTATTTGAGTGTGAGTCAAATTAGAGGTTCTCTAGTACTTGGGGTGAGAGAACGATAGTGTATTTGGTTTTTGTATGGAAAGGATCCAACCATGAAGTTATAACAAGTTTTGAGTTTTTACTTTTATGTGGGTGTTTATAAGATCATGGGATGATTTGGGTTGTTTAAGAATTGTAAAAGGGGGATGAGATAGCACATAGATGGGTAAAATAGAGTATTTTCATTGAAAATTTAACTAGATGAGGACCAAATAATGTTTTTCATGAGATTGGGCGTAGTGAGATGAAAACCACATCATATGTGTTGTTCATGTTTTATATTTGTGCTTGCTTTATTGTGTAAAGTCAATTAAACATGATAACATGTTTTAAAATTATTTATTATATGAAATTAAAGTTTTTACTTGTGTTATTAAATTATTTACATTCTTTTATTTATATAGTTTAATGCATATAAATTCTATATATTCCAAACCATTTAAATATCCATAAAGTAATGTAGATATCATTTGTATGGGTAATGTTACCTCACTTTATTTTGATAAAGTAACCTGAGAATTTTCCTAAAAATAAACTTTTAATCTATAACATGTCTTTAGAGAAACCATTAAAGATTCACTCAAACTATTCATTAGAAAAACATTTATAAATCCCATATTATTTTTAAAAGATACACAAAAATAACACTAAATAAATTCAACATGAATGAAAATGTAAATATCTATATATAATATAACCATTTTTATAAAAGTAGGAACATCACATAATAATAAAACTAGAGTATAACATAAAATAAACATAATAAAAAATCACTAAATAAGTCAAATTAAAGAATAATGAAATAATCATATATGAAAATAATAATTTCAAATCCCTAAATATCTTGTGAGGAGACCCTAGTCATACTCGGGTTGGAACTATCTTCCAGCTTAACGATGAATTCCTAATTCTATGACCATAAAAATTCTCTCAAATATCCTCACTAGTGGTGCACCCCCTATAGACTCCAATATTAAAGGGGATCTTGTCCTTCTCATCAGGAATAGATAGAAAAGTTTCTAAACCATCACTAAGACACCTAGGATTAAATTATTATAATAAAAATGGTATGTGGGGAGTTAAATTCGTGTATAACATCTCAAAAAAAATATAAGACAATATATATGCTAAATCCACCTTTTATAACTATCCATTAGAAAATCCTCTATAAAAGAGGGAGACATCCATGAGGGTGAACACATTTCAAAAAAAAACCATTTCAAGGTTCCAAGCAGACCTTTATATTTCGAGAGTGTTATGATTTTTCAATATAATATTTCTTTTATCAATGTCATTAAAATATCCAAAAATAAGAAAACCACTTATCAAAAGTGGAAAATAGGTATCAAAACATGCTCTGGAATTCACACATTTGAAACCTCCTTCAGAAATCTATTTTGAAACCAAGAGATCATTTGAGATGACCAAGGTATTAAAGAAGTCATTCAATGAAATTTCCATTTATATACATGTACACATATATATGTAAACATCCCTATACATATAGATATATACATATTACATATATATATATGTGTGTGTGTGTGTGTGTTCATTGAAATTACAAGGGTTCTAATGAATAAGAAAACATAAAATTCCACGTCAATGTAAAAAAAAATCAAGGTAAAGCCATTAAAACCTCACAAAATAGAAGTATTCTTGGTAATCCAAAAAATCACTCTTAAGAATCAACTCACATAATAATTTTAAAGGTGAACCATAAATAAAACAGAAAAAATAATTTAAATATCCACTTAGGAATTTTGAAAAAACCTAACGTATTTTTGTTTTCAATATCAGGCATAAACATTTGTAATTTTTTGGAAAACCCATTTTCTTACCAAACCGATAGTTTATAAGGCTTTTAAAATATATTTATAAATATACCAACATGATAATATTAATTTAAAAGAATTTATAAAAATTCAATAATCTCATTGTGTTTTTTTGAAAGAAAAAGTATGGAAAGAACAAAATAATGAGGAAGGAAGTGGGGATTCACATTGGAAAACAGATGAAAATTGAGGGTGGAGGCACTTAAATCGAAGAAGAAGGATATGGAAACCCTCTTACAGATCAAATGAGGTTCGATTGAGTATGAGGGAGAAGAGAGGATATGAGCCACGAAAACCCAACAACAATGCAAACCACAGAACCCATACAATTAATCAATGAGAGATGAGGGTAAAAATAGCATGCCTTGGATTTGAGTGTTGATTCATCCGAGAGAAAGTAGAGGAGATTCACTTGCAGTAGGGGACTTCTGTAGAACCTTGAAAATCGTGACCGAAATCAGTGCAGTTAGGGTTCTTTTAAATAGATTAGGGAAGGTTTTATCAATGCTAAATTATTAAGAGATGATAAAAAATATATTCACCAGTTTTAAAACATTAGCATTGAAAATCTATTTATAAATATAAATATAAATTTTTGTAATTTTTTTTATATATTTGTATATGAGAATAAATTTATTTATATCATCATATATATTAATATAATTATATATATATATTCATTATATTTATTATTTAAATATATTTATTTTAATTTTATAATTTTATAAATAAATAATATTTTATTTATAATGATATAAATTATTTTTTTAATTGATATCTTTTATCTAAAATTATAAATATATTTTTTTTAATTTTGTAAATATACATTTGTAAATATATTTATAATTATTTATTTCCAATTATGAATATAAACCTCAAAAAAGAAATTTATTATTTAAATATATATATTTTTATATTTTTATAATTATTTAAATATATAATTATTAATTTATAATTATAAATTTAAATAAATTATATATTTACATCATTATATATATTTGTATAAATATATATATATATTTAATAAATAAATATTAATATAAATATGAATATGCTAAATATATTCATTATTTCAATAAATTTATTATAATTTCATAATTATTTAAATATATATAATTATTCATTTATAATTATATAAATACATTTCAAAAATATAAATTATTTATTTATAATTATAAATATATAAATATATAAATATATAAATATATAAATATATTTATTTATAAATATTTATTTACAAATATATTTTTAACATTATTAATGAATATGTACTCTTTAGTTCATACATGATAAAAATTAGTGAAATCGAATAATTTAAAATGAATACCTTTAAAAATATTGAAAAAATGGATATGTTTTGTTAATTAAATATAAAATATTAAAAAATATGGATATATATTAAAATAAAGATGAAGACATATTGAAAATATTAAAACATAGTAAATAAACATATATAAATAAATATTAGAAAATTATTCAATTCCAAAAAAAAAATAAAAAATAAAAAATATTAAAAATGAATAAATAGTACATAACTATAATAATGTTAAAAATAAAGAAATAAAATTTATTGATTAATTACTAGTATATTAAATGTATCATGTTACTAAATGAAATTATAAAATTAATACTAAAATTTTAATAAATTACATAAATATTAGGTGTATGTGTTTCCATATAACATTTCATTAATTACATAAATATTTCTGTGTGTGTTGTGTATAAAAATGAATTAATTACATATAAGTATATATGAAATAAATGTAACACATGTTTGATATATGTTAAATTGAAAAATCAAATGACATTAAATTAATTTCCATTACACAATACAATTTGTTAGTATTTTTAATTAACATTAATTTGTAATTATAAACCATTCTTCACTAAATATATGACTTATTTAATGTAAATATAAATATTTTTTATTATATAAATCATATTTTAGGAAATATTATATATATATATATATGAATATATTTTATAAGAAAAGTATTAATGAATATTTATGTATACAAACCACTAAAATGAATAAGACATCAATATTTTTTTAATTAATACATTTTATTCATTTTCTATATTTATATTTCATATATATTAGTTATTAAAATTGATAATATATATATATAAATACAAAACTTATTCATATTTATTAATTATTGTTTCATCAATAATTTTCTTAATAATTTTTAAATTTATTTAATTTTACTTTTTTTTAATATTATAATTATTAATTATTAATTTTTTTATTTAATTATTACAATTTATTCATCTTATATATCTATATTTAATATATATTATTTATTAATGTTTACAATCTACATATTTTTAAATTAAATTTGTTCATTTTTATCAATAATTTTTTTAATTAAAAAAATGTTTATTATTTTTCTTAATTTGCTCATTTTTAATTTTTATTTGTTTAATTATTTTATTTTATTCATTTTACATATCTATATTTAATATATAATATTTATTAATATTTATAATTTATATATATTTATATTATATTTATTCATTTTTATCAGTAATTATTTAATTTAAAAAATTAGTATTTTTTAAATTTACACTTTTAAATTTTTATTTATTTAATTGTTTAATTTTATTCATTTTATATATCTATATTTAATATATAATATTTCTTAATATTTCTAATATATATATATATATATTTTTAATTTATTAATAATTATTTAATTAAAAACTATTTTTTTTAATTTATTGTTTTTTAATTTTTACTTGCTTAATTATTCCAATTTTTTAAATTTCAAATACTTGTATTTTTTTATTAGTTTGTTTTCAAAATTTTGGCTATGGATCGGGGCGAATCATTTATGGACCCAATTTGAAGGTGGGTGTAGGGACAAGATATGTAAAATGTAATGACCCGCCAATTCCCATTGGCTTGAGAGTACAATGAGTCAAAACTAGGCCTTAAGTGACATTCCCATGATTCCAAAGGCAAGAAATAAATGCCGAAGGGATTAAAATACAAGTGGGGAACAATTTACCCTTTAGGAAATAAAACAATAAACCTACCAACCATAACCAAACATTCACTATATGATGCATGAACAAATGAAAGACAACACAACAACTTCATGAACTCAAAACCACATCAGAGTAAGCAATAACAGAAAGATTTCCAGGTATCAGAGTACACAACAGATAATCTACACAAGACTCTCCAAAGACCTTAGACTCCAAGCTCCACATTCTCCAAGATCCAAAATCTCTGAACAACCCAACATCATGAGGTAGTGCTAAACACGTGTGAAACATTACCTTTTCTCCAGTCCTGGAAGACAGCATCTGCAAAAGCACCAAAGTGCCAAAGAATGGGTGAGTATAAAACTCAGTAGGTTTTCCCCCAATGACTTCCCTACTCACTCCACTATGATATAAGATTTATAAACAATTATATAAAATGGTTTATATAAAACAATTTTTTAAAATAATTTTATAACAAAATATAAACAAGTTTCCAAAACCATTCATTACCAAAACCATGCAAGTCCAATTGAAACCATTTTTTCCAGCAAGATATTTTTCTAGAAAAATAACCAAACAATCTTTACAACCATTTAAAATATCCCTATATCGACATACCCAACCAATACTCAAACCCATGCAACCAACAATTCATGCTACGTTATGACAATTCCATAGTCATGAGTGGTTTCTCACCGATCTACCAAGTCGTCACAAGGTAATTGTTTCCCATGTGCCATTAATCCTTTGGCACCGAGCACAAGGTCATATTTCAACCAAGCCCTGTATATGAAATTACCAAGATCCATTAAACCTTTGGCACCAAGAACATGGTCATATTTCAACCAAACCCCGTATATGAAATATGAACACACAACACATATGACCAACAATCAAGCCAAAATAAACCTTTCAATAAAAACACCTTTTTATTGAAAACTATTTCTATCCAAACCATTTCAATGCCAAACCATTTAAACTCCAAACCATTTCAATAAAACACCATTTTTATTGAAAACCTTTTATATAGAAAACTCCTTTTTCATCAACCATTTAGAAATTCCAGAAAATCCATAATTTAAAATCATCATTTTAAATTAAACCCCCTTTTTTACAACTATTCACCAAGATCACGCAATTTCACAATAACCATAAATCATCACAAATGAATATTTTTATATGAATTCCATAATAAATAAAACAATTTTAATCTAATCTAATCAATTCTAGCAAGAGGAGTCAATAGATAATCCACCTACCATGAATGTTTTGACCAAACTTTAACAACAGATGAAAAATGCACGAGGAAGCAGGTCGATTCTCTAAGAGCAGCATTATATCTTTTATCCTAGCAATATCACAACTCAAAATTGAAATATTAGGAATCCAAAAACGTAGATCTAGCCATTTTAGGTTCAGATATAAGAAATAATGGATATTTAAGAAGTATATCTAAGCAGATCTAAGAAAACATGACAAATTCGTAATGAATGGTGGCATACCTCAAGAATTGGACTCGAAATCACCAAGAGAAGGCTCCAAAATGGATTTAACTTGTGTGTAGAGGATTCCCAATCCTTCTAGGGAGAGTAATCTAGAATTAGGGGCGTTTTGAAGCCAAAAAGAAATAAAAAGAGCAAAAATGAATAAGCTTTAAGGAAATAGGATCTAGATTTGACCTCTGTGCCAAATTTGACCACACAGTTTTGTGCCAACCGTGTATGGATCATGAAACCTTCCTTTTGTTTCCAAAAATCCTTAAAAAACCCCAAATTCTTCCATCCTTCACCTTTACCCCTTTTTATGGAAATATCTCAATTTATGGAAACACCCCACTTTATGGAAACACCCCACTTTATGGAAACTCTCTATATTATGGAAACTCTCTATTTTTTGGAAACTCTATATTTTATGAAAACTCTCTATTTTATGGAGACTCTCTATTTTATGGAGACTCTCTATTTTATAGAAACTCTCTATTTTATGGAAATATAATCAAAGACACACCAATTAAGAAAATGTTGGGAAAGAGGGTTATGTACCTGAAACCGGGGGTACTACATTCTCCCCACCATTGGTCTTTTCATCCTCCGAAAGTAGAAAGGCATTGCTAGCCAAAAGGAGTTTCGACCATTACTCTTTCATTTCCTTCTCACGTTCCCAAGTCTCTTCCTAAATCTGACCACGTTTCCATAAAACTTGGACTAGGTCGATGCTTTTCCCACACAAGTCTTTCTCTTTTCTATCCATGATCTGCACTAGAATATGTACCAATGATGCATTCAGTTCTAACTCAATGCGATCCCATCTAATCACATGGTCATGATCAGGGTGATACCTTTTCAGCTGGGATACATGGAACACATTATGCACCAAACTAAACCGTGGAGGTAATACCAACCGATATTCCACCTCTCCAACCCATTCCAGTATCTCAAAAGGGCCAATGTATCTTGGAGATAACTTTCCCTACTTCCTGAAATGATGATATCCAAGCCTGGGAGAGATCCTCCGGAAGACATGATCACCCAAAACTAACGACAATGGTCATCGATGGTGATCTGCATAAGATTTTTGATGACTCTGAGATATCTCAATCCTCTTTATAATCAACTGGATCTTCTCTATTGTTTCTTGGAAAAGGCTTGGCCCGACTAGTGAAGTTCCACCCGTTTCCACCCTACATAGTGGAGAACGACAAGGACGCCCATACAATGCTTCAAACGGAGCCATGTGTATTGAGGCTTGATAGGTGTTATTGTTTGAAAACTCAACTAAGGAAATATTCTCCTCCCATGAGCCACCAAAATCCATTACATAAGCCCACAACATGTCTTCCAACATTTGTATCGTCCGCTCGGATTGCCCATCCATTTGAGGATGATACATTGTTCTCATAGTCAACTGAGTTCCAAGGGCATGTGGTAATGATTTCCAGAAATGAGATGTGAACCTCAAATCTCTATCTAAGACTATTGACACTATTACACCATGCCTTTTTACCACTTATTGGATATAAATTTTTGAAAGATCCTCGACCATATGAGTTTCACAAATAGGGATGAAATGGGAAGACTTGGTTAGATGATCCACAATCACCCAAATGACATCATGTTTCCCGACCATTATTGGAATACTTGTAACACAATCCATTTCTATTTGATCCCATTTCCACACTGGAATGGGAAAATATTAAAACATATCATTTGGTCTCTGATTCTCTACTTTAACCTACTGACAAGTTAAGCACCGCAAGACAAACTCGACCACCTTCCCTTTTATGCCACTCCACCAAATTTTCACCTTCAACGCCTTATACATATTATGTGTACCTGGATGTACAGCACATCTTGGATGGTGGTAAGCATGAATTATTAGTTCCTGAAAAACCATAGGTACAACCATCTGATCTCTAAAACACAAAACTGAACCCCCATCAATATTCCAGTCCTCAATGATCTCCCAACCATTGTGTATTGAACTTACAACCAGACATTATGCATCATATGTTTGTGTTGACTTTTATAATTTTTACAAAATCAGGAACAAGCATAGCAGAAAAGAAAACTGAAACATCACCTCGGTCTTCACATTCCACATGCATGTCGGCTAAGACGGACATCAACTACCATTTATCTGAAGCTTCTTTTGCCAAATGAGCATATAAATTTCTACTGAATGCATCTGCTACCTAATTTCCTTTCCCTAGTGTGTACATCAAGTCAAAGTCAAACATTGGGAGATACTCTATCCATATCATTTACCTCAGATTCAAATCTATCTATGAGAAAATGTGTTTCAATCTATTTTGATCTGTACACATAGTAAATTTATCACCAAAAAGATAATATCTCCATGTTTTTAAAGCTTGGAGGACTACAACTAACTCCAAATCATGTGTTGGGTAATTCTTCTCTTGCACGCTCAACTTCCTTGAACCATAAGCGACCACGTGATCTCTTTGCTTGAGAACACAGCCCAAAAATGATCCTGAAGCATCACAATACACCACATACCCCTGTCCTGATTCTGGAAAGATCAAGATTGGTGTTGATGTAAGCCAAACATTCAGTTCCTGGAAAGACATCTGACATTCCTCCATCCATTGGAATGGAACATTATTCTTTGTCATATCTATCATTAGTGATGCTAGTCCTGAGAAATCACGCACAAAGTGTCGGTAGTAACCATCTAGACCAAGAAAAAATCATATCTTGAACACATTCTTTGGTAGTTTCCAAGAGATAATGGCTTCTATTATTTCAGGATCAATATAAATGCATTTCTCAGAAATGACATGGCCAAGGAAATGTACTTACTATATCCAAAAATCACACTTTGATAATTTGGCATACAAACGATGATCTATCAATATTTTTAACACTGTTTCCATGTGCACCTCAGGATCAAACCTTGTATTTTAATAGACTAAAATGTCTTCCAAAAACACCAAAATAAAAGAATCCAGATATTTTTGAAATATCTGATTCATCAATTCCATGAAGTTTTTTGGTGCATTCATTAGACTGAAAGGCATTACTACATATTCATAGTGTCCATATCTACATCTTAAAGGTGTCTTTGGAATATCCTCTTTCCAAACTCTCAATTAGTGATATCCTGATCGCAATTCAATATTGGATAACAACTGATATCCCTTTAATTTATTGAATTGATCATCTATGCATGGAATTTGATATCTATTATTTATTGTAACTTGGCTAATATTATGATAATCAACACACAGTTGAAGAGTTCCATCTGCCTTCTTCGTGAACAAAACTGGTGCTGCCCATGGAGAAGTACTTGGTTGAATGAAACCCTTGCTTACCAGCTCCTGTAACAACACTTTCAATTCCCATAACTCTATTGGTTCCATCCTATAATATGGAAGGGAAATAGGACTAGACCCAGAAGGAGATTTATCATGAACTCCACTTCCCTTAGAGGTGGTAACCCTGAGAAGTTCTTGGGAAATACCACTAAAAATTGATCCACAGTAGCTAGAAAACTATTTTCCTCGATCTCTTCCACTGATTCCAAAGTCAATGCTGTCAATTGGTTAGATATAAATCCCACTATTGGAGCCAACATGCTCTTTTCACCATTTTTTATAGTCCTCTCTCCTCTAAAGATATGATCAATTTCGTCCTCATTCATGAAACTAATTGTTATCCTATAACAGTCAATTTGAGCCTTGAACATTGTCAGCTAGTCCATACCCAGGATTACATCATATACATCCATATAAAACATCGATAAGTCCCATTTTATCTCTGCTCTATCAATAGTTATAGCACATGATCTACACATAAAGTCTTGACATTATCTTCCACTAAGGGGAGTTTGCAGTTTCAAGACAGAAGGCATCATTTACAGTTTTAAACATAGCAAGTCAACAGAACGAGAAGCAATGAAGGAATGTGATGCACTAGTATCAAAAATCACTTTCCCAAAGGTATAATTCAAAAGAATCATACCTCTCACTATATATGGTCAATCTTGATCATCGACAATCATCTTCTCAACTCCATTCAATTGCTTCTTCACTATATTGTTCTCCTTGTTTCCTTGATGAGGTTTCCCTCGTTGAGGAGTCATGGTATTTATAGAATCACCATGGATAGTTCTAAACTAATGATGAGATTGATTCTGTATTCCTCATCCATTCAAACCATATGATGCTTGTGATAGCAGAGAAGTGTCTCGAGCACCTGACCTTGGAGCACTATGACAATAGCGCTGAAGATGTCCCATATTGTTTTAATTATGACATGCTCTAGGTTATTCCATACAATCTCACTTTATGTGGTTAAGTGAACCAAATTGAAAACAACCTGCTTTGCTCTGGGTTCATGGAGGAAGGTTTGATGATCCAATTGTTGGGTTCTGATTTCCACTTGCACCATGGAAATAGGTGTCCCATTTCCTCTTGTTCTCAGCAGTTGAGTTCCCACTGTTTCCTGTAGGTCTCATCATGCCTCCTTCCATAGATCCCAAGATATCCCGTTTTGCCACATTCACTTTTTTTCACTATCTCTGTATAGTCTGTAATACAAAGTACAACAATCTTTGATCGAATCTCCTATCGTAGCCCTGATTCAAAGATGTGTTCCTTCAAAGAGTCACTTGTCGCGACTTCTAGTGCAAAGCATACTAAGTTCATGAACATATCTGCATACTCTGTGAAAAAGAGACTCTCTTGTTTTAGGTTGAATATTTTTGTCATTTTCTGGATCTTGAATGTGTGAGGATAGAATTGTTTATTTAACAATTCCTCAAAATCCTCCCATGTAAGTCCTTCATCCAATTTAGCATGCACTATTAAATCCCACCACTGACGTGCAAGATCCCCAAGCATATTTGTCACTAGTTTTACCTATAGCTCTACTGGTGTACCAATGAAGTCGAAGATACGATTCATCCTACATAACCACACCTCCGCCTTCTCGAGTTCATAATCACCCCTAAAATTAGGTGGATTATGCTTCATGAACTAGATGGTATGATCAACATGTAGTGGCTCATTCCTCTGGTTCCCGGTGTCCACAGCTTGAAAGGCTTGGAAAATACATTGAACCAACTCTTGGTTTACATGTGGTTCAAGTGCAACCACATTCTCCATAGCTTCTTTAGGTTGGTTTCAACGACGCCTACTGGGTTCCATTTTCTAAACTAACAACAACCTCCATTAATCTCACTCTCTAGAAACTTTTGGCTTATCATTTCAAATTCTATCACATCAACTATCACAAAATTGTTTTCCAAATCATCCTTTTTACCATGTTCAACTATTTTTGAAACCACTTCACATGATTTTGAAAATTAAACCATTTTCAAAATATGATAATCATTCGCTTTTGCAAAATCTTTCATTTGAAAACCAATTCTAAACTTTTCAAAAATGATCATTTGTCGAAATGATTTATTCATTCCTAGTGGGATGTCATTATTCTATAATGCATGTCATGATCGTCTCATTCGATAAACCCATGACAATGAAATTTCCAAATCCTAGAAGTGTCTCCAAACACTTATTTACCCAACTCCCTGGTAACTTAAAGTTTAGAATAAAAGGTTTAGCTACATCTTTTTTTGCTATATATATATCACATTCCGAAAATCCTAATCGTTTTAAGATTCACACCCAAGGAATAGACAAGAAGGTATTTAATCTCCAAAACTAGGAACATCGATGACTACTTGTTAGGAAAGGACCGAACAAGCTGATACCTTTTGTAATGACCCACCAATTATCATTGTCTTGAGAGTACAATGAGTCATTACTAGGCCTTAAGCGACATCCCCAAGATTCCAAACACTGGAAAAAAATGCCGAAGGGTTTCAAATACCAGTGGGGGACAATTTCCCTTTAATAAATAAACCAATAAACCTACAAACCATAACCAAACATTCACTATATGATGCATGAAAAAATTAAACACAACTCAACAAATTCATGCACTCAAAACCACATCAAAGTAAGATTCAATGGAAGGATAACCAAGTATCAGAGTACACAATAGATAAACTACACAAGACTATCCAATGACCTCAAGACTCCAAGATCCACATGCTCCAAGCTCCAAAATCTCTTAACATCCCAACATCATGAGGTAGTGCTAAACACGTGTGAAACCTTACCTTTACCCTTGTCCCAAAAGATAGAATCTGCAAAAGCACCAAAGTGCCAAAGTAGGGGTGATTATAAAACTCAGTAGGTTTTCCCCCAATGACTTCCCTACTCACGCCACTAGGATATAAGAGTTAGAAAAAATTATGTAAAATTGTTTATATAATAAAATTTCTCAAAAGTATTTTATAACAAAATATAAACATGTTTCTGAAACCATTCATTACCAAAACCATATTATTGCAATTGAAACGAATTTTTTCAGCAAGATATTTTTCTAGAGAAATAACAAAACAATATTTAAAACCATTTCCCAAAATACCTATATCGATATACCCAACCATTAATCAAACCCATTCAACCAACCATGTATGCTACGTTATGACAGTTCCATACACATGAGCGGTTTCTCATCGATCTACCAAGTCATCACGAGGTAATTGTTTCCCATGTGGCATTAATCCTTTGGCACCGAGAACAAGGTCATATTTCAACCAAAACCCATATATGAAATTACCATGTGCCATTAAACCTTTGGAACTGATTAGAAGGTCATATTTCATCCAAGCCCCATATATGCAATATGAACACACAACACATATGCCCAACAATCAAGCCAAAATAAATCTTTCAATAAAAACACCTTTTTATTGAAAACTATTTCCGTCCAAAACATTTCAATTCCAAACCATTTCAACTCCAAAACATTTCAATAAAACATAATTTTTATTGAAAACAATATCTATAAAAAAAATCTTTTTCATCAACCATTTAGCAATTCCAGAAAATCCATAATTTAAAATTATCATTTTAAATTAAACCCTCTTTTGCACAACTATTCAATAAAATCATGCAATTTTACAAAAACCATAAATCATCACAAATGAATATTTTTTCATTAATGTCACAATAAATAAACCAATTTCAATATAAACCAATCAATTCTAGAAAGATGAGTCAGGGGAGAATCCACCTACCTCGAAAGTTTTAACGAAACATTAACAGCAGATGAAGAACGCACAAGGAAGAGGGTCGATTCTCCA
Source organism: Viscum album (assembly GCA_963277665.1). Lineage (NCBI taxonomy): Eukaryota > Viridiplantae > Streptophyta > Magnoliopsida > Santalales > Viscaceae > Viscum > Viscum album. Next base: position 2,038,540,963 of record OY728164.1, read on the forward strand.
AGAGCGGCCTTAGATCTCTTATCCTAGAAAGATTACGACTCAAAATTGGGATATTTGGAATCCAAAAATATAGATATACTCACTATAGGTTTAGATCTAAGAAGTAATGGAGACCGGAGAAGTATATCTATGCAGATCTAAGAAAACATGACAAATCTGTAACGAATGGTGACATACCTCCAGAATAGGACTCGAAATCACCAAGGGAAGGATATAGAATGGCTTAAACTCATGTGGGGAGGGTTATATAGCCTTCTAGGGAGAGTAATATTTAATTAGGGCTGTTTTGAATCCAAAACTAAATAAATAGAGAAAAAACAAGTAAGCTCTTAGAAAATAGGATCTAGATTTGACCTCTATGTAAAATTTGACCACATGGTTTGTGCCAACCATGTATGGATAATGCAACATTAATTTTGGTCCCAAATTTCCTTAAAAACCCAAATTATTCCATCCTTCACCTTTACGCCATTTTTATGTAGACATCCCAATTTAGGGAAACACCCCGCTTTATGGAAACACCCCACTTTATGGAAAATCTCTATATTATGGAAACTCTCTATTTTATGGAAACTTTCTATTTTATGAAAACACTATATTTTATGAATAATCACAATTTCATATAGACTCTCTATTTTATTGAAACTCTCTATTTTATGGAAACCCAATCAAGTACACACCAATTAAAAAAACGCAAGGAAAGGGGTTATGTACACGAAACTGGGGGTAATACATATAAGGTGATCTAAAGCCCATGTGGGCTCGTGGCAGGACCATATAGGTGTATCCAATGTATGTAGGAGTTCATCACCACAATAGGATTTTGAGGGATGGATTAGTTGGAATTATTTATAAAGGATCACCCGCCTGTGTGCTATTTCGATGTAGGATTCTCCCTGTGATTGGGACCCTTATCAGTGCTGATATGGTATACCCTTTATCAGCATAAAAAATAAATAAATCATAAATGGTACCTTTTATCATTGCTAAAAAAGAATTGATAAAGGGTATATTTTATCATTTCTTGTTTTTTATCATTGATAAAGGGCACCATTATCAATGATTTTTTCTAGCGATGATAAATGTCAGTGCTATTAAAGGCATGTTTTGTAGTAGTGATAGAAAACACATATCTACATGTGAACCATTTCATGCATAGGTTTCACAAGGCTACACGAACACACACCACATGAAAACCAAAATCAAGCATAAGTATCATGGGATACACATGCACACTAATGCATGAATCATGAACAAGGACACAACCCAAAACATGTTTCAATGGTTCAATGCATATAGGCCTATCCACCAGCTAACATATTTCTTAGAGCACCATATCCCACCCAATGGGGTATCCACTGAGGTCCTAAATCCTATCATGATCTCTAATAACCAAAGCTAACCCACTGTTTTTACTTAGGGTGACACTAAAACTCAAAGGCATGCTCTGACCCTAGCCTTAACTTATAAGGTCTAATTCCAAACCAAACTCACTTGGAATCATAACATCAGGTCCAAAGTAAACCTCATGACCCATGGTAGGATGTCATCTCACAACTCATCCCAAATATTGTAAAGAAAACAATAACCTAGCATGGTTTTTATCTTGTGTATCCAAAGGGATAAAACTCAACACTCATCTACAAAATCTTTTAATCTATCCCAAGAAAATCTTGGAAACACCTAGAATAATATGAAAATATAAAACCAAAGCCAAATACCGCTCTCATGTCTCCTAAGGGAATCAATTTAACCCATATCTACAAGGAATCACCTCTTAAATATATTTGTTAGGTCCCAAAGGGCTCATCTTACTCCATGCACATCACAAGACTCTCATACATGCATCATTATCCTTAGGAAACCGATCCTAAGATACCCACATCTCAAAAAATGACTTGAGACCTAATAAGGTCTCTTGTTAGTCATATAACTATCTTCACCCCATGGAGAACTACTAATTGGTCAATACCAATTCCCCATAAGTGCTACAAATCACTCATCCCATGTCTAATGGATTTGTACCACCACATTTTCTAGTCTAAGGGTCTGTTAGTCCTCAGTAACTCCATCCAACACATCCACTATGAACACACACATTCAAACCCAAAAACACGAAAACATATGGTTTTGTTTCATAGGGTAAACTTACCTCAATTGGAGTCATCAGAGTCACCAAGACTATGTGACCCACCACATAACTTTGTCAGGTTTCGTTTAATCCATGCACATCATCGTCTAAGTATTTCTCACCATATAAGATCTTATATCACATAAAAAGTGACAATTAATTAATTAATCAAACAATAATTAACTGATTAAATCAATTCAATGTGATACAATCAATGAAACACTCATCGTTCACTTCTATCTCATCAAGATATTGATCAATTGAACCTGAAGGGTCTTTAACACATCCTAGATATCAACCGAGTTAAAATACCTAACATATGAAATATGATCCATCATCAATTTCCAATATATTCCATCAAGTATCTAGAATAAATTTATCAGAAAACAAACCTTCAGTGGATCCACTTCAATGGTGAGCGATCAATGTAAAAGGATATCCTCAACACATGTTAATACAAATCCTCTACACTCTCGATTTTTTACCCAATATCTTGTGAAATAATGATCAAATATCTAATTAAAATAGATACATGATGGGTAAAGATAAAGGAAGAGTCCAATAATGGAGAGAAAATGAAAGATCATACATGGATTCGACAATGAATTGCACATCGTATCATCCCACATCAAAGGGAACTAAGGGAGAGGAGAGAGGATGATGGTCTATACATTTTTTCACTCTCAAGGTTGAGAATGGGAGATTAAACCTGAGGGGTTCTTTGGGTCCAAATGGAAAAATGGACCAACTATTACATATGGCCCATTGTGTGCCACTAGCTTGCCAGTCGAGGCTCACTAAATAGACATCCTAGGCTCACTAGCTGGCCGATGTTCCTAGTTGGGCACTTGAGATACATCCCATTCTTCTGACTAGCTAGTGAGTTATGCAGAACTATTGAGGATACTGGATATCCTATTTTCTAGCTCATGGTTGTTGAAACCAACAAAATACTCCGAACCTTCTCTAAATTTCTCTAGAACACCCAAGGTCTTCATTGAACTTTAAGACACATCTAAAAACATGAGTTCAAGACATCCAAAACTTAGGTCTTCCAAACAGATCCTAGGTTCTCAAAAAATTTCCACAAAATGGAAAAGATCAAATTTCCCAAGGAATTTATAATCCATACCGATATGGGTTGTTACAAACTCCCTATAATAATGCTTTTCATCCTCAAGTGGTTATGTAAACTCTAAAACAAAGTCTCTTAGCCTACATAATCATTAAATCATCAAGAATTTTCTATATTCCTTATTTGAATTCCAAAATCACTAGCATTACACAACCTTAGCCACCAGGGCACACTATTCACATAAAACAAAGTCACATGCTCACTACCAACATGAACACCAAGATAGTTCTCACCACTCTTGTCTATTTGATGCATCCTAGAATCTTCTACTAGCCAATATCGAAGCCTATGGTGGTACCTATCATAAGTATTCACTAGAGACAACCAATTTCTTTCTGTGGTGATCCCTAATATAGGAGTCACTGATGGAAATGTTCCTCCAATGGTCCACCAACCCACCAAACATGTTTGAAAAATGAATCCAGTGTATTTTCCATTCCACCATGTTCAAAACTCACACAAAATCACCAACCAAATTTCCTCTAGTTTCCCCTTCCAAACACTAGGTTTCACTCACCAATAGTCAACCAATCCGATGATCCTGATGCCTTATACATCTTATTATAATTTTCACAAAACAATGACTTCTATATAGTGTTTAATATGGGTGAAACGAGGTCTCGTATACATAGAATTTCATAATATTAGTGTATAGAATGATATCAAAACAATGTTATTATATGAATATGTAAATTATAAAGGATAATACAACATAAATATAAATAGGAATTGAAAAGAAATAGAAAATTACCCTTGCCTATCTTGAGCTACCTATCCTGGAGTTATCCACGAGATGAAATAAAAATCTTTAAGATTGAATAGAGAATTGTGAGAGAGACTATTTGATAGATCTATGAAGGGATAATTATAATAAATTAATCATAAATTAGGATTGTAGGTGTTTATTTATAGGTTTGGTTAGTGTAATCCCATGGAATAATGTATTGAATATTTTATTTTTCCATTATCTCACAAGATCCACTTCTCCCCAAAGATCCTCATTACCTCCTATATTGATTCACTATTATCATTAGTTCCAAAATTAGTAAAATTGATTTATATTTAGTAAAATTGGTCTTAATTACATATATATGATTTATATTTACCATCTTTCACTATTTTTTACAACATGTTACAATTATTACAAAAAAATACCAAACTTCACTAATTACCTAATTTCAATGTCTTTATTCCAAATATTAAATAAATTTTATCAAATTCATCCTATAATTATGTTAATTGAAAAATTTAAATAATAAATATATGTTTTATAAAAATGTGGTGTTCGAGTAAATGATATTTTATTACTAAAAGAATTTCCACCTTAATAATAATTAACCTATAGACGCATAACCCCTTATTACACCAACATAATACATATGATTAATGTGTTAAATGATGTTACTTTCATGGGCTTGTTCAAAAAAATATTTATCTATTAGTTATTTATACTAACTTTAACCTCTATCATATACGATTCCACTCAAACCTCAATTATTGAATTTTTGGTTAACCTAGTCTTAGGAAAACCCCAGTGATCCTACCTTCATCCCAATACTAGATAAACGTGATTATTAAGGAATTTTATTTCTAGTATAATATATTTAACCAATTAACTCTTATAATATCCAATATTTACTTGATAATGTCCCTAATTTAGAGTTTTTTTAATTCTTAATAAGACCACTTTTTAACTGGGGAGTAAGGGAATCCTTAGATGTAATAGAGGCCCTACAACACTGAGGCTTGAATTATTTGGACCATAATCCTAGAGTCAAAAATATATTACATCTTATGTAACCCAAATATATTAGAACAAATCCAAATATATTGGAAACAGTGTATGTAGCATTACTCAAGGCTTGACAAGGCATTAACAACATCAGGTGGGAAGATAGGTGTAGCCATGAAGAACTGATGGGTTGGGGTTGTTCTAATATATTTGGGTTATATAAGATGTAATATATTTGTGAATCTAGGATTATGGTCCATATAATTCAAGCCTTAGTGTCGTAGGGCCTCTATTACATCTCAGGATTCCGTTACTGCCTAGTTAAAAAGTGGTCTTATCATGAAATAAGAAAAACTAGAAATTAGGGACATTATAAAGTAACTATTGGATATTATAAGAGTTAATGGTTTAAATATATTATACTAGAAAGAAAATTCCTTAATAATCATGTTTATCCAATATTGGGATGAATGTAGGATCACTAGGGTTTTCCTAAGACTAGGCTAACCAAAAATTCAATAATTGAGGTTCGAGTGGAATCATATATGATAGAAGTTAATGTTAGTTTAAATAACTACTAGATAAATATTTTTTGAACCAACCCATAAAAGAAACACCATTTAACACCTTAATCATAGGTATTATGTTGGTGTAATAAGTGGTTATGTGTATATAGGTTAATTAATTTTAAGGTGGAAATTCATTTAGTAATAAAATAACATTTACTCGAACACCACATTTTTATTAAACATATCTTTATTATTTAAATGTTTTAGTTAACATAATTAGAGGATGAATTTGATAAAATGTATTTAATATTTGGAATAAAGACATTGAAATTAGGTAATGGGTGAAATTTGGTATTTTTTTGTAATAATTGTAACATGTTGTAAAAAATAGTGAAAGATGGTAAATATAAAATCATATATATGTAATCAAGACCAAATTAACTAAATATAAATCAATTTTCCTAATTTTGGAACTAATGGTAATAGTGAATCAATATAAGAGGTAATTGGGATCTTTGGGGAGAAGTGGATCTCATGAGATAATAGAAAAATAAAATATTCAATACTTTATTCCATGGGATTTCACTAACCGAACCTATAAATAAAATCCTACAATCCTCATTTATGATTAATTTCTTTTAATTATCCCTTCATAGATCTCTCAAAGAGTCTCTCTCACAATTATCAATTCAATCTTAAATAGTTTTATGAATCTTTAATATGGATGAGAGTTGTCACATAAAAAATACTCACAAGACCCATTAAAAGAAACAATGTTCCAAAGATGAAAATATGTAATACTTTATTTAATTAAGTTAGATAACTATAGAGATATGGTTTTATTATCATTAGAAAATATGAAACATTATTTATTGAGAATATTTTTCTCTTAACCAAAAAGTATGTAATAAATATCATTAAGATAAACATGGATGATAATGTTGGTACCTATAAAGTAGGAGTGGTTGTTAAAGAATTAAATAAAAGTAAAAGTATATAATTATTCAAGACCTTTCACCAACTAAAATTATAAAATCTATAGATTATTGAAAAGAATCGTCTTTAAAATGTATATATAATATAGTCATTGTTGTTTGCGACATCAATGAAATACAATAAATTATGTTAGTTATAAAGATATAACTATGGATTGAAGTTGGCATTTATAACATGGAATGCATATTTTGATAATTCCATAATAGTATTTAGTTTCATTAGAAATGTAAATAACATTTATGTCTACCAAAGTTTATTTGGTAGTGATATAGGGATAATAGATACTAGTACTATGGTTTATGAAGACTTTATTAGATAAAATATTATCCAAAAAAGTATAAAAAATTGATATATTTTCTAAGTATTACTATATATAAATATATATTTAATATTATGCTTAGAATTAGTCAAAATATATGTAATTATAAAGCATTGAAAAATAAAATATAAAAAAATTAAGAGAATATTATTGTCTACATCACATATCATATATAGTTTGAAAATATATTCCTTGAACCATAGGAAGAGAAATATATAATGAGTATAATCCTTTATACATTAGTAATCAAACATATCATATATTCCATGTTATGTTCCAAGAATAATTACATTAAAAAATTAAATAGAACTGAAATAGGCAATAGTTAAAAATATCCTTAAGAGTTTAAAGGATATTTTCTTAGAATTTAGAGAGTACATGAAACTATTTATTATGGTATATATATATTTTAGTCTCCAAATAGATCAATATTGTCTAATATTAGAGTTATACTATTATAAGTTAGTAAGATAATATCAAATTATCTTATAGTTTCTAATTCTAAATAAAAATAAAAGTATATTATAGATATTGATACAAATTAATAATAAATTTAAATAAATAAATTTGTCTCAAATATTGGCGTGTTACCTAGAATTATTGATCCTTCCATAAAATAATGTGATAACATTGGAGGAGTGGTTCTCCCCAAAGATCCTTGATCACACTAATGAAAAATAATATACTTAAGAAATATCATCTCTTGAGAGATATTACTAAAGGAGGTAAATCCATGGTTAGTAGAGTAGCCATAAAATGGATTATGCTAGACCTATATACTAAACTCATAACTCAGTAGATGAATGAACATCGTGTGAGAGCTAACTTATAGGATATTTAGCATTTATCTCTAGTTTAAGTGGGATTATGTTGGAGTTTTTTCCATAAAACTAGCTTCATTGTATACTTTGGATTACCACTTCATGTATATAGTTTTATATGAACATATTTTATTTTTATCATGTATTAATGTTTTCTTTTATATGTTATATATGATAATGTATTTAGAATATTTTTTTATCGATTGGTTATAATAGTCCTCCTTATAACTATAACCATTTAATATCCTGAAAATATTCTTAAAACTATTCCTTATGGTCTAAACACATCGATATGATATGATATAGATGATATATGGCTATCCAGTATTAGAGACTCATAATCGTTGAGACATTTTTTCATGAATTTAACACTTGGTGATATCTAAGAAGATAAAAATGAAAGGAAAATAAACCAATATAAATTATATATCATATATTTTTTATTGGATATTCTTATATGTGATCATGTGAATTGGTCCTTAGAAGTAATATCGTTGTTAATATATATAATGAATTTTATACTTAGATACATAATTAAAACCTTGAGGAATATACTCTGGGAGAAGTAGATTGAATCAGGTTTTTTATGAGAGGAAAGATATAAATTGAATTATCAAGATATAATTTATCCCTTTTGAGTGTTCAAAGGAGATATAGTTAGAACTTTTATTAATATTTATGTGCCTAAGAAAAATTTATGTCCATGGTGTTTACAGAAAAGTTTATATTAGTAAGTGAAGGAAAAATATATCAATAATTATGGGATGATAACATATTTATGCATCCTTTTTGGTGAGATATTGGTTAAAAATGGATTATTGTTAGGTCCACTAGGCTGAATACCCTGAGAGGGGGGGTGAATCAGGGTATGACTAATTAAAAATTAATGCCCGTTCTGATCTTGTTTCGCTGTTAATCAAAACACTCTTCTCTCTCTTTCCTGCTACACAATATAAATAGAAGGTAAAGCAAGCGCAGGACACAACAATTTTACTTGGTTCACCGCTAAGGGCTACGTCCAAGGAGCATACGCCGACAGGTTGCCGGTCGTACCAAATTCCACTAATCTTCACTAGCTGTGGATTACACGGTTCGGGTTAGATCACTTCTATGCCCAAGCTCACTGCCTTTACAAATTTAGGTTCAGCTCACTGCTTTCCCAAGGGTCACTCCCTGTCTCTCTCTCTCTGGCTCACTGCTGGTGGAGAGGATCACCTTCTTCCTCTTCCTAAGCTCACTACTCTTGGAAGGAATCCAATCACAGTTTATAGACCTGTAGGTATCTTCATTTACATGAAATAATGCATCTTCAACTATTGATAGATGCTCTGTTGAAGTCCAACTTTCATCCACTGATGAATAACACTTTTCCTCTGACCACTGGGCAACTACCTTTGGAAACACCTTCGCAAAGCACCCTGCTTCGCGAAGCTCCTAATTTCGCAAAGCTCAACAAGCCTTTGCAAAGCTCCTGCCTTTTCGTGAAGCTCACTCACAAATCACCCTCACGAAGCACTCTCGCGATGCTCAAGCCATCGCAAAGCAACGACCCTCGCGAAGCTAAGTAAGCCAACACAGAGCTCGCAGGTTTCGTGGAGCTACAATAGCCACCGCGAAGCACCTCTTTCGCGAAGCACACTGTCTCCACGAACCACCTTCGCAAAACGAGAGCAAATGATCTTCTATGAAAATTCTCTCTACTTCTCTCGAGGGGGTTGGCCTCTATTTATAGGCGATTCCACTGACCCTCGAACTTTCCGCGCGAAGTCAATGCCACGTCATCTCAAATCGCGAAGCTCCAAAGTTTCTGCAGGAATTCTATCCAAATCGCGAAGCTCCACGGCAATTTTCCATTCGCGGAGCTTGACGTAGTCACGAATAATCACCATCAACATCCCTTCGCAACTTCGCCGCGAAGCTCCCTCGCGAAGCCCAACATTCCTTCGCGCCTTCGCCGTGAAGCTCACTCGCAAATCCCTTCACCGCTGTGATGCACTTCAGCCTCTACCGTTCGCGAAGCTTGACGTAATCGCAAAGCATCACCACCTCCATTCTTCTGGTCTTCGCGATTTCCAAACCATGCATCCTATCTTCGCGAAATTCATGCCTTTGCCATATTAAATTATGCTCTTCATGGAAATCCTATTTTCGCGATGCTCACCAAACTCCAAAATTTGGACCCCAAAAATTTGGCAAACACTGGGAAATGGCGCCACCTTGTACTACTCTTTTGTACCGCCTCCAGATCGTCCTTTCCTTTGTCATCGTTATTTGTCAACATTGATTGTCAACAACTTCTCGGGAACTCGACAAATATCCATGAAAACCTGCTTTGTCAACAAACACAATCAACCCAAAAATACTGCAATGTTACCTTGAGGGATTTTTTCCCAACAATTATATTATATATTTAGTGGATATATTATGGTTTTTTATACCTTTTTGATTTCTCAATGGGTCTCTGATATATTTCTAGATTCCACTAATGGTAAATGGGTTAGACCCACTTCCATTAAAAAATAGATCTAGAGGGTCACAAACTAAGTGTATCCCAAACCATATCAGATTCAGTTGATTTTTTTTTAAATTAATGTGAAAATAATTAATATATCAATTTTATTCATTTTATGTCAATAATAGCTCAATACTATGTAATTATTGACCAAGAATAAGTGGGTATGATTTTTATTGCTCATATATTCATAAGTTGCCAAAGTAAGGGAAAATGAATATTTATCTATTAGATGACAGACATCATAATGTTCAGGGGACATGATTGGATATCAAAAAAGGTATTCATGTTTGGATCCGTCAAGAAACAATGAAAATTTCATCAAAAAAGAATAAAATTTCATGAAAATTACATAAGGTAATTTTTATTCAATATTTAATCATAAAATAAGAATAAAGATCCTGCTATTTAGATATAGGCATCTATATTTTAATGAAAATTTAAATCTAGAAACAAACTATGGATTTCCTATATTATAACAAAATAAAATATATACCAACCCTCCAACTTATATGAATTTAAAATTTATAAATTTTGAAGTTGATATATTCCAATGACATGCATAAGATTCCAGTAAATTGTATTTTATTGTGATTTCTATATAAACCCAAGCTCTTGAGATATTAATATTTTGTAAATTTATATTATATACTAGTTTTTTAGTTATTCTTCAGTGTATATATACCTAAGATATAGTTTTATATTGAATAGGGAAAATATCAATTTCAGAAAATATTCACAATAGATAGGATTTATTATCCAAAACGTGATTTGATCCTCACAATCCATCAATATGAATTTATTTGGTAAAACAATATCAATAAAGGTGATTGTTTTATTTATAATATTTTTTTTATTACCCAATAATATAAAAAATTAAGTCAAAATATTTTCCATATTTTATAATTTTAAATTATTGGTATTTATAGGATTTTTTGAATGACAGGAAGTGGATTCACTCAAAATATAATTTATTAGGATTATATAAATTATATACTTTTGGTTTTCATGAATACATTGAATAATTATTGGGGTTGGGAGTTAGATTGTGCCTTATAAATTTGAATGAACTTTTGATAAAAATTGGAATTTTACTCATGTATTTTTACTAACATTAATCCATGGATCATGATATAAACAATTATAAACATCCTAAAAATATTAATTTAATGACATATTATTTTTATCAAATAGATTTTTAATAAATTGTAGATTTAGTTCTAAATTTTTTTGGGTAAAATATAGATTTTATTTATTTCATCCAAATGCTTGGAATTTTGGAGTTATATTATAAGCTTTTTTTTGAAAATCATCAATAGGAAGCTACATGTAAATATTTAATTTTTTTTATTCTGATAGTAATAAAAAAATAAGATGAATTATCTCTTGTCCAAGGGTCCATGTTTAATAACCAACACTAAACAAGGTCATTGTTATATTATTTCATATAATTATGAAACCATTTACTTCCCCCAACATCCCAATTTAGTGTTTCAGAAGATTTGAAATAACATGTATTTAATGTATATATTTATATTCACCATTTACACTTATGGATAGAATATTAAAATGACAAAAACATTGACAGGGTAATTATATTATATAAAATACCATATGTTTTCTTATTCCACGACCATATGCCATAGCTCACATTTTTACTCCCCTATTAATTTAATCCATTCTTAGTACCTTATAATATAATAAATAATAAATGTAGAGCTGGAATATAAACATTGATAAGGGGTAAATCATAGAGTGATCATGAGGTAATTCATATAAAAACATGAGATATTTAATTCAATAGGTAATCATAAACAATCATATATGTAAGAATGTAATTGATAGAATAATCATGATAATTTTTTTCATAAAATTCATATAACCATGGTGTTTATCATGAACACTATACATAATGTGTAAGACTACATCTACAATCCCATGGGTTAATATCTTCACAAAATAAATCTTCACTCAATTTATTGAGGGTTTGTATAATTATACACTCATTAATCAACAAATCCAATTTACAAAATACATAACATGAATTAAATATATTGAAATTGTATTTAAAACTATATTATAAATCATAAGTAAATAATCATTAACCCTAAGTAAAGAAAATTAATCAAATGGATTAAATAATTCCATGTTAAGAGAAAAATGAATAAAAAAATTGGAGCATCAATGATGAATGGTTTTTTATCAATAATAATATTATAAATAAAATTTTTATAAATCATTATATTAATATTTTATATAGATTAAATGATATTTATTACGAAATTTTAAAAAGAAATATTTGAATATATATTATATTCATTTCACGCACTTTAGTGAGACAGTTTATGTATGAAAATATATTGTGTATGTAATAACCTTTATATGAGTTTATTAATAATTATTATCAAATCACATGTGATTATTTTAATTTACATAATATTACATTTTAGTCTCAATTTCAAGCTTCATTTCCATAATAACCAATGTTATTGAAGTTCTACTTTCATGATAGTTTAAAATTACAATTTTATAGAATCTCATGCCGTCATAGTTCCATTGTTAGAGAGTTCAGGGTTTTATATGCTATTGATTTTGAACTATAACAAAGTTTAATGTTACATATATATCATGTTCATTTTTCTTATTTTAAAAATCTCAATGTTTGTTCCATTTTATCTTGAATCAATGATTTTATAAAAATTTATATTTATATTGGTGAACAAGTATGTAAATATATGTCTGACTACAATGATGATATTAATCTGGTTTTGACGTGTATTTACTTATACATATATGGTACTACTCCATGGGGAGTGTTTTTAAACCCTTAATAAATAATTTAAATTAAAAATTAAACGAGGTAAAAAAATTATTTTATATTTAATATTTTTTATTGGAATTTTGGTTACCTATATATGATTATATGAATTTATTTTCATTAGGGTAAATATTTTTGATACCATGTGAGCTTAATAAAAAGGAAATGAATATTAACACCCCGTCCTTGATCAGTGGATTGTTATTGGGAGTGTTTTATAAAATAAAATAAACAAAGAAAAGAAATGTTTAAAAACATTTAACAAAATAAAAAAATTATGACTAATAGAACTATTATTTGTATGTTTTATTATCTGATAATGAAAGAGTAATGACTAAACATTATTTTTAGTTATCATAGAAGTGAAAAATATGATTTTCTATAAAAAATAAAATAATTTATTTATTATAAAAATAAATCATACATTCATCAATGTTCAAAAACATTCTACTTTGATTGAGTTTTTAGGGTGAGATATGGTTTTGTAAGATTCTTAATAACTATAATGCAGAAATTATGAGAGAATTAAATGAAAGAAAATGAGAAGAATTATTTATTATAAGTTATGAGTTGATATAAGAGGGGAAACCACTTATTTATATATGTTTTTAACCTAACTAATAATTATATCATATATAATTTAATTACTATTAATTAAACCCCCTTATTCATAATTATGATCTATTTAAAAAAATTTATAAAAATTTTAACAATTATTTATTTTAATAATTAAAAATCATTTTTTATTACTGGTTTAATTTCTTTACATAATTCAAGTGAATGGATACGAATGAAGGTATTTTTAGTAATTAAAAAACAAAAGTATTAAATATTTATATTACATTTATTTGAAAATTGAAATAGTTTATTAAAAAATTATACTCACTGTATCAATGGATATTATTTGACACAACAAGATACTTGAAAATTTATTAAATAAATACTCAGAAAATAAAATAGTGAAATCCAGGAAGATTGATAATGAAATAAATTTGGATCAATCATAATGTACAACTTGATCAATCAATAAATTCTTTTTAAAATTTAAAATATCTCACATGGATCATTATGTACTAATGAATCAAATTAGCCTAATATTTTAAGGAATTTTTCAATTCAAAAAATTTGAAAATCAATCATTCATTTTATATGATTCGATTAAGGATATTAAATTAGTAAAATATGTCAATCAAGAGTTATGAATAATTAATGGATGTTTTGTTCTATATTTTAACTACATAGACCATGAAGTTCAACCAAATTCACTTTAAAACCAAAGTAATCTATAAAGGACTTTTTTTTAATTCATGAATATTTTTGGATCCCAATGATCATTGGCACAAATTAAATTCAATTTAATGGTAGAAAAATAAATATAATCTTGTGTCAAATACTCTAAAATTATGAGGAATGATTTTATATTATTTAATGGATATTTACTAAATGATAACCCATATATTTGGAAAGGGATAAAATAAAAAAAATATTTGGTATAATGCATCAAAAATATAAAACCCTCAACTCTTTATTTTATTAAAAATGAAGATAAAAATATTTATTTGATAAATTATTGAAGATAATATCATATTATTCTTGAGAGAGTAATTGGAGGAATCATTGACTTAAAAATTAAAAATGCTCCTCATAGATACTACAAAGACACAACCACTAAAATATAATTTTTTTAAACTATTTTTTTATATTTTTCCATATAGAGATAATTAATTATACAACATTTTATATTTGTTTAAGATAAAATATATGCATAGTAACTAAGGGTCTATAAACCCCTTATTATTTATTTCTCTATTATTATTGTACTAGGATGAAATTTTTGAAAAATCTCTTGATGATTGGAAATAGGGTTTCTTATATAATTATCAACCTTTTCCTCAATTATAGGCTCACACTATAATTATGTACATTGAATCATTTATTAACAATCAATTGGTTGACATATTGTTTTTCATATGAGGGGGAATACGTTTTTTCTTAAACATTAATCTATTGAAAAAAATCTCTTTGCACTTTATATTTTTTATTTAATATTTCTATCAATTCAGTTGGATATGAGTTATTATTCTAAACCATCATATGATTTAAAATAAAAAATATATTTTAATAAAAATATTTTCATAAACTATTTTTTATTAATTTTTTTACCAAGATAAATAATATATCCTTATGTTAAATTTGTTTTTTGTGTGATTAATTTAATCCAAATGTTTATATATATATAACTAATTATTGACCAATAAGTTGAAAAATATTTTGAAAATATAAAAATATTTTATTCACTATTATTAAAAGAAATTTTTTTTTAATTGAGGGTTTTATTAATTTAATTTTTTTTAAATTGGAATACTCAAATAATCCCCCCACTTCTCAAGCTAACCACTAGGGCACCATTTTATATAAGATCGCTCATTCCATTAATTGCTTGTTTTCTTATTTATATTTAATATTTTCTAGAAGGGATATATGTTTTATTTTTTAAGATATAATCTACTATATATGAAGTTTATACTACCAATAAACCTCCATAATTAAATGAAACCCAATGTAAGATCAAAATAAAAATATGTTTATAATTCCTTCACTTCGATATATGAGGTAATATTTAAGACGGATATGAAAATATCAAATTAATGAAAAAGGATTGAATTTATTCTAATATAATTTCTCATGATAATTATTATAAACCATATAATTTTTTTATATGTTATTTATATTATAATTAATTAAATATATTATCTACTTATGAATATGCTTATGAAATGTGGGATACTCTTGCAGTTTACCACGAAAGGGCTCATAATTTCAATGGAAGGATATTAGATAACTATAATAATAGGTATTATGTATTTAATTTCAATACTAATGAAAAAATATTTTAAATATACAACACATTAAATGAGATAATTAATTCACTTAAATAAACAATAACACATTACAAGTTATAATATTGAAATGTATACCAGATAAATACACCAATACTACTATTTAAATGAAACAAATTTACAAAATATAGAAAAATTCAATATGAAAGAGTTATTTTTAAATTAGATAATATAGATGGAGGAAATGAAATAAAAAAATAGAATATAAAGATGACTAAAATATGAAAACTATTTCATTTAACTCATCTACATAAAGGGGGAAAAATTAGTGTTACTTAAGAAACAATGATGATGATAAAAATGATAAAAAGAATAAAAAAAATTTGCAGATGACTCAATAATTTTTATAGACATAAGTGACTCTTATAGATGTTATTAAATTTCAAAGGAAAGTATAAAAAAATGTTGACCGAAACTAGCATGTAAATCCAGTGACTTAGCCTTCTATGAATATAAAAGGAAAGTTCACATAAATTATAACTTCCCAAATATTAGTATAATAAAATGCAAGAGAATGTAATGTAAACAACAAAGGATATGTAAAATAACACACATAATCCCAGTAAATAAAATTCAAGTGATTTATAATGTAGTGAAAGTAACGAGTGGAAAGAGATAAAAAATGTTTACTTTATGACTTCAACTTATAAGGTAACTTATAACATAATTTTTAGAATAACAATAATAATGAATATAATATTTCCATTCAGTAACTTGAAAAAGGATGTTTTATTATAAAAAACTATCATTGAAGTTTACGAAAAATAAAAAATCTAAAAAGGTCTCTTGAATTAGTAGTTAAATAGAAAATTGTGTTTATTACAAAATATTTTAGTAAATATAAACTAGAAAAAATAATAATTAATATAATTCTTTGAATGTATAATTAAATAGGAACATATAGAATTCATTATGGGTGTATATACTCTTAACAAAAATTTTGGTTCCATGAGAATACATAAATCCAAGAATTATTTGGGATATTAAACTAGACTAAAAATGTTATATAAAAATTATTTAATTATAAGATATATAAATAATAATATACGAAATTATTAAGTTTGTAATGCTTGTGGGATTCTATGATACTGTGAAATCCACAAAATAAATTAAAAATATAATTTTTATAGACCATAAAGAGTATTATTTTCATATTTATTTAGTTATATGTAAGATAGAATTGTTCAAAAAGTTTAGGAACCTAAAAACGTTTTTTATAAATTTATTAGGACTAAGAAAATTTGTGTGCTACAATTTTAAATTATATGATTTTTTTATTAGTTACATTCATAAAGAGAACTTAATTTTTGTATATAACCTAGGTAGTGGATGTTGGTTGATTTGATTTGTTCTAAAGCCTAATTTATATGACATAATGAGCTATATAGTATGGAATATAATAAGGTAACATTGAAATGAAATTTCCCTTATACAACCCCACTCATAAGGCATGCATGAAATTAGATTTCGTACATGAAAGGTATGATAGTAATAGTGTATTACACTTTAATGACCCTCCCACATTGGATATCATTTAAGGATATATTTCAAAATATGTAATGTTCAGGAGTTTTTAGCATTCATACATATGATGCATGAACCAAATAAGTCGTTAACTTAAGAGTCATAACACATGAGTTAATGTTTTCATCACCAATTATTGTCCTTAGAATATATATTAATCCACTTATATGTGATGTTAAGGATAGTGATATGGTTCTTGATACTTAGTAGAAACACTCTATCACTCAAACTCTCTTCATTTTTCCCCTTTTCATTTGAGGCACTAATATATCATAGAAGAAGGATGGATCCCATTTGAATGTTGAATTATTTTCTTGAAATATGGATACCAAAAAAGTTGGGATGCCATCATTTACCACTCTAGTGATATGTATTTATCTCATTAGATTAAGATCAAGAAGGTAAAAAAAAGGCATCTTCGATGAATAGTGCACAGATTTAAAGGCATTCTTCATTTGTAGTTTATATGCAGTTTCATATTTCTTCCATAGTGATTATGGATTGTTCATTTCTAATAAATCCATGAATGTAATTTATATTTATTAAACCTCATAAAAAATAGTTTTATCTAAGCGATCTGTGATCACAGTTTTATGAAATCATATTTCTAAAACGAAGAATGTGGTAAAAGAGCACCACATCGACCATCACCATGACATGGACATCCCATAACCATCCCATAGAGATATATATTTCAAACCATGCGTTAAGTTCTAATATATACAAAATTTTCATCAAATCATCATTACATTGTGGTGAGGAACCCATTTCAAATCATGTATCAAGCCTTAACACATGAAAAATGGTCAACCAATCTTTACTTGGGAATGATATGCATTTTGCATTACACAAGGTTATCAATTCTTAAAAATGGATTTAGTATCTTGAAAACGACGTACTGTATGCAATTCATGAGTATAGGTTAACCATGGGTTTATCCATGTCCTAGCATAATCTGTTGTGATTAAAAAATTGTGTTTTTTATTTTTTAATTTTGAATTGAAATAATAATTTATAAACAATTTATAATCTATAATAAAATTTTATTTTAAGGATATTAATTAATTTATATAATGTTTATTAATTAATTAATTTTAAAGGTTTTATAATTAATTAATAATTTTTTTGGAAACATTTATTATTAAATATTCCTTAAATAATAAATGTTAATATTTAAAACCCCTTATTAAAAATTCATATGGCATGTTTTATAGATTATAAATAAAAGGGTTTATTTTATAATAATTAAAAGTTAATTTGTAAAAATTCAATAAATTACATTAATGAATCTGAAATATACAATTTTTTATATTTTTAATTTAGGAATTATTTATAATAAATTATTTTGAATTATTCAAAATTAATAAGACCTTATTTGAAATGATAAGTATATGATATTTAGATTATGTTAAATTTGTACATACTAAAAATTGGATTATAAAATTATTAATAATTAATGATAATATCATATATTTAAAATAAAATTCCGTATAATTATTAACATGAAAGGTTCATATTGTAATTGAATTTAAATTATTTATATTCCTAATTATGGAATGTCTATAATGTAAATATAAAATTATAAGTGTTTATAATTATATTTTATTTATGAATTATTCATAAATGGTTATGTCATGTTTAAATTTTTTAATTGTTTATTTCATTAATGTTTATTCCCTAATTTATTCATATCTATAAATTTTTTCTATTATGAATATTTTATGCCAAAATTTATATGAAAAATTACATCTATGATAGAGCCTTTCATTTTCTTGTTAGGAATGACTCCATAATTAATTTGATGTTTCATATACCTTGATCTTAGTTTATAATAGAATTTATGATATTAAATTTAGTTTTTGGTATAGTTTATGCATATTAGGCTCTAGAGTTATGATGAATTGGATTCTCTCTTGAGTAAAGTATCCCTAGGAAGAGGTATTTTAGGTCGAACTACCTACTGATGTTGAGGCTTATGCGTTTTATAGAAAGGTGAATGAGGATGGAAATTTATCACTCTATTCTTACTCTTGTGTAGACTCTCAATCTCATATAATTTTGTTTTGTTACATGAAAAGATCATTTAAGTTATGCATATGATGCATTTGAATATGTATGAATATGTTTGACTTCTAATTTTTGGTGAGTAATGCTCATTATGCATTGTGTTAAGGGATGCACGTTAATAGGGTTTAAGCATATATATTTTGTGGAGGGAATATGATTCCAAAATAAATCAGTAGAAGCTTGAATACAAATGGATCCACATTAGATAGTATTTTAAGATTAAATCCCATCCAAATAATAAGTTTTAGATTTATTTTAAATTGGCACTTGTTAAGAACTGGGTTTTCCAATTGGGTATTATCGAGCTTAGCATTAGTCTCCATATATTTTCTTGAGTAAGGAAAGTAAGTTATGAGTAAACTAGTGTTATCTTGTTAGGTATTTTCTATATTAGAATGATTACCCATTTATTATTCTTTTTTATCTTATTCTTGGTTTTTTTATTAGTTACACGAACTAGGAAACTAAAATAGTTAGGATAGATGTAATGGATCTAAGGCCTTATATTTTTAAATTTTATTTCTAGATAACACCCTTTTTAATTGGGTTGAGAGGGAAACCTTACATGGCCTATAGGCCTAGAGGCACAAATCTTGAATTACATAACTTGATGCCCTAGAGGGACCAACCCTTTATTATATTTTATATATCTAAATACACTATAAAAACATATCCCAAGTACTTCTTCAAGTCTACATAAATACCATGTAACACTCCAAGAGTTTATGAGATATAATTTTTTTAATTATTGTGATGTATTGTGTTGTATGATACACCAAGATTATGTTGTGTTGTACGAAACACCATGTTAACTTTTAGTATACACAAACACTATTCTTGGCTTGTGTTACATGCAAGAGAGACCTTCTTTAATAGCGTGTGTTGTACGCAATACCGAGTTTCACTAAACAATGTTATATTGTTATAAAATTATTATGAAATAGATGTTATGAATAGTATTAACTACATTTTTAATTTTATAACAATATCATTCATCTTACACATATTCTAGAACATGGTATGAGAAAAAAATAAAATTTTCGAGTAAAATAAGTATTTTTTCAAAAAATGCAGTTTTACCGCGTTTTGATGGCACACCCACATTAAATATAGTGTTTGACATATTTATAAGCTTAATTTGAAATAATAAACTTATTAATTTCAATAAAGATATAAAAATTAACTTTGGATAATTTTTTTAATATTTTTCTGTTAACTTTCATATTATGATGAATAGTAAAAATACGCTAAATTTTAATTAAAAGAAACTTTTTTCATCAAGATAATTTATATAGTTAAATTGTAATATTGAATGGTTTTAAAGTATAAATAGAATATAATTTTAAAATTTAATATTATGTACGTCATTATCATTAGCATTACATTGAATTCATAGGTAAAAACATATCAATCTTTTGCAATGTTTTAACTTTTAAAACCCATTTTCTCTACAGTGGGATTAATTTAAATTAAATACTAAAACTTCTGTGTTTTGAATTTTAAAAAATGGATTACATATTTTGAATCATTAGGTAAAAATGAGGTTAATATATTACTTTTTATTTGTAGACATTACGAATAGTAACTACTGTAAATTTTATTTACAACAGTTAAAGGTAAATCAGGTAATTAAGGGTAAACATAATATTATAAAATTTCCCTAAAAATTATATTAATATAATTGGATGATTATATTTCATCATAAAATATACTTGGATCTAAATGGTATCTTTTGGAACCCACTTGGATGTGATTAATACTTTTAATTTATTTTTTTAAAGAAAGTGAAATATGTCTCACTCAAAATTTAATAATTAATGTATTTTTAATATAAGGGTATACTGAATATAAATTCGATTATAAATACTCATTTGAGAGATAAATTGTTTTTCTTTATTATGGTAATTTATTTGTAATTTTTAAGAAATATTTCATTACCTAAACAGCTTATACATTAATGATACAGAAATTATTTATTTTGTGAAAAAATCAACAATATTGTTTTTATTCAATTAATAATACCCATAAAAAGCCCAAAAACCTGACCAAAACTTATTTTTCGTGTATATATAAATCACTATAATCTAATGGTATAATTTTGGACCATTTTGAGTCTTATAAAAACGATTATTACACTTATAATATTTTATTTTTAAAGATATCAAAGTTGTCACCTTCATAATTTAATAAATATAACAATATAAATGTTGTGATTTTAAGATGATAAATTCAAGTAAAAGTGTTATTATTAAATATTTTATATTTATCCTTATCATAGTATTTTATTTTTTATTTTTATGCAACAAATAAGTATATTAAATAATTATAAATAAATGTTGTCATAATTATTTTATTAATAGAAATATCAAATAAATGGTTTTAAAAACATTAAAATAAATATTATATGAACAAATTAATGTTCTCCATGAAGTTTTTAGATGAATATGACATGTTATAAATATATTAAATATTTTGTATATAATATATCTTCTATGTGTATTTTATTTAAATTCAAATAATTGGATTGTGTCAAAATTGACACTATTGATATTTTATAAAAATAACATATTATTAAATTGTTTTAAAATCACAAAAATATTTAATAATTACAAATTAAAAATTATATGGTCAAAATTTTAATAATTTATCTAATTATGGAAAATTCATAACACATAAGTAAGTATTTATAACAATTTATAAATTAGATTATTATTACCACAAATAAAATTAAATAGATTAAATAAGCATAAATCAAAATGATAAGGTTTAAAATAAACATAAAACAGGTATAAGTTTTATTATTTGATTATATTAAAACCCTATATTATCTCATATTATAATTTAGTCATTTTTGGTGATTTTTATGTGGGATTTGATTTTATTATTAACTAATATTTTTGAGGTTTCCAAAAGTGACCATCTCTTCTCTTATAAAAGGGCACTTCATCCATCTCCTCTTTACACCATTTTTATCCTTCAAGCTCAGACAAACCCTACCCATTAATCTTATAAACTTCCCTAATAACATTTTTTAGATTGTTGTCTTCTCAAAATACAAACTCTAGTCCCTTACGAGTATGTTCAATGGAGGTGTGTGGAAGAAGATATAATCTCTTCTACCGATTCTTTCAAGTTTCTTTATTCTTATACATCCTCTTCATTAGTTGTTTCATAATAAAGTAATAACATAATTATCACTAATATAATTCTATGTTATTATAAATATGAAACAACCCTATTTCACCTTATATCAATCCTATGAAAAAATAAATCATCATGCGTTTGTATATACAGCTTACCATCTCCACGTCGTGGTGTAATCTGTTTTTCCACTGCAACCATACTTGGATGGCTATAATGGTGGAAATAAAAACTATATATGATTATCATAAAATAATACTGATTCTGATATATTATATCATCCACTCCAATTCCATTCAATAATTATGGGAACGATTTCATCACTCGTGTGTACGTATGGATTACCATATCCACGAAGTGATGAGATTCATTCTCCATGTTAACCATTCTAGAATGATTATAATGTATAAATAATAAATAATCATGAAATATATGACATAATAATGATACTTTTTTTATGTATATGTTATTTACTTACTTCCATTCAATTTAAAAAGGAAACTAAAATAGCTTTCATGCATACGAACGGCCTACCGTCTCCATGAATGGTGTATTTCATTCCATTTATCGATCTATTATATATATATATATTATATATATTCTAAAAATATATTATATAAAAATCTTTTTTTATATTCTAGAAGTAAGTAATCATTATCTAAGTAATCATATGAATAATTAAAATTCAAAACATGTACGATAAATGAAACAATTTTACCCAAAATGCTACTTTAACATGGAATTGTCAAATGAACGGGTAATATAAATTCATAAGTGAATCATATATGATATAATAAATATTATTATGGATAATTTATAAGTTAATAATATTTTTAAACCCACTATACAGGAGTCTCGGACACATACTGAAGAAATTGGACATAAGGTAAGGGACAATTATTCCAATATCGTTATTATCCGAGATTATTTATTCGTAAGTATTTACTGGGGTTATATTTATCATTCATGTTCATGTTTTATAAAAAAAATGTTTTCATAATGTTTATAAAATTATTCCATGTATTTTTAAATTCATGTTTACTTTTGCCACATGGTATGGAAGGAATATTTCTTTTGTTTACCATACGAGGTACTTTTTGACTTTTCTAGCAAAAGTATGAGAAGATTGTCTTTTTAACTTATACGGCATGAATGGATTTCTACAGTTTCATAGCACCTTATTTAAATGAATCTTATTCTACAATATTTTGTAATTATTTTCTACAAAATTATTTTCTTTTAAAATTGCACAACATTTGGAGAAAAGAAAATGATTTTGAAGAAGAAAGTATATTTTCCTCAAGAATTCATTTCAAGTGATTTTTTTCAAAACTATTTTCCATCTAAGATTAAATTCTTTAATACGATTATGTTTCAAGTATAATTTTCCTATTATTTACATGTTTTGATTTTGTTTGTGATGAAATTAAATCTATTTTTTATATGGATTATGTATTGATTAGAAGATGTTTATGAAACACATTTTATTCATTGGGTTATAATGAATGATTTATGTTTATTTTGTGGCACACGAAAGAATGATTTCATTATGAGAAGTCTAGGACCTATATCTACTTATAATGCATTGGGTAATGATTTATATCTCATGATATAAATATGTATTGAATGTCAAGTAAATCCATTTCAGTAATACAATGCTAGAATGACAAGTAAACCCGATTTAGTAATGGACTTTGTCCACTATGATTGTCTTTCCAGCAATGTCTTGGCTACTATGGAAATCATATCACATGCTTAATGGTTTTCCACAATTACATGTTTTATTCCCATTCAATTTTATCATGATTAATGTTCCATTGTGATCTATGCATTATGTACTGCAAATATTTATGTCATTACTCGTGATTTTTATGTTTTATGATCACGTTTTTATGTTCTAATGTTTATGGGTTGTTTTATGTTCTCCATGTTTACCCTTACTTAGAATTTGAGCTCACCCTTTTTATTTTTTCTTTTCCGCAGGATATAAATAATGGTTTTAGGTAAGAAACAAAAGGGGGAGATCTTTATCGGATATGTTGAAGATCTTTCACAAAGATTAGAAGATTATGCTCCGAGTTTCCAAAGACACTAAACTAACACAATATTTGGGCATCTGTTTTTGTCATGTATTAAGTTTTCCAAAAAAATATTGTTATTTCCATATACATCAAGCTTTTGGTCTCTACATCCCACCACCTCAAGATTGACACCAACTTACAATGTCCATGTGCAGTGCTACATGGGCCAATGGAATAACCACCATGCCCATCGTCCATTCATTGGTCTTGGATCTCTTCTCATTGGTTTCTTATTTTTCTCTAATATACCTTCTTTATGATACTATAGCATGCCACATATTCTCGGATTCATGACGCGTATATTATATGTCCCAAAGGCCTTTGATGGCTTGAAGGCCCTTAATCTCGAAGGCCTATTTGTGTGGCCCAAAATCCAATTTGGGATTAATAATACTATTTTTACAATACCCTACTATAGTGCCTTAACTAATATAAACTAATATAGTGCTGCTAGAAATTTTACCCATCCATATTTGAACCCAGGATAGATGTAGTATTAAGAGGAGTCATTACTACTCAGGTAAGTACACAACAACCAAATGCTTAGGATAAATAGTTATCCACTAAAATACCCAAGAGTCGAAAATTTCATTACTGAGGTAATTCCTTGAATAAATAATCATGGATTATTTACTTGAACTAATCAGTTTAATTCATGGTGAAATATGGATCTTTTCCCACTAATGTATAAGATGAATTTTAAATGGGCCATTGTTTTAGTGGGATCCTATTTAATAAATATTCTTATTGAATGGTTATAAATCATGATACTTATGATAAAATATTATGGTGTTTATAAATGGATTTATCATCACCTATATTGACCTTGAGATCAATCTTGGATAAGTATAAACTAAATGGTAGAAATTTTCTCAACTAGTACCATATTTTCAGAACAGTTCTAAAATAAGAGGAAAATTTGTATGTGTTAGTACAACCTATTACTAATAAATACACCAGTTAGTTTGTTTGACTAATGGTTTTAGATTCCTATGATATGTATATAAAAGATACATAGTAATTCTTCACACTCATGAAGGTTACCATGGAGTTAAATATGAAAAAAGCATCATGAGACATTGGATTTCAATCAAACGATATATTAATTGAAAATTATTTAGTAGGAACAAGCTAATCATGAATGGTATATTGTTTTGAAAGATAATATTTAGTGAAAACTAAAAAATGAACCTCATTCTCCACTCATATGCTCAATATGATTGGGTACATCTATGATTTAGAGAGGCTAATCTCACTTCATCAACTTGAATTTTCCATAGATTTCATTCAGTAATCAGTACTAGAAAAGAGATTAAAATTTATTATGAATTGTAATATAAATAATTTTTAAACCTTTGCCCTATCTACTTAATATTTTGAGGTTATCTGAGAAGTACAAGGGTGGTATATGCTTGGGTAAAATATTGATAATACAAAAATATAAAGGTAAAGGTTATGGCTAAAGGGGGAAGAAAAGAGGTCATGGAGAATCCACACCACCAGCTATAAAGAAGAACAGCGAAAAATGATTTAATTATGGAAAATTTATCCATTGGATAATAGATATTTTGTATAACACTAAGAAATCCCACCTTCTTATAACATAATTTTCATTACATTTTAGAAACATAAGATCTTTAAAGTTTAGTGTCTTGTAAATAAGGTACATAATACATGAAAACATAAATAATTATTTTAATACACTTGAATGGAATCATGAAAATTTAATCCTCAGTAAAATTATTCGATATCCAAACCTGGGGACATACATCAAAGGAAAGGGTGAGCATAAGGCCTAGTAAGGGAAAACATGGAAAACATTTTACATGGGAGCTTGAGAAAATATAATAAGAATGTGAGGAAATATCATAAAGGCGTGAGAAAGAGGAATATCATGATAATAAGAACCCAAATAATATATTTAAAATGTGGCTACAACATTAAATTTAGGCATTCATAAGCATATCACCAAGGTCCATCCCCAGGGTTTCATAAAAATTACCAAGGTTATTCACCAAGGTATCGTAAAACATTTCATAAATAGAGATTAATTTTTTTACCCAATGCATTGGAGCTCTGTCAGGGATAACCCTTAATATGTATTTATTTTCATGTGATTTACATAGATAATAATAAATAATTTCATAAATAACCCAAATAAAATATAATAATTTGGGTTCATATCAAATTCATAATGTTTTAAGAGTGCTTAAAATGTGATTATTATGTCATTTAAAACCCACAGAAAGGGAATGAAAGTTTTATGTATATCAATTATAGAATATAATAAATAATTTTTATGTATTGATTAATACTCCTTGAAATGAAATAGGTTTGGGTATTCACATAAATAAAATAAAATAATTTATTGAGAAAAAGAGAGAGATTTTGAGACGAAAATTCTGCAGCATAACGGGTATGAAACATGGATTTATAAAATATTAAAAATAGTGGGGAAAGGGGTAACCCATTCATAAAAGACTCATACTATAGTATAGGGACAGAATAAAATAAATATCAGAACATGTTATGGAATTTCGAAAGACATACCATGTAAAAGAGAACTTGAAAGGAAAATATAATTTAAGAATTCTTTTATTGTGAAGAGTAAGTTCTAAAACTCTATGATCAGGACCTTGAGGTATTGAGGATACCTTGGGATTACTCCTTGGAATGTAATTATATCACATATTTGAGGATAATTATTTTTTTATTGAAGGTAAACGAAGTAATGGGTGGTTATTTATAGCAAAAGAGAGGGAGTTTTTTATTAATTTCAAAGGACACCTCAGTAGTGGCATTTGAAAAACCATGTGATTTCCCATGGTATTGGCTACTTGGGACACCTCATAAAATATTTTATTCCACATGATTCCCCCCACATTTTAAATTTCATATTACCTAATTATGATGTCATTAAACACACTGAAAACTCAAAAACTGTTTTTTTACTATTCACCAAAAAAACAAAACATTTTATAAAAATATCATAAATTCAAACTAACCTAATATATATGTTCTAAATTAAAAAATTAACTCCATATTATGAAAATAATTTTCTAAATATGAGAAATTTAATTTTTATTTAAAATCACTATTTACTCGAAAAATACTAATGCTTAACTAATAATTTTTTAAACAGTTATTTACTTGCACTATTATATCACATGACCATTAAAGATGCCTAAATTATCTTTATAATTACTTAGGTGAGGTTACATTCCATTGTTCATATTACTATTCATAATGGTAATATTACTATTCATATGTTTCTATTCACCAAAAATTAAGTTGATCTTATTAGACTCTAAATTTATTACTGATCACAACCATGTATGTCTGTTTTTCAAAAATAATTTCTAAGTATTAATTATTTTAATTATAAAAATTATTTTAAAGTACAGTTTTTTTCAACATTAATCAATAAAATAAAACTTCTTAGAAAAATACTAAAAATTCATCCTAGATTAATTTTGACATTTGAAATTAAAAATTGATATTTTTTAACATAATAAGAAATAAAAATCTTATATATAAAAAGGATTACACAAAGTAACTAAGGCCTTGTTACATAACCCCTTATAACACCCTCGTATGTCCTAAGAGTAAGGTGTGAAATGGTGATATAATCATGGGGCGGTTCAGACAACAATGCACGAGCAGTGATTTCTATCAACTTGAACTTCTCTCATAGGAAATTTTGTTCAAAATTAACATATTGAATCTCGATTTGGGCTTGGTCGAGATCATAGCCCAGCGACGCTACCTCCTTCCCAAGCTCCAACAAATGGGATTTGAATGGAATGATTCTACTAGTACTAGCCATCTACTCTTGTTTCAACATTATGTATCCATTATTATTTCTATTAATAATAAATAATTATAATGGTAAAAATTATTATGGTTTCCAATGGTCATATTAACCAATGGTCATATAATGATCAAAACTCAATGGTTACATTTCAACTATAATTATATAGTTTTATATATTGTGACACAGTAAAACTTACATTTTTAGGAAATAAAATATTTTTCAAAAATTTTAGGTCATTATATTCTTCCCCCCTTAAAAAATTTCATCCTAGAAATTTCAACTCATACACTCAGAAGAGAAAAGGTGTGGGTACTTCTGCCTCATTATCTCCTCTAGCTCCCTCATGGATTCTTCATATTTGTGGTTTCTCGACAACACTTTAATGATATGGGTAGTCTTGTTTCATAGAACCTTGTCTCTATGGTCTAAGATATCCACCAGATGCTTCTCATAAGAGAGGTAATGTTCCAGTTGTACCACTTTAGGATTCAGTACATGTAAAGGGTCAGGTATGTACTTCCTCAAGAGTGATATATAGAAAATCAAGAACTTGTTCTAGATTTGGAGGAAGCGCTAGCTGATAAGACAATACTCCTATGTGATCAATGATTTATAGGGGCCAACGTACCTTGGGCCAATATTATCTTTCTTCCCAAATATCATGAATCTTTTCTAAGGTAAAATTCGAAGGAATACTTTTTCAACAACATCAAACTCCAAGTCCCTTCAATGATTGTTGTTATAACTCTTCTACATCTATGAACATCCATAATATATTGTTGGTTGTTATGAACTTTTTTTATCATTTCTTGCATAAGATCAAGCCCAAGAAGCTTTCTATCACCATCTTCATCCCAAAAAGTAGGATTTCTACATACCTTCCTATATAGATATTCATAGGGTGTTATTTGAATACTCAAGTGGAATCTTTTGTTGTAAGAGAACTCGACTAATGGGAGATATTGATCCCATCCAACTTTAAATTACATTGAGTTTTTTTCATCATTTCCTCGAGTATCTGAATAGTCCTTTTAGATTTTCCATCAGTTGGAGGGAGAAAGGACACAATAAATTTCAATTTGGTATTTAGAACATATTGAATACTTCTTCAGATTTTGATGTGAACATTGGATCACAATCAGATATGATAGAGATTGGTACCCCATACAACCTTACCAATTCCCTTATCTAAATCCTATCAAGTTGATCGAGAGAGTAATCTTCTTTTATAGTGATAAAATTGGAAGTCTTGGTGATACACTCCAGTATAACCCATATCACATTGTTTACTTTTGAGGTTTTTAGGAGACCAGTGACAATTTCCATATTGATATTGTCCCACTTCCATGCTAATATGGGTAGTAGTTGTAATCCCCCTTTTGGATATTGTCACTCATCCTTCACTTGCCGACACACCAGGCACCATGTAGTGTAGTCTGCAATCTCTCTTTTCATTTTATACAACCAAAAATGATCACAAATATCCCTACATATTTACATGCTTCTAGGATGTATAGAGAATGTAGATATATGAGATTCATCCATCAGCTCCTTCTTTATTTCTCAAATAGATGGAACACATAGCCTTGTATGAAATTTTAGTACACCTTCTTTATCAATATTAATCTCAGGAAAATTACTGTTCTCCATATTATCAAACTTCTTCTGTAACAAAGGATATTATTTTTGATCTTTCTTGATCTTCTCTAGTAATGATGGATAATAAATAATTTGGGATAGGGTTGACGATGTCCCTTCCCTCACAATTCCCATGTCCAGTTTTACTTGGTCTTCAATAAAGGTATATCCTTGGTTCATTATCATTTCCATACCTGTAGTGTCTTTCCTACTTAATGCATCAAAAACTTTGTTTGCTCTTCCAGGGTGATAATTAATTGAATAGTCATAGTCTTTAAGAAGTTCCAACCATCTCCTCTACCTCATGTTTAATTACTTTTTCATAAAAATATACTTAAAACATTGATGGTCTTTATATATATCACATTTCTCCCTATAAATATATTGCCTCCATATATTTATAGAAAAAAACTTCATCCAATTCCAGATTGTGCGTTGGATAATTCTGCTCATGATGCTTCAACTGTCAAGATCATAAGAAATGACTTTTTTATTTTTCATGAGGACACACACAAGACCTTTTAGAGATGCATCGTTAAAAATAATTAATCATTCTCTAATTGAGGGAAGATTTAACACGAGTGCAGAAACTAATATCTTCTTCATCCCTTGGAAACTGTCTTCACACTCCTTTTTCTAGATAAACTTTACCCCTTTTCGAGTTAACTTGGTTAGTGGATTGGAAATCCTTGAATTTTTTTTCACAAACCTCTTATAATATCTTTTTAAACCAAAGAAACTATGAATCTAATTTACTATTATACGATGAGGCCAATCCTCAACAACATTTGTCTTTATAGTGTCAAATGATATTATTTCGTTGGTTACAATGTGCCTCAAGAAAGCAATTTGTGTAGCCTAAATTCAAATTTTCTAAACATTCTAAAAAGACTCAGTATTCATAGAGTTTTAAAAATAACCCTTATATGATTCTCATGCTCCTAAAAAATTTTATAATATATTAGAATATCATCAATAAAAACTACCACAAAGTTATCAAGGTAGTATTTAAATAATATATTCATCAAATCCATAAAAAAAGAAGGTGAATTATTTAATCTGAAGGGCATAACAACAAACTCATAATGGCCATATCTTGATTATAAGGTGTTTTTTAATATCTTTTTTCTTCACCCTCAATTTATGAAAACCATATCTAAGATCAATCTTGGAGTAGAATTGATCCCAACAAATCTGGTCAAATAAGACATCATTTCTTAGAAGAGGGTAATTATTCCTCATTGTGATCTCGTTCAATTCTCTATAATCAATGCATATCTGCATTGATCCATCCTTCTTTTTTACAAAGATAATAGATGCTCCCCAAGGAGACAAACTCACTCGATTAAAACCTTATCCAAAATATCTTGGATTTGTTTCTTTAATTCAACAAAATCCACATTTTCTATCATATACACGATCTTTGATATCGTATGAGATCTATGTATGTGTTCAATATATAACTATACCTCTCTTTATAGGGGAAGTATGGGTAACTCATCAAGAAATAAATCAATGTATTCATGAATGATGGGAAAATTTTCTATTCTTACGATCATTTCCTTCTTCATCATTACCAATCAACTCCATAAAGAATGCTATAAGAGGTTCTTCTAGACACAGGTCAGTTCGAGATATCTCTACTTGGAAGATAACTAGAGGTCTTCCATTCAAGACTATTGAGATTTCCTTGCTTCTATATTTGATCTTTGAATTATAATTTGTGTACTAGTCCACCCATGTATAATGTTGAATTCCATCATGGGAATTATTACTAGATTTGTGATAATATTGTGCTCACTAATATAAATACTAGAGTTTCAAAACACTGTTGATGCTTGGATAATCCCTCTGGGAGTCCTAACTGAGAACTATACTTTTATCTATTTAGTAATTGATTCTATATTCCTTGTAAACATGGAAGAAATAAACAAATGTATAGAACCAGAATCAATCAAATTGCATTCTAGATTTGAGATAACAACAAGAGTACCTGCCACCACACCATTTGGAGCTTCAACTTCAGCGGTCGTGATATAAAAATCATGAACTTGCCCCCTTAGCCTTTTTTGAGGATGATGGTGATTCCCCTACACTTTTTTTGGATTTGTACAGTGATAGGAAAAGTGACCTAGATGTCCACACTTAAATAATTAGACTTTAGGTAGAGACTTCACCATCTTCTCTTTGTCATTAGTGTTAGGAAGTTGATGCTTCACCTCACTAAGATATTTCTGAGTAATATGGTCATCTCTTATACACTTTTAACATTTCCTTTTCTCGAGAAGGAAGTTACCTAAATGCTTCTTCCCACATTTATTACATGTGGAAATTTGCACTTGTTTTCTTCCTCTTCCCTGATCAAAGAACCTACCCAAGATTTTCTCCATTTATCTCTTATTTTAATTGGATTTTTGATACCATCGTGTCTCACCATACTCCAGTTTAAATTTCCTATCACTCTGCATGATGTATACATAGCTATCATAGTCTTGGTTGACTAGATTCTTCTATAGATGAGGTCTTAATACACAAATTAATCTATTATACTTCCAATTAGGATTCATGAAAAATCATGAGGTGTAACAAGAAATTCTTGTGAGTTTTATCTTGTAACTTCCCATATATTCATTCTCCTTCCGCTTCAGCTCATGGAATTCCTTCTCTATTTTCATTCTCATCATATGAGGAAAATACTTTTTAAAGAAGATCCCTCTGAACTCCTCCAACTCTATAGATTCCAACTCTCCTCATGGTCTCATGTTTTTAATCAGCACCCACCATTGATCAGCTTC
Organism: Viscum album; assembly: GCA_963277665.1. NCBI lineage: Eukaryota > Viridiplantae > Streptophyta > Magnoliopsida > Santalales > Viscaceae > Viscum > Viscum album. Next base: position 2,038,573,896 of record OY728164.1, read on the forward strand.
TCCCTCTAAGTGGTAAATATCTAGGGTAACATTCTAATTTTCAAAACTACACAATACAAAAACGATCTTTTCTATAGAGTTTATCCACTATTCAAAAATCAATGGGTCGGTAGATCCACTGAACTTTGGTGGTCATTGATGCATAAAGGACTTAGTGGAAATTTGTTCCCTTCATGGTGAAACTGGTCTCTCAGCTTGATTCAAGTTATTGATAATAACTTTATTTAGTTGATTTATCATTCTCATGAGAGTTTCCATTCCATCTTCCATTAGAGGGCTTTCAGCACATGGTCCGTTGTGGTCACCCTTTTCACATTTCCTCTCATTTCCCACCATTTTATAAAATAATAAAACCTTTGTGAGAAACTTATTTCATTTATGAATCTTTTAACTGTAAAGTATTTTTATTTAATGAAACACCATGCTTAAAAATATTATTCTTTAACAAAAATTACATTTTTTTTATAAATCCTTTATAACGATTCATAAAAAATGTTGTGATTAACCAAACATATCCCCCATGAGTGTCAAACTAGGAGTGCAGTAATGCCCATTTTTGTGCACTAGTTCCCGTTTGAGTCTAGCTCCAAGTGGTGTTTTTTGGGTTTAATCCCTAGATTCATCTATGTCATAGCTACATAAACTTGTTCATATCTAGACGGAGATTTATTTGTTCAGAGACCACTTAATTTATATTTCATCAAAATACCAGGATGTTTTACTATATTTAATATTTTCCTTAAAATTCTTCCTAAACTTTTAAGATACTAATTTCCAAAAATAACTAAACTATCCTTTGATACCAACTATGACATCCCAACTTTTTATAACATAACTTTTCATTACATTTTACAAACATAGGATCTTTAATGTTTACTTTCCTGGAAATAAGGTACACAATACATGAAAACATACAACAATATTTTAATCTACTTGAAAGGATTATTGAAATTTTCATCTTAATTACAAATACTACTTCTCATAACCTAAGGATATACATCAAAGGAAAGGGTGATCATAAGGCCTAGTAAGGGAAAACAAGGAAAATATTTTACAGTGAGCTTGAGAGAATACAATAAGAACTTGAGAAAAGATCATAAACTCATGAGAAAGAGGTATATAATGACTATAAGAACATTAATTATTTTTTAAAAATGTGGATACAACATTAAATTTAGACATTCATAAGCATATCACCAAGGTCCATCCCCAAGGTATCATAAAAATTATCAAGGTTATTCACCAAGGTATCGTAAAACTTGTCATATGTAGAGATTAATTTATTTACCAAATGCATTTGAGTGATATAAGGGTTCAACCTTAATATATATTTATTTTCATGTGATCCACATTTATCATAATCAAATATTTCATAAATAACCTAAATATAATAAATAAATGGATTTCATATCAAAATCATGGCGTTTTAAAAGGTGCTTAAAAAAATGATTATTATGTAATTTATAACCCCTGGAAAGGTAATAAGGGTTTTATGAGTGTCAATTTCAGAATAAAATAAATACTTTTTCTATATTTGTGAATACTCCTAGAAATTAAAGAGGTTTGGTTATTCACATAATGAAAATAAAAGTATTTCTTAAGAAAAAGAGAGATATTTTGAGATGAAAATTCTACATCATAATGGGTATGAAACATGGTTTTATAAAACATTAAAAAGATAAGGTACAAGGGTTATCCATTCATAAAAGACTCATAATATAGTATAGGTACAGAATTAAATAGAAATCATAACATGGTATGTAATTTTCAAATACATACCACATAAAAGGGAACTTAAAAGGAAAAGATTATTTGAGAATTCCCTTAACTTGAAGAGTTAATTATGAAAATAGATTATTGGGATCTTGAGGGATTGAATACACAATGGTAGGCCTCCTTGGAAGGTAATAATATCATATATTTGAGTATAATTATTTTGGAATGAATGGAAATAATGTAATGGGTGGGTATTTATAGTAAAAAAGAGGGTGTTTTTTATTAATTTCAAAGGACACATCATTAGTGGTATTTACCCATGGTATCAGCTACTTAGGATACCTCATATCATATTTTAATATAATTATTTGGCCAAAATTTTAAATTAAATATTAAATCTTTTTTATTTCATTTATCTCACCGAAAACTAAAAAAATGTATTTTTACTATTCACTAAAAAAACTTTTTATAAAAATATCATAAATTCACACTAACCTAATGCTGATGTTCTGAATTTAAAAATGAACTCCATTTTATGAAAATAATATTTTAAATATGAGAAATTTAATTTTTATGTAAAATCACTATTTACTAGAAAAATACTATTACATGACTAATAATTTCTAAAACAGTTATTTACTTACACTATTAGATCACATTACCATTTAAGATGCCTAAATTATATTTATAATTTCTAAGATGAGGTTACTATTACATCGGTCATATTACTATTCATAAGGGTAATATTACTATTCATGATTTACTATTCACCCATAATTAAGTTGATCTTATCAGGCTCTAAATTTCTTACTGATCATAACTATGTATGTCTATTTTTCAAATATTATTTCACAGTATCAATTATTTATAATATAAAAATTATTTTGAAATACTCTTTTTCACAAAATTCATTAATAAAATGAAACTTCATTGAAAAATACTAATAATTCATCCTAGATTATTTTTGACATTTTAAATTCAAAAATGATGTTTATTTTACCATAATAAGAAATAATGATTTTATTAATACAAATGGATTACACAAATTAATTAAGGACTCATTATAAACCCCCTTATAAAACCCAAATGGGACCTAAAAGTAAGGTGTGAAATGGTGATAGAATATTGGGGCATCTCAGGAAAAATTGCCTGAGTGGTGATTTCTATCAACTTGAACTTATCTCGTAGGCAATTTTGTTCATGTTTAACATGTTAAAGTTCGGATTTATCTTGGTCTAAAGCAAAGCCCAGTGATTCTACCTCCATCCCAATCTCTAAAGAATGGGCTTCGTATGATACAATTATACTAGTAGAGGCTATAGACTCTTCTTTTTGCATTAATTATCCAGTAACATTTCTATATATAAACAATAATTATTACATTAAAATTTATTATGGTTTACAACAGTCATATGAAGGTCAAAAATCAATGGTTATATTTCAATTATACTTATATAGTTTTATTTATTATGGAATAGTAAAACTTACATTTTCAGGAAATAAAATATTATTTAAAAATTTAGGGTTTTTACAAACACTAAGGGTTACAAGAATCATTATGGAGACTCTACACTAGGTATAAATTTTATTGAATTCAATTCTATTATTTTAACTGATATATGATATAGAAAGTATGATTTACATGTTTTGTAAATATGTTTATGTTCATAAGATGAGATAGTATTCATGTTCAGAGCTTCATTTTTTCTTTCAAGTAATGGAGTAAAGGTGTTACTAGATTGATAACTTTGATTCATTAAGATTATATTAACTTGTCCTAAGTTGTGTGTTTTATCTCATTTTTGTCTAGAGACCAGCATGTAAAAAATTATTGTTTATTAAAATGAGATTCTTGTCTTTAATAAAAATAGTTAATTTTTTTTTTAATTCTATAACATTCTTTAAGGGAGAATATAAAGGGATTATTTTTGTTAAGGATTTAGTCTAATTATTATCCAATGAAATTTTTTGACAATGAAAATTAATTTAAGGAAGACTTTACCAGGTACTCTAATAATATTTAGAATAGATTAAATGGGTATATGATTTTTGGATTCTGGATGTACAGGTATTACTAGTGGTGAAATTTAAAATTAGAAGAATAAATTTTAGTTGAAAAGTTCAGAAATTTTTCTTTAAGGGGAGAATCAAGGGAATAGAAACATAGGATTTTTAAGTAGGATAATTAATAATTCAATATTATTAGGTTGTTTAATATACCTGAAGGAGTTTAGGAAACTCCATGTCAAGTCTGAATGTCACAGAAATTAATCCTTCACTTTTTAAGGGTATATAAAACTAAATGTATATTTTACAATTGTTTTAAATGTATTAGAGTTTAAAATGAAAGGAATAATTGAATGAGATTTTAGTTTACATTCATGGAGTAAAGAGTTATTGTATAAAAAGTTTTAATGTGGAGTAATGTGACAATCTAGGATAAATATAGGTAAATGATGTGTATCTTTATCTTTTTCCCATGTATAATAAGAGAAGTTACTAAGATGAAAAAAAAATATTATAAAAAACATGAGATGATTAATTATATACACATGGTTTATGATTTATCAAATTCTATAACATAATTTTAAAAAGTCATAAAGTTAAAATGGTTTAATCTAGGATACTGTTTTTTCTAGAAGTTTGTTAAAATATGAAGTAATGTGATTTTTATACCCATCAGTGGATTTTTTGGAAGAATTGTCTTCTTTTCAAGAAAAATACTTCAAACTCATAGAATCAAATATAAGATATGTAAATAATAGTTTATTTTAATAATAATCCAACTATATGTAAATAAGTTTTATTTCTTAAATATAAAGTAGTTCATGTATCTTAGTATGATATTATAAAACATATATAGTGTCTAGGAGTTTAATGGGAGTGTGTTTGGACTTAGAGAAGTTAAAATTTAACAAATAAATGATTATAAAAGTATAATATTAAAGTTTTTTCACTTGATATCCAGAACGAATTTAGGATATATGATTTTAAAGGAAAAATTGTAAATAGTTACATTTAGTTTTAATGAATAAGTGATCATAAATAATTTGTAAATGATTATATTTTTCGAAGACTCATGTGATATTTCACTAAAATTTCCTAAAAGAGTTTTAGGATAAGTGATAGTAAATAAAATTTTAAATAGTAACATTCAATTACCATCAGAGAAAAAATATCATTATTTCTATAATATTTATAACAATCAATATTATAATGTACATTACACTTGATATCCTAAAAGAGTTTGGGGTATGATTTTAGGAATAAATGTAAAGAGTAACATTAGTTATCATAACAAAATAAATTTCACTTTTTCTTAAAAGGGATTAGGATATCCTATAAATTTAATATTTTAAATAGTGAAATTATCTACAAAAATATTTTCTAGGGGAATTTTTGATGGAATAGAATAATAACGATAAACATATAAAAGGTTCTCAGTAGACAAAAAAGTGGAAATAAAAATGTTTAGTGTTATAAAGTTAATAAGATTCAATAGGGTTAGAGATTTTAATAGTTAGGAATATGATTTCCAAATCTCACCATTATTTAAATTTTCTTAATTCATAGACATTTATCACTAAAGATTTAATGGGTGGGTTTTATCAGACAGTCACATAGATATGTGATGGAAATTATAGATGATGTAATGAGTTAACAAAACATGTGAAAGTGAATAATACATAATATGGATTGGGAAGTTTATTGTATATAATATTATAAGTTTATGCTTGTGTGAGGTTTTTTAAATATTCATAAAAAAATTAAGAGTATGAAATGTATCATAATATATTAAATAAAATATTTACTTTATCATTATTTTATGTTGGATACATACAGACACACACACACACACACACACATATATATATATATATGTTTTATGAAGTGTAATGATAATTTACCACTCAAAGTAAGACATTGAGTTATCCTTAACCAATGTTCATCACAAAGTGTTATAGGTGATAATAAAATTTTAATGTTAAAATGAGTAGGATTTTTGTATAGAGATATTGAATATGCTCATGAGGTATAAAAAAGGATTTTCATGTGCTTGATAACTTACTAAGTATAAAATATGAAGTATCATATATATATATATATTTGGTATAATAGTGGTGCATGGATCATATTTGAGGCCCCATACCTAAAGTTGGAGAGATAACCAGTATGGGAACCTTCACACTTTGATACTATACTTACACAAGTCTATATGTTGATTTAGATAATCAAGGGGTGGTTTGGTATGTTGTTGAACATTTCGTTGGATAGAATTTAACCCAGATGGGATTGTTCTCTATCATATGAAGAGTATGAAACCTATGACATCGATTGAGATATACTGTGGAGTGTGTGTTTACACCAAAAAGGTACTTATTATATACCTAAATATCCGGATGAGTGATATGTGATATGCTCATTCCTGAAGATGAATAACAATTAACATATTCATCGACTAGTTCAGTATGTACTTTAATAATGTAGAACAGATGAGTAACCTTTATGGAATTGATATGATCCATGTCCCATGATCACTAGATGTCTTGAACAAAGGTAAAAATATAAGAATTCACATTTTCATATGATGTAGACTAGTGGATATAGTTTTAAATATATATGTGTTTTATGGATATCACATTGGATCCATTTAAAAATTGGGTATCACTAATTCATTACTAGATTACTCTCTTTCCTTATATATAAATATCCATAGATATTTTTCAAATTTTATAAATCCATATAGGGTCACACTTTTTGGTTAACTAAATAGGGATTGAGTTTGACTCAGATAGACACTATAAAATTATGTCATAGTTAATCAAAAAGAAGTTTTAGATGGTTTTTCAAAAGATATTAAATATGATGTGATATAAGGTAAAGTTTATGATAGCTTTCCAAACAGTGTTTTAGAAGATATTCAAATGGATTGATGGATATGATTTCAATATTTATTGTATATTATGAAATATACGGTAAAACGGAACAAAGTATGAGAGGCTTTAGTGAAAGTGAGAAATTTAAGGAGTTGGTATACCATAATGCCTATTTTTATACAACCAATTAGCAATATAGTATGGAATATCCCAAGGTATCATGAAAATATAATTTTCATGACACTTACTTCAATCATAAGGCATTCATGAAATTATCTTCCTTGCAATAAGGATATTAAAGTAGTAGTGACTTATACTTGAGTCACCATCCAACATTAGTTTTTATTTAAAGATTTGTTTCATAAGATGAAAGAACCAAAATTTTATATAATTCATGCTTGTTATGGATGAATAGTATGAGGCATTAACTCATTCATTATAACACATGGGTTAATTCATGCATCACTAAATATTATCCATGAAATATATATGAATATACTATTATATGATTTAATAGTGAGTGTGATGGTTCTCGATATTTGGTCGAAACTATATATCACCCAAATCTATCTTCATATTTACACTGTGTTTTAAGAACTAGCATGACTTTGTGGAAGGATGGATCCAATCCAAATGTTGGATGATTCACTCAAACCATGGATACCTACAAAGGTTGGATTAATTCATCAACTACTATAATTATCTTTATCAACATAATCATATGAAGATAAAAAATTTATTATAGGAATCTTTGGTGAATAATATTCATGTGTATAGGCTTTCTTCATTTCATGTTTATATTAGTTTTATATTTCTTCTGCATTGATCCTATATTTTTGGTTTATAATGGTTGTTATTCTATGATTAATCAATAATAAACCTCATATAAATCTAATAGATATTTCAAACCATGACTATAGGGTACTTTATGTTTAATAATATTATAAAAAATAAAGGTGTGTTTGTGATTTTTTTAGATAACAAAAAAGTAAAAAATAATTTGTCTTGTTCAAATTGGTGTCTTTAAATCGATTTTAATTTTAATCGTATTATTTATTGATGTCTTGGAATATAACAGTACAAGTATAATACAATTATGTTATGATGAATATCACCTTATTTTTGATAATATTTAATTCATGATTTAAAATTTAAATCATGATTTCGTTTTTATTGAAAATATATATGAGATGTTTTAACTATTTGTTTGAATTTTTTATTTTAAAGAATGTTTTATATTTTATGGTGTTATATAGAGTGGTATAGATATAATATATATGGTTATGGAACTTTATTGTATAATTAATTATAAAATAGACTAAGAAAATATTATCTAATTATGCACTTAATATAGAATTTCAAAAACTACAAAGAATATAAACCTTTTCAAAAGGGTAATAAAAAAAATAATAAAAACCGAAGGAAGAGGTTTCAATCCATCAACATTGTAGTTGTTTCACACTAATTTTTATAATCCTTTTAGGTTTTCTGATAAAGGTATAATTCTTTTGAATATCTCATTATTGACTATTTTATAATATTTCCCTTATTTTACTTCATAGAGTTCATCCAATATCCTACTTTTTGGGATTTAAAATTTAGTAGTGAACTATAGTGGACTTTCCATTAAGACTTGTATGACCTAAATAAAATATATCTCAAGGGAGGGGGTTAATTAGGGTATGTGTGGTTTAAAAGTTTCTAATTAAATTATATTTTCTATATAATTTTTTAGAAAAATCCAGTCTTACTCTCTAAGAAAATAATAATCAATAAAGGAATCATTATTTTTATTTATTCACCCAATGTTAGATATGTCCAAAGAGAACACACTTTATGGAATAATTGTGTGCCATATTCACTAAGTATATTCCTTTATAATTTGGAGTGGATTTATTATTCTCTTTGGTATGCAACCCATATAATGAAATATCAATTCTCCCTCTCACAATATTGGTGAACTACTAATTACATATGAATAAATTGATGAAACTTATCAAAATATAAAGAATAATTTCACTGTAAATGTTGTTTTAGAATATTGATTCATTTTATTCTTTTTATATTCGTAAAATTCTATCAATGTATACTGAGGGATCTCCCATTTTTCAAAAATAAAAATATATATCTATAATTCCATGTGAATTCCTCCAAACCTTTTATATTTAATCAAATAACGTATTAAAATATATCTAAATATCTTTACAATATTCCATATTTCCACTCATTGATTTTTCTTAGATCAACACCACCCAAAATTATTATTAAAATATGAGTTACACCATATAATAAAGGATCCATTATTTCATCCTTTTTATGTGATATAAATATTTATATTTGAACTGAAATATTCTAAACTATGATGTGGTCCTATGTTTCCAAAAAATGGATTATGCAGTTAAATACTAACTTTATAGACCATGACTATTAAATATTTTTCTCGTTAATTTCTCACCCATTTCAAAAATATGTAAACCATATAAATTACATACCATGGTGTGGTGTCCTTATAACATGGTGTTCTTGTCTTCCTCTATCCATAAGGCTTCTCAACTCTATAACAATGATCATATTTACACCTAGAACCATGAAGACTCCATATTTTAGGTAGTTATCTTGAAAAACATATTCCTAGAATAAATATTCACTACAAGACATGAAATTTTCGTGGCTGGTGTTAAAATAAAACACATCATAGTAATGGTAAATGTGTTGTGGTTATGTTCATGGAATTGTAAGTATTATATGATAATTTATGTTGATTGTTTGTTTTACCCATTGAATGGTATCATAATCAGTTATAAAAACATTTAATAATTTTTAATGAGTTTAAAATATACATATATATTTTTTAAATGTTAAGTAGTATATGGTGGGACTTACGTACATGCTATAAGCATTTTTAACATTTTATAATGATTTTTAAATGGTTCACGTTTTGTGTACCATTATTGAAATGTTTGGAGTCCAAGGATCATCCTTGGAGGCTATATAAAGTGGTTCAATACTTTTTCAATTATAGTATGAAAATATTATTTGATAGTGTGTGAGAAAATACTTGATCGATGAATCTCATTATTTATTATTCCCTTAATACCAATGTTTACACAGGCCATCGATAAAGGATGAGTACTGTATAAGTGTTAGTAAATCTGTATAACCTAAGGACTATCCAAGGAGGAAGGATCCATTTAATTGATTTAAGGGTAAAAATATTAAAATCATGAAAAATGTTTTGGATGTGTTAGATTTGATCAATGAGTAATATTAATTAGTTATGTTTTATTAAATCCAAATGATTAGTTGGATATTATGTAAAAATATTGTAGTGATTAGTTTTCACTATGTTGGGATAAGTTTTATTCCCACCAAAACCCCAAAAATGGTTATAGAGAAACTTCTATAACATTTGGATTTATTTTTAAATATATATTGAGTCTATAAAATTATTTTTTCTCTAAGTACGTTATGTATTTTATAGAAAATTAGTTGTGGTTTATGAAAATTTATCAAACCAAAGAAAGGATTTCAAAAAAAACATATCATTTTTAAAATTATATTTTTATAGAGTGATTTTAGAAAAAAAATCATGTTTTATACGGGAATTTTATTATCATAAATAAAACCATGACATGACTAAGAAATTAAACATAAATGTTCAAAATTAAAACTTTTTTGGGTCTACTTGAAAACAACTTCTACAAAGGAAAAACATTATGGTTCATTTTCAATTTTTCACTATATATGAAAAACCATGATGTAGTTTATAGTAAAAATATTATTTGGGTTTATGATTTAAAAATAAATTTTGTTTTTCTAAAATTAAACTTAGATAATTTTTTTAATAAATTTACTTAAACCCATCCAAAAAAGGTGTCAGTAGATGTGATCAAATGTTCAAATAAATAAAAAAATATATGATATTAAAATAATGTACATTTTATACAATATTAATATTAAGTTTGTATATATTAAGGAATATATAGGGTTTATATTTATTAAGATAATTATATATTTTTATATGAATTAGCTCATATAAATACCATGTAAATGATAAAATATGATGAATTCATATTTTTGATATAAAGATAATGAATTTATATTTACATATTAAGTAATGTATTTAAAATCATGTCTAAATTATAATTTTATAAATTTTTTATTTATGAAATTTTCAAAAATGCGTATCTCTTGTCTAAATTTATGAAATTTTCATTCATTTTTTGATTCATTTCTTATTTATTATTCATGAACATACAATTTTTAAATTATAAATAGATTTATGTTTAAATAATTTGAACCACTTATTATAAATTCCATACCATGAATATAAGGATTTACATTCTAGGTAAAACATAATATTTAATTTCATTAAAAAGACTATGATTTATTTCTTTGTTATGAATTTGATAGTAAATGTTAGTTATGATTTATACACATTTGGTTTTAAAATTATATTTGAATCAAGGTCTCTATTTATTATTGATCTATAGAATATGGGACTTTTAGATATATTTATCACTAATATGGGAGATTTACCTCTAACTATAAAAATATTTGTGGGCTACTTTCCACACCATACTTAATCTTAAGAGGATATTATATTCATATGAATATAACTATTTACATTAAATGGTTTCATGTGCTATATACATGAGAAAATTTTAGATATGTATGTCACGACCCGTCCTTGGGGCCCGTTCCGTGACTACCCCAAGCCCGCCTTCCATAGGCCAGGGGCTGGCGACTAGCACCAAGGCGTAAATTCCAGTAAAAAGGGAAGGCATTGCCTTTCAAAAGTAAACATGCACCACAGAGTACGCAAGAGGAAAAGTAAACACTAAGCAAAAACTGTACAAACTATGCTGAAAGTAAAAGGGGCCGGAAATACAAGCCCAACTGTAAAGTACAACTGAAGGAAAAAAAGCAACTGAAAGGAAAAGCCGCAGCGTCGAGCCGTCCTCTGGAAGTCCCACCTGAAGGGTGGGTACAGATAGCCTCCACTGCTCCTTGGGTCCACCTGACCGTTCCGAGTACGTCCCGCCCAGTGGTCCACCTCCAGGTACTCTCCTGCTCCGCACGCCTCTACCACGATCAGCGCTGTCTGTCGTCTGCAACCAACACAACGTAGTGCGGGCATAGCCCGTGTAGGGGTGAGTATAAGCTACTTAGTAGGGACCCCGAGACCCCCGAAGGTCTCCCGAAATCCACAAAGGATAATCCACAAAGGAAAGATACGATCACAAAGTAACATCTGACACAGCTTAGGTATATGCCCATACATATACCTAAGTCATCAATTCCCGTTCGGCTCCAACGTCTGAGCCCAAGAACAACCCAGTCCACACAGGAAAGCAAACATAAACCCACACAGGATAGCACAACACAATCCACAAAGGAGAGTAAACAATAAATCCACACAGGATAGCTCAACATAATCCACAAAGGAGAATAACACAGGATTCAGCTCACACAGGTATACTTCTTCGGATGGCGATAGAGATGATCACTAATCCATCTAAGTCGTCGGACCCACAAAGGATCGATAGTTACTAACCCCCGCAAAGACCCACACAAGATCGGGCCCACACAGGATCTGTAGGCGCTGGCTCACACAGAACTGCTGAGCGCTGACCCACACAGGATCGGACCCACACAGGATCGGGCCCACACAGAACCTGTAGCACTGATCCACGTAGGATTGCTGAGTGCAGTAGTCGTCGCAGTCCATTGAGGATCTCTGCACAGTCGTCGCCACAGTCCACTGAGGATCTCTGCACAGTCGTCGTCGCAGTCCACTGAGGATCTCTTCACGGTCGTCGCTGTTGAAGTAGCAGTCGCAGCCAGCACTAGGGTTCCCGCACACAGCAAGCTCGTTCGGGAGGGTCCGCTCCACGAGCCGAGAGGCTGATACATCAACTATCACAAAGTCCTAAGTTGATATATCCAAAAGTTCTGTATCGTCAATAGGAACTCAACGTCGCAGATGGCGCGCCAATCGGACGCCCGGTCTGAGAGTTATTGGCTTTTTCGTTCCAGGGGCCCGGTTGGTTTTAAGGAAAAACCAACCCGACCGTACTCCAACTACGTCCAATCCTCGGGCGGAGTATGCCAAAAGATCCGTATCACTTAGAGGAATTCAACAAAGCCGACGGCACGTCAATCGGACGTCCGTAGCTCAAGATATGAGTGTTTCCGCTCCGAAGGCCCGGTTGGTTTCGTGTACGAACCAACCCGGCCGAACTCAAAGTATTCCAAAACCTTGAGTGCGATATAAAGAAACGACCGTCTCGATCCGAGGATCGCTTTTCCGCTGACGGCGCGTCGTTTGGAGGCCCGTAGCTCAAGTTACGGGCATTTGACCGAAATGGTCCGATGATGGGGGGTCCGGGCCCGGGCCGACCCGGCCCGACCCCCCCTGGGTCGGCCGAACCCGGTCCGACCCCGTCCGACCCCGTCCGACCCGGCCCGGCTCGGCCGCGCAGCCGCGCAACGCGGGGGGGAGCCGCCGCCCCCGCGTGACACCCCCACGGCACCTGCGGGGTGTCGCCCTGGAAGACCCGAGCGACGCGGGGGGGAGCCGCCGCCCCCACGTGACAACCCCGCGGCACCCGCGGGGTGTCTCCCTGGACAGCCGAACGCGGCTTTTCCACTTCCGTATGCACCGGACCCGCGCGGCCGCGGGTCCGCAGGCCACCAGAGTCGCTCCGGTGGTCCGATTCTGTTCCCGTCTGTGCCGCTGCTCCTCCCGGGACCCATTCTTCACTGCGGAAACATCAAATTCCCGTTGCGGCACGTTCCGTCGTCGCTCGTCAAATCCACCCAACAATGAAGAATGGCGGAGGGTTTTCGGGCCCTGTTCGTTTGGCCCGCACCCTCTGTGTTCGATAAAAACTACGGAAGATTTATTCAACACATGAGTACATATCCGAAAACAATTTTTAATGAAATAAAATTGTTTTATGAATCGGGTTCTTCATTTTGAACCGAAACAACACGGGAAAAAGGAATTATTCACAACAACCCCTACCTCGTAGTCGTCGTCGTACGCACGTTCTTCGGGGATTTGTTCATCGCGGAAGGAGGGGATCGTCGCGTCGTCGCGGAAGGGCGTCCCGTCGTCGTGGAATCCGGCATTGAGTCGGCGAACTCAAAGGACCAAGAAACAACAGATTTAATTATAAATAATTAAATCCGTGTTTCGTTAAAAACCACAAGGGAGATTAAAAAGAAAATCCGAGACTCTTACCTCAAGCAGTTGATGATCGTAGACTGGGGCGGGGAAGAACATCTCGGATGAAGCGTCGTCCAACTCCGAGGGTGACGGCGTTCTTCGCGTTCTTCGTGTTCTTCGCGTTCTTCGCGAGGGAGGATAAAGGCACAAGAATCTCTGACAAAACCTCTCAACCAGTAATCCTCCAAAAAGACTTGTTGGTCTTATTTTATTATTATGCCAACAAACGAAAAAGGTAAGTAATGACCCATCAATTCGTTGAATTAATTCAACGAAAGAAACCGCCCATTTAATTCACGAAATAAACTGCCCAATTAAATGGTGCGTTAAGGATTTAAGAAAATGCATCAGTTGACTTTCATAATGGCGGGTTTTCGCGGGTGCGTTACTTAGCGGAAAGAAACGGCGGGCCTCATGCGGGCCCCACCTCAAAAATATCCTACCAAGAGGGTAGGATATTTTTGGATAGCACCCTATCTGTTTCAACTCAGATTAAGTGGCTTTCAAGTGGATTCAAGTGGCTTAAGTTAAATAAAATAATGTTTTTCGAACAAATTATTTTATTTCTAAACTTTAAGCCCAAAAATTAAAAACCACACCTGAGCAAACGCAACTCCGGAAGAGACGTTTCTAAGCAAATATCGGCGCTGCGATTTCATCGGTGCCCTCAGAATTTGATTCCGGGCACCGGTTCAAAATTTAGAAAAACCCGCTTGTCCGTTCACTGAACGTACCCGAGCTAAACTTCGTAAAATGATTCCAGGCACACCGGGCCTCGGAATCAGGTGCCGTCCGAAACTGCGCTCTTGTAAAATTCCAAAGAAAATTAAGAAAACATATTCCTTGAAATTTACGGGTCTTTACATTACTCCCACCTCAGGGATTTATGTCCCCGTAAAGATACATCAAAAACTAGGGAAACAAATGTGGGTACTGAGCACGCATCTGAGCCTCCCGCTCCGAAGTGCTCTCCTGGAGGTTCTCGTGCTGCCATCTGATGCGCACAAGAGGAATCAATCACCCACGTTGGACCCGCTCCTGTCGATCCTCTATCTCCACTGGGACCTCTGCAAAAGTCTCCCCATCATCCACGTCTAGCTCCCCATGGTCAATGATGTGCGTCAGGTCGTGCACATATCTCCTCAGCTGAGATACGTGGAAGACGTCGTGCACCTGGTGAAACTGAGGTGGTAGATCCAGGTGATAATCCACCTCGCCAATCCTGCTGAGGACCTGGAAAGGTCCAATAAAGCGTGGAGACAACTTGTTGCCTTGGCCAAATCTCTGTAATCCACGTCGAGGTGAGACACGCAAGAACACGTGGTCGCCATCCTCGAACTCTTGTGGCCTCCGCCTCCTGTCAGCATATGACTTCTGCCAGCTCTGAGCTGTCCTCATCCGCTCTTGGATGACCTGGACCTTCTCTGTCGTGGCCCAGACCATCTTTGGTCCCACAAGTGCTGACTCCCCAGGGTCTGTCCAGCACAAAGGAGATCTGTAAGGCCTGCCGTACAACGCCTCATATGGTTCCATCCTGATGGTGGAGTTGTAGCTATTGTTGTACGCGGACTCCACCAAGGGTAGGTGGTCCTCCCTACTGCGACCAAAGTCGAGGACACATGCGCGGAGCATGTCCTCGAGAGTCCGAATGGTCCTCTCCGTCTGACCATCAGTATGAGGGTGAAAGTCGGTGCTCAGACGTAGCCGCGTCTCGAACACCTCCTGCAACCCCTTCCAAAGACGGGAAGTAAAACGAGCGTCCAGATCGGAGACGATAGTCGATGGCACACCGTGAAGCCGTACAATCTCCTGAACGTAGAGACACCCCAAGCTCTCCACTGAGCCCTACTCTCTGATGGGTAAGAAGTGTGTCGACTTGGCGAGTCGGTCAACAATCACCCAAATGGAGTCATGACCTCTAGAAGTGCATGGAAGTCCAATCACTAAGTCCATAGATATCCCGTCCCACTTCCACTCCGGGACCTCCAAGGGCTGTACCAAGCCTGCTGGTACCTGGTGCTCTACCTTTACCTGCTGGCAGGAGGGGCACTGGGAAATGAACTCTGCCACAGCCTTCTTCATTCTCGGCCACTAGTGCTGTCGTCTGAGATCCCGGTACATCTTCTCCACTCCAGGATGTACCACCAAAGGAGAAGTGTGAAACTCTCTCAGCACCACCTCTCGTAAAGCGACTGGTACCAAGGTACATCCTCTGAAAAGGATGTCGTGCTCTGCACCAAAGGAGAAGTCATCAGGTGCCTGTCCCGAGGATATCTATGCACGCCGCATCTTACAGTCAGCATCCTCACACTGTGCCTCTCTGACCCGCTGCAGTAGTGGAGGAGTGACTGTGAGAGACTGAAGGAAGGCTGCTCCATCCCTATCCACGAAGGATATGTTCAAGGCGGCTACCTGCTCTGTCGCCTCCTCAAGTAGATGGATGCCCGTCCTCCTGCTGAGGGAATCGGCTACCATGTTCCCCTTCCTAGGAGTATAGACTATCTCAATGTCATAGTCCTGGAAGAAATCGAGCCATCTCCGTTGTCTCAGGTTCAGGTCCTTCTGCGAGAAGATGTACCTGAGACTCTGGTGGTCAGAAAAGACTGTAAAGCGCTCGCCCATCAGATAGTGCCGCCATGTCTTCAGAGCAAAGACCACTGCTGCTAATTCCAGGTCATGGGTAGTGTAGTTCTGCTCATGCGGCCTCAACTGACATGATCCATAGGCAATCATGGCCCACTCCTGCATCAGGACACACCCAAGTCCGGTCCCTGATGCATCGCAGTAGACTACGTATCCAAATCCCTCCTCAGGCAACCTCAAGATAGGTGCGCTGGTCAATCTATGTCTTAGCTCTTGAAAGCTCTGCTGACATCTGTCTGACCAAACAAAGGGTTTCCCCTTCTTCGTCAAGGCTTAGAGTGGTGCCGCAACTCTAGAGAAGTCTAACACAAATCTCCGATAGTATCCGGCTAGACCCAAGAAACTCCGCACCTCCGTCACGCTCTTGGGTGGCTCCCAAGCTAGCACTGCCTCGATCTTTGCGGGATCCACAGCAACTCCCACCTCAGAAATGACGTGCCCCAAGAAGTGGATCTCACGTAACCAGAACTGGAACTTCGAGAGCTTTCCATAAGATGGTGCTCTCGGAGTGTGTCTAGTACAACCTGCAAGTGGTAGGCGTGCTCCTCCTCGGTGGTCAAGTACACCAAAATGTCGTCGATGAAGACCACGACAAATCGATCGAGGTATGGCTGGAAGATCCTATTCATGAGGCTCATGAACACTGCTGGAGAATTGGTTATGCCGAAAGGCATAACCAAGAACTCATAGTGGCTATACTGACACCTGAAGGCCGTCTTCTGTACGTCCTCATCTCGAACTCTGAGCTGATGATAGCCTGACCTGAGGTCTATCTTCGAGAACCACCATGCTCCCTTGAGTTGATCGAAGAGGTCATCAATCCTAGGTAGTGGATACTTGTTCCTCACTGTCACCTGGTTCAGGCGACGATAATCGACACACATTCGCAAGCTCCCGTCCGCCTTCTTGGCGAACAATATCGGCGAAGCCCAGGTCGAAACACTGGGTCGGATGAACCCCTTGCCTTGCAAGTCCTCCAACTATACATGTAGCTCTCGAAGCTCAGCGGGGGCCATCCGATATGCTGGAGTGGATATCGGGGATGTCCCGGGGTACAGGTCAATGTAAAAGTCTACCTCTCTGTGAGGATGTGGTCCTGAAACGTCATCGGGGAAAACGTCCGCATACTGATCCACCACTGCAGGAAAACTAGGACTCTGCACGTCAACTTCTCCAAGGATGAGGCTAGCCAACTGATGAGTGATGGGCTGCCCTCTCCTCTGCGTGAGTCCATCCTGTGCTGCGAAGGCTCCCTTCTCGCCGGTGAAGGTGAACCTGCTCCCATCAGTGTGCACACATCGCACCTTGCGCCTAATGTAGTCAATATGTGCATGGATCGTAGATAACCAATCCATGCCCAAGATGACGTCGTAAGGCCTCGACGCCACTACAAGAAGATCCCAGCTGAAGCTCTCGCCTCCTAGAGTAAGCTCACACTACTGTCACTAGTGCATAATCGTCGAGTCTGCTCCCGTAGGAGTCTCTAGCTGTAAGGATAGAGCCAACGGCTCTGTCGGAGTCTCCGAGATCCGAACAAGGGCAGCGGCTATGAAAGAGTGACTCGCTCCTGTGTCTATAATAACTGCAGCAAGGCTGGAATAGACACATATCGTACCTCGAATCATCTCTTGCGCGCTGTGGTCGTAGGCCTCTACTGCCTGGAGCTGTGCCTGTCTCTGCCCGCCAGCTCCCTGTGGTCGGGGCGGACCTCCTGGTGGTGGTGGTGGCAGAGCCTCAAAGCGTCGCCCACCACCTGCTGCTCAGCCAGCTCCTCTGCCTCGTCCGCCTCCTCCCTGCGGACCACCATGGTTGACCCTCTGCCTCTTCCTGGGTGGCCCCTCCACCGTCTGCTGCTCCTCGGTATGGCGGGTCGGGCAGTCACGAGCCATGTGGCCCTGCCCGCCGCACGTGTAGCACTCCCTGCCTCTCGGAAGACTGGCTCCGCACTGTGTGCCCCGTACTGCTGAGCCAGTGTCCCGAGGTCGTCTGCTGGAAGGTCTAGTCTGCCTGGAACCCTGAGTCATCTGTCGGCTACCTGCTTCCGAAGACTCCGCTACCTACCGCCCTGCAATAGGTCTCGCTCTGGACTCAGCCAGAAAGCTCTCGATCAGAAGGGATCTCTCTAGCACCCCTGCCTGGGTCAGGATGTTGAGGGAGATCAGCGATGCCCTGATCTCGTGTCTCAATCCCTGCTCGAAGGTCCGGGCCCGGAAGAAGGGGTCCCGTACCATGTCGGTCGAGTAACGAGAAAGATCGGTGAAACTTGCCGCGTACTGGACGACCGTCAAGCTGCCCTGCCGCAGCTGAAGAAGCTTCTGAATGCGCACCGCACGGAGGGTGGCTGGGACGAACTCTGAGCGGAAGAGGCTCTAAAAGTCCGTCCAGATGAGAGAGGCCTCATCGTGCACCTGGAGCATCAGGCTCCACCATCGTCCTGCTGCTGCGTGCAGTAGGCTCGCCGCGAGGATCACCATGAGGTCTGCTGGTGTCCTCACTAGCCTGAAAACTCGGACGACCGCCTCCAGCCAGTCCTCGGCTGCCTGGGGATCCGTATCCCCACGAAACCTGGGTGGTCGCTGGCGCTGGAACTCGTGCAGAGCTCCGAGGCGACGTGCATCGTCTGCGGTCGGTGCTGGAAGCATCGGGGGCTCGGCGGGTAAAGGTACCGCTGGTGCCTCCGCAGTCAACGGGCCCTCTACCGAGGCCTCGTCACTCGGCGGGCTGTCGTTGCGCTCTACTCTCGGAACCCTAGCTGGCTGCTGTCGTGGGCCCATCCTGAAAAGGAAACAAGTGTTCCACGGTTAGAACAATATACCTGGTGAGCTGACACAAGTAATCACAAAGAAAACTTGAACACACATGCAATCAATGTTTTCGTGCATTAAGTTAGAAATCAGAAGTCAGGGTCCTGGTGTACGGATACGTCGGCCGCCGCACCAACACTGGACTCCCTGGACTGATAACCACACCCAATACGCTAAACACTATTGCTTCACATAGAAGAAAGATCAGAGTCTGTGGTAGAACCGACCGCCTCTGATACCAATTTGTCACAACCCGTCCTCGGGGCCCGTGCCGTAAATACCCCAAGCCCGCCTTCCATAGGCCAGGGGCTGGCGACTAGCACCAAGGCGTAAATTCCAGTAAAAAGGGAAGGCATTGCCTTTGAAAAGTAAACAAGCACCACAGAGTAAGAAAGCGGAAAAGTAAACACTAATCAAAAACTGTACAAGCTGTGCTGAAAGTAAAAGGGGCCGGAAATACAAGCCCAACTGTAAAGTACAAATGAAGGAAAAACAGCAACTCAAAAGAAAAGCCGCAGCGTCGAGCTGTCCTCTGGAAGTCCCACCTGAAAGGTGGGTACAGATATCCTCCACTGCTCCCCGGGTCCACCTGACCATTCCGAGTACGTCCCGCCCAGTGGTCCACCTCCAGGTACTCTCCTACTCCGCACGCCTCCACCACGATTAGCGCTGTCCGTCGTCTACAACCAACACAACGTAGTGCGGGCATAGCCCGTGTAGGGGTGAGTATAAACTACTCAGTAGGGACCCCGAGACCCCCGAAAGTCTCCCGAAATCCACAAAGGATAATCCACAAAAGGAAAGATACGATCACGAAGTAACATCTGACACGACTTAGGTATATGCCCATACATATACCTAAGTCATCAATTCCCGTTCGGCTCCAACGTCCGAGCCCAAGCACAACCCAGTCCACAGAGGAAAGCAAACGTAAACCCACACAGAATAGCACAACACAATCCACAAAGGAGAGTAAACAGTAAATCCACACAGGATAGCTCAACACAATCCACAAAGGAGAGTAACACAGGATTCAGCTCACACAGGTATACTTCTTCGGATGACGATAGAGATGATCACTGAACCATCTAAGTCGTCGGACCCACAAAGGATCGATAGGTACTAACCCCCGCAAAGACCCACACAGGATCGGGCCCACATAGAACCTGTAGGCGCTGGCTCACACAGAACCACTGAGCGCTGACCCACACAGGATCGGACCCACACAGGATCGGGCCCACACAGGACCTATAACACTGATCCACGTAGGATCGCTGAGTGCAGTAGTCTTCGCAGTCCACTGAGGATCTATGCACAGTCATCGGCGCAGTCCACTGAGGATCTCTGCACAGTCGTCGCCGCAATCCACTGAGGATCTCTGCACGGTCGTCGCTGTCGAAGTAGCAGTCGCAGCCAGCACTAGGGTTCCCGCACACAGCAAGCTCGTTTGGGAGGGTCTGCTCCACGAGCCGAGAGGCTGATACATCAACTATCACAAAGTCCGAAGTTGATGTATCCAAAAGTTCCGTATCGTCAACAGGAACTCAACATCGCAGACGGTGCGTCAATCGGACGCCCAGTCTGAGAGTTATTGGATTTTTCGTTCCAGAGGCCCGGTTGGTTTTTAAAGAAAAACCAACCCGACCGTACTCCACCTGCGTTCAAACCTCGGGTGAAGTATTCCAAAAGATCCGTCTCACCTAGAGGAATTCAACAAAGCTGACGGCACGTCAATCGGACATCCGTAGCTCAAGATATGAGCGTTTCCGCTCCGAAGGGCCGGTTGGTTTCGTGTACGAACCAACCCGGCTGAACTCAAAGTATTTCGAAACCTTGAGTGCGATATACCGAAACGACCGTCTCGATCCAAGGATCGTGTTTCCGCTGACGGCGCGTCGTTTGGAGGCCCGTAGCTCAAGTTACGGGCATTTGACCAAAACGGTCCGAAGACGGGGGGTCCGGGCCCGGGCCGACCCGGCCCGACCCCCCTGGGTCGGCCGAACCCAGTCCGACCCGGTCCGGCCCGGCCGGTCGGACCGGCCTGGCTCGGCCCGCCCGGCCCGGCTCAGTCGGGCGACGCGGGGGGGAGCCGCCGCCCCCGCGTGACACCCCCGCGGCACCCGCGGGGTGTCGCCCTGGACGACCTGAGTGACGCGGGGGGGAGCCGCCACCCCCGCGGCACCCGCGGGGTGTCGCCCTGGAGAGCCGGATGCGGCTTTTCCGCGTCCGTGTGCGCTGGACCCACGTGGTCGCGGGTCCGTGGGCGCCGCCGCCGCGGCTTCAACCGCGACGGCCTTGTCTGGCGGCGCGCCGGGGCGCCGCCGCTTCCGGCTGCCGGCGTCGCCGCGCCGGCGGATTCCACGGGCCACCGGAGTCGCTCCGGTGGTCCGATTCTGTTCCTGTCTGCGCCGTTGCTCCTCCTGGGACCCGTTCTTCACTGCGGAACCATCAAATTCCCGTTGCGGCACGTTCCGTCGTCACTCGTCAAATCCGCCCAACAACAAAGAACGGCGGAGGGTTGTCGGGCCGTGTTTATTTAGCCCGCACCCTCCGCGTTAGATAAAAACTACGGAGGATTTATTCAACACATGACTACATATCCGAAAACAATTTTCAATGAAATAAAATTGTTTTATGAATCGGGTTCTTCATTTTGAACGGAAACAACACGGGAAAAAGGAATTATTCACAACAACCCCTACCTCGTAGTCATCATCGTACGAATGTTCTTCGCGGATTTGTTCATCGCGTAAGGAGGGGATCGTTCATCGCGGAAGGGCGTCGCGTCGTCGCAGAATCCGGTGTTGAGTCGGCGAACTCAACGGACCAAGAAACAACAGATTTAATTATAAATAATTAAATCCCTGTTTCGGTAAAAACCACAAGGGAGATTAAAAAGAAAATCCGAGACTCTTACCTCAAGCAGTTGGTGATCGGAGACAGGGGCGGGGAAGAACGTCTCGGATGAAGCGTCGCCCAACTCCGAGGGTGACGGCGTTCTTCGCGTTCTTCGCGTTCTTCGCGTTCTTCGCATTCTTCGCGAGGGAGGATGAAGGCACAAGAATCTCTGACAAAACCTCTCAACCAGTAATCCTCCAAAAAGACTCGTTGGTATTATTTTATTATTACGCCAACAAACGAAAAAGGTAAGTAACGACCCATAAATTCGTTGAATTAATTCAACGAAAGAAACCGCCCATTTAATTCACGAAATAAACCGCCCAATTAAATGTTGCGTTAAGGATTTAAGAAAACGTGTCAGTTGACTTTCATAATGACGGGTTTTCGCGGGTCCGTTACTTAGCGGAAAGAAACGGCGGGGCTCGTGCGGGCCCCACCTCACAAATATTTTACCAAGAGGGTAGGATATTTCTGGATAGCACCCTATCCGTTTCAACTCAGATTAAGTGGCTTTCAAGTGGCTTCAAGTGGCTTAAGTGAAATAAAATAAAGTTTTTCGAACAAATTATTTTATTTCTAAACTTTAAGCCCAAAAATTAAAAACCACACCCGAGCAAACGCAACTCCGGAAGAGGCGTTTCTAAGCAAATACCGGTGCTGCGATTTCATCGGTGCCCTCAGAATTTGATTCCGGGCACCGGTTCAAAAGTTAGAAAAACCCGCTCGTCCGTTCACTGAACGTACCCGAGCCAAACTTCGGAAAATGATTCCGGGCACACCGGGCCTCGGAATCAGGTGCTGTCAGAAACTGCGCTCTTTTAAAATTCCAAAGAAAATTAAGAAAAAAATTTCCTTGAAATTTACGGATCTTTACAATGTATAACTATAATTAGATTTTATTTTTGGGTAAATAACCAAAATCATTATTTATATAAAATGATATACATTAATATGATTTAGATATATTAATTTGTTTTAAGGTAATGTAAATAAAACTAAATCATTCAAATAATGAAAACATAAATACAATACAAGATATAAGGTGATAATAAGATAAAAATATCTTAAAAATACTATGTGTTGGATCCCTTCAAAAAAAAAAATTTATACTTCAGTCATTCAGTATGGGTGACCCTAATAGTTTTGTACCCATGGATTTTCGAATATAAATTGAGATACATATATGTATCCCTGAAATATAGGTGTCTATTCTTAGTGTGGGCTTTAGGTTACACTTATATAAGAAACCCTACTGGATAGGATACTAAATGAATAGAGTTTAGATAGATCAATATAATGTATTTGGGAAATGAGTTTTCCATTCAACTATCCATGAATTATATGTGATATGAATGAAATAATTATCTAACAGATATAATAATGGATTGATTTGTGAAATTAACTCGGTTAAGTCGTGATGAAATTTGGATCCTAGAAAACAAATAAATATGATGTTTAAAAGGGGTTATCAATCTTGTGGGGTAACATTGAATAAAATTCCTTATTAAATGATTTAAAAACATGATATTGATATGACAAAAACTTCTATTATAAATAAAAATGGAAATATATTATAAATTATCTTTGTGATAATTATTTTAAAAGGATAATCTTAGTATAGGAAACTTCTTGGATTGGTATAGAGACTTCATAACCATTCTTAATCAAGTAGAAAAGATTTAGGTGTTAAAAGAACCCATTTTTGACAATTAGACTGGTGAATTTGTTTAACAAGAGAGTCTTGATTCTCATCACAACCATAATAAATATTATGTTAATGTATTTACTCTTATGTTTGTGTCCATGGAACATAATATAAAAAAAATGTAAAAACATGGATGTGTTCAATATGGTAGATAATATAAATAGAATTTATAAATAATAATCTAATAAGGAGTGGTATGGGGTGTCAAAGGTATTATTTATATATAAAATAATCAATGTAACTCTATTATTCACTCATGTTTTCAATATTAGTGGGAAATACAATGACCAAGAGAGATAAATATCTCCTTCAAGGATAGATATTCGTATAGTCATCATTTTATAATCATGTTTGAAAGGGATAAAAAAAATTATTATGAATTACATTATTAATGAGTTCAATAAAAATTTAACCAAACTAATCAAAATGTAAAGGATAACTGAGAAGGATATGGGAGGTCCAAGATATGGTATCATGATGAAAATATAGAATGGTAAAAGTTTAAACCATAAAAAAAATATTATGGGATCTAACATAAATCCTAAATTGTTGAAACCTAAAGAAGGTTACAAAGGGGGACAATATTTCTGTTTTTCTAAGATTTGACATTAGAGATGAAATTTTACAATATACATGAATGGGTATAAGAAACATTATGGAGAGTTCTTGAAAAAATTTCATGTTAAAAAATAAATTCATTTATTTTGTTGGGAATGTGAATCCAACTTTATATGAAACAATTGTTATGAATTTGTATAGGAGTTAAAAATTAAGAAATAATTATTAAATCTCAAATTATGCATTCAAAATGAATTTAGAAGAGTTACTAATCTATAAATGTATAATGAAAATGATTACTTCAAGATTTATGGATTTAGTTATTATAAAAGATGTGATTTTTAAAATCATTGTTCTCTTATCAGATAAGTAAATTTAGTGTTAATAACTTTTGTTAATTAAATGGGAATTTTTTTTATACACATGTTTTTAATTCAATACATTCTATAATATCATTTTAAAAGAAATTATAAAAGGATTTTTATCTATAATAAATGTGTTTTATCAAAATTATTTATAAAAATATGATGGAAATAGTTACAACCACCCACAAGTTGTATATTTTAATAATTTAATATTTTATTTTCAAGAATATTTCTCAAAGAAACATAAATTTTCACATGAGATATGATTAATTATATTTTATTTTTAAAATATTCTCATTAAAGGTTATAATTTATTTCCACTATATTAAGTGTTATCTTTTCTTAGAATTATATTATGAGAAAATATAATTTATAAGAGTTTAGTTGGAGTATTTTTGAACTTTTAGTTGTTCAAAATGTAATAAATAAATGATTATAAGATTCCAATTCGAAGTGAATGTGCCACAAACCAAACCAGGTACTCTGGTAACCCGATAACCAAGCCGAACCTGACATATCCCAAAGACGACCCCTGATCCCCACAGGTCGGTGACTAAAACCTGGCATCACACAATATTCAAGTGGGAACAAATTTTCCACTAACAATGTGAAAGAATAGAAACAAGAAAATATTCATAAAATTTAATCTCCATTGGGTGTAATGTACCATAATTCAATAAGGAATAAACCATCCCAAAGCACTACAACCAAAGTACTAAAATGGGAAAAAATAGCCCCAAGGTCCCTAAGGACACAACTCACCAAGAGAAAAGATCAATAGATGGATCCACCTTCAAGATATCCCTACCCTTTTCTCGAACCTGAAAGAAGAAATTATATAAACACCCAAAGGTAAAAGTAGGGTGTGAGCGTAATCCCGATAGGATACCTCAAAAGATTCCATAACAGATGAAAAATATATATTATCTAAAGAAAAGCTTTCAGTTTTAAAGTAAACAGGTTTGAAAATTCATAGTATTATTTAAAAAAATCATGATATACAGTTCAAATAATGGAAAAATAATTTAATAAAAGGCTTTACAAATGATGGAATATTTTTTAAACAATGGATTAAATAAAACAGTTACATAAAACAATTTACGTAAAATCAGTAGTCATGTAAAGAAGTTCAAAAGAATTGGCAGACATTTATATCTCAAATGTAAATAACAAGTGAGCAACATGGTAATCTTCCAAATAGGTATGATAATATTTTTTTGGCTATAGGACTCTGCACTCTCTAAGTGATCTTAGAAAAATGTGTACATATATTTCCTCTGGACACTGGTCAAAGAGAACCCATCACCATTGCCTAAGGGATGTGACCTGCTACATGTATGTTTTATATCATTGTAGTAATTGTATAATGTGTCCAAATAACTCCTAATCTAACTAAGTCTTTCATGTGCTCTTACACTATCATTAATGCAAAATTTATTTTAAGACTTCTTAAAATACAATTAAATCTCATACTTCAATTTAAATTACAATTTTCCATTTAAAACTAAAACTGGTCTTAATCAAAAACATGCCTCTCTAACAAGATAAAACCACTAGGATTCTATCAAAAAAATTTCATACATTTTCACTAGTTTGAAGTCCATTCAAAACCAATTCCATCATTACATAGTTTATTTTAAAAATTAAATTCAACAATTTAATTGAACTAATTTCCATCATATCCACAATTTAAATTAAACAATTTAAATCAGTGAGTTTCCATGAACATACCCCAATTCAATGGAATTGGGGGTTTTTAGACTTTCCCTACTAAAACCATTTCAAATATCCTAATTCACTAGAATTTTATTTTTATCAATTTAATTGAAATCAAATTTGTGCAACTAAATTTAAATCAACAATTGAAATAAATCAGGTAATTCAAGGATAATCAATTTGGCTAATTAGGATGGAACCACCTACATCAAGTTCGTTGATTATAGAGAAAATGATAAACCACCCTTTTTAGTTCAATACACCTCCTCACAACCTTATCATCGCAATCATTGACACATCAAATCTTGATGTTCGTAAATGGTTCCTAGAACCAAAACATGTCATTTTATTTCAAGGAAAATCATTTGATAATATTGTGGGATTAACATTCATAATTATATGATATTATCATTTGAAAATTATGATAATTATCCTTTAATAAAATATATAATTATCCCATGATTATTTTTATAAACTACATCATGTGATAATTACCTTATAATTATCCTTTAATAAATTGTGTAAATATATTCTAATAATTATTTCTTTATAATTTTTCATTTTTCAATTATTTATGATAATTGGTTTCTACAATTATCCTTAACAATTATATCTAATAATTGACATAATAATCTTTTAAAAAAATTTATAATCTTTATCACGTGATAAAACTTTTATAATTATCCATCTATAATTATTTTATTATTTTCTTTCACAAATTATCCATTTATGATTCAGAAATTATCCTTTGATGTGATTATCCCAATTCTTCATGATTCTCATTTAAAATAATTACCATTCGATAATTCCTTTATAAATTTATCCTTCTCGTATTTCCAATAAATATCTTTTGATCAACCTAATGAATAGAATTTGATAATTTTAATAAAATATATCTATTTTATATACATACATACATACATACATATATATATATATTGATAAATTCAAAATATTTATCCTTATAATATATCTTTATATTTTATCCTTTGATAGTTGATATAATTATCATTGATAATTCTTTACTAATCATATGATAATTAATATAAGAAAACATTGATAAATTTGTTTAATAATTATACATTGGTGATTTAGGTTTTTTTATTTAATTTAAAATCAACCAAATTTATATTTGAGAGGAGATGAAAATGGAAGAAATAAAAAAAATTAATTAATTAAACATACCGAAAAAATTTCGAGGCACAACACATGGAAGGGAGGAGACCGGCCATGACTTCCATATTCAATCTTCTAATGTTCATCAAAAACAAAAATGGCAGATCCAGAGTTTATCAAATTCATCATGATCAATCAACCAAAGAAACCAAGTGGTTTATCTATTTTAGAACCTCAAACCGTATTACTATGCAAATATCAAACCATAAATCTGAAACTCATGTTTTATTCATCATTTTAGTTGAAACTTAATTAAGAGGTGTTTAATTTTATCCCATTAAGGAATTGGTGATTGAAACTGTAAAAAACCATATGTAAACCTTCACCTTTTTAAATATTTTTTTACCTTTTATAGAAGATGAATGAATTGCGCATGTCATTTTTTTATAATTAATATTTTAATTATTTAGCATAAAAATTAAATGACACTAAACATCCATTTTGCATTAAATTTATACCCCTTATAGGGTAAACACCTCATTTCAGACCCAATAGTTGTCTCAGATTTCTCATAGGATGCAATGTTTGAGAGATATTAATGATCTATTATTTAAAAAATGGAATAAATAAATAATAAAAATAAAAAAGGTTATTTTTGTGAGTGAGACATCCGAACATCAATTGCTTACAAAATTTATACCATGCATAGGGTAAACCCCTCATTTCAGACTCATCAGTGGTCAAAGATTCTCATACAATGCATTATTTTTGAGATACACAATTATTTTTAACAAGATAATATATTAAATATTATTTAATAACTTTATCTCATGAGTGAGGTGACAAAAAGTTTGGCGATTTCAAATATTATACCCCTCCTAGGGTAAACACCACTTTTCAAACATAACAGTATGCTCAGATTTCTCATATGATGGACCATTTTGGAGTTATTTAATTAGTTGGAATAAATTCCCCATGATTAAAATAATATATTTAATATTTTTATTCTATCATTCCTGAGCCTTTTTAGACCTTTAAAAATCATACTTACTCAGTGTTTAACTCAATAAATATTTAATTGAATATTCTGAAGTATTAATTGGGTGTTTTACCATTCCACGATGTGTTTAACAAAAATGAAACTTTTCACTAATAAATCATTTTACCATTTAACTTAATAATAATTAAACACAAGAGGATTGATAAATACCTTAAATAGTGATGGTATGTTACATAATTTCACTTCACATATAAAAAGTTCTTTAGATATGTTAGTAAATAAATATATTAATGCAAAGGGTTACATTTTTTTTAAATGATCTCAAAGAAGAGTTTTAGTTTTATGGAAAACAACAAAGATAATTATAGTATAAATATTCAAAATATTTTTAAGTATTTATAAAAAATATAGGTTATTAATATCACAAAATTAAATTATTTAATGAAAAAAATGTTTTTATATAATATTTTAGTGCTAAACATAAGGATTATAAATCATAAACTCACTATTATTCAAAATATTTTTATTCATTGATGATATCTCACTAAATAATTCATAATGGGAATGGATTTTTATATGGATACATAGATATGTATCTAGTGTCACATAATGATATGAATAGTGTTACATATAATGTAAAATGTTTACAAATACTAAAAAATACATAAAAAACAATGTGTTTTTTGGTATTTTTATTGTATATGATAAATAATGATGTGCATGTATAATGTTGTTAGTATTCTCAAAATGAGTTCAAAAATATATGAAATATATAATGTTATAAAAAAGGTATATCTCATTTATCATTAATTCATATAGGCTACATATTTCATGGAATGAAATGATAATTAACCCCTAAAATTATTACATTGAGTTATCCCTAATCGATGTTTGTCATGGATATTTATGGGTTTTGAAAACATGTGAATATTTGCATGAGTCAATGCTTGTATAGAGATAGCGAGTTTCTATCATATGGTATAAAATGAGTTTTTTTTCTATATGATCCACTATATAAACTATGTGAAATGTTATATATTATGTAATTAGTATACTAGGGGTTCATGTTTCATTTTAATCTTCACTACTTGATAGTAATAAGTGATTTTTTAAATAAATCATTCAAATATTTATTCCTTATTTAAATTATCTCTATATCTAAGCTACTTTATGGTTGTTGTCTATATAATTGATTTTTATTGAAGGTTTTTATTAATAAAGATGAAATTTTCCCTCCTTTATAATTGGTATGAGATATATTCCCTAAATTTTGAAATAATGAGGAAGTATATTGATATACCTAGATAGTGGAATCTGATGTGCTTATCTATTTTGGTGAGTAAAATGTGATGTGCTCATGTACTTGGATGAATGACGTGATATAAAATCATCTACCTTATTTTATCTTTACATAAAAAATCAAGATTTCATAAAATTATATATGAGATTTACATATTTTGTGTCTTCTATCAATTAGATGTCTTAAAGAAAGGGATTATATAATAAAATATGATATATGTTATACATATGTGAGCTAGTGACAAGTGTGGAGAGACATGTGTTTGATGGAGATAATATCAAATCTACTGGTTGTTTGAGTAGAATTTTTGCCTTCCTGAAGTCCACTTCTATCTTATAATGTTGGAATCGAGTGTTTGTAGTTATTTTTAATGCTTCAAAGGTATATGGGTTAATTATTAGTGGTTTTTTGAATGATGATGTGGGTAATGAACCAACCCATGAAACCCCACCTCGTTACCCAATTCAGCTAGCTATAAGTCCCCAGGTGTGGTCCCGATCACCCTAGGGAAGCAACTAGTGTTAGGTTATTAAATATAAAAATGTGTGAATGGAGTTTCCTTATAAATAATTAAATCATAATAGAGGGTTCATCTGGAGAACTCGATATGACCTCAACATATATTGGAGATTCATGCATCTAGGCAAATGGTTTAGGAATAGACATAATACCAAAAATGGAATAATATAAATTAAATCCCATTACAAAACTATAAAAACAAAATAAAACTAATCTAAATTCCAAAACATTATACATAATATTTAAAACAAATAAAAACATGTATATAATTATCCAAAAATAAAGTTAGAAATTTATGGTGGGAATTTTATGAGGCGATATACAGATGATGAGAATAATACACAATAAAAATACATAAAATAAATTACTTCTATCTATATTAATGTGAAACGATGGAAATATCCTTATATGTAACTCCCTAAAAATCATTCTAAGATTACATGAGTAACCACAACCTCCATAAAGAGACTTATTTTTAACTATATCAGTCAAAACACTATCTATATATATCCAAATGATTTATATATGTGGTTTCATAATAATCCCAATAGAATCCCATCATGTACTCTATAGGGAAGCCATATAAACAAAACATTCTTGCTGAATTGAAATATATTATATAAAATTAAGATTTTTATTTTGAATAAAATAAGTAATGGTGATGGATTACATTTAAAAATTCATAAATGATAGTCAAATGTGAGTAAGTAAAGTAATCCGGAATGTACATTATACTAAAAAATCATTATTTAAATATCAAAAGGAATTAATTTTGGGAAACCTTGGGAATGTACTAGCATATCTATATTCATGTGAGAACCACTAGGCTAAGTCTCACCATTCCCTAGAGTGGGCCCATATAGGTTAACAAAAGAGAAGATCTACTGTCCATGGAATACCATACACTATAATTTGACCATGGAGAGCTCTAAATATATACACTAGGAAGGGTAATTCCCTAAACCCAATATTGTATATATATTGGCTTCCCCCCAATTACCCAAGTATTCCCAAGAAACCCGAAGTCATTTTTTAAGATTCATCATACCTTATACATAAACCAAAAACATTTACTCCATCATATTGGGTCACATTTCATCAAAACCACATTTGATTTATTCTTCTCACATTACATTAATATTTTATGGGGAGGAATAATTCAAGTAAAAACACTTTAAAGATCCAAGAATAGTAAAGGAAAGGATATTTTATATGAATTTCTTTTTACAATTAATCATAAATCAATGCTAATAATTTTTATAAAACACCATTAATTATTTTAAAGTAAATCATTAAGGCCATTTCAAAAAACACCTTAAGTGAAATTTATAATTAAAAACCAATTAAGTTCCATTTAGGAAATCCTTTTCCAAAACATTAAAAAATATTAATTAAAAAGTAATTTAGTTCAACCTCATAAGATTTATAATAATTTAAATTATACTTACAGACCCATTTAAAAATACAAATAAAACTTGGTTTACCAATTATAGGAAATCACATAGAGTCACCAACCTTTGATTAAGTAATACATTGTTAGATGATGTTATTCCACCCAAGGAATAGAGACAAGGACCTTGTAAGACCAAAAGAAACCCTAATAATGAAAACCCCCAAACTCAATACTTAGGTATACATGATCCCTAGTTCACTATGGCCATATGAGAAAGGAATAATGAGAGGAGAAATAAGATGATAAACGAAGGAGATAAAGACCAATTAAATAAATTTTCTTGATTATTATTTAGGAAAATATCATTAGAGGAGAAAGAGAGGGAAGGAGGGTATGGGGATATGGCTAGAGGTCCTGGAAAATTTGAATAAGAAATATAGAAATCTAAAAAAGGGGGTATAAATTTTAGTAAGGGAATAAATGGAAAATATAATACTTAATTCTAGGAAGCTCACATGGTTTGGAAATAAAGATTAAGAAATCATGTTCCAACTATATGAATTCCCTAAGAAAATGTTTTACCCTATTTCAAGGTTCAGGTCACATAGTTATCACTAACTATATAACATGTAATTCCCCCTCCCCTTTACTATAAATTTTTTGGAAAATCTATCTTGACATTAAAAATAATTAAAATACAAAAAAAATATTTCTATACCTTATAATTACACTGAGTGTGACACAAATCTCTCTATAATATCAATTTCTACCACTAGAAATTAAACACAACTAATAATGGTTTGGAAAGAGGTGATGTTATTTATCCCTCATTTGACATTCCTACTCCCATGTCTTGTGATATTATTTTATGTGCTACCATAACACCAAAACGAATGGAATATATTTTCCTCAAAAAATTGTAATTAATGAATCAATGTTCTAAATCAATTTTTAATTATTATAAATATTTATACCAAATTCTAAATATTCCCATCTTAGCACATGGGTGGGATCAATATGGTATATTTTAATTAT
This sequence comes from Viscum album, assembly GCA_963277665.1. NCBI lineage: Eukaryota > Viridiplantae > Streptophyta > Magnoliopsida > Santalales > Viscaceae > Viscum > Viscum album. The sequence continues at coordinate 2,038,606,778 of OY728164.1, forward strand.
GATACATTGAATAAATCATGAATTTAAATCATATGTGGTGTCAATTACAAATAATACTCAACCTTCCTGATTCTTTTGGTGATATAAAAGGATCCCACATATCTTTACATTAGTTTCCCCTATCTTCCAATTCGTAGATGAACCAAGTGAGGTGACACTTTTAAGAATACTAGGTCACCAACTAAAACCACCAGTGGTCAGTGATGATGATTAAAACAATACTTCTAGAATATTTTTCAATCACTAGTTGTTTCTAGATAAGTAATATCTTTTTTACTATCTCCTATATGATTCCCAGTCCCCCTAGAAAATTCTCACTGACCTCAGTCCAATAGAGGAGGGATCTGCATAGTTGATAGTATAATGTTTCTAATAGATCCATAAAGATATATTATTGATAACTATTATTGATTGAAATTTCAATCCATGATGTGTTATTATCAAAAGATACTATAAAGTCTAACATGTATGTATAAAGCATGTATTCCAAAAATTTGAATTTCCTACATTTTTATATCCATTTTTGGAAAGTAAGTTATTCTTAACATCACTTGAGATCACATAGCCTCTTGAATCCCTTTCTATAATTGTGATGTGATTAGGGGATCTCTATTTTAAATGATAATAGAAGTAATTATTTTCCTATGGGGTATGAGGTAATATAATGATGAAATACATAAATATCTCATCAGATAATCAGAGATGGTCTTATATGGTCATCCAACCAATAATCACTCTGATAGAATTATTTATTATTGTGGTATGAGGTAATATAATTTTGAAGTAAATAGTCATCTCTTCACATCTATATGCTAGGAGTGGTGGGGGATAAATAATACCAATGGGATTTGGAGATTTTAAATCAATTTTCTAAAGTGTGAAACATCTTAAACCGTAGTCCTCTATATCTAACTGCATACCATCCCACTAATAACATCTTTTAACATCATAATACATATTGGTGGAGGTTGGATGAATTTTCAAGTAATATTGATGATAATCCTCTATAAATGTTTTCATTTAAGAATGAGGGACCATGTAGTAATTCATAACACAAATAATTACCTTCAAAGATAAATTCCATTCATTGGTGGTGCCCACACCATATATATTCCTTTAATACATTGACATTCGTCATATAATTATTAATATCAATGAATATTAAAAATAATGGATTTTATAACATGAACATTAGCAAGAAACATGACCTACCTTTCTTTTCTCACCTCTAAATAAATTTTTGAAATGAGTCTCATTAAATTCCACTCGTCACTAAATTATTTCATATCTTATAATGAAAATTTTATACATAGAGCATTAGAGACAACATTACCCTTTCACAGTGTATAATTGTGGTCAAAATCAAATTATTTTAGGTTTTATACCCATATATTTTACTTGTTATTCAATTCATTTTTAGAAAAAAAATATTTAAAACTCTTTTTATTAGTATACACTATGAATTTATCACCAAAGAGATGATGTCTCCAACATTCGAGAGAATGAATGACCAAAACCCAATCAAGGTCATACATTGGGTATATTTTTTCATGTGGGAGGAGTTATAGAGACCTATAGGCCACCACATAGTTATTTTTATAAGACCATATCCCAATCCCATGCCTGAAGAATCGAAATACACAACATAGACCTTACCCAGATCAGGTAAGATTAGGATTCGTGTTGATGTCAACCACCACTTCAACTCATCAAATATTACTTGAAATTTATCATTATATATATTTTTCAACCCTTTTCAAGTGACATACGTCAAAGGAGATGAAATATTAGGGAATCCCTTTATAAATTATTGGTAGTAGATTTCTAGACCCTATAAGATATGCATCTTGAAGACATTATTTGGTTCTTCCCAAGACATAACATCATTCATCTTCTCAAGATAAACCAAAATAACTTATCATGACTCCAAATATCATAATAAATTAACCTCTCATATCCAAAAAATAAACATAGATATATTTTCATAAATATATTTATCATTGAGTGTTCATAGAATGATCCTTAAATGGTTCTCATGATTCTATTCAATTTTAGAATAGATGATGACATCATTAATCAACACCACTAAAAATGTGTTGCGGGATCAATATAGTATCTAATTTATAAGTTCCATTAAAACTATAGGATACTTTTTTAATCTTAATTCTATCACCAAATACAAAAAATGACCATACCTACTTTTAAAAGTAATCTTGGGTATGTTAGACTTACTCATCTAGAGAAGATGGTACCCTGATGGAAGTTCAACCTTAGAGAACAACCAGGCCACTTCAAATTGATCAAAGAGTTCATCAATATATTGAAATTTTATTTATTCCTAATGGTCACACAATTCATATTGATTTAGTCAAAGCATAAATGTAAAGTTCCATCTTCCTTCTTAGAAAATATTAAAGGATAATCCCATGGAGATACATTGGGATGGATGAATCTATTAGCTTCCAAATATTCTAGATCAATTTTTAACTCTATTAATTTGATTGGTTCCATTAAATATGATTAATATCAATCCTGTTATTCTCTTCACCATCCTCTTTCAAAAGATATGACTTAGGGTATACCAATATTCCAAGATCGATATGTGGAGGCCCTACCCAACTATATATTGAGTCTCATACAACTTCGAGTAGGTGATAACTTACATTATGTTTAGTAAAAGTTATATTCCTACAATAACAGTCAATATAGAATTATAAGGTCACTGTATAATCTATTATATGAATAAAATTAGATATATCTATCTCAAGAATAATAAAATTCCATGTCAACTCCACCTCAACAATAGATATTAGACAAAAAAGACATCGGAAGTCATGTTCATTGTTTTTACTTGGTGGAGTATATATTTTCATCACATGTGATATAGGATCAAATGAATGTTTTAATATATTCATAACACAATAAAAAATAAATGAGTAAGAGGAAACTATATTGAATAAATAAATAGCTATTGATAATGTAATAAGTATAGTTACTCAAATTATTGTTGGTATCTCCTCAAATTCCATGGGAACTTGATCTAAAGTATGAAATTATCATACATTGGTGTTAGAATGTTGTATTCTTCTAGTTTTAGGACCAATATTAAATTAAATAGTCCATTTTTTGAACTGAATCCACCTTTACACCCCTAGGGTTAGGGTCCCACAACTATAGAGGCATCATATTTCATTTTAGACCACTTATGAGTTTAGGAACCTGCACAGCTTATTTGTGGGGTATTTTTCATAAGAAACATCTAAATATTGACCATTCAACCAAAAACATTAAAATATTTAGGCAGTTTCCTAACACCATGGTCTTACATGACCTATATTGATATACAAATGATATATAAGAGACTTTATCTCCACTATTACTGATGAGATCGATTGTGATAGGTTCTTCAATCCACTATTAATTCCCTACATGAACTCATAACACTTCCTCTTATTCTTAAGAAATAATTCTTCAATTATTCTTGGGACTTTAGAAATATATTCTACCCTCTATAATTCATCCAATTTTATCTCCACTATCAGAGCTTGATCCTCCACATCATCATAGGTGGGGAGTTTTAGTAGGAATAATTGAGATCATATACTCATCCTAATATCCATTTCAAATAAATTGGATTTTAAGTTTTTATTTGAGGTCATCTTCAGTGTGAATTAAACAAACTTGGTGGATTGGTTATCATATTCCACAAATTTTTGACTACCTCGTTGAAGAAAAATGAAGTTGCTAGATTTCACAAATGTCATCATATCATGATATAACTATTTAGTGAACATAACATTTATTTCATTAAATTATCAATTTTGTTACAGTTTATCCTGAACAATGGACTTGCATCAAAATTTTATTTCAAGATCCCAATAATAAAAGTGAAAAATTTCACTTTGAAAATTGTAGGATTATCTATGAATTAAAAGATCCTTTTGATCTTATCCAACAAATCCTATACTTATTTAGGTTTATTGATTCCTAAAAATTATGGATTTTTATAATAAATAAATTTCTAAGATTTATCCTTATCTTGGGTGGAACCAATACCAACATGATTATTGTAGGATGGACTAGGTTCATCTCCTTGATCTATTATCCAATATGTACAAACCCCAAAATTGATTATTCTATGATCAGTTGGGGTATTAACTTTTGAAAACAATACACACTACCCACTGGAGGGTTTACCAGTTCCCTTTGAAAGGAAATGGTACTATAAAAAATAAAAATAAAAGAATAAAGAAATCATCAAACTCATTATAATTCAATTTAAATGAAGTGAAAATGTCCAATTCAAATAAAAAATATCAATTAAATAATTATATGATCTACAACGGACTATTAGGGAGGAAAAATAACAGGGATCCACATATTTACACTATACTTGGTTAATCCATATTGTTTAATAAATCATGCACTAATCATGTGTAACCTTATGGATAGTTGAAATATAAATCCATAGTTATGTCCTCAGTTTTCTTCACTATGTGGGACACACTAAAAACTTTGTATAATAGGTTGGATGGTTTGTATATGGTCTATATCCTGTGGAACCTAACCATGTTCCTTGTAAGTTCCCTAAAATTACTATACATTGATTTAAAATTCCTTAAAAATTAGTTATATTCCAAAATAAAATAAAAAATATCCATTTACAATATCCCCAGGAAACATAAGTCTTATCATGAAGAGTGCTTTCCAGAAAATCAGTCCTAATATACCCCTAAAGTCTCAAAAATCCAAAATCCTATCTACCTTGATGTCCCAAATAACATAAAATAAAACCAATATTTGATACCATTTTTTAATAAACTAACCCAAGATAGCATATCCTGGCACTCAAATCATCCTGATACAATGCTAGTGGTTAATTCTCAATCACTCTAGTCTAGAAACTAGTGTTAGTGCATCAAATATTACTGTGTGGGAATGCATTTTCCCGATTAACAATAAAATTATAACAAAAGGTTTATCGTCATAACTCAGAATTACCTCTCCATATGTTTTTGAGTCATGCACATAGGTAAATAGTATGAGAATATAAATAATACCAAGCATATAATAACATAAATGAAATCTCATAAAAAATAAAAATAAAACAAGACCATATTTCAAAACATAATACATAATATTTAAATTAAATATATACAAACATAAAAAAATAATTTTTTTTAAAGATGGTATGGGAAGTCGAGAAGCTGATATACACATAATAAAAATAATACACTACCAAAATAAATAAAAACATATATTGTTTCCTATCTTTATGTGACATGAGGTTCATCTCCCTACATGTTAGCTACCCTAAAATGTTTAAGATAACATGAGTGACCCCCGCCTCTAAGTGGAACCTTTTCTTTACCTATATCATGCAAAATAAGGTTTATATACACCTAGAGGGTGTGTGAAGGGTGTGAGTATAATACCACCAGTGGAATCCCATAAAGTAATCTATGTGAAACCCATATAAAATAAGTTATAGCCTATAATTTTATTCTATGAAATATAAATGTATGATTTTTTTTAATAAAATAAATTATTAATGATATATTACATTTAAAAAAATTAAAATTGAAAGTAAATACAATTAAATAAATTAAACATGAATATATAGTGTGGCAATAAATTATCATGGTAAGACCAAAAGGAGATAAGGTCAGAAAACCGAGGGTCTTTACTAACATATCTAAAGACACAAGACATCTTCTTGGAAAAGTATCATCATTCCCTAACATGATTACATAAGGGAAAACTAAAGGAATGATCCACTTTTTGTGGATTAAAATACACTAGAAAAATCCCATGGTAGGAAAGACTAGTGATATACATTGGGAAGGGTAATTCCCTAAACCAAGAATTATATGTATCATAGTTTCCCCCTATGTTCCCAAGTCTTCCCACAAAACATAAAGTAATTTTATAATATCCACTAATCCCATTTATAACCCAAAGAACCTAATTCCATCATAGGTGGTCAAGGTTTGTCAAAAAAATATTTAATTTATGCTTATCAAATTATATAAATCTTTTTGGGAGAAAAATAATGCAAGTGGGAAAATAATTTTACACAACCCAAGAGCCACTAAAAATAGGGATATTTTACCTCAATGCCAATTTTAAAATTAATCATAAATCATAATAAACCATTTCCATAAAACATGATTTATTATTTTAAAGGAAATAAATATGTGCATTCTAACAAACATCTTAAGTTACCATGTTAATTAAAAACCATTTAGAAACCATTTAGGAAATTCTTTTAAAAAACATTTGAATAATAGAATTGAAACACAAATATGAATTTAGTCAGACCTCATAGGATTCAGTACACATTAAATTATACTTAAAATCCAATTTAAATGTATCTATAAAACATGGTTTACCAAATATAAGAAATAACATAAAGTCTCTTACCTTTTATTAATGAATATATTTGTGGCTGATGTTATTCCACCCAAGAAGGTAGTGAAAGACCTTAAGATGCCAAATGAAACACTAAACAGGAAAACCCCCAACTCAAAACCTAGGTTTCCATGATATATAAGATAATATAGCTATAGTAGAAATAAATAATGAGAGTAAAAGTAAGAAAATGAATAAGGAATGATGTAAAGACCACTTATTTGAAGATTCTTAATGATTCTTCCTGAAAAATGCTAAAATGGGAATGATAGGGAAGGGAGTAGAAATTAGCGATGGTTGATGGTTCTAGAAAATTATAATAGGTAAGATATAAGTATAAAAAAATGGGAGTTTAAATTCATGTTGGGGTATAAATGGAAAAGAAAAAAATTATTTATGGGTATCTTGCATGGTTTCGCAGTATAGTTTGGGAATCTGTGAATCAACATTAAAATTCTTATTGAAAGTTTTGTACCCATTGTATAGTTCAAGTTTCATAGTTATCACTGACCATGTAGCATGAAATATCCCCATTTTCTTTAAATTTTCATGAAAATATAACTCAAAATTTAAAAAATGAAAAAAACAATAAACAATGATTTTTGTACCTATAAATGATATCATTGGTGTCACAAAAAGATTTCTTATAAATTTTTTGTACAAAACATTAAGAGTATAATTATAGATTTTCTAAATAGAGCTTTGGATATGGTTTCATAATTTTTGACATAAGATATGACATGAGCTGAATTTTGTAATACCACATGTATATAGGCAGGTCTTGAAATTTATGAGAATTTTGAATTATTCATTTTTTGGATGAATTGGAATTTAAATCGAGGTTTAGAATGTAATTACAACAATTAGAACACCTAAAATTGGTTTCTATGTGAAATGGGGTTTATAGGGTGTCTAGGAGCAATGGAAGAGCATCAAAGTAAGGATTGGTGGTCAGGGATATAGTATAAAGCCATCGTTTTTCCACTAGTAGGAAAATGTCTAGCCAATGGCCTGACCAGTGGCACTACAATGCATGCAGGGTACACCAGTTGGCTAATGGCCTTGTCCTAGATAGTTGATGGTTATTATTAGTTGTAAGAGACACTTCTTGAAGGTACCACATAAATGATTGGATTTTTAGGGGGATATTATAATTATTCTCTCAAATGTTTATATAAGGTGGAATTACCTATTTCCTTGTATTTTCGCTGCACAAACCAAGGGTCTAAGAACTCTTCCCCTCCTTGAATACCCTCATTTTGGGGTGTTTTTATATTGATTTATGGTGGTTTATGGGGATTCATCTCATCCATTTTCCTCCTTTCCTCTTCCCCATCATTATCCTTTATTTCTTTTTAAATTGCAATTGTTTTGATTCCTCTTCCACCAGAGAAAAGTGGAATCATCTGAGCATGAAGGCCTTATGCTCAATCTTGGAAGAGAACTATCTAATTCCCTATCTGCACATAGTCTCCCCAAATTTTGATGAGGCATTCCATCCTAGTGAATTATCTGGGGTTTTCATTAAAATTGAATTAAATTAATTATGTAAATGGTTGTGTATGCTAAGGATTTTGATCAATGTAGGTTCAAGGGGGTGTTAGAGATAGTTGGAACCCCATTTCTTGAAGAAATAGAAAGTCTTGGAATCTAATGATAATTTATGCATTAATCCATTTTTGAATAATTTTTTTAGGATAATTATACTTTTATAATTAATAATTTGGTTATTTTTTTCATGGTTTAGGGAATTTGGTGGATGCTAGTGGTTGTTTAGCCCTAAATGAGGCTTGGATAGTATTAGGTATGAGATGTAGAGCATGGATAAATAGAAATGATTCTTTAAAGTTAGTTGGTCCTCATACTATCCCTATGGATTTTATGAAATTTTTATGATGCATGGGATGTGCATTCATTCCATCAATGGCATTGCACCATTTAATTTAAATTTTTTAATGTTGATTTTTTTTTTATAATTAAATTTATATTCCATGAATAGAGAAAAGTTACAATGCCACATTAGGCCTTGTTCACTAGAATTATGCCTCAATTTTTGATATCCAGGGCCTTGATTATTGACTGACCTAGAACATTGAGACCCATTGATACAGTTTAAATTTAATAAAATGAATTGAAATTTAGTTTAGAGGCTCTAGTGTATGTTCCTTTAGACCTTTCTAGTGGAAAAAAGTGATGAATTGGAACTAACTGGCCCTAGTAGGTCATAACATGACTATGGTTTTGGTGAGTGAAAAACCTTTAGTGACACTGGAGTTCAATATGGCCATTATACCATCTCATCAGTGGGTTACCAATGTGGTATCCCCTAGTTAGCCTATGTGGTTGTGCCTTGATTATGGCCTAGTGAGGGATGTTCTACTCTTGGATAATATCCATGGGGTGATATGGTTATGGGTGTCACCTTAAAACTTGATAAGTGAATGTACAACTAATGATGTGGTGTTTTGGTGGTTGGGTTTGTGTATTTGGATGACCCTTGTTTTTAATTTTATGCATCTGCCACTGGTTGGGAAACATCCTTAGAATAATTCTTGAATTGTAACTAGTATATTCCATTAGAGGTAGTATTTTATTGTGATTGATTAACACCCATGAGGGTGTTATATTATTATGGTAATCACACTTGGGGAAGACTCTTATTTTTTATATAAAATACACAAGGGTAATGATTTATTTCATGGTACTTATAGAGGAGAAAAATCCCATAGGGGAGGTTTGTGTTACTTTTGGATGCGAAAACTCCCATTGGGAGGTCTATAAAACCTAGCCAAGAAATATCAAGTAGGGTAGGTTCATGTCAATTGAGGTATTATGCCTTAGATATGAAAACTTTTATAGGGGATATCAGTGGTACTTATCTATATACTGGGGAGACCCAGGTCAATTTTATTTGGAGGCATAGTCACAGTAGCATAACTAGAGACACCCTGATACTGTTCGAAGAAGGTATGGTTGATCAGGGTCATGGACCTAAGGATTCAAAGTTGTATGGTAAATGGTTCATGGGTTGACATGGTCCATGTGATGTTCTCATAGACATTATGGTATTGGCCGAAGCATTTGTTTTTTGTTGTATTTTTATATATTATTTATCCATTTATTTAATTATTTTGGGCACATCACATTCACATATCACTACATTTCTACTACAATACATGATAGCATTATTGTTTCCAAAAAAATTTATATACTCACACCCTTTTTGGGAGGCCATGACAATTGGGTACTCGAGCATCACTCATGTGTTATAGCTTTAGGTTGATCTATGTCACGACCCGACCTTGGGGTCCATGTCATGACTACCCTAAGCCCGCCTTCCATAGGCCAGGGGCTGGCGACTAGAACCAAAGGCCTAAATCCCGATAATTTTGAAGGCATTGCCTTTATAAGTCGCAAACACACTCAACCAGAGTACAAGTGGAAGTAAACACAAAGTAAAAATGAATACAAAAGTAATGCTGAAAGTAAAAGGGGCCGGAAATACAATCCCAACTGTAAAGTACAAGGAAATAGACAAATCAGCTGGAAGGTGACAAGCAGCTCCTGGATCGTCCACCACGGATCCTACCTGATGGGTAGGTATAGATAGCCTCCTCAGTGCCCTCGTCCGTCAACCTCCCCCGGGTACCGACTCGTCGTGAGGTCCACCTCCGTGTACCGACTTGTCGTGAGGTCCTCCTCCAGGTGTCGTCCAGTCCTCGTACACTCGGTCTCCGTCAGCGATGTCCGTCATCTGCATCCAACACAATAAGGTGCAGGCATAGCCCATGCAGCAGTGAGTATAACGATACTCATTAGGGACCCCGAGACCCTCAAGGTCTCACTAAGTCCAACAGGGATAACCACAAAGAAGGATCTAAATAGATAACCCTTACTTAGGTATAAGCCCCTACTTATACCTAAGTTATCAAGTAGCCCATCTCAATCACGAGGTATCACACAGATATGAAATCAACGGATAACCACTACTTAGGTATATGCCCGTACATATACCTAAGTTATCAAGTAACCCGTCTCAATCATGAGGAATACACAAAGGTCATTGACTCAGCTCAAACCAGGATTTTATCCATGATGTCGAAACCACAGCTGCTGGAGAACTCCTCCTCTATCGAGTACAGTGGTCCTGTCACGACTTCGAGGTGCTACTCTCTACCATTAGACTACTGAAGTGCTCCTCCTTTCGAGTACTGCGAGTCCGCACCCAAACGCAGTAGTGCTCTGCGCTAGGGGTCTGCCGCCCAAACACAGTAGCGGTTCCCCTAAAAGCCTACAGAGGTATTCCTCCTATCGAGTACTGTGGGTCTAGTTCCAAATACCAAGCGCTCCGTCCGCCGTGGGTCTACCGCCAAAAACTGGGCGCTCCGTCCACTGGGCTAGTCGACTCACTCCAAGTCGAATCGGTCAAACAGTCGTCAGGTCCACAACTACTAGGTCTCCGCACATTGTACGCTCGTCTCCAGGAGGATCCAATCCATGAGCTACTGGTAGATACTCCAAGTATCAAAAAGTCCCACAAAGAATTATCACAAAGGACCTCCTTGTCACAAGGGTCTCAACGCAACAGACGGCGCATCAATCGGATGCCTGGTATGTGAGTTATTAGCCTTTTCGTCCCGGGGGCCCAGTTGGTTTTGCGTACGAACCAACCTGACCGTATCTCAACTGTACCCCGAACACTCATAGGGTATACTCAAAGGGACCGTTTCTCAATGATATTACCAACACCGCTGTCGGTTCGTCAAATGGACGTCCGGTCTGAAAGTTTTTGGCTTTTCCGATCCAGGGGCCCGGTTGGTTTCTATGCTAAAACCAACCCGACCATACTCCAACTGTGTCCAAACCTCAGGTGAAGTATGAGAAAAGATCCTTCTCATCAAAAGGAATCCAACAAAGTCGATGGCACGTCAATCAGACGTCTGAAGCTCAAGTTATAAGCTTTTCCACCCCGAGGGCCCGGTTGGTTTTGGGTTCGAACCAACCCAGTCGTACTTCAAAAGACACCGGTTAACCAACCTGGTCACACCATTGTGATCCATACTGAAAAATACATGAGATGGACTACCAATTAGTCCAAAACGGATATCCAGGGAAAAAGTTACATTTCACCGCAACACGCGTGAACTGGGCCTCATGGGGCCCGAGCCCCGACCTCAACTTAAATATCCAAAATTGTTTATGAAACATCCGTCTTAATTCCAGGGTCGCAACATCGCAGACGGTTCCCCATTCCGACACCGTATGAGAGAGATATGTCTGATACATGATCCCGTAATAATAATAATATTATTATTATTCAGTGTTTCGTGGCCCCAATCCATGAACTAGAATTTAGTATCCAACATTAGACTTGAATCGACCGTATTAATGACAGAATTACATCGCCACTGATGGAAATCCAATCGGACGTCGCACACATGAGTTATGGCGGGTCGAAAATTTAATAATAACATTATATCTATTATTTTTCGAGCGCTTTGGGTACCCGATCCAAAAAACCTGAAAAAGACATCCAATATTGGACTCATAAATTCCGTCTCGAAATCAGAGTCGCACTGGCACTGATGGTTCATGAAACCGAGATCACACGAAGAAGATACCGTCAAAATACGGTTTTCCCAACGAAAATAATAATAACATTATTATATTATTATTATTTTTAATTAAAAAAATTAATTCTTTAAATCCTCACACCCCAAATCCACGCACCACTAGCGCATCCCTTGCCTTACTCCATGCCTTGCACGCCCCATCTCATGATTGAATTCTCTTTTTATTTTCCTTTCAATTTAATTCTATTATTTTTTATTCTCACTCCAATCTCCTTCTCCATTCACTTTCTTCTCCCCCAAACCCTACCAGCCTCGCCTTCCAACGGCTGCCTCTCATGCCAGATCTGCAGCCTCTAGCCTACCGCCATCCTGGCCTCCCGCCGCGCCACCGCACCGCCCCCGGCTACCCCCGCCAGCGCGCCACAAACCAGCTGGATCGCCTGGCCCCCTGTCTGCTCACCGCGCCACCTTCCGTTACCACGCACCCGACCCCATGCTGCCGCACATCAAGAACAAGTTGGCGGTGGGTCCGGACTTGTTCGTACTGCATACCCACCGCGTTAGTAGTTCGAATAAATACCCAACAGAATATTCTTCCATGCTCTAGGGAAATAATCACGTAAACTTAAATAAACAAAAAACCTCATACCTCGGTAATTAACATCGCACGTCATTTATTCGCGGAATGTGGTGTCACAGAAGATGGACGTCTATTCCGTTGAGGTCAGGGTGTGTCTGAAGTAGAAACATCGTTGGATAAATCCCCCGCGTTCTTCGCAGCGAAGTCGTTCTTTGTTGAAGGTTGGTGTTCTTCATCAAAGAAGAACGCTTCCTTATGAGTCTTCTCAAGAGTTCCTCCACCAATATTGCGGACCCCCAAAATAATAAAAAGGCTCTCCATAAAATAACATGTCATGTAATTCAAACCTTTGATGGAATATTAATTAAAGAGGTGATGGGTTTCCATAATAAGGGGAGTTGTCACATTAAATTGGAGAGGTGTTAAAGGGGGGTTAGAGAGAGTTAAGTAAGTTGAGAGGTTGGGGATCATGTGGGCCCCACCTCTCATTTATCCACACTTTGAAGCGTTTAACTTCCAAGATATATAAAAATAAAATTGTTCAACAATTTTATTTATTTTAAACTAAATCCCCAAATAATAAAATTCAACCCTCTTAAAACGCAACTGTGGTAAAGGTTCCCTTATGCAATTACTGGCACTGCGAGTTCATCGGTGCCCTCAGATTTCAATTCTGAGTACCGCTTCAAAAGATAGAAAAACCCGCACGTGCGTTTAATGAATATACCTGAAAAAAAAAGTTCGGAAAATTATTATCAGTCACCCTTGACCCGCGCTGGTCGAGGATAGGCTCTTCCTAAGTAAAACACGCCCCAACGAACCCATCGATACTCTAAGATTTTCAATTCAAGCTATCATTTAGAAGTTATCAATTTTACAATAAAATAATTGTCACTTAATTATTTTATTTGCAGCCAAAAACTAACTTTTTATGGTGGCCTGTGCCGGCCAAAGATAGTATCTACATAAATAAAGCATACCCTCACGATTTCAGTGGTGGTCTCAGATTTTTAATTCAAGCTACCTTTGGTGAGTTATAACCATTTGAAAAATAAAATAATTTATTTAATTATTTTATTTACGATTAATCCATTTTTGGAATTTCTCACAGGAGGCCTGCGCCGACTAAACATAAGTCGCGCCTAGGGTAAACCCGCAATCATGAGCGCAACAGTGCCGTCAGATTTCTGATTCGATTAACTGTTTAAGAGTTAATCCACTTTTTCTGTAAAACTACTTACACACGTTAATTTTAAGCTTTAAAAACTTCATAAAATTATTCCAGGCACACAAGACCTCATAATCAGGTGTCGTCAGAAACCACAGACTCGTAAAATTCCAAAGAATTTAAGAAAAAAAAATTCTTTGAAATTTCTGGGTCTTTACATTACTCCTACCTCAGAGATTTACATCCCCATAAAGCTACAAAACACACTATAAAAATAAAAATGGGTACTACGCACGCATCTAAGCCTCCTACTCCCATGTGCTCTCCTGAAGGTTCCTGTGATACCAGCGGAGGCGCATAAGAGGAAGCGATCATCCACGTAGGACCTACTCTTATCGATCCTCGATCTCCACTGGAACCTCCGTGAATGTCCCCCCGTCATCGATGTCCAGCCCCTGTGGTCGATGATGTGTGAAGGTCGTGAACATATCTCCTCAGCTGAGATATGTGGAAGACGCCGTGCACCTAGTGCAACTGTGGTGGAAAGTTCAAGCAGTAAACCACCTCACCTACTCTGCTGGGGACCTGGAATGGTCCGATGAAACGCGGAGTTAACTTGCCGCCTCGGCCAAATCTCTGTAGACCTCGTCAAGGTGAGTCCCGTATAAAAACGTGGTCGCCATCCTCAAACTCTAGAGACCTCTGTTCCCTGTTTGGAACTGAAAACTCAAAAATCTTGATGCCACGAGGGTAAGGTTGGCCGACTCAAGAGCGATAGGTCGCACCCCCCTATGCATGAGTTTATCCTGTACTGCCTGGGGTTTCCTTTTAGCCGACCAAGGAAAACCCATCCCATCATTATAGGTAAACCACAACCTTTTTTCCTAATACAGTCAATATGTGTATGAACTGTGGTTTCCTAGTCCATACCCCAACTAACGTCGTAAGGCTTCGACGCTGCCACCAAGAGGTTACAACCGAAACTCTTGCCTCAAGGGTCAGATCGCACCATCGGCGTAATCATGATTATCGAGTATCCTCCCAAAGGTATATCCAGACGTGAGGGTCAAGTCAACGGTTTAAATGGAAACTCTAGGTTTTGAATAAGATTTGTGGAAGGAAGGAATGATCGGTACCTAAGTCTATTGATATGGAAGCTCATAGTAGACACAGACCGTACGTCAAATCATTCTTAGATCCCTTGGGTCACACTCCTTGACCGCATGTAGCTGTTTTATTCCCCTGCCCTCCAGCTCCCTGAGCCTAGAGGGGACTACAAAGGCGGGTGGTTGTAACATATCGAAATGTACACCACCTCATGTTGCACTCCTAGCTCTGCTTCCACGTCTGCTTCTCTGCAGATTCATCTATCCTTAACACTTCATCTTCTAGAAACATTTTACACGACCAAGTCTCTGAGACTGGCGCCAATTCCATTCTCATCCACTGCTAACATTCTCTAGCTGTATCTATTCAGCCAAAGAACATTCAACCACAAAGGTCTTCTCTAGATCTGAGGTCTGAGCTCTAAAGCGCTAATCTTATCATAGTCATCAAGTACCAGGAACGATCGGTACTCCTTGATGAATACTCAGCTACCGACATGTCATCCTGCCAAAGCTGTATAAGATCTAGAAAACTCTCAACCACCTCCTCAAGACAGTCCTTAGCCGCCAGTGAGTCGAGCTCACCTCAGAACCTGAGGGGTATCTGATGCTGAAACATGTGTAAGGCACTAAGCCTATATGTGTCATCTACCGGTACCACTGGTTGAAACTGCTGACCAATAGGTAGTGATAAAGTTGGCACTCTACCCCAAGGTACTAACTCAGGCATCAGTCCACGTACCGAAGCCTCATCACCATGCCAACCAATCCTCATGGTAACTCACTGGGAAACACCAGTAGCTAAGATCACCATCTTCTGTACTAGTGTCTAAACAAGGCGTAGAAATCTAGAAATCGCCTCTATCCAGTCCACTACTGCCTGGGAATTTGTCTCACCTCGTATCCTCGGAGGCCTATGCTTCTAGAACTTGTGAAATGCGCTCTGCCAGTGTGCACCTTCCACTAGTACGGATGGTGAAATCTACTGCCTAACGGGTGGTGGTACTGCTGGTACACCACCCGAAGGTGCCATCATAGAAAGAGGGCCCTGCACCAGAGCCTCATCGCTTGGTGGGCCATCATCGGGTACTTTCTTGGAACTCCAACTGACTATCTGCAAAGTGGAATCCTGAACAGATGCGACACGGTCAAATGATTTAAACCTGGTGAGCTGACCTGGTTTGAGCTGACTCTAAAACTTTTGGAAACACACACGCAATCAGTTTTTTCGTGCACTAAGTCGGAAATCAGTAGTCAGGGTCCTGGTGTATGGATACGTTGGATGCCGCACCAACACTGGACCCCCTGAACTGAAGACCACACTCGGTACCATTAAAACTATTGCTTCACAAAAAAGAATTATCAGATTCCTGAGTTCTGCGGTAGAACTGGCTACTCTGATACCAATTTGTCACGACCTGTCCTTGGGGCCTGTGTTGTGACTACCCCAAGCCCGCCTTCCATAGGCCAGGCTGGCGACTAGCACCAAAGGCCTAAATCCCGATAACTGGGAAGGCATTGCCTTTATAAACCATAAACACACTCAACCAGAGTACAAGAGGAAGTAAACACGAAGTAAAACTGAATACAAAAGTAGTGCTGAAAGTAAAAGGGACCGGAAATACAAGCCCAACTATAAAGTACAAGGAAATAGACAAAACAACTGGAAGGTGACAAGCAGCTCCTAGATCGTCCACCGCGGATCCTACCTGAAGGGTAGGTATAGATAGACTCCTCAGCGCCCTCGTCCATCAACCTCCTCTGGGTACCAACTCTTCGTGATTTCAACCTCCGTGTACCGACTCGTCGTGAGGTCCTCCTCCAAGTGCCGTCCAGTCCTCATACACTCAGTCTCTGTCAGCGATGTCAGTCATCTGCATCCAACACAACAAGGTACGGGCATAGCCCGTGCAGGGGTGAGTATAACGATACTCAATAGGGACCCTGAGACCCTCAAGGTCTCACTAAATCCAACAAGGATAACCACAAATAAGGATCTAAACAGATAACCCTTACTTAGGTATAACCCCTACGTATACCTAAGTGATCAAGTAGCCAATCTCAATCATGAGGTATCACATATATATGAAATCAACGGACAGCCACTACTTAGGTATATGCCCATACATATACCTAAGTTATCAAGTAAACCATCTCAATCATGAGGAATACACAAAGGTCATTGACTCAGCTCAAACCAGGATTTTATTCATTATGTCGAAACCACGACTGCTGGAGAACTCTTCTTATGTTGAGTACAATGGTCTTGTCACGACTCCGAGGTGCTACTCTCTATCCTTAGAATGCCGAGGTACTCCTCCTATCGAGTACCACAGGTCCGCACCCAAACACAGTATTGCACCCTGCCAGGGGTCTGCAGCCCAAACACAGTAGCGGTTCCCCTAATAGCTTACAGAGGTACTCCACCTGTCGAGTACCACGGGTTTGCTGCCAACTACCAGGCGCTCCGTCTATCGTGGGTCTGCCACCAAATACCGGGCACTCCGTCCACTGGGCTACTCGACTCACTCCAAGTTGAATCTGTCAAACAATCGTCAGGTCTACAGCTACTAGGTATCTGCACTCCGTACGCTCGTCTCCGAGAGGATCTGCTCCACGACCTACTGGTTGATACTACAAGTATCACAAAGTCCCACAAATAAGTATCACAAAGTACCGCATCATCACAGGGGTCTCAATGCAATAGACAACGCATTAATCGGACACCTGTTCTGTGAGTTATTATCCTTTACGTCCCAGGGGCCCGGTTGGTTTCACGTACGAACCAACCTGACCATATCTCAACTGTACCCCGAACTCTCATAGGTTATACTCAATGGGACCGTTTCTCAACGAGATTACCAACGCTGTTTTCGGTTCGTCAAATGGATGTCCGGTCTAAAAGTTATTAGATTTCCCGTTCTAGGGGCCCAGTTGGTTTCTAAGATAAAACCAACCCGACCATACTCCAACTGCATCCAAACCTCAGGTAAAGTATTCCAAAAGATCCGTCTCATCAAATGGAATCCTCAAAGTCGAAGGCACGTCAATCAGACGTCCGAATCTCAAGTTATAAGCTTTTCCGCTCTGAGGGCCCTGTTGGTTTTGGGTTTCAACCAACCCGGTTGTACTTAAGATGACACCGGTTTACCAAACCAGTCACACCATTGCGATCTATACTGAAAAATACACGAGATGGACTACCCGTTGGTCCAAAACGGATAGCCGGTGAAAAAGTTACATTTCACCACAACACGCGAGAACCGGGCCTCATGGGGCCCAAGCCCTGACCTCAACTTAAATATCCAAAATTGTTCATGAAACATCCGTCTTAATTCCAGGGTTTCAACGTCGTAGATAGTTCATCATTCCGACAACGTATGAGAGAGATATGTCCGATACAAGAACCCGTAATAATAATAATAATAATAATATTTGGTGTTTCGTGGACCCAAGCCATGAACTAGAATTTAGTATCTAAAATTATACTCGAATCAACCGTATCAATGATAGAATTACATCTCCACTGACGGCAAGCCAATCGGATGTCGCACACATGAGTTATGGTAGGTCGAAGATTTAATAATATTATTAAATCTATTATTTTTCGAGCGCTTTGGGTACCTGATCCATAAACCCAAAAAAGACATCCAATATTGGACTCATAAATTTTTTCTTGAAGTTAGGGTCACACTGCCACTGATGGTTCGTGAAACAGAGATCACACGAAGAAGATACCGTCAAAATACTTTTTTCCCAATGAAAATAATAATAACATTATTATATTATTATTATTATTAATTTAAAAAAATTAATTCCTTAAATCCTCACATCCCAAATCCACGCACCACTAGGGCCACCCTTGCCTTACTCCATGCCTTGCATGCCCCGTCTCATGATTGAATTCTCTTTTTATTTTCCTTTTAATTTAATTCTCTTATTTTATATTCTCTCTCCAATCTCCTTCTCCATTCACTGTTTCTTCTCCACCAAACCCTACCAGCCTGGCCTTCCCACGGCTGCCTCTCACGCTGGATCTTCCGCCTCTGGCCTACCTCCATCCTGGCCTCCCTCCGCGCAGCCGTACCACCCCGGCTACCCGCGCTGGCGCGCCTCAAACCAACCGCGTCGCCTGACCCCTCGTCTGCTCGCCGCGCCACCTCCTGTTACTACACACCCGACCCCATGCCTCTTCACATCAAGAACAAGTTGGCGGTGGGTCCGGACTTGTTCATAGTCTGCACCCACTACGTTAGTAGTTAGAATAAACACCCAACAGAATATTCTTCCATGCTTGAGGGAAATATTCATGTAAACATAAATAAACAAAAAACTCCTACCTCAGTAATTAACATCACACGTCATTGATTTTTCGAATGCGGTGTCGCGGAAGTTGGAAGTCTACTCTGTTGAGGTCAGGGTGTGTCCGAAGTAGAAACACCATTGGAGAAATCCCCCGCATTCTTCACAATGGTTTCGTTATTCGTTGAAGGTTGGTGTTATTTGTAAAATAAGATCACTTCCTTCTAAGTCTTCTCAAGAGTTCCTACACCAATATTACCAACCCCCAAAATAATAAAAAGTCTCTCCATAATATAACATGTCATGTAATTCAAACCTTCGATGGAATATTAATTAGGGAGGTGATGAGTTTCCATAATAAGGGGAGTTGTCACATTAAATTGGAGAGGTGTTAAAGGGGGGTTAGAGAGAGTTATGGAAGTTGAGAGGTTGGAGATCGTGTGGGTCCCAACTCTCATTTATCTACACTTTGAAGAGTTCAACTTCCAAGATATATAAAAATAAAATTGTTCAAAAATTTTATTTATTTTAAACTAAATCCCCAAATAATAAAATTCAACTCGCTTAAAATGAAACTGCGGTAAAGGTTCCCTTAAGCAATTACTGAAGCTGCGAGTTCATCGCTGCCCTCGGATTTCAATTCCGAGCACCGGTTCAAAAGATAGAAAAACCCGCACGTATGTTTACTGAACGTACCTGAAAAAAAAGTTTGGAAAATTATTATCAGTCACCCTCGACCTGCGCTAGTCGAGGTTAGGCTCTGCCTAAGTAAACAACTCCCCAACAAACCCATCGATACTCTCAGATTTTCAATCTGAGCTATCGTTTAGATGTTATGAATTTTACAATAAAATAATTATCAATTAATTATTTTATTTGCGGCCAAAAACTAACTTTTTCTGGTGGCCCGTGCCGGCCAAAGTTAGTATCTGCTTAAATAAAGCATACACTCACAAGTTCAGTGGTGGTCTCAGATTTTTAATTTGAGCTACCGTTTGTGAGTTATAACTATTTGAAAAATAAAATAATTTATTTAATTATTTTATTTACGGTTATGCCATTTTTAGTATTTCTCACAGGAGGCCCGTGCTGACTAAACATAAGTCACGCCTAGGGTAAAACCGCCATCCTGAGCGCAACTGTGCCCTTGAATTTCTGATTTGAGTAACCGTTTAAGAGTTATTCCACTTTTTTAGTAAAACTGCTTACACGTGTTAATTTTTAGCTTAACAGAACTTCGGAAAATTATTCTGGGCACACCGGGCCTCAGAATCAGGTGCCGTCAAAAAATGCGGACTCGTAAAATTCCAAATAATTTATGAAAAAACATTTCCTTGAAATATCTGGGTCTTTACAAGATAAGTCCTAGATGTTATATGATCGAGTAGGATAGTGCAAATGGTATTGCATATTTGAGTGTGGTATGGCTCGGTGAAGTAAGAGGGCCTATTTTTTATTTTATTTCTTCTACTTATTTTGTAATTTGATCGGTATAGTGTGTGATTCACTTGGTATGCTTGTATGTTAGTATTTAGTTACTTATTGTCTTTTTTTCTATTACTAAATATTTTTTATACTCTATCATTATGTATGTTCATGATGATTAGTGATTATATTTGTTATTGAGAACTCTGATATAGGGGGAATAGTCTCATAATGGAACCATCTTATACCCCATGTACTAGTTGGAAACCTCTAACATGTTGGAAGGAACACTTGCATTATAGTAGTAATCATTGGTTAGGTCGTTAATTAGTGGTTTGGGGTGGTAGGAAATTACAAAGTAGTATCAATGTATTTGTTTTATTTTCTTTCACTATTTGTGATATAGTAGCTAGAATATATAGGAATGTTTTGGATCCTTTGATGGATACTAGACTAGTGTGTCAGGAACACATGTTTTGGTAGGAATTATAGGGTTCCAGGGATGGGATTGAGGTTTTGTTTATACAATGTTACAGTTGGTAGATTTCACCTTGTGTGACACAAATTATGTTTGGATTTATGATTATGATTTATATTGGATTTGTCTCTTGGTCATTGTGGATAGATATGTCTACAAACATAATTCTTGTCATGTAGGTATTAACATGATATATAGGCCCACTGGTGTGTCATATAAGTTACTTAAGATGATTCCCATTTGCATAAATTTCATAAATATTCTATACGGTGATTTATCATATAACCTCTTGTGGAATTATAGTTAGTTGGAACTCCCAAAATATATCACCTTCTGATGGTAGGTCATGCGGATATATGGTAAGATTCTGGATAATGAGGATGATGATGTCATTTCATGTGCATAGGAGGTGAATTGGCCTTATTAGGTTAGTAAGGCACATAATTCCTTAGTGGGAAACCCCTATTGGGTGTTTTTATTTAGGTTTAGTTGTTAAAAGTTACAGTAACTGCCTATATGGAGTTTTCCCATATAGCTTGGAATATAATTCGACTTAACCAAGCCAATGACTATGTTTCGATTATTACATTTCGTCTAAGATGATGTTCATATACAAATAAGTGTGTGTGTGTGTGTGTGTTTTTCTTTTCATATATATATATGTGTGTGTGTGTGTGTATATGATGATGACCGATGATTGTGATTCTCGAGGGTGTAGTTACATGGGAGGATATACATGAGAATTTGGGCCCTATTAGGTTGGTGTGTTATCAGGTGATTTCATTATATGTGATATGATTTTTCCCTAGATATGGGAATTTATTCTAGTAAAATGATTCATATGGAGTATTTGTGTCCCTAGATATGGTTGTTTTAGAACTTTCATTGTTGTAGATTTTGAGGTAAGAGTGTAGATGACATCTTTTCAGTTGTGACATTCTATGAGACCTAACTTGTAGGACTGGGTGGGAGACCTAGATACCCCAGTTACCTTGAGGTGTGTCATATTCTTTTAGTGAGGTTATTTATAGTTTTTTATGTGAGGAAAACCAATTAAAGGTCTTAGACCGACATTACAAGTGTCTTTAATGTAGAGATCACGGTTATATACTCATTTTTGAATTGATTCATGGGGAGTTTTGTTTTCTTGTGGTTTAGGAATGGTGATGCCTTTAGGATGATTGTATGGGTGGGTTAGGCCTGGGTTATGTTATTTTTATTATACATCAAGTTTTCTTAAGGATGTAAAAACCATTTGAGGGGTTTGAGGTAATGTATATGGATGACTTGAGATGATTTAGTATGAAGTTTGGGTTTTCAATGTAAGTATTGGGGGAGTTCCTATCCCTTAATATTTTTGATATTCTTTTTAACATAGTGAGAGTGAGGGTAGACACTTTTGGTTTTGGTTTTAGTATGGAACTAGGTGGAAACAAAGTGTGTGTGTGTGTAACACACTTAGTTTTTATGAACTTTTTTTTAATAAATTAATTTTCTATGATCTCATGAATTTAACAATAAATTGTGTTCAGATTTCATTATATGATGCATTAAGATAAGTTCGTGTTACATGAAAGAGTGACTTGGCTTGCATTACACACTATACTCAGTTTCTACGAAAAAACATTTTATTATTATAATTATTTAAATAAGATAGTTATGACATATCCATTAAATTTAGTAATATTAATAGTAATAACTAATTTTTAAAATAATACTTATAATGGTTTTATATAAATATATCATATTTTTTGTAAAGTCTTTATATATTTGAAAACGCTATTTTCTCAAATGAAATGGTTTTTATGTCCTTCTATGGACAAAAATAAAATAAATTTTAGACACATTTAAATATTTAATTTTATAAAATAAAATTTATTTTTTATTTCATGATGTCAAAATTAGGTTGGGGTTAATTTTTGGTATTTTTCTGAAAAACATCATTTTTGGAAGAATTTTGAAAAATACTGAATTTTAATTCAATTTTTTTAATATAATTTATTTATATAGATAAATTATATTTTAGTTTGTTTTTAAATTATGATTATATAAATTATAAATCAATTAATACTATTTAGTTCATTATAACAAATTTAATAATGATATTGGATATGAAAACATTTGAAGCTTTTGTACTTTTTCACTTTAAAAACATGTTGTCCCGTCCCATCTACAGGACTAATTTTAATTTTATTTCTGCCACTTTTGTTATTATAATTCGAAAAAAATGTCTTCTGTATTTTTAATCAAAATAATTTCTAATTTATAATAATTTAAACTTATTTTATGACCAAAAAATATTAGTTAAGGTAATTAAAATTAATTACATTGATTAAGGTAAAAACGAGCTTAATTGATGACTAAAAATAGAAATTAAGGTGTAAAAATGGACCTAAACTCGTCTAAAAATAATTTCATTGCCATATTTAGACCATTAAACCTATAATTATCTATAATTTACCATTTTTATCACTTATGGGACAAGTAAAACATGCAAATCATGCAAATCTTCTCAAGAATACCCAATGTGTGATTTCCCCACTTATAAAAGGAATCATCTCCTCCATCAGTCATTACACCTCTCAATCCCTTTTGTATTAGATAAAAACTTCAAAGATATCATAAAAAATATCATCCATTAATCCTATAAGCCTCAATTTTTTCATAAATCCAAACAAGTAATCCCTTTGGTGAAAACCAAAAGGAGTTACCCCAAGAAGAGGTGACAACCTTCCACAAGCACTTTGTTTTAACTTCTTTCTCCACCCCCTCAAATATTCTTATTACATGATTTAGTAATATATTTATTATATTCAACATAATTATATATTTTTATATTAAGGGTTCTATCTACACTCACACATTCTTCCATCAAATGGGATATGCAATCATTATTCTTCTCTACGACGAACTGTCGCCTCCCAAACTGATGTCATTCGTTCTTCCATTTCCACAATTCATGGTTGGAAATAATGATTTAATTTATATTTTTATATGATATATATGATATTTATTATCTATTTATACTTATTTAATTTTTATATAATAAAAACCTTCATGCTTTCCATTTTGTGTAAATACGATAACTTCGTTAGTGGATGTGTGGACTACCACCTCCGCAAAGTGATGTGATTCATTCACAAATTACATGGAATGTATTAAGGATGGTTTTAATAAACATATATTATATATAGAAGATAATAATTATACTTTAATTATATTATATATATGTGTGTGTCATTCACATTCTATATTTTAATATGATAAGAAAACAAAAGAGACATTCATGTGTGTGTATGGCCTACCGTCTCCATGATTGATGTATTTCATTTAATATTTATATATTTTATAAATAAATATATATATATATATATGTAATATATAAAATATATATATATTATGTTTATAATTTTAAATATTATGAGATCATGAAATAAGTAATTGGGAAAAAATATAACAAATAAAAATGCATGTGAAAGATAAAGTAGTTATTACCTGAAACATAACTTTTTACCTGGAATAGTAAATAAACAGGTAATATAAAGTCATAATTAAATAATATATGATATTATATAATTTAATATATTTATTTAAATTATTTATAATAAAATTATATTTATTAAAAATTATTTTTGAACAAGTACGAAGAGGGTCATGAGATAATGTAAGGGGATTTCTAGTCTCACTTTTATTTCTATGAGACCTATGCCATATTCACCACTAGTTTCTTTTCTATGGTGTCTATAATTCACATTAATGTATTATATGATACTTATAATTAAATTTATGGGTATTTACATGTTTAATTAATGATATTATTTTCATGGGATTTGCAGTTCAAAAGTTACCAAATCGGTAAGGTAATTTGGTCTCAATTTTACTTCTTTGAGACACATGTTTTGTTATGAAAATGTATTAATGTGTATATACGATAACATTTAAATTTTATATCATTATTATTATTATTTCAATTATATTATAATCTTAATTTAATTTTATTATCTCACGGGTATTATGTTACCAAAATGGTAAGAGTTTATTTCTACAATATCATCATTTATCGAGATTGTTTATGATTATGCTTCCATTGATAGAAACTTATGATCCATATCTCAAGAAAAATAATTAATTTTATTCTCATATGGTTATTCATTATATATTCATGTATTGGTATCATTATTCCACTCTTTGGTACTTAAGATAAGTAAGGAAATGTTTTTAAGAAAATCGAAACTCATTTCACTCATGGGTCGATAATCTATTTTATTCAAAAACCATGTTTCAAATATGTTATCAAAAATATTTTATTCAATTATATTAATGAAAATTTTTATTTTCAAAAAAAATATAGTTTTTAAATAAATTTTTAAATAAAAATAGGTGTTTACAAAATATTTATATTCTAAGAAGCATTTTTTAAAGTAGAAAGGATGTTTTCTTCATAAATGTTTTCCAATGATATTTTCCATATAAGATGAAATAATCTGAAATAGTTTATTATTTAATGTGGATATGATCCAAATAAACCATTACTATTATTTATTTTAATAGTTTATATTTAATATGACAAGTTTTTTATGACATATGTTCCTCTTCAATGAGTTATATACTTTTGAAACCCACTTCTTTTCACGGGTTATGCTTTGATGAAATGGTTATGAGACCTATATATTTTGCATAGGATATAATATAATGACATTTTTATGACACCCATTTAATATCATGGTCTATGATATGATTTTTATGAAACCTGTCACTTTTATGGGTCATTATATGATAAAAGTTTTTTTATCTTGTGGACCATGTATGTATAATTTTATTATGTGATGGGTGAGACCTATATCTCCCTAAAATGAATTAGGTAAAGATGTATATATCATGATATAATGATGGGAATCATGTTTATGGGCTTGATCTACTATGAAATATAGGGAAACCCAATCCACTATGGTAAAATGGGGAAACCTAGTCTGCTATGGAAATTTGGGGAAACCTGATCCACTATGGGAAGATAGGGAAACCAAATCTATTATGGGGAGATGGGGAAACAAAATCCCTTATAATTAAATTACAACGACTAGGGATGGTGGTGTGTCCTGCCTAGTAGGTGTAGTCTCCATGAAGTTCCCTGATATGTTTTGGAAATACACCTTGACATATAAGGACTCATATTACATTCTTATGTGTCAACCACAATTATAAGTCTTATTCTTATGTTATGATTTCATGGATTATTCTCTTGATTCCCTTATGTATCATGTCTTATTAACTACCAATATTTATGCCATGATTCTTGTTTTTGATCTTTTATATTCAGGGTAAGATATTATTGTGTTATGATCATGTTCACATACCCTTATACTCATGTTTATGCTTATATATCACCCTTTTATACCCTAACTGAGCATCTGAGTTCACCCCTTTTTTATGTTTCCTTTCATCTGGATATGAAGATGTATATTTTTTATGATGTTTGTAACAAGGGTGATAGTCATGAAGAACCTAGTGGTAGATAATGTAGATCTCATATATACCAGTGTTTACATTTCTAGGTTTCCAAAGGCACTAAACTAATACTATCTTTGGTCATCTATTTGTGTAATGTGTTAAGTATTCTGTAAAAATGATGAAACGTTAATGTATGTTAATCATGGTTTTCTAGAGTTTGTATTATAGAAAATTTTTAGTTAATCATTGGAAGAAAGGATGAGAAATCCTTATTGATAACTCTAAGGAACTGTCTACACATAAGTCTATAAACGGGGAAGGTATAGGAAAATGTCCTAGAATTTTGGTAAAGTATAGAGTGAGTGGTTTCCTAGAAATACATCCCTATCTAGATACAACATGTGTTTCTATATCTATCATAGATGTACATAGGTGTAACAACCCTAAAAAAACTGTATTGATCTAGACTCTATCAGGAACTGGTTAGAAACAACAATCCTTGTTGTAAAACTGGTTTGACACTCCCAAGGGATATGCTTTGGGAATTCACAAACTCCTAATGAACCATCATGATGAATTTAAAATAAATATTGGGTATGAATAACCTAGTATAAACCTAATGTGTCATAGATTAAATAAGGTGTCATAATTTAGGCATCCTAAAGTGTTTTTTCATTATTATGTGGTTCTCTAATATGATTATTGTTTATTATTCTATGATTTTATTTTTAGTCAGTGGATAGAACCCAAGGGAACTAAATTAATGTTTATTGTGATAGAAAATTCAATGATTTTTCCAATTAACATTTGAATTCTATGGGAGATGGAATTAGAAATCACAATTCTACACTCACCCAACTTTCTCAAGCTATGAATCATGATGGACATTTGAATGATCAAATGAGGGAAAATAATCTTTTTTTTCTACATGAGGAAATGTCCACCTTCTTCCAGTGGGTAATATGATCCACTTATTTCTGAATAATAGATCATAACCACTGAAATTATATTCTCAATTCTCCAGTGTTCGGATCATGAGAAGATTTTTATCGATTAAATGGTGAAGCAGACCAGTAGTGGACTCTAATAAATAATATAAGGTATAAAGATGAAATGGAATCCATGGATTGGGTTGAGTTCAAGAACATATTTTTTAATAAGTACATTCAATATATTCTTCATACAAATATGGAGAAAGAGTTCCTTAAGTTAAAGAAAAGGGATGATGAATCTATTTCTTCAAACAAGGATAATTTCAAAAGACTTGTGAGGTATGCTTATAGTATTATCATCCAACCCAAAAGTAATTTTGATGGGTTATTTAGTGGAATAAAGACGAGTCTCATAAGGGAGTTGTATATAATATAATTTAGTAGCTATGAAGAGATTGTGTGTTGTGAAATAATGTTTGAAATGAAGGTTTGAGTTACGTATAAATCTCATGGTTTTGAAAATAAAATGAATATGAAGTTCAAAGGAAAATATAAAAACCCTGGAGATAACAATATGATACTTCCTTTATTCTCTATGTGTGGAAATAATAATGGAAGAAATTTTATTATAGGGTATAATAAATGTTTTTAAATGTGGAAGGGAAGTTCGTCGGGCAATTGATTACTGGACTAATGAGAAGAAGTTGCATAATTATGTGAATAGAGGGAAATCTACATAGGATGAACCTTCCACACTTAAGTTCTTTAAGTTTATGGATAATGGGAATGATTACAACTAGTTCCCAAACCCATGGGTTAGTGATGATGATTGGTGTTAGATTCCTCTTAAACCATGTAAAAAGGGGGAACTATCCTGAGATCACTATTTTTATGAGGGGTGTGATAATTAAATGGTGAAAGTTACACATACCACACACTCTAGAACCTATAATTTTTTATTTGATTCTGGATATATCCACTCTTTCATATCTAAAAAAATTTCAAATGGTATTAAAATTACACCCAAATGATTAGATTTGGAATTAGCAGTAAAAACCCCTAATGGTATAATGATTTCCTATCAAGTATATGATTCCACTTTGGTTGATGTTTGTGTGAATGTGCTTCCTATAAATATTTTCCTTATTCCTTTGGATTAATTTGATTTCATATTATGTATAGATTGACTTTATCTACATAAATCTCACATCAACTATCTTGGAAGTGAAGTTATGTTCAAAATTTCAAACCATCATATGATTTTCTATCAATGTGAATAGAATTATGAACTCCCTATGGAGATTACAACATGTCTACGGCTATTAATTCCCATTCATAAAGAATGTTTGTCACAAATGGTTGGGGAGAAAATCAACATCGATAGTATGTATATTATTTGAGAATTTTTGGATGTCTTTTTAGAAGAGTTTCTTAGCCTTCCACCAAAATGTGAAGTTGAGTTCTGAATAGAACTCATACCTAGTGACACACCAATTTCAAAGACACTCAATAGAATGAACCCAATTGAGTTATAGGAATTGAAGAAACAAATCCAGGAACACATTGATAATCGATTCATTCTTCCAAGTGTGTCACATTGGGGTGAACCTTTTCTTTTTGTGAAAAAGAAAGATGGATCAATGTGACTATTCGTTGATTATCAGGAGTTGAACAAGATAATGATCATGAACAAGTATCCTTTATTTTATTGATGACTTTTTTGATCAACTACATGGAGATAAATATTTTTCCAAGAATTACCTTCATTTTGGATATTATCAATTGAGGTTCAAGAAGTATGATACACCCAAGACGACATTCTATACAAGGTATGGACACTATAGATATATATTTATTACTTTCGTTCTAACTAATTCCCATGTTATCTCTATGAATTTGTTTAATATAGTCTTTAGATATAACCTCGGTTATTTTGTGGTTGTTTTTATATATGATATTCTTAACTATTCAAATATAAAGAAAGAGAATTAAGATCACTTGATAATTGTACTAAAGACCCTATGTAAGGGCAACATATATGTAAAATTTAAAAAATGGGATTTTTAGATGTAATAATTTCTTTTTTGGGTCATATAATCTCAAGAGATGGTATAATAATAGATCCATAAAATATAAAAGCCATTGAATGTTGGCCTATACTATCCATGGTGACTGAGTTCCGTAGTTTTCCTATATTAGATAGATATTATCGATGGTTTTTGGAGAATTTATCCTGAATATATAATCCTCTATCCAAGTAAACTCAAAAGGGTGTCAAGTTCCTCTGGATAGATGAATGTGAGGAAAATTTCAAGTAACTGATGAGAAGGTTAGTCAGGGAACATGTGCTTACATTATAATATAGTGGATAAGGGTTTGTAATCTATAGTGATGCAGCAAAATAAGGGATTGGGTTGTGTGCTTTTTCATATTAACATGGTTATATCATATGACTCATTACAATTGAAGATTCATGAGAAAAATTACTTAACTCATGATTTTCCGTTAGCTACTTTAATTTTTTAATTAATGACATAGAGGCATTATATTTATGTATAAAAATATGACATAGATATATATATTGATCATAAAAGTCTAAAATATATATACACATAGAATGAGTTGAAGATGAACCAGAGAATATGGTTAGAGATGAAAATATATTATAACTTCTCAATAAATTACCACCATGGGAAAGCAAACCAGGTGGTTGATGCTTTGAGTCTATAGGATTATTCTAGATTATCCATGATGAGGATTGCAAATGATCAAATATTTTTGGATTTTTAAAGGATGGATCTATAAATATTAAAGGAAGGGGAAAATATAATTTTTCTCAACTGAATTTTTAAACATCTATCCAAATTAACATTAAAGAGGTGAATAACGAAGTTATAGAGATTTAAAATAAGGTTACAAATGTTACTGAGTTTAACCTTAATCCAGATAAAATGATGAGGTTCAAGAATTTTGTATGTGTTCCATCCATACTGGATTTGAAGGAGTTTTTTGGGGAATATCATAGCTCTTCATCTTCTATTCATCCTATAAGTATTAATATTTATATAAACATGAATGAATAATTATTTTATGATGGAATAAATAGGTATATCATGGAGTTTTTATCTTGGTGTTTGGTGTTCTATCATATTATAGATGAAAAGAAAAATTATAATGGGTTGTTGCATCTATTACCCATACCAAAATGAAAATGGTAGAACATCACTATGGATTTTATCATTGGAATCCCCAATAATTCTAAAGGGAATAATTCTATAAGAGTGGTAGTTGATAAACTTACTAATTTAGCACACTTCATCGCTATCAGAGAAGAATTATATTTGGATAATCTTTCCATGATATACACTAAAAAAGTGGCACGGATGAATGGATTGTCGCATTCCATTTTATCTGATCATGATCTGAGGTTTACCTAAAAGTTTTGGTGAGGTCTCTAGAAATCAATAGATATAAAATTAAGTTTCGGTATTGTTTATCATCCTTAGATAGATGTTCAATCTGAAAGAAAAAGTAAAACCTTAGAGGATGTGTTGAGATCATGTTTGTTGGATTTTAAAGGTAGTTGGGATAAACACCATACTATAGTGGATTTTTCTTACAAAAATATCTTTCAATAAAGCATTCAGATGGATCCTTATGAATCTTTCTATGGGAAGAAATGTAGAGCTCCAACGTGCTGAAATAAAGTTGGTTAAAGAAAGCAATTGGGACCTAAAATCACTGATGAAATGATAGAGAAGGTTAGAACCATTCAACAACATATCATGGAAACTTATAGTTGGTATAAAATTTATGTTGATAATCATCGATGTGATCTGGAATTCAAATTGGGTGAGAAGTTGTTTCTATAAATTTATCAATGGAATTAGGTTATGAGATTTGGGAAGAAAGAGAAATTAATCCCTATGTATATCACTCCCTTTAAAATTATTTATCATATCAGGATGGTAGCTTATTACTTGGAAATTTTTTGAAATATCCCTCAAGTCCATGATGTGTTCCATGAATCTCTCCTAAGCATGTACATACCTAACCCTTCACATTTATTGAACTCATAGGTCATATTGATGGAGCAAGATCTTTCTTACAAGGAAAAACTAGTTGAAATTATGGATCGTTAAGAGAATGTTCTATGAAACTAGACCACTCACCTTGTAAAGTTTTTTGGATAAATCACCACATATAGGAATCAACATAGGAACTTGAGGATATGATGAGGCTGAATTATTTTTATTTGTTTGTATCAGAATGACAAAATTTAAGGGTGAAATTCATTTTAATGGGGGTAGAATGTAACACCCACAAGTTTTTAATAACTTATAATTTCAAATGAATTTATTTGATTTTATTTCTTTTATTTTATATTACATTAAGTTAATCTTTCGTTATACACTACATCGAGATATTCTCACGCTAACCACAAAAGTAATTTGTCTTGCGTTACACGCAACATTGAGTTTCTATAAAACAACATTTTATTATTATAATTATTTAAATGAGATAGTTACAACATAGTTATTAAACTTATTTATATTAATAGTAATAAATAATTTTTTAAATATTCTTTATAATGGTTTCTTATAAATAAATAAAATTTTTGGTAAATTCATTACATGTTTAAAAATACTCTTTTCACAAATGAACTTCTTTTTATGTCCTTCTGTGACCAATAATAAAATTAATTTTAGAAACTTTTAAAAATTTAATTTTATAAAATAAAATTCATTTTTGAATTTATAATTTCATAATTTTCTTAGGTTTAAGTTTTGTGAATTTTCAGAAAAAAAACATCACTTTTAGATGAATAGTGAAAAATACTGAGTTTTAATTCAAAGCTGCATTTTCATCTAATTTATTTATATTGTTAAATTATATTTTAATTTGATTTTAAAGCATAATTAGATAAATTAATAATCTATAAATCTTATTTATTTTATTATATCCAATTTCAAAATTAAATCGGATATGAAACCATTTTTAACTTTTGGAATTTTTCACATTAAAAACACTTCATCTAATCTCATCTCTAGGATTAATTTTAATTTAATTTATGCCACTTATATGATTATAATTTGGAAAAATGGATTCCATATTTATAATAATTATAATTTCTAATTTCTAATAAGTTCAAATTATTTTCTTTTCAAAAATATTAGTGAAGGTAATTAAAATTAATAACAGTGATAAAGGTAAAAATAAGCATAATTAATGACTAAACTTAGAAAATAAGGTTTAAAAATGACCCTAGACTTGTCTAAAAATTATTTTATGGGCATATTTTGTCCATTAAACCAATATTTATATATAATGATCCATTTTTAACCCTTGGGGGACAAGTAAAATGTGGATAACTCTCA
The DNA here is from genome assembly GCA_963277665.1 of Viscum album. Taxonomy (NCBI): domain Eukaryota; kingdom Viridiplantae; phylum Streptophyta; class Magnoliopsida; order Santalales; family Viscaceae; genus Viscum; species Viscum album. Next base: position 2,038,639,579 of record OY728164.1, read on the forward strand.
AATATTTTAAAAAATACCCAATGTGTCCTTTTCACCCCACTAATAAACATCCTCATATCCTCCCCCTCTATTTTCACCTCTCAATCCATTTTTCCTCAGCCAAACCCTAAAAAAATATCCTCCAAACTCCCCTAAAATAATCCTAGATTTAACCCTTTGGGAATAAATCCAACATAGTAAGCCCTTTGGTGAGAAACAAAAGGAGTTACTCAAAGAAGAGGTAACACCCTTCAACAATCACATTGTTTTTATTTCATTATCCACCCCATCATATATCCTTATTACATGATTATATAATAACCTATGAGTATTAAATTTACTTATATGTTTTTATATTAAGGGTTATATCTACACTCACACACCCTACTATCAATTGGGATACACAATCATCATTTGTGTGTATGGCGGACTACCACCTCATGAACTGATGTCGTTCATTATTTCATTGCAACCTTTAAAGGTTGGTAATAATGATATAATTTATGTTTTTATATGATATATATGATTTATATGATTTATTAATGATTATTTAATAATTATATAACACATACCTTCATGATTTCCATTTTTTAAAATATGATAACTTCATTTTTAGACCTGTGGACTACCGCCTCCTCAAAGAAATGTGATTCATTCACACTTTACATAGAATGTATTAAGGATTATTTTAGTGATCTTATAATAAATATATGACATAATAATTATAATTTAATTATATTATATATATATATATATACACAAATATATGTCATTTACATTCATTCTTTCAATACAATAGGAAAACAGAAATAACGTTCACGCGCATGTATGGCCTACTGTCTCTATGAGCGATGTATTTCATTTTATATTTCTATAGTATATATATTATCATAAATAAATATATACTAAATGTATACGATATATATATATATATCATTTTTATCATTATGGAGATGATAAAATCCTGATATAAGAATAAGACAAAAAATGTTACAAATTAAAACACATGTGAAAGACAGAACAATTATTACCTGAAATGTAACTTTAACATGGAATTGTAAATAAAATTGTAATAGAATGTCATAATTAAATAATATATGGTATGATATAATTGAATATGGTTCTTTAATATATGTATAATGATACTATATTTATTATACAAGAGGTTTGAATGAGTGCGGAGAGGGTTAAGACACAAGGTAAGGGTATTTATAGTCTCACATTAATTTCTCTGAGACTTATACCATCTTCACCACTAAATTATTTTTTGTGGTATATATACTACCCATGAATTTAATATATTATACTTTTACATGAATTTTTTATTATTTACACATCCATTTTTTCATCTCTCTTTCATGAGGTTTATGGTTCAAAAGTTACCAAATCGGTAATGTAATTTTGTGTCAATTTTCCTTCTTTGAGAAAAATGTTTTTTTATGCACCTGTATTATTTTAAGAGGTGTATATACTATCAAATTGACTTGTTATATCATGAATATTATTATTTTCATAATATTATATGCTTCATGTAATTTTATTATCTCATGGAGATTATGTTACCAAAACGTAAGAGTTTATTACAAAAATCTCATCATTTTGTGAGTTTATTTATGATTATGATTCCATTGGTGGAATATTATATCCATCTCTCAAGATAAACCATGATTATTATTTTCTTAATGTAATTCATGATATCTTCATATATTGGTACCATTCATCCACTCTTTCCTACTTAAGATAAATAAGGAAATGTTTTCAAGAAAATATAACTTTATTTATCTCTTTGGTCGGAAGTCTATTTTATTCAAAAACCATGTTTTCAAATATTTTTTCTTCAATTACATTGAAGGAAAAAAAAATTTAACGTTTTTATGGTTTTCAAATCTATTTTCAAAGAATTTTTTTTCGAAATGTTTTTTGTTCTAAAAAATATTTTTTAATGAAGAAATGATATTTTCACCTAGAAATGTTTTCCAAAGATATTTTCCATCTTAGATGAAATCCTTTGAAATATTTTATTATTTTTGTGGATATGATCCAAGGAAACCATTATTATTATTTCTTTTAATGGTTTGTGTTTAATATGAAAAAATATTTATGACACTTCTTCCTCTTCCATGGGTTATATGCTTTTGAAACACACTTATTTTCACAGGTTATGCTTTGATGAAATGATTATGAGGCATGTTTATTTTACACAGGTTATGATATGATGACATTTTAATGACACCCATTTTATTTCATGGGTTATAATATGATTTTTATGAGAACCATCACATTTATGGATCATGATATGATGAATTTTTTTTAATCTTTTTATGATTTTATTATGTGATTGGTGAGACCTATATCAACCTCCAATTAATTGGATAAAGATTTATATCTCATTAGATAATTGTTGGAATCAAGTAAATGGGCTTGATCGACTGTTGATTATGGGGAACCCACTTCACTATGGGAATATGGAGAAACCCGATCTACTATGGGAAGATTGGGAAAACCAATCCACTATGGGAATATGAGGAAACCTACTCCCTTATAAGGAAAGGACTACAACTGGGGATGGTGGTGTGTTCCGTCCAATATGTGTAGTCCCCATTAAGTTCCTTGATGATTTTTTTAGTTCACCTTGACTCATAGGGAACGATATTACATGTTTATGTGTCTTCCACAATTCCATGACTTATTTATATGTTATGATTTCATGGATTATTATCTTGATTCCCTTATGATTCATGTCTAATGAAATACTAATCATTTTTCCATGATTCATGTTTATGATATTTGATATACATGGTTTGATCTTATAATGTTATGATCACATTCTCATTCCATTATTCTCAGGATTATTCTAATATATCTTTCATGTTTACCCTTTATAAGAATTTGAGCCCGTACCTTTTTAGGATTCCTTTTCCAAGTTATGAAGATATTTATTATATATAATGTGTCTAAGAAGGGTTATATTCATGAAAGTGTGAGATAATTTATCTCACTTATGTACCAGTGTTTATTTTTCTATGTTTTTAAAGGCACTAAACTAATATGCTATATTGACATCTTTTTGTGTAATTTATTATGTATTTCACAAAAATGATATAATGTTAATGTATGTTAAGAATGTATCACCATGGTGTGGTTAGCCATGGATGTACACTCTCAGTTTTAGGACGATTCCTATTGGTGGGTGATAGTGTGATTAACCATCACAGAAGGGAAATTCTAAAATTTTAAGAGGAGTTCTGGGGGGGATCTGGTTAGATGGAGTTAACATGAAATGGAAAATGGTCAGTGGTCATGCATTAGAGCCTAGTTATGGTAATGTATAGCTCATGGGATCATGATTTGAGCTGAGTAATCGAGTGGTATGGGTGTTTACACCCATCGCCTTTAGAAGAAGACAAGGAAGCACATGATAAGGTTCTGCAATGTTGTTGAGTTTGAACTATTGAGAAGCCAAGTATGATATGAGACTAATTCCTTTTATAGAATATGTGATGGCTTATTTTTTTAGGGGTTTGATGGAATATGAAGTTAGCTAGGTGATGGTTGTATAAGGAAATGGATTTGGTGATTAGAATGGTTGTTCTATGTTAATATTGACCAAATATTGATATGATATGGAGCCTGGATCAGAAGGAGTGGCGCATGTATGATATGGGATCCATTAGGAATTACTTTTGTAGATCATAAGGAGAATCCATATGGAGGGGATTGCACCATCGATTGTTAAAGGGCATAAAATCACCATGAATCTAAACTCATTGGATTCCTAGAATGAAATTTCCATTGTCTAGTAACTGGTGATAATTACATTTTAAATGGAACTGATGTATGAGTGGGTTCAATAGTGTATGGTCATTATGTTAAGTGATAGACTAGATACTGGTTGAAGAGATCAGTATTCTGATCTAGTAGACCACAAATGTCAGGAATTTCATTTAGTAATGAGATAATGAGGATGTTACTATCATGGAGAGCATGATATAAATTGGTGGTGTGATCAACCTTGTGTGATAATGGTTTTGTAGGTATGTAATTAGTCATTATATAATCATTTTGGCTATGGGATTCGAGTGAGAATATAGAGCTGAATTCATCTCGATTCATGGAAAAATATCGTGTATAAATTTTTGTATGATATAGGATAGAGCCTATGAATCAACCTTGGTTTTAGATTGGATTGAGATTATCTGAACCTGATTGGGTTAGAAATGCATCAGTTCTCGAATTAGAGAATAATAATGTTTTTGGGTGGCTAACAACCCAACCATGGAATTTCTCCAAGTGTCAGGTAAGGACTATGATGACTGTGTTTGGGTGATTGTGGGATTCTATCAGAGTTATAGGCATCATTATTGGGTCAATTGGATTTTCTCTAGTGGTTAAAGTCAAGAATTTTTAGACAGTTCGGGTGGAAAATATCGGAAAGGAGTTATTGAGTTTTACTTAATGCAGTGGGATAACAACCCCATGTGATATATAGTATTTGGAGGGATGATTGGACATTGATAATCGACTAGGAATTTTTTTTAAAGACCTGTAAATATCAAGGAAATTTTTTTTTCTTAAATTTTTTGGGATTTTACGACTACGCAGTTCTTATCAGCACCTAATTCCGAGGCCCGGTGTGCCCGGAATCAATTTCTGAACTTTAGCTCGGGTACGTTCAGTGAACGAACGAGCGGGTTTTTCTAACTTTTGAATCGGTGCTCGGAATCGAAATTCGAGGGCACCGATGAAACCGCAGCGCTGGTAATTGCTTAAGAAGACCTTTACTAGAGTTTCGTTTGCTCAGGAAGAGTTGTTTAAAAAAATGTGGTTTAAGTGTTAAGTGAAATAAAATGTTGTTAAAAATTTTATTCCACTTTCCTAAGTGTTAGATCCTAGGTGTGGAAGTTGAAGTGGGACCCACTGGTTGTTAACTTCCCATGGGAGTATTAAAGGTGAGGTGGGGCCGAAACGATCCCCCACCTTTTCAAATTCCCATAACTCCCTAAATCCTCTAAAACTTCCTCTTAAATTATGTGACTCTCCCTCACATTAATGTGGCCAACTTAACACTCCATTAATTTTGACAACTCAAGATTAATTAGTGAATTCAACTTTTGAATTTTAAAAATGTTGGCATAAGTAATAAAATATGGCAAAAGCCTTATTTTATTGGGATTGTTTCGTTGTGTGGAGGTTTTGGAGAGAATACTCTAAGTCTTGAAGAACTTCATCTTCTACGTTGAAGAACGTCGAGGCTTTGACGAAGAACGATGTCACGCCGTTCCATCTTCTCTCCATGTCAAAGAAAGGGAGACGCCGCTTCCTCCTCGGACATTCTCCATCAACGTATACAGAGCCTCACCCCGCGACACCGTCTTCCGCGATGCTAGCATCCGCAAACTACTTTTAGGTAGGGGTTCTTTTCACGTTCATGATTATTTCGACGTTCATCGTTAATATTGTCCACCTGTTATCAATGTAACGGGAGGAGGTCGGACCAGACAAACACAGCCGAACCTCCTCCCCTTTTTTGTTGATTGATTTTCTTCGTGGATTGAAATGGAGGCGGAACCATTGCACCGCGCGAGGTCGAGAGAACTGCGGCCGGAGCAGACCGCGGCGGAGGAGTGCGGCGTCGTCGCGCCGCACCGGTGAAGTCGAAGGAAGCCGCGGCCAAGAGCGGGCAGCGGCGGAGGGGCACGCCGCCGGTCGGATAGGGTTCGTGGCCTAAGGCCACGGCGGTGAAGAGGAGGGCGGCCAGACTCTGCCGGTCATCGGTGCTCCAGGAGGCGGGACCAGTAGGTCCCGTAGTGGCTCTCCGGCCGGCCATTACGGCCGACCGTTTTTCAGAAGTCCGGGGTCGTAACCCCCGACAGGTGGCAAGGGATGGCCCCCCAAGAGGGCGCTTCCATTTATCAATCAAGGGGGGAAGCCCCCCCCCACCCCCCCCCCCCCCCCCCCCCGCATTCCGCTCGGCCGAAGGCCGAGCCGCCGGCCACACAGGTCGGGCTGCTCGCGTCGGGCTGGACCGCCCGTGCTGGGTTGGACTGCCCGCACCGGGCCGGGCCGCCCGTACTGGGCCAGACCTCCATGTTGGGCCAGGCCGCACCAGCCGGGCCGCGCCGCGCCCTACCAGGACAAACCTGGACCCGAGTCGGGTCGACTCAGTTCGGGCCGACCCAAGGGGTATTGGGCCGGGTCAGACTGGGCCCAAACCCCCTTTTTTCAAACAGATCTGTTCAAACGCCCATATCATGGGCTACGGACCTCCGATCTACACACCGTCAGTTGTGTAGCGATCCTTGGATCACGAAAGTCATTTAGGTATATTACACTCAAGGTTTATAACAACTTTGGGTATGACCGGGTTGGTTCGGACACAAAGCCAACCGGGCCCTCGAAGCGGAAACGCTTATAACTTGAGCTCTGGACGTCCGATTGATGTGTCGTCAACTTTGTTGGATTCATATTAGGGAGATGGTTATTTTGGCTTACTCCACTCGAGGTTTGGATGCAGCTGGATTATGTTCGGTTGTTTTTGACTTAAAAACCAACTGGGCCCCTGGGACAAAAAAGCCAATAACTCTCAGACCGGGCGTCCGATTGACGCGCCGTCTGTCACGTTGAATTCCTTTTGAAGAGACAGAACTTGGTGATACATCAACTCTAGAATTCGTGACAATTGATGTATCGAACCTCTTGGATCGTGGAGTCGACCCTCCTGGAATCGAGCATGCTGTGTGCGGGAACCCTAGAGCTGGCTGCGACTGCGACGACGATGATGACTGTACTTGAATCCTACATGGGTTTGGCAGCGATGATGACTGTACTTGGATCCTCTATGGGTTCGGTAGCGACGACGACCGTACTGGAATCCTCCATGGTTTCAACGACGATGACTACTGTTCTTGTATCCTATGTGGGTCCGGTAGTATTTGACTCTGTACTTGTATCCTATGTGGGTCCGGTAGAGTAGCTGGTCTTGTATCCTTTGTGGGTCCAACAGCTTAGCTGGTCTTGTATCCTTTGTGGGTCTGACAGCTTAGATGAATCCATGGCTACATTTGATCATCTCTATCGCCTTACGAAGAGTATACCTGTGTGAGCTGAGTCTTAACTTACAATCAATATCGTCGATAATAATATTGTGCTTTCCTGTGTGGATTAGGTTGTGTTTTCCTGTGTGGATTGGGTTGTGAATTCCTATGTGGAATGGGTTATGTTTTTCTTGTGTGGACTGGGTTGTATTTTGGGCTCGTGTGCTAGAGCTGAGATGAAATTGATGTCTTAGGTATATGTATGGGAATATACCTAAGTAGAGTTGGTTGTTACTTCGTGATTGTATCTAACCTTTGTGGTTTATCCTTTGTGGATTCTGGGAGACCTTCGGGATCTCGGGGTCCCTACTGAGTAGTGTATACTCACCCCTACATGGGTTATGCCCGCACTACGTTGTGTTGGATGCAAACGACGGACAACGCTGATTGAGGTGGGAGCTCATGGAGCTGGACGATACCTGAAGGTGGATCACTGGACGGGACATACAGGGAGCAGACAGCTAGATCCAAGGAGCAGAGGAGACTATATGTACCACCCTTCAGGTGGGATTTCCAGAGGATGGCTCGGATTTTCTACTTTACTTTTCTGCTGATGTACTTTCTTTTCAGTTGTACTTTACTTTCAGTTGGGTTTGTATTCTGGACCATTTACTTTCCAGCACTTACTTTTTTACTTAGTTTACTTAGTGTTTACTTCAGCTTACGTACTCTGTGGTGTTTTTTTACTTTCTAAAGGCAATGCCTTCCCTTTTTATCGGGATTTATGCCTTTGGTGTTTGTCGCCTGCCCCTGGCCTATGGAAGGCGAGCTTGGGGTAGTCACGACACGGGCCCCGAGGACAGGTCGTGACAAATTGGTATCAGAGGAGTTCATTTATACCACAGAACGCAGGACTCTGATATTTCTTCTATGTGAAGCAATAATGTTAACGGTATTGAGTGTGGTTATCAGTCCAGGGAGTCCATTGTTGGTGCGGCGGCCGACGTATCCATACACTAGGACCCTGACTTCTGATTTCCGACTCAATGCACGAAAATGTTGATTGCATGTGTTTTTAAAAAGATTTCTTTGTAATTACTTTGTGTCAGCTTACCAGGTATACTGTTTTGACAGTGGATCACCTGTTTCTTTTCAGGATGGCCCCACGATGGCAGCCAGCTAGGGTTCGGAGCTTTGTGTGAGACGACAGCCTGCCGAGTGACGAGGCCTCGGTGCGGGGCACCTTTACAGCAGAGGCACCAGCAGTACCTCTACCCGCCGAGCCACCAATGCCACCAGCCCTAGCCGTTGAGAGTGCACGTCGCCTTAGTGCATTGCATGAGTTTAAGCATCCGAGACCGAACATGTTCCATGGGGAGACGGACCCTCAGAAAGCTGAGGATTTGCTGGAGGCTGTTGTTCGAGTCTTCATATTAGTATGGACACCAGCAGACCTCATGGTGATCCTTGTAGCGAGTCTCCTGCACGCAGAAGCAGGTAGATGGTGGAGCCTGATGCTCCAGGTGCACGACGAGGCATCACTTCTTTGGACGGACTTCGAGAGCCTCTTCCACTCAGAGTTCGTTCCAGCCACCCTCCGTGTGATGCGCATTCAGGAGCTACTACAGCTACGGCAGGGCAGCATGACAGTAGCCCAGTACTCGGCGAGATTTACCAATCTCTCGCGCTACTCCACGGACACGGTACGAGACCCATTCTTCTGGGCCCGGACCTTCAAGCAGGGACTGAGGCATGAGATCAGGGAATCGATGATCTCCCTCATCATTCCGACGCAAGCATGAGTATTGGAGCGAGCCCTCCTTGTAGAGAGATTTCTTGCTGAGCCTACACCAGTAGCGAGACCTACCGCAGGGCGGCACGTAGAGGAGTCTTCGGCAGCTGGCAGTTGATGGATGTCACAGGGGGCCAAGTGGACCAGACCATTAGGCGGACAACCTCAGGATACTGGCTCAGAGGTGCGGGGCACACAGTGCAGAGCCAGCCTTATGAGGAGTATACAATGCTATGCATGCGGCGGGCAGGGCCACATGGCTCGTGACTGCCCGACCCAACATGCAGACGAGCAGCAGACCATGGAGGGACCTCCCAGGTAGAGGCAGAGGTTCGACCATGGTGGTCCATAGGGAGAAGGCAGACGAGGAAGAGGAGCTGGCCGAGCAGTGGGTGGTGGATGACATTTTGAGGCTCTACCACCACCACCACCAGGAGATCCACCCCGACCACAGGGAGCTGGCGGACAGAGGCAGGCGCAGCTTCAGGCAGTAGAGGCCTATGACCACGGTGCACCAGAGATGATTTTTAGGTAATATTTGTGTCTACTCCACCCGTGATGTAGTTCTTATAGACACAATAGCGAGTCATTCTTTCATTATTGTTGCCCTTGTTCGAAGCTTGGAGATTCCGACGGAGCTGTTTCCTCCATCCTTATGGCTAGAGACTCCTACGGGAGCAGACTTGACGATTACGCACTAGTGCCGGCAGTGTGATCTTACTCTAGGAGGTGAGATCTTCGGCTGGGATCTTCTTGCAGCATCGTCGAGGCCTTACGACGTCATCATGGGCATGGACTGGTTATCTACGGTCCATGCTCAGATTGACTGTATTAGGCGCAAGATGTGGTGTGTCCGCACCGATGGGATCAGGTTCACCTTCACCGGCGAGAAGAGAGCCTTTGCAGTGCAGGATAGACTCACAAGGAGGATAGGATAGCCGATCACTCATCAGTTGGCTAGTCTCATCCTAGGAGAAGTTGACGTGCGGAGTCCGAGTTTTCATGTTTTGGTGGATCAGTATGTGGACTTTTTTCCTGATGACGTTCTAGGACTACCTCCTCGTAGAGAGGTAGACTTATATATTGACCTATACACTGAGATAGCTCTGATATCTACTCCAGCATATCGTATGTCTCCCACTGAGCTTTGAGAGATACGGGTACAGCTGGAGGACTTGTAGGGCAAGGGATTCATTCGACCCAGAGTTTCACCCTAGGCTTCCCCGATTTTGTTCGCAAGAAGGCGTACGGGAGCTTGCGACTGTGTCTCGATTACAGTCGCCTGAACCAGGTGACTGTGAAGAACAAGTATCCACTTCCAAGGATCGATGACCTCTTCGATCAAATCAAGGGAGCACGATGGTTCTCGAAGATAGACCTCAGGTCAGGTTATCATCGGCTCAGAGTTCGAGACGAGGATGTGAAGAAGACGACCTTCAGGTGTCGATATGGCCACTATGAGTTCTTGGTTATTCCTTTCGTCATAACCAACACTCTAGAAGTGTTCATGAGTCTCATGAACAGGATCTTCCATCCTTACCTAAATCGATTTGTCGTAGTCTTCATCGACGACATATTGATTTACTCGACCACTGAGGAGGATCACGCCTACCACTTACGGGTTGTACTGGACACACTCCGAGAGCACCAGCTTTATGGTGAGCTCTCGAAGTGTCAGTTCTGGATATGTGAGGTCCAATTATTGGGTCACGTCATCTCTGAGGTGAGAGTTGTGGTGGATCCTGTGAAGATCAAGGTAGTGCTAGCTCGGGAGCCACCGAGGAGCGTGACGGAGGTGCGGAGTTTCCTAGGTCTGGCTGGGTACTATCGGAGATTTGTGCTAGACTTCTTCAGAGTTTCATCACCTCTTTTATCTTTGAAGAAGAAGGGGAAACCCTTCATGTGGTCAGATAGATGTCAGCAGAGCTTCCAGGAGCTGAGACAAATATTGACCAGTGCACCCATCTTGAGGCTACCGGAGGAGGGAGTAGGGTACGTAGTCTACTGCGATGCATCAGGGACCAGACTTGGGTGTTTCCTGATTTAGGAGCGGGCAGTGATCGCCTATGGATCACGAAATTTGAGGCAGCATGAGCAGAACTATGCTACCCATGACCTAGAGTTAGCAGCAGTGGTCTTCGCTCTGAAGATGTGGCGACACTATCTGATGGGCGAGCACTTTACAGTCTATTCTGACCACCAGAGTCTCAGGTACATCTTCACGCAGAATGACCTGAACCTAAGACAACAGCGATGGATCGAGTTCCTCCAGGAATATGACTTTGAGATAGTCTATAATCCTGGGAAGGGGAACATAGTATTTGATGCTCTCAGCAGGAGGGCAGACATTCAACTACTTGGAGAGGCGACATAGCAGCTAGCCGCGTTGCAGATATCCTTTGTGGATAGAGATGGGGAAGCCTTTTTACAGTCGCTCACAGTCACTCCACCACTTCTTCAGCAGGTTAGAGAGGCACAGCACGGGGATGATGACTGTGAGACACAACGTGCACAGATTTCCACAGGACAGGCACGTGATGGATTTTATATAGGAGGAGAGCATGAAATCCTTTTCAGAGGACATACCATGGTACCAGCAGCATTACAGGAGGAGGTTCTAAGAGAGTTTCATACATCCCCTTTAGCAGTACATCCAGTAGTGATGAAGATATACCAAGATCTCAGATGACAGCACTGGTGTCCGGGTATGAAGAAGGTTGTGGCTGAGTTCGTTTCTCGATGCCTCACCTGCCAGTAGGTGAAGGTGGAGCATCAGGTACCAGCATGCTTGGTACAGCCCTTGGAGGTCCTGGAGTGGAAGTGGCACGGGATATCTATGGATTTCATGACTGTACTTCCACATACTTCCAGAGGACACGACTCCATTTGGGTGATCATTGACCGACTCACCAAGTCGTTCAACTTCTTACCTATTAGAGAGTAGGGCTCAGTGGAGAGTTTTGGACGCCTCTGAATTCAGGAGATCGTATGGATTCATGGTGTGCCATCATCTATTGTCTCCGATTGAGATTCTTGTTTTACTTCCTAGCTTTGGAAGGGGTTACAGGAGGCATTTGGGATGCAGCTACGCCTGAGCACCGCCTTTCACCCACAGACAGATGGTCAGACGGAGAGGACCATTCAGACTCTCAAGGACATGATTTGTGCATGTGTCCTTTACTTTGGTTATAGCTGGGAGGATCACTTACCCTTGGTGGAGTTTGCGCAAAACAACAACTACCAATCCACCATCGGGATGACACCATACGAGGCATTGTATGTCCGACCTTGAAGATCACCTCTGTGCTGGACAGACCCTGGGGAGTCAGCACTATTAGGAAAAGAGATGGTCTAGGCCATGACTGAGAAGGTTTAGATCATCCAGGAGTGGATGAGGAAAGCTCATAGCCGACAGAAGCCTTATTCTGACAGGAGGTGGAGACCACTATAGTTCGAGGATGGTGACCATGTTTTCTTACAGGTCTCACCTCGGCGTGGATTGCAGAGATTTGGTCGGGTTGACAAGTTATCTCTGCGCTTCATCGGACCATTCCAGGTTCTCAGTAGGATTGGTGAGGTAGCTTATCGCCTGGCTTTTCCACCTCAGTTTCACTGGATGCACGACGTCTGCCACGTATCTCAGCTGAGGAGATATGTGCACGAACCGACACATATCATCGACCATGGGGAGCTGGACATTGATGATGGGGTGACTTTTGAGGAGGTCCCCGTGGAGATCGAGGATCGATAGGAGCGGGTCCTATGTGGGCGGTAGATCCCTCAAGTGCGCATTAGGTGTCAGCATGAGAACCTCCGGGAGAGCACTTGGGAGCGGGAGGCTCAAATGCGTGCATAGTACCCTCATTTGTTTCCCTAGTTTGTGATGTATCTTTACGGGGACCTAAATTCCTGATGTGGGAGTAATGTAAAGACCTGTAAATTTCAAGGAAATTTTTTTTTCTTAAATTCTTTGGGATTTTACAAGTACGTAGTTTCTGACGGAACCTGATTCCGAGTCCCGGTGTACCTGGCATCAATTTCCGAAGTTTAGCTCAGGTATGTTCAGTGAACGAATGAGTCTGTTTTTCTAACTTTTGAACCGGTGCTCGGAATCGAAATCCAATGGCACAGATGAAACCACAACGCCAGTAATTACATAACAATACCTTTACTGGAGTTGCATTTTCTCAGGAAGAGTTTTTTAAAAAAATGTGGTTTAAGTGTTAAGTGAAATAAAATTTTGTTAAAAATTTTATTCCACCTTCCTAAGTGTCAGATCCTAGGTGTGGAAGTTGAAGTGGGACCCACAGGTTGTTAACTTCCCATGAGAGGATTAAAGGTTAGTTGGGGCCCACATGAGCCCCCACCTTTTCAAATTCCCATAACTCCCTAACCCCACTAAAACCCCCTCTTAAATTATGTGACTCTCCCTCACATTAATGTTGCCAACTTAACACTCCATTAATTTTGAAAACTCAAGATTAATTAGTCAATTAAACTTTAGAATTTTAAAAATGTTGGCATAAGTAATAAAATAAGGCAAAAGCATTATTTTATTGGGATTGTTTCGTTGTTTGGAGATTTTGGAGAGAATACTCTAAGTATTGAAGAACTTCATCTTCTACGTTGAAGAACGCCGAGGCTTCGACGAAGAACGCCATCACACCGTTCTATATTCTCTCTGCATCAAAGAAAGGGAGACGCTGCTTCCTCCTCGGATGTTCTCCATCAACGTATATGGAGTCTCACCCCGTGATGCCGTCTTCCGCGATGCTAGATTCTGCGAACTACTTTGAGGTAGGGGTTGTTTTCGTGTTCATGATTATTTCAACGTTCATTGTTAATATTGGCCGCCTGTTATCAATGTAATGGGAGGATATCAGACCTCACAAACATGGCCGAACCTCCTCCCCTTTTTTTGTTGATTGATTTTCTTCGTGGCTTGAAATGGAGGCGGAACCGTTGCACCGCGCGAGGTCGAGAGAACCGCGTCCGGAGCGGACCGCGGCGGAGGAGTGTTGCGCCGTCGCGCTGCGCCAGTGAAGCTGAAGGAAGCTGTGGCCATGAGCGGGCCACGACGGAGGGGTGCGGCACCATCGCACCGCGCCGGAGCACCATGGAGGGTCATGGCGAAGGGGTGCCGCGCTGTCGCGCGATGCCGGTCGGACAGGGGCCGCGGCCTAAGGTGGCGGCGGTGCAGAAGAGGGCGGTCGGACTCCACCGACCGCCGGCGCTCCAGGAGGTGGGACCAGTAGGTCCCACGGTGGCTCTCAACCTGGCCATTACGGTCGGCCATTTTTCTGAAGTCTGGGGGTCGTAACCCCTGGTAGGTGGCAAGGGCGGGCCCCCCAAGAGGGGGCCGCCATTTCTCAATCAAGGGGGGCAGCCCCCCCCATCCCCCGGCTTTCCACTCGGTCGAAGGATGAGCCTTCGGCCCCGCGGGCCAGGCCGCCCGCGCCGGGATGGACTGCCTGCACCGAGCCAGACCGCCCGCGCCGGGCCGGGCCGCCCGCGCCGGGCCGGGCCGCCCGCGCCGGGCCGGGCCGCCCGCGCCGGGCCGGGCCGCCCGCGCCGGGCCGGGCCGCCCGCGCCGGGCCGCCCGCGCCGGGCCGGGCTGCGCCGGCTGGGCTAGACCGAGCTAGCCGTGTTGGTCCGCGCCCAACCGGGCCGGACCCGGACCTAGGTCAAGTCGACTTGGTTCGGGCCGACCCAAGGGGTATTGGGCCGGGACGGACCGGGCCCAAACCCCCTGTTTTCGGACAGATCCGTTCAAACGCCCATATCATGGGATACAGACCTCTGATCGATGCACCATCAGTTGCGTAGAGATCCTTGGATCGAGAAGGTAATTTCAGTAAATTACAATCAAGGTTTTAGATAACTTTGGGTACGGGTGGGTTGGTTCGGACACGAAGCCAACCGGGCCCTCGGAGCGGAAATGCTTATAACTTGAGCTCCGGACATCCGATTGACGTGCCGTCAACTTTGTTAGATACCTATTTGTGAGAAATTTTTTTTGGCTTACTCCGATTGAGGTTTGAATGTAGCAGGAGTACGGTCGGGTTGGTTTTTACTTAAAAACCAACCGGGGCCCTTGGACAAAATAGCCAATAACTCTCAGACCGGGCGTCTGATTAATGCGCTGTCTGTCACATTGAGTTCCTTTTTATGAGACGGAACTTGGTGATACATCAACTCTGGACTTCGTGACAGTTGTTGTATCGACTCCCTTTGCTCGTGGAGCGGACCCTCCTGGAATCGAGCATTCTGTGTGCGGGAACCCTAGAGCTGGTTGCGACTGCGATAATGATGACGACTGTACTTGAATCCTACGTGGGTTCGGCAGCGATGACGACTTTACTTGGATCCTCCATGGGTTCTACAGCGACGACGACCATACTGAAATACTCCATGGGTTCGACGGCGATGACTACTTTTCTTGTATCCTATGTGGGTCTGATAGTATTTGACTCTATACTTGTAACCTATGTGGGTCCGGCAGAGTAGCTGGTCTTGTATCCTTTGTGGGTCCGACAGCTTAGCTGGTCTTGTATTCTATGTGGGTCCGATAGCTTAGATGAATTATTGGCTACATCTGATCATCTCTATCGGCTTACGAAGAGTATACCTGTGTGAGTTTAGTCTTAACTTACAATCAATATCATAGATATGAAAGTTGTTCTTTCCTGTGTGGATTGGGTTGTGCTTTCATGTGTGGATTGGGTTGTGAATTCCAATAGAGAATGGGTTATGTTTTTCCTGTGTGGACTGGGTTGTATTTTGGGCTCGTGTGCTGGAGTCGAGCTGGAATTGATGACTTAGGTATATGTATGGGCATATACCTAAGTAGAGTTGGTTGTTACTTACAGATTGTATCTTCCCTTTTTGGTTTATCCTTCATGGATTCTGGGAGACCTTCGGGGTCTCGGGGTCCCTACTGAGTAGTGTATACTCACCACTACATGGGTTATGCCCGCACTACGTTGTGTTGGATGCAGACGATAGACAGCGCTGATTGAGGTGGGAGCTCGTGGAGCTGGATGGTACCTGGAGGTGGATCACTGGACGAGACGTACATGGAGCGAACGACTAGAGCCAAGGAGTAGAGGAGACTATCTGTACCACCATTCAGGTGGGATTTCCAGAGGACGGCTCGGAGTTTCTGCTTTACTTTTCTACTATTGTACTTTCTTTTTAGTTGTACGTTACTTTCAGTTGGGTTTTTATTCTAGCCCATTTACTTTCCAGCACTTACTTTTGTACTTAGTTTACTTAGTGTTTACTTCAGCTTGCGTACTCTGTGGGGTTTGTTTACTTTATAAAGGCAATGCCTTCCCTTTTTATCGGGATTTACACCTTTGGTACTAGTCGCCAGCCCCTGGCCTATGGAAGGCGGGCTTGGGGTAGTCACGGCACGGGCCCCGAGGACGGGTCGTGGGATTTTTGAGAAAAGTAAACACTTTTATATTACGAATAAACAATGTGTTCATGTCCATTTGGGATGAGAATTGGAAAAATAGAATGAGTTTCAATGTTGAATGGTGTTCCCATGTGTGATGGGGTGCATCATTAGAATTCATGTAGGGAAGTCTAATGGAATATTCCAATGGTGGAAGTTACATTGTATTTAAGATAGTTTTTATAAGTATAAACCATAGAATGGATGGTCATTGGATGATTACACCTTCTTATATCTCAGTGTACAGGCTCTGGAAAGCATCTTCTAGGTTCTTTGATAGTAAACTATATATGTTAGATTAGATTTAGTGATTTAGGCATTGTATGTTAGAGAAAATATCTCGAATCTTATTGAGAATTAGGGGATGGAATAAGGATATTTGAATGAGAATTAGAGGTTTTGGTAGGTCTAGATGCATGTTTGGATGACCACCGAGACTTTTTGGAGATGAGAAGTGTTATGGTGGGGAGTTTTCAATAACCTATGTGTATGGGGGTCTCAAATTCATGACAATTTAAAATTATCAATTTAGTGGGTCAACCATAATTTGAACATAGGGTTTTAATAGAATTAAAAAAGTATTAACATGTCAAACTAGTGTTTTAGACATATAATTGTGTTTGGAGTGTGATCGGGAGTAGCAAGAGAGTGTCATAGGAAAGCTAGGTGGTTGGGGCTGCAGTCTGTAGCCATCGACCAACTTGTCTTCCTACTGGGCATGTAGAGTCCACCAGCTAGCTCGTGGTGTTTTAGGGGGTAGAATTATAATTCATTCCCCTATTTTTAGAATGGGTAATACCCCTTTTACTCATAATTTTTGATGTGATAGGGGTCTAGTACCCCATCTCTCTTTATTTTCCCCTCATTTTAGGATTTTTATAGCAATTTCAAGTGGTATAAGGTGATTCATCACTTTTTTTTGCCTCCATTGCTCTTACCCTTTCTTAATTATTTAATTTTAGTTTTATTTGGCTAGGTTTTTTGTTCTAATTCCCCTACATAATGGTGGAATCATCCAATCATGAAGAGGCTTCAAATCTACCTTGTAAGTGGATACCATAAGACCTTACGTACATGTAGTCTCCTGGTATTTTGATAAGGTATGTTTTTTTGGTAAATTTCATAGAATTTTCCATTAAAATTTAATTAATTTAATTATGGAAATGGTGTATTATGCTGGTTATTTATCCCAGTTTCAGTTTGGGGGTGTACCAGGGTTATTCAACACCCCATTGCTCAAAGAAGCATCAAGCATTGGTCGTCGGTGTGTATTTAGGTGGTCTGCTGATTTTTAATAAATTATTTATGTTAATTATGATTTTTATAATTAATAATTTAGATATTATTGGGGTGTTTTAAGGCCTCAGGTGGATGGTTGTATCCAAATAAACTAAAAAAATGATTGGATGGACTTAGGCTGAAGATATTGGGCATTGAGCTAAACAGAAAACCTTATTTAATGGTGGGTGGTCCTTTTAAAACC
The DNA here is from genome assembly GCA_963277665.1 of Viscum album. Taxonomy (NCBI): domain Eukaryota; kingdom Viridiplantae; phylum Streptophyta; class Magnoliopsida; order Santalales; family Viscaceae; genus Viscum; species Viscum album. The sequence goes on from OY728164.1 coordinate 2,038,657,326, forward strand.
CTTATGGATTTTATGTGTTTTTTATGATTCAGGAGACATGTTGTAACTCCAAAAATGTTATTGGAACATTTAATTTAAATTTTTATGAAATATTTTTCTTATTAATTAAATTGATATGGATTGAATCGAGAAAGGTTCCCAGGCCACATTGGGCCTTGTGCACTGGTCTTATGCCTTAGTTTTTTATCGTAGATGCTTGGACTGTTTACTACCTTGGAATATTATGACCCCTTGGGAGGGTTGAAATATAATAAAATTAACTTAATTTTAGTTTGGGGGCCCCAGTGTAGGTACCCTCAGACCTTCCTGGTGGAGGAAGGTGATGAGTTGGTATAACCTGGCCCTAGTGTGTAGCATCAACATGGGTTGGGTGACTGACTGACCTTGAGTGGCCAAAGAGTATGATACAAGCTTAATTACATCTATTTAGTGGGTTTATTATGTGGTATACCCTTGTTGGACTATGAGGTTGTGTCCTGACTATGTCATGGTGTGGGATGTACTACCCCTGGGTAATGAGCATGGGTTGAGATGGTTACAGGTGTCTCCTTAGAACCCATGACATTCATGTACACCAGATGAGGTGGTTTTTTGATGGTTGGGCTTGGTTGTTCTCCTAACCCTTGTTTTTAATTTTATGTTCATACTGATGGTTGTAACCATTGTTGGGAAATACACTAACGATATCTGATTTCAGAGAATGTGATCTTGTAAGTGAATAGAGGAATCCATTTGTCTGATTCTAGTGTGGGAATTTCAGGCATGTTATAACCTCTTATCTGAAAGATCATAATATATGCCATCTCTGTGGTTAAATTAGTCACATTCATAGGTTTCTTAATTGGAAAAACATCAAAAGAATAAGTCTCGTACCAATCTTTAATCCGAGCAATAATTTGAGATGTCGATTCCACCTAAATATTCATATGTTCATTTTTGTTCTTAGGGTGTTCTATTTTATAAATTATATTTTTTAGAATATTTTCAATATCTTATGTACACCCTTTAATTTTTTTGTAATGGATGAAATGTTTTTTGGATCATGTTCTTGTATCTTTAGATGTTATTTCCTCATTACTTTTTATGCTTCTTATTTCTTGTTCATCGTGTGGACCATGGTTTAAGGTTTGCATGATGGATGACATGGTAATGTATTCGATGTTGTCTAGGGGTAATGAGAATACTATTTTATTTGTTGGTTTGATAAAAAGAGATTTTGGGTTGATATTTTCTTTTAATATCACTAAGAGTGGGTTTAGTATGAGTTGTTCCCATGTTACCCTTCATGTAGTTGCATGATCTACAATTAGATCGTAGTTATTCTTTATTGAGTAAATTTATTTGGGATGTTCCAACTATTTTGGGGATTGCAATATCTGAGTGATATTTAGTTGTCTATATAGGTTATTCTCTCTTGTGGTTTTTTGAATAGGTTTTCTATGGTTGAATAGATCTTGTTCTTCCTCAAGAGAGGTGGAATTGTGTATTATTTAGTGATGATAATTTTTTTTGGGAATGTTTATCTATGGTTTCACCATTATATAATAAATATAAATGTTGGGGAAAACAAATTCTATTCTCAGTGTGTTTCCTTTCTTCATGGGATTTTTCTTCTAGACTACTTTTAGTTGAGATGTTTCATTACATATCACCCTTATTACCTTAGATGTTTCAGAGGTCATACTATTTTTTTGTCCTTTGTTCTGTTCTGGGACCCAAAAATCACTTGAGTATTTTGATATATACATTTATTATAGTTTCTAAATTTCAGGGATAATAAAGTATTGGTCATCCCAATATCTCATTTTTTATGGAATATTCTTTTAGGATTCATAGTTATTTGTTGGTTGGTAAATCATAAATCATTTTGAGAAATTTTCCCTTAGAGTGGTATGTTAGTATTATGTGTTGTTGGTTTCCAAGATTGGGAATTTAACCCCATGGTTGTTTAATTTCTTTTGGTGAGTTGGTTTTGACCTTTCCTTTAAATCTGGATGTTGATGCCTTTCTAGAGGTAGAAAGTAGCATGGTATGGAGAATTGTGACACCCTAAAATGCTATTTTATTTTTTATATTTATGTGATTAATTTCTCCATTGAGTTCAGGGAGTCGTGGAGTGATATTTTTGGATTTTAGGAATTTTTCTTGGGATTCATGTTTTAGATGCACAATTTGGAAAACCATGTAATGGAAACCATGTGACCTGGGTAGTTTTGTAAAGTTGTGATCTTATGATCACTGTACAGTTTAGTAAATCACATGACCTGCTCAAGATTGGGTATTTTTGTGATTTTAAGTTATTTTTATTTTTATCTTCTCCAAAAATATTCCCAATTTCATTTAACTCATATATGGACCCTCTCAAACATCTGTCTCCCACTTCCAAGCCCTTTCAAGGTGGATTTGGAGTGGTTTCTTAGTGTTTGTCCACCTGAATCAAAAGGTAAGAGTTCCTCTTTTCTTATTTTATTAGTTCATCCCATTTTTCTATTCTTCTATAAACCTAATGAACATGGTTGGATTATTTTCATGGTTATGGTTTTTTTATAATTGGGTATTTTAGTTTATAAGGGTTGTGATCCATCTCATGGGGAATATTTTAGTGGTGTTCATCATATGCAACATGGTTACATCAGTTGATGATGGTGTTTTTATTACATTGCATTTTATCAAAGAGTTACTTGCATTATTGATTCTTTAAAAGTTTTTTCGAACTAGATTAATGATAAATATGATAACTAGTTTTGTTCTATCATATTTTCTCTATGATTTGTTGGTTTTTCCTTTGAAAAAATGGTAAAATTTAATATTATAATGAAACTTTTATTTCAAATTGTATTTTATGCATTCTAAATGTTTGATAAAATACCATTGATGGTTTTAAATAATAAAAATTATTATTTTGTAGTGATTTGAGCTAATTTAGATTTATTAATGGGAGTGTTACATTGTTTAAAATGGTTTCCTTATTTTAAAAGGTGTGTTTCCTTGCTTTAATGGGGGTTGTTTTTTTAAGAGGTTTTACTTATCCCTTTAAGGGAATGTATTGAATGTGTGATCATTTAGTGATTCCCTTGATTTTATTGAGACTAATATTTTGTAACATTTTCTGTTCCCTTTGATTTAAATTTTTTTCAAAAGTGGTTTTAAAATGGATTTTTAAATGTGTGTGTTTTGGTTTTAAGGACCCCCCATTTAAAATCTTGTGTGAAAGATGGATTTTATTTGTTAATGTTTTCACCTTAATTAAGACCCATTATTATCATTTGTTTATGCTAGTGTGCATGAGTTAATGATTAAATTAATTATGATTTATGATATGTGGTTTAGTTTTGGGTATTTTTATTTAAGGGTGTGTGTTTGAGGAGTAAAGTATTTGACTATTGTGTTTTATTTCCATTGGGATATATAATTTTAATGTTATTGATGTTGCCTTAATAACGGTTCCCCTCCATTAGTCATAAAATGAGGAACTCTATGCTACTAACTGGGGTGTCAAGGGATATTATTTACTCTAGTTGAGATTAAAAAACTAGCTAGTAAACCCTAATTGAATTTTATGACCAAGCTAGTGGGTGTCACTGATGACACAATTGATATTGATTTAGGTGATGGGTTGTGTGACCATTAACTATTCGTAGTTGTCTCCAATTTTTAATTTCTATTGTATATTCCACTAGTCCCAAATGATTTTCCTTATAATATTAATATTATGTTGTTCCTCTTTATTATTTATTGGCATGTGTTTTTTCTATTTCTTAGATGGGGACTTCTATATTATATTGATCTATCTTGTAATTTAGTCTTAATATTAAGCAGTTTTTCTCCTACCATTTTTATTATTTTTTATTACCCTTCATGGGTTGTATATTTTAAAATTTCCTTTTTTTACTCATATTTTAGGATTTTTTGGTGTGTTAATGTTTTAAATGGAAAATATGGTGGTTGTTTTAACTACAAGATGTTGTGAAATATTTATTTGAAAATGTTTTAACCCATGGGTGTGGTTGGTTTTGAAAAATTGATGTGTAAATGAAAATAAAAGGTTTTAAATTGTTTATTTTTGAAATGAAAGTTTTTTAAAAGAAATGGTTGGTTTTTTAATTTATATTTCCTTGGTAAGACCTCTTTGAGGCATATTTCTAAATTTTGTTTTTTAAGAAATGATATAAAGTATTTTTCGTTTTATTTTTATTTTGTGTAAATGAAATTAAAAATTATTTTTAAATTACTTTTAAACTAGTAAAATTGGTGTATTTATAAAATTAATGTAATGTAATCATATTGGTATCCTAAAGGCCTTTGGATAAAGCCATATATATCGAATTTATTATTTGTTTAGCCTTTGTGTCTTCTGTAAGTTCATAGGTTATGGGTTTTAGGTTGGTTTTCAATTGCTCTTCATTTAAAACCAATTGATGTTATGGTGGTGAATTATGAGTCACATGGTGATGATGGGGTTTTTATGTCCAATTTGATGGACTAGTTTGGGTCATGTGTTATACCTGCCTCTTTGACCTACTGCTTTGTTTTAGATTTATTACCTTGATTTGGTTTGTTAAATTGATATATAAAAATTATTTATTTTATGTGAGAAGAATGTTTGGGAAAATATTTTGGAAAAATGTAATTTTTATTATAGAATGTTTATATGTTATTATTTTAGAACTGTATATTTTCATTGGCATGGTTTTCCAATGCGTGGAAACATCATTTTTAGTTCTTGGTTGGAGCCCATGGTTTTTCCTTATTATATTAACAGTGATGTTATTTCCACATGTTCACTTGTTATACCTTGGAAATTTTTACCAAACTAGGATGATCAGGAATGTGACTCAGTCCTTATGGAAGAATGGATCGGGTGATGGGTTAGGTCCACCCAGGTCATTTCTCTATATCATAGTTATCGTATAGTAAACACACCAAATAATATCCACCAAAACTTACAGATGCTATAAAAAAATTACCTATAGTGAGATTATGATATGGAGATTTTAACATGGAATAAAACACACCCACATCATCACACTACAATGAATAGCCTCCTAGACACACATAGAAAATAATTATCGAAATAAAATGAAATAAATAATGAAATGGAAAAGAAAAAAACAAGTTTAACATGGTTCAAAATAGCATATTAATCCATGTGGTAAATATATAAATCCTTTATTAAAAGTAAACCAAATGATTATTGTAATTTTTTTTTCGAATATCAGTCATAAGTGATCCACACTAATCGATATAATATAGTACAATCAATGTTTCTAGTGGTCAGTTCCATCCAATATTTGAGAAATTATTTCCAACTGATCTAATATCTATAGATAAACCCTCTATTTGGTTAAATAATTCTATCACCTCAACTCCTCCAGTCATTCTGTTGTGCATGTACTGTAGATCTCATAGAATCACTTCTATGTGAGTTTACTTTTTTCCCATACTAGCTCTAAGCTAAGAGAACTAGGGAAACTTCAACTTGTATCCTCATATATATATTATTTGTTTGTATCTTCTAACTACACAATTTTCTAGTTTTATTTTCTTATGACATCATTCAAATGAAGTGATATTTTAGCATTATATGATTCATCCTAGAATGAAACATCATTTTTTTACTAATAAAATATCACTTTGGGAATTAAAAAAGAGCATACCATCATCTGGAATCTATCCTAGATCTTAAAATATCCAATTTATCTAGATAAAATCCTAACCAAATTATGTTAGTGGAATTCAGTCTACTTCCATTGTTGAGAGTGTAGCTACCGGTTAAAGTTTCAAAAACCAGCTAACTCTCATTCCTCTAAAACTAAACACATAATTGGTCATGTTTTTGAAGTGTATTTGACCCATACTAAGTCATAGTCTGCATATATAGAAACCATAATTTTTTCATATATGAATATTACATCATTTTTAATATAAAAATAATAATAATAACACAATCTAGAATCAAAAGGGTTCGTATCTTGTTAAAATAAGGTTCATACAACATGAGAACATAATAAAATGTAAACATTATTTAAATACTTATTCATGGTACCCCTATAATAATTTCATGTTATTTTTGGTATACATAATCAAATAATAATATACATCCAAGAAAGGGTGAGCTAAAATCCCAGTAAGGGGAGGAATAATAGGAAAGTAACATGAGACATGAATCAACATATTATATGGATGAGCATCATCATCATCATAAAATCATAAGAAAAGGTTCATCAATATAAACATGAATGAATTATTTTAAATAAGAATAGAATGTAGAATATACATCATAATGATACATCATAACATTGTGGTTGAATCCCATACATAATTTATGAACAAATATATCATCATGTTCATGCATAATATATGTGTACAAATCATCACTTTATAAAATGTGAAAAAATATAACATCATGTTCACACAAAATTCATATAATCTCATTGGATATATCACATTACCTAATGAATTATATGGATATGTAATTTTAGTCCCACTTATTAAATCATAAAATAATGATAATCATGCAAGCTACATAGATGGGAAACATTAATCAATCATAGACATCAAATAAACATAATAGAAAATTGTGGGTTTCATAATAGCATTGAAAGGCTCACATAAATGAATAAAAACTGGAGGTTATCAAAAATAAAAGGTGTACTATCATTAATTATATTAAATTTATTCATTAGTAAGGATAATATCATTGTACTTTAAAAATAAAAGATGAAGCATTAGAAGAGTAAAGGTGGGATATTGAGAAAAACAACTTTATCATTGATCATGAAAGTGGATTACAAATCATCACAATGAATTAAAAACATATATATCCCTATAATAATTTAGGGAAATAAATGAAAATGGGAATTATGATTATTTTAGGTGAATGATTATGGAAACACATAGAAAAAAGTGATCATATAAAATGGAAAGTGTTGGTTTTTATACTCCCCTTACCTTAGGTCCCAATATTTTTCATCAACATTAACCATCCTGATTGGCATCCAAAAGACCCAGGATCTAATCTAGGAAGGGAGGAATTTTTGGGGTACTGTAGAATCATTGTAGCAAGGCAATTTAGCAGTACTATAGTAGTGGTGGAACTGTAGCATCGGCGACACTGTTACAGTGGAGGCATTGTAGTAAACAGTGGTGGTGGCGGTACTGTAGCAGGAACTGTAGCATCCTGGGTACTGTAGCAGTACTATTCACTGAAGGTCCCTTTGGGACGAAAAATGGGCTTTCAAGCCTATTATTCATGCCACTTGGCCTTGGGCCTTAGGTCTATGTAATGGGTCTCTCTCTACCTAGTCAAAAGAGGTATTTTCTTTAATAATAAAATGAGGCTTCATCCCCAACATTTAAAAAAAATTACAATAATTTTTTTCGCTCTTTATCTTTTATAATCATTAGATTTTATTTTTCAATATTCCATGTCAAAGGTGAAATATTTTTTTGTCATTTTTTCCTTAAATAACCCCATTTTTATTTTTTTCATCTTTGATTCTTATAATTTATATTTTTTGTAAAATTTATTATTAAAGCTTGTAAGAAATTAAAAAAAAATTATTAATCTAACACATAATCTATAAAAAAATAGTCATGTGGAAGATGATAGGTAAGTCATTGACAATGTCCTCATGCGCCGTTAACTGGCCATTAATTAGACATTATCAAAAGATAATGAGAGATATTATATATATATATATATATATATATTAAATGAAAATTTTAAAAGAGATAATTATCATTAGTAAAATGATTATTTTATTATTGAATTAATTTATAATAGCTGGTATGGATTTGAGTGGAATAATTGAAACAAATAAGGGGAAATTGAGGTGAAAGAGAAGGAATAGGTTGCCTTGTTTGTAAATCCACTCTTTTTTAGAGGACCTTAACACCTTCATGGCTTGGGGTTGAGTGACTCCATAATGTACTTAAGGGTAATAAAGGGATTAAGATAGGGGAATTATACAAATCATAGGATTTTATAAGTGAATAAGTAGTGGTTTTCCAATGGAAATGAGATGGGGTATTTATACTTTAGAAGAGGGGTATTTTTGGTTTAAAATTTTAAATAAATTATTATTTACAAGGTAAACCTTAAAATAGTGATATTTTTTAAATTATGAATTATATTCTATTTAATATATGTTTTTAATATTTTCAAAACCCTTTATGCATGGAAGTTGTTTATTTAAACAAAATGAAATGAGAGAAATAAAAATTTGTTTTTTAACAGAATACTTTACTTTGTTAGACTTTGGAAATCACTTTTTAGGATTTGAATTTAAGTTTATTGTTTAAAATTAAAATTTAATCTTATTAAATATGTTTTTTCTTAATACATACATTATAAAATTTATTAGTCCATTATTACATCATGAATGGTTTAATTAAAACATACTAGTTATAAATAAAATGTATTTTTACTAGTCACCTAAAAATTGATGTTTTTCAAAAATTACCTAAACAATCTTTAGAAAATTTTGACATGTTGAATCTAAAATTGATATTAATTTTATTAAAATAATTTTATAACTTATCTAAAATTAATTATTGTCATAAAAATTATTATTTTTATAAAATGTGTTAAAATACATTTTATAAAAAATAAAATTATAATTTATTTGAATTTATTATGTGAATAGTTATTTTGTGATATTCTATTATTTATATTTTCTTAATTTATTCATGGGAAATGTTATTCACATTTTATTTTATTATTTCATTTGTTAATTTATCATTTTAATAGTCAAATTACTATTCCTAATGATCTGATTACTATTCCAATTATCCTATTATTATTCCAATAGTCATATTACTATTATAATTGTCATATTAGTTTTATAATTCTTATAAATAACTCTTATATCCTTTAATTCCTCCCATGGTTCTACATTATTCACTTTCAAAATGTTGATTACATTATTAATGTTCTATTTTTCTACAATTTTGTTCATGAATGTGAAATTTATAAGTGATCCAAATGATAAATTTTTTTTATTCTAGTAATTTTATTTTTTTAGGTCTATTATCACATTATAGTACTTTTGATTTTATTAGGTATAATTATTCCCTTAATGTAATTTTCTCAATCAATGAAATAAATTGTTATTGGTTTTTATTAAGTGTTTCATGTGTTTTATACTATGCTATGTTCTTATATGTGATCTATATATTTATTCAAAAATAAAATACTATATTAAAAAGTCTAAGTCAATACATTCCACCCTTAAAAATTTAATCCTTGAAATTTGAACTCGTATCCTCTATTGAGAATAGATGTGGGTAATTATATTTTATTTCATCCTCGTGTTCCCGGGTTTCTTCTTTGTACTTATGGTTTCACTAAATTACTTTTATTAGGTGGGTTGTCAGATTTCATAGAACTTTGTCTCTATAGTCATCTAATGCTCTTCATAAGAGAGATTATTCTATAATTGTGCCTGTAACATCCCAAGTAAGTAATGAATAATAGATATTTTTATCTATGATTAAGATAGTGTTTTAGAGGCTTAAAATGAAAATAAATCCAATCTTAAGCATGGAATACACTAATATTCTTAAAAGATTGTTTTACTGCCTTATGATGAAAAAACCTTTTTAAATCTATCTTTTGACAATTTTATAAACTATGTTTGTCAAAATAAACATATCCTTCATGATTGGGACATCAAAATTTACTTTGTGTGAATTTTTGGTATTTTTCTGACAATGTTCATTTTTTTAATGAACAGTGAAAAATACTGCATTTTACATCAAAAATGCTTTTTAATCTAATTTATTTATATGATTAGATTATCTTTTGAATTTGTCTTAATGTGTAATATGAATATATTTTTACCATTTAATCCAATGGTGGTCATTGGAATCAATTTCACTTTGAAATTGGACTTAAACTAGTGTCAATCTTTTGATACTTATTGTTTCATAAAAACACGTTATTTGCTCTGACAGCGGGAATTAATTATTAAATTAATTAATGTGACTTATATGATTTTAATTTTGTAAAATAGAATTCATTTTTGAATTCGGAATATCAAATATAGCTTAGGGTGAATTTTTGGTAATTTTCTGAAAAACTTCAATTTTTGATGAATAGTGAAACCACTAAGTGGTAATCAAGCAAACTGATTTTTCAGTTAAATGAAAGTTTACCACTAATGTGTATTGAATTTTGAAAATCCGACATACATGGTTGTCATTAAGAAGTAAAATTTGGTTCAATGAGATTAAATTTTTTTTTGGTGAATAGTAACTTATTAAGTTTTTAATCGCGATTAGTGGTAATTAGTGTAGTTTAAGGTATAAATAATGCTTTAATAATATGAAATGACCTAGAAACATGTCCCAACCTTATTGTTTGTGTCATGGCCGACCAAGGCAAGCCATGAGTCAACTTGGGGACCCCATGGAGACATTTTGGTTGGGAAATGACATAAATAACTTTTTATTAAATGTTAAAGTAAAAATGACACAAACATAATATGTCTTACAAAAACAATTTTTACATGGGGTTATAAAGATCATATATTTGATTATAAATAGTCATTGGAAAGCTAAAAAGATTTCCTACATCATAGTATTTTTTTTATGATTTTTAGACATTAAATAAATTTAATTATTTATGACATAATAATGATGCAGCGATGACATCATTATTTGACGATTTAAATAAAATGGAAAGACAATGTAAACTATATGAACTACACATGGCCAAAACCAATTGGATGAGTGTATTTCAAACCCTTATCACCTTATCCACTAATTATATCAATGTGGGACCTTTTAAAACCGAAACACATTTTCAAATAAAGTAATATTTCTTTACTTTCCAAAAGTGCCCCTCCTCTCCTCTTATAAAAGGCCCCCACCTCTACCTCATTTCACACACTCCTCAAGCCTTTGGCTCGGCCAAACCCTGCCCATTTAATCTATACACATCCCTCTCCTCATCCTAGAGGATTCCCTTTGGGCAGAATCCTTTCAAAGGAAGCCTTTAGGCTCAAATCAAAAGGAGTTACACTTTTAGAGGTAATTCATTCTCTCATGTTCATTTGTTTTATTTTACTTCTCCAAACCCTAAACTATTTTTATTTACTTCTTTTGTAACAAAACCAGTATCTTCAATATACTAGGATGTTGTTATAATATTTATTTGAGCCACACTCTCACAAAACTACATCAAATGATTAAAGAACATACGGTTTCCGTGGATGGCGAAATTATGCCTCCCAAAACGATGATTGTTCAATACTCATTTAACACCTTCAAAGGTGGCCATTATGATGTCACTATTTTTATATATGATATATAATATGTTTATTTTTTCCTTAAGCTTCTGTTTTTTTTTCATTTTGGGCATACCTTTATGGTTTCCATTATGGGTAAACACGATATCTTCATTTTAGGAAGTGCGGACTACCGCCCCCTGAAAGTGATTTGATTCGTTAATAACATATGTGGGATGTGTAAAGGATAAAGATAATGATATTATATATGTTATTATACTGGAATTATAATATACTCTTATATCATTATGAATCCATTCCAGAAAATACGAAATAGAAATGGAAGTAGCGTTCATGCGTACGTACGGCTTACCGTCTCCATGAACGGTGCATTTCATTTCTTACCTCTAAATGTGATGTAATATTATAAATACATGTATATGCTGAATATATATGATATATATGTTATCCAAATCATTAATATCATTCTGTATATAATGAACCTTTGACAAATTTAACAACATGTAAGTGTAAGAAGTCTATTTTTGACTTAAGAACCAAATACCGACAAAATGAACACTATTAACTTAAATGATTACATGATGTTCATAACATGGTATAAAAGGAATAATGAACTTGAAAAACGTTCATAAGCAGGTAGAGATTAACTCAAGTTTATTATTCAGGAGATTAAAGAACGGTCGGGTCAAGTCGGATACGAGGTATGGGACTTCGTCTCAATCTCCTTTCAATGAGGCATATTTTATTTTATACACAACTTTCTTTTATACGGTGTATAAACCCCTTTGACTTTTATGTTTATTCAAAAGGAATCTTTTTTATAAAAAGCGTTTACTAAACGACAAAAGGGAATGTTTTTGTCGTACGTATGCGGCGACAAAGACTTCTCCGTCGTCGTGACCGTTATTTGAGTTTCGGCTTCCTCTACAAGCCATACCTTCTTTTTAAAAGAAAAATAAATACCATGTTTTACTTTTCTTTTATTTTGGTATTGAAAATGGTTTACATAATGTTTTTATATCAATGTGTTGTATTGATATCTCGTGATTGAAAAGTGGAAATTTTATGTTTCCTTTATGCATGTTTTATGTGATATGATTATGGTATGGTTCTTGGGCATTATTATGAAGGCGGGTGGTTCCGTGATAAACTAAGGGTGGGTGAGCCCGTTATAGCTCTCCAATGCATTGGGTAACGCGAAGGAGTGAAACGTTAAGGTTTCTCCGAAGAGATTTTAGGGAATATACTGTGATGGGTATTCCAAAACGTAACAAGAGGGTTACTCCCTACGTAAGAATGTTATGAATGCCTCAAGTTACCTTTATGTCTTATGATTTCTATGATTTATTCATGATTTTATGAGGTGTGTTAAAGTTCCTATGTTTTATGGGTAAAGTATGATTTCATTCTTATGTATATATGAACTCATGTTTCCTTTCTATGTTTTTTTAACCCATACTGAGTTTTATGCTCATCCCAAGTTTTTGAAATGTTTTTCACAGGTCAAGGGAAAGGTACATGATAAGATGATAGAGTCAAGGATGTGTCAAGAAATAATCCATGTTTTATTTTGAATATGTTTCCATTGATGGGAATGAAGGATACTATCTTTATGTAACCACTTTGTTTATATGTGGATTGTAATGAAAGTTTTATGATCTAATTCTCTAAAACTCTAAACCCGAAAAGATCCTCAATGTGTATCTTGTAATAACTCAAGATTAAGTAAGGTTTAAGGATGGGGCCTTATAGTTGGTATCAGAGGTCGGTTTAGATAACTTTAGGAGTTATAATTCTATTAAATGATTATCCAAAAATATTTTTTTTTCGAAATGATATAGAATTTAAATATTACCATGTTGCTTCATCTAAGACATGTCTGTTCAGAATGGTTTTCCGCAGAGGAAACAAGGAAGCAGTGCTAGGAAGGCATACAGAAGAAAATAACCTTCCGAATCAGCATCCAGAAATGGTCGGAATTGGAACTAAACAATTTGTTGCAGTAATGGCGCAGTTGACTCAAGCGATAAATGGTGGTATCTATGCACGAGATCAGCCAGATCAACCGCAGAGGAACATGTCAGTGGTGGAACATTTCATGAGGCAAAATCCACCATCATTCAGAGGATCATCTGACCCTGTGCTAGCTGAAGGGTGGATTAAAGCACTGGAGAAGATTTTTTATGTCATAGGGTGTTCAGACAATCAAAAGGTTAGTCTTGCTATTTACCGTTTGGAGGGTGAAGCAGATCAGTGGTGGTCTATGGTTAAAAATATCAGGGACACCGATGAGATTGATGCTCTTGACTGGGATGAATTCAAAGGTATGTTTCTTGAGAAGTATTTTCCTAAGGCTATTCGACTTAGGATGGAAAAGCAATTCTTGGAATTGAGGCAAGAGGAGGACTCAGTGGCTGCCTATGAAGAAAGGTTCACTCGATTGGCAAGGTATGCTCCAAATTTTATCTGAGACCTTGATAGTAAAATCAATCGTTTTTACTCAGGATTAAAGACAAAATATCGAAGGGAATTAGCTTCTCGTGATTTTAAAAGTTATTAAAAGCTTGTTTGATGTGATGAGAAGGTGGAAATGGAGTTTTCCGATGACCAATTGTTCTATAACAACCAGAAGAAGAAGAGACCAAGGTGGCAGGAGAAAGGTAAGAATTCTTCAAAAAAGTCTGATGGTAAGAAAACTAAGTTTCCAGCTTGTGATAAATATGGCAAAAGGCATGCTGGGTAATGTCTTCTAAATTCTGGAAAGTGTTACAGATGTGGTAAGATGGGACATAAGGCTCGTGATTGCACTGAAAAGGATCAAGGTGAAGGTAAGACCAAATTTATTTACAGTTAGTGAAATGTTATAAGTGCAATGAGATGGGTCACTATGCAAATGAGTGTCCGGCAAAGAGCTTGAGTGATGGGAAGCAGTTAGACTACAAGCAGAAAGGGGTGGTGAAATCCTTTGCAACTACTTCAGCAGATGTCGGTCCATCAAATGAAGTTGTATCAGCTCCAGGGAGCTCAGTTTTTTTCAAAGATTGACCTGAGATTGGGGTACCATCATCTGAAGGTAAAAGAGGCAGATATTCCGAAGACCGCGTTCCATATGAGATATGGCCATTATGAATTTTTAGTAATGCCTTTTGGGCTAACCAATGCACCTGCTGTATTCATGGACTTAATGAATAGAATTTTCCATGAGTTCTTGGATAAGTTTGTGGTGGTTTTCATTGATGATATTTTGGTGTTTTCTAAAAGTAAAGAGGAGCATGAAAGACATTTAAGGGTTATCTTGAAAACCTTAAAAGAAAAGAAACTGTATGGGAAATTCAGCAAGTGTGAGTTTTGGTTGCAAAAAATTTCTTTCCTTGGTCACATTGTTTCAAAAGATGGAATAACTGTTGATCCTGCAAAAACAAAAGTTGTGGAAGAATGGCCAAGACCCACAAATGTAACTGAGATTCGTAGCTTCCTTGGTTTGGCGGGCTATTACCGAAGGTTTGTTAGAAATTTTTCACGGTTATCTAGTCCAATGACTAAGCTAAATCGGAAGGGTGTTAAGTTTATCTGGACAAAAGAATGTGATGATTGTTTTCAGGAATTGAAAAGAAGATTGGTGAATGCTCCAGTTTTGGCACTACCTTCCAGAAATGATGAGTTTGTTATATACAGTGATGCTTCATTGAAAGGACTTGGTTGCGTCCTAATGCAGAATGATCAGGTAATTGCTTATGCTTCACGACAGTTGAAAAATCATGAGGTAAATTACCCTACACATGATTTAGGATTAGCTGCTGTTGTTTTTTCTTTAAAATTTTGGAGGCATCATTTGTATGGAGTAAAGTGTGAAATATATACCGATCACAAAAGTTTAAAGTATATATTCACTCAGAAAGAGTTAAACATGAGACAAAGGAGATGGATAGAATTAATCAAGGATTATGATTGTACAATTCATTACCATCCGGGAAAAGCAAATAAAGTGGATGATGCTTTGAGTTGAAAAAGTAATGCTTCATTAACAATGTTGCGTTTATAACATGATCCTTTGGTTAAGGATTTGATGAACTTTGGCATAGAAGTTGTTGGTGCAGGAAGTCCTTATGTTTTGTTTCAGGTATCAGTGAGATCATCTCTATCAGATAGAATCAAGCAAGCACAGAAGCAAGACAGTGAGTTACAGAAAAAGGTAGAGCTGGTCCAGAAAGGTAAGTTGCCTGAATTCAACATTGATAATGATTATGTTTTGAGATTTGGGAGGAGATTGTTTGTGCCTTGTGATTCACAGTTGAAGAGAGAGTTGTTATGTGATGCTCATAGTTCTCCGTTTTCAGTTCATCCGGGCAGTACTAAGATGTATAGAGATCTGCGAGAGTATTACTGGTGGGATGGAATGAAAAGAGATATTGCTGATTTTACTGTGAAGTGTTTGACTTGTCAGCAGGTTAAAGCAGAGCGGCAGTTACCGAAAGGGATGCTTCATCCTTTACCAGTGCCAGAGTGGAAATGGGAGAATATATCCATGGACTTTGTTGTTGGATTACCGAAGACATCTCGAGGTAATAATGCAATCTGGGTTATTGTTGATCGCTTGACAAAATCTGCTCATTTCCTTGCTATACAAGATACTTTCTCTCTTGATAAACTTTCCCGTTTGTATCTTAATGAGATAGTCAGGTTACATGGAGTTCCTCTCTCCATTGTATCGGATCGTGATCCCAGGTTTACTTCTAACTTTTGGAAAGGCCTTCAGAAGTTGTTGGGTACTGAATTAAATTTTAGTACAGCTTTTCATCCTCAATCAGATGGACAGTCAGAATGAACAATTCAGACATTGGAGGATATGCTACGATCTTGTTCTATGGATTATCAGGGAAGTTGGGACCAACATCTTTCTTTGGTTGAATTTTCATATAATAACATTTTTCATTCCAGTATACAGATGGCACCATTTCAGGCATTATATGGGAAGCGGTGTCGAACTCCAGCTTTCTGGGATGAAGTGGGTGAAAGGAAGTTGATGGGACCAGAATTGGTAGAAGAGATGGCAGAAAAAGTTCAGCTGATTCAGAAACACATGAGAACAGCTCAGAGTAGGTAGAAGAGTTATGCGGATAACCGGAGGAAGGATCTATCTTTCGAGGTAGGTGATCCTGTTTTTCTCAAGGTTTCTCCTTGGAAAAGCGTGATGAGATTTGGTAAGAAAGGAAAGTTGAGTCCAAGGTTCATTGGACCATATGAAATTCTGGATAGAGTTGGATCAGTTGCATACCGAGTGGCTTTACCTCCGAGTTTATCTCAGGTACACAATGTTTTTCACGTTTCGATGTTGAGAAAGTATATGCCAGATCCATCTCATGTTTTGAGCCCAGAGGTAGTTCAGCTGGAAGAGAACCTATCTTATGAGGAACAACCGGTCCAGATTCTTGACCACAGGGAGCAAGTGTTACGGAATAAAGTGATTCACCAGGTAAAGGTTTTGTGGAAAGACCACATGATTGAAGAGGCAACATGGGAATCTGAAAATGCAATGAGGGATAAGTACCCCCATTTATTCGATAAGTAAATAAATTGCGGGGACGCAATTTTCTAAAGGGGGGAAGGATGTAACATCCCAATTAAGTAATGAATAATAGATATTTTTATCTATGATTAAGATAGTGTTTTAGAGGCTTAAAATGAAAATAAATCCAATCTTAAGCATGGAATACACTAATATTCTTAAAAGATTGTTTTACTGCCTTATGAGGAAAAACCCTTTTTAAATCTATCTTTTGAAAATTTTATAAACTATGTCTGTCAAAATAAACTTATCCTTCATGATTGAGACATCAAAATTTACTTTGTGTGAATTTTTGGTATTTTTCTGACAATGTTCATTTTTTTAATGAATAGTGAAAAATACTGCATTTTACATCAAAACTGCTTTTTAATCTAATTTATTTATATGATTAGATTATCTTTTGAATTGGTCTTAATGTGTAATATGAATATATTTTTACCATTTAATCCAATGGTGGTCATTGGAATCAATTTCACTTTGAAATTGGACTTAAACTAGTGTCAATCTTTTGATACTTATTGTTTCATAAAAACACGCTATTTTCTCTGACAGCGGGAATTAATTATTAAATTAATTAATGTGAATTATATGATTTGAATTTTGTAAAATAGACTTCATTTTTGAATTCGGAATATCAAATATAGCTTAGGGTGAATTTTTGATAATTTTCTGAAAAACTTCAATTTTTGATGAATAGTGAAACCACTAAGTGGTAATCAAGCAAACTGATTTTTCAGTTAAATGAAAGTTTACCACTAATGTGTATTGAATTTTGAAAATCCGACATACATGGTTGTCATTAAGAAGTAAAATGTGGTTCAATGAGATTAAAATATTTTTTTGGTGAATAGTAACTTATTAAGTTTTTAATCGCGATTAGTGGTAATTAGTGTAGTTTAAGGTATAAATAATGCTTTAATAATATGAAATGACCTAGAAACATGTCCCAACCTTATTGGTTGTGTCATGGCCGACCAAGACAAGCCATGGGTCAACTTGGGGATCCCATGGAGACATTTTGGTTGGGAAATGACATAAATAACTTTTTATTAAATGTTAAAGTAAAAATGACACAAACATAATATGTCTTACGAAAACAATTTTTACATGGGGTTATAAAGATCAGATATTTGATTATAAATAGTCATTGGAAATATAAAAATATTTCCTACATCATAGTATTTTTTTTATGATTTTTAGACATTAAATAAATTAAATTATTTATGACATAATAATGATGCAGCGATGACATCATTATTTGACGATTTAAATAAAATGGAAAGACAATGTAAAATCTATAAACTACACATGGCAAAAACCAATTGGATGAGCGGATTTCGAACCCTTATCACCTTATCCACGAATTATATCAATGTGGGACCTTTTAAAACCGAAACACATTTTCAAATAAAATAATATTTCTTTACTTTCCAAAAGTGCCCCTCCTCTCCTCTTATAAAAGGCCCCCACCTCTACCTCATTTCACACACTCCTCAATCCTTTGGCTCGGCCAACCCCTGCCCATTTACTCTCTCCACATCCCTCTCCTAATCCTAGAGGATTCCATTTGGGCATAATCCTTTCAAAGGAAGCCTTTAGGCTCAAATCAAAAGGAGTTACACTTTTAGAGGTAATTCATTCTCTCATGTTCATTTGTATTATTTTACTTCTCCAACCCCCCTAAACTCTTTTTATTTACTTCTTTTGTAACAAAACCAGTATCTTCAATATACTAGGATGTTGTTATAAGATTTATTTGAGCTACACTCTCACACAACTACATCAAATGGTTAAAGAACATACGGTTTCCGTGGATGGCGAAATTATGCCTCCCGAAACGATGATTGTTCAATACTCATTTAACACCTTCAAAAGTGGACATTATGATGTCACTATTTTTTATATATGATATATAATATGTTTATTTTTTCCTTAAGATTCTTTTTTTTTCATTTTGGGCATACCTTTATGGTTTCCATTATGGGTAAACACGATATCTTCATTTTAGGAAATGCGGACTACCGCCCCCTAAAAGTGATTTGATTCGTTAATACCATATGTGGGATGTGTAAAGGATAAATTTAATGATATTATATATGTTATTATACTGGAATTATAATATACTCTTATATCATTATGAATCCATTCCATAAAATACGAAATAGAAATGGAAGTAGCGTTCATGCGTACGTACGGCTTACCGTCTCCATGAACGGTGCATTTCATTTCTTACCTCTAAATGTGATATAATATTATAAATACATATATATGCTGAATATATATGATATATATGTTATCCAAATCATTAATATCATTCTGGATATAATGAACCTTTGAAAAAATTAACAACATGTAAGTGTAAGAAGTCTATTTTTGACTTAAGAACCAAATACCGACAAAATGAACACTATTAACTTAAATGATTACATGATGTTCATAACATGGTATAAAAGGAATAATGAACTTGAAAAACATTCATAAGCAGGTAGAGATTAACTCAAGTTTATTATTCAGGATATTAATGAACGGTCGGGTCAAGTCGGATACGAGGTATGGGACTTCGTCTCAATCTCCTTTCATTGAGGAATATTTTATTTTATACACAACTTTCTTTTATACGGTGTATAAACCCCTTTGAATTTTACGTTTATTCAAAAGGAAACTTTTTTATACAAAGCGTTTACTAAACGACAAAAGGGAATGTTTTTGTCGTACGTATGCGGCGACAAAGACTTCTCCGCCGTCGTGACCATTATTTGAGTTTCGGCTTCCTCTACAAGCCATACCTTCTTTTTAAAAGAAAAATAAATACCATGTTTTACTTTTCTTTTATTTTGGTATTGAAAATGGTTTACATAATGTTTTTATATCAATGTGTTGTATTGATATCTCGTGATTGAAAATTGGAAATTTTATGTTTCCTTTATGCATGTTTTATGTGATATGATTATGTTATGGTTCTTGGGCATTATTATGAAGACGGGTGGTTCTGTGATAAACTAAGGGCGGGTGAGCCCGTTATAGCTCTCCAATGCATTGGGTAACGTGAAGGAGTGAAATGTTAAGGTTTCTCCAAAGATATTTTAGGGAATATACTGTTATTGGTATTCCAAAACGTAACCAAGAGGGTTACTCCCTACGTAAGAATGTTATGAATGCCTCAAGTTACCTTTATGTCTTATGATTTCTATGATTTATTCATGATTTTATGAGGTGTGTTAAAGTTACTATGTTTTATGGGTAAAGTATGACTTCATTTTATGTATATATGAACTCATGTTTCCCTTCCATGTTTGTTTTAACCCATACTGAGTTTTATGCTCATCCCAAGTTTTTGAAATGTTTTTCACAGGTCAAGGGAAAGGTACATGATAAGATGATAGAGTCAAGGATGTGTCAAGAAATAATCCATGTTTTATTTTGAATATGTTTCCATTGATGGGAATGAAGAATACTATCTTTATGTAACCACTTTGTTTATATGTGGATTGTAATGAAATTTTTATGATCTAATTCTCTAAAACTCTAAACCCGAAAAGATCCTCAATGTGTATCTTGTAATAACTCAAGATTACGTAAGGTTTAAGGATGGGGCCTTATAGTGCCACCTATAGATTTAGTACATGTAAGGTATCTGGTATGTGTTTCCTCAAGAGAGATCCCTGAACATTCTAGGAACATGAGATAGGTTTGGTTGGAGTACTATTATATTATCCATAACTCAAATGAGATTAATAATATCAAGGGGTATAATGTATCGAGGACTTATCTTTAACTTTATTCCACGCCTCATTACTCTCTTACCTAGAGATATATGAAATAATAATTTATCTCTAACTTCAAAATCTAGTACTTAACAATGATTATGAGTATAGATCTTTTTTCATATTTATTCTGCTCTAATGTGTTGTTGAATGGTTTTTACCTTCTCTCCCATTTATTAGACTAGTTTGGGTCTCAATAGATTATGTTCTCTAACATCTTCCCAAAATTTTGTAGTTTGACATTACTTTCCATATAGGGCTTCGTAAGGGTCCATCAGAATGTTTGAGTGGAACATATTATTATAGGATAACTATAGAAAAGGAAGATGTTGATCCCAACCTCATTTAAATTCCATGGAGTAGGATCTAGAAATATCCTCAAGTGTTTGGATAGTGCTTTCATATTGTCTGTCATTATGGGTTTGGTAGATCATATTAAAGTTCAACTATGTGTTTAAGGAATACTGAATAATTTTCTAAAACTTTGAAGTGAACCTCATATCTCGATCAGATATAATCTATAGTGGTGTTCCATGTATCTTCACCACTTCTATGATGTATATCTTTGCAATTTTATTGACTGATAATTCCTCTAAAATAGGGATGAGGTTTTCATTCTTTGTAAGATGGATCACTATAAATTATATGAAATTATTTAAATTGGATTTCTTTGGAAGACTAGTGAAAAAATCTATGGTCATGTTCTCCCATTTACATATAGGTATGGGTAATAGTTATATCATCCTCTTGGAATTTTTTCTTTCCACGTTCACTTACTGTCTTACCAAGAACTTTTATATATATTAAGAAATCTCATTCTCCATATATCTTCACTAGGAGCACTCTCAAATACCTATATACATATTTGTGCTCCCATGATGGATACATAATATTGATTTAAGAGTATCATCTAATATCTCTTCCTTTGTATCAGGATATAATGGTGTGCATAATTATTTCCCAATTCTCATAACTCTATATTTATCAATATTAAACATTGAGTCTTTCCACTTCCTTATTGCATCCACCTTATTTTGTAGAATCTAAAACTATTCATCCTATTTGGGACTTTGTGCCACCGTTTTAGGCCTATAGGCCATAGGGCCTTTGGCCATCATTGGAATTTGAGCCACAGGGCCTCTAGGATACCTTAGAACTCTGGGAAATAGATTTTTG
This sequence comes from Viscum album, assembly GCA_963277665.1. Taxonomy (NCBI): domain Eukaryota; kingdom Viridiplantae; phylum Streptophyta; class Magnoliopsida; order Santalales; family Viscaceae; genus Viscum; species Viscum album. The sequence goes on from OY728164.1 coordinate 2,038,679,084, forward strand.
GGCCAAACGACCATGTAGTAGTCTGGTAAGACCACGCATGATAAGGCCCTAGAAGAGTATTCATAGAAAGTACCATCCACCAAAAATAGCTAACCATATTAAAAGAACAAGAGCCTATGGAAATCACCATTGGTACTAGTCACCATGTAGCTTTGAATGGAGAAATTCTATTCGATCATCCAAGAGAGGATTAGAGCTATGTTCTTTTAATAATAAAGATGTTGGGGAGGTCCAGTTTTAATGTAGTTGGGTCTTTGGGATTTTGGGTCATGTATTGGGCATTATGCCTCTAGGCCTTCAACTCATATATTGGGCCTTGTACCTTTGTTCCTATGGGTCATGTAAGGGTTACCCTTAACTCATAAAAGGTTGGTTATCTGAAAAATAAATAAAAATATCCAAGGATTTCAGGTCTGTTTGACCACCACCACATTATAATGATGGAAATGGATTGGGTAGTTAGAGTCCTTTATCGACATTAACCATCTTCATTGGTGTATATTTTACTCTATCTATGATAATATATACTTCAATATCATATGGTCTATATATATGTCAAACTTCTCTATATAGATATAATTCCTCCGAATATTCATTGTAAAGATCACAACTGATAAGTCAACATCACAATTTACTTAGTTTTTCTCATGGGTCTTCAATTTTTCTAAGGAATAGGCTATCACTTTATAATTTTTCACGATTACACAACCCAATTAATTCTTTAAAGAATATTATATATCATAAAATTTTCTCCACTAGAGGTATAATGAACCAACCTAGGTTGACCCATCACATCATCAAACCTGGATCAATACTTGGCTCAAAGGGTATTCTTGATCCACATGGAATTAAAACTAGTAAATATGAATCAAAGAAGCACTCTTGGGAAATATTTTCCCCTAAAACCAAAGTTAAGAACATGATGGATATTTTACCAAAATCCTAGCATGAACCATATTTATATTAGACATCTACACATGTAAAATAAGAAGAACCAAAAAAATAAACCACCAAATGAGTCGTAATTAATAAAATTGATTCAACTCATCTATATCAACATACATACATCATCCAAAACAAATAAATAATAATTTATCACAAAAAACTGAATACAAAATCAGATAAAGTTGTTATATAAAATAGATCAACGTACATAAATAAAACAAATCTAAACCATACCATACCACAAGAACATCTACATACAACCCATGGTTTCACACCACATCCCCACTCACCATTAATGTCCCGAGGAATTGAGTACCAAAATGAAATAAAAACTAGAACATGTGTAATACATAAGAGTTTCATACAACATATGAGTGTATATTGAGGGTGTGATCTAATAGGATCCGTGGGATCCCACACAAATTCTATGTAATTCCTTTCATAAATAAAATCATAAATTTTAGTTTTAAATACAATTGAAAATGTGGTTTTTTATTTTTATTGACACCAACCAAAAAAATATCATTCTTTTTTATATATTAATTAAACCATTCATTTTATTTATTTTATATAGAATAATTTATTATACATTGAAACCTAAACTATAACCCATTATTTTCATGAAAACCGTACAAGATGTATTTTCATTTTCATTTCAAAACTTTTTATGAAAAATTATCCATAACCTAAACATTATTTTAATTTAGAAACAACATTCCAAAATACCCATTAAAACCATTTATAAAAGAACAGACCCGCCCAAAAATAAATGATAGTAAAAAAAGAATAATGCACCATGATATCATATAATAATATAAAATTAAACAAAACATATATGAATGGTGACACTAATATAAAAATCACACGGGGATAAAAATAATAATTAAATATAAATCCCCTATATAGAACCACTAATCAATGGATAAGTTTCATAATAAACAACCTAGGGTCTAAAGTAAGTTGATCCTAAGAATTATATGACAATATAGACCAATATTCAACCTACGTTGTGCCCAATAATAACATAATCCTTCCAATTAACCCACATTGGCCCCATTATAAGGGAAACTCCCCTATATCCCTATCCTATATCATAAATAGGGGTCCATAGTAGCATTTGAGGATGAATCATGACCTCCCACCTATAGTCCCAGATTTTATGACCAAAATTCATAGTGGTTAATGAGAAATCAAGATAATAGCAATAACAAATCATAAGAAATTCCTCACACCTCACCTCCAACACTCTTGCACAAAAAACCCCTTTCTATATTATACATTAATTATTTAAATAAATAACCCATAAAGCAGATAAAAATAAAATAGGTAAGTAAATTAGGGTCTCTCAACATCAACCTTTTTTTATAAAATGTCAAATGGGCCTATAAAATTTTGATTTGGTATATCATTTCATTTTCACACCGCCTAAAATACATTTTCCAAAGGTCCTTTAAAAGAACGCCATTTAAGTTCATACATAAAATCATTTAAAGAAATAATTTATATATCTAATTAAAAACCTTTAAAATGCCATTATTCCATGTTGTCCTTTGAAACCCACACTTCACCCATTTTAGGAGGAACCAAAGGGGTCAAATAAGTTTAATCATCAAAATTCATTTAAAATAAAGACTCTTATAAATTTTAATAAATGTTTGGAAGCTTAAAATAGTTTTTTCTAAATAAACATAAAATATAGAGAGAAACCCCTTTATGAAAATAATAAAATACCTAAGAACCATTTTTATAAATCACTATGGTTACCCCAGATAATTATAATCACTTAGAAAATTGAATTTACAAAACCAATCATCTCATGAATTGAAAAAAAAGGAATGACATAGAAAATAAAAATTAGGTCAAGTGTAGATGAAGTTGTAAGATCCTGAATTTTTATAGTGTTATGAAAAAATTTAATTATTTTCAAGCCTCTTATTTTATCCTTATTATAGTTCCTAATGGAAAAAGGAATATTTTTTCAAGAATTAGGGGATTGTTAAAAACACTACTGGAAAATAGGTCTATACCCACGGTTTTCCAAAACCGTGGGTATAGGGATAGTAGGAGAACCTATACCCACGATTTTCCAGAACCGTGGGTATAGGCCACCTATACCCACGGTTGTGCCAAAAACCGTGGGTGTAGTTTTATTTTAAGACCTATACCCATGGTTTTGGAGAAACCGTGGGTATAGGGTACTTTCCGAAGACTTATACCGATGGTTTTTGGAAACCGTAGGTATTACGGGTTTTTTTTGGAGACCTATACCCATGGTTCTCCAGAACCGTGGGTATAGTTTTCCCGTGTTATGGTGGGAAACTAAACTTAGGCGGGACATGAAAAATTTGGCGGGTATACATTTTTTCATATATTAACATATATATTCCGATATATGAACATATGATATATAACAACTCTAGGTTGGTTGGTCTATTGGCGCGGGCTGGGCCGCGAGATTCCATAGAAGTCGCGGGATCGAAACCTCGCGAGAGGTTTTTTGGAATTTAACTACACAATATTAATATATATATAGGCAGACATATGAATATGTAAAAGATATAAAATCCATCTCAGTTGGTCCACTGCTGTGTGCGGCGCTGAGACCTTACGTGTGGCACTGGTTCGAAACCTGCCGGTTCCGATTTTTTTATATAACAGCATTGTTATTAATATATTATAATAAAATTATCATTATATAAATGAAAGAAAGTCAGCTCGGTTGGTCCGCTGAGCTGCAGGGCGGAGCCTCCCTGCGGGTGGTGCGGGATCAAAACCTGATGCTTGTGTTATTTGAAAATTTTAAATTTCCCACGGTGTTCAAACCGTGGGGTATGTTCCCTGCCACGCTGTACAGCAACACGTTGCTGTGTGAAACGCCTATACCCACGGTTCTACAAAAACGTGGGTATAGTTCAAGACCCCTATCCCGATGTCGTTCCAGCCCACGGCTCCCAAAACCGTGGGTATAGGCTATACCCACGGTTTTGGGGGCTATACCCACAGTTTTGAACCGTGGGTATAGGTCGTTTTTTCAGTAGTGAAACATTGAGTTCCAGTGTTTTGAGAACCAGAGTGAGGCACTTGGTTAGAACATGGTTAGTAATAATCATTCAATCTATAGGGGAGGATCAGGGTTTATTTAACCAGGAAAGTTAGACCACATGTACATAGAAAATATATAATAAATCTTAGGTGTGTATTATATGGTTGTTGTACATTTTCTTTGAACATTAGGCCTATCTGTTTGAGGTGGTGGACATGTTTAGCAGTGTCCACACAAGGGCTACATACAGTTTTTGAAACCATGAATGTATCCATGTGAAGGAGTGTCACCTTAGGCAATATGTTCACAAACTTAGTGTATGGTTTGGTAAAACTGTGTATCCAAACCATTTTTCCCTTTTAATAGTGTGAAATTTACTATTTTTACCATCATTTCTTTAGCCTCTTAACCCTCATTTCTCCTCCTCCATGGGTGTAAGGACCCATACTTAAACATTACATAATCTTGAATTAATAAAATAGTTATACATTGAAGATCTTTTCAAGTTTATAGTTTTAGAGAATTAGGCCATACCTATTACATTACATTTCAAAAATTACAAAGTATACACTTCTAATCTATCCAATTTTTTCACAAAAATAAAACTCCTCAAATAAAAAAGAATTATTTTCTTGATATAAATCTTCTTCAATTCTTCCTTTCTCTTACCCTTCCATATACCCTGTGAAAAACATTTCAAAAACTTGGGATGAGTATAAAAATCTCAGTAAGGGATACAAAATAAGGAAACAAAACATTAGTCCATTAATATATACAAATCAAAGAAGTCATAATTTTTAATCATAAACATAATATCTTTAACATACCTTGTGAAATCATAAGATTTATCAATAACACATAGAAATAATAAATCAAAAAGGTAAATTGTGGCATACATAACATACTTACATTTTAGATTTCACAACTACATATGGAGTTACATTTAGAATACCCATCACAATATATTCTATATATCTCTTAGGATAAACATTAATGTTTACGTCTGTCACTTTACCCAATGCATTGGAGAGCTATCTCAGGCTCACCTACCCTACGTTTATCACAGAACCACCTGTATTTGGTTTATCATTTAACCACATATCAAATGTCCAAGTATCATTACATAATAATATCACATTAACAAGCATAAATGAAAGATAACATTTCTACATTGCAATCACAATATATCAGTTCAAGATATTGACATAATTAAATCCTTTTCAAAAACCATTTAAAACATTTTATAAAGAGATTTTTGAATCAAAGTGTCCCATACCACTTTGGAAAATTTAAATGAAATTAACATTTAAAAACATTAATTTCTATATAAATAAATCCTTAAAACCATTTTGAAAACATAGGCATTATTGAGAAATATTTAGAAGAATAAATCACTAAAACATTTAAAACAATGTTTTAGTTAAAGGGTCCATTACCACTTGAGAAAATATTAGAATAAAAATAATTATATAATAACATTAAAAAATTATTATAATATCATGAGAATAATGATATTCATGATATAATATGTCAAATGGAAGAATATACACCATATAAAAGTGTTTTGGTGTATAATAACAAATAATTCTCAATGGAATGTAATTTGAGACAAAATCCCTTACAAAGATCGTACAAATAACGTTAGAATTTATCAATGGAGTGATTTTATATAGCAATAATATATACACAAGAAGAGTGGAAATTACAACATAAATAAAAAAAATTATTCCATATATAATGTTGGGATAATATATTTAATGAAGTATGCATAAAACCCAAAGAGTGGAAATTGAGTTTAGAAATTTCATTACAAAGATCATTTTGTAAATAAAGTAGATCGATTGTGTGTATTCACTCTAAGTACACATATATAATTTATAAATACAACATATTACATTTAAAGTTATTTCTTACATAATCATAGAATGACATAATCAAGAATTAGAAGATTAACCCAAAGAATGGAAATTAGGTTAAGAAGTTCCCTTACCTTGCGTCTAATTCATCACGCATGTTCTTTGTTCTTACTGAATAATAAACTTGAGTTAATTTATACTTTCCTAAGAAACTTTTAAATTTTTATTAATCATTTTATATCACTTATTACCTTGTTATAAAAATTACATAATTATTTAAGGTAATATATGTCGTTTTTGTCGATATTGGGTACTTCAATCGAAAAAGATCTTATTATAATTACAAAATATCCATGTGGTCAAAATTGAATTATATACAGAATATTATAAATTGTTTAAATATCATATATATCCATTATATATGAATTTATAATCATCCATAAAATTTGGAGATAAGAAATGAAATGCACCGTTCATGGATATGGTAAGTCGTACGTATGCATGAACGCTACTTCCATTTATTTGTCATATTAATGAAATGAAAACTAAATGATACATAGGTATATCATAATTAAATTATAATATCATATGATATATATGTTACATAATTTAATTAACTCTATCCTTTATACATTCCATGTATGGCATGAATGATTCATATCACTTTGAGGGGGTGGTAGTTCGCACTTCCTCAAACGAAATTATCGTATTTACACATTATGGAAAGCATAAAGGTATACTGTAAATAAAATTATATAAGAATAGAGTAAATATAAATATAAAATATATTACATATAAATACATTTCGGTCATAATTTCCACCATGAGAGGTGGTAGGGAAAAATCGAACAACCATCATTTCGTGAGGTAGTAGTTCGCTGTACACAGAAACAGTATGTTCGTATCCATTAGATGGAGGATTCTGTAAGTGTAGTTCAAATAATTCTCATAAAAAATCCTAGTTTATTTTATATACTTTTTTGTTATAAAATAATGTAATAAAGAGAGTTTAGGGGGTTGTATAAGAAAAATAAATGAAAGAAACATGAGAGAAGACATCACCTCAAATCCGGTAACTCCTTTTGATTTAAGCTAAAAGGCTTTATTAAATTGCATTTTGCCCAAGATGAGGATTCTAGGAAAAATAGAGGGATGTTGGGATAGTATTTGGGCAGATTTTTTATGACAAAAGTGGGATTGAGAGGTGTGAGTAAGGGTTATAGTTGATGCCCTTTTATAAGAGGAAGGAGGGGAACATTAGGAATGTCTTGAAAGATTATTTTATTATAAAATAAATATAGATTTAAAAAGTCCTAAAATAATTAAATTATAATATAAGGTAATTAGTTCTCTAAATAATCTCAACCAATAGGTTTTAGAAAAGTTTTTATCTCAAATTTAACCTTATCTTTTAGCTTTAACCCTTAATTAACTAATTTAACTCTTATCATGTCTTCTTGTGTATCCATAATATTTGGTTAATATAGTTACTATAAAATTCCAATAGAACCTAAAGTGGTACATTTATGAAATTTAAAATTTTATATAAGTAATATGTTATATTTTTGGATATTTATTACTATTATATCATTTAATAAAATAATATTTTTTTTAAACTCATTTTTTGAATTTTTATAATATTCGAATCATGACATTTTAAAAATCCATAACAACTTTATTATTTCAGAAAAACCTCATTAATTTGAAAATAACAAGTCTTAATCATCCATAAAATTCGTTTGTGGCATAAAAATTTTCAAAATAAATTTATTTTAATATTTATAATCTCTTTTATTTAAATCATTCATTAATAAGGTAATCACTACATCATCATTGTGTCATAAATATATTTATTTATTTGTGGTCTAAAAAGTATATATAAAATACCATGATGTATGAAATATTTTTAGCTTTATAATAACTATTTAAATTAGAATACTTCACTTATATAACCCAATATAAAAATTATTTTAGTAAAATTTACATGTTTATGTTATATTTTTCTTTACTTTAAATTAATTATTATAAAATGTCATTTTCACATCAAAGTGGCTCCATGGGGTCCCAAAACCAACCCAAGAATTCCCATTTTCCGAAATATCTCATCCAATAGGGTTATGATACATGTTAGGTAGGTTTAATATTATTATAATATTATTTTTGACTCTTATTTATCAGATTTACCCTTTAACCATGGTAAATGAAATATTTACTGAAGTTAATATTCATAATTTCTAAAAAAATGTACCTATTTAAAAACTTTGGACTTCATGATTCTAAATATGGAATCCATTTTTAAAAATTCATAATACATAAGTTTAAGTAATTAATTTAAAATTAATTCCCATTATCAAAACCAAAAAGTGTGTTTTTAAGATGTAAAAACTACCAAATAAATGACATGTGTTTATGTCCAATTTAAAATTGCAATTACTTTCAATGACCAAGATTGGATTAAATGGTAAAAATATAATCCAATTAAACTTTAAAAAAAATAAAAATTATAATATAACTATATAAATAAATTATAATAAAATGAAGTATTGAATTAAAATGTTGTATTTTTCACTATTCATTAAAAATGAACTTTATCAAAAAAATACCAAAATTTCATCCAAAGTAAATTTTGAGGTCCTTATAATAAATAATAATTTTATTTTGTAAAATATAATATATAAAAGTTAAAAAAACTATATTTTAAAAGGGTTCTCCATCAAAAGGCGGTAAATCGGCATTTTATAGAATATTAGAGTATTTCATGCTTAAAATTAGATTCATTCTTATTTTAATCCTCTAAAATTTATTTGATAAATTTAAAGACATTTAAAAAACATATTTAATCATATCTTAGTTAGAACTGTTCATTATTTCCAATAAAATGGCTACGTGTTAACTACCATTTAAAATAATAATATTATTATATTATTTTCTGTATATCTCAATGTTGTGTGCAATGTAAGATTTTAGAGAAACCCCTTATTGTGTGTCGAGTACATTATCATAAAAAGAGTCCCCCTTAATGTAAAATTAATTTCTTACTCATAATAATTAATAGAAATTAAAAATTCTTATTCTATAAATACATGGGTAGATACAATGTGCCTAGCAGCTATCTTGTGGGTTTCTCCCATTTCCTCTCCTTGGTCTTTAAGCTCCCTCCTTCATCTTATCTTTGATTTGACCTTATATAATCACATTTGGTCACACTCAGTAAGTCTATCATTCTATATTATTTTTTTCTCGATTCCTCTTATTGTCTTCAATATTATTTCCATATGAGTTTATATGCCCTATTTTAGGTTGTTTGTCTAGTTTCTCTGATTTCTCCCATACAAGCCCCAATATGAAGCTGATATTAGACAACTATCCATCTACCAATCCAAAGTAGGTGGTCTATTACTTTTACCTAAATATTGTTATGTCTATATCATGCATTGTAGTGTCATGTTTCAGACTTTTTATGTGTCACTTAATAAATGTGAAACTAATTAAATAATTTTTTACCATCTTGTGTTAGTTAGTTCTTATACCCTAAATTTCATTGTTAGAAGTTTTATACCTCAATTATAATAACCCTTTAGGGTGTTTGAATTATATTCCTTGACTGTTACCCCTTTTTATAAGGCTCAAACAACACATTAATGAGTTTATTAAATGCTTTGACCATATTTCCTTGTTTATCTAACCAAACCACATGGATTAGGATTGGATTATATTATATAAATGAAATGGCCTTTTGAATTAAATAATTGATGGATGGAATGGACACTAACATGTAATATTGACCACTTTTACAATATCATGGGTAATATTTTCGTTCTTAAGTAGAATTACTTGTACAAGCTCATTAGTAGTATTAAAATGAACGAATTATAAATGATATTATGATAATCCATTAGTGATATCAGGATTCATTGCATGGAATCCCTTGGATGGGATCATAAGTAATATACGATTATATTATTTCATGGTTGATACCTATAATTATTAGGTGTAATAGCTTGGATCGACTCACATGGCAAATGAGATTATATTATACCATTGATGATACATGGGTTTATATTTGGAAAAACATGAATGGTATCATAGTGAAAATTAAATCATATAATTCTAGGAGTGATACCTAGATTCCCTATGTGGAATTATATGGATGGTCTTAGTTCACTAAATGATTCAATTACACATATACCAAGCCAAAGAACACACTTAGAGCTGGTCGATGTCTTGAATACTTAAATGTATTAATTTACCCCTGACTACTAAGTTAGAAATTTCTTGGAAAACTTTGACCCCTTATAAGATCATCAGTATATAGGGATAACTTGGGTATGTGCCTCAAGTACCAACCAAATATTATAAAATAATAAAATACTCATATTAGTTTTCACTTAGGCTGAAGTAGGTAGATTTGGATGGGTATCCCTTGGGTACCGAGCCGGTTAGGTTTAGATTACTTTATAACTTTTTTATCATCATACCTACACACTATTGATTATATATTTATAAACTAGGTAGTATTAAACACCATATGTGGTGGCCTAATAATATTTAGTCACACCCTATTCAATCCAAAAATTAGTACCAGGATTGACTTCTTGGATATAGGTAGGGATAAGAGAAAGAATCCTTCTATGGACACTTGTTTTTCTTCACTGGGGTAGAGTATGAGTGAAATGGAATGAAATATTTCTCATGTTTCTATAGATTTTATCTTTTTGTTCTATTTATAAATTTTATACCACATGTATTGATTTATGACTACCACCCTGTTACCCAAACTCCCATTTTTGTATAACATCATGACATCATTATTTTTTCACATAACATTAGATATTATTTATTTCTATTTATATTTATCAGTATTATTTGATTTCATTATTTTTGTTTCCATTATTACTTATTCCTCTAATTTATGTGTATATTGTTCACCACTATTCTCCACTCTAATAAAGAGATTATAGTCTCCCCACCACTCCATTATATACCCTCTAAACTAGTCTATAGCCTTTGGCATATGGGGAGTCACTCTTGAGGATATGTGGAAAATGGGTTCGACTACTTATGGGTGAGTAGGGCTTAGAATGTCACAAAGTGTTATAAGAGGTTTCTTTTCTTTTCCTTATTATTTTTGGGATGGTAAACAAGAGATTTGGATATTTCATAATTTTTTAATGATCTTATTCGTGGGAGTATCTAACCCATGTATAGGAAAAAATCCATTTTTCCTAGGATGGGGATTTCTGTTATTTATTTTTTCTATTACATTAATATTGATTTTACTATATAGTGACACACATGATTTATGATGTTTGTTATGATTAAGGGTTTTTAAATTTTTCCTATTATGTTAGGGAATAATTGTTCGTGCATCATTATAGACACCTTAGGATTTATATTTCATGAATATTCCATTCAATTTCTATTTATTGTGTACATTTCCTATTTCATATTTACAGTTCCATGACTATTATATTTAAGATGGGACTAACATTTATTAAAGGTAAAGGGATAAATAATTTGTTATTTAAATTTTATTCATCAAAATAAATTTTTTTCCCACATATCTAGGAAATGGAACCTTAACTAACCAATTATGATATTTTTGTTCCATGAAACTTTAGTTACATAGACTAATACATTAGTTGGTTGTGATTAAATGGATGTGAATTGTAATTTATAAAGTGTGTAACTCTATAAATTATTAATTTTGATCCTTATAATTGAATCATCATACATGGATTCATACATACTAGGGTTATCCAGATCCCTATGAGTAATATTTCAGTTATAAATATCATTTGAGGTGTGTGTTTGGAATTGTAGATATATGCCTCCATAATAGCATCAGGTCAAGCTTCAAGATGGTGGTGATGACCATGCTCCAATTATTGTGGGACCTGTCCCTCTAATAGTTCCACTAGTGGAACCTCTTTCTATACCCATATTACACAATGATTATCTCCTTAGTGAGGGTTTCCTATGATTAGTGTAGTCTATATAGGGAGTTCCATGACCCGTGTAGTCTATGTCTAAGAGGAATAGATGTTCCAAAAGTATCACCCATCCACTTTATTTGGGTATGGTATCCCCCAAGATGATGATTCATGGATAAAGTCTTTATTTTTCATTATCAAGAATTATGAGATAACTCCAAAAATATGGGTCAAGATCATCGTTTACATGATTTGTGGATCTTCCAACCATTTGTGGGATGTTATAAACCAAGAATTTAATCATTGGGATATGGTATAGAAGGAATTACATACCAATTTTGATGATTAATTCAACCTGTAGATATTGAGAGATGAATGACATAATAAATTTATACATATAGAGTAGGGTACTATGTCTGTTATGGACTACTCAACTCACTTCATAGAGCTAAAACATTACATTCCTACTCTTTCTGGTGAAGAATTGACCAAAGTGAGGTGATTTGAGGATGGTATTAGGAAGGCCATCTGATCTTAGGTGAATGTTTTTTAATTAAATACTATTTTTAAAGTAGTGAAACATGCCCTCATATCCAACCATAACCCAAGGAAAGTTATGGCGTGAGGGATAGTGGTTCAGTTCCTTGACTGGGTGGCTATTTTTTAGTAGTATAAAGAAACAATTAAAGATTTATCATAGGGGAAATAGTAGAAGAGTTTTCTCCCAAGTAAACTATTGGTATGACATCAATGTGGTTGGTTGGGACACATGAGTCCCTAGTGTATAAAGGACCTAATATAGTGACGGTCTTATGAAAAAATGGGTTATCATTAGTGGTTTTATAAGACCTTTCCTCTAGTTGTTATTGAGAGGGGTTCTAAACTATCTCCAAGTTATATAGAGGGATCAACAGCTTCACATAAGGTAGGAAGATGGTATACTATAGGTAGTTCAGGATAAGGAGGTAGATGAGGTTAAGGAGTCTTGAATTCTATTATAATGCTCCAACAGAGTGGACCTGTTCAGGGTAGTCATCTTGAAACTTAGGTAAATGGATCAAGATGGATTAATGTAGTAAATAATACACCTAAGGAGAAGGGTTATGGTTTATCTATAGTTTGATGTAAGATTTTGGTAGCCTAAAATTTATTATCTATTTATATTTGAAACTGGGACCTCATATTCATTAATGTATTATATATTAGTGAGTATACTTGGTTTTTATATTAAATAGTTATAAGGTTTGATGACTCTGGATACTTTATCAGGAGTCATAATAGAGAGTGTGAACCTGTAAAATGAGTTTCCTCTGGAAATGGGTGGTTATCATTTCCTCTGAAATATTTTCATCCTTGATATGAAGATCTTTGACATCATTCTTAGGATGTAATATTTAGTTCTCTATCACATCCATATTAACTATTATCATCATAGGGTGACTATTATATCCCAGTTCGGTGGTAATTATATTCAAAAATTTGAATGGGATGTCCATATGAGCCTATCTAGACCTGACCATGGTGGGCTAGGATGAGTGTCAGAATAGGTTGCTAGATTTTTCTAAATGATCAGGGAGCACATCAAATATATTTCACTCCCTTGTTGGATAATTTTAGAGATATACACCTTAAAAACTATTCTTGACTACCTCCTAAGAAATTGGTAGAGTCCACCATTGATTTTATTCTAAGATCAGCCTTGGTATTTATTCCTCTTTATAGGATGGATCCAACTGAGAATCAGGAACTCAAGAGACAAATAGAGGACCAAGAATCCAAAGGTTATATATGACCTAGTACTTCACCTTAAGGTTCACCCATTCTTTCCACTAATAAGAAATATGGGAAACAAAATCTATGTGTGGATTACAAGTGGATGAATCATCTTACCATGAATAACTAGTATAAACTTCCTCCTATAGATTATCTCTTTGACCATCTGTGAGAAGATAATGTTTTCTCAAAAATATATTTGAGGTCAAGTTACCATGAGATGATGTTTATACCCTTGGATATAACATAAATATATTTTTTGAAATAGATATAAACTATATGAGTATTTGTAAATGTTATTCACTCTCACTAAGGAGCTAGATATCCTTATGACCATGATAAATCAGGTTTCCACCCATTCCTAGATACATTTATGGTATTTTTCATATATGAAATCTTGGTTTACCCTCAGACTTTTCACGATCATGCCAAACACATTGAAATTATATTGATTAAACCAATAGAGAATAGAATATATGATAATATCACAAAATTACACTTCTATATTGATAAGGTTTACCTAAAGGGTCAAATTATATCTAAATCAGGGGTATATATGGATCTATAAAAGGTTATATATGTTGTTTCATGGGATTATCCCAAGAATGTCTTTAATATTAGAAGTTTTTTAGGGCTAGTTAGATGCTATAGAAATTTTATCTAGTATTTATCATGACTTGAAGAACCCATAATAGGATTAAACAAGAAAGGTGTCAAATTTATATGGTCTGAACCTAGTGAGAAGGACTTTCAAGAGCTTAAAGGAAGGTTGACCTTAGAATTGATCTTGATTTTACTTGAGCTTAAAAGATTCTATATATATTTTTATGATGCATCTGACATAAATTTGGGATCCATTTTAATGTAAGGGGTTTTGTTGTGGCCTATAGGGATTCTCATTTGAGGCCTCATAATCATAATTACCCAATGAATGATATTTATGTAGTTGCATTTTTTCATGCCTTGTGTTGTTTGAGGCATTATCTGTTGGGAAAGTGATTCATTGTATACATGAATCACAAAAGACTCAAATACATATTCACTCAGTGTGATTTGAATCTCATAGAGTGAGTATGGGTTGAATTACTTCTATCCTTTGATTTTTAGATTTCTTATATGCCTAGGGAAGGAAATATAGTGGCTGATTCTGAGTCAGAAGACTTGGACACAAGCTATTCAAGAAGCCAGTGGAGAGTGGTAGCTTAGGGGTATTTTTTATGTGATGCATATGGAGATTTATAAGTTTCACTAGTATCCTATTATTATATCTTTATAAGTGACCTAAACACTTATATATCAAGTGAAAATGAGACAAATTTTTTATCCTGAAGGCTTAGTCCTAAGGGAAAGAGTTTTAGGTGAGGACCCACCACCCAGTTGGGTCATTGATGAAGATAAGATCTTTCGTATACATAGAGGAATATAAGTTCCCATAAATATGTGAGAGTAGTAGATGTGATATTATAATTCTTCTAAAATGGTAGTGTATCCTAGAATTACAAATATTTACCATGACTTATGTTTCCAGTATTGGTGTCTTGGTATGAAGAACCAGATCGCTTGTTTTGTTACTTGATGTTCCACCTACCACTAGGTGACGGTAGAACAACAGTGACCAACTGGTATTTTATATCCATCACCCATTAAAAAGTGGAAATGGAATGATTTCACCATGGATTTCATTATTAGATTACAAAAGTCCTATAAAGGAAGTGATACAGTATGGGTGATTTGGACAGACTGATGAAGATCACCTACTTCTTTCCTATTAGGGAGACCTTTTTGGTGAATGAACATGGAAGATTATATTTCAATGAGATTATATTCAATCATGTTATTATACATTCCTTTATATTGTATAGGTTTTCTTGGTTCACTTCACATTTCTAGAAGGGGCTTCAAAAGGCTTTTGGTTTATAGGTGCTTCTGAGTGTGGAATACAACTCTCAGACTGATGGTCAACCTGAGTGTACTATATAAGTATTCGAGGACCTGATTAGGGAATAAATCCTAGATTTTGGAGGTTATTAGGAGAAACATTTACCTCTTTTTTAGTTTTCTTACAATAATAGTTTTCAAGTTACTATACAGATGACTCTTTAAAAGGCCATATATAGAAGTCTATGCCAATCACCAATCTATTGGTTAGAGGTACGGGAGGCAGCTCTACTAGGACCGTGTCTTATTTAGGAGACATCAGAGTAGGTGTAGCTAATCTAGAATCTTCTAGATACAGATCTATTTAGGAATAATTCTTATACAAATTTTCATTGATGACCCTTATAGTTAAAGGTGGAAAATCATGTGTTCTTACATGTTTTTCCTAGTTGGGGCATCGATAAATTATGAGGAAAGTAAATCTAACTTATACATTCATCTGACCTATTCATATTTTATAGAGGTTAATACAAATGGATTATCAAATTGATATTACTTATAGATATAGAGCTATGCATGAAATATTTAATTTTTCTAAATTGTTTCATCACTATTCATATCCATTCCATGTCCATCATCTTGATGAGGTTGATTTTGATATGCATTCTTCTTTTAAGGATTACCCTATTAATATCATTGATAATAGAATAAATTCCCTTCAAGGTAGGCTTTTTTCTCTATTTTAGGTTTTATGGTAGAAAACTATGTGCAGGATGAGACTTAGGATCGATAGGCTAATATATGTGCTCAGTGGCTGGAGTTATTCTTGGATATAGATCAACCACTCTCAAGTAAACTCATAGAAATGTTGTTTTAAGGAGGTTAGGTTGTAATATGATGGATTTTTATAAAGTTATAGACTCTTTTAAAAATTTTCAAGTCTCTTTTTATTCTTATAATAGTTCCTAAGGGACTAAGGAAGGGCCTATGATTTTTTGGGGCTTGTTTGTAGCCCATAGATCAAGTTTTTGGAGAACCAATGTGAGGAATTTATTTGAAACATGGTTAATACTAACAGTATGGTTCAACCATGAAACCTAAATAGAAGTATTATGACTTTTTAACTATGTATGGGAGATTGTGTGGTCATGAAAAACCTACAATTAATTTCATGTGTGTGTCACATGGTTGGCTCACATTTTATCCTAACCATGTGCCTAGTCGTGTGAGGGGGTGGACAAGTTGGATAGTGGCTACACATAGGCTACACATGTATTTTTAAATTTATGTGCCTATCCATGAAATTAATTCATCACCTTGGGTATTACATGCACATGGTTAGTGCATGGTTTGGCCAATTATGTGTCCAAACCATGTACCCCTTCAGAATGTGTGAAATTGCCTTTTTTTCCATCATTCCTTTAATATTTAACCCCTCATTTCTACCCATAAATGTTCATAGAAACTATCCTATGGGTCTATCCTTTTTTATCCTATAGTTTTTGAACTCTCACCTTCATCTATGCTCTGATTCGACCATCATTCATCACGTTACATCACCCTTGGTAGGTGTATCATTCATATTTCTCTGTTTATTAGTTTCTCTCTCCATCTTTAGTGTTATTTAAATGTGGTATCATATGAAGTATTTTCATGGCTCTAGTTTTTCTAATTTCTCCCATTGTAGACCAAATTTAAAACTGATATAGGATTAGGATTCATCTACTAGTCTATATTAGGCATTCAAGTACTTTTTCCTAAAATTCTTGATGTTTATATCATGCATTGTTGTCTCATGCATTGGAATTTCCATGTGTCACTTATTAAATGTAAAAAAAATCAGAAAACTCACTACAACCTTGAGTTAGTTAGTTATTATACCCTAAATTTTATTGTTAAAGGATTTTGGCCTCAATTCAAACCACCCTATAGGGCATGTGGCTTATATTCCTTGACTGTTACCCCTTGGTATAAGGATCTAACAACACTTTTGTACATCTATCATAACTTTATCGAATGGGTACATTTATCAGAACTTTATCTAACCTCCACATTTTTCTTCATGCGAAAAATATAATATCAAATGTTTCATTGAGTCAAATAAAGACGATGGGAATATTTTTTCTATTTTACATAAAATTAAAATAAAATCTTCTTATAGTCTTCTTAGTGCGTCATAATTTTTTGTCTTTGCAAAAATGTCATAGAAAAAATATGATATATATTAGCACATCCTGAATCATAGAACTCAAAATACCTATTAATCCAATTGGCCGAATTATTTCTATTATAACATGACAATTGTGACTTTTTAATTAGGTAATATCACTAATTCTAACACATCTACCCAAATTAGAAACATAACCATCTGGATGTCTCAAATCTACAATACACAGAAAAAATAATAATTTATTTTCTTTGAAAATAGTATAATATTCTTATTGATTCATTAAATTATGTGATTTCACATTTTCAATCAATTTAAGTTCTGGTCACTTGCAAATTTGGGCAAGATCTAATCGTACCTTTACATTATCTTTGGTATTACCTATTTTATACAAAATTGTAGAAAATATATTATAAAAATAGTTCTTTGCAATATGTATGACATACAACATGTGACGAACCAAAAAATTAAACCAATATGGTAGATCCTAAAAAATGATCCATTTTATCTAATTATGTTCTTTCCCAAAGCCATTAATTTTCTGTTGGTTTATAGTCGGTCTAAATGTAATGGAAGGTAATAGAGATCAAATGATTTTAACTATATACTTCAGATCATTTTGGGTGTTTAATCTCTTCCAATTGTTCCTTTTCTAAAAGTTTATTTTTTCCTCTGAAAACGGTGATCGGTTGGAAGGAATCTACGATGATAGTCAAAAAATATTTCTTCCATTTATGGTCATAAATGCTTTATTATCTCTCATACAGTATGTACATGGTTTTGGACCATTTTTACTGTAGCTAAATAAGATTTCATATGTTGGGAAGTCACTAATTTTCCACATCAAGGTCACTTTCAGTTGGAAATTTTGTTTCAAAACAACTTCATATGTACTAACACCATTACTCCATAATTAATTTAACTCATTAATCAATGATTTCAAATAAACATCAATATTCTTTTTCGGATGTCTTGGAATTAACAAGGTCAAAAAGATATATGGATCCTTCATCAACATTCAAGGAATTAAATTATATGGAGTTATAAAGATATGCCAATAAAAATATTGAATTCTGTAAGGACCAAATGGATAGAAACCATTAGTATAAAGACCCAATAACATGTATTGGGCTTCTGAAGCAAAATATAGATGTTATCGGTAAAAAAAATTTCATAAATCACCCAGATATGGATGATTTAATCTTTTAATAGTTAGAATATTGGTTTTGTGTCAATATATCAATGATGTTGTGTTTCAAGAAATAAATAAACACTGCAATTTGGGTGTAAGCGGGAAATACATCAACTATTTTACATGAATCAATCCATACTTCCTTAGTTAAGATACTTTATACCTCAATTTTCAACATATAGTATAGTTATTCAATGACTCATTTTCACCATAATATAAGATGCAATCATTTAAACATGAATGAATCTTATATAACCAAGACCCATATTACTAACCAGCCTCTTTCTCTTATAGAAACTTATAGGCAAGAAATTTCCTTCAGGTAATAGTGTTTTAACGAAAGAGAATATCTGATCAAAATAGCTTTTTGACATTCTATTATCTAATTTAATACCCAAAAATTATGTAACTGCTTTAAATTTTCTTATCTTACAACCAGGATATAAGGTATCCTCAATGAACCTCATTAACTCATAAAATTAAGATGGTTCCAACTCAGGAGTTAAATTAATATCATCTTGAGTTTGAGTTTGATGAAAAATAGACCTTCCACATCATGTACAAAATTTTGAAATTGTGATGGATCTGGAACCAAATTATTAGTATCTTATCTAAAACATTATTTATCATGTTGATACCAAAAAACATAATCTATTTGAGAACTGAAACAAAATAGATGACCCCCAATGTTGTCAAATGTGTTAAATGTCCTCAGACCGCAATTTTTACAAAGACACTTAATTGTTCCTTCTAAAAACAATTCTGGTTTTGAGGAAGAAAATGATAAGAAAGTTTTAAACCCCTCAATATATACATGATTTATACAAAAAAAATTGAATTCTTGTGTTGATTTATCCAAGCATGATCATCTAATAAATACTATTGTCGACTTCCATGTTCCATATTTCTCTAAAAAATATAAAATAATTAGTTTTTTATGAATAATTTTATAAAAGAAAAACACGACCCAAAAAAGAAAAAAATTGTCAATTATGCCTAAGTATTCCTAATTATTAGTAATTATTTCTGATTACAACAAATTATTGATCATTATTACTTTTTATTACTATTTATTCAAATTTATTCAAAATTATTCCTATTTATTACTAATTATTACTAATTTTTACTAATTATTCCTATTTATTTTTATTTATTCATATTTATTTTTATTTAATCCTATTTATTCCTATTAATTTATATTTATTCCAATTTATTCCTATATATTAATAATTACTCTTATTACAAATAATTATTTCTATTTATTACTATTTATTCCTATTTATTCCTATTTATTCCTATTTATTACCATTTATAACTATTTATTTCTAATTATTACAAATTATTCCTATTTATTACTATTTATTACTATTTGTTATTAAATATTTCTAATTATTACTAATTATTACTGTTTATTACTATTTGTTACTATTTATTAATAATTATTAGTATTTATTAGTATTTATTGATATTAATTACTTTTTATTACTATTTATTCCTATTTATTAATAATTATTCCTATTTATTAATACTTTTTGCTATTAATTAATAATTATAACTAATTATTACTAATGATGACTAATTACTACTAATTATTACTATCTATTACTAATTATTACTATTTATTAGTATTTATTAGTATTTATTGGTATTTATTACTATTTATTACTATTTACTACTCGTTATTACTAATTATTACTAATTATTTCAAAATATTACTAATTATTCCTAAATATTCCTAATTATTACTATTTATTATTATTTATTCCCATTTAATCCAATTTATTCTTAATTATTACTATTTATTCTTATTTATTCATATTTATTACTATTTATTACTGTTTATTACTATTTATTACTATTTATTTCTATTTATTCCTATTTATTCCTATTTATTCCTATTTATCACTATTTATTCCTATTTATTACTATTTATTTCTATTTATTTCTATTTATTAATATTTGTTGCTATTTATTACTATTTATTACTAATTATTACTAATTATTTCTAATTATTACTAATTGTTACTAATTGTTACTAATTATTCCTAATTATTTCTAATTATTATGAATTATTACTAATTATTACTAATTATTTATATTTCTTACTATTTATTACTATTTATTATTTTTTATTACAATTTATTTCTATTTATTCCTATTTATTCCTGTTTATTCCTGTTTATTCCTGTTTATTCCGGTTTATTCCAATTTATTACTATTTATACCTATTTGTTCCTATTTATTAATAACTATTACTAATTTTTACAAATTATTAAAAAAATTTACTAATTATTCCTAATTATTTCTAATTATTACTATTTTTACTATTTTTTACTATTGTCACTAATTTTGCTATTTATTATTAATTATTTCTATTTATTAATATTTATTTTTATTTATCACTAGTTATTACCATTTATTACTATTTATTACTAATTATTCCTTATTATTCCTAATTATTATTAATTATTCCTAATTATTATGATTTATTACTATTTATTAATATTTATTACTATTTATTAATATTTATTACTATTTATTACTATTTTTTTCCTATTTTTTCCTATTTTTTCCTATTTTTTCCTATTTTTTCCTATTTTTTCCTATTTCTTCCTATTTATTCAGATTTATTCCTATTGATTCCTATTTATTAGTATTTATTACTATTTATTCCTATTTATTACTATTTATTATTATTTATTCATGTTTATTCCTATTTATTAATAATTGTTAATAATTGTTACTATTTATTACTATTTATTACTAATTATTATTAATTATCCCTATTTGTTAATAATTATTATTATTTGTTATAAATTATTATTAATTATTCCTATTTATTCTTCTTTATTACTAATTATTACTTATTATTACTAATTATTACTATTTGTTACTATTTATTACTATTCATTCTGAATTATTACTCATTATTACTAATTTTTACTATTTATTACTATTTATTACCAATTATTACTAATTATTCCAAATTATTTGTCATTATTACAAATTATTCACAATTATTACTATTTATTACTATTTATTCGTAATTATTACTAATTATTACTAATTATTCCTATTTATTCCTCTTTATTAATATTTATTACTATTTATTACTATTTATTACTATTTATTACTATTTATTACTATTTGTTATTATTTATTTCTATGTATTATTAATTATTACTCTTTATTAATATTTATTACTAATTATTCCTATCTATTTCTATTTATTAGTAATTATTGCTATATATGGATGTTTCTTACTAATTATTACTAATTATTACTATTTAGTCATATTTATTACCATTTGCTACTATTTATTCCTAATTACCACTAATTATTACCAATTACCGCTAATTATTACTAATTACAGCTATTTATTACTAATTACTGTTATTTGTTACTAATTACCGCTAATTATCACTAATTATTAGTATGTATTACTATTTATTACTATTTATTACTAATTACCACTAATTTTTACGAATTACAGTCAATTATTACTAATTATTATTAATTAACACTAATTATTACGAATTACTGCTAATTATTATTAATTACGGCTAATTATTACAATTTATTAGTTTTTATTACTAATGAAACAACATATTTGTAAAGATAAATAAAGAAAAATAAATTTATCTAATTCTAATTTAATTTAATTATGACTAATTGACAATAATTATAACTAATAAAAAATTAAATGATTTAACTAAAAAATAACAGCAATAGATAAATACCTTAAAAATGAATCTTTTGTATGATGTAATGCTTGAAAATCACTCTGATGTAAAATTTTAAACATTGAAAATTTTTAAGAGAGAAATATGAGAGTAAAGAAGGAGAAAGGAGTTCAGAGAGGTGTGAAATGAAAAAAGAATGAATGAGGGTATATGTTGGTTAGATTATTTGCGATGGAAATCCAATCGCAAATAGTATTTTTTGCAATGGGACCTGTCGCAAATTCTAACCCCCTATTAGAGAGGGGTGGCGATTAAAAAGGGATTTGTGACGGATCTCGTCGCAAATACCTACCCGCCGACATAGTATTTACGACGGGAGACAATTCTTTTCAGAAATAATATTATTTTTGACAGGAACCGTCGCAAATGCTAAACCCCTATATTACTTCGGGGCGGTGCTTAAAAAGCTATTTGCAATGGGTCCCATCACAAATACAAAAATCCACTGAAGGGTATTTCTAACATGTCTCGTCGTAAAGACTAAAAACCACCAAAGGGTATTTGTGACAGGTGGTCCCACCCATCGCAAATACCTTTCCCGTGGTTTTCCACGCAGGGCATGCCAAACCTTTTGTGATAGGATGCCTATCCCTGTCTCAAATAATTAGTTATTTGCGACAAGAATAGGGTATCATTGCAAATAGTCCCTCCTGAAGAACTTTTTGTGATGGGACCCTTCCCCGTCACAATTACCCATTTTTTCTGTAATGTAAGTTGAAGCTTATAGGACCGTACCTTTTAGAAATGTTATTATCCTTTAGATAAATTTAACATGATATTAGTGACAGATTGGTTCCCTCTTCTTAGAGGAAAATTTATCCAGAGTAATGGAAACACGTTTCTTATTAACATATGATATTTTATCAATGATAGGATAATAATAAACACCATCTAGAGTAAAATTATATAATATGGGTCATGATACCAAACAGCAGTAAACTCGTTGCCCAAATAGTTGAAAAAAACTCAATATTATGGATAAGCCTATTCGGGGTAGAGATATATGTTTCCCAATTTTGTAACTCTAATATCTCTCTCAGATTTATATCCTGAGTCATCTCTGTAATTTGGATTCTCTTAGTTATTTCCATTAGACTGTGATAATTAAAATTGTGAGGACACAATTTATTTAAGTGAGGAGAATGTAACACCCAAGGTTTTAAGGCTATTGTTTTTGTTGTTATTATTATTATTATTATTATTATTATTATAGGACCCAGCGTTGGTGGTAGGGTGTTATGGGTTTAGGGAGTGAGGGGATGGTTGTGGGGTCAATTCTCTGTGTCACGACCTAACCCAACGGGGCTCAAGCCACAACTCCCCAAGCCCTCCTCCAATAGGCCGGGGGCTGGCGTCTAGCACTGAGTATGCTATCACACACAAGGGAGGCATTAGCCTAAGGTACATGTACATACACACCCACATACACCTCCATGCAACAATGCAGAGATATATAAAACTGAAAAGAAAATGCATGCATACATCTATCCCAAACTAGAGTGCAACAGCAGTACAAAAGGGGCAAAACAGGGCCCACCAAAAGAAAACTACAAAGGCGTCCAACCTTCTTGGAAGAAGGGGTAGGCTGCCAATAGCACCACCGGAAAGTTCCTCAGTACAGCTCCAATAAGACTCCACGGTCAGTCCAACTCACTAAGCTCCACCTACTCCAAGTCCTCCTAGGAACCCATCCAAAGGCATGTGGTTTGCACAAGATACAAACATGTGAGGGGTGAGTATAACAATACACAGTAGGCACCCAAAAAAACCAAAACAAAAGAGAGAAACGGAAAGCCAACAGTCCACTCGTCCCAGCCAGAGGGAACCCAGATGAGAGAGAAACTCCATCTCGTGACCATCCTCGACTAAAACACAACTAGTCAGCTCAAATCAGGTGTATTCCCATACATATACCATGAACATCCAGATATACCCAGCTCACGCACCAATCCACATGAGGTACCGACCTCATCACCAACAATGGTTCACAACCAAGAGAGCACACTCCATGATCACTTCATCCAAGATGACACTCGTCCGAGAGATACACTCCATCGGGTCCCACAGAAACACCTCAAACGCTCACCCTAGAGATCACGCTCGTCAGATACCGTCACTGAGAAAGTCATGCTGAAACAATGAAAACACCAAACTCCACGGATAGGGGATCTATCCTAGGGTCCGCTAGGGGATACCAGAACCCACACCGGTATACAAATATCTCACAGATAGGGGATCATGGCCAGGGTCCGATGGGGGATACCACAACCTGGTCTGGTATTCATAGATCTCACAGATAGGGGATCACTCCCAGGATCCGATGGGGGTTCCAACAACCCAGTCTGGCACTCGACAGAAACACGTAACTCGGATAGAGGATCGTCGCTCATGTAAAGGTGGTCACGACAATATTGTAACCCTATCTGGTATAAGTCACAATGTAGGGGATCCAACTGATGATGCACCAACCCTACTGAAACCACGCGCTGAGTAGGGGATTGTATAACCAACGATATCGCAATCCTACTATAAACCACATGCTGAGTAGGGGATCATATACCCGACGATGCCACAACCCTACTGAGCATAGCCCACTGCATAGGGTATCACATTCCCGATGATACCACAAACCCTATGGGGTTAACATGCTAGATAGGGGATCACTACCCGTGAATAAGTCATCACAGCAATACAAGAACCCGATCTAGGGAAACGATGCTAGAATGCAATAACTCTAACCGATTAAGCATCCCATCAAGAGGATCAGAAACCTATATGAAGGTTGTGATGCCGCACGAACCCTCGTAGGAATGAACCAAGGGATTACCCTCAACCACTGCTAGTCCAAATGTCTCTATCCCAAGCGACCCACCACAACGCCACACCGCGCACCTCCAAGGCCGATACCGAGGCCACCATTGCATTCCATGTGGAAAAACATGCAGGATAGGCTGTTTACTCACCCGAAATGGAAAACCGGTGAAAAAATCACTATTCACCGAAGCTAGCCCATGTGGGGCCCACACTATGATCCCAAAACTCATCAAGTGAATCATACCACTGCGATCCCCTTGAAAAAACACATGGGATTGACTACTCATTCGTCCCAAACG
The DNA here is from genome assembly GCA_963277665.1 of Viscum album. NCBI lineage: Eukaryota > Viridiplantae > Streptophyta > Magnoliopsida > Santalales > Viscaceae > Viscum > Viscum album. The sequence goes on from OY728164.1 coordinate 2,038,704,727, forward strand.
GACACCTGGTGGAAAAGGTACTATTTAGCAAAGCCAGCTCGGGTCGGGCCCATGCCTTGATCCCGAAACTCATATAACGGATCACACCATTGCTATCCTCTCAAAAAAACACACAGGATCGACTACTCGCTCGTCGAAAATAAACACCTGGCGGAAATGTTGTATTTTTTCGAAAACGCCAAAACCCTACCTCGTGGGGCTCGTACCCCAAACTCGATCCCAACACCCAAAAACCAATAAGAAAAATCCACCGCACCATCAGGGCCTCAACTCCACTGACGACACGTTAATCGAATGCTCCGGGTAGAAGATACAACGGCCCGAAGTTGAATAATAATAAAATATTATTATGTTATTTGACGATTCAAGCTCCCGGACCATGATCCTGAAACTGCAGAACCTCCAAACCTACCTCAATGGGTTCTCCTTGTTGCCAGGGTCACGTCACCACAGATGGCACGAGAATACAACCCTTGGATTGCAAGAAACAAGGGTTTTAAAACACTTGTGTACAAGGAGAGGGCCAGATCGGTCGGCCGGGGCCGGCCCGCGACGGCCGACCCGGCCGCCGCCGCCGCCGGCCGCTCTGGACGGCAGACCCCGCTGTCGCAGCATGGTGCAGCGCGCACACATGGCCGATCCCCACGGGGTCTCCGCTAATTGGCAGCCGGACCGCCGCCCCCTGCAGCGGTCCCATCTCATTTCTGTGGTCTGCCGGGGCACCCTGGGGGTCCAAATGCGCATTTGAAGACATCTTCGCACCCCCCTGGGACCGGATCCACACATCTGAAGGCTTAGAACAAAGAAAAACCAACCAAATTGGGATCCGGAATTTCAAAACTCAAAACGCCTACCTGTTGGAGGATCGCCGAAGCTTCAGGTGCAGAACGACGCCTGCGACGCGCTGAAGCTCGATCTGCTGACGATCGGTGCTAAAAATAGAGGCTCAGGACTCGATCCGAAGAAGAAACAAAGGAGGTAGGGGGTTTGTTGGCTTCTACGTGTACAAGGTGAGGGGGGAGAAGATGATTGATTTTCCTTTTTTAAATAAAATCTCCAGTTAACTCCCCGCCAACACGCCTCTGACCCAGCACCCGGCGCCGACTAATGTTATGTTGCGCCTAAGGTAAACACGGTGTTATAAACGCAACAGAGCACTCGTAATTGTGATCTAAGACTCTGCTCATGAGTTATTCGAGGCAACACTCGTAAATTAACTTTACCACTTATTTATGAAAATGACCCTGGTGACTTTTCTCACAGCAGGCCCGCGCCCGCAAAGTTTACACCCTACCTAGGGTAAACGGCACGCTTCAGACGCAACTATTCCCTCAGATCCCAGTTTTGAGCTACCTTTTATAAGATAACACATCCCCTCCATGTGCATAGTATAAAAATACTTAATATTTTTTTATAAAATTAATTCCAGGCACACCGGGCCTCGGAATCGCACGCCGTCTTCGCGCCTAGCTCTGGAATTATTCGTAGGAATATTCCAAATTTTGACAGAGCCAAAACCCAAGTCTCTAAACCCTGTGCCAACATGTTTACTTTGATTTTATTCCTTGCGTTACGTTCTATAGTGGAAAATGTAATTGACCTATTATTATTATTATTATTATTTTAGATGTAGTAGTATTTGTTGTTGTTTTATTATTGTTGTTCTTTATGTCTATAATTTTAAATAATGTTTCTGTATTATTTAAAAATGATAGAAACGTGATTAGAAAATGTGTCTTACATGATACAAACCAGACTAAAGACACTTTAATGTTGGATCGAATAGTAGATATATATGTCTATTAGATGGAACAATACAAGAGGGGGGGTGAATTGTAGGTTTAAAAACCTTTGAGTTTTAGCAACAAAGAGATTAGTTTAAATGATCTTAAACTAATACAAATATAAACACTCACAATTGTATTGAATATAAAAGGTATGATGTATTGTAATACTAATGTAAAGTAAAACAATTGTATTCAAGGTGAATACAATAAACAGAGTAATACAAAAATGATTGATTCTACCTTAAAGCGTATAGAATCAATCAATACAAAAAGTAATAGAATGATTGTAATTGAAACAATTACAATTGAATATGTAAAGAAGAAAGGAAACAATACAAATCCCTTTCTAATACAAGTAACAGCGGAAATGTAAAAGTATTACAATTATTTTAACCCAAAGAGAAGGGTTATCCTTTCACCTAGGATAAAAGATCTGTCTCACCAATACCTTGGTGAGCCCTCGATACGATGATCGGCACGTCTGTCTGCCTATCCCCGGCAGCCCTCGATACGATGATCGGCACGTCTGTCTGCCTATCCCTGGCAGCCCTCGATACGATGATCGGCACGTCTGTCTGCCTATCCCTGGAAGCCCTCGATTTTGTAGGTAATCGGCACCTCTGTCTTTTAATTACTTGAAATCCCTCGATACGATGATCGGACGCACAAGGCTGATGAGAGAAGTCACAGTGTCTCTCTCTAGAATCTTGGTAGTTCATAGAATCTCTTCATTCGTTCTCTTCGTTCATCGTTGTTCTCTCAGCTTCAAATGACCTCCTATTTATAGGCCTCGGGTTCCAACGGTCATATTGCCTCCAACGGTCATATTGAAACAGAAAGCACGACATCGTTTTGATTAGTTTGTAACTAACTCAACGACATCGTTTTGTTAGGACAAGAGATATATAGAAATGAAAAGCATGAGTACGATTCAAATGTAGAGAGTGTTTTTGATAAAGTACCAAAACAAATAATGATTATCTAAATAGCATAGTCAGTACGATACGATTGACATAGTCAGTATGATACGATTGACAGAGTCAATACGATACGATTGACAGAGTCAGTACGATACGATTCATAGAGTCAATACGATACGATTTGGTCGGTATGATCAAAATCGTACGATACGATAAACATGATAAAAGATAATTGTAATTTACAATCATATGATAGAATACATTTGTGATTTCCAAAACATGATATAGAAGTCAAAAGAAGACTTTTGACTTAACATTTAATCATTCATAAGTCAGAAATTTCAACAAAAACATATACAATAAAGTATTGTACTCCATGGATGAATTACATCCATTAAAATGGAATAAATAAAAAGGGGATAACATATAGAAAATAATAAAATCTTCATGACTATGATAACCCATAGATCATCTTCAACATTGAAGATCACCAATAGCCGAAAAACCTATAATGTGGAAGTGAACCACAAAATGAGAAATAATTATGAAAAATATATAATATTAAATAATAAGTGTGCCTTGCGAAGTGAGAGTGGAATGAACAAATGATTTAGTAATTCTATATATAGGAATGAAATCTAGCCGCTATAAATATGGTCATTAAGAATATAGTCGTTGCAAATATAGTCATCATAAATATGGTCATTGGTCATATATCCAATAGGTATAATGAGTTCCTATAAGTTTTAGTAGTAAATTTAAAATAATATTACTCACAATGAAGTAGAAATATAATACTAAAATATTATATATATATATATATATATATAATTATTTATTTATTTATGTGTTACATATAAATATTAATATTATTATTATTAAAGTATGATATGATATATATATATAAAATTCAAATAAATATTTTAATATCAATGGAGTGGTAAAATTAAATTTTAGAATATAAATAATTACTTTTAATGGTATTTGTTCAAGCGTATTTAATATAAAAGTAATATTTATATATTTTAAGTATTGTATATTTTATCCTAATATATTGAATTAAACACTTTTGAAATATTATTACATATGAACTAAAATATTAACATTTTTTAAATTATAAACTAATATGAAATAAAATTAAGAACGTTTAATGTTTAAAATCATCATTTTTCTATAAAATAAGTTGTTATTTATATTTTATATTTTTATTTAAAAATAAATATATAAATTTTAGAATCTGAATTATATAAAACTAAATAATTTTTATTTTTCTAATTTAAAAATGATGTTAGCGTGAATATTTCATATTTTTTAAAAAGAATGATTTTTCGGGGAATAGTGAAAAATATAATTTTTAAAAATAACATGACTTTTATGACATTATTTGTATATTAGTATGGATTATAAATTTATAAAAACTTATATTTTATAAAATATATATTTTATAATTTATATTATTCTTTTTAAAATATTGATTATATTTCACAAACCTATTATTTATATTTTAGAACTCAAGTAATATTTTCCTCAGAAATTGTTTTAACACATTATACATTTAGTATTTTAAAATTAATTTTTATCACGTTAATTTTTTTATAAAAAATGGATTTAAAATTTGGAATCATTAGGTCTAAATTATATAATAATGATCATTTTATTTTGGTCATAAAGGATAAAATTTCAAGGTAAAAATTAGTCACTGTGGTGAAAACCAAAATGGAAAAAATGATTAACCAAAAAGGTAAAAGGCCAAACATGTTAAAAACATATTTCAATTGATTGGATTAGTTGTGGATAAACCTTATATATTTTACAATATATTATTTCTCAATTTTGGATTCATTTTTCTTGAGTGTGACTTTCCATTATTGATAATATTGGGGTATTTAAGAAATTGTCACTCATTTTAACTTATAAAAGGGGCTCTCCTCTCCTCACTTCCCCTAACACCAAAACACCATTAGTTCAACCCAAAATCATATAAAAACTATCCTAAACACTCTTAGACAACTTAATGAGGGTTTTACTTCTCAAAATCCCAACTTTTAAGGGTTTAACCCCATTTGTAAAGGAGATAATCCAAGTAGTGAGGTATAGGTTTCTAAAAATTTATTCCAGTTTTATTTTTCTTTATATGAATTTATTCTTTCTCAAATTTATTTTCAACATAAAAAATGATAATATAAGTATCATAACTATAATTTAATGATTTTATAATCTTTATACACCATTCCCTTTTTCTCAAATAAAAATTAAAATGACATTTGGGTGTGTCTGAACTACCACCTCTAGAAAACAACATGTTTTTCCCTTAATAACATTACATGGATGGTATTAATGTTTAATTTAATAAATAAGTATAATATTTATAAAAAAATTTGATACTAAAATTATAAAACATATTATTCATTTCTCCCATTCTATGTAAAATGAAAATTTTAACCATGCATACGTGTAGACTACCGCCTCCATAGGAAGATTGATTTCCATTCTTATTTTCATCACATCCATACATGTAAAGCCAAGAGACTGGATTTAATGGATAAATAATATTTTTATGATATCATCAAGGTTCTAGTATGTCTAATTGGAAAACCTATTAATGATATGATTAAACAATGATTATGGTTAATTCAATCATATAAAAAAGCATACTAAGTGGAAAATATTTAATTCAAATTATCTAATATTTCCATATCCATTACTTATTCTAAAAATTAATTTATAATTCTGATATATCACAATAATAAACACTTAATTATATCATTATCTTACCATTTTAATGATATTTTTACTAAATCACCTAATTGTCATCCATTAAACATGGTATGTTTATATTTTGGTCGGTTTGACCGCGATCATGAACACTTATCTAAAATTATTTCATTGATGATTATGAAAAATTAATTAATAGTATAATATGATATAACTAGGTAAATAATTATTTTTTTTGAAATGATACATAAATATTTAACTTATTAATTAAGAAAACACCCTTTATAGGTTAAAAATCATCGAACAGTGTTCATTACCGATTTCATATTCTATGATAAAAGACTAAAGTACTACTGAAAAAAATGCATAAATAATTATAATTATTCCATTTTAGTAACATTAATTAACTTTTAATAAATAAATTTGGGAGAATAATGAATAAAAAGCACCATTATTATGAAACTAGTTTAAAATGATCATGATTACCCACACTCAACATTGAATATAGGTAATAACAAACTAATACCAAATATAGAAAATAATTACAAATGAAAATTATAAAATTTTATATATGTTAAAAATGTTTTAAAATAGTTGATTATGATATTTATTTTTTTTATATAGTATCTCAGACTTCATTCGACTAAGAAGGGAAATAAGGTAAGTGGTTCTTTATCTATAATTTCTTTTCTTGGCACTTATTTATTAATGTGCACCATGTTACTTTTAATATGGTCTGATCACTACCTAATGAATGTATTTTACCACATTAAAGGGGTTTAAAGACTCATATTGTGTACTTTTTTTACTCAAATCATAAGGGGCTTGTCGAAAATCTTATTTTCCAATAAATATTGTTTTTAAAATAAAATCCATATGAGAAATTTTTATTCTTTATAAAACCTCAAAACATTTACTTTGTATATTCATGTGATTTTATATTTTCCCTTGACATTTCATTTCCCCTTGACTCATATTTTACCCAAAGTATTTCTTGTAATTGAAACTCACTTAGACTCTTCCTTTCAGTCGAGATCCGCCCTTTTTTACATGTTCTATTTCATTGGATACTTTTGAAAATGTACTCATATATGCCTTAATAATCAAATCAGTTCATTTTCTACTAATTGATCCTTTTGAAAAAGTTTTAAATAAATTTTATATTTTTTCCTTACGGTTTATTTTCATCAAAGTGTAAAAATAATCTATTTTTAATGTTTTCCTATTGAACACATCTTTCCATCATATTTTTCATTTTTTATGATACTTCCTTTATAAGATTTAATGGTTTTATAAAATAAAATGGTATTTTATTTTATTTATAAAATATTTCTATCTAAAATGTTTTCAAAATATCATGTAATTTTTTATTTCCTGAGTGATTTTTCTTAATTCTCCTAAAAGTGGTTTTCATCTAATTCCACATCCTTTGACATGCATTATGATTGATCAATCATATTATTCAAATGTAAATTTTTACCTTATTTATATATATGACCAATGTAATTTCATTACCTTTTGGATACATGATTCATTAATGTCTTAGTTGTCATGACCTAACCCATCGAGGCTCTACTTAGGTAGATAGTTAGCCGAGAGTAACACCACAAGCCCTCCTCCAATAGGTTGGGGGCTGGAAACAAGCATCGAGTAAGCATGCCACTGAAATATATGGCGTTATCCTAATATACTTGTACACATGCACACACTTAGCTTCATGAAACTCTATGAAGATATAATAATACAAAAATCTATAGATATTAAACAAATTATGAATCAACCTCTAAGAAAAAAATAAAAGTGAATCAAGTTGATATAAAAGTAAAAGTGAAAAATATACACCCAAAAAATGATAAAAGAGTTCCCTACCTGAAAAAAAAGAGAAAGACAGAAGATATCATTGCTCACAGTATCTATGACTAAACATAAAACATTGCCAGTGCCTCCAAGTGTTTATATGATCCACTGATACCAGGTCCTCCAAATTCCCAACAAATCTGTTTTTCATCTGTAAAAGACATGACATGTGTGGGAAAATCCCATGTATGGGTGTGTATTATTATACACATTAGGATACCTTAAAAACCAAGTTATAAGAAATAGAATATACAATTAATCTCAACCAATAAGTCAAAGAGGTAAACGAAACACAATATTAGATACACTCATACTAAAACCCCAGTCACAAAAGGAGGGGAATCTCAATATCCATAGCCAGTTAAGGATGATGAGTCTACCTAAAGCTACAAAGGTAACATCTTTTATGTCAAGAACCCCAAAAAACCTCACATGGATCAGAATGTATCACCCTATCCTCACTGTTTCATACTATATCCAAGGGATCACTGGCTCTAATAGAGGACCTGCTCCTCACTAGAGCTCAGTAAAGGGGTATTACTGCACCATAGATAGAGGAATCACACCCTTTTTAGTGTGGGAGAGTACTGAATCAACATGTATATAGGAAATGGAGAACTTTTACCCTAGTGGGTCAAGGGATTACCAACCTCAACATAACTCTGATGATCAACCCAAATAACCAGCATCGACTAAGAATCATTGGATGAAGCATCCCACTCATATCGCATCGTTTCATAAATCTAATGTCTAAATAAAGTCCTAAATCCCATCCTTTATGGACTTATACTCATGATGGACTACTCACATTCCAAAACCCAAGTGTTAAAGTGTACTTTACACAAGTTAGGAAATTTTTTGGAGAGTATATGGTGTGTGCATTAGGGAAAATTACATGTAGGGCCTCCCAAGGCCCCAAAATGTTCTTCCATGTATAATTATTGGCCACTCAAGTCCCTCTACATATAGTGTTCCTACAAGAATAATAAATTTTCATTCAACCATGGACCTATTCATGTGCTCTCACCACACAACATATCCACCTATGTAGTGTCACATAATGTGTGGGATTTTTTATCACACTAGGTTAAATACCCTGAGGGGGGGGGGGGTGAATCCGGGTATGATAGATTAAAACAACTTCCCCTTTGGATCTTGTTTCATTTTTAAAAAATTCTCTTCTCTCTCTCTCTTAGCAAAGTATGAATAGAAATTGAAAACATGCATGATACACATCAATTTTACTTGGTTCACCCTTAATGGGCTATGTCCAAGGAGCATACAATGGCAATGTGATGATGTACCAAATCCACTAAAAAGTAAATTCTAGCTAAAAATGTTTGGAGTAGACTCACTGCCCCTCTTGGTTTATAAACAATCAAAATTTGAAATCTCTCTACTATCTCAACAAAAGTGTGCTAACTTATTCTTCAGAATATCCTCATTTTATTTTTTGAATCAATATATTTTACACCTCATTCAGTGTACTATTAAGTTCCACTTTCATCCAATTGATGAATACCCCTTTACCATAGAACTATTGGGAAACTTCAACCTTTTGTGAAAACTTTTGGGTGTCTTACACACAACTTTAATGACTTGTACAAAAAAATTTACTTTTTTCATGGAAAACCTCTTTCGTACAACTCTCTTCTTATGTGTAACTTCTTTCTTATGCGTAACTCACTTTCTTACACAAAACTGCCTTACTTATGCGATTCAAAGCCTAGATTCTCTCTAAGTGTTTAGCTACTAAAATAGGGGGGAGGAGTTCTCTACTTATAGGCTCAGTCAAACCTGTATACAAGATTCTCTCTAAGTGCATAAAAACTCATTTAACATCGCATTGGGCATGTAATCCTCTTTCACACAACCTCATATTTCGCGCAAATCCAAATATTTTTCATGATTCTTTCCTCTTCCATATTTTGATGCACTGATCCTAGAATATTATTTGCATGAAACATTCCAAACCATATCCAATATTGTGTGAAAATTTCTTTTTCAAAACCCCCTTTCTCTATATTCCTGATTTTGAGGACCAAAAATTGGGCAAACACTGGGAAACAACGCCAGCTTGAATACGATCTTTTGTACTACCTCCAGCGCATACATTTCATTATCTTAGTTCTTTTTCAACATATATTGTCAAAATTATATCTGTAACTCCACAAAATATCATGGAAACCCTCATTTTCAACAAACAAAATCAATCAAAAAATGAATCAATGTTACCTTGAGGGATTTTTTCCCAACAATCTCCCCCTTTGGGTTCGATGATAACTCTTTACCTCGTTAGATCTTTATTCATATTCTACCACAATTTTCATCTTGTGATTTATATAGTGATCAAAGACTTACTCAACACACACTCTAATCCCACTTGAGCAATTCTCATCATAAGAATCATGATTATAATGAATAGTTCATTAATGAATCACTTCACTCTTGAAACCAATAAACTTCTTTCATCACGAACTCCACTTTCATGATATATATTCTTTGATTGATCAATTCTAGCATCATCATATTTAAAACCCCCCTAATTCACTTCTTGGGTTCTTGTGTTTTGGAATGCTTAAATATGTCCAAGTTAAGATTTGATAGAGATGGTCATGAGATGTTTCCATATAACACTGAATTCTCATCATGTCATAAAATTATTGCATGCTTTGTAAAAAACTAGAAACCTTTAAAACATTGACACCCCCCACGTCACAGATCCCCCATTTAGCTTTAAATCCCCCTATCTCGTTGTTTTGCCTAACAGCTTCTCCTCATGTCTTGACTAAGACATTTTCTCTCTTATATAGCCAAAATTTCTCCCTATTTTTCAGTGAACCCAAAAGTCACTTAATAAATAAAACTTAAGGTCACTTTACTATGGTATGCAACAGGGTAAGGAACACATATTAGTACATTAAGGAAAAAACTCTATACCTCAATGATAGGGGGTCCCACATCCACACCTTTTCTAGTGTGGGGAGTCGAATGAACTCTCAAAGCTAGTAGATGCCTCCCAAATGCTTCTTTATGTAAGGCCTTTGTAAGAATGTATGAAACCTACATTTTGTAGGCACATACTCCAACTTCACAATACCTTTCTCAACTTTCTACATGATAAAATGATACTTGATTTCAATTTTCTTTGTCCTTCAGTTATTGAATGGATTTTTTATAAGATTTATAGCACATGAATTATCACAATGCATTTAGATAGGACACTTCACTTCAACTCTCATATCATCAAGATTATACTTCATCCACAATAACTATGTGATCACTTGAGTAGCTGCAATATATTCAGTTTTTCAGGTACTCAAATAAATGAAATCTTGTTTCCTTATTAGTCAAGAAAAATACAAGCTACTAATATATAATTCACCTACAAATGTTGATTTTTTTTCGGACGATCTAATCCAATCTGAATCTATATATCCCAAAAACTTAGGATAAAATTTTTCATTATACGTCAAGATGAAATCCACAATGCCCTTAATATACTGAAGTATTATTTTCACTACAAGAATATGTATTTCTTTGGGATTAATTTGACATCTTAGTGATTGACATTTGGAAAAGACAGTATATGGTCATGTTTCTATTAATTGCAACATTCTTCCATTGATCTGCCTATATTCTATGACATTGACTGCTTTTAACTCATCATCTCTTGATAATTTTTTCTGAGTAGCTACTATATTTTCATCTCTTTAGAATTATTTATTTCAAATATTATTAAAACCTCATTGGAATATTTGGATTTAGAAAAGAATGTGAAATTATTTATTTATTTTTCCTGTAATCCAATGAAAACATTAGTTAACCGATTATTGACATTTCGAACTCATTTTTCATGAATTCAAAAAACTATCTGCACTACGCTTCATCAGATCCACCAAATATTATTTCATCAACATAAAATGACACTATAATTCATGTATTACTATCATTTTTAACATATAGGTTTCAATCAACTCCACCATTATCAAAACCAAGATTCTTCAGATATTGATCTCATATTGAATATCATGCTCTCAGTGCTTGCTTCAACCCATATAACACCTTATTTAACTGAAAAAAATTTGTTCTCATATTCATAAATAACAAAGCCATATAGCTATTCAATATAAGATTCTTCTTCTAGAACCCCATTCAAAAATGCTGACTTGACATCCATATGGAAACCATTGAACTTTATTTGCACTTATATGGCCAAGAATAATCTAATTATCTTTATCCTTACAACTAGTGAAAACTTCTCATCAACATTGATTCCCTCTATTTGGGAGTACGTTTTTCCAACTATCACTGCTTTGTTTCAAATCATTATTCCATATTTATTCATCTTGTTGCAAAAACCCCATTTAGTACTGATGACATTCTTATCTTTTGGCCTTTAAACAATCTCCCACATCTGATTCTTCTAAATTTGGTCTATCTCTTTATTCATAGCCTAAACATATTATTCATCTCCAAAGGTATCTTCAAAAAATTTAGGCTCTATTGGAGATGGGAAAGATGCCTGCTGTAATGAATTCATTATTCTTTTTTGAACTAGTACTGTCTAATCACCAATGATATTTTTCCTATTATTTTAGCATGTATCTTTGTCTTATATGTAGGTAGATACTTCAATTCATATTTCTTGTCATTAGTATATTATTCTGAATCATCATCTGCCACTTCTTATCCCCCTATATTTCTTACCTCCTCATCAGTTTCATCATAAATTTGTTCACTGTGTTGTTGAATATTCTATTCATCTTCCATTACAATGACATCATTGCTTTAAACTACTTTTCTCAGCATCTTATTAAACCATTTATATTCTTTTCCTTTTATTGAGTAGCTAAGGAATATCCCCTCATATTCACATGAATCAAATTTATTGTGTTTTTTTGTTGAGAATAAAGAACTTACTTCTAATGAATCAAAAATATTCCAACTTTGGAATCTTTCTATACCACATATCATATGAATTATTTTTTTCCTTCTAAAACAACAAATCCCTGTTATAAATGTTGATGGATGTCAAGAAAACTTACTTCTAGAATTTATCTGGTAGGTCCTTTTCAATAAGCATCATTCTGGATATGTTGTTGATGATCTAATTTCTCCTCTCAACCACTCCATTTTTTGAGGATTTTTCACTGAAGAATATTTTTGCCTTATACTATGTTTCTTGAGATATTATTCCACTTGATTATTTGTAAATTTTGTATCATTATCAATATAAAACTTCAGAAATTTTTATCCCATCATCCTTTCATATTACCAATTATACTATTTTATAAAATTGAATACATCAGACTTTTGAGAAATGAATAATACCAATGTCATTCTTCTATAATAATCAATAAAAATAATGTAATATCTATTAATTTCAATGGATCTTGGTGAGATAGGTATATAAACATCATCATGAATCAATTCAGTAACCCAAGTTGATTTTTTTTATTTGTACATCTTTCAGATGGCCTTCCTTTATTGACATGCATCACATGTATGAGTACAATCACTTGATAGATTAGGGAGGTCTCTAGTTTCATCACATTTTACTAGATCTTCTAGGGATGGTTGACATAGATGAACAATTCATTTATGCTAGAACTTTTTTTGTTCCTCTTTGGATAAAAAGCACATGTCTTCTTCCCCACTTAAAATTTAAAGATTTTCCTTTGTTATTTTTCCTTATAGAACAACTACACCATATCTTCCTTTGAAAATACACATATTCCCATTAAATATGATTTAATTCCCTAGGTCACATAGTTGAATATCACTAAGTAAGTTGTGAATGATAACTTCTACTACTAAGACATCAGCACATATCATTTATTTTCCCCCAAACCTAAACTTTCTCGAGCTAATTATCTTCAGGCCATCATCATTTCCAAATTTGACAACACCCACTTGTTCATATTTTATGCTATTAACTAGATCCTTATTTTCTTTCATATGGGATGTTCAACTATTGTCAAGAATCCATAAACCAGAATGATCTGATGCTTTAAGGAAAATTTCCAAAACCACTTCCTTCTTAGCTCTTTTCTTTTTTATCCATTTTTTGACTTCATACTAGGTATAGGATGATAATATTGATCTTACTAAGAATATTATGGACCAACATAATCCTATAGATCTAAAAATTGATTTTTCATTTTTATCACACTAGTTGATTCTTTGATTTTCTTCTTGTGACCACTTAGGTTCTGTTTTGGCATACTCTGTTACATGGTTGATGTACAATATCTAACTTTGGGTCAAAATCCTCCACACTAAAAACAAATTTCCTCAAAGGATATTCTATATTATTGAGATTTATTTGGCTGCCACTGTTTCTCTTGTGAACTTCAGTATCTCTTGGCTATGGAATACACATTTTGTGAGTGTCTCTTTTTTCCCCAATAATAACACATGTTGTAGGGTGAATTCATGTGTGTCACTTATACACCACTAGTAGTCGCTTAGATTCTATGAATCTTTTTATTCTCCTTCATACCAAAATAAATCTTCAATATCAAAGTGGGTTCTTGTGGTATGACTTCAACCAGGGCTGATTTTTATTTTTGATCAAGCCCTATATGAACCTTATAATTTAGATTTGACTATTTCTTCTATTATGTTGGACCCCTATGCCTCACTTCTAACGTTTCCATCTTTTGAATGGAATACTTACCCAATGTCATAATAGGAGTAAATATTTTTTCTTGACCCTTAACTTTTCATTGTATCCTGACAAATTCCTCTTCAAGTTCTTCAATATTTTTTATTTGATCATTTCTGGTGTTAGTCAAACTATCGATTTCACTTTTCTGTTCCTCGATTTTGAGTTTATACTCAATAAATTTTTCTGTGCTATCTGGAATAAAAGACTTAAGTTTTTCAATTTCTTCCATCAAATCATAATTTTCTTCTTCCCACTTCTTTATATATAGTTTTTCATCATGAACCACTTTGTTTGATTTTTTTAGCTCTCTAAAAATCTATCTCCTCTTGAGCAGCCTCTAGTTCAGCCAGAAAATTGAATCTTCCATCATCTTCCTCTTTATCATTTTCACTTTATTCCCTTTTATAGGTTCTACCTACGACTTCCACCAAATAATTATCTCCATGATCTTTTTATTTCTCTATCTCTTCAACCTCAGATTCATCTGAACTGTCACATTCCTGGGAAAAAAGAATCTTCTTCTTGAAGAAATTTTTCTTAAAGTTTTTCTTTCCTTTCACATAGGTTGAATATTTATTTATAGGGATTTAAAATTCATCCTCATCATATTTATGCAATTTATTAGGGAACCTTTTTACAAGATTTCCAAATTTTCCACATCAAAATCATGCTTATGGAAGTTTCCCTTTGAACTTTCCATTTCCTCTTTTTAGATTTGAAGAAAGGAATGACATCACTTAATCTGTCTCTACTTCGTCTTATAAATCATCAATAGTAAAAATATTCATGGCCTTGAATGACACTTATTTGGAATTCCCTTTTTCCACAGACTCAATATCTTCATTTCTCATCTCATATGTGACAAGATTACTATACAGGCTATCCAATGTGAGCTCCTTCAGATATTTTTTTCTCCAACAATGAAACTTTCAAATTGAATTGATATGGAATTACTATCAATAAGTTCTTAATGATATTTACAATTCAATAATTTCTACAACACCACACATATCATCCACAAAAAAATTTACCCTATCAAATAATTCATCAATAAACTCATTTGGGTTCATTCTCTTATCTTCATACTTGTTCCACAAAACCTGCAGATTTTCCTCTCTAACCCTTGAATCCCATTCATAGATATTAAATATCTTTTCCCACATAGCATGTGATGTTTTACATGACATCACATCCATATATATTTCATCAGATGGTGCTACCCCTAAAGAGTTAATTCTTTTAGAGTCAATATCCAATTCTCTTTGTTCAGATTATTATAAATCCTTAATGTCAATATGGTCCAAAATACCATGCATTGCTACGGTAAAGACATTAATTACCAAAGATCAATAGTTGTGTTGCATTCAATTATTCCATAACTAAAACTTATTCCCATCGAAGATCAAAATCCCTTTGTGATTGACAACTTCCATTGAAACCCTTTTGAGAAAAACACTAAAATTAACCATTTCTCTAATACAAATTATTGGTCCCATTAGTTTTAATACCCTAAGGGGGGTGAATTAGGGTACTACATATTAAAAAAACTGCCCCTTTTGATCTTGTTTCATTGTTAAACAAAACACTCTTCTCTCTCTCTCTTATAAATTTTTTTTAATATAAATTGAAAACATGCATGAGACACATCAATTTTACTTGGTTCACTCGTACTAGGATGTGTCCAAGGAGAATACAATGTAAATGTGTTGATGTACCAAATCAACTCAAAAAATGCACATCTATTTACAATGTTTGGAGTAGACTCATTATCCATCCTAGTTTACAACCAATCACAATTTGAAATCTCAATACTCTCTAAACTAAAGTGTGCTCACTGATTCTTAAGAAAATCCTCCTTTGATTTCTTGAATCAATATGTTTTACACCCCATTTAGTGTACCATTAAGTTCCACTTTCATCCAATTGATGAATAACCCATTACCATAGAACTACTAGGAAACGTCAGCCTTTCGGACAACCTTTTGTGTGTCTTGCATGAAACATTAATGACTTGTGTGCAATATTTAACGTTTCTTTTTTAGAAAACCTATTGCATGAAACTTTATTCTTACGTGCAACTTACTTCATATTCAAAAATCACTTTCTTAAATGAAACTACCTTTCTTAAATGATTCAGAGCTCGAATTCACTATAAGTGTTGAGATACGCAAATGAGGGAGGTAGCCATATATTTATAGGCCCAACTGACCCTTTGTTCTAGATTCTCTCTATGTGTTTAAAACCCCATTTAACTCACATTGGGCACGTAAGACTCTTTCTCACAACATCATCTTTCATGCAAATTCAACTATTTCATGTGATTATTTCCTTTTATATATTTTTATGTACTGACCTTGGAACATAACTTGTATGAAACATTCCAAACCATTTCCAATCTTTTTCACACTTCCTTATCCAAAACAACTTTCTCCATATTCCCAATTTTGAGGCCCAAAATTTTGGCCAACATTGGGAAATGGCTCCACCTTGAATACGATCTTTTATACCGCCTCTAGAGAGTCCATTACTTTGTCTTGGATCTTTGTCAACATATCTTGTTAACAATATCTTTGAAACTCCAAAACCGATCATGGAAACCCTCATTGTCAAAAAACACAATCAACCCAAAAATTAATCAATATTTCCTTTAAGGATTTTTTCCTAACAGGGATCATCCACACAATGTGTGATATTTTAATCCACATTAAAACCACATCCACTACACAAAACATACTACATGATGTGTGTTCTTCCAAAACAAATGGCATGTAGTTGGGTCTTACACAAATAGTAAAGTATAGTCTCCTGGTGTTCAAACACTTTCCAGATCTACCAAATCCACTATAAATATTGTCATGGAGTCTCCCAATCCTTTCAAATCAATGGTAAATTCCACTGATCATTTATTTTCGGCCACGGATGATCGAAAATTAGGATTATAATTTCACAACATCTTTCATGACTCCTACTACCAAATGGTGGCCCCAATACTCAAAACTATCATCCTCTATCTATATTTTTCCCCTTATCTATCCTCAAACAATTGATTTCAAGGTTTTTAATACCACCATCATAGATCTAGAGGTTTGATCATGCTCAAAACGGTTTGGAAATTTCAAATTATTGACCATGTGGTCCAAAGATAAAGAATGTGAAGAAAAGAGATGGGAGAAGAACAACAATAAATTGAAATTATTGTAGGCCATTTTAAACCTAGCCAATGGTCATAATTGAGGAATCAAAACTGTGAAACATATTTAAAAAAATGAAAATAGACAATAAGGATCATGAAATACACTAAAATTCTTAGGTCATTTAGAAAACGAGATTCAAGGAATTGAGAATATATCCAATCCATGTTCATCAATAAAGAACAAAAGGGAAAGAATATATGAAATAACAATCCCTACCTCAAAAAAGAATCAATAATTATTATAGAACTCATTCTCTAAAAATTTCATTGAAGATTCTATTGCATTCATCATTCATCTTGTGAATATCTTCATTTATTTATCATCAGTCCATGGTCCTAAGTTCATCAATGCCAATAGATGTGCTCTCCTCATCCTCTAAATATCCCAGGGTTATACGATTGAACCTTGGGATTTTCCATAACTATGAATTTAAACAGGAGGGTATAGGTTTTTTAAATTTAATAAATTAAATAAATTAATAATATAATAAATTAATTAATTTATTAATTGAATTTATTTAACACACCCACTACTGGATTCCAAATAATAGAATATATGACATCGACCAAAATTACATCACACCTAGGGTAAACCATATGTTCCAAAAACAACTACGGTCTTGAATTTCCATACAAAGTTACAATAAAAGAAAAACCCATTTATTAATAGATACTTCTCAAATGTGATTTAATATATATATATATATATAATATTTTTAATATATTAAATCTAGGTTCATGTGACACCCATTTCATCATGCCAACATTGAATAAAAACCCAAAAATCTATATAGAAATATTCAAAGGTTCAAACTATTAAAAATTGAGTTGTTACATTCTACCTATATTCAGGTATTTTTACCCTGAAAAAAATATATACAAAAGCTGAGGGTACTGGGACCACATCTAGATCTCATTCTTTAGGAGATCTCCAGGAAAATCTTATACTGCCAAATAACTTAAACCAAAGGCATAGTCTATCCATATAAGACCCACTCTTGTCGATCCCCGATCATCGCTGGGTACTCCAAGAAGGTGGATTCATCCTCCATGTTCATATTTCCATAGTAAATAATTTGTTAAGGTCCTTTTACATATCTCCTTAGCTACAAAACATGGAGGAATTCATGCACTCGGTCCAACTATGGGGTAATTACAAGTGATATACCACTTCTCCAACCCTATGCAGAATATGGAATGACCTGATGAACCTCGTGGAAAGCTTTCTACACTAAATGAATCTCCAAAATACTCATCATAGTGATAATATCATGAATATATAGTATCCCTTATTGAACTCTAAAGTCCTATGAAATCAATATTTCTAATATTTCGGTCAACTCTGAGCTATCTTCATATGCTCATAGATCACCTGAGACTTCTCTATCTTTAACTGCACCAGTTATGACCCAATAAGTGATGTATGTATAATCTTATACCAGTATAAGGGTGACCTATAGTGTCACCCATTTAGTGAATTGGATTGTTTCATGTCGATAATAGAGTGATAGATTTTATTATATTCAAATTCCATCAATTAAAAGTGATCATCTGAACTTCAAATGAAAACCAACGCACAGGCTCTTAGAATATCTTCCAAAACTCAGATGGTTCACTTCATCTGGTCATAATTTTGGCTATAAAACACCATGAAAATCCCAAAAATAGGTCTTTAAATCCTCCCATAATCTCTCCAAAACCATGATTTTAATTGATCATAATGGTAAAAGAATATATCCATAGGTTCTCCATGAAGTCATATGATTTCCCGTATATAAAAATTTCCCAAACTCTCAACTAATCTATGTTCTTGTATGGCTAAGTAGTGTGCTGAATTGTTAATTCAATTGAAAATAACTTATATTGCATCATGGACTCTCATTTTCCATGAAATCACACTCAAAAAATCTATTGATATTTCATCCCACTTACATTCTTACTTCTTAAGAGGTTGAGACAAACCTACTAGAACCTAGTGTTTAGCCTTCACCTGCTGATATGTGAGGTATTGAGAAATAAAATCAGTAAAACCCCACCTCATGACAGCCCACCAAAACCACCACTTATGTTATTTTTACATATTTTCTAGTCCCAATTGTTCCAAAAAATGGTAAGTATGAAAATCCATCATCACCTCCCCACACAACGCAACTAAAACTATCATATACCATTAAGAAAGGATGGCATACTCCCCACCTTCATAAAATCCATTTAGTGTATCTTCTAAGTATATATGTTCACATATAACTTCACAGTTGACATCAACCAACTAAACATATCTCACAAATTGAAGAATCAGTGGAGTCACCAACATCGAGTATAGATAATTTTACCCTCTCTCCTCAACCAAGGTCAGTTATAAAGAAGAAACTACTCTAATACCTCCTCGACCAAGATAGAATGGGATTTCCTACTAAGGGAATCTTCCACCACATTTCCCTTCCCTGGATTATATATTATCTCAAAGTCATAGTTCTATAGGAACTCCAACCAACACCTCTATGTAATATTTATGTCTCTTTAGGTAAATATATACCTGAGACATGGTTGGTCTGAATAAACAATAAAATACTCACCCAAAAGATAATTTCTCCACATATTCAAGTATAATACTATAACTTTAAATTCTAAGTCATGGGTCACATAGTTCTACGCATGGTGTCTCAACTACATCAACCCATAAGTAATCATTTCTTTTCTCAACATCAACACACGTCCAAACCCAGCTTTAGAGGCATCACAAAACACCATGTACTCAACACCCACCTCTAGTATTTTGAACATATGAGTACTAGACAACCTCTAACTCATCTCCTAGAAGGATATCTAGCATTAACCAATCTAAGAAAATAGTTACCAATTACATATCAATGTAGTAAAAGGGGATAAAATCTTATAAAATCATTTTATAAACCTCTTATAGTACCCTTATAAACTGAGGAAAATCTAAAACTATTACATTATGTTAAGTGGATCCTATGGGAGTACTATATCAATATTTTTTGTGAATACAGCTACACCATTCTCAAAGAATGAATTCCCTAGAAAGTGAACCTCTTAAAAAAATGGACACTTCTAGATCTTACCATATAATTAATGATATCTAAATAATTCTAGGAATATCATCAGAACCGCTATATGATTCTCCTCAAATTCAAATTATATTAGAATTTCATAGATATTGATAACCATGAATCGGTTAAAGAAATGATGGAAGATCTGGTTCATAAATTCAATGAATATAATGGAGCATTCATCACACCAAATGGAAGAACCAAGAACTCATAATTCCCATAGAAACATGATAATTCTATCTTTGGAAAAACATCCTTATAAACCATAAACTAACGGTATAGAGACTTGAGATAAATATTTGTGAACTATATTATGATTTTCAACTAGTCGAAAAGGTCATCGATCCTTTGAAAAGGATTACTTGTTCTTTATCATCGCCTGATTAAGGGGATGGAAATCACACATATCCACAATCTCCCAACCAAATTTTAATGAAAAAATATTGATTTGTCGAGGGGGATAAAATGTATATGATAAACCCTTCTCACATAGGTCTTCCAACTACACCCTCAGTACCCAAAACTCAATAGGAGACATCTGATATGTCATAGAAGATATCAATATGATATTGTGGTAAAATTTAATACAGAATGTGATTTCCCATCTTGGAAGTTGTCCCACAAAATATTTGGGAATGACCTTTATAGAATCATAGACTACCACAAGAATGAACACGTCCAAAGAGCATGTTGCACCAAGGGGAAAACTCACTAATTTATGGGTGATTGGTTGAAGTTTTTTTCTCATGAGTTCAACTCATTTTCACAATATTTCCTTCTCTTCATTTAGGGAGAACCTCATCCACTAATCCCCTAGGAATCTAACTATCCTATGGTGACAGTTAATCCAATAACATAGTACATAAAACAATTTCATACTTAGGATGATGTCATAAGTTTTTCATCATAAGATCAATAGGTCCCATGAGAAACTCTATCCATTGAGCATCAACTCACACTGTCAACAGATGTGAGATATAGACAAATTACTCCATACAGGAACCACTATCCATATATGGTAGGAAAAAAATTCTACATGAATATTTAGATATTATAAAATGGATATATATAAATTAAATAATGAATCAAAATATGTTTATAGGTACTAGAGGTAAAGTAGAGAAGAAGAAAAAAACATACCCTAAATCATCTCATATGAAACTTGGTCATATCTCACTATAGTATGAAACTGGCCACACCCTCTACTACAAGCCCTCTGAGTCTGGAATGGGCCACCTGGTGGTGGTGGTGGTGTTTTTGAGAGTAGTTCATATGATCATTCTCAAAATACATATTCTTCTTATTGGGATTCAATTATACCCCTATCTGCACCACCTCCCTGGGGGCTTTCATGACTATGATTGGGAGATCCCTAGTCATGATACTCCCTCTAACATGGAGTTTTTTCTAATGTCTTACCACCATTTAATTGTTTCAGGTTGGGAAATCATGAACCATGTGACCTCAGTCATAAAAATAACATCATCACCCATCTCAAGGGTAACTGGACCCCTACACAATCCTTGAACTATAGATCATTATTTCTAAGTTTGGGCATGAGTATTCCTCTAGTTTTGAGAACTTGAAAGTTGACTCTTGCTAGCTGTTGTAGATTAATCAACCCCATGATTTCCACTATCCACTTAATCTTCCCAATAATACACTAACAAAAAACAGCATATCACAAAATCATGATCCAACACTCCATTATAAGTTGTAATTCATAAAGATACTACACTATCTTGGATGTCCATGTGAAGTCCCTTCTTGAAATTGTGTTCCTAAAAGTATATATATTGATCCATATCAAGAGTGTAGTGTGTAAGGTCAATAAAACTCTATGCATACTCAACAACTAACATATCAACCTCCTACAACTCAAGAATCTCAGGGATCTATATAGATAACAAGCTCAAAGGGTAATACTCATCATGGAATAAGAACTGAAATTATACCCATGATAGTGCTTCCTCATCATGTGTCTGAGTGATCAGTCCCCTTAAGTAATTTATTTCTCCATAAAGAAGATTGGTTGTGAGCTCAACCATTTTATTGGTTAGGGTTTAAACAAGTCAGAAAACCAAAACCACTAACTCAATCTAATCCCATAATTCCTGACGGATAGCTCACCATGAAACCTGAGTATTATATATCATTAAAACTTATTAAATACACTATCATTGTTTTTATCATCATCCCGGACCACTAGATCATTTGTCTAATCAATGCATAAGTTATCATATGCTCGACCCACTAGAGGTTGGTCCACTTGATTACAATAATGTGGAAGCACTAATCAATTATTTCCTAGAGGTATTAACTCAATAATATGTATATTGAGGCCTCATCACTCAACTGGTTGTCTTCATGTCCCTATCTCAGAATCCTAGTTGGATATTATGGAAGAAGCATCCTAAAAATTAAGAACACATTCCATGGTTAGATGATCATATCTGGGTAGCTGATTCAATATGGACATGTATGTAAAAAAATAATTAATATTATATGATTCATATACCATTGGTTTCCATATAACCAGTGCCTCAATATGATGAGTCGACTAGCAAGTAATAAAAGTCATAGAGTATGAATATGTCATGCAGTATGAATACGTCAGAGACCGAACAACCAATGGGCTCCCAAGCTAAAGAGATGAACTCAATACACTTCATTATCATTACATGAAATTCCCAAACCAAACCTCATGACATGACTAACTCCAAACACCATCCTAAGGAAAAACCACCTTTGATGCCACTTTATCACAACCTAACCCACCAATCCCCCTTTTGGGATAATTGTAAGAGAGGAGTGACACCCCAATCCAACCTCTAATAGACTCGGGGCTAGAGAAAAGCACAAAGTAGAAATATCATTGAAATGGGAAGAGTTATCCTAATGTACATGTACATACACATTCACCCAAGTCCATGAAATAGTGTAGATATATAATAAAACTGAAAACTCTAGAGAGTATACAATTCATGTTTCAACCTATAGGAAAAACATAAAAGTGCATCAAGGTAATAAAAAAGTAAAAGGGGAAAATATACACCCAACCTAAGATAAAAGAATCCTTAACCTAACTAAAAATGAAAAAGGGAAACATGAAAGAGATCCCATCTCACAATTTCTGTGACTGGCCACTGAGCATGGTTAACATCTCTAAGTAATTTTATGCTCCACCAATACTGGGTCCACCAAGGTCACCAATAATATGTCTGTCATCTTTATAATACATGAGAAGTGTAGGAAGATCCCATTCATGTGTGAGTATAAATATACTTAGTAAGATTCCCCAAAAATCAAAAAGGAAGAAATATAATATAATAGTCAAATCAACCCGTAAGTTAAAAAGGTTAATGAAACCCATCATCATATATTTTCATAATGAAACTCAAATATAAAAATGATAGGAATCCCAATTTCTATAGCCAACTAAGGAAGATGCGCCCACCTACAACTCCAAAGGTCCCGTATCTAATGTCAGGAATCCTACAAAACCTCACAACAATCTGAATGGATGGACCGCTACTCACTACCACGTACCATAGCAGAGGGATAATAGACTCTAGTGGAGGACCCACTCCCCAATGAAGCTTGATGAAGGGGGAGTATCACTACATAGATAGAGTACCTTCACCCTCTGTAGTGTGGGGAGTATCTACTCTACCTATTTATAGGATATGGGGGGTCGACACCACGGTCGATTAAGGGAGTACCAACCCTAACACCACTCTGACGATCAAACCCAATTTCTTACATTGGATAAGCATTGATAGAATAATAATTTCACTCATATCACTTCAATTAGTAACTCTGATGCCTAAAAAAGGCCTCCATAACATCCCATAAAAATTCTACTCATAATGGACAACTCGTGAGCCCACAACTTAGTCCTAAAGAGAGAGTTACACAAGGTAGGAAATTATGGGGGAGAGTACATGGCATGTGTAACGACCCGAAATTTTGAATAAATCTTGTTTCCTAATTTTGTGTGTTATTTTATTTTTTATACTCAACAAAACTGTTTCATTTGATAACATGAGTATAATTAAAATGAGACCATTGGGTTTTGACTATTATATGACCATTGGTCAATATGACCGCTAGAAACTAAAAATTTCGATATTTGTCTCCAAGTACAAGTGATCTTGGTTAATTAATATAGAATGAAGATTTGATGGCCTCACCCAGTAGTCTTGGACTGATCGAAGCCCATCTAACGGAACTTCAGAATGAGGTAACACTAATGAGATTTTCTTTGGACCAAACCCAAGCTGAACTTCATCGTGTGAAGCTAGAACGGAATGTCCTTCGCGATAAGTTCAAACTGATAGAAATTACTACTCATGTGATGTTGGCTGAGGCTCCCTCAGATTCTCTCACCTTAGCACACCTTACACTTAGGTCCTATGCTGGTGTGATAAGGGGCTATGTAAGGAGACCGTAACTGCCTTGTGTAATCCTTTTTTTTAAATAAAATTTTTGATTTCTTCTTATGATGAAGTTTATGAATTTTCAAATGTTCGGATAAATATAGTATGCATATTTTTGGTGAATTTTAGAGGAATGATATTTTAAAAAAAATGTTTATGTAAACCTTAAATAATTAAAAATGTGTAATGATTTTCAAAAAATGGTCTTCTAAAATTATGTTTAGTACAAAATTTAAAGTCTAATAAGATCAACATAATTTTTGATGAATAGTAAATTATTAATAGTGATTTTATGCTTAGGATTAGTAATGTTACCAAATGGATTAGTATTCTCACTTAAATAAAATATTAAATTAATCTAGGCACCTTGATTAAGTAATGTTATTCAATAAAATGGTTAAATAATGGTTTCATAAATTATTACTCAAGTATTAGTTTTTTTCGGGTGAATAGTGTTTTTTAATTAAAAATATTTGTATAATTATTTTTATAAAATGGATTTCATTTTTTGAACTCCGAGCATCGATATTATGTTAAGATAATTTTTGAGGGATTTTTCTGAAAAAAATGAATTTTTGCTGAAAAGTGTATTTATTTAAAAATTAAATTATAAATATTTAGAAAATTATTTTTCTAAAATAGAGTTCATTTTGGAAATCTGAGCATCAATATTTGGTTAAGGTGAAATTTTTGGATTTTTCTGAGAAAGTTGAATTTTCGATGAATAGTGAAAATACAGTTTTTAAGTTACGGGTGTTTAATGACATCCTTATAAGATGTATTAAGTATGTAATCAATATGGTAGACTTATGAATAGTAATATATGGTATTAGGTGTCCCAAGTGTCCAATACCATGGGAAAATACCATGGGCAAGCCCATTGTTTTCCCAAAACCACTAATGAGGTGTCCCTTGGCCATTAATGCCTTGTCCCCTCACTTTCTCTATAAATACCAAGCCATCCTCTCATCCATTCGACTCACAACTCTCCCACAATGATGATCTGGTCTCATTACCTCCCCAGGAGTCCTCCCAAGGTTCCCCCAAGCCCTCAAGGCCCCAACCATTGAGTTTTAAGAGTTACGTTTTAAGGTAAGGGATCCTACCTCCCTCTTTCTTTTCATGTAATCTCTTTTATGTCATTTCTATTATGATCCATGATCTTATGTTGTATGATGTTATTTTATATTCATGATAATGTAATTTTCATGTTCATATTATGAGATACCCTCTATTTCTCTCATCATTTCATTTTAATAATGTTAAAGTGGCACCGTTAGGCTGCCGAATTTTTAAGGGATTCGTTCACTTTTCTCATTTTTCAAAGTTCTACTTTCATGTCAAGTCTTTCAAGTACTTTTTTATTTTGTTGGGGTATGATATCTATATCTATAATACTGATATTTTATATTCATATACAAGGGAACCTATTTGATCTCTTCAATTCAGTATTTTGAAGTCTTAAGTGGCGTCGTTAGGCTGCCGAATTTTTAAGGGATTCGTTCACCTTTCTCATTTTTCAAAGTTCTACTTTCGTGTCAAGTCTTTCAAGTTACTTTTTATTTTGTTGGGGTATGATATTTGTATCTATAATACTTATATTTTATGTTCATATGATGAGAGACCCTATTTTATCTCTTCAATTCAGTATTTTGAAGCTTTAAGTGGCGCCGTTAGGCTGCCGAATTTTTAAGGGATTCGTCCACCTTTCTCATTTTTCAATGATATATTTTCATGTAAAGTCTTTAAAGTTCATTTTTATGTTGGGGTATGATCTCTATATATATAATAATGATATTTTATTTTCATATGATGATATACCCTATTTGATCTCTTCAATTCAGTATTTAGAAGTTTTAAGTGGCACCGTTAGGCTGCCAGATTTTTAAGGGATTCTTTCACCCTTCTCGTTTTCAAGATCTATTTTCATGTCAAGTCTTTCAAGTTCATTTTTATTATGTTGGGGTATGATCTCTTTGTCTATAATACTTAAATATTATTTTCATATTATTAGAGACCCTATTTGATGTTGTCAATTCATTTTTGGTTGAAGGTTAAGTGATGCCGTTAGGCTGACGGATTTTCATAAGAGAAATCTAATTTTTGTCTTCCTTCCATGTTTTTCATTTCAAATGTTATGTCATTAAAATTTAATTACCATGTTCTTAAATCCTTTATATTATGTTCCCCTACTGTTTTATGGATCATTTATAAGTGGGTTACCTATGTCCCCACTCTTTTAAGTGTTTTCTAAAACGTCGTAACATAGCCGTTATGCTGCAGAATTTCCGTCTCAAAATGTATCTCTCTTTTTCTAAAGTTATTTTATTTTATTAAGTTAATACTAAAAGATCTCTATTATATAGGTGTATTCACATATATACCAAGTTTTTATATTTTAAATTAAGGGATTTATATACATGAGACCCACCTTCCTTTTCTGTGGGTTTTAAAGTGACACAAAGATCAGGTCTTTAAAGCAGTTTTTAAACCGTTATGATTATGAAATGAAACCCATTTATTTTATGCTATATGGGTTGTTTATGAAATGATTGATGATGATATATGTGGATCACATGATAAAAAAGGCAAATTTAAGGGGGCTCCCTGATATCTCTCCAATGCATTGGTAAAGACTTAATCCCTAGAGATGACCATTTAGACTGATACCTTGGTGAATAACCTTGGTAATTTTTATTGACCCCTTGGGGATGGACCTTGGTGAAACGGAAATGATTGTCTTTGTAAAATTTTGTAGCCACATCTTCAAGTTATGAAATATGTTTTTTTTATTATGATATGCCTCATGATTTCTTTCTCATGCCTTAAAGTTCTTTTTCATGACATTGTTGATTATCTCAAGTTCGCATGTTAAATGTTTCCCCTTGTTTCCCTTACTGGGCCTTCAGCTCACCCTTTCTTTTGATATATGTCCCTAGGTTAGGAGATGTAGAAATGAACCTAGGATTAACATAAGGATAATCCCTTCAAGTGTTTAAGAATAATGTTTTATGTTTTCATGTTTTAAGTTCCTTGTTTCCAAGACACTAAACCTTAAAGATCCTCTATTTTGTGTAATGTAATAAAAGTTTATGTGACAAAAAAGGCGGGATTCCATAGCATGTGAATTGGGGAAAATGACATGTGGTACCAAACATTTACCTAAGCATTTTTTTTACTTGTACATGGCTTAGTTGGCCTGGTCCTTCTATATGGCATGTTCCTATAGCGACATGGTGTTTCCATTCACTCATCCCCTAGTCTTGTGCTCTCAGCATATGGTTTGGAATCCTTAGTAGTATCACATAGAACATGGGCTCGAATACATGGTATGTGATAATTAACTCAATATTGAAACCCTATCCACCACATAAAATGGACTACACAGTGTGTGTTCTTCTAAAACATAAGGTGTGTAGTCAGGTTTTACATAGATATTAAAGTCTAGTCTCCCAGTCTTCCAATACTTTACATACCCACCAAATCCACCACAAATCCTGCCATATAATCACCAAATCTTTTAAAATTATTGTTAAACACCTCAAAAAATTGATTTATAGCCTCTAATGATCAGAAATAAGGATTATCATTTCCAGAGCTTGATCAGTCGCCCTTCATATCGCCAAAAAAGGTCCTAGTACCTAGAACCATCATTGGTAATATGTGGTTAACCTCAATACATCCTTAAACCGTCCATATTAATTTTTTTAAAATAAAAATCACAAATTAAAGGGTTTGATCACACTCAAAATGGTCTGTAAATGTCGAATCATTGACCCTTATGGGACAATGATGAAGACCAAAAGAAACAGAGATGGGGAAGGCACAATAACAAAGTGAGATTATCTTTGGCCATTTCAAACACAACCAACAATCATTATTGTGAAATTGAAATGTAAAAACAAAATTGGTGAAACAAAAATAGATAATTAGGATCAATAATGACAATTAAATTCTTGAATCATGTAGAAAATTATATTTGAGGAATTAAGTAGATATTTAATACATGTTCATTAATCAAGATCGTAGAGAAAAGACTCCATGAAATAAAAATCCATATCTCAAGAAAAGATCAATCATTGCTGAAGAACATTTTTTCTAGTGATTTAATTAAATATTATTTTGTCTTTTTCATTCATCTTATGAATATCTTTGATCATTCATCATCGATCTATGGTTCTAACTTTTTCAATGCCAATAGAATAACTCTCTCTGTCATCAATAATCTCCCAAGGTTGTACGGCTAACCTAGAGGATTTTCCATAAATTTGTGTTTATAGATGAGTGGACAGTTTTTTGGAATTTACTTAATTAAATAAATTAATAATTTATTTTATTTAATGAACTCACCAATGAATGAAATTCAATAGAATGTATGATGGTGACCAAACTTATATCATGTTTACGGTAAACTCAATGTTACAAAAACAATTTCAGTCTTGGATTTCCCATCCGAGGTACCAATCAATATGAAACCCATTTATTAAGAGGTATTTCAAACAAGTTATTTAATCTATTTAATATTTTTAATATATTAAATTTGGGGTCCTAAAACACCTGTAATGTTGTTCAAACTCTAAATTAAAACCCATAAATTTATATATAAATATTCAATGTGTAAAGATATTTAAAAAGATGTTTATACAATCTTCTTTCCTAATCATCTAAAATGTATGATCCTAAATTTTTTTCATAATGCATTTCCCTTGTGAATGCCCTATTTTTGATTCATTTTATTGAAGATTTTTCACATAGATGTTATACATTGATTTCATTGAGAAAATTGTTGAATTAATTATATGCCCTTTATCTATGAAGTGTAAATACCATATACTTTATTATATTGATTGAGTGGTATTTACATAAAATGTTACTTGATTTCATTAGAAACCCATTTATTTTCCACAAGTTTATAATGTTATGATTCTTGATGGAATTATTAATGATTTCATTATTTTAATTCATATTAAACTTATTTTAGTATTGTGTATTATTTATGATGTATTGAATGAAACCCATTTTCTTTCCATGGGTTCTTTATTCTATAAAAGTTAATGATTTTTATTTGGAATGTTTTTTAAAGTACATTTTATCTCCATGGGTTTAGTGACACCCCAGACCCAATTCACTCAAAAGTAATCGAACTCAGTTGGCTACGTGACCTAATGTGCACCTCCCTATATGACTGATGATACCGACTTGCAATGAGGATCCATGGAGGAATAGTGGGGAGAATATACCCTCATGATCAGAGTGTATCACATTGGTATAATAATATCAATCAATAGAGGAATCAAGAAATATATCAAAACATCATAAGAGTAATCATCCATCATATAAATAACTATGTAATGGAATCCATCAATTTTATATACAAAATTATGATAATGGCATGCTATACAAAAAGTTAAATATCAGGGGAATCGAGTGAATATGAATATACAATATACTATATAAAAATGAACCAAAGTCCTAAGGATATATCTATTATAATATCAATCATAGGCTTAGCCCTCTTCCCCACACACCATCCTAGGAATGTAATAAACTATCCAAGGAAGGTCACTTTCTGTTTCCCAAACCGACATCCATGAAGTTTGTACATGTACCCAATGACAAACCAGATAGGGTTGAGATATACTCAGTAAGCCACCACCAATGATATATAGTTTCATCATGTCCATGAGTTCATAATAAGTAAATTTTAGGTAATTGTAAATTCTATAAGTGAAGTGTGGTAAATAAATAACCCACATAGGTCCAGGATCTCATGGAACACTCGACCTCTACTACCTGCATCGAACTAAACCGAAATATCTTAGATTAATCATTCATTCATGATTTAATTCATAATAGTGTCTCAATACCTAGATATTATCCTAGTCATCCCCTATAAATCATATTTTTCCATGATATTTATAATATGGTCATCATGAAAATTTAAGGCTTCGATTGAATCCAAGCTTATTCTTTGGCTTTGTAGAAACATTGTGTAATTAATTCATTATGATTATAAAGAAACTTGAGACTGTACTTGACATTCCAAATTTGGAACCCAAACATCACTCCAAGAATAACTTGAACACATCACCTTACAAGATCATCCATGGGGAACCTAGTGTATTATTAGGTATGGTATAAAGTCACCTCCCTATGATTCTGTCTTTGGTGGTCCAAAAGGGATCCCAAGTGTCACTCTTGGTGTATATAATGATCTTCCCCATGATTATATCCTTGGGAATCCATATAGGGACTCCAAGTGTCCCTCAAGTGTATATAAACTAGAATCCAAGTGAGTCTATCCATGTAATTAATATGAGAACCCATGTGTCACCCAAGGTGTATGATAATTCCATTTACAATTCATTTAATTTAACAAACCCAGTGAGTCTCTTCATGGAATTTTGAGTTGTAACCCATGTGTCACTCAAGGCATATAAATCTGAATGTTTATGATCCCAAAGAATAACTATACCATTTAGTTTTACAATTAATTCAATTAGAAATCCAATTTTTATAGAAATTACCTCACTTTATAATGTGGTTCAAAACATCAACTAGGATAGAAGTCCTAGCCTTCCCTAAATCATAAAATTCATCTTAATTGGGAATTTTGGTTTTAAATAACATCTCAAGACAAAGTAAGAAGGGACAATGGCCAAAGGTGTAGGGTCATGGTCTTTCATTCCCTCTTTTATTTAAATTAAATTTACATTTCAACCAATTTATTTGAAACCCCATGATAAAAGGGTAAAAGAACACACCTTAAGAGGTGAATCAATTCATAGGCCACATATGGTGGTTTTATTCAATTTATAAATGCACCCAAGGGGTGGTTCAATTCAATTTCATCAACCTCTAATGATACATAATCAGGTTTCCTAAGTCATATAGGCCATGCCTATACATTTAATTTAACAATAATTCTATTTAATAAGTGAATATTAGAAAATATATGGCATGGTATAATGGAATATTACAAAAACACCAATACATTAAGGGTAAAAAACAAGACCATATACCTTAGATTGGAAGTCGAATCCTTTTCTATTGTCATCCTCTAATCTCAGCTTGAATGGATGAAATCAATAAAATAGAAAAATTCCCTAAAAATAGGGCATATTATCTCACACCAAAATAAACATATTGATTGGAAGATAAATGATTAATGGTGAAATAAGAGTGGATAAATTACTAGTATGCATCCAATAATATCAACGAAAAGCGATTTGTAGTCCAGATGGAGGTGATACCACAATTCCTAGAAAGGAGTGAGGGGCTCTCCAATGATAGGTGGAGGCACTTCTATGCATGGGAAAGGAAATTAAATGGTAGGGGAGTTAAATATAAAGGAGATTAAAATGGTCTTTTCACTCCTTTTTAAAGGGTTGTATTGTTTGGCATAATGGTTGACCAAATAGTGCACCAACCATGTACCATTCACAACCTCAAGACACCACTCGCATTGGATAGGTGTACAATTTGACTAACCATACACAATACATGAAAACCCCATATATAAATAGGTGTTTAGAACCCACACAACCACGTTTCATGGGCTACATGGTTGGTAAAAACTGTAACTCCCTAGATAGAGTACTGAACCACCCCACATGGTTTAAACAAACTGTTCAAACTAGGCTTCACGGTTTCTACTAACCATGAATACCACCTACTCCTTCCAAAATTCAAGGCTCTGAGCTTTTTACAAACCTTATACAACCTCAAAACTCCCATGAATTAATTAGTAACTTTCATTAGGATAAAACTAAATAAATAAACTAAAAATAAAAGGTTTCAAACCTGAAAGAAAATATGGGTTCTTATGATATCCACCCTTAAAGAAACTCATCCTCAAGTTGTCCGTACAAGGTTGGTAAATAATCATCAAAGAATAATTTTGGCCACTGGGCATGTACATCGGCCTCCCGTACCCAAGTCTCATCTTGTACATGGTCATGTTGTCATAGATCTCGTACCAGTGGAACAAAAAAGCCTCATAGAACCTTCATTCCTTGATCGACAATATGCATAGGGTGATCCTAAAAGGATACATCAACCTCTAATTAAAACTCTTTGGGATGAAGAATATGAGATAGATTTGAATGATATCAGTGAAGCTGAGATACATGGAAGGTATCGTGCATGGCCTAATACCTATGAGTTAACTGTAATTAATAGGTAACCAGCCTGACTCTCTCTAGAATCTCAAAGGGCCCAAAATAATGAGGTGATAACTTCCCTTACTTCCAAATATGTTTATTCCCCAGTCTAGGTGAAATAGTTAATAAGCTCTGACTCCCCGCCTCGAACTCTAGTGGTCAACAGTGATGATCGACATATGAATTTTTCCTAGACTGAGCTGTATAAATATTCTTCTTAATAAGATAAACCTGCTCTAAAGTACCCTAAATGATATGAGATCCTAGTATAGAAACCTATCCTACCTTTAACCATCTCAGGGGTGAACAACATGGCCTACCATATATGGCCTCATAAGGAGACATTTATATGGTCTCTTGGAGGTTGTTATTGTAATAGAACTCGGTGAGAAGTAAGTGTTTCACCCAAGAACCTCTAAAATCAAGGATTCATTCTCAAATAATGTCCTAAAAATAATGTATATGATATCATGAATATAGAGCCTCTCGAGCTTATCCACTAAAAGGCCTCCTGAATAAGTAGTAAATGGGTGATATTTTTCACCCTATCTACGATCACCCATATGTCATCATTTCCCTAGGGTGATCTAGGAAATTCCATCACAAAATCCATGGAGACATCATTCCACTTCCACTCAAGAATAGGTAGTGGTTGAAAAATCCCAACTGGTCATTGGTGTTCTACCTTTACTAGATGATAGGTGGAACATTGAGTAACAAACCCATCTATCTTACTTTTCATACCAACCACCAGTATTGGCGATGTAAATTATGATACATCTTGGTAAGGATGGTATGTACTGCCCATATAAAAGCATGAGACTCTCACATCAACTCCTCTTAGATATCTTTGGAAAGCTAGATGATTCCATGAATTCTCAAGATATCATTCTCATTAAAAAACCAACTAAGTGGTGGTTCATGACCTACAATGACCACACATAGGACCAAGACCTAATAATCGGATAGATTCCTCATATTCTCTCTCTCTAAAAGTGAATAGGTAAATTATAATGATTCAAGTATAGACTATCAATGATAGTCACAAACCTCTAAGTTCATATTAGAAAATAAGGTTATAGGCTTCCACTTGGTACTGGACTCCTAAACATCTTGTGTTTGAGTCTCCTTACTCAGAGCAACATCGACAAGATTTCCATTTCCTAATGTATAAGTGATATTTGATTCAAAATAATATTTTTATTCAAAAAAACTTCATTTCCTATGGTTCAAGTCATGTTTTTTAAATATGTACATGATTATTTTGTGTTCCATATATACCAAAAAATTATCTCCCTATAATTAATGTCTCCAATAGTTTAAGGAGAGAACAATAGTGAATAACTCAAGATCATGTGTCGGGTAATTCATATCACGTAGAATCAGTTGGTGAAAATTGTATGCAACTAATCACTCCACCTACATCAAAATGATCCTAGCCTGATGCCTAACACATCACAATAAACAATATATATTTTTTCCAGCTCTCAAAGAATCAAGATTGGTGCTGAAGTTAGCCTCCCTTCCAGCTCTTAAAATGATGTCACATAGGATTTTGACTATATAAACTTTACACCATTCTTAATCAATCCTATAAGAGGTGATTTTATATATTAAAATTACTAAATAAAGTTCATGTAATAACCAGTTATCCTCAAGAAACTTTGTATATCAAAGTTATTCTTGGGATGATTCTAGGAAACTACAACTCTCACCTTGGGTCAATTGATACTCATATATCTAAGATAATGTGACTCAATAAGTGAACATTTTCCATCGAAAAGTGTAATTTTTTTAGCGTAGAATATAATTTTATCTCTCTATATGTATTAAATGTGATCTCAATGTGTTTGGAATGGTTATGTTGAGTGTGAGAATACACCAAGATATCTCCCATGAATACCACTACAAATGAATCTAGATATGGGTGGACAACTCGATTCATCAGTTCCATAAAAACTTCTAGCACATTAATGAGACTGAATGGTATGATCAAATACTCATGAAAGAAATATCTACAACATGATGTTTTATATGGTATACCTAATGGTCTAATATGCACCTTATGATAACCTAATATTAAATCAATATTATAGAAAACCCTTTCTCCCTAGATTTGGTAAAAGAGGATGTCTATATGAGTAAATGGTGCTGGTTCATAACTATATGCATTTTTAACTGACGGTAATCCATATAAATCCTGAGGGTACCATATAAGTTCAAGGAGAAAAGGATTGGTGAACAAAAATATGAAGAACTAAGTCATATAAAACCCTTAGACTCCAAAACCTCAAACTACGTCTTGATCTTCTGTAACTCAATAGTATCCATTCTATAATGAGGAATGGATACCAGTACATCTCCTGGAACTAGCTCGATAGAAAACTCTACCACTATATTGATAGGTAGTCCCAAAAATTAATCCATAAAAAAGTACCTGAAATGATCTACCACTAAAGGTAAATCCACCTGATGCATTTTCTGATCATCCAGATAAATGCTCTGAATATAGGCTATCACCCTACCTAACTTGTGATGCTTGGATCAATATTGGCTTGCCTGGACATCCCATTCACCCCTGTGAATAATATTTACACCTTCTAGTGATGTAAAATTAACCATTCGGTGATATAAATGAACATAATAATGATAGGGAACCAACCAGTCCATCCTAAGAATGATGTCAAGGTCTGTCATCTCGAGGAAAAAAGAGGACCCTACGAAGAAACACCCACCTATCTCAAGGGCCACTCCCTACACTAGTGTAAACTCTCTAATCTAATTATCAATAGAGTATCAAGTTTCATCACTCCATAGGATGTCTAAACATCAATCACAAATCTATTCACAATAGAAACATATATGAAGGAATGGGAATAATTTTTATCTGAAAGAGTAGATACTAAATTAGAGGCTACTAGAATACTACCTTGCACTGTAGAAGGTCCAAAATTATACTCCTTAGGTATCGTATGCATTGTTTACATCTATACTAATCCACTTCCATAAGATATATCTTGAATACCCTATACAGGATCACTCTGATTTCATTATAATTATGTTTTCTGGATACCCTATCCATGACCACCACCTCAGCTTGATCGGATGGTCACACTCTAGCTCCCTCCCTAAGGATAATATGTTGACCCCGCTCCTTAACATGGAGTCGATGCAGAACCTCTCTCACTGGATATTGGATAAAAATATTAAAAAAATCACTGAATATGGCCCATATTTCCATAATATTGATATTCTACTAGGTCCCTAGTACACTAGGGTTTTGTATGCCCTAACCAACCCCACTGATGTCACCTCACCTACCTACTCAATTATGAACCCTGACTACTAATATCACCACATGGAAGCTCCAAACAATGATTCCTACTATTGGTTGATGTAGTTCCAAATCTTAGATCAAAAAATCCCTAGCTCACACCTCCAACCTCTCTCAGGTTACACTAAGTGATAAGCATATGGATCTATATCCCAAATATGGTAATAATCCGAAAGATGTTCACCTACAATCATATATCATACTTGATACCATCATAAAATTTCCATGATTTGGATAACTCATCACCTCATAGAGTTGGTGTGAAATTATAGAGCTCCATGAAATGGACTGAATAATCCATGACTGATAATGTTCCCTTCTCCAAGTGCATAAACGTTTTGGATCTATCATTACTCAATATCTCAAGATAGAAATTATTATAGAATTTTGTTTGAAATTTACTCCAACCCGTATCCCGATGATGATCAGTCAGGTTAACAACACCCCACCATTTCTTAGTATAATCCAAAACCATATTCGTAGAGAGATTCACTCTCTTTTTGGGAGGGTGTCTCAAGATGTTTAAAAATTGACCAAATGGCCTTTATTTATGAGTCTATGGTATGTTGACTTCCATCCCACGAAAACATGGATGGATTATACTGCTGAAACTCATGCATCAACTTTACCATAGCTGGGGTGGGTCATGGGGCACCTTGAGAAATATACATATAGAATAGGTTACCCTTTAAAAACTGGGAATTAGTTCCCATATCAGGTATAACTAGTGATACATCAAGTGGTACTACTAAAGGTTCTAATGGTCACATAGGGACCACCACCTCTGGAGCATGGCCGTCACCAACCTCCCAGCGCACGACTTAAGGTTGTAATGGTGGAATGTCTCTAAAAATTCAAAACATGTTCCTAAATATAAGATTTATTAACTACTATAATCATGTATATATATATATGAATATGATAGGTTTAATCCTCATTATATAAGAGTCACACCACTTTAATACTCCTAAATCCATATTTGGGTGATGTGCATATCATAAATACTGTTAGATACACTTATTACAGCCACATACTATGTTCGGGTTAGGGTCATGTTATATTCTTAATCAAAAGTTCCTTGTATGCTGAGTGTCTATTAAAATTTATTGAGTAAAACACAATTTAATTTTTAATTTACATCACCATTTTATGGAAACCGTTTCATTTAATTTTTTTTGTGTATATATACATATATCAAGGTCCAATGATTTGGGTTGCCATTCCAAATTTATAATGTTCCATGAACTTTACAAATATTTATTGGAATCCATTTAATTACATTAAATTATTTATTTGATCCCTACATGAAATGTTAGCATAATTTAATGGAAATAAAAATCAAGGCACTAAAATAGTCTATTGATAATGAATGTTGTAATAAAAACATGGAATATAATAGGCATGATAAATAAATCCTCAATTCCTATGATGATTCATGAAACAATATTTCCTTTCCATATTAGGACAAGGGTAAAAATACATAATCATAAGAAACATCAAACATGAATTGTGTCTCCCAATGGTTAAGTCAAGATAACTCTAATAAGCACAATCCAAAACAACATGTCATATACCAAGTAATTTCTCTTTTCATTTTATGTCGGTTAGATACTTCAAGTAATAAGCTCATGAACAAATCCCAAAACATTATATTTCTTCTTTATACCATACCAATTAGTAAGGTAAAAAAAATTAAAGAAACACCTTTGATACTAATTTGTGGAATCCTAAGACCAGTTCACTCAAAAGTAACTGAACTTAGTTGGCCACATGACCTCAAGCGTGCCTCCCCATATGCCAGAGACTGCTATCTAGTAGTGATGTTCTATGGTGGAATAGTGTGGATTTTATTCCCTAATGATCAGAGTGTATCACAGTAGTATAATAATATCAATTAATATCAGAATCATGAAACATAAAAAAAATAGTGAAATGGTAATCATCCATCCTATAAATAATTAAGTAATTATATCTATCAATGTAATATACAATATTATTATCAATGAATTCAACAGAAAAAGGAAAATATTGGGGGAATTAGGGGAACGTGCATATATAACATGTTGTACAAAAATGAAAAAAAATAACTACGGAAATATTTAGTAGCATCTCGATCATTGGCATGGTTATCTGCCCCTATACACCATATTAGAAAGGTAATCAAGCATCCAAGACTGGTCACTTTCCCTTTTCCCTATCGGTATCCATGAAATATTTCTAGGCACCCAACGGTGGTCCAAATGGGGTGTGATATATATTCAGTAAGACACCACCAGTGGTGTATAATTCCATCCATTTTGTGAGTACATAAATGGAAATATTTAAGTAACAATAAAATATTTAAGTGAAATGTAGTAAATAAATAACCAACATAGGTTCAGGTTCCCATGGAACACCAATCCTCTACTACCTTATTCATCCTCAGCTGGAATCTCTCTAAGTAATAAATCATTCATGATTTAATTTATAATAATGTCTTAGTACATTTCTCATTTCCCAAGAATCCCTCGTCAATCATATCTGACCATGATATCTATAATATAGTCATCATAAAAATGTAAGTCTCCGACCAAATGCAAGATTGTACATTATCTTAGTAGTCATGTCATGTAATTAATTCATTTTGATTGTAAAGAAACCTGATTCTATCCTTGAAATTCATAATTTAGAACCCATGTATCACTCTACGCATTAGATAAACCCACCACATTACATGCCCAAACTAGGAAATCTTCATAGGAACCCTGGTATTTCTCTATGTATGGTATAAAGTCACCGACCTATGAGTATATCCTTAGTAGTCCACAAGAGAGCCCCAGTGTCACTCCTGGAATATATAATGACCTTCCCTCCAATTCAGTCCTTGGTAGTCCACATAGGGATTTCTAGTGTCAATTGGGTGTATATAAACTATATTCTAAGTGATTTCGTCCATGGAATTCATATGAGAACCCATTTGTCACCCAAGGTGCATGATAATTGCATTTAAAATTAATTTAATTTAATAAACCTACCTATTTTGTTCATGGAATTCCAAGTTGAATCCCATGTGTCCCTCTTAGAATAGAAATCTAAATGGTAATGGGCCTAAATTTTAACCATTCCATTTAACATAAAATTTAACTAAATTGTCCATTATATTTTATTAAAATTAAATCACCTCATAAGTAGGTTCAAAACATATTCTAGGTTTAAAAGTCATATCCATCCATGAATCATCAAATTTGTCTTAATTGGGAATTTTAGTTATAATGAAAATACCAAGCCTAAGATAGAAGGTACAATGGTCAAAGGTGTAGGTACATGGAATTCTATTCCCTATTTTATTTAATTAAATTTACATTTCAGCCAAATCATTTGACATACCATAATAAAGTGGTAAAAAAACACACCTTAAGAGGTGAATCAATTCATAGGCCACCCAAGGTGGTTTTCTTCAACTTATAATGTCACCTAAGGGGTGGTTCTATTCAAGGTAATTAACCTCCAATGATACATAATCAGGTTTCGTGAGTCATATAGGTCATTTCTATACATTTAATTTAAGGATAATTCCATTTAATAAGAGATTCTTAGAAAATACGACATGTGGAACAACAACATTTTACCTAAACACCAATAATTAAAGGGAAAATCATGATACCACTTAACATAGCTTGTTATTTATCTCCCTTTCCATTGTTAGCCTCTAATCCATGATAAAATGGAAGAAATATAGAAAATAGAAAAATTCCCATAAAATAGGGAATATTATCTTTCCCTAAAATAACTCTTTATATGGGAAGATAAATGATGAAATGTGTAAGGGGAATGGATAGATTACTAGTATGCATTCAACAAGACCAATGCAAATGGATTAAGAGTTTGGATGGAGGAGATACCTCAGTGCCTATCAAGGAGGGAGGAGCTCTCCAGTGAGGGGAGGATGCACTGTTGTGTGTGGTATAAGAAATAAATGGGTGGAGTAATTAAATTTAAAGAATGGTAAAATAGTATTTTCTCTATTTTATAGGGTCACATGGTTTGTCTGCATGGTTTTCCAAACCTTTTACCAACCTTGTGCCATGTACTACCTCAAGACACCCCTCACATGGGTTAGGCACATAGTTTGACTAACCGTATACAACCCATGAAAACCCACTCTATTAAGAGTTTTACAACACCCATGTTGTTATTCAGCCTGGGATACATGGTTAGGAAAGACCACAAAACACAAGATGGAACACTGAATCGCCAAACATGGTTTAAACAAACTGTGTGGATTAGGATACATGGCTTCTACTAACCATGTGTCCCACCTGCTCGATCCAAAATTTGGATATCTAGGCTTCGTACAAGCCCTGAACACCCCTAGAACTCTTTTGACCTCATTAGTAACTTCCATTATGATAAAACTAGGAAAATAAACTAAAAACAAGAGGTTTTATACCATAAATAAAATTCAGGTTCTTATAGGTTATTTATGATTTGATAAGTGATTGATTTCATGTGGAACTAATAAATATAAATAATGATAGGAGGGGTCATGTATCTCCCTCCAATTCATTGTTCTAAAGTATATATCTCATGAGATAAGAATTCAATTGTACATTTTAGTTTCTCATAAGTGTGGGAACTAATGTTTTGGCTCATGAAATAAATTTTTCATGTACCAATTTTTGTTCCAAATTTGAAAGATGTTTCATATTTTTTGGGTTATTCTCGTGACTATGTTGAGATATAATGCCTCGGGCTTGTTGAATCATGTATCTACTCCCTTTTGATTCATGTATTATTTTATTCCAATTCATATGGTATGATTTATGATCTATTATTTGTTGGGAAATAATTTTATTATATTTCATGATTATACCCATCTGATCATATTAAGTTTACTTATGATATTATATTGTTATCACTAATGTTTACACTTAAAAATAATCTAATCTCATCCATTTATTATGTTTCACAATCACCAAGTTATGAGGATGAGTATAAATTATAAAAATCTATAAGGAGGTTAGTGTGGATTAATTATGGATAAATGTTCACAAGTACTATAAAATAAGATGTGTATGTATCTAGTCCCCATGAAACTAAACCTATCAGTCCTTGGGTTATGTAATAATATTTGAGATGTAAAAATTTTACCATGGAAACAATGTAATATTTACATTATGTTTATCATTGTTCATTATAAGTATCCTCAGTCACACAAAACTCAAATAATATGATTCCACTAAACAAATAAGGGAATATCCACACAAAAAATATTCAAGGTAAACTATCAAAGAGAAATGGAAGAAGAAATCCAATGAGAAACTAAAAGCTTTATTAATTTCCCAATAAATAAAAAGGTTACCAAAAAACTAACGAAAACCTAAACCAGATCAAACCCAATACTTATTCCTATAGAACAATATACAAAACTTCTATAGATGACCTAAATGGATCTAGATCTTTCTAATAAGAGGGCTTAAAATACCCGGGGTGACCACACTAGAAGCACATGAGAGGTATCTTATTATCCATAGAAACTATAATTAATAGATTAGACTGACCCCCATTAACCTTTACTCTCAGATCTAGCTCACCCTAACTCCAATCAAAACTAAATGAATTGCCTTCAGACATACTAGGTAAAACCAAGGCATCAGTCATCACTGAACACCTAACCTAGTCGAATTCCACTAGAATAGACCTTTTAACCACCTCCTTGAAGGATGTTAGTATAGGTATAAGAAAAAATAAGAAGATATCATAGAATTCCACCACACCAATCTAACTCTACCCAATAGGCTCACAATGACTGACACCCTTGAAACACTATAATTTCCAAGATAATTAAGGATGCCCTTAATCCTTTCCAAAAAAACCACTACTTCATATTAATCTTAATCACCATTGAATAAAGGTGGGTTTTGATCCAAGGAGTCCTGGAAAGGGACCAAGAATATGGAAGGTCCCAAATACATTACTCTATTAAAATTATGGGTAGAGTCTAAGACTATATGGATATCCTCTTAGTGGTAAGAGGATTCCTCTAGATGATCATATTTAAGAATAATCTTTTTTAATTTATTTTTTAACCATTCTAGGAGGTGCACTATAAATAACACAAGACATGAACATGGTCAATTAATTCTTAAATATTTAAACCAAATGAACCCATCATCAACTAAGGGATGAATATAAAAATAAAAATCCACGAAAATAAGGCACCTCATTCACACATCACAAAAACTTATTTTTTGAAATATTAATCATCACATAATAATTTTAACAATACCTTTTACCAAGGTGTGTATTTAAAAAAGAAACATTGCATTTTAACAATTTAACCTTGCCAGCACAAAAATTATTTTAAAAACCAAGAAAATTAGCACATTAATTTATTACAATTTGAAACCATTTTTAAGAGAAATTAAGTCATTCTAAGTAATTTTTATAAAAGTTTACTTCTGATTTAAAACATTTTCAAAACACCATAATAAAATCATTCATTTTAGAAAAAACTCTTAGGAAACAAAGTAACCCTTTTAAATTTACCAATTAAAACAAATTTTTTGATTAAACATTTTTAAAAATTCTCATTTCCATCACAAAATAAATGACCATAAGGTCGAATATCACAAAAATGTAACACAATTGTTTTAAATAATCCCTTTCAAACACTTTAAAAAATCATCAAATCCCTATTTAATCTATATAAAACAAGTAGTAACCACTTTATGAGAAATATGGGATCAAAGTATGTCACAAAAAATCAAGAGGGATATAGATTTGTGCATAGTTTGGCCACATAGTTTTTCAGGTCATGTACCGACCATCTGACAGACTCTGAGAAGCTTCAAAAAACCACCTACATTGTTTCTGCATTGTTTGAAAAATCATACAATATAACCATGTAGCCTAGTTTATTCTTCTATTTTCATCCAAAAATTTAAATGAATCCCTAAAATTACCTTCTGAACTCATTGGGGATCCAAATATCATTCTTTCACCATCAAGTATGCCAAACTTTCAAGAGATAAATCAAAATAAAACACTGAAATCCCAAATTTCCATTATAACTAGGGGTTCAAAATGAGGAAGGGTTAGCTAGGAACTTCCCTATTTGCCCCACTTGAGTCTCGACACCCCTATATACATACTAACGTGATGTATACCAAATAATAAAAGGCCACCCTAAAGAACCTAATCCATTTTTAAGAACCTAAGATTTGATACCCTTTGTAATGAACTAGCCTAGGTTGACCCACCACGTCAACCAATCTGGCTCTTTACTAAGCTCGAAGGGTTTTCCTGATCTCCATGGGATAGAAAATAGTGCCTGAGTTTCAAGGAAGAACTCTTGGGATTTATTTTTCCAAATAATCAAATTTAACAACATATAATATTTTCAGCAAAACTCTAACATAGATCGTTCATACATTAAACATCCACCCACATCAAATAAGTAAAAAAACAAATAAACAATCAAATGATAAATAATTAATAAAACTAATAAAACTAAATTTTATCCAAATACATGAATCTTATAAAATAAATACATAACAAGGAATAATAAAAGATACTAAATACAAGATGGGGTAAACCCATCATGGATGACACATTTAATACTGAATTGAAACAAAGTTAAACCAAACCATACCACAAGACCATCTCTACACAACCATTGGTTTCCTAACACATCCCCACTCACCATCGGTGACCCAAAGAAGTTATAGCCAAAATAAAATGGAACTCGTCACCTATATAAGACATAAGAGTTTCATACATGCACTCAAGTGTGTTTGTAGGGTGTGATATAATAGGCTCGGTATGATCCCACCAAGGAATATATATAATCTCTTTCGTAAAAAATCATAAATGCTAGTTTGAAATACAATATAAAATATGGTTTT
Source organism: Viscum album (assembly GCA_963277665.1). Classification (NCBI taxonomy): domain Eukaryota; kingdom Viridiplantae; phylum Streptophyta; class Magnoliopsida; order Santalales; family Viscaceae; genus Viscum; species Viscum album. The sequence continues at coordinate 2,038,748,767 of OY728164.1, forward strand.
CTATTTTTATCGGCATAATCTAGTGAAAATATCATTCTTTTTCATATATAAAACAAACATTTATTTAAACATTTTAATATAAACTAATTGAATATGCTTTGAAACCCAAATCATAGTACTTTATTTTCATGAAAACCATACAAGGCCAATTTTCATTTTCATTTCAAAACTTTTTATGACAAATCATCCATAACCCAAACATTATTTTCATTTAGAAGAAATTTTATAAAATAAAATATAAATCCATTTAGAATAAACACATACTCCCATAGATAAACTAAATCTCAAAAACAAGAAGGCACCATTATATTATAGAACACTATGAATGTAAATAAAGAGATATGAATGGTGACACTATACCAACAAGAAAACTGGAATATAAAAAATAATGAAATTGAAATAACTTACATAGAATAAGTAATCAAGGGATAAGTGTCAAAGGCTACACCCTGGGTTATAAAATAAGATGATTCTAATGATTTTATGATAAAATAGACCAACATTGATCCTTTGTTGCATCCAATAATAAACTAATCCATCCAATTACCCCACACTAACCTCATTAAAAAGGAACTAATCCTCTATCCCTAGAATATATCATAACTAGTGGGATGCAATACCACATGTACCAAATAGGGTATAATTAATCAAGACCTCCCAATAATATACCCAGGCTTCCATGAGTAAAAAACATGGAGGTTAGAGGGTAATACAGATAATTAAAACAATAAATCATAAAAAATATCTCATACCTCACCTCCAACACCTTCACACAAAATATCCCCTTTCCATTTTATATATACATCACATAAATAAATAAATCATAAATAGGATAATAAGAAAATGGGGAAATCAATTTGGGTCTATCAGCATCAACCATTTGTTTATAAAATTCTAAATGGACTTTAAAGAATCTTATTTGTGATGTCGAGTCATTTTTTCACCACATGAAATCAATTTACAAATGTACTTCAGAAAAAAAACCTTTAAAGGTCACATATAAAATCATTTTAAGAATTTATTTCCCAATTTTATTCTAACCATTTTAAATTCCACTATACCATGTTACTCTTTAAGAACCATGTTTCACCCATTTTAAGACCCAAATAAGAAAAATGCATTTAATCATCAAAATTTAATAAAAAGTAATTCTCTTATGAATTTTCATAATATCTTAGAAACTTAAAATATTTTGGTCAAATTAAATTCATAAAATACATGGACTAAACCCTTTATTCCAAGATTAATATCTCTAATAACCATTTTCCAAACTCACTATAGTTATTAAACATAGTTATAATCATTTAAAAAATGAATTTATAAGTACAAGCATATTATGAATTGAAATATAAAGTGATGTTATTGAAACACATACCTAAATAAAGCATAGATCAAATGGATCCTTCTATAACAGAGAGAATAAGGACTAAAGTGGATTTTTTACTCTCTGGGAAGAAAATTCGCATCCATTTAGAAGAAAAATACCACCTAGGGTTCAGTCAACACCATCCCAAAACTAAAGAAAGTAAGAAAATAAGATAATAAGGATAAAGTGAGGGGGAAGAAGTATTTACCTATGAATAACCACTAATAATTGAAGATAGAAGGCCACAAATACAAGTAGGGGGAGGTAGGTCTCTTCTTGGGATTCTCTTAGAGGGGTTGTGGGAATGGGGAGGATAGGAGAGGGTTAGGGGTTAAAAATAAAGAAGGGTTAAATATATATTTGATGTATTTTAAAATATGGGTAGGTTTCATGGTATGGTTGTATGTATTTCTAAGTCATGCACCAATATTTTGGGATCCATTTTTTAGCATTCCACACCCCACATATTTTGGGCTGTGTAGTTTCCTCTAACTATTCACTACCATGCGGGTCACCCCCACAAACCAACTAAGTCACATGATTACCTGGAAGACTCTACACAATTTGAAAAAGTGTATACCAATTGTGAAAAACCACATTATTCAATAATTATATAATTATTATAGTACCCTTTTAAATCTACAGAGTTTTCCCTAACTATGTGGTAACCATGCAACCGAATAAAACCTTAAAATTTTCAATATCCCATCTAGAAACTCCCAAAACATAAAATAGCCCCATAATTAAATAAAATTAAAAACAATTGTGACACTAGGGTGTCACATGAGGTGAGTTTGAATACATGTTACGTGATTAGACTATACTTCATCTCTATAAATATTTCTCACATCTTTCCTTCCAAACAAACTTCACCCATTTCATTGATAAGTTAGTTAGTAGGGTAGAAACTAGTTGAAATGTTCACACAAAAAATCAGTATTACCCATATATTCCAAGAAAACTATATATCTCCATGATACTTGTGGGTTTGTTTCATTATTCAATTGCCTTTATATTGTAAGTAGCCACAAATATCCTCATGTTTGTTATAACATTCCCCAAGAAAGTGACTTCCTATATCCAAAAGTCGCATTTTTATTAAATTAGCATATAACTTATCCTTCCATAAAGTATTTAGCATAATACTTAAAAGATATTCATGTTCTTATTTGATAATAGAGTATATGAGAATGTTTTTAATAAATACTACCACAAATTTATCAGGGTAATCTTTAAAGACTCTATTCATCAAGTCCATAAAGATTTTAGGATCATTTTTTAGTCTGAATGGAATCACTATAAACTCATAGTGTTCATATCTCATACAAAAGTTTGTATTTTTTTATATCTTATCTATGAACCTATATCTAATGATATCTAGAAATATGATATTTAATAAGTATTAATATCCTTAAAGATGGTTGAACATGTCTTCAAACCTTTTTAATGGATATATATTATTTATGGTTATATTATTGATCTCTCTATAATCAATGCATGGACACATTTAACCATCTTTTTTCTTGAAAAATTACACTAGTTCACCCACAAGTTGATTCAATAGAGAAAAATAATCCATTATCAAAATTTTATTGTAGTTACTTCTTCAAATCCTCCAGTTATATTGACATCATCCTATAGGCACTATTGGATATACGTGTGGATTTGAGTATAAGTTCTATTGAGAACTATACCTCATAGTCTTTGGGAAGTACATGAAATTATTTCGTAAGTACATTAGTATACACCTTCACAATGGAATCTACTCAAGTCTCCTTTAACTAAACCATTTTATAAATATGATATTCTTAAATGGGTATCAATACCCCCACTTTGGAGGGATTTTCTAAGGTGGATTCATAATCTTACTTTTATATAAGATTATAGAATGATTTAGGATATGGAAATATTTTATTTTCCAAAGACTTATGTGAACTCTATATAATAAGATCTAATCCATTCCTAAAAAGAATAAAATTCCAAAAAATTAAGGATAATAAGATTTACTATAAGAATATTTCCATATACTAACTGGGGAAGAGTCTAATATATGGTTTGCAATGATTGAAACACTAATTGTTTTCATAGATATCATTATTTCAAGGTATCATGGAGATGATTAAATCATTATAGAAAACTTATAGGATATATAAGAATGTTTATAACTCTAATTAAATAAAACCTTCACTAGAAATGATTGAATATTATATTTACCATTCATCGTTTATTTTTATTGATAAAATTTCTCACCATTATCTTATGAAAACAAGGGTAAAAAAACATAATTCAATAAATCATAGATAAATATCTTATTCATTTGTGTAAATATATTCTAATGTCTTCACCAATGAGATCATTAAGTTTATCATGGGTTATCTTTTACTAACCTGATTCCTAGATTTATTAACCCTTACTGAGATAACAACTACAGATACCCTCCTTTTTTATACATGATATTATATCATTTTTAAGATAAAAAAATTTAATAATAATAATACAATTTAGATTCAAATTTTTTAGTATCTTGGGAAAATTTTGTTCATGAATCATGAGTACATAATATAATTTTAAAATTATTTAAATCCTTCTTCATATTTCCCCTAAAATAAATTCATGTTAATATTAGTACAAATAACCACATAAGGATTTACATTGAATAAATGGTTTTTATAAATACCATTAAGGGGTGGAATAATAGGGAAGAAACATAAGATATGAATTAATTTAGTATCTGGGGGATAATATTAATCATCATCATATCATAATAAAATGATAAAAATCATAAACAAGAGTGAATAATTTAAAAGAGGTGTGGAATATGGAATATTCATAATAATGTTCATCATAACATTATGGTCAAATACCTTACATAAGTTGTGAAAAAGGTTAGCATCATGTTCATGGATCATAGATGTGTACAAAAAATCACTGCATAAAATGTGAATAAATCAAGCATCGTGTTCACACATAATCTCATGAGATATATCACATAAAACAATTAATTAGATGGATATATATTTATTTTACCACTCATTACATCATAAAATTCTCCTAACCATGTATTCCACATAGAAAGTAAGTATTTATCAATCATAGAAATCAAATAAACCCGTGAGAATAGAATGGGGTCTGTAATAGAATTTTAAGGATTAAATCAATGAATAACACATCAAGGTTATCCAAAATATGATTGGATAATATAATTTAAGGTATTAAAAAGTTTTATTAATAAGGATAAGATCATATTTATTTAAAAATAAAATAAGAACCATTGGAATATTCAACAAGAGGCATTAAGAATAAACACTTTATCATTAATAAAAAATGTAGCTTAAAAATCATCACAATGAAGTAAGAACATGTATATCCCTAGAATAATGAAGGGAATAAAATTAAAAATAAATTTAGGATAGTTTTAGTAGAATAATTATGTATAAAAAAGATAAATAAGTGATGAAATAAAAAGAAAATAGTTGGGTTTTTGATTCCCCTTACCATAGGTCCTAATTTATTTCATCGCCTATATGCCTCCTATGTAATAAACTTATGTGTATTAATAAATTATACCAAAAGTGAATTAAAATATTTTTCTCACTCCTTATCAGTTATAATCATTGGACTTTATTTTTTAATCTTCTTGGTTGAAGGATAAGTTGTTTTAGGTTAAGTTTTCTTTAAATAATCCCATTTTCATTTATGTTCATCATTTTGATTATTTGTAATATATATTTTTGTAAAATTACACCCAGTTTCCCAAAATATATTAAAATGAATTTATAACTATAACTAATAATCTATATTGATCATCCATGTAGGTGGTTATGGGCAAAACAATGATAATTTCCTCATAGGTTTTAATGAAATATTAATGGGGTGTTATCAAAATATAAGTATAGACAGATATGATATATAAATATTTTTTAATATAAAGATATTACATAATATTTATATCATTAATAAATTTTAAATATTATAATTTAATGAGTTTTTATGATTTAGTAAGGATTTTAGTGGAAAATTGAAAAATGTAAGGGGAAAAGTGAGATAAAAGAAAAGGAATATGTTGTGTTGTTTGTGAAGCCACACATTTCGTGAAGACTTTGAAACTTTGGGTAATTGAGGTTGGGTGAATCTAGAATATATATAAATGTTAGTAAGGATATTAAGGGAGGTAAAGTGGATATATATTTGTATTTAACAAGTCTATGGGAAGTGGTTTTCCAAAGGAAAGGAGGGGTATTTATACTTGAGGAGAGGGGTACTTTTGGGTTAAAATATTGAATGTATTATTATTTCTAAGGTAAACCTTAAAATATTTATATTTTTTTCATTATGAATTATATTTGATTTAATTTAGGTTTTTTAAAATTTCAAACACTTTATACACAAAATTTATTATTTTAAATAAAATTAAAGGAGAAAAATGAAAAAAAAAATATTTTTCATGGAATACTTTACATTTTTAGACTTTGAAAATCACTTTTTAGGTTTGGAATTTAAGTTTATTGTTTTAAAATGATTCATGTATCTTATTAAATATTGTTTTTGTCAATAAAACCATTATACAATTGATTATGTCATTATTAAATCATGAATTATGTAATTAAAATATATCTGTTATATAAAAACTATATTTTTATAGTTCACCTAAAAATGAAGGTTTCCAAAAAATTATCAAAAAATCACCATTATAAAATTTCATTATTATGAATCCAAAAATTATATTTATTTTATAAAAATAATTTTCTAACATAGCTAATTTTAATGATTAACCTAAAAATAATGGGTTATTACAAAATATGCAAAAATACACTTTATCAAAAAATGAACTTATACTTTATTTGAATCTCTAACTTGTTTAATTATTTTTTTGGTATTTTTATTTTTATATTTAATTAATTTATTCATGGTAAATATTATTTACACATAATTTTATTGTTCAATGGTTTAATAAATTATTTTGATTTTTAAATTACTATTCCCAATAGTAAAGTTATTATTCTGACTGTTTCATTACTAATCTGATAGTCATATTATTATTAAAATGATCATATTACTATTATAATGGTCATATTATTTTTAAAATTCCTATAAATACCCATTAATTCCTTAACTCATCCCTCACTTAAATTCCACTCAAGCTTCTACATTATTAATTTCCAAATGTCGATTTGATTACTAATATTTTTTTTCTATAGTGTTTTTTATAAGTGTGGTATTTATTGAATATCAAAATGATCCACATTTTTCTATAATTTTATTTTTATTTGTTTTTGTTTATTATCCCATTGTACTAATTTCTGTTTTATTGGGTATATTTATTCTCTAAATATAATGTTCTATATTAATAAAATAATGTTTTTTATTATGCATTTCATGTTTTTCATACTATACTATATTCCTACATATGACACATGTTTACTCAAAAAGAAAATAAAATATATAAAAATTTGGGTTATTACATCATATCCTTGAAATAAATCATTTGTCCACAACCAAAGTTCCATGTTTCCAAATCTATTTAAGTACCAAATAATCCACTTCACAACCTTCCAATTCTCTCTTTCAAGGTTTGACATGTATCTGCTAACAAATCTCAATACTTGCACAATGTATGGATGAGTACAAACCATGGAATACATAAAAATTTTGATAGCTAATACATATGGAATATTCACTATGTAATTGACCGTGGACTCTATTCATGGTGTTTTCTCCTTGCTTAGGTTGAAATTTTTATATAGGGGTGTATTCATCGATTTTGCCTCACCTATGTCAAAGCACTCCACCACCTTCCAAACATAATCCTTCATCTCAAATATTTTGTATATTTCATTATTTAGTTCATTGATTCTTTCCATTAACAAACCTAAAATCAATATATTATCAACATAGATAAGTAATATGATAAAACAACCGTCATCGAACAAATTCCAGTAACAACAATGGCATCATTTCTTTTGATGAATTTTCACTCTTCGATGTCATTGATCATTTGATTCAAATTTCTTGGCACCATCACAAAAGATCTTTTTCCACTGCTCCTCAAAACAAACCAGCTGCTCCATTTAAACTTATTCACCTAAGTCTCTATAAAGGAGTCTTATTTTCATTTCCAACTATTCCTGATGAGTTTTATCCATTGCAACCAAACTCAAAACTATCCTAAGAGTCATATGTTTCAATATCAGTGAAAATATCTCTATAAAATTCACACCTTAATTTTGTTGAAACCCTTTTATGAATAACATGGAATTGTACCTCCAATAACCATCCACTAATTCCTTTATATAATAAACCTATTTTTTAGAGAACTTCTTCTTATAAGGTCTCTCCATCCACTCCCATGATTTGAAGATATAGAAGAATTGATTTCATACTTCATATATAACTCCCAATGATTAGTTATTTTCAAACTTATAAGCCCTTCCAAGATCTTAGTCTCTCTATCATTTGTTTGAATAAATTATTGTAGATCACTTCCATAACTATTCACTTGGAACTTTTCCTTAGAAGATCTCTGTAACTCTATCTTCAGTTGTTCTCTTTACGACACTGTTACTTTTATATATTTATCTTCCATATATTTTTATGGAGCCTCTATATTCCTTGAGCTTTATAGTACTTAAATCATTAGAAATACTATCAAATTTTTAATAAATTTTAGAAAATCCTCTAGATAGTCTGGTATTTATCATATTAATATCCTTCATATATTATCTGGAACATCTATTTTGTCTAGATTTCCATTCAATTGAGCTTCAGCCTCTAATGATACTTTTATCTCATTATAATTCTCTAATAAGTTCTGATCCATTTATATAATATCTTCATTTAATATCAAATTTTAAATTTTGAAAATATTTTTAGGTTCGATGTCATAGAGTCAAAACCAAATGTAGAACCCGAAATTTTAAAATATGAACATCATATTCGATAGCATTTGTGACATGCAACACCAAGCGTAGAAAGGAATATAGCATCCCGATACTTTAAAAATATATATACTATTTTAAATTCATACAATGCATTATATATCTTTCAATGCACAGAATTATGATTTTATCATGCATTACACACAATAATGAGTTCCTTCGATAGATTTTGTTACATGCAAGGTTGAGTTTTAGCGAACAACAATATAGTATTAATATAATTATTTAATATGATAATTATCACCTAGTCGTTGGAAAGAATAAAATAAATTGGATCAACTAACTTATGGAAATATATATTTTATGAACATTCATTTTTTATCCATTTATTATAAATAATAATCATTATCTTCTAAAAGAAAAAATAAATGATTTTGAAAAAAATTGTATTTCTATAAAAGAAGGTTTAGTCGCACGTGGTGCAGATAAAAAAAATTAATTTTTAACAATTTTAGAATTTTTTTTTGAAAAATAAACTCCATTTTTGAAATTTTAATTCCAACTTTATCTTAGGTTCAATTTTTAGGATTTTTTTGAGAAGTTATATTTTTTGATGAATAGTGAGAAATACTGAAATTTTATTTGAAACTGTATTTTCATATAAATAATTTACATTGTAAAATTACACTTTTTTATTGGTTTTAATTTCAAAAAAAATAAATTATAAATCTATTAATCCAATTTAGATAATTTGAATCAATTTAATACTAAAATTTGATATAAAAATATTGTAAACTTTTGAGAATTTTACTTTAAAAACCCACTTTATTGCCACATTTGTAAGATCAATTTTAAATTAATTTTTTCCACTTATGTGTATTGAGTTTGGAATAATGGATTTAATATTTTTAATAATAATTATTTATAATATCTAATAATTCCAAATAAATTTTTTTACCAAATTGATTAGTAAAAACTGTTAAAATTAATCGCAACGATTGAGATAAAAACGTGTTTACTTAGTGGTTAAAAATAGAAAATAAAGTGTAAAAATGACTCAAAACTTGTCAAAAACTATTATATAAGAATATTTAGACCATATTCCTTTTATTATCGAAAATAAGGAATTATTTTGGCCTTGTGAAATGAAGAAACATGGTTGTAATTCACTCTTTCAAAAAATTGCAAGTGTTCTACTCACCCCACTTATAAAAGGACACCCATATCCTCCTCTATTCAGAACATCAAACCACTTTGTATCAGACAATCCCTAGCCAAATCAATTGAAAACTTCCCTAAACTCATCCTAGAAGCCTTATTTTCTTCATAAATCAAGCCTTTGTTGTATTAAGTGCAAACCTAATGAGGATACCTGAATAATGTGTGTTGTTCTTCCAAAAGCTTTTTTATTATATTTAATTATCCAAATCCTTCAATTAATATTATACCATGATTATATAATAACCTATGTATATTAAATATAATGAATTTTTTTAAGGGTACATCTTTCAACTTCACATACTTCTATCAAATGGGTTACGAAATCACCATTCATGTGTACAATAGACTATCATCGCACGAATCGATGTCATCCATTCTTCCATTAACACATTTCAAGGTCGGTAATAATGATGTATTTATTGTTTTTATATGATATAAGTGATATTTATTATGTAATTATTCTTTTTAAATTATTATTTTACACATACCTTCATGCTTCCCATTTTTTGGGAATATAATAACATTGTTCGTGTGTTTGTCGGACTACTGCCTCATGAAGCGATGTGATTCATTCACGGTTTACAGGGAATGTATTATGGATGGTTTTGATAAAAATATGTGATATATATGAAATAAAAATGATACTATAATTATAATATATATATATTTATATATATTACTTTTATTTAAATATGATAAATAAATGGAAACAATGTCCATGCATATGTATGGTCTGTCGTCTCCATGAACAGTGTATTTCATTTCCTATCACCCAAATCCATGGGTTACTCTAAATACATATATACTGAATACATATGATATTTACACAATTTTTTATACTCTATATATTATTGAATTGTGATCTAAGTAATAGAAAAAAATAACAAGTCAAACATACTTATAAAACAAGTCAATTAACACCTGAATCAATGAAAATAATGAAAGATTTTTTAAAAACAAGTGACAAGTTAATATAAAAATTCATATATGATATTATAAATATTAATTTAGTTCTGTTATAAGTTAATAACATTTTTAAAACTACTATACATGAGGTTAAATAAAGTAAAACAAAATGGAATGCACTAGGTAATGTATTTCATATTAATTTCATTTCATTGAGGTATATTGCAATTATATACACCTAATTACTTTTATATGGTGTATATATGGCCCATTTGAAATGTAATATCATGAATAATTCATTTATCATGGTATTTTAATTTTCAATTTGAATTATTCGATCTAAGGGGGTTTTCTCTTAAAGTTACCAAGTAGTAAAAAAAATTCATAACTCGGTTTATTTTCATTAGTTTGTATTACTTATTTATTGTCATCGATATTATATGATTATGTATGTAATTACTTTTTACTATATATTATTTTATATACACTTTTTTATTTGTATTTATAGTTGATAAAAATAATATATTCATTGATTAATTCTCTCTTCAATATTATGATCAATTTAATGGTTTATTTCACAATCTCATTCTAGTCAAGATTATTTATTCTTGAATTTAAATAAAATAAAATTATATGATAATTTTTTAATAAAACGTTTAATTTTATTCTTCTATATTTATTCATTAACCTTTTCAAGTGATGGTACCATTTCCCATTCTTCAGTACTTAAAATTATTGAAAAAAAATGTTTTTATAAAATCTTATCTCATTTCTATCTTTGGTCAGAAGTCTATGTTCTTACCAAACCATGTTTACTAAAAATGTTTTCAAAAATGTTTTATTTAACATTCTTAATTTTTTTTATTAAAATTCATATTTACCAATTTTTTACTTTTACAATTTTTTTCAAATTAATCTCCTTATCTCTTTCCGAACAATGCACTTTTCTGATCTTTTTACCATGCAAAAGGAATGTTCTTTATGGTATGTACGAAATTACCCGCCAACATGGTCTTAATTTATTTGAATATTCCATTTCATGTTTACAAGGTTATTTTTTAGGAATTTTTAAAAAAAATTATTTTAAATGAAAAAGATTTTTATAATTTTTTTCATAGTGAAAAGTATATTTTCCTCATAAACATTTTTAAATATCTTTTGTGGTATTTCTATTTTATTAATGAAAAAACCCTTTATTTTTACTCCAATGGGTATAAGTTATATTGATATCATCCTTATTATTACTTTGGATGGTTTATGATCATTATAACTAAGTGAAGTCTTGACATTCACTTCTCTAATTCATTTTTTAGTCAATAACATTCCTTTGAAATGGTCACATTCCTATGATCATTAGACATTAAATTTTCCATATATATATAAATTATTTATCATAGAAATTATTATTCCCTAAACCATATACCATTTTTACATATGGTGTTTAATTTTAAAGTTATTTGATTATCTAGGTAAATATTGATAAAACTATATTCTTTACTCAATAGAGAAATTTGGTAAGTCTAATTGCCTCTGAATTAAATCAATTATTTGGTATATGAGGAATGCTTTAGGCTAGTATGACATGTGTTATGGACCATTTAAAGTAATCTTATTGATGAATCGGTAGTCTCATGGGATGAATCAGTTGTCTAGCCTTTTCTAAATAGGTTTTTACCTAGTATGTTTTAAACCGTCTTGGGAAATGTATTGACAATTAATGTTTCATGTACCAAGGAAACACAGTGTCCAATAATTAAGCATTAACTTCATTCAGTATTAATTTATTTCTATCCAATATATTTTCACTATGACATTATATTTTGATGCATTTTATTTTCAGTTATTATTTAAATGGAATGTGTTATTAGTTATTTACCTTTTCATATTGATTATTACATATCTTTTTAGGAAGTCAAGTTATTTAAATAGAATGTGTGTTCAGTTATTACCTTACCATATTGATTATTATCCATTAAATTTTTGTATTCATATTATCTCTGGATTCACTTCCTTCTTAGTTTATTGGCTACATGTCATGTGTGTTCAATTATTTATCTTTCCATATTGATTATGATTATTGATTCATGATTGCTTTTATTGTACTTAACCCTTGCTAATAATTTGAGATCACCCTTATTTTGTTTCCTTTCCCCCAGATTCTATGATGTTTACTATGACTGATATACAGTGATATTCTAGATGGAATAAAGTTATTCTAAAAAAATAGTATAATTTTTGTATTCTATTTTAATAAAAGAATAATGTATTTATCTAGTTTACCAAGACTACTAAATAATTCGGTCTTTTGGGTTATGATTTCCTTGTATCTTTTGCTAATGTAATGGGAGCAGGAATCAATTTTTGGCTACTCAAGTCAGGGTCGCTACACCAAACACTTCATTATCATATCCCATGAAGTAACATTATTGAGACTTAGTATTTGGATTTTCCCTCTCTTTGTCATCAATATGGATGTAGGTGATGGAATCGAGAACTTGTAGATGGGTGATTTCAACCTTCATTCCAAACCAACAGGATTTTTGAACCTCCTTCCCCAATGGAGAATAAAGAATTCAGTTGATTAATTATGTCGCCTAATTCACCGCTTTCACTCAAAAAACCTTGGGGAATCCCATGTAAATTCTCATACTCCTTTCCCATTCATCGAATGTTTGGTTAATCCTATCTATGAATCTATTATATTATAGAGTTCCTGATATGGTCTTCTAAAATCATATTCTATTCCACTAACAAAACCTTTGAAATTATCTACTTCCATACTCCCTACTATTATAAACACTCTATAACTTAATCTTATAACTGATATCTTTTTCCAACATGAATCTCCATAAATCAATGATTATAAATACCTTGTACTTGTTCTTGAAAATTAATCCTACAATTTTCATGTTTCGTTAATGATGAAAGTTATGTAGTTGAGTGATCCTCTGTGATAATTAACTAGGGATGATCCCAATATGTCTGTATACAGCAACTATAACTTGTGGATCATTAGCATTTAAACTTCCATTTTGAAGGTAACCTTCCACTACATCCATAGAATTAATTCCTAACATGTTTTATACTCCATGATAATGCCCTTTATCTTCCCTTTATCAACCAATACTATCACCCTTTCCTCACTAAGGTGACCTAAAAGGTCATGCCATAACATTAAAGAAGTTACTTTTTCATAATGAATTTTACCTTCTAATGTTCTTGTTAAGTATAGAGTTGCATTCTTCACACATTTTCCTATAACCATGTCACTACATGAAATATTCTATGATTATTCTAGGAATATTGTATAGAAACCTAAGTCATATAGTTATATAATGGAAATTAAGTTTTTCCTCAATCTCCAGATGTGTCACACTTCTTAAAAATTCAAAAATATTTGAATCCTTGTTCAGATAGAAATATGTCCCATAAAAACAGTCTTGAGATATTTATAATCTTATAGTTGTATCCTACTGAACCTTTTATAAATATATTTCTATATACATCCTATCTTGGACATTGAGTGAAACAAATCTATAAAGTCTATCTTTCAGGAATCATGTGAACTAGAAGAACTTAATATTAAACCACTTTTATCTTCTAATATAGGATTCTTGGGTCCACTTATGGATGAATATATTTTATAATTAGATTTTAATTAATTGAAATCCTTCTTAACATAACATATTTCCCCACAATATTTTTATATGGGACCACCTTCCACCAACCTAATCCTATGTCGGATCCTTCTTCCTTCACCTTTCTTATGACCCTCCCATGTTGTGGATCTCCCTCTTCCTTCAATGTTGTAGGCATTGATGGAATATTCTTGTATCTCCTTCCAAAAAATTTCCTCATTCATGATTTATTCTTTTAAATCTATAAATAGTAAGTCACTTTTCCCAATCAAGTAACTCATAATGGTATCCATAACTTCCCAAGATTTAAGGAGTGATGAAAGTAATAACATTTCCCATTCCAGATCACTAAATTCCACCTTACCTGACTCAAAATGAATTATTATCAAGTTTAATTTGTTAATATTATTGGAATAATGATTTCCTTAAAACATTTTCATATTGAAGAGTCTCCTCAGTAATAACACCTTGTCCATCATTGTGGGATTCTCATACATGTTAGTGGGGGTCTTCATAAGATCTAATGTGGTCTTCACTTATCGGATACTAAAATCAATATTCTGGTCTAATGAAATTAGTGCCAACCCCATTGATTTCTTATCATCCAATCCCATTATTCCTTCTCAATTTCTTCTGTCTTGGTACCAATCAATAGAAGATAAAGGTCTTTTTGCAATAGGCAATCCTTCATCTGTATCTTCCAAAACCCAAAATCCATTCCATCACACTTCTCCAGTCCGACCTTACCTACTTAAAATTCCATTCCTCTAGAAATTTTGAAATCCCATTAAATTTCATTCAATATAAAATAAAGTTTATGATATGTTCACTGATATTCTAGTACAAGGAAAAAAGAAGGAATTATAATACTGAACTGAGATCTAAAATTCCTTCACTAGGTTTGAATCAGCCAGAACATTCCCAAAAAGATTTAATACCACTTGCTGGGATCTTGGAAATGATCTATTAAAATCAATGAACAATATACACTAGAACATAATATATTAAGAAATAAATTGTTGGTAGTGGTCCCATGCTACGAAGACCAGAAATTGGAAGATAATGCACCCAAATCACTACACTGAAATGCACAACCTCCTGGATCCAAAGAGATAATAACTATTAGAAGAAAAAAATAAATAGATTGAGAAAAGATAACATAAGTTTAATTTAGTTCATACTTGAAACTTAATCCATAAGGGGAACACTAAAAATAATTTATTCAAAGTTAACTAAAATATAATTATAATTTTTTTCATATATTGATCACAAGTGATCAATCCTACAAAATATAGTAGAGTTCATCTCATGCATCTAGTTTTTACCACCATCTAGTATTTGTAGGATGATGTCTACCTGATTTTATCTCCATGGATGAACCTCTTGTTCAGTCAAATAATTATACTACCTCAACTACTCAAGTTTGTCTATTATGCATGTACCAAAGATCATATAGAATGACTTCTATGTGACTTTCATTTTCTTTTTTTTCAACTTGAGAGATCAAGGTTGACTTATAGTAGCCTACTTCTAGATGTTTCAAATCTTTGTGTCATCTGAATACACCATCCAACCACACCATCATCTAGTCATATTTTATGATGACATTATATAGCCTACAAATCTACACTAAATTCTAGTTCCCCATCATTGGGGAATCCCAGACCTTGGTCACTATTGCTCTATCACTTCCATATAACCATTAGGCATTGCATTCCCATGTTTTATTTATCTAGTAAACTAATACCTTGGTCAGAAAATGATTTTCACAACTAATCCTCTCATAAACTTTTCAAACTCACATTTCATTAAACTAACGAACTCATTACATTTAGCTTCTCTCAGTATATCACAAACAAACTGGGATATCTATCCACTACACCTTATTTGGCTCGTAAAAACACTTGTAGTGCATTAATATATTAGAAAAATAAGTTTATTTATAGTTTATTTGTAATGGAATAGGTACCTACCAAAACTAATCAAAAACATTGAGACATTCTTGGATGAATGAGATACATGTTTCAAATAACTATATATTTTGTGGTATTTCTGGTAGGCTATATACCTGGTAGCAAATATTTTTGGAGGAAATGCACGCCATATCATGGGAAAGGACTATTTGTGAAATAAATAATAATTTATGTAGCAAATAAATTTATTTTCGATGGAATTAGATCCCATAACAAAAACTCACTATGAAGTGTAAATAAAAAATAAATATAATTACATCGTAAATGCAATAATTTTTTATGGAATGTGGATTTCCATCACAAATAATCTATTAAAAGAGTAAATAAAGATTAAATTTGGTGGGTAGAAATTTTGATTGATCTAGGAATCCATCACAAATTCCTTTTCTTTCTCCGTCATAACTATTTATGGTGGGTAGTGTTTGCGATGAGTTCCATAGAAAATACGCCATTACAAATAATATAATCTATATAAACTCCCAAAAAACTTCCTTTTACCACAATTCTGAACTTCTCTTATGATTTCTCTCTCATGTCTCTCTATATACATTTAAATTTTTACAGGAATGTTTTTATAATTATATCAATAGCTTTATTTTAATAAAAAATTATTTTCGGGTATTTATTTAAAAAAAATATGTGTTAATTTAATTACATTAGTTTATTTTAGAAATATTTAGGAATAACTAGTATTAATTTGTAGTAGTTAGTAATAATTACCAGTAATTGGAAGTAATTAGAAATAATTAGAAGTAATTAATATTAATTACCTATAATAGTAATAATTATAGGAAATTTGTATTAATTAATGATAATTAGTAATAATTATCAATAATTAGTAATAATTTGAAATAATTACCAATAATTGGTAATAATTAGTAATAATTATTGATAAATAGTAAATAATTAGTATTAATTGGAATTAATTTGTAATAATTACTGATAATTAGTAATAATTTATAATAATTAGTAATAATTTCTAATAATTAGTAATTATTAGTAATTATTTTCTTCTAATATGATATTGTATAGATATATGTATTTATCGGTGAAAATTTGAAGCATAAGTTACAGAAGTGGGATAAATGAAAATTAAAAGAAGTGTGAAGGAAATAAAAGGGGAAGGGGGATGACCAATTAAGACCCTAAGGATACATTCCCCTTAAAACCCTAATTATAAATCACCATAAAGTTTGATCACACCTTTCATATACTTACTTTAATTCACCTAAGAACACAAGAAAGAAAATCATAATAATGATAAAAAATCTCAGATTCATAATTAACCTTTAAAGGGTATAAGGAGGTGCCTATTTATAGCAGAATAAGAGAGATAAATTTCAAAATACCTAACTCACAATAATCTATATCCTAACACATTATTTTTGGATTTTTTTACCCATGTACATGGATTTATGGGACAAGATATCCACTAAGAAGAGTTTTTGGCATAACCATAAAGACTTTGTAGATTTCCCATCATGACATTGGAGACCAGGATACCACCTCTTTTTACCTTTGAGATTTTATTAATTCAAGTGGATTTAAATTCGTAGGATCATTTTGGTAGGCCATTTAAGTTCACTTTTTAGAATTTAAAAAAGAGTGATTAATGGACCATTTTCTCCTATGATGCATGAATGTTGGGCCTCCTCTTGTAATTTCAACATGAGTCCATTAAATCCTCCTTTATCTTCCTCATTCTCCCTCTTTTCATTATACCACAAATCCCATGTAATGGATCTTATGAATTTATTCCCCTTCCACCATCCATGCCATGATTTCTCTCGACTCCTCAAATGCATATGTGCACCTTGATTCCCCTCATTACCTCCCTATTTAAAAGTATTTCTCCTTGAATCTACATATTTAAATAGATTGAGATCAGTGAAATTAAAGGTATCACTCACATTTACATACCTGCTGGGTAAATCAAACTTGTAGGCATTATCATTGATTTGTTCTAAAACATGGAAATGGTTATCTTCCTATGGTAAATGTTTTGATTTTATTTACTCTGGAAACCTCTCATTTCTCAGATGCACCCACACCAAATATTTGGGATCAAGTACCATCGTGTGTCGACCCTTGTATGCTTTCTTTTCATATTTTTCATTTCTTATTTCAATGTTTGATTTCAATTTGATATGTAAATCCCCAAAAAAATTACATTTTTATCACCAAAAATATCAAAAACATAATTAGTAGTAAATTAAAGAATATATAATGGATTAATTATTTTAAATCCATGCACAATCTCAAAACTTAGTTAGTTTGTAATGGAATGAACAACATGATTATATGAAAACTCTATGTGTGGAAAAAAATTTCCCCAATTATTTAATTTATTTTTTAAATTATCACATGTAAGAGGGTACAAAGATTCATACTCACCACATTAGTTTTTCCATCAATTTTAGGATGTTAAATATTCAATAATAATAATTTAGTTCCTAATTTATTTTATAAGTTCCTTTAAAAGTGGATAAGGAATTTCACATCCCTATCACTTAAGATTATTTTGGGAAGTACATTAATCTAAAAATTACATTGAGAAAAAAATATTATATATGAATAGACTCATTTGTTTTTTAGCATGAAATAAAAAGATCCATTTTTATAAATTAACCAGCAATAGCAAAAATATTTTATTTTCCTGATTCTTATTGATGCAATTCTAATACAAAATCCATAGAAATGTTTTTCTAAGCAAGAGATGGAATGGGAAAGGGGGAATAAAATCTATTAGTTTGAACCATGGACTTTTCATGCTTACAAGTGACACATTTGGAACAAATTTTAATAACATATTTTATCATTACTATCTAATAAAAATTTCTATGCAAAGTAGATGGTGTTTTATCAACACTAAAATTACCCATCAAACCACCCCATGAGTTTATTTTATAAGTAATTATCAAGTTGAACAATTTGAAATGCAAAATTTATCTCTTTTGACAAAAACCCATCATTTTTTTAGTAGTCTTTAAAGTCATATTTTTTACAACATTTCTAAATTCTAAAAAAATATCCATCATTTTCAAAAATTACCTTCAATAGCTCAAGTATAAGTAATCAATAATGAAGAGAGGTAAGAAGTGAATACCTTCATGAAATATAATTAGAAACCAAATTTTCCTTACCTTTTTTGTGCTTGATCAAATAGGGTATAGTTTCAATGAATTTCAACCAAGATTCATTAAACTTATATAAATTACCTTGTGAATTAAAATATGTATGTCTTTCAAGGTCAGAATGAATAATGAACTCTTGGGGCCATAAGTAATGATTTCGTATTTCTAGGGTTCATTTTAAAGTATAAAACTTTTTCCATAGGTTGAATGATTTAATTATACCCCATTAAATTTCTCACTAAATTAATATATTGGATATGACTTGGGATTCAAAATAGTACCAATACCAACTCTTGATGCACCACATTCAATTTCAGAAAAAATTACAAAATCGGGTAGCCTTAAAATGGCATCATTAACTATTTTTTATTTTAGTGTGTTAAATGATTTTTCTTGTTTTTCACCCCATTTAAAAACCACATGTTTCTTGAAATAATCTTTGAGAGGTTAAAAAATGGATGAAAAATCCTTACCAAACCTCCTATAGAATATTTCCAATCCATGAAAACTCTTAACCTTGATTGTTCTCTTTAGTGTTGGCCCCTTCTAAATTTCCTTGACTTTTTCTTCATCTACACGAATCCCTTCCACTCCTATTTAAAATAAAATAAAAATAACAGAATCCATGAAAATGAAAAAAACATTAATATTTTCAGAAAGTTGTGTTTCTTTCAGAGTCTCACACACCAAGATCAAGTGTTTAGCACGCTCATCTAGTGATTTTATATATAATAATATATCATTGAAATTGAAAACCATTGATTTTACAATGAATTAAGGAAGGATGTGGTTCATAAAACTAATTTAATATACTTGGTTAATTAGTTAAACCAAATGAAATAACTGACCACTCATATAAACCAAGAATTAGTTTTAAAATAAATTTTCCATTTATCTCTTTATTTATTTCTAATTTGGTGGTATCCACTTTTATTATCAATTTTTTAAAACAAATTAGCCCCATGTAATTCATCAAAAATGTAATCAATTCAAGGGATAAGATAGTTATTCATAAATATTATTTTTGTAATGTCATGATAATCCACACATATATTCCATGTTCCATCATTCATGGGCACTAAGATCATTGGAGCAGTGCATGGACTCATTCTTTCACTTACTAATACTTTATTCAGGAGTTCTTGAAATTGGTGTTGGATATCCCTATTATCCTCTATATTAGCTCTATTTTCTGGTCTTTTGGGAATTCTGGCTCTATGTATGAAGGCAACTCTATGCTCAATGCCTCTAAAAGGTAGAAATCCATTAGGTATTTCTTCAGGGAAATAAATATACAAATTCTTGTATTAAGGACACAAAAAAAGATAGAAATTAATGTGGAAGTTAGTCAGTTTCAATTTAAGAATCCTTAATAATGAGTAAGAACACTTTATCGCTCTATAAATCCCTTTTTCATCACCTTTTTTTCTAGAAAATGAACTCACCTTCTACTCAACATACTTTTTTCAGCTCTTTGATTTCCCATATTTGTCTTTATGTCACTCATCCATCCTTTTTCACTATTTATTTTCCACTAATTTCATTTTATATATTTTTTCTCTCTTTTATTTTTTTTTAAACTCATCTCACACTTTTTTATCAATTAAATTTTTATTTTTAACACATTATTTTTCCTCATTTATTTTTTATTTTTTTATTCTTTCTCTACCCTCAATTGATATTCATATGCTTGTATATAAATTAGTGAATTCATAAAAATATTTATACTGCTAAAATGAAAATTGAAGCAGTTATCAATTCCATATTACATAACCCTACTATCAAATTTTCATGGTATCCCAAGTAGAAAATGTCTTCCACATATTGGAGAAACATCAAAAACCACCTCATCATGATATTTTTCTATAAAAAATAGACTTTGTCCTTTTTTTTACTCTCACTTCTCAAACATCATTCAACCAATATAACCTATAGGTTCTAGGATGATTTAGAGTGGGAAAACTCAACTTATCAACAAACAAGTTACTAGCCACATTAGTATAACTTATTCTACCAATGATCATATTATATACCTTCTTTTTCATGTGTCATCTCATATAAAAAAATACTCACATTGTTCCTCATTATGATCATCTTTTGGTTTAATGTTTAAAACTCTTTTTCCACCAATGCAACTCTATATATGAGTTATTTAACATATACATCTAAAAACTCATCCAAAGGTGGAATTTCATCATCACTAGAGCTCTCACTAAGGATGTATCCATTATCCAAAATAATTTTAGTCCTTTTTTGAAATTGAGAAGAAATATGACCATTTCCTTGACACATAAAATGATTAATATCATGATATTTAAAGGGGAAATTTATGTCAATTTAACCCTTTGAATCATTCAGGAAGAACTTATTTTTGGCCTCTTTTTATTGTTTTCGAACAAAATTTTAATCCCTTGGTTTTGTTTCATTCCACTTAGAATTTGATTTATAATCTTCCACATTATCCTTACAAAAATTGTGGGAACTAACTTGACTCCCTCATGATTGTAGTTTCTTTCATACCTTCACCACCTTATGTAGAAACTTATCCATTCAAATATAGTTTTAAAGTTATTACTTATATTGAATAGTCAGATTCAATCCATTTAAAATAATTTCAATGGTAGCTTCTTGATCCTTTTCCAAATTGGATAGATTCATTAAAACCATATTTCCTTGTAGTATTCCTCCACACACAAGGAACATTGCACAAGTTTGTGTAACATAAAATGAAAATATTGATGGTAATGACTATAATTATACCTTTTTCACATTAATATCTTAATTTATTCCCAAATCAGAATTGGATTTTCTCTCTATAATCATCAACTTACTTGTAATTGGTCCAACTAAATACTTGGATAGACATTGAACTTGAGTGCCTCCAACTTTACCTTCGTCTATGCCGAGTAGTTAGGAATCCCAAAAACATGTTAAACCCTAATCTCCCACTCAAAATAGAGTTCCAAATCACTCTTCCCTTGAAAGGATGAAAGTTTCATTTTGATTCTTCCCAAATCAATTTCCCTTATTGCACCATGTCGCCCTTTCCTAGGAAATGATTCTTCAAAATCATAGTACCCATCATCACCTTTATCAAATTATTTACTTTGAGGATATCTTAATGTCAATGAATTTGGTAAATAATACAACCAAGCATTAAACATTAAAAATTAGTTAGTTATAGATTTTATGAACAATATGAGGCAATATCACTTCTCTCTCCCTCGCTCTCAATTTTAATAAAAATTCCACACACACTCATTCCCTATTTTTTTAAAAATATCTCAAAAGGTTCCCCACACTTTCTAGAACAACAACTTGGTTCCTAATAGTTTGTTTGAATATAATCAAGAATAAAACTAGTAAGAAGTAATCAATTCTTGGAAAACATTAAAAATCAAAAAAATTTAAAAATGATTTGAATCAGTGGAGTCTTCGAAATATGAGAGGTAAATAGAAATGGGAGAAATAGTTATGGCTAAAGGTTGGATAGGGATGAAAGAAAGAATATGGAAGAGAAATATTGTAATATAAATCCATAGAATTTGTGATAAATATCCAACATAATGAGTAATAAATTTTCAACAAATTTTTTTGTTTTTTTTCTTTTTTATGACTTTTTTTATGCTCCTTTTTTCAAGTAATTCAACCATGAGAGACTACACAAATATTTGACATCGTTATGTGGCCTACAAAAATATGAACTTATCAAAAAGAAAAAAATCTGGTCAAAAATTATTCCAAAAGGATGAGGAATGAAATTTATATAGTTTATATAAGAAAGTATCCTTCAAATAAAAACTTTAAACTCGATTAGAATTCTACCTTAGAGATTGTTAGATTTTGCAAGAGTGAATTTTTAGCATGAATTAAATCTCCTAGATATCCAAAAGTATGAGTCATATTTTATTGTTTACAAATCAAGAAGAAATTTAAAATTTTACTCTAAGAAAATTACATATCATATGTCCATAAATTTGAAGAAAAATCCATCAAAATGGTAAAGATTTTTTTTTTCTAGAATTCATGATTGAAGAAAATGGATGGAGAAGAAAAGGATGGGAGAAATAGAAAAATGAAAGAACCTGATTTCCATTACTCAGCTATGATACCAAATGATATGATGTTATATAGATATGTGGTATTCATTAAATAAAATATAGAAACACAAGTGATGAAAGTGGGATAAATGGAAATTAAAATAAGTATGAAGGAAATAAAAGGTGAAGGGTGATTAATTAAGACCCCAAAGAGAATTTAACTTTAAAATCCTAATTATAAAATACCACACAGGTTGATCACTCCTTTGATAGGAATTACTTTCATTCACCTAAGAACATAAGAAACAAAAGAATAATAATTCTAAAAACTCTCAAATTCAAAATTAACCTTCAAGGGGAACAAGAAGGTGAATATTAATAGCTAAATGAGAAAGATACGGGACAAAATACCTAGCTCACAAAATTCTAAATCCTAGCCGACACTTTTGACTTTTTTTTTCCTAGGTTCATGGCTTTTTGAGATAATATATCCACCAAGAAAGATGTTTCGAATCACCATAAAGACTTTGTAGATTCCCACCATGAGTTTAGAGACAAGGGTCCCACCACTTTTGATGATGGAGATCTCATTCATGAAAGTGGATTTACATTTGCAAGATCATTTGGGTGGGCCAGTTAAGTTAACTTTTGGGCTTTAAAAAGAGTAATTAAATGCCCATTTCTCCTCCCATGCATGCATGTGGGCCTCCTCTTATAATTTTAAAATGATTCCATGTAATGACTCTTTCATCCTCCTCATTCTTCCTCTTATCATTATACCACCAATCCCATGCAATGGGTCTTGTGCATTTATGTTCCTTCCACTATCCTTGCCATGATCACTCTAGACACCTCGATTCATATGTGCGACTTGATTACCATCACCAAAAATATGTGATAATTAGTAATATTTAGTAATAAATAGTAACTATTACCGACAAAAAGTAAATAATTATCAATAATTATAATTAATTGTCGATAATTAGTAATAATTACCGATAATTGGAAATAATTAGTAATATTTAGTAATAAATAGTAATAAATATCGACAGTTTGTAATAATTACTGATAATTAGTAATAACTAGTAATAATTACCAATACTTAGTAATAATTAGTTATAATTAGTCATGATTATTGATAATTACTAATAACTTGTCATAATTATTTATAATTAGTAATAGTTAGTCATAATGACTAATAATTAGCACTAATTAGTAATAAGTAAATATAATTAGATATAATTGGTAATAATTAGCAGTAGTAAGTAATAATTAGTAATAATAAGTAGTAATTATCATTAGTTTGTAATAATTTATAATAATTTATAAAAATTTGTAATATTTTTTAATAACTACTGATAATTAGTAATAATTGATGATAATTAGCAAATAATTACTACTAATTGGTAATAATTTGTTATAATTACTTATAATTTATATTAATTACCAATAATTTGTAACAATTACTTATAATTAGTGGAAATTTTTAATAATTTAAGTAATTACTGATGATTAGTAATATTTACAAATAATTAGTAGATAATTAAATATAATTTGTAATAATCAGTATTCATTTATGATACTTTTTAATAATTATTAATGAATAGTAATAATTAGTAATAATTACTGATAATTAGTAATAATTTGTAATAATTACTAATGATTATTAATAATTTGTAATAAATATAGATGATTATTAATAATTTGTAATAATTACTAATAATTTGTAATAATTATTTAATGTTAGTAATAATTTTTAATAATCCCAGATAATTAGTAATAGTTTGTTATAATTGACGATAAATTGTAATAATTAGTAATAATTAGTAATAATTTTTAATAATTATAAATAATTAGTAATAACTTGTAATAAATAGTAATATTTTTTAATAATTAGTAATAAGTTGTTATAATTTATAATAATTAGAACTAATTTTTAAGTAATCTTTATATTCACTATTATTTTTCAATTATAAATAATTTATTATATTTAGTTATAATTATCAATAAATGGTAATAATAATAAGTAATTGAAAATTTTTTGATTTTCTATTTTTTTCTCAGATCATCCCTTCCTTCTATCTGATTAATCAAATGTAATACTTAAATTATCTATTTTTTTAGAAAAATATGGGATAAGGAAGTAGAAAACAATTTCTATTATGAAATCATGATAGGATAAATAATCATAGTAATCAAAATGGTTTTGGTATAATTCTTGTATATATCAAAGTCATCAAGGCTTTTTAATCATTTACATCACAAAATCGGAATTTTTCACTAGGGAAAATTTATTGTCCATCTATGAGATGTGATCTAAGGATATTTGAAACATTTTATGGTGTTGGGGTTCATTGGTAATACCATAGTATTTTATGATTTTTTTTCAAATAAATATAATTTCCTCAATAACTTGTATAATATGAAACCTTAAGTCTAAATAAACTGTGATATTGAATATCATTATCACCTAGTCATTAAATTGGATGGTATTAATATGAATAAATAAACTATGAAAATTTTATGGTTTAAAAAATTATAAAATTAATTAATTGGTTATAAATTGATAATAAATGGAGATAAAAATCATTTGAAAGTAAAAGAAATAATTTTTTAAAAGAAAATGTTTTTATGTGTGCAATGAGTTTTTAGATTAATAAATTAAAATTTATACTTTTGTTTAATTATTTTTATGAAATGTATATATTTTTTATTAAAAAAAAAATTTATCTTTCATCTAATATTTTTTTTAGGTTTGGAATAATAATAAATTCAGTGTTATTCTTAAAAGTGTTTTTTTTCAAAAAGTTGTTTCATCATTTTCTACACACTTAATTTAAAATTCATGTTTTCTAATTCTAGAATTTTTTTTTGAAAAAATAAAATTCATTCTTCAAATAAAAATTCCAAAATATCTTATAGTGAATTTTAGAGAATTTTTGGAGAATATTTTTTTGATGAATAGTGAAAATAAAATTTTTTATTTCAAATATTCTTATCTTTTAAATAATTTTAAAAGTTCCATTTTATTAAATGGTTTTAAATTAATATAAGTAAATTTATATTATTATTAATCCAATTTAGGTTATTGGAATCAATTTTATGCTCAATTTTTACATAAACTATTTTATACTTATGAAAAAATTTCTTTACAAAACCACTTTTTCATCGCACCTGCAGGTTTAATTTTTAAATAAAATTAATACAATTATATGAATTGAAATTGAAAAAATGTATTCTGTATTTTGAATCAAAAAAATTAATATTATATAACAATTTTAAATTGACTTTTTTTCACAATAAATATTAAAAACAGTACAAAGTTGTTACTATGGTTAATGGTAAAACGGTACTATAGGGGGTTAAAATAAAACGTTAAGGGTTAAATGAGATAAAAACTTGTATAATTTATATTTTTGGTAAATATTTCATCTTTATTTCGTCTATTTTTTGTGAATGTTTCATTTTTTATCCATTATTTGTGTGTAAATGATGATTATATTTTATTATTTTCAAAAATTATAAGTGTGTCCTCTCCACCACTTATAAAAGGACACCCCCTCTATTTTCCTCTCTATACTTTATAAGAATTTTTGTTCCACTAATACCTACACAAAAAATTTCCTTAAATACTTCCCTAATACTTATATTTTATGGTTTTATCATAAAACCATCTTCGAAATACATTAGGTGTAAACCTAAAGAGATTTCCCGAAGAAGAGGTATAGTTATTAACTATGAATTTTAATTTTATTTCTTATTCTACCTATTTAAAATTTTCTCTGACCGTGAAGATATAATAATATAAATATATATAAAAAATTATATATTATTTTGTTAATTTTTAAACCTATAACCACCTCCTCTACCATCAAATGGGAAACAAAACCATTGATCATGTGTAGGATGAACTACAACCTCACGGACTGATGTAATTTGTCTTCCATCACCACCTCTCATGACTGGATATAATTATTTATTTAATTTATATATATTATTTTTAATAAATAATTATATTTATTTAATTATAATATCACATAAACCAGATTACCTTCCAATATTTTGGGAAATGATAACATTGTGTGTGAGTACGTGTGGACTACCACTTCCACAGAGCGATGTGGTTTTTTCATTTTATATTTACATGGATGTTAATAAGTTTATATTTCATGAATATATATGATTTGTGTGATATAATAATTATTCTTTAAAGGATAAATATTATACACCTCTATTTCATTTCATCTATCGAGAAAATGGAAACATCATTCATGTGTACATACAACCTCTTGTCTCCATGAACGATGTAGTTCATTTTTCTTTCAATAACTTTTATAGATTAATATAAATATATATAATGAATATATATGATATTTATATGATTATTAACTTTATGGATTTTATTTAAAGAAGATTTAAGTACATGGACCAAAACTATCAAACCAAAACATATATGAAAAATGTAGTTGTTATCACTTAGAATAGTGATTTTTTTAAAAAATATTAATAAACATTTGATAAAAGTATATAATTAAGTCATATATGCTATTATATATATATTAGTATGTTTATATAATATATGTATAACAAACTTATATTTATTATACAGGATGTTCGAATGTGTAAGAAAAAACTCATACCTTAGGTTAGGAATTTTCATCTCACTTTTATTTTCATGGGTGGCATACCATATTTAGCACTTGTTTCTATTATATGTTGTATATACTACTGATGAATGTTTTTTATGATTATTATCATAAAAATTATGGTATATAAATATCTATCTAAGGTTCTTTCTTTCATGGGTCTTACGATACAAAATTTATTAAAGTGGTAAGGGTTTTATGATACAATCTCGTTATTTATCAAGATTGTTTATGATTATGCTTCAAATGATGAAATAATATGATATATTTATCAATAAAATAAATAAATTTATTTTTATCTTGTTATTTATGGTTATTACTTGTTTTTATTTCATTTTCTTCTCTATACATACTCAAGAAACTGAAAAAATATTTTTTATGGAAAATTGACTATGTTTATCTCTTCAGTTGAAAAAAAATATTATATATCCATGTTTTCTAAAAATATTTTAAAAAAGGTTCTTAATATTATCATATGTTTTTTTATATTATTTTTACCCATGTTTTACTTTTTAAAAAATGGTTTTAAATTAATCTTCTTGACATTTTCTGAATGAGGTACTTTTTGACTTTTTACAAATGTATGAAAGGAATGTTTTTTAACTTATATAGAAAGAACAGGATTTCTTACTATCAAGGCTACTAAATGATTTGAATCATAATTTATAAGTTTTCAAGTTTATTTTCAAAGAAATTCTTTAACTTAATATTTTGTAAATTTATAAAAAATTCATTTTAAATATAAAAGGATATTTTCCTTAGTAAATGTTTAAACTAATATTTTAAAAAAATTCATATAAGATGAAATAATTTGATTTTGCTTAAGTTTTATTGGGTATTTATCCAAGTGTAACATCATCCTTTTTTCTCTAGATGGATTATGTTTATGATAAAAGTATTTTTTTTGGAAACTTATTCCTTTTCCATGGAATATGCTATGATAAAATGGTGAAGTGTTTAGGAAACCCATTTCCTTTTATGAAATCATATATGATGGATGATTCATGATTTTGTGGAATAAATATATATGATTTTTATTATATAATGGTTTATTTTTTAAAAATTGATATCTCATAAGATAAATAGGACACGAATGGGGAGTGAACTTCGTTTAGTAAGGGACAATGTCCACTATTATA
The DNA here is from genome assembly GCA_963277665.1 of Viscum album. Lineage (NCBI taxonomy): Eukaryota > Viridiplantae > Streptophyta > Magnoliopsida > Santalales > Viscaceae > Viscum > Viscum album. The sequence goes on from OY728164.1 coordinate 2,038,777,705, forward strand.
GTCTTGGGAGTGAACCTTGATTACGATGATGGTTTTGGGAGGTAACTCATTCTACTATGATAGTCTTGAAAATGAGTCTTAGATACTAAGGAAATTATTTTCTATGCTAATGATTATGCCACAAATTTATTTCTTATTCCAATGTTATGTTATTATGGATCATGATTTTTGATTCATTTATGATTCATGTCTTATGAACTGCCAAGATTTATACCACGACTCAAGATTATGATCTAATATATGTGGGGTTTAGTTTTCAAGTGTTATTATTATGTACTAATGCCTATATTTTCATGATATGTTTAAGAAGTCATTGATATCTTCCTTTTTACCTTTATAATTCATTTTAGCTCACTCTTTCTTATGTTTCCTTTCCCTAAGTTATGAATAAAGGTATTAAGTATGATATTACTATGAAGGGTGATAATTATGAAGAGACAAGTTTGAGATGATGTATTTCACTTGTGAACTAGTTTTTTATGTTTTCAAGTTTCCAAAGGCACTAAACCTATATTCCTATAATGATTTTTTTGTAAAACTAAATGAATATTATTCTATTAAGTTTTAATATCTATATAAAAAAAGTATGGATCATTATAGTTGGTATCAATATATAGGTTTAGTTAACCTTTGGAACTTGGATAAGAAAACTTTAGTGAGACCCCTTAGAATAATCCTAACTATATGAGAACATCTGAAGTTATGGTAAAGAAAGAAGTATGGGTTTTCTATCAAAACATCCATGTATTGATACTATAAATGGACATGGTATTGGTATAGATTCGTCTAGGGATAATAATCCTAAAAATAAGTGGTTGATTATATCTTGACCATTATTATAAAGCATGGTGAGTGTTACCTTACTACATACCTAGTTTGACACTCCTAGAGAATTTTCTATGGTTAATTCAAATTTAATTTATAAACCATCATAAAGTACTTGAAAAGATAATGACCATGAATAACCATGTTAAAACTTAAGGTTTCATAGATTGAAAAGAAGGTTTCATGATTTAGACATCATATAATTTATTTTCCATGATTTTGTGATTTCCATTATGATTGTTTTTCTTCACATTATGTTTTTTGGTTTTAGTCAATCGATGGAACCTGAAGAATCATGTTAACACTAAATGCATAGGAAAACTAAATTATTTTACACCTGAGAATCAAAATTTTATTGGAGACCAAATGGAAAATAACATTTCTATTCTTATGTAACTTTCTCAAACTATGAATCATGTTGATATTCTATAAGATAAAAGGATAGAACAAAATTATGTTTATTCCTTCATGATGAAACATCCACCTTGTTTTTGGGGGTCTGTTGATCCACTAGTTACTGAGAAATGAATCAACGCAATTGAAAAGATATTTTCTATTTTCCATTGTTTAGAGCATGAAAAAGTCATTTTTGTTGTCTGTTTTTTAGAAGGCGAAGTGAATCAATTGTGGAATCTTATCAAGAATACAAGGCAACATGAATAAATTGAATCCAAGGTGTGGGATTAGTTTAAGAGCTTATTTTTTCAATAAGTTATTTCATCAAATTCATCATATGAAAATGAAGAAGGAATTATTTTATAAAAAATAGAAGGATGATGAATATGTTGGTACCTATGAAGAAAGTTTTATAATACTTTTGAGTTATACTTTTAGTTTATCACCCAACCAAAAAGAAAGGTCAATTTATTCTTAAATAGATTAAAAGAAAGTATCATAAGGGAGTTATCCATAAGTTAATTCAGTATCTATGATGAAATCATTCGATGTGTTATTAAGGTGGAAATGTAGTTTGTAGTTACCCATCAATCTCAGGATTTTGATAATAAAAAAATATGGAATTAAAAGGAAATTATAAAAGCCATGGAGAGAATAAGATAAGACTTACCTTATGGTCAAATTGTGGAAGGTTAATGACAATGATTATTGTTAGATAATGATCAGAATAGAGAGAAATAACCACATAATGTACCACCCAAACTCTAGTAATTAAAATTCAAGGATTATATGAATTATGCTAACTAGTGATCGAATATGAATTTTAATGATGATGATCGATGTCAGGAACCTCCTAAGCCCATAGAAAAAGGAAAATATCATGTGATAACTATTTCTGATGAGGGGTATAATAACAATGTAGTGAAAGGTACACCTACCAACCAATATATAATTCTTAATATCATATATGAATCTGTATCTACCCACTCTTTTATATCTAAAGAAATTTATAAGGGTATCAAAATTCCAACTAAATGATTAGATGTTGAATTAGTATTTATAACCCCTAATGGTATGATGATCTCATCTTAAGTCTATAATTCTTCCCAAGTTGATGTTTATTAGAATGTGATTCTTATAAATCTTTTTATTCTATCCTTGGTTGAATTTGATGTTATCATAGGCAAGGATTAGATTTATCAACTTAAATATCACATAAATTTCTAAATAAGGGAAGTCACATTTAATATTTTGATCCAACTTATGATCACTTATCAATGAAATGATAAATATGAACTTCCAATGGAAATCACTTCCATGGTATGGGTCTTGATTCCTATTCAAAAGTGGTTTTTATATTAGATGATTGGGGAGAAACTCAACATCAATGATATGACTATTGTGTGTGAGTTTGTTGATTTATTTCTGGAAGAGTTTCCTAGTCTTCCATCAGATCATGAATTTGAGTTCCCAACTAAACTCATGCCAAGTGATACACATATTTCAAAATCTCCATAGAGATTGGTCTCAATTGAGTTACTAGAATTAAATAAGAAACTCCAAGAGAATCATGAGAATGGATTCATTCAGCCTAGTGTGTCACCTTAGGGTGTACATATTGTTTTTGTTTAGAAGAAATATGGATTAATTTGGCTCTTTACTGATTATTGGGAAATGAATAGGAACACAATCAAGAACAAGTATCCTCAAACCCATATGTATGACTTGTTTGATCAATTTCATGGAAATAAATACTTTTATAAGATTGAAATCCATTCATCATATTATCAATTAGGGTTCAAGAAAGAGGATATACTCAAGATAACATTCCGAACAAGGTATGGACACTTTGATTTTATAGTGATACCATTTGGTCTTACTAATTCCCTTGCTATCTTCATTGATGTAATGAATAACCTTTAGAGATTACCTTGATTGGTTTTTTATAATCTTTATAGAATATATTATTATATATTGCAAGAGCAAGGAAGAGATCAAGGAAGAGCTTTAATATAAATTTAGGATTATATTGGAGACCCTAAGGAAGGATAATTTTTATGAAAAAATTATAGTGTGAATCATAGCTATAAAAATTTTCATTTTGGTTCATATAATTTCAAGTGATGGTATGTCTATATATCCATCAAAGATAGAATTTATTAAACAAAGGACCAAACCAACCATAGTGATTGAGATATGTAGCTTTCTTGGTTTGGTGGGGTATTATCGATGCTTTGTGTAGAATTTATCTCATATCTCTAATCCACTTACAAAGTTAACATGTAATAGGTTCAAGCTCCTTTGGATAGAATAATGTGATGATAATTTCAATGAACTAAAGTGAATGTTAGTCATATCACTTATTCGTACATTACCATATAGTAGATAAGGTTTTTTAATTTATAGTGATGCATGAAAGAATGGATTGGGATTAATTATCATGTAGAATGATATGGTGATAGCCTATACCTTACTACAAATAAAGCTTCATTATAAAAATTACCTGACTCATCAATTGGTGTTAACAGTGGTAATTTTTTTCTTAAAGATATGGAGGAATTATCTTTATAAAGAAAGGTGTGACATATATATTGATCATAAAAGCTTAAATTATATATTCACATATAAAGTGTTTAATGTGTTCTAGAGAATATTGTTGAAACTGATTAAAGATTACAACTGATCAATACATTACCACCCTGGGAAAGCAAACAAGGTGGCTAATTCTTTGAGTCGAAAAGGATCATGACAACTTATCTATGTTGAGGATAAAAAAAGATCCAATATTTTTGGACTTTCAAATGATGGATCTGGAAATATTTAAGGATTGTTATATATATTATCTTTCTCAAATGGGCGTTCAACCATCTATGAATGTGAATATTAAAGAGGCATAGAAGGAAGATGTGAAACTATAAAATAATTTTATAATTGTTTCTGAGTTAAACCTTGATTAGGATTAAATTATTTCGAATATTTAATAATAATGAAATTACAATTAAAAAAAATACCAAACCAAAACATATATTAAAACGAATCATTTATCAATTGGAATAGCGATTTTAGTAAAGAATTATTAATAAATTGGTAATAAGAGGTTATAAGTAATTTACGGTATCCTATATATTATTATTGTTATGGAATATATGTATAATAATCCTATATTTATTATATTAGATGTTCAAATGTGCATGAAGGAATTTGGACCAGAGGTAAGGAATTTTCATCACACTTTTATTTTCATGGGACACATTCCATATTCACTACTTGTTTCTATTATGAGGTACATATACTACCCATGAAAGTATTTTTTTGATTATTTTCAGAAAAATTATGGGATATAAATATCCATATAAGGTTATTTATTTCATGGGTCTTATGATTTAAAAGTTACCAAAGTGGTAAGGGTTTTATGTTACAGTCTCATTGTTCATTGGGATTGTTTATGATTATGCTTAAGATGATGAAATGTTATGATATATCTCTTAAAAAAGTCATGAATTTTATTATAATATGTTTATTTCTAAATATTAGATGTTTTAATTTCATTTTCCACTATTTAATTACTAAAGATACTAAAAGAATATTTTTTTAATGAAAATCTACTTTATTTCTATCTTCGATCAAATTTTTTTTTCTTCTATATCTATGTTTCATAAAAAAAATTAAAGATTTATTTTTATATTTTCCTATTATTTTTTAAAGACATTTTTACCCATGTTTTATTTTTAGAAAAACTAGTTTAAAAGGAATCTTATTGATGTTTTCAGAATAAGGTACTTGTTGACTTTTTATAAAAGGACAGAGGGAATGTTTTTTAACTTATATGGCATGAATAGAATTTTCTGATGTCATAACCAATCAATGATTTAATGATTAATTTATAATTTTTCATGTTTATTTTCAAATAAAATATTTTCATTAATATTTATGAAATTATGAAACATTTATGAAACCCATTTCTTTTCATGGTTTCTAATATAATGAATGTTTAATGATCTTGTGGCACACATATGTATGATTTTCATTATATGATAGGTGGGAACATAATTATATATAACTCTAATGCATTCGTTAAATTGGATATCTCATGAGATAAATAGGACTAGAATAGGGATAGAACATTGTTCAGTAAGGGAATATATTCACTATGATAGTTTTTGAGTGAACTTTGACTACTATTATGGTTTGGGGAGTGAAAACATTCCACTATGATAGTCTTGGAAAGGATCCTTGACTATTACGGAACTTATTTTCTATGCTTATGTGTATACCATAAAATTATGTCATATACCAATGTTATGTTCTCATAGCTCATTCTCTTTGATTATTTTATGATTCATGTCTTATAATCTCCCTTACTTTATGCAATCACTCAAGATTATAGTCTATGATATTTAGGGTATAGTTTTTGTAGTGACCTAACTCCAGTATAACTGAATATGGTGTCTGTTATCAATTACCTTAGCATAAGATACAAGTAAATCATATCCCAAAGGACTAAATAGTTTAGTAGTCTTAGTAAACCAGATACTTACATTAGATTTTTATAACAAATGAATACACTAATTACAGTATATTTTTTTCCTTTTTTCAAGGATAAAAACTTTAAACCATCAAGCATAGCCTTGCATATATTTCTTACTTCTTGGATTCCTGGGGAAAGGAAACAAAATAAGGGTGATATCAATTACGTAGTAAGGGTAAACTATAGTGGAAGAAATAATGAATCAATAAGAATAAAAAATATGGAAAGGTAAATAAATAGAAACACATGCCCTTAAAATAACTTGATAAGGAAAAATCAATATGGAAAGGTGGGAAACTAAGAAACCATGTCATTTAATCAATGAACTGAGAATGAAATGAATCCATAGATATGTCAATGAAAAATATCATGGATAAATAATAACTAAATCAAAATAAAGTAAATGATTAATTATTGTGAATCACTTATCTGGAACATGAACCATTTTAACATCAAGATCTATTCTCGAGAGAGTTTAAGTGTATGGGTTGAAACCTATCTATTTTTCTTGGAAAAAAACACAAATGTTTTTTCATCAACAAATTTTATATCATGAGTCTACCTATTCATCATGGGGAATACATTAACCAGTTCTAACCCATAAGGATTACTTTAAATGGTCCCCAGCCTATTTAGTGCATGTTCTAATCATTCCTCATGTTGAGTAATCAATTTAAACAATATTCCTTATCAAATATCCATATTTAATAGAAGACACAGATTTATCAATATTTCCACAAATAATAAAATAACAATCACATTATAAACCATATGTAAAATGGTATATAGTTAAGGAAATATTAATATCCATGATAATTAGGTGAAATTAAATTTTCAATGATCATAGGAAACTAAATAATTCAAGGTAACTAACAAAGGAATCAATGAAGTGAATAAAAATATTATCTTTATCCAAATAAATCATAACCCATGGAGAGGAAGAGTAAGGATGGTATCAATACAACATATCCCAAATGGAGTAATATACTAGGTTTTTCCATTTATGGATGAAAATATTATAAAAAGATCTTTTAAAAAAATTATTGGGGAAAATGTCCCTTTTACATTGAAAAACATTTTGAAAATACTTTTCCATGAAAATCAATTTTTAAAATAATGTCTATAAAAATTAAAATTTTAAACATGAAACGGAATATTTTAAGAAATGACAGTGGGTAAATACATAAATTACATATGTGGTGAAAATAACATTCATTTTTCATGGTAAAAAGGTTATAAAAATACCTTGTTCAGAAAGTGATAAGAAGATTCCTCTAAAAACATTTGAAAAAGAAAAATAAATGGTTAAAAAGTATTTAATAAATCATTTTGGAAAGGGTAAAAACATTTTTGAAAACATTTTTATAAAAAATGGTTTTTAGGATTAAAAATATTATCTAATTAAAGAGAGAAATGAAGTTTAGTTTTCTTAAAAACAATTTCTAAATAATTTTATATACCAAAGAGTAGAAAAATGGTACTATTACATGAAAAAAGTCATGAATAACCAGGGGATAAGAAAATTAAAGGGTTTATTTAACAATTTTCATACAATTTATTTGAATATAAATACCTTTGAAACATTATTAAAATTATTCTTGAGGAAAATAATCTTTAATCATTCCAATGTGTCCCATACCACATTGAATCATTTTAAATCATATGATTTAGAAAGGAATAAAATTAAATAAAAGTTTTAAATACCATGAAGATAAAATTATTGAAGATATAATATATCAAATGGAGTATTATATACACCACACAAAATAATTAAGTGGTTAATATGACATTTATCTCACAGATGTAAAAAGTGAGATGAAAATCCCTTACCTTGAGTTCGACTTGTCTCATGTGTCTTTATATTCCTAAATAATAAAATTATGTTAATTATTTACTCATTTTAGAAAAAATTTAATTTTTATAATAACTTTTATTTCAATTATTATCATATTTAATACAACTACATAATCAGTTAATTTTACATCGGGTGTTTTGACCAAATTCGTTTTATGTGTCAAAAACAACATTAGTAGATCAACTATGGTAAATGGGTCATTATATAACATCTCTAGAATAATAATAATGACATAATTATCATATTTATACATTATTTATGCTTTTTAAACCAATAATTAAATATGGTTATGAAAAAATAACTAACATTACATTCATGGAGATGGTAGGTTGTACAAACATATGAGTAAAGTTCCCATTTTTCAATGATCGTTATGGAAAAGAGGTAAGTAACTTTAATGTTTTAATATTGATAATTAAATCATAAATAAAATATTATTTAATCACATATAATTATATATCGAATTATTGTAATGTAAAAGGAGTCACATCATGTCGAGGAGGCGGTGGTCTACATGTCCACGAATGACGTTATCACTTTTTAAGTATGTGAAATGGTAATAAAGAAAATGATATATATTATATTTCTAGAAAATTAATTATTTTATTAATATAATATAGATATTCTTTATGTCACATATCTTTAATTAAAACCACAATTTATACATTCAATGTATCGTGTGGATTAATCACATAACTTTTAGGAGGTGGTAGTCCACACTTCTACAAAATGGAATGCATAAAGGTATGTTTAGTATAAAAATTATAGAAGCATAAAATAATTATAAATATCATATATATCATATATAAATATCATGTCTATAATAATTTCCACCATAATATGTGGTGAAGGAAGGATGAACAATCATTGTTTTGTGAGGTGGTAGTTCATCATACACATAAACAGTAAGTTCGTTACCCATTACATGTAATTGTGAGTAAATGTAGGTATAAAACTTAACCTAAAAACATATTAGTATATTTAGGATATTTTTTTATATAATAATTAAATAATAATATTTTAGGGGGTGTATAATGGAAATAAAACTATAGATCTTGAGGAAATATGTTACCTCTTTTTTGGGTAACTCTTTTTGGTTTACACAAAAGGATTCCTTGGACGACTTTATTTCCAAATATAGGATTCTAGGATGATTAGAGTTATATTTTGGATCTATTTTTTAATACCTTGTTTGATCTAAAGTGTCTTGAGAGGTGTTAGGAAGTGTGAGGCTTGAGTGCCTTTTTATAGTGGAGGATGAGTGACACTTGTAAATTTTGGAAAAGGGAATTCCAAACAAATTTTTCCCATTTTTAGTGGCTCTAGTAATATAGAAAAATTGGATAAAATAGAGTATAGGGAATAAATATGACCATAAAATGGATTTTTTACAAGTTTCTTGGTCATTTTTGCTGTTAATTTTAAGGTTTTGTCCCTTGTACAGCTTAATTTTACCTTAATTATTATAATTATGTTTAATTACTTTTACTAATATTTTTGGTTAAAAACTATGTTGAACTTATTAGACATTATAAATTTTGATTATTAAAAATATGGAATCTATTTTACTAAATTTAAATCATATAAAATGTATAAATTAATTTAAACTTAATCTCATATATGGGACAACAATGTCGGTTTTTAAAGTAAAAAACGTTCAAACATTTGCTATGTTTTTATATAGAATTTCAAATTGATATTGAATAAAATGACATAAATTGGATAAATTAGTAAAAAAATAATATAATTAAACATTAAAACTAAATAAAAATATAATTTAACCGTATAAATAAATTATATGAAAAATAAGTTTTGAATTAAAATTCAGTATTTTCTCTATTCATTAAAAAATGAAACTTCACAGAAAATACCAAAAATTCACCCTAACCTAATTTTTATGTTTCTATTTCATAGATGAATTTTGTTTTTACATATAAAATCTATAAAATTTCTAAAAATTGGATTTAAAATGGGTTCTAAATTAAAAGGAAGTAAAAGTGCCTTAATAAAAATATAGGTTTTTATGTGTAATATTGGGCTTGTTCTTATCTCAGGGATATAAAATCTATCAGTTGAATATAAAAAATTGATTTAATATATAATATTTATATTAAATTAATATCACTCAATAATTTAGATTAATTTAATTTATTAGGATAAAGTTGTTTTATGAGAATAAAAATAGTTTTCAATAAAAACATTCCCTTTATATTCAATTGGTCCTTATATTTATTTATAATTAATTTATAATCAATTTATAACCATTGTATTAATTTTATATTCTATTTAAACAACATATTTTCATAAGTCAATTAATACTATTCATAATTGCTAATTTAACAACTAGGTTATATCTTATTATATTAAATAATAATATTTTAGTAATATATTATTGTTTGGTAAAACTCAGTCTTACGTGCAATGTAAGCCATTGCAGAAAATATTTGTTGCATGTGATATATTCTAACTGAGTTTCATGTGCATTGAAATCTATATAATATTTTGAATTTATTTAAAATAGTAAATATATTATATATTCTCATGATATTATATTTCCTTACTATTTTGGTGTTGTGTGTCATACATATTATCGAATACAATGCTCCTACTTTAGATTTTAAGGGAATTACAGTTTTCAAGTGTTGTGACCATGTACTCATACCCATATTCTCATTTTATGTTTAATTGATCATTGATATATCCCATATTTTCCCTTACTAATAATATTATCTCACCCTTTCTTATGTTTCCTTTCCCTTTGTTATAAAGAAAGTTAATAAGTATGATATGCCTAAGTAGGGTGTTAATTACGAAGTATCTAGTTGGATATTATGTAGTACACTTATGAACCAATTATTTATGTATCCAAGTTTCCAAATACACTAAATCTTTAAGGTCCTCACGTGTATTTTAGTAAAATGAAATGAATATTCATCTATTAATATATAATATCTATGTATGAAAATTATGGGTTTCTGTATCATCTATCACATTTTTTTTTGGAGAGATTATGTCTTTTATATCAGCATGGTGAATGAAATTTAGGATAATATACAAATAATTTGGTTCTATATATATCAGGGTTTCAAACTTTAGATTATGAGGTTTTTGGCCCATCTGTTCAACAAATAGAAACTCAAAATGATAATTCAACTCTTGAGTTAGAACCGTATCAATTTTATGATTTATTGAATTCTGTAGAGGATGAATTATATTCTGGTTTCAAGATAGGAAAATTATAAACTATTACTAAATTTATTGTTATTAAATCAAATAACAGAATGTAAAATATTTGTTTCTATCAAATATTTTCTTTGGTTAAATAATTATTACCTGAGGGAAATGTGTTATCTGTATATTTTTAGGAAAGAAAGTGGTTGGCCTATAATCTAGGTCTTGGTTATCATAACATTCATGCATGTTTAAATGTTTACATTTTATATCATAGAGAAAATGGTTCATTAGTTAATCGTCTTACATGTGGAAAATCAAGGTACAAAGAGGCACAATAAGGAAAGTTCATATTTTTTCCTGTTAAATAGTTTAAGTATTTATCGCCTATAGTTAGATTACAACATTTATTTATGTCTCACAACATATCATCAATGATGACATAAAAAACCAATATTATTATCAGTAAAATCATAATATTTCCTTATGATGGTGATTCATGGAATCATTTTTATTCGGTGCATCCATATTTTCCTTCGGAAGCTCATAACATGTGACTAGGTCTTTTTACTAATGTTTTTTTATCATTTTGGTACTTAAGGTAGTCAAATTTATTATTGTCCCATATTTATAACTCCTTAAAACTAACCTACTTGTATATTGATGAAGTAACCTAATAACTTTTTAACATAATTAAATTCATAAATTCTAAAAAATAATATTTATTTTTATTTGAATCCATTTATAGATGAGTTAAATTTATTATGGAGTAATGGTGTTAGTACATATAATGTAGTTGTAAAATATAATTTCATAATTAAAGCTTAATTAATGTGGAAAATTAGTAACATCCAGAATATGGAATGTTATCTTGTTGAAGTACATGTGGTCTAAAATAATTTGTGTACTATATGAGGGACTGAAAAAATTTATACTTTTCAATGGAAGAAAACCTTTTTTCAACTAACATTGCAGTTTCCTTCCTACAAACAATCCATTCTGAAGGAACATAAATACATTTAAAAAATTAATATTTATATATATGGACCTCAAAAAATGATATAAGATATTGATTTAAAATTTATTATTTATTTATTACCTCGTATAATCTTTAGAATGACTATAAACCAAAAAATAGATGTCTTCGAGAAAGATCATAATTGGATAAAGAAGAGTATTTTTGGGATCTTTGATATTGGTTATATTTGTTAGTACATAGCATGTTAGATTTCATTCATACTGAGAATAACTATTTTTATAACATATTTTATATATATTTTGAAATTCTTGGAAAGAGTAAATATAATATAAAGTCATGATAAAATCATTCCCAAATTTGCAGGCATCCAAAACATGACTTGATTAAAAATGATATAACACAGAATTTAATGAAGAACAAGTTTCTTATGTAGTTTATAAGGAAAATAATTTTTTATTCTATCAGTGGATTAAAAATTTTAGGATACAATATGGTTATGTATTTAATTTGACATGATGAGTTGGAAATGGTCATGTTACCGGATTAAAAAGTCGTGATTTCTCTATTATAATAGAACTACTACTATCCATTGTCCTTAAAGTTTTGTTGAATTATTTGATTTAGGATGTGTTGATATAAATATAATATTTTTTATAAAACATTTTTGTGGAAACAATATACTTTTATTCCCTTAGTAACATGTAACAAGATATTGTTTTAATTTTATGTAAATTGAAAAAAAAAATCTGATGTATTTATTTGATTCAAAAGAACATTTAATATTATATTTCTGGAATGATTAAAAATGTGGAGGACAATTATAGTTCTAATGTATGTACCCATAATATTGATACATGAAGAAATTGAAGAAAAATGTTTGTAAAAAGCATCGATTGAAGGGTTAATTGTAGAATTATATTTTCAAGAGGAAATTTCATTTCTATGCTTTCATTTTTCTCTACATGAATTTTCTTAAAAACATAATTAAAGAGGCTATAATGAGGGAAAAGTTAATGATGAAATGGCCCATAAATTATCACTATTTAATCATCCTAAACTTTATTTTTTAGGAGTTTATGAATTATGGATTTTAGATGATGAGAAAAAAAAAGATAATACATATGTTATTATCAATTGTGAATAAATGGCACAATTTTTATAGTGATTTCTACTTTCACCTATTATTTTAACTTTTTAAAATGTAGATTAATTTTAATTTATTTTTTGATTATATGATGATCATATCAAGAAATATTTCACACAAATTACACCAACTTCTCTTAAATAACACTGATTCTGTAATTTCTTCTACTGGTTTCGAATATCGTTAAAGTAAATTGTTTATGGTTAAACATTTTAAATCAATTTAATATATTTTATATTACTAATTGTTTTTTATCTTTCCAGGTATCATAATAGAAAGATAACATTTATAATAAATTATGTGTATTGAGTAACCCACTATCCAAATTGGTTAAATCATATATTTCATATGTGGTTAATGGATTTTGATTTCATACATGTGCATATGGTGAATCAGAAAAAATGAACATTGGTTTTTTCTTGAAATGATCTCATCATAAAGAATATGAAGTTTACTTTATGGTATATTGGATGAAATAATTGAGTTATGTTATCTGCTATAGAATTATGAAACAATGTTTATATTTTATTAGTTTGATATTGATAGAGGTTTTCACCTTCATAAATTCCATAAAATCACTAACATTAAATATAAAAAAGTTATTGTAGTAAATGAGCCACTTTTGCTAGCACATCAAATTTATTATGTAAATTATTTTATTACTTTAAGATATTTAATTGAATATGGAAGTATAATAAAAATTAAATCTCATGAAAATTAGTTAATGAAAATTGAAAGTGATTATTTTAATGTTAAAGAAATTGAAATTATTAAAAAGATAGAACAAAATAAATAATTTACACAAAGATATGTATATATCGATGATGAAACCTTGCGGTCATGGGACGATGGTGTTGATAAGGTTGATGATATGACCAATTAATTTGAAATAGGAAGGGATGATGAAGATATATTTCCTATAAAAATTTATTATACTGAGTAGGGAGATAAATATATTTTTAACACAAAAATATTTTATAATATTTCTCTTTTTAAATAAATTTAATCTCTTCAGTAACATGAATTTCACGAAACACTGAATTAAAATAAACCGATATCTATTATTATGTAACCCTTATAATATATACATTAAATTTTGTGGGTATGAATAATAATAACTGAATTATGAAAAATATATGTTTTTACTATTTATAACATAAATTCATTATTTATCAATAAAAATAAAAAATCATTTGAAAGTATAGGAAATATTTTTATGAAAAAACTATTTTTATGCATGTTATATTTTTATATATTAATAAATTAAATTAGTCACTATTGGTGAATGATTTTAATTAAATGTAATTATTATATATTTAATAAAAATTTAACATTCATCTATTGTTTTTACTAATTATAAGATAAGAGAAAATCTACTTGTATGCATAAAAACAAATTTTTTCTAAAAAAAGTATTTCCATCATGTTTTGTACATTTATTTTAAAATTAATTTCTGAAATTTATATAATTTGATTATTTAAAATTAGATTTCATATTTTTAATCATGAGGTTCAAGTTTTTTAAATAGGTCTCTTATTTTTTGTCAATATGAATATTAAATGTGGTAAAATTTATCACTCCAGTAAAGGGTAAATCGGGTTAATCAAGGTTAAAACTAAGTGTTAAGGTCATTGTATTTCATATTAATTCTTATTAAATCATTTTAATTTTAAACTTATCACCTTAGGCTCTAAATTTATATGTTTAATGGAAAATTTTCTATGAAAATGACTAATATAATATATAAATCAGACAAAGTTACTAAATGTCACTCTCTTAGTTTTACAAATCTATTATGTATCCATATTGAGAAAATAGAAATTTATGAACAAATATAAATGTAAAATTTTTCATACTAAAATTATATAAATGATTATAATTTATATCTAATTTTTATTGATTATATAGTTATCTTATATTCTTGTGCTGCACTAATATAGTATTTATTCAATTAATAGAGAAATAAAATAAATGACATTAAAAATACTAAAAGTGATATAATTTGAGTGATTTATAGTATTGTAAAAATTTTATAGAATAATATAGTATATTAGTGATTTTTAAATTTATTATATTTTAAATACAACTTTTTCTTCTGTATTCAAATTCAAATTAAATGAATTGTTTCAAATTTTCATTAATGGTAATTTATCAAAATAATATTTTGTTAAATTATTTAAAAATAATTAATATATTGAAAGAGGGTAAGGGGTATTATATGGTATAAAATCACCCCTTATACATTTATGAGTTAATAGTTAAGAGTAAAAAATATCTTATCGCAGCTAATGTTAACATATGTTAATTAAGGGATTAAAATAAAAGGTAAGGTTTAAAACACCACAAAACCCTATCCAAGTTTTATTAATTAATGATATTTAAACCATATCCTTCCATATTTTCGACAAAATTTCCATTTTCATTCATTTTTCTTGAGAATGACTTTATTATAATTAAATATTTTATGAAATTCCAAAAGTGCCCCTAACATCTATTATAAAAGGGCACATCCTCCCTCACATATTTACCCCACATTGAGCCATATATCTTAGCCAAAATCTACCAAAATCCATTATAAACTTCATTATACACATTATAGAGGCATTATTCATCACAAAATATCAACCCTAGGACCCTTAAGAGAATATTTAATGGCGTTGTTTCAAAGGATATGTGATTACCTTAACCAATCACTTTCTTTCTAATTTTTCTTTACCATATCTAAATATATGGTATTTATCAAAAAATAATAACATAATTAAAATAAATATACTGAAATTTTACTATTATTATTAAATCACCATTAGCCATAATCTTTTTTATCAAATGGGAAGTGAATATATCGCTCATGCGTACGTATGACTTACCGTCTCCACGTTGTGATATAATTCATTTTCCCCCACCATATTTCATTGATGGTTATTATGATGGATTTAATTTTTATATATTATAATTGTGAAATAATTATATTCATGTGACTATAATTTTACATCTACCTTCTTACCTTCAATTTATTTATAATATAATGGCATTGCTTGTGCGTACGTGTGGACTACTACCTCCACGAAGCGATGTGATTTGTTTTTAATATTTCTTTTACTTGGATGGTTATAAGGATGGATTTGATGGATATATACTATATATATGATATAATAATTATTATTTAAATTATAATAATTATTTAACTTTCTTTCATTCCATCCATCAAAAAATAAAAACAATGCTCATGCATACGTACGACCTACCATCTCTATGAACCGTGTAATATATTTTTCTTTCCTTAAATTTTATGGATTACTCTAAATATGTATATAAGGAATATAAATTATAATTAAATCATGATTAAAATTATTTATATGATAGAACCATGATCAATTTACAAGGACCAAAACTACCAAACCAAAACATACATGAAAAAGATAGCAGTTATCACCCGGGATAGTGATTTTAATAAATAATTATTAATAAATGGGTGATAAAAGGTTATAAGTAGATAATATATGGTATGATATATATGAATATGTTTATAGGATATATTTATAATAAATTTATATTTATAATATAAGAGGTTCAAATGAATATGAAGGAATTCGAACCAGAGATAAAGTTTTATTTCACAATCTCATCACTATTCAGGATTATATCCGTTGGGGGAGTATTTTTTTCATATCTATATTTTCTAAAATTGTTTTAAATAATATTTTTACTATACTCAAATTATTTATTAAATATATTTTTATCTATGTTTTACCTTTTTATAAAAAAAATTAAATGGAATCTTTTTATCATTTTTTAAATTAGTACTTTTTTACTCTTACTAAAAGTATAAAAGGAATGTTTTTTAAACTTATATGGAATGAATGGAATTTTTCACCATCATAATTGATAAATTCTATGAATATTACTCTATAATTTTTAAATTTTATTTTCAAATAAAATGGTTTATTTAATAAGTGTGAATTTATTAGGTTTAAAAAATGATTTTCAAAGTGAAAAGGGTATTTTTCTCAAGAAATATTCCAGTAATCTCTTTAATGTATTTTCATATATGTCAATATCCATTGATAAATCTTAACATACTATAATGATACCATCCAAATTATTACTCTAGATGGTTTATGACCATCTTTACTATAGAATATATTTATATTTAATGTGTTGGTTCTTCCAATATAGACAGTTAATGATTTTTAAAGCATGTTGATTAAGTTGTATTATTTATTCATATCAGGAATACATTGGACTTATTCAGTTATTTTTTGGGATCTCTATATCTCCTATATTCATAAATAGGTCACAGAAGACAAAATATATTGGTTTTTTGCCAAGGCCTTACTTATTTTTCTTAGATATCATCGTGCAAGGCCTTGATGATGTTTTTTAATGTTTTGGCCAAGGCCTTGATGGTAATTTTCATATGTCTGGCATTATGAATTCACTCATTATAAAATAATTTATTGATATCCATGGGATTATTTTATTTTCTTTGATATCCATGTATGATTTTATAGTTCATGTGATTATTTATATTGTATTATTTTGACCATCATTGATTCTTTCCAAATTATTTATTCCTTATTAGCTTCTGATGTATGCACAACATTACTGAGTATAAAGATCACACTTTTATTTATTTTGTTTAAGGTTATTATTAATATAATTTAGGATAAAATAATATTATTATTCTATATATTTTATATTTTCAATATAATATAGGAATCAGGTTTCTATTTTCTTTTCAAGACTATAAAACTATTCGGTCCTTTGGGATGTGATCTCTTGTATCTAGTGACAACGTAATAAAGTAACCACCATATATGGGCTATTGGGTTGGGTTATTTATGATATTTATAATTTTAAATAAATATATATATATATATGAGGATAAATATGAAATATTATGTAATTACATGATGGTTATAGTCATATTTAATATATAATACATGTTTTCAATTATTTACAGACAAAATTATTTTTGAGTTTCAGATGGATGGAAAATATATAAATGATATGTTCTATACCCTAAAAATGTTTTGATTCCTAGTTATAATCAGGATGAATAATATTCTAACCCATAGGTTTCTTCCATTACATCATTGAATTGGGTGGTGCATATTCCATCCAGATTAAGGATTCTTGACCCTATTTTTGAGTGGTGTCCACCTCTTTATTTTGATCCATTCTTGCAGAGTTATATTTAGTTTTGTATTTTAATTAATGTTTATCAATTATCATTAATTATCATTAATTTATTTATGTACTAATTTATTATTTGTTTTACCACTTTTTTTACATATAGTTATTGGACATGAGGCTATAAATCTAAGTAAATATTTTTTCAAACCATGGGTAACATGGGATCATATTCCAATTAATGTTCATCGTCGTATTTTTTATCACTAGACGGTATTTAAATGAATAAAAATTATTTTTAAATTCATTTAATTTGTTAGGTTGATTTTATTAACTATTTATCTATTTTATGGTATCCCTTTGATGATATCATGAGATCCACCATCTAGAAGTTATTAGAGATCTACATGTGTATGTATTGTCATCGGTTTTTACATAATACAATATAGAGAGACACAGAGAGATCTTGATTCACAGTTTTTTACCTGTGTTGTTGTGTTCATCGACTATCTTACATATCATCCCATGTTTGGGATGGATTTTTCTCATACAAGATATGAGATAGTTTTCAGAGGAGATCATAATAAGGCCAATAAAACCATGGGATACAGGAGGACACACATAGAGCTAGTAGTCACACCATTATTATTCATCGATGACATATGGTAATTAATTTTATATAATAATTTATATATACTATAAATTTAAAATATTTATTTTATATTCAATTAGGAAGTTCATCATCCCGATGTTATGGAATTCGATGTTTTTAAGAAGATATATACTAATCATACCACTGGAGATACTACTAGTGATCGACAGAGTTTTATTGTGGTTAGTATAATTTTTTACTTTTAGAATTAAATAAAATTAATATTTTTACAATTTTAATTTCAAATTTCAATTAAAGGAGGAATATGTGGTCATGACTTCTCACGCACATAAGAGTCAGGTCGTGATTGGGGGTTGAGACACCTATGAGTGAGGATTTGATGAGACAACTTGGATGTAGGCAACTCAGTATGGTATCAGGAAAGGTTGGGTGATTGTTATTGGTTCTCAATTGATGCATTCTAGTAATTATGGTATTACTACAATGTTATAGTCATGCTTGAGGGGAGATGGTGTAGAGTCATCACATCAATATACAGATTATTATGAGAGGTTTTAATATTAGAATGAGATTATTGACAGCATGCATAGAGAATGTGAGAAGATTCTTCAATAGCAGTTGTAAGAGGAGGAGGATCAACATCGATGGAAGGAGTGGAAACATGAGAAAATGTTGGAGTACATGTCGAAACTTGCCCACGGTATACGAATTGAGTTCCATACACCAAGTCCTTTAGATGATCCACCACCTCCACTATGGTCAATGATATATTTTTTTTGATAAACATATTTTGATAAGTTTTGTATGGACATATTATTTTTAATATGGTTATTAATTTTTATGTGTAAAGTTATATATATATATATATATATTAATTTTTTAATTTTTCCTTTTTTTTAAAATAAAAATATGATTTTATCACCAAAAAAATAATTATTTCTACTTTCCTATAGGATTCATGAAAAAATATTTTTGATAAAAAAATTATATTCCCCAAAAACTTGTTCTCATAATATACCATTGTAAAAAAAGTGTTTTTGTGATGATATTTCCCACCATAGGTCAATTGCAACATGTTTTCATTGTAATTGACTATTTGTCATGATAACCCGATGTAATTCAGCATTTTAAATAGTTCAAAATCCAGTTGTGCATACCCAATGTTCCGGAGCTATAAACAAGTTCTAAGGGTATCAATGTGACTGTTGTGAATTATTAACCATTTATTTCATAGTAAATAATAAATGTAACAACTAAAAGACAATCCATGAAAACAAATAAACAATCATGTCACTAAACCATTAAACCAAAAATTAAACATAGTATATAAAACTAGGACATGGTAATTAGAAACAAATTACACCATTATATTCATGTGTCACATAGACAACCTTTATTTTATCCCCTACACAACTCTAAGTCTGAGTACAAACCTAGAAATCAAAATCATTGATCATATATGAAAAATAGGAAATGGAAATATATGGATACATACAGACCAGGGTGTTCATGTAGGGTGTCATATAAATCTTAGTAGGATCTCACCAAATATTCTATATATTCCATTTTGTTGAAAAACTGTACAATCTAGTTTGAAATATAAATATAAAAGTACTGTTGTTTTTATCTTTTTTAAAAATCAAGAAAAATGGGGTTTCTTTTTAAAACATGATTTCAAAATATAACTTTAAAAACATATGAATAAAAGTTAATGTTAAATAATTTTAAAGTAAATATAACTATGGAAAAATTTATAATAAAAGTCACTACAACATAAATAGCCTTTTGCGGCTGTTTTTTAGTGGCGGTTTACTAAACAAATGATAATTGTTTTATAAATTATTTAGGTGTGGTTTATTAAAAATAGTCACTAAATTGTTTTTTTATAGACCGACACTTCCCCCCATAACCCCCGTGAGACCCCCCCCCCCCTAGCGACCCCTGAAGCCCTAGCTCTCCTCCCCTTAGTGTGCCTCACCACCTTGTCTCCCCTCAGCATGGCTCATCGTCGACCTCACGAATCCCTAGCCCACTTCCACGCTGTAGGTCCTAACCCATGCAACCACTCGACGCTTCTTGCCACCCCTCAGAACACTTCATAGAGTATATGAACTATTTTTTTAGATTAAAAAATAGTTAGTTTTAGTAAAATATCTTAGAGAAGTATAAGGATAATATCCCCAATCCGTATATAGAGTGTTGTTTGGAGTATTTTGATATTGCATTTAGCTTTATTCATGATAGAAAATAACATTGGATTACACTGGATGTTAGTGTATTTAATAAATTAATTCATATGTGGTAGATATTGTTCTTGGGTGAGTGTGATGAGAATACAATATTACGGGATGAATTATGCCAGTAGGTTTATAATGACTTTATCTCTTTGACATATATGGTGTCAAGATATAAAGATTTTATATATTCAACATAAAACTTTTAGCATGTGAGAGCTCAGATTTTGATTTAATAACCTTTTTCATTTATCTCATGATGTACTTATATATGAGAAGGATATAATGTGAGATTTTGATGATTCATTGTGTTCATATTTTTAAATCCAGGTCACTTTATTTACAAAATCGATGTATCTACATGTTCTTGTGAACGTATAAGTGGTATTTAATATGTATGTGTGGACTAAATAATCTTTAGATGGGATTCATCTGAACTACAAAAGGATTAAGTTAGTATATGGAGGCTCTTGTCTATCTAGGAAGTCAAGTTTCTAATTGAAAGGGAGTCAGTATCATCTTTCTTTTTCTTATTACTTTGGAGTTGTAAATTCTCAAACTTCTATGAGTATGTCCATTATAGTGGTCTTTTATATTAAATATTGTGGTCATCAATAGTACCGATTCTTGAATATTGTTTAGTTAAAGTGTGGTTTAGGTGTTTAGTTATTTGACCAAACTCAATATATGTTGATTATCATGCCATATCCCCTCATTGAAATTGATCAAACACTAATAGATCATGACTCCCCCCAACACCGGTCTCACACTCACTTTTCCACTGAGAAATATAAACTCGATGCTCCAATTATCTAGATACCCTTTCTAGACCATAATTATTCCATAATATAAAAAACCCATTTATTACAATGAGTTATCTCTGTTAATATTTTTTATTTCTATTTTTTTTAGAATTATATTTTATAATTCATTTTTTTAATTTATTAATATATTGTTGTTTTTATGTTATCATATAATTTTACATCATTTTGTTTTTGTAGAAAAGTCTAAATTACTTCACAAATGAGATTGTGAGTTTTTTCTTCACCAAAATATTAACAATAATTCTATAGAGATCTAAAATTTCAATTCATTGAATTTAGGAATATTAAGGGGAATTAATTTAACCATGAGAACTGAAGGAATGAAATATATATTCATAATGATCCAAAAAGAAAAATTTGAGTATACCATTAGATTTTGAATGGTTGTTTTACCTTGTAGTACCTATTTGGTTAGAATCTAAGTTGTTTATAGAAGTTGGGATAGGTTTTTAGCCATAGGATGGTTTTCATGCATAGTTAAATAGCAATCCATGGTCATGGATATTTAGGAAATAACTATTGCACAATTTATACATGGTCATGAAACTAAACCATTAATTTTAATTATTTTTGGTAAATAATTGTTTTTTAGTTTTTGAACACTTAAATAACCCTATAACTAAACTATAAACATGAATTAATCTTATGAAAGTACCTATGGTGCCAAATTGTTATTAGTTTTTATTAATCTTTTCAATAAACCCTTTGGGATCTATGTGTGAATTTACTATCAAGGATCCTACTTATGAAGAATCTAGAAGTTTTATATCATTTTCAAGTAGGTATTTTCATAATAACACAATGAAATGGTTCTATTAAAAAATTTGATGAGGATAACTGGTACCCATATTTTTTGAACATCTCTGAATACTTATAGAGAGTCTCTTAAAAGTCCATAAGACTATGTATTTAATAGGTTATCCCACTTTCGATAATTGAAAAAAAAATTAAATAGAAATCGAACAGGTGTATTTAATTGGTTCTACCACATTTTATAAGACTTAGATTCATCTAACATATCCATGAATCCTTTCACCTGATGATTCCTGGCATTTTCTACATCTTTTTTCCCCGTGTATTTTCTAATGTAGTGAGTCATGTTTAAGGTAAGAGTTTGTTTCCATTTCATATTCCTAACTTATATTAAATTATTATATGATTTATCAAGCCCTTACCTTAGTGATATCTAAGTTATGACATCATTAGTTTTTCAATCTATTTTGTTTTAGCACGACATACAAAAAACTATAGGGATGAGATCCTTCTTCTCCTATTATTTTATGAATCTTTTTAATTTGCATGCTTTGGTTTTCTAGTGGATGGGTTCATTATTTTCCATATGTATTTATATAGGAAAACCATATTTAAAATATTTATATATTTTTTCAACTAGTATATATGAATCTCTTTCCTTATTTAGTAATAGTAATGTGTTTTAATTTTTTTTAATATTGTGCAGGTACATTGTGATATACATGGATAAAAGCTAGATCACATTACTAAGGAACACACCTCAGTATGCTAAAAGTTTGGGGGAGTTTTTATATTTTTAAATGTCCAATATATCCGTTGAAAGGATAATAAGATGTCCATGTCTAAAATGTAAATTTAGAAGATGATTTAAGAGAGATTAAGTTTATGAACATTTAATATTGAAGCAATTGCCTATTCAATATTTGTGTTGGATTTGGAACAGAGAATCGAACATTATAGAAAGATTGAGAACTAATGTCAACCAACAGAATAAGCTCCCAACTTCAACAAAAAATGAAATGAAATGAAAAACCATTTAAATTATGCATTCACCACTGCAAAGCATCACCATCAACATCAAAACATGTCAGAATAACTAGATGACAGTGCTACAAATAGAAACATGACAAGTGGTGTTTTTGATACTGTAGGACAACAAGATCAAGATTATAACATATCATTGGATCCTCCTCTTGATTATGTGGAGACTAATATAAGAGAAAACTTCACTGAGTAAAATATGTTCAATGATTTAGTTGATGATGGAAATAAAAAGTTTTATAATGGATGTTTGAAATATTCAAAACATTCTTTTCTGCTAAAGTTCTATGATATCAAATGTCTTTACGGAATTACAAATAAATAAATTTTCATGATATTGGAACTATTTCCTGAGTCATTTCCTGAATAAAACATCCTTGAGTCTTTTTATGATATTAAGAAAGTTTTCAATAGTCTTGGTTTTAATTATAAAAAAAATAAATGTGTGTCCCAATTATTTTATGCTTTATTGGATAGAGGATTTAGGTATACAGGATTGCAAAAAATGTTCTTCTTCTAGATGGAATTAAATGGGTGATGTTGAAAGTAAGAATCAACATACTACCATGAAAAAGAAGAAAAGGAACACACCTACAAAGCTTTTTCATTACTTTTCTTTAAATCCTCGATTACAAAGATTATTCATGTCATCGAAAACTGTCGGACACATGAAGTGAAATTCTGTAGATAATAATAATGATGGGTTAATGCGACATCCATGAGATTAAAAATCATGGAATAAATTTTATTCATTACATCGAGATTTCTCAACTGATCCTAGGAATGTTTGATTGGGATTGGATACTGATGGATTCAACCCATTTGGGACTTTGAGTACCAGTTATAGCATTTGGACAATTGTTTTGATCCCATGCAATCTTCCTCTGTGGATGTGTATGAAAAAACATATTTTATAATTTTCATGATTAATCCTAGAAAAAAATGCCTAGAAATTATATTGATGTATACTTGCAGCCTTTAATTTAAGAATTACAAGAGTTGTGGAGGAACAGTGTTGAGACATTTGATGCTTCTTCTAAAACAATGTTCAAAATGAATGCTTCTTTAATGTGGAACATTAGTGACTTCCCTGGGCTTGGGAATTTATCTAGTTGGAACACCTATATGGGTTTGTCTTGTCCTATTTTTAACTTTTATTTTGAGTCCAAATAGCTACCTCATAGTAGAAAATGGTGTTTCTTGTGCCATAGAAGATTTCTCGATGCATCTTATAGATTTTGGATGAACAGATCAAAATTCAATAGTTTTTTTGATCGTAGACCACCTCTAAAGTTGTTAATTGGTTCTAAAATATTGAAAAAACTTGGAAATATTGAAACAAAATTTGTTAAGGTTCTTCATTTGAATGATAGTAGGAAACGGGTTTGAAGTGCATCGTCATGTGAAATCGGAATGCAACAATGGAAGAAAAAAAGAATGTTCTTCAAACTTCTGTATTTGGAATATAATTTGTTGTAGAATAATATTGATTTGATGCATATTGATAATAATTTCTGTGACAATTTGATCTTCACATTTCTTAATGAGCATGGAAAATCAAAGTATCATCTCAATGCTCAGAAATACTTACAAGTAATGAACATAAAATGTGATCTCTGGATAGATGAGAATGAAAAGTATGCTCTGGAAATTTTTCCAAAGAAAAAATAGGGATAAAGATACATTCCTTAGAATTTTGAAGCGTGTAAAAGTATCTTATGGGTATTCAAATAAAATCTCAAGGTGTGTTGACTTCAAGAATTGTAATTTACATGGATTGAAAATTCACGATTCACATATTTTGTTACAGTAGTTACTACCATTAATTGTGCATACATTATTACCAAAAAAAAGTTACTACTGTTGTACTCTAATTCTACACATTTTTCAGATAACTATGTGAGAAGTATATATATCCATTTGAGCTTGACAAAATTCATGAGAGGTTTGTATTGACACTTTGTTCAATGGATATGATCTTTCCTTCATCTTTTTGTACTTTCATGATGCATTTAACTGTGCATTTGGTTGGGGAAACTAAATTAGGAGGCCCCGTTCATTATCGTTGGATGTATTGAATTGAGAGGTACTTTATTTATATGTTTTTCAGTTAATTAAAAAAATTGGCACTTAATTAAATTCATAATTATGTTTTTTTTATTTTATTTCACATATATCTTTGGAATTCGAAATCATACATGAGAAATAAAGATCAACCAAAAGGCTTTATTGCTAAAGACTATTTGGAAGTGGAGTGTATTAACTTTTATTCTAGATACTTGGATGATATTGAGACAAGATTTAATAGAGTTTTATGTGTTGATGAAACATCGAATCAATCTCAAATACATGGGAAATCAAAAAAAATTCATGTTATTTGCTGATCAGTCGGGAGGACCTCAAATGTTACACTGACATAAATGGAATTATTACGGGCACATAGATATGTGCTGCTGAATAGTGAAATTATAGATCCATTTATTGAAGAGTTGAGGATAAAAATAGATTAATGAGAGGCTAAAAATGAAATGAGAAAGATATAACGAAGGAAGTTAATAAGGATCTTGTAGAATGGTTTTCACATCATGTAAGTTCATAAACATTGCAATAAATACAAATATTAGGTTGACAGATATGTTTTGTAATTATAATAAAGTATATTTATTTTTTTAGATCTTGAATACTTATAATTGAGAAAATTTGTCATAATATTTTAATTTTCTTTCTCAAGGTCCTCTAAAACAAGTTAGAAAGTTCAACTCTTATAACGTGATTAAATTAAGATTGCGTACATTTAATCGAGAAGAGGGTTTGAAAACACATAATAGTGGTATATTTATATTTGTTGAAGTGGGGTACTATAGAAAGCTGACCGATATTATTGAATTAAACTACCAAAAGCATTTTTTTAGTTCTTTTATTCAAATGCAATTTGTTCGATATTATCATAGGTGTTAAAAGATATTCCTTTCAATTTACTTCTGTGAACTTCTCCCGCTTGATGGATGTTGGTGATCATGAGCTACATGATCCATATATCTTATCATTGCAAGAAAAAAATTTATATTATGTAAATGATGTTTTGGATGAAGGATATATTGTAGTTGCTCACATAAAACAAAGATATCTGTATTATATGGTGATGAAGTGGAAGATTTGACCTCTGATATTGAATCTCATCAACAAAAAGAATTGGAATAATTTGTTCATCATGATATTGAAATATAATTCCAGTAAGGATGAATGAAGTGGATGAAGTAATGTAGTAGTAAACTGACAAGATTGAAGGATAAAATGATTGTATGTACAGTTATGCATTCATTTAGCAACCACTTATTTCATTTGTGCATTCATTTGTTATCATTGTTATGTATATATTGTTTGTCAGTATTGTGCATCTGTTATCATTTTTAATTTTTTGCATAAATTTTTTGAAATATATGTTCTGAACTTAATTTTATTTTATTAAATGATAGGAATTCCAAGTAGGAAGAGATATACTGTTTCATCGACCACTACGACAGATGATGATCCATATGTCTCCATCCCTACGGCATCTAATCCACCATATATTTTCCCCCTTACACCATCTATGCTTGCTCCATCTCTCACACCCTCTGTGAGTGTCCCTTCATCAGCTCAATCATCGCCTCCCGCTTCAAGAGCCTCAGCAGTGGGGGAGTAGTGTGCCACTTCTATTTCTTCACGAGGATACTCGAGGGTGATTTTTATATGTACAAATTTTAATATGAACAAATATATTGAATTTTTTTATACTAACTATTTGTTCATTAAAGATGGAAATAATGAAAGTGTGGAGAAAATATAAAAAGTTCATATTTATGGAATCTGATCGAAGAAAAGATAATTGTACCATTTGATTCATATGGGTTCCTTACGGATGACTCCACAGGATTACTTGGCCAAATTTTAGGCTACCTGGTCATGGAGCCCATTTCCCTTCCTATTTCATATGATGATTAGAGTCATATGCCAGAAATTTGTAAAAATGAAGTTTTTTATTCCCAAATAATGGTAATTTTAATACATTATGGTGTAATTGAATGTAATGTTATTAATATTTTCAAAATGAATTTATGTGTACATATTTTTTTCCCACTTTACAGTTTCCGATGTGATAGCACAAAAGTGGACATTGAAAAATCTTTGAAAAAATGGAAATACTTTAAATTGATATTGTGGGGTGATTTCAATAATAATTTGTTCACTGCCCAACAGATGTATGACAAAATACCCGATGGGGTACCCAAAGAGCAATGGAATGATTCTATTGATAGACATCGTGTTGAGAAGCAGATGGTATTTAAATATATATTAATATCATTTTACATTTATACACTTATATGAAGAGGAGATGACATTGAATACATTACTACAAAAGTTTATTTTATTTATTTCAGGATCTTTCAAGAAAGAATGCATCAAGCTGGGCTTAGTAAGTCATCCCTCACACTGTGGGGTCAATGAGTTTTTATAGAAGCCGATTTGATCTAGTAATACTTTCATTAGTTTAAATATTTATAAGAAAATATTGTTTATTTAATATATTAAATTTTTTATTTATGTTTCTTTAATGAAGTCATAGTTTTTAGGGCACGAAGCATCCTGAACAGAAGTTTGGTTGAATGTTCACCAAAAATATGATGGAAGTTTTGTTAATGATCCTACCAAATAAGTTAGGGTATGAACTCATTTTTTCATTATAATAACTTATTATCAGTTGTTACTATGTTAATATATATTTATTCTTATATGACCGCTATTGATTTATATTTAAAAATTAAAGAACTGTGGGATTCCAATCCTGTGGAGTCCTACTCAGTCTCCAAGGATGACCTAGTTGCTAAATTCCTTGGGAAGGAGCATCCTAGTAGAGTGTGTGGGATGGGTTTGGTACCTGTACCATCTGAGGTCTTTAGTAGGCCACTGGGGATTTTATTTGCATATAATCCTATTTGTAGTCATTCCATACCCCGAGATACTTATAGAGATATTGTTTCTCTATGAAACATAGTTCAAGACCAGGGGGCTTAGATATCCACTTTTCAAAAAAGTGTTCATTTATTTATATCATAAGACAATCGGATCTGCCCCCAGTGGTATTTCATCGACTGGTGGTGAGAAGGTAAATCACAAAAATTCAAAATCATTTATTTTTCAAACCTTTATTGGTTTTAAGTTTAAAAATAAATATACAACATTATTTAATTTTCAATATAATGTTCTTACAGGTGGTAGCAGGAAGTAGAGATGGAGGTGGAGAGGGTGATGAGTTGTGTTCATCATCGGATAGTGATTAGTTGTATTGTTCATATGTTGGATAAATATGGTAATAGTTTTTTTCTATATGTATCATGTGTAAAATATAGTTGCCACCAAACATTTTCATGACCTAAAATTTTCTTGATTTCTCATGTTTCCGTTTATGTATTTTATTGATTTCTAATGTTTCCTTTTATGTATTGATTTCTTGAGTGTGATATGCACTATATATGTTGATTCTTTATTGTAATTAATCATTGTTTATGATTCATTTTTCCTAAATTTATTATTTTTGTTACCCAAGGATGAACGATCAACCTTATTATTTATTTTCTTGGGAATATCTTGTTTTATAACTCCCTTCAACTTGTTTTTAGTGGATAGCCCTTCTTTATCCAAATTTTATAGTATTCTCTTCTCATGTTTTATAGTTGGCATGTGATCACTACAAATTATTCGTTCTTATTATTAAAAATAGTTTTGATAAGAATTTACAAATATCTATTGAACACTTGAGTGTATTGATCCAGTTAATGTGGAGGGATTGTCCACTTCATTAATAGTAGAATTTACATATATCTACTGAACACTTGAGTGTCTTACACTAATAGAATTTGTATCTCCCCAAATGATTCATCTGGTGGCTAAAATCTATAATTCAATCCTAATTCATGTCCTATATGGTTTGGATCATCCTTCATGATTGCTCATTGATATGAGGATAAAAGGTTATACACAACTTCAACTATCAACTCATAGACTTATATTATAATTACCAAAACTATGAGGTAAAATAGGTCAGCCTTGGGTGAACATCCCACTTCAACTATCAACACTAACTCTTGGTGATAATTTTTGGACAAGTCAATCAATGGGAAACAAAGGCTTCAATGTCTCTTACTGTGGAGGGCCACCAGAACATCCACTTTTGATTATTATAAATCATGGTCGGCCCTAGGTGAACATCCCACTTTGAATCTTTATAGGATCTCATAAACTCATCTCTTATGGAATATGTGTCCATTACCATGCTACGAACTATAAACACTCCATGTATATCAAAATTCAATCCTGAAATAGTTTCACATTCTTCTAACCTATTACACATCATGATACATTCCAAAACAATATTCTAACTTGTCTTTACTTGTTCAACCAATGAATAAATTATCTCTAAGGATACCCACATTGCTTACACTAAACCCTCAACTACACCCACCAACTAGTCTTACAGTGAATATAAGATCTTCTATTCAGCTAATGAAATATGTTCTCCCATCTTTTACATTTTCTAGCCCAATTTATTTACCACTACATTTCCATTTATAGTTGAATACTATTTATCAATTCCAAACATATACAAGTACTCTATGAAATTTATCTGATAAAGATTATGTCCATGCAATTAGAAAATATTATATGCACTCTAGGTTCCAAAGTACCCAAGAAATATCTCTCCCAAGGGGTTTTGTCATGATCATTTCAATGCATGTACCAAAACTACAAACTAAAATACAGGATTAGAGTATTTCATCTTTTAGGTTAAAATCTGATGAAACCCAAATTGACTAATTTATCACTCTATATCATAACATATCCTAAGATAGAACCAGATGCATCACATTTTACTACATGTCCAACATTAGGCTCATGAATTCTTAGGATCAGAGTTGACAACAACCACTTCTTCAACACTATGGAAACTTCATCACACTAGTATGTACATTCAAACGTGAATTCATTCCTCGTAACTATGTTCATTGGTAATGCTAAGTGAGAGATATCCAAAATGATGCTCCTTCAATTTCCATACAATCAAATTAAAAATAAACTATTGATTACATTCCTTGGTTATGATAGATACACAAATACATCAACATACTTGAGATCAACTAATATACCTGATTGTGAAACCATTATATCAAAAAGTGACACTACATGTACATAGAATAAATTTTATCTACCTAAATCAAACTAAACCTATTATTAAAGTATCTATCCTGTGATTATTATGAAAATTTTGGTCTCCTTATATTCTTTTTGATGTGGGATTTTTGTGCATGTAAAATTGGAATGGTTTTTTTTTTCAGGGCACTGGTACTGGGGCTGCAGAATCAGTTGCTTTTTTTGTAAATATGGATTTAGCAGTGGTTTTAACTGTCAAAAAATAAATGTATTATATTTAGTGGGGGTTTTAACTGCTGCTACAATTTCAGTATTTTTCTATCTGTGGCAGTTTAAACCACCGCTACGGACAATAATTTAGTGGCGGTTAAAACTGCCGCTACACCATTTTCATATTCCTCTATTTTTTTAGTGGTGGTTATCTTGGTTTTAGCAGCAGTTTTCTAGGCTAAATTTATTTTTTTAGCAGCGGTTTAAACCACACCTAAAAAACACTTTCTCCATGAAAACTGCCGCTAAATTGAGGAACCTTTTGAATATTGTATGCCAACACACAATTTAGAAATGGTTTTAAGAAACCACTGTAGAAGCATATAGAGGTGGTTTAAACTGCCACTATATCAAAGAATAGCCACAACGAAATGGTCATTTTCCTGTAGTGATTTATAATTATACATTATAGATAGATCGCCTAAGGAACACAGGCAGGCACACTGAGGATACTCCCACATAACATATCCATCACCATAATCATAATCATATCCATATTTATATCCATAACCAAATATAAATACGCATAGACCACTCTAGCTAGAGTGTGACCCTAAACCTGTAGAGAAGCCTGTGACAGACTATTTAGAGTCTCGTCTGGAATGGCCACCCTATCCATAGTCTCGTCATGGATAGAATGTCACAATATAGGGAGATTTTCCTCAATTATTAGCTTGATTATTATCTTAGGATCCCTCATAAGTACTCAAGGTTTTCCCTCATGAAGTTTTATCTAAATAAATGGATTTATTAATTTAAATAATAATTTATCACTCAAATTATATTATAAAAAAATTCCCACAATTCATTATATACTGAAATACAACACTTATATAACCAACACTAAATGTAATTATCAAACATATTAAATTAATCCCCATATTTGAAAAAACATATCAAATTTCATGAAATCCAGATGTTATTGCTTTAATTTAACCCTTGTAAAACATCAAGTGAGGTGGAAATGATAAATGTTGTCCTTACAGAAAAAATTTCACTTTAAGGTAACCATGAACACCCTTAATCATTGAAAACATTAATAAAAAACATAATAGTGATTCATTATAATTCACAAGAAATCAATTAATAAAACTAATTTTAATTTATTCAATAAAAAACATGGTTCTCATTTTATCAAACACCATATAGTCATAGAAATATGTGTGAAAAATTATACATGAGTTTGATATAAAAAACCCATTTGTAATAACATTAATTTCATGTCTCAATCAAGAAAAACTATCATGAATCAATCTAAATAATTTTTTAAATATGAAAAAAAGTAACAACAATAAAGTGTCTCTAACAGAATAAGTTAACTATGAAAGGACCAAATGGTTCCTTAGTCCTAAATATTGATTAAAGTATGATGAAAATTCATTAAACATCAAAATTAAAGCTAAAACATCCACTTCCTCGTGAAAATTGAATGAACTTCACCAATCACCACTATAAATCTTAAACCAAAAGTTATCAATCACCCGTTACATCCTAGTGGTACATATACTGAACCTGAAATTTATAATAGGCATGAAAAAATTTCCCAATAGGTGTCCCCCCATACCCCATGTATAAAATTTTAATTTTAATTTATTATACTTCAGTTTAAACATAATGACATGAAAATATGATTTTTATTTCTAATAAAACAAGTAACATGGATATCCCACAAAATATATTCTTTTAAATGATCTAGTTAACATAACTTACTGAATTAGTCTTGGAAATATTTACCATAAATGAAAATGATAATTTTGATTAAGAAAAACCACATTAATTATTTACTTTGAAAACAAACCACATTTCCTCATAATTTAAGTAACATTCAAAATATTTAAAATAAAAGTATAGAAAATATAGTATAGTGTAATATTATATTTTAGAAGAAATATTATTCAAAATACTAACTTAAGTAATTAAATAATAGACGATACTATGTATGTAATCAACATCTTTACAACATTAATAAAATCATTTAACAAAAAATAGTCTTACTTTCAGGCATTAATGTAGTTTGAAATTTGGTGAAATTATAATAAAGAAATATATAGTAATAATGTGTATAAATTATGTAACCATAACTAAAAATCAAAATAATAATCATGGGAACAATTAGGATCCATGTATATGATTTATAAAAATGTGGTAATGAAACTTATCTAATTGGCATGCTTGATTATCCAACTTCCTAATACTCATCTTTACCCTCCCTAGATTGATCAAGAGGAAAAATACCCTAAGTAGAGTAAAGTCCTAACCTTGGGTAACTAGCTAGTGTGTGATCATAGACTCCTGTATTAATTTCTTCTAGGACTCTCTCCTGGCTACCCGAGGCTTCCCATGGTACAAATAAATGTGAGATGCTAATACAGTATAACTTAGGATACCATATAACACATACCAACCAAACTTGGAAACTCGTCTCTCACTAATGAGAACCCTTCCAAGAATAACCCCATTAACTTAATATTATCCATAACATAACCATTATATTAACTATCTATAATAATTTTATAACATAACTTCATACTAGATTAAAACTCAAGAAATAATATGGGGGCCTGACTCCAAGGGTTTCAACCAATGATTAACGTAATTAAATTTTAAAAATTCACCTTACAATATAATAAAATTTAAAAAATGAGTTAAAATCAAGGAATTAACTTTTAATAAGTATATCTAAATCATTTTTTAAATAAGAAAACAAGTAATAATAATGGAGTTTTACAAATTGAAGAAGTCAACTTAAAAATGAACAAACTTGACCTTAATCCCTAAAAACCATGATAAAAACATAATTAAGATTCATTATAAATCATAATTTATTATTTAATTAAATAAACTTTTATTAAATAATAAAAAACCCATTATTAGAATTTTAACTAACACTAGTTGTGCATAAACTCCATGGAAACAAGTTTCAGATTTAAAAGATGAAATTTCCAATGGATTTTAATAAAGTTCAAATAAAAATATTTAAAAATACAAATATTTGAAATTAATAAATATTATAACATATTTATTAATTATAAAAAATATTTAAAATAAATAACGCACTCGTGGTTCAAATCTTAAAGAGAAATGCATGGAATCCCCAATCAGAAAGTCATTGAATCCATTAGTAGTTGATGTTGTTCTCACTAAAATTTAGAATATTAGATCCCAAAAATCCAAGATGGGTCCTTAAGACCAACAATACCATATTAATCTCATCAAATATTACAACCCAAAGTCACCATGGACATATGGTAGAAGAAAGATAGAGAATAAGGTATAAATATGAAGAAGAAGGAACTGCGGAGTAACTTACTTGGAGAGATCTTGAATATTGATAGAAAATATACCCTATAATCAGGAGGAGAGAATAGGAGAGGTGGTTGATATAGTGAGAATCATGGGAGAGTTCTAGAAAAGTAAGTTGTAGAGAGGAATCCTCCTATTTTAAAAAAATAAAATTAAAAAAATGTTGTTAATGAGTTACATGGTTGACCTCCACGGTTCGGCTAGACTGTACTACAACCATGGTAAATCCACTGAATTACCCTTGATACTCTATAAAATTACCTTTAATGGTCTCTATGGGTGTTATATAACTATGAAATGACTACTTCCATCCATCTACACCCCCAAACAGCCCCCATAACTATGCACCCTAGTCGTGAAACCAATAAATTTAATAAAAATTTCTAAAACTGAATCCAAAATAAATAAATACTAAAAAATGTTTAAAAATGACATGTGGGTGTGAAAATTATTCCCACCATATCACCTTTACCCTATAAAATATCTTTTAAGACATTTTATCTAAGAAAATATTAGTATTACTTTCCTTATTATATACATGACTTAAAAACAAAAGGGAACCCACTAAACTATTACAAGAATTTATTAACAAGAGGAAGAACTAAGTAGTGAGGCACTAATTAAATATTTAATAGTTAGTGAAATATTTAAATATAATTAATATATATAGTGATCAAGTGCGCAATATGAAACCTAGTTTACATATATTTTAAAAAAAATAGAAGATTCGAGATCAGTTTACCAATGATGTCTTCAAATATATAAAGATTTCATAAAACCCTACCATTGATGTTAATTAAAAACTTATTTTTCTTAAAGTATGGGATGGGTTGGGAAAGAAGAAACTTTTTTCTATACACATTTTCATGATGGATCATAACTAAATCCATGAGAACTGATCGTTCATATCATTTAATGGCAACACTTTCTCTGCTAACTTTCACAAAAGACGGAGAGATGACACCTAAAAATACTCAAGTGATTAATAACAATAAGGGAGAGTAATGTTTTATGGTTTTATCCCAAAAATATATATTTACACTCATATATAACTTATAGGATAATAGATATATTCCCACTGACTCAATATGATAAGAAAAGGGATATAAATGACACTAATAGAAAGTTGGAAATAATTATACTAGATATCTCACCAAAAATAAGCAGCCACTATTTCCATTAAAATCAAGGTAGAACATTTCAATTAAAATACACCTTAAACAAACCCTTATAAAGAGGTATAAATGAAATTAAATGAGGAAAATTTCTTATAAAATTAAATTAATACCTCAAGAAATCTCTGAATTATCATCAAGTTCATTAGGTTGAACTTGGGGAACCGTAGAAGAGGTAGGACAAGAATTATCATTATTCTATAAAACTCATCTTTAGAACCTTTTTAAATGACCCAACAAGCCACAAACATGATAATTATTATGAATTAATTGACGTGAAAAATTATTATTCCCTTTCTTATAGTACTTATCACACATTTTATACATACTAAAGAAACAATCTAAAGAGATAAGAAAGGTCAGTCAATTCATATTGTTATTCATATGACTAGATCAAACTGTCATCCTCATTTTCCCATTAGAATTCCTTTCACCACTTATAGGGATAGAGGTGATTTCATTACCTTAGGTTCTCTCACTATTACTTCCTCAACTCTCATAGCCTACTACACCACCTATATGTAAGAGGTCATGCCAAAAAAAGACACCACAACCCGAAGTGAAGGATGAAGACCCCTTTTGAAACATCTTTCTTTATGATCATTTTCTAAGACTAACTTAGGTAGAGAGGGCACCAACTCAAAAAAAAGACAATTTTACCCCAACACTAACATATCATTCCACTCAAGGAAATAAATTTCCATTACCTTAGACACTTTAATGGTTTTTGGGAAATATTTCTAA
The DNA here is from genome assembly GCA_963277665.1 of Viscum album. Classification (NCBI taxonomy): domain Eukaryota; kingdom Viridiplantae; phylum Streptophyta; class Magnoliopsida; order Santalales; family Viscaceae; genus Viscum; species Viscum album. Next base: position 2,038,813,881 of record OY728164.1, read on the forward strand.
ATGAAAAACATCATTAAACCTTCCCATTAGTATTCCTATTATGAATCAATTATAATAATATACTTGCACCACTTCTATGTTTAACCTCAAAACATGAATGTAGAAAAGTTAAAATTAAGAGACTTGAATATTCCACGAATAAAAAGGTTCCATTAATATTCCGAAGGAACTATTCTACCTCATGGAAACCTTGATCTCCTTAAAAGATAGGAGAATTTAAATTTTGAATATTTTGAAACTAATTAGTATATTAATCTAGGTCATGAGTAATATTGGATCATATAACTTAGTCAAAAGGTATAAAGTCATTAGAAATAATTAGATTGACTAAAGGGTTCATTTTTAATGAACCAATTATAGATTCCTCTAGGGAGTTCATTACACTGCTAGAAATGGATGTTTTCCCAACGCTATTATCCCAATGGTTTACAAAAACCATTGGGAAACGGAGTTTATACCAATTATTTAACAAAACCATTGGTATAGCCCTGTTTGTAGGAGCCTTTACCAATGGTTCTAGAGAACCGTTGGGAAAGGCTTGTTTGTAGGAGGTTTTACCAACGGTTCTACAGAACCGTTGGGTAAAGCCTGTTTTTAGGGGATTTTACCAATAGTTCTATATGAACTGTTGGGATAGGCACTCTTTCCCAATGGTTTTTAAAAACCATTGGGAAATTTTGCCCCAATTAGCAGCCCATCCTCATTCACGAATAGAACTAAATGTGGAGCAGCCACAGGCCATCCTCGCTCGACTTCCCCCATTGGATCTGCTAAATCTTAATCAGATTCATATTAAATCATGTATTTTCTTATTTGTACACTTAAAATCTTTAAGTGTTACCTTATTATTATTGTTATTGATCTAATATTTTAGTTTTGTGTTTTGATTTTGATGTGTAACTTTTTTTCTATTTTGATTTAACCTAGATTTTCTCCATCCCATCAGATCCGTTTAATTAATTAAATCTTTAACCCTCCATCGTAGGTGAAACATATTAGATTTGTTGTGGTTGGATTCTATATTTTATAAGTATGAGTTTTTATGCTTTTACTTTATCTTGTAATTAATTGTTACTTGCGAATTAACTTATATGTGTTTATTAATTTTTAACAAAGTTTCTATGAATGTTTTCCTTGAAATTCCTTGTGAAATATTATTTAATCCTATTCTCATTGAATTGAACAAGTCATGAATTTAATGACTATAATTTTGAAATCTTTAAACTGTTTATGAATTATTCAATTCCTTGACTATTTAGATTTATTTTCAAAGAATATTTAAAGAATGAATTGGAGAAATTGAGACTTTGTCTCAATTTTTTATTCAAAGAATGAAATAAATTGATTTGAACAAAATGAATTTAACTATTTAATGTTTTATAAGTAGTTTCAAATGATTGAATTTGTAAAATGACAACGAACCCTCTTGGAATAAGGGGGTGAGGGGGGTTGTCCGGGGGGTGAGGGGGGCTGTCTGGGGGTGGGGGTTGTCTGGGGTGGGGGCTTTCTGGGGTGAGGGGGGGCTGTCTCGGGGGTTGTGGGGGCTTTCCGGGGGGGTTGTCCGGGGTGAGGGGGTATTCAGTGGGTTGGTGGATGTCTGGGGTGAGGGGGGTTGTCCGGGGGTGGGGGCTGTCTGGGTGGTGTGGGGGGCTGTACGGGGGGTGGGGGTTGTTCGGGAGGGTGGGGGATGTCCGGGGGTTGGGGGTTGTCTGGGGTGGGGGTTGTCTGGGGGGTGGGGGCTGTCCGGGGGGTGGGAGAGCTGTCCGGTCGGGGTGGGGGTTGTCCGAGGTGTTGGGGGAATGTCCAGGGTGGCGGGGTTGTCTAGGGGGTCAGGGGAGCTGTCCATCCAGGGGTGGGGGTCATCCGGGGTATTGGGGGCTGTCCAGGGTGGGGGGGCTGTCAGCGGTGAGGGGGGGGGGGTTATCCGGGAGATCAGGGGGGATGTCCGGGGGGTTGTCCAGGGGGTGATTGGGTTGTCCTGGTGGTGTGGGGGGTTGTCTGGGTGGTGCGGGGGGTTGTATGGGGGGTGAGGGCTGTCTAGGGAGTGGGGGGATTTCCGGCAGGGGTGGGGGTTGTCGGAGGTGGGGGGATGTACATGGTGTGGGGGGGCTTTCTAGGGGGTGGGGGATGTCCGGGGGTTGGGGGTATTTTCGAGGTGGGGGGGATATCCGGGGTGAGGGGGGATTGTTTGGGGGGTCAGGGAGGCTGCCCGGGGGTTGGGGGCTGTCTGGGTTGTGGGGGGCTGTCTGGGGGGTGATTGGGCTGTCCGGGTGGTGTGGGGGTTGTCTGGGTGGTGTCAGGGGTTCTTCGGGGGGGGGGGGGGGGGGGGGCTTTCCGAGGGGTTGTCCGAGGTGGGGGGGGGGGGTTGTTCGGGGTGAGGGGGGATGTCTGGGGTGTGGGGGTTGTCTCGGTGTTGGTGGGGCTTTCTGGGGTGAGGGGGGTTGTCCGGGTGGTGGGGGGTTTTCTGAGATGGTGGGGATGTCTAGGGGGTCGGGGGGCTTTCCGAGGGGTGGGTGATGTCTGGGATGATGGGGGGTTGTCCGGGGGTGGTTGGGCTGTTCGGGTGGTGTCGGGGTCTGTCTGGTTGGTGTGGGGGGTTGTCCGGGGGTGGGGGGATTTTTGAGGGTGGGGGGATGTCTGGGGTGGGGGGATGTCTGGGGTGAGGGGGGGTGTCCGGGGTGAGGGGGGTGTCCGGGGTGGGGGGGTTGTCCGGGGGTGGGGGTGCTGTCTGAGGAACGGTGTGACCGGTACCACTCAAAGTGTCACACTTTTGTTTGAAATGGACTAGATTTTAAGTTAAAACAAAAAATGACATATGGAAAACTGATCAAACACATTCGTATTGTGTTGATACTTTAGTAAAATGACACATTGGTCATTTTTGATGGGTACATGTCAACTCCACCTCAATCCCAGACACGGTGTGGCCGGTATCACTCAAAGTGTCTCACTTTGGTTTGAAATGGACAACATTTTAAGTGAAAACAACAACCGACATACGAAAAACCGACCAAACGTATTTGGATTGTGTTGATACTTTAGGAAAATGATACAATAGTCATTTGAGACGTGTACAAGAAAACCCCTCTTCAATCCAAGGCATGATGTGGCCGGTATCACTCTAAATGTCTCTCTTTTGTTTAAAATGGACACCATTTTAAGTAAAAACAATTGGCATATGGAAAACCAACTAAACATATTCAGATTGTCTTGATACATTAACACAATGATACATGGTTTATTCTTGAGGTGTAATAGGAGACGTCACATCATTCGGATGTGCATTTTGCGTGGAACAGCTGAATATGTGTTTTTTAGGTATTTGGCACACTTGAAAAGCATGTGTGGGGTAGTCAAAACTAGATGAATGAACTCTGAATTCCATGAAATCGTTTGACAACAAAGGGTGCATGAATTTTGAAATGGTCGGCTAGACATCACATTAATTGGAGGTGTCATGTGACTTCGGTGGCCGAAAACGCACTTTGTGTGTCGTAAATGGGGAAAACATGTGTTTAACAGTCAAATGCATGCCGAACAACATCAAAATGACTTGAAATCACACGAAAACACCCTAATTATTATTCTTGAGGTGTACGAGGATACGCCACGTCATTCGAACATGCATTTTACATTTTAAAGCTGTATATGTGTTTTTTAGGTGTTTGGCGCACTTGAAAAGCATTTGTGGGGTAGTCAAAACCTACCGAACAACCTCAAAATTCCATTAAATTGGATTACAACAAAGAGTGGGTGAATTTGTGAAATAGTCAGCTAGACGACACATCAATTGGAGGTGTCTTGTGACTATGGTGGCTGAAAATGCACTCTGCATGTTGTAAATGGCCAAAACATGTGTTTTACGGTCAAATACATATCCAATGACATCGGAATGACTTTAAATCACAAGAAAACACCCTAATTATTATTTTTGAGGTGTATGAAAAGACGATACATCATTCGGATGCACGTTTCGTGCGTCACGACTGAATATGTGTTATTTATGTGTTTTGCGCACTTGAAAAGCACGCATGGGGTGGTCAAAACTAGTCGAACGACTTCCGAATGCCATGAAATCAGACAAAAACAAAGGGTGGGTGAATTGTGAAATGCCCGGATAGACGTCACGTCAATCAGAGGTGTCGTGTCACCACAGTGGCTGAAAACACACTCTGTATGTCGTAAATGGTCAAAACATGTGTTTAACGATCAAATGCATGCCGAACGACATATTAATGACTTGAAATCACACAAAAACACCCTAATTATTTTTTTTGAGGTGTACAAGGAGACGATACATCATTCAGACGTTTGGTTTGTATGTCATAGTTGAATATGTGCTTTTTAGGTGTTTGGTGTACTTGAAAAGCGTGTGTGGTCAAAACTAGTTGAACGACCTCATAATTCCATGAAATCAGATGACAACAAATGGTGGGTGAATTGTGAAACGGTCGGCTAGAAGGCACGTCAATCGGAGGTTTTGTGTGACCGCAGTGGCTGAAAATGCACTCTGCGTGTCGTAAATGGCCAAGACATGTGTTTTACAGTCAAATACATACCCAACGACATCAGAATGACTTGACATCACATGAAGACACCCTAATTATTATTCGTGAGGTGTATGAAAAGACGACACATCATTCGGATGTGTGGTTTGCGCGGCATGGCTGAATATGTGTTTTTAGGTGTTTGACGTGCTTGAAAAGCGTGTGTGGGGTGGTCAAAACCAGCTGAACGACCTCTAAATGCCATGAAATCAGATGAAAACAAAGGGTGGGTGAATTGTGAAATGGTCAGTTAGACGGCACGTCAATAAGAGGTGTCATGTGACCGCGGTGGATAAAAATGCACTCTGCGTGTCATAAATAGCCAAAACATGAATTTAACGGTCAAATGCATATAAAATGACATCGGAATGACTTTAAATCACACAAAAAACACTAATTATTATTCGTGAGGTGTATGAGGATACAACACATCATTCGGACACTCGGTTTTCACGGCACAACTGAATATGTGTTTTTTAGGTGTTTGACGCGCTAGAAAAGCATGTGTGGGGTGGTCAAAACTGGTCGAAAGACCTCAGAATACCATGAAATCAGATGAAAACAAAGGGTGGGTGAATTGTGAAATGGTCAACCAGACATCACATGAATCATAGGTGTCGTGTGACCGCGGTGGCCAAAAACGCACTATGCATGTCGTAAATGGAAAAAACATGCGTTTAACGCTCAAATGCATACCGAATGACATCGGAATGACTTGAAATCACACAAAAACACCCTAGTTTTTATTCATGAGGTTTACAAAAAGACTACATGTCATTCGGATATGTGGATTGCATGACATGACTGAATATGTGTTTTTTAGGTGTTTGGCGCGCTTGAAAAGTGTGCGTGGGGTGGTCAAATCTGGACGAACGACCTCGGAATGCCATGAAATCAGACTAAGACAAAGGGTGGGTTAATTTTGAAATGTTCGTCTAGACAGAACGTCAATCAGAGGGGTCGTCTGACTGCGGTGGCTGAAAATGCACTCCACATGTTGTAAATGGCCAAAACATGTGTTTAACAGTCAAATGCATATCGAACGACCTCGGAATGATTTGAAATCACACAAAAACACACTAATTTTTATTCGTGATGTGTAAGAGGAGATGGTACGACATTTGGACATGCGGTTTGCGCGGCATGACTGAATATGTGTTTTTTAGGTGTTTGGCGTGCTTGAAAAGCGTGTGTGGGGTGGTCAAAACCGGACGAATGACCTCGGAATGCCATGAAATCAGATGAAAACAAAGGGTGGGTGAATTGTGAAATGGTTGGCTAGAGGGAACATCAATAAGAGGTGTCGTGTGACTGCGGTGGCCAAAAATTCACTTTGTGTGTCGTAAATGGCCAAAACATGCATTTAACGCTCAAATGCATACCGAACGACATCAGAATGACTTGAAATCAGATTAAAACACCATAATTATAATTCGTGATGTGTATGAGGAGACGAAACATCATTCGTACATGCAGTTTTCATGGCATGACTGAATATGTGTTTTTTAGGTGTTTGGCGCTCTTGAAAAATGTGTGTGGGGTGGTCAAAACTGGCCGAACGACCTCAGGATTCCATGAAATTGGAAAAAAAATGGTTGGGTGAATTTTGAAATGTTCGGCCAGATGGAACATCAATCAGAGGTGTCGTGTGACTGTGGTGGCTGAAAACGCACTTCGTGTGTTGTAAATGGCCAAAACATGCATTTAAGGCTCAAATTCATATCGAAAGACATCATAATGACTTGAAATCACACGAAAACACCCTAATTCGTATTCTTGAGGTGTACTAAAAGACGACACATCATTCAAATGCACGGTTTGTGTGGCATGATAGAATATGTGTTTTTTAGGTGTTTGGCGGGCTTGAAAAGCATGCGTGGGGTGGTCAAAACCAGCCGAACGACCTTGTAATGCCATGAAATTAGACAAAAACAAAAGGTGGGTGAATTGTGAAATGTTCGTCCATACGGAACATCAATCAGAGGTGTCGTGTGACCACGGTGGCCGAAAACGCCCTTCACATGTCTTAAATGGCCAAAACATGTGTTTAACAGTCAAATGCATACCGAACGACATTAGAATGACTTGAAATCACACAAAAACACCCTAATTTTTATTCATGAGGTGTAATAGGAGACGACACACCATTCGGACTCTCGGTTTGTGCGGTACGGCTAAATATGTGTTTTTTATGTGTTTAGCGCGCTTGAAAAGTGTGTGTGGGGTGGTCAAAACCGGCCGAACGACCTCGGAATGGCATGAAATTGGATGAAAACAATGGGTGGGTGAATTTTGAAATTTTTGGCCATATGGAACATCAATCAGAGGTGTCGTGTGACCGCGGTGGCTGAAAACGCACTTTGCATGTCGTAAATGGCCAAAACATGCATTTAATGCTCAAATGCATACCGAACGACAACATAATGACTTGAAATCACATGAAAACACCCTAATTATTATTCTTGAGGTGTAAGAGGAGGCGACATGTCATTTGGACGTGTAGTTTGTGAGTTATGGATTAATATGTGTTTTTTAGGTGTTTGGTGCGCTTGAAAAGCGTGCGTGGGGTGGTCAAAAACTGGCTGAATGAACTCAGAATGCCCTGAAATCAGATGAAAACAAAGGGTGGGTGAATTTTGAAATGTTCGGCCAGACGGAATGTCAATCAGAGGTTTTTTGTAACCGTGGTGGCTGAAAATGCACAACGTGTGTCTTAAATGGCCAAAACATGCATTTAATGGTCAAATGCATACCTAACAACATCAGAATGACTTGAAATCACAAGAAAACACCCTAATTATTATTCGTGAGGTGTACGAGGAGATGACACGTCATTCAGAAGCGCAGTTTGTGCGGCATGACTGAATATGTGTTTGTTAGGTGTTTGGCGCACTTGAAAAGCGTGCATGGGGTGGTCAAAATCGGCCGAACAACCTCGGAATGCCATGAAATCAGACGACAACAAAGTGTGGATGAATTGTGAAATGTTCGGCCAGATGACATATCAATCGGAGGTTTCGTGTGACCGTGGTGGTCGAAAATGCACTTTGCGTGTCATAAATGTACAAAACATGTGTTTTAAGGTCAAATACATACCCAACGACATCAGAATTACTTTAAATCACATGAAAAAACCCCTAATTATTATTCTTGAGGTGTATAAAAAGACTACATGTCATTCGGATGCACGGTTTTCACGGCATGACTGAATATGTGTTTCTTAGGTGTTTGGCGTGCTTGAAAAGTGTGTGTGGGGTGGTCAAAACCAGCCGAACGACCTCGGAATTCCATGAAATCAGACTAAAACAAAGAGTGGTTGAATTTTAAAATAGTCAGATAGAAGGCACATCAATCAGAGGTGTCATGTGACCGTGGTGGCTGAACACGCACTCTGCATGTTGTAAATGGCTAAAACATGCGTTTAACAGTAAAATGATTACCGAATGACATCGGAATGACTTGTAATCACATGAAAAAACCCTAATTATTATCCGTGACATGTACGAGTTAACCCCACCTCAATATGAGGCATGGTGTGGTCGATACCACTCAAAATGTCTCTCTTTTATTTGAAATAGATAGGATTTTATGTGAAAACAAAAACTTGCATACTAAAAACCAACAAAATTCTTTTAGATTGTCTTTCTACTATAAGAAAATTATACATGGGTCATTTGTGACATGTTAGAGTCAACCTAGCCTCAATTAGGGGCACGGTGTGGTCGGTATCACTCTTAGAGTCTCTCTTTTTCTTAAAATGGACTTCATTTTAAGTCAAAACAACTGACATACGGAAAACCAACCAAACGTATTCAAATTGTGTTGATACTTTAGCACAGTGATACATGAGTCATTTTTTGACGTGTACGAGTCAACCCCACCTCAATCCTAGGCACGGTGTGACTGGTTTCACTCAAATTGTCTCTCTTTTATTTGAAATGGACAACATTTTAAGTGAAATCAACAACTGGCATATGGAAAAACTGATCAAATGCATTCGGATTGTATTGATATATTAGGAAAACAATACATGGGTCATTTCTGACATGTATGAGTCAAACCCATCTCAATATGAGGCACAGTGTGGCTGGTACCACTCAAAGTGTCTCACATTTATTTGAAATGGACAGGATTTTGAGTGAAAACAACAAATGGCATATGGAAAACTGACCAAACGCATTAATATTATGTTTATACTTTCGAACAATGATACATGGACCATTTTTGAAGGGTAAAAGCCAACCCTGCCTCAATATGAGTCATGGTGTGATCGGTATCACTCAAAGTGTCTCACTTTTGTTTGTAATGGACAGCATTTTAAGTGAAAACCACAAATATAATACGGAAAACTAACCAAACACATTAGGATTGTGTAGATATCTTAGGACAACAATACATGGGTCGTTTTTGATATGTACAAGTAAACTCCTCCTCAATCCAAGGCAAGGTGTGGCCGGTACCACTCAAAATATCTCACTTTTGTTTAAAATGGACAACATTTTAAGTCAAAACAACTGAAATACAGAAAAAAGACCAAATGTATTATAATTGTGTTGATAATTTAGCACAATGATCCATGTGTCATTTGTGATGTCTATGAGTAAACCCCGCCTCAATCTGAGTCATGGTGTGACTTGTATCACTCAAAGTGTGTCTCTTTTATTTGAAATGGACAGTATTTTATGTTAAATCAACAACTGACATATGGAAAACTGATCAAATTCATTAGGATTGTGTTGATACTTTAGGAAAATGATCCATGAGTAATTTGTGACATGTAAAAGTCAACTCTACATCAATCCAAGGCATGGTGTGATGGGTACCACTCAAAGTGTCTCACTTTTCTTTGAAATGGACGGGATTTTAAGTGAAAACCACAATTGGAAAATGAGAAACTGACCAAATGCATTCGGATTGTGTTGATACTTTATCACAATGATCCATGGATCATTTTTGATGGGTACAAGTCAACCCTGCCTCAATATGAGGAACGGTGTGACTAGTATCACTCAAAGTGTCTCACTTTTGTTTGAAATGGACAACATTTTAAGTGAAAACAACAACTAGCATACGAAAAATCTTCATAAGGCTACACATAGATTCTTGAAATTAAGGGATAAAAAATAAAATATGGTCTATTGGTCATACTTTATTAGAAGAAAATATTCAAAACGCATAGATTGAAAAAAATGGGTCATAGTATATATTAAAAAACATGAATTATATTAGGAATGAGTCTCGACATCCCATCATGAACATGCACCAACACTCATGTTCTAATTCTCAATCATGGGTTGTTCATTATATACAATAACATACAACAAATAAATATTATATATTGATTTTATATGAAACTTATGAACACTCAAGAATACCATATAACAAATGGGCCAACAAGGTTACACATAGATTCTTTAAAAATAAGTTTTAAAGTCTCATAAAAATACCCCAATGGTGAGGAATACATATAGTGACACCCTAGCCCCATGGATCACCTCAATCTCATCCTCAAACAGTGGGTTCTAGGACCAAACCAAAGTCCATTTGGGAACCTAATACCAAATACTTAATTTAATATTTATACCCACTACCCAATATGGGGATTCATCTCACAACACATCCAAGAGAGAAAATTACAATTATCCACATACTCCATTATTCTAATTGAAAAGCCTATGAAAAACTTGTAGGCTATTCTGGTAAGCCATCTCATATGTCGAGATTGGACAATGTTTTCCACTAACACATCAGGAACCATTTATTTCATTTGAATTTCTAAATTTCTAAATTCTGGAATGAATTCTAAATTTTGATTACTTTGGATGGGGATTTTGTATTGGTGTTGTTGAAGGTATAGAGAGGGGGAAGTGTGTTATTGTGGATCTATGTTGTTGCAGGTCTGGAGAGGGGGGAGAGGGGTCTACTGCTTTGGAGTCGAGAAAATGTATACCAATGGTTTTCAAAACCGTTGGTATAGATTCTATAATATACTATACCAATAGTTTTGTTATAACCATTGGTATAGCCTTATGGCTTGCCATATCCCCTCTATACCAATGGTTTAACCCATTGGTATAAGTGTAACACACATATACCAACTCTTTTAAAAACCATTGGTATATGTTATACTTTAACACACATATGTGAACGATTTGTAGCAAACTGTTGGTATACCTTCAATTTTGACACATATACCAACGGTTTTCACATAACTGTTGGCATAGGCTTGTTGTCACGGCTTACTTGGACACAGTTGAGGGAACCAATGGTATACTATATACCAATGGTTCTTAGGCCTTTACCAATGGTTTTGAACTATTGGTAATGTGTAAAATTCTAGTAGTGTTAAGGCTTATTTGGGATAAATAAATCTAAATCATATTTAAAAAAAACATAATCAGAATACATTTAAAAACTAAAATTTAAAATAAATAACATGAAACATAAAATTTAAATATCAAAACACCATGAAAGTTCTATTTGACTATAATTTACACTATATTTTTATCAAAAAATAAAAATACGAAGGAATCTCCAAATAAACCCCTAACATAAAATTAGAAAACTCATTACCCAGATCAAAAAAAATAATCTTATAAGTAATTCATCAAACTCTTTTTTAAAACATATCTAATACCTTATGAACATATGTAATAACATTGAATAAAATTCCTTCCAAATTGGAATTTTAACCAAATAAATTTGTAAAACACATCTTGTAAACTTTCTACAAATAACTTGAAATCCTTTTTTAAGAATTCAAAAAAAATAGTTTAGCTTTAGAAATCATTCTCAAATAGAATATTTTAATTGTAATATAAATCCATTCATGAAACTACATATATAAGTGAAAAATAATGAAATTCAACATTTTCCATAAACCAAACCCCATTTTGGTTGAAAATTGTTTAATAAAACACTATCTTTATGAATCATGCATTTAGAAATTAAAATAAACCAGTCACAATGAAAATAAAAACCCCACCCAACAAAATAACTTTTATGATTATATGAACTAATTTTAATATTTATCAAATAAGTAGAGAATAATAATAGAAAATTATTTTAACCAATTGAAAAATAAATCTTACTAAACAATATATAGAAATTGAATGAAAATTTGGAATGTTGATTCAATTTAAATCATAAATATATTATAAAAACATAAGGAATCATTTATAATAACGATAAAAATTAAAAAATGAAAAAATGAAACATTCACCAAGATTTAAGATCAATATAAATGGTCCCATTGACCATTATCAAACCATTTGTAGATCACTAGGATCATCAAATTAGGTTATAAAATCTGAATGAATGGTTCAAAACCCATGCACATCAATCTTGAAACTCTAAAATACCCACAAAACTTCAAATTACACATTGAAATTACCCATAAATGAAATATATAATAAACCCCAAAATGAAAAGACACATCCCATACATCCCTTGGAAACTAAATGCTTATCATGATAAGTATCATCCAAACACATGTTCATAACATACCTATTGAGTTAAAATGTCTAAATATAAAATCCACATTGTCATACCAAATACCTTGAAATTAAATCAAAATTTAATACCATTTTGTAACACATGATCCCCATTGGAAAAAAATCACCCACACTGTAATATTTTCTCCTTTCACCCAAGACCTCAAGACTTTGTTTTTCATAGGATATAAGTTATGAATCCGTTGGAAAATATGTTGTGATGGATGAGGTATCCAAAAAACCTTTTTAGGAGTGATTCCTTCTCCACCATCTCTATTGTGGGATTTCCATTTCCACCCTTTTTCGGGGTCAAATCCCTCATTGACACACCAAATAGGCCCTATCTCTGATAAGAATTATAATAAACTACCCATAATAAAATGTTTTCCACTTTTTTGCTAAAACTCATGGATTTTTTTCACCTGATACGGGTTGATCCTTCCCTATAAATTGTATTGTGATGGATAGCGTATCCACACCACGTTATAAATGGGTTCTTCATTATTCATTAGATTTTATGTGGGACCTCTGTGTTTGGGAACATAGTCATGGGGACTATGTAGGGTGTAAAGGGGTAATAGTAGGGACTTCATGATTAAATAATGGTATTTGATACTTCTAAATTAGACAATACATAGTTTAAATGGGGGAAGTAATGGAGTTGACACAGTCAGATTATGATCCAGCTAGACCAAGCATGTTGACTGTGAAGTTCATTAAAAATATTTTTTTTGATTTTTTATCTTAAAATAGAAGGCCTCCTCTCTACTCCTGGATTATCTAAAACTATCTAACTCCTATCCAGATGTCCAACCCCTCTCTTATCTTCCCATATCCTCTCATCTCTAATCATTTACCTATCCTTTTTATTCTAGAGTGGATCCTCCATCAATATTCAATATCTCTCTATGAAATTTACTCATATATTCCTTCTTATTCATCTTATTCCATCATTATCCATATTTATTCACACCTAAAACCATAGTATTATTTCTATTAGGTATTCCTCAAAGATTTTTGGGATCTAATCTTCTAACTTTTGGTAAAAAAACATCAATTAATAGTAGATTCAATGGATTTTTGGTATGAGGCTCTATGTGTTTTTATTTAAATGTTAAACCATGATTTATGGCTTGTTTTTTAAATTATTTTTTTGGTTAAAGAAGATTTTATAATATTTATTTTTGTTAATTAAATGTTTTTTAAAAAAATTCCATTGAAACTTCCTAGAAATCCATTGACTTTTTCAACTTTAAAATCCCAAACTAGCTTCTATAGAGAGTATGCACACCAACTGTCTGTTAAAATTCTAATTGTGTATTTTTATTATTTAATAAAAGTTTCATTAATGAAATAATTTCATATGATTTATAATTAATTTTTATCATGTTTTATCATAGTATTTATGGATTAAGTACTTGTTTATTCATTTCAATGTTAGCTTATTCCATTAGTAAAACACTGTGATTTTTAATTTCTTTCTTATTTACAAAATAATTTAGTCATTTTTATAAAAGAGATTTTTCATATATTTTCCTTGTTTTTTAATTTTTATTTTATTGGAAGGCATATTTTTTAAATATCATTACTTTGATCATTGGTTGTTACCCATCAATACATTCCCAATTATTGTTTCTTGAGTTTGAATCTAGTATAGAGTTGTGTTATAAAATGATTATAAATAATGAATATCATGATTATGTTATGGTTATTGTTAAAGGGATTGGTTCTTGGAAGTATTATCAAAGGTCAGAGGTGAGTTTACATTTTGTTTGGTATGTGTTATATATTATGTTAATTTGTATTGTATTAACAACTCACCTCTATTTATATCATTTGAAACCTTGGGAAGCTAGGTGGGAGTTCTAGGGTCAAGTAATACACTAGTTTATGATCACACTCTAGATAGTTTTCCAAAGTTTGGAATTCTCTCTACATAAGAGATTTTACCTCTCATTCAGGATAGGAATGTTAAAATAGAGCATTAGGTAGTTGGATCATCAGGTATTCCAATAGATGAGTTTCATTACTATGATGTCCTAAATTTCCTACAGTTCTACTTGGAGTTTCCATAAATATTATTATAAATTTTTGTTATGGTTATTTCATTGATACAAAGTATTATTTATTTCGCTATTATATTTTCACTAAATTTTAAATTATGTTAAAGAATGAAATTATGGATATTTTCCCTTAAATGATTTTATTGATGTTTTAACGATGTTGATTTATTCCTTAGTAACTTTTATTATTTACTTAATTAAGTTACTATTTTGAAAAATATTTTTATAAAATGAAATATTACACTTCACTATGTTTTCTCTACTTTTATTTTAAATTATTTTTATTTTTTGTAAAGAACAATGAAATCTTGGGTGTTTTCAAAGTAAATATTTAATGTAGTTTTTCCTAGTCAAAATTATCATTTTACTTTAATTTAAATCTTTAAAAGGATAATTTAGTAAGGTATATTAACTAGTTCATTTAAAATAACATGTTTATGGGAAATCCATTTTACTTGTTTTTATTGGAAATGAAAATTTTATTTTCATATCATTATGTTCAAATAGACATATCATATATTAGCCTTTAAATGTTATGTATATAGTGTGGGGAGGATACCAACGGGTCATTTTTTTCTCATTTCGATTATATATTTAATGTTTAATGTATATAACACTAGGATGTAATGAGTGATCAATAGATTTTTTTAACTTTTATAGTGGTGATAGTTAAACCTTGTTCAATTTTCATGGTGGTGGATGTTGTGGTTTTTTTGTTGTTTATTTTGGTTATTCTCAGGTATCATTCCAACTAGACCTTTTTTTCTATTTTCTTACTATTCATATTTTTTTAAAAAAATCATGCTTGATCATGTTTAATTTTTGGAATGTTTGGTTATAATTATTTTAGGTATTTGTGGTTTGTTAAGAATTATTTATACTACTATGACTTATTTTTTTGGTTTATTTCTAAAACATTTAATTTATAATATATGGCCTATCTAACATATAGAATGGTCATGTCACATTTTTTGATGAAATAATACTTATTAACTGTGTGTTTTATTATATCATTCTATGGTGATCATGAACATGATTTAGGAATTTTCATGGCCTAAAAGTGTGTTTTTAATTATTTTTTATTATATTTTAGGAGGATTGTTAAAATTGGTATCATATGTAGGGACCCTATTTTGTGATAATGATTTTGTTGGCCCCCAAGGGGTGTAGACAGAGAAATCCCACAACAGAGATAGTGGAAAACAGAGCAGCCCTTTATAAGGTGGTGTGCATACCTCATCCGTCACAACACATTTTTTCTAGGTAAGAACCACCAAAATACAATGAGAAATAATCCTCTAAGAGCTAGGCTCAAATAAAACAATACTGTGATGTGATTTACTTGTTATAATTCATTATTTTTTTTAAAAAAATTTGGTTTTTTAAAATAAGAGGCTTGCCCTCTACTCCCCGCTTTTATAGAACTCCCCAATGCCTTTATTTATGTAAATACCCTCTCTTATCATCTCATATACTATCGTATCCTCTACTCCCCTCTCCAAACCTCTCTTATCCTATCCTATCCTCTCCTCTCATCTCCTATCCTCTTCTCTCCTCTCATATCCTCTCCTCTCCTCTCATATCCTCTCATCTCCCTCTATTCTTGATTCTATGATGTATTATCAATCAATCATCAAGATCTATTCAAGTAAATTACCCATATATTCCTTATTATTTATCTTCTTCCCTCCTTCTCTATCATTATTATCCCTTATGTACATTTTGGTATAGGGTTTTAATATTTCATGAGATTAATAAGATATTATTTCTCTTAGGGATTCCTCTTCGATTGTTGGGATCTAATATTATCTATTTTGTTGGAAAACATAAATTTCTAGCATATTCAATGACTATCTACTAGGTGGATCTATGAATTTCTATTTATACATTGAACCATGAGGGATTTCTTGATTTTAAATAATTTTTTTGATTAGAGGATATTTTATAATATTTATTAATGTCAATATTATGGTTTTCTAAATGTTTGTATTTGAACATCATTGAAATCCATTAGCTCTTTCAACTCTAAAATCCTAAACTAGTTTCCAGGGAGAATATGGACACCAAGTGTTTATTAAAATAATAATCATGTATACTAATTATTTAATAAAAAAATTAAAAAATAATGTATTGTGATTTATAATGAATTTTCAACATGTTTTCATTAATATTTTTAGGGTTTAATTTTGTTCATTTTAAAGTTGACTATTTCTGTTAGTAAAACTCCATTAGTTTTACTTATTTTCATATTTTCAAAATGATTTGGTTATGATTATAAAAATATATTTCAATGATTCGGACTCATTTTTTAAATTTTATTATCTTGGAAGGTGTATTTTAGAAATTCTATTTTAATTATCAATGGTTTCAACCCTCAAAGACATTCCCTATTATTGTATCTTGAGTTTGAAGCTAGTATGGAGTTGTGTTATGAAATGATTTAGGATCATTGTTATAACAATTATGTTGTGGGTGTTTTAAAAGAAATGGATTTCTTCTTATAAGGCTTCTAAAAGGTGATAGATATGTTTACATGATTGTTTGATATGTGTTATATGTCATTTTGACTTATATTATGTTGATATCTCACCTCCATTTGTCTCATTAGAAACCTTATGTATCTATGTGGGAGTTATAGGGTTAAGTACTACACTATTGTATGATCACACTCTCGATAGTATTCCAAAGTTAATACTTTTCTCTACTTAGGGTATTTTTCCTATCAATTAGGAAAAGGAGGTTAAAACCAAGTGTTAGGTAGTTGGATCGCCAGGAACACCAATTAGATGGGTTCTATTACTGTGTTTTTCTAGATCATATCCAAGGTTAATCAGTGTTACTATGTTGATTATTTTTAATTTTATTTATGGATAATTCATTGATACTCATTATTTTAGTTTATTTCTCTATTATATTTTCACAAAATTTTTAAAAAAACAAAAAACTATGATTATTATCCCATAAATGATTTCATTGATGTTGAAATTATATTAATTTATTCCTTAGTAACATCTATTATTTTCTAACTCAAGTTAGTATTTTAAAAAATATTTCTTCTAAAATTCAATATTATACTTCACCGTGTTTTCTCTACATTAATTTTATATAATTTTAATGTTTCCAAAACAATAAAGAAATATGGTGTGTTTTTAAAGTAATGATTTAATATCATTTTTCCAAAAAAAATTATTTTTTTACTTTAAGATAAATCTTTAAAAGTATAATTTATTAAGGTATGTTAAATAGTTCATTTAAAATAATTTTTTTATAGAAAATACATGTTACTTATTTTAATGGAAATCAAAATTATATTTTCATATCATTTTGTTCAAACTAGAATATCATGGATTAACTTTTAAAGGTCATTCATGTGGTGTGGGTAGGATACATACTGGGAATTTGTTCAAATTTAAATTATTTATTTTATTTTTAGTACAGTTACCATCGTTATGTAGTGGGAGATCAATATTTTATGGTTTAGGTGTTAAGGTGGTGACCAATGAAGCTCATTCACTTTTCATGATAACATGGATGTTAGGGTTTTATTTTTATTGATTATTTTAGTTATTATCATGTATCACTCCACCTTGTCCTCCCTCTTTTCATTATAATACCAGTATTATACATAATTATTTTTTAAATCTTGGTCATCTATAATTATGGGGATGTTTTGTAAAAATAATTTGAGGTATTTTTGGTTTTTTGAGCTTTATTTTTATTATTGTGATTTTTTAGTTGAGTTTATTTACAAAATAATTTATTTAAAATGGAGTGCATATCTAGCCTATGAAATGGTTTATTAATATAAATCATTCCAATTTGAGTATTATTTGATTCCTAACATTAATTGTCAAACTATGGTGATTTGGAACATGCTTTGGACCTTGACTTGAGTTGGAACAAGGTATCTCCGGTTGGTTCATGATAAAGTAAAGCATGGTAAAAAAACACATCTAGTTGGAATTCCTAATGATCCAACTTTCCAACACTATTATTTAACCTTCCTAGCTTTATTAAGAAGAAAAATAACTTAAAAAGTGAAAAGTAATAAATTTGGGCTACTATCCAAAGCATTTATCTTTAAAATTAATTGAAATCCATTGGCACTTTCATCAATAAAATCTTAAACTATTTTCTAAGGATATTATGCACACAAATTTTTTGTTAAAATCCCAATCATGGATTTTTATGATTCAATCAAACTTTCATAACAAACCACCCATGACACAATATTGTATATATTAGGATAGGCTCCCCATACAACCTTATAAAGAGGTGTTTCATTCTTCACCAAATCCAATTTGGGATTTCCATGCCCTCCCTATTAGGGTTATATACCCTCATAGGAACACCATATGGTCCCTGAATTGGATATTATTGTAACAAACCACGCACACAACAATATTTTCCAATTTAGGCCTATGAATAAAAACCTTTTTAATGAGATATGGGTTGAACCTACCCTATAAAATGTGTTGTGATGGATAAGTTATCCACACCTACTTATAAAGGGGTGTTTCATTCTCTACTAGTTATGGTGTTGGATCACCATGTGAGGAGATGAGAGGAGAGGAGTGGAGAGGGAGTTTATGTAGGTGCCTGGTAAAGTTCTAGAGAAGTTAGGAGTGGAGTGTAATCCTCCTCTTTTAGAAACTAAAATTAAAAACACAATTTTAATGAGTTACATGATCAACCAAACATAAAAATTACACATCAAAGATGATAAAGAACAAATCACTCATTTATAAGTTAATGTGGATACCTCAAACATCAAAACATGTTTTCTAGGGGAATCTTGACCTATATCCTTTGAAAAAAAGTTTTGGGGGATAGTCCCAAATTGGAAAACATTATAGTGTGGGTGGTTTTTATTATCCCACGTTGAAGATGATTGAGAATTACCCACCCCTTTATAAGGTGGTGTGGAAACCATATCTATCACAATGAATTTGATAGGGGAATGTCAAACCATATCTTGTGAAAAAAAATTGTGAGGGGTCTGGAAACAAATAATATACTGATAAGAATTATTTATCCTGATAAAACCCAATGTTAAGAAATAAGGATTTGATTTGGAAATCTGAAATGACCATTTTATAGGTTAGATGGTACATCCATTTGAAATAAATTATTTTTGAAGTAAACCGAACCAAAAAAGACATAAAAACATAAATAAAAATCAAAAACCATAAACACCTCAAATAATTATAACAAAACATCCCCATAATTATACATGACAATGACATTAAACTAAGTTAAACATAATACTAGTAATTTAAAATAATAAAGAAGATAGAGATGCCATGATGCATGAGAAGAACTAAAAAAACAATAAAAAGAAAATCCCAACATCCACCTCCTCAATAAAAGTAAATGAGCTTCACCTATCACCACCATAACACTTGAATCAAAAGCTATTAATCACCCACTGCATTTTAGTGGTACCTGTACTAGACTATAAATGTATGATAGGCATGAGAAAAAATGGTCATTGGGTATCCTCAATACACCCATGTATAATCATTAAATATTAATCCATGATATTATAGTTTTAATACAATGATATGAAAATATGATTTTCATTTCCAATAAAACATATAACACAAATTTCCTATAAAATGAATTATTTTAAATCAATCAATTAACTAACCTTATAAATTAGGATTTGAAATTTTTACCATGAAGTAAAATGATAATTTTTTTTAGGAAAAACAAAATTAAATATTTACATTGAAAACACCCCATATTACATAATGTTTTAAGAAACATTAAAATTATTTAGAATAAAATTAGAGAAAATATAATTAAGTTTAATCTTGAATTATAATATAAATTTTATTAAAAAACTAACTTAAGTATGTAAATAATGGAGTTTACTAAGGAAGAAATGAAAATTGTTACAACATCAATGAAATCATTTAAGGGTAAATATCCATAATTTTATTATTCAAAATAATTTAAACCTTGATGAAAATATAACATACAAATAAATATTAATAATGATAATTAATGAAGTAACCATAACTAAAAAACATAATAATCCCCATAGGAACACTAAGAATCCATAGATATGATCTAGAAAAATACATTAATTGAACTCATCTAATTTGAATTCTTGATGACCCAGTAGTCTAACACTCATTTTTACCAATACTATATTGACCGAGAGGAAAAATACCCTAAATAGAGATAATTCATAACTTAGAGCCACTATATAGAGTGTGATTGTATCTAGTGTAGTACTTAACCCTATAAATCTACCTTATCTACCCAAGGATTCTCACAATACCAATGTATTTGAGCTACCAATATAATATAAGTCAACATAACATATAACACATACCTACTAAACATGTAAACTCATCTCTCACCTCTCAAAACACTTCTAAGAAGAATACCATTACCTTAAAATCAATAACATAACCATTATATTCATTATCCATAATCATTTCAAAACACAACTCCAAAAAAATTCAAACTTAAAAAATAATAAGGGGGCATGTCTTTAAGGTATTCATCCAATAATCAAAGTAATGGTATTTCCAAAATACACCTTCAAAAACAATAAAATTTGTAAAATGGGACTATAGTGTGAAAATCTATTTTTAGAAGCATAACCAAATAATTATAGAAATAAGAAAATGTGTGACAATTATAGAGCTTTACTAATAGAATAAGTTAACTTTGAAATGACCAAACAAGTCTTTAATCCCAAAAATACCTTCATGGTGAAAACAATTCATTATAAATAATAATACATTATTATTTATATAAACATTGATTAAATCATAAAAATATGTTATTATCATTTTAACAAACACTTGGTATGTATACTCTCTATGGAATCTAGTTTAATCTTTTAAAAATGAAATAACTAATCGATTTCAAGGAAGTTCAAAGAGAAACAATTTAGAAAATAACACCCTTGATATTAATACATATTATAACATATCCTTTAATCAAGAAAATGATTTAAAATCAATGAATCACTCATGGTTAAATCTTTAAAGATAAATGCATGGATTCACCTATAAGAAAGTCATTAAATCCCCTAGTAATTGATGTTTTCAACCAAAAGAAAAAAAGTTTATGTTCTAAAATACAAGAGGAATCCATAATACCAAAAACACCATATGAATCTCATGGAATGTGGAAAACTTAGACCACCATGGTCATATGATAGAAGAAATGTGGAGGAGGAAGAAGATAAAGAATAAGGAAGGGAATAGTAACTTACATAGAGAGATCATGAAGATTAATGTAGAATCCACCTCAGAATGAAAATGCGATATATATGAGAGGAGAGGATAGGGGGTTGATATAGTAATATTCATGGGATATTTCTAGATAAGTCAGTAGTAAGGAAGAAGCTTCCTATTTTAAAACAAAAACCAAAAATTTAAAAAACCCTAATTTTTAATGAATTGATGATTGACATGCATGATTTCAATAGAACATTATCTGGCCATGAAAATTCCAAAACCTCTACCTCCCCCTTACACCTTGCACTACACTAAATTCATTATTTAATGGTGTTTTTTAGTAGTGGTTTAAGAAACTACTGCTAAAAAATGAAATAATGTAGCGGATATTTTTAAAAAACTGATACTAAATTATTTCCATGTATTAAAAAACACTCTTCTCCCCAAGACCATATCTTCTCCCTTAATCATCCTTCCTAATACCATGATACCACTACCTTCCCCCCCCCCTCACTGACACTTTGGTCACTGCTTCCTTCCCCCCCTCATCAGGGCTCCAGTTTCCCCCAATCCCTTGAGCCCGAGCCCCCCAATCCTGAGCCATTAGCCCCACATTCTCCCTAGAGCCATAACCACCCCACCTCTCCCCATTATCTCCTGAATCCCCCTTGTACCTTATATTTCAAGAAGTTTCATGTTGTAAACCCTCACTTCTTCCTCTTTTCTTCTCCTCCCTTTTTCTCTTGGCCCCTATCTCAATTTTTCTAACTTCTATGAACATAAACCAATGTTTTGGTTTGGATTATGGTTTTTGGAAGTTATAAAAATAAATATTTGGGTTTTTTAGGTACAGGGGGTTGTTTTTTGGCTTAATTGATCATTCTCCATCAAAGGCGACATGTTTCAGAGGGTTCCTGTTGATATAAGGTATAAATTTCTATGAAATTCCCTTATAATGCATGGTTTATATTTATTGGATTATTTTAAATGATTTATTATGATTTTATTAGAATTTTATAATCCTGTTGTATGATATAAAGGATTTCAAAATGAATCTTGTGCTTGGAAAGGACGTGTCACATGTTAAGATCATGTGAAAAATAGTGAAGAGTCACTCTTGAAAATGGTTCCTCATTAAATTTTTTTTGAAAAATAAACATATTTTGGTCTTTAAATGGTTTCAAATGGTATAAATATGCTTCATAGAACTAGTTCACATGTTAAGTGGTTGTTAAAATTTTTGAAGGATTTTTTAATGGTAAATAACTATTTAAATGGGTGTTTGACACCAATTTTGTCTTCAAAATGTGTTTGTGTTGTTTTAGAGTCGTGTATTGGAAATTGAAAGTAGTTTCCATTTTATCCTTTTTAAAATGGTTTTTAGACCATAAATATCATAGTGGTTTGAAATTTTTTAAAAATGGGAATGTTTAGTAATGAAAAATGGGTTCTTAAAACCATTTAACTTCCATTAAAGAGAGGTTTCTTTCTTTAAAAAGTGATTTTATGGAAATAATTTAATTTATAAATTGGTTTTAAAAGTGTGTCTTGATAAAATATTTTCAAATAACATTTTAAATTGAGTTTTAAAATGGTCTGAAAATGAATTTGCTTCTCAAGATCTTTATAAAATCCTGATTGACACTTTAACAAAAGTGTTTTTATAAATATGTGAGACCTTATTAAGCCTCATGTGACTATATTTATTCATAAGGAGGCTTGTGATCCCTTGAGGGGATGATTTTTATTAATGTATCTTTGTGTGTTTCTTAAGCATATATATGATTGGGTATGCTTTTTGAGAGGGTGTAGAAGGTGATGAGTGAATTAATTTAAAATTCTTTACATATATTGTATGTGAATATATGTATCAGTGTTATCAAAGGTGTGTGGTGGAATAAAGCGAAAAGTCTACATGGGGATGCAGCGTGAGGCGCACTCCTCTAGAAACTAAGGTGCCTCACATGTCATTATTAAATATACATAGTTTTCAACAATATTTTAGTTCATTGAATAAAATATAATAATATTATTATAAAATTAAATAATTATCTAGAATTAAAAATTATATAGGTCACATCATTATCTAGAAATAAAAATAATTATTTGGAAGAGTTTACTTTAGGTCACTAAAAATATCTTATACATATATCTATGATGTAAAAATAATGAAAAAAATTAATATTATTATATAATTAAATAATTTTTTAATTAAAAAATCAAAATTCAAATGATACTAAAATTATAGTCTATATGATTATCAATATAAATTTTAAATATAAATTTCATTTTAATTCCAATATTTAAAAGAAAAATCAAAAAGGTGAACAAAAAAATTGATGTTGACATAAATTTGGACTTAGTTACCCTATGGTGTTTCTCCCATGACGCATGTTTTAAATTAATGATTTTATGGTTTTTATCCTGATTCTATTTTATGTTATACTATCCATTATTTATTTCAATTTTTCACTTTAGCCTTTTTAGTACTTATATAACTCTTCTTATAACTACTTGGGTTGTTTTTTTTCACTTCCATTTATTAATTTTCCAACTTAGTAATAATTATGTGTTTTAATTTTCTTTAATGAAGTGTAGGATTATTTTGATATATATGGATAAAATCTAGATCATGTTTCTAAGGAACACACCTTAGTATGATAAGGGTTAAGAGTAGTTTTTAGATTTTTAAATTTACAATAGATCAGTTGATGGGACAATAATATTTCCATGCCCAAAATGTAAATTTAGAAAATGGTTGAATTGACATGAATTTTATAAACACTTTATTTTGAATCAATTATCTGCTCAATATTTTTGTTTGATTTTTCATGCAGAATTAAACATTACAGAAATTTTTAGAACTGATGTCAATAAACTGAATGAGCTACTAACTTTATCAAAAATAAACACTGAAATGAAAACCCATATAAAAGATTCTTTTATCATTGTAAGACAACAACATAAATATCAAAACATATCAGAACAACTAGTTTAGGGTGCTATAAATAGTAGGTTTTATGTTTTTGAGACTGTAAGAGAATCAGATCAATATCATAATATATCATTGGATCCTCTTATTGATTCTACGGAGACTAATGTAAGATATAACTTCACTGAGTAGACAAATGTGTTTCATGATTTAATTGATTATGGAAATCAATATTTGTATGGTGGATGTCTGAAATATTACAAACTTTCTTTTTTCCTGAAGTTGTGCCATATCAAATCCTATAAAGAATTCTAAATAAGGTGATGTCCATTATATTGTAATTGTTGTGTGTTTCAATTCATGAAGCTATGATCACTGAGTATTTTGATTATATGAAAATAGTTGTTAACAATATTGGTCTAAATTATAAAAAATACATGATTTCCCTAGTGATTGTATGGTTTATTGGAGAGAGGATTCAAGAATATAGGATTGTAAAAATGTTCCTCTTCTAGATGGAAATAAATAGGTGATGTTGAAAGTCTGAATCAACATAATACTATGAAGAATAAGAAAAATAAAACACCCATAAAGGTTTTGTGTTACTTTTACATTAAAATCATGATTGAAAAGATTATTCATGTCATAATAAACCACCAAGCACATGAAGTGGAATTCTAAATATGATAACAATGATGGTTTAATGTGACATACAAGAGATTCAAAATCATGGAATTCATTTGATTCCTTACATCTAAATATGTCATATGATCCTAGAAATATATGATTTGGGTTGGTTGTTGTTATATTCAACCCATTTGGGACATTGAGTACCATTTGTAGCATTTTGTTGGTTATTTTGATCCATTATAATCTACATTTCTGGATGTGTATGAAACGAATGTATTTTTTCATTATGATGATAATTATTGGGGAAAATAATTTATAAATGAAATTGATGTATACATGCATCCTCTAATTGAATAATTATAGGAGTTATGGAGAAATAGAGTTGAGACATATGATGCATCTCCTAGAACAATGTTCAAAATGCACAATGCTCTAATGTCGACTATTAGTGACATACCTAGATATAAAAAATTATCTAGTTGGAACACTTACATGAGTTTGGATTTTCCTATTTCTAAAATTGATTTTGAGCCTGAACAACTAACTTATAGTAAAAAATGGTTTTCCTTGTGTCATCACATATTTCTCAATGCGTCTCATAGATTTTATTTGAATAAGTCAAAATTAAATGGTTCTACTGATAAAATTCCACCTCTAAAGTTATTGATAGGTTCTGAAATATTGGCACAACTTAGAAATGTTGAAAAAAAATTTAGAAAGGTGCATCATTTGAATATATTGGGAAACAAGTTCAAATTTCATCACCAATTGAAATCAGAATACAAATATGGAAGAAAAAAAGTATATTCTTCAAACTTCTGTATTGGTAATTTAATTTATTGCATCATAATATTGATGTTATATATATTAAGAACAATGTTTATGACAATTTGGTTGCTTAATGATCATGGAAAACTGAAGGACCTTATAAATGATTAGAAGGACTTGCAAACAATGAATATAAAGCATGATCTATGGCTTTAGGAGAAAAGAAAGTATGATTCATAAATTTTTGCAATGAAAATTTGGGATAAAGATACATTCCATTGAATTTTAAATTATGTGAAGGTATCTGATGGGTATTCAAGTAACATATAAAGGTGTATCGACTAAAATCATCATAGATTACATGGATTAAAAATTCATAGTTTACATTTTTTTTATTGTAGTTACTACCATTAGAAATGCATTGATTATTACATAAAAAGGTTACTATAGTTTTACTCCAATTTTACTCAATATTGAGAAAACTATGTGATAAAATTATACAAACAAATAAGCTAGAAATCCTTCAAGATATATTTTTATTGACACTCTGTGCAATGAAGATGATGTTTTCTCTATTTTTTTTACTATCATGATGCATTTAGTCAAGGAAACTAAAGTATGAGGTATCGTAAATCATCGAAGGATAAATCCAATTGAGAGGTATTGTATTTATTATATTTTTATCTTAAGTAAATTATTCTTGGAACTTAAATAATTAATTAATTATGTTTTATTTATTTTATTTCATAGATACCTTGGTTATCTGAAATCATATGTGAAAAATAAAGCTCAACCTGAAGGCTAAATTTCTAAAGTCTATTTAGCATAGGAGTGTCTTTCCATTTGTTCTATATACTTCAATAATATTGAGATAAGATTTGATCAAGTTAAAAATTTTGATGATGCATCAACTCAGTATAAACTACACAAGAAATCAAAAATATTTCATATTATTGACTGATTTGTTGGGAGGATCTCAAATATTAAACTAACAGAAATTGATTTATTACAGGTACATAAATATGTTTTCCTGAATAGTGAAATTGTAGATCCATTTATTAAAGATATTAGGATACAAACAAAGATATGAATAAAAAATTGAACATGACATGAGAAAAATATAACAAAATTTGTTAATAAAGATCTCGTAGAATGATTTGTACATCGTGTAAGATCATAAATATTGCAATAAATATGGATATTAGGTTGAAATATATATTTTTTAAATCTAATAATATATATTACTTTTTTTAGATCATAAATACTAATACTCGGGATGATTTTTTAGAAGAATTTAATTTCCTGGATCTAGGTCATCTAAAACAGGCTAGAAAGTTTTACACTTACAATGTGAATAGGTTCAAATTTTATATAGTCAATCGGGAAGAGGGATTAAAAACATAGAATAGTGGTATATTAATAGTTTTGGAATTGGTATACTAGGCAATGTTAATTGATATTATTGAATTAAACTAACATATTCATTTTTTAGTTGTTTTATTCAAATGTAAGTAGGTCGATATTATGAGGGGTATCAAAATATATTCCTTGCAATTTAATTTTGTGAACTTATCTCTCTTAATAGATATTGGTAACTGTGAATTACATGATTTGTATATCTTCTCATCATAATTTAAAATGGTATATTATGTGGAAGATTTCATGGATGAAGGGTGAAGTATAGTTGATCACATAAAACAAAGAGACTTGTATTATATGGGTGATAAAGTGTAAGATTTGACCTCTGATATTGAATCCCATCAAAATAAAGAAACAAAACTTATTTTTTAATCATGATATTGAAAATATTAATCTTTAAAGGGTGTATGAAGTGGATTAAGTAATGATGGAGCAAGTTAAATACGTGATTGAAGGAAAAAAAATTATTGTATGTGTAATAATATATTAACTTATCAACCACCTATATCGTATGTTATTAATTTCTAATACTTTGGATCTATTATAATATTTAAATTGATTTTTATGAATTTTTTATCTAATTTTTAAAAATTAAATGTTATATATGTTTTTATGTTTATTTATTCATTATCAAACCTGTGTATATTATGTTTTCCATTATTGTGCATCTATTATCATTTCTAAATTTATTTTTTTACATGAATTTTTCAAAATTTATTTTATAAATTTATTTTTATTTATTTAAATGATGGGAATGACAACGTAGAAGTGTTTAACTGATCCTATTTGACTCCCAGTTGACGTTACCTCGACCACATAGTCACCGGATAATCAATTGAGCTCCCTCCTTATAACATCTAGGATACCCTCCATCTTCCCCCCATTAGAATTTGGCACACCCTCCCTCCTTATTCATCCCATTAGCATCTGGAACATTTCCTCCAAATTCAATAGTTTCAGCATGTGATGAATCCACCATCAGGGAATAAGTGTTTACTCTTATTTCATCAAGAGGATATTGGATGGTGATGATTATTGGTTAAAATATTAATGTAAATAAATTTATCACACATTTTTAATACTGATAACTATTTTTTATAAAATATGGAAACAATGTTACTATAGAGACAAGTATTAATAGTTCCTATGTCTATAATCTTAATATATTAAAGATAGCTTTCCAATTTTATTGTTATGGGGTCTCCAAAGATGACGTTGCGGGATTATTTGTCTAGATTCTAGGCCAGTTCACAAAAATACTAGTTAATATTTCAATTAAATATTCTGATTGGAGGAATATGCGCCAATATTGGAATAATTAAGTATTTGATTATTAGATAAATGTAATTTTAATAAGTTATGAATCAATTGAATGCCATTATTTAATTAAATTCTAATATTTTAAAAATAAATCTTTTTGTACAGATACAGGATTCTAATTTCTTCTCTCTAAAGAAAGCATTAGTTGATTAATATCAAAATATGATTGGATGTGTCCCGGGTTATATTGCCTTGATGGACGGTTTTAGTGAGTAGGTAAATCACAGAACTTTATAATCATTTAGTGAAAAAAAATATTTTTTTAACTTTAAAATTAAATATACATAACTATTTAATTTTCAAGAAAATTTTCATACATGTGCTGGTATTCAGGAGTGGAAACAAAGATAGAGACGATGTTAATCTTGGTTTTTTGGGTAGTGATGAGGATTGAGTTTGGATTTGGTGGTGGTTATGTGTAACTAAACTGATGACTAAATAACATAGTGATATATTAATTGAGAGTCCTTGTTGTAGTTTGAGGTAGGGGATAATTTTATTTATCCTTTCTTTAAATATTTTATGATGGTTACTGGTTCATTTTATTTTTTAGTATGATTTAACCATGATAATATAATTTTTCCAACTTTTCTATGTTTTGAATTATAATATTAATGTTTGAGATGTCTATTTGGAAATGTGATTTATAAAAGCTTAATCATGGGTTTAAGAATCATTAAATAAGAAATTTAAAATCTAGTTTGGGTGAAATTTTCAAATCTCAGTCTTCATTTTTGTTTTAATTAGCATATTTTATTAATCATTTATCAATTTTATAATATTATTTTGGTACTTAGTTTTTTTATTTTTATTTTGATCATGTTTTAATTGAAAATCAATTTATAGTTGGTTTTTTATGGTCTATTTATAGGTATATGTCCTTTATATTATTATCACTTGGTCTTATAGTGGTTTTATATTTATTTGAATTCATTATTATTATTGTCTATATATTTACTATCTTGTGTGAGTTTATGTGTAATATTAGTATGTTCCCATGTTTTCCTAAAAGTAAACATGGACCACTTAGCTTGTTAAACAATTTGATGGTGGTGCCTTGGTCAAATGTGTTTCAGTGTCCCTTTTTATGGATTGTTTGGAGGCATGTATTGGATATTAAAATTAAAATGGTTTTACTTTTTAAAATGTGATTTTCGAATGGTTAATTGGTTCTATATGGAATTTAAATGGAAAATAGTTATCTATAAAATGGGTTTTAAAATGGTATATCAAAATAGAAAATGGGTTTTTAAAGAACGTTTGATAGGATTTTTTTAAGGGTATAACATGAGTAAGATAACATGTGGTGCCTTTTTGAAATGACTTGTAAAATGGATTTGAATTTGTTTCCAAATAAAATCCAAATATGCTTGATTGATCTAGTTTTAGTATTTTTGAACTTTTATGGGTGATGCCTTAGAATTTCAAATTCTTGTGTGCTTCTTAATATTGGTTCACTAGTGTGTATGTTGGTGAATGATGATGCATATTGTGTATATATACTTGGAGGAAATTTTCATGTGTGTATAATATTGGTTTGGTTGGTAGTTTGATTTTTATTTTGATTATTTTTAAATTGAAAATCCATTTATAGTTGGTTTTCTATGGTTCATTCACATTAGGTATGATTTTTTGAATATGTAAGATTTTATTTTGTTTTATTGGGCTGCAGCTTCTATAGGTTTTTTTAAGGAATATATTGTGGTGGTTTAAACCATCACTATATGCATAAAAATAAATTTAGTGATGGTTTAAAATACCTATATATGTTGTAAAAAAATAATAGTGGTTTAAATCACCATTATCTATTATTAAATATAGTAACGGTTCAAACCATCTCGAAATACTTGGCAGTTTTGAGAGGAAAACCCACCGCTAAAAAATAACTTCCACTAAAAAATGTTTCAAGACACTTCCCATAAACCACTTATAAATGTCTAAAATTTATGAAAGTTAATGTCAACAACAAATTTAGTGGTGGTTTCAAGACCCCTATTTTGTTTTAGTGCTACCCGATCACCTTTCAAGGTCCCTAGGATCATTCTCTAACCATGAAGACCCTGATTTAGCCACTCTACACCCTTCATTCCCCCTAAACAATCCCCAAGATTAATCACCTTAACCATGAATCATGTAAAATTTCTTGTAATTTTCAAATTTTTAATCCAAGAACTAATGCCTGATTTTCTTTCCACCACTATCTCCATGGTTCACATGGCTAACATACACATCACACCCTCTACAACTCCAAACCCGATCCATGTTCCACACCTAGAAATAAAAATCATATATCATAACTATAAAATATTCCATGAAACTATAGTTCTACATACACACCAAGGTGTGTATATATGGTGTGAGCTAATGCCCAGTTGGATCCCACTAAGTATTCTATAAATTCTCTTTCTTTGAAAACTCATACATTCTAATTTTAAATAAAAATATAAAATTATCATTGTTTTTAATTTTATTAAATCAAGTAACATGGGGTTCCTTTTAAATACATGCTTTGAAAAGGAAAATTTTAAAACATTTCAATAAAAGAGTATGTACAATACTTTTAAATAAAACGTAAAATTGAGGAAAAATTTATAATAAAATATATAAATATGACACATGGGGAGATAACCTAAGTAATTAGGGTATGGACATTAAGGATCATCTCAAATAATATATCCATCACTATAATTAAAATAATATCCATATCCATATCCAAAACCACATCCAACTATGCACAAGACACCATCCAGATCATAATCATAAAATAGTGGTGATGCCCACAACAGGCTATTCTAAGTCTCATAATGAATGGACACCCTAGCTAGAGTCTCATCATGTCTAGGAGGTAACAAGGTAGGAAGTGTTCTCTTAAATCCTAGATTGGTGATTTTTCTAGTAACCATTTTATGTACTCAAGTTTTCCCCATTAATATTTATTTAAATTAAGAACTTTTTTAATTCCAACAATAATTTATCACTTGAATTACATCATAAAAAATCCCATAGTTCATTTTAAATTGAAATTAAACACTTCAATAACCAACACCAATTTAATTATCAAACATATTAAATTAATATCAATATTTATAAAAACATATCAAAGTGAAATAAATATACTTTTCATAACTTTAATTAAACCCTTGGAGACCATAAAGTATGATATAATTGAAAAAATGATATCAGAGCATGTGTAGGAAATTGGGTCAGTATTAAGTTGTAGTAGGATCTTCATAACATGATAATTAAACCATAAACAAGCCTAATCGTCCTATTTATGGAGGAAGGTCATGTTAACAGGGGATTATAAGATTGAGTGGGGTAATTAGACCCTTTATTAGGTTGACGTTTATTTTATCCATTCATATAAAGGTGTCTTGAACACTAAAGTTCAAGTAGATAAATGTTATTTTTAATTACTTTATATATGTTCCAAATTTATTTGATTAATTATATTCCTTTAATAATAATTTTTGGTTCCCCAAATGATTATTTCTGGTTATACAAATTATCATGCATTTGTTACTATGTTTTGTGTTTTTTCATTGATTATTAAATGATATGTGTGTGGATGAATTTTTGGTTGACTGGGTAATGTAATCATGTAATGATTTATATATAATAATGAGTGTTAATTTGAAGAAAAAAATTATTAAAAACAAAAAATTTTATTCTGACATTAAAATATATATTTTACTAAATCATAGAAAAGGGGGTGGTTATAGTGATCCAATATCAACGATAGTGTATAATGAAGTACCCCTTTATAATTTGGTTTGGATAACTATTCGAAAAAAATGAATTTTCTAGGGGAGGTTCTACCCATATCCTGGGAAAAAAAGTCATGAGGGTGAGGACAAAAGTGAACAATATTATGGTGTGGGTGGTTTATTACATAATCTTTTAAAGATTATGTCTTCTATATAGATAAACGAAATCAATGTATCCTTTCAATCCTTTTCACATAAAAATTGGGAACAATTACTATACTTTTGAATATATTATTCTTTAATAATTGATATATCCTTCAATACCATGATCTTGGTGTTCATTTTAACCTATACAGTTCTTTATTTAATCTAAACACTTTATTAACATATTTATTAATGATAAATCCATTTTATTATTATTTATAATAATAATATAATCATCACCAATATTTTCATTAGTGTAACTATTTTATCCACTTTAATTCATTTCATTTAAAAGTAACCTTTTCACATAATATATTTCATATTTTGAATCACTTAGCCATATTCTTTAATCTTACCATAGAAGAATCATTTGGTTATAATAAAATTTTTATCATATACACTTGAAAAAATATACCAAGTTTGATTCTTCTCAATTTGATCAAGTTTTTCATTCATAACTTTCATCTAAAATTCATCTTGAGTATATTCTTCAAATTTATTTGTCTCTATAAGTGATATAAGTGTTTCACGATGTATATTTTTCACTCTTTGAGTTTATACATTAAAATATTCATCATTAACTATATTTTTTCGTAAATTTATACTCATAAATGTGATTTTTTGTGAATCAATGAATGTAAATCCAAGCCACCATCATCGATTTTTACATCTACATCGTCGCTTTTATTTTGTTCTCCCCTTAGACTTTATAGTTATTCAATATCTTCCCAGATGTTTTCATCACAATATTTATGTGAAATATACTAATTTTCTATAATAGTGATATCTTGGATTTCCATAATTTTCTGAAAAAAAAAATTATTTAACAATTAATAGGTTGTTATTTTGGATGATTATCCAAGAAAAATAATTTTATAATCCATGCCCTCAAATTTCCTATGGATATTATCCTTATTGAGAATAAAATACATGATTTTAAAATTTATAAAGTATTTCAACATCAGCTTGTACCCATGTTATGTCTCATATATATTCTTTATATCATCGTGAAAGAACAAATATTTATTGGTAATGTATTACACTATTAATAATTCACCCTTCCAAAATTTCTATGATATAGTTTTATCAATTATAATAATTTGATCCATGTCATTGATTTTTTGATTACTTTTCTCTAAAAGTCTATTTTATTAAGGATTTATCACTATTAAAACATAGTTCATTATATTTTTATTTTTAGGATAATAATTAACTTCAAAATTTTTGATTTTTTTATTATTAGTTCTAAATTTAATAGTTTTTTCTCATCCATATTTCTAGATAGTCTCTAATATCATTTAATGTGATCAAGATATTTAATTTTATGAGTGATAATCAGAATTCATTCTATCCTGATATATTCGTTAATAAAAAAACACAATACATTCTTTTATCAATGGATTTTTGAGTGATTGGTGCACATACATTAATGTACACCAACTAAAGAAATGTTATATTATTCATTTATTTCAACTTATATGTATTACTTAAGTTTTTTCCTTGTTGTAAAATACTACATGTATGATATCATAATTTTTTAATGTTGTAACATCTTGGGATACATCATGATTTACTAACTCTTTCATAAAATATTATCTAGTTTGACCATGTTTCTTACACCAAAACCCATTTTCTTATTCTTTAAAGAGAAATCACATGTCATATTGTCCAATCACTTGTTATAGATTTTTATTTGTTAATTTTACTTATATAAAAATTATTTTATCTTTCCCATTGATTGCATGTGTTTTATTATTAATATTAGTCTCATGGATTGAGTCAAAAAAATTTCTTACAATAAGTAAATTGTCACTTAGTTCTTTTACTACCAATACATCAGTGTTGCTCATTTCTTTTCTACTAATGTTGGTCTTCCCCAAGCTATAAATCACAAACTATTCATCATTGATAAAATATATAACACCTCCCATTTCACACTTAACATTATTTAAGGGATATTTATTTATTATTATATGGGAAGTTAATCCTTTATCAATAATCCATACTTCAACTCGATCACTTATCATTAGATAAAATTTATATTATGTCATTCCCAATCAAACTTTTCTTGACATATACCTCTATTTAATGTTATTTGATGGTTTAAAATCAATTTATTCTTCTAGATGTAAAATTTATTTTATATACTACAAGGATATAAATGTTTTCTATGTTTATATATTTATTGATAACTCTTTAAAAGGTTTCTTTTGACTCATATTATTCTTTAAGGTATACTTCTTCAACTCCTTTATAATAAATACATAGATTTATGTACATGCCTTATATAAACAAATCATATCCGTATAAAACATAAGAGTGTTCAATTATGATAAATTGTTACCTTTTATCTTATTACTTGAGTCATATTTTTTATATGAAACATGCATTAAAATAATGTCCCATATTCCCATAAAAACAATTAACACGAATTATGGTCTTTTTAAGTCTTATTTTGGTGGAACAGTGCCCTTTTAGGTCCTAACCAAAAAAATATTTCTTCATAGAGTAACAGATTTATTCTTTAATTAAATTTTAATTTTATTTGGTTTAACATCAAATCAAAAGCACGTTTTCATCAAAGTTATATTGTTATTGATATAAGAACTAATCAATATTATTTGATTAATCTCTATAATTTTATTTTTCTTTACCATTATTGATACATATAAAATTTATTATTTTACCCATTTTCATGTTTGGTATCATATCTCTTTGTTGATCATAGACCTTTCTCATCATGTAAAAAACTTTATTTTTATCTCTTTATCCTTTTTCACTTCTTCATCAATATGTTATTCGTACCATCAATAAACATTTTTTTTATTCTACCTTGAGATTCATCTCAAAAACCATATCTAAGTTTTTTGTTTTTTTTTGTTTAATATTTTCTATATTTTCCTTTAACTCATTCTTGTGTTCCTATTTTTGTTATATATATAACTTGGAGTCCTATACTGATGAATTTTCTTTGTTAGTTTATGATATACATCAATTAATTTCATTAATAAAATCCTCCAAATCCATATTGAGGTTAAGTACTCCTTGTAAAATATATTTATCTTCATCATTGACCACATTGTATTTAGATTCATTAATAATTTCCAAAAAGAAATTACTATTTGAATTTCTTATATTCATTGATCTATTTGGTTTTTGATTCATTTTAGCCACCATCTTATCATGAGAGAAAATTATTCTTCTTAAAAAAATATCTTTTTGTTTATTTTTACCTTCACATTTCTTGAGTATTTTCTTATCAGTTTATTATAATCATTATATTCATTATCACAAAACATCTTTATATACTTTTTTATAATATTTCAAAAATTTCTGTATTGAAGGAAATAGGGTATAATATCTCTCCTTTAATATTTATTTTCCCATATTAAGTTTATAGAAAATGAAAAAAAATTACTTTTTTAACCTCCTTGTCTTCTAGATCATCATCTATGGTGAGTTTCTTTATTGACTTGAAATATATTTCCTTTTTAAATAAATTTCATTATTGGATCATTCGTATTTTTCATTAAAAATTATCTAAGGACACCATATTCAGATCTTATTCCTCAACCACAAATTTTCTTTATTAAACTCGATTAAATAATGAATCAACTTTCTTCATTGGGTACATCATAAAATCTACATATTTTTTCTATATAACCTATAACTAATCCACATTTACATTTTAATCACCATATTAAATGTTCAATATCTTCATCCACATGGATATATAGGACTTTTATCCCAATACTTTCATGCAAATGGTGTTTGAAAGTGTTCCCCTGGAGCATTGAGTCCTTTTGAATCTGCATCTAGATCCTTGTAATCCTTCACTATAAGGGTTCCACTTTCTATGTTTATAGTAATTTTATATATCATAGTAGTATACACATTTATGTCAATTGATAAGAATTGGTTTTTAATATTATTATTACATAGTTTAAAGTTATATCTATTGAAGGTCAAGACTCCTTTATAATTAAAAATCACTTCCATGATCAATTAAGAGATAAAAACACTCTTGAAAAACAACTATTAGCTATAATACCACTTTTTAGTACCTAATAAGGAAATATATCTTGATTGGGGAGTCAATAAGGATATTTCATGTTTATAAATTTTATATTTCAATGATAATATATGTAATATTATTTAAGAAACTTTTCTCATCCTCTCCATGTAAATAATAAAAAACATTTTTTTTACTTGGTTTACCCAATTTTGGATACTTCCAAGAAGTATACACTCAATGATGTATTAGTGAAAAAACTTCTCTAAGGATACTAGCTTAAAATTTTTAGAAAATTTTCTATCCCTCATGGTATACAACCCTTACAATGAAATATCATTGCTCTCTCTCATGATATTTGTGAACTAACAATTACAAGTGAATAAATTTATAACATATATAAAAACATAAAGAATAATTACACCTTTTATTTAGGTTTATCATAATTATTTATGTTCATCTTCCTTCAGTAAAGTATAGGGTTCCCAATTCACTCGTTCAGTGGTGATTTCATTCATTCGCATCACCTTGCCTCCTCCTCCCTTCCTCGGGTTTCTTCCCCTTCTTAGATCTCTTTCCTTCCCTGATGATCACATAATTTTACTTCATTTTATGGATTAAACCCCTTTATTATTCTCATTTTTATGGGTTTGTGGATGTTGGATATTATAGAATCATTCATGTACCACTGATGCCCTTACTTATTAACCCATTATGTCAAACCCTATTGTTTTCTAGATTAATTATGTTCATGGTGAATTGGGATGTGTAGGTGGTTACATTATATTTTATTTATATTTTGGGTTTTTGTGGTCTTTCCTAGTCATGATTCTCACTTTCCTTCTTTTGTGGTGAACCTATCACCAATATCTATCACTTCACTTTCTTCTGTTCCCAACATGAAAGACCCAATCTTGGTCTGGAATAATGGTTTTTTTGGGTGTTCTACGATTATGATGGTGTATGAGATGGTGGTGGTTCCTCCATGTGTGTTTTAAAAATGGTTTCATTTCTTTAATTGTTTTATGTAGTGGATGGTTCATGTTTGAATCCTTTAAGATTTATTTCAAATAGATATGGTGTGATCAATAGAGATGTTTTTCATGTTGGGGGAAATTGTTTCTATAATGGTGCATTTGCAATAGAGGTGTTTTTATGTTTTTATTTTATTGGATTAGTGTGTTTTGTAGTGTTCATTTTGGTGTGGTGACCGCTGCTAGTGGAGATTGATAATGAGTGTGTTTGGTGTTTCTTGACATCATCAGTGCTCCATTGTCCTAGGAGACAATAATTGGTGACAGAATGATAATTAGTGCATCTAGAGTACATTTTCTGATAATCTCGATAGTCAAGTCATTTTGGGAATTGAGGCAATAGTGTCTATGAGTTAGTTTTCATGGTTGTAATATATTAAAGAAAAATTTTAATTATTTTGGTAGTGAGTAGTTGAAAAAATGAACCATGAGCATCATGTGGTCTCTTATCTATAGTGCATGTACTTGCTAGGTCTCTTTATTATATTATGTTTTTGGTTTTTGGAATTTTTATTGGATTTTTATATATGGTTTCCCACCCCATAAAATGTCTTGTCAAAAATAAAAAAAATGAAATTAGAGTTATTTTATGTGAATTCATCTCACCCTTTGATATTTTATGAAAGTATCTATTTAAATAAATCTTCATATATTTTAAATATGTTATGTATTTACTTTTTTATTTTTGGTAGGTTAATATTCTCTAAAATCAACATTAAAATTAAAATTAAATCTTACAATAAAGGATCTTTTTTCCCACCATTGCATGAGTTATTAATTTTCATATTTTAAATAAAATCATCCAAAACTTAGTGTGTTCTGATGTTTTTATGATCTAATTTTTGGATCAAAAATTGAATCTAAAAACCATAAATAAATAATATTTTTATCTTTAATTCTTTATCCATTTTCATAATTTGTAAGTAATATTTTTCCGCACTATAGTGTGGTCACCTCCTTCCATGTTGTGGTTGTATTTCTCCTTCCATCGAGATCCTTATCTTTAGAACCCTGATTATATTTATGCATAAAATAGAAAGATATCCTTATTTAAAATAGTTTTATTAAAAAATATTTCTATTTATTATAGATTTATCCAATAATATGGTTTTTTTATATTCTTAAACTGTCACGACCCATCCTCGGGGCCCGTGTCGTGATTACCCCAAGCCCGCCTTCCATAGGCCAGGGGCTGGCAACTAGCACCATAGGCGTAAATCCTGATAAAAGGGAAGGCATTGCCATTATAAAGTAAAAAAACACCACAGAGTATGCAAGCTAAAGTAAACACTAAGTAAACTGAGTACAAAAGTAAGTGCTGGAATGTAAATGGGCCAGAATACAAACCCAACTAAAAGTAAAGTACAACTGAAAAAAAATGTACAGCAGCAGAAAAGTAAAGCAGCAACACCAAATCGTCCTCTGGAAATCCCACATGAAGGGTGGGTACAGATAGTCTCTTCAGCTCCTCGGGTCCAGCTGTCTGCTCCGTGTATGTCCCGTCCAGTGATCCACCTCCAGGTACCATCCAGCTCCATGAGCCTCCACCTCGATCAGTGATGTTTGTTGTCTACATCCAACACAATGTAGTGCGGGCATAGCCCGTGCAGGGGTGAGTATATGATACTCAGTAGGGACCCCGAGACTCTTGAAGGTATCCCAGAATCCATGAAGGATAAACCACAAAGGAAAGTTACAATCACGAAGTATCAACCAACTCTACTTAGGTATATTCCCATACATATACCTATGTCATAAATTCCAGTTCTGCTCTAACTCACGAGTCCAAGTTTAACCCAGTCCACACAGGAAAGTAAAACCCAATCCACATAGAAAAGCACAACCCAATCCAGACAGGATAGCAAGTCAATCATATCAAAGATAATGATTGAAATTAAAGACTCAGATCACACAGGTATACTACTCATGAAGAGGGGTGGGGATGTTTAGATGTAGCCTCTGAATCATCTCCTCTGCTGAACCCACGTAGGATCCAAGTACAGAAGTTGTCGCTGCCGAACCCACGTAAGATCCAAGTACGGTAACCATCACTGCCGAACCCAGGTAGGATCCAAGTACAGTCATCATCGCTTCCAAACCCACGTAGGATCTAAGTATAGTCGTCCTCGATGCCGAACCCACGTAGGATCCATGTACAGTCGTCATCGTCATTGCAGTCGCAGCCAGCTCTAGGGTTCCCGCACACAGCACGCTCGATTTCAGGAGGGTCCGCTCCATGAGCCAAGGTGTCGATACATCAACTATCACAAAGTCCAGAGTTGATGTATCACAAAGTTCCTTCTCTTCAATAATAACTCAACATAGTGGACGGTGCGTCAATCGGACGCTCGGTCTGAGAGTTATTGGATTTTTCGTTCCAGGGGCTCGGTTGGTTTTTAAGTTAAAACCAACCCGACCGTACTCTGTCTGTGTCCAAACCTCGAGTGGAGTAAGTCAAAAGAACTATCTCACTAATAGGAATTCAACATTATCGACGATACATCATTCAGACGTCCGGTCGTTAAGTTATAGGTGTTTCCGCTCCAAGGGCCCGGTTGGTTTCTGGTTCGAACAAACTCTACCATGCCCAAACTTTACCAAAATATTGTGTTTAATATACCGAAACGACTGTCTCGATCCAAGGATCCTAACGGAACTGGTGGTGCGTCAATTGGAGGTCTATATCCCATGTTATGGGTGTTTGAAGGAATCTGTCCGAGAATATGGGGGTTCGGGCCCGGTCTGACCCAGCCCGATACCCCCTGGGTCGGCCCAACCTGGGTCCGGGTTCGGCCCAATTGGGCGGGGCTCAGCCCTGCCCGCCGCTGGGCTTGGCCAGCAGTGAATCCAGCCGCGGGGTGTGAAGGGGGAGCGTCTCCCCCTTGACACCGAAACGGCGGACCCAAGTGGGGTCCACCCTACGAGCTAGCTGGGAGTTTCAACCCCTGGTCTTTCTGAAAAACGTCCGGCCATTATGGTCGGCTGGTTGAGCCACGCGGGAGCCACGGGGAGTCCCGCCTCCTGGAACGCCGGCGACCGGCCACCCCCTGCTGAACCGCCGAAGCTCTTCCCTGACCGACGCGGCGCGACAGCGCCGCGCACCACCACTGTGGCCCGCTCCGACTGCGGTCCTCGTCGTCCTCGCGAGGTGCAATGGCATCGCACCACCTTCGCTTTTAACAACTTCGAAGTTCAACAATAGAAAGGGGAGGAGGATCAATCGTTTTTGTGCGGTCCGATCTCCTCCCGTTATAACGATAACAATCGGTCAAATTAATTAACAAATAACATTAAATTAATCATGAACGTAAATAACCCCTACCTCGAAAAGTAATTTTCAGTTGTCAAGCGCTGAAAAATAAGGCGTCGTTCCCGTCGTCGTCGGTGTGCACCCGAGGAAGCGTCGTCTTCTCTTTTATCACAGAGAGAAGAAGATGATTGCGCGTCATTGGAGAACTCCCACATTGGTGTCTCTTCCCTTATCGCGGAGGAGGAAGGGGATGGAGAAACCGGAGTCGCTGAGTCGTTCTTCATCGAAGAGATGATGTTCTTCGCGGGAGGATGAGTTCTTCAAAGGGTAAGAGCTCTTCTCCCCAAAGTCTCAACACAACAATCCCAACCCCAAATAAAGTAAGACTTACTCTTATTTTATTATAACATGCCATGCATTCAAAACTTAAAATTCAAACTCTTAGTTAAATTAATTGAATAGGATAAATCAATTAATTTAATTTGAGTTGTCATGAAATAAAGAGGGCGAGAGGGTGAGTTTCTTAATTAAAGGGATACAAATATTAAATGGGGAGTTTCTAACTTTAAGATAGGGTTTAGAGGAGTTAAAGGAATGTGAAGGGGTGAGGCTTGTGTGGGACCCACCTCACAAATATCCTAACATGGGTAGTTAGGGGCTTGTGGGTCTCACCCCAACTACCCCATGTAGGATATAACCATTAGATAAAGAAAATAAAATTGTACCACAATTTTATTTTCTTCACATTTAATCCTCAATTTTTAACAACTCCTCCTGAGCAAACGCACCTTCGGGAAAGGTCATCTTAAGAAATTACCGACGATGCGGTTCCATCGGTGCCCTCGGATTTCAATTCCGAGCACCGGTTCAAAAGATAGAAAAACCCACTCGTTCGTTTACTGAACGTACCCGAGCTAAACTTCGGAAAAATATTTCGAGCACACCAGGCCTCGGAATCAGCTGTCGTCATAAATTGTGTACTCGTAAAATCCTATATAAATTAAGAAAAAAAAATTACATGAAATTTACAAGTCTTTACATTACTTCCACATTAGGGCTTTACATCCCCATAAAGCTACATCATAAACTAGGGAAACAAATGGTGGTATTGTGCACACATTTGAGCCTCCCGCTCCCATGTTCCTCCTGGAGGTTCCCGTGCTGCCACCTAATGCGCACTAGAGGAATCGACCGTCCATGTAGGACCTGCTCCTGTTGATCCTCGATCTCCACCGGAACCTCCGCAAATATCACCCCGTCATCGATGTCTAGCTCCCCGTGATCAATGATATGTGGCGGGTCGTGCACGTATCTCCTCAGCTGAGATACATGGAAGACGTCGTGCACCCGGTGCAACTGAGGTGGAAGAGCCAGGAGATAAGACACCTCTCCTATCCTGCTGAGAACATGGAATGGTCCGATGAAGCGTGAAGATAACTTACCACCCCAGCCAAATATCTATAATCCAAGTCGAGGTGAGACCCATAAGAAAATGTGGTCACCATCCTCGAACTCTAGTGGTCACCTCCTCCTATCTGCATAGGACTTCTGTCGGCTCTGAGCAGTCCTCATCCGCTCCTGGATGATCTATACCTTCTCCGTCATGGCCTGGACTATCTCTCGTCCTACAAGTGCTGACTCCCCTGAGTCTGTCCAGCACAGAGTTGATCTGCAAGGTCGGTCGTACAATGCCTCGTATGGCGCCATCTCGATGGTGGAGTGTTAGGTGTTGTTGTATGAAAACTCCACCAAAGGAATATGATCCTCCTAGCTGCGACCAAATTCGAGGACACATGCATGGAGCATGTCCTCGAGAGTCTTAATGGTCATCTCCGTCTAACCATCCGTCTGTGGGTGAAAGGTGCTGCTCAGGTGTATCTGCATCCCAAATGCCTCCTGCAACCCCTTCCAAAGCTGGGAAGTAAAGCGAGCATCTCGATCGGAGACGATGGTTGATGGTACACCATGAAGCCGTATGATCTCCTAAACGTAGAGGCATCCCAAGCTCTCCATTGATCCCTGCTCTCTGATGGGTAATAATTGGGATGAATTGGTGATTCAGTCTATGATCACCCAAATGGAGTCGTGTCCTCTAGAATTACGTGGAATCCCTATCACGAAATCCATAGATATCCCATCCCACTTCCACTCTGGGACCTCCAAGGGTTGTACCAAGCCTGCTGGTACCTGGTGCTCTGCCTTCACCTACTGGCAGGTGAGGCATCGTGAAACGAACTCTTCCACAACCTTCTCCATACCCGGTCACTAGTGCTATCATCTGAGATCCTGGTACATCTTCTCCACTCCTGGATATACCGCTAAAGGGGAAGTGTGAAACTCTCTCAGCACCTCCTCCTTTAATGCAACTGGTACCATAGTATATCCTCTGAAAAGGATGATGTGCTCTCCTTCTACAGAAAATCCATCTAGTGCATGTACTGAGGATATCTCTGCACGTCACGTCTCATAGTCAACATCCCCACGTTGTGCCTCTCTGACCCACTGAAGTGGTGGAGGAGTGACTATGAGCGACTGTAGAAAGACTTCCCCATCTCTATCCACGTAGGATATCTGCAAAGTGGCTAACTACTCTGTCTCCTCTCCAAGTAGCTGAATGTCTGTCCTCCTGGTGAGAGAATCAGCTACTAGGTTTCCATTTCTAGGAGTATAGACTATCTCAAAGTCATAGTACTGGAGGAACCTGATCCATCTTCGCTATCTCAGGTTCAGGTCCTTCTACAAGAAGATGTACCTAAGACTCAGGTGGTCATAATAGACTGTCAAGCGCTCTCCCATTAGATAGTGTCGCCACATCTTCAATGCGAAGACCACTGCTACTAACTCTAGGTCATGGGTAGCGTAGTTATTCTCGTGTTTCCTTAAATGTCGTGATCCATAGGCAATCACTACTCGCTCCTTCATCAGGACACACCCGAGTCTGGTCCCTGATGCATCACAGTAAACTACATACCCTACGCCCTCCTCCGGTAGCCTCAAGATGGGTGCACTGGTCAATCTCTGTCTCAACTTCTGGAAGCTCTG
Organism: Viscum album; assembly: GCA_963277665.1. Taxonomy (NCBI): domain Eukaryota; kingdom Viridiplantae; phylum Streptophyta; class Magnoliopsida; order Santalales; family Viscaceae; genus Viscum; species Viscum album. Next base: position 2,038,857,504 of record OY728164.1, read on the forward strand.
CTGACATCTATCCAACCACATGAAGGGTTTACCCTTCTTCTTCAAAGATGAGAGTGGTGCTAAAACTCTGGAGAAGTCTGGCACAAATCTCTGATAGTACCCATCCAAACCTAAGAAACTCCGCACCTCCATCACGCTTCTGGGTGGCTTTCAAGCTAACACTGCTTTGATCATTGCAGTATCCACCTCAACTCCTACCTCGGAGATGACATATCCCAATAAGTGGACCTCTTGAATCCTAAACTGACACTTTTAGATCCTACCATAAAGCTGGTGCTCTCGGAGTGTGTCAAGTACAACTCGCAAGTGGCAGGCGTGCTCCTCCTCAGTAGTCGAGTAAATGAATATGTCGTCGATGAAGACTTCGACAAAGCGATCGAGGTAAGGTTGGAAGATCATGTTCATGAGACTCATGAACACTGCTGGAGTGTTGGTTATGACGAAAGGTATAACCAAGAACTCATAGTGGCCATACTGACACCTGAAGGCTGTCTTTTGCACATCCTCATCTCAAACTCTGAGATGAAGATAGACTGACCTTAGGTCTATCTTCGAGAACCATTGTGCTCCCTTGAGCTAATCGAAGAGGTCGTCAATCCTTGGAATTGGATACTTGTTCTACATGGTCACCTGGTTCAGGTGACGGTAGTCGACACACAGTCGCAAGCTCCCGTCCGCCTTCTTGGCGAACAAAATCGAGGAAGCCCAGGGTGAAACACTGGTTCGGATGAATCACTTGCCCTGCAAGTCCTCCAACTGTACCCATAGCTCTCGAAGCTCAGTAGGAGCCATCCGATATGTCGGAGTAGATATCGGGGCTTTCCCAGGGTATAGGTCAATATAGAAGCCTACCTCTCTGCGAGGAGGTAGTCCTGGAACGTCGTCAGGAAAAACATCTGCATATTGATCCACCATAATAGTAAAACTCGGACTCCGCACATCAACTGCTCCTAGGATGAGACTATCCAATTGATGGGTGATCGGTTGTCCTCTCCTCTGCGTGAGTCAATCCTACACTGCAAAGGCTCCCTTCTCACTAGTGAAGGTGAACCTACTCCCATCGGTGTAGACACACCGCACCTTGCGCCTAATACAGTAGATCTGAGCATGGACAGTAGATAACCAATCCATGAACAAGATGATGTCGTAAGGCTTTGACGTCGCTACAAGAAGATCCCAGGCGAAACTCTCTCCCCCTAGAGTAATCTCACACTGTCGACTCCAGTGCTTAATCATCGAGTCTGCTCCCATAGGAGTCTCTAGTCGTAAGGATCGAGCCAACGGCTCTGTCGGAATCTTCGAGCTCCGAACAAGGGCAGCGACAATAAAAGAATGACTCACTCCTGTGTCTATAAGAACTATGGCAAGGTTGGAGTAGACACAGATAGTACCTCGAATCATATCAGGAGCACCATGGTCGTAGGCCTCCACTACCTAAAGCTGATCCTGTCTCTGTCCGCCAGCTCCCTATGGTCGGGGTGGACCTCCTGGTGGTGGTGGTGGTAGAGCCTCAAAGCATCACCCACTACCCACTACTCAGCCAGCTCCTCTGCCTCATCCGCCTGCTCCCTGCAGACCACCACGGTCGAACCTCTGCCTCTGCCTGGGTGGTCCCTCAACCGTCTGCTGCTCCTCTGCATGGCGGTCCGGTCAGTCACAAGCCATGTGGCCCTGCCCGCCGCATGCATAGAAATGTCTCCCTCTCGAATGACTGGATCTGCTGCATGTACCCTGCACCTCTGAACCAGTCTCTTGAGGTCGCCCACCTGATGGCCTGGTCCGCTTGGACCTCTACAACATCTGTCTACTGCCGGCTGCAGAAGACTCAGCTACATGCCGCCCTGTGGTAGGTCTCGCTACTGGTGAAGGCTCAGCAAGAAAGCTCTTCACAAGAAGGGCTCGCTCCAGTACTCCTGCCTGCGTCAGAATACTGAGGGAGATCATCGATGCCCTGATCTCATGACTCAGTCCCTGCTCGAACGTCTGGGCCCGGAAGAATGGGTCTCATACCATGTTCGTGGAGTAGCGTGAGAGATCAGTAAATCTCGCCGAGTACTGGGCTACTGTCATACTGCCTTGCAGAAACTGTAGAAACTCTTGGATGTGCACCGCACAGAGGGTGGCTGGAACAAAATCCGAGGGGAAAAGGCTCTCAAAGTCCGAAAAAAGAAGAGATGCTTCGTCGTGCACCTGGAGCATCAGGCTCCACCATCTACCTAATGCTGCATGCAGGAGAATCACCGCAAGGATCACCATGAGGTCTGCTGGTGTCCCTACCAACCTGAAGACTCGAATGACAGCCTCCATCCAATCCTCAGCTACCTGAGGGTCTTTCTCCCCATGGAACCTGGGCGGTCTCTGACGCTGAAACTCGTGCAGTGCACTCAGGTGACGTGCACCCTTAGCTGCTGGGGATGGTGGCATCGGTGGCTCGGCAGGTAGAGGTACTGTCGGTGCCTCCACAGTAACGGGGCCCTATACCAAGGCCTCGTCACTCGGTGGGCTGTTGTCTCGCACAAAACTCGGAACCCTAGCTGGTTGCCATTGTGGGGCCATCCTGAAAAAAACATGTGTTCCACGGTTAATACAGTATACCTGGTGAGCTGACATAAAGTAATCACAAAGAAAACTTTTGAAACACACATGCAATCAATGTTTTCGTGCACTGAGTCGGAAATCAGAAGTCAGGGTCTTGGTGTATGGATACGTCGGCCGCCGCACCAACACTGGACTCCATGGACTGATAACCACACTCAATACCCTTAACTCTATTGCTTCACATAGAATAAATTATCAGAGTCCTGAGTTCTATGGTAGAACCGACTCCTCTGATACCAATTTGTCATGACCCGTCCTTGGGGCCCGTACCGTGACTACCCCAAGCCCGCCTTCCATAGGCCAGGGGCTGGCGACTGGCACCAAAAGCATAAATCCCGATAAAAGGGAAGGCATTGCCATTATAAAGTAAACAAACACCACAGAGTATGCAAGCTGAAGTAAACCCTAAGTAAACTGAGTACAAAAGTAAGTGCTGGAAAGAAAATGGGCCAGAATACAAACCCAACTGAAAGTAAAGTACAACTGAAAAGAAAGTACAGTAGAAGAAAATTAAATCAGCAACACTGAGTCGTCCTCTGGAAATCCCACCTGAAGGGTGGGTACAGATAGTCTCCTCAGCTCCTCGGGTCCAGCCGTCCACTCTGTGTACGTCCCGTCCAGTGATCCACCTCCAGGTACTGTCCAGCTCCATGAGCCTCCACCTCGATCAGCGATGTCCGTCGTCTGCATCCAACACAACGTAGTGCAAGCATAGCCCGTGCAGGGGTGCGTATACGATGCTCAGTAGGGACCCCAAGACTACCGAAGGTCTCCCAGAATCCACGAAGGATAAACCAAAAAGGAAAGTTACAATCAAAAAGTATCAACCAACTCTACTTAGGTATATGCCCTTACATATACCTAAGTCATAAATTCCAGTTCTGCTCCAACTCATGAGTCCAAGTTCAACCCTTTCCACATAGGAAAGTACAACCCAATCCACACAAGAAAGCACCACCCAATCCACATAGGATAGCAAGTCAATCATATCGAAGATAATGATTGAAAGTCAAGACTCAGCTCACACAGGTATACTACTCATGAAGAGGGGTGGAGATGTTTATATGTAGCCTCTGAATCATCTCTTCTGCCGAACCCACGTAGGATCCAAGTACAGAAGTCATCGCTGCTGAACCCACGTAGGATCCAGGTACAGTCGTCATCATCGTCGCAGTCGGAGCCAGCTCAAGGGTTCCCACACACAGCACACTCGATTCCAAGAGGGTCCGCTCCACGAGCCAAGGGGTCGATACATCAACTGTCACGAAGTCTAGATTTGATGTATCACAAAGTTCTTTCTCGTCAATAAGAACTCAACACGACAGATGGTGCGTCAATTGGACGCCCAGTCTGAGAGTTATTGGATTTTTCGTTCCAGGGGCCCGGTTGGTTTTTAAGTTAAAACCAACCCAACCATACTCCAGATATGTACAAACCTCAATCAGAGTAATCCAAAAGAACTGTCTCACTAAGAGGAATTCAATGTGATCGACGACACGTCATTCGGACGTCCGGTCGTTAAGTTATAGGTGTTTCCGTTCCAAGGGCCCAGTTGATTTCGGGTTCAAACCAACTCGTCCATACCCAAACTTTACCGAAATCTTGAGTGTAATATACCTAAATGACCATATCGATCCAAGGATCCCAACACAACTAATGGTGCATTGATCGGAGGTCTGTAGCCCAAGTTATGGGCATTTGAACAAATCTATCCGAGAATAGGCGGTTTGGGCCCGGCCCGATACCCCCTGGGTCAGCCCGAACCGGGTCGACCCGACCCAGGTCCGGGTCCGGCCTTGTTGGGCGTGGCCCAGCCCGACTGGTCGCTAGGCACAGCCCGGCCCGTGGCGGGGTGCGGCCTGCGGCTCGGGTCGAAGCCGACTGCGGGGTGCGTAGGGGGAGCGCCGCCCCCTTGACACCAAAACGGCGGACCCAGGTGGGGTCCGCCCTACGAGCTGGCCAGGGGTTTCAACCCCTGATATTTCTAGAAAACGTTAGGCCATTAAGGCCGGCCGGTTGAGCCATGCGGGACCCGCGGGGGGTCCCGCCTCCTGGAACACCGGCGGCCGGCTTGGCCGGCCGCCCCCTGCTGAACCGCCATGGCCTAAGGCTGAGACTCTTCCCTGACCGCGACCTCCCTTGGGTTCTCCGGTGCAGCGCGACAGCGCCGCGCACCACCGTCGCGGCCCGCTCTAGCCACGGTCCTCATCATCCCCACGCAGTGTAATGACACCGCACCGCCTTCGCTTTTAACAACTTTGAAGATCAACAATGGAAAGGGGAGGAGGATCGGCCCTGTTTGTGCGGTCCGATCTCCTCCCTTTATAACGATAACAATCGGTCAAATTAATTAACGAAGAACATTAAATTAATCATGAACGTAAATAACCCCTACCTCGCAAAGTAATTTGTGGTTGTCAAGCGCCGCAAAATAAGGCATTATTCCCATCGTCGTTGGTGTGCACCCGAGGAAGCATCATCTTTTCTTTTATAACGGAGAGAAGAAGATGATTGCACATCGTTGGAGAACTCCTGCGTCGGTGTCTCTTCCCTTGTCATAGAAGAGGAAGGGGATGGAGAAAATGGAGTCGCTGAGTCATTCTTCATTGAAGAGATGATGTTCTTCACGGGAGGATGAGTTCTTCAAAGGCTTAGAGCTCTGCTCCCCAAAGTCTCAACACAAAGAACCCAACCCCAAATAAAGTAAGACTTACTCTTATTTTAGTATAACATGCCATACATTCAAAACTTAAAATTAAAACTCTTAGTTAAATTAATCTAATAGGATCAATCAATTAATTTAATGTGAGTTGTCATGAAATAAAGAGGGGGAGAGGGTGAGTTACTTAATTAAAGGGATACAAAAATTAAATGGGGAGTTGCCAACTTTAAGAGGGGGTTTAGAGGAGTTAAAGGAATGTGAAGGGGTGGGGATTTTGTGGGCCCCACCTCACAAATATCCTAACATGGGTAGTTAGTGGGTGGTGGGTCCCACCCCAACTACCCCATGTAGGATATAACCATTAGATAAAGAAAGTAAAATTGTACCACAATTTTATTTACTTCACATTTAATCCTCAATTTTTAACAACTCCTCCCGAGAAAACGCACCTTCGGGAAAGGTCATCTTAAGTAATTACCGGCATTGTAGTTCCATCAGTGCCCTCGGATTTAAATTCCGAGCACCAGTTCAAAAGATATAAAAAACCGCTCTTTCGTTTACTGAATTTATCCGAGCTAAACTTCGGAAAAATATTCTGGGCACACGGGCCTCGGAATCAGGTGCCGTCAGAAACTGCATACTCGTAAAATCCCAAAGAAATTAAGAAAAAAAATCCCTTGAAATTTAAGGTTCTTTACATAAACCATGACATAAATTCCCAAACATCCCTATTTAAATAATGGACTATGAAAAATCCTCTTCTCACCGTGTATTTTTCCATTGTCATGATATATGTTCATAGAGGACAATAGATGAATAAATAATCTATTTTATGACATGGATAATATACCTACATTATTCTAGTTTTTCTTTAAAGTATAAGGACCCACAAATATGTGGTAAACTTCACCTTGACTTTTTTCATATCTTCATCAAAACACGTCTAAATTCCTTCAATCAATGTAAAATTATTTTTGAATATTTTTCAATTTCAATATGAGTTATTTTGTTGACATAACCCAGACCACTAGAACCCCTACTAAGCTAGAAGTAGGCCAAGTGTTCCACTTAAATCTCACCTCTAATATGGAAAGGGCTGACGATTAGTACCAATATGGAAAATATCACATATGGAAGTCTTTACCCTAATAAACATACATAAAATCATATATTACTAAAAAAATAATTAAAACCTAAGAATATTCACTAGATATAAAATAAAATTCATGTTTCATGCTCTAAACATCTACACCATATAAAAAATCATCACTAACAATTAAAGGAAAATGCAAGGTCCCAACAATTCAAGAATAAAGATATTCCACACCCAAAAAATAGGGAGGTCGTCATGGAATTATAACTCCAAACAGGAACATCATTAGCAAATATCACCATAGAGTTCCACTAATCTTTATCTCCAACAACTCTACTCCAATCTAAGATAACTATAATCCATGCATCATCTACATAGACACAACATGTGTTTGAAAGAATCTCATATAGAAGTGAGTATAAACATACCCAGTAGGATGCCCTGAAAACAAAACATAATAATGAAAAATCAAGTCATCTTAGAATAAGAGGAACACTATAAATTCTTGAAGGATTAAGACCGCCAATAATAAGAAGAAACCCAATCATCATAGCTCATCTCTATAAATATCAAACACCCAGTATACCCAAAATATCATAAAACCTATAGCTCGTCAACCACCCAACTTCCATAACTTCTACATCACCTCTCTAGAATCATAGTGTGGGACCCACATATTGTCAAAGTATGAATGTCAACCAAGGTACTACCTACCATTATAGAAGTCCCCCAGCTCATTGAGGTACATAGTGAAAATCGAGTAAGTACTGATTCCATGGATGGATTACCTACAAATCATATCATGTGGTAAGTACTAATTATTTATTCCATATAGTGAACCCATGTTTTAATGTGAATCATGGGAGTTACAGGCCCTATGATCATGTAGGGGACCCATAACTAATCATTATGATTTCAATAGGGAAGTACTAACCCCATACCTACTTTAAATGTCTCACCAACATGCTTTCATCGTATTCCTAAAACTAGAGAACTAAGTATTCCTAGAATACCTCATAGAACAAACCTCACTATCAAAGATAATTGAACCATCATGTTCGATGTGGAAAAATTAATAAAATAGACTATTCATTTTCCCAATTTTGACAATCAGGTGAATAAATGATAAAAACACCAACGTAACCATATTTCATGGAATGTAATTTACTACACATGTAAAGTGAGCCTCAATTAGTAGTTGTACATGTACCTCCACTGTCGTTTCATGTGAATTCAACTTAATTTGCATGTTATGAAAGGTTATATGGTGTATGAGACTTAAGGATTTATCGTGTCATGAACCAGTCTAGGATGTCATCCAATCTGACACCCCAACCAACCCATGGCATGGCCTAAGAGGCGTTCCTGAACATCCTGGGGTGGAAAATAGGGTTGGAAATAAAATATAATCTAGTGGGAATGATTTAACACAACAAAAAATGATACAAATAATCAAAACAGAGCACACATAAAAAACAATTGAACAAAACTAATACATAAATAGGATCCATATACAGCCACAGGTGAACAAAATTGGAAAATAAAAATATAACTAAAAAACCAAAATAGATCTCTGTGTGACCTCTTGGTCACCACAAACCATAATACCAACCTTCTTGATAGGAAAACTCAAAATTAGAAACCTGAACCTACAAAATAGTTTAAGTTTACCGATGTCGAGTGGAATAAGTAGGGTGTGAGAATAAACAACTTTTTAGGTAAGAATCATAGAATTAATGCATTTCCTTTCTCAAAATAGTTTGTAAACACTAGTTTTAAATAAATTTTGAAGATAGTTTTTTATCATTTTAAAGAACCAAACACATCTTTCCAAAAATTCACTTTTTAAAACAACACACACTGCTTTCCTTTTTAAAACTAACTTTCTTTTTAATACCCCATTAAAAACCAAAACCAAGAGAAGAGATTAAAAACCAAATGATCAAAAACTTGTCATGAAAATAAAGGAAACATTATGGGTACAAGAATAAAAATACTAATAAAATAAGTAACCAAGTACAGTAGAATAAAACAAGAACTTATATATAGTATTCATGGGAATTTTCTAAACATCTCTAGAAGAAATACCTAGATGTACTTGGGTTGGAATCACCTTCAAGCATATGGTGTAGATCCATAGTCAATAAAAAACTAGCTTCTCTAAACTAGCCTCACCAATGGAAACACCCCTCTGGCCTCTCAAAAAATCTAGGGGGTACCATTTCATATAACCGGGATCAGAAAGAAAACTCGACCCTCTAGATGATGCCTATGAATCCCATGATAATATTACATGGAGAATAAGATGGTCATCACACATATGGAATAAGAATATAACACAAATATTCCACCATGATTTCCTAGCCCAAACTCTGACACCACTTATGTAGATTCCCTCTCTTTATATGGTCAAATATAGGGGTTCATGTCACACATCAATCCACACACAAAGTTCCAAATGGTCTTACACATCATGTCACTTTGAAAACTATTTTCCAAAAAAACCACAAAGTACCAACTAGGACATAGAATTTATAAGTGCAATTATATTTTCAAAAACCATTTAGAAAAGTAATATAATCCACCATTTATGTTAGAAGATTCCAAAATGGTTATTTTGATCCATTTAGTTACCAACCACATTCCAGTGTTCCAAATGGATCAGGATTTAAAGAACACGTTTCAAATCACATTAAGTTAATTTATAAATAAATTCACCATTTAGGAGACATTCATATTTTTTATGAAACCCCGTTTGGAATATGGAATATAAGATGGGGAGAGGTGGAAGAACATTTTGTAAATTGGGTTCGAGATAAGAATTTTCTTTTATAGATTTTCATTGTCATATGTGTACCTACCCATATGTTAAATACATGAACATATGGATATCCCTATGTCCAATGGAATGTAAAAGATAAACCAAAAAAATACTAGAAAACTAATTTAGAGAATCTCCATTATCATTACCGCTAATCACATCAACACATACATTAGCACAAAACCATAAAAATACATCACAACCACATAAAAAACTCAAATTCATAATGAAAACCCAATTTATCAATTCCCAATATAGTCCAAACATAAAAAAAAGAACCTAATTTATTTTTTGAACAACAATTGGCATTCTATTAAACACTTTGTAATCATATATATATAGTAATAATTAAGGAAACCCATTGAAAACACTTTTTCATAAAATTTATACCATGAAAATTCTAAAAAAAATTACACTAACACATCACAAGAAAGAATATCACATTTCAAAATCATTTAGGAAATATCAAGCATCAAAGGAATGTTTTTTAAAGTAAATGGATGGAAACACCTACCTCGGTGATGTAAAGATGAGACGAAACTCCAAGAGAAGAAAGAACCAAGTCTAAGAGACAATCACCACACCCTAGAATCAAAATAATCAACCCAAGTTAGCTTAAATTATCCTTAGGGTTCGAACAAGAGTGATCCCACCTAATAAAAACCAAGAAAATATAAGAGGAATAAAGAAGAGGAATAATAATACATAACCAAGCAAGAATACTCCCAAAAATAAAAGTATAATTGCCTAGAATACAAGGAGGAGAAGAGGGTGAAGACACCCTAGGATCCCAAGGGGCATCATGAATGGGGGGAGGAGGAGATGAAGGGATTTGGGGTTAAAACATAAGAGGGGAGGTAGGGTAATTTTAAATTTTTAATGACCTAGATAGGTTATATGGTTTGGTCACATATTTTTCCTAATTGTGTGCCAATTGTGTCCACCCTGCTGGAATAGGAGGACTCCCACAGAGGTTGGTCACGTGGTTTGGGAAACCATGCACCAACCGTGAAAAATAGCTTTGTTAAATTATAGAGCCATCCCACAAGGTTTCTGCATGATTTCTCTTAACTGTTCAAAAGTCATTCACCTTTTCCTAGACACCAACTATGATATAAGTGTTTTTTCTTGGGCCTCACACATTTTGGCTCAAACCATGTTCAAACCATGAATAAATCCAAAAACCACTTAAAAGATTTTAAAATTAAAAACATCATTGAGGACTCCACCTAAACCTCTTCCAAAAGAACCAATTCCAAGAAAATAGTAAAATAAAATAAAATTCATGGTCAGGGGGTGATAATTCTCCCCACCACAAAAACATTCTTACCCCATAAATTTATCGAGATGAATGAGAACCAAGACTCAACATAAAATGGAATTAATCCAAACAGAACAAAAAACCTTGATGCTACCTTTCAATTTCACCAGTTACACCCGAATAACTCTAAGAAAAATTGTAATGAGAAGATCCTTGGAGAGAAGAGAAAGGTATCCCCACCACAAGAATCCAACTAGCTTAGGCCAACCATGAAACTCTTATCACGAACCAAATAGAATAAGCACCAGGAACTCCCAACCCAAATTAACCCCCCCCCCCCTCGACATTAGTAAAAACCCATAGAAATAACTCAAACCAAATAAAGAACCAAACCACGAATCACAATTTTCACAAAATGTGAACATCCCCAAAACTAGCCCGGTCCCAAAACCAACCTAATCCACAAGAAATAAAACCATTTAAGAGTTCATTATTCCACAAGAAAAAACCATATAACTACATGAAAAAGAGACCACTAATATTTTTACAACAAGTAGGAAATTACAAAAATAGGGAAAACTATAAAATAAAAACATAAATTGTTCCAACTCCAACATTGGAGAAAAAATCTTGGTCAATTTTACCCATGCCCAATAATTCCTGACTCTGGGAAATTATTCACTTAGGGGCTTATGGTAGGATTTTTGGTGCCTTGAAGCATCTTCTTCCCAATATTCAAAAGCTAACATCCCTCAGTCGGGACTTCTTCATTTGGGGGAACTACTTACAGAACTTCTCCAAGTGATCCAAATGACCACATTGTCATCACACCTTTGGAGGGCTAAGACAAGATGAATTATAATTCAATAATCAACCATATTGGAGACACACAATTGAATATTATGATGAATGAGAATTTGGAATCAATGAATGATATTCCATAAAGACATGTTCCCCTAGAACACACCTCCCACCCGATAAGAAACCTTTATGGGCACCGAGAGAAACTGGTTCATCAACCGCCACTGACAGTACTCCAGGAACTAAATCATCTAAAAACACCTCATCCACAAAATTCTTAAATTCAACTTCCCTAGATGAGATAAATTTCTCTTTGATCTATGGATGAATACCCCAAACTAAGAGAAGATATTTCAACTAATTCTATGCGGCTATATCTAGAGAAAAAGAGACCAGCTCTTCAAAATTATCAACATAGGCCATCACCATATGTTGGCCTTACTAAATACACAAGAGATCTTCGACTTTATTCAACTTTAACTCCCTAGGGATGAACTATATGATGAAATTATTCTTAAGGAATTCCTAAGAGATGCCAACTTCAAACAATAGAGGAATGATCACCCTCCACCAATCCAAACCCTATCTTTTAAACTAACTTAGAACACCACACACTCTCATGGATTTAGGAGTTCCCAATGACCTAAAAACACCTTTGAACACTCCAAATCCTCTAAAATACCTTAATAACCCCAAAAAATAAGAAATAACTATGAAGAACTTTACTCTTCCACCCCACTAGGAGTCTGGGTAGGGCTGACAAGTGGAAGAGTCTCTCTAAAAACCTTTTATATATTTCTAGGATGCAAACTATAAATAACATAAAGACACAAATATGAATAAATATCAAACCAAAAATTCAATAAAAGATAACCTATAAATCCAAACATAAAACTCATAAAATAAACATCACAAAACCATGCCAAATTCCTCTTTCAAAAACCACCATTTCTATTCCAAAGAAACATTCTAAATACTAAAACTCGTTTTTCTGATCCAACTCAAACACTAAATTCCACTTTCACAACATAACCAATGCCGCAAAATAGTTTTTACTTTATAAAAAAATTTCCTCCAAAACCCATTTTCATTTTCAAAATCCACTCACACCCACTAAAATCAATCCAAAACACAACTCAAACCAAAATTCCTGGAATAGGTAACTAGTGTCCATGAAAAACCCGACCACATGGTTTAGTGAAACATGCCCCATGAAATAACCAACAACTAGAAAGAACTTAATGTGTGAACTTGGGCTCCACATAGGTCACTAATGTAAGCCCATCATAGATCACTAATTCGCCTCCATTTTCATCACCCATCCACACACCCAAAATCCAAAACAAAAGACTCAAATCCCAAACTACCCTTAGTAACTCAAGGATTAGAATTAGAAAAGGTTCATGATTTCCTTTAAATACCTAATTTTTGAGTATCGATAGTCCTATCTCCAAAATATATGATGCCCCAAATAATAAAGGGTTACTCTAACACCATTTTTTCATGAACCATGCTAGGTTGTCATCTGATCCGACACCTAACCAAGTCCGCAACAAGGCCTGAGAGGAATTATTGATCCTTCTGATATTGAAACTAGTTCCAACCATAAAATATAATATAGTGGGAATAATTTATACCAATAAAAACTAATACAAATAATCAAAACAAAGTATATAGAAAAAAACCACTAAACATAAAAAATATATAAACAGGATCCACATATAGCGACAACTAAACAAAATTGGAAAATAAAAATATAACTAAAACTCAACCAGATCTATGTGTGACATCTTGGTCACCACTAACCATAAAAATAAACTGATCTAGATGAAAACTCAAACCTAAAAAATAGTTTGGTTCTGCTGATGCCAAGTGGGACAAGTTGTGTGTGATCATAAATACATCGGTAGGTAAGTACCACAGAATCCATGCATTTCCTTTCCCAAAATAGTCCATGAATTATAGTTTGAAATAAATTTATAATATAGGGTTTTATAATTTTAAATAACCAAACACAACTATCCAGAAATCCTCTTTTTAAAACAACACACACTAATTTTCTTTTTAAAACAAAATTCCTTTTTAAAACCCCATTCAAAACCAAAACCAAAATAAGAGATTCTAAAACAAATTATCAAAAGTTAATCCATAAAATAAAGGAAACAATATACGTATGAGAATAAAAATACTAATAAAACAAGTAACCAAGTGTGGTAGAATAAAGCAAGAACATACAGATAGTAATCATGGTAATTTTCTAAACATCCCAAGAAGAAATACATGTACATACATGGGATTGACTTAACTATCGATGTATGGTGAAGATCTATAGTCAATAACCAACATGATACTCTAAACTATCCTCACTAGTGGAATTTCCCCTCTATCCTCTCAAACAAATCTAGGGGTACCAATCTATGTAATTAAGATCAAAAAGTTATTTTCACTCGACCCTCTATATGACACCTAGTAATCCCATTATAATAGTACATGGAGAATGTGGAGGTCCTAAAATGGATGAAATTAATCAATAACCCAAAAAATCCACCATGATTTCTAAGACCAAAATCGGACACCACTTATACAGAGGATCTCTCCTTAGAGGGACAACCATAGGGGCTCCCATCACATATCAATCCACACACAAAGTTCCAATCGGGCCTACACATTATGTCACTTTAAAAACCATTTTCCAAAATACCACAAAGTACCAACTGTTCCTTAGAATTTATAATTCCAAGTCCATTTTCTAAAACCATTTCAAAAACCAAGATAAAACGCCATTTATGCTCAGAAGATTCTAAACGGGAACTTTAAGTCATTTAGTTTCCAACCAAATTCCAATGTTCCAAATAGACTGAGATTTAAAGAGAACATTTGTAATCACTTTGATTTCATTTAGAAATAAAGAAACCATTTATAAAACATTGGTAGTTTTTAATAAAAACTATTTGGAAGATGGAATGGAAGAGGGGGAGATGAGAAATAAGAACATTTTGGAAATTGTGTTCGAGAGAGAAATTTTATTTTATAGAATGTCATTATTATATGTGTTCTTATCCATATGTGCACTCTGTGCACATATATATGTTCCCAAATCCAATGGAATATCAAAGATAAACCACAAAAATACTTGAAAACCAATTTAGATAATCACCATTATCATTATCTCAAATTACAATAACTCACACATGAGCAGAAAACCATAACAATACATCACAACCACATACAATACTCAATTCATAATGAAAACCCAAATTACCAATTCCCAATATAGACCAAACAAAAAACACACAATTTCATTTTTAAATACCAATTCGAATTTTATCAAACACATTGTAGGCATATAAATATTGGCATAATTAAAAAACACTTTTTGATCCTATTTTTATCAAATTCCTAGCATGTAAATTCTAAAACAATTTAAACTAACACAACATAATAAATAAGAACACATTTAAAAATAATTTAAGAAAGATCAAGTATTAATTGAATTTTTTCGAAAGGAAATGGATGGAAACACCTACCTCAATGATGTGTGGATGTGACAAAACTCCAAGAGAAGGAAGAACCAAGCCCAAGAGACAATCTTCACACCTTTACATCAAAAGAATCAAATTAAATTAGCCAACCATCACCCTAGGGTTCGGCCAAGTGGGATCCCACCAAAGATAAACCATAAAACTAGAAGAATAAGGAAGAAGAGGAATAATGATACTTACCTAAGGATAAATACACCCAAAAATAAAAGGATAAGTACCTAGAATCCATATATTAGAAGAGGGGGAATCAACCCCAGGCTCCCAAGGGTCCACACAAACGAGGGGAGAAGGAGAATATGGGATTTGGGGTTAAAACATTAGAGGGTCGGAATGGTAATTTCAACTTTTTAATGACTTGGATAGGTAACATGGTTTGGCCGCATGGTTTTAAAAATTGTACGGCAACTGTACATACCCTACTAAAAGAGGAGGACACTCGCACGAGATGGACAAAAGGTTTGGGAAACCATGGTCCAACTATAAATAATGGATCTATCAAATTACAGAGCCACCCTAGACACTTTCCGCACAATTTCTCTTAATCGTGTGCAATCCATTCTCATTTTCCTAGAAACCAACTGGGATCATCTTTCACTATTTGGATCAAACCATGATCAAACTGTTTGAAGGGCCAAAAACCACCTGAAAGCTCCAAAACTCAAAAAATTTACATAGGGAATCAACCCGAACCTCAACCAAAAGAACCAATTCTAAGGAAAGAGTAAATTAAAATAAAAAATGTGTTATAGGTGTGACATCTTGAGAATGTGATCTTGTGTCTCAGGTTGTGTCATCTAAAAATACACAATGTGTTTAAATCCTACATGGTGTGTGAGGCTAGGGGTTATGTGGGAGTGTACTCTTATACACCTCAAGATATGTGATCTTACCAACATGGAATTTGAAGTTAGATAGATTGTTAGTTTGTACCTATTGAGTGTGGTCCCTAACTATATGACAATATCATGGATCCAAATGATGTTTGGAACCCAATAGTTTCCCTAGGCATGCACCATGACCCATTTCATGTCATATAAATATACATTTCATGTGTTTAAAACTATAATGGACTAGTTGGGTGTATACCCAAACACGTCTTTGGTAATGTACCCTATAGTGATACACTATGTGTGTATAATTGGAACACACCATGTGACATTTAACACTAGTGCATAAAACATATCCATAAACAGTGAAATAAATGTTGTGTGTTTCAAATATCACATGTTATGTGATTAATAATTTTAAATCCATAACCCCTTGAACAAGATCAATCTACTCATTCCATTATAAATCATGACAAAACTGGAAGAAAATATTCCAACAACCACCAAAAATACAATAAAGGGAACCCCAAGTGACATAAAATGATGAAAAAAACAATAAAAACACCAATTTACTACCTCAAGCTAAACTATATCAAAGCTTCAAGAATTTGGGATCAAACCGTTGATGAGGTCAATGCTTCTAAATCTGAACCTAAACCTCTAATAAAAATCATACCACTACTAATAAAATTCCACCATTTTGAACACACCCATAGTTTTATAATTTCCATTCAGGGATCCATTTAGGATATAATAATTGTTATAATGTGTGTGAGTTGAAAAAATGATATTTTAAATATACATTATTAATTTAATCACCCACACCACAAATATAATCAAACCAAGTGAGCATTTATTAAAATATCCTTAGAATATTTTTAAGGATAAAATAAAAAAATTAGGTCACTGCATCCTCCCCACCTTTAAGTATTTTCATTGCAAAAAGAACAACTCACTCAAATAGGTGAGGGCACTAATATTTATTTTAATTATTACTCTCCCAAAAGCGCTCCTAAAGATTCTCATATTTCTACAAGATACACACTAATGGAATAAATCACTTAAAAAAAATATTATCCTTACGATTTATCACACATTATTGATTAGGGTGAGATATAAATCTATGAATACATCACTAGTGGCATGTGGAGTTAGGGGTTAGGCTGGCATATTTTCATGTACACCCCATGTTATGTGGTTCACTCTACATGATGTATCAATTACACAAAAAATGTGTGAAGATAGTTTAATTTTTAGTGGGTATCATTGGGACCATGAATTGTATGGTCTTGAACTACATAGCATGATCACCAAGATACATGAAATCTGAAACCCAAGAGTTTCCTTAGGCATGAACCATGATCCATTCCATGTCATGTAAATGTGAATGGTGTGTGTTCCAAACTACATAGCATGTATGAAAAAAAATTATGTCGTATACCCTATAGGAATACACGATATATGTCAGCGAGCTACACTCTGGGTTATATTTGATTCTTGTGTATAAACTATGTTGAATAATGATGAAATAAATCATGTGGTATTCAAAGACCAAACTCCATGTGATCAAGATTTCCATAACTCGAGCCCCTTGAACCAGATCAATATGCTAGTTCCACCACAAATCCTAACACAACCGATCAAAAAATCAAATAATATCCACCAAAAATCCAATAATGATAACCTAAGGTGGAATAAAATGAATAAAATATAAATAAAAACACCAAATTTATACCTTGAGGAAAGAATCATTGAAGCATCAAGAATCTGAGATTAAACAAAAAACAATTTTGATACCTCTAAACTCAAACCCAAACCTCTAATAAAAATTATACCTCTATTAATAAAATCCCCTCATTACAGAAATAATTGTGATATAAAAATATTTATTTAATGATTTTTTTATATGATATCAAATTTTCACTTACACACGGTCTAAAAACAAATAATATTTAAAATATACTCTATTTATTTAAACACCTATGCCACAAAAAGAATCAAACCAACAAAGTGAATATTTATTAAAATATCCTTATAATTATTTTAAATGATAAAATGAAAAATAAATATCACTACATTTATATCCTTTAGTCCACCTTTTTCAACAAACTCAACTAAAAAATATGTATAATTAAATTTTTGTTAACAATTTCTCCATTTAGTATTATTGAGAACGTCAACAACAATTTTAAGACATTAATATTTTTTTATGGAAAACATCTAATTTCATGAGTAATTTTTTCACATTAATTTCAATGAAGAAACATTTATTCACTATAACCCATGTGATTCATGCTCATTGTGAAGAAATATAGTAAAATAGAAGTGTTTCATGAATAATTACTCAACATACCTCATGCTTAGATTATTCATCAAAACGCACACTTACTTATTGACTCACATGAACTAAAATTTCTAGTATATTTTCAACTTCTTCCCCTATTTGATATAATTTAATATTTATCCCCTCATGTGTTATATTTATTTTCACTTCTCCAAAATGTATTTCTATTTCTACCCCTTTATTTTATATACTATTTTGGGTTCATGTAATTTTTATCCCCCCCCCCTCCTCTCAATGAACCCAAAATGAAAATTACTTCCTAATATTTAAGGGAATCAACAATCCCAAGTCTCAAAAAACCCAAATATATCACTTTTAAAATGATAAAACATTTGTGTTTGATTTAAAACCTATAAGATTAAACATATACGTCTCAAATATTTCATATGGAAATTTATTTTTCATCATGTCGACTACTTTATCTTATGTAAACACATATTCCAATTTCACAATTCCATGATCCATTTTATCCTTGATAAAGTGATACATAAGCTCAATGTGTGTTTTTATATGAATTATGAAATGTATTTTTTCTAAAATTTATAGAACTTTATTTATAAAATTTAATAGAAATTTTAGAAACAATATTTGTAATTGATATATTTAAGTTTATTTATATGAGTTGAGTACAACCTTGAGTAGTGTAAATATATTTAACTTTAATTATTCTCAATGTGATACAACCTTCGTTCTTTTTAATCCAAGAAATATGAAAAACTTCAAGATAAAATTCACCACTTAAAGTAAATTTCCTATCATATTCAAAACCAACATAATTAGTTTTTGTAAATATTAGAAATTATTTCCCCTTTATTCATCTATAGAACTTCAAAACGTACATAATTCCTTAAATATATCATAATATGTGTTTAACTTCTAACAAGGGAATTTTCATGGGAAAAAAATTATTCTATACTTCTTAAAATGTAGTAAAAACTATGTTTAGTCTTTTAACTATCAAATAAAGTAGGCCTCTAATGATTTTTATCTACTTTATAATATTGACCAACTTTCCACCCACATATTTCAAAATTTTAATTCAGGTTGTAGTGGTTGTATCCATTAGTTTCCTTCCCACCATAAAATCATTTTTAAGAACATACTTAACATACATATATTGATAAATAAAATTAATATGAATTCCAAGAGTAACTTATTAACCAGGGGAAAATATCAACTCACCAATCACTCAAATTTCAAACTTGTTGTTTATGAATCTAGTAAGCTCCTTTCATTAAGCTTAATCTAGTCCTTAAAATATTATATCTTCTATATAGATAAGAATAATCAAAATTTTCTCATAATTCATTTTCAAGTAAATATTGTGATCAAATCCACCTTTTTTAATTTGACATTCTTCAAGAATTTATTTAGCCTTAAATACGAGGATCTTGGTACTTGTTTCAATCCATATAATGACTTTTAAAATCCACACACCATATTATCATATTCTTTAATTAGAAATACATATTCTTGTTAGATATAGACTTCCCATTATAACTCTATTGAGAATCACTTATTTCACATCTATTTGGAATGCCTTGAACTACCTTTGGACTGAAATTAGAAAAATTAACTATATTATCTCTCAAATTTTTATAGAATAAAATGTTTCATTAGCTTCATTTAATTCAATTTTGGGGAACAATTTTCACACAATTCATGTATTATCTAAAATAATTATCTATATTCAATCAATATATAATGGAAAACATTACTTTTTATAACATATTTATGTTATAGCCTTTGAAAAATATCCTATTTTTTATTCTTCTTGATTTGATTTAGATTCTAATTTATAGATTTTACCCAAATTTTATCTTAATCAGTTTTTAAAAAGTTATATAAATATAAATGATATATTATTACCATATTTTATAGAGTTTTAATTCTTTTAGTCTATATATGTGAATATTTATCTACAAATATATTATGTGTAGGTTATGGGCACAATTGAAGAAACAATAGGTAAATCCCAACATAGATTTTTTTATAATTGATTATTAATAAAAGATGTACATGATGAATAACTTTTTGACCAATTAAATAGAATCAAAGAATAATTGATAAGAGAATGTTGGAACCAAATTTAATATCATCACATAATGATTTATAATTAATTTAGTTAGAAAAATAATTGCCTTTAAGTGAATTATTTCTTCATTGATTAATTTGAAAATGTCATTACATCATACAGTCATTGTATCATGGGAATCCTATGTATATTCTCTCTAATGGTGATCCACATGTGCTCCATTAACCACTGAGTGATGTCATAGGAATCTCTAAGTTCTAGCATGAAATATCTTAATGCTTGCATTGTTCATATATGATCACCATGAGAATCGTTTAAAAGAAAGACCCTATTTGATCTCTCTCGAATCAAAATGGGTGATGGAGGAGGATCTCTCTCTATTCTTCAGAGCATTCTTGGAGAGGATCTATCTAGGGCTTGATAGGATTCACCAATGTCATTTTTCACAACCAAAATAAATGGCTAACATTAGTTTTAGAAATAATATAATTGGGTTTAAATAGTTCTGGGGTTAGAAAATAATAATTGTTTAAGTACCCTTATTATTTTTTTAACCCCCATGGAACCTCGTTTCTATAAAAATATTATTATTATTTCTTAACATTCATAGAAACAGTGAATTAATTCAATATTATTTCTTGAATAATTTATTTAATATTTATTAAAATAATATTTAATAAATATTATTTCTCACATGACCTATAAATTTATTCCCCCATTATTCCATAATATTTATCGGGCCTTGAATAATGACTATTTATTTTATAAATAAATATCACTTCATTATTCACTAGTAAATAAATATTATATCAATTAAATAGAAAATAAATATTTGTTAGATATTCTACTCACTGAATATTCTCTTAGATAACTAGTGAATAAATATATGAAAGGTAAACATGAATAATTATTAAACCACATATGAGAATAATATTTATTCAACATGTTAAATTGTGATATTTAATATTTAATTGGGGTTCTAGACACACTTAGTGTGTGGGCCTCTAGGCCTCTTTCTCAATGGTTTTTGGAAGTTTAATGACAATGTATTCTAGCATGATAAGTAACCCATATATAAATAAGTTAATATCAAAAAAACATAAAACCTCATACATATGATTACTGTGAAATATAATCCCTTTATCAAGATATCACTAATTAAGTTGGTTGCTTGGTATAAGTATCAACCTATATGCTCAATGTCTCTTTATTTGATTTTTTATAAATGAACCTACCCAAAGAACACTATGGACATTGATTTATTTAGGTTTATTTATTCCCATTAAATGGCATAAGATATCAACATTAATTAAATAACATAGGATTAAAATCCTTTCTCGAATTATTCATTAATGCAATATTACTCGTGATGCATCCAACATATCTTAATTTGTTGTTAGCATATGTTATTATGGTTTTCATAAATAAATCAATGTTTTTAACTTGTAATATCCATTAATAATAATATTATATTCTAAGGATCAATGCACACATACACATATAGGAACATCCAAAGACACATATAAATATGAATCTTCTACTAGTGGGTCATGTTATCATTATCTTTTATATGGGAAATTACCAAGGGAATAAACCCTGAGAATGTGTCTCAAAGTCATAATAGTTTCCAAACATAATACCCTATATCATTTTTATCCCATAAAATGATATCATTTGATTATGTAAAATATATTTTAGAATACTGTTGTGTCACTTATGGGTTCTCATCATTACGGTAGACAATTATGACCTTTCAGTGAAATAGTTACTCTCAATACATCATCACATACTATGAAACATAGAAGAAAAATCATAATGTGATAATAAGTTTATAAATATTCAAAACAATGAATACATGTAATCATAAAGTACATAAAATTTTCCTCTCAAAACCTAACAGACTCCCACTTTAACTAGAGTCAACTTCTAACAACCTTTAGTCATCTATATCTCAATAATGCACATGCTTCTATTGAGATAAGGATTTATTCAAGGGGTCGATAACATTTTCTTCCATGAAGATTCTTTTCATCTCAACTTCACCCCTCTAAGAAAAATCCCTTGAGTGGTGATACTTCTAGAGTATGTGACTTGTCCATTGGTGTAACCTTGGATTCTTTGCAAGATTCCACTACAGCATAAATTGTGTTTCGTGTTGGGTTTTTAGCGGCAGTTTTGGAAACTGCCACTAAAACTTTTTTAAAATGGTTTCGCGGCGGTTTATAATAAACTGCTGCCAAACATTTTTTTTAACATTGTCGACCCTTCCCCCAACCCATACCCTCTTCTCACCCCAGTTCCCCCACTTCCCCAACTTCCCCCGACCCCCGGCTTCCTCCGTGACCCTGGTTGTAACATCTTTGAATGATAGAGGGTTAAATGACTAATTGATATGACTCGTGTCAACAAGGTGCACCTTCCTTTTCGGAAGCCTACCTGATTAGAACTCCACAGTTAAGTGTTCTTGGCCTGCAGTAGTGATTAGGATGGGTTACCTCCTGGGAAGTTTCTCAAGGTGTGTGTGATTGAGGACAAAACACACTGGGAAGGACATGTGTTGTCCTGTGGGGAATTTCATTTGTCAGATGACCTGTTCGGGCATGTGGGTGGACCCTGGGTTAGGCCCCACGTGTCTTCAGGGCAATTAGCGGTACCTAGAGTGGTCTAGGACCCGGCGACCATGTTAAGGTGGGGTGTTTGTGCTGTCACTGGGGCCCAGTTGTTACACTATCCCCCCGCGACCCCGGCGACCCCGCGACCCCGGCTACCCCGCAACCCCGACGTCCCCATGACCCTGCTTCCCCCGGCCCCCCGTGACCCCAACGACCTAGGTATATTGATCCTTCACCTATTTTTTATCCTTTTTTTCTTCTCATTATTTATTTAGTGAATTCTCCAACAGTATTAATTGTATATATGTTTATTAGTTTGTGATTATGTGTTTCCTTGTTTCATTTGGAGTCCTTGGTTAAGTAATGGGATTTGGGGACTTAAATTAAGGTTTTAATTTTTAAACCCTTCACAAACCTTTTTTTGTTTGTTGATGATGTAAGATCAAACCTAGTGATACCCATTTAATATGCCAAAACCTTAAGAATGGTGAAATAAATTGGTGAATAGTAAAATGGGGTAAATGTTAGAGTGAATGTGTTCTAAATTTGAATTGGGAATGTGGCTATGTTTAAAGGGTAAAATGAAATGATTATATGTAATTATTTTTGAAATTCCCAAGGGTCTCTTGAAATGGTTTGAAATATGTGTTTGGGATTTTAATCTGGTTATGAATTTTATATGATGAAAATGATGCTTTAATGGTGGGTTTTATTATGAGATTTCAAATGATTTTTTGAATTTGGGGCTTAAAAAATATCTTATGAAAACTCAAAATGGTTGGTTTGAATGGTTGATTTAGAAATGAAATCCTTGAGGAGTTTTTTAGTTTTAAAAGTGGAATACCCATGTTTTAAGTGGTGAATTTGAAATGATTTCAAATGAGTAATTGAATTGTTTTTATAACATTATTTGGTTTTAAAGGTTTTTTGGGACCATAATAATTAATTGGATATATTTTTTCGTGATATATAACCCATGTGGATTTTTTTTTCATGTGAACATTGTTATGAAATGAACTAAATGATGAATATTACTAGTCAACAAACCATGATAAGGGGTGTAAGGAATAATGGTATATGTGTAATGGGTTATGTATGTGAAAGATAAATGTGTTAAATGTTTATGGTTAGAAATGGTAAATATATTCAATGGTTGTGTATTTTATTTGATAGATTAGTTAATGATAAATAATTATGTTCACATGGATTAATAGTGGGTGGGGTATTGGATTGAGGCTCCTCCAACGGGTTGATCAGACTGATACTATAGGGTGAGGTAATTCACATAGACATAGGCTCCAAGAGGAGGTAATGTAATTGTAATAACTAGTACTCTCCCGTGCTATTGCACGACACATTAGATTACTAGTTTTTCTTTAAATAATAGATTAATATTTATAAAATTTGAGAAGAAAATGTATTGTTGAATAAATTATAATTAGAATGTAATCGTGTATGATAATGGAATCCTACCTCTGATAAACAAACCACCAAATCCAAAACCAACAGGACTGACCCAACCCGGCCTGCTAATAAACAAATCACCGGATCCA
Source organism: Viscum album (assembly GCA_963277665.1). Lineage (NCBI taxonomy): Eukaryota > Viridiplantae > Streptophyta > Magnoliopsida > Santalales > Viscaceae > Viscum > Viscum album. The sequence continues at coordinate 2,038,881,653 of OY728164.1, forward strand.
AGATGAGGTAAGGCTTCTATCCTTCCATCTGTGGATATTTTCAGATATAAAGATTTTGTCCTATTGCATTTACAGAGTGGTAAAATAATGGGATGTATCAATTTCAACTCCTTATTAACCCAAAACAATAAAAACTGAACAAAAAATCATAAAATCCAAACCTTAAAACCATCTTACCCCTTCATCTTGAATGAATCTTCAACAAAAGGTAGTTATGACTAAATAGAAAAGAAAATATATTATTAAAATAGAATAAAATTATCAACTTATACATGAAAAAGAATATGATAACTAAAATAAAATAGAATAAACTGATCCATTTATACACGAAGATGCAAATTCATTTTTGCTAACTTTCATCAATATGCCTTCAAAATCGCTCGCTAATTGGTACCTAAAAATACAAAATCATTTATGCTAAGAACAATTGCAACATGCATATAGAAATGGACTCAAAAATAGAGGAAAATCGTGAATGTGACTTGTTTTGACCTATAAAATGTGATGTTTTGATTCAACCGAAAATCAACTGTACCATAAATCTTTAGGGGTATACGCTTGTACAAAAATAAAACAATATATAAAAATAGAATCAGATTAGTAGAATCATATTAGTAAAATATATAAAAACTCATTGCCAATCAGGGGAGGCATACGGTGAGTTACTTTCAAATAAGGTATGTGTACTCTGCATGATGTAATATACATTTTTATATATACAGGAATTCATAAAATAGATATGAAAACAAAGTAAACACAGTCATAATTTATTAATACCATACATGTACTAACAGGTGAGTGTGAATTCCACCCTTGTCAAGTGCAATGGGTCATGCAGGTCCTGGAAGTGGTAATCTGCAAGGATAGTTATGTAATGTAAGTTGGAATGTTTGTTTGAAAGTAATAAGAATATTACTAGTATGGTAAGCTGACATGGCGCCAATATCTACCAGAACTGAGATGCAAATGTTGGGATGAAACTCAAGTAGTTTGTAGCACTGATTGAGCATGGAAAATTCTGAGTGGTAGAGGCTGTCAAGGAAATGGAAAGTCGGCACAGATATGATGCAATTTCCCATGTGTCTTTGGGAAAGATGAGATGGCTAGTTACACACAGGGTTCTTGGTATGATGTAGTTGACTAGGTGTCTTTAGGCAGGATTATATATCAGGGATTGGATCACTTGGACATATGAAATTGGAGTTTATTTCAAATAGGGTTGGCCGATAAAAATTTTGGTGTCCATATGTGTGTTCTAATATCCTTTATGTTATAACCCAGTGAGTTACACATAATTATGGGTTCCATTGATGATTAATTATTTTATTCCATTTCCTACCTAGATTGAACCCATATACCATTCTTTTTTAATACGGAACCATTTCTTGGTGGATGTTTATATAGTTATTTAGTAATATCTTGGTGCTTATTTATGTTCATTTCATGTTTTAGTTATTTTTTTGGTTTAATTTTTACTATATAATGTGTTAAATCTACCCATGTTATATATAATAATTGTATATTTTTTACTAAAATGGCTAAATCAGGTGATTTATGTATTTTAAAACTTTTATATGTGAATAATAAACTCTAGAACTATATTTAAAATAAGTATTTTTGAATATTTTTTATAAAATGAATTAAAAAATATTTCTATGACTATTTATATCACACTTTTCATACACATTCATGTGTGTGTGTAACTTTTATCTTTTCATTCTAGTTCCAAGATTGTGATTTCTAGTTATTTGTTTCCTCTTGTTCCATTAATGGACATTAGAATGTTGTGACTTTTTGGGTAAATTTTATTGTGAGATAGTTCAACTAGGTTTATTTTGTATTTAAATTCTATTTGTATTTTCTTTCTCTATATGTTATCAAAACTAGATGATTTTTCATTAATATGTATAGTCTTGGATGAAAGTAATCACTTTCATTGAATATTATGTTTCTGTAATCTTACACTATCGTATATATGAATCTCTTTCTCTATTTAGTAGTAACTATGTGTTTTAATTTTTTTTATTATTGTGTAGGAACATTGTGATATATATGGATAAAAGCTGGATCACATTACCGAGGAACACACCTCAGTATGTTAAGGGTTTGAATGAGTTTTTATATTTTCCAATTTCTAATCGATCCATTGAAGGGAGAATAAGATTTCCATTTCCTAAATGTAAATTTAGAACATGTTTGAAGAGAGATGAAGTTTATAAACATTTAATACTGAAGCAATTCCCTGGGAAATATTTGTGTTGGGTTTGGCATGGAGAATCTAACGTTACAGAAATATTGAGTACTGATGTTAATCTATAGAATGAGGTCCCAAGTTCATCGAAAATGGAAAATGAAACGTAAAACCTCATAAATGATGCATTCGGCGCTGCAAGACACCATTATCAGCATCAAAACATATCAAAACAACCAGAAGAGGGTGCTACAAATTTCAACGTGACAAGTGATGTTTTTGAGACTGTAACACAAGAAGATCAAGATTGTAACATATCATTGGATCCTCATCTTGATTCTGTGGAGCCAAATGTAAGAGAAAACATCATTGATAAAAATGTGATTCATGATTTAGTTGACGATGGAAATCAAGATTTTTATAGTGGGTGTTTGAAATATTCAAATCTTTCATTTCTGCTAAAGTTGTGCCATATAAAATGTCTATGTGTAATTACAAATAAGGCAATGTCCATGATATTGGAATTGATTCGTGATGCATTTCCGAAAGAAAAAATCCCAGAATCTTTTTATGATATGAAAAAAGTTGTTAACAAGCTTGGTCTAAATTATACAAAAATACATGTGTGTCCCAATGATTGTATGCTTTATTGGGGAGATGATTCAAGTAGACAGAATTTCAATAAATGTTATTCTTCTAGATGGTAGTCAAAGTGTGATGTTGGAAGTCTTAATGAACATAATTTCATAGAGAAGAAGAAAAGGAACACACCTATAAAGGTTTTGCGGTACTTTCCCTTGAATCCTTGATTGCAAATATTATTCATGTCATCGATAACCGCCAAACACATGAAGTGGAATTATGTAGTAAAAACAATGATGGGTTAATGAGACATCCACAAGATTCCCAATCATGGAATAAATTTGATTCATTACAAGTAGATTTCTCATTTGATCCTAGGAATGTTCCATTGGGATTAGTTTCCAATGGATTCAACCCATTTTGGACTTTGAGTACCAGTTATAGCATTTGGCCAGTTGTTTTTATCCCTTATAATCTGCCTATGTGGATGTGTATGCAACAAACATCTTTTATCATTTCAATGATTATTCCTAGAAAACAAATTCTTGGAAATGATATTGATGTATACTTGCAGCCTTTGATTGACAAATTGTAGGAGTTATGGAGCAACGATTTTGATACATTTGATTCTTCTTCTAAAACAATGTTCAGAATGCATGTTGCTTTAATGTAGACCATTAGTGACTTCTCTGGGATTGGGAATTTATCTAGTTAGAACCCTTAAATGGGTTTTTCTTGTCCCGTTTGTAACTTTGATTTTGAGCCCAAATGGCTACCTTACAGTAGAAAATGGTGCTTCTTGTGCCATTGAATATTTCTCGGTGCATCTCATAGATTTCGGCTGAACAGATAAAAATTTAGTGGTTCCATTGATCATATAAGGCCCCAGCCTTAAACCTTACTTAATATTGAATTAAATGAATAATTCACATTGAGGATATTTTTAGGTTTAGAGTTTTAGAGAATTAGAACATAACTATTACATCTCAAAAGATTACAAAGTAGACACTTCTACTAAGTTTCCATAATAAAAAAAACCTCTCAAAAAGAAACATGTCTAGTTCCATGTTTTATATAGCGTGACATTCCCTTGATCCCACCCTTGACCTTATTCCACTTTAAGTCCTGTGAAAAACATTTCTAAAAACTTGGGGTGAGCATAAAAAGCTCAGTAAGGGATACACAAAGAATGAAAACTGTTAATTTTTTAAACATCAAGTAAAACATGTATACTTTATCAAAGTAATACCTTCACCTTCATGAAGTAGTAAAAACACTTCACTGAATAAAGTATCATTACTTACCTTTTTTTAACGAAAGGGTTACCATAAAACCCATATAAAGAACACATAGCATATATAAAGGTAACTTGGGACATAAACATACCTAAGTGGAATAACCATACGGTCGACTTCCACACATATCACTTAATGGAATAGCTATACGGACAATTTCCATACATACTTAATGGAATAGCCATATGGCTGACTTCCATACCCAATGCATTGGAGGTTATAACGTAACCACCCGTCCTGGTATTCACGGCACCACCCGTCATATGGTTTATCACGTAACCACCCGTCAAATGTCCAAGTACCAATATAAAATCATAAAACATAAAACCAATATAAAGGAATGATAACATTTCCACATTTCAATCACAATATATCATAATAGAATCCTTTATCAAAACCATTTTCAATACCAAAATACATAAAAGAGTATATGGTATTTATTTTATTTTAAAAACATTACGGCTTTTTGAGGAAGCCAAAGACCAAATAATACTCGCGGCGGCGGAAAAGGTCATTGTCACCGCGTACGTTAAAAAAAATTCCTTTTTTTCGTTTTGTAAAACGCTTCGTAGAAAAAGATTCCTTTTGTATAAAAGTAAAATTCAAAGTTGTTTATACACCGTATAAAATAAAGTTGTGTATAAAACGAAATATGCCTCAATGAAAGGAGATTGAGACGAATTCCCTTACCTCATATCTGACTTGACCCGACCGTTCTTTAATCTCCTGAATAATAAACATGAGTTAATATCTACTTGCTTAAGAACCTTTTTCAAGTTCATTATTCCTTTTATACCATGTTATGAACATCATGTAATCATTTAAGTTAATAATGTTCATTTTGTCGGTATTTGGTTCTTAAGTCAAAAATAGACTTCTTACACTTAAATGTTGTTAATTTGGTCAAAGTTTATTTATATCCAGAATGATATTAATGATTTGGATAACATATATATCATATATATTCAGCATATACATGTATTTATAATATTACATCAAATTCAGAGGTAAGAAATGAAATGCACCATTCATGGAGACGGTAAGCCGTACGTATGCATGAACGCTACTTCCATTTCTATTTCGTATTTTCTGGAATGGAATCATAGTGATATAAGAGTATATTATAATTCTAGTATAATAAAATATATAATATCATTAACTTTATCCTTTACACATCCCACATATGGTATTGATGAATCAAATCACTTTCAGGGGCGGTAGTCCGCACTTCCTAAAATGAAGATATCGTGTTTACCCATAATGGAAACAATAGTGGTATGCCATAAATGAAAAATACAGAAGATTAAGGAAATAATAAACATATCATATATCATATATAAAAATAGTGACATCATAATGGCCACCTTTTAAGGTGTTAGATGAGTATTGAACAATCATCATTTTGGGAGGCAGAATTTCGCCATCCACGGAAACCGTATGTTCTTTAACCATTTGATGTATTTTTGTGAGAGTTTAGCTCGAATAAATCTTATAAAAACATCCTAGTATATTTAATATACTGGTGTTGTTACAAAAGAATTAAATAAAAAGAGTTTAGGGGGTTGGAGAAGCAAAATAAAACAAATGAACATGAGAGAATGAATTACCTTTAAAAGTGTAACCCCTTTTTATTTGAGCCTAAAGGCTTCCTTTGAAAGGATTCTGCCCAAAGGGAATCCTCTAGGTTGAGGATAGGGATGTGGAGAGAGTAAATGGGTAGGTTTTGGCAGAGCCAAAGGCTTGAGGAGTGTGTGAAATGAGGTAGAGGTGGGGGCCTTTTATAAGCGGAGAGGAGGGGCACTTTTGGAAACCATGAAACTATTATTTTATTTGAAAATGTGTTTCGGTTTTAAAAGGTCCCACATTGATATAATTCGTGGATAATGTGATAAGGGTTCGAAATCCACCCATCCAATAAGTTTTGGACATGTGTAGTTCATAGATTTTACATTATATTTCTATTTTATTTAAATCGTCAAATAATGATTTCATCATTGCATCATTATTATGTCATAAATAATTTAATTTATTTAATGTCTAAAAATTATAAAACAAATACTATGATGTATTAAATCCTTTTAGCTTTCCAATTAATATTTATAATAAAAAATCTGACTTGTATAACCCCATTTAAAAATTGTTTTAGTAAAACATGTCATGTTTGTGCCATTTTTTACATTAACATTAAATAAAAGGTATTTATGTCATTTTCCAACCAAAGTGGATCCATGGGGTCCCCAAGTTAACCCATGGATTTTCTTGGTCGGCCATGACATATCCAAAGATGGTAGGACATGTTTCTAGGTCATCTCATATTATTAAAACATTATTTTTACCTTAAACTACACTAATTACCACTAATCGCGATTAAAAACTTAATAAGTTACTATTCACCAAAAAATTATTTTAATCTCATTGAACCACATTTTACTTCTTAATGACAACCATGTATGTCGGATTTTTGAAAATCAAATCACAGAGGTGGTAAAATTTCATTTAAACGAAAAATCAGTTTTCATAAGTACCACTTAGTGATTTCACTATTCATCAAAAATTGAAGTTTTTCAGAAAAATACCAAAAATTCACCCTAAGCTATATTTGATATTCCGAATTCAAAAATGAAGTCTATTTTACAAAATTCAAAACATATAAGTCAAATTAATTAATTTAATAATTAATTCCCGCTGTCATGACAAATAGCGTGTTTTTGTGAAACAATAAGTATCAAAAGATTGACACTAGTTTATGTCTGATTTCAAAGTGAAATTAATTCCAACGACCACTATTGGATTTAATGGTAAAAATATTTTATAATTTCACTTTAAAACCAATTCAAAAGATAATATAATCATATTAAAAATTAGATTAAAAAGAGGTTTTGAATTAAAATACAACAATTTTCACTATTCATTTAAAAAAATGAACTTTATCGGAACGATACCAAAAATTTACACAAAGTAAATTTTGATGTCCCGATTCTAAAGAAGAGTTATATTTGGTCCAAAATAAAGTATAAGAGTGATCAAAACTATATTTAATGACGGTTCGCCATCAAAAGGTGATAAGTGAACCTTTAGTGAAAATTAGAGTATATATGCCTAAAATTGAATTCTTTTCGTATTTTAAGAATTTATCCTTTATTGGATAAATGTAAAAACATTTAAAAACATATAATCATATTTTATTTATTTCTATCCTTTCCTGCCAGTACAACGGCTACATGTAAACTAACATTTAAAAATAATATTATTTTATTACTAGTGTGCAACGTAAGTTTTCAAAGAAACTCATTGTTGCGTATCGAGTACGCTATCGAATGTAGAAACCCCATTTAGTTAAAATTAATATTTAATTCGTAAATATTAATTAATATGAAAATTATTTATTCTTTATTTACCTGGGATGTTACATCCTTCCCCCCTTTTGGGAATTGCGTCCTCGCAATTTTATTCACTTATCAAAATAAGTGGGGGTATTTATCCTTCATAGCATTTTCAGATTCCCACATTGCCTCTTCAATCACATGGTTTTTCCACAAAACCTTTACCTGATGAATCACCTTATTCCGTAACACCTGCTCCCTGTGGTCAATAATCTGGACTGGTTGTTCTTCATAAGATAGGTTCTCTTCCAGCTGAACTACCTCTGGACTCAAAACATGAGATATGGATCTGGCATATACTTCCTCAACATTGAAACATGAAAAACATTGCGTACCTGATATAAACTCAGAGGTAAAGCCACTCGGTAAGCAACTGATCCAACTTTCTCCAGAATTTCATATGGTCCAATGAACCTTGGACTCAGCTTTCCTTTCTTACCAAATCTCATCACACTTTTCCATGGAGAAACCTTGAGAAAAACATGATCACCTACCTCGAAAGATAGATCCTTCCTCCTGTTGTCTGCATAACTCTTCTACCTGCTCTGAGCTGTTCTCATGTGTTTCTGTATCAGCTGAACTTTTTTGCCATCTCTTCTACCAATTCTGGTCCCATCAACTTCTTTTCACCCACTTCATCCCAGAAAGCTGGAGTTCGACACCGCTTCCCATATAACGCCTCAAACAGAGCCATCTGTATAATGGAATGAAAACTGTTATTATAAGAAAACTCAACCAAAGAAAGATGTTGGTCCCAACTTCCCTGATAATCCATCGAACAAGCTCGTAGCATATCCTCCAATGTCTGAATTGTTCGTTCTGACTTCCCATCTGATTGAGGATGAAAAGTTGTACTAAAATTTAATTCAGTACCCAATGACTTTTGAAGGCCTTTCCAAAAGTTAGAAGTGAACCTGGGATCACGGTCAGATACAATTGAGAGAAGAAATCCATGTAACATGACTATCTCTTTAAGATACAAACGGGAAAGTTGATCTAGAGAGAAAGTATCTCGTATAGCAAGGAAATGAGCAGATTTGGTCAAGCGATCAACAATAACCCAGATTGCATTATTACCTCGAGATGTCCTCGGTAATCCCACAACAAAGTCCATGGATATGTTTTCCCATTTCCACTCTGGCACTGGTAAAGGCTGAAGCATCCCTTTAGGTAACTGCCGCTCTTCTTTAACCTGTTGACAAGTCAAACACTTCACAGTAAAATCAACAATATCTCTTTTCATTCCATCCCACCAGTAATACTCCCACAGATCTTTGTACATCTTAGTACTACAAGGATGAACTGAAAACGGGGAACTATGAGCCTCGCATAACAACTCATTCTTCAACTGTGAATCACAAGGCACACATAATCTCTTCCCAAACCTCAAAACACAAACACAAGCTTATCCAAGAACTCATGGAAAATTCTATTCATAAGGTCCATGAATACAGAAGGTGCATTGGTTAACCCAAAAGGCATAACTACAAATTCATAATGGCCATATCTAGTACAGAACGTAGTCTTCAGAACATCTGCTTCTTTTACTTTCAACTGATGGTACCCCGACCTCAAGTCAATCTTTGAAAAATACTGAGCTCCCTGGAGCTGATACCACTTCATTCGATGGCCCAACATCTGCTGAAGTTGTTGCAAAGGATTTCACCACCCCTTTCTTCTTGTAGTCTGGATTCATTCCCCCAGTTGAGTTCTTCGTTGGACACTCGTTTGCATAGTGACCCATTTCATTACACTTAAAACATCTTACCGTTGGCTTTTCATTGCCTGCATTATCATCTTCCTTACAGTTACGAGAAATATGACCAGACTTACCACACTGAAAGCACTTACCAGACTTGGATGAACATTCTCCAGGATGCATTTTACCACACTTCTCACAGGATGGATATTTGGTTTTCTTACCTCCTTGCTTCTTTGATGAATTCTTCCTCTTTGCCTGCCAACTAGACCTCTTATTCTGTTGTTTGTCATAGAACACCTGATCATCGGCAAACTCCATTTCCACCTTCTCCGCACATCGAACAAGTTTTTCATAACTTTTGAACTCATGAGAAGCTAAATCCCTACGATACTTTGGCTTTAACCCTGAGTAAAAACGGTTTATTTTACTATCAAGATCTCGTATGAAGTTCGGAGCATACCTTGCCAATCGAGTGAACTTTGCTTCATAAGTAGCCACTGAATCATCCTCCCGCCTCAATTCTAGGAACTGTTTTTCCATCCTAAGACGAACCACCTTAGGAAAATATTTCTCAAGAAACATACCTTTGAATTCGTCCCAGTGAAGATCCTCAATCTCATCACTATCCCTGATATTCTTCACCATCGACCACCACTGATCAGCTTCACCTTCAAAACGGTAAACAGCAAGACTAACCTTTTGATTTTCTGAACACCCCATGACATCAAAAATCTTCTCCAGTGCTTTAATCCACCCTTCAGCTTGCACATGGTCAGATGATCCTCTGAATGATGGGGGATGTTGCCTCATGAAGTGTTCCACCACTGACATGTTCCTCTGTGGTTGATCTGGCTGATCTCGTGCATGGATACCACCACCATTTATAGCCTGAGTCAACTGTGCCATCACTGCAACAAACTGTTCAGTTCTGATTCCGACAATCTTAGGTTGCTGATTTGGAAGGTTTTCTTCCTCCTGATGTCGTCCCAACATAGCTGCTTTGTTTCCTCTATGGAAAACCATTCTGAACACAGAAATATCTTAGGCGAAGCAACATGGAAATCTGTAAATGCTATATCATTTCAATCATATCATAAATTAACTTATAATTTAACAATTTTCTAACTTCTAAAGTTGTCTAAACCGACCTTTGATACCAACTATAAGGCCCCAGCCTTAAACCTTACTTAATATTGAATTAAATGAATAATTCACATTGAGGATCTTTTCAGGTTTAGAGTTTTAGAGAATTAGAACATAACTATTAAATCTCAAAATATTACAAAGTAGACACTTCTACTAAGTTTCCATAATAAAAAAACTCTTAAAAAGAAACATGTCTAGTTCCATGTTTTATATAGCGTGACATTCCCTTGATCCCATCCTTGACCTTATTCCACTTTAAGTCCTGTGAAAAACATTTCGAAAAACTTGGGGTGAGAATAAAAAGCTCAGTAAGGGATACACAAAGAATGAAAACTGTTACTTTTTCAAACATCAAGTAAAACATGTATACTCTATCAAAGTAATACCTTCACCTTCATGAAGTAGTAAAAACTCTTCAGTGAATAAAGTATCATTACTTACCTTTTTGTAACCAAAGGGTTACCATAAAACACATATAAAGAACACATAGCATATATAAAGGTAACTTGGGACATAAACATACCTAAGTGGAATAACCATACGGTCGAATTCCACACATATCACTTAATGGAATAGCCATATGGCCAATTTCCATACATACTTAATGGAATAGCAATACGGACAACTTCCATACCCAATGCATTGGAGTTTATAACGTAACCACCCGTCCTGGTATTCACGGCACCACCCGTCATATGGTTTATCACGTAACAACCCGTCAAATGTCCAAGTACCAATATAAAATCATAAAACATAAAACCAATATAAGGGAATGATAAGATTTCCACATTTCAATCACATATATCATAATATAATCCTTTATCAAAACCATTTTCAATACCAAAATACATAAAAGAGTATATGGTATTTATTTTATTTTAAAAACATTACGGCTTTTTGAGGAATCGAAAGACCAAATAATACTCGCGGCGGCGGAAAAGGTCATTGTCACCGCGTACGTTAAAAAAACATTCCTTTTTGTCATTTTGTAAAACGCTTCGTAGAAAAAGATTCCTTTTGTATAAAAGTAAAATTCAAAGGGGTTTATACACCGTATAAAATAAAGTTGTGTATAAAACGAAGTATGCCTCAATGAAAGGAGATTGAGACGAAGTCCCTTACCTCGTATCTGACTTGACCCGACCGTTCTTTAATCTCCTGAATAATAAACTTGAGTTAATCTCTACTTGATTAAGAACCTTTTTCAAGTTCATTATTCCTTTTATACCATGTTATGAACATCATGTAATCATTTAAGTTAATAATGTTCATTTTGTCGTTATTTGGTTCTTAAGTCAAAAATAGACTTCTTACACTTACATGTTGTTAATTTGGTCAAAGGTTCGTTATATCCAGAATGATATTAATGATTTGGATAACATATATATCATATATATTCAGCATATACATGTATTTATAATATTACATCACATTCAGTGGTAAGAAATGAAATGCACCGTTCATGGAGACGGTAATCCGTACATACGCATGAACGCTACTTCCATTTCTATTTCGTATTTTCTGGAATGGAATCATAGTGATATAAGAGTATATTATAATTCCAGTATAATAACATATATAATATCATTAAATTTATCCTTTACACATCCCACATATGGTATTGACGAATCAAATCACTTTCAGGGGGTGGTAGTCCGCACTTCCTAAAATGAAGATATCGTGTTTACCCATAATGGAAACAATAGTGGTATGCCATAAATGAAAAATACAGAAGCTTAAGGAAAGAATAAACATATTATATATCATATATAAAAATAGTTACATCATAATGGCCACCTTTTAAGGTGTTAGATGAGTATTGAACCATCATCGTTTCGGGAGGCAGAATTTCGCCATCCACGGAAACCGTATGTTCTTTAACCATTTGATGTAGTTGTGTGAGAGTGTAGCTCAAATAAATCTTATAACAACATCCTAGTATATTTATGATACTGGTGTTGTTACAAAATAAGTAAATAAAAATAGTTTAGGGGGTTGGAGAAGCAAAATAAAACAAATGAACATGAGATAATGAATTACCTTTAAAAGTGTAACCCCTTTTGATTTGAGCCTAAAGGCTTCCTTTGAAAGGATTATGCCCAAAGGGAATCCTCTAGGTTGAGGAGAGGGATGTGGAGAGAGTAACTGGGAAGGTTTTGGCCGAGCCAAAGGCTTGAGGAGTGTGTGAAATGAGGTAGAGGTGGGGGCCTTTTATAAGAGGAGAGGAGGGGCACTTTTGGAAACCATGAAACTATTATTTTATTTGAAAATGTGTTTCGGTTTTAAAATGTCCCAAATTGATATAATTAGTGGCTAAGGTGATAAGGGTTAGAAATCCACCCATCCAATAAGTTTTGGACATGTTTAGATCAATGATTTTACATTGTCTTTCTATTTTATTTAAATCGTCAAATAATGATGTCATCGCTGCATCATTATTATGTCATAAATAATTTAATTTATTTAATGTCTAAAAATTATAAAAAAAATACTATGATGTAGGAAATATTTTTATCTTTCCAATTACTATTTATAATCAAAAATCTGACTTGTATAACCCCGTTTAAAATTTGTTTTAGTAAAACATGTCATGTTTGTGCCATTTTTTACATTAACATTAAATAAAAGGTATTTATGTCATTTTCCAACCAAAGTGGCTCCATGGGGTCCCCAAGTTGACCCATGGCTTGTCTTGTCATCCATGACATATCCAATTAGGGTAGGACATGTGTCTAGGTCATCTCATATTATTAAAACATTATTTTTACCTTAAACTACACTAATTACCACTAATCGCGATTAAAAACTTAATAAGTTACTATTCACCAAAAAATTATTTTAATCTCATTGAACCACATTTTACTTCTTAATGACAACCATGTATGTTGGATTTTTGAAAATCAAATCACAAAGGTGGTAAAATTTCATTTAAACGAAAAATCAGTTTTCATAAGTACCACTTAGTGATTTCACTATTCATCAAAAATTGAAGTTTTTCAGAAAAATACCAAAAATTCACCCTAAGCTATATTTGATATTCCGAATTCAAAAATGAAGTCTATTTTACAAAATTCAAAACATATAATTCAAATTAATTAATTTAATAATTAATTCTCGATGTCATGACAAATAGCGTGTTTTTGTGAAACAATAAGTATCAAAAGATTGACACTAGTTTATGTCCGATTTCAAAGTGAAATTAATTCCAACGACCACTATTGGATTTAATGGTAAAAATATTTTCTAATTTCACTTTAAAACCAATTCAAAAGATAATCTAATCATATTAAAAATTAGATTAAAAAGAGGTTTTGAATTAAAATACAACAATTTTCACTATTCATTTAAAAAAATGAACTTTATCGGAACGATACCAAAAATTTACACAAAGTAAATTTTGATGTCCCGATTCTAAAGAAGAGTTATATTTGGTCCAAAATAAAGTATAAGAGTGATCAAAACTATATTTAATGACGTTTCTCCATCAAAAGGTGATAAGTGAACCTTTAGTGAAAATTAGAGTATATATGCCTAAAATTGAATTCTTTTCGTATTTTAAGCCTTTATCCTTTATTGGATAAATGTAAAAACATTTAAAAACATATAATCATATTTTAGTTATTTCTATCCATTCCCTCCAGTACAACGGCTACATGTAAACTAACATTTAAAAATAATATTATTTTATTACTAGTGTGCAACGTAAGTTTTCAAAGAAACTCATCGTTGCGTATCTAGTGCGCTATCGAATGTAGAAACCCCTTTTAATTAAAATTAATATTTAATTCGTAAATATTAATTAATATGAAAATTCTTTATTCTTTATTTACCTGGGATGTTACAGATCATAGACCACCTCCAAAGTTGTTAATTGGTTCTAAAATATTGAAACAGCTTAAAAATGTTGAAACGGAATTTGGGAAGGTTCATAATTTGAATGATAGTGGAAAACGGGTCTGAAGTGCATCGTCATGTGAAATTAGAATGCAACAATGGAAGAAAAAAAGTATATTCTTCAAACTCCCGTATTAGGAATTTAATTTGTTGTAGCACAATCATGATGTGATGCATATTGAGAAGAATGTCTATGATAATTTGATTTGAACATTACTTAATGATCACGGAAAGTCGAAGGATCATCTCAATGCTCGCAAAGACTTACAAGTAATGAACATAAAACGTGATCTCTGGCCAGATAAGAATGAAAAGTATGCTCTGGCCATTTTTGAAATGAAAAATTGGGATAAAGATATATTCCTTAGAATTTTAAAGAATGTGAAGGTATCTGATGGGTATTCGAGTAACATCTCGAGGTGTGTTGACTTGAATAATCGTAAGTTACATGGATTGAAAAGTCACGATTCACATATTTTGTTACAACAGTTACTACCATTGACATTGCATACATTATTACCTAAAAAAGTTAATGCTGTTGTACTCCAATTCTGTACATTCTTCAGGATATTATGTGAGAAATCTCTATATCCATTTCAGCTTTACAACCTCTAGGAGAGGTTTGTATTGACCCTTTGTGCAATGGAGATGATATTTCCTCCATCGTTTTTTACTTTCATGATGCATTAAACTGTGAATTTGGTTTAGGAAGCTAAATTAGGAGAACTAGTTCATTATTGATGGATGTATCCAATTGAGAGTTATTTTATTTATATGTTTTTCATTTAAGTAAAAAATTTTGGCATTTAAATAAATGCATAATATTATTATTTTATTTCACATATATCTTGGTAATTTGAAAGCATATGTGAGAAATAAAGCTCAACCAGAAGGCTCTATTGCTGAAGGCTATTTGGCTGAGGAGTTTCTTAACTTTTGTTACCGATATTTGGATGATATTGAGACAATATTTAATCAAGTTGGACGTGTTGACGACACATCAACCCAATCTCAAATGCATCAGAAATCAAAAATATTTCCTGCTATTGGCCGATCAATTGGGAGAACCTCAAATGTGACACTGACAGTATTGGAATTATTACAGGCACATAGATATGTGATGCTGAATAGTGAAATTGCATATCCATTTATTGAAGAGTTGAGGATATAAACAAAGAGAATAATGAGAGGCCGACCACGAAATGAGAAAGATATAATGAAATCTATGAATAAAGAGCTTGTAGAATGGTTTGCACGACGTTTAAGTTCATAAATATTGCAATAAATATGAATATTAGTTTGACACATAAATTTTGTAAATCAATTAAATTATATTTCTTTTTTTAGATCATGAATACTGATACTCGAGCAGACTTTTCATAAGATTTTAAGTTTTTTGCTAGAGGTCCTATAAAACAAGTTAGGAAGTACAATGCTTATAATGTGAATGGTTTTAGATTTCATACAGTCGATCGAGAAGTGGGTTTGAAAACATAGAATAGTGGTATATTTACATTTTTTGAATTGGGATACTATGGAAGCTACATGATGTTATTGTATTAAACTACCATGGAAATTTTTCTGTTGTTTTATTCAAATGAAAATGGATTGCTATTATCAGATGTGTTAAAAGAGATTCCTTGCAATTTACTTCTGTGAACTTATCTCACTTGATGGATGTTGGTGATCGTGAACTGCATGATCCATATATATTAGAATCGCAAGAAAAAATGGTATATTATGTGAATGATGTTGTGGATGAAGGGTGGAGTATAGTTTTTCATGTAATACAAAGAGATTTGTATGATATGGGTGATGAAGTTGAATATTTGACCTCTGAAATTGAATTTCATCAACAACAGAAAGTAGAATTATTTGTCCATCATGATATTGAAAATATTATTCTAGCAAGGATGAATGAAGTGGCTGAATAAATGGAGCAGGAACCCGACATGATTGAAGGAGAAAATGATTATATGTACAATTATTTATTCATTCAGCAACCACTTGTTTCATTTCTTCAGTCATTCATTATCATTGTTATATATATTTTGTCTGTTAGTACTGGGCATCTATTATCATTTATAATTTTTTTTGCATAATTTTTTTGAAATATATATGCTGAACTAAATTTTATTTGATTAAATGACATGAATGCCAAGGAAAAAGCGGTACACTATTTCATCTAGTTCTGCAACAGATGACGATCCATCTGGCTCCCTCCCCACGGCATCTGAGGCACCAGCTGCCTACACCCCTGCACCATCTCCCCCTTCACCATCTCTCACACCATCTATGGGTGTCCCATTAGAGGCTGAGTCATCGACTCCCCCTTTAGAAGCCTTAGCAGTGGGGAGGTGACACGCCCCTTCTAGTTCATCACGGACATACTGCAGTGTCACTATCATAGGTACAAATTTTAATTAAATAAATTTATTGCATTTTGTTTATACTAATTTTTTTCTCATTAAATATGAAAAAAATGCAACCGTGGAGAAAAACATAAAAAGTTTAGATGTTTGGAATATGCATGGTGAGAAGATATTCATTCCATTTGATTCTTATGGGGTCCCTACGGATGACGTCGCGGGGTTACTTGGCTAGATTCTAGGCCAGCTGGCAGCGGAGCCCATTTCTATACCTATTTATTATGATGATTGGAGACATATGCCTCCTAGATGGAAAAATGAAGTTTTTGATTCCCAAATAAAGGTAATTTTATTACATTATGGTTTAATTCAATTTCATGTTACTAATATGTTCAAAATGAATTTCTGTATACAGATGTTCTTCTACTTTACAGTTGCTGATGTGATAGCACGGAAGTGGACATTGAACAATCTTGGTAAGAAATGGAAAGATTTAAAATGGAGATTGTGGTGTGATGTCAAGGATACTTCGTTGACCGTGCAACAAATGTATGAGAAGCTACTCAGTGGGGTACCAGAAGAATAGTAGAAATTTTTTGTTGACAGACATCGTGATGAGAAGCGGATGGTATTGAAATATATATTATTATATGATCCTAATTATAAATTTATACATGTATATGAAGAGGATATTAAATTTAATACATTACTATTAAATTTCATTTTATTTATTTCAAGATCTCTTAAGACAGAATGCATCAAACCGGGCTAATCAAGTCATCCCTCACACTACGAGCTCCAAAAGATTTTCTAGAAGCCGAACGACATTGGTAATATTTTAATTATTTTAAATATTTATAATACAATATTATCTATTTAATATATTGAATTGTTTATTTATCTTTTCTTAATGTAGTCACAGAGTTTAGGCCACGAAGCATCCCGAACTGAACTGTGGTTGGATGTTCACAAAAAATCAGATGGAAGTTTTGTTAATGAGCCCCCCAAAGAAGTTGGGGTATGAAGACAATTTTTTATTATAATAACTTATTATCAGTTTTTAATGTGTTAATATATATTGATATTTTATTTATAGATAAAAATTAAAGAAATATGGGATGCCAATCCTGGGCAGTCCTACTCAGTCTCCCAGGATGACCCAGTTGCTAAAGTCCTTGGGAAGGAGCATCCTGGTAGAGTGCGTGGGATGGGTTTCGGACCCGTACCATCTGAGGTCTTTGGAATGCCATCAAGGATTCTAGTTATATCTACTCCTGGTTATAGTCATTCTATACTTGAATATGCTCAAAGGGAGATTGCTTCTCTATGAACCACAGTTCAAGATCATGGGGATCAGATATCCGCTTTGCAGAAAGCGATGACTGATATACATCAGCAGATGAGCAGATATGACCATGGTGGTAGTGCATTACCTGGTGGTCAGCAGGTAAATAACAAAAAATCAAAATCATTTCATTTTAAAACTTTCATTAGTTTTAAGTTTTAATATAAATATGCAACAGTATTTAATTTTCAATATAATGTTCTTACAGGTGATAGTAGAAAGTGGAGATGGAGGTGGAGAGGGTGACGATGGTGGAGAGGGTAACGATGCATCATCAGACAGTGAGTAGTTGTATTGTTGATGTGTTGAACAAATATGGGAACAGTTGGTTTGTATATGTACCATGTGTGGCACATAGTTTCCACCAAACATTTTCATGTCCTAACATTTTCTTGATTTCTCATGTTTCCTTTTATGCATTTTATTGATTTCTGATGATTCCTTTTATGTCTTGATTTCTCAAGTGTGGTATACATCATTCCAGTTAGAACTGTGTTTCAATCGGTAATCGAGATTTTGGATGACTAGGAGTTAAACCCATTGTTGATGTGTTGAATAAATTCTCAATGCCTAATATTATAATATGTAATTATTCAATATCATCATCCAAGAAGGTAAAACCTTCTGGCGTTGGTATCCAATGACACCATGAATCACAAAAACATGTGGATTGATAACTCTTTATTAGGAACTATTTTCTATGAAACCAATAGAAAATGTTTTTCATTTTCAATAACACAAACATAACCCTGTTTTCTATTAAAGCCTAATATGATTCATGTTATATTAATCCTGATTTCCTAAAATTATCCATGAATATATAAAAAATTACATGTCGTTCAATGAATAAAACCTTAGAAAACAATAATATCTCACAGCTAGCATATCACCCAAGGTGAAATAACATCCAACTATAACATCAAACAATAAGAACAACAATCCCATACCGAGAACCTGGGTATTTCCCCATATATGGGTTAGATAATCCCACAAAAAAACACATTACCAAGGACTGAAACACCTTAATATCTTATAAAACTTTCAAAAAAATTATTCAATAGAAAATAAAATGTCTTTGATACAACATTGTGGCGCCATTACCTAGGTTCCACTAAACTGGTTCCCCAAACCAATGTGCCACATGACCATAGGAATGCCTCCTCATATACAAGAGGCTTCCTACTAGTATTGAGGGTCCAATGAGGTATGTGGGGATAATATACCATCTTTACCAGTGTAAAACAATAGTATAAATTGGTTTTACGTTTTTATTAACAACAATGGTAATTCATTAATCATTTCAAATTCATATATTGTGGTGCACTAATCAGTTCACTCATATCATACACATAGGCTTTAGTTCCTGGAAAGCCATTTCAATACACTATCCAAGCATAGGAAACTCCATATACATCATATCAAGTCCATTATTTCAAATTTCATGTCTAGCCATCCCACATCAAGGATAAGGAATTCCTTGTAAAAAAATTCTTACCCATGGATGGGATCTACTGTGTCCCTCATCATTTAATAATCCATAAATACACATTCCACAAGGTCAAACACACTTAACCTTATTAACAAATTACAATATCAAGGGTGAACCTATTTCATTTCACCAATATTCACATAGTTTATCACTTTCACTGCACTTAACGTAATTCCATAACTATTCTATTTTACTATTCATTCATAACAAAAACCATTGTACATATTTTCAATTCCATCTTATAACATGGATATTCCCACATTTTCCATTCATTATTTATCCTCGTAGTTATCTCACAACCCATTTAACCATAAAAGTTATGATAAACCACTTATTACATTTTGACATGCTAAAAATATCTATAATTTGTTTAATCTCATAAACCCTTCAATGTATCATTTAATAACTAAATTCACATGTTCAAGGGACTGGAACACCCCATGGGTGGCCATAAACCCAGTCCACTCTTCATAAATATATCCAAAAACAACCTTGAAAGGTCCAACATATCATTGAGTTGATGTTATTTTATGAGATTGTGTCTGGTTTGATTTTCTTTTTAGGGTAGTGGTGCAGCGAAAGCAGAATTTTTTTTTCTGGTCAACTTTTCGTGGCGGTTTTAACCGCCGCTAATAGTATATAGGTAAGACAGTAGTAGCGGTTTTAACCACCACTAAACGTAAGTTTTTTTACATTTTTCGGTGGTTTTAACCGCCGCTACAGAGTCACATCACCCGCGTGCATTCCGCGGCGGTTCTTGTAACTTTAGCTGTGGTTTTACGGCCACTGGATTTTATTTTATTAGCGGCGGTTATAACCGCCGCTAATAAAAAAATCATGAGCGTCTAAAAACTGATGCTAAAGTGTCAAGAACCGCCACGAAATGAGGCAACTACGACTCTTTTTTTAAACTGCCGCTAATAGTTTGTTGATGCCAAATTTAGCGGCGATTTCTGTAAACCATCGCCAACTCATGTAGCGGTAGTTTAAATTGCCGCTAAATGCAAAAATAACCTCCGCTAAAGGGCAGTTTTCTTGTAGTGTTCATCGCTACAATATTATCATAATATAAAGTTGTAGGTTCTTTATTTCTAGGTACCACATCATGCTCTTAGAAAAATGTTCACATCCAAACACTTCTTTTTCTACATCAGAGGCCACTATATACCACTACTACAAAACAGACCCTTAAAAGTGCTGACCTTTATTAGCGCTTGAAAAAATCACTGATAAATGTGTCATTTATGAGTGTTAAAAAACCATTGATAAAGGGTATCTTTTATCAGTGATAGAAAAACACTGATAAAAGGCACCCTTTATGAGCGCTTTTTTTAGCACTAATAAAGTGTAACCTTTATCAGCGCATTTTTGTAGCACTGATAAATGGTATCCTCTATCAGCATTTTTTTTAGTGATGATAAAGGGTACCCTTTATCAGTGCTTTATTTTTAGCATTGATAAAGGTCCAGAATAAAATGAAATAATTAAACAAATAAAAATAAAAAAATATTAACAATTTTATTAATTAAATAATTATTGATAAAAATGAATTAATTAAATACATATATATATATATATATTAATGAATAGTATATATTACATATATAGATATATAAAATGAATAAAATGAAATAATAAAACAGATAAAAATTAAAAATTAGTAAATTAAGAAAAATATTAAATATTTTATTTATAAAATAATTATCGATAAAATTGAATAAATTTAATATACATATATATAGATTATAAATATTAATAAATATTATATATTAAATATATATGTATAAAATTAATAAATTTTAATAATTAAAAAAATTAATAAATTGTAATAATTAAACAAAAAATTAATAAATTAATAAATTACAAAATTATTAGAAAATTATTAAGGAAACAATTATTAATAAAAATGATTAATTTTAATATATAGATGTAATAATTATAAATAGTAATAATTAATATGTATTAAATATAAATATATAGAAAATGAATAAAATGTAATAATTAAAAACATATTAATGTCTTATTCATTTTTAATGTTTGATTTTTCAATTTAACATATATCAAACGTGTATTACATAGATTTCACATATGTATACGTAATTAATGAATTTTTAAATATGACGTACATACACAAATATTTACGTAATTAATGAAATCTTATATAGAAACATATACACCTAATATTAATGTAATTTATTCAAAATTTATTATATTTTATAATTTCATTGTAACATGGTATATTTAATATAGTATGTTTTTAATCAGTTAGTTTTATTCATATATTTTTAATATTATTATAGTTGGGTATTATTTATTCATTTTTAATACTTATTTATTTATTTATTTTTGAAATTATTAATTTTTATTATATATATATATATATATATATATTTAATGCGTTTTAGTATTTTCAATATTTATTAATATTTAATTCAATATATATACATATTTTTTAAAAATTTTATATTTAATTAATAAAACTTATCCATTTTTTCAATATTTTTTATGAGTACTCATTTCAAATTATTCAATTTCACTCATTTTTAAGACATGTATTTAAGATTATATATTCATTAATAGTGTTAAAAATATATTTTTAAATAAATATTTATAAATAATATATTTATAAATTTATATTTAATATATTTATAAATTTATAAATTTATAATTATTATTATAAATAAATATTATTTTTAAAAAATTACATATATAATTATGAATAATTAATTATATATATTTAAATAATTATAAATTTATAATAAATTTATTTAATGAATCAATATACAATATTTTTCTTTTTCTTTTTCTTTTTCTTTATTTATTATATATATATATATAATTATATAAATATATATAATGATATAAATGTATTTATAATTATAAAATTATAATAAATATATTTAAATAATGAAGATATTTACTATATTTATATTTATATATATTTACTAAATATATATATAATGATATAAATATATACATAATTATACAAATATATATATAATGATATAATATATTTATAATTATAAATAAATAATTATAAATATATTTATAAGTGTATATTTACTGTATTTATAAAATAATATATTTATAATTATTTAAAAAATTTAATCTTTTTAAAAAATTATTTATGTAATTATAAATAATAATTATATATTTAAATAATTATAAAATTATAAAAATTAAACATAAAATTACATAAATATATTTAAAAGTTTTTTATTTATAAGTGTAATTATAAATCCTTTATTAGTGCTAAATTTTTAGTGCGGATATAGGTTTATTTTATTAGTGCTTCATTAGTGCTACTAAAGATAGAGTTTTATCAGTGATAAAACTTTTTCATTGCTAAAGATGTATTTTATCAGCACTTTTTGGTGCTGATAAATCTAAATCATTATCAATACAAAAAAATCATTGATAAAGATGTCTTTTATCAACACTTATAAATTTAGCGCTGATAAAAGGTATCCTTATCTGCTCTTTTTTGCAAGCATTAATAAAAGTTCCCCCGGTCTATTTAAAAGAACCCTAACAGTTACTGATTCAATCACAATTCTCAAGCTCTCACAGAACTCCCCTACTATCGGTGCTCCTCCTCTACATTATCTCAGACAAATCAAGACTAGAATCCAAGGTATGTTATTTTCTCCTTTCTCTCTCTCCTTGATTTCTTTTTTGGATTCCACAGTTTTCATTTTTACACTGTTCTCGACCATGACAAACCATACTTCTCTTCTCTCATAACTCTAGTCATGACTGGCCTATCTCATTCTTCCTCATTGTTGTCATTATTATTGTCACCTTCACTCATGGATCTTTCCAAAGTTTTTCAAACCCATTCTTTTCATCATTATAGTATTTACGTCTTTCCATGGAGCAAGAACTTATACTATAGAGTAAATAAAGGATGTTTGGTTCAGAATGTTCTTATGTGTTGATAAGGGCATCGTCCCATCAATTATTGTCTTTGAATCTTCATTTTTTTCAAACATGTTTCTATCACAAATTACAACCAATTGGCCAATTACCTATTTAATATGTAGTTCAATGGAATTTATTATAATCATTTGAGTTTCCAAAAAAAATATTATAGAAAAAAAATATGGATTCATACATGATATATTTAATTGGAAGGACTAAATCACCATTTATTTTTTCCAGGGATTTAGGTCTCTCTGTGAAGTCTGTTAATGATACAAGTTCCCTAATTCCCTCAAACTACGCTATTATAGGCCACCATGATTTTTATTTCACATGTTTCTTACTTTTTTCAAAATAATGCTACATTGATAGGTATATTTATTTATATACATATTTTAATATTATATGCATTTCATTTAAATGTAATGTTTTTTATGAAAATTTGGTTCAAAAAATATTGATTCCCACTTTCTATTATTTTATTTTATGGTATTTTCTAAAATATTTTTGTTTTTTTATTAAAGTGATAAAAAATGAACTCTTAAGTTTAGAGGATTATATTTTTTAAATATAATATTTTAGGATCCATATTTAAATTGGAATTTTGGTTATTTTTTAATATGAGTGGTTTTAGAGTATACAGGGGAAAAACATATTTTAAAAAAATAAGTGCACGATTTTTTTTTAAATGAATTTGTCTTTAGTTTTTTGTTCTAATGAAATATAACATATAGTTTCTCATTAAATATATAAATTACTTCATGATTTCCTGTAAGGACAAGTTTATCTATATTAATTTAATAAAAAGTACATGTGATGGTTATCCTTGAGGGGTAGTCTTGGATGCTAGGGGTCAGAGGTTGAATCTTATGGTACTAGTGATGTAGTTATTTCTAGATGGAGATAAATAATTTTTCATCCTCCTATGATTCAAATATTAAACTCTTATTAGTGAAATGATTTGAATATTAGGTAACAACCATGGTATAAACTTATGGTATGATTATTATAATTCAATAGTATGAAATGAATTCGGTACATTTGATTATTATAGTGTCCTGGTTAGTATACAATGACTTGACTTAAATGTGTATTTTAAGTGTTGATACTTTAAACATATACTCAAATATATTCATTATTGTATATTTTAGGGGCCCTATTAGTATTTACCTATTTATATTTATACTAAAACTCTACACATGAACCTCAATAGATATATATCACTTATATTTGAGATACAGGTGAGGTAAAAGTACTAGTAACATAGATTATGGTCGGTGCATCTTAGTAGGGATGAGTTGATGTTCTCATGATAGTGTAGCTAAAAGACATATTTATCACTAATCACAATAACTCAAACATGAGAAAAACCCATAACAAGACATACCAACCACATAAAATCTCAATTTATAATGAAACTCCAAATTACCAATTCCCAATATAGGCCAAACACAAACAAAAGCACCAAATTTCATTTTTAAAGACCAATTGGCATTTTATCAATCACTTTGTAAGCATATAAATATAGACATGATTAAGGAACCCCTTTGAAACCCCATTTTTTATCAAATTTCTACCATGGAAATGAAAAAAAATCACAATAACACATTAAAAGAAAGAATATCACATTTCAAAATCATGTAGGAAAGCTCAAGTATTAAAGGATTGTTCTAGAAAGGACATGGATGGAAACACCTACCTTAATGATGTTCATGTGTGACAAAACTCCAATTTAAGTAAGAACTAATCCCAAGAGACAATATGTACACCCTAGCTTAAAAATAATCAACCCAAATTAGCCAACCCTCATGCTAGGGTTCTAACAAGAGGGATCCCACCCAGGAAAAACCAAGAAATTTGAAGAAGGAAGAAGAGGAAGAATGAGACTTTCCCAAGGAATAATCCACCCAAAAATTGAAGGAGAAGCACCTATAATCCATTGATAAGATGAGGGGGAATCCACCCTAGGCTCCCAAGGGGATGCACTAATGATGGGAGAAGGAGAGGAGGGGATTTTGGGTTAAAATATTAGAGGGGGAAAAGGGTAATTTTAAATTTTTAATGGGATAGACAGGTCACATAGTTTGGCCACATGGTTTTCCAAACCATGCATCAACCATACTAACCCAATTGTAAAAGGAGGAAACTCACACGAGATGGAAACACATTTTGGGAAACCTTGTGCCAACCATGAAAAATGGCTTTGTCAATTTGTAGAGCCTCACTACACACTTTCTGCACAGTTTCTCCTTATCATGCTCAAGCCATGCTTACTGTCCTAGACAACAACTAGGATCTTCTTGCATGGTTTGGCTCAAACCATGATCAAACTATGTACAGGGCCAAAAAAACACATAAAATCTCTGAAACTCAAAACATTTCACTATGGAATAAATCCAAACCATGCCCAAAAGAACCAATGCAAAAAAATATTAAAATAAAAGAAAAACTATGGTTGAGTTGTGACATCTCCAGCATGTGATCTTGTGTCCTGGATTGTGTCATCTAAAACTACAATATTTGTTCAAATACCACATGGCGTGAGAGGTCAGGGGTCATATGGGAGTGTACTTATATACACAATACCACAAAACATTTCTTTAATAGTGCTGGCATTTATCAACACTAGCAAAAGGATCCGCTAAATTCCAACTTTATCTGCGCTTTATTTTAGCGCTAATAAAGGTTACCCTTTATCATTGCTTTATTTTTATCACTAATAAAGGTCTAGAATAAAATGAAATAATTAATCAAATAAAACTAAAAAAATAATAATTTCATTAATTAAATCTTTATTGTTAAAAATGAATAAATTAAATATACATTTATATAAATTTTAAAAATTAATAAATAATATATATTAAATATATAGATATGTAAAATTAATAAAATAAAACAATTAAAAAATTAAAAATTAAAATGAGTAAATTAAGAAAAATATTAAACATTTTATTAATTAAATAATTATTGATAAAAATGAATAAATTTAAAATATATATATTTTAAATATTAATAAATAGTATATAAAATCCAGTCTATAATCTAATGTGTCTTATTTTTTAAATTTTCTATATCATTTTTTTATTTTTTGGGTTCTAAATTTTTGTGTTTTTGTGTTATTCTTAACCATAACGAATCCTACATCTCATATCATCACCACTGAAATACAATGAGTGGTTCTATTTCATCTTTTTCCTCTATACACATTGGTTTTGAAGAAATAGAAGCATTTTTTCATATGTTAAGGTTAGTCAACATATGTGTAAGGGCCTTTATTGATAAATAAAATAGATTTTTAACTATACACTACTATAAAGGTAATGCTAGCATTATAGTGTGATAAAGTTGAGTTTAGTTAAACATTGAATAGGTTAACCCATTTCTCAAACATGTTATCTATATCCCTTAGCATTGACACAAGTCTTTAGTGATCAGGAAGTGTGTCTGATGTTATGTGTTCACCTGAATTTGGAACTATTTGGGTATTCTAGGTCAAAAATGTTACAAAATGGAATCATAGTGAAACTAAGTATATTGGTATTGATTATATCCAAAATAAAAAAACTTTCTATACATAAGAAGTAATCCATAAGTATGTCTACATAGTATAATTATTTTTCATATTTGAGTTGACATATGAAGTCTAAGTTGTTTTTTTATTTTCTTTTTGACCTATCTTATCAAGTTTCATGCCTCTTATTTAGAAGTTGATAGGTAGGAATCAGTAAGAATATATGAAATTTCATGTTCTTATGTGTCTTTTTTTAATTTTTTTTCTAGAATCAATTATAAATTTATATTAATAGAATCATGAATAATAAATAAATAGTGTATTCTTATTTACTTATTAGTAATGATTGGTTTATATAACTTATTAATTTATTGAGTTTATTTAGTAACCCCATTTATCGATACTATTAGTTAGTTGTTTCATACTTATATTTAAAAGAATGATTATAACATATTTTAAAATAAATTTAAAGTATGAAAATACTTATTAAAAATTAAATGAATGAGAGAGAGGAGTAGGGGGTTCGCATTTAATATAGATTATTTTGTGCCTATTTCTAAAAGATTATTGTTTTTTGGAAGGGTAAAGTTATGTGAATATCTACAGTAATATAGAATATGTCACCACTATGACCTCTATATCTCTATAGAAAGGAGCCAATGAACATCCTTTGTATGATAGAACTTATATGGATCCTCATGTCATAGAGGTAACTATAGATCTATTTCAAGAAATGTGGTATAACTTTCAATGATGGGAATATATATTATCTATGGTTCCTCTAAGATTTTATGGTAATATATCATAATAATAAATTTATGATTTCATTGAATAGATTCATTTCATTTATAAGATTTAAAAAATTATAGATCAATACTAAGCATAAGCTGAAAAATTCACCCTTTAAAGGGATGTATGTAATTGGAGGGATCTTATGGTGGATTAAAAAAATATCCAAATTTGGATAGTAAGAAATCCTTGAGTAGACATAAGTGATTTTGAATGTAGGTGGTGTGAGATTAATTTATTCAAGACCATTATAGTGGAGGTATTCCAATTCCTCTTCAAATGAGGAGACTTTTTGAGTGATTCCATCAGTATCGGTTCCTAAGACACTTTAATCCTTATTGCCTCTTTAATGTGAAATATTTCTCTCTATGTGGTTGTTTGGGGAACCTCCAATGGTCCTTTTGAGCTATTCTTTCTAGGCAGGGTAATTAGATATGACTTGTATATTATTTATGCTTGATTATTCTATGTATGATGCTAGACAAGGTTCTTCTATGGTGATAGGAAAAATCCTAGTATATAATACTCTTATTGATGGTCTTAGGACACATAAGCTTACTATTATTTATTTATGAGTAACTTATATTTCATCGAGGACTGTGATTACAAATTATTTATAAATTTATTAGCATAAATATTCTCTATAAGTAAACATATAGAAAAAGAGTAATCAATGTCAATTTTATACAATAGTGGTAAGAACAAGTGGGTATATCTTCCTGAATTGAAAGTGAAATATTCCTCAAAGTTTATGAGTATTGATACCCCTAGAAAAGATGGATGTAATATGTAACGTCCCAAACCGATGCACCTCTAAGATGGTGTCCAGATCGGTGCGTCACATAACCTCAAGCGCATCTCCCCAAATGCCAGAGGCTGCCGACTAGCAGTGAGGGACCTTTTTGTGTCCATGGGGGAGACTATGCCCTCATAGGTAACAGGTAATATCACGTAGGAAGTAAACAACAGAAAATAATAAGTAATAGAATCATGTGAAAAAATAAACTTTATTAGAAGCAATGTAAACAATCTAACTGAATAATAAAAACCATGTGCGGAAACCCCCAAAAGAGTGTCATTACATGATATGAGTTTAAACTAAAAGTACGGAAAATAGAATTCAAACACAAATTCAACTAAAAGAAAAGACACAGGCATAAAATGCATCACGAGCAAGGTCTGATTCTCTGCCCTAGTCTCCAACCTAAGCACTAATGAATAGTTAAGCATCAGAAGCAGCACGCTTCCCCTTGACAATACCTGCAAGCATGTAATCTACTCGGGTGTCGACGACGCCCGAGCAGGGTGTAAGATAAAATACCAGTAGGCCGGAACCCATGGTGTCTAAACCTTTCCATTTCGTGCCAAAATAAAAAAGCAGTGTTCCATTACATAACCATTTCAAATAAATTACTTGCAGTGCAATGAAATAAATAAGTCGGCTCGGGTCCCAAATGACACACGTGCCTGGTCACCTGCTTCAGGGTAAGCTGGTAGACTGAAAGGGTACCTGTCAGTAGAAATGCATGAACACGCATATATATATATATATATATGTATATAAAATCCAAAAAGTGAGGTAAAACTAGGAAAAATTATACCCCAATCTTGTGATTTAACTTGGGGTTCAAGTCCAGTGTCAACCAGGCACACTTCCACAAATCAGGGGAAATATCTCAATTCTCAATAGACTCAATTAGCAATAACATAAACCTTAATTGCATCATTATTTAAGGTTCAATTTGAGAGTTGGAGTTTGAGCCCGTCCTGAAATTATCGCTATGTAACATCCGTCAATTTATCCAATGCCACTGAGCTCGTCCAAGGCAATCTTTCGAAAGACAAAGTATCGCATGAGGCATGGCTTTACCTTGAGTCTGTCCCGATCTAGCAAAAAGCGGTCAAGTTTCATCCGAGGCTGGCTTATCCACATTGCCAATGGATCCGTCCCAATCAGACCTTTTGGAAATTGTATCACTCAAAAGTATTAGAAAGTCTAGGGAAGTCTCAGTTCGGAAAAGCCAACGACACCTCCCCCCAGCACATAGAGGTAACTCATCAGGAACGGAGGACCTAAGTGTAGACCTTAATATGGGACCCGCCCCCTTTCTTCACCCTAAATTTAATTAAAGTTTTCACAGATTCAGATATAACATAATCATCATATAAAGTCGCAACTTGAAAACTAACCAGATACACCTGCATCACAAGGAATAAATCTAACAGTATAGCATAACAACTTCTAAGGCAATATACATATCATATCAACCTCAGTAGATAAATCACATTTAAATAATAGTAATTTCAGCATAAAAACTTTCAAGGAAATATACATATCATATCAATCTCAGTGGATAATTCACATTTAAATAATAATAAGTTCATCATAACAAGTTCCAATGATCCAAAAATTCAAGTTCATGTTCAAAGAAACTATTTATTAAATTTAATTACAATAAAAAGGGCTTCAAAAAACATGCAATTAATCAAATAATAAACTTGGCTAATGATAGAATACATTGATCATGTCGGCACACCCAAAGGGGTTTCCAACTTTGTTGCAATAATTCAAACAATTATTCATTTAATTTAAAAAAATAAAAAGGGGTTGCACAATACCCACAGCTAATTAAATTAATAACCCAGCTAACGGAAAAATACACTGACTATGTAGGCACACCCAAAGGGGTGTCCAAGATTTTTGTAACCATTAAAAGAAATTAATTTAAGATGATTAAAGTTGCAATAATTAAATAGAACAATTAAAGTAATTAAAATGGGTAAAATTGCACAAAGACGGTAGGCACCGACTAACGGCACAATGGTGCATTTTTTATAAATTGCAACGAAATAGAAGGAAAGAGAGTTTTCACCCTACCTTGTATTCCTATATGACTCAAAGATCCATGGTAGGCTTCAATTTGACCTAAAACGGATGAAAACGAAGGATTTTAGAAAACCCCCAAAATAGGGTAAGAATCTTATGTGACGAACTTCATAAAAAATACTCAATGTAATCAAACGATTCCACTTTTGTAACATTATAATTTCACTAAGGTTTACTATGCACCTGATAGCGAATGAATCGGACGTCGGACGGAGGAGAAGTGGCCTTCCGAAGGTGATGTTGGTTGGTGTGACAAGAATGAGGGGTGTGACGTGATGAGTGGGAGAGGGAGTGAGGAGAGGAAAAAAAGAAAAGAGATAAAAGAAAGAAAATAAAAGAAAATAAAAATAAGAGAAAAATAAAAGATAAGGAAAAAAGGAAATAAAAGAAAAATATAAAATAAAACAAAATAATGGAATAAAAATAATAAAATTAATTAAAAACGGGAATCCTCCATTTTAATTATTTTCATTTTTTCCCTGTAACCCCCTCTTTATTTTATTTCAGAATTTATTTTTATCCTTTCTTGATTTATTTTAAATATTATTTAAATATCTTATTACTCTTTTCCAATCTTTAATTAATTATTTAAAACTCGAACACCGTGCCAAAGTGCGATGTGACATTTTTCACGAAACGTCTACAATTATTTAAATTAAATAAAAAGTTGCCTGGGACCCATAGTGAGGTGCACAGGCGCGCGCCCCATGTCACTTAATTAATTAGACTGTAATAAAGTAAAAATGGTTCATACCTGATTAATGATGGTATGTTACAACCTCCCCTCCATAAGACAACTTGTCCCTGAGTTGGACTTTCGAGTGTAGTGGAATGTCGCCAGAGAAGAGTTCTGACCACTGCACGCATACGTCCATCTCTCGCTCCAAGGTCTTGTCCTGAATGCGTTTGTGTTGCCACAATACATGGACCAGTAGGACTGACTTTCCACATAGGACTTTCATGCTACGGTCAATGATACGAATCAGATTCTCTGCAAAGGATGCATCAGTGTCAAGCTCGATGTTGTCAGGGTCAAAATAATGAGATGGGTCTAGATGATATTGTCGGAGCTGAGATACATGGAAAATGTCATGCATGGCATGGTACCTCTGAGTTAGTAGTAACTGATAGTCTACTGTCCCAACTCTCTCTACTATCTCGAATGACCCGATGTATCTTGGTGATAACTTCCCCTGCCTTCTAATCCGCATGTGACCCAACCTCGGAGAAACACGCTGAAAGACTCGATGTCCCACCTCGAACTCTAGAGGTCTGTGATGATGATCATTATAAGATTTTTTTCTGGACTGATCTGTAGTCATACACTTATGAATCATCTGAACTTGCTTAGAAGTCTCCTGAACTAGATGGGGACCCAACAAAGCTGCCTCACCTACTTCGAGCCAGCATAAAGGCGAATGGCAGGGTCTACCATAGAGAGCCTCGTACGGAGCCATTTATATTGTCGCCTGGAATCTATTATTATAGTTAAGCTCAACAAGAGGTAAATGATTCTCCCATAAACCTCCAAAATCAAGGATACAGGCCTGTAACATGTCCTCTAACACTCGTATAGTTCTCTCGGACTGCCCATTGGTCTGAGGGTGATATGCAGTACTCAGAAGTACCAATGATCCCAGTGCATTTTGCAACCCTTTCCAGAATCATGAAGTAAATTGGGCATCCTAGTCTAAGACAATATAATGATGTACACCATGAATTCTCACAATCTCCTAGATATACATCCTTCCCAACTCATCAATCGTAAAGGTCTCTCTGGTAGGAAAAAAGTGTGCAACCTTGGTCAACCTATCGATAACCACCCATACTGCATCACTGTCTCGAGGAGATCTTGGCAAGACTATAACGAAATTCATAGTGATGACATTCCATTTCTATTCAGGAATGGATAGGGGTTGTAGGAGTCCAGCAGGTCGCTGGTGCTCTGCCTTCACCTGTTGGCAGGTTGAGCACCAAGCGATGAAACCTTCAATATGAATTTTCATACCAAGACACCAATACTGTCGACACATGTCTCTATACATCTTGGTCAGCCTAGGATGAACTTCCCAAAAAGATGTGTGAGATTTCTTCATCAGCTCTTCTTGTATACATGAAGGTACCCATAAATGGCCACGGTAAAGGAGGGTTCAACTGCCATAAACAACGCAATCAGGAGGTGGGTTCCCTCCTATAATGCTTTCCCTCAAAACAAGCCCCTTAGGATCAGTCAAATGTTGCATGTGGACTCACTCGAGAAGAGAGGACATCATTGCAAGAGCTGCTAGAATTGGTCTTCCACTCTACTCCTGAACCTCCAGATGCATCTCTGAAAACAAGGCCATTATATGGAACTCGCTGATGGATACCTGCATGACCTGTGTATGTGTCTTGCAGCTTAAAGCATCTGCCACAACATTACCCTTACTAGGGGTATAAGAAATCACATAGTCAAACGAATTCAAGTATTAGAACCACCTACATTGCCTTAAGTTCAAGTCTCATTGAGTGGAGATATATTTCAAGATTTTATGATATGTGTAAACAATGAACCTCTCCCCCAACAAATAGTGTCTACAATATCATAGAGTGTGAACCACAGCTGCCAACTCAGGGTCGTGTGTAGGATAATTCCGCTCATGAGGTATCAGCTGGTGGGATCCATAAGCCACGACTCGATCACCCTACATCAGAACTACACCCAGTCCAATCCCTAAATCATCACAATAAACTGTATAGCTCTTATCAGGTTCAGTAAGAATCGGGATTGGGGTTGAGGTTAGTCTTACTTTTAATTCCTGAAAGGACTTTTCATAATCTTCTGACCAGATGAACTGTACACCTTTCTTAGTCAGGGTCGTAAGAGGCACTGCTAAGCGGGTGAAATCTTGGATGAATCTCATTTAATAGCCAGAAAGTCCCAAGAAACTACGGATGTTGAAGACACTCTTTGGCTGCTCCCATGAAACCATAGCTCTCACTTTTTCAGGGCCAACCAATACCCCTTCTTTAGATATAATATGACCCAAGAAGTGCATTTTATTAATCCAGAAGTGTCATTTACTGAGCTTAGCATATAGCCGGTGCTCTCTCATTGTACTCAGCATAATCTCAAGATGGGTTGCATGGTCGTGTATGGAACGTGAATACACTAAGATGTCACCCATGAAGACTACCATAAAGAAATAAAGATACAGATGAAATACCTGGTTCATCAGGGCCATGAAGATTGTTGGTGCATTCGTGAGGCCGAAAGGCATAACCAAATACTTGTACAAGCCATACCTGCTTCGGAATGTTGTACGTGGTATGTCAAATGGTCGCACATGCACCTAGTGATATCCCGACCTCAGATCAATCTTGGAGAAAATAGTTGATCCCCGAAGCTGGTCAAAGAGATAATCTATACGAGGCAATGGATATCGATTCTTTACTATGAGCTAGTTGAGTCGACAATAATCAACGCATAACCTTAGGGTACTATCTGTCTTCTTGGAAAAAAGGATAGGTGAACCCCATGGTGATGTTCTAGTTCTGATGAAACCCTTAGCCTCAAGGTATTCAAGCTTCTTTTTTGAGTTCCTGTGGCTCTGTTGGCACCATCCTATAAGGAGGAATAGACACTAGCGCCGCACCTGGCATGAGCTCAATAGTGAACTCCACATCTCTCATAGGAGGTAATCCAGAGAAATCATCAGGTAAGACATTCCTAAAAAGATCCAACACTGGAGGGAATTCAACAAGTTGTGTTCCTTGATCGCTCATGAAGAGACTTTCCAACTAAGCTATCACTCTACCTAACCCTGCATATTTAGGATTATCTTGGACTACCTGTAGATCCCATTCTCCTTTGTGAAGATATGTATCGCCCTTAGGGAATGTAAAAGACACCTGATGGCGATAGCAATCCATTTGGGCATGGTAAAGATAAATCATGTTTATACCTAGAATGACTTCAATTACAGACATATCAAGGATATAAAAGTTCGAAACAAAGTGGTAACCGCCTATCTAGAGGGGTAACTCCTGGCACTGGCATATTCCCTCTATCCTGACCCCAAGTAAGGTGTCAAGAGACATGAATCTACAAAGGTACTCAATTGGAAAACCAAGACTTCCAACAGAAGTATAAAATATAAAGGAGTGTGATGCGCCGGTATCAAAAAGAGAAGAAACTAAAGTAGAGGCTACTAGAATAGTACCTCTAACTATAGATGGATCTTCACTCTACTCCTCTAGTGTTGATTACACTATATACATAGGACCTGATCCACGACCCTGATATAATGCCTAGTTGGCCTGAGCAGGTCCACTCTGCTAACAATGATAGTTTGGAACTTGATTTCCTCAAACATGACATCCACCATTTCCACGGCCTGATCGACTGGTGGAAAACTAACTTCCAACCTGCTGTGGAGTCATAGATCTCATACCTGACGGAGGTGCTGGTGAGGATCCTCTACCATTGGATGCTAAAGAGAAGGAACAGAAGAAACG
The DNA here is from genome assembly GCA_963277665.1 of Viscum album. Classification (NCBI taxonomy): domain Eukaryota; kingdom Viridiplantae; phylum Streptophyta; class Magnoliopsida; order Santalales; family Viscaceae; genus Viscum; species Viscum album. Next base: position 2,038,916,654 of record OY728164.1, read on the forward strand.
CTGAAGGTGACACATATTTCTATGATCTCGGCACTCCTTTGGATCTCTCGTGCACTATGGATTCTTGTGACCATCCCTGCCGCACTGATAACATGTGACAGAGCTATCAATACATGCTGTTTGGCTAGGATTTTCCCCATGTGTACTTTCAAAATGACGTTTCCTACTGCCAGAAGATCCATTAACCTGTCTTGGAACTAAACCACCCTAGCTCACTAGTTTAGCTTCCCTGACATTTCTCTCTGAGATTAGAGCCTGATTCACGATATCTATAACAGTGTTCAAATGGAAGACGTTCACCTGCGGGCGAATAGTGTACTCAAGTCCATCCTCAAAACGCCTCGTAGTAGTTTGCGCGTCTCCAGTCAGAGATGGGGAAAAATGATGAAGTTCCATGAAATGAGTAGAATACTCTAACATAGTCATACAACCCTGCTGAAGATTTAGGAACTCCTGCGCATGATCATCTCTCAGAGTCTAAAAAAAAGTGATTTTAGAAGGCTTCTTGCAAATCCTCCCAAGCCATGTCACTGGCCGGATCAGCCTGAGAAACAATGTCCCACCAGTATTTGGCGGTGTCACAAATAATGTAAACTTTAAGCTTGACCCTTCACTCTGGAGGTGTCTCATGGTGGTCAAAGATAGACCGTACAACTTCTATCCATGATTCTGTAGCATGAGGGCCACCACTCCCCAAGAAGGTGGGAGGGTGTTGCGGCAGAAAGTCCCACGTAAGGTCTTCCATAGACGGGGTAGGTCTGGGGATATTCTAAACCAACTACAAAACCTGAGGACACTATCCCTAAACTGAGCATTAGGGTCCCTCGGAAGATCAACAGGAGATAGTTCCACGGGAGGCTCTACGAGAAGAACCAATGGTAGTTCAAGACCCAACATCTCTGGAATGTACTCATTGCCACTCTCCTGAGGAACAGCATGAAGACGTCGTGGCAGAATTTGTCTACAAATTCCAAACACACACCTTAGACAAGGAGTAAAGAAGGTGAGAAAAACAAGTAAGGTGTAAAAAGATGTTAGGTACAGAGCCTGCCTCTGAACACTAAACAACAGATAACCTTCTTCAAGAGTTGGGTTTCAATATAGAAGAGACAACTAAAAAGGATTACTAAACAAGTTCTACAGCCCACTCCTAGGTTGAGTCTGGATAACATATAACAGACTAACACAACCTTATATTCAATAACCTAGCAGTTCAAAATTTTACCCCTAGGTATAACAGAACTCACATGCAATAGGAAAATTCATGCTGAAAGTAGATATGGTATGGAAATATGCATGTCATTTAAATAATATAGTGCCTATTTTGATGCATGGGATGTTTTCCCTTATATAATTGGGCTACAATGGTAAACCCATTATTTAAATAATACCAACACAATAACAATACAATACAAGGGAGCCACCCAAGGTGAAATCATATCAACAGTAACTGGAATAATCAATAATAGCAATCCCAACCCAGGAATTTGAGTTTTCCCCTGTACCTGGGTTAGCTATATCCAAGCACAGAATATATCCCAAATCCTTATATCCTAGTCTCCTGTCTAATCCAAACAGTAAGACAAAAGGAAAAACCACCTCTGATACCACTTTGTAACATCCTGACCCAGCTCACCTCTAAGACGGTGTCCGGACTAGTGTGTCACATAACCTCAAGTGCATCTCCCCGAATACCAGAGGCTACCAACCAGCAATGAGGTCCATTTTTGTGTCTGTTGGGTGACTATTCCCTCATAGGTAACAGATAATATCACATTGGAAGTAAACAACAACAAATAATAAGTAGCGGAATCATGTGAATAAATAAACTGCAGCAGAAGCAATGTAAACAATCCAATGGAATAATAAAAACCAAGTGTGGAAACTCACAAAAGGGTTTCATTCCATGATATGAGTCTAAACTGAAAGAATGTAAAACAAACTCAAACACACAGTCAATTAAAAGAAAAGACACAACCAGCAACTGCATCGCAATAAAGGTCCGGTCCTCTTCCCCAGTCTCCATCCTAAGTAGTAATGAACAGTCAAGCATCGGAAGCCGCACACTTCCCCTTGTCAATACCTGGGAGCATGTAATCTACTAGGGTTTCGATGACGCCTGAGAAGGGTGTGAGATAAAATCCCAGTAGGCTGGCACCCATGGTGTCTAAACCCTTCCATTTCATGAAAAAATAAAAAATGCAGTGTGCCATTACATAACCATTTCAAATAAATTAATTTCAATGCAAAGAAATAAATAAGTTGACTCGGGTCCCAAACGACACCCATGCTGGGTCGCCTGCTTCAGCCTAAGCTGGTAGTCTGAAAGGGTACCCCTCAGCAGAAATGAACGAACATGCATATAATATATATATATATATGTATATAAAACCCAGAAATCAATGTAAAACCAGGAAAAATTATACCCCAATCTTGTGCTTTTACTTGGGGTTCAAGTCTAGTGTCAACAAGGCACACTTCCACATATCAAGGAAAATATCTTAATTCTCAATAGACTCAATTAGTAATAACATAAACCTTAAGTAAATCATTATTTAAGGATCAATTTGAGAGTTGGATTCTGAACTTATCCTGAAGGTATCGCTACGAAACATCCGACAATTTATTCAATGCCACCGAGCCCATCCAAGGAAATCTTTCAAAAGACCAAGTATCACCCGAGGCATGGCTTTACCCTGAGTCCGTCTTGATCTCACAAAAATGGTTCGAGTGTCATCTGAGGATGGATTAGCCACATTACCAACAGATCTTTCCTAATGGTACCTTTTGAAATGGTATCACTCAAAAGTATTATAAAGTCTAGGGAATTCTCGGTCCGACAAAGCCAACGACACCACTCCCCGACACATAGAGGTAACCCATCAGGAACGGAGGATCTAAGTGTGGCCCTTAATAAGGGACCAACCCCCTTTCATTGCTCTGAATTTAATTAAAGTTTTCACCTTAGTAGAAATGACATAATCAGCATTTAAAGACACATCTTGAAAACTAACCAGATACACCTCCATCACAAGGCATAAATCTAACAGTACAGCATAACAACTTGCAAGGAAATATACATATCATATCAACCTCTGCAGATAAAGAAAATATAAATAATAAGTCGTTCAACATAACAAATTGAAAGGAAATATACATATCATATCGATCTCATTGGATAATGCACATTTAAATAATAAGCAGTTCAGCATAACAAGTTCCAATGATCCAACAATTCAAGTTCATGTTCAAAGAAACTATTTATTAAATTTAATTACAATAAAAATGGCTTCGCAACACCCGCAATTAATCAAACAATAAATTCAGCTAATGACAGAATACACCGATCATGTCGGCACACCCAAAGGGGTGTCCAACTTTGTTGCAATAATTCAAACAACTATTCATTTAATTTAAAAACAATAAAAAGGGGTTGCGCAATACCCGCAGCTGATTAAATTAATAACCCGGCTAACAGAAAAATACGCCGACTATGTAGGCACACCCAAAGGGGTGTACAATTTTGTTTAAATCATTAAAAAAAATTTAAGATGATTAAGGCTGCAATAATTAAACAGAACTATTAAAGTAATTAAAATGGGTAAAATTGCACAAAGCCAGTAGGCACCGACTAACAGCACCACGGTACGTTTTTTATAAATTGCAAGGAAATAGATGGAAAGCGAGTAGGCACCCTAACTTGTAGTCATAGATGACTCTAAGATCTGTTGTAGGATTTGATTTGACCTAAAACGGATGAAAATGAAGGATTTTAGAAAAAACCCCAAAATAGAGTAAGAATCTTCCGTGACGAATTGCGCGCAGAATACTCAACAGAATCGAATGATTCTACTTGTGCAATGTTAGCCTTTACCTGAGGTTTACTGCGCACCTAACAGAGTAGGAATTGGACATTGTATAGAGGAGAAGCGGCATTCCGAAGAGGCTGCTGGTTGGTACGATGGGAATGAGGGGTGCGACATGATGAGGGGGGTAGGGAGAGAGAGGAAAAAAAGAAACAAGAGAAAAGAAAGAAAAGGAAAAAAAATAAGAGAAAAATTAAAGATAAGGAAAAAAGGAAATAAAAGAAATAGATAAAATAAAATAAAAGAATGGAATGAAAAATAATTAAAATAATTAAAAAAGGGAATCCCCCATTTTAATTATTTTCACTTTTTCCCGTAACACCCTCTTTATTTTAATTCATAATTTCTTTTTATCCTTTACTTATTACTTTTAAATATTCTTTAAATATCTTATTACTATTTTCCAATCCTTAACTAATTATTTAAAACCCAAACACCATGCCAAAGTGCGACGTGACATTTTTCATGAAACATCGGCAATTATTTAAATTAAATAAAAAGTTGTTTGGGACCCGCAGTGAGGTGCGTAGGCATGCACCCCAGGTCGCTTAATTAATTAGACTGCAATAAATTAAAAATAGTTTGTACCTGATTAAGGCTGAGATGTTACATAATATGTTGTGTATTTATAAATTAAGATATTATAATGGATAGATATAGTCATTTTAAGAAAATTTATACCATTATTATGAAGAATTTGGATTTTATTTTTCATACGGACTGGTTAATATAGCTTTGAACTCCTGTTTATTATCATAAAAATGCATGTTCCATTATCCTCTCATATTGGTGATTGATATACATTAATTGTATAATGGGAATTCAATGCAGATTATGTGGGATCAAATAAAGAGAAGTTTGGGTTTATTTCCATAGAAATGACTAGTATGTTTCTTGGAGTGGTTAAAGATGAAAAGACAAATGTTCTACCTTTAGTGATTGATTATTTTTTGGATGTGTTCCTTGATTTATTTTCTAAGATTCCTCTTAATAAAGAGGAATAAATCCATATCAATATATTGGCTAAAATAGAGCTAATTTCTATTCAAAATTCTCAAATTTCTCAAACTAAATTTTTAGAGATAAAAATATAGATGGAGTATATTGAGTACAATGGATTAATTAGAACTAGTATCTCACTTTGGGGATCTCAATTCCTATTTACTAGGAATGGTGATTAATTTCTACATTTTTATATAGATAATAGAATTTTGAATAGAGTAACTATTATGGAAAACTTCCCTTTTCCTAGAATCAATGATTTATTTTATCATTTGAAGGGAATAAAATGGTTTTCAAATATCAAATTATGTTATGGGAATAATCAACTTTGATTCATACCCAAGCATGTTTTGAAGCTGATATGATCATATTAGTAGATAATCATGCCTTTTAAGTTTGAAAACGACCCAACAATGTTCATTATGATGTTAAATTGAATATTTTGTACTATTTTTGTGCTAGTGGATCCAAGTGAATAATCCCTATGGGGATCCACATGGGAACCACAATCTCTAAACATCATGGGAACCACAATCTCTATCTCTATATCACTTACCTATACCTACACAATGCCACCCCCACTCTATAAACTCATTTCAACTTTATAGGAGACCACTTCGAACTGCATATTCATCTTCTGTTGTGAAAGAATCATATAACACATAATAGTCATAAGAAACATAAATAAATTTTCATAAAAAAAGGACCATGGGTTTCAAAAATAAGTTTGTTTAAATAAGGATTCATTTTGGTAAGACGGATATACAATAAAATACATTGCATGCATAAAATTTTACAATTTCATACTTCTTTCAAGAAAATTGTTGCTATCTTGAATATAGATATAATACCTTAATACTTCAATACAACTAACCTTGACTAACTTTATTTAATCCATCATTAGATGATTGATTTCCTTCTATCTCTTGATGATGTATTGGACTCCCTCTTTCAAACTAACCTTCCTCCCATCATTGTGGTTCCAAATTTCCTTGATGACATACCACCTTCTTGGATTTTATTCATTAATCTCCATCAAATCCACTTTTATGGACTTTAAAATGGCCCAAAGGACTTCTATTTTTATTCATTTTTTAAAATCCCTCTTTTAAGGGTTGAAGGGTAACGCTTAAATGGCCTGTAGTCTGTGTGACATTACATGGCATGAAGGTCTTAGAAGAAATAATCTAGACTATAACTACTCAGAACTACACCACCCTATCATATACATCATTATGTTAGATCTCCAACTTCACATGGCGGCTTGGCTAGGCTTATTGCGCATGCAAAATCTGGTCCTAATGAAAATTTTCATACCCTCTCATTATTATTATCCATTATCTATTCTCTATTGAATGATACTTGCTCTGAATCATCATACAGAGCCTTCTCTTTGTAGAGTCTTCAATTTCTATCCCTCTCATTCTTCCAATCCATTAGCTCTGCTATGTATTTGAATAATGAATCTCCCAACTCAATCTTTAACTCTTTCATCCTTTCATCCTCCTCATTTACTACTTCCTAAGAATATAAAAAATGACACCAAAAAATTAATCAAAACAAAATAAATGATTTTTTTTGGTTTCTTGATATGAATTTTCTTATAAAACTCACTTAGTTACTTTTGACAACACTTCATCAAAAATTACTTTGATTTTGAGTGCACTCACATTGGATCCTATTAGAACTCCAAAGTTAAGCCTGCTTGGATGAGAACACTACTATGATGAGTGAACTCTTAAAAATACTCCTGTTGCATATTTTTTGTGAAAACAACACACCAAACACACTTTTTTATTTTATTCCCCTTAAACCTTGATAAATTTAAAAGGGTTCAAATTTTACTCTCATAGTTATTCCTTGCAAAATGAGCTTATCTCTTCGGCCTTGTTTTCAAATTCATCTTCCTGATAAATTCTCTTGGAATCTTGGATAAATTGTTAGTTTTCAAACTCTCCCATATTAATCACACCAATACCACCACAAGTTTGTATCTCCTCTAATTCCTACCAAAAAAATATTTTAGGGGAAGTAGAAAACAATACATGTTTATTAGTGGAAGTAAATGAATGTGATTGGAAGTCATATGAATTTTAATGTTCATTCCTTAAATTTTAAAATCTAATATATTATAATCCATAATTAAAATTGCATTTAGTTTATTTTTGAACCTTAGTGGAAACTCAACTTTTATCTCCTAAATAGTTATTATTGCATTTTGTTGCTTAAGACTCATCCCCCGTCTCTTTTATATTGTTTAAACTACTCTTATTAGTATTTATCCAAAATGATCAACAGTACATGGTTTGGGATGAATTTTGGTTAGAGTGGTTCAAGAAACATAGTTGTATGTCTACAAAAGATGAGAGATAAATATCAAACAACAAAATTCTATAATAATTTTTTGGGATTTATTTCATCGATGAACTTTGGAACCATAATGATGGGAGAAAGAATATTTGGAAAGAGGGAGTCTAATCATCATCAAGAGATGGAAGGAAATCAATAAATGAGGATAGATTAAATAAAGTTTGTAAAGTTTAATTGTACTACAGTATTGAAGTATTATATCTATGTTCAATAAAGTAAAAAATTTCATGCAAGATGCATGAAATTGTGGAATTTTATGCATATATTGTATTTTATTGTTGTTATTCAAGAAAAATTGAATGTTTGACTACTCATGCAGACAATGTCTTTTGCACATGATGATGTTACCAATCCTGAGGAAGAATAGACTGTTGATGATGAAACTATAGAATTATTGGGGGATCAACAACATGTTGATGAAAAAAACAATAATGTCATAGCATCACAATGGTGAACAAAATTATCAATAAAGAAGTTAGGTTATAAGATTTAAGGTTGGCTGGAATCAGTGAGGCCAACCAATTTACCCCCAACAAATCAATGTTCATTAGTTATTTTAGGGTCACAACAATGATGAATGGGCCAATTAATCTTGATTCATGGTGTCACATTCAAACTGTAAGGAATTAAATACTTTGGAAATATATAACGATAATGTTACAATATAGTTTCTATATTTAACTGAAAAATTATATAATGAAATGTTGATTTAATTTTCATTATTTCTTATCAAATTCATTTATTTTAGATGATTTCCATAAGAAATTTGTCTTAATGGCCACTGTAAAAACCCATAGAGGCTTTTGGAATCTTCTTATGAAGTTAAATCTTAGTGATGCTGAGGGAAAAATAAATCCCTACCCACCACTAAGTTATGCACACATTATAAAGAAGGAAACGTGGACTTCTTTCATAAATAATTGTAATGAGAAGTCATTTCAGGTGCATTATAGTTGATAATATATTATTTTACATTATCTATTTTATCCAACATGATTCAAAAATGTTAATTTATGAAACAAAAAAAAGGGTGGTCAAAATAAAGAATGGGAATCAAAACCAACATACCTCTATCACAAAGTAAGGGTGGGGTACGCTTCATTAGAGAATAAATTGGTATGTATTTTAAATCAACAATAGAACTTTAATTATGTGATTTAAAGCAACATATTTTCCTTTTATATATGCATATTGATGAATCAAAATATGAATCCACTTCCATCCCATGTCATGTTCTATGGAAGGAGTCTCATGTAAATAAGTAGGGTAAATTAGTTGATGAAAACAAAAAAAAAATTATGGGAAGCATGTGTAAGTATGAAATAATTTTAATTCATTATGCTTTATAATAATATTACATAAAAATATCAATTTATGTTCATATTTTTTTATATGTATTAAAAAAAATAATCATCAATGATTGTACTAGAAGAAAAGCTACTTTTCTTAGCATTGAAGCTGCCTAAAAAATATGGTCGTGTTAGAGAATTAGGTTTTTGAGTCACTCCTAGAACATATTTAAAGAAGATAAAACCACATGAAGATACATATAATATATTGTGATTATTGAAAATATAGATCAACTCACTATAATATATTATTTTGCAGTCTAGTTTGGCAGACCAATATATAAGAAAGGATCAAAGTGAACCAGTGGTGGAGCAAAGATCTGCACATGAACCAAATGATTCCACTAGATTGGAGGATAGTCATTCTCCCCAATCATATACCTTACTTGGGTTAATAAATTTTTTCATTACTATTTCTCCTAAATGTGAATCAAACAACTTTCAATAACTTTATATTACTAAAATACTATAGGGTAAAATTGTATGTGATTTGTATCTGTCAACACCCATGTACCACCATTTTGTGATGGGTATAGTGTATAATATCCCGAGAGACCAGTTACACAATCAAGACCTACCAAAAGATCACATGAGAGTGGAGATTTAGGTATCTTATGAGATAACTGTTGAGTTTCATGTTCTACTTGATGGTTTAGATATTACAACAGTCGAAGCTACTTTTGGAGCTTCTATGGCATAGTTTTCTAATATTATAAAGATACATGAGGTATGTCTTAAAAATCATATTAAAAAACATGTAAAAGTTGATGATAAAAATACTGAAGTGTGGTATGATATTACATATGTGTAAAGAGGTGGAGAAACAGAGGGTTGAATCAAGAAAATTTAGTGAATTGACCAAGAAAACAAAATGAACTTTCGAAAGTACCTTCTCCTCGCCAGTTCTAGAGAAACATTTATTATCATTACAACTTCATGAAGAGGCCACATTTAAAGATAAAACTATATATTACATTGAATATGAAGAATAAATATATAGATATTCCTTGATAGGTGTAATTATTCTCGAGACACTAAATGATATTCTCAAGCATGAATGGATGGGTGTCTCAGTTGTGAATACATATATAAGGTACATTTTCATAATAAATTTATCCAAATAGTGAGATAATATGTTTATTAAAGTCAATAATTATTAATATTTTTTATATAAATTTATATCACAACTATATAAATTTAATATTGTGTGAATCATGATTTGGATTCATTAATCCCTATATCATTTCTACGCCAGAACTTACATTGAATAATAAAGAAATTAAGATGAAAAGGATGAGTTTCTCAAAGCTTCTAATAAAAAATCATTAGATGACAGACTCTTTTTTATGCCTACAATGAAAAGGTAAAACTCTATAATTTAATCACATAAAATATATTTTTAATTTTTTCATTACTTAATTGTTTTTTATTTTTTAGGATGCATTGGATACTCATAGAAGTTAGTATGGACACCCTGAATATTTATTCTTTGGATCCAATGCATGGATATGTAATCAACCAACCACACATGATGTTTATTGTGAATATTTAATACACTAAAATCAATATTTTATAGATAAACTTTGAATTATATATTTAGTCAGTGTTTTAAAAATAATTTTGTTATGATCGAATGGTCATAAAATATAGGCTAGATCATGGCATGAAGTCAGTTTATAAAGGGATAAAGCATGTGGATTACTACAAATAAAAACAAATTAAGGTATATATAGAAATATTTAACTATCAAAACATTTCAAAACAATTTATTTATTTTGGTCAATTTTCTATAGTGACTGAAATAAGATAATGACATTGATTGTGGATATTATTTCTATGAATTGATGATAAAAATAATAAATCATGAAAATACCAGCATTCCCCAATAGGTAATTATCTAAGGTAATTAAAATTTCATTAAATATATTTCATATTTATTTTTTTATATATTTTCTCAGTACAATCAATATTTCCAGCAACCTAGTTACCCAAAAGAAGAAATCAATTTGTTTAGAGATGAGTGGGCATCGTACGTTTTTTCATAATGTATATTGACAACAAATTTAGGTGATTTCCTGATTTTTTTATCTTGTATGATTTATGGCCTTCAAAATATATTTAATGTGAGAATCATTAGTGTCAAAATTATTATATATCATTTTTTATCTCTTTGTCAAGGAGAAGTATAATAGATAAAATCAATTTATTTATAAGTGATGACCTAAAAATAAAAAAAAATTGACAATTTCATAGGTGGAGATGGAGTCGAAGGTGAAGGTGAAGGCGAAGGTAGAGGTGTAGGTGGAGGCGGAGGTGGAGGTGGAGGTGTAGGTGGAGGTGAAGGTGGAGGCAAACTCAGAGGTAGAGTTTGAGTTGGAGACTAATGTGGCAGAGGAGGAAGAGGCAAAGATCGAGATGGAGACTGAGGTAGAGGAGGTTAAGAAGTGATATATTGCAAACAATAAAATTGTTGGGAAATTAAGTATAATAATTATCATAACATGATTGTGTTTGAGAACAATTATTTAAAAGTTCACACAAAACTTTTCACATAATATAATAGACAATGTACAAGTTTTTTAGGAGACTTACTTAAATAATGTTTTTCACCACTTTTTAAGTGATTTTACACAAGGTAGTAAACACCTATAAGATCATTCTATATTGGAAGCTTCAATTTCTCCAATAGTGTTATTGAAGTAACATATTTACAACTCAAAATTATCCAATAGTTATATAATCTAACTTAAGTGTTTGAATAAATATGTGTGTAATCAACCACCAAAGTTAGAATGTGTATAAAACAATTATTTGAGGAAAACCATCATTGATATATCGTGTTCATTGAGGAGGGTTTCTGTCAAAGTGTTTGTCATTATATTAAAATTGACATTTTAATATAAAAAGTTTCACTCACTAAAAATTTATCAAATACGCTCGGATTATCTTGATAATTTTGGAAAACAATTTATAATTCATTTTTAACATATATGAATCAGTCTCATGTCAAACCCACACATGATTCCACTTATATGCCTCAAAGTGCATGTTTCCAGTTTAAAATGATTTTTTAGTAAAAAAACACTAGTGGCTTAATCAAGACAAAGGAAACACATTCTGATTGTTTTCATACTTTATTACAATGATCCATAATTTATTTAGGACATGTAGGAATTAGTTTCACCTCAATCCGACACATGGTGTGGCTAGTATGACTACAAGTGAGTCTTTTTATTCAAAATTGACATTAATTTTTGTAAAAAACAACTTACATAATCAAAATCAATAAAACGAATTTATACTGTTTTGGTACTTTAGGAAAATTATCCATAAGTCATTTTTGACATGTAATAATCATTTACACATTATTCTGATGCATGGTGTGATCGGTATGACTCCAAGTGTCGATTATCACTTAAAAGAAGACATTTTAATACAAAAAATTGTCACTCACTAAAAATTGAGAAAAACAACTCATATTGTCTTAATAATTTTGTAAAATAATTCATAATTCATTTGTGACATGTATTAATTAGTCTCATGTCAAACCCACACATGATGCCACCTGTATGGATAAAATTTCATGTTTCCAGTTTAAAATGACATTTAATAAAAACATAAGTGTCAAACTCAAAACCAAGGAAACACAATATGATTGTTTTTATACTTTATGAAAATGATCCATAAGTAATTTGGTATGTCTTGGAATTATTCTCAACTCAATTTGACACATGGTGTGACCGGTATGATTCCAAGTACATCTTTTTATTCAAAATTGACATTAATTTTAGTGAAAAAATAGATGACATACTCAAAACCAATAAACTACATTCATATTATTTTGGTGATTTGGTAAAATGATCCATAATTTATTTTTTCTGTGTATTAATCAACCACATCTCAATCTAACACACAGTGTGACTGGTATGACTCCAAGTGTCAATTATTAGTTTAAAATTGATATTTTAATACAAAAAAAGTGTCACTTTATAAAAATCTAAAAAACACACTTGGATTCTCTTGATAATTTGGGATAATAATTCATAATTCATTTTTGACATGTATGAATCAGTCTCATGTTAAACCAACACATGATTCCACCTGTATGGCTCAAAGTGTGTGTTTCTGGATTAAAATGACATTTTAGTAAAAACTCAATTGGCATACTAAAAAACAAGGAAACGCATACCTATTATTTTTATACTTTATTAAATTATACATAATTCATTTGGGACATGTAGAAATCAGAATCACCTCAATCTGATGCACGGTGTGACCTGTATGACTCCAAGTGTGTATTTTTATTCAAAATTGACATTAATTTTAGTGGAAAAAAACAAATGAAATACTCAAAACTAAGAAAGTGCATTCAAGTTGTTTGGTTAATTTATGAAAATGATCCATAAGTAATTTTTTTATGTGTAGGAATCAGCTTCACCTCAATATGATGCATTGTGTGACCGGTATGACTCCAAGTGTTCGTTATCTGTTTAAAATTAACATTTTAATACAAAAAAGTGTCACTCACTAAAAAACAAGAAAACACACTCGAATTGTCTTGATAATTTGGTAAAATTATTCATAATTTATTTTTTAAGTGTATGAATTAGTCTCATGTCAAACCCATGAATTATGCCATCTGTATGGCTCAGAGTGCATGTTTCTAGTTTAAAATGTCATTTTAGTAAAAAAACACAAGCAGCGTACTCAAAACTAAGGAAACACATTAATATTGGTTTTATAATTTACAAAAAAAAATCCATAAGTCATTTTGGATGTTTATGAATCTACCACACCTCAATAAAATGAACGGTGTGACCGGTATGACATTAAGTGTGTCTTTTTATTCAAAATTGACCATAATTTTATTGAAAAAAATAACTTATATTCTCAAAATTGAGAAAATGCATTTGGATTGTTTTGATACTTTATAAAAATGATACATAAGTCATTTTTGACATGTAGGAATTAGCCACACTTCAATCTGATGCACTGTGTGACTGGTATGACTCTAAGTGTAAGATATTAGTTTAAAATTGACATTTTAATACAAAAAAGTGTCATTAATTGAAAATTGAGAAAGCATGCTCATATTATCTTGATAATTTTGTAAAATTATTCATAATTAATTTGTGAGGTGTATGAATCAATCTCATGTCAAATCCACACATGATGCCACCTGTATGTCACAAAGTGTGTGTTTTTGGTTTAAAATGACATTTTAGTAAAAAACACAAGTGGCATACTCAAAACTAAGGAAACACATTCTGATTATTTAGATACTTTAGAAAAAAGATACATAAGTCATTTGGGATGTGTACGAATCAGTCGCACCTCAATTTGGTGAATGGTGTGACCAATATGACTCTAAGTATCTTTTTATTCAAAATTGACATTAATATTAGTTAAAAAAACTTACATACTCCAAACAAATAAAAACATTTGAATTTTTTTAGTACTTTAATAAAATTATCCATAAGCCATTTTTAATGTGTAGGAATCGTACTCACCTAAATATGATGCACAGTGTGACTGGTATGACTCCAAGTGCATCTTTTTATTCAAAACAAACATTAATTTTAATAAAAAAAACAACTAACATACTCAAAACTAAGAAAATTTATTCATATTATTTTGGTACTATAATAAAAATGATCCATAATTCATTTTTGATGTATATAAATCAATCACACCTCAATTAGACTCATAGTGTGACTGGTATGACTCCAAGTGTGCCTTTTTATTCAAAATTTACAATAATTTTAGTAAAAAAACTGATGTACTCTATAATAGTGTTTTTTTATTATATTCATGTTATAAATTTTATTTCATTTAAATATAGTATTTTTATCTTATTTTGTTAATTTTTATTACTATTTATGGTGATACAGTTTTCTATTACATCACACTGCATTCTATGTTTCTGGTGCTGCTGTGTGTTGTAGCATCACACTATAGTTTTCCCCTTTATCAGTGCTACTAAATGCGCTGATAAAGGATCCATTTATCAGGGCTTATAAAAGTGCTAATAAATATCCATTTATCGGTTCTTTAAAAATCACTAATAAAAATAGTTTTTAGCAGCACTTGTAGAAGAACTGATAAAGTAATCCTTTATCAGTGCCTTTTAAAGTGATGATAAAGGAATCTTTATCAGTATAAAATAAAATCACTGATACATGGTGTCTTTTATTATTACTTTTAAAATCACTAATAAAGTTATGATTTATCAATGCTTATATTTGCATTGATAAAGCTACCATTTATCAGTGTATTTCTATCGCTGATAAAATCCTTGGCCTTTTAATCGTGTTGAGGTAGTTAATGCTTTTTTAGTGCGGATAAAGGCTTATTCTAGCACTGTTAAAGGCATGTTTTTCAGTAGTGACACCTCAAGATAAGTGATCTTTCCTACATGGTGTTTAAAGTTATAAGGATTGTCAGTTTGTACTACTTGAGTGTGGTCCCAAACTATATAGAATTTTCATTGAGCCAAATGATGTGTGGAACCGAAGAATTTCCTAGGGCATTTACCATGACCCATGTCATGTCATATAAATATGCATGTCATGTGTTTCCAACTATAATGGACTGGTTGGGTGTGTATCCTAACACGCCTCTAGTCGTGTACCATATAGGGATATACGATGTACGTATAAGTGATACACACCATGTTAAATTTAACACTAGTTCATAAAACATATCCATTAACAATGAAATAAATATTTTTTGTTTCAAAGAGAGCATGTTATGTGATCAGTAATTTTAAATCCAGAACCCCTTCAACAAGCTCAATCTTCTCATTCCATCATAAATCACACCACAAATGGATAAAAATCATCCAAAAACCAACAAAAATACAATAAAAAGAATTGCAAGTGGCATAAAATGATGAACAAAGCAATAAAAACACAAATTTACTACCTTGAGGTAAAAAACATCAAAGCTTTAAGAATTTGGGATCAATCCACCGATGTCGTCGATGCCTCTAAATCTGAACCTAAAACTCTAATAAAAATCATACCTCTACTAATAAAATACCACCATTTATAACACTCCTATAGTGTTATAATGTCCATCAATGGCTCCATTTAGGAGATAATAATTTTTATCATGTAAGTGAGTTGAAAGAAAGTTATATTTTAAATATACATTATTTATTTAAGAACCCACACCACAAATATAATCAAACCAATTGACCATTTATTAAAATATCATTAGAAATATTTTGAATGATAAAATAAAAACTATAGGTCACTACATCCTCCCCGCCTTTAAGGATTTTCATCCCAAAAATAATAACTCTCTCAAATAGTTTAGGGTACTAAACTTTATTTTTATTCTCACTATTCCATAAGTGCTCCTAAAGATTCTTATATTTCTACAAGATGCACACTAATGGAATCACTCACTTATAAAGAATTATATCCTTCAAATTTACCATACATTATCAATTATGGTGAGATAGAGATCAAGGAATACATCACAAATGGAATGTGGGGATAGGGGTTAGGCGGACATGTTTTCTTTTACACCCTAAGTTATGTGGTTCACTCTACA
Source organism: Viscum album (assembly GCA_963277665.1). Classification (NCBI taxonomy): domain Eukaryota; kingdom Viridiplantae; phylum Streptophyta; class Magnoliopsida; order Santalales; family Viscaceae; genus Viscum; species Viscum album. Next base: position 2,038,932,801 of record OY728164.1, read on the forward strand.
TGATGTTTCAATTATGCACACAATGTGTGAAGCTAGATGAATTATTATAAGGTGTCCTTGGGACCCTAAATTTTGTGGTCTTAAACTACATAGTATGATCATTGGGATACATGACATGTGAAACCCAAGAGTTTCCTTATGCATGCACCATGGCTCATGTTATGTCAAGTAAACATTCATGGTGTGTGTTCTGAATTACATGGCATTTATGAAAAAAAATAGGTTGTATACCCTATAGGAATACACAACATATGTCTGAGAGCTACACACTGGCTTATATTTTATGATAGTGTATAAACTAAATACATTAATTATGAAATACATCATGTGTGTTTCAAAGAACAAACTCCATGTGATCGGGATCTTCATATCTAGAGCCCCTTGAACTAGATCAATATTCTCTTTCCACCACAAATCATGAGACAACTGGTCAAAGAAACATCTTATATCCACCATAAATCCAATAGTGATAACCTAAGGTGGAATAAATGAATAAAATAGAAATAAAAACACCAAATTTATACCTTGAGGGAAAAAATCATTAAAGCTTCAAGAATCTAATCTTGAACCAAAAAAAATTGATACCTCTAAAACCAAACCCAAAACTGTAATAAAAGGTATACCTCTCTTAAAAAAATCACCCCATTCTAGAAACAAATGTGATATAAAAAATTTTATTTAATGATTTATTTATATAATATCAATTTTTCACATACACATCGTCTAAATAAAATAATATTTAAAATATAAATTATTTATTTAAACACTTGCACCAAAAAAATAATCAAACCAATAGAGTGGCTATTTATTAAAATATCCATATAATTATTTTAAATGATAAAATAAAAAACAAATATCACTACATTTATATACTTTAGTCCGCATTTTTTGAAAAGCTCAACCCAAAAATATATATAATTAAATTTTTGTTAACAATCTATCCATTTAGGATTGTTGACAACATCAATAACAATTTTAAGACTTTAATAATTTTTTATGGAAAAAAACTAATTTCATGAGTAATTTTTCACATTAATTTCAATGAAGAAAAATTTATTCACTATAATCTCATGTTAATTATGCTAATTGTGAGGAAATAAAGTAAAATAGAAGTGTTTCATGAATAATTAATCTCAATATACCTCATGATTAGATTTTTCATGGAAACACACACTTACTTAAAGACTCCCATAAAATCAAATTTCTAGCATCTATTCAACTTCTTCTCCTATTTGATATAATTTAATATTTCACCCCTCATGTGTTATCTTAATTTTCACTTCCCCCACATGTATTTATATTTATCCCCCTTTATTATATCTACTCCTTTTGGGTTTATGTAATTTTTATTTCTCCCTCTAGTCAATTAAACCAAAGGAAAATTCCTTCTTAATATTTAAGGTAATCAACAATCCCAAGTCTCAAAAAACCCAAATATATCACTTTTAAAATGATAAAACACTTGTGTTGGGTTTAAAAACTACATGTAAAAAATTAGTGGAGAGGGGGATTTTCTTTAAACTATTATGTGGAATGGGATGGTTTAGCTCTAAGATTCAACCTATACTTCACAAAGATTTAATATGGAAATTTAATTTTCATCATGTCAACTACATTATATTATGTAAACACATATTCCAATTTCACAACTCTATGCTCCATTTTATCCTTTATAGTGTGATTCTTGAGATCAATGTATTTTTTTATTTGAATAATGGAATGGATTTTTTTCCAAATTTATTGCAGTTTATTTTTCAAATTTAATATAAATTTTAGAAACAATATCTTCATTAATATCTTTAAGTTGTTGCTTTATCTATATAAGTTGAGTAAAATCTTGATTAGTGGAAATATATTTAACTTTCATTATTTTTAATGTGATACAAACTTTATTCTTTTTAATCCAAGAAATATTAAAACCATAAAAATAAAATTCACTATTTGAAGTCAATTTCTTATCATCTTCTAAACAAATATAATTCTTTTTTGTAAATAATAGAAATTACTTCCCCTTTATTCTTCTATAGAACTTGAAAAGGTACATCATTACTTAGATATATCATAATATATGTTTAATCACTAACAAGGGGATTTTTATGCGAACACTTTTATGCCACACTTATTAAAATCTAGTAAACACTATGTTTAGCCTTTTCACTATCAAATAAATTAGGCCTCTAATTATTCTCATATACTTTATAATATTGACCAACTTTCTACCCACATATTTCAAAATTTTAATTTGGGTTGCAATGGGTGTGTCCATTAGTTTTCTTTCCACCATAAAACCCATTTTAATAACTTCCTTTGCATACATAGATTGAAAAATAAAACAAATATGATTTCCTAGAGTAACTTATTAACCAAGGAAAAATATTAACCCACCAATCACCAAAATTTCAAACTTTTTGTTCACGAATCAAGTAAGCTCCTTTCATTAAGCTTCACTCGATTCTTAAAATATTATCTTTCATATAGATAATAATAATAAATATGTTCTCATAATTATTTTTCAAATAAAAATGGTGATCAAATCCACCTTTTTGAATTCGATATTCTTCAAAAATTGGTCTATCCTTAAATGCAATGATCTTGGTACTTGTTTCAACCCATAAAATGACTTTTTAAATACACACACCATATTATCATCTTCATTAATGATAAATACATCTTCTTGTTAGATTTATACTTCCTCTAATAACTCTTTTGAGAATAACTTATTTCAGATATATTTAAAATTCCTTAAACTTATATTGGACTACAATTAACAAGAATAACCATATTATCACTCATATTTTTATAGGATCAAATGTTTCATTAGATTTAATTCATTAAATTTTGGGGTATCATTTCAACACAATTTATTTCATATCTAAAATAATTATCCATATTAAATTAATATATTATGGAAAACCTTGGTTTTGATAACATATTTATGTTATATACTTTGAAAAATATCCTATTTTTTATTCTTATTGATTTGATTTAGATACTAATTTATAGATTTTACCCAAATTTTATCTTAATCGGTTTCTTAAAAGTTCTAAAAATATAAAAGATATATGAGTATCATATGGTTCAGGGTTTTTATTCTTTGATTCTATAGAAGAGAATATTTATCTGCAACTATATTAGGTGTAGGTTATGAGCACAACAAAAGAATCGGTAGGAAATTCCCAACTCAGAATTTTGTTGTAATTGATGATTAATAAAATATGTACATGATGAATAACTTTGTGACCAACAAAATCGAATCAATGAATAATTGATATGAGAACACTAGAACCAAATGCAAGATCATCACATAATGATTTATAATTAATTAAAGAAAAAAAATTGCCTTTCAATGAATTATTTCATCATTGATGAATTTGAAAATGTCTTTACATCATATAGTCATTGTTTCACAGGAATAAATTATAGATTCCCTCAAATGGAGAGCCATGTGTGATCCATGAACCACGGAGTGACATTATAGGAATCTCTAAGTTCTAGCATGGAAAATCTTAATGCTTGCATTATTCATATATGATCACCAAGATAATCGCATCAAAGAAATACTATTTTTAATCTCTCTAGAATCAAGATGGGTAATTGAGTAGGATCTCTCTCCATCCTTTAGATCATTCTTAGAGAGGATATCTCTAGGTCTTAAGAGTATTATCCAGAGTCATTTTTCATGACCAAACCAAATTGATAACATTAAGTTAAAAATAATATAATTGTTTTTAAATAGTTCTAGAGTTAGAAAATAATAATTTTGCATGCACCCTTATTGTTTTAACCCTCGTGGAACCCCATTTCTATAAAAATGTTATTATTATTTCTTAGAATGCATAAAATCAGTGAATTAATTCAATATTATTTCATGAATATTTTTTAAAAATTTATTCAAACAATTTTTAATTTATATTATTTTTCATCTGGTATCTAAATTTAGTCCACCATTCCTCTAAAATATTTATCAAACTTTTAATAATGAATATTTATCACTTAATTATTCACCAATAAATAAATATTATATCAATTAAAGAGTAAATAAATATTTTTTAAATTTTCTGCTCACAAAATATTCTCTTGGATAACTAGTAACTAAATATATGTAATCGAGTAAAACTGAATAATTATTAAATCATATACGAATATAATATTTATTCAACAAGTTAAATAATAATATTTAATATTTAATTGAGGTTCTAGAAACACTTAGTGTATGGGCCTTTAGGCCTCTTTCTCCGTTGTATTAGGAGGATCCACCTAAAGTCTAATGTTAGTGTCTAGTAGCATGTCTAGGAATCCATATATAAAGAAGTTAATATCACAAAAACATTCAACCTCATACAGATTCTTATTATGTAATATAATACATTTATCATGATATCACAAATCAAGCAAGTTTCATGCTATAATCATTAACCTATGTGCTCAATGTCTCTTTATTTGATTTTATAGAAATGAACCTACCCATAGAACACCATGGACATGGATTTATTTAAGTTTATTCATTTCTATTAAATGGAATGAAATATCAACATTCATTAAATAAAAAAGATAAAAATCATTTATCACATTATTCATTAATGCAATATTACTCATGATGTAGCCAAAGTATTCTACTTTTTTTCTAGCCTATGTCATCACGGTTTTTATCAATAAATCAATGTTTGTGACTTATAATATCAATTAATAATAATCTTAAAGTATAAGTATCAACGAACACATCCACAGATAGGTACATCCAAAGACACGTATAAATGTGAATTACCTACTAGCGGGTCATGTTCTCATTATCTCCCATAGAAAATTGAAAAGGGTATAAACCCTGAGAAAGTGTCTCAAAGTCCGAATAGTTTCCACACCTAATAGAATATATAATTTTTTTCCCATGAAATGATATCATTTGGTTATATAATATATATTTAAGAATACTGTTGTGGCGCTTCTAGGTTCTCATCATTACGGTGGACTATTATGACCTTTCAGTGTGACAATTATTCTTAAGACATCATCACAAACTATGTAACATAGAAGAACAATCATAATGGGAAAATAAGTTTATAAATATTCAAAAATAATAATACAGGTAATCATAAAGTATATAGAATTTTTTTCTAGGGCACTAAACAAACCCCCAATTTAACTAGATCCAACTCCTAAAAACCTTTAGTCCTCTATCTCTCAAATGATACACATGATTATACTAAGATAAGTCTTTATTCATGGGGTCCACCACATTTTCTTCCAGGAAGATTATTTTCACCTCAACTTCACCACTCTGAGAAAAATCCCTCAAGTGGTGATACTTCTAGAGTATGTGTTTTTCCGTTGGTGTATCCATGGATCCTTTTCAAGAGTCACTGCTACAATATTATCATAATATAATGTGTAACACCCCAAGATTTCATAGTTTGTTATCTCTTCAAAGTAATTCAATAACTTGTGCTACACGCAACACCGAATTTGAGCGCACCACGACTTACCAAACTCGTCGTTCAAAAAATGGTTATGGATAGTATTAACTGAATTTTGAATTTTATATACTCTATATAATTTTAACATCCATATTCTGTGTTTCTTAGAGATAATATAAGAAAAAATTCAATTTTTCAGATAAAGGAAGTATTTTTTAGAAAATGAAATTTTACGGCCTTTTAATGGCGAACCCTTTTTAAATCCAATATTTGACACTTTTATATATTCAATTTGACAAAACTAAACTTATTCTTTAGAATCGGGACATAAAAATTTAGTTTTGATAAATTTTTGGTATTTTTCTGATAACTTTAATATTTTTGTGAATAGTGAAAAATACAAAATTTTAATTAAAAACAACTTTTTTAATCAAAATAATTTATAGTGTTAAATTATTAATTTGAATGGTTTTTAAGTATAATTAGATTATATTTTTATCATTTAATACAATTTAGGTCATTATAATTAATTTCACTTTGAAATTGAACATAAATAAGAGTTAATCTTTTGATAGATATTGTTTCTTAAAAACACACTATTTGTTTTGACAACAAGATTTAATTTTAAATTAATTAATGAAACTTCTATGTTTTTAATTTGGTAAAATTGACATCATTTCTAAATTCAGAATATCAAATATATATTACGCTTAAATTTTGGTATTTTTTTGAAAACTTTCAATTTTTGATGAATAGTGAAAAACACTGAGTTATTGGTTAAAACTGACTTTTTATTTAAATAATTATTTATTTTATTTAAATTTATTTTAGGTAAAAATAGATACATAATACCTATATAAGTTAAATATAATTCATTGGAGTCATTTTATAAAAATTTTAGATATATAAATATTTTATTGAACTTTTCACTGTCTTTTACCCACCTCCTATGAGCATTTGAAAATTTGCATAAAACTTAATTTTACTGCTTCTGTGAGTTGAATTTATAAAACTTGAGAGTCACGGTTAACCTTATTAAGTAAAATGTGGTTTAATAAGATGAAAATATTTTTTGGTGAATAGTAACTTTTGACTTTTATTTACTGGGTTAAAGGTAAATAGGGTAATTCAAGGTAAAAAGAATATCATAATAATACAAAAATTACCTTAAAACTTGTCCTAACCTTATTGGATGGGTCATGTCTGACCATGGGAATATTTGGGTTGATTTTGAGACCCTATGAAGCCACTTATGAATGATAATGACACTTTATTTTAATTAATTTAAAGTAAAGGCAAAAATGACATTAAAAAATATCTTTTAGTAAATCAATTATTACATGGGGTTATATAAGTTATCCTTTCGACTATAAATAATATTTGGAAACATTAAAAGTTTTCCTACATCATGTTATTTTTTATAATTTTTATACATCAAATAAATTAAATTATTTATGACACAAAAATGATGTAGTGTTTACCTCATTAATAAATGATTTAAATAAATAAGATTATAAATATTCAAATAACATCCAAAACCTGTCCAATTATTATTGTATGAATTTATTTCGACCATGAGTCATCTTATATTTGACTTTAATGAGTTTTGTACCTTTAGAAACCGAATATCATTGTATAATAAAATAATATTTTCACACTTTCTTAAAGAACCCCTCCTCCCCCTTATAAAAAGCCCTCACTTCTAACTCATTCCTCACACCTCTCAAGCCCCATGGATCATCCAAGCCCTACCCAAATAATCTCTCAAGATCCTTATATTACACCTATAATAATTAACTTATGTAGAAGTTACTTCAAAATTTTCTTTTGGTTCAAACCAATGGAAGTTACCAAAATTAAAGGTAATGGTTTCTCTTAAATTCTTTTCTTTTATTGTGTTTTATTTTACTTCTCCAACCCCCCTAAACTCTTTTTATTACTTTATTTTATGAAAACACTAGTATAATAAATATACTATGATTTTTTTATGAGAAGGATTAGAACTAAACTTACACACACCTCCATCTAATGGGTGAAGAACATATTGTTTTTGTGGTTGGAAAACTAACGCCTCACGAAACGATGATTGTTCGATTATCTCCTACCACCTCTCATGGTGTCCATTAAGATGGAACTGTATTTATATATGATATATATATATATATATATATATATATATTATGTTTATGTTTTATTTTTGCTCTTGTATTTTCAATTTATATCATACCTTTATGGTTCCCATTATGGGTAAAAATGCGATAATTTCATTTGAGGAAGTGCGGACTATCACCCCCTCAAAGTGATATGAATCATTAATAACTTATGTGGGACATATAACATATTGATTTAATGATATTATATATGGTATTATATTGAAATTATAATATACCTATGTATCATTATGTTTAGAAATGAAAGTAGCGTTCATGAGTACGTATGGCTTACCGTCTCCATGAACGGTGCATTTCATTTCTTATCTCCAAATTTTATGTACTGTTATAAATAAATATATATACTGGACATATAATAAATCTAAATAAGTAATATAATTCTATTTATAATGGAATTTTGACCACATGGATAATTTATAATTATAACAAGTTCATTTTTGACTCAAGTTCCGAACATCGACAAAATGTCTGATATGAACTCAAATAATTAACTAATTGTTATAGTAAGGTAATAAGTGATATAAAAGGAATAATAAAGGTGAAAATATTATTAAGAAATTAGAAATTAACTTAAGTTAATTATTCAGGAAGAACAAGTAACATACGAGCTAGTCAAGTCGGAAACGTGGTAAAGGGGTTTTGTATCTCACTTTTAATTTCGTGAGATTTCCATTGTTCACAACTTATTTATTGCATGTGGTGTATTGTGTACTGTCATTTGATATATATTATCATGATTCTATTTTTATTCATGATATTCTATGATTAATTTGTTGGTTATTTGACTATTATTCATACGACTCGATTGATTACAATGAGGTAAGGGTTAATTCTACAACCTCTTCATTATTCAAGGTTGTTTATATGTAATTATCTACTAGGACCACTTTATCATCCACATCCATGTTTTCCTAAAAATGTATTCCAAAACAGTTTTACTACTTACTAGACTATGGTGTAAAGTCATTTATACCCTTATTTGACCTTATATGTTTTTAAAGGAATATTTCTGTCGGTTTCTAAACAAGTTACTTTATGACCTTTTCGACAAAATTAAGGTAAGAATGTTTTTTTAACTTATAAGCGGGTGCGGCTATATTCTGCTATTATAAAATCATCAAAGCTTTCCTTACATGATTATAAGAATATTTTTAAAATAAATTTTTTCTTTTATAATTATGTATCTTTAAATGATTTCAAAAAAAGAATGATATATTTCTCTCAAACAGTTTTGATTTCATCTATGTCAATATCCTTTAATGGATTTTAATCTTGTTTGAAGTTGATTTATTATGATATAAATATTCCATTTTGTATTGAAGGTTTTGTGATATGTTTGATTGTGGATGTGTTATTTTTATACCATTCATAGTTTATAGATAAATTATTGACATTTCGTATGCTAGTTTTAATATGAATGTTTATTTTATATTTCAACCATTTCTTATGATGAATGTTTTGGACTAGTATGTTCCGGGTTGGGGACCAGTAAAAGTAAGCCCTCTGGTTTGGGGTCTAGTTACAGCAAACCCTCCGGGTTGGAGTCTGGTTACAGAGGCTCTCCGGGTTGGAGTCCGGTTATAGAGGCTCTCTGGGATGGATTCTGGTTACAGAGGCACTCCGGGTTTGAGTCCAGTTACAGTTAGCCCACAGGTCATGGCATGAGGCCGTGACACAGAAATTAAAGTCTGGTACTATACATTCCCTCATTGTGAAATTAGTTATTACATGTGATTATTCTACTAGTAGAATATCCATGTGCATTTTTATATGGTAATGTTTGATTTATCTTTGCTATATTATGTTCAAGTTTATGTTTAAAAAGTTTTTTGTTTTATTACGCATATTGCCTTAAAAGTTTATAACTTTCGCTAAATTATTTACCCTTACTGAGAATCTAGGCTCACCCCTTTCTTATGTTTTATTTTCCTAGAATATGAAGAAGTTAGTTATGAGTGACTTGCATGCATAATCTAGGAGGTTTGGACGTTTCTAATGGAATAAATTACTTTTGTTTTTCTTTTCAAGTTGTAATGTTGAACTTCATGTATGTAATCTATTTTCCAAAACTGCTAAACTGATCGGTCCTTCGGGACTTGATTCCTTATAATCATGTCAATATTATGTAATAATGCACTGACTCTGGGTAACTGGGGTCGGGGCATTACATAATTTCATGGGTTCTTTATTGATAGGTACCACATTAGGATCTTAGACAAATTTTCACATCCATACACTTCTTTTTCTACATCATAAACCACTATAACACTATTAAAAAATAGAGATTTAACTGCATTGGTATTTATTAGCGCTAGAAAAAGGCACTGATAAAGGTGTCCTTTATGAGTGCTTAAAAATGATGATAAAGGATACCTTTTATCGATGCTAAAAAAGTGATGAATTTAGGTACCCTTTATCAATTCTTTTTTAGAACTCATAAAGGGTAACATTTATCAGCGCTTTTATGTAGCGCCAATAAATGGTAACTTTTATCAACGCTTTATTTTTAGTGATGATAAAGGGTACCCTTTATCAGCACTTTATTTTTAGTGCTGATAATGGTCCAAAATAAAATGAAATAATTAAACAAATAAAAATTTAAAAAAAATATGAACAATTTTATTAATTAAATAATTATTGATAAAAATGAATAAATTTAATATAGATATATATAAATTATAAATATTAATTAATAATATATATTAAATATATAGTTATGTAAAATGAATAAAATGAAATAATAAAAGAGATAAAAATTAAAAATGAGTAAATTAAGAAAAATACTAAATTTTTATTAATTAAAAAATTAATGATAAAGATGAATAAATTTATTATACATATATATAGATTACAAAAAATAATAAATAGTATATATTAAATATAGATATATAAAATGAATTAATTGTAATAATTAAATAAAAATTTAAAAATGAATAAATTGTAATAATTAAACAAAAAATTAAAAATGAATAAATTACAAAATTATTAATGAAATAATTATTAATAAAAATGAATAAGTTTAATATATGAACATATTAATTATAAATAGTAATAAATAATATATATTTGATATAAATATATAGAAAATGAATAAAATGTAATAATCAAAAACATATTAATGTCTTATTCATTTTTAATGTTGTTTGATTTTTCAATTTAACATATATTGAACATGTGTTACCTTAATTTCACATACATATACATAATTAATGTATTTTTATATACAATGCATATGCACAAATATTTATGCAATTAACTAAATCTTATATAGAAACATATACACCTAATATTTATGTAATTTATTCAAATTTTAGTATATTTTAGAATTTCATAATAACAAGATACATTTAATATATTTTGTTTTTAATTGAACAATTTTATTTATTTAGTTTTAATATTTTTACAGTTATGTATTATTTATTCATTTTTGTTTTTATTTTTTGAATTTATTAATTTTTATTACTTATTTATATAAATTTATTTATTATGTTTTAGTATTTTCAATATGTATTCATCATTACTTAAATATATATCCATATTTTTTTAATAATTTATATTTAATTAATAAAACATATCAATTTTTTCAATATTTTTTAAGTGTACCCATTTCTAATTATTCAATTTTCCTCATTTTTAATACATGTATTTTAGATTATATATTTATTAATAGTGTTAAAAATATATTTTAAAATAAATATTTATAAATAATATATTTATAAATGTATATTTACCATATCTATAAATTTATATATTTATAATTATTAAAATAAATAAATATTATTTTAAAAAAAAGTTTTATATAATTATAAATAATTAATTATAAATATTTAAATAATTGTAAAGTTGTAGTCAATTTATTTAAATAATGAATATACAATATTTATATTTATATTCATATTTATATTTATATTTATATTTATATTTATATTTATATTTACATTTATATTTATATTTATATTTATATTTATATTTATATTTATATTTATATTTATATTTATATTTATATTTATATTTATATTTATATTTATATTTATATTTATATTTATATTTTTATTTTTATATTTACTTATTATATATATATATAACTATATAAATCTATATAATGAAATAAATATATAAATATTTTTTAAAGTATTAATATATTTATAAAAAAATAATTATACATTTAAATAATTATAAAATATAATAAATATATTTTAATAATGAATATATTTTCATTATTTATATTTATATTTATTAAATATATATATATATATATAATTATATAAATATATATAATGATATAAATATATTTACTATTATAAAATTATAATAAATATATTTAAATAATAACGATGTTTAGTATATTTATATTTTTATATATATTTATTAAATATATACATAATTATATAAATATATATATGTAATTATATAAATATATATAATAATATAAATATATTTATAATTATAAATAAATAATTATAAATATATTTATAAATGTATATTTACTATATTTATAAAATTATATATTTATAATTATAAATAAAAATTTTAATTTTTTTAAAGTATTTATATAATATAAATAAAAAATTATATATTTAAAAAATTTAAAAATTATAATAATTAAATATATAATTATATAAATTTATTAAAAACATTTTATTTATAATTATAATTATAAATCCTTTATCAATTCTAAAGTTTTAGGGGTGATATAGGTTCCTTTAATCAGTGTTTCTTTAGCGCTGATAAAGATAGAGGTTTATGAGTGTTAAAACTTTAGCACTGATAAAGATGTATTTTATTAGTTCTTTTTTGGAACTAATGAAGCTAAATCATCATCAATTCTGAAAAACCCTTGATAAAAATGTCGGTTATAAGTGGTTATCAATTTAGCACAGATAAATGGTATCTTTATCAGCACTTGTTGGCAATCACTGATAAAAGTGTACCTGATCTATTTAAAAGAACCCTAATAGTGACTGATTCAGCCATGATTCTCGAGCTCTAACGGAACTCCCCTACTACCAATGCTCCTCCTCTGGGTTCTCTCAGATGAATGAAGAATATAATCCAAGGGATGTTGTTTTCTCCTTTTCCTCTCTCATTGATCGCTTTTTTGGGTTCCATGGTTTGTGTTTTTGTGTTGTTCTCAACCATGAAGAACCCTAATTCTCTTCTCCCATAACTCTAGTCATGATTGGTCTCTCATTCTTCCTAATTATTTCCATTGTTATTACCACCTTCACTCATGGTTCTTGTCATATTTTTAGGGACTCATTCTTTTCATCATTACAGTCTTTATGGCTTCCCATGGAGTGAGATCTTCTGGTATAGAGTAAATAAAGGATGTTTAGTTCATAATTTTATTGTTCATCAATAAGGGTATCATCCCATCAATTATTGTCATTGAAGTTTTATTTTTTTTCAAACATGTTCCTATCGTAAATTACAACCAATTGGATAATTGCCTACTTAATATATAGTTTAATGGTATTTATTATAATCATTTTTGTTTCCCCAAAAATATTATAGAACAAAATATGGATTCAGACATGATATCTTTATGTAGAAGGACCAAGGTCTCCATGTATATTTTCCATGGATTTAGGTCTCTCTTTTATGTATATTAATGATACAAGTATCCTAATTCCATCAAACTACACTATTATAGGCTGTCATGATTTGTATTTCACATGTTCCTTACTGTTTTCAAAATAGTGCTATGTTGATAGGTATATTTATTTATATACATATGTTAATATTGTAACACCCCGACCCCAAAAGCCCGGAGGTGGTGCATTATTTTAATACATTGGCATGATTACAATGAATCAAGTCCCGATTGACCGATCAATTTAGCAGTCTTGGAAAATAGATTACATACATGAAAGTTACATTACACATTCAGACATAAAACACAAGATAAATAATCCTTTGAGAACGCCATTATTCCCCTAGCTTAACCTAGCATATCAATCATAATAAACTTTTTGGAATCCTGGGAAAACAAAACATAAGAAAGGGGTGAGCTCAAATGCTCAGTAAGGGTAAATAATTTAGTAGAAGCTACAAACTTTTAAAGCAATATGTGTAATAAAAATGATAGCCTTTTAAAAATAAACTTGAACATAATATGGAAAAAATAAATCAAACATTACCATATAAACATGCACATAGATATTCTACTAGTCGAATAATCACATGTAATAACTAATTTCATAACGAGGGAATGCGTAATGTCGGACATTAGAACCGCATAGTCAAGGCCTTGTGCCAAGACTACAAATAAATTTTTTTCAAGGCCTTGTGCCAGACACTAATTTGTCTCATGAGACCTACCAATGCATCAAGAAGTTATAGCGGGCTCTACCCATCACTTACTAAGTCTAATGAATTCCTCATATGAAAATGTTGAAACATACACTACTAGAAATTTAGGCTATACCATGGTTCTAAACCGTGGCTATAGGCCCAAAAACTGTGGCTATAGGTTATAGTCGCAGTTTCATGAACCGTGGCTAGTATTGGTGTGGCTATAGGTCAGAGCCTATAGCCATGGTTTGAAACCGTGGCTATAGACCTATAGCCACAGTTCGAACCGTGGATATATCCCTAAATCCACAGCTCCAACCGTAGTTATAGCCCTATAGCCACGGTTTTCAAACTGTGGCTATAGGGTCGGCCCTATAGATGCCAATAAAGGCCATGGTTACCATGGCTATAGCCATATAGCCATGGTTTTAAACCTTGGCTATAGGTTTATAGCCACAGTTCAAACCGTGGATATAGGTCTTTAGCCACGGTTTAAAACCGTGGCTATAGGCCTTTCCACTGCATAAAAAAACCATCACGGTTCACCGTGCTGGCTGTTGGGAGGACACTACCAACTCCCCCACCCACAGCTCCCCCACCCTGCACCAGCACCCCCACCCCCTGCTCCTGCACACCTCCCCTGCCCCACCACCCTACACCTTGCACCCCACCCCCCTGCCCCCTCCTCACTGCACACCCCCCTCCCCCTTGACCCCCCCCCCCCCCCCCACACCCTGCACTAGCACCCCCCACCCCCTGCTCCTGCACAACTTCCCTGCCCCACCCCCTACACCTTACACCCCACCCCCTACCCCCTCCTCATTTCACACCCCCTCCCCCTCCCCCCCCCCCTCCCCACCCTACACCAACACCCCCACCCCCTGATCCTGCACACCTCCCACAACATTCAATTTGAAAACCTGAAGCAACATGTAAACATAACATGTAACCTAAAATTAATAAAACAATCGATAAACCAATCATGCATACCTTAAAAACAAACATGGAAGCCTTTGAAAACTTTGAAAACAGTCCATAAAACCCACAAACCTATAATATTATAACCAAAAAACAAACTATAAACATGCAAACCTATAAAACAATCATGCATACCTTAAAAACAATAATACCTGTAAAACAATCTGTAAAACATGAAAAACATTGAAAAACAATTATACCTTCATCCTAAAAACAATAATACCTTCATGGAAAACTTGTAATCTTATAACCTGTAAACTTACAACCTGTAAAACAATCTGTAAACCTGTAAAACAATCCAAACCTAGCAACTAAAATCGACAAACCTAAAAACATCGAAAATTAGTAAACCTGTAAAACAATCTGTAAACCTGTAAACCAGTAAAATAATCTGTAAACTTGTAAACCAATCACTACTGAAAATTTTACATATCCTAAACTGTTGGGATAATATCCCAACGGTTTGGGAAACCGTTTCCATGTGCAGCATTGCAATAGCATTTTAACAATATTTTAATAGGAACTGTTGGCATATGTCTGTCTACACATACCCTATTCCAATGGTTCCAATAAAATATTTGGAATATGTTTTAAGCAACGGTTTAGTAAAACTGTTGCAGTAGAGTCACTTTTACATGCCTTTACCAACGGTTTGTCAAACCGTTGGTATATCACAGCCTGCCCTCTACCGATCACAGCTGCATTCTAGAACCAGTATACTGATCACAGCTGCCCTCACTGATTCCAAAACTAGTACTGCCTGATTCCAGCACCAGTACTGCCCTGTAAAATAACAAAGCACCCAATAAAAAAGCAACAAACATGTATACTAGTATCTTATTCCTAATACATGGATAATATGGAGTAAAAGATCTTACCTTTTCCCATTTTAGTAGCAGTATTAAGAATTATAAGAGACACATTTTCAATGTCAAGAATTCAATACATTACCTAAACCTTATAAAAATAGGAGTCATTCATGCTCCTTGAACTGTACTGATCACAGTTTGGATCAAAAACTACATCCCCCATGACCGAACAAGCTGGAACCTCTACAATTACCTGCAATGGAGCCTTCCCTCTGCAATGCAGCCTCCAACAGCCTGCAATACAGCCTCCAACAGCCTGCAATGCAGCCTCCAACAGCCTACAATGCAGCCTCCAACAGCCACCAACAGCCTACCCTCTATACAATACAACGTACAGAATTCAAACATGAAATTTAAATTACATTGTAGACAATAAAATGTACAGAATTCAAAGCTACAATTTCAATGTGACCCGTTTACATTTCAATTAGGTTCAATTTCCATTTATTAGTTTCATAAGAATATTTTAATTCACATAAAAATTGTGACAATTTAGATTCAAATACCTAATAAGCCTAATTACCATTTCACATTTCATTATATCATTTTATTCCATCATGCCATTATGCCAACTGCATGATATAGAACATCCTAAAGGAAATATCACCATGGTAAAAACACAACCCAAGACCCACAAACCTAACAACCAAAACCCACAAACCTAAAAACCAAAAAACCAGAAAATTAGTAACATGTAAATGTGTAATTCACAAACTATCAACTTATAACTTCCAAACCTGCTAGCTTACAAGCCTTCAAACCATGAAACCTATAAACCTGCAACCAGAAAACTTGAAAAAATGCCAACATTCAAATACAAAAGTAGAAAAAAAAATCATTCTCTTGAAAATAAAAAAACACAAGACCTGTAAAATAAATAAAATAGTAAAAATCTGTATACATGTGTGGGAAAAGAGCGTAAAATTAAGTTGTTCACTTAAAATAATTACTTTAATATATCCCATAATATGTTGGGTTAGTGAATATAAAGTAAAATAAATAAAATAGTAACAATATATATACAGATAACAAGAGTGGTCCACCAAGTTCTAACAATGTCACAACAATACACAAATAAGCTCTAATAAATTGATTTTTTGAAACATTCCTGATAGCATTAGTAAAAGAAAGAAAAGATTAAATACTTTTCACTAAGGATGCTTAGAATTCATACAAACTAAAGCAGTGAAATCTTATTAATTACATGGTAACAAAAGCACGGTCCACCCCCTATTGGACCCCCCTGGACAGCCCCCCCCCCCCGGACAGAAGCCCCCCCCCCCTGCTGGACAGCAGCCCCCCCCCCCACCCCCCCTGCTGGACCCCCTGGAAAACAGCCCCCCCTAGACAAACCCCCCCCCCCCGGACAGACCCCCCCTGCTGGAGCCCCCTGAACAGCCCCCCTGCTGGACAGCACCCCCCCCCCCCCTTCTGGACCCCCCTGGACAGCCCCCTGCTGGATAGTAGCCCCCCCTGCTGAAGATTTTTATGTTGAATGTACAAATTTTTTTTTTGAAATAACTGGTTAAACTAATATGTGCGTAGTGTAGATGCAACGGATATGCTAAAATAAAAATCTTTTTGAAACATGATGAAATAATAAAAGCTTACCCAACATCAGTGGTGCAACTAATTTGTAAAGATACGAAGCTCCAAAATGAGTCACTACTCCCCTTTCCATGATGGTGTATTTCTCTAAATTGTAGTGTGACTCCACCTTGTGACCCTGTATGTAGGATCAAGAACATCCCAACACAGTTAATGTTTACTAATGATTCATCACCCATTCTCATTCTAAAGCAGTTGTAATGCTCTAATCATATGTGAAAATTTTAAATTTTCATCAAAAAAATTAAAATATAAATGAACAGACTATTCAAATAATAAATAATAGTTGTAGAAGTTTCTAAGACATCATCACAATATTAGTAAACATTAATTTTATATGAAAAGGAATAAAGATTTATTTGTACCATTGAGAAATCAAATATATGATGTAACGTACTGTTCAAATAATAACTAATAGTAATGAACATTGAAACCGGAACACTGTAATTGTTAATGTCAACATAATGGAGATAGTTTGGAAACCAATCAAATATAAAAAAAAATTATACAGAAAAAAAATTAATTGTGAAAAGAAGGGTGTGTGAGGTTACAAAATCTGCAGTTTATTAAATGATAATCACATTGTACCTTCCACAATGGTGTATTTCTCCAAAATCTAGTGTTACTCCACCATGTCCCCTTGTATGATGGATCGAAACATTGCATTAATATTGATTATATTGAATATATTTAATGCATAAATTATTGGTACAAAATATTTCAATAAAAGTGGATTAAATATGGAGACAGTTAAAATAGTAGAAAACATAAATGATAATCACATTGTACCTTTGTACTGATGTTCATCCGACACATTGAACAATATCTATACATAATAATTGAAAAATTAGAAATATAGTGTATAAAATTAGAATAAATAACAAATCAAATAAACTATATCATATTCAATAAGTCAAAACAACTAAACCATAACCAAGGAAAATCTGACAATAAAGAAGACAATAAATCAAAACCAATAAATCATACTAAATTCAAATGAGAGGAGGCTAATGATCTGTAATATAAAAAACCACCTGCCCATCCCCCTGCCCCCCCCCCCACCTGCACATCCCTCCCCCCAACAACCCCCCTATCCCTGCCCCCTGCCCCCCACTTGCACACCCCCTGCCCCCTCCCTTACCCCCCCCCCCACCTGCACACCCCTCCCCCTACCCCCCCCCCACCTCCCCCCCAACCTGCACACACCCCTCCCCCTACCCCCAACACACCCCCTACCCCCCCCCCCCCCACCTGCACACTCCCTCTCCCTACCCCCCTGCCCTCCCACCTGCACACATCCCTCCCCCTACCCCCAGCACACCCCCGTGCCCCTGCCCCCCCACCTGCACACCCCTCCCCCCAGAAACCCCCTGCCCACTGCCCCCCACCTGCACACCCCCCTCCCCCTGCCCCCAGCACACCCCCATGACCCCTGCCCCCCCCCCCCCCACCTGCCCCCCACTTGCACACCCCTCCCCCTAGCGACATACTGAACAATATTCATGTCGGTTCTAACATCCTTACCACATGTATTTAAACTGCATGGAAATGAAAACATCCTAGTCACACAACAACAAAACTGCACTACAAATATGTCCCCACTTAATGAAGTTAAAATGTGAAAGATAACACCCATCATAATTCCTTATATAGGACCACAGCATCCTGGCCTTGGTCAACCAGAGTATGATGCTCTTCTGTTATCTTTTAGGCCCCTCAACCCATAAATCAAACATCATGTCATGAGTGCTTCTGGCTTTAGAAAACCTTTCATGGCCATTAGAAAAGGAAACATATCATTATGAGACCCATTATTTTTCTATACATGAATGAATATGGATCCTGAATATTTTTTTAGAAGAAGGTGGTGACATGAATTGGTATCCCAATTCATGCCCCCAATGGAAATTATTAATATCAAAAGGTAAACAGTACAAGCGCGAGGTGTAAATAGATTACACCAACAGGGAAATCAAAGAGGTACAAGAATATCTCAATAAAACCATACCAAAAACTTGAAGTCGGCTATCAAGAGCATGCCGGAAGGAATCCATCCTCCTCATCCTTCACGAACTACGAATCTGGAATTTCAGTTTTACAAAGCATCAGATAGAGGAACCATGCACCATAATGAAGGAATCATGACCAGTCCAAGCCTGCCATGTCCTCCCCTACAGTGATCTATAAACTAACATAAAACAAAGAAAAAATAGAGATCAGACCTTGTAGATGAAAATCCATTCTGTAGGCTGCATTCTTAACAGATCCAGTCAGATATTGAACAATGGGCAGTAGCAGCATTAAAAACCAGGTCAGAGTGAAAGTATTCCAGTCCAGCAAAAAACATAGAGAATTCCATAAGGGCCTTATCTTGAAGCAGAATAACTGAGATTCCACGAATCCACTTCAAAGACATAATAATAACATCTTATCAAATCAAAACAGAAGATACTTTTAGATGTAGAAAAACCAGGACAAGACCAGGCAGAAGACCATTCTATCATCAAGACATGTTAAGCAGAGAAGTTCCTTCAATAGATATAAGTTGAACTATCAAGCAGATACCAATATGATCACCCAAAATCTTCAATAGGTGCAGTATGAACCTTGAAATACATCCCTCATGATGAGGAAAATAGGACTCATGCAGTCAGCTTCTCCCATTAGATCCAATGCAAAACTAGGAAGTGATTTCCAGACCTACACTTTCTTCAAAACATGCCTCAACAGGGAGAAATCATTCTAGATTCCAGCAGACATTCAACACAGTAAAGCCTCAGTGCTTTGTTCAATACCTGAAGTCAATAATGAGACCCATGCACGCAGTGTAGAGTCCAGGAATAGAGAGAAAGAAAAGTCAACATTCAGTCTGTAAAGAACCAAACCAGACTAGTAGAGAATGAAATCACAAAACCAAAAACTTTCAGAAAAATAATCTAACTGAGCAGAAAAGTAAACATCATGAGAAGGCTTTTAACCCAGATAAAATTTGACAAAATTGAACTGAAGAAGAAAAAGTGAAGTCACATAAAGTAGACAACCATGGTCCATTCAAGGATAACAGTGATAAATCAGAATTCAGGCATCTTGAGAATTTAAAGTTAAACTGACCCTCCTTTTAAATATACCTTGTTTAACCTTAAGGTAGGTCTCTGCAGATATTTCCCCACATTGTAATTTCTGGTAAGCAATTTTCCTTTGTCGTTCATTGTGAGCATCAATCATGTGCCATCAGTTTGGAAGGTTTGAAAAGAAGAGGACTGGAAAATGGATAAGAGGGTATATGGTATCTTAGGCTATCCTTCTCGACCATCTTCTTATAAGGCTTCAGATGTAGGATCAATCCTGTGCCATCATTTTGGAAGGTTTTAGAATTTGCGATGATAATTTCCAACCCCACCTAAACCTTTCCATCATTATGAACTAATGGGGAATTTTTAGTGGTTATATAATGTTGGAGACTCATACCAGAGTGGTTTGGGTTCCACAACCTCTAGGGGAATGATGAACCAGTTAGATCCATCAAGGGAAGAAGCTTATCTATTGAGAAGTCATGGCGGTAGGGCTATATCTAATACTAGACATAGTTAGCTTAAGGTAGATCTACAGGTTAGTAGTCATTCCCATTCCCAATACGATATGGTAAATATTAATGATATTGATCAAAAAAGCAGTGTAATCAGATTCATGGAATGTGATAGTTTGATGTAATACTCTTAAGGTATAATCTATTGTTGTAGGATTGTTTGATACTAGTGAATCTAACTCCATTATTTCTTACTTTCTTCTATATTTTCTGAAATTTATGATTGATATCATCCCTTATGAGATGTAGTTACTAAACTTTCTCAATAAGGAGAAGGATCAGGGTTTCAGGTGTCTATCATACACTCTCACTCTTTCAAGGGTCAATCTGGAATGGGATTTCCTAATTCTGGAAATAAACCTTTTTGATGTAATCCTAAATATGGATTGAAGGATATGTTCTAATTAGGAAGACCTTGAAATAAAATAGAGGAATGGTCATGTTTTCAAGATATTATAATATCTAAATAAAAAATACACCATGCCCACTAGGTTGAAAATTTTACAAGGTAATCATGGGAAAAATGAATTCTCTTCATGATGGGCATGAAATTTTCATTCCCCATTCTATATCAACTATTCATAAATAGAAAAGGAGAAAAAAATTACCAAATCATATATTATATAACTGGGAGGCCTGAGAAAAAGAAAAATTCTTATCCTTATCACATGAAAACTATAGTAGATACATTAGTATATAATATCTTGTCAGTGAGAATCCATTAGGGTTTCTCAAGAAAAATATATTGAGATTTAAGCATTCAAATACAAAAATTCAGTTTTAATTTCTATTATGAAATGGATTGGTATCATTAATGATCTATGAAACATTATATCAAATAATTATAATGTACATCATAAATAAAATAAATCTGGAAAAAGATATGAAATGATTAGAACATTAATTTATTAATAATGTTCATAAAAAAGGATTAATTAACGCAATCTAGAGACTCTATGAGGATTCCATAGAATACATTTGTGATTAGACTATAGTGAGTGTTAATCTGATTAAATTTTCATGTCAGTGAGAGACAAACATGAAGTGTCAATTGAACATCGAAGCACCACCCACCTTGCATATTCCATTGAGCAGCACAAATATTATATAATGAATCTATTCTATTTCCCCAGAAGATTCCCTTTCTAGTCCATCTAGAGGATTAGAATCATCTAAATAACATAATACCCTTTACTAGCCAACTATTGCTGAGTTGTTAAATTTTTTCTCATGATGTCATACAATGGTTGGGGATCAACGATTCCCACCCCCAAATCATGAAAGAGCTAGTTAAGACATTCCTATTATTCACAAAATGTTTCTAGGGGGTTCTCAGTGATTATGGTGATATAATACTACTATATTATCCTACATCATTTTTTCCTCTACAACAACTGGGGTAGAAACATAATATTGTGGAATTATTGGTAGAAACAGTTAACAATAAAAAGTTAGTCTGGTGCAGAATGAGGCACCAGGGATCCAAGTAGTGTTGTGTTATTTGTAGTAGTGTAAATTCTTGCATATACAGTTGAATAAGAAATTATAAAAACCCCTAATCCTATAGGGGATTTTTCTTACCGGATATATCTTAGGAGCCTGTAGAGTCATGAAATAATCTTCATTGATGGATTATGTAGTCACCACTCAGCTAATCAATCTTCCATCACCGACATGCTAACTTGTATTCTCAAGCATGAATCCCTTACCAGGAAAAGAAACCCATTCAAGAAAATAGCCACGAAACACACCATCCCATTTCTTAAGGAACTCATCATACATTTCCAATCCAAAAATAAAATTTAAATCAAAAGTGAGTCTCAATATCAGTATCATCAGAATCATGATAACCCTCATCCACACCTCCTATAGAAACACCATCACCACCTCTTACCCCACCAACATCATCATCGGCATCTGCATCTGAACCAGAACCAGCACCGGGTCCAGCACTAGGTCAGGCTCCAGCTCTGATAGAAGAATCTACATTAGCAGAACGCATCAGCATCAAAAAGGCATCAACTGTTGCAGCTAATTCTGGTGGAAGTGTAGAAGAAAGGGCAGACATAAATTTCATCATATTTGCAGTTATCACCTGTTCTGATTTTTGACTTGCTTCTTTGATTGCGGCATTCATTTTTTCCACTATGACAAAACTAGAACTGGTACTCAAAGAAACATTAGTAGACTAGTATCGAGATGGTACAATCTTCTTCCCAGGTCGACAACACATTCTACCCTGATGCTCATCTCCTAATACCTGATGTAGATGATCGTTTGGGCCCAAATTTTCAGGTTCTTTTTCTGCCAATGCCTATAAAGTATTCTGTTGATTGATATATAACATAAATTAAAATGATAAAATAATATAAGGAATTAAATTCGGTAAAAATCAAAGAAATTGAAATATACTTACAATCGCCTTCTTGGTGTCGGTATTTGGCACAGTACCATCTTTCTTTTTCCGGTTTGAACAAAACAAAGTTGAGCGAGGAACACGACCCTCGATATTCGATGATTTTTTATGGAAAAAAACAAATAAATAAATCAAAATTGGAAGTCAAACAAATTACACTAAACAAAGATAAATATTTTAAATGTTAAATTACCTATGTCTTCTCATGATCTGGTAATGAAGTGTGTCCACGAGTATAAATGTGTTTCATTGCACTTTTGTTTGTTTTATTTTTGTTTGATTTCTCCTATAAACAAATAATTATATAAATTCATTAACATAAATAAAACAAGTAATTTAAAATCGTTTTCAAATAAATAAATAAATATATATATAAATTTAACAAACACCTTAAATGTTGGACTCTTACAATAGTTGATCATCTCTTTATATTGTGATATTGGGCAATCTTGAATTACCAGTACTTCTTCAAGATTTGTACCAACTCTCTTTTTCCAACCAAGATATAAATCATACTTGTAGGCTCGCCACATTTCACCTAAATCCATTATCCTTGCAGCCTTTGCATTTTTTCCATTAGGAAAATTATATCGAAGCTACAATGGACAAAATATTTGTTAAGAAAATATTATAAATTTATATATATATAAATATTTAAAAGGTGATTAACATTACTTTCCCAAATCTCTGCCCAGGATTTGTCCTTTATTTTTTGTCCAATTGCCTTCTAACTTATCAGTTGAACCAGAATGATATTGTTGTGTCTAGATTGTGTTCCCATAAAACTTTTACATTCCGTGCCATTTTTATTAATTATAGCATTTTCCTCATTGTAATAAACTATTTTTTGTGTGTGTTGATTCCAAACCTCATGCATTTTTGTGTGGCCTCATCATCTGGTAGAGGATGGAGCTAATCATGAAACCAAAAATAAAAGAAAATAATATATATGAATTTATCATTAATCAATAACAGTAATGTTTAAACAAATACCAGTAGATGGGGGATCTGCTGACCCCTGAAGTGCTACGTCTGGAGGGGGTAGCCTCCATGGTAGGTGAGATATCTACAGGAGTACTATTTATAGTAGATGCAAAGTGTACTGATGGAGGCAGAAAACCCGATGGATAACCCTGTACAGATGAGGGTGGATTGGGTATGGATATGGTGGTGGGATATATGGGGGCACAGTACCCTGTATAGTGGATGGTGAGAATGGAAAATGAGGGATAAGAGTCTGAGAACTACCATCCGATGTGGGTATAGGAAAAAAGGGATACGGAAAAGGTGGGTATGGATAATATGGAGGTGGCATAATGGGAGGATGGCCTCCTGGTGTCTCAAGCGGCGTAGTAGTAGGCTAACCTATAGAATCAGTACCCCACGCCACAATATCATCCTCAGTGGCATAATCCAAGCGTCTCCTCGATGATGCAACCTAAAATAAAATAGATGATAAAATAAAATGAATGATAACAAGATAAATAATATGAAATACCACAATATTCAAACATAATTTGTACTTACATTGTTTCCAGGAGGAGACCTATGTTGTTCATTTCTCGGTATTCTTCTACTTCTTCTAGTATCATCATAATCAGACATTTTGACCTGGAAATTTAAAATAATATTCTCAAATAAATAGAAATAATGCAAAATGTTAAATAATACAATTGTATCATAAAACAATGAGATACATTTTCATGTGTGATATTTATATTGATAAAATATCAAGACTTTTCTATGTTCAAGATTTACTAGAGAAGTGTTTAAACATAAATTGGTCAGGCTATTAATAGTTTTATATTCAATAATGGTATAAAATTTACTAGTTATTTTTATATCATGTATGGAAGTTAAAAAAACACATAAAATATTGTGATAATATCAGGTAAATATTTACAAATGTGTCAACGCTATGTGGGGTCTGTGACAATTTCTTGTTCACAATCTGTTCTAACAATTGCATCATCTGTATCATCAAATGCAACATTAAAATAAATACCGACAGGTTCATCCACAACATCATTGTCATCCATTCCTTCATCAAAAATATTTCTAGTAATAACATCAATAATAACACCAAATTGTGGTTGTAACGGGTCACTTACATAAAACACATGTTTAGCTTGTGACGTAAGAATATAAGGTTCATCGGTATGAAGCTGGTGGTTCATATCAATCACTCTAAATCCATAGTTATCAATATTCATTCCTTATCGTGTCATTGAATCAAACCACTTGCATTTCATCATTGCGACACGACCATGTTCATAGTAATCTAATAAAATGATTCTTTCAACAACACCCTAATATGATATATTTTCTGATCAAGGCTGCATGTCTGATTCACTCACATAACAATTTGTTTTGGTGCTTATCGTGACATCGTCATGCTGTGTTTCCATTTTTGTGCATAGCTATTTATAAAAAATTTAAATCCATTGACAACCATTGACTTACAATCACGTACCACATCGTTTGGACTAAAGGACAATGCTTTTATTTCATCTGATACTTCAATCATTGGTAGAGTTAAAATCTAAAAGATACCAACATAGAATATTAAACAGAGACATGTGATTATGTTATGAGAAGAAGAAAAATAAATCTATTACCTTTGACTTTAACCAGGCAGCAAATTCTTTGTTGTGAAACAGTTCCTTCCTCTTAATAGATAGAGAGCGATGTCTCTTTTCTATAATTTCTAAATGTTCTCTAAAAATATGAAAGCATTAAAATGTCAAAAGATATAAAGAAATCACACAATGAAAAAAATACATATTTATTAGTTTACTTACTTGATATAATCATCAAGCACACCACAGTTGAATAATATTGTGTGATGTGCCATTTCCCACTCTTCCTTGCTTAAAGTACACAACGAGTACGATCCAGATATCCCCCCTATTTGGGGAAGTGAAGGAAATGTAGGATCAATGGGATCATATTACTCATCTTGAGTTCTCATTAGTCTATTAGACCTCGTAGTGACGTTATCCAAGTACGATGAACAGAAATCCATGCATTCTTGTGCTAAATCGCATTTCACAATAGAGCCTTCAGGATGATATTTATTTCTCACATAAGATTTCAATGTAAACATTATTCTTTTAGTAGGATACATCAACTGACTCAAAACAAGACAACCAAAGAGAACTTCCGTGGGAAGATGCACAGTCAAATGTAACATACATGTGAAAAAATACGGTGGGAAAATTTTCTCCATGTCGCAAAGAATAATCGGTGCATCTCTCTGAAATTTCTGAACAACACTTCTTCTCAATCTTTTGGCACAAAGATCTCGATAAAATTGAAATAACATAATCACCGCAACTCTAAAATTATGTGAAAGTAAATGGAAAATGGAAATGGGAATCAACTCATGTAACAAGACATGGTAATCATGGGTTTTAAGAGATTTGAGTTTCACATCTTGTGTATTCACCCTTTTCGAAATATTACTTTAATAACCATCTGGAACCTTCAAACTTTCCAAGACCTGAAGAATTTGTTTTTTCTCCACATTTGTCATCGAATAACAGGCAACAGGGACTTTCCACATATTTTGACCAATTAACTCAGGATGAAGTCTTGCTCTTATACCCCAATCCATAAAATCACGACAACGTCGCAAATCGTCTTTTGTTTTGCCTTTGACATTTAAAATAGTAGCAAGTAACATCTCACAAATGTTTTTCTCGATATGCATTACATCCAAACAATGACGTAATAAATTCGATGACCAATATGGAAACTCAAATAATATGTTTTTCCTTCTCCAATTGCTATTGGAATTCGAATTAGCATGCTTTCGCTTTCTAATATTTGATTGACTTTTTCCAAGAACATAATTCAAATCATCAAGTTCTTTAACAATATCAGTCCTTGACATTCATTGAGGTGTCTCATATATCTCGATGGAATTATCGAACTGTCTCCGATTTTTCCTGTATGGATGATCCATTAGTAGAAAACATCGATGCCCTATGAAGCTTAAAGTTTGTCGAAACTTTAATCTTTGGAAATGTGTATTTTTTATACAAATAGGACAGGATAATTTCCCTTTAGTACTCTAACTAGACATCATTATGTAGGCATAGAAATCATTTATCGTCCATAATAAAGTTGCATGAAACATAAAGTACCCCTTTTTGAATGCATCATATGCTTGTGCACCAACAATCCAAAGCTCATTTAACTCCTCTATTAATGGCTGCAAGTATATATCAATATCATTTCCAGGATCATTGGGTTCAGATATCAATATACTCAGGATAGTGAATGGCTTCTTCATACACATCCATGAAGGAAAGTTATAAATGTGAATGAAAACAGGCCAAGTACTGTGTGCAATATGCATTTGAAAAAATGGGTTAAAACCATCACAAGATAATCCCAATCTAACATTTCGTGGGTCGGCTGCAAAATCAGGATGTAACCCATCAAATTTCTTCCAAGCCAACCCATCTGCAGGATGCACTATTTCATAGTTATCCTTATTTCTTTCATCTACATGCCATCTCATATTCTTTGCCATTTGTTCTAACATAAAAAAATTTTGAAGCCTAGGAATTAAAGGGAAGTTCCACATCACTTTCTGTGGTATGAAAGATTGAGATCCATCTTTATTAGTCTTCCACCTTGATGTGCCACACTATTTTCACTGACTCAAGTTTGCATTCTCCTTCCAGAATAAACAACAGTCTTTGAGACAAGAATGAATCTTACTAGATGAAAATCCGAATTTTTCAACCAACTTTGATTCCATGTAATCATTTTCTAGAATACATGAATCATCAGGTAGTAAATCCTTAATAAATGTAAGTAGATAGTCGACCACAGTATTAATAAATCCATACATTGTTTTCCCATGATATAATCGCATTAAAAACTCAAGTTCTCTCATTTTTTCACATGCTTGATATAATGCGGTATTTGCATCTTCCATCAGATTTTTAACACTCTCAACGTCATCATCTTGATTAATAGATGAGAACTCTGTTCCGGTATTCATTTCCTCTTGCACTACTCTACATGAGGAGCTAGCTTCAGAAACAAAAGGAAACCGATTAGAAATCAGATTTTTCATACCAATCTTTTCTGCTGAATCGATGTCATTCAACACTTGAGATTTTTCTCCATTGTGATACCACACATGAAAAAAAATTTGGAAACCACTTTTAGTGATATGGTAACTCACTTCCTCACGAGTTAACCAAGGTCTTCCAACACAATCAAAAAACGGGCATCGAATCAATCCGCCATCTGAATCATTAGTGAATGCAAAGTCCAAAAAATATTGTAACTCCTTCTGAAATTCATCAGTGATCCGATCAATGTTGTACATCCAGTATCTATCCATTCTTAGGCAGATAAACATACATTAAATAAATAATCTATAAAATGACTTAACATTATATGTATTGTTTCATAAGATATTAAGTAATCATCAATAACAAGTTAATAAAAAAATCATAACAAATATATTAAAATTATGGTTTAGGGAATTCATAAATGTTTTAAATTATAAAAATTCAAAAATAGTCATACATAAGTTCCAAGAATGAGGATTGATTATAGTAAAAAGAATTTATATGAAATCTAAGAGATAATAATAATCAATTCCCAAAAGTGTTTGGGTTAATTAATAACGAGTTGTGATTTTTTGTATTAAATCTACAAAGATTTATTGAAATTTAGAGACATTTTGAAAATATAAACCGTATCATATACCAAGCATTAATATTAAAGAATTGTATGAGAATTACAATGGTAAGAAGATGATAATAATAACTAGAAGAAAGAATATATTTCAACATTATTGTTAGAATATTAATATTATATAATTGGAAGGAAGATTAATTATATGAAGATGAGATACAAAAATGGACTATCTTAACTTGTGTGTGTTCCCCTTGGTCATCCCCATGAGGGTAAATTTTGGTATTACATCCTAATAATAGGACTATGATCTTCTCTGTGGGATTAGTTTAAGATAGTGTTTGGGAATCCCTCTGTGTGACCCAGGGTGTGATCCTCTATAATTTTTTCTATTTCCCTAGGTGGGTTTTATGGAATCATTATTACCAACTTATCTGTTTGTACAATCCCATACTTAGTGGGATATTCTAGGTATGGTATGGTATACCCCAGATTTCCTTGGAGAGATCCCCTATCTATGTATTGAGATCTTTGGAGTTACATTTAGTATATCTTTGGTGAGGTCTGATGAGCATGACCTCTTGAGAATGCACCATCAGTGAAAGCATAGATCATGTTGTGAGTGCAACCAGAAGAGTGTTAAATTGTATCCTTGAGTAGAATCTTATGGATAAAATAATGGTTAATATTCCATTGAGGCATGTTTTATTTTATCAGTATATCTAGTTTATTGTTCCTATTGTTATATATCATATTTGTAATGATGTGTCTATGTGATGATGAGATAACTACTCTCCAAATGCTCATTGTTTAGTGATTTGGAGTGTCCTATTGAGCATTGTTATACTAAACACTGCATTAGATCTACCCATATTTTTCATGTCTTATGTAGACAATATTCCTTATGAAGGAATCCTAGGAGGACCAAGAGCAGATATAAGATAGTGATCTAGATAGACCAGGATTCATGCTAGGTTGTGGCATATGTCAGTAGTCCCGTCCCTCATAACAAGTTAGTCTTTTTTATATGTTTTTTATAGGATTTTATTTTTCCATTTATTCTTTTCATGTGTATAGGTACCATAGGCTAAGGACAACCTTGTGTGTGTTATGCCTACTCAAGTATGGCCACTAACCCCTAACCAATTAGAGGTGGGCTTGTGGTGTCACACTCAGATTACCACTAGCCAGGTGGGCCCCAGTGAGTCAGTTCATAAAAAAAGTCCACCCTAATGTTAATGAATTCAAAAAAATTATTTTACATGAATAAAGAAAAATTCAAAATCATGGAATAGTTATTTTACAATTTTTTAAAATTTGGTCTCACCTTCTTTGGCCATTCCCTATTTTTCCCAACTAATGAAAAAATAGTACAACTTCCTTTAAACTAGCTGACTCAAAAAAATGTATGTTACTATTTATGAGCTCTACATGTTATTTTCTCTAATAAAATAATTTATTAACTCATTAACATTTTAGTCACTGTCCAACGGAATAATGAATTTAAGACAAATAACATTTATCAAATTAAAACCAATCAATAGATTGTTAAAATTATTATTATCTAAATACCTCAAATGATTCCATATATCGATGGTGAAAACAACATGTAAGTCCCATAAATAAATTAAGAAATAATAAAAGATCTAGTAAAATGGTGAGTTGTATTTCTCAATAAAACATCATGGACATTTGTGAAAAGTTGGAGGTTGAAACAGGGAATAATTTGTGGGCTATAAAAAAATTAAAATAATTGAAAGAATAAATTTTAAAATGGGTGAACTGATGATAGTTTCTTTGATATAAAAATTAAAAACTCTAGATATTCATTGTAATTATGAAGAATAAAGTTGAAAATAATGAAAATTATGGAAGGATTATAATTTAAGATACAAAGGATGAAATCGTGTAATTTAATTGACACATCAATTTAACACCTAAAAATTCCATAAAATCATCATATGTTGTGGTCCCTAATCATAATATTGTAGATCCCTCTCTAAAAGTAATGGTGGGGTGGGAATGAACCTTTTTTCTTGAAGGAAAGAATTATGTGGGGCTGACGATCTAGAACACTCATAGTCCATGGAAAGAAAATAGAAAGAACCATATGATTTATCAACTACATTAAGAATTTCCTTCATACTTTTAAAAAAATTATGATGGTCTATTATCACTTTCCATGAGTTATTATTGGTTTTTCCACTATATAACTACAATTATATTCTCTCAAGAATCTAACGGGTTAATTACAAGTTATAGAATTCAGAAATTTAGTTGATTCATGTGATGAATAATTAAGGATAAAAAATATAGTAAATTTGAAGATGTTAATAGTGGTAATATGGCATGTATATTCATATTTACAAATATATGTGTTCAAGGTGAAAATTAGCAGACACTGAGTAAAAGATAAAAAGAAGCCAAAATAAAATAATACAGATAATGATCAAATTGAAAACTAATATCAAAGGTATAATTTAAAAGAGGTAAAACCTATATAAAGGAGAAAAGAGAGACTGATTGAATGTTCTTCTCACTCTCTTCTTCCCCTGTTCTCTGTCTTCCTCCTCCTGCAATTCCAATTCTTCACAGCTGCTGTATAAAAATATACAAAGTCATCGTTATCTAGTTTATAACTTAAGCATGAGAATTCATGTTGGTTTTGTGTTATTTTTTATAGAACCTCACACACAGCCCACTGAATTTGGCGACTCTAAGGAAAAGATCATTTTCAAAGCTCTGAACCGGTCACATTATAGGAGGTTGATGTGGTCAAGTCCCAAATTAGTGGTTACTGTGTGGTAAATTGAGGGGTTATAGCAGTGCATATCAGTGTGGAAATGGGAGTAAGTGCATAAGAATATTAAAAATACTTAAGGTTTAAAAAATTCTATAATAATGGTGGATGGGGATGAAGGAAGAGACAGGGGATTACCTCTGGTGTTGAGGGTTGTGGGGGAGAACCGTTGGGAATAGAGGAGGGGAGGCATCTCGGAGCAACTTTGCTGGAGGAGGGTCGGGGTGAGGAGGGTCACAGTGAGGAGGGGTCAAGGGTTTTGAGGGTTGCTGGTGAAAAGGTGCTGGGGAGGGCGATGGGGGTGTCGACCTCGGCATCGGAAGAGAGGCACCGGGGAGGAGGCGTTGGGGATGAGGGTCGTAGTGAGGAGGAGGGTCGCGGCGATGAGGCGTCGAGGAGGAGGGTCACGAAAATGAGGAGGGTGTGATGAGGAGGCATCAGGAATGAGGGTCACGGTGATGAGGAGGGTAAGGCGAGGAGGCATCGGGGAGGAGGAGGGCACAACGAGGAGGAGGGCGCGGTGAGGAGGAGATCAGGGGGAGGAGGAATCGCGAGGGCAGGACAGGTTCGTTGGAGAATGGGAGGGTTTGAGGAAGGGTTTCTAACAAATAGCCATGGTCATCCTATTAAGCTGTGTCTATAAACAAGCTATATCCATGGACCGATAGAACTGTGGCTATAGGTCTGTGGCTATAGCCTAAATTTCTAGTAGTGATAACATAAACATTCATATTAAAACTAGCATACAAAATGTCAATACTTTAACCATAAACCATGAATGGTATAAAAATAGTACATCCATAGTAAAACATAATATAACTCATTAAATGAAATATGGAAGATCGTATTATAATAAATTAACCTCAGTCAAGAATAATATCTAGTAAGGGATGATGACATAGTTGAAAATGATTAGTACAACTCTTTGAGAGAAATACACCTTTTTCATGAAATAATTTAAAAGTCACACAATTTATAAAAGAATAAATTTAAAATATATTTTTGAATCAAATTATCCCATAACACTTTTAAACTTTATAAAGGAATTAACATTTTAAAACATTCATGTCCATATAAATAAATCCTTAAAACCATTTTGAAAACATGGACATTAATGAGAAATATTTAGAAGAATAAATATTTAAAACATTTAAATTGATTTTTTAGTTAAATATTTCCTTAAATATAATACTTTTGAAAATTATTTTATGGAACATGGACATGGATAATAAATATTTCTCAGTAAAAACATACATATAAACAATCTCGGATAATAATGAGATTGAGGAATTAACCCTTACCTTGTACTTTCCTTTGGTTGAGGGTACGTTTAACCTCCTATATAATGATCATAGTATGTTATTAAATTATAAAAGAACCATAATAATATTTATGATATCAAACTTGATTCATTTACAGCTTTATACTACCCATTTAATAATAAATACCATGTTAAATTAACATTTTGGGTAATAATAGTTTTCTTTGTCGTACGTGTTTAAACTTGTTATTATTGATCGTATAACTTAGATCATGATTTACATACTTCCAGAATATAAAAATGATTTATATATCATATATATTGAGAATAAAAATATTTATAATAGATCGATATATGAAATGGAAAACATCATTTATGGAGATGGTAGGCCATACGTACGCATAAACGTCGTTTTCGTTTTCATATCGTATTGAACGAAAGTAAGTGAATGAGATATATATATATAAATACATACATATATATATATAATAGAATTATTATGTCATATATTACATACTTATTAGTAATATATATTTTTATAATCATCTTTGAATGGTGAACGTGGAAATGAATCTCAACGCGTCGTGGAGACGGTAAGCCGTACGTACGCACGAGCGATGATATCATTCTATTGATGGTGAAATTCTATGTAATTGGATGGTATATTATATATATATATAATCATTAACATGTTATATATATTATTTAAATTAATTATATTTCTTATTATACCCATCCAAATAATGAAGTGTTTAATAACAAACTACACCACGACGTGGAGATGGTAAGTCGTGCGTACGCACGTATGGTGACTTTGTCATTAATATGATGGATAAGATAATGAATATGGTTGTACCATATTTATAATAACATCAAAATATGTATAAGGTACTGGATTTATTATTTTGGTATGGAAACAACAAATAAAGAGGAAGTGGGAGAAGAAAAGAACATTGAAAGATGTGATGAAATAATTACCTCTTCTTCGGGTTCTTCCTTTTGATTTGAACAAAATGGCTCCTTAGGTTGGATTTCTGATCAAATTAAGTCCTATTAGATGAATTTATGGTAGTTTTAAGGATATTTGAGTAGGTTTTGTCAAGAAAAATGGCTTTGGAGGTGTGAATTTAAGAGAAGGGGTAGTACCCTTTTATAAGGGAGGTGAGGGGAACTTTAGGAAAAGTTAGAAATATTAATTTATTATAAAACAATTTTTGATTTCAAATACCTCCAAATAGATTTATTTCTTGGATAAGGTGGGGATGTATCTAAATAATCTCAACCAATAGGTTTTAGATATGTTTAGGTCACCATATTAACCATATCTTTTAAATTTAACTCTTAGTTAAATAGTTTAACTTTTACTATGTCTTCTTGTATTATTATAATACATGGTTAATAAACTTACTATAAAATTTCAAGATAACAAAAAGTGGTTCATTAATGAAATATCTATAATTATATAAGTTCTTTGTTGGAACCTTATATTATTAGGAATATTATTTCATTTAATAATATAGTATTTTTTTAAACTTGTTTATGTCAATTTTGACACTATTTAGTATTTGGTTTTTTTAAAAGTCATATAAAGTTTATTACTTAGAAAAAATAACTTAAATAAACACTAACATGTCATATTCACCTATAAAAATCATGGATGGCATCAAAAGTCTCAATTTACATTTATTTTGATATTTATAATATCAATTTTTTTAATCTTTCATTAATGAGGTAATTACTGCATCATTATTGTGTCATAAATAAAATTAATTATTTAATGTATAAAATTTTTAAATAAAATACCATGATGTAGAAAATATTTCTATATTTATAATGAATATATATATTCAAATTTATATTATGTGTAACCCTATATTAAAAATGGTTTAGTTATTAAACTTTGAATTTAACACTTTTAACTCTTATTTAAATAAAATATAATAAATGTCTTAATTTAACCCAAATGGATCAAGAGGATATTATTTTGTTCCTAAGGTTTATTTTGGTCTAAATAAACTTATAAAATAGAATTATAACATGTTTTGGGGTAATTTTAACATTATTGTTACCTTTAATTACCTTATTTACTTTTAACTGTGGTAAATAAAATTCAGAAGTTACTATTCACCAAAAAAAATTCATCCTATTGAACCACATTTTACTTATTGATGTCAACCATATCTCTTGGATTTTTAAAATTAAATTCACAAAAGTGGTAAAATTATGTTTTATGCAAATTTGAAAAATTTGCCTAGAAGGTGGGTAAATGTGCCTAAAAGATGGGTAAAAGACGTTAAAATGGTTCAATAAAATTTTATATATCTAATCTTATTATAAAATGAATCCAATGACTAAAATTGTACTAATATATATATTATGTATCTATTTTAAGATAAATTTTTAATGAAAAATAATTATTTAAATGAAAAGGTCGGTTTTTTTGTACTATGTAATATTTTTCACTATTCATCAAAAATTGAAAGTTTTCATA
Source organism: Viscum album (assembly GCA_963277665.1). Classification (NCBI taxonomy): domain Eukaryota; kingdom Viridiplantae; phylum Streptophyta; class Magnoliopsida; order Santalales; family Viscaceae; genus Viscum; species Viscum album. The sequence goes on from OY728164.1 coordinate 2,038,968,350, forward strand.
AAAATAGAAAAAATTCACCCTAAGATAATTATGATATTCCAAATAAAAAAATTATTTATATTTTACCAAATTCAAAATATATAAGTTTCATTAATTAATTTAAAATTAATTCACGTTGTCAAAACCAGAAAGTGGGTTTTTGAGAAGTAAAAACTATCAAAAGATTGACATGTGTTTATGTACAAGTTAAATATAAAATTACATCCAATGACCTAAGTTATATTAAATTATAAAAAATTAAACTAATTATAATTTAAAACCACTCAAATTTATAATTTAACCCTATAAATTATTTCAATTAAAAAAGTTTTTTTAATTATAATTTAGTATTTTTTACTATTCATCAAAATATGAAAATTATCAAAAAAGTTCCAAAAATTTATCCAAACTAAATTTTTATTTCCCGATTATAAATAATAATTTAATTTCATTAAATTTAAGATATAAAAGTGTCAAATATTTGATTTAAAAAGGGTTCTCTATTAAAAGGTGGAAAACTGCATTTTTTGAAAAATACTTCTTTTATCTGAAAAATTAAATATGTCCTTATATTCTGTCTAAGAAAAACAAAAGATTAATGTTAAAATTATATAGGATATATATAAAATTAAAATTTTGGTTAATACTATTTATAACAGAATTTTAAATGGCTAGTTTGATAGGTCGTGATGCGCTTGAACTTGGTGTTGCATGTAGTGAAAGCTATTGAATTACATTAAAGAGATAACATACTATGAAATATTGGATTGTTAAAAATATTATATTCATTTCAATTTAATGTAATTTTTTTAATGAAAACTTGGTTCAAACAATATTTATTCTCACATTCTATTATTCAATTTTAGGGTATTTTCTAAAATATTTTTTCTTTTTATTAAAGTGGTAAAAAATGAACACTTATATTTAGAGAATTATATTGTTGAAATTTAATATGATAGAAGCCATAATTAAAATTTAATTTAAGTTATTTTTGAGTATGATTGATTTTAGAGTATTCATGGGATAAACATATTTTTTTAAAATAATAAGTGACGACGGCGGCCTCTACGCCAGCTCCTCCCCCCTTGGTGGGGGAGGGGGGAATTGTCATCTCATGGGAGAGCTAGGTCCTTTTGACCTTTCTCCAACCCGGAGTTCCTTCCCCCTTTTCTGAAAACCTCGTTAAACCCTAAAGTTACGGATTTAACTAACGGATTGTCGAACCTTCAGCTTTCCTCATCTGAGTTTACGGAGCCTCAGCCTTGTTGAATCTCACCCCGGTGGCTCGGTTCAAGCACAGGAGGACTTCAGTTGATGACTTCAACCGATTTGTCTTCGGAGCTTGGGATCTTCATGAAAGAGTATTTGTTGGCTTACTCGATAGCAAGCAAATCATGATTAGGTTCGAATCAGAGGCAGATCTCATCCAAGCTTGGTAGAGGTCACCTCACAGCTTCAATGGATCTCATTTTTTTCTTTTACGTTGGTCCTTTGATCTTCATATGAATCGCGACTCACCTTCCATTGCAGTTTGGGTAAGTTTCCCTACTCTTCCTTTGCTGTTTCAAACCCCTTTGGTTATTCGTATGTTGGGAAATATGGTTGGTAGATACCTCTACTCTGATAGTCGTACTGAGGTGGTTTGCCATTCGGTGAACCCCCAGGTGTGTGTTGAAATGGATATGTCTCGCATCCCTTTTGATTTTTTTTGGATCACGATCAGTGAGGAATACCAATGAAAACAGAGGGTTGTTTATGAAAATTGGACTGAGTTTTATGGCTCTTGCAAGAGATTGGTCCACTCGGTTGAGGTATGCCGAAGTGGACGTCCTTCACGGTTGATGAAGGTCCGTGGTAATGGGAAATTTACTTCTGTGAGCACCGAGGATAGTGCAAGAAGTGGTGTGAAGGTGGGTCTGGATTCGAGAACTGTGGAGTCGATTGATGAAGGAAGGGGTCCCTGTTTTTTTGGTGCAGCTGTTGATGGAAATCCATCTGGGTCTCGTAAGGTGTCTTTTGTGGATGACCAGGACCCTAGGTCTTCCGGTGCTAATGAGAACTAGGCTAATTTGAAGGTTTATGAGGTTCTCCAAAGGTCAAGGAGTGACTTAGGAATTCCTGCTACTCCCATGGCTAGTCTGGGTTCATAGTAGATTGTGGAAGGAAGGGAGTCCAGCACTACAGAGGAGGTCATCACGGTCAGTGCTAAGGATTCTAAAAGTCTTGATCCTCTGGCTAAACGTTTTATATCTTTGAGTAACAGGTTTGAAGGGATTTCTGAAGACATGTTGTCTGCGAGACTGGAGGAGGATATTTTTGTATGAGGTGATGGTGGTGCGGAGACCTTGGAGGGCCAGTAGGTTGAGTGTATGGGGAATGAACCAGCTTCAGTTGGTGAGGAGGTCTTAGAGGATCAATAGGTTGAATATTTGGGGCATGAAATAGGTACCATGACTATGGAAGACAACCAAAATGTGGTCTGGCATTGCCCTTTGGTGAAGAGTACGGATCAGAGGTCGGGGACTAATGTCGAACCCTTTGTGGAAAAAGCTACTACTGAGGATAGGCGCCTCCCTTTTATGAAGAGTAACACTCCAGACCAGAGGTCAGGCAACAACTCTGAGTTTATTGATGTTGTTTTGAGGGAGCGATCCGGAATTAGAAGAGAGAGTTCTGGGGGGAAAGAAAATGAGAGTGGTCCAGTCAGTCAGTCATTCAGTGATGTTGTGCAAAGTGGGAATCAGATGATGGCTACAGCTGATGGTCCATTGTCTACTACACCAAGAAGAAGACCAAGGAAGGATTACTCATTTCTTCTGAGATTGATGTGGACTAGATCTGCCTCAAAGCAGAATAGTGAGGTGAATTTGGCCTTTAAAATGGGTAGTGTGGTCAAGAAGGCATCCCCAGAGCAATTTTTTCTTGATCAGCTTAGGAGTCGAGTTCAATGTGAAAGCTTTTGGAGGCATCCAGAATGGGAATCATCTACTGTAGACGATGACTCCTGCATGGGATGCGGAGATGAATCCGGTTATTATGATGTGTAATTATATGTTAGTATACGTTGTCTAACGTTTGTGTTTCAATTGTTTGTGTCTATGTTTGTAAGTTGGGGTACCGGAAACCCATAAACCGACTTTTAAAAATGGGAAAAAAATGATTTGCAGCGAATTTTACAATAAGTACATGTGATGGTTATCCCTAAGGGATAGTCTTGGATGCTAAGGTTCAGAGGTCAAATCTCATGATACCTATGCTATAGTTATTTCTAGATAGGGATAAATAATTTTTGTTCCCCATATAATTCAAATATTAACCTCTTATTAGTAAAATGATTTGAATGTCAAGGAAAAATGATGGTATAAACTTATGGTGTGATTAGTATAGTTCACTAGTATGAAATAAAGTCAGTACATTTGATTTTCATGATATCCTAGTTAGTACACAATGACTTGACTTACATGTGTATTTTCAGTGTCACTACTTTGAACATATTCTCAAATATAGGAATTATTGTATATTTTAGGGTCCATGTTTGTATTTACTTGTTTATTTTTATAATCACACCCTACACATGAACCTCAATAGATATAGATCACTTAAATTTGAGATTAATGTGAGGGAAAAATAATCGTCACATAGATTAGAGTCAGTGCAGCTCAGTAGGGATTAGTTGATGTTATCATGGTAGTGTCAGGGACCTTTTAGCATTTTTAGATGAGATTTGAAATTTTAAATTAAGATATGGTAATTTAAAAAGGTTTAAGGAGACAACTTTAATCCTCACCAAATTTATCTCTCGAACTATTATTATTGCATTTTGTTTCTTGAGACTCATCCCCCATCCCTTATATGTTTCTTGAACTACTCTAGGAATTAGTTATCCAAAATGACCATTGGTACCCAGTATGGGATGAGAACTACTCAGTGTAGTTCAATCAATATAGGTGAATGTCTAGATGAAATGGGGGATGAGTCTCAAGAAACAAAATGCAATAATAATTATTTTGGTGATGAAGCTAATGAGGATGAAATTTGTCTGTAACTTTCACCTTTTGATGAATTTAGAGGATAACAAATACCATAGTGGAGAAATTATTTCCTTAAATTCAATTACCCATTTCCTTAAAAATTGATGCATGATAATCATTTGAAAAAAGAGTATGAATATGGAGTTAAAGATTTCATCATGTTTTCAATGGAGAATTCATACAAATATTCTTAAATCCTTTATTCATGTTTACATTGTTGTTATTCAATAAAAATTAAATGTTTGACTACTCATGAATAAAATGTCTTTTAAACATGATAATGTTACCAATCCTGAGGAAGAATAGATTTTAGATGATAAAATTTCAGAATTATTAGGGAATAAATAGCATGTTGATGAAAAAAATAACACAGCATTATAGTGTTGAATAAAATTATCAAGGCAAGAGGTTAGGATATAAAATTTTAGGTTGGTTGGAATCAATGTGGCCAACCTGTTGAACCCATCAAGTCAATGTTCATTATTTATTTTGTGTTCACATCTAGGATGAATGTTCCAATTGATATTGATTCATGGAACCATTTCTAACCTGTTACGAAGGAAACCCTTTGTAAAAATATAACAGTGGTCTTATGATATACTTTCTCTATTTTATTGAAAAAAAGTATATAATGAAACTTTGATTTAATTTTCCTAATTCATTGTAGGATTCATTTATTTTAGAAAATTTCTATAAGAAATTTGTCTTAATGGCCACTATAAAATCCCATAGAGGCTCCCAAACTCTTCTTACCAAGTTACATCTAAGGGATGTTGAGAGGAAAATAAATCCCCACCCACCATTTAGTTATACACACATTATAAAGTAGTAAATATGGACTGTTTTCATCAATCGTTTTAATGAGAAATCATTTCAGGTGCATTTCAGCCAATAATATATTGTTTAACATTATTTATTTTATCCAGTTTGATTTAAAAAATTTAATTTATGAAACATCAAAAGAGTGATGAAAATATATAACTTTCATCAAAACCAATGTACCTCTATCACAAATCAAGCATGGGATACTCTTATCTATAAAAGAAATTTGTATGTATTTTAAATCAACAATAAAAGTTTTGTGTGATATGAAACAACATATGCACCTTTGTTTATATGTATATTGATGACTCAAAATCTAAAACTGCTTTCATCTCACATCATGTGCTATGGAAGGAGGCTCGTGTAAATAAGGAGGGTAAACTAATTGATGAAAACAAAAAAGAAGTATGGTAAAAATGTGTAAGTATGAAATAATAGTAAGTCAATATGCTTTATAAAAATATTACATAAAAATATCTCTTTATCTTCATATTTTGTATATAGTTTAGACACAAGAATTAGTAGTGAATATACCGAAATAAAAACTACTTTTAGTAGCTTTGAAGTCACGGAAACAATATGGTCACGTTAGAGGATCAGGTTTTGGAGTGTCTCCTCGAACATATTTTGAGAAGATAAAACCACATGAAGATACATATAATATGGTGAAAGGATTTTAGACACAAATAGATTATTTGCAAGATATTATTGTCTGGACTGCTTTGGAAGACCAATGTATGAGAAAGGATCAAAGTGAACTAGTAGTGGAACAAAGATCCACACATGAACCAAATGACCCCACTAACTTTGAGGTTACTCATTCCCCTCAACTTCATACCTTACCTGAGGTAATAATTTTTTTCATTACTCTTTCTCCTAAATGTGAATCAAAAAACTTTTGATAGCTTCATATTATTAAAATTATGTAGGGTATTGTTATTTGTAATTTTTATCTTTCAACAATCACACACAACCTTTTTATGAGGGGTATGATGTATAATATACTAGGATATAAGCTACACCAAAAATACCACCCAAAATATCACATGAGAGTGGGGATTGAGGTATCTCATGAGCCGAGTGATGAGTTCTCTGTTCCACTTGATGATCGGGATATTACAATGTTTAAAAATGCTACTGTAACATGCACCACATTTACATCTAATCTTATAAAGATATATGAGGTAGTGAGGTATAATATTACATATGGATAAATCCCTGGGGAAATAAAGGGTTGGATCAAGCCAATTTAGTGAATCAACCAAGAAATCAAAATAACCTTTCTGGAGTACCTTCTCCCCACCAGTTCTAGAGAAAAATTTATTATCATTACAACTTCATGTAGAGAACACATTTAAATATGAAAATATTTCTTACATTTGAAAAGAAAATATATTAAACTTTCATGACACGCCTAATTGGTCTTGAGACTATAAATGATATTCTCATGAATGGATGGTTGGCAGTCTCAGTTGTGAATACATATATAAGGTACAATTTCATGATACATTTTTAAAAATAGTGAGATAATATGTTTATTAAAGTTAATAACTATTTATATTTTCTAAATTCATTTATATTACTAATATCTAAAGTTAAAACTGTGAAAATCATGATTTAGATTCATTAATCCCTGTATCATTTCTATAGAAAAACATACTTTGTAAAAGGAAGAAATTGAGATAAAAATAAATGAGTTAATCAAATCATTTAAGAAAAAAATATCATATGAAAAACTCTTTTTGATGCCTACAGTGCATAGGTAAAACTCTATAATCTAATCACATAAAATATATTTTTAATTTTTTCATTATGTATTTGTTTTTATTTTTTTAGGCAGCACTAGATGCTGATGACAGTCAATCTAGATACCCCAAATATTTGTTTTTGGATCCAATGCATGGGTATCCAACCAACCAACCATGCATGATGTGTATTTTGAATTTTTAATACACTAAAATCAAAATTTTATAGATAAAATTTAAATTATATGTTTCATTCTATGTTTTAACAAGAATTTTGTTATAATAGGGTGGTCTCTTAGTATATTCTAAATAATTGAATGAATTTTGTGTCAAAAGAGATAATTCATGTGGATTACTACAAATGGGAATAAATTCAGGTATATATAGAAATATTTATCTATACAAACATATTTCAAAAAAATTTAATTATTTTTTTTAATTTTTTTCAGTGCCTAAAGAAAGATAAAGGAAATGATTTTGGATATTATGTTTGAAAATTTATGACTGATATCATAAATCATGAAAATACCAGTATCCCCCAGTTGGTAAATTTTTAAGGTAATTACAATTTCATTAAATATATTTCTTAATCATTTGTTTTTATATATTTTCTTAATACTATCAAGATTTATGATAACCTTAATACTCAAAATAAGTAGTAAATTTGTTTAAATATGAGTTTTAAGAATACATGTTGTCATAATTTTTTATGAAAACAAATTTAGATGATTAACTGTTATGTTTGGGATCTAGTATGAGCTATGACCTTATAAAAATCATTGGGGTGTGAAGCATTAGTGTCAGAATGCTTATATATTATTTTTGATCTATTTCTCAAGGAGAAGTATAATAGAGGAAATTAATTTGTTTAGAATCATTTTCCTACAAACAAACAAAATTGGGAAATGGAGGAGGTAGAGGAGGAGGTGGAGGTAGAGTCAGAGGTAGAGTCAGAGTCAGAGATCGGGGTGGAGGAGGAGGCAGAGGGAGAGACCAAGGTGGAAGAGGAGACAAAAAACTATCTTGAAAACAATAAAATTGTTGGGAAATGGAGTAGAATGGGGAACATACCACGGTTGTGTTTGAAAAACATTGTACAAAAGTGCACACAACACTTTTCACTTAATATAAGAGACATTGTGCAAGTGTTTTAGGTGGATTATTGAAAAAATGTTTTTCACCACTTATTTAAGTTATTTTATACATGAATTTAAGTAGAGGTATTTTTTCCAGAAACAAAACAAAAACCACTTATTTTTTCAAACTGATTATTATAGGATAAAATTTATATTAGTATATTCCAGGTACTTTAAAATATTTTATAATTTTAAAATAAACCCCTCACCAAGAACAAACTGAACAACAACAAAAAAATAGATGCAGTTGCTTTCACATGAATTATCTACACTGCAAAGAAAGGGTCTTATTAGTTGATCCAATAGTCACTTGAGATTCATAAAATACAAATCCAATCATTAAAAAGGTATATAATACAACTCAAATTTTTGAATAAATATTTGTGTAATCAACCACCGAAGCTAGCAGGTGTATGAGAGAACTACTGGAGGACAACCAGCATTGTGAGATCATGGTCGTCAAGGAGGAATGGTATTAAAGGAAACATAAAATCAAATGAAAAGAACCTTCCTTATGAATAAATCTATGAAAATAAAAAACATGCTTCAAATGAAATTGTGAAGCATCAAAAAACAAAATGAATATCCATTTAAAAAATAATCTAGAATCTTGATCCAAAACCTCTAAAAATAAATAAATAAAAATTTTCATTGACTAGATCATGAATTTTCATGGAAGAAAAATATAGTGGTTTCACTTTTGTGGGTGGTGGAATTATTTGGGCTATTCTATCATTAATTATATGCATGATATTATATTAAAAATGATTATGAAATCTATACAAGTAACATTCATTATGCATGTGCACATTGATTATGTAAAATGATCCATGTTCACAAGCTCATTAATAAAAATCTCATCATCATTATCAATAAAAAAATACATAAGAATAGTGATATTACCCTTCTGATGAATAAATAATTATGGTGTTATGTTAGAGTTTATCATCATCCAGAATATTGAAAATGATATACTAATATATAGAACAATTCAAGAATAAGTAATGGATTCACTAGATATCAGTGTCATTTGGATGCTATAAAGGTCTATACATGAGTTTAATACTTTCATAAAGGGTTAAAAAAATTATAATTGAGTTTAGTGTCTTATAAAAATAAATAATGGGTCACACTAAATTTTTTTCCATCAAAAAAGGTAAATGGTTTATCATGGAGTTTTTACTCTCAATGATGGTGAAAGGGTAAGATAGATTTTATTATATTCCATAAAAAATCATATAAAAATATTTATTTTGGTTTAATAAATGAATTATGATCAGTTTACATTAATGGTAAATGTTTTCTAGGAATAAATGACTTCGTCAAAAAGGATGATTCACTCATGTACTATGATCATGCACTCAATAAGGATGATTCACTCATGATGATGCAATTTTATTTTTATTCTCAAATGCATTCAAAATTATGGGTTATAAAAATGAAATATTGTAATATGACCTAGAGTGTTGAATGCACTATAGGATAAAAAGAAACAGTGTAATCAATCTTACCTCAAAGCAATACACGGTGTGCCCAGTATGACTCAAATTGTGTGGTTTCATTTTAAATTTGACATTTTATTAATGTATTATTTCATATTTGTGTTTAGTTTATTTATTTATAGTATTAATAACATAAGAATTGTTTTATTATATAGACAGATTCTTTTTATCAAGTTGGGTTGGTTTGTTCAAAGTTGTTCATGCCCATGAGTGACTGGGCTTTGAGACTGCAACTAAGATAACAATAAGGAAATGAGTCAATGATGTATAAAACCGTCAGGAAAATGTGAATTCATACTACTTATTTAGCTAATTTTTTCACCATTTTATCTAATATTTTTAATTTAATTTTCTTGTCATTTTTATCTAATATTTCTTTTGCATAGATCTTTTGACAAGTCATATTTTTCCTTCAATCATCTATAACAAGCTAGAAAATATAGAAAATGGTGCTTTTTGGATGAGGTGTTTTAGGAATCATGGGGTTTCATCAACCATCCAAATGGAAAATTTCTTTCTTTTTTGGATTGGTTAAAATAGTTTAAAGAAAAACATTCATCACATACTCAATCATCCACACGTCAATCTGACACATGGTGTGACTGGTATGACTTGAATGGTATTTTTTTAATCTATATTTTAGTTCAAAACACACATAACATACTCAAAAACGAGAACACACATTAATATTGTTTTGATCCTTTAGGAAAACAATCCATAAAAAAGTTTGGATGTGTAGGAATTAACTGCACCTCAATTTAATACATGATATGCTAGGTATTACACAAAGTGTCTATCACTGGTTTAAAATTGACATTTAAATTCAAAAAACATCACTCGCTGAAAAACAAACAAATGAACTCAGATTTTCTTGATAATTTAGGAAAATGATTAATAAGTAATTTTTTATTTTTATGAATTAGTTTCACATTAAACCAACACATGATGTGACCATTCTGACTCAAAGTGTTTAATTATAGTTCAAAATGACATTTTATTAAAAAAACAAGTGACATACTCAAAACTAAGAAAATTCATTTAGATTTTTTTGATAATTTAGGAAAATTATCCATAAGTCATTTGGACATGTAGAAATCATCCAAAACTCAATATGATGCATGGTGTGACCGGTATGACTCCAAGTGCATCTTTTTATTTAAAATTGACATTGATTTTACTAAAAAAGAAAATTGAGATACTCAAAACTAAGAAAACAAATTCATATTGTTTTGATACTTTAGTAAAATGATCTATAAGTCATTTTCTATGTGTAGGAATTATCCTCACCTCAATATAACACACTATGTTCCTGGTAGGACTCAAAGTTTCTATTATCAATTTAAAATTGAAATTTTAGTTCAAAAAGTGTCACTCACTAAAAATTGATAAAACTCTCTAGGATTTTATTTATAATTTAGGAAAATGATTCATAATTAATTTTTGATGTGTAGGAATTACTCTCATGTAAAACCCCACATGATGTAACCAGTATGGATCAAAGTGATTGTTTTAATTTAAAATGACATTTTAGTAAAAAACACAAAGTTGCATACTAAAAATAAAGAAAATGCATTTGGATTATTTTTATACTTTAGGAAAATGATTCATAAGTCATTTGGGACACGTAGGAATCATCTAAACCTCAATCTGATGCACGGTGTGATTGGTATGACTCCAAGTGTATCTTTTTATTTAAAATTGACATTAATTTTAGTAAAAAATAAAACTAACATAGAGAAAACACATTCATATTATTTTGAAAATTTAGTAAAATGATCCATAAATCATATTTTTATGTTTATAAATCATCCTTACCTTAATCTAATAAGTGGTGTTCCTGGTATGACTCAATGTGTCTGATATCAATTTAAAATTGACATTTTAGTTCAAAAAGTATCACTCACTGAAAAATGAGAAAATTTGCTTGTATTGTCTTTATAATTTAGTTAAATTATTCATAATTAATTTTTAATGTTTAGGGATCAATCTTGCATCAAACCCATGTAGGATGTTACCGGTATGACTCAAAATGTGTGTTTCCAGTTTAAAATGACATTTTAGTAAAAAACAAAAGTGACATACTCAAAACAAGGGAAATGAATTTATATTGTTTTGATGCTTTATTAAAATGATAAATAAGTCATTTGGGATGTGTAGGAATTATCCGCACCACAATCTGATGCATTTTGTGACCAGTATGACTCCAAGTGTGTCCATTTTTTTAAAATGGACATTAATTTTAGTAAAAAAGACAACTGACGTACTCAAAACCAAGAAAACATATTTTTTTCATAAAATTATCTATAAGTCATTTTTAATGTGTATTAATCATTTACACCTCGATATGATACATTATGTTCCCGATATAACTCAAAGTGTCTGTTATCAATTTAAAAATGACATTTTAGTTTAAAAAATGTCACTCACTAAAAACCAAGAAAACACACCCAGATTGTCTTGATAATTTTGTAAAATGATTCATAATTAATTTTTGATGTGTAGGAATCAGGGCCATATAAAACCCATAAACGATGTGACCAGTATGACTCAATGTGCATGTTTCCAATTTAAAATTACATTTTAGTAAAAAAATATAAGTGTCGTACTCAAAATCACGGAAACACATTTGGATTATTTTGATACTTTATAAAAAAATACCAATAAGTCAATTGGGATGTGTAAGAATTAACCACACCTTAATCTGATGCATGGTGTAACTGATATGACTCCAAGTGTATATTTTCAATATATAAGTGTCATTTTAGTTTAAAAAAAGCATCACATCACCAAAATTAAGAAAACGATCCTAGATTGTTTTCTCATCATTCTATTTTCTATTACTTAATTAATTCATTATCATTTTTATCTTATACTTATTTTATTAATTTTAATAGAGATAATTCTTAAAGATGAGTAATAAATGGTGGGACGTGAAAAAATCAACTGCAACTCATTGTGATACACAATGTTCCTGGTATTAATCAAATTTAATTTTAAAATTGTCACGACCTGCCTTCTCCAATATGAGGGAAGGGAAAGAAAACTTCTAGACCCTTCCTTCCTCAAGTTGAAGGAGAAATAATGACCCCCGAGTCCCACCTTCAATAGGCTCCAGAGTGGGGACTAGCACCAAGGGTATAGAATCACACCTAATATGGAAGGCATTACCCTTTTTATAGAACAAGATCGGGAGATAATATGGTAAATTCCGAAAAACTCCTAAAACTAAAATTAAAAGTAAATCCAAAAGTCCATTCACATATTCATGTCCAAAATAAAGTGATAAAAATTACTAGAAAACTCTAAAGGAAAATACCAAAATAAAGAAAAGCAGCAACGACGACTATCCTGACTCCCAAGCTAGTAAGTTCCTGCACAGTCCTCAAAAATCCTCTTGGAAACCTGAAAACAATTTTATATATGTAGGGTGAGTATACAGGTATACTCAGTAGATAAAACCAAAAGTCATCATGCACAAGTGGGAAGAAATTCTAATGACCCGTGAGATAGATAGAGATAAAAAACACCTAGCAAGGAAACTATCCACACAACCTTGCCAAGGCACACTCCACAAATAGTTCAAGTCAAGTAAAGTAATAGTAATAGAACATTGATATTTGTATACCCCCCACCACTTTCCCACTGGTTAATTAGAACATCATATGCATCATAATTCCCCCACAAGTCCCACTGTAGTTCCACTACCACCCCAACAACAAACTTATGGGCCATCCCGATCGCACATTTATCCCTCCCGCAAACACCTGGGCCACCACAACTACACATAACCACACCCACAGACACCTTGGCCATAATAACCATACATAACCATGCCTGAAGACACCTGGGCCACAACAACCACCGCAACACTTGAATACACTTGGCCCATAACAACCACTGTCATGCCTGAAGACACCTGAGCCTTATCCCAAAGACACTTGGGAAACAAACCTGCTGGCACACACCTAGTCCAACCACCACAACACGCCCTTCTCAAAGATCCTTGGGACATAATGAACATTAGTCCATCACAGTCTACCCAAAGAGTCTTGGGATACCTGGGAGAGGGATCAAAAAATAGCTAATAACCATCCACTCGTAGGAATGTTGGTAAAACACCCTCCCCCGTGAAATGGGGGTGTTTGGCATGAAGTGATCAACATGGGTGGGGTGAGTATACAAAACACAAGAACTAAATTTTATAAATATAGGTAATAAAGCACTCATCCTAACCTAAGGGTCCTAAAACAAACAACCATCCCATACACAACCACCCTTGCTGTTATCCCTAAATGCACAAGTACACAACATCCACAACCAAAGCACAGCCCATTTCTGGAAAACAGTTCCCCATTGTACCCGTTCTCATTATCATGTTCAAACTATTATATTTAAATATTCCTCTACTACTGGGAAACTAATAGGCATAACCCCAAGCTAAAAAACAATAACTGGATAAAAAACATCCAAACATGCTTTTAACAATTCACACTTAGGTCGCTCTTAAGAAATAACATCAAAAGGGATCTGTGAGATCCCTCGAAGTACTGGAACTAAACCAAGCCCCAAAATACTGGCTCCACATGGTCTCAGATTCACAGGACAACAAATTCTCAATCAAAACATTCTATCCCCTTTTTAAGTCACCCCACAAACATTAAACAGAACAACCATGCATATTACCAAAACAGATCATGTAATTTCTCATATTTAGCAACACCATTCATTAAGTTACTTATTTATGTTTGTTTGACCAAGGTGATCACATAAGGATTATTATTCATCGGGCATCCATTAAATGAACCAAATTTACATGATTTACCAGTTTCCCTATTACAATCATTCAATCACAAGATTATCCAAAAAATAGAGCTTCATTAGTGTGCAAGAAAGAAACACCAATAGCCACAATTTTTACTGCACATAATCCCATACAATTCCCAAAATAAAAACAAACTTATAACACAAAAATCATCATCAAATTTCCCACCCATTCATTATTAAAATTCTTTTTATTATCTTCGTTAAATTTGGTTTCATCTAAGTCCTAAGGGAACATCATCATACTCACCCCTCCTGATGCACAGTAAAGAGAGACAAAGGAAAAACCCCTACTTGGATGATCAAGGATAGAAGTTTTCTCTTTGAACCAAGAACTAGGGATAATGCTACAAGAAACTCCAAGAAGAATCAAACAGGAGGGATCTCTCGTTGGCATGACTCATATCAGGAAGAGGGACTCCAAGAACACTAATAGGGAAGAAAAGAGACTGAGGAAGAAGAAGATCTTCGTGTGATAAAAATTTTAATCCTATAGTTACAGGATGTGCAATCTAGAAGTTCTTAAAAAGAGGATTGTGGTTTAATCACGTGGTTGGGTAGTTGTACATGTTATAATTAATTTAGATGTAATAATTCTGCATGGATATGGTGAAGATAATGGCTATGAGTTGATAAATCAACTTTAAATGGAGAAAACATGTAACAAGGGAAAAACTATGCAATCATAAAAGATTTAGAAAACATGAAAAATGGTGAGACACTGATAAAAAGCCACAAATTTTGGTAAATCAAGGGTTTACACACTCTTAGGGGATTTAATATACCATTTATGGGCTCAAGAACATCCTTAACCCACTTTAAAAGAGGTATTAAAACTTAAAAGATGCATTACGAGGAAATTGGGGAAAGAACCCTGACATCCCTCTATGGAACCGTTCGGGTACATCATTGATCAGTGACACCACAGAGACACCCTTCCACTGACATTGATTCCCTCATGACTCACTGATAGTTGTTGGAACACCCCAATGCTTAGAATTTGGAAAAGTAATGGACTAAGTGGTTCCATTCCATTACATCAGATACCTCTCAAACTATTCTCTCCCTCACGAATTTAAGAGTAAACCTGAAGGAAAGAGAGGGGTCCAAACAACCACCTAGTAAGATACCTCTCATAGAAAAACCACCCTATAGTTGTTTGAAATCCGAAATAAAACCCCGACATCCAGAAACACCTCTCTCATCTATCTCCTGAAAAACTACAGAAACACCACCGATCCTCTCTCCCAAGTAACCACACAAACATAGAAAGGTCACACCATCCATGCTTATATATTAGGGATTCTATTTCTCCATGTCAAGATACTATCCTCTTTGGGAATAGTTGACTCACCCACATGGGTTTAATCGCATCCACCTTAATGCGTCTTGATTACGGATCAAGTCCTCCCCTCCCCCACAGTTAGGACTTTTCACACACATTCAGAGAACAAGGAAAACATCCCATCTTATGGAAAACAAGGTCAATAATCCACTAAAAAAACAAAAAAAAACTCATAACAGCTCGAAGTATTGGGAACGCATTTGTGCCTTCCATTCCCGAGTACTCTTCTCAAGGCCACTATGCCTCCACAACATATGAACCAAGGGAATGGTCCATCCATGAAGAACCTTCTCCTTATGATCCTCAATTTTCACTGGTCACTCCACAAATGTCACATCATCCTCGATATCCAACTATCCACAGTCAAGGACGTGGGAGTCATTGTGTAGATATTGATGGAGATGAGATACATGAAAGACATTGTGGATTCTCTCCAACCACGGTGGTAACGCCAGCTGATATACCACCTCACTGACTTGTACCAACACCTTGAAGGGTCTGATGAACTTGGGAGAAAGCTTACTCCCCCTACCAAACCTCCATTATCTATGATGATGGTAGAACTTCAAGAACATGTGGTCCCCCACCTTGAACTCCAGCGGTCTCCTCCTATAATCATAATACAAATTATGCCATTCCTGAGCTGCCTTCATCCTCTCACGCACAAGATGAACCTTCTTCGTCATGCTCTGCACTACCTCTGGCCCAAGGAAACCTACCTCCCTAAACTTTGTCCATCACATGGGTGAATGACATGGTCTTCTGTACAAGGATTCGAACGGTGCCATGACAAAGGTATAGTGATGGATATTGTTGTGGGAAAACTCTACCAGAGTCCAGTGTCATACCTACAATCCTCTGAAGTATAGAACACACACTCACAGCATATACTCCAATGTCTAGATGGTCCTCTCTATCTTCCCATTCATTTAAGGGTGGAAAGCAGTGCAAAGGCATAACTGGGTGCCAAAATCACACTGTAATCCCTTCCATACTTGTTAATTAAAGCGTGTATCCCAATCTAAAATGATGGTTTTGGGAAGTCCATGCATCTTCACAACTTCACCCACATACTTTTGTACTAAGGCATCCACTACACTCAACTACTTAACCACTAATAATTGAGACGATTTTTTCAATTGGTCCACCATTACCTAGATGGCATCACATCCTCCCTCAGCTCTGGGTTGTCCTGTGATGAAATCCATCAAGATGTCATCCCATTTTCACTCAGAAGTGTCTAAGGGCTGCAACAGATCATCGAGAACATGGTGTTCAACCTTCACCTGCTGACACACGAGGCACTTTGTCACAAACTCTTCCACTACCTGCTTTACTCCGGGCTACCAAGACTGACCTATCAAGCTGCAGTACATATTGGGGACTCTTGGATGTACCTCCAAGGCTAAGTTATGGAACACACTGAGAACTCCCTCACGCATTTCCATCAAAACAAACAGCTTTATTTATATAATCATCCAATTATGACTATCCTCCAACCATCCCTTTGGAGCATCACCCTAGATAACACGATCACGCATCACTTCAACCTCTAAGTCTCCCCACTGAGACTCCTCCACCTGTCACACCAAGGAAGATTATACCGTCATCTAAAATAGACAGCCTTTATCATCCTCCACTCTCATGATCAGATGCAAAGCAGCTAGCTCCTCCATTACTTTCCAAGTATCTATTGACTCCTGAACCACGTCCTTTTGTGGCTTCCTGGTCAAGGCATCGGCCAACACATTCCCTTTTCTGAGGGTGTAGGAGATCTCAAAGTTTTAGTCCTAGAGAAACTCCATCCACTTTCACTGCCTCAAGTTGAGGTCTCACTGGGAGAAGACATACCTCAGGCTCTTATGATCTATGAAGACCACAAATTATTTCCTAATGAGTTAGTTTCGCAACAACTTCAGTGAAAACTCAACCACTATAAGTTCCCTATTGTGGGTGGCATAGTTACGTTTGTGAGGATGTGACTACCTAGACCCATAAGATATCACTCCTTGTTGTTGCATTGGCACACACCCCAATCCTAAACCATAAGTATCACATAACACTTCAAACATTACCCCTTCCTATGGAAACCTCGACAATGGGGCAATGAACAAATTCCCTTTCATATAAATGAAAGTTTCCTGGAACTTATCACTCCATATGAAAGTTTGGTCTTTTCTGGTCAAGTTTTTCAAGGGTGATACAACTCTAGAGAAGTTGGGTATGAAACTCTAGTAGTAACCTGTTTGTCCGAGGAAACTAAGAACTTCTGCCATGTTCTTGGGTGTTTCCCAAGAAACAACCACTTAAACCTTTGATGGGTCCACCACTATTCCGTTCTAGAACACCATGTGTCCAAGGAATTGCACCTCTCATGTCCAATACTTGCACTTGGACAACTTCCCATAGAGATGGTGGTGTTAGAGGACCTCCAAAACTGTCCTTGGATGCTCAGCATGATCCTCCTCTAACCTTGAGTAGATCAGGATTTCATTGATGAACATGACCATGAAGAGGTCCAGATACTCACAAAAAAATAGACTTCATGATCCCCATGAACATATCTAGTGTGTTTTTAATGCTGAATGGCATGACCACAAACTCAAAGTTCCCATATATTCACCTGAAAGCAGCCTTTGGGATGTCACCCTCCTTCACCCTCAATTAGTGATATCCAAACCACAGGTCGATCTTAGAGAACCAACATGCTCCCTTCAACTGATCAAAAAGGTCGTCGATACTCATGAGGGGTAGCGGTTCTTGAATGTCACCTGATTTAGTCTT
Organism: Viscum album; assembly: GCA_963277665.1. Taxonomy (NCBI): domain Eukaryota; kingdom Viridiplantae; phylum Streptophyta; class Magnoliopsida; order Santalales; family Viscaceae; genus Viscum; species Viscum album. The sequence goes on from OY728164.1 coordinate 2,038,986,515, forward strand.
TGGTAGTCTATGCATAGCCTGAAACCATTATCTTCCTTCTTTGAGAAAAATACTGGAGCACCCCATGATGACATGCTTGGTTGGATAAAACCCTTCTTTATCAGGTTATCAACCTGAATCTACAACTCCCACAACTTAGAAGGATTCATCTAATATGGATCTATTGAAATAGGATAGGAACTAGGTTGTAAGTCTATCCTAAACTCAACATCACGTCGAGGGGTTAGATTCACAACCCTTTTAGGAAAGATATCCAAGGACTCATTGAAAATCCCTAAAACTTCCATATATAGGATTTTTCTGACACCACTGACAGCTCAACTAACAAGAAAAGAAGGGGATCCACTTTCTAAATGCCCTCCTAGAAACCCCAATCGCCAAAACAATCTACACATTGACCGACCATATTTGAGAACATGGACCTTCTCTAGAAGAAGTCGATAATAGTGTGTATAGAAAAAATATAGTTGATGCCTATGATGACATCGTACTGCTGAATTTGTAGCAGAAATAGATCCCCACTGAACTGATACGTCCCCAACATGATTCTTCATCCTCGACAAACATCAATTAGGCTATTCTAACCCACAACTGGCATGATCAAAACTAGTGGAATATAAAATCTATCTATGTATATACCCAAGTCATGGGCTAGATTGGGTGAAACAAAGGAGTGTGAAGCTCTGGAGTCAAACAATTCATAGTCAAGAGTACTAAACAAATTGATCATACCTCAAACGACCTCTGGCCATGTTGGAACTTTTACCTCTATGGAATGCAACTGACCAAGACCAACTCCTCTACCCCTAAGCTGTCATACACCTCCCCAACCATGCCCTAGTTGAGGTCCCTAAGGAGCACCCTGAGGTTAGCCTCCTCCGGCACCATTTTCTCTTGGTGGATCGGGAGCTCACTACCCCTGCTGCTGCTACTGAAAAGGACTGGCTGCCAACTAGTGCTGTTGAGGTGGAAGCTGAACCTTCCCACCCCCACAATACAGTAATCGGCCTGGGCACTGATTTCAAAGATACCCATGGCTTCCATAGGTAAATAACCTCGATCCTAGGCTCGTATAGAAAGGGAGGGGACTGGGAGATCGTAACTGAAACTATTGAGGCATGATCCCTGCCAGATGAAACTTGGAAGGCCCTAATGATGAAGGCCTGCTACTGGAGGCCTTCCCCTTTGATAATCTCAACTGGACCCCCTCCCGTAGCACACCTCCCATCATTTTCATCCTCTCCACCACATCATCCTTCTTCTAAACCTCCAAGTATGTCAGTAGAGTGAAGGGAGAAATAGCATACTAAAGAGAAGGTCAGAGTATCTCCTCTAAACATCTCGGTCGAGACTCCTCATCTGGAAAGAGGTTGGGAACAAAGTTAAGAAGATCCTTGAAATTGATCCCCAACTCCATCACTGACATACTCCCTTGCTGGAGGGAGAGAAGCTCCTGCATATTTTTGAACTTCATCTTGGAAGAAAGGAATTCTGCCCAGAACTCCTTCTCAAAGTCAGTCCATGAAACCTCAGTCTCCATCCTCTCTCTGAGGTAGAGAATCCACCATTTATGTGCTTCTCCCCTTATCTGAATAACTGTAAATGGAACCCAGTACTCCCTCGAAGCACGGATCAACATAAAGGTGATCTACATCTCCTCAATCCAACCCTCTGTCTCTAATTTGAAAACACTTCCCTCGTACTTCCTAAGGTTCTACCACTGGAAAGAAAGTAGAATCCTCTTCCACTTATCATCCTCTTCCTCTCGGTAAATCATTTGCAAATCGACCAGATCAACCTGTTTGGACTTGACTACCCATTCTACTCATGGACGTCGTCTGAGTGCCATATCTGAAAATATAAACAAGGAATTCCTAAGCCCGAGTAGTGTAGAAGGTTCCTTTTAAATTTTGTTTAAACTTTTTATTTATTTAAAATTTCCCAAAATTCCTAATACACACAAGAAAACAAGTCATTATGATGAATGTACCTTTCCTAGGGTCTCTACCCTACAATTAGTGCATCCTCACTTGGTCTTTCAGTAGGTCCATATTCCTTGCATTGGATCATGGGGGCCGTAAAATCCCATGTCCTAGCCGGTATTCCCTCACCTATTTCAGGAACAGAGATTGTCTCGCATTTTTGCCCTACCATCCCATAAAATCCTCATTATGCCTAACCCCAAACTTTGTCCTATCTCTCAACCATCACCTTTGATACCATTCTGTCATGACTCGCCTTCTCCAAGACGAGGGAAGGGACAACAAAATTTCAAACCCTTCCTTCCTCAATTTTAAGAAAAGATAATGACCCTAGAGTCCTGCCTTCAATAGACCCCATAGTAGAGACTAGAACCAAGGGTATATAATCACACGTAATATGGAAGGCATTACCCTTTTTATAGAACAAGATCAGGAGATAAGATGGTAAAACCCAAACAACTCCTAAAACTGAAAGTAAAAGTAAAGCCAAAAATCCATTCACATATTCATGTCCAAAATAAAGTGATAAAAAGTACAATAAAACTCCAAAGGAAAGTACCAAACAAAGAAAAGCATAAATGAAGACTATATTGATGCCCAAGCTAGTAAGGTCTGGTATTGTCCTCAAAGTCCTCCTGGAAACCTGAAAGCAGCTTTATATGTGTAGGGTGAGTATACAGGTATACTCCATAGGGAAAACCAAAAGCTCTCATGCACAAGTGGGGAGAAATTCTAATGCCCTGTGAGATAAATAGAGATAACCAAAACACATATCAAGGAAACTATCCACCCAACCTCACCAAGGAACTCTTATCGAATAGCGCAAGTCAGGTAAAGTAATAGTAACAGCTCATCGATATTTGGATGCCCCACACCGCTTTCCCACTAGTTGATTAGAACATTCTATGCATCAAACCTCCCCCACAAGTCCCACTGCATTCCCACTACCACCCCAAAAATAACCTTATGGGTCATACCAACTGCATGTTTATCCCACCCGAAAACACCTGGGCCACCACAACCACACATAACCAGGTCTTCAAACACCTGGGCCACAAAAACCACAAATAACCACACCTGCAGACACCTGGGCCACAACAACCACTGCCACACCTGAAAACACCTCGGCCAGAACAACCACTGACACACCCGAAGATACCTAGGCCTCATCTCAAAGACACTTGGGAAACAAACCTACCTGCACACACCTAGTCCAACCACCACAACACACCCTGACTGAAGATCCTTGGGCCATAATGAACCTTAGGTCATCATAGCCTTCTTGAAGAGTCTTGGTATACCTGAGAGAGCGAGTAGAAATGAGCTAATAACCATCCACTCATAGGAATGTTGGAAAAAACACCCTCCCCCATGAAATGGGGGTGTTCGGTATGAAGTTCTCAACATGGGTGGGGTGCATATAAGAAACACAAGAACTAAATTTTAAACATATAGGTAATCAAGAAATCATCCCAAAATAAGGGTCCCAAAACTAACAACTAGCTCATATACAACCACCCTTGATGTTATCCCTACATGCACAAGTACACAACAACCAAAACTATAGCACAACCCATTTCTAGAAAATAGTTCCCCATTGTACCAGTTCTCTTTATCATGTCCAAATGATTCCATTTAAGTATTCCTCCACTACTAGGAAACTAACAGGCATAACCACAAGCCAAAAAACAACAACTGGAAGAAAAATATCCCAGAATACTTTTAGGCATTCACACCCGGTTCGCTTGTAAGAAACAACATCAAAAGGGATCCATGAGATCCCTCTAAGTACTGGAACCAAACCAAGACCCAACATACCAGTTACACATAGTGTCAGATTCACATGCTAATAACTTCTCAACCAGAACATTCCATCCCCTTTTTAAGTCACCACACAAACATTAAATAGAACAACCATTCATATTACTAGAATATAGTAGGGAAGTTTTCATATTTATCCACACCATTAATTAAGTTCCTTCTTTCCATTTGGTTAACCAGGGTGATCACACAAGGATTGTTATTCATCAGGCATCCATTTAATCAACCAAGTTTATGTGATTTGCCAGTTTTCATGTTATAGTCATTAAATCACAAGATTGTCTAGAAAAGAAAGCTTCATTAGTGTGCAAGAAAGGACCACCAATAGCCACAATTTTCAGTGGACATAATCTCATACAATTCACAGCATAAAATGAAGGTATAAAACATAAATCATCAACTAATTTCCTAGCCCTTCATTCTTAAACGTCTATTTATTATATTTTTTAAATTTGGTTTCATCTAATTCCCAAGGGAAAATCATCATACCCACCCAAAATGGTGCATGGTAAAGATAGAGGAAGGGAAAACCCCTAATTGTTTGATCAAGGATTGAAGTTTTCTCCTTGCACCAAGAACTATGTATGATGTTGTAGGAAACTCCAAGAAGAACCAAATAGGAGGTCTCTCATGCAGGCACAATTCATCTCAGGAAGAGATACTCTAAGATCACCAAGAGGTAACAAAATAGATCGAGGAAGAAGAATATATCAGTGTGATAAAAAGCCCGATCCTATAGTTACAGGATGTGAAATATCAAAGTTATTAAAAAGAGGATCATGGTATAACCACGTGGCTGGGTGGTTTCACATGTTAAAATTAATTTAAATTTAATAATTATTCTCAAAGATGATGGGGATAATAGATTTGAGTTGATAAATCAAATTTAAATGGATAAAATGTGTAATAGGGGAAAAACTGAGAGAACATGGTAGATTTGGAAAATGTGGAAAAGAGTGAGAAACTTATAAAAATACACATGTTTTGGTAAATCAAGGGTATCTACACTCTTATTAGATTTAAGATACCATTTATGGGCTCAAAAATGGCCTTAAACCACTTTAAAAGATGTATTAAAACTTAAAAGAGGCATTGTGGGAAAACTAGAGAAAGAACCCTAACATCCCTCTATGGAACCATTTGGGTGCAACAATGATTAGTGACAAACCGATAGGCAATACTAATTGGTGAGGCTGATTGGTGAAACCGATCGGTGACATCGATAGGTGACACCATAGCGACACCCTACCCCTAACACTGATGCCCTCTTGACTCACTGATGGTGTCCAGGACACCCCAATGCTTAGAATTTGGAAAATTAATGGACCATGAGGGTCCGGGCCATTACAAAAAATAACACTTTATGTTTACTTTATTTATTTATATTATTATTAATATTAGAATTTTTTTATTATATAGGTGTGTTATTTTTCTTGAGTAGGGGTGGTTTTTTCTTTTATATAGGTGTGTTATTTTACTCTATAATAGATTTTTTTTCTTATCCTTGTGTTGTAAATTTTATTTCATTTAAATTATGTATTTGTATCTAATTTTGGTAATTTATGGTATTTTTTCTAGTGCTGGAGTGTTTTGTTACAACACATTGTATTATGCCCAGTATCTAGTGCTTCAGTGTGTTGTAACAACACACTATAGTATACCCCTTTATCAATGCATTTAGTAGCACTGATAAAGGATTCCTTTATCATCTCTTGTAGAAGTACTAATAAAGAGTCCCTTTATTAGTGGTAATAAATGATGTCTTTTATCAGTTCTTTTTAGGGATGATAAAATACTAGGGATTTTAACTACACTTTGGTAGTTAATGCTTTTTTAGAACTGATAAAGGCCTAATCTAGCATTGTTAAAGGACTCTTTTGTAGTGGTATACTCAAACTCCATAGTAGAATCAATGATAACTTTTTTACTTTGAACTCTTTTATCTCACAACTTCTCTATTGATAATGAAGACATATTCTATCTAAAAATTTAGATCATTGTGATATATTTAAAATATAGCATTAATATAACCCTTTATTATTAGTTCCTCATCTCCTCCATGCACCAGTAACATGTACTTAGTTCTTATCAGATACTTAAGGGCAGCCATAACAGCATACGAATGTTTTTTCACTTGAATCATCTTGATATCATCCTACCATTATCATGGTATAAGCAACATCAATCCTAGTAAAAAAACATGGAATACTTGATTGGTCCTATCATAGGAGTGTATGGGATCTTACTCATTCTCTCTTTATTCTCTTTTTTATAAGGACGCATTTTCTTAAAGAGATGCATAGAATGAGTTGATGGAACCAATATTATCTTGGATTGTTCCATACTAAATATATTCACTATCTATTCGATGTATATATCTTGACTTATTCCAATAATCCTCTTGAATCTATCATGAATGATCTTGATCCCTAGAATATAGGTTACTTCACCTAATTCTTTCATGGAGAATCATTTTTTTAACCAATACTTAACTAACTCTAAGATTGGTATGTCATTTATAATAAGAAATATTTAATTGAAATATACAATGAGGATAATGAATAAACTCTCATTGAACTACTTTTAAACACATGTCTCACATTCATTCTTAATGGAACTGAATTTTTTTATAGCTTCATCAAATCGAATGTTCCATGACATGGAAGTTTGATTCACTCCATAAATGGATTTATTAAACTTGTAAACCTTTTTGGAATTACTTGGAATCAAAAACCCATTTGGATGTGTCATATATACATCTTCCTGAAGGTTCTGATTAAGGAAAGTTTTTTCATCTATCTTCCAATTGTTGTGGTCATGCTAAGATTCTATAGCAAGTAGAATTCTAATGGATTTAAATATGTAAATTGCAGTAAAAAATTTATCGTCTTCAATTACTTGGTGTTATTTAAACTCATTAGCCACTGGTCATGTTTTTTAGGTATTTACTTTACTATCCCTATCCATTTTTCTCTTGAATACCCATTTACACCCAATAGTCTTTACATCAACTAAAGGATCAAACATAACCCAAAATTGGTTCTGATGAATGGAATCCATCTCAGAATTCATGGATTATTTCAAAATTTTATATTTTAAGCTCTCTACTTCCTCTTTATAAGTGATAAGTTCATTATTTTTAATAAATAATGAGCCACCATCTTCAGTGACTAGAAAACCACATATCTTTACTTCTCATGAATCTATCATACTCCTGCACAGTACCTAGGTTTCAAGTAAAACTTATTCTATGGGGACCTATGGAATATGTTCATGTGATAACTCTTGTGTATCATGAGCATAAACTTCATCGAATCCAATCTTTCTCCCATTATCCTTCTTTAGGATGCGTTCCCTATTAATAAATATGGCTTATCTTGTGATAGTAACTTTCTATTTTGAGGATTTATATAGATAATATCTCATAGTTGCCTTAGGATATCCTATAAATATACACTTCATATATTGGGGTGCTAGTTTTTTTCCAAAGGTGGCCTTAAAAAATTATCTGCATCCACATACACATGTATATGAAAAAATGGGTTTGTTTTCACTCTATAATTTGAATAGAATTATGTTCACCACTTTATTTTGTACTCAGTTTAGTGTGTATACTTCAATTTATAATGTATATCCCTAAAAAGATAATGGAAGATCTGTATAACTCATCATTGACCTTAATATATCTACAAAGTTATAGTTCCTCCTTTCATAAAAACCTTTCCATTATCGTTTATAATGTGGAGTGAGTTGAGAAGAATCCCAAACTCTCATGTAATGTTGATAAACTCTTAGTTAAGATATTCACCACCTCGATCAGATCAAAGATTTTCTATCTTCTTACCAAGTTGATTATCTATTTCATTATTGAACTCTTTAAATTTATCAAAGGTATGGGACATATACATTATCAAATGGACATATTCATACATTCTCAAGTCATCATTAAAAGTTATAAATTAAAAATATCCACCTCTAGATTCTACTGTAAAATTTTCACACACATCAGTGTGTAAAAATCCTAGAATATTTTGGGCCCTTTAACTCTATCCATTGAATAGTGGTTTTGTAATTTTTACTTGCAAAAAATAATGACATATTTCAATTGGTCTTATCTCAAAAGATTCTAAATAGCCATTTTGATAGAGCTTTTCTAGACACAACTTGTTTACATGACCAAGATGGTGATGTCATAGTTGGGTGTTATATGAGACATGAGAACATGATTCATTATCTATTACCAATACTTAGTTTTCATAATTTAATACATAAATACCATTATTTAGATTTTTCATACCATAAAAAATGTTTTCTTATTAAAAATTCCTTCTGTATTTAAAATTTTGAAAATAAATCCATCCATTTCAAGAAAATAAATAGAGATGTTGTTCTTAGTAACACTTGGCACAAAATAAAAATTATTTAAAACTAAAATCATTCTAGTTGGAGGAAAAGAAATTTAGTCTCCTATATTCAAAGCATCAATTCATGTTCCATTGGTTTCTCGAATATTCACCTCTCCTATGTAAATTATAAAAAATATACTCAGTTATTGAATTTAGATACATATGTGAGCATCACAAGTTATATATAATACCAAATGTGTAGATATAAAAATATAACACTCGATAACAAACATACATTTATATTTCCATTACTTATGGGTATAGTTCTTATTCCAGTGTCCTAGATTTCCACATTAAAAACATACTACATATTTTTCCTTTTCCTACCTTTGTATTTTATTCTTCTTTGAAGTATGGTTCTTGGGAGATTTATACTTGGTATGAATCTTGGTACCCTTTTCCTTGTTCTTACTTTTCTTTTTCACCATAAGTACTATTATTTTTTATTGTCTCATGTCCTTATTAACTTAGTGAATGAGATTAAGAATTTATGAAAGAGTCTTCTTTCTATTTATCATGTTATAATTCATAATTAAACAAGATAATGATTTATGTTTTGAGGAAAGGATGATATTTCTACATAGATCATTAGGTAATTTAATTACCAAGATATCTAAGTGCTCTATAGAGCTAATAATCTTGACTACATGAGTCCTATCAGGCACGAACTCTCAAATATTTTACATGAATAGTGAATTGGATATCTCATATATCTTTTTTATCACCTTCTCTTGATAAATATAATGAAGGTGAGACATGATGATATATGCATCCATGTCCTCATATTTCTTTATAATATCATTTGGAAAAGAAGATAGACTAAAACATGTTACATTTGTGGCAGCATCGAAATGTTTTTCATACAAAGATAATTATTCCTCACTATCCTCTTGGCCAAGAACTTCTGGAATGGGATTTTTGGGAGCATATAATTTTCTTTCATGGCATAGAATAATGTGTAAGCACTTTTTCCATTCTTGTAAATTAGTTCCATTGAGAATTTTATCCTTCTCAAGTATATATCATAGTGATTTGGTTGAAGTTATGTGTATTTCCATTTATATAATTAAGAAGAGAAGAATTTTTGTACTTTATATTTTTTAAAAATTAGATAATAAATATTAAATTTATTAATCTCTAACTATTTTATCAAAACCTAACAGATCTCACTATTGGTTTTGGAATATCCCATTGTTTGGAAATTCTAGTGTAAAGGACTCATAATCCCCATCTCATAACCCAAAATTTGTCCTAAAATGTAATATAAAGGGCTTTAGGTATGAATAATTTTTTCAAATGAATTAACTCATAGTTTCTTGATCTATTAAGTGTACTTGCTAATATTTAAATCACTGATTTGTATTTCCTCAACCCTTGCCTCTAAATTACACAAACTCTTTATTTGGAAGTTAAACATTGATGTGAATTAAGTTTAGTCACCTCAAAATTCAAGTTATAAATCCTTGATAATTGAAATCACCCTAACTTTGGTCAATAAATCTCTTTGAACTATGGTTTAATTTTAAATAAGTAGTGGAAGGCTATATCGACTTAATATATATTATTGAGGTATTTTTATCTTTATGCATAAATTACCCATTTTAACTTTATTACATGATTTTTAATATTAAGTGTATTTACTTAAGTGATTATCCATGTCTTAGATAATGTTTATGCATAATCAAATTTTACTTTAGTTTTATCTTTCATGTTTGTTAATTCGTTGAATCATGTCATCACGAAAAACCATACATAATGAAATTAACCATGAAAATTGAAAGAAAAAAATAATATGAGATGTATGATCATGATATTTTCCTAATGGATAGATTATCTAGTGTGTGATAAACTAATCATTGGACTAGGGAAAACACCTTGAATTGTGACTTGGTTCATGTTATATCTTTCCACCAATCCTCCCATGTATCTATTGGATTGGTTTCACTTTATCTCCAAACATGATCCTACTACACTCACCTAGTATATTCATCCATTACATAATATTTTACTCACATGCAAGTTATGGGAACCAAATGATTGGTTTATAGGCTTTATATAAAAGGAAACCATGGGAACATAGGCCCTTACATAATGAGAGGAGGGATGAAATCCTGACCATCAATTTCATTTAATAATAAATTAAATGGAAGCTAATCACATAAAAAGGTTTGGACTATGATTATGATCGTCCATATAAATGCAATGAATTACACATTTAATAAACTAGAATTCATTCTCAATCATTCTTATTTAAGATAATTCACACCCAAATAAGTTAATTATTTTCTTTAATTAATAAATTCTTTTATCTTCATTCTCATCTAAACTTTCTTGATATTCTCATACATCATTATTTAATTAAATTAAATAATTTATTTAAAATTTATTTAAAATTTATTTAAGTACAAATAATGTTCCTTGGAGGAAACACGATGAGTACTCATCCAAACTACCCAGTGTATATGAAATTTGAATACTATTTACCCATATGGAATGTATCTTAAAAGTATCATCACATAATTTCTTGTCATGTACAATAAAATAAATTAAACACTGACACATTTTATTTATGTATCATGTTATGTTTTAATACACAAAGAATAATTGTTCTATTATGACTTATACACAAAATGTAGTTCAGAATATTATGTAAAATTTAATTAGATATTTAATATGTATAAAACTCATCACATGGAATGTATGAAGAAAATAAATGACACACATAAAAACAGCGTGTACTATAAACAGCGTGTACAAACAGCTTTTACATATTAAAATTTTTTAATTAGTATAATAAATTAATTTTAAATTTTTTGTTATTAGGTAATATAAACAGCGTGTACTATCCAGCTACACGTTGTGAATAGTTTTTCACCTTTTATTCACAACACATGCCTAGGGACTGGGTTTTTCACTCTTCTAAGAATATAAATATAGTAAAAATAATATACATGGGATACACATCATGTGTTCTATGAGTTACATGGTTACAAGTCACACATTCCATGTAATGAACACATGGCTCATCAGTGACTAATAGACTACACATTGTGTAATAAAGTTACACATCGTGTAGTCTGGAAAGTCATGCACTAGGATAGACTGATCAATACATAGTGTGTATTAATTACCCACCACTTGTGATTAATGAATTTCCAACTAAATTAATTCATTAGTCTTCCTGGTGCATTAAAAATGGGTATATGACTTGTGCCTATGGGCTAAACAATTTGTTTTCTTATGTTATCAAATCAGGATCCTTGGAACCTCTGGATGAGTTCTTTAAATGTTATTCATTCATAATTAATAGATTTTTTAGTATAATTTTTATAATGAAGAGAAGGGATAGTATATCTCATGATTCAAATTTAATGAAAAATTAAAATAGAATTGAAGACTAATGATAAATTCATAAATCAATCAATTATCATTAAATAATTATAAATTATTAGACAGCCCCTCTGATACCACTTATAGGTTCTAGGTGTAGAGGAAACGCCAATAGGGTATGACCAACTTATACTTTTGTCATAATTTATGATTAATATGATATTTACATGCTAAAAAATGTCATGAGCAATGAAATTGAATCAAATATTAATTAATTTGAGAATGCTAGAACCAAATGTAAGATTATCAAATAATGATTTATAATTAATTTAATCAGTTAAATAATTTCTTTATGATGAATTCTTTCTTCATTGATGAATATTACAATGACTCTACATTATATCATAATTGAATCAGAAAAATCAAGTTTAGATTCTCTCTAGTGATGATTCACACACATGCACCATGAACCTCTGAGTGACACCATAGAAATATCTAAGTGTTTGCATGGAATATCCAAATTCCTATATCATTTTTCTATGATCTCCATGAGAATCAATTCATATAAGGACTCTCCTTGATCTCTCTAGAATATAGAGGACTGGTGTAGTAGGATCACTCTCCGTTCTTGAGAGCATTATTGGAGAGGATCTCTCTAGATCTTGAGGGGATTATCCATAGTCGTTGTGCACAACCAAAATAAATGGATATCCTTAAGGTTGTAAATAATATAATTGGGTTTAAATAGTGAAAGGTTTAGAAAATAATAACTTCACATTTTCCCTTATTATTCACTAATAAATATATATATATATATATATATATTATATTCACTAAATATAAAATAGATATTTATTGAATATTCTTCTCACAAAATATTCTCTCAAATAAATAGTGACTAAATATATGTGATCAAGAAAACATGAATATTTTTTTAACCATGTATGGGCTTAATATTTATTCAACATGTTAAATAATAATATTTAATATTTAAATATGGTTCTTAATACACTTAGTGTGTGTCCCTCTAGGCCTCTTTCTAAGTGGCATTAGGAAGAGCCACCCAATGTAAAAGGTTAGTGTCTAGAAACATGACAAGGAACCCATGTAAAAATAAGTAAATGAAGAAAAAATATAAAAACTCATATAGATTCATACTATGTAATATAATATTTTTATCATTATATCTGTAATCAAGAAAGTTTCATGTTGGTGTCATCAACCTATGTATTCTATGTCTCTTTCATTGAATTTACAGAAATGAGCCTTCATGTATAACACTATGGTTATGAATTTATTTAGGCTATTTCATTCCCATAAAAGGTATTGATATATGAAATTAAATATAATAATATAAGGGACAAATATTTTCTCACATTATTCATTAATTCAATATTACTCATGACACACCCAATATTTCCTACTTCACCATGAACATATTTCATCACAGTTTTGATCAATACATCAAATTACATGAATTATAATATTAATTAATAATAATTTTAAATTCTAAAGATAAATACCCACATCTGTATATTGTAACATCCAATGTCACATATAAATGTGTATTTACTATGGGTGGGTCATGTTTTCTTAATCTATTGTACTATAAATCACTAAGGGAGTACACAATGATAAAGTGCTTCCAATTCCTATAAGTCACCACCCCAGATATCCTATATCTTCTGTGTTCCATAAAATGATATCATCTATCTATAGAACATATATTTAAGAATAATATTTTGTAACTTCTTTTTTCTCATCATATTAGGGAATTTTTATGACTGTTCAGTGAGATAGTTACTCTTAGGAAATTATCACATACTATGTCATGTAGAAGAATAATCATGATATGATAATAATTTTATAAAGATTCAAAATAGTGAATACAGGTAAACATAAAGTAGATATAAGTTATTTCTAGTGAACCAACTCCAACATTTGTTTCAATACTTTTTTCTATTCTCTTTGATTTTTGATGCGACAATGAACCTAAATTTTCATAATCATCATAAAAATTTACTTTTGAATCTTATATTTACTCTAATTATCCCCTTATATAGTTCACTTCTTCAATATATTCCTCAATGATTTCATCACTACTTTTATATAAAATCTTCTCATTTCCTATAACCATGAAATCTTGTATTTCTATTATTCCCCTAATAGTTTAATTGAAAATTTTATAGGATTTCATTTTCAATCAATATCCAATAAAAATACCTTCATATACATGATACTCAAACTTCCTAGGGATATTATCAATTTTTAAAATGAAATACTCACTCTTATAAATGAAAAATATTTTAATGTTAGCTTATTTTTATGAAATATATCACATAGGTTCTTCACTTCTCTAGGGTAAAACATAACTCTATTTATAATGTATATAACTTTCAATACTACCTCTTTAAAAAAAATTATTATGTTTTTTCAATTAGATTCATTCAATACAAGTTATTAATTATCTAGTTTCTTTAATCTACAACTCTATGTTTTTAGGTTTTCTCCCCACTAAATCTCAGTGACTTATCTTACATTTATTGAGATAATATTTAACTTCTCTATTTTTTAATTTGGTTTCAGTGTTAGTTAAAAATTTATAATTTTATGTCCAACCATATTTTCATCCAATCACTTGTATTGTATAATACAATCAAGTACCTTGGTTTTATGAGCGGTCACCATCATCCATGCCATCATGTTGTATTCATAAATAAAGATAACATATCTTTTTATACCATCAATGGGTTTTGAAGTGTTTTTTCTAAAAAATCAATGTTCACCAACTCAAGAAATCATGTTGAATTATTTTTTCTCATCTTATAAGTTTTGATTATGGGTTTTACTTATTAGAAAACACCACATATATGATATTTTTCTATTATTAATATGGGATCATCTCAGGTGGATTCATTCTTCCCTAACTCTTCCATATAACATTATCCCATGTAACTAAGATGTTTCTTCCATAACCTATTTTCCTCTTCTTTGGATAGAATTCATATGTCATTTTGTCTAATCACGAGGTATAGATTTATATTTTTTTCATTTTCTTTACATAATTATTGTTCCATATTTCTCTTTAACCACCCATTTCTTCTTAGTAAAGTGTATTTCATGATATGATTCAAACAATTGTATTAAACTAAGTAAATTATGACTTGGTCCTTTTACCACAAATATATTCATCTTCCACGCATCATTGAAACCGGTTTTTTCCTTTTCAATCTAATAATATTCAATACTATATCATTTCTAAAATGTATGAAACCTTAAATATTACACTTTACATTATTCAATATATTTTTATTTATTATCATGTGTAAAATGAACCATTATCAAGAATATATACCTTAGGTAAATCACTTTCCTTTAGAGAGATTTTATCCATTGTGTCCTTCTCTATTATATTCTTCTAGATACATACCCATTGTTTCACATTTTTGGATCAATAAAAATAATTTTATTCATTTATATATGTGATATATTATTTAACTCATAATGATAAAAATATATTTTGTATTTCTAACATGATTTATGAATCCTTGGAAATTTTTATTAGGAAAATATTCTTTTTATGGGTACAATCATTAACCTCCTTGATTAGAAATATATAGATTTTTTTCATACCCTATATAAGAAATAATATACATTAAAAAATAGTATGAGTGTCCAGTTATGCTTAATTGTATCCATTTCTCTGGTGCCTCAATTTTCCAATTTGATATAGAAAATACATTATGATAATTTCCCATGTTTTTATACACAAAAAAAAAGACCTAACTTGAGGTATATTCTTGTGTTTCCTTTTTGGTGGAACAACAGCCTTTTGGGTCTCACTCAAATCATCATTTCTTCTTAGAGTACTAACTTTCATCTTCACTTTAATTTTAATGTTATTTTATTTAGAATCAAATCCAATTCCTTAGTTACCTTGAAGTGAGATCACTATTATTATAGGAACTCAATAAGATTCCTTAATTGATCTCCAAAATTTTCTTTTTCTTCCACATCAATGATACATGAAAAATTCAGTAATTTACCCATTTTCATGTTATGTTTCATGGATATTTAATGATTATCAAGGTTTATCCTCATATAAATAGATTCTCCTTTGATATGTATAGTTCTTAGATACTTCTCATATATTGTGGTTGTCAAAACATTAATTATCCTTCCTTGTCCTTTAACTTTTATATTAAGATCAATAACCATCTATATTTTTTTCATATTTAAGTTTTTCAATATAAACCTTTAACTTTCCCTAATATTACTATTTTTATTTCATATACACATTATAGTTATACATAATTATATTTTATTTCTTAGTGTAATGGTTCAAACCTTTATATCTTGTTACTTTTTCTTCTTGGGTGCTTGGAGTCATTTTAGAGGGTTCTTAGGGGAATTTTGGATGATAGAGTTGATCTTTGGGCCATTCCGGGGGTCACCACACCATGTAACTAAGTTTGGTGAAGAATTTGGTGGTGTTTTCCATTTTGTAGATTGGATGTGTATATTTATATATGCCACGACCAGTAAAATGGATTCCCAAACCATTTTGGAAGGCATGTTGTCTAGGATTTATCCTTATATAAAATGACCAGTGTGAAAATGACCAGGGTTGGAATGGTGCTTCAGAAGTTCACTTGTGTAACAAGGAGAGCTATAGATCACCACATCATGGTCCTAGGTGTGGTGAAGAGAAAACATCCAATCACTAGCCACTATACAATAGTGGCTAGTCGTGGTGGGCATTATAGGATCCAAAAATCCTTAGACTACACTATTGTTAAGGTCATGGTAATAATAAAAACATTTTTTAAAACACAAAATAGTTATAAAAAATAGTTATGGGGGATTAAAACCTCCCTTTGACCAAGGGAACAATGGCATTGTAAGATATCACCACACTATAGTGGAGTCTAGTGAACTTCCTATATAAATTGAGCATTATCCCTTACCTGGTTTGAATTTCTAGACATCCTCTAAGACATTGGATATCCCTAGAACCCCTCATATTCCCTTTATTATCTCTTTTAATTATGTTAACCACTTTGATAATGAATATTGGGTACCTTTAATCTAAGGTACATTATTTTTCCCTCTTACACCTTTTCATTCCTTCCTTTTTCCTTGAGGTTTGTTAATTGGAGTTCCTCTATTTTGGGTTGAGTTATGAGATTGGTTTGATAGTGTATTGATGTTGAAAGACTCATGTGGGGTTTCCTTTGAGCATAGTAAGGTCTGATACCTCGATTATTCTATTGTGAGAGGTGGTTCTCTTTAAAGCTCCTATTAAGGTGTGGTATCTCAAGACTTATCTCATATCTTCTATAATTAATATTTTTTATTTATTATTATATTTTCCCCATCATATAATAATATGATTTAATTGTTTTCTAGTTTATGGGAAAGGGTATAACATATAAAAATATATCTTTAATGTAGAATAAAAATTTAGAAAATATGGTAACCAATTAAATGAAACATGGAAAAGGGGGTGGGTTTTTTAATGTGGTTTATAATTTTCATGATATTATCATGGATTGATTTTTATTAATTGATGTCTTGTTTTTATGATTTCCTTGTTGTCACCTATGAACTTTTTCACATCTATAAATGGATAATTTCTTAAATCTGGTAAGAGATAAAGGGGTTGGATAACATCTGAATTATGAATTAAAATGATAAAATTAATTTTATATACTAAATGTGTTGTGGTTTGATTCATTTTAACTTGATTATTGATTAGATTGGTTTATGGGTTAATATATGTAATGGTAAAACTGAATACATGCTTTTTTAACAATAATAATGAATTCTTGGGGAATTGGATATTGGGTTAGAATTAAATATATGGTCAAATGTTTATAAATTGTGGATGTATTAAATTCCATGATTTATCTCCATTATAGTGGTTTTATGTTATTGCTGCCATTGAAAACCATGTCAACCTCTTAAATGTATTAATCACTTAAATATGGTAATGGATTGAATTGTGGGATAAAAAATGTTGCGATTAGAATTCTATTCATATTATGAACCTATGCTTTGAATTTATGTCTTTTATGGAAATACCCTTAAAATGGTTAAGCACTTAAAGTTGGTAATTTAAAAGAATAATGATGTGTATTTCTTTTTGTCCTTGTCTTGTGAAGCTTGTGGACCCTATTTATCATGTATTATTTTCTATGATTCTAAGTAAATGAATGGCATGATGAATTTAATGATGGTGGTAAACTGGTAAATTATATTTTTCATATTAATATGGTTGATGTGTAATTTTTATTATGTGTACTTATTTCTTATTCAATGATGGTTATGCTTGTGATGATATTATACAATGAAAATTGTTTCTTTTTCTATGTTGTTGTTTTTATATGATGGAAGTGGTTATGATGGAATGTAAGATGCAGTGAAACATATTTTATGGGTTTTAATGGATCGAGGTTGGAATATATGCATAGGTTATGATGGATTTTAGTTATAGTACACTAGAGGTGATGATTGATGAGAGGATCAAGTGGTTCATAGTGGGGGCATTCATGGTATTGTAGGACACAAGGTTTATTCCCTATATTTTTATGATACCCTACTATAGATAATGGGATATTTTAGGTGGTGTATGTACATGGAAGTAGGAGTGATGAGTTTTATTTCATTCGTGTTTACATTTCCCCACCAGGAAGTGGTGATATTATGGTGTTCATAGTGATGTGGTTGCAGATGTATGATGATGTGGATGTGGATATATAGAGACATGGTGATGTTTTTATGGATGTGGATGATGTGTATTTGGATATATATAGGTGTGGTGATGTGTTTATGGATGTATGGAATGATGGTTAATGATATTATTTTAGTGTTATTTCATACTCATATTCATTTTCTTAGTGAGAGGGTGATCCTACCAGCTTGCTACTGGTCTGAGTGGAAGAGACCCTGAGTTTATAGGTTGTAGATAAGATGAATATATATTTTTCTCCTAAGTATATTAAAGGATTTTGATAGTTTTTAAGGTTATTGTGGTGATAGTAATACTTCAAGGATATTATACACAATAACAGGAGTTGTAGATTTGATTATGAGTTGGCTGATTTGGTGACCATGGAGCCTTTGTGATGGAGTTTCTTATACATTTTGTTTGTTGGATTATGTTCATGTTTTATTATCATACTCATTTGATTATGTATATGTTTCTATTTATTTCCTTATTTGATTTCACTCTAACCTATTCTTTCATATTTATTGCACTCTAATTTTGGTGTATTTAGAGGGATGGTCCTATTGAGTACTCCAAAATACTCACCCCACCAAAGTATTCTAGTTTTTATAGGATAGATCATCGAAGCTAGGAACTGTTGTTTGGGTTTCTAGAGTTGAGCTTAAGTGTTAGGCCTTACATTAATTTTTTATGTATTTTATTTTTTTATTGTAGTTTCATTTGTGATTGGTAAATTTTATACCTTTCTCTTATTTTATTTATTTGTCTTTGTGGTTTTTTATATCTTCTTTACTAATAATTAAGAAAGAAATTCCTCCCATTTTATCATTTTATATACCCTCAGTGCTAGTCACCAACCCAGGTCCTACTAGAGGTGGGACTTGGGGTCATTATTTCTCTTGATTATTTTTCATCTGAAGAGGGGTACCTTTGTAGGGAGGTATCATGACACTTATTCCATGATCTCTAAAATTCAATTTCTCTAAGATCATATTCCAAAAAAACCTGGATTTCAAAAACTCATTCTACCTTAATTTAGTTTTCATCATTGGGAACTTTTCTTTAATATTTATCATTAACAACCAATATAAATTCTTTTTTTATGTATTTTTAGTCAATGATATCTTCTATATTTGATTAATATGATTTAATATCTTGTAATATAAAATTTTTCTAAATAAATTTTTTTTATTTTTTTTATTTTTCTTTTAACAGGCCTTTAGGATTTTTATACAGATTCATTAGAATCATCATTATCATTATCTTGAAACTTATTTGGAAACATTTCTATGATATTGAAAGCCTTTTCATATCAGAAAAATAAATTAAAATATTCTCCTTGAAATTTTAGACCTTCATGTCTTCTAGATTATCCACTGTAGTGAGATTTTTAATAGCCTTGAAAGTTATTTCACTTAACAACTCCATTATTTTTAGTTCATTCTCATCTCATATGAAATGATAATTATTTGAAAATCATATAAGAATTAAATCTTTTATTCTCATTCCCTAATCATTTAAACTTTCAAATTTAATTGATAAGGTATCCTTTATAGTATCCACTTCACAATGCTCGCATCTTATAGAGATTTATTAAAGTATGTATATACTCTACCTGTGAATTTTCACTTGATTAAAGAATATATCAATAGTTTATTTCAATTTTATTATAAAATATTCATATTTTTTCCATTTAACTTGAATATTATCCTCCTTGACTTTCAAATTACCTTCATAAATGTTTAATAATATCTCATATGTTTCCTTTAAGGGTATGTATGACATGACCTTGTTATATATGGGGTTAGATAGTACTCCAACATGATTATTGAGTCCTTTGGTTTCCATTTACTGGTCCTTAAAATATTTCTCTATAAGGGATCTTATTTCCATGTATATATAAATTCTAAATATCATATTGTTTTACAAATCCATGTTAAGTGATTGAAAATTGTGTTGTATCTGATTCTTCCATAGTTGAATGTTATGTATGTCAAATATTGGAACTCCTTTATGATTATCTATCACTACCATAATCAATGAATATGAGAAAATAGAATTATAAAATAATTTTTATCCCTAATAACACTTATTATAAATCACTAAGGGAAGATATCTCGAGTGGGGTGAATCATGATATGTCGGGTCTAAAAACTGTTCTTTTAAATTATCTTATCCTTACGATTAGTTTGGAAACTTCTATCTTCCATTGGGAGTAAATAATAAATAATATAAGACATTTTGATTTTACTTGATTAACATAATATGGGTTATGCCCAAGGAGAATACACTCAGTAATGTGTTTGTATACCAAATTATCTAATCACATTCATTTATAATTTTGTGTTGATTCACTATCCCTCATGGTTTACAACCTTTATAATTAAAATTCACAACTCTCTCTTATAAAATTGATGCACTTCCAATTAAAAGTGATTATAATGAGAACACTTATAAAAACACAATGAATAATTACATTGTTAGTGAAGGTTTATCATATTGATCTATCTTATTTTTCTTCCTTTGAAAAATTCTATCAATGGATACCAACGACTATCATCTTATTAACATGAAAAAACCCTTATCTATAATCCCATATGAATTTCTCTTTCCATTTAATATTCAATAAATGTCTTTATTAAAATAAATATCTATATATTTCCAATATGTCATATCTTCACTCCTTGATTTCTAATTGGTCAAATAGAAAGATAAGGAATAATCCATATTTTTGGACATCCTGAATTTTATAAATATGGTTTAACCATACTGAAATAAAAAAAGAAAATTGAATTGATAGAAAAGGTGACTCATACCTTCATCAATCTTTAAGGATTGTTACTTTGATTGAGTTAAAAGGAAGATAAATTACTTTAACATGGCCATGTAATTGTAGAGATAACTTTGGAGAGATTTTAGAGATTAAAAATGGGATTAAGTCCTCCCTTCAAGGTATTAGCTGAGAACTGAGAGAAAATATCTATTTATAGATAATTTTAAGGTTTATATCTTAATTTGAGTTTAAAATATCAAGAAAATTTTAGAAATTAAATTATAACATTTATACCATTTGTTATGTAGAATATTTATCTAATAAAACCATCTATATTCTTATTTTATTTCATCTTTATCATGAAACAGCACTAAATTCCCCACAATATACTTTTCTTATGTTACACAAATATCATGGTTGAAATTACAAAAGAATTTGGGAAATAATTATGTCATAAAATTTAATTTTTATTGATTGAATTTATTTTATTCATAAATATTAGATATTTAAATATTTACTTTATTCTTATCATTAATATTTAAATTATTTTCCATAAAAATTTACAAAGAAATGTTTAGAATTTAAGTAAACTTTATAAGTTCCATCATTATAAAACATTAAAATAAAATATTTGTTATTATAATTTAAATTAAATTATTCATTATATTCTATATTATTAAATCATACGTCTTAATTAATCCCTGAAAATTTTACTATAATAATATATATTTCATAGTGTGTCTTATTTTATTATATTTCACTATTTATCGATGTGTTTCAAAATTTAAAAAACTAACTTTTATATTTCAACTATTAACTAATTTTTATGTATTAATTATATATTTGAAATTCATTTTAGAAAAATAAAACTATAAATATGTTAAAGTTAATCATTAAATAAAAACTAGGAATACATTTTGAAGTTATCTTTTATAGTTGAATGATATAGAATAGTAGATACAAAAGAAAAATTCTAAATTATCTTTTATAAAAATGAAAATCCAAATTTGTCTATCACCATTCCAGTTTCATCTCGGTTTCTTTAAAAAATTAAAATTCCATATTTCTTTTCATTATAGTTGGTTGTTAATTATAACTTCTTCCATATCAGTCGTATCTGCTTCT
Source organism: Viscum album (assembly GCA_963277665.1). Lineage (NCBI taxonomy): Eukaryota > Viridiplantae > Streptophyta > Magnoliopsida > Santalales > Viscaceae > Viscum > Viscum album. The sequence goes on from OY728164.1 coordinate 2,039,008,682, forward strand.
TCTACATCATACATTCTAACTTCTTCCTAATCGGTTGTCCCGAATTATTCTATGAATTATAATTTCTATTACTTTTCATTTTAATTATTTACTCATCTTTAATATTCTAAAAATACTAACTATTTTCAATCATTGTTGTCTTCCCATATATTTTTACCTTTATACTATTTAGGATATTCCTAATGAAATAATAGAAGCGAAAAAATAGTAGAAAACACGTAGATTTTTTAACATGGAAAAACCCTCTAATATAGAGGATAAAAAGATCACATATTCAATCATCGAGGGAATAAATATATCAACACAAAAAAATCATAATATATTTTATCATGAGATTTATTTTTTCTTTCACAATATCTAATAAATTTTTACTTTTCTTCTTACATTTTGTAGATTATTGTTTATATTATTTTTTATAATTTATTTTTATAGGTTATTTATATACTATTCGGCTTATTTTTCCTTCATTTTTATTTATTCTTTGTTACACTGATAATTTTTTTAGTTCACCATCATGGTGAACCTACACCTGATCATAAAATTAAAACTATAAATTATGAATTGAGGAATAAAATTGCAGCTTATTTTTATTTATAATAAAGAAATTTAAGAACATTCACATTATTTAATGGAATTTTTTAGAATATATATATATATATATATATATAACTATGTTATACTATAATAAATTAATTTTTGGAGTAATGAGTAATATCATAGTGATCTCCATTTTTTATTTAAATCTAAAAAACATATTTATGTTTTTTATTATGATTTTATATGTAACTTTTAAAGGAATTTTCTCAAAAAAATTACATTATATTATTTTTTAGTGTGATATTTATGATTATTTTTTATTTTAATTTTTACCATGAATTATATTACTCTATGTTAGTGTGATTTAGTTATTATTATTTTATTTTTTTTAGTCTTGTTTGTTACTATTGTGATGGTTTTATGTTGTATTTAAATTAGTTGTTAAACTAATTAAAGTTTTACTTTATAGATTATTATCACTCCAATAAGGTTACAACTATTTTTTTTATTAAAAACATATGTATATTACACATATGATAGAATATGTTGCACCCAATATTTTAGGCTAAGTGCGTGAATTTTTCACCTCACGGGCTAAGTGCATGCATCTGCCTCACATACACAAATTTAGGTGAATGCATCTTTTCACACAGCTTCATAAGTTATAATACATTATGAATAGATTAAATTTATTACATTAATTAAATTAATTAAATGAATAATTCCAATGGGAATAAACTTACACTAATACATTGAATATGGTCAACACATTTCATTAAATGAAACTTGTCAAGGATGGCTATATAAAGGGATGAGATACATCCTATTGGGTATGAATAATTATATATAACCTTATTGATACTCTCTTCCTATTGAAGAATATTTCATCACTATTTGAAGCTTCTATCACCCCTTTTTCATTTAGGTATCCTCAAGAAATATTTTGAGATCCTTTGGTTGGTGTAATCCCCTTAAAGGTAGGAGGCTTTCGTCTGCTACTCCAGTGATCGACATCAATAATAATCTATAAAATATTAAATATAGAGCTTAATGTTATATAGGTATTCACATTTATATTATTCATTTATATTAAATTTTTATATCATCATGGATATATTGGGAATTATATGGTTTTTATTTCACATCCAATCAATCATATAATGATCCCCTAAAACTCATTAGTGGAATTAGAGCGCTAGCTTCCTTGTCAAACCAATGTGTTTATTATGTTATTAAGGGAAGATAATGTTTTATTAAATCATAACTATTTTTCCCTTTTAACATTATGTTATATGATAATGTGATGTTAGGATCACCACTTGATATTATGTTAAATTGTTAATGTAATATGGAGTAGAAAGAGAGGCTTATGGTAAGCAGTTAATGTAATTTGTGTCACTGATATAAGAAAAAAAATATCAGAGTTTTAAGTTATCTATAAATTGTTTATAAATAGTGGAATAATATGTTTTGGAATAGTTATAGAATTTATACAAAAAAATTATAAATTAATTAACTAAAAAATGTTTATGGTAATTATTTTAATATTTATAAAAAAATATTATAAATATTCCATTAATATTAAAGAGTTAATATTAATAATATCTATTTTCAATTTACATGGTTTTTAAATCATAATAAAAGATATTTTTAGAAATATTTTTATTTTATAAAGAGTTTATAGATTAATTATAAATAGTTTATAATTAATTATATAAATTTTTATGAAATATTTATTAAAAATATATTCTAAACATTCAATGTTAATGTTTTAAATATATTTCTTTATAAATTATATGGTATTCCTTATAATCTCGAAATCAAGTGTTTATTAAGAAATTATATAGGTAATTAATAAATAATGCATAAATTGCATAAATAAGTCCAAAATAAAGAAGTTTATATTTAAAATTATGAATTATTCATAATTAATTAATTTTAATTATTCGAATTAAAAGGAAACTCATTCGAGATATTATTTAGACTATGTAAAAAGTGTTTTAATGATATATTTGTTCATGGTTTAAATAATGTTTAAGTATGTGATATTTAAATTATGTAAATATTATATATAAAAGAAATTATATTATAAAAAAATTAATTCATAATAACATCATATGTTTAAAGTGAAATGTCTTATAATGAATAATATAAAAGGGTTTACATTGAAAGTAAATATAAAGTGATTATATCCAAGATAATTGAATATCCATTATTAGAAAAAATCCATTTGTAGTGTGTTTCGGGTTATGTTTGTAGACAATAGAGTTATAGGAATATTTGATGCAATCTTTATCTATGTTTGGAGCATATATATTGAAGGATGGAAGCGATATGGAAGAATTTTGGATGAATTCGGTGAAATATGGAATTCTGTGGATTTTTAGAAAAATAGAAAAGTCCCCGCATATGAAAATATATCTAAGTGAGGAATCCCACATAAGTGAATTGGAAACATAAGGAAATTCAATTATTTGGTGTAATTAGATACATGAAGGAGTCATGTATATGAATCTTCCGCATAAAGAATTCATATATTGAATAATTGGTACACGTAAAAGAATTCAGGCACATGAAAAAGTTATGTATGAAAAATTATAGTAGAAAGAAATTTGGCTAAAAAAGGAACTCTATTGTGTAAAGGGCCACATTCACATATTTGTCAAGGATCCAAATATGAAATTAGTAGAAGGCAGTCACATAGGTTATTTTCAGGTGATCCACATAGGGTTTTTTCAAAAGTTCATAGAAACCTTGGGAATATGATCTTATGTATTTTTTGGAACCAAGTGACCTACAACATCTCATATATTTCATCACCATTCAAATATAGTTTCCATATCCTAAATAAAATCAAGTTGATGTTCAATTAGATTTCAAGAAAAAATATTTTAATTAATTTAATAAAGCTTGAGGTTAATTTTATGGTACCAAAAACATCCACATATCTCATCATGGGAAGTGATGGAGATAATGTGGAGAGTGGTTCAGCACATGATAATTAATTTTTTAATACAAAATCTAATATATTATTTAGAAGAACAATATGGGTGATCTGTTTTGTGCTTCTAAGGATAAAATATTCCAAATTGTTGATGTGGTATGGAAATTGAAAACCCATTCTATGTGAAAGGGTTGGGAATATAATTTTAATGAAAATGGTATGTTTGAAGATAACATGAAAAAGAAAGATAATATGAACATATTTTTGCACATTTTTCGAACTTTTTTTCTTGAAAAAAAAGTAAGTGTGGTGATACACACCAGTAGAGAATCGAGAGGGAAGAATAGAGATTTTATGTTATGGGATGGAAGGTTGAAAGAAAGGGAGAAAAAAATATAGATCTTCCAGGATTCATACTTTTTGGATGCTTATGGGGAGTTCCTCAAACTGAGGAAGGTGGATTAAAGTGATACACCTCTAAAGGTGTAAATTACCATTATAGTTTGTGGGATAATAAGGTTATTATAGGGAGAGTAATGTATTCCACTCTTTTAAGAGAGAAGTGATATTTCTTGTGTTTTTTTTGTGAACCTGGAGGGTTATTATGGTTGATCCAAACCTTGTAACCAAACAATAGTGAGATTTAGTGTTTTAGGTGCATAGGCACATTACTATGAAATCTCATTGAAGTAGCCCATTTGGGTGAACTAAGTGAAATCTCTCATGTCACTCTTTACTACTTTCATCATATTCATACAGATTCTAAAGGATAGAGATGTGTTCCTGATAACTATAAAAAAATATTGATAAAAAAGTAAAGTTTAAAGTTTCATATACCTAGATTAACCCCCCCCCCCTTTAGGGACCAACAAGTGGTATCATAGTTGCGGTTCCTTTGGACTCTATGTCTTTAAATTTAGGTAGCAATTTTCAACAGTAAATGGATTCTTATCCTTGAAGGTAGTAACTTCCAGCTATACAAAATTCAGATGTAGAATTATTTTCAATCATTAGGTATAGATTTTTATATGGTGTCCATTTATGAGATCACATCCATAATGTATAGTAGGGAATTATATAAAAATATATTATAGATATAGAATAAGATGTTAAGGAAATTAATTCCTTAGGGGAATATTTTAAACCCTATTTATAAAAAATTGATGTCATGAAATACTTCCCATACTATGTGAGAAAAGATTATGACTATTTATGAAGGAGACTCAAAATTTTATGAAGTGAAGTTATATGTTTTGTTGAATAAATATGTTTACTTGAGAATGATCTAGAGTGAATCAGTTGATGAATTATTTTATTAACTAGATATTATTATTAAAGATATGTGTGTTCTTAGAGAAAAAATTTTAAAAATAATCATGAGAAGATTTCTTTCACACTTTAATAAAAAAAATTGCAGTATTGGAAGATAAATATCTAAAAGAGGTAACATTCGATAGAATTCACATCACAATTGTAGCATATGAAATGAGAAACAATGAAAATGAGTCTTTTCTAAAAGAAGAGTCTCATGATATGGCATTAAAAGCTATGAATAATCTCTCAATAAAATAAGAAACTGGGGATGAAGAAGTTGATTATACGGTGTTTTTTTCTCTTCTAATCTCAAAAGAGGAAAAGGGAAGTTCAAGGGGAATATACCCCTCTCTTGTTTCAACTATAGAAAAGTTAGGCATATTTTTTCTAGGTTTCTAAATAATGTATAGGGTTATAATGAATATGAAGAACCCATAAAGAGACCTTTCAAGGGTGGTAAGGGAAAAATAAGAGTGCAGTGAAAATTCTTTAGGAAAAAGAACTTTCTTTCTAAGTAAGATGAGAAATCTAAGGAATCTGAAGTAGAGGATGTTAAAGACTATAAATACATCAATTAGTAAGTCTTTTTGGTCATTGTATACAAGTATAAATAGGAAAAAAATGATAATTAAAAGGCTATAATTAAGGGATGAATTGATCTTGAAGTTGATCTTGAGGCAACCCTTGAATAAATTGACATACGTAGAGCTAAAAATAAGAAGGATAATGTTCTGGTACATGACTCCAAAATTTATATTCAATAATAAGAATATTAAAAGTAAAAAATGAAAATTGAGATTAAAATCCAAAAATTATAGAAACTCGTAAAAGGAATTTGAACTCTATCTCAAAATTGAAGAATAGATCCAAATTATAAAAGGTCTAATCAATAATATAAAATAACACATCAAAAGAATTGAATTTATTGATGGATAATCTATGAAGTGGTGATAGAAGTGTGAAGATCAGGAAAGACTCTTCACTCCTGGTACGGTATCGGGTAGCACAAGTGCACCATACACCAAGGAACTATAGGGGGTTCTCGGTGAAGAATTTTTTTCCCCTGGGTGCAGCGATTTAGTGGAAAATGAAAATGGGTTGTGAGACCATAACAAAAGAATAAATTAGTATAAATTTTGGGAAAACCCCAATCCTCTACTCCTTAACAGAAATTAGTTTTGGATGACTCATAGTAGACCCAAAATGGTGTTGTTGTAACAATAGAGGCACATTTCAAGATACCAAAAATTCATTATTATTATTATTATGGGAAGATTGTTAATACCTAATATGTGTGATCCATAAATAAGATAAATTTTAGGTAGAAAGGAATATTATAATATGTGAGAAAATTTTCATATCCTAAAATTGTTTTTAATGGATGTTACTTTTGTTGTTAATTTTTTGGGAACAGGGAAGTGAATTTTTCCCCAATAGCACAAATAAATGGTCTAAATGATACATGAATAAGAAGTTTGAATCAACTTGAGACCTCATAAAGTAGTATGAATACCCAAAAAAATATTCATCCCTAAAGGATGAAGAATAGGAGTTCCTAGAGTTGTAATGATAGAAACTTTGTTCATCGTCAAATAAAACTAGCAAACTATAATGGGTTAAGAAAATTAAATCAGAGAAGTCCAATGTTTTTGAGATTTCCTTGAGATCAATGGATAGAGATGATATATGAATTTTGAATATTGGTCTCACATCCCATACGATGGGAAATAATGATCTGATCATAGGGATAAAATATAACAAGGCTTGTGTTGTCAGGTTTGGAAATGATGAGGTATGAAAAACTTAACCTATGAAAAGAACAAAATAAGTCTAACAGACCTAAGATGCATAGATTTCCTATTGTTGTAAGGTATTTTCATATTCCTCTTAGTGTAAGTCAATTATGTGACTCTAGTCATTCCCTGAAATTTAATAGTAATACTTTCACTATAAAAGTAAAGGATAGTCCTGTAGTTTTTCAAGGAAAAAATGACAAAGGGAAACCTCTATCTCATCAATAGAGAGGAGGATAGATTAATGTTGTCCAAAGAGGAAGAAAATTAGTAGTATTATAATAGTCTTGTCCATTTAATCTAAAAAAATCTAGAATATTTGGTGAAAATGGAGCATGATATCTCCCTACACTCCTATAAGATCACACTCACTTTTGTGATACTTTTCAAAAAGGTAAGATGGTCTAGAAAACCTACAAACCAAATCAGAAGTATTCAAAAATAATTCTTGATCTTGTGCATGTGGATGTGGGCATGATAATGAGACCCAAATACATGGATAAAAAAATATTATGTCTTTTTTGTTCATGGATATAGTAGGATGGAATGGATAATGGTTAATTCTCACAAAACTGAAGTATATTGATGCATAACCCGATATACAAGATTAGAAAAAATAATTCTTGGGATGAAGATTCAAAATTTTCAGACTGAAAATGGTATATAGTTTAACAATATTTAAGTTAAATAGTGCTTTGAAAAACATGGTATGTGACATAAAATCTCAACTGTAAGGACTCATCAAAAAAATGAGTCATTGAAATAAGAAACCAAATTATTAACAGCATGGATTAGACAATGATAATTGAAAATAATTTTCTAGAGATAAATTGAAATGTGGTTGTGATTACATTAGTGTACATGTCAAATAGTGACTTATTGTGTCTAAATGAGGATAATACTCACTTTGAATTACAGTATAGTAAAAAACCATCACTCAAGTAATTTTGAATATTTGGAAACAAATGATTTATTTTAAATAAAGAAAAGCATAGGAAGATATAAGCTCATGGATATGAGGGTATTTTCCTTGTATACTCTTAAAAAATAAAGGAATATAAAATCTTTAATAAAAGGATATAAAAATCATGGAAATTCAATATGTAACCATTATTAAAAATGATAAAAATTTACAAAATTGTGAACATATTTTTCAATAATATGGTGAATAAATAGAGGAGAGTGATGTTCGGGTGAATACAGATGAGGGATATCAAGGTTTTCTAAAATACATATATGAAGAATCATGAGATAAATAAAATATAGAAACTACATCAACTCCTAATATAAAATCCAATAGATAAAAAATCAATGACAAAAACATGTTCGGAGACTGGACAACTCCGGTTCAAACTCACAGGATGAAGGAGCAATAAAAACCTATTTCATTTCAGAGGTGGATCCAAAAAAATAAAGAGATTATTGAAGATAAAATTTGGATCAATTCCATGTGTGAAGAGCTTGAGAAAATTGAAAATATCCATACTTGGGAAGTTTTTCTAAATTCAAATAACCAAAATATTATCATAACCAAATTGGTTTTTTGAAATTTTCTCAATGAAGATAGCCAAGTGACAATGAAAAAATTACTTTTAGTGTAAAATAGATATTCCCAAATATAATGAATTTATTTGTATGAGACGTTTCCATTGGTAGCCTAACTTGAAACTATAAGGTTATTCTTTTTTATAGTTGTGAAAAATATATTTAAAGTGTATCAAATGGTTGTCAAATCATAATTACTAAATGGATTCCATGAATAAGAATTATAAATTGAGTAACCTAATGGATTTATTATTCATGATGATGAGAATAAAGTTTCTAAGTTGAGTAAATTGTTGTATGGGTTGAAACAAGCACCAAGGGTCTAGTTCTTTTGGCTAGATTAGTATTTAAAAAAGCTAGACTATCATAGAGGAGGGTTTGATCTCAACATCTTCATTAAGAAGGATCAAGGGTGGTGGATTTTGGTGGTTATATATATCGAAGAAATCATATTTAGAGTCTTGGATTACACCTAATGAAATTAGTTTTCCTAACTTATAAGGTGTGAATTTTATATGTCCTTAATTGGTGAAGTTTCATTTTTCCTTGGTTCAAATGTGATTCAAAGAAATGATGGTATGTTTATCTCTAAAACTAAATATTCCAAGGAAGTGATGAAATGGTTTCAAATGGATGATTCTAAGACAATGGATACTCTATCAAAGGCTTGGATAAAACTACTAAAATATAGTGAAGGTGAAGTAGTGGATGTGACACTTTATAGGAAGATTATTAGAAGTTTTCTCTACTTAATAGTCACTCATCTAGACATTGTGTTCATTACATGTTAAGATACCTGGTATCAGAGTAGTATAAAAGAAATTCACATAAAATATATGAGGCGTATACTTCTATATATCAATAAAATTATGGATTTTGGGTTATATTAATACATAAACTCACAGTAGTAATTACTTTTCTATGAGGATGTAAATGGGAAGGTTTAGTTGATGACCTAAATTCTACTTATTGAATTGTTTTCTTTATTAGAAGTTCTATCATTTCTTGTTAAAGAAAAAATGAATACTATATTTCCTTAAACATTGTATAGTCTAAATATGTAGTGACAACTCATGCTTGTGAATAGTTGATATGGATGAAATGAAAACTTGAATATATTTTCATTGATTTGATATATCCCATTATAATTATTTTTTAAAACTCTAGTTCTATAAAAATTAGAAAAAAAAACCCATTCAATGCTTGAGGATGAATCACATCAAGATAAATAATCATTTCTTAAAGGGTAAGGTAGAGAAAAAATTGGTGAAGTAGGAGTATGTTCCTACTTAAGATCAAGTTGATAATATCATGAATTTTTTTACCCAAGGCAGATTTATAAAATCATTGATTATATCTTAGAGTCTAACTGATTTTATATCTCAATATGTACTTGGAAATTAACTCCTTCATCCATGGGAAATTTTCCTTTTAAGTAAGGTGTGGTCTCTCAGTGGACTATTAACTCTCTATTGTGACCTTTCAGATAAGTACTCTTTAGGATCATTAAAAAAGGGGGATAAGTGAATCTCAACTTGAAAGGTGGATTTGTGCATGTTTTATTTCTATGGGGGTATGTTTGAATGCTAAATTAGGATGATTTTTTATTGTTGGAATATAGGATAGAATTTCATGGAGTACAAGGCTTGGGTTCAAAATATACTCTTAATTTGACTCTTATTTCTCACACTCAGCTTGGATAACATGGTCTTAGAGTTAGTGATAAGTGAATCAATGTTCCACTTCATGGAGGTAATATGATTATAGTTCATTCATGTACAAATATAGTTGGTTTTAAAATTTCATAGGTTCATGGGATAAATTTATTTTTGGATTGTCAACAAACCCAAATGGGAGATAGTTGGAAAAAATCCCTTTGGAGTGTGTTTTGGGTTGTGATTGTTGATAATGTAGTGAAAGGAATATTTGGTGTAGTATCTATATATATTTGGAGTCAATATATTGAATCCTAGAAGAGATATAGAAGAATTATATTGAATTTGATGAAATCTAGTATTCTGCATATTTTTTAAAAAATGGAAATGTTCCCATGTATTCAAATCTAGCTACGTAAAGAAACTCACTTAAGTGAGTCAGAAGTGTAAGGGAATTCCTCTATATGAAAGGGTCACATATAAAAATCTTTCATATAAGTAATTTGGCTACATGGATAATTTTTCTATGTAAAGTAATTCAGGTGTGTGAAAAAGTCACGTAGTGAAACAATCATAGAAGGGAATTTGGCTATGTGAAGAAACTCAGCTCTGTAAATGTCTATGTATGCATATTTTTTAGGGATCCATAAACACAATTCACATAAGGAGATATCATATGTGATTATCAAGAAATCCATATAGGGTTTCTTTATTCATAAGTTTTTAATAATATAAGGAATATGGGTTTTTTGATTTTCTAGAACCAGGTGACCTATAATATCTCATATATTTCATTATCATTCAAATATGATTTTCATATTCTGAAACAAATCAAGTTTATATCCAATTTAAGTTCAATAAAAACATATTTTGATAATTTTAATGAATCTTAAGGCTAATTTCATGGTACCAAAATGGACATGTTGGTCATTATGGGAAGTGATAGAGATAACATGGGGAGTAGTGCAACTCATTATGGGAATGTTTTTAATACATGCTCTAATAGGTTATTTTGAACCAAAATATGGGCAATCTGATTTTTTTATTTTGATGACAAAAAATGGAAGGGCATTAAAATGGGATGAAAATATAAAATTCATTCTATGTGAAAAATTTGGGTATATAGTTTTTAGGGAAATAGGATGTTTCAAGATAACATGAAAAGGTAAAAGAAGGTGGCCCTCTTTTTACACATTTTTGGAACTTGGTTTTTTTGAATAAAATCAGAGGTAGTGATAAACAACAATAGATAACTAAGAGGGAAGAAGAGATATTCCAGGTTATGAACATGAAGTTTGAGAGTGTATGATAAGAAAAGATAGGTGTCCCAAGATCCCTACTCACTGGATGCTCATGTGGAGTTCCTCAAACTAGGGAAGGTGTAACCTCCAATTAAGGTTTGTAATATAAGAAGTTTTTTATAGGGGGAGGAGTGAATTACACTTTATTAGGAGATTGGGGATCTTTTTTATGTTTGTGGTTGTAAACCAGGAGGGTTACTAATTTTTCTCCAAACCTTGTAACCAAAACATAGTGATATTTAATTTTTCAGTTTTACATGCGCATTGTCATGTATTCTTCTTAAAGTATCCCATTTGGGTGAACCAAGTTAAATATATCATGTCTCTATTTACTATTTTCATCATTTTCATATATATTGTTAGGGTGAGCAAAGTGTTCTTGATAAATACATAATAAGATCTTGATAAGGAGTAAAATTTAAATTTTCATATACCCTGATTCACCCCCCCCCCCTTCCCCCTTCAATGTACAACCCTTATTTAAGGACTAACATCGATAATTTTTAGCTAAAATATTGAATTTTTAGATTAATATTTTTTTATAAAAAACTATAAATGATAAGTATGAGGTTTTTAAAAATATACAAGACTAAATTAAAATATGGACTTTATACTTATATTTTTATAATTTAATTATAAATGATAAGTGTTAAACTTAATAAAAATATGTTTTTATAAGAATAAATTTAATATGAGAAGTTCATATTATTTGATAAATAAAGTATTTATTTATTTTAATAATTATTATTATAGTTTATAAATTTGTTATGAATGATAAGTGTTAGGATTTATAAAATTGGTTTTATAATCCTATGTCAAATATTTAAATTCATATTTATTTATTATGATTAAATAAAATTTTTAAGAACCTGGTTTTTGAATCAGGTACAGATCCTCAAAATTCTGGTCTAATTTGCTTTTATGAACTTAAAGTGGATTCTTAATGAGTTCACAAAGATCTTAGGGGTTTTGGGGGTTCATTCAAAGCCCAAAACCCAACTTTTTGGGGAAAATGGTCCCCTCACACGGTTAGAGTAAATTGTGCTGGGAGGACACACAGTTAGTCTGAACTATATAGATGGCCTGCATTTTTAGGTAGAGCCATATCACACAGTTGGTGTACAGTTTCTCAAATTGTGCAGCCTAACCATGCGAGTGCCCCCTTTCTCTAGGTACCCATTCATGGTTGGTGCAAGGTTTGTCAAACTGTGCAAAGGATAATTTTTTGGGAAATTTTTCTATTTTACCCTTAATGATCTAATTATCCCCCTCCTTCTTCCCTATTCTAATTTCTAGCATGATGAACCTCCATTTTTCCTATTTTGGATCTTTTTAAGGGAAAATCTAGGGATTAAGATATCTCTTTCATTCAGGGTCTCATCAAGCTTATGTTTGTCACATTGGATGCAAAACGGTAAGCACATGAATCCTTTTTAGTCATTATTTGTTTCTCTTGATCTCAACCTAGATATCGAGGTATAGGATATTATGCTCATTTTTCAGATCTACTCTGATCTCATTCGAATTAGAGGTTGATACTAGACAAGTAGAGTCATACGAGTATGATGTGGGTGGTCTATAACTCATCCCTTAAGTTTGTTGATTTTGGAATTAATGTGTGGGGTCCTCCAATTTCTTTAGGTGTCATTTATTGAATTTATATTCCATGCTTATATTCAATAGAATCATATGGTTATTCTCTTTCTATAAATATGATTATTTTTTTGTGGTTATATTAATAATGCACAACACCCCATGTAGTGTGATATTCCATAATTAGGTTTTTAGTGTTTTGACACTTTTGAACCATTGTTCGGGTGTGTTCGAGCTTAACCACACTAATGGTAAGCTTCCTTATATTAATTTCCTATTGAATTATGAAATTGTGAATAGATTCTACCTTTTCAATTCCACTTGACCCACCTAAGTTAAGTGCCTAAATGTAAGTAATTCATTCAAATGATATTATGGTAAGCATACTTAAGTATATGACTTGGCCTTATTAAATTTAAAGTAATGTTTGGTTTTATGTCTATAGCACACCCTTCTAGGTTCATCAAAGGCATCGGAGTGAACATTATTAATTGAACCTTACTTACATGGTTCTAATTAAAATGTTTTATGCTACTTGGCCTTATCAAACTAATGAAAGGCAGGGCTTTAACCGAGTGAAATTGTTAATGTCATAGTTATCATATGACCAAATTAATTATAGTGAATTAAATTTCAGGTAATTATTTATGCACATGGGCCTTGACATATTTATAGGAAGGCTTGACTTGTGTTAACTCTTGGATTCTTGAGGAAATTCCTTGGGTACTTGAGGACGTCACTCTGATTCAAGGATGTCAGTTGCCTTGGGTGAGACATACCTGAGAACCCAATCCTTTTCTACCTTTGGATGCTCGATATGACACCATATGATCCCTTCATTATTATTATAGGATGCCTTGGATACACTCCTTGGATCCAGCGTGACTAGAGGTTCCTTGGTTACATCCTTGGTCCTAGACATTGTTTACCTCCCATTTTACCTTGGATGTATTCCTTGGACTTTATTAGAAATATTATTGTGGAAATTACTTAGATGATGATCCTTGGATTACACACTTACCCCTTAGTTAGACTCAATTACTACTGAGTTAGCATCACCAAAGGTCGTGGTTGCCTTGGTGAATACCATGGAACCACTTCATATTAATTATCAATTATGGTTTCCTTGTTACATTGTGGAACCTTCACTATATACACTATCATGAGGTGATGTCAGTACTAGATATGCCTCACGTGACTTTTTTATATAAACTAGTAATCAATTAATTAATGAACCGGTCACATGTTTAGAAACCAACTGAGGGTTTAATCAGGTACTTGGGTATTTAATTACATTGTACTGATTTACTATATATTAGCATGCCTGCACACTATTACATTTCCATTACAGAGGCCGGATGTTATAGACATCATTGGTGGTGTCCCACTAAGATTTATCTCACACCCTCTCCGAGTTCCATTTGGTACCCAGGGCAAATTAAATGTATGCAGGTATTGATAAAGGGAAGTGTAATTTTTCAAACACTTAATTTCTTGCTATTCTAGGATAGAACAGGTAGTATATGACTGAGAATTAGCTCAAAATGCTTGTGATGGTTTATGTATTTCATTTTATACATTGGGTTTTGCATGTATGCCTACTAATTTTTATCCATGTTTTCCATATTTCTAGTAACATGACATATATCATCATCATTTATTATATGTTATCCCAGTTATTTTGTTTATCATTGAATTGTCTCTTTATGTTGTGTATTCTATTTACTTATATTGATTCTATTATTTAACTCTTTTTATAATTATTCATTGTGATACACTCTGGTAATGAGGTCATAGTCTCCCGACGAACACACCCTAGTCCCTCACTGGTAGTTGGAATCCCCTGGTGTTTTGGGATATGTGCTTGAGGCCATGTTCCCAACTAGGCTCGAGGCACCTATTAAGTGTAATTTGGGTATAGGATGTCACAAAGTGATATTAGAGATTTTCTTTATTGGTTTACTATTTGGAGACAATAGTAAAGATATTAGAAGTTATTAGGACTTGGTCATAATTTGTTCTTGGGCATCATGAACCCATGTTTGGGGTAAAGGCTAAGTTTCCTATATTATAATTATTGTTCTTCTTTTTCCTATTACAGTTGATACCATTTTACCATTGGGTGATGCACATGTTGTGTGGTTTTTTTATTATTCTTCTTATTGATATTCTATTTTATCCTTGGTTGATGATATAAGGGCAAGGATCATTGTTACATACATCATATAGGCACCTGGAATTCTCATTTCATGCATATTTCCATGCCATATAGATTCATTTCACTACCTTCCATTGCTTATTTTCTTATGATTGATGAGCGATCCTTGCCTTGTTTATATATTTCTTGTGTTTCTATGGGCTATGATTGAGGGGTTTCCTCTTTCAATTCATGAGGTGTTATGGTCCCTCATGGGTTGGAATGAGTAATTTACCAAATCAAGCCTTTAATTAGAAATTTAAATGGGTTTCATTTTTAGTGATAAGGAGTGTGAGATCAGATTCACTGGGAATGAAAATCCTTTTTAAAGTAACTTTAATATAGGTTATAAGAAAATTAAAACATAAAAGTGGAATGGTTGAATGTTTTTATCTTGCCTTATCATGCTTATTAAAGGAAAAGGAGTGAACCTAGTTATTAAATATAAAATGAAATGAAATGGTTTCCAATAAATTTTGTGGTAAGGTACTATTAAACCTTCATCTATTGGAACCTCTAAAAATTATAACTGGGCACTTACTTATACCTATCCTTCTAACCAGGTAGTTGGGGTATTATTCCTTGGATAGTGAGTTTTCTTAGATTTATCTTCCTCTAGTGATAATATCTTTATACTTTTAAGTTTTTTTTGAGGTGCGTGCTTGGAATTTGTAGACCAATGCCACCACAAAGTCCTCATATCGTCTACCAGGAAGGTAGTGATGACCATTCTCCAGACATTGTGGGCCATGAGCTACCGGTCTTACCACCATGAGTTCCACTTGAGAAACCACCTATTGTACCTGATCTGAGCATTGATTCCCAAGTACATAATAGTTTCCTATGTATGATTCATCCCATGCATGGTGCTCCATGATTTACACCTATGATGGCTGATCTGACTCGTGATTTCCAACTATAGCATCCTCCCACCTTTTTATGGGATGGTGGCCTGCAGGCTACTGAGTCTTGGCTAGAGGCCACCCTATCTATATCTATCTTTTATCATCTAAATATGACTCTAGATCAAAGGGTCAAAATTACTACTTACGTGTTGTGTGATTCAGCCAAGAGATGGTGGGATGTGATTACATAGGCTGGTCGCTAGCGGAGGTCTCCCGATGAATCCCCTCTGTAGGTGACGACGGCGGCCTCTGTGCCGATCCCTCCCCCTTCGATGGGGGAGGGAGAATCGTCGTATCTTAGGAGGACGAGGGCCTTCCAACCTTTCTCTAACCCGGAGTTTCTCCCTTCCTTCCCGAATGTGGCTTTAAACCCTAAGGTCCCGGATCTGGTGGACGGGGTCCCGAATCTTCATTTATCCTCGACGGAGTTTTCTGAGTCGACCAACCTATTGAATCTCACTCTTGTTGCCCGCTTCAAGGACAAGAGGCCCTCGGTTGATGAGTTTGATCGTTTCGTTTTTGGTTCGTGGGATCTCCAAGAACGAGCGGTGGTGGGTTTACTCGATAATAGGCAGATAATGGTTCGCTTAGAGACGGAGGCTGATTTGATAAAAGCATGGTCAAGCGCGCCTCGTTTTTTTAAGGGATCCCGCTTTCTGCTGCTGCGGTGGTCATTCGACCTGCACATGAAAAGGGACTCACCCTCAATCGCAGTTTGGGTAAGTTTTCCCAAGCTTGCCCTACCGTTCCAGAACCCTGCAATTATCAGAATGCTTGGAAATATGGTAGGTAGATTCCTTTGCGCGGATAGTCGAACTGAAGCGCTCTGTCATCCAGTGAATCCTCGTGTTTGCGTTGAGATAGACGCATCTAGATCTCCCTTTGAGTATGTTTCTGTCACGATCGGTGAAGAGTACCGCTGTAAACAGCGGGTGATTTATGAAGATTGGATTGATTTCTGTGGGTCTTACAGGAGGTTAGGGCACTCGACTGAGGTCTGCCGTAGGGGACTTCCTCCTCGGTCGACCAAGGGAGATGGTAAAAGGAAATATATCCCCCCGTACTTGAAGGAGAATAACTGTTTGCAGGTTGAGGAGGGTTCTCACTCAAGACCAGTGGATCCGGATACCAGAGGAGAATGCTCTGGGGTGGCTTCGATGACACTGGATGGGGAATCAGTCAGGACTGGTAAGGCAATTCTGGAGGGTGATTCGGGTGCAGGGTCTTTGGATGGGAAGGGGTCAGGTAGTCATCCGAATTTGGATTGTTCGAAGGATTCCAGGAGACTGGATCCTGTAGCTCCTCCCTTTATACCTTTGAGTAATAGATTCTCTATCATTGTCATGGATGGTCGATCTGAATGCCTGGAAGAGAATGATATTGCAGGTAAGGAGAATGGTGACAGGGCCTTAGAGGATCAGTTGGCTGGAGGTTTGGAGACTGAAGTTGGCTTCATTAGAATGGAGGCTATGGAGGTTATGCAAGAGGGTGACAAGGGACTGGGGTTGGAGGGATCACCCTTGGCTGTTTGCACAGAAACCAGAAACTCCTTTGTGATGGGAGCTGATGAGGGTCAGGTTGAACAGGGCCTGGAAGCAGTCCCTGCGGTAACAGTGGATGAAGGTGCTTCAGTGGGGGTGCTTCTGCCGGTGATAGAGAACCCTACTACAGGTCAGGTTGATAAAGGAAGGGAGTTCCCTTTGGGAGGGACAGAGAAGGTGAGCAGAACAGGTGACCGCTTGTTCAGTGAGGTGGTACAGAGTGAGCAAACCTCCTTTCCGGTTGGAGGGCCTGGTTCACCCATAGTAAGACGTCGGTCAAGGAAGGATTACTCCTGTCTCCCGCGGCCGATGCAGACTCGTTCAGCATCTAGGAAGAAAGGCAAGGTCGCTGTATCTTTTGCGAACAACATTGTGGCTGAAAGGATTTCACCAGACCCGGTTCTGGAACTTCTCAGGAATCGGGTGCAAAGTCCTCAGTATTGGAGGACACCAGGTTTGGAAACAGCCTCGGCCACTGGAGAAGATGAGTCTGGCAGGGGATGCGGAGAGGAGTATGCATTTGATGATTTTTACTAATGTTTTTAGTGTGTTGATTGCTGTTTCTGGGTTTTTGTTGTGGTTGTACGCTTGGGCACCGGAACCCATTAAACCGGCTTTTGAAAATCAAAAAAAAAGGATTTCCAGTATACTATATGCTTTGAGGAAGGGATCCAGTATGCCATCCATACTCATGTGAATGTATTTCTCCTACCTAATTTATCTAAAATAGTAAATTAGTCTATTATCACTAAGTACAACTTGAGGGATGGTGACAATACCGGGCATAGAGGACCAGTGTCGCATTAGGCCAGTAGTTCTTTTGGTGGTAGGAAGCATTCCTTCAATTTTTCTCATTAGGGAAGTGGAATGTAGGGTACCCATGTAGGTAGCTCTATAGTGTGTCACTAGTGTGGATGTATAGGGAATATAAATCCTTAGTGTGATAGAGACCCACTGGAGTTTGAGGATTGCATCCATATGGGGAATATTCATTATTTATGTCATATATTTCCATCTTCTTCTAGTGGAAAAGGATCCACACCAACTCTACCTTCAGGGGAGGGTTCTTTTACGCCACATCAAGTGAGGATTTGGAGTACCACCAGAAAGACTAGATGAGGAGTATTTCATTATTGTGGTAACCAGACCCCTGATCACCAGCAGCACCAGCAGAGTAGTTTTGATTATATTAGTACATCTATTTCATAGGGTCATGGATCAGGACAAATTCATTCTTTATATCTAATACCCAAGGATGGGGATATGGGATAGTCTATAGTAAAAGGTACTATTCTAGTATAATCTACTATATAATCTGATTTATTTGATACAAGTGATTCACACTCTTTCTTCTCTTTATCTATCATGGAAATACTTGAGCTAGAAATATAGTGTTACTATAGTGTTATGACCCTATATACACTATTTGGAGTCTTTTCAGATGGTGTATACCAATGTAGGGACTGCCCCATTAAGATAGGAAATCACCTTTTCTTATGGGACCTCTTTAACCTTGATATAAAGGGATTTCATGTCATTATCAAGATGGATTGGTTGGTTCTGTATCATGTATTTGTGGACTTCTATCATTGAAGGGTATCATTAACATAACTAGATGGCAGTAGTTATCTACATAAGGGTGAGTGGGATTTCTAGGATGGTATAGCCAGACCAGAGTTCCATGGTATTGGTGGGGTAACTACCCATATTTCAAATATCTTCATGTAGGATCAATATTTAGACCAGGATAAATTCCCTCCAGTAGTAGATTATTTAAGGGGTGTTTTTCATAACGACTTTCCTAGCATACCTCCTAATAGTTAGGTAGAGTTTATGATTGAGCTTAATCCTAGAGTAGCTCCAGTGTCCATTCCTCTATATAGTATGTCACCTACTGAGCTTCAGAAGCTCAAGTAGAAGTTATAGGACTTGGATACCAAAGGTTTCATATGGATTAACACATCCTCTTGGGGTTCACTCTTACTTTTATCCAAGAAGGTAGATTTTACTCTTCATATTTTCATGTATTATATATGGTTGAACCATATTACAGTCATGAACCAGTATCCACTACCTTTAATAGAAGATCTATTTTACCAACTTTGAAGAGTCGTGGTCTTCTCTAAGATCGACCTAATATCGAGCTATCATCAGGTTCCAGTCAGGCCATTAAACATACCTCGTACAGCTTTTCATAATATATATGGTATATATGACTACCCCATTATGTCATTCGGTCTTATGAACATGCCTTCTGTTTTAATGGATTTGATTAATAGGGTGTTCCACCCCTATTTGGATTGTTTTTTGGTAGTCTTCATGAATGAAATATTGGTGTATTCTCACACTCATAGAGACCATTCCAATCACCTTGAGATCATTATGAGTACACTGATAGAGCATAATCTTTATGCTAATCTTGCTAAGATCCACTTATGGTTCAAAAAAGTTCACTTATTGGGTCATATTATCTCATAATTAGGAGTCTTTGTGGACCCATATAAGGTTAGTGTTATGGTTTCCTAGAATCAACCCAAGAGTGTGTTTGATATACAGAGTTTCTTAGGGATGGATGGATATTAAAATAATTTCATACTGGACTTCTCACAACTTTATTCACCTCTTAAAGGTCTTACAAAGAAGTGTGCTAAGTTCCTGTGGTCAAAAGAGTGCGAGAAATACTTTCAGGAGATGAAAGGGAGGCTAGTCTCATCACCTATTCTAACTTTTCTTGAGCCAGGAATAGGTTATATCATATTCTATGATGAATTAGGAATCATCCTAGGATCAATTCTGGTGTAGGAGGATAGGGTTGTTCTGTATGAATCTTAGCAGTTGAGGCCTCATGAGAGAAATTACCTGACACACGACCTTGACCTAGTAGTAGTTTTCCATGTCTTATGTTGCTGGAGACACTATCTATTGGGTGATCTATTTACGGTGTACACAGACCATAAGTGCCTCAAATATATCTTTTTATAGTGTGACTTGAACCTTATATAGCGAATATGGGTCGAATATCTTCATTCCTTCGATTTCAAGCTTTCCAATATTCCTAGAAAGTGGAATGTAGTCACTAATTTGCTGAGTTGGAAAACTCATACATAGGTCATACAAGAATCCAGTGATGAATGGAAGTTAATGAAACTCTTTTTTTAGTTTCATTTGGAGTTTCATGATAATCACGAGCAGTCTTACCACTCAGCCTTGATAGTTTCCTCTTTCCTCCTTGATAAAGTGAAGGGAATAAAAAAAATTTATCCTAAAAACTTGTTTCTCCGTGAGAGTATATCAGGATCTAGCCCTCCTATAGATTGGTCTATGGATAGAGACAACATCCTATGTATTCATGGGTGTGTCTGGGTTCCTATAGATATGATGTAGGAGTTGATGTAAGAGTCCCACAGTTCTCTGTGGGAAGTTCATCCAAGAACCTCTAAAATGTATCAAGATATACGACGTCAGTATTGGTGTCCTGGGATGAAATGTTAGAGAGAAATGGAAATGGAAATATTTTTCTATGAATTTCATAGTCAGATTACCTAGGTTTCCAAGGGGTAGCGATATTTTATGGGTAGTTATTGGTTGACTAACAAAATTATCCCACTTCATTCCTAATCTGGAGACTTCCTCAGTTGATGATTTGGAAATAATGTATGTCTGTGTGATCATATGACTACATGTAGTCCCCCGTACTATCATTTGAGATAGGGATTCTCATTTCACATCATAGTTCTAGCAGGGAATTTAGAAAGATAGGGGTACATGGGTGCTTCTAAGAACAACTTTTCACCCTCAGAATGATGGGAAGTTAGAATGGATGATACAAGTTCTAGAGTACATGCTTTGGGAATGTTTCCTATATTTTTTTGGTTCTTGGGAGAAACATATTCCTATCATATAGTTCTTCTATAATAACATCTTTTAGGCGATAATTAATATGGATACTTTTTAGGCCTTATATGGTAGGTTGTTTCATTCACCCCTATGCTGGCTAGAGGAAGGTGAGGAATCTCTACTAGGTCCCCATCTCTTATAAGAGTCTTTGGAGCAGGTTCAGCTAATCAGAAAGTGTATGTCTACTGCTTAGTGTAAATTGAAATATTATGTTGATCATCATCGATGACCTCTAGAGTTTGAGGTTAGGGATCATGTTTTCCTATGGGTATCACCTAGGATAGAGAATAGATGGTTACAGAATCAAGGGAAGTTTTCACCTCATTATATAGGGTTGTTTTAAATCTTGTAAATATTCGAGGTAGTATCCTATCATTTGTTACTACCTCAGAGGTACCGGGCTATGCACGATGTCTTCCATGCTTCACAGCTTCACTTTTATCATGCCGACCTATCTCATACTTTTGATCTTGAGGAATTTGATATTGATGCTAATGCTTCTTTTGAGGAGTATCCTATATGATTATTTGATAGGATAATTAAGGATCTCTGAGGCTGATTTTTCCCTCTAGTACGGGTGTTATGTTAGTAAGGTTGTGTACAGGATAAGACTTAGGAGAAGGAGTCTGATGTATGTGCTCAGTACCCAGAGTTATTCTCAAATAGTTTTTCACCACCCTTGTAAGGTGACCTCAGGGACAAGTTCCTTTAAGGGGGGTAGACTGTACGAAGCTATTTTTTTGACTTGGGTATGAATCCTCAAAAGTTTGGTCTAATTCACTTTTATAGACCTAAAGTGGATCCATAATGAGTTCACGAAGGTCTTACTGGTGTCTAGGGCTCATTCAGAACCCAAAAACCAACTTTTTATGAAAAATGGTACTATATCATAGTTAGAGTAAACCATGTGGGGAGGATACGCGGTTATTCTAAACTGTACGGATGGCCTGCATTTTCAAACAAAGCTATATCGCATGGTTGGTGCATGATTTCTCAAACTGTGTGGCCTAACTGTGGAAGTTCCCCCTTTCCTCCAGGTACCTATTCATAGTTGGGGCACTGTTTATCAAACCGTTCACCAGGAAAAAAAATTGGGTAATTTTTCTATATTACCCTTAATGATATAATTATCTCCCTCCATACCTAATCTGATTTCAAGTGGGATAAACCTCCATTTCTCCTATTTTGGATATTTTGAAGGCAAAATATAGGGATTGATAGATCTCCTTCATTCAGGGTCAAATCTAGCTTCTTTTTTTCATGTTGGATGTGCAACGGTACGTACTCGAGTCCTTTTTATCTATTCTTCATTTCTCTTTCTCTTAACCTAGTTATCAAGATTTAGGGATTTATGACTATTTTAAAATAAACTCTAATATAGGATGAATTAGAGGTTGATACTGAATGAGGAGAGTCATATGAGTATGAGGTGGGTGGTCTATAACTCATCCCTCAAGTTCGTTGATTTTGGAATTGATATGTGAGGCCTGTCGATTTCTTCAGGTGTCATTTATTGAATTTATATTCCATGATTATATTCATTAGAATTGTATGGTTATGCTCTTTCTATAAATGTGATTAGTTTTTTGCGGTTATATTAATAACACACAACACCCCATGTAGGGTGATATTCCATAATTGGTTTTTTAGTGTTTTGACACTTTTGAGCCACTGTTCAGGTGTGTTTGAGCTTGACCACACTAATGGTAAGATTTTTTATATTAATTTCCTATTGAATCATGAAATTATAAATAGATTTTCCCTTGTCACTTCCACTTGAGCTGCCTAAGGTAAGTTTCTAAATGTAAGTAATTTATTCAAATAATATTATGGAAAGCATATTTAAGTATATGACTTGGCCTTTATAAATGTAAAAAAAGTGTTTGGTTGCATGTTATTAGCACACATTTCCATGTTCATGGAAGGTGGAGGAGTCAACCTTATTAATTGAACTTGACTTACATGGTTTTGATTAATATTTTTCATGCTACTTGGCTTTCTCAAACTAATGAAAGGCATGTCTTGAAACAAGTGAAATTATTAATGGCATAGTTATCATATGACCAAATAAATTGTAGTGAATTAAATGTAATGTGACTTTTTATGAACATGGACCTTTACATATTTATAGGAAGTCTTGACTCATGTTATCTCTTGGATTCCTAAGGGAATGCCTTGGGTACTTGAGGATTTCACTTTGATTGAAGGATGTTGGTTGCCTTGGGTGAGACATACCTGGGAACCCAATCCTTTTCTACCTTTGGTTTCCCTGTATAACACTGTAGGATCCCTTAATTTTTATTACAGGATGACTCAAATACACTCCTTAGATCCATCATGACTAAAGGTTACTTGGTTACATCCTTGGTCCTAGAAACTTCTTATCTCTCATTTTACCTTGGATGTATTCCTCGGACTAGGTTAGAAATATTATTATGAAAATGTGTTGGAAGATGCTCCTTGGATTACACTCTTAACACTTATATAGAATCAGTTACTACTAAGTTAGCGGTCCCTGAGGTCTAGTTTTCCTTTGTGAATACCATGGAACCACTTCATATTAATTATAGATTATGGTTTCCTTATTTCATCTTGGATCCTTCACTATTTACACTATCATGAGGTGATGTCAGTGTTGGCTATGCCTCACATGGATTGTTTATATAAACCGGTAATCAATTAATTAATGAATTTTTTACATGTTTAGACACCAACTGAGGACCGAATCATGTACTTGGGTATTTAGTTACATTATACTACATTACTTCATATATTTATGCTTGCACACTATTATAATTCCATTACACGGTCCAGATGTTATAGACACTATTGGTGGTGTCCCATTGAGATTTATATCACGCCCTCTTCAATCACCATTTGGTACCTGGGGAAGATTACATGTATGAATTTATTGAAAATGGGAAGAATAATGCTTCAAACACTTAATTCCTTGTTGTGCTAGGATGGAGCTGGTGGTAAATGACCAAACTATATCTCAGGATTCATAGGATAGTTTATGTATTTACTTTACTATGTTTGGTTTTTCATGTATTCCTACTAATTTGTATCTATGTTTTCAAGATTTCTAGTGACATGACATATATCATCATCAGTTATTTTATGTTATTCCGGTTATTTTAGTTATCATTGAATTGTTTATTTTTATTGTTCATTCTATTTACTTATATTTCTTCCACTATTTACCTATATTTATAATTTTCTGTTGTTCTACACTCTAGTAACGAGGCCATTGTCTCCCCATGGAAACACCCTAGTCCCTCACTACTAGTCGGCAGCCTCTGGATTTTGGGGAGATGCACTTGAGTCCATGTGGCCAATCGGGCTCGGGGCACCTATTAAGTGGCATTCGGGTCTGAGACGTCACAAAATGTTTATTTAATTTTTGATTACTTATATCATTCATATTTATAAAAAAATTGTAGAATTTGACAAATGATTATATTGGATGTGAAAATTCATATTTGTTTATAATGATTAAATAAAATGATTATTTTATTTTTGATTATTTAATATTATTCATGTTTATAAAAAATTTATAAAATATGAATAATGTGTATGATTTATTAATTTATGTGATGAATTTACTTTAAGAGAAAGAGCCTTTAATTGCATTCTTTGTGTGACTTTATAAAATTTAGTTTTTTGTCTACATTGACCTCAGTTTGTTATTTGAGTTATAACCTTGATAAAAGTTATTGAATATAGTTTGTGTATATTAGTTGTTAGAGATATAATTAATTAAATTATATCTCAAGTATCCTGAGAATAGGTAATTTGGGTCAAAATTCCTACTGTCCTAGATTATTATGAATTATTCTTGAAATGTGGGGGTTGGCTATATGTGTCTCTAGGCATACTCATGTGTAGATTGTCAATTTCATATAACTCTATGCCTTTACATGAAAAGTTAATTTACCTCATACATATGATTCCAATAAATATGTATGAATATTTTTGGATTCTATATTTGGGTGAGTAATAAAAACTATGGGTTGTGTAAATCATTACACATTAATGTGGTGTGAACACATTAATTGTATGAATGGAATAGGTATTCCAAAACTAATTTTTTAGAAGCATGGATGCACAAAGTAATAAAGATGAGATGATAACAATTTCATAAAAGTAAATATTTATGATTTCAATATACATATGATTCATATTTAATTAGTGAAAATTTTAAGAAAACCATTTATAATATATGTGTGAAATTCCTTATAAACGAAACTTGTCAATAACTCGATCATCTAACTGGGTAGTCTCACACCAAATCGAGGTACCCCTAGAATGACTTATATTAGCTCATTTTTTATTTTTTATTTAGGTTACACTTATCTAGGAAACCCAAGGGTTGATATACCATAAAAATATAGTTTTATTAATCTGATTGATAAAAAAAAGAGAGTTTTCCACTCAATTATCCAAGAATCACAACTATTATGATTGTCATGATAGCCTAACTAAATAACTAAAGTAATGAGTTTCAGAACAAATTGGGGTCATTTCATTGTGAAATATAGACTTGGTTTACTAAATGGATATGATGTATGGGGTTATCATTTTAATTGTATTGCTTTTATTAAATATCATTGATGAAAATATATAATATATGATAATCATATGATAAAAACTTATGTTTTAGATCAATAGAATCATCATCAAACTAAAATTTGGATTTCGACCTTGAAATTGGAAGCTCAATGTAAGTAACTTCTAATATAGTTAACATAAGAAAAGGTTCTTAAGGAATATTCTAAGTGTTAATAGAAACACATTTTTAAATAACCAAGTGTTTAGTTTGTTCAACAAGTGAATCTAGATGCATATGATAATCATGGAATGATTCATTTATAGTTACAAATTCATTGGATGAAAAATGACCTAAGGAATTTTTAATCCCATATACTCAATGTGTTTGAGTATTTTATTGATATTAGGTATGATTGGATATGTTAATGACATTATGATTTTATATATAATCTAAAGGATTTTTCTAGTTATGGAATCCATCATATTATTATCTATAGAAATTTTCTTACAAGATTAATAAATTCGAGAAAATTTTACCTGATGTTCTCAAGTGTTGAGGATATATAAACTCATCATGTGATGTCTAGATTCTAGTTTTGTTTTGATAGTACAAGTGTAACACCCAGACCCCAGTTACCCAGAGTTGGTTCATTATTACATAAAATTGGCATGATCACAAAAGATCAAGTCTCGGAAGACCGATTAGTTTAGTAGCCTTGGAAACACTAGATACATTCATAAATTTTACATTACATCATAAAGCGAAAAATATATCAACATATTGTCTCCACACTCATATCCCCTTATACTATCCCTGCAGGTCATTCATAAAATACTTCTTCACATCCTGGGAAAAATAAAACATAGAAAGGGGTGAGATCAAATGCCCAGTAAGGATAACAATATAGCGAAAACTTTCATAAATAAGCATAAACATTTAAGAAAATGTATAACTAAAACAAAATCCTTTTAAACTTGAACTTCAGCATAATATGGTAGAAATAAAATGAAATAATCCCATTTACTTATTCTCATGGATATTATACTAGTCGAATAATCACATGCAATATCAATAACCACTTTTATAATGATGGAATGCATAATGTCATACTCTCATAACCACGTAGCCAAGGCCTCATACCAATACTACAAATAAGATTTTGTCAAGACCTTGTGCCAAGACACTAGTTTGTCTCATGAGACCTACCGATGCATCGAGGAGCTATAGCGGGCTCCACCTGTCACATATTAAGTCCAATGCATTCCTCATATGAACAGGTTTAAACATAACATAAACATTCGTATTAAAACTAGAATATGAAATGCCAATACTTTCTCCATAAACCATAAATGGTATAAAAATAGCACATCCACAGTCAAAAATATCCCAAAACCTTCAATACTATATGGAAGTTTTGTATAATAAATCAACTTCAAATAAGCTTAAAATCCATCAAAGGATGTTTACATAGATGAAATAAAAACTATTTGAGAGAAATATCTCTTCTTCTTGAAATCATTTAAAAGTCACATAATTATAAAATAAAACATTTACTTTGAAAATATTCTTATAAGATTGTAAGTTAAGCTTATATGATTTTATAATGGCATAAAATAGTCTCACCCGTCGTATAAGTTAAAAAAGACATTCTTACCTTAATTCTGTCGAAAAGGTTAAAAAGGACCTTGTTTGGAAAATGACAGAAAGATTCATTTATAAAATTATTATAAAAATTAAACAAGGTTATAAATGAATTTAACCCATAGTATGTAAAATAGTAATAATTATTTGTAATACATTTTTAAGAAACATGGATGTGGATGATAAAGAGGTCCCAGTAGATAATTACGTATAAACAACCTCGGATAATGAAGATATTGTGAAATAAACCCTTACCTTGTAAATTTCCTTGGTCGAGGGTAGGTTAACCTCCTATACAATGGTGAAATAATTTTTATTAAATTATACAAGAATCATTTAAATTAATATGATATCATATATGATCTTTTAACATTGCTTTGTTAATAATATCTTAGTATTATTGTTGTTTCGAGTGTTAACTTAATCATTTTCTTTTATATTTTTTGTTACATAAGTCATGTTTATTATGGATAGGTTGTATATTATTCATATCTATAATGATATCAAGCCCTTAAACATTATTTTTAATCATAAAATGAAATTTAGTCTTGATTGGATACGATGGGGAATGAATCTCATCGCGTTCGTGGAGACGGTAGTCCGTACGTACGCATGAGCGACAGTATCATTCTTTTGATATTAAAATAATATATAATTGGATGGTATATAATATATACAGAATAATTATAATGTTATATTTATTATTTAAATTAATTTCACATCATTATTATACCCATCCAAATAATAATTTATTGAATAACAATTACACCACGACGTGGAGACTGTAAGTCGTATGTACGCACGTATGGTGACGTGTCATTCAAAGGATGGATAGAATACTGAATATTGTTGTAACATATTTATAATAACATCATAGTATATATAATATACTAGATTTATTATTTTAGAAAGAAAATAACAAAGAAATAATAAGTTGAAGAAGAAAGGAACTTGAAAGAGGGTGGTGAAAACATTACCTCTTCTTCGGGTTCTTCCTTTTGATTTGATAAAAAAAGCTCCTTAGGTTAGATTTATAACTAAAGGAAGGACTCTAGGATGAAGGGAGGATATTTGAGAGGGTATTTGGGCAGATTTTGGCTGATAAAAAAGGCTTTGAATGGGTGAATTAGTGAGAAGGGTGAGTGCCCTTTTATAAGACGGGTGAGGGCACCTTTGAAAAAGCTAGAAATATTATTTTATAATAAATTCATATTCGGTTTCTAATGGCTCCAAATTAGATTATTTAAAGTTTAAGGTGTGTATGGGTCTAAATAATTTCAACCAATAGATTTTATACAGGTTTGGGTCACTATATTAACCTTATCATTTATATTTAACTCTTAGTTAAATAGTTTGACATTTACCATGTCTCTTTGTATTTTTATATTATATAGTTAATAAACTTACTATATACCTCCAAGAGACCCCCAAGTGGTCCATTAATGATACACCTATAATTATATAAGTATCTTGTCCGAACCTTAGATTTTTAAGAATTGAATATCAATTAATAATATAATATATTTTTTTAAAACGCTTTTATGTCAATTTTGACACTATTTGGTATTTGATTTTTGTGAAAATAATAACAGCATGATTACTTATAAAAATAATAATTAAATCAATACTAACATGTCATATTAACCTATAAAATTATTCTAATTCATAAAAAGTCTCAAATTATACTTATTTGGATATTTATAATATCAATTATTTTAATATTTCATTAATTAGGTAATTACTGCATCACCATTGTTTCATAAATAAATTAAAATATTTAATGTCTAAAAATTATAAATAAAATAAAATTATTTAGGAAATAGTTTTATCTTTCTAATTAATATTTACAATTGAATTTATCTTATGTATAACCCTATATTAAAAATGTTTTAGTAAATAAACCTTGATTTTAACTCTTTTAACTCTTCTTTGAATTAAATAATAATAAATGTCCTAATCTAATCCAAGTGGACCTAAATGATAATATTTTATTCCTAAGGTTGTTTTTGGTCGATATAAACTTTTCCAATATAATTAGGACATGTGTTAGGGTAATATTAATATCATTTTTAACTTTAATTACCCTATTTACTTTTAACCGTGGTAAATAAAAGTAAAAAGTTACTATTCACCAAAAATTATTTATATCTTATTGAACCACATTTTACTCCTTGATATTAACCATGTCTCTTAGATTTTCGAAATTCCACTCACAGAAGCGGTAAAATTAAGTTTTATGTGAATTTGCAAATTCTTCTAGGAGGTGGGTAAAAGACGGTGAAAATTTCAATAAAATTTTTATATATCTAAAATTATTCTAAATTAACTCCAATGAATTACATTGAACTTATATAGATATTATGTATCTATTTTTACCTTAATTAAATTTAAATAAAATAAATAATTATTTAAATAAAAATTTGGTTTTAAACTATAACTCAGTGTTTTTTCACTATTCATCAAAAATTGAATGTTTTCAGAAAAATACCAAAAATTCACCCTAAGCTAATTTCGATATTACAAATCCAAAAATGAAGTCCATTTTGAAAGATAAAATTTATAAAATTTCAAAAATTGGGTATTCCTATTCATAATAGCTAGTTTGATTTGTTGTGTTGTGTGTTAGAACTCGAAGTTGCGTACAACACACGCTACTGTATTATTCAAAGGGAAGCATACTGTGGAAGCTTGGGGTGTTACATTCTCCCCTACTTCAAATAATTTAGTCCTCGAAATTTCTAGAATACTACCACATGAAAAGACTTGTGTGGTTCTTCATCATAAGTTCCTCGGGTTCCCACGTTGCCTCTTCCATCTTATGGTTTCTCCATAGAACTTTTACCAGACGAGTCGTTGGGTTTCTCAGCACTTGTTCTCTGGTATCAAGAATCCTGACGGGCTCTTCACAATAAGATAGATCGGGTTCCAGTTCTAATTCCTCGTACTTAAGTACATGCGTTGGGTCAGGCATGTATTTTCTCAACAGTGATACATGGAACACATCGTGAACTTTGGAGAGACTTAGCGGCATTGCCAAACGGTAAGCTATAGCCCCAATTCGTTCTAGAATTTTGAAAGGTCCTATGTATCTAGGACTCAATTTACCTTTCTTACCGAAACGTATAACTCCCTTCCATGGGGATACCTTCAAAAAAACATGATCTCTGACCTGAAATTCCAAATCATTCCTTCGGTTGTCAGCATAGCTCTTCTGACTACTTTGAGCTACTTTGATGTGGTTTTGGATTACCTTCACCTTTTCCATCATTTCCTCCACCAGTTCTAGACCTACAAGTTTTCTTTCACCAAAATCATCCCAACAGGTTGGTGTGAGACATCTATTTCCATATATCGCTTCATATGGTGCCATCTAAATACTTGAATAGAAGCTATTGTTATGGAAAAATTCTACCAGAGGTAAATATTGATCCCACATACCCTGAAATTCAAGTGAGAAAGATCTCAACATGTCTTCTAAGGTTTGAATAGTCCGTTCTGATTGTCCATCTATTTGAGGGTGGTAGGCAGTGCTCAAACGAAGTTCAGTATCCAAGGCCTTCTGAAGACTCTTCCAGAATCTTGAAGTAAAATGGGGATCACAATTATAAACAATCGATAGGGGTACTCCATGAAGTCTCACAACTTCATTATATATAGCCTTGCTAGACGTTCAAGTGGTAAATCTTCCCTTATAGAAAGAAAATGTGCTGACTTGGTAAGATGATCAAAAATGACCCATATTGCATCATTCCTTCTAGGAGTCTTTGGTAGCCCCATGACAAAGTCCATCGTAATATTGTCCCATTTCCACTCCGGTATGGGAAGAGGTTGTAATACTCCACCAGGATATTGCCTTCCAACTTTCAATTGTTGACAAACCATACATCTTGACACAAAATCGGCAATCTCCCTCTTCATGTTGTCCCACCAAAAATGTTCCTTCAAATCTCTATACATTTTTGTGCTCCCAAGGTGTATAGAGAAATTGGAGCTATGAGCATAATCTAAAAATTCCCTTTTCAGAACAGTTATATCGGGAACACAAAGTCTCTTCCCAAATTTCAAATTCATTCTTCAAACACAAAGTATCTCAATCTTCCATCATTCACAGCTTTAATCTTCTTTTGAAATTCTTCATCATCGGTCTGAGAACTCTTTATCCTTTCTAATAAAGATGGTTTGGCAACCATTTGAAAAAACATTGATGTTTCACCTTCCATGGTGATTCCCATATCCAACTTTACTAGATCTATGAAAATTGGATCCCTTTCAACTCTCATCATGTTCAAAACTCCATGATCTTTTCTGCTCAAAGCATCTGTCACTTTATTTGCCTTCCCCGGGTGGTAGTGTATCGTGCAATCGTAATCCTTGAGTAGTTCAAGTCATCACCTTTCCCTCATGCTGAATTCTTTTTGTGAGAAAATATACTTCAAACTCTTGTGATTAGTATAAATCTCACATTTTTCACCATAGAGATAATGTCTCCATATCTTCAAATAAAAAATTACAGCAGCTAACTAAGATCAAGAGTAGGATAGTTTTTCTCATGAATTTTCAGTTGTCATGATGCGTAGGAAATAACCCTAAACACTACCACAAAAAACAGTTTTTTGCAGCACCCCCCTTTATCAGCGCTAACGAAAAAGCGCTGATAAAGGGGGTCCCTTTATCATCGCTTGTTTAGTAGCGCTGATAAAGGGTCGGCTTCAAAAAAAATTAAAAATATATTAATATATTAATATATAAATATAGTTATATTGTTATATAAATATAATATATAATTTTTAAATATATTTTAGATAAGTATAAATGTACATTTACACTTATTATACTTAATATATAAGATATTTAGTGAAAATGACTTCTTAAAAAATTAAAAAAAATATTTTTAATTAATAATTTGATAATAATTATGGAGTAATAGTCATTTAATAACAATTTGAGGACTAAAAAAATTAAAAAAAATTAAAAAAAGATTCAAAATATGTTGAAAACGCAACACAAACTTCAAACGGTCATAACTTTTGATCCGGGTGTTTGTTTGAGCTCTACCACATATCAAATTGAAGCCTGCGACGAGCTCTACATCGCTGTGATCGGGAGGGACCTCGGTCAAGCGTTTTTTGAGGCCAAAAGAGGCCCATAAGGCCTCTAAAACTGAGTTTTTTGTCGGGGTACCCAGATTTTTTAACATTTTGTGGATTTTCAAACTCGTTTAAGGGGGTATTATGGGATTTTTTTGGCGGGGACTGAATTTATTCCAAGGTATTAAATTCATATTGATATTATGTCTTTGAAATTTAATCCTTTTTTATAATGAACTGCTATTTATAATCAAATATATAACTATATGTACATATTTTTTATATATTCGCACCTAAAAATTAAATTTTTTAAATAAATAATTAAACATATTTACATATAAAATATATTAGCTTTATCTAAATAATAACTAATATCCATTTTATTTAAAATACCAATATATGAATATTTATATACCTATATATTAATCTAACTATATATATGTATATTAATCTAACTATATATATATATATTAATCTAACTATATATATATATTAATCTAATAACTATATATATATTAATATAACTACATATATATATATTAGTATTACTATAAATATATATATTAATATAACTATATATATATATTCATATAACTATATATATGTTAATATAACTATATATATATATATTAATATAAATATATATTACTATACGAATAAATATAACTAAATATATATATATATAGATATAGATATATATTAATATCACTATATATATATTAATATTACTATATATATATATTAATATAACTATATATATATATTATAATATAACTATATATATATATATTATAATATAACTATATATATATATATATTATAATCTAATAAATATATATTACTATATGAATAAATATAACTATATATATATATATATCATGAATTGGAAGACAAATCAAAATAGAGTAGTGGTAAAGGCTAAGGCGCGCAGGGGGGAGGTCTCGAGTTCAAATCTTGTGGGAGGCAGGGGCGCACGCGCATGGGGGAATATAGAAGCAAGCGCTGTTAAAGGGTGCAGGGGGTGTGTGGGGTGCTGTACAGGGGCAGAAAAATCCTGTAAAATGGGGGGGATCAAGCACTATAAAAGCCCACCCGATTCGTAGTATTTTTTAATTTTTTTTAAATTTTTTTTAAAAATTTTTTAAATTTTTTTAATTTTTTTAACTTTTATCAGCGCTTTTTTAAAAGCGCTGATAAAATGGTCCTTTATCAGCGCTAAAACGAAAGTGATGATAAAGGAAGTGCTGATATATGACCCCTTTATCAGCGCTAAAAAAAGCGCTGATAAAGGGGTAATTTTATCAGCGCTTTTTTTAGCACTGATAAAAGACCCCTTTTATCAGCGCTTTTTTTTAGCGCTGATAAAGGGGACCCCCCCCCCCCCCCTTTATCTACGCTGGCTTTATCAGCGCTTTTCTAGTGCTGATAAAGGCCATTTTTAGCACTGATAAAGGCCGTGTTTGTAGTAGTGAAAATTCTGCATAAGGACACAACCAAGTCCTTTCTTTTAAGCATCACTATAAATAAAGAACCCATCATTCCCCGATGGTAGAGTCAATATAGGAGAATTGACTAATCTTCTCTTCAGTTCTTCAAAAATTTCTTCATACTCTTTGGTCCAAACAAATTTAACTCCTTTTATTTTGAGCTTCGTTAATGGGTTAGCCAATCGGGCAAAATTCTGGATGAAATGCCGATAATAACCTGCTAAGCCAATAAAATTGCGTACCTCAGTTATACTCATTGGTGATGGACATTATTGGATTGCATTGGTCTTAGAAGTATCAACAAAGATTCCATCTTTGGAGACAATATGGCCAAGAAAAGAAATCTCCTGAAGCTAGAATTCACACTTGCTAAACTTCCCATATAATTCATGTCTTCTCAGAGTCTTCAGGATAATGCGCAAGTGATTTTCATGATCTTAGTATCTTTTGGAGTATACCAATATATAATCAATAAATACCACAAAAAAATCATCGAGATATTCCTTAAAAACTCTATTCATTAGATCCATGAATACAGAGGGTGCATTAGTCATCCCAAAAGGCATTACTGTAAACTCGTAATGCCCTTACCTGGTTCGAAATGTTGTCTTTGGAATGTCTTCCTTCTTCATACAAAACTAATGGTATCCAGATCGAAGGTCAATCTTTGAAAATTATTGAGATCCATGCAGTTGGTCAAATAAATCATCAATGCGAGGTAGGGGATACTTATTCTTTATTGTTATAGCATTGATCTCCCTGTAGTCGATACATAACCTCATAGATCCATCTTTCTTTTTAACAAAAAAGACAGGGGATCCCCATGGAGAAACACTAGGGTGAATAAATCCCTTATTACTCAATTCCTCTAGTTTTTTATTTAATTCAACTAATTCCACAGTGGCCATTCTATAAGGGGTCGTCGATATAGGACTTGAACCAAGAATTAAATCAATGGAAAACTCAATTTCTCATTCTAGAGGATGTCTAGGTAAATCTTCCGGAAACACATCTACAAATTCTTTCACAATATTCACATCCTCTATTTGAACATTCCTTTCCTTACCCATAGTTATTTCATTCTCTTCATCCCCAATAATTGGATTTAGTTGAGCTACTGGGGGTGGATTTAGGTAAGAAATGAGGTGGTGATGATTCCGCTCTAAAGATAAGGTGTTCCTTATCAATATCATAAAAAATTGTAACCTTCTTATTCTTATAATAAATCTTCACATTGTGGTCTGAAATCCAATCCATACTGAGGATTATATCAAAATCAATCATAGGTATGACGATGAGATCAGTAGATAAAGAACATTTATGTGCTATAATGAGGACTGATTCACAAAACTTTGTTGCAATGATACTTCCCTTAGGAGTTTTAACTGAAAACTCCCTTGTTAAATCAAATTGGAAATATCTAATTTTCTTATCAAACTGGGAAGATATGAAATAATTCGATGATCCAGAATCAAATAATGCAATTTCTAAACTTGAGGAAACCATTAAATTACCAGCCACCATGTCTTTTAGAGATTCTACCTCAATAGTAGTGATAGCATAAGATTGGCCTTGATCCCTTGGCCTTTTCTGAGGTAATTTCTCCATACACTTAGGACATTCATTTGCATAATGTCCCATCTCCCTTCAATTTTAGCATTGAACATCGGTAGCATCTTTCTTCCCCTTGAAATCACGAGCTTGGTGGCCTTTTTCACCACACTTGTAACAGACTCTCATTCCCTTTAAGCATGTACCGGGGTGTTTCTTCCCACATTTACTACAGGATAGATAATCAAATTTTCCCTTTTTCCCTTTATTTCCATTTCCAGAGTGATTAGCAGATCTCTTCTTCTCTTTCTTTTCTTTAAAGTTGTAAGACTTAGAGAATTATTTTTCTGTCTTGATAGCACATGAGACAATGTCTTCGTACGATGAGAAGGATTGTGACACTAATGTTCAATGACAAAATGGTTTTAACCCATCAAAGAAATGATCAATATTACTTATTGGGTTACGTATATAATCTCCAAAATACCTCACTAACCTTGTAAAGTTATCCTCATACTTTGCGACATTCTCATCCTCCTTTTGTCTCAGACTTAGAAATTGCCTTTCTATATCTGCTTGATGGTTACAAGGAAAGTATTTTTATAAGAAAATCTATTTGATCTCCCTCCATTCCATATTTGATACTTCATCATCTTCCTTCATGTTTTGAATCAATGACCACCATTGATCAGCATCTCCAATGAGGTGGTTAACTGCCATGATAACTTTTTCCCTTTCACTACTCCCCAAAGCCTGAAATATTTTCTCTAGAGAACTTATCCATTGCTTAGCTACCAATGGATTTGTACTCCAATTGAATGGTGGTGGATGTTTCCTCATGAATTGATCTAACATTGATCCTCCACACTGCAGATCAGTGTGATCCATATGGGTAAGGTTATTATTCATAACTTGAGTGAGTTGTCCCAGTATGGTGATTAACTGATCAGCACCAGTTGTATCCCTAGCTCCACTATAATTATCTTTAGTAGGAGGAAAATCCCTACATGGAGTGCATGTATTGATACAGTTTCCATTTCTTCCACTAGGTGCCATTTCTAAACAATGGCATAAAATAGATCAGTTCCTGAATCAAAATACATAATTCCATACTTGTAAAACACTTAACATAAATTGAACTATTTATGGTTATAATCCATAATCATAAAAATGTTTTCTTTGAGGAAGTATATACTCATAAACCCTTCATAATGGTTTTTAAATAAAATGAGAGTTATCCAAAGCATATCCCCCAAGAGTGTCGTAACCAAGAGTGCAGCAAGGCCTGTTGTCATGCACCAGTTCCCGTTCGAGTCTAGCTCAAAGCGGTGTTTTCGGGTTTTACCCCGAGGTACACATGTGCCAGATCCGCATCTACCTACTCATATCTAGACAGGGATTTATTTCTTGGAAAACTCACAAAATCTATACAAAACCAAAATTCTAGGAAGTTATTCTATACTAATCTTCAAAGTCTATCTTAGGGCTATGTGCTCTAATCAGAGTTTATCTAAATATAGCTTAAAAGGTTTTTACTAAACTTCCTCTGATACCAACTATAACGCCCCGACCCCAGTTACCCAGAGTTGGTTCATTATTACATAACATTGGCATGATCACAAAATATCAAGTCTCGAAAGACCGATTAGTTTAGTAGCCTTGGAAACACTAGGTACATTCATAAATTTCACATTAAATCATAAAGTGAAAAATACATCAAAAAATTGCATCCACACTCATATCCCCTTATAATATCCCTACAGGTCATTCATAAAATACTTCTTCACATCCTGGGAAAAATAAAACATAGAAAGGGGTGAGCTCAAATGCCCAGTAAGGATAAAACTATAGCAGAAACTTTCATAAATAAGCACAAACATTTAAGGAAATGTATAACTAAAAAAAGCCTTTTAAACTTGAACTTCAGCATAATATGGTAGAAATAAAATGAAATAATTCCATTTAATTATTCACATGGATATTCTAATAGTCGAATAATCACATGAAATATCAATAAACACTTTTATAATGATGGAATGCATAATGTCAGACTGTCATAACCACGTAGCCAAGGCCTCGTGCCAAGACTACAAATAAGATTTTGTCAAGGCCTTGTGCCAATACACTAGTTTGTCTCATGAGACCTACCGATGCATCGAAGAGCTATAGCGATCTCCACCCGTCACATATTAAGTCCAATGCATTCCTCATATGAATAGGTTTACACATAACATAAACATTTGTATTAAAACTAGCATAGGAAATGTCAATACTTTCTCCATAAACCATGAATGGTACAAAAATAACACATCCACAGTCAAACATATCACAAAACCTTCAATACTATATGGAAGTTTTGTATAATAAATCAACTTCAGATAAGCTTAAAATCCATTGAAGGATGTTGACATAGATGAAATCAAAAATATTTGAGAGAAATATCTCTTTTTCTTGAAATAATTTAAAAGTCACATAATTATAAAATAAAAAATTTACTTTGAAAATATTCTTATAAGCTTGTAAGGGAATCTTAGAAGATTTTATAATGGCAAAAAATATCTGCACCCGCCGTATAAGTTAAAAAAGACATTCCTACCTTAATTCTGTCGAAAAGGTTAAAAAGGACCTTATTTGGAAAACGATAGAAAGATTCCTTTATAAACTTCTTATAAAAAGTAAAAAAGGGTATAAATTACTTTAACCCATACTCTGTAAAATAGTAATAATGATTTTAAATACATTTTTAAGAAACATGGATGTGGATGATAAAGAGGTCCCAATAGATAATTTCGGATAAACAACCTCGGATAATGAAGAGATTGTGAAATAAACCCTTACCTTGTTCTTTTCCTTGGTAAAGTGTAGGTTAACCTCCTGTATAATGGTGAAATAATTTTTATTAAATTATACAATAATAATTTAAATTAATATGATATCATATATGATCTTTTAACATTGCTTTGTTAATAATATCTTAGTATTATCGTTGTTTTGGGTGTTAACTTACTCATTTTCTTTTATATTTTTTGTTACATAAGTCGTGTTTGTTATGTATAGGTTGTATATTATTCATATCTAGAATTATATCAAGTCATTAAACATTATTTTTAATCATCAAATGAAATTTAGTCTTGAATGGATACAATGGGGAATGAATCTCATCGCGTTTGTGGAGACGGTAGTTCGTACGTACGCACGAGCGACAATATCATTATTTTGATATTAAAATAATATATAATTGGATGGTATATCATACATACAGAATACTTATCATGTTATATTTATTATTTACATGAATTACATATCGTAATTATACCCATCCAAATAATAATTTATTGAATAACAATTACACCACAACGTGGAGACGGTAAGTCGTACGTACGCACGTATGGTGACATGTCATTAAAAGGATGGATAGAATACTAAATATTGTTGTACCATATTTATAATAACATAAAATTATATATAATATACTAGATTTATTATTTTAGAATGGGAATAACAAAGAAAGAAGAAGTTGAAGAAGAAAGGAACTTGAAAGAGGGTGGTGAAAATGTTACCTCTTCTTCGGGTTCTTCCTTTTGGTTTGATAAAAAGGGCTCCTTAGGTTGGATTTATGACTAAATGAAGGCATCTAGGATGAAGGGAGGATATCTGAGAGGGTATTTGGGCAGATTTTGGCCGATCCAAAAGGCTTTCAATGTGTGAATTAGTGACAAGGGGGAGTGCCCTTTTATAAGAGGGGTGAGGGGCACCTTTGGAAAAGCTAGAAATATTATTTTATAATAAATTCATATTCAGTTTATAATGGATCAAAAGTGAATTATTTAAAGTTTAAGGTTGATATGGGTAGAACTCCTTTCAACCAATAGATTTTAGACAGATTTGGATCACTATATTAACCTTATCATTTATATTTAACTCTTAGTTAAATAGTTTGACATTTACCATGTCTCTTTGTATTTTTATATTATATAGTTAATAAACTTAATATATACCTCCAAGAGACCTCCAAGTGGTCCATTAATGATAAAAATATCATTATATAAGTCTCTTGGCCGAACCTTATATTTTTAGGAATTTAATATCAATTAATAATATAATATTTGTTTTAAAAACTCTTTTATGTCAATTTTCACACTATTTGGTATTTGATTTTTTTGAAACTCATAACAACATGATTACTTCAAAAAAAACATAATTAAATCAATACTAACATGTCATATTAACCTATAAAATTATTTTAATTCATAAAAAGTCTCAAATTACATTTATTTAGATATTTATAATATCAATTATTTTAATATTTCATTAATTAGGTAATTACTGCATCACCATTCTGTCATAAATAAATTAAATTATTTATTGTCTAAAAATTATAAATAAAATACCATTTTGTATTAAATATTTTTATCTTTATAATTAATATTTACATTCGAATTAATCTTATGTATAATTCTATAATAAAAATGTTTTAGTAATTAGACCTTGATTTTAACTCTTTTAACTCTTCTTTGAATTAAATAATAATAAATGTCCTAATCTAATACAAGTGGACCTAAATGATAATTTTTTATTGCTAAGGTTTTTTTTGGTCGAGATACACTTATCCAATAGAATTAGGACATGTGTTAGTGTAATATTAATATCATTTTTACCTTTAATTTCCCTATTTACTTTTAATCGTGGTAAATAAAAGTAAAAAGTTACTATTCACCAAAAATTATTTTTATCTTATTGAACCACATTTTACCCCTTGATATTAACCGTGTATCTCAGATTTTCAAAATTCCACTCACAGAAGCGGTAAAATTAAGTTTTATGTGAATTTTCAAATT
Source organism: Viscum album (assembly GCA_963277665.1). NCBI lineage: Eukaryota > Viridiplantae > Streptophyta > Magnoliopsida > Santalales > Viscaceae > Viscum > Viscum album. The sequence continues at coordinate 2,039,049,060 of OY728164.1, forward strand.
CTTCTAGGAGGTGGGTAAAAGACGGTGAAAATTTCAATAAAATTTTTATATATTTAAAATTATTCTAAACTAACTCTGATGAATTAAATTGAGCTTATATAGATATTATGTGTCTATTTTGACCTTAATTAAATTTAAATAAAATAAATAATTATTTAAATAAAAATTCGGTTTTAAACTATAACTCAGTGTTTTTTCACTATTCATCAAAAATTGAATGTTTTCAGAAAAATACCAAAAATTCACCCTAATCTAATTTCGATATTCCGAATCAAAAAATTAAGTCCATTTTGAAATATAAAATTTATAAAATTTTCAAAAAGTGGGTATTACTATTCATAATGGCTGTTTTGATTGGTTATCGTGTGTGTTAGAACTTGAAGTTGTGTACAACACACGCTACTGTATTATTCAAAGGGAAGCATACCGTGGAAGCTTGGAGTGTTACAACAAGTGGATAAAAGTTAAAACTACAAGAAGAAAATATAGTTGGATATTTCAATAAAGTTTCTTCAAGTAACATAGTAAGTTCATTGAAACCTAAGGGAGTTATCAGAAAGAAGTAATTGTCCCATAGGATAAAATGTTTCATGATACCTAAAGGGGTTTTTGAAACTCCATTAAATTTCCATATTAGTTATCAGTGTTATAGAAATAATATCATAGTTTTAAATGTATATATGATACCAAATGTATAATTTACAAGTTTTTTAAATATACAAGAGTTCTAAATAAATGTAAGAATTTATAGAGCTTGTAGTTTTCATTCAAGTGATGAAGGAAAGAGTTACTGCATCAAGGATTTTAATGTAAAGGAATGTATCAAACTTAGATGATCCTATATAAAATATGTGTATCTTAATTTAATTTCTCTTATATGATTAGTTGTTTTGTTTATTAATAGAGTTTTTCTGAACAACATGAGATGATTAATTGGATATGTCTGGTTTATGATTCATCAAATTCTATAACATGTTTAAAAATGAGATAAGTATAAAAGTATTTTATCAAGGATAAAATGATTATCCAGTTATTTTTTGTAATATAAGGTAAGTTTTTCCCACCACTCATCAGTGAAATATGTTAAATAATAGACTTATTTTCAAGAAGTTTCTCCAAACACATATAATACCATATATAATATAGAAGTATTATTTTTTGTTAAATATTCCGAAAAAAAGAAATAAGTGTTATTTACTAACAAAAAGAAGTTTTTGTTTAATCTTATAAGTATATTCTAAGAATTATATTATGCCTAAGAAGATAGTGGGACTTCATTTGAACTTAGAAAAGTTAAAAAATAAAAAATAAAATATTATACTAGTCTAAAATTAAAGTGATGTCCTAAAAGGTTTATGATACATGATTATAAAGAAAAATCTAAAGAGTTACATTTAGTTACCACTTCATAGTGAAAAATACTTTATCTTAAAAAAATTAGGGTATATTTTTTTGTAACAATGTAAAAAATATACATTGATTCTAAGGAAAAGTTTTATGGAATAGGGTTTCAAGGATGATGATGTTAATATTAGAAGGAGTTATAAGTAAACAATGGAATTTACACCGTAACATTTTATGTTGTTAAGTTAATGGGTTTGAATAAGTTAAAAGAGTTAAAAATTAATAATATGGTTCTTAAGTATCATCGTTATTAAAATTAGATTACTTTATTAATATCACTCACTAAATTTTAAGTGGGAGTATTTTATAAGGTGGCCACATAGAGATGTGACAGGAATTACATATAAATTTAATAAGTTAAAAAAACCAAAAAAAATGTATTAAACTTAAGGATAAACTAGTATTTTATTATATATGATATAATAAAGAGTAAATTATGTATGTTTTTTATGTATCATGGAATTATAATTAAGTAAATATATATTTATCATTAATTCATGTGTACTAAAATTTACATAAAATATTGAATGATAAATATCCCCTCAAAATAAATTTTTTAGTTATCCCTAATCAATGATCATCATGAAGTATAATGGGATGTGATGATATGTTAATATTAGAATGAATGGAACCATATACTCATTACAAAATTTTTTATACAAGATATGAAGAATAGATTCATGAGGCAATAAATAGAGACTTATTACTTGTATTGACCTACCAAAGTATATCTTATGTAATTTCATATAGTCATTGATATACTTAGGGGTGTATACTTGTTATCAATCCCCATTACCTGATATTTGAAAAATGCTGAGTATTAGAACTTTAATACTTTGATAATTTACTTATGCAAGTCAAAGGAAACATAGATAATCAGGGGGTGGTTGGGTATGTTGTTAATCATGTCGTCGGATGGAGTGAAACTAAGGTAGGATTTTTCCACTTGAATTATGAGTAAATAAATATAGAAATTTATTAAATTAGACTAAGGAAATACATAAAAATTATTATTTAAGTTGTGTATAATGTTATTCTAAACTTAGATGAGAGAAATGTGATGTGTTCATCAGTTATATGAATGATATGTGATGTGTTCATTGACCTGGACAAACTATTTCAGAGAATCAAGAAAAGATGATATAGATTATACTATATTGACATTGTTCCATGTCTAGTGGTCACTGGATGACATAGATAAAGGAATTATAAATGTATACATATGATGTATATTATTAATCTTGTGGTGGACATGTTCATATAGAGATATGAGTATGGTTGATATAAATCACACCAGACCCCTCAATAGCTTGATTATAATTGATGATTTATTAAAGGAAGATCTTTTATTACAACTATAAAATAAGGATTTTATATTTCTCAACACTATTAAGGCCTATAGGGTCACATAATTATGTATTTATATAAGGATTATTTTTTAAAAAAATTTCTTGATTCAAAATTGAATAGAGTTTAATAAAATTGCATCCAAAAGGAGTTTTTGATGGATTTAAAAAAATTATGTATTTTTAAATGAAGTACTTAGGGATTTTAGTGAAAGTGGTAGATTATTTTTTATGCACTAAAAACATATTTATATTATATATATTATAGAAAACATTACACCTAAAATTTTAGGGTAAGTTTGTGCATCTTCCACCTCATAAGCTAAGTGAATGTATCGTCCATATATGCACAACTTTAGTGAAAACATCTTTCCACATGGTTTCATCAATTATAATCCACTATAAATGGATTAAATGGATTTTATTCATTAAAGTAATTAAATGAGGTACTTATAGATTTTAGCGAAAGTGGAAGATTATTTTGTATGCACTAAAAATATATTTATACAATACATATTATAGAAAACATTGCAACCAAAATTTTAGTGTAAGTGTGTGAATCTTCCACCTCATAAGATGAGTGAATGTATCGTTCATATATGAACAACTTTAGTGAAAACATATTTCCACATGGTTTCATCAATTATAATCCACTATGAATGGATTAAATGGATTTTATTCATTAAAGGAATTAAATGAATAAGTACAATGGTAATAAACTTATGTTGATACAGTAAATATGTCTAACAACTTTCATTAAATGAAATGAATAAAGGATGAATATATAAATAGATGAGATCCCTCATGTTAGGTATGACTGGTTGTATGCAAGACTATTTACAATATCTTTCTTCCAAAATGTATTTTATCACTAGGTTAAGGATCTAACACCCCTTCTATATTCAAGTATCCATAAGAAATATTCTGGGATCCTTTGTTTAGTGTAATCCTCTCAGAGGTGGTATGATTTATCCTTCTACTCCAGTGATCAACATCAAGCTTACTACATCAAAGATTGAAAATTGATATTTTTTTCATATAGGTATGAAAATTTATGTTCTTTAATTATATTACATATTGATGTCATCATGGATATATTGAGTATTATATGGTTTTTCTTCTATTATCAATGGATCATATGATGATCCTCTAAAACCCATTAATAAGTTCAACTAATATACACTTATCTTGAAATATGAAATCTATTTATAATGGTATTCACTCAAAAAATTTGTTTTATGGTAGTATGAAATGTGACTAAATGTCGTCATAATAAAAGAAATTTTTCAAAAATAATATACGAAGAGTGATAAGAAACATGAAGTAAATTAATAAAGTATCTGATTAATAGACCATGATCTTGTGATATAATTCAAATGAGTACAGAAGAATTTTAAACTTTTATTTTATATTATAATGTATAGGTGGCCTTCTACCAACACGATAAGTAATAATTGAAGAATAAGTTGTTAATTTTTTATATTTGATTGGACATGATGTGAAAAATTATGCAGTAAACTTCTTTTCAAAGGCCTGGTGAAACTATAAGACAAATAATTTAGTGTCTTAAAATATTTTATTTAGTTAAAAGGTGATTTTTTAAGGTGTCACAATGGTGAAGAAAATGTTTTGGAATTAATTGACAATATAATTTTTTTCTCGTATTTAATGAAACTTATATTTTCATATCATTTCAAAAAAGAAAAACATTTCAATAATTAACGAATAAACATTATTTTATTATAGGGTTGTGTTGGAGAAATTGATGGAACTTATGTCTATAAAAAATTCCCCATTCAAGATTCCCCTTGATTATATTATAAAAGATACATTACAGAGAAAATTCCCTTTTAAAATTCTTGAAAGTTCCATATGAGAAATTTGAACATTAAAATACTCAATTTTTATTTATAACTAGTATTAATAAGGATATATTTACTACATGTGTGGGTAAATTCTGTCTTTTTATGCTATTTTTATGCCAAAAGATTAACCTATTACACCCTATATAGGATACTAATGTCACTTAAAAGTGTATTCTATAAATATGACACAAAAATTCTCATGGATGGTTCAACTACGGACATTATTCATTACAAAATATCATTGAAATAACATTTGGTGTTTCTAAAAAATTATTTACCTAACTTTTGGTATTCATACTAAAAAACATTTGTTAGATATGTGTATGTTTCATAATTATTTGATGGATTTTTATCATGATAGTGAACTTATTGATGATGTATATTGTCAACTATCCAATACGAGTATTGAAAATAGGTACCATGGTGGAGAAAGATAAGGTGGTGAAGTGGTTATATGAGTGAGTTTAATTAGAGACTCAATTACTTCTCCTATATGGCATTATTATATATCTTCATAAATATAATTATTTTTCATCCATGTATTATCCATATGTTTGTTCTGAATTTTTATATAATCTTATTTCAAAAAGATGGATGCTTTTTCTTTTTTGGGAATGTTTTTTATTTACATTTATTTATTGATATATTTTTTCATTAATATATATCAAATCTAACAAAGTAGAGAAATATGGATAATAATAATGAATTAAAATTTCTTTGAACTATTTAAAATAAATGTATTTTGGTCGACGTATATGTACATCAACATGACATGGAAAATAGGTAGTATAGACCTTCACATAAAAATATATGGATGAAATATTGTTCAAGATTAAGGGAAAATTTTGGATAAATAATTTAGTAAAACAAAAATTAAATATCATATGAAAATATTAAAAATAAAATCCACTCCATGTTATTAATTATTCAAAAATGGGCTAAGTTAATTTGGGTGAAATTCAAGTAAAAATATTTGGATTGTTAAACCAAAAGTGTGGGAAAATATAATTGATGAAATATTCTTGTTAAATAAAATATTATTTATTAATAAAAAAATAATTTTATATTTTAATTTTAATATAATATAATTTATTTGTAGGAAATAATTGAAGCTAGTATGTGTAAAAACAAGTCAATTCCCTATTATGAGAAGATTTTAATATTATATGGGTAAGATGGATCAAGAACCAAGTATGAAAAATTTTCATTAGGGATTAGTAAAATAAGTGCATCAAACATAAATGGATTTAATTCAATTAAATATATTAAAATATTAATATTTGGAAATGAAGGATATTTTCATAATTTTTATGTGAATAATAATAAATATGTAACGGTTTCTATGGTTTGTTGATGGCCTTGTGAACAAGGGGGTTAATCAAGATATTATCTGGCTTGATGATCTTCCTGCTGATCTACTTCTCTTTCATAAAAAAGATTGGAATATGTTTCTTTCTTTTAGACTCTTGTAACCTCTCTTTTTCATAATAATTGTGCCTTGGTTTTCAGGCTATGAACCACCTTATTCAAAAAAAATGTAAAGGTTTATATGGGAGAGATATTTTAAGATTAAATGTTAACAAAAATTAAGATGAATAAGGTAAAATGGTAAATGAAGAAATGGAAATTGGATTGACTGAAAAGTATTTAGGTGGAATGGGTGAAGTTTTTAATAAGAACAATGAGTATTTTTTCAAGTGTATCATGGAAATGGTTAAATGTCAGCAAAGAAGTTTGGAAGATTTTGAAAGAGTTTCAATTGGAGAGGATATTCTTGACTAAATATTATAAGAATATAGTAAAAGATAGTGATGTTCTAAGAAGGCTACTTGGATTCCCTATCAAAATGTGGAAGGCAATTTCCAAGCTTATACTATTTTCTTCAAGTAGAAAAATTGTGCCTTTTTTAATAAACAAACAAAACCTTAGTTATTTAGTCTATTATTGGTGTAACACCCTAGGTAAATAAACAATATGACATTTTTATATTTATCCATATTTGTGAAAAAAATATTAATATTACTTTAAAGGGAACTCTATGCTCGATGGCGTACCCAATACACAACAATGAGTTCCTTTGAAATCTTACGTTGCACTCTAATAATAAAATAATATTATTTTAAATGGTAGTTAACTCCTAGCCGTTGTAATGGCGGGAATGAACAGAACTAACTAAAAAATGATTATATATGTTTGTCAGATATTTTTACTCTTTACAATAAATGTTATAGGATTAAAAATGCGAATGAATCCAATTTTAAGCATAAACATTCCAATATTCTTTAAAAAGTCGATTAACCGCCTTTTGATGGAGAACTTCTTGTAAATCCACTTTTTGACAATTTAATGTGTTATATTTGACAAAATAAAATTCTTTTTTAGAATCGGGACATCAAAATTTAATTTGTGTAAATTTTTGGTATTTTTCTGAAAAAGTTCAATTTTTAATGAATAGTGAAAAATGTTGTATTTTAATTCAAAACCTCTTTTTAATATGATTTATTTATATGATTATATTATCTTTTTAATTGGTTTTAAAGTGAAATTAGAATATATTTTTACCATTTAACACAATAGTGGTCGTTGGAATTAATTTCACTTTGAAAATGGACTTAAACTAGTGTCAATCTTTTGATACTTATTGTTTCATAAAAACACGCTATTTCCTCTGACAGAAGGAATTAATTATTAAATTAATTAATAAAACTAATATTTTTTGAATTTTTTAAAATATAAATCATTTTTGAATTCGGAATATCAAATATAGCTTAGGGTGAAGTTTTGGTATTTTTCTGAAAAACTTCAATTTTTGATTAATAGTGAAACCACTAAGTGGTACTTATAAAAACTGATTTTCCGTTTAAATGAAATTTTTCCATCATTGTGTGTTGAATTTCCAAAATCCAACATACATGGTTGTCATTAAGAAGTAAAATGTGGTTCAATGGGATTAAAATAATTTTTTGGTGAATAGTAACTTATTAAGTTTTTAATCGCGATTAGAGGTAATTAGTGTAGTTTAAGGTAAGAATAATGTTTTAATAAAATTAAATGACCTAGACACATGTCCTACCCTCATTGGATGTGTCATGTCCGACCAAGACAATCCATGGGTCAACTTGGGGACCCCATGGAGCCACTTTGGTTGGAAAATGACATAAATACCTTTTTATTTAATGTTAAAGTAAAAATGACACACACATGAGATGTTTTACTAAAACAATTTTTACATGGGGTTATAAAAGTCATATTTTTCACTATAAATATTAATTTTAAAGCTAAAAATATTTCCTACACCATAGTATTTTTTTTATAATTTTTAGACATTAAAAAAATTAAATTATTTATGACATCATGATGATGCAGCGATGACCTCATTATTTAACGATTTAAATAAAATGGAAATATAATGTAATATCTAAGACCTAAACATGTCCAAAACCTATTGGATGAGTGGATTTAGAACCCTTATCACCTTATCCTTGAAATACATCAATGTGGGACCTTTAAAATCCGAAACTCTTTTGAAAATAAAGTAACATTTTGTAACTTTACAAGAGTGCCCATCCTCTCCTCTTATAAAAGGCCCCCACCTCTACCTCTTTACCCACACTTCCAAAGCATTTGGCTCGGCCAAACTCTACCCATTTTGTCTCTCCACTTCCCTCTCTTACTCCTTGAATCCTCACTTTGGGCAGAAGTCTTCCCAAGGAAGCCTTTTACCTCAAAACAAAGGGAGTTACCCGATTTTAAGGTAATGTCTTCACTTGAGTCCTTTTGTTTTATTTTGCCTCTCCAACCCCCTAAACTCTTTTTATTAATTTATTTTGTAACAACTCCAGTATATTCAATATACTAGGATGTTTTTATAAGAAGTATTCGAGCTACACTTACACACACCTACATCTAATGGTTAAAGAACATACTGTTTCCGTGGATGGCGAATTTCTGCCTCACGAAACGATGATTGTTCAACACTCATATAACACCTTCAAAGGTGGCCATTAAGATGTCAATATATTTATATATGATATATAATATGTTTATTTTTTTCTTAATCTTCTTTATTATTCATTTTCAGAATACCTTTATGGCTTTCATTATGGTTAAACATGATAATTTCATTTTAGGAAGTGCGGACTACCGCCCCCTCAAAGTGAATTGATTCGTTAATGCCATATGTGGGACGTATAAAGGATGGATTTAAAGTTATTATATATGACTTTATACTGGAATTATAATATACCTATATATCATTATTATTTCTTTCCATTAAAGTATGAGATAGAAATGAAAGTAGCGTTCATGCATACGTACGGCTTACCGTCTCCATGAACGGTGCATTTCATTTCTTATCCCCAAATGTAATGTACTATTATAAGTACATGTATATAATGGATATATATGATGAATGATACATCTAAATGATGAATATAATTCTGGAATTAAAATATACATACCTCTCATTTAGTTTTAATTCCATTAATATGACAAAGAAATGAAAGTAGCGTTTATGCGTACGTACGGCTTACCGTCTCCATGAACGGTGCATTTCATTTATTACCTATAAATGATTATGTAATATTATAAATACATGTATATGCTGGATATATATGATATATATGATATACAAATCATGAATATCATTCTGGATATAATGAACCATTGACCACACGAACAACATGTAATTGTAAGAAGTTCACTTTCGACTTAAGAACCAAATATCGACAAAACAAACATTATTAACTTAAAAGATTACATAATGTTTATAAAATTTAAATAAGTGATATAAAAGTAATAATTAACTTGAAAAAGGTTCTTAATCAAATAGAAATTAACTCAAGTTTATTATTCAGGATGTTAAAGAACGATCGAGTCAAGTCGGACCCGAGGTAAGGGATCCTACTCCTCTCTTTCTTTTTAAGTACACTCTTTTATGTCATTCCTTTTAAGCTCATATTTCTTATGATTGGGATGTTATTTTATATTACTCCTACTGTAATTTTTATGTTCATATGGTGAGAGACACTATTTTCTATCATCAATCCATTTTGGAAGTTTTGAGTGGCGCTGTTAGGCTGCCTAATTTTCGTAAGAGATCTAACATCTCTCTTTCTTTTTAAGTACTCTCATTTATGTCACTTCCTTTAAGATCATCTTTTTTATGATGGGGGATGTTATTTTATATTCCTCTTTCTGTAAATTTTATTGTAATATGATGATATACTCTATTTGATCTCATCAATCCATTTTTGGAAGTTTTAAGTGGCGTCGTTAGGCTGCCGAGTTTTCGTAAGTGATTTTTCATCTCACTTTTATTCCCGTGAGATTTATGCTACATTTTCCACAATTTACTTTGAGTGGTTTATGTACTGCCCATTATTATACTCCTTTTGTAATATAATTCCATTTATGGGTATTTACATATTCATTGTGTGACACTTCTTCAATGGGGTGTACGTTTCGAAAGTTACCCAAGTCAGTAAGGGAACCTTTCACCCTCCTCTTTTTAAAAGACTTCTTTTGTTATGTATTTTAATTTACATCTTATTATGTTGGGATATGTTCTTCTATATCCTTATTGATGTAAAGTTTATTTCCAAGTGATGAGATACCATTCACTCTCTCATCGACTAATTTTCTGAATTTTGAAGTGACGTCGTAAGGCTGTCGAATTTTTACAAGTGAACATCTTAACCCAATTTCGATTTCTTTGGGTTCAACTTGTACTTCATGAACATGTCATCCTATGAATATGTGTGAATGACCTCTGATTTTTTCACACTTAATATCCACTTATATTGGGTGTATTTTTATTTCTCACACATAATTATGTGATAGATTTATCCTTAATTTAAGGATACCATCTTTATAATGGATTCCATCTCAATTTACATTTCCACTGAGACTTCATTGTTGTTATGCACCAATTCACTATTATATGGTGTGTATACTGACCTTTGACATTTTATATCATGAATCCATTTATTCTCATGATATTATAAAATTCGGATTAAATGTTATTCCGCAATTATTTGTATTCAAGAGTCTCTCATTTTGTTAAAAACTCTTTAACAAAAAATATCATTTTAAATGTTTTAAAGATTTATTATTCTAAATCTTTATCTTTAATGTCCATGTTTTCAAAATGGTTTTCAGTATTTTATTTATATGGACATTAATGTTTTAAAATTTTAATTCCATTAAAATCTTCAAAGTGGTATGGGACACTTTGATTCAAAAATCTCTTTTAAATGGTTTTTGAAAATGGATTGATTAATTCAATATCTTGGAATTACTTATTGTGATTTAAAATTAAATGTTGTTATTGAAATGTTTATATTTTCAATATTTTATGTGTAATGATGGTACTTGGACATTTTACGGGTGGTTACGTGATAAACCATATGACGGGTGGTGCCGTGAATACCAGGACGGGTGGTTATGTTATAACCTCCAATGCATTGGGTATGGAAGTCGGCTGTATGGCTATTCCATTAAGTATGTGTGGAAGTCTGTCGTATGTCTATTCCATTAATTATAAGTGGAAGTCGACCGTATGGTTATTCCATTTAAGTATGTTTATTTCCCAAGTTACCTTTTTACGTTATGTGTTCTTTATATGGGTTTTATGGTAATCTTTTGGTTACAAAAAGGGTAAGTAATGATATTTTATTCAGTGAAGAGTTTTTACTACTTCATAAAGGTGAAAAGTATTACTTTGGTAAAATTACTCATGGTTTACTTGTTTTTTTGGAAAAACTAACAGTTTTCCTTCTTTGTGTATCCTTTACTAGGCTTTTTATACTCATCCCATGTTTTTGAAATGTTTTCTATAGGACTTAAAGATGAATAGGGTCAAGGATGGGATCAAGGAAAGACATGCTATCTAAAACATGGAACTAGACATGTTTCCTTTTAAGTTTTTTTTTATTTTATGGAAACTTAGTAGAAGTGTCTACTATGTAATCTTTTGAGATGTAATAGTTTTGACCTAATTCTCTAAAACTCTAAACCTGAAAAGATCCTCAATGTGAATTATTCATTTAATTCAATAATTAAGTAAGGTTTAAGGCTGGGGCCTTATAGTTGGTATCAGAGGTCGGTTTAGATAACTTTAGAGGTTAGGGTATCCTATAAGCATAAGTGACATTACCATAATGGTTAGGATTTCAGAAAGAGTCCTAGTTTTAGATAAAGTGAATGAGTAAGTATATATTAGTGTTTATCTTACTCATTAGTACATGATGGTTTTGTTGATATACTCACACTGACATTTCTGTTTTTAGTGAATGGATGGATCTAGCAGGCACCAAAGAGACAACATGTTTGAAGGAAATTGTGGTGGTTCTCTGATTAAGATACTAGATAAAATGGGGGATTCAATGAGGAAACTCGTGGTTGTTCTAAACTAACTATCAAGGAGTTATTATCAACCACTTGAACCTTGGTATGATCTGTAATGAATCATGTACAAGATGACCAATCGATGTGGAAGTTCAGGTAATAATTATAAAGGTAACCATTAGAGTTTATATGATCCTTACTTTTGAGGTAATTATGGGTTATTATATGTTATGATGGAAAATGAAAGGCATGAGATAAACTTGAGGTTAAAATATGTTATGATTATTTTTGAAGATTTTATCTCGTTTTGGGGAATGTTTTAAGAATTATGTAGTTTTGGAAAAAGGGCAACATGCAGACCGTGTGACAACCCGTCGCGTCGGACAAAGTTGTGGGAATCGAACCCACAACCAAAGTGCGACTGGTATTTATCACCTACCACTGGACTACGTGAAGTCCCTGGTTAGTTTTACTGATTCTTTTTAGTTAGATGATTTTAGGAATCAAGAGTATGTTTATTTTGGGTTATCTATGGAAATTTATTAACCTATCATGGAGGATATGTGATTAGGTTAATTACTTTTAAATAGGAGACTTTAAGAGCAAATGATGTTGTTTCGAGAAAAATGTTATGATTTAACTTGGAAGACTATGTAACTAAATCCTTCAAATATTTGGGTTTCAATATTAGTTTGGTTTACTTTGAATAATTTTATGGACCAATTGTTTATCGAATGGTCCTCATTGAACTTTGGGTTTTGTTGGACAAATTTTGGAGATTAAGAATAGATTTTCTTTTTATAAAGGGTTATCCTTTTCTGGATTATCTGATCTTGTACTAACATTTTTTGTTTTGGTTTTGGTTTTGGTTAAGGTCTAAAGACATGGAAAGTATATAGTTATCTTTGGTGTATTAGGTGATTCTCTAGAAGTTGATTATAATACTCTTAATATGAACAAGTCTTCCTAAATACTCGTCTTTTGGAGAAAATATGAGTTTGTGTAATGAATCTAATAAAAGTTGAAAGTCAACATGATGAGTGATTATGTTTCCTTATGAATAAATTCCTCAATGAAAATTAACTGAAAACAAAAATGTTGTCTATTAACTTTTCCTACTGGGGAATCGAATACCGTTTAACCCATCACAAGCTTGTGATTTTCTTATGATTAACTTTCTCTGAGACATGTTTACTATCACTCTCCATCAGAACATGACCCTTTGTTTTCTCCTCCATATCTATATTTTCATACTTGGAATCCTAGTATGGGTTAACTCTGGTGATATTTGTACTTCTCTCTCATTCTTTTAAAGTGATTGTTTTACTGACTCTTGTTCCGATGTGGGACTTTCAAGGATGTTTCCGAGCCCAATTTTAAAATTGTGAGGATGCAATTCCCAAAAGGGGGGAAGGATGTAACACCCCAGGTAAATAAAGAATATGACATTTTTATATTTATCCATATTTGTGAAAAAAATATTAATATTACTTTAAAGGGAACGCTATGCTCGATGGCGTACCAAATACACAACAACGAGTTCCTTTGAAATCTTACGTTGCACTCTAATAATAAAATAATATTATTTTAAATGGTAGTTAACGCCAAGCCGTTGTAATGGCAGGAATGAACAGAACTAACTAAAAAATGATTATATATGTTTGTCAGATATTTTTACTCTTTACAATAAATGTTATAGGATTAAAAATGTGAATGAATCCAATTTTAAGCGTAAACATTCCAATATTCTTTAAAAAGTTGATTAACCGCCTTTTGATGGAGAACCTCTTGTAAATCCACTTTTTTTGACAATTTTATGTGTTATATTTGACAAAATAAAATTCTTTTTTAGAATCGGGACATCAAAATTTACTTTGTGTAAATTTTTGGTATTTTTCGGAAAAAGTTCAATTTTTAATGAATAGTGAAAAATGTTGTATTTTAATTCAAAACCTCTTTTTAATCTGATTTATTTATATGATTAGATTATCTTTTGAATTGGTTTTAAATTGAAATTAGAATATATTTTTACCATTTAATACAATAGTGGTCTTTGGAATTAATTTCACTTTGAAAATGGACTTAAACTAGTGTCAGTCTTTTGATATTTATTGTTTCATAAAAACACGCTATTTGCTCTGACAGCGGGAATTAATTATTAAATTAATTAATACAACTAATATTTTTTTAATTTTCTAAAATATACATCATTTTTGAATTCGGAATATCAAATATAGCTTAGGGTGAAGTTTTGGTATTTTTCTGAAAAACTTCAATTTTTGATGAATAGTGAAACTACTAAGTGGTACTTATAAAAACTGATTTTCTGTTTAAATGAAATTTTTCCATCATTGTGTGTTGAATTTCAAAAATCCAACATACATGGTTGTCATTAAGAAGTAAAATGTGGTTCAATGCGATTAAAATAATTTTTTGGTGAATAGTAACTTATTAAGTTTTTAATCGCGATTAGAGGTAATTAGTGTAGTTTAAGGTAAGAATAATGTTTTAATAAAATGAAATGACCTAGACACATGTCCTACCCTCATTGGATGTTTCATGGACGACCAAGACGATCCATGGGTCAACTTGTGGACCCCATGGAGCCACTTTGGTTGGAAAATGACATAAATACCTTTTTATTTAATGTTAAAGTAAAAATGACACACACATGAGATGTTTTACTAAAACAATTTTTACATGGTGTTATAAAAGTCATATTTTTCACTATAAATAGTAATTGGAAAGATAAAAATATTTCCTACCCATATTATTTTTTTTATAATTTTTAGACATTAAATAAATTAAATTATTTATGACATCATGATGATGCATCGATGACCTCATTATTTAACGATTTAAATAAAATGGAAAGATAATGTAATATCTAAGACCTACACATGTCCAAAACCTATTGGATGAGTGTATTTCAAACCCTTATCACCTTATCCTCGAAATACATCAATTTGGGACCTTTAAAATCCGAAACTCTTTTGAAAATAAAGTAACATTTTGTAACTTTACAAGAGTGCCCCTCCTCTCCTCTTATAAAAGGCCCCCACCTATACCTCTTTACCCACACTTCCAAAGCCTTTTTCTCATCCAAACTCTGCACATTTTGTCTCTACACTTCCCTCTCTTACTCCTTGAAGCCTCACTTTGGTCATAAGTCTTACCAAAGAAGCCTTTTAGCTCAAACCAAAGGGAGTTACCCCGATTTTAAGGTAATGTCTTCACTTGAGTCCTTTTGTTTTATTTTTCCTCTCCAACCCCATAAACTCTTTTGATTCATTTCTTTTGTAACAACTCCAGTATCTTCAATATACTAGGATGTTTTTATAAGAATTATTCGAGCTACACTTACACACACCTACATCTAATGGTTAAAGAACATACTGTTTCTGTGGATGGCGAATTTCTGGCTCACGAAACGATGATTGTTCAACACTCATATAACACCTTCAAAGGTGGACATTAAGATGTCACTATATTTTTATATGATATATAATATGTTTATGTTTTCCTTAATCTTATGTATTATTTATTTTGAGCATACCTTTATGGATTCCATTATGGGTAAACACGATAATTTCATTTTAGGAAGTGCGGACTACCGCCCCCTCAAAGTGATTTGATTCGTTAATGCCATATGTGGGACGTATAAAGGATGGATTTAAAGTTATTATATATGATTTTATAATGGAATTATAATATACCTATATATAATTATTATTTCTTTCCATTAAATTATGAGATAGAAATGAAAGTAGCGTTCATGCGTACGTACAGCTTACCGTCTCCATGAACGGTGCATTTCATTTCTTATCCCCAAATGTAATGTACTATTATAAGTACATGTATATAATGGATATATATGATGAATGATACATATAAATGATGAATATAATTCTGGTATTAAAATATACATACCTCTCATTTAGTTTTAATTCCATTAATATGACAAAGAAATGAAAGTAGTGTTCATGCGTACGTACCGCTTACCGTCTCCATGAACGGTGCATTTCATTTCTTACCTCTAAATGATTGTGTAATATTATAAATACATGTATATGCTGGATATATATGATATATATGATATCAAAATCATGAATATCATTTTGTATATAACGAACCATTGACCACATGAACAACATGTAATTGTAAGAAGTTCACTTTCGACTTAAGAACCAAATATCGACAAAACAAACATTATTAACTTAAATGATTGCATAATTTTTATAAATTTAAATAACTGATATAAAAGGAATAATTAACTTGAAAATGTTCTTAATCAAATATAAATTAACTCAATTTTATTATTCAGGACGTTAAAGAATGATCGAGTCAAGTCGGACCCGAGGTAAGGGATCCTACTCCTCTCTTTCTTTTTAAGTACACTCTTTTATGTCATTCCTTTTAAGATCATATTTCTTATGATTGGGATGTTATTTTATATTACTACTACTGTAATTTTTATATTCATATGGTGAGAGACCCTATTTTCTCTCATCAATCCATTTTGGAAGTTTTGAGTGGCGTTGTTAGGCTACCGAATTTTCGTAAGAGATCTAACCTCTCTCTTTCTTTTTAAGTACTCTCATTTATGTCACTTCCTTTAAGCTCATCTTTTTTATGATGGGGGATGTTATTTTATATTACTATTTCTGTAAATTTTATTGTAATATGATGGGATACTCTATTTGATCTCATCAATCCATTTTTGGAAGTTTTAAGTGGCGTCGTTAGGCTGCCGAGTTTTCGTAAGGGATTTTTCATCTCACTTTTATTCCCGTGAGATTTATGCTACATTTGCCACAATTTACTTTGAGTGGTGTATTTACTTCCCATTATTATACTACTTTTGTAATATAATTCCATTTATGGGTATTTACATATTCATTGTATGACACTTCTTCAATGGGGTGTACGTTTCGAAAGTTACCCAAGTCGGTAACGGAACCTTTCACCCTCCTCTTTTTAAAAGACTTCTTTTGTTATGTCTTTTAATTAACATCTTATTATGTTGGGATATGTTCTTCTATATCCTTATTGATGTAAAGTTTATGTCCAAGTGATGAGATACCATTCACTCTCTCATCGATTAATTTTCTGAATTTTTAAGTGACGTCGTAAGGCTGTCGAATTTTTACAAGTGAACATCTTAACCCAATTTCGATTTCTTTGGGTTCAACTTGTACTTATTGAACATGTCATCCTATGAATATGTGTGAATGACCTCTGATTTTTTCACACCTAATATCCACTTATATTTGGTGTATTTGTATTTCTCACACATAATTATGTGATAGATTTATCCTTAATTTAAGGATACCATCTTTATAATGGATTCCATCTCAATTTACATTTCCATTGAGACTTCATTGTTGTTATGCACTAATTCACTCTTATATGGTGTGTATACTGACCTTTGACATATTATATCATGAATACATTTATTCTCATGATATTATAAAATTCGGATTAAATGTTATTCCGCAATTATTTGTATTCAAGAGTCTCTCATTTTGTTAAAAACTCTTTAACAAAAAATATCGTTTTAAATGTTTTAATGATTTATTATTCTAAATCTTTATCTTTAATGTCCATGTTTTCAAAATGGTTTTCATTATTTTATTTATATGGACATTAATGTTTTAAAATTGTAATTCCATTAAAATCTTCAAAGGGGTGTGGGACACTTTGATTCAAAAATCTCTTTTAAATGGTTTTTGAAAATGGATTGATTAATTCTTTATCTTGGGATTACTTATTGTGATTGAAAATTAAATGTTGTTATTGAAATGTTTATATTTTCAATATTTTATGTGTAATGATGGTACTTGGACATTTTACAGGTGGTTACGTGATAAACCATATGACGGGTGGTGTCGTGAATACCAGGACGGGTGGTTACGTTATAACCTCCAATGCATTGGGTATGGAAGTCGGTCGTATGGCTATTCCATTAAGTATGTGTGGAAGTCTTCCGTATGGCTATTCCATTAAGTATGAGTGGAAGTTGATCGTATGGTTATTCCATTTAAGTATTTTTATGTCCCAAGTTACCTTTTTACGTTATGTATTCTTTATATGGGTTTTATGGTAATCTTTTGGTTACAAAAAGGGTAAGTAATGATCTTTTATTTACTGAAGAGTTTTTACTACTTCATAAAGGTGAAAAGTGTTACTTTGGTAAAGTACTCATGGTTTACTTGTTGTTTTAGAAAAACTAACAGTTTTCCTTCTTTGTGTATCCTTTACTGGGCTTTTTATGCTCATCCCATGTTTTTGAAATGTTTTCTACAGGACTTAAAGATGAATAGGGTCAAGGATGGGATCAAGGAAAGACATGATATCTAAAACATGGAACTAGACATGTTTCCTTTTAAGTTTTTTTTTATTTTATGGAAACTTAGTAGAAGTTTCTACTATGTAATCTTTTGAGATGTAATAGTTTTGACCTAATTCTCTAAAACTCTAAACCTGAAAAGATCCTCAATGTGAATTATTCATTTAATTCAATAATTAAGTAAGGTTTAAGGTTGGGGCCTTATAATTGGTTTACATTATTTTTAATATTATCATGATTATATTTTTATTTTTATTTTTATTTTTTATTTAAATCCATAATTGGATCATGTTTCATTCGAAAATATCACTTACTCTCTGTTTTTTTCATTATTTTCTTTAAAGTGTGGTGAAAATACATGAAGTCCACATTTGGTGAGATGGAATGGCTGGTTAGGAAATGGAAAGGGAAAGGGAAGCCCACCAAAAATGTGATTGGAATTCTATAATATTACATAAAATTACATTAAATGGTGGAATTGAGTTTCCTTATAAAAAACAATAAAAAGGATGTGATGTAAATGGAAATGAATTTCTAGTCAAAAAATCCTTGGGAAAACTTGAAAATCCAAACTTGTCATATTTCTCCCATCATCGTTTCCTATTATACACTATTCTAAATATCCCCAACATCATTTATATAACTAAACACAATACCCAATGACCCCAACCCAGGTCTGATCGACCATCACACTTATAAAAAACTGAAACTACTATAAAGGTTGTTGTGATAAGATGTGAGGGCTAGAAGAGGAAAAAATATGGTGGTGAAGGGGTTTATGATGGGGATAGTGATGGATTGTCTATTACAATACTACTCCCTCTAACTATACCCTATCTTACTCAAAATGACCACCACCTCTCCTCCTCTATCTGACCATCATGTTTGTCCACCCCCACCCTTGCTTGATGATAAGGGATGTGATTATAGGGGCTTCAATGATGTGGCCTACAATAGAGATATGATGATAGGGTCCATAGTGATGATAGTGGGTGAAAATTATTGGAAAATAATTATGGGGCTATATAAATTGGACTATAATGAAAATTGGTTATAGTGATAGAGGGTTTCAGTGATGGGTTGGTGGTGGTCGGGTTATAGGGAGGAATCTTCTTGATAAGGAGTTGCACTGGGAGAGAGAAGGTATATTTTTATATAATAAAATATTGAATCCCTATTCTATCATAAAATTTTCATTTCTATTAAACATGACTTTCAATATCATTTCAATTCCATTTGTAATTTCATTTCCAATTCCACTTCTCATTTAATTTTCATCAAAAACACTTCCATTGTACCAAATAAGGCCTAAAATAATACTAATTAATCACTCTATAACCAACTATGAGTTGGGATTTTATTTTATTGGTTGATATTTTTTTAATAATTTCTTATTTTATAAATATTTTTTGTAACTTACCGATATTATATGTGTGTGTGAGAGAGACAAAAAAATTATGTTCAATATTATCTGATTTTTTAATTATAATATATATTATAACTAACTGGTTGTATATCATATATTAAAAAAAATTATCATATTAAATCATGATATATTATATAAAAAATCAAATAATTTTTTGGTTTTTATTTCTAAGAATAGCTTAATATTTCATGAATTCATGCATGCATGTATGTATCTATGTATGTGTGCATGTTGTTGAAAAAATTCCCTAAAGCATTATATCATAGAGTATGATTCAACTGTCATACAGTATGACATATATAAACCAAATATATTTTGTATGTTATGGTGTTGGAATCTATTTGGATATGATATAGTGATATTGTAACCACTACCATGGAAAGGCAATGGAATGTTAAAGGTTAACATTCAAATATTATCATGGTTGGATATAATTTATTAAAAATTCCATTTATGAAATGTGTGAGATTTGAATTGACTATGGATTATAAAATGTTTATAACCAATGGAATTTACTTGTATGACTCTCAATGTATAAGTAAATTCATGGTATTTAGGGAGTCTCCTTGGAACCTATAAAATGAGGTTGAATACAATTGATATAGTAGATAAAATTAATTTGAGAGTTTTTCGATAATATCTCACTCCCAAAGATCTCTTTCTTTATCATACCCTTACCACCCAAGACACTAGCATGTCATGGAAGGAGGTTGAACCATGCCCAAGTTATTTGGTGATTCAGTGCAACTCTTGGATACACCATAGAGGGAGAATTATTTTTATTTCTTCTTATATATCATTATCAATCACAAAGATTAAAGAATAAGGACCAATGGTTATCTATGGTGAAAGGTACACAAAAATTATTTATTTTATATATTTATATGGTTTAAAGTTTCAAGCATGATAAATCTTAGTTTAAGGGTTTATTTTTTCTTTTACTACATTGATTAAGTATTAATTAATCCCTAGAAACCAAAAAATGGTATCAGAGCCTTTCCATGTTGTATGATTGTAGTAATCATACTAAAAATATAAAGAACTTGTTTATCATAATGTAATCATATTCTCTATCATCCAAAATGATATAGATTTTGTAAAATGGTTGGTTGTATGATAGATGATATCATAAGTCATGATATAGTCACTCCAAATGATATGAAATATCAAAGGAGGTAACATAGTGCATTCCTTCAATATTTTAATTTATCATAGCATGTGATATGAGGGATTGTGTCTAGTGATAGTGTTTCTCCACATATGAAAATAGATCATCTTATCATCAAAATGATATTGATGCCAATCATAAAATATGACTCCTCAGGCACCGAAGGAGATATTTTAGTTATAGATTATTAATCATAAAATATGATTGATAATGTGAAAAGACACAGATTATGATATATAGATATTATAGAATAAGATATCCCTAAAAAATTTAATTTTTCTAAATTTAAATTTTAAAATTATTTATATGGTTTATAAAATGTTTATAAAACATGGAAAATGGGTATTTTGGGGTATTTATTTAATTTATAAATTGGTTCTAAGTTAAATAATTATAAAAAATATAAAAAAATTATTAATTTTTTATGAAGAAAATGATAAATAAATTTCCATAATATTAATTATTAATATTAAATACATTTTTTAAGTTATATGGAATTCTTTATAATTTGGA
The DNA here is from genome assembly GCA_963277665.1 of Viscum album. Lineage (NCBI taxonomy): Eukaryota > Viridiplantae > Streptophyta > Magnoliopsida > Santalales > Viscaceae > Viscum > Viscum album. The sequence goes on from OY728164.1 coordinate 2,039,070,478, forward strand.
TATGAAGTTTTTATATGTAAATTATAAGGTTCATTTATAAAGTGTTTATAAATCTAAAAATAAGGAAAAATATAAAATAGTTCTCTTTTAAAATTATGAATTGTTCATAATTATTTAAATTTGAATTTCTTAAATTAAAAAAATCCTTATTTGAGGAATTATTTAAACCATGTAAAAAATTATTTTTGGTAATTGATATGATCATGGTTTAAGTAGTATTTATATGTAATATTTGAATTATGTAAAATTTTTACATAAAAAATTAGAATACAAAGTTTTTATATTTCATTAAATATCATATATTTAAGTAAAATTTCATATAAAGAATAATATAAAATAATACATACTTGAATTGAATATAAAATGTTTGTATTTACTTGATTATGATATTTCCATAGTGCATGACTAAATTATAAATTGTTTATAATTAATTTATTTATGAATTGTTTGTAAATATTTTATCTCATGTTTAAATATATGAATTGTTTATTTATTTATTTTATTCAATTTTTTTATTCATGTAAAAAAAATTTATATTATTAATATGTGTATTATTTAGTTTAAAGTATTAAAATGCTTCTAAAAATTGTCATACATGCATATAAGGAGTTACATGCTAAGTATGATAATTGATTTAGTATTTTTCTACCTTAAATTTGGCTTGTAATAGGTTATGATACTAAATTAAGTTTTTTAGTATATTTTATACATATTAGGTGTTATAATTGTGATGGAATTTATGTATCTATTGAGTAAATTATCCTTAGGTATATGAAATTTGGGTAGAGTGATGTTGTGTCGGACTACTTACTAGCTTTGAGGCTTATGCCTTGTCTGAAAAAGTGGGGGTTGGCTATGTGTTTCTCCAAGATTATTCTTGTGAGGATTATTGATTTCATATGATTCTAAAATTATACATGAAAGAGTTCCATATAACATATTCATGGGGTACATTTGGATATGTATGAATACAGTTGGATTTTAATTTGGGTTAATAACACAAGAAATGAGTTGTATAAAGAGTTACATATCAATATAGTTTAAACATATTAGTTTAGTGGAAGTAATAGGATTCAAAAATAAATAAATATAATCATACATATATGTAAAATATAATACATGAGATAATTTGGTGATATTAAATCCAATTTAAAAATATTAAGTGACTGATTCCTTCTAAATACAACACTTGTCAAGACCTCGATCATCCAACTGAGTAATTCATGCCAAATATGGGTGCCCCTATATTATCTTGGGTAATTAAAGAAAGTAATGGGAGACCCTAATAGTATTAGGTGATCATTATTATAATTTTATTTGGGTTTTACTTATCTATGAGATCCTAATAAGGTTAGGTTACCAAAGGAATATAGTTGAGTTTATCCATATGATGGATTGGACAAAAAGTTGTTTAGTAAACTATCAAAAATTTATATTTGATTTGATTACGATGTTCCTTATCCAAATAATTAAGTGGTGAGATAAATTCCAAAGAAAACACAGTTCTTAGTGAAATATGGGTTTTGAACACTAATGGATATGATGAGTTTAAAAGGGGTTATCATTTTATTGGGATCACATTTAGTAAAATCCCTTATTAAATAAATGTAAAACATGATACACATTTGATAAAATATTTTATTGTAGATTAATGTAATCATCGTTATCATCCAAATTAACTATGAGATCAATCCTTAAAAATGGGAATATTAATGATAGAAACTCCTTGGACTGGTATAAAAACTTAAGAATCATTCTTAAGCAAGAAAAGAAAATTTTATTTGTTAGATAAATACCTTCCTAAACAACCATCTATTGAAGTTGTACAATTAATGAATCTAGATTATTATTATAATCCTATAGTGATTCAATCAATTTTTTAAGGGAACTAGATTAAAATTTACGAAAGTTAATTTATTTTTTGGTCATATATTCAATATAATTATGTATATTAATGACTTAAAGAGACATAAGTTTTACTTTAAGGTTTGTTCCAACTATATAATTAATTCTATTGTAATCATTGGAAATGTTAAAATTATGTTAATAATTTAAATAAATTTTTGCCTATTTTCTCAAAGTGTTGAGGATAAATGAACTAGGAAATGTGATTTTCAGGTTCTGATGCTATATTGATAGTATAAGTGGGTAAAAATTCAAACTGGAAGAATAAAAAAAAATGAAAGTTACAAAAATGTTTCTTAGGGTAGAAAAACAAGATAATTAAAACCTAAATGAGGTTTAAATAAGGAAGGAAATTATTTTCATAAGATTAAATAGTCTGGGATATCTGAAAGGGTTTGAGAAAATTAATGGAAATTCCATGTTAGGTATTGATGTTACAAAATAAATTATTAGGTTTTCAAGGGTATATTATACCAAATGTATATTTTATAATGTTTTGAATATAAAGTAGTTCAAAAACAAGTAAATAATTGATAAATCATATAGTTTTAATTTAAATTATGAAACAAAAGGGTTTTTAAATCATATATTTGAATATAAAGGAATTGAACTCAAATGAATCTATGTAATGGATGTGTATCTTCATCTCATTTCTCTTATAATAAAATAATTATTTGTTTAACAAAGAGTTGTGATGAAAAATATGAGATGATGGATTTAATAAACATGATTTATTATTCATCAGATTCTATAACATGTTTTGAGACTAATATAAAAATAAAAAATATTTTATCTAGGATAAAATTGTTTTATCTAATTGTTTGTTAAAATATGAGGGATTTGATCTCACAACCATCAGTGTCATATTTTAAAAATAAATTCTTATTTTTATAATAATACTCCAAACATATGGAATACAATATATGATGTGGTTATAATTTTTTATTTATTAAATATTTAAACTAAAGTAAAAAGAGTTATTTCTAGAAAAAAAAGTATTTTATGTGTATTAGCGTGATATTATGAGGATAATGGTGACTAAGAGGTTAATGGGAGTATGTTTAGACTTAGAGAAGATAAGAGTTTAAAAATGAATGATTATACTAGAAAAGTGAATATATATTAATATCCTAAAATATTTTAGGGTTTATGAGTAAATAAAAATTTAAAGAGTTTCATTTAGTTCCAATAAAGAAGTGAATATCAATTTATCATAAAAAGTTTTAGAATTTGTTGGTAAAGAAAGATGTAAAGAGTTTAAAATTATTACCTGTAGGATATGAAGGAAATTTTTTATGGAATGGGTTCTAATAAAGGTGGTGATGATGGATTTATAAAGAGTTATAAGTAGATAATGAGATTTATTAACATTTCAACATTTGAAGTTATGAAGTAAATATGTTTTAATACTTTGTTCAAATGAGTTAAATATTAGGAATTTGATTCCTAAGTTCATCCATTATTTAAATGAGTTTACTATATAGAAGTTACTCACTAATGATTCAAGTGGGATAGTTTTATCAGATATCCACATAGAGATGTGGAAGGAATTACATAGAGATGTAAAGAGTTTAACAAAACCCTAAGAATATAAAAATCGTAAGGTTGGCCTAGAATTATATAATATGTTATATGATAAGATAGGTTATTATGTATGGTTTTGTTATAATTTTTAAAATTATTTTAAGAATATAAAATGTTTCATTTTATACAAATGGAAGTCTTCACTTTGTCATTCTTTCATATTGGCTATATGCATTCATTAAGTGAAATGATAATTGAACACTCAAAGTGTGAATTTTATTTATCCTTAAATAATTTTATTTGTGGAATATTTTAGTTTTTTATGAAATATTAATTTTATCATGAGAACAATTATTGTATTAAGATACAGAATATGCTCATGAGGCATAAAACAAGATTTATATGCTAGATGGCCCATGAATTATACCATATGGAGTGTCATATACTATGTATTTGGTGTTGGAGTTGGTTTACTATAACTAGATAATTTTTAATTTATATTAAATTTATATTAAAATAAATGAGTATTAGTATAAATACCTTATCACATATTAATTTTTCTTCTATATAACATTAATGTGATAATGTCCAAGAGTATCTGTTGCATTGAAAAGGGAATAGTAGTGTCCTACTATGATTAGAACCTTTAAATTCCATAAAACTATTCTTAAATATTATTTCTATGATAATATAACATTATATGGTGTGGTGCATAGTATGTTTACTATTAGGTGCAGGTACTTGTAAGTGGATAAGACTTCATCTCATGAATTTCTCACTTGGTAATCTCCAGTATGGGAGATTATGATAATAGACCCACCTGTAGGAATTATTAATGTTTTATATGTAATTATATATTATTATATGTGATGTGTGTAATGTTCATTATACTTTAAAATTATTATTAATTCATTTCATTACTCACACACTTAGATTTACTAGCCAAAACGGTGATGTTATATGTTCATGGGAAGTAGGTTACATTGGATGTGTCATGAATGATATGTTATTAATAATAAATCAAGGAAGGATTTGCCCCTTCTATATTTATGGAAGTTTATATATCATCCCTCTGATTGAAATGGAACTATCATATAAAATTTCAGGGTCATGGTTTAATGATGAGTTTATTTCAGATAGTCAAAGAAATATGTATCAAGCATATAGGTTGGGGACACGTGTGTGCAACCTACTTGATAATATATTATGAAAAAGGGATTTTATTACATATTTAGTGCTCATATGTGGTTATTTATGTTGTGACACTAACTTATTTCTCTTGGGTGCCTTAATCTGTTTCTATAAAGTAATATTAGACTTTAGGCAAGCTTGCCTAAGGTCAACAAGAATTCATCCTAGAGGGTCACACACTAAGTATATCCATTGATATCAATAAAATTATATTTTAATCTAATTATTGGAATAAATATTATTACCAAGAAGTAGGAATAATTTTTTACATGATTTATTAATCACAAATATTAATAAATATTTATTCTCCAGATTGTGAATAGACTATTTATTTTATTTTATTGAATGTTTAATAAATATGTATTCATCATACTATGAATATAATATTAATTTATGAATAAATATTAAATTAAATATTTATTAAGGTATTTGATAAATCCTAAGGAGGAGGATCATACCAAGATCATGTCTAATGATAAATATTAATTTGTGGGCTGGTAAAATAATGTTTATCATTTCACCAGATAGCACACACCATAAAATGATAATAGTATTATTATTATATATAATTGGGATAGATAAGGTTTATTATATTATTTAAGGGTCATTATGTGATCAAATAATATTTTAACCTAAACCCTAACTCAATAAATAGACTGTTATGTCTATTTTATAATGTTAATCGATATTTGAGAATTGTTGCACATAATTGATTTCTCTATAGATTCCTCCTTCTCTCATATTCTCAAGAATGAGAAGAACTCCTTAAACCCTGAATGATATTGAATTGATAAATACAAACAATTCAAGATGATCAATCCATCACAATATCTCCCAAAAATCCATCGGTGTTTTTTGGAGATGAAAGGATCAAGTGTGGATTTCTACTAAAGGGGGTCTACTTTGGGTCCTCCCTATGAAAAGATGATAGTATGAAAAGGGTTTTGGATGATAAACTAAATCATTGAATAAATATCCTAATATGATGTCTTTATTTTTTCTGATTTAATTTAAATTAAATATAAATTTAACATCCAAAAGATACTCTTTGAGTTTTGGGTTTTCTATATCAATATTCGATGGAATTTTTTTTTTGTCGTGACATTTATGTCTTGCACAGTTAGTGAATGATACATAAAATCTAACATAAACCATAATGGTTATTCACCCAAAAGTAACTTCTACTATTTATACAACCTTTAAGAGGTATTAAAGGGATCACGTTTAAATTTATAACTATTTATTTGATCGTTGATCTAAATTCACAATAGTGGTTAGATATTTCATTTCTAGATTATTCATTCTTAAATGTGAAATTTAATTAACATGATTTCTACATTTTAATATTTATCATTCAAGATTCACATTTTCTTAATTCCTAATAATAGATTAAGAATTATTAGATATTTCATCAAGTGGCTCCAAAGTTTCTGGTTGGTTGATTGGATTACACGAAATGTAGTTGAAGTACACATTGTGTATCCAGGTTCATTACACCTGGATTTTTTATAGGATACATGAAACACCAAGAATATATTACACATGGTGTATTTACTACACACCTGTGTAGACTGGTACAACCTAGAACATGGTTTTTTAGATTACATTTTATGTAGTTATCATACACATCATATAGTTTACATGGTATAGCAGCAAAATTCATGTTAACCATGTGGTTAAATACAAGGTTTATTACCATGTGATACTAGTGTCCTGGATAATTAATGGGACACAAGGAATTTAGTTGGAATAAATATTATCTAACCCATTAATTATTTCATCTTTAGTACACGTCAATCCAATCATCACATTACATGGACACCCATAAAAGAGGAACACGTGGCGTATATATATAGTACAAGCCATGTGATTCTATCTAGAAAACACAGTGATTAAATCGGTGGGTTATGTGAAAACATGGAAAGTATACCACACGGCATGTAGCTCATTAGTACACACCGTGTAATCCGGTTGAGGTACATGTTAAAGCCCCCAAAATTTATCCTAAGTACATGACAATCAAGGAACACAGTGTGTATATTGTTAGTACATGTCGTGTAGTCTCCCAATAAAAATATAAATAAATTAAATTCAAAATAGTTAATTGTATCATTAAAACATAATTAAACTATTGGAACTATATGTTTTTGACTATGTAATAAAGTTTTTTAAGAACTAATAAATACTCAATTAATTTATTGTAATTATTTTTTATGTTGTCTTATTTTCTAGGAATTTATTTATGATAGCGATCACCAAGATAATTTGAATGGATGTTAAGATAAAGAGAATTAATTACTAATTAATAAATAAATAAAAGTGAATTTATCTTAATAATAAATAATGAATTGAAGTGAATTATAGATAGTATACTTTTGTATATTTGTTGCATGTGTATAACTGATCATGATCTTTGACTAGACCTATGTATGTGTTGGTTTTATTTAATTTTATTTTATTTCATGGCTTTTCAACTTTTTATTATTAAATTAAATTTGATGGTCTACGAGTCATTCCACCATATTTTATTATGTAATACCTACATGTTAAAGGTTTTTTATGTAATTCCCCTTAACCAATCCTTTAGTTTCCCTCACTTTTGTGTGATTTGTAAACATGTGTAATAAAAAGAGTATCCTAAGGTTCGTGAAGGCGGTTCCAGATGGAACCAAGATGAATCCAACCAAGGTGATACATGAGTGGATAGAAGGAATGTTGTGACTCTTTCCAAGATCGACACAAGGAGTTTCCCCTTAGGGTTACAGGTTGATTTATTATATACTCAATAAATCAACCATTATATAAGATCATGATTGGGTTATTTATTTATTTATTTATTTCTATCTTATGCATGATTTAGTTTTTGGATTCATGACCATGATTACATAAATAAATGTACTAATATAAAAATATGGAATTTAAATAAATGGATTATGTGTATATGTTTTTTCAAAACATGGTAAATCACGTAATTAAAATCCACTTAATATTAACAATTCATGTAAAGAATAAAACAAAAAATCTTTAGGTATAATAAATAAAATCCCTCAAATTAATATTAAGTTAAACTAAGATTTACATTACTTGATTAGGAATTAAATCTATATAAATAAGTGTTTTTCCAACCCATATTGGGAAAATTACATTTATCATAGAGTTCTTATGAAATGTTTGGGTTCACTTAACCAATTTACATCAAGAGAAGTAGCTCATGCTAGACTTGTGGTAACTTAGAGCCAAGTGTTGAGGAAATCTATGTCTATTTCTATATTGTGGAATCTACTCAATAGATTATGGATATGCAATACCAAAGTTTGAAAAATCCTTCCTACCTAAATACCTATGATTAATTGATTGAGATCATGCTTGGGTTACAATAAGGGGCATATAGATCATTTCCACTAGAATTTCTGAGCAACTAGACATTCTGGGTCTAATTGTGAGGGATATTGGGACTTGATAAAATAGTGGGAGACTTATTAAAATTAAATTTATTATGTATCATGTAATTTTTAATCCAGTAAAGTAAAAATCATTTATATTATTTATTATAGAAAAATGGTAAGATAAACCCTGAAACCATTGTGATCATTTCTTAACTCATGGTATATCCTTACAAATACAAATTTTTAGATATAGTAAAATAATTTATACAATTAATTATTATAAAAAAATTGTATTAAATGTTAGAATACCCTATTCATGTTATGCCTCCCCTGAAAATGAGAATATTTGAAAAGGATGTCTACCAGAGATATGTAGAGGATGCTTCTTATGTCCATTGTATTATATTATCAATTATTTTTGAAGTGTTGATGATGAAACATAAATACATGGATGCTTACACCATAATATATCATTTTGTTTTTCTTGATAAAGATAAACAAAGTCTTGAAATAAATAATATAAACAATGCACTATATCAGTTTAAACTAGAACAAGGAAATCTGACTACTGGTCATGATTTCAAAATGCTAGGGTATAATAATTAATTAGTAAAATTGGGCTTCTTATGGGATAATAAATTTTCAATTAATATTATTTTATTATCCTTACCACCAATTTTATTCTTATTCATCAACGAACTAATTAAAAAAATGGATAGTTCTCTCAGAAAACTTTTGTCCATACTTCACCAATAATTTAAGGAGTGGTTGAAACACATTTCGCCACCCCTTGTGGGGAATAGTTTGAAAGACAAGGATAAAGATCCCATAGCTAATATATATCCAAAATATCATTTATAGCATCATTCAAAGATACAAAATATTCAAAGGTGGAAGAATGAATTTGAGGCCATTTTCTTCTTTTGTGGATATAATGGACACTCGAAAAGAAATTGTGTTGAATTTAAGAATAAAGAATATGCATCCACTTTGGGTATATTAATCAAGTTTGTATTCATCACTTGTATATTAAATAAAATATGAGTACAACATACAAGTATTTAAGTATAGGAAATTATAAATAATATAAAGTTTATAGAGTGAACTCAAAAGGAGCTAATAAAGGGATATTACTATGTCATCTAAGGGGAGATCCCTACTTCTCATTGCTAAATGGATTGATTAAAGTTTATAGTATGTGTTTTCAAAACATTTATCTCAGTGTCTATCTAGACACAATGAGACATTATTCCACATTTGGAATAAATGTTTTTATGGTACTTCAATACTAAACTAACAGTTTAGTAACACTTGAATCACAGATATCCATTACAATGAATGGTGAATATAAAATATAATACTCTTAACCAATTGTGGAAAGATAATTCTCTTCTAAAAATTACTGAAGGTGGTTGAATTTTTTATACCTATAAAAGTGTTTTAGTCTCAATAGATCTAAGATATTGGGTATATGGATAAACTATTTATCATGTTTTAGATAAATAAACCTTTTTAAATAAAGGTATATCACAAATAATTTTAGAGTTAGTTCAACATATCCATATGAAATAGTCTTAACCTAGAAGTACGTTCATATACTTTACGAGATTCCTTTAGGAAATTTTAGAAATTATTAGCAAATTAAATGAATTCACTTTGTAAAGATTGAGGAATCTCTAATATGGCTTGTCAGAGAACATCTTTTCCAAGTAATAATTGATCATACATGTGTAGTTAAGGTAATAACAAACTATCATTTATTTATATACATCAATTTTATGATTGTAGTGAAAAGAAAGATCAATTATGAGTCTTATATATATTGAAAATCTTCCTTTATTTCTTCCAAGGCATGTTTTTCAAATAGAATTGAAATAACTAACCATGTGCCAACTATATTTTCTAAGGGACATTATATCAATTTTTATATGATAAGAATATATTATGATACTAACATAAGTGTTTTTTAAAAATTGTTTGTTTAAAAATGGCTTTAGCTACAAACTGATATCAAACTCTAAGGTACATATGATTTAATAATACTATATCAACTAAGGATATTAATGTCTAGTCAAGATAAACTATATTTCTATAATGGAAGCCTGTCTATTTAAAGATATTGGGAGAAGACTTAACTTATATGGTTTAAGGATCTAGATTCACATAGATTGGAAAAGGAATGTTGGACTCCACTGAGCCTAGTAGGAGGAGTAGTTCTAGAGACACATATTACATAGGAATTCATAACCAAAGAGGTGGTTTATGTTCACCATGGTGAGTTATACATATATATTATTCTTTCAGAATAAATATTTTTATAAAGAAGCATTAAGTGACATTATGATAAGGTTGAAAATTATGAATAAATTCAAGTAATAGAATCTATGTGTCAAGATTCAAATACTCTGTATTTTGAATTTTTCTAAGACTTGATACTTCTAGTAAATATTCAATAAAAACTAGAATTAGATGGTATAAGATGGTAAAAATATATCATTATTTATTATTGAAAGGTTTATTCTATGAAATAACCTATACACCAATCATCCTGACTAAAATAATTTTGAATTATACTTATCAAATCATATTTATATGATTATCATATTAGGATATTTATTGTCAAGGAAACCACATTTTGAGGAAAACTTATTAAAGATGTATATATTTCATGATCAAAAGGAGGCCTTATAGTATATATTTACAAGGAATAACTAGAAGGGATCGGTGACATAAATAAATTCCAATAAGATATATATATTATATAAATTAATTTATGAATAAATCATTCATATTGATCATAAAATATTCATTTTAAATGAATGATTGGTATTTGCCTCTAACTGGATAGTGGGAACGCTATAAGTTTTCAAGATAAATATGTTGATAACATATAGAAAACAAATGTTATGTCTTACCAATTTTTCAAGACTAAGGAATGAAATTTATCCAATTATAACTTAAAGTAGAAAACATGTTCTAAGGAACAAGATCTATAAAATAGATCCATGGGTTTACTAAAGTTATTCATAGTACATATATTAATAAATTATTGAAAAATACATGTTGAAACAATTCGGGACCAAATTTTTATTGGCATATAATAATTTCAATAGAACATGCATGGTCATAGGAAGGGATTATTGAGATTAAAATAATTTCACAATATTAAGTTCTAGGTAATTTATCTCATAGGCCATGATAAGTAATAGAGTTTGATATTACTAATACATAATGCATAGTAGGTGAATATCAAATAGACTCAACATAACTTCATTGAATTTCAGTTATAACTATCTGATTGTACTAGGAAAAGTGGAACTAGATGAATTCTTGGGTTTTGAAGAAGTGTGAGTACTAGTAATCATTGGAATTGAACACTTTTCTTCACTTAGTTCAATTTTATGTAGTATTGTAGAAAATTATAAGGTAATATAAAATAAAAACTTATTAAATCCAATAGTTTCCATATCTATAATATTTGAGTATATTATGGATTATAATGCAGCTTAAGGAGTGGTTTAGAAACATCTTGTTACAATTTTGGGTTATACTAAAAGAAATATTTTTATCATTATTATGATAAAAATTGAATATGGACTTAGTCATTATTTCAAGAGTCTGACATGAAAACAAGAGGTGTATACTCGATCATATCACTGCTTGAAGGATTTATTAAGGTAGTAATGTTGTAGTAAATATATTCTCTACACAGACATGTGGCATTACCATCCCTACTCGTATAAATGTGATAAGCCAAGTAGCTATATCCATACTCAGCAAAATCTTGTTTAACATGTGGGAATTAACCAATCATTAGTATTTAGCTCTAGTAAAAGTGGGAGACTATTGGAATTGGTTCCCTAGAACCGACTAATTTTTACTTTAGATTACATGTATATTAAAATAAGTGAATATTAATATAAATACCTTATCACATATTTATTGTTCTTCTATATAAAATTAATATGATAATTTCCTAGAGCATTTGTTGCATTGAAAAGGGTGTATTAGTTCCCCACTATGATGAGAACCTTGAAATTCCATGATGAAATTCTTAAATATTAGTTATATGGTTAGATAACTTTCTATGATGGGGAACATGGTATATTTAATGTCTATTATGAGTACTCGTAGGCATATGAGACTTCATCTCATGAAGTTTGTACTAGGTAATCTCCAATATGGGAGATTATGAGAACAAACCCACCAACAATAATTTTGTATGTTTATGTGTCATCAGATATTTCTATCTATGAGTTTTCATAAAGATATTTAGATTTTAGTATTATCAATAATTCAAGTCATGATTAACACACTTGGATTTACTAACCAAAACCATGACACCATATGTTGTGGGAAGTAGGGTACGTTGGGTGTTTCATAAATGACATATTATTAGTAATAAGTCATGGAAGGACTTATCTCTTACATATTTATAAAAGTTAATATATTGTCAATTTGATTGAAATGTAACTATTTCATGAAATTCCATGGATATGGTGTAATGAATAATTTATTTTAGATAGTTACAGAAATGTGTATCAAGAGCATAGGTTGGTGACATGAGTGTGAAACCCCCTTGATGAGATATTTTGAAAAAGGAATTATATTACACATCGAGCACTCATATGTGGTTATTTACATTAAGGCATTAACTTATTTCTATTGGGTTGCTTGACCCATTGCTAGACAAAAATCTTGGATTTTGGGTAAGTCTGCCTAATGTCAATGAGAAAGAATCCTATAGGATCAAAAACTAAGTGTTTTCATTGAATTAAATTAAATTTGATTTTAATTTAATTATTGGAATAAATATTATTCTAAAGAACAAAGAATATATTTTTTTATGATTTATAGATTGAAAATATTGATAAATTATTATCCTTTGAATTTTTAATAGAATATTTACTTTATTTTATTTAATATTTAATAAATATTTACTTTTTGACTATTAATGGAGTATTTATTTATTAATAAATATTTAATTAAATATTTATTTTATTATTTGATAAATTCCATAGAGGATTAGCTAACCAAGATCATGTCTGGTGATAAAGATTAATTTTCAAGCCAGTAAAATAATATTTTTCATTGCACCAGATAGAAAGCACTATAAAATGATAATATTATTAATATTGTAAGGCATTGGGATTGATAAACCCTAATTTTATATTATTTAAGGGCCTTTGGGATCCTAGGGGTTCCACCCAATGGTGGTGATATCCTCGCCCATTGGTGGGGTTCAGGTGGTTTTGACGACATCTTGTCGGGTAGCATGTTGGCGTAACTCCAGTGGATAGTCAGCCTCATTAGGGCGCTGTGATTGGTGGATATCCAACAGATATCTAGACTCTTTTGGGTGGATTTCCGGACTCATTTAGGGAACCATAATTGGTAGATGCTCTATGCAAGCGCTGGTGGATCCGTGAGTAGAGCACTGGCCCTTGTCGTCAATCAACCGTCACTGGTAACTTGACTCGGGAAGAGTGGTGAAGGGGATCGCGGTGTGAATACTTTCATCGATGACCATCGTCTGGGATTTTGGGATCCCAATGTTGGGTCGTTTCGTCAATGGTGACAGTGCTTTAAATTGACAGTGGCACAAGGCGGTCATGTGAACGATGGATTTCAACCTCATATGGGATGTAGGGAAGATCTACGGCACCATAGAGGGTTTTGGGTGATGATGAACCAGGGATACAATGATGATGATCGGGATGTGGGAGAAGACCTTGGGTCATAGGCATGACCTGGGGATGTTATTTTTGGTTGGGATAGGCTGGCATTATTGATGGATCGTAATTTTTCAGGCACAAGTTGGTTGATCTATGTATGTGTGATAGGCCCCAATGGTGTGTTCACACAATTGGCCTTTGGGCCATTCTTGTGGGTTTAATTTCCATTTTATAAAAGGGTCTTGGGGATTTAAAGTGGGTCTTTTGTTTGAATAAATGTATTTTTGGACTGTTTCTGGATTTTTCTTTGGTTGTCTTGTGGACAGCTTTGGTCTACCACCTTGTGTTTGGTGGCATTTGTGTCACTTTTCTGGTTCTTTGTTTCTATTTTATTTTCCTTAATAAATTTTTGGGACCAAGTATGCTTGGATCCTAATATTTCTTAGTATAAATAGTTTGTTGTGTCTATTGTGTAGGGTCAATAAATATTTAAGAATAATTACACGTAATGGATTTCCCACTATATTCCTCTTGTATCTTCTCAAGAATGAGAAGAACTCCTTTAAGCCTAAAGGATCTTGAAGCGATCAAGATGAAAAATTCAAGATGATTTATCCACTGCGCTAGCACTCAGAAACCTATCAATGTTGTTTAGAGATCAAATGACCACATGTAAATCACCTCTAGAGGGGATCTACTTTGGACCCTCCCTATGCAATGATGGTAATCCACAAAGGGTTTCGAATTATCAACAACATCATTAAATAAAGATACTAAGATGAGGTATTTATTTCTTTAGGTCTAATTTAAATTAATTATAAATTTAACATGCAAAATATTCTCTATGGGTTATGGGATTTCTATATCAATATTCAATGGAAAAATCTATTGGTCATGACATTTACTTATAACACAATTAGAGAATGGTCTATTGAATCCAAAAAACATTAATGGTTATTCACACAAAAGGAACTTCCTCTATGTTCGGAACCATCATTTGGTATACTAAGAGTGCTTGATTCATATTTTAATTTTCCCAAACCTGAGGTTGGTGAGATAACTAGAATGAAAACTTATATACTTTTATACCTTTATTACATGAGCCTTTAGGATTATATAATTAGGTATTGGTTGGGTGTGTTATTGATCATGTCATTGTTTGGATCTTAACAAATATTTGATTTTTCCTCACATATAATTAGTATGAAATCTTGACCCTGGATTGAGATATACTGAGAAAGTGTAAGACTATACCTTGATTATACATGTGATGTGATTATTAATGTGATCTTAAAATCACATGATTTTCCACATATTTTTGTTTAGTTTTTAATGTTTTAATCAATTAATTATGCATTCTTTTTCAATAAAGTGAAATTTAATAATTTTATAGTTTAATTTATTAATTAATCATTTTTTATAATTAATTTTGTATTTTTAGATTTTAAAATTATTAATTTTTTCTTACTTAATTTTCTTATTCATTTTTTTCTATTTACTTTTTAATTTTTTGTTCTGCTTGAATTTGAAATTTTATTTTATTAATTAATAATTTATTCATTATTTATTCATTTAATTAACTAAATTTTAATTTAATTTTTAATATTTTTTTTGTACTCTTAGTATAATTTAACTTTAATTTACAATTTAAGTATTTAATTCGTTTCCAATTTTTAATTTAACTCTTAAATTTAATGTTTTATTTCAATTTAATTTTTAAGTATCGAAATATTTAATTATTATGATTTATAATTTTAGTCAGTTTTAAATGTAAGTTTAGTTTTAAAATTATTGAAATTTATTATTTATTTTTAATTAATTCACTTTTTTATTTTTTTTATTAATTCAAATCTTAATTAAAATATCATTTAAATAATTTATTATTTTTTTAATTATAATTTTTTATTATGTTTTGTTTTAATTAATGATTAAATACAAATTTTTAATTTCTATTAAATTTCTGGTTTAATTTTCTTGGTAGTTTACCCACCACCAGACACTCACTATTGGTAGTTGCCATTGGTGAATCACTTTACCCACTACCACCCTTCTGTAGGAGTCACCACCATCCTTTTCTAGAAATCTAACCCACCAATGGGACCAATGGTGTGTAATCTAAGGAGTTACCCAAAAAAGTCCACCCATCATTGAGAACCCAACAGTGCTCCCCTTTTCCAATTTTTCTTCATTCATCGGTCTTTGATTTCTCACCTTCCATTGACCCACCTTCTGCTCTACTCCATCACTCACTACCCCACACTAACGGTGTCTCAAACATTCATCGTCGGTTCCCAACCTACCATTAGTACTAACCTGGTACCTACCTTTTCCTCCACTATCACCCCCAAATCAATGGCAACACCACCGAATCCACCTCCAACCTCTGATTTTTACAGATCAAGCAAATTTAGCCATAGAGAAATAAATCTAACCAAAACTTCACTTGAATACTGACACGATTGACATTCTCAAAATCAAAGAAGCAAATTAGAAAACTACATACCCACCCTTTTGCAGATCTAAAACCCAAACCTTGCTTGAGCCATGCCTTTTCCAGATCTAAAGTCTAGCCCTAAACTATTGGCCACCTATACCCAAAGTCATTGTCGTTGAATCCCTCTCTACCTCTGGATGAATTAGAAACTACATTTAAAAAATTAAGATGTCAACGGTACTGAACCCCTCCACTTCTCCCAAGTCATTGAAGCCTCTTCCAACAAGCTGAGCCAAACCCCCATCCTCTACTATTAGTAGAAGAGGAGTCACGGTCGAGCGAGTTCTCCTGGGGTTCCATGTCATTGTCATCATGGAGTAAGATTCCAATGGAGGAGGAGCATTCCTTCTAGGGGAAGACGAATCAAGCCCCCCCCCCCATGTAGATAAGAGGAAGAAAACCCAAATAAAAAAATAAAATAAAATAAAAACAAATTGATAAATAAAATAATAAAACTAAATTAATAATTATTATTATTATTAAAATAAAAAATAGATTATATTATATTATATAATAATAATAAACTTATTTTAATAAATATAAAAAATAAGCTTTAAAATATAATTTATTATAATAATAGTGTACTTTAATGTTTTTATAAATATATAATTGTTTTTATAATAATAAAAATTATAATAAATATTTACATTATAATAATTTTATTAAAAATAGTTAATATATTAAATTAAATAAATACATTTAAATAATTATTCAATATTTAAATAAATAATAAATAAATAATAATAATAATAAAATAAATAATAATAAAATAAAAATAATAATAAATTAATATTAATTATAATAACAAATAATTATAAATTAATATTAATTAATTAATATGATAATTGTAATGTCTCAGATTTTTCCATTTATTATTTTAAATATTATATGGAATTATTTCAAGACCTGGCGTGAAGACGGCACATTGTTCCGTGGTCCAGTGAGCCCGGAATGGTAATTTGAACTTTTTTTTAATTAAGTGAGTCGGCACTTGTGCGCGACTGTGACAGTTTCCAAAACGGATGTCTGGATTAAAAATATGAGCGCATCGTTGCGTCCAGGACGACGACTTTACCTAAGAATGAGGCCAACCTCGACTGGCACGGGTCGAGGGAAAAAGTTAATTTTTAGATGTTTTAACTAAAATAAAAATAAAATAAATTAACAAGTTTATTTTATTTTCATTTAAGGAAACATACGCTGCAGCGCGGCAACGGCGCAACAGTTTCCTAAATTAATGGAACATCATAATAACTTCAAAATGGCGATTCAACGTCATTAATTCTTCCGCGTAATTAAATGACAACATGTTTCCCTTTTTAATGGGTTAAGCAATTGTTGATCATTGGCAACGGCTGAGAGGAACCTCTGCCGAATCCACGAGGCGTTGGAGGAAATTCTCGGCGACGAAAGACAACGGATCGAAACCAAGGATCATTGCGCCGAAGTTGAAGGATCTCGATGACAATGGCAGCACGGCGCCTTAGTCAACGATCGATCCTTTCGAAAGGTAGGGGTTGTTTTTTTCGATTTCTTTTCCCCGTATTTAAGTTTAAACGACGAACGCGGATCAACCATGAACAAGTTGATCCGCGGACTCATACATTTTTTCGGGAGGGATTTTATTCGATAAGATTATGTGGAATTGATCCATGCTTTATGTTGTTGTTGATTCTTGCTCCGATTAATCCTATTAACGAGAGCGGATCAATGTCGTGACGAACGATGGTGGAGGTTCGTTCCTCAATTTGTTTATTTGGATATCTTCCTCCTTTTTCCCCACACGTTCTTCGAGCGTTCTTCATGCGGGAAGATCAAAAAACGTTTTCAGAGCCGATCGGAGGTCCGAAAACACCGGAAGAGGCTTCCTGGTGTCGGGGCGACCAAAACCTAGAAGTTTAGCGGTGATCGGATGACCGGATTAATGATCGGAGCAACACAGGAGGCGTGCCGGCGAAGAGCGTCATTTCTGTAAATTTCCAGAATACACGTCATGTACTTCCGAAGAACACGCCATGTAGTACTGGCGGTGGCGGCTAGGGTTTCAGAGTCAGAGAAGAATCACACGGCGTGTGACCCTGGTCACACGGCATGTTGGACCTTCCCCGAAGCTCGGCATGTACTTTGGCTAGTATATGGACACGGGATGATCTACACGGCTTCAGGCGGCACGGCATGTACAGCTTTGCAGAGGCGGCTACGCGGAGCTCAGCATGTATCCCGGGGAGACACGGACACGGGATGGAGTACACGACCGTGTACTCCATCACACGGTCAGACAAGGCCAGCAGTGCGGGTCACCCCGTGTGCAGTTTACACGGGTTGGAGTACACTGAGCCAACCCTAGTTACCCAGACACGGTGTGTACTCCATACTACACGCCGTGTACTATGTTTTTTCTACACAACCAGCCTCACGACACTGGCTGTTGTACACGGGTAGTACCTGGGGTCGGACAACACGGCGTGTATCATTTCTACACGCCATGTACTTTTTGGAAAATGGCTTGGTCCTTTTGTTCACCATGCCATGAACATCTTTCGTTGGGGTTAATGCCCTTTTTTCTTGTTCCCCTGAAGGTTAGGTGTCTTTCTCTCATGCAGGATTATGATCTCTTCAGCTGGACTTTCTGTGATAGAGTCAGGCATCCATCTGAGAGGCCCAGATTGAGATCCTCTATCCATTCCAGACCCTAGGTAGAGTCAGGCATCGACGTGACCAACTCTACCGGGCGTTGATCCTCTACCTAGAAGGTGAATTTCGGATGAGTCTCGGTATCCTCCATGGCCCTGGGAGTGATCCTCATCTGTGTATTGAGATCTTTCCCACTCAGGAGTACGTCTCCAATAATGAGTGCTTCTATCTACCATAACTTTTTCACACAGGAGTGTGTGTCCCATAATGAGTGTAGCTATCTATCGTGATGGTTCCCGATGAACAGCACTTCTCGGACGAATGTCATCAGAGCTATAGGACTCGTGGAGTGTGTTATCCCGGAACGAGCGCATCACGGAATCTTCGAACGGAATCCCTTATGGGGGTACACGGTTGCATGACTTGTCTCTAGACCACGGGTCTTGTTTTTGAGTATATCTGGTTTGTTTTATATGTTTTGTAAACATATACTATGCATAGCTTACTATACCTTTACTTTGTATTGCTTTGTGGTTTTCAGGGTCCTCTATTGAGTATTGTTATACTCACCCATGCACGGGCTTTGCCCACACATCTGGTGTCTTGTGCAGACGAGCAGCCTTTTGACAGAATCCAGGGCGGACTAGGACAGGACCGAGCTTTCTGAGTTCCCTACAGGCTGAGGCGTTCTTACGGCTATGAGCGGCAGTCCCAATACCTTTTGTACTTACAGGTTGGACTTTGTAGTTTCAGACTCTTGTTTGTTTGCTTTTTGGTGGGCTTGTATTTTGGCCCAGTTTACTTTTACAGTACTCTACCTTTCGTCGTACTCTGTTGGTTGGGGTTTAGTTGTATGCATGCATTTTGTTCCTTAGTGTTTTACATTTCAGAATTTGTGGGCTTGGAGATGTGTGCGTGTGTACAGGTACTTAGGCAATGCCTCCCATGTTAGTGATATGCCTACTCGGTGCTAGTCACCAGCCCCTGTCCTATTGGAGGCGGGCTTGGGGAGTCACGGAGCGGGCCCCACTGGGACGGGTCGTGACAGAGTGGTATCATAGGTGGTTAGTTCTACCTTAGGACCAAGAGTCTGTGAGTTTGGTTTGGGGCAACAGTGTTAAGTGTTTCAGGTTTGGCTTTCAGGCCAGAGACCCCAGTGTTGGTGCGGCGGCCGACGTATCCATACACCAGGACTCTGATAACCTGCTTTTCGACTCGGTGCACGAAAACACTGGTTGTAGGAAAATAAAAGGTACATGCATCATATAGGAATGGGTTGTGCTTTCTATGTCCTTTGTGTCATCTATCCAGATATACTCATTGACCATGGAACATCTTGTTTGTTTACAGGATGCCTCTACGACTCATGCTCGCTAGGATTCAGTAGCACGATCACGAGGATGACCCCCTCAGTGATGAGGCTTCGATACAGGGACCAGCTCCCCAGGAGTTTCCACCAGGTGGTGCACCTGTTATACCACCACCAGTGGAGCAGCCAGTGGTACCTGCAGTACCAACCGGTGAGGAGCGCAGTCTTAGCGCTCTCCATGAGTTCCAGAGATAGAGACCCCTCAGGTTCCGAGGAGAGCCCGACCCTCAGGCAGCTGAGTACTGGCTTGAGGCGGTGACTAGAGTTTTCTATCTAGTGAGGACACCAGCAGACCAAATGGTGATCCTAGGAGCGAGCCTTCTTCAGGGTTCGGCAGGACGATGGTTGAGTCTGACCACACAAACTCATGATGAGGAGACTCTTTCATGGATGGAGTTTGAGCGACTCTTTAGGGAGGAGTTCTCTCCGGTTACACTGAGAGCTGTGCGCATCCAAGAGCTTCTTCAGCTCCAGCAGGTCAGTATGACAGTGGCTGACTATTCATCAAGGTTCACCAACCTCACCAGGTACTCGATGGATATGGTCAGGGATCAGTACTTCAAGGCTCATAACTTCGAGCGAGGTCTACGGCGAGACATTCAAGCTAGTTTCGTGCCTCTATGCATTTCGACTTATGCTGGAGTGCTCGAGCGGGCCTTGGTGATCGAGAGCTTCTTGGGGGAGCAGAGACAGCCGCCGGCAGTCAGCAGCGGGCAGACAGGTGCGGAGACACCGGCAGCAGGGCTTCGACGTCAGACGCATGGATTAGGATGTGAGAGACGTTGGAGGAGGACCCAGGATAGGGGATCGACAGTCCAGGGCTCTCAGGCGGGATCTAGTTAGCCTAGGGAGAAGTGATGCTACGCATGTGACGGTAGGGGACATCTCGCTAGAGATTTCCTGACCCATCGAGATGCTAACAGGGAAGTGGTGGATGGACCACTGAGGCAGAGGCAGAGAACAGAGCAGGCAGACCCGCCAGGCAGCGGATGTGGCAGAGGAGCAGGGAGAGCTGCGGGCGGTGGAAGATGCTTTGACTTACTTCCACCACCACCCCCAGTAGGTCCGCACCAGGCTCAGGGAGCTGGGGGACAGGGACGGGGACAGCTGCATGCAGTCGAGGCATACAACTCAGGGGCTCCAGGGATGATTCGAGGTACTATCTGTGTATTTTCTACCTTAGTTTCCGTACTCATAGACACAGGTGCCAGTCATTCCCTTATAGCCACATGTCTTGTACAAAACCTCGAGATTTTTGTAGAACCATTGACTCGATCCTTACACTTGGAGACACCTAAGGGAGGAGACTCGACGATCACGCACCTTTGCAGACAGTGTGATCTTACCCTTGGAGGTGAGAGTTTCGGTTGGAACCTCTTGGTGGTAGCGTCGAGGCCTTACGACGTCATTCTCGGTATGGATTGGTTATCCTCGTTCCATGCCTAGATTGACTATTTTAGGCGAAGGGTGTGGTGTGTCTGCCGTGATGGAACGAGGTTTTCCTTTGTCGGAGAAAAGGAAACCCATGCAGCACAAAATGGGCTCATGCATAGGAGGGTGTAGCTGATCACTCATGAGTTGGCTAGCCTTACCCTCGGAGAAGTGGATGTTGTGAGCTCTCAGTTCCCAGCAGTGGTGGCGGAGTATGAGGACGTCTTTCCAAAAGATGTTCCAGGGTTACCTCCCCACCGGGAAATTGACTTCTGTATCGACTTACACCCTGGGACGACACTGATTTCCTCATCGTCTTATCGGATGTCTCCCGCAGAGCTTCGCGAGCTGAGGGTGCAGTTGGAGGATTTGCAGAGCAAGGGTTTCTTAAGACCCAGCGTCTCCCCCTGGGTGGCTCCAATCTTGTTTTCCAAGAATCCAGACGGGATTCTGAGGTTGTGCGTGGATTACCGGCACCTGAATCAGGTGACGGTGAAGAAAAAGTATCCACTGCCGAGAATTTATGACCTCTTCTATTAGCTAATAGGGGCACAGTGGTTCTCGAAGGTTGACCTTCGATCAGGCTATCACCAGCTACGAGTGTAGGATGAGGATATACCGAATACGGCTTTCAGATGTCGCTACGGTCACTATGAGTACTTGTTGATTCCCTTTGGCGTGACGAACACCCCCGTAGTGTTCATGGGGCTGATGAACCGGATCTTCTAATCATACTTGGACCGGTTCATAGTGGTCTTCATCGACGACATCCTTGTGTACTCGGTGTCAGAGGAGGAGCATGCGAGACACCTGCGGATGGTTATGGACGTACTTCGAGAGCACTAGCTTTATGGGAAGCTCTCAAAGTGTCAGTTCTGGATTCGAGAGGTCCACTTTCTAGGACATTTCATCTCATCAGATGGAGTATTTGTGGACCCATCCAAGGAGGAGGATGTGTTAGCATGGGAGCCACCTCGGAGCGTGACGGAGGTGTGGAGCTTCCTTGGGTTGGCAGGATATTACCGAATATTTATTCCTGACTTCTCCCAAATATCAGAACTGATGACAGCCTTGACCAGGAAGGGGAAACCCTTCGTGTGGACATAAAAGTGCCAGCAGGCTTTCGAGAAGTTGAGACATAGTTTGATGAGCGCCCCAGTCTTGAGATTGCCAGAGAAGGGTGTCGGGTACGTAGTTTTCTACAACGCATTAGGGATCGGGCTCGGCTGTGTCCTGATGCAGTGAAATGTAGTGTTTTCTTATGGTTCACGCCATCTTAGTCTACATGAGTAGAACTATGCGACCCATGATCTCAAGTTAGCAGTGGTAGTCTTCGCATTGAATATGTGGTGACACTACCTTAGGGGCGAGTGGTTCATTGTCTACTCTGACCACAAGATCCTCAAGTACATATTTTCACAGAAGGATCTGAATCTGAGGTAGAGGCATTGGCTAGAGTTCCTCCATGACTATGATTTTGAGATTATCTATACTCCTAGAAAAGGGGAACAAGGTGGAAGATTCCCTCAACAAAAGGTCGAGCTCATAACTGTTGAGTGAGGCGACACAGCAGTTAGCCGCGTTACAGTTATCCTTCATGGATGTAGAGGATACAGCTTACCTACAGTCGATGGTTGTCACCCCTCCACTCTTACAGTGAGTTAGGGAGGCACAACTTGGGGATGAAGACTGTGTGGATTTACGTGCTCAATTATCCACAGGACATGCTCCTGGTGGATATTTGCAAGGTGGGGAGCATGTACTTCTTTTCAGAGGTGCATTGTTATACTAGTGGCGTTCCAGGAGGAGGTCTTGAGGGTGTTTAATACATCCCCTTTGGCGGTACATCCTGGATTGGAAAAGATGTACTAGGATCTCTGACGATAGTTCTGGTGGTCAAGCATAAAGAAGGCAGAAGCAGAGTTTGTTTCTCGATGCCTCACATGCTAGCAGGTGAAGGCTGAGCACTAGGTTCCAGCAGGGTTAGCTCACCCCCTGGAAGTTCCAGAGTGGAAGTGGGATGTAATATAGATGGACTTCATGACGGGATTACCACAAACTTCCAAGGGGCACGATTCCATCTGGGTGATCGTTGACCGACTCACCAAGTCAGCCCACTTCCTAACTATCAGGGAGCAGAGTTCCATAGAGAGCTTGGGACGCCTCTACATGAAGGAGATAGTTCGGCTTCATGGAATCCCCTCGACTATAGTCTCAGACCAAGACGCCCACTTCACATCCCGGTTGTGGAAGGGATTGAAGGAGGATTTTGGGACTCAGCTACGCTTGAGTACAGCATTTCATCCCAAGACAGATGGTCAGACGGAGAGGACCATTCAGTTTCTGGAGGATATGTTGTGAGCCTGTATCTTGGACTTTGGTCGTAGTTGGGAGGACCACCTACCACTGGTGGAGTTTTCGTACAACAAAATCTACCACTCCACCATCGGTATGGCACCATTCGAGGCCTTGTATGGGAGACCCTGTCAGTCACCGCTTTGCTGGACCGACCCCGGAGAGTCAGCACTCATGGGTCTAGAGTTAGTGCGAGCTACTATAGAAAAGGTGAAGATCATCCGGGAGCGGATGAAGACTACACAGAGCCGGTAGAAGTCTTATGCTGACAGATGATGGAGACCTCTGGAGTTCGAGGAGGGAGACCACGTCTTTCTTCGGGTCTCACCTCGATGAGGGTTACGGAGATTTGGCCGAGGTGGAAAGCTATCTCTGAGGTTCATCGGACCTTTCCAGATTCTGTGCAGAGTTGGAGAGGTGGCATACCACCTAGCTCTATCACCACAGTTGCATTGAGTATATGATGTCTTCCACATGTCGCAGTTGAGGAGGTATGTGCTTGACCCATCGCACGTCATCGATTGGGTTGAGCTGGACATCAAGGATGGAGTGACCTTTTCTGAGTACCCGGTGGAGATCGAGGATCGGCAGGAGAGGATCCTTCGTGGATGATCGATTCCCTTGGTGCACGTCCGGTGGCAGCACGAGAATCTTCAGGAGAGCACGTGGGAGCGGGGGGCCAGATCTGTGCCCAGTACCCTTATCTGTTTGAGTATCCATTATTTTGGATTTTTGGGGACATAAAGCCCCAAGGTGGGGAGAATGTAATGTCTCATATTTTTCTGTTTATTATTTTAAATATTATATGGAATTATTTTGAGACTGGGCGTGAAGACGGCACATCGTTCTGAGGTCGAGTGAGCCCGGAATGGTGGTTTGAACTTTTTTTCAGTTAAGTGAGTCAGCACTTGTGTGTGGCTGTGGCAGTTTCCAAAACGGATGCCCGGATTAAAAATCTAAGTGCACCGTTGCGTCCGGGATGACGACTTTACCTAAGAATGAGGCCAACCTTGACCAGCGCAGGTCGAGGGAAAAAGTTAATTTTTGGATGTTTTAACTAAAATAAAAACAAAATAAATTAACAAGTTTATTTTATTTTCATTTTAAGGAAACATCCGCTGCAGCGCGGCAATGGCGCAACTGTTTCCAAAATTAATGTCGCGTCATAATAACTTCAAAATGGCGATCCAACGTCATTAATGCTGCCACGTAATTAAATGACAACATGTTTCCCTTTTTAATGGGTTAATCAATTGTTGATCGTTGGCAACGGCTGAGAGGAACCTCTGCCGAATCCGCGAGGCGTTGGAGGAAATTCTCGGCGACGAACAACAACGGATCGAAACTAAGGATTGTTGCGCTGACATTGAAGGATCTTGACGACAATGATAGCTCAGCGCCTTCGTCAACGATCGATCCTTTTGAAAGGTAGGGGTTGTTTTTTTCGATTTATTTTCCCCGTATTTAAGTTTAAACGACGAACGCGGATCAACCATGAACAAGTTGATCCGCGGACTTGTACATTTTTGCAGGAGGGATTTTCTTCGGGAAGATTATGGGGAATTGATCTATGCTTTATTTTTTTGTTGATTATTGCTCCGTTTAAGCCTATTAACGGGAGCGGATCAATGCCGTGGAGAACGATGGTGGAGGTTCGTTCCTCAATTTGTTTATTTGGATTTCTTCCTCCTTGTTCCCCATGCGTTCTTCGAGCATTCTTCATGCGGAAATATCAAAACATGTTTTCGGAGCTGATCATAGGTCCGAAAACACTGGAAGCGGCTTTGTGGTGTCGAGGCGACCAAAACCTGGAATTTTTGCGGCAATCGGACAACCGGATTGATGATCAGAGCAGCACGGGAGGCACACCGGCAAAGAACGCCATTTCTGGAAATTTCCAGAATACATGGCGTGTACTTCCTAAGAACACACCGTGTAGTACTGGTGGTGGAGGCTAGGGTTTCAAGGTCAGAGAAGAATCACATGGCGTGTGACCCTAGTCACACGGCGTGTTGGACCTTCCCCGAAGCTCGGCGTGTACTTTGGATAGTACACGGACACGGGATGATCTACATGGCTTCAGGTGGCACGGCGTGTACAGCTTGGCAGAGGCAGCTACACGGAGCTCAACGTGTATCCTGGGGAGATACGGACACGGGATGGAGTACACGACCCTGTACTCCATCACACGGCCAGACAAGGCCAGCAGCGCGGGTCACCCCGTGTGCAGTTTACATGGGTCGGAGTACACAGAGCCAACCCCAGTTACCCAGACACGGCGTGTACTCCGTACTACATGCTGTGTACTATGTTTTTTCTACACGACCAGCCTCATGACACGGTCCTTTGTACACGGGTAGTACCCGGGGTCGAACAACACGGCGTGTATCATTTCTACACGCCGTGTACTTTTTGGAAAATGGCTTGGTCCTTTTATTCACCATTCCCTGAACATCTTTCGTTGGGGTTAGTGCCATTTCTTCTTGTTCCCCTGAAGGTTAGGCGTCTTTCCCTCACGCAGGATTATGATCCCTTCAGTAGTACTTTCTGTGATAGAGTCAGGTATCCATCCGATAGGCCCGGATCGAGATCCTCTATCCATTCCAGACCCTAGGTAGAGTCAGGCATCGACGTGACAAACTCTATCGGGAGTTGATCCTCTACCTAGAAGGTGAGTTCTGGATGAGTCACGATATCTGCCCTGGCCCTGGCAGTGATCCTCATCTGTGTATCAAGATCTTTCCCACTCAAGAGTGTGTCTCCCGTAATGAGTGCTTCTATCTACCATAACTTTTCTACTCAGGAGTGTGTCTCCCGTAATGAGTGGTGTTATCCTTCGTGATGATTCCTGAAGAACAGCACTTCTCGGATGGATGTCATCAGAGCTATAGGACTCGTGGAGTGTGTTCTCCCAGAATGAGCGCATCACGGAATCTTCAAACGTAATCTCTTATTATAAGGCCCCAGCCTTAAACCTTAATAAAATTGAATTAAATGAATAATTCACATTGAGGATCTTTTCAGGTTTATAGTTTTAGAGAATTAGAACATAACTATTAAATCTTAAAAGATTACAAAGTAGACACTTCTATAAAGTCTCCATAAAATAAAAACTCTTAAAAAGAAAGATGTCTAGATTCCATGTTTTAGATAGCATGAAATTCCCTTGATCCCATCCTTGACATTATTCCACTTTAAGTCCTGTGAAAAACATTTCGAAAAACTTGGGGTGAGCATAAAAAGCTCATTAAGGGATACAAAAAGAATGAAAATTGTTAGTTTATCAAAACAACAAGTAAACCATGTATACTTTATCAAAGTAATACTTTTCACCTTTATGAAGTAATAAAAACTCTTCACTGAATAAAGTATCATTACTTACCTTTTTGTAACCAAAGGATTACCATAAAACCCATATAAAGAACACATAACATATATAAAGGTAACTTGGGACAAAAACTTACTTAAGTGGAATAACCATACGGTCGACTTCCACACATATCACTTAATGGAATAGCCATACAGCCAATTTCCATACATACTTAATGGAATAGCCATACGGCTGACTTCCATACCCAATGCATTGGAGGTTATAACGTAACCACCCGTCCTGGTATTCACGGCACCACCCGTCATATGGTTTATAACGTAACCACCCGTTAAAATGTCCAAGTACCAATATAAAATCATAAAACATAAAACCAATATAAAGGAATGATAAAATTTCCACATTTCAATCACAATATATCATAAATATATTGACATAATAGAATCCTTTATCAAAACCATTTTCAATACCAAAATACATAAAAGAGTATATGGTATTGATTTTATTTTAAAAACATTACGGCTTGTTGAGGAAGCCAAAGACCAAATAATACTCGCGGCGGCGGAAAAAGTCGTTGTCACCGCGTATGTTAAAAAAAACATTCCTTTTTGTCGTTTAGTAAAACGCTTTGTAGAAAAAGATTCCTTTTGTATAAAAGTAAAAGTCAAAGGGGTTTATACACCGTATAAAAGAAAGTTGTGTATAAAACGAAATATGCCTCAATGAAAGGAGATTGAGACGAAGCCCCTTACCTCGGGTCCGACTTGACTCGATCGTTCTTTAACGTCCTGAATAATAAACGTGAGTTAATTTATACTTGATTAAGAACCTTTTTAAAGTTAATTATTCCTTTTATATCACTTATTTCCATGTTATAAACATTATGTAACCATTTGAGTTAATAATGTTTGTTTTGTCAATATTTGGTTCTTAAGTCGAAAGTGGACTTCTTACAATTACATGTTGTTCGTGTGGTAAAAAGTTCTTTATATCCAGAATGAAATTCATGATTTGGATATCATATATATCATATATATCCAGCATATACATGTATTTATAATATTACATAATCATTTAGAGGTAAGAAATGAAATGCACCGTTCATGGAGACGGTAAGCCGTACGTACTCATGAATGCTACTTTCATTTCTTTGTCATATTAGTGGAATTAAAACTAAATGAGAGGTATGTATATTTTAATTCCAGAATTATATTCATCATTTAGATATATCATTAATTATATATATACATTATATACATGTAATTTTAATAGTACATTACATTTGGGGATAAGAAATGAAATGCACCGTTCATGGAGACGGTAAGCCGTACGTACGCATGAACGCTACTTTCATTTCTATCTCATAATTTAATGGAAAGAAATAATAATGATATAGAGGTATATTATAATTCCAGTACAACATCATATATAATAACTTTAAATCAATCCTTTACACGTCCCACATATGGCATTAACGAATCACATCACTTTTAGGGGGTGGTAGTTCGCACTTCCTTAAATGAAGATATCGTGTTTACCCATAATGGAAACCATAAAGGTATGCCAAAAATGAAAAATACAGAAGCTTAAAGAAAACATAAACATATTATATATCATATATAAAAATAGTGACATCATAATGGCCACCCTTGAAGGTGTTAAATGAGTATTGAACAATCATCGTTTCGGGAGGCAGAATTTCGCCATCCACGGAAACTGTATGTTCTTTAACCATTTGATGTAGTTGTGTGAGAGTGTAGCTCAAATAAATATTATAACAACATCCTAGTATATTTAAGATACTGGTTTTTTTACAAAAGAAGTAAATAAAAAGAGTTTAGAGGGTTGGAGAAGCAAAATAAAACAAATGAACAAGAGAGAATGAATTACCTTTAAAAGTGTAACTCCCTTTTGATTTGAGCCTAAAGGCTTCCTTTGAAAGGATTCTTCCCAAAGGGAATCCTCTAGGATGAGGAGAGGGATGTGGAGAGAGTAATTGGTCAGGGGTTGGCCGAGACAAAGGCTTGAGAAGTGTGTGAAATGGGGTAGAGGTGGGGGCCTTTTATAAGAGGAGAGGAGGGGCACTTTTGGAAAGTAAAGAAATATTACTTTATTTGAAAATGTGTTTCGGTTTTAAAAGGTCCCACATTGATACAATTCGTGGATAAGGTGATAAGGGTTCGAAATCCACTCATCCAATTGGTTTTGGACATGTGTAGGTTTTATATTTTTCATTATCTTTCCATTTTATTTAAATCGTCAAATAATGATGTCATCGCTGCATCATTATTATGTCATATATAATTTAATTTATTTAATGTCTAAAAATTATAAAAAAAATACTATGATGTTGGAAATCTTTTTATCTTTCCAATTCCTATTTATAAACAAAATTTGGACTTGCATAACCCCACTAAAAAATTATTTTAGTAAAACGATTTATGTTAGTGTCATTTTCACTTTAACATTAAATAAAAATATATTAATGTCATTTTCCAACTAAAGTGGCTCCATGGGGTCCCCAAGTTGGCCCATGCCTTGTCTTGGTCGGCCATGACTCACCCAATAGGTGTAGGACAAGTGTCATGGTGTTTTCACATTCTTATAATACCATTTTTACCTTAAACTACACTAATTACCTCTAATCGCGATTAATGAAAAAAAGTTACTATTCACCAAAAATTATTTTAATCTCATTGAACCACATTTTACTTCTTAATGACAACCATGTATGTCGGATTTTCAAAATTCAATACACATTAGTGGTAAACTTTCATTTAACTGAAAAATCAGTTTGCTTGATTACCACTTAGTGGTTTCACTATTCATCAAAAATTGAAGTTTTCCAGAAAATTACCAAAAATTCAACCTAATGTATATTTGATATTATGAATTCAAAAATGAAGTCTATTTTAAAAAATTCAAAACATATAAGTCACATTAATTAATTTAATAATTAATTCCCGCTGTCATGACAAATAGCGTGTTTTTGTGAAACAATAAGTATCAAAAGATTGACACCAGTTTAAGTCCAATTTCAAAGTGAAATTGATTCCAATGACCACCATTGGATTAACTGGTAAAAATATTTTCTAATTTCACTTTAAAACCAATTAAAATAATAATCTAATCATATAAATAATTTAGATTAAAAATAGGTTTTGAATTAAAATACAACATTTTACACTATTCATAAAAAAATGAACTTTATCAGAAAGGTACCAAAAATTTACACAAAGTAACTTTTGATGTCCCGATTATAAAGAAGAGTTATATTTGGTCCAATAGAATTTATAAGATCGATCAAAACTATATTTAATGACGGTTCTCCGTCAAAAGGAGATAAGTGGACCTTTCGTGAAAATTAGGGTATAAATGCCCTAAAATTGAACTCTTTCCGTATTTTAAGCCTTTATCTTTTATTGGGTAAATGTATAAAGATTTAAAAACATATCTAATCATATTTTAGTTATTTCTATCCATTCCCGCCAGTACAACGGCTACTTGTTAACTAACATTTAAAATAATATTATTTTATTACTAGTGTGCTACGTAAGTTTCAAAGAAACTCATCGTTGCGTATCGGGTACGCTATCGAACATAGCAACCCCTTTAAAATAAAATTAATATTTAATTTGTAAATATTAATAATTATGAAAATTCTTTATTCTTTATTTACCTGGGATGTTACATCCTTCCCCCCTTTTGGGAATTGCGTCCTCGCAATTTTATTCACTTATCAAAATAAGTGGGGGTATTTATCCCTTATAGCATTTTCAGATTCCCATGTTGCCTCTTAAATCACATGGGTTTTCCACAAAACCTTTACCTGATGAATCACCTTATTCCGTAACACTTGCTCCCTGTGGTCAAGAATCTGGACCGGTTGTTCCTCATAAGATAGGTTCTCTTCCAGCTGAACTACCTCTGGGCTCAAAACATGAGATGGATCTGGCATATACTTTCTCAACATCGAAACGTGAAAAACATTGTGTACCTGAGATAAACTCAGAGGTAAAGCCACTCGGTATGCAACTGATCCAACTCTTTCCAGAATTTCGTATGGTCCAACAAACCTTGGACTCAACTTTCCTTTCTTACCAAATCTCATCACACTTTTCCAAGGAGAAACCTTGAGAAAAACATGATCACCTACCTCGAAAGATAGATCCTTCCTCCGGTTATCCGCATAACTCTTCTGCCTGCTCTGAGCTGTTCTCATGTGCTTCTGAATCAACTGAACTTTTTCTGCCAACTCTTCTACCAATTCTCATCCCATCAACTTCCTTTCACCAACTTCATCCCAGAAATGCTGGAGTTTGACACCGCTTCCCATATAATGCCTGAAATGGTGCCATCTGTATACTGGAATGAAAACTGTTATTATAAGAAAACTCAACCAAAGAAAGATGTTGGTCCCAACTTCCCTGATAATCCATAGTACAAGCTCATAGGATATCCTCCAATGTCTGGATTGTTCGTTCTGACTGCCCATCTGATTGAGGATGAAAAGCTGTACTAAAATTTAATTCAGTACCCAACGACTTCTGAAGGCCTTTCCAAAATTTAAAAGTAAACCTGGGATCACGATCCGATACAATGGATAGAGGAACTCCATGTAACCTGACTATCTCCTTAAGATACAGACGGGAAAGTTGATCTAGAGAGAAAGTATCTCGTATAGAAAGGAAATGAGCAGATTTGGTCAAGTGGTCAACAATAACCCAGATTGCATTATTACCTCGAGATGTCCTCGGTAATCCCACAACAAAGTCCATGGATATGTTTTCCCATTTCCACTCTGGCACTGGTAAAGGCTGAAGCATCCCTTTCGGTAACTGCCGCTCTGCTTTAACCTGTTGACATGTCAAACACATCACAGTAAAATCAGCAATGTCTCTTTTCATTCCATCCCACCAGTAATACTCCCGCAGATCTCTGTACATCTTAGTACTGCCAGGATGAACTGAAAACGGGGAACTATGAGCCTCACATAACAACTCATTCTTCAACTATGAATCACAAGGCACACATAACCTCTTCCCAAACCTCAAAACACAAACACAAACTTATCCAAAAACTCATGGAAAATTTTATTCATAAGGTCCATGAATACAGCAGGTGCATTGGTTAACCCAAAAGGCATAACTACAAATTCATAATGGCCATATCTAGTATGGAACGTAGTCTTCGGAACGTCTGCTTATTTTACTTTCAACTGATGGTACCCCGACCTCAAGTCAATCTTCGAAAAATATTGAGCTCCCTGGAGCTGATACCACTTCATTCGATGGCCCAACATCTGCTGAAGTTGTTGCAAAGGATTTCACCACCCCTTTCTGCTTGTAGTCTGGCTGCATTCCCCCATTTGAGTTCTTCGTTGGACACTCATTTGCATAATGACCCATTTCATTACACTTAAAACATCTTACCGTTGGCTTTTCATTTCCTTCTTGATCATCTTCCTTACAGTTACGAGCAATATGACCAGACTTACCACACCGAAAGCACTTACCAGACTTGGATAAACATTCTCCAGGATGCATTTTACCACACTTCTCACAGGATGGATATTTGGTTTTCTTACCTCCTTGCTTCTTTGATGAATTCTTCCCCTTTTCCTTCCAACTAGACCTCTTATTCTGTTGTTTTTCATAGAACACCTGATCATCGGCAAACTCCATTTCCACCTTCTCCGCACATCGAACAAGTTTTTCATAACTTTTGAACTCACGAGTAGCTAAAGCCCTTCGATACTTTGGCTTTAACCCTGAGTAAAAACGGTTTATTTTACTATCAAGATCTCGTATGAAGTTTGGAGCATACCTTGCCAATCGAGTGAACTTTTCTTCATAAGTAGCCACTGAATCATCCTCCTGCCTCAATTCTAGGAACTGTTTTTCCATCCTAAGACGAACCACCTTAGGAAAATATTTCTCAAGAAACATACCTTTGAATTCGTCCCAGTGAAGATCCTCAATCTCATCACTATCCCTTATATTTTTCACCATCGACCACCACTGATCAGCTTCACCTTCAAAACGGTAAACAGCAAGACTAACCTTTTGATGTTCTGAACACCCCATGACATCAAAAATATTCTCCAGTGCTTTAATCCACCCTTCAGCTTGCACAGGGTCAGATGATCCTATGAATGATGGGGGATGTTGCCTCATGAAATGTTCAACCACTGACATGTTTCTCTGCGGTTGATCTGGCTGATCTCGTGCATGAATACCACCACCATTTATAGCCTGAGTCAACTGTTCCATCATTGAAACAAACTGTTCAGTTCCGATTCCGACCATCTCAGGTTGCTGATTTGGAAGGTTATCTTCCTCCTGATGTCATCCCAACATAGCTGCTTTGTTTCCTCTGCGGAAAACCATTCTGAACACAGAAATATCTTAGGCAAAGCAACATGGTAATCCGTAAATGCTATATCATTTCAATCATATTATAATTTAACACTTTTCTAACTCCTAAAGTTGTCTAAACCGACCTCTGATACCAACTATAAGGCCCCAGCCTTAAACCTTAATAAAATTGAATTAAATGAATAATTCACATTGAGGATCTTTTCAGGTTTAGAGTTTTAGAGAATTAGAACATAACTATTACATCTTAAAAGATTACAAAGTAGACACTTCTACTAAGTCTCCATAAAATAAAAACTCTTAAAAAGAAAGATGTCTAGATTCCATGTTTTAGATAGCATGAAATTCCCTTGATCCCATCCTTGACATTATTCCACTTTAAGTCCTGTGAAAAACATTTCGAAAAACTTGGGGTGAGCATAAAAAGCTCAGTAAGGGATACAAAAAGAATGAAAATTGTTAGTTTATCAAAACAACAAGTAAACCATGTATACTTTATCAAAGTAATACTTTTCACCTTTATGAAGTAATAAAAACTCTTCACTGAATAAAGTATAATTACTTACATTTTTGTAACCAAAGGATTACCATAAAACCCATATAAAGAACACATAACATATATAAAGGTAACTTGGGACATAAACTTACTTAAGTGGAATAACCATACGGTCGACTTCCACACATATCACTCAATGGAATAGCCATACGGCCAATTTCCATACATACTTAATGGAATAGCCATACGGCCGACTTCCATACCCAATGCATTGGAGGTTATAATGTAACCACCCGTCCTGGTATTCACGGCACCACCCGTCATATGGTTTATAACGTAACCACCCGTTAAAATGTCCAAGTACCAATATAAAATCATAAAACATAAAACCAATATAAAGTAATGATAAAATTTCCACATTTCAATCACAATATATCATAAATATATTGACATAATAGAATCCTTTATCAAAACCATTTTCAATACCAAAATACATAAAAGAGTATATGGTATTTATTTTATTTTAAAAACATTACGGCTTGTTGAGGAAGCCAAAGACCAAATAATACTCGCGGCGGCGGAAAAAGTCGTTGTCACCGCGTATGTTAAAAAAAACATTCCTTTTTGTCGTTTAGTAAAACGCTTCGTAGAAAAAGATTCCTTTTGTATAAAAGTAAAAGTCAAAGGGGTTTATACACCGTATAAAAGAAAGTTGTGTATAAAACGAAATATGCCTCAATGAAAGGAGATTGAGACGAAGTCCCTTACCTCGGGTCCGACTTGACTCGATCGTTCTTTAACGTCCTGAATAATAAACGTGAGTTAATTTATACTTGATTAAGAACCTTTTTAAAGTTAATTATTCCTTTTATATCACTTATTTCCATGTTATAAACATTATGTAACCATTTGAGTTAATAATGTTTGTTTTGTCAATATTTGGTTCTTAAGTCGAAAGTGGACTTCTTACAATTACATGTTGTTCGTGTGGTAAAAAGTTCTTTATATCCAGAATGAAATTCCTGATTTGGATATCATATATATCATATATATCCAGCATATACATTTATTTATAATATTACATAATCATTTAGAGGTAAGAAATGAAATGCACCGTTCATGGAGACGGTAAGCCGTACGTACGCATGAATGATACTTTCATTTCTTTGTCATATTAGTGGAATTAAAACTAAATGAGAGGTATGTATATTTTAATTCCAGAATTATATTCATCATTTATATATATCATTAATTATATATATACATTATATACATGTAATTTTAATAGTACATTACATTTGGGGATAAGAAACGAAATGCACCGTTCATGGAGACGGTAAGCCGTACGTAAGCATGAACGCTACTTTCATTTCTATCTCATACTTTAATGGAAAGAAATAATAATGATATAGAGGTATATTATAATTCCAGTATAACATCATATATAATAACTTTAAATCCATCCTTTACACGTCCCACATATGGCATTAACGAATCACATCACTTTTAGGGGGCGGTAGTCCGCACTTCCTTAAATGAAGATATCGTGTTTACCCATAATGGAAACCATAAAGGTATGCCAAAAATGAAAAATACAGAAGCTTAAAGAAAACATAAAAATATTATATATCATATATAAAAATAGTGACATCATAATGGCCACCCTTGAAGGTGTTAAATGAGTATTGAACAATCATCATTTCGGGAGGCAGAATTTTTCCATCCACGGAAACCGTATGTTCTTTAACCATTTGATGTAGTTGTGTGAGAGTGTAGCTAAAATAAATATTATAACAACATCCTAGTATATTGAAGATACTGGTGTTGTTACAAAAGAAGTAAATAAAAAGAGTTTAGAGGGTTGGAGAAGCAAAATAAAACAAATGAACAAGAGAGAATGAATTACCTTTAAAAGTGTAACTCCCTTTTGATTTGAGCCTAAAGGCTTCCTTTGAAAGGATTCTGCCCAAAGGGAATCCTCTAGGATGAGGATAGGGATGTGGAGAGAGTAATTGGGCAGGGGTTGGCCGATCCAAAGGCTTGAGAAGTGTGTGAAATGGGGTAGAGGTCGGGGTCTTTTATAAGAGGAGATGAGGGGCACTTTTGGAAAGTAAAGAAATATTACTTTATTTGAAAATGTGTTTCGGTTTTAAAAGGTCCCACATTGATATAATTCGTGGATAAGGTGATAAGGGTTCTAAATACACTCATCCAATTGGTTTTGGACATGTGTAGGTTTTAGATTTTTCATTATCTTTCCATTTTATTTAAATCGTCAAATAATGATGTCATCGCTGCATCATTATTATGTCATATATAATTTAATTTATTTAATGTCTAAAAATTATAAAAAAAAATACTATGATGTAGAAAATATTTTTATCTTTCCAATGCCTATTTATAAACAAAATTTGGACTTGCATAACCCCACTAAAAATTTATTTTAGTAAAACAATTTATGTTAGTGTCATTTTCACTTTAACATTAAATAAAAATATATTAATGTCATTTTCCAACTAAAGTGGCTCCATGGGGTCCCCAAGTTGGCCCATGCCTTGTCTTGGTCGGCCATGACTCACCCAATAGGTGTAAGACAAGTGTCATGGTGTTTTCACATTCTTATAATACCATTTTTACCTTAAACTACACTAATTACCTCTAATCGCGATTAATGAAAAAAAGTTACTATTCACCAAAAAATTGTCTTAATCTCATTGAACCACATTTTACTTCTTAATGACAACCATGTATGTCGGATTTTTAAAATTCAATACACATTAGTGGTAAACTTTCATTTAACTGAAAAATCAGTTTGCTTGATTACCACTTAGTGGTTTCACTATTCATCAAAAATTGAAGTTTTCCAGAAAATTACCAAAAATTCAACCTAATGTATATTTGATATTACGAATTCAAAAATGAAGTCTATTTTAAAAAAATCAAAACATATAAGTCACATTAATTAATTTAATAATTAATTCCCGCTGTCATGACAAATAGCGTGTTTTTGTGAAACAATAAGTATCAAAAGATTGACACCAGTTTAAGTCCAATTTCAAAGTGAAATTGATTCCAATGACCACCATTGGATTAACTGGTAAAAATATTTTCTAATTTCACTTTAAAACCAATTAAAATAATAATCTAATCATATAAATAATTTAGATTAAAAATAGGTTTTGAATTAAAATACAACATTTTACACTATTCATAAAAAAAATGAACTTTATCAGAAAGGTACCAAAAATTTACACAAAGTAAATTTTGTTGTCCCGATTATAAAGAAGAGATATATTTGGTCAAATAGAATTTATAAGATCGATCAAAACTATATTTAATGACGGTTCTCCGTCAAAAGGAGATAAGTGGACCTTTCGTGAAAATTAGGGTATAAATGCCCTAAAATTGAACTCTTTCCGTATTTTAAGCCTTTATCTTTTATTGGGTAAATGTATAAAGATTTAAAAACATATCTAATCATATTTTAGTTATTTCTATCCATTCCCGCCAGTACAATGGCTACTTGTTAACTAACATTTAAAATAATATTATTTTATTACTAGTGTGCTACGTAAGTTTCAAAGAAACTCATCGTTGCGTATTGGGTACGCTATCAAACATAGCAACCCCTTTAAAATAAAATTAATATTTAATTCGTAAATATTAATAATTATGAAA
This sequence comes from Viscum album, assembly GCA_963277665.1. Classification (NCBI taxonomy): domain Eukaryota; kingdom Viridiplantae; phylum Streptophyta; class Magnoliopsida; order Santalales; family Viscaceae; genus Viscum; species Viscum album. The sequence goes on from OY728164.1 coordinate 2,039,108,321, forward strand.
ATTCTTTATTCTTTATTTACCTGGGATGTTACACTTATGGGGGTACGCGGTTGCGTGACTTGTCTCTAGACCACGGGTCTGGGTTTTGAGTATATCTGGTTTCTTTTATATGTTATGTAAACATATATTGTGCATAGCTGATTGTACCTTTAATTTGTATTGCTTTGTGGTTTTCGGGGTCCTCTACTGAGTATTGTTATACTCACCCCTTAACGGGCTTTGCCCACACGTCTGGTGTCTTGTGCAGACAAGCAGCCTTTTGACAGAATCTCGGGCGGACCAGGATAGGACCGAGCTTTCGGAGTTCCCTACAGGACGAGGCGTTCCTACAGCTACGAGCGGCAGTCCCAGTACCTTTTCTGTTTACAGGTTGGACTTTTCAGTTTTAGACTCTTGTTTTTTTGCTTTTTGGTGGGATTGTATTTTGGCCCAGTTTACTTTTACAGTACTCTACCTTTCGTCGTACTCTTTTGGTTGGGGTTTAGTTGTATGCATGCATTTTGTTCCTTAGTGTTTTACATTTCAGCATTTGTGGGCTTGGAGATGTGTGTGTGTGTACAGGTACTTAGGCAATGCCTCCCATGTTAGTGATATGCATACTCAGTGCTAGTCACCAGCCCCTGACCTATTGGAGGCAGGCTTGGGGAGTCACGGCGTGGGCCCCACTGGGACAGGTCGTGACAATAATTTAATACTTACATTAATCTAATATTATTTAATTAAATAAATAAAAATTTATTTATAAAAGTTAAATATTTATAAAAAATGTTAAATAATCTATTAATTGTTTGTTTTCGTTGTGCAGAACCCAACCTGAATGGAATCCAAGTTCTTTCACACCAACCATTGAGCGATCAGTTAGAAGGGTAATGCTAAATTGACAAGGATGATATAGGTTGAAGCTACGTGTTCAATGACTCAGAGAAGATTTACTAAAGTCGGTGCTTTCCATTGGTGACCAATGAATAGACGAAAGATGACTTAAAAATAGAGTTCATATAGCAGAAGTGGGTTATCTTTTAACATTCATTAGAACTTGAAACTTTTCTTAGAGACCCGGGGAGTAGGAGCAGAATGGCAGACTGAGCATGACTGATCAGAAGAAAGATAGAGAGACGGAGATCGATATCAATGTTGTTTATAGTCAATTCAGAGGGATATTTCTTTCTCCCTCACATTTTTCTTCATTAATTTTTATTAGAAATGTTAATTATTGTTTTCGTTATGATCTTGGGATAAAATTTTAAACTCAGGGATTTATAATTCTGTTGGTTCATATTTTTCTTCTTCTTCATAAAATGTAATCTTCAAGATTTGGAATTGATCGGAGAGATCAGTTCCAGATATTAATCATAATTTTTTTCACCTATAGAATTTAATTTCAAAACTCCATTATATTTTGGTGAGAATTATCATGGATTAATTTCTATGAATATTTATTTCAAAACTGTTGGATTATATTGGTGAAATTTTTTCCAGCAATATTCCTTCAAATTATTTTTTAGTTTGGTGTTTCTAGTTGTGATGAACTTCTAGAATCACTAATATGAGTGATTAATCTCTTGGTGAGGAAGATTAATTGATCAATTAATGAGGTTGTGAACTCAAATGCATTTTTTTGAAGAAGTTGTCATTTCAACCAATAGTATTAGTTTTTTCCCAACCATTTTTCTAGAATCATATTCCTCAATATCTATATTCACTTATTGATCATTATTTCTCCAATATCAATTGGTTCTGTAAAAAATCATTGTATTATTGTTTTCTACCATTTTTAAATGTAAAAAATTAAAAAATATTTTTAACCACTTTTTTATAGTGGTTTTGTTTGGAAAATTAGGTACACATCCTTCTCATGTGTTCAACCCTGATTTCCACTATACTGTAGTTAGTATGATTTTATAAATAATTAAACTTTGGCATGTTTTTATGATGAAAATTTAACTTATTTAGAGGATGAGGGGCATTTTATGTGATCTTCTACAAGGGTGAATGAAATGTGATGTATTCATCAACTCAGTCATTCTATACTCAGAGAATTGAGAACATATGAGGAGCATATATGGGATTGACATACTTCATGTCTTGTGGTAACTTGATGTCTTGGAAAAAGGGATCATATGAAAATGTATTCTTACATATGATACAGCTAGTGGAAATAAGTATAGAGATACATGTGTCTGATGGAGTTCATTTCAAATCCCTTTATAGCTTGAGTAGCACCAATGCTTTTCTAGAGGCTTTTATTTTCTTACATGTATAAATTCAACAATTTATATTTATTTTCAATGCTATAAAGGTCTATGGGGTCACACTTAATGGTTGGTATATTGTTGATTTATTTTCACTCAAAGATAAAATATTAAGGTTTTTTAGAATTTCTCTAAAAATAATTTTTGATAGATATTCACAAGGTATTTAATATGATATGATACAAGGTGTAGTTGATAATATATTTTCAAAAGAATATTGGAATATTTAAAAAAAATGGGTATAGTTTCACAAGTTTTTGTATATGATACAATATAAAGTGAAATGAAACAAATTCTATGTGGATTTAGTGCAAGTGGTATATTTTTGAAAATATTCCTTAAATATGCATATCATAGTGTATGATTTATCTATAGTATAGTAGAGCATATATAAGCCAAATACATTTTATATGTTTTGGTTTTGGTATGTCATTTGATATGATATAATGATATCGTACCCATTAACTTAGCATGGTGGTGAATGTTAAAGGTTAACATTTGAATCTTCTTTGGGTTGGATATCATTTATTGAGTATTTCATTTGATTAAATGCATGGAAGTTGAATCGGTTGTGGTTTGAAAAACATTTTAACCAAAATCATTAAATTATATGACTCATAATGTACAAGTAAATTCATGGGATTTGAGGAGTGTTTTTGGAACTTATAAAAGGTGGTTGAACACCATCAATATGGTGGATCAAATTGGTTGAAGCCTTTATCGATACTCTCACTCTTTAATCTCTCTTTTTTCTTCCTCCCTTTACCACCCAAGACACTAGCATGTTGTAAAAGGAATAAGAATCATACCCAAGTTATTGGGTATTTTGGTGAAAATTATAGATTTACCATGGTTGGAGGATTATTTTGATTGTTCCTTACTGGTCTTTATCACACATAAAGATTGAAGAATAATGAGTAGTGGACATCTATGGTGAAAGGTACACAAAATTTCTTCATTTTATATATTTTCATGGTTTTGAGTCTCAATCATGGTAGAACTTAGTTTAAGGTTTTATTATTTTTTCTTCTACATTGATTAACTATTAATCATCCCTTAGAAACCTAGAAGTTATATCATAGTCTTTATTATTTTTTTGATCCTCAAAATCATGTTTAAAATATTAATAAATCATTTATCATAATGTAATCATATTCTCTATCATCAAAAATGATATAAATTTTTTACTTTGATTGGATATACAATATAAGATATCATAATTCATGATTTAGTCATGCCATATAATATGAGATATCATAAGAAGTGGCATAATTCATTCTGTTGGTTTTACACTATATCATAGCATATGATATGATAGATTGTAGCCAACAATAGCATCATTATGCATATGAAAAAAATATAATTGTATCATCAAAATAATATTTATATGGGTCATAGAATACAACTCCTTAGGATATTAGGTCAATATCACAGCCACAGATTATCAAATATTAAATATGATTGATGATGCAACAAGTTGCAAATTAAGATAAACAGATATTGTAGAATACGATATCCATGAAAAAATTTAGTTTTCTAAATTTTATTTGTCAATTAATTTATATGGTTTATAAAATGTTTATAAATCATGGAAAATGGTACTTTGAGGTATTTATTTAATTTATAAATTGTGTACAAATTAATTAATTATTAAAGTTTTATAATTAAATATTAACTGCTTAAGAAAATTTCAATAAAAAATTTACAAAATAATTATTATTAATATTAAATACCTTTTCAAGTTATATGGGATGACTTATAATTTTTATATTAAGTGTTTATATGGAAATTATAAGGGTGATTTACAAAGTGATTATAAATTAAAAATTAAGCAAAAAAATCACTGTTTATATTAAAAATTATGATTTGTTCATAATTATTTAAATTTGAATTTTTCAAATTAAAAAGATAAATGTTTTAGAAATTATTTAAACCATATTATAAATAAGTTTTGATAATTTATATGAAAATGGTTTCAGTAATATTGATATGCGATATTTAGATTATGTAAATGGATTACATAATAAAATTTAAATATAAAAATCTTTATATTTCATTTAATATCATATATTTAAATAAAATTTCATATAAAAGGATAATATAAAGGGGTAAATGTTAGAATTGAATATAATATTTTTATATTTACTTGATTATAGAATGTTCATAATGCATAACTAAATTATAAATTGTCTATAATTGCTTTTTTTATGAATTGTTCACAAGTAGTTTATCTCATGTTTAAATATATGAATTGTTATTTTATTTATTTCATTTCTCTTATTTTAGTCATTAATATAATGTTATATTATGAATATGTGTATGATTCAGTTTAAATTTTTAAACTAATTATACAAATTTTCATACATGCATGTGTGGGGTTATATGCTAGGTATGATAATTGATTTAGTATTCTTCTATCCTAAATTTGTGCTGTAATAGGTTATGAACCTAGATTAAGAAGTTTATTATAGTTTAAACATATTAGGTGTTATAATTATAGTGTAATTTATGTCTCACCTGAGTAAATTATCCTTGTATAGAGGGACTTTGGGTTGGACTATTCACTGGGTCGAAGGATTATGCGTTGTATAGAAAACTGGGGATTGGATATCTATTGATCCAAGATTACTCTTATGGGTATTATTGATTTCATATGATTATATACCTTTAAATGAATTATTTTCATGTACCTTATTCATGGGATAAATTTTGGATATGTATAAATATAATTGGATTTTAATTTGGGTTAGTTATATAATCTATAAGTTGTGTAAAGATCTACACATTAATATAGTTTTAAGATATTAATTTATTATAAAAAATGATTCTAAAATCACTAGAATAATGCATACATGTAAAAGATAATACATGTAATAATATTGTGAGATTAAATACCACTAAAATATACTAATTGATGGATTCCTTCTAAAGAAAACACTTGTCAATAACTTAATCATCCAACCGGGTAGGTCATGCAAAAGTTGGGTGCCCCTAGATTATCTTGTAGGGTGACCCTGGATTATCTTGTGTAAATAAAACAAGTAATGGGTGGCCTTGAAAGGATTAGGTTCCCATTATTGGTCTTTTTATTTATGTTACACTTAGTTGGGAGATCTAAATAGTATTAGGTTACCAAAGGAATAAAGTTTATTTTATCCATATTATGGATTTAATAAAGTGGTGTCCACTTAATTATCCAAGATTCATATTTATTATGATTGGGATGATTACACAATTAAATAACTATTTTGTGAGAAAAATACCAAATCAGACTCATTTCTAAGTGAAATATGGATCTTGGAGCACTAATGGATGTGATGAGTTTAAAATAGGTAATAATTTCAGTGGGAGTACATTTAATAAAATTCCTTATTAAATGATTGTAAAACATGATAATCATATAATAAAAGATTATATTGTAAATTAATGGAATCATCATCATCTAAATTAACTTTGAGATCAACCCTAAAAAGTATAATATTAATTTAAGAAACTCCTTAGACTAGTATAGAAACTTAAGAACCATTCTTAAGAAATAAGAGAAATTCTATGTGTTAGAACAATACCTTCCTGAATAGCTGTTTGTTGAAATTGTTAAACAAATGAATCTAAATTATTATAATAAGTATAGAATAATTAAATCAAACTTTTAAATTCATTAGATGAAAAATGGTCAAAGTAACTTTAGTCTTCACACATATATTCAATATGATTGGATATATTAATGACTTGGAGATACTTAAGGTTTCCACTAAGGCTTGTTTTCGATATGGAATTAATTTTATTTTCATTATTGTAAATGGTCAGACAATGTGAATGATTTCAAGAAATTTTTACCTAATTTTATCAAAAAAATAGGATAGGAGAACTATTGTAATTTATGTCAATATTATGGTGTTTTTTCAATAGAACAAGTGGGTAAAATTTCAAACTAGAATAATAAAAAATATTTGGAAAGTAAAATAATGTTTCTTTGATTAGTCAACAAAGGTCATTGAAATCTAAATAAGTTTTGTGGAAGGAAGGATATTTTTTTATTCGATGGAATTTTTCAATATATCTTAAGGGTTTTGAGAAACTCTATGGAAAGTATACCTTAAAAATATTATAAATATATGAGATTTTAAAAACAAGTAATGAATTGATAAATTATTAGTTTTCATTAAAATGGTGAAATAAAGGGTTGTTGAATCATATATTTGAATGTATGGGAATTATTCTTAGATGGATATAAGTAAAGGGTTTGAATCTTCATCTTATTTTTCTTATGATAAGATATTTTTTTCTAATAAAGGGTTTTTATGAATAATATGCTATTATGGATTCAATACGCATGGTTTATTATTTATCAGTTTCTATAACATGTTTTGAGATAATATAAGAATAAAAATGTTTTTGTCTAGGATAAAAGAGTTCATCCCGTTATTTGTTAAAATATAAGGGATTTAATCTCACTACCATCATTGGAATATTTTAAATAATAGAGTATTATTTTCAGAATAACTCTCTAAACACACAAAATATCATATATGATATGGGTACATTTTTTATTTGTTAAATATTATCACTAAATGAGATAAGTGTTATTTCCCAAAACAAAGTAATTTGTGTGTCTTGGGATGATATTATTAAGAGAATAGTGACGAATAGGATAGTGGAAGTATGTATGGACTTAGAAAAGTTAAAATTTAACAAATAAAGTATTATACTAGTCAAATTGAATATCAATTAATATCATAAAATATTTTAGGGTATATTGGTAAATAAAAATGTAAAGAGTTACATTTATATAATATAATGAAGTGAATTTCACTTTATCACAAAAGGGTTTAGAATTTTTTGGCGAAGAAATATGTAAATATTTATATATTATTACCAATAGGATCTCGATGAAAATTTTAATGGAATTGGTTCCAAGAAATATGATGATGATGATGATAAACTTAGAAATATTTATATCAGATAATAAAACATATTAATATCATAACTTTTGACGTTGTGAATTAAATGAGTTTTAAAACTTTTTTCAAATGAGTTGAAAATTAGTAATATTATTCCTCGATCGCTCCATTATTTAAACAAGATTAATACATAAATTTTACTCACTAAATAATTTAGTGGGAGGGTTTTATCATATGGTCACATAGAGATGTGGTGGGAATAAATAGAGATATAATGAGTTTAACAAAACCCTAAAAGTGTAGAAAACATAAGGTTTATCTAGTAGTCTATCATATGTTATGTGATTATATGGTTGCTTATGTTTTTTTTTGTTAAAAATAATAATAGTTAAGAATATAAAATGTATTGTGTTATATAAGAGGTAGTCTTAAATTTATTATTATTTCATGTTGGTTGCATATTGATGGAGTTGGATAACTAAAACCAATAAATTTAAACTTTTGATTAATTTTATATTCAAATATTTGAATATAAATAAATAAATTTTAGATCCTAGTGGACTGTATATAAACCTAAGAGGGGGTGAATCAAGTGTCACTTTTTATCTGGTATACTTTTCTTGTTCAATTATACCATATTCACTCTCAAGATTTTGTCTAATTTCATATGTATGGATATTTTTAGTGTGAATTAAACACTCACCTTGGTATATAATGTATAAATAAATAAGAACATTAACATATATGGTTTTTACAAGGTTCAGATCGATCGTAGAAAACCTACTCCTTCTCATGATTGGATATTATCAAGTCTCAGATTTTATTATCACTTTAATTTAAAGTTATTACAAGTTACTAATAAGTGGTATATAATGGTCAACATGGTATAATAAACTTTCATTTTGTTATCTCACACTACTCATACCTCCCAAATTGATGGTGGAGCTATTTATGTTGTAACCACCAACTTCAATGGTCCTTCATTGAACCTTCAAATAGGTCTTTAAATATTAGGATCTTATCAACAAAACTTCATACATGTTGTCCTTATTCTCCACTCAAACTCACTCTAATTATTTAATCACATTGGTTCTTCAATATTTTGAGAGTCTTGATACATATAATGGATAAAAACAAAAAAAACATTGTTATCTTCCTCTATTACTCTTTTTCAATGCCTAGTAACTCTAGAATGCAGTGGTCTTATCTTTATTTTATACCCAGAAAATCTTTTAAGTGGCCATATTATCATACTCTCCTTATTCAAATAAATGGAATATATTTATATTTTCTTAATAATTAAACGGATTATCACTCCCTTTTTAATTATAATTAATATTATATATCTCTATAGAATATCATGAATAATATAGTAAATATTATTCTCATAATATTCATATTTAAGTTCTCCTGAAATCTATGATGGTTATCCTTATCTTTGAACTCATTCAAAATTCTTCAAATAAATTCAAGGATTTTCATTAAAATATCCTTAAGACTTAGCTTCTTAATTACCACATTATATTTGAATTATTATGTCCTCATTATCTCTACTAATCATGTATATTTAATTCTTTTATTCTATATTTTCATGAAAAATGCATCACCACGGAATAGCCTACTACATGGAGTGAGTTTTTATTTCCCACAAGTTGTGATATTTCCTAAAATTTCCATTTCTATGGCATAGCAATAAAAAACAATCCATTTTTTCTTCAACATTAAATATTCCAAAATTAAACATGCTCTAAAGACTTACCACGGGTATCACTACAGTATACCTTCTAACCATTTTCTATTTCACAACTGCTTCCAGTGTGGTCTCTATTTCTATGGAATGGAACTCCTTTGAATATATATTCTTCTTTAGATAGATCTTATTCAATATTAAAGCATCACCTCTTACATGATGATTTGATTCTCATAGTCTAGGATCACAATCCATTTAGATAAATTATTATAATTTAATCCATGAATAACATCATATGCATTGTCTGATTGTTTTTCTTCAATATCTACTACATTAATGGGTTAGATTTACATATATTATATTACCATTATACATCTTCAATATTACCCATATATAGCTTTTATAACTACCTCATTACCCTTATGTACCCTTTATAATTTTTCTTTACCTTTATATGAGAATACTAAGACCTTTACATAGCCAGTATTATTCAAAGGTTACCCCTGTATAGCTTTGAGACTAACTTTACATAAGTAATGGAAATTACATATTTCTCTCATTTAATACCATAATTTCATAAAAATCACTCAAGGACTTCTTAATACATCTAATAATTCATACAAGTGTATGTAAATACTAAATATAGAATATTCCATTTTAAACAACCCTTGGATGGTTCTATTTAACTTTCAACCTAGCCTCCACTATTTAAACTCAATCCTTGTGATCTCCATCATTCAGTCAGCTCTTTAATAACCTTCAAAATATTATTGAAAAAAGTACTCTCCCAATTAGCACTTGTCTTATTATATTTGGAGACCATTCCAACAATCAAAAAATATTACAAGATTATATATCTTGAATAATTTAAATTGTATTCAAATATGTGAAAAATTGATCTCCAAGTTGCATCCACAAATTCATTTTCCATTTAACATGGTATTACCTACAACTATTCATAGGTATTCAAAAATACATATTAATATATTCTTCAACACCAAGACCATATTTATTAATGATAAATACAATTCCAACATGGGCACTTCAATATCACCCTTTTTATTTTTTGAAAATACCAATAAATTCAGTTTAAACCAATATGTGTGTATAAAAATACCTATTATATTCTCTATTATTGAAAATAATGTAAAGGGTAGTGTAGGGGTTTCACCTCATTCATCTTCTCTTTATTTTTCATGAAAAAAAGGTTACTTCACCATAACTTCTTCACCCTCTTTATATGTGAGTTGTATCCTGATTAAATTTTGATAGAGGGATGACACCACATGTTTTTCATAGAAATTGGAATTTTGTTAGTCAAATCTAGGTCATCATATGCTAAACTAGTGTATAAAACAAGATTGAATAACCAAGGACATCAATTTTTTCCATAAAATACATACATGTGTTATCATTTTCAGCCTTCTCATATTTATGGTAGTTTTGGTTTTTCTTTTCCAATTATAAGCTTCCTTATATTGTAGGTATTGTTTCCTCTTCTATTTATTTTTATTGTGTGAAAGATTTATATTATCCTTTACTAATAAATAACTTTCATCCATAGGTTATTTACCCTTTTATTCACTTTTTTGACATTTCTTATTAGGTTGGAAGCATAGTCATACATGTATTTTTATTATAAAAATCTCACTTACACCTTCCATACATATTTCTAATAACTCTAGAGTTATCATTATTGAAAAAAAAACTATTGAAATTTTATATATTATTCATGTGGAATAACATGATTTCCTTTATCCTTTTCACTTGCTTTGTTTTCCTTTAGTCATTTAATAGATTCTAACTAATTTGACCAAACTATTAGATATTATTTCCTTATGTATTCATGGTTGTTGAATTTTCCACACAGTTTCCTTAAGGATTTTGTATTTCTTTTCTTGGGAAAATATTTCACATCTTCTTTTGGGATGTCTTCAATCACTAAACCAATCCTCTTGTCTCTCTATTAGATTTATTCTCCTCTTAGATTATGATTGATTCCATTAACCTAGATTCCCATGGCCTATTTACAATGGTTCATGGTGTGGTTATTATTATAATATAAGCACTTATATTTGGATTTTAGATCCTTTGAATTTTCCTTATAATTAGACTTCTTGGGATTAGTTTGATAAATTTCTATTAATTGTTTAACACCTCTCTTCTACCTCACTTCTCCCAAGGCATACTCATTTATTCTTTCCTCTTTTAATTTATTAATTTTTAGTATTCTTTTATCCAAATCATATGAGTGATAATTTATGGATTCATACCAAAACTCCTCATAAATATGACCACATTTGTATCAAAATTCATAGAAGTTTTCATAAGATTCAAATATCTTCATAGTGGACAGATTATTTTTTATGTGAAGTCTACTTTTTAGTAGCAGGTCTTCTCATCTCTTTAGATCTACAACCCTACACTTTTATTTAAGACACTTATAGCTTCTATATGTTGAAATATTATTCCAAGATTCAATTTATTTATGTCTTAACCTTTATCAGAACCAAAAATTTCCAATATACCTCCTTCCTTTTCTTATTGAGGTAATCTATCTATAATTATTTGATTTTCTATTTTGAGTGGAATCACTAATATTTTGGGATTCTTTTGGGTAAAATTTTTCTTAGATATGATATAAATCCACCTTTAATATATTTTTTGATTTCTTGGCATTTTTATCTACCCATTTTCAACCATATTTCATTTTTTTAATCTACACTATCATGTAAATAATCATTAGTGTAATCATATTTACTAGTACATAAAGTTACCTTTTTCAAAGGGATTGAAGTAGAAGCATCACTAGATTATATCAGATTCTTCTTACCATTGGTATGAATCACTTTTGAAACATAACTATAATTAGAAGTTTGTATAGTAATATCATTCCTTTTATCCACTTGGGAAGTTCCATATTATATGGATTCTTGATTTTTCAATTTAAATTCAAGTTTGAGATGCCACATGTTGAGATAATACTTTTCACTCTCAATCATAACCAATCTTCACAATCTTTATTCAATTTTTCAATCATATATTTATGAATTTTTCTTTCCACTTGTAAAGAGATTCCAATATTTCTTATTATTTTTTATTTGACCTCAATTTGTGCATAATTTAAATTTATGGAGGTTTAGAGGCTTGGGTTTTGGCCATGTCATACTTTGGAATATTTCTACGAATAATTCTAGATCTAGATGCGAAGATGGAGTGTGATTCTAAGGCTCAGTGTGCCTGGAATTGATTTTATAAAAATATTAAGTATTTTTCATACTAGTCATGTGGAGGGGATATTTTTTCTCCTAAAATATAGATTTTATTAGAAATATGAGGGCATGGTTGTGTTCGGAGTGTGTCGTTTACCCTAGGCAGGGTGTATACTTTGCGGGCGCAAGCCTGTTGTGGAAAAATCCACCAGGGGCATTTTTGTAAATAAATGGAAAAGTTTATTTATGGACATCGCCTTGAATAACTCCTAATTACAGTCTCAGATCACAATTTTGAGCACATGGCTGAGTTCATAATGCCACGTTTACCCTAGGGGTGACCTAAACCTCTCTACACTGGGAGGTTCAGTCAGGGGTGTGGATGGTGGTTGCATTACTTAATTAATTAATTAAAACAAAAGAAATAAATCATCCCACTCCCCCCCTTTATTCTTCCTCAATTATTATCAGAGTAAATCCCTCCCCCTCCTTCTTATTTGATGGATCAAGGCACCATGGATGTCCGTTTTTTGCGCTGATCATCAACGGATCGAGCTTCAGAGCGTTGTGGGTGTCGTTTTGCACCCAAAGCTTCGGCGTTTCACACTCGAGGTAAGAGGCTTGATTTTTAATCCCCATATCCTAGTTATAGTTCTTTTTTCTTCAATTTTAAGACATAGCTGTGTAGATCAGGTCCCCAGGGTTGCGCAGTAGGTCACAGATCTATGTTTGGACACCCGAGGTTCCCCCGGCGGTCTGCGGAAACTTCACTGGTGGCGGCGGGCTGCAACACGGTGGCGGCTCAGGAGAAAGGGACCACAAACTTCACACGGAGGTCCAGAACCAATCAACGGAGACTCTCGATGGGGGTTCATCTGTGGGCACGCACGCAAGGGGGGGTGGGAACCACCGGTCTGGTCCTTTTTGTGTTCAGGGTTCTTAAAACCCCCGTTGCTTGCAAATCAGAGATCAGATTCATGAGTCATCTAATGAGACACGACCCTAGAGACAAGAAGGATCCTATGAGGTGGTTTTCAAAGTTTTAAATTTCAGTATCGTGGCCCAGGAGCTTAAAACGTCGAATATAATAATAATATTTTATTATTATTCAACTTTGGGTCATCGTAACTTCTGCCCGGAGCGTCCATTTCATGTGTCGTCAGTGGAATTGATACCTTGAGGTTATGGAGGAATTTTCAAGATATTTTTCAGGTGTTAGTACTGAGAACAAGGTGTGGGCCCCACGGGGTCAAGTTTCAGTGTTTACGGAGAAATGTGACTTTTCCGTCAGGTGTCCGTTTTGGATGAACGAGTAGTCGATATCATGTGTTTTTTCGAGGTGATCACAATGGTGTGATCCACTTGATGAGTTTAGAGATCAAGGTGTGGGAAACACATGGGCTTTTTATGGTGAATAGTACCTTTTTGATCAGTTTTCCATTTCGGGTGAGTAAGTAGCCTATCCTACATGTTTTTCTGCGTAGATCGCAATGGTGGCCTCGGTATAGGTCTAAGATGTGCACAATGTGGTGATGTTGTGGGTCTCTCATGTTAGCAATGTTTGGACCAGTAGTGGTTGAGTGTAATCCCTTGGTTTGTTCCTATGAGGGTTCATGTGGCATTACAACCTTAGTAAAATTTTGTGATCCCCTCTATAGGATAATTTCTAATAGAGTCGCGGAATCCCTCTGGGGGTTTGGAGAGGGATCCTCTAGCTTCGATTCTCTAGATCGGGTTCTTGGTATTGTTGTGACCGCTTATCCATGAGTTGTGATCCCCTATCTAGCAGGTTAACCCTATATATTTTGAGGCATCATCGGTAATATGATCCCCTACGTATTGGGTTGTGCATAGTAGGGTTGTGGCATCATCGGGTATAAGATCCCCTACTCAGCATGTGGTTTATAGTATGTTTGTGGCATAGTTGGTTATAATATCCTCTACTCAGTGCGTGGTTTTGGTAGGGTAGGTGCATCGTCGGTTTGATCCCTTACATCGCAAGTTATACCAGATAGGGTTCCAATATCGTCGTGAACACTTTTACACGGGAAACGATCCTCTATCTGAGTGGTGTGATCCGTGGAGCACTAGATCGGGTTGTGGTATCCCCTAGAAGTTTTTGGGAGTGATCCCCTATATGTGAGATCTATGAATTATCAGAGTGCATTCTTGTATCCACTAGTGGACCCTATGAGTGATCCCCTATCTGAGGAGTTTAAAAATTCATCTATTTCAGTGTAGTGTTCTCAGTGATGATATCTGAAAAGCGTTTATCTCTTGGACGAGTGTCGTCTGGGATGACAGAGCTCATGGAGTGTGTTCTCCTAGTTATGTACCTATCGCTGAATATGGTATGGAACCTCATGAGGCTTGGTGCGTGAAATGTCTGTTTGTTCATGGTATATGTATGGGCATATACCTGAGTGGATGTTCATGGTGTATGTACGGGCATGCATTTGAGCTGAGATGACCAGTCGTGTTTAGCTGAGGATGTTCTCAAGATGGAGTCTCCCTCGTTTGGGTTCCCTCTGGCTAGGATGAGTTAAATATTTCCTTTCAGTTTCTCCCTTTTATTTAGGGGTTTTTGGGGTTCCAACTGAGTATTTTTTATACTCACCCCTGCATGGGCTTTACCTGCACATGTTTGTGTCTTGTGCAGACCATAGGCCTTTCGACGGAGTCCCAGGAGGACCTGAAGCAGGTGAAGCTTTGTGAGAGAGACTGACTGGGGTGTTTACTGGATCTGTGCTAAGGAGCTTACCAGCGGGTGCTCTTGACAGTGATCCCCTCTTTCAAAGTAGGTTGGATGCTTTTGTAGTTTTCTTTTGGTGGGTCATGTTTTTTCCCTATTGTTCTTCTATTTCACTCTGGTTTGGGATAGATCTATGCAGGCATTTTTCTTTTCAGTATTATATATCTTTGCACTATTGCATGGAGGTTTATGTGGGTGAATGTGTATAGGTACCTTAGGCTAATGACTCCCATCTGTTTGATAGCATACTTGGTGTTGGTCGCCATCCCCTGTCCAATGGGAGGCGGGCTTGGGGAGTCATGGCTCAAGCCCTATTGGGTCAGTTCATGACAGAGTGCTATCAGAGGAGGTTCCACATTTGGGTTCTCTGAGTGTAGGTGGTCTAACTGTGAGTTTGGTTTGGGTTTCATAGAGGCCGTGTTAGGATGTTTCGAGTTCATATTTTAGGCCAGGAACTCCAGTGTTGGTGCGGCAGTTGACGTATCCATTCACCAACTGGGTTTTGGGTTTTCCTTGTTCTTCTTGAGTCATCTCCCTAGATATACTCTTTGACCATGGTGTGTCTTGATTGTATTTCAGGATGCCTCCACAATGACAACCAGTGAGGGTTCCACAGCAGGATTGTGGTAAAAATCTGCCCCGTGTAGAGGTTGTAGACCAAGGCGCGGGTTCTGAGGCTGGACCTCTGGGTAGTCCGCCAGTTTAGCCACCACCTGTCAAGCAGCTGGTTGTGTCGGCAGTGCATGATGAGGATTCATAGAGGATGAGTGTGCTGCACGAGTTCAAGAGGTAGCGACCTTTGAGGTTCTGGGGTGATCCATACCCTCAGGTATCTGATGATAGGATTGAAGCAGTCACCTGAGTTTTCCACCTGGTGAGGACACCTCCAGATCAGATGGTGGTCCTAGTGGCGAGCCTTTTACATGGTGCAGTCGGGCGATGGTGTAGTTTGGTGATGTATTCCCATGACGAGGAGAATATCATGGGGGAATATTTTTAACAGATATTCACTGAAGAGTTCTACCCAGTGACATTGAGGTCAGTGCAGATCCAAGAGCTTCTACAGCATTGGCGGGAGGGAATGACTATGTCGGAGTACTCAGCGAGATTTACAAACATGTCGCGCTACTCCCTAGATATGGTTAGAGACCCATTCTTTAGGGCTTGGACCTTCAATCAGGGCCTATGTAGAGACATCAGGGCAGGTGTGGTTTCCTTGTGCCTACCCACCTATGTTGGAGTGCTGGAGCGGGCCTTGGTGGTGGAGAGTTTTATGGCCGAGCAGATTACGCCCGTTAGTGCTGGGCACATGGGAGATGAGACCTCGTCATCTAGTTCTGTATCTGGTAACCGATGATAGGCTCAGGGGTCCGGATGTATGAAATTTTTTAGGAGGAAACCTCGGGTTTGAGGATCTGAGGCTTAGGTCTCCCAGGGCTCTCAGGATAGTTTTGGTCAGCCATACGAGAGGTGGTGTTACGCTTGCAATGGCCAGGGACATCTTTCTAGGGAGTGTCTGACCCGTCATGTAGCTAAGAGGGAGCCAGTTGATAGGCTGCCTTGGCAGCGACAACATCTTGAGTTTAGAGGTCCGTAGGGCAGAGGACGTGGTGACAGAGCTGGTGTAGGAGTGGGAGGTGGTAGTCGGTATCAGATTCCACCACCACCACCCCCAAGTGGACCACGCCAAGCTTAGGGAGATGGAGGGAGAGGGTGAGGACAGTTGTAGGCCTTAGAGGTTGTTGACCCAGAGGCTCTGCGGATGGATGGAGGTACGCTCTGTGTCCTTTCTACTTTTTGTAGTAGTTTTGATAGACATTGTTAGGTGGTACTTTTTCCTTTCTGATGCTTTCTTGAGTTTTGTTCAGGGTGTTAGTAAGACCTTGTGTGGGAGTTGTTCGACGTACTTCGAATGCATGAAGAAGAGGGGTCCTTCCCCCATCGAGATGCATTTTTGTGACGCAATTAAAACTGTGCGAGCGAGTCAGTGTTTCTAAAATAGGATAGTGTTGAGGTGTGGTGGACGAGTTCCTCTGACTTATGCATTTGGGAAGAGTTGTGTGTCGGAAAACTCGCTGGCATGGGAGACCTAGTCCAGAGTTAAGTTGTTTTCCCTCGTGCTTACGGCTTTTCGGGGATGAAAAGTCCTAAGGTGTGGAGGGTGTAGTGACTCGGGTTTTGGCCCTTTCAGACTTTGTAATATTCCTATGAATAATTCCAGAGCTAGGTGAAAAGACGGCGTGAAATTCCAAGGCTCAATGTGCCCAGAATTAATTTTATAAAAATATTAAGTATTTTTTTTATACTAGAAACATGGTGGGGTGTGTTTTCTCCTAAATGGTAGCTCGGATCAGAAATCTGAGGTAACAGTTGCATTCAGAGTATTCTGTTTACCCTAGTAGGGGTGTAAACTTTGTGGGCGCGGGCCTATTGTGGAAAAAGGCACCGGGGGCATTTTCGTAAATAAATAGAAAAGTTTATTTAGGGACGTCATCTTGAATAACTCCAGATCAGAGTCTCAGATCGCAATTCTAAGCACACAGTTGAGTTTAGAATGTAGTTTCTACCTTAGGGGTGACCTAAACTTCTCTGCATCGGGAGGTTCGGTCGGGGGCGTGGACAGTGGTTGCATTAATTAATTAATTAATAAAAACAAAAGAAATCAATCACCTCTCCCCCCCCCCTTCTTCTTCCTTGATGTGTAGTGGCTAGAATCCCTCCCCCTCCTCCTCCTTTGATAGATCAAGGCACTAAGGATGTCTATTTTTTGCACCTATCATCAACAGATTGAGCTTCAAAGCATTGTGGGCATCGTTTTGCACCTGAAGTTTCGGCATTTCACCCGCGAGGTAGGCAGTTTGAGATTTAATCCCCAAATCCCATTTATAGTTTGTTTTTCTTCAATTTGAAGCCATATATGTGTAGATAAGTTCCCCAGGGTTTCACATTAGGTCACGGATCTGTGTTTGGACCCCCGAGGTGTCCCCGACGGTCCGTAGAAACTTTACCGGTGTGGCACTGGTGTGGCACCGGTGCAGTGGCGCCAGTAGCGGCTAGCGGTGGCGGGTAGTGGCGCGGCGGCGCCACAGCAGGAAGGGATCGCCACCTTCGCGCAGCGGTCTGGAACCAATCAATGGAGACCCCCAGCGAGGGTCGGTTGTGTGCGCACGCACGCGCGTGGGGCGCCACATTGGGCGTCGCGTGTGGCGGGAACTGCCGGCCGGAGCGGCCAACACGGGCCAGTCTAGCCCATTTTTTGTGTTTAGGGTTCTTAAAACCCCCGTTGCTTGCAAATCAGACGTCAAATTCATAATCCGTCTACATCGATGCGACCCTGGTGACAAGACGGACCCTTTGAGGTGTTTTGGGGAGTTTTAAAGTTTGGGATTGTGTTCTGGGAGCTTAAAACGTCTAATATAATAATAATATTTTATTGTTTTTCGACATTGGGTCGTCGTAACTTCTACCTGGAGCGTCCGTTTGATGTGTCGTCATTGGCATTGAGACCCTGATGGTATGGAGGACTTTTCAAGATAGATTTTGGGTGTTGGGACCGAGAATAGGGTGTGGGCCCCGTGGGGTCGGGTTTCAGCATTTACGGAGAAACGTGAATTTTCCATCGGGTGTTTGTTTTGGATGAACAAGTAGTCGATCTCATGTTTTTTTCTGAAGGGATTGCAATGGTGTGATCCTCTTGATGAGTTTTGAGATCAAGGTGCGGGCCCTACATGGGCTTGCAATAGTGAATAGTACATTTTTTATCGGTTGTCCATTCCGGGCGAGTAAGTAGCCTATCCTATGTGTTTTTCTATGTACATCGTGATGGTGGCCTCGGTATATGTCTAGGAGGTGCGCATTTTGGCAATGTTGTGGGTCCCTTGGGTTTGCGACATTTGGACCATAAATGGTTGAGTGTACTCCCTTGGTTCATTACTATGAGGGTTCATGTGGCATTACAACCTTATTATAGGTTTGTGATCCCCTCGATAGGATGAATTTATGATGGAGTTGCGGCATCCATATGGTGGGTCCAGATTAAGATCCTCTAGCATCACTTCCCTAAATCGGGTTCTTGGTATCACTGTGACCACTTATCTACAGGTAGTGATCCTATATCTAGCAGGTTAACCCCATATGGTTTGAGGCATCATCGGGAATATGATCCCCTATATAGTGGGCCATGCATAGTAGGGTTGTGGAATCATTGGGTATACGATCCCCTACTCATCATGTGGTTTATAGTAGGGTTGCAGCATCGTTGGTTATACAATCCCCTACTCAGCATGTGGTTTTGGTAGGGTAGGTGCATTATTGGTTTGATCCCTTACATCACGAGTTATATCAGATAGGGTTCTGGTATCGACGTGACCACCTTTACATGGGTGACGATCCTCTATCTGGGTGGTGTGATCTGTGGATCACCAGATTAGGTTGTGGTATCCCCTAGCGGTTCCTGGGAGTGATCCCCTATCTGTGGGATCTATTAATTATCGGAGTGGGTTCTTGTATCCCTTAGTAGACACTAGGAGTGATCCCCTACCTGAGGAGTTTGTAAATTATGTTGTTTCAGCATAGTGTTCTTAGTGACTTTATCTGGTGAGCCTGTATCTCTCAAATGAGTGTCATCTGGGATGACAGAGCGTGTGGAGTGTGTTCTCATAGTTATGTATCTATCGCTGGAGATGCGATGGAACATCATGTGGATTGGTGTGTGAAATATGTATATATGGTTTCTCATGGTATATGTATGGGAATATACCTAAGCAAATTTTCATGGTTTATGTATGGGAATGCACTTGAGCTAAGCTGACTAGTCGTGTTTAGCTGAGGATGGTCTTGAGATGGAGTCTCTCTCATTTGGGTTCCCTCTGGCTAGGATGAGCTGACTATTGACTTTTAGTTTCTCCCTTTTATTTTGGGGTTTTTGGGGTGTCTGCTAAGTATTTTTTATACTCACCCCTGCACAGGCTTTTTCCGCACATGTTTGTGTCTTGTGCAGACCACAGGCCTTTTGACGGAGTCCCAGGAGGACCCGGAGTAGGAAGAGCTTTGTGAGTGAGACTGACTGGAGTTGTTTACCGAAGTTATGTAGAGGATCTTACCAGTGGTTTCTCTTGATAGCGATCACCTCCTTCTGAGCAGGTTGGATTATTTTGTAGTTTTCTTTTGGTGGGCCCTATTTTTCCCTATTTTTCTTCTGTTGCACTCTGGTTTGGTATAAATTTATGCATGCATTTTTCTTTTCATTATTATATATCTCTGCACTGTTACATAGAGTTGTGTGTGGGTGTGTGTGTATAGGTACCTTAGGTTAATGCCTCCCATTTGTGTGATATCCTACTCAGTGCTTGTCACCAGCCCCTGGCCAATTGGAGGTGGGCTTCAGGAGTCACGGCTTGAGTCCCATTGGGTCGGGTCAGGACAGGAGGTCTAATTTAGTTTCATTAATGCGTGGATTATTTATCCAAGGAAATTTTTTGTTAATGATTTCTCACAAACATCAATTTTCAATTTTTCTTCCATTAGTGACAATTTTTAAATGTAAAATGACATAAATTCTTCTTTGGATTCATTCAAGTCAGTGAGATCATTACACATTTTGAATTTTATACTCAATTATTCTTCTACTTCCTTATATTATTATTCTATTTGTTCATTATCATCAGAAAATTCCTTGAAAAAACTAAGTATATATGAAATCCATTCATCATGAACATTATTCACATACTTTTTTAATTGATAATATAAATCTTCAACATTTTTAATAGACTCGTCTTCTATATACTCACTGTTTCTTGAGCTAGTTTCTTTAAAAGGATCACATTTAAAAGATTTAATAGATGAACACTTACCACATTGATCAGGATCAATTAGTGGTTGATTCTTCTTATATTTTGATATTTTTATCAATCTATTTTCCTCTTTCTTCTTCCTATTCTTTAAGGTATTGGTTGAGACCTTCATTAAAGTTTTATTAGGGATGGGGATTAAGCCTCTACCTTAGAAACTTCTAAATTTTATTAAAATATTCACTTAATATTTATCTTGTAAAAATATCTTGTAAAAAATAGATCTAATCAAAGGTAACCAAAATTAGCTCTGATACCACTTGTAGAGCCTGGTAGACTGTGGAGACACATGATAGTGTGGGTTGAATCATGCATCACTTCTTATTAAGTATAATTTTCTTTTTCAATTATCCCCTTTTCAATATTGAACCTCTATATCAATTAAGAGGTATGGATATTATCAGTGAAAATGTGACCCACAACCTTGGTATATAATACATAAATAAATAATAATAACAACGCAGAATATTTTTACAAGGTTCTTGTCCATCACAAAAAGCCTACTCCTTATCATGATAAAATATTTTCAATTCACTAATTTTATTATCACTTTAATTTTAAGTGATTAAAATTTCCTATTAAGAGATACACAATGTTTGGGTAGGTATCATCCACTTTTATTTTTTGTCTCACACAGCTCAATCCTCTTGGATGGATGGTGGAATTTTTTATACTGGAACCACCATATTCAATGGTCCTTCCTCAAACCTTCAAACTAGTCTTAAATTTCTAGGATATAATCAAAAAAGCATGCATGTTGGACTTATTCTCTACTTATACTCACTTTTATTATTTAATCATAGTGATTCTTCTATATTTAGAGAGTTTTGATGCATAGTATGGATAGCGGTAACAGCATTGGTTTGTTCTTCTATTCTTTCTTTTCACTACACAAGAACTTCTAAATACAGTGGTATTCTCATTCTTTGATGCCTATAAAATATTCAGGGGAAGATAGTATCATGTTATCTTTCTTTGACTAGATTGGATATCTTTATAGCTTCTTAATAATTAAAGGGATTCAAACTCCATTTATATTTCTCCTATGGATTATATATCTCTAGATAATATCATGAATAATATAGTTAATATTATTCTCATAATATTCATATTTATATTTTTATGAAATATCCCCAGGTTATCCTAATATTTTAACTCATTAAAATTTATTCAAATAGATTCAAGGATTTTCATTAAAATTTTATTAAGACTTGTATTCTTAATTCCCATTTGATATTTGAAATATCATATTCTCATCATCACCACTAGTCATGAGTATTTAATTCTTTTAGTTCACATCTTCATAATACATGTAGTACCATGTCATAGCCTATAGCATGGATTGAGTAGTAATTTCCTATATGTATTAATCTTACCTAAAAATACCATTTCTATGGAATAGTAACCAATAGTAATCCATTTATTCTTTATCTTTAATTCTCTCATACTTCGATATGCTTAGAATTATTACCACAGTTACCATTATGGTTTAGCCTCTAACCATTTCCCATTTTACAACTTCTTGTAGCATGGTCTCCATTTCTACAGTGTGGAACTCCTGAGACTCTATCTTCTTATTTGGATGGATCTTATTCAATCTAAAAGAATCACCTCTAGTTTAATTCTTTGATTCTCAGCAGATAGAATAAAAATCCATTCATATATATCATGATACTTAACATCTTAAGAATCATCTAATTATTTCTCTTAAAAATACATTTCATTAATGATTTTTATTTATACGACTCAAATTAACTTTACGCATCTTCAAGATTACCCATACATAGCCTTTAAAACTACCTCATTACCATCATATAGCCTTTAAAACTTTATCTTTACCTTTACATGATAATCATGTGACCTTTTCATGGTTATTATTATTCATATGTTCTCCTAATGTATCTTGAAGACAAACTTTATGTAGGTATTTGAAATTATAGATTTCTCTCATTCCATACCAAAACCTTCTCAAACTCACTCGGGGCCTTCTCAATACATCCAAGACTTTATCCAAGTTTATTTAGACACTAAATATATAAGTATCCATTTATTAAAACCCTTCTATATTTCCCTTTAACTTTCAAGCTAGCCACCTCCATTTAAAATCAAGTATTGTGATTTCCAACATTCAGTAGGCTCTTCAATCACCTTTAAAATATTATTTATAATAGTACTCTCCCCATAAGAACTTATCTTATTATATTTTAATATCAGTCCAACAATTATTTCATGTTAAATGATGTTATTTATTGAATAATTCCAAAAAAAATAAATCTATCCAATATTTAACTCTAATTTGTAGCCACAAATTCTTTTTCTATTTAAAATGGAAATACCTAGAAATATTTTTAGCTACATAGAAGCACATAGTGACATCTTCTTCAACACCCATACCATCCTTGTTTAAAAAAAATATATAATTCCAACATGGTAAATTCATATATTATAACATGATGATTGTTATTCTGTGTAAAATTAATGTGATAATTTCCTTAGAATATTTGACACAGTGAAAGGTCGTAAAAGTTCCTCACTATGATAAGAACCTTGAAGTGCTATGATGATATTCTTAAATATATGTTCTATTATCAAATGACATCCATATTATGGGATACAGATGATGTTTGGTTATTAGGTGTAGGGGGTCATAATACATTGATACTTCTTCTCATGAATTTCTCACTTGGTAATCTCCAAGAATGGTGGTTATGAGAATAAACCCACTATTAGGAATTCCACATATTTTATGTGTCGTCAGATATTATTACCTATGAATGTGTGTATTATTCATTAAAATTGATATTATTATTAATGTATATCATAAATCATGTGCTTTGATGTATTGAAAAAGGTATAATTACATATGCTCACCGTGAGTTAGGATAGGTTGGGTGCATTATAAGTGATATTTAAGAATAGAGTTCATCATAGGTAATATAACATTATTGAATAATTCAAGAAATGGTTTATCATTTCTAGCTTAATGAAATTAGATATCTTAGTCCCTTTTATTGTTATGTAACTATCTGAATAAGTCCATTTACTTGATGGTTTATCAACGAGTTCATTTCAAAAAATTTAATAAAGATATATCAATCATAGAGGTTGATGACATAAGCAATGTAACATGCTTGATGAGATATTGAGAAAAATGGATTATATTACATAGTGAGAATATATAGGAGATTATTGTCATTGGGACATTAATTTCTCTCTCTATGCATGCCCTAATTTTTTTCTAGACATTGATCTTGGACTTTAGTTAATTTCATCTAATTTCACTGAGAAAGGGGCCTAGAGGGTCTCACACTAATTGTATCGATAAATTCAGTTAAATTATATTTGAAATTAATATTATAATAAATATTATTCTCAAGTTCTGAGGGATAATAATTATTCAGGTTATGTTGATCACATAATTTCAATCATGAGTTATTCAAAAGAATATATATATATATATATATATATGTGAGTTAAATAATAAATATTTTTTTATTTACCAGTTATTGAATATGATATTTATTTATTTATCGAATGAATAAAATAGTGATATTTATTTATTTAAATAAATATTTATTATTCAAGGTTTGACAAATGCTGAGGATGATTGATGGGTTGATTCAAGTTCTTGAATGAAATGATATATTTTGTTTAATATTATTAAACTAAATATTTATTTATTTATTTAATAAAAGATATTTAAATATCTATGAGTTTTGTGCATGTCGATTAAATAATAATATTGTTGTGATTTTTAATCTACAAGGTGTTTACTTAGAATTAAGAGATTAGTTAAGGGATTTTGTGCAATATCTAATTCTTTGACCTAATTATATAACCCATTTGATATCATTTTTAGGGTTAAGTATTTTTGTGAAAAATACATTCTCTAGAGAGAATTGTCTCAATATCTATAGATAAATCTCATAAGAATGATCTAAAAATAGAGAGAAATGGTCCTCCTCATCTCCCACAATATTGAGAGAACTATATATAATCCTTCAAGATTGGAAGGGATCCTTTTTGACATCAACATAGAATGATTCAAATGGTTTGGTTCTTCCAGGCTAGCACCTGAAGATCTAACAGTGATATTCCAAGGTTCATGAAGCATGTTAGGAAAACGATAAAGGGATTCAACTCTTGGATCTTTCATCATAATGATGGTATAATAAGAAATTTCAACCAATTTTATAAAGGAGAAATAATTTCAAGCAAAGGTAATTATTGTCTATATAAATTAATTATAAATTATATATGAAAAACTTATTATATAGAATCTTCTTGGGTTGAATTCTTCTAGTTCTAAGGATTTATCAAAAGAAATTGATGAAAACCCAATGTTTGGTATAGGCCTAACTGCTTCTTCTACACCCTAAAACCTTAATGTGGTATCAAAGTGGTTGCATATTAATTTATCATTTTTTATCATTTTTTATTCGAATTATATATTTACATTGTTAATTTTTAATTTATAGTTTTTTATATTAACCTAAAAATAAAAATAATATGATCATTTGGCTTCATATGACCAAGAACAGGCCAAGAACAGAGGAATAATTCTAAAATATCCCATCTAGATGTGCCAGATATTTTTTCCTAATGATACGGATAAATAGTGTGTAACTAAAAAGTACACATTGGGAAACCACACTTGGTCAAGCTATGAAAAATATGTCATTTCATATGGGAGAATAGTATTAGGTTCCATTACATGCCATGTATTGACCGGCTAGTTGTAACTCTATTTCATATGGTTACATGGAATGTAACTTGTGTACACATTATATAACCCACATAGTTTGGCCCCGCGAGAATCATGGAAGTCATGCGGTCAAAGTATGCGACATGTAAATTAATAAAATTTATTAATACATTTCATGTATTAAATTATAGTCAAGAAACGCAGTCCAACTATGATTATATGGTATGTAGATGGTGTGAATTCCATGTAACATATTATTATTCCGCATGAAATACACACCAAGTCCCTATGAGTGTGGTGTGGGTGGCCAAAGAATGGAGTATATGGAATGTAGCTAGTCATACACACTGTATTACATATACCCACTTATGAAACGTACACATCTATTTAATCATGTCATGTGAGTCAACATGTATAGAAAATTAATTATTAAATAAAAAGAAGACTACAAAACGTGATTCTATCATGTACATGTCGTGTTACAGGGTTTTCGAGATGAAATACATGTTTGGTGATTCCAACATGTCATATGGAATTTTAAATGATTTATTAATTATTTTCTTCATTATTCTAGAACTAAATAACATGTATGGTTGTCTTACACATCGTGTAATTCATGGGAATCACTATTGGTACATGTCGTGTATATTAATGGCATGTCGTGTGGTCATAAATGTCTTACTGACTGCATGAGTTAACCCATAGAACAACATGTCATGTAATATTGTGACATGTAGTATGGGCATACATGTCATGTAAGTAAAAAATACATGATAAGAACCATAAAAATCATAAGTCATATGTCTGAGAGTGACAGTACATGTCCTGTAGAGCATAAGGGTACTCATCGTGTTTCCTCTGATACATGTCATGTTAAATTAAAAACTGAATTTAAGACTGACCAGATGGGTATACGTCATGTGCCATTCCAGTAAATGAAACAAATTAATTAATTTTAAATAAAATTAATTTACTTAAAATTAAAGTGGATGGGAATATCAAGGACTATTTAAATGAAAAATTAAAAATAAAATAATTAATAATATAATAATATAATTAATTTATTAATTATGTAATTTTATATCAATAAATAATGAGTTGAAATTAATGTTAAATAGTTTAAAATGTGTATTCTTTGCATCTATGGATGATCATGAAAATTACATCCCTATTTATGTGTTGGGTTTTTGTTTAATTTAATTATTATTGTATGGATTTTATGAAAATTTATTATTAAATTAAATATAATTATTTGTGTATCATCCCCTCCTCTTTATTATGTATGAGATTGTGTGTCCATGGTTTCTTTATGTGATCCCAAACCCTTATTCCCCATCACCTATGAGTGAGTAAGAATATTTAAAAGAAGGATCTCTTAGGTGAGTGGATATGGTTCAAGCTAGAGTTGAGGTGAAACCAACTGAGGAGATATAAGGGTTAGAGGTGGAATGTTACAACTCAAACCAAGATCAATTCTAAGATTTATTCCCTAGGTTAAATGGTTGGTTTATAATATTCTTACTAAACCAACTATTACTAAATCTCATGATCATGCGATATATTTATTTTAGCCTTTTCTAATGCATGGTTAGTTATTTATGTTTATTTGATATTTAGATGTTATCACATAATATAAATTAATTAACAAGAATACAAGAAGGAATAAATTAAATGGATTATCCATGAATTATTTTATCAAAAAATGGTTAATTAATTATGGAAAATCCATATAATATTAACAATCAATTAAAAGGATAAAATAAAAAAAATTATATATGAGATAAAAAACCCTCATGGAAATATTAATTCATTAAATCCTTTAATTACTTTATTTAAGAGTAAAATAACATTTTAAGGTAATTTTCTAGCCTTTATCAGGATGATTTCAATTATCAAGGAGTTCTAATGAAATTTTTGGGTCGACTTAACCTATTTAGAATTAAGTGTTGATTTACTTTACAAGACGTGGCGAAACTAGGAGGAAATTGTTGATGAAATATGAGTCTGGGATTTCAATATTTTCAAGTCCACTCAACAGATCAAGGAATTGTAAGTTTATGTAGCTGGAAATACTGCCTACCTAAATACCTTCAAATATCTTTACAATCCCTCATCTAGGATATAATATTGGAAATATGGATCTTTTCCACTATAATATCCACACTACAGGATATTTTGAATCTAATGGTGAGGGATATCTAGATTTGATAAAATAGTGGGATATTAATAAATAAAATTTATTACATCATATTTTGGTAATCAAGATAAATTTTTAAAACCTGCTTTTATTTTTTAGTATAAAATAGAAAGTAATATGACCATAACATTATCCTTATGATCAATATTGGAGAAAGATAATCTCCACAATAGTGAAAATTCCCAAAAGTGGTGTAGGATCTTACACTTCATACTATTCTAAGAGTAGAAATTCTATATGTTAGAGTCCCATGTTCTAGTGAAAGATCCTTCTAAGGAGGCTAGTGAGAAAGAAAAGTCTGGTTTTAGAAACATATATATGATGTATTGGATGTCTGGTGCCTTATTTTATCATCCATCACTAGTGAGATCCAAAAGTTGCATGAGGAAATTAATTCATATACCATGTTCTCTCATCTTTTTTATCTTTATTAGGAGAAATCTAGATATAAGTGGTATGATATCTCCAAGGCACTTTTCACATGAAATATTGGAGAAGGTGCACCAGTTGAACCTCATTTATTCAAGATGATTAGATATATTGAGTATTTGGACATTCTTAATTTCAATCTACCCAAATAATTGTGCACCAATCTCATGATTTCCTCATAACCTCATAGATTCTCAATTTTTATTATGAATTATAATAACAATAATATTTATAATTCTATCTTGAGTTTTATTACTCTAATTCTCCAATAATATTAGAACATGAGGCATGAAAAAACTAAAGTCCTTGTGGTGTAAAATAGTAAGGGAAATACAAAGGGATATAATACTATTTGCAAGTCTAAGGCTTCTCCACTCCATCCTAATAATTGGAGGTGGGTCTAGATTCAAGATCAGGAACAAGATGTATAATGTTTTTCATGTGGAAAGAAGGGGAACTAGAATAATAAATGAACCTCAATGAAGATGCAAGAGGAAGCTTCAGGTGTATTTTTTATTGAATGTAACCTCTTAATTTCTACCAATTGGGTATTATATATAGATTATAGTGCTCACAATTTCACCCAAATATAGGAACCAAGTAGATTCATAAAGTTTACCATAGGTGAGGTGGATCTTCGAGTTTCCAAATAAGAAAAATTGGTTGCACCAGATATTAGAGATTACCACCTTAATTTATTGATGGGATTGATTTTAGTCTTAAATAATAGTTATTATGTCCCTAGTTTAACCAAAAACATTATATCTATGTATATTTTATACATGGATGGATTTATTTTCAGGTTTCAGAATAAAATTTATTGATTTTATAATGATGGAATTTTTTATGGTGTGGATTATCTTAATAATGGTATTTATGTACTAGAATATAAAAAAAGTGTTGGAAATTGATAATGAATCAAGTTCACATGACTCATGTCACACCCAGTTGTGGAATCACCAACTTACTCATGTAAATTAGAAGTTTTTAGAAAATCTCTTTCAAGAAGGGTATTTAGATACTTTTCAACTAAAACCACTTGATAAGTTCCATGCTTATTTAAAAGTCAGAATGACCAAACCTATATTTAGTGTAAAGAGTAAAAGGGCCACTGATCTTCTTGAATTAGTAAATACATATGTGTGTAGACCCATTCCATTTAAATCTAAATGTGTATACTATTACTTCATAACTTTTACTTATGAATTTAGTAGACATGGATGTGTCTAATCAATGAGGAATAAGTATGAATACATTGAGAAATTAAGAAATACAATAATGAATTTGAGAGTCAACTTGGTCAGAATGTAAATAAATTTTGTTCATTCCATGGTAGATAGTATCTTAACCAAGATTTTATAGACTGTCTAACAGAGTTTTTGATTTTATCTCAACTCACTCCTCCTTATACACTATAGTGGAATGGTGTTAGTGAAAGGAGAAACCACACCTTATTAGACATAGTGATGTAGATGATGATTCATGTAGACCTTAAATTTTCCTTTTAGGGATATATATTATAGATTGTGTTACATATACTAATCTGAGTTACAACTAAATCAGAAAATGAAATTCCATACTAGTTAATGTATGGTAATAAATATATTTTGTCACATTTTCATCTGTGGGGATGGGAATCATTTTTTATTGTTATCTATATTAAAAAAATTACACCTTAAGGTAAAAAATTTATATATATAAAATATCCCAAGAAAAAAGAGGACATTATCTATATAAATCCTCATAAAAAAAGAAATACTAGCAAGATATTTCATATTCATTAAGAGGGAGAACATATCCAAAAAAGATAGTATTAGTAAGACTAACTTTAATTAAGTTGATGATCAAGATATGTAAGAGTTATCATAGAAATATAATTTATAAGGCTTTATGGAATGTATTGTTCTAGATACACAAGCACTGTATAGGAACACTAGAGATATTAGAGAACTAGATAGATAGTTTTCTAGTCACTAAGGATGGAGACTAATTTTTATTTGATAATGATGAACCATTATCCTATAAGGAAGCAGTAATAAGCTCGGAATTTACAAGATGGAAAGAAGGCATGAATTCTAAGATAGATTTTATATATCATAACCAAGTTTGAGTTCTGATAGATCCTCCAGTATATGTAAATCTTGTTGGGTATAAATGGGTATTCAAGAAGAAACCAGACATAGAAGGTAAAGTTGGTACCTATAAATTATGAATGGTTGCTAAATGGTTTAAGAAACATCAAGGAATATACTATTATAAAACCTTTTCACCAATTTTTATACTAAAATAGATCATAATTTTTCTTTCCATGGTTGTTTTCCATGATTATGATATCTGTAAAATGGATGTCAAAATAACTTTCCTTAATGGGAACCCCATGGAATATGTCTATATGACACAAATGATTATGAGATTTGTAAAATGGATGTCAAAATAACTTTCCTTAATGGTAACCCTATGGAATATGTCTATATGAAACAACCAAAAGTGTATATGACATCAAATCATGAAAATAAGGTATGAAAGTTTCAAAGATCCATTTATGGATTAAATAAATCATCAATATCGTTAAACATCCACTTTGATGAGGCTATAAGGGAATTTGGTTTCATAAAGAATGAATATGAGCTCTATGTTTATAAGAGTTTTAGTGTGAGTGCATTCATTTTTCTAGTAGTATATATTTATGACATATTAATAATGGAAAATAAGATACTACTCTTACATTTAGATAATAAAAGGTTGAATAGTGCTTCTCCGTGAAGGATTTAGGTAAATCAACCTACATTCTAGGGATCAAGATCATTCATGATAGATCTAAGAGATTTATTAGACTAATTAAATGTATATACTTTGAGAAATTTCTAAAGAGATTTAGTATGGAACAATCCAAGTGGGGATTGTTTCCAATGTCTCATAGTATACATACCTCCAAGGAAATGTTTCCTCAAATAGAACATGAGAGAGAGAGAGAATGATTAGAATCCCTTATTATTTTTTGATATGTTCTATAACATATGCCATGTTATATATCAGTATTAATGTTTCATGCACCTTGATCATGGTAGGAAGATATCAAGAAGACCCAAGAAACCATCATTGGACTATATTTAAGACTATCCTAAAGTATATTAAGAATACTAAGTATATGTTCCTAGTTTATAGAGGATATTAGGAACTAGTCATCAAGGGATATATATATATATATATACTAGTTTTTATATAGATCATAATGATCTAAAATTACATTCATTATATTCTTTCTACTTTAATAGAGGATTTTTTTAAGATAAAGAGCTCAAAGTGTCCTGTAGTCACCAATTATATTGTAGATTTTTAGTATATAACAGCTTATGATGCAGATAAAGAAGTAGTGTGGGTACAAAAAATCATCTAGAAGATTGATGTGGTGTTGAGTAGTAAAGAAACTATCATGTTGTATTGTGATAATACTACAGAAATGGTCCTTTCCAAGGATACAAGGTCACATCGATGGATGAAGCATATACTTTGGAAGTATCACCTCTTGAGGGATTTTTCTCAATGGGGTGATGTTACAGTAAAAAAAACTCCACAGAGGATAATGTTATAGACCTTTTGAATAAAGGATTATCTTAATAGAAGAGTGAATATCATGTGAGATCTAGCATATTGAAATTCATTAGCCATTAGCTCTAGTTCAAGTGGGAGTCTGTTGGAGTTGGTTCCTTCAAAACCAAATACTTTGTACTTTTGATTACCTATATATTCAAATACTTGAATATAAATAAATATCTTATCACATGATAAGTTTTATTCTATATAAAATTGATTTTATAATTTATTTAGAGTATATATTTCACTAAAAGGTCATATCAGTTCCCTGCTATGATGAGAATCTTAAAGTGTTATGATGATATTATTAAATATGTGTTCTATAGAAAAATGACATCCATCTAATAGGATACATATGTTGTTTGGATATCAATTTTCAGGGTATTATAAGATATTGGGACTTCTTCTCATGAATTTATCACTTGGTAATCTACAATAGAATAAGTTATGGGAACAAGCCTTCCAATATGAATTATGCATATTTTATGTGTCCTTAGATATTCCTATCTTCAGATGTGTGAATTTATCCTTAGAATTTATATTATTATTAATGTATATCATGAATCACGTACTTTGATTTGTTGATAAAAATCATGATGATATATTCTATTGGAAAGGTAGGATACGTTGGGTTCCTCATAAATGATATGAAATTACTTAATAAGTCAAGAAAAGATTTTTCCCTTCTAGGTTAATGGAAGAAGATATCTTAAGCCTTTTTATTGGAATGGAACTATTTGATTGAGTCTATGTCTATGGTGGTTGATAAATGAGTTAATTTTAGGGATTAAAAGAAAGATATATCATGATTATAATTTTATAACATAAGTAATGTAACATACTTGATGATATATTGAAACAAAGGGATTGTATTACCCATTGAGAATTTGTAGGAGGTTTTTTTCATTGTGACATTAACATATTTATTTATGGGTGCCTTGATGTGTTGTTAGATATTAATCCTATACATTAGGAAGTTCACCTAATTCCACTAATAAGGAGGCCTAGAGGGTCACACACTAATTGTATCTATAACCTTAATTAAATTATATTTGAATTTGATATTAGAATAAATATTATTCTCAAGTTCTGAGGACTAATAATTATTTAGGTTATATTTATCACATAATATCAATCAAAAGTTATTTTACACAATATATATATGTGTGTTTATAGCAACCCGAGCCTTTTACATATAACATTTCTTGATTTTAAACATAATTCATCATCAGAGTACAAGCCAAGGATCATTAAGTCTAGTGTCTTGGAAGACTAGGTACATATAACACAAAACATGGGGCTAAAAAAGAAACACTTATTTATTTAATCTCAATAATGATCTCCTAACTTAATTTGAGCCCTTACATCTGCATAGGGTACCCTGGGGAACACATGAACAAAGGGATGATCTAAAAATCCCAGTAAGGGAATGAACATAAGGATACATTTAAAGAACATGAGTTAAGAGGCATGACATAATGATATTCAAAGCATGAAACTTATAAAATAATTTAATATAAGCATGGGATCATATAAACATGGAATCATATAAATGTTTCAGAATCATAAAGCATTTCTTTAGTACAGGTCAAGGCTAACTTCCAATCCCATTTCTCATTTCAGTACGGGTCAAGGCTAACCGCCAATCTCGTTTCACATCACATCTCATGAGACTTAACCTTATCCAATGCATTGGAGTGCTTTCTGGTCACACCCATCTCAAAATATTCATGAATATTCTTTCCACATAAATATTATTACCACATATAAAATCATACATAATCAACCATACACAAACATAAGGGTACCCATGAAAAGAATTGGGTACCACAATCATGACATCGATCATAACCAATGGGCGCATCATGAAATTGTCCATGTAAGGAAAGAATTAGAAAATACATGGATGTTCATAGGGTAAAATAGTAATATATCATGGTAAGTTGTGTCAAGCATAAGTGACAACATATGAGAAATGTATTTTAGACACATTGGAATTAAAACATTTTTATGTGGTTTTAAGGAAAATACTATAGAGATTTTAAAATAGTAAAGAATAAATTATTTTCTATAATACCATAATTGAACCAAGAAGGTTTTCTTAATAAAAATAAATAATTTAAAAAGATAATGGTGTCTTAAAATAGAAGATAGAGTGCACTTGAAATTGGGTAAAAGTTCGGGAAGTTCCTTTAAAACAAGTGTACTTATTGGGAAGTATCGAAGAGAGATTCACTTATAGGCATGTATAACCACAAAAGAGAGTGAGAGTTGGATCTTGTAAAATAATTTTGGATCATAGAAACAGAATTTTTAAGTTATGTATAAAATAAAATACAACATCATTTTGGTAAAAAGAAATATAGAGAAACCCGAAGGAATAAAGGAAGTTTGGGTAGAATCCATCATGGTTTATTGGCATGGTATCGTGTATAATTAAGAGGGATTGATGAGAGAGATAAGTGATTTCTAATAACTTATAAAACATTATTTCAGTATGGGGAAGGTGTATAAATGTACCCCATCACTTGGTATTACACAAAAAGGCATAGCATAGAGAACAATCTTGATTAAGAGTAAAAAAAAGAGGATCCCTTACCTTAAGTCTGTTGGTGTTCTTAATGACCTGAATAGTCAAATTAGGTTTATTAATAAATAGGTAAAGAACCTTATATAAATGTGAAATGTTTATTATATCATTTTTAAGTTCATTTATACCCATTTTGATTGATTATAAGGTTCAGTTTCATGGTTCGGGTCTGTTTGTTTCCTTGGTTTTAATGATCAGTTCACTTGTATTTAGGTTCGGATAAAAAGTAAGATGAAAGTGGTCTTCCAGAATTGATTTTATATATAATTGGTGAGAACCCAGAAGGTTACATGGTTTCAAAATTCATTTGGTTAAATTTGAGTGAAAGAGAACCATGACATAAGACATTAATGATAAACGCTTGAATTAATTTTAGCGATTTTACCCATAATTAACTTGTTTTGTATTACTATTTGATATCATGAGTGTATAAGGATTCCAAAACCATAAATAGGATATATAACATATATAATAATCTTTTTCAACCATAACATAAATGGTTTCATGACCATAAACAAAGATGATAAAAGAACTTGAAAACACATTATCCACGATGTTGATCACAGACGATGTTTTAATTTTAGAACATGAGGGAGAGGAGAAGAAGCATGATGCCTGAATTTTTTTCCATAAACATGATTAACATCCAGAATATATGAGATTATGGATCTCTCATTCCTTTTGGGTAAGTGAAGTGGAAGAGGGTATAAGAAAATAAGGAAATTGAAAACAAAACACTTGAAAATGAAAGGGGATCCTTACCCTTTGATCTCCCCTCTTTGAGATTCCTCTTAAGGCCTTTGATTTTGGCCTTTTGGTAAGACCAGAAGGCCATGGACGTGGGGAAGGATCTTGGGAGGATACTTGGGCAGAATTTGGGCTAGGCACAAGGATTGAGAGGTGTGTGGGAAAGAGGTAAGGAGAGGGGGTATTTATAGTGAGGGAGGGGAGGTTTTTCCCATTATTTTAAGTATTAGTTTATTATTTAAGGCCAAGACTATGAATAATTGAGCATTATCATCAAATATACTAAAATAATCAAGGATTATTCGAGATTATTATCTTAAATCATCCATACGTCACCTATGATGCAGTATTTAGCATTTATTGTAATTTATCATATTTTTCTATTCATCAAAAATTCAAGTATTTCAGAAAAATCCCAAAAATTCACCCTAACCATTTTTCAACGTGTAGAATCCAAAAATGAAGTACATTTTTCAAAAATAATTTTCTAAATATTATTATTTTAATATTTAATTAAAATAACAATTGAGTATGAAAACCAATTTTAAAACATTCATTAACATATTCTAAAATACAGGTATATTGTACTTCAAACATGAATATTATTTTTATACTATCATAGGTGATATTACTATTCATTAGGGTATATAACTATTCATAAAGGTATGTTACTATTCATTAGGGTAGGTTACTATTCACCAAAAATATGTTTCCCTTATCAGACTCCAAATAACTTACTGATTACAATCGTGTATGCTGAATTTTCGAAATTCCAAACACAGAAGTGTCAAACTTATGTTTAGAGATCACTTAGCACTTAGTAGTTCATTATATTGAGTTTTTATGTGATTTTATGACATACTTATGAGAAGTTAATTTTCATTGAAAAACATTGGGCCGTTACATTCTTCCCCCCTTATGAAATTTTGCCCTGGAAATTTTCACTTCCCACATTAGAACAGATGAGGGTAACTTTGCATCATCGCCTCCTCCAGTTCCCATGTTGCTTCTTACAACTTTTGGTTTCTCTATAACACTTTGACCAGGTGCATTATCTTATTTCTTAGAACTTTTTCTCTATGATCTAAGATCCTTACTGGTTGTTCCTCATAAGAAAGATCATTCTTCAATTGTACCACCTCTGGATTGAGTACATGTGAGGGGTCTGGTATGTACTTTCTCAAGAGGGATACATGGTATACATTGTGTACTTGAGATAGGTTAGGTGGGAGTGCTAGTCAGTAGTCCACCACTCTGATGTTTTCAAGGATCTCAAAGGGGCCAATGAACCTTGGGTTTAGCTTCCATTTCTTCCCAAATCGCATGACTCTCTTTCATGGTGATATTAAAAGGAAGACTTTATCCCCAACATCGAACTCCAAGTCCCTTTGACGGTTGTCAACATAGCTCTTTTGCCGACTTTGAGTAGCTTTGATGTTTTTCTAGATGACTTGGACCTTTTCTGTCATCTCTTCCACAAGATCAGATCCAAGTAGCTTTTGTTCTCCAACTTCATCCCAACAAGTTGGAGTTATACATCGCTTTTCATATAGAGCTTCATACATAGACATCTTAATACTCTAGTGGAAGCTATTGTTGTATGAGAACTCAACCAAAGGAATATGTTGATCCCATCCACCTTTGAATTCTAGAGAGCAGGCTCTCAGCATATCTTCAAACTTCTGAATGGTCCTTTCAGATTGGCCATCAGTTTGGGGGTGATAGGCCATGCTGAAATTTAATTCAGTACCCAAATAATGTTGAATACTCTTCCATAATTTAGATGTGAACCTTGGATCACGATCAGAGACAATTGAGAGTGGAACGCCATGCAGTCTCACTGCATCCTTCACATACATTTTTTCAAGTTGTTCAAGTGAGAGGTCTTCCCGAATAGCAATAAAATGGGCGGTCTTGGTGAGTCGTTCAACCACAACCCATATCACATTATTTCCCTTTTAAGTCTTCAGGAGACCCGTGACAAAGTCCATTATGACATTCTCCCATTTCCACATGGGTATAGGAAATGGTTGCATCATCCCTTTGGACTTTTTTCGCTCTGCTTTAACTTGATGACATACCAAGCACCTTGATATATATTCTGCGATCTCCTTATTAATTTTGTCCCACCAAAAATGTTCACGGAGATCACGATACATCTTGGTACTTCCAGGATGGATAGAGAATGTTGAGCTATGTGCATTTTCCAATAGATCTTTCTTTATCTCAGGTGATGAAGGCACACAAATCCGCATTCCAAACCAAATCACACCATCATCGTTGATATGGAACTCTTGCAGCTTCCCTTCCTTTACTGTATTGAACTTCATTTGTAACTCCACATCATCCCTTTGTGCTTCCTTAATATTCTCTTGGATGGATGGTTGCGCAATCATTTGGGCAAGGTAGGATGTATCCTCTACCCTTACGATTTCTAAATCCATCCATTACATATCCAAGAAGATATGGTCTTTCTCAATCCATAACATGGATAGAGTAGCAGGTTATTTTCTGCTTAGAGCATCAGCTACCTTGTTCGCCTTTCTAGGATGGTAGTGAATAGAGCAATCGTAATCCTTGATTAGCTCTAACCATCTCCTTTGACGCATGTTGAGATCCTTTTGTGTTAATATATACTTTAGGCTCTTGTGGTCGGTGTATATATCACACTTCTCACCATAAAGGTAGTGCCTCCAGATTTTCAAGGCAAAAATCACGGGCGTCGGCTCTAGATCATGCGTCGGGTAGTTTTTCTCATGGATCTTCAATTTTCGTGAGGCATAGGCTATCACTTTATCATTTTTCATGAGTACACAACCAAAGCCTTTCTTTGAAGCATCGCTGTATATTACAAAACTTTCTCCACTTTTTGGTAATGTGAGTACAGGTGCAGTGATCAGCCTTCTCTTTAGCTCCTTGAAACTTACCTCACATTCTTCAGTCCAGAAAAACTTTACCCCCTTCCGTGTCAGCTTGGTCATCGGGTTTGACAATCATGAAAATTTCTTTACGAATCGTCGATAATACCCTGCTAGACCAAAAAATCTATGGATCTCTGTTAGAGAAGTTTTCCTCGGCCACTCTTCAATTTCCTTTGTCTTGGAAGGGTCCACAGATATCCCTCTGCTAGTGATAACATGCCCCAGGAATGATACATCTTCCATCAAGAACTCACATTTACTATACTTTGCATACAACTTCTCTCTTCGCAAAGTATTTAACACAGTTTTTAAATGCTCCTCATGTTCCTCCTTCCTCTTAGAGTATATCAGAATATCATCAATAAAGACTACCACAAATTTTTCAAGGTAATCTATAAAGACTCTATTCATTAAATCCATGAAAATTTCTAGAGCATTAGTGAGTCTGAAGGGCATCACTATGAACTCATAGTGTCCATACCTTGTTCAAAAGGTAGTCTTGGGTATATCTTTCTTCCTAACCTTTAGTTGGTGATATCCTGACTGGAGGTCCACCTTAGAGAAATAACTGGCCCCATGAAGCTGATCGAACAAGTCGTCTATCCGTGGAAGGGGATACTTGTTCTTTATCGTGATTTTATTGAGCTCATGATAATCAATGCAAAGGTGAATTGTTCCATCCTTATTCTTGACGAAGAGGACTAGAGAACCCCATGGTGAAGCACTCGGGCGTATAAAACATTTCTATATATTCTCCTGTAACTGATTCTTCAGCTCTTCTAGCTCTACGGTGGCCATTCTGTAAGGTGTCTTTGATATAGGCAGAGATCTAGGGATAAGTTCAATAAATAACTCAACCTCTCGGTTCGGAGGAAGACCAGGAAACTCTTCAGGGAATACGTTAGTGTAATCCCTCACGATGGTCATGTATTCAAGTGTGATTCTATCCTTTGTCTCGATCATTTGATCTAGATATGCTTGCTTATAAGGCAACAATATCCACACTTGGGACGAAGATACTAAAGGAGAGTCATGTTCCTCCTTACATTTGTAAAGAATTGGAGGATGCTTCGGGATGTGAAAATTTATTTCCCTTTCTCGATAGTTGATGTTGGCTTTGTACAAATATAGCCAATCCATGCCCAAGATTGAGTCAAACTCTACTAAAGAAAGTATGATGAGATTTTCTGGAAGTTTCAGTCTACAAACATTAACTAGGGAGGAGTTATAAACCATGGATGCAACGATCGCCCAATTTTCTGTTTTCACAGATAACTTTTCCTCCAAATTTTGAGGTGGTGTTTCAATAGTTCTACTAAACTTGAAAGATATGAAAGAATTCATAGAACCAGAATCAAATAGTACGTCTGCTATTCTTGAATGAATAACTAGTGTACCTATCACCACATCATTGTCTGACTCCACCTTAGCAGTAGTGATAGAATAATCCCTTCCTTGTTGCCTTAGAGGTTGTTGTTGATTGCCTCCGACAACCCTCAGCTTAGGGAAATTATTCGCATAATGCCCAAGCTCCTTGCAGTTGAAACACTACATTTTAGGCTAAGTTTTGTTCTGAACCTTCCTTTCTTCTTCAAAATTAGCAGGATTTTTTATATCCCTTCGGAAATTCTTGGCCAGATGACCAAACTTTCCGCATTTGAAGAAATTCTTGGTTCCCTTGAGACAGTCACCAGGATGCTTCTTCCCACAATTTTTTCAAATGGGAAAGTGAGGCTTCTTTCCATCATGGTATTTTTTTGATGAACCACTCATGTTGTTCTCCATTTTCCACTTCTTATCACTAGGTCCATGAGACCACTAAGAGTCTCTGATCTCCATTTCCACCTTGAGGTCACAATGAACAATATCCTAAAAACTTTCAAAGTCTCGAATTTCCAACACTTTTCGTAGACTCGATTTTAGTCTTCTAAATAAGTGATCCACCTTGATTTCGGTGTTCATGACAAAGCCAGAGGTGTACCTTTCAATCCTTGTAAATTTTTCTTCATACGCCCCAATGGACTCATCTTTCTTCTACCTGATTCCGAGGAACTCTCTTTCCATCTTGAGATGAAGGGTTCGAGGAAAATATTTGCTGAAAAACATCCTCTTGAATTCCTCCCAATCCATGGCGTTAATTTCCTCTTGGGACTTTGTATTCTTGATCAGTGTTCACCACTGATCAACTTCCCCATCAAAATGATAGACGGCCAGTACAACCTTCTCTTCTTTCGAGCACTGCAGAACAGAAAATATCTTTTCAATGGAGTTAATCCATTATTCTTCGAGGAGGGGATCAGAAGACCCGCTAAACATGGGAGGCCTTTTTCGCATGAAGGATTCTACAGCAACATGCTCTTTACTTAGAGGAGGAGGGAGTTCTACCTGATTCAAGTTATTATTCATAACTTGAGCCAGATGAGAAAGTACTGTCATAAATTTTTGAGCACCCGCTCTGGTCATATTAGGCACATCATTAGGTAAATAATCACATTGCCTATCACATTGGTTTTTGTAACATGTTATTCTATTTCCTGGCATTAAATAAGAAAAAGAACGTAAAATTAGAGGTATTGAACACTTAGATATTGAGAATAAAAAGAAACTTTTAACATAAAAGTATGAACTTATAAAGAAGAAATATATCCTGACTTGTGATTCCTTAGGTTTATATCTAGGTTATCCTCAATATATTTCTTAACTTATATTCTTATGGGCTTATTTTTTTCCCTTAATAATGGTTTGTACTAAGCTCGTGAATCTACCAAATCATATCCCCTGGGATTGTCGTAACCAAGAGTGCAGCAAGGCCCGTTATCATACCCCAGTTCCCGTTCGAGTCTAGCTCAAAGCGGTGTTTTCGGGTTTTACCCCTAGATACATATGTGCCAGATCCGCCTCTACCTGCTCATATCTAGACAGGGATGTATTTTCTTGATAAACCACTTACTCAATACTCACCAAAATTTCAGACTGTTTTCTTATACTTAGTCTCATCCTTAAGGTTCTCACTAAGGTTCTCTATTCCTAATCTCCAAAAATAACTATACTATCCTCTGATACCAACTATAGCGACCCGAGCCTTTTACATATAACATTTCATTATTTTAAACATAATTCATCATCAGAGTACAAGCCAAGGATCGTTAAGTCTAGTGTCTTGGAAGACTAGGTACATATACACAAAACATGGGGCTAAAAAAGAAACACTACTTTATTTAATAACCATAATGAGATCCTAACTTCCTTTGAGCCCTTACATCTGCATAGGGTACCTTGGGGAACACATGAACAAATGGATGAGCTAAAAATCTCACTAAGGGAATGAACATAAGGATATATTTCAAGCACATGAGTTAAGAGGCATGAAAAAATGATATTCAAAGCATGAAACTTATAAAATCATTTAATATAAGTATGGGATCATATAAACATGGAATCATATAAATGTGGAATAATCATAAATCATTTCTTTAGTATGGGTCAAGGCTAACCGCCAATCCCGTTTCCCATTTTAGTACGGGTCAAGGCTAACCGCCAATCCCGTTTCACATCGCATTTCATGAGACTTAACCTTACCCAATGCATTGAAGCGCTCTCTGGGCACACCCATCTCAACATATTCATAAATATTCTTGATACATAAATATTCTTTCCACATATATAATCATACATAATCAACCATACACAAACATAAGGGTACCCATGAAAAGAATTGGGTACCACAATCATGACATCAATCATAACCAATGGGCGCATCATGAAATTGTCCATGTAAGGAAAGAATTAGAAAATACATGGACGTTCATAGGGTAAAATAGGAATATATCATGGTAAGTGGTGTCAAACATAAGTGACAACATATGAGAAATGTATTTTAGACACATTGGCATTAAAACATTTTTATGCGGTTTTAAGGAAAATACTATAGAGCTTTTAAAATAGTAAAGAAGACATTCTTTTATATAAGACCAGAATTGAACCAAGAAGGTTTTCATAATAAAAATACAGAATTTAAAAAGATAATGGTGTCTTAAAATATAAGATAGATTTCACTTGAAATTGGGTAAAAGTTCGGGAAGTTCCTTTAAAACAAGTGTACTTATTGGGAAGTATCGAAGAGAGATTCACTTATAGGCATGTATAACCACAAAAGAGAGTGAGAGGTGGATCTTGGAACATGAGTTTGGACAATATAAACATAATTTTTAAGTTATATATTAAATAAAAGACAACATCATTTCGGTAAAAAGAAATATAGAGCAGCCCGAAGGAATAAAGGAAGTTCGGGTAGAATCCATCATGGTTTATTGGCATGGTATCGTGTATAATTAAGAGGTCTTGATGAGAGAGATAAAGGGTTTCTAATCACTTATAAAATATTAGGACAGTATGGGGAAGTTGTATAAATGTACCACATCACTTGGTATTACACAAAAAGTCATAGCATAGAGAACAATCTTGATTAAGAGTAAAAAAGGGAGGATCCCTTACCTTAAGTCCATTGGTGTTCTCAAATTGATATTAATGACCTTAATAGTCAAATTAGGTTTATTAATAAATAGGTACAGAACCTTATATACATGTGAAATATTTATTATATCCTTTTTAAGTTCATTTATACCCATTTTTATTGATTATAAGGTTCAATTTCATGGTTCGGGTCCGTTTGTTTCCTTGGTTTTAATGATCAGTTCGCTTGTATTTAGGTTCGGATAAAAAGTAAGATGAAAGTGGTTGTCCAGAATTGATGTTATATAGAATTGGTGAGCATCCATAATGTTACATGGTTACAAAATTCATTTGGTTAAATTGGAGTGAAAGAGAACGATGACATAAGACATTAATGATAAACGCTTGAATTAATTTTAGCGATTTTACCCATAATTAACTTGTTTTGTATTACTATTTGATATCATGAGTGTATAAGGATTACATAACCATAAATAGGATATATAACATATATAATAATCTGGTTCAACCATAACATAAATGGTTTCATGACCAGAAACAAAGATGATAAAAGAAATTGAAAACACATTATCCACAATGTCGATCACATACGATGTTTTAATTTTAGAACACGAGGGAGAGGAGAAGAAGCATGATGCTTGGATTTTTTTCCATAAACATGATTAAAATCTAGAATATATTAGATTATAGAGACCTCATTCCTTTTGGGTAATTTAAGGGGAAGAGGGTATAATAAAATAAGGAAATTGAAAACAAAACACTTGAAAATGAAAGGGGATCCTTACCTTTTGATCTCCCCACTTTGAGATTCCTCTTAAGGCCTTTGATTTTGGACTTTTGGTAAGACCAGTATGCCTTGGACGTGGGGAAGGAGATTGGGAGGATAATTGGGCAGAATTCGGGCTAGGAACAAGGCTTGAGAGGTGTGTGAGAAAGAGGTAAGGAGGGGGGTATTTATAGTGAAGGAGGGGAGGTTTTCCCCATTATTTTAAGTATTAGTTTATTATTTAAGGCCAAGACTATGAATAATTGAGAATTATAATAAAATATACTAAAATAATCAAGGATGATTCGAGATTATCATCTTACATCATCCATACTGTAACACCCCAAGCTTCTACGGTACGCTTCTCTTTGAATAATGTGATAGTGTGTGTTGTACGCAACACCGAGTTCTAACACACTATAACCAATCAAACTAGCCGTTATGAATAGTAATACCTACTTTTTGAAATTATATATATTTTATATTTCAAAATGGACTTCATTTTTGTATTCGGAATATCGAATTTAGCCTAAGGTAAAATTTTGCTACTTTTCAGATAACTTTCATATTTTGATGAATAGTGAAAATTACTAAATTTTAATTAAAAACAACTTTTTTAATCAAAATAATTAATAGTGATAAATTATGAATTTGAGTGGTTTTAAAGTATATTTATAATATATTTTTACCATTTAATATAATTTTGGTCATTGGACATAATTTTACAATTAAACCGAACATAAACAAGTGTTAATCTTTTGATAGTTATTATCTCTTAAAAACACGCTTTTTGTTTTGACAGCGGGAATTAATTTTAAATTAATTTCTGCCACTTCTGTGTTTTGAATTTAGAAAAATGGATTCCATATTTGGAATCAGGATGTTCAAATTGTGTAAATAGGTAACTTTTATTTTTAGACATTTTGAATAATTACTGCGGTAAATATTTTATTTACCATGGTTAAGGGTAAATCCGGTAAATAAGGGTTAAAAAATAATATTATAATAATACTAAATTACCCTAAAACGTGTCCTAGAATTATTGGTTGATACATGTTCGACCATAGGCATCTTTGGGTCGATTTTGGGACCCCATGGTGCCACTTGTAGGTGATAGGGACACTTTTTTTTAATTAAGTTAAAATGAATACAAAAATGACACAAGCATATATCTTTTAGAAAAACAATTATTACATAGGGTTATATATGTTGGATTTTAGATTATAAATATTCATTAGAAAGATAAAAAGATTTCATACATAATTATATTTTATTTATAATTTTTATATATTAAATAATTTAATTTATTTATGACACAATGATGATGTAGTAATTACTATAATAGTAAAAAATTAAAATAATTGATATTATAAATACACAAATAAATATAATATGAAACTTTTAATGAATTAAAATAATTTTCTAGGATAATATGATATATTAGGATTGATTTAATTGACTTTTTTCGAAGAAATAAATCTTTTATTAGTTTCACAAAAATCAACTATTGAATAGTGTCAAAATTGACATAAAAGAGTTCTTAAAACAAATA
The DNA here is from genome assembly GCA_963277665.1 of Viscum album. NCBI lineage: Eukaryota > Viridiplantae > Streptophyta > Magnoliopsida > Santalales > Viscaceae > Viscum > Viscum album. The sequence goes on from OY728164.1 coordinate 2,039,152,951, forward strand.
TTATATTATTAATTGATATTAAATTCCTAAAAATATAATGTTCGGCCAAGAGACTTATATCATGATAGGTTCGTAATTAATGGACCACTTGGGGGTATCTTGGATGTATATTGTAAGTTTATTAACCATATTATATAAAAATACAAAGAGACATTGTAAAAGTGAAACTAATTAATTTAGAGTTAATACTTAAAGATAAGGTTAATATAAGTACCCAAACCTGTCTAAATTCTATTTGTTGAGTTTTTTTCGACCTATCCCCACCTTAAAATTTAAATAATCATATTTTGAGCCATTGGAAACCGAATATTAATTTATTATAAACTAATATCTCTAGCTTTTCCAAAGGTGCCCCTCACCCCTCTTATAAAAGGGCACACCTCCTTCTCATTTCTTCACACCTTAAAAGCCTTTTAGTTCGGCCAAAATCTGCCCAAATACTCTCCCAACTTCCCTCACTACAACCTAGGGGCATTATTTTGATCAGAAAGCCACCCTAGGGTCCCTTTTGATCAAATCAAAAGGAAGAAACCGAAGAAGAGGTAATGATTTCACCACCCTTTTTCAAGTTCCTTTCTTCTTCCACTTCTTCTTCCTTTGTTGTTACCATTATAAAATAATAACTCCAGTATCATATATATACTGTTATGTTATTATAAATATGGTACAACCATATTCAGTATTCTATCCACCCTTTGAATAACATGTCACCATACGTGCGTACGTACGGCTTACCGTCTCCACGTCGTGGTGTAATTGTTATTCAATAATATATTATTTGGAAGGGTATAATAATGATGTGTAACTCATGTAAATAATAAATATAACATGTTAATGATTCTGTATATATGATATACCATCCATTTATATATTATTTTAATATCAAAAGAATGATATTGTCGCTCGTGCGTACGTACGGACTACCGTCTCCACGAACGCGATAAGATTCATTCTCCATTGTAACCATTAAAGTATAATTATCATTTGATGATTTAAAAATCATGTTTAAGGAATTGATATAATTCTGGATATGAATAATATACAACCTATCCTTTACAAACATTTCTTACGTAACAAAACATATAAAAGAAAACAAGTAAGTTAACACCCGAAACAACGATAATACTAAGATATTATTATCAAATCAATATTAAAAGATCATATATGATATCATATTAATGTATATGATTCTTGTATAATTTAATAACAATTATTTCACCATTTTACGGGAGGTTAACCTACCCCAAACAAGGAAAAGTACAAGGTAAGGGTTATTTCACAATCTCTTCATTATCCGAGGTTGTTTATACGTAATAATCTACTGGGGTCTCTTTATCATCCACATCCATGTTTCTTCAAAATGTATTTCAAAACATTTTTATTATTTACAATAATATGGGTTAAAGTCATTTATACCCTTGTTTGAATTTTTATAAGAGGAATCTTTCCGTCAAGGTCCTTTTTAACCTTTTCGACAGAATTAAGGTAAGAATGTTTCTTTTTTTAACTTATACGGTGGGTGCGGTTATTTTCCGCCGTTATAAAATCTTCAAAGCTTTCCTTACAAGCTTATAAGAATATTTTCAAGAAAATGTTTTATTTTATATGTCTCTTAAATTATTTAGAAAGAGATATTTCTCTAAAAAGTGTTTTGATTTTATCTATGTCAACATCCTTTGATGGATTTTACGCTTATTTGAAGTTGATTTATTATGATAAAAAACTTCTATATTGTATTGAAGGTTTTGTGATATGTTTTACTGTGGATGTACTATTTTTATACCATTCATAGTTTATGGTGAAATTATTGACATTTCGTATGCTAGTTTTAATACGAATGTTTATGTTATGTTTAAACATTTTCATATGGGAATGCATTGGACTTAATATGTGACGGGTGGAGCCCACTATAGCTCCTCGATGCATCAGTAGGTCTCATGAGACAAACTAGTGTCTTGGCACAAGGCCTTGACAAAATCTTATTTGTAGTCTTGGCATGAGGCCTTGGCTATGTGGTTATGATAGTTTGGCATTATGCATTCCATCATTATGAAAGTGGTTATTGATTTTGCATGTGATTATTCGATTAGTAGAATATCCATGTGAATAATTAAATGGAATTATTTCATTTTATTTATGCCATACTATGTTGAAAGTTCAAGTTTGAAAGGATTTTGTTTTAGTTATGCATTGCCTTAAATGTTTATTCTTATTTATGAAAGTTTCTGCTATATTGTTATCCTTACGGGGCATTTGAGCTCACCCCTTTTTTATGTTTTATTTTTCCCAGGAAGTGAAGAAGTAAATTATGAATGACCTGTAGGGATATTATGTGGGGATATGAGTGTGGATTATGGAGACAATATGTTGTTGTAGTAGTTTTTCATTTTATGAAGTAATGTAAGACTTATGAATATATCTAGTCTTTCCAAGGATACTAAACCAATCGGTCTTTCGAGATTTGATCTTTCTTGTGATCATGCCAATGTTATGTAATAATGCACCGACTCTGGGTATCTTGGGTCGGGGCGTTACAGTTGGTATCAGAGGAAGTTTAGTACAAACCTTGTAAGCTAGATTTAGATAAACTCTGATTAGAGCATGTAGACCTAAGATGAACTTTGAGGATTAGTATAGAAGAACTTCCTATAATTTTGGTATTGTAGATATTTTGTGAGTTTTCCGAGCAATACATCCCTGTCTGGATACGAGCAGGTAGAGGCGGCTCTGGCACAGATGTACCTAGGGGTAAAACCCGAAAACACCTCTTTGAGCTAGACTCCAACGGGAACTGGTGCACGACAACGGGCCTTAATGCACTCTTGGTTACGACACTCCCGGGGGATATGCTTAGGATAACTCTCATTTTCTTTACAAATCATTATGAAGGGTTTATGAGTATATACTTCCTCAAAGAAAACATTTTTATGATTATGGATTATATCCATAAATAGTTCAATTTATGTTAAGTGTTTTATAAGTATGGGATTATGTATTTTGATTCATAAACTGATCTAGTTTATGCCATTGTTTAGAAATGGAACCTAGTGGAAGAAATAAAAACTGTATCAATGCACGCACTCCATGTAGGGATTGCCCTCCTGTTCAAGATAATTATAGTGGGGATGGTGATGCAACTGGTGTCGATCAGCTAATCACCATACTGGGACAACTTACTCAGGTTATGAATAATAACCTTACCCGTATGGAGCACCCTGATCCACAGCGTGGAGGCTCAATGTTAGATCAATTCATGAGGCAACAACCACCAATGTTCAATGGGAGTACAAATCCCTTAGTAGCTGAGCAATGGATAAATTCCCTAGAGAAAATATTGCAGGCTTTGGGGAGCAGTAAAAGGGAAAAAGTTATCATGGCAGTTTACCGCCTCACTGGAGATGCTGATCAATGGTGGTCATTGATTCAAAACATGAAGGAAGATGATGAAGTATCAAATATGGAATGGAGGGAGTTCAAAGATCTGTTTTTAGAAAAATACTTTCCTCACGACCATCGAGCAGATATGGAAAGGCAATTTCTGAGTCTGAGACAAAAGGAGGATGAGAATGTCACAAAGTATGAGGCTAACTTTACAAGGTTAGCAAGGTATGCTGGAGATTATATACGTAACCCAAGAAGTAAGATTGATTGTTTCTTTGATGGGTTAAAACCATTTCTTCGTTGAGCATTAGTCTCACAATCTTTTTCGTCGTACGAATACATTGTCTCATGTGCTATCAAGACCAAAAAGGAATTCTCTAAGTCTTATGACTTTAAAGTAAAGAAAGAGAAGAAGAGGCCTGCTGATCAATCTGGGAATGGAAATAAGGGGAAGAAAGGAAAGGTTGAATATCCATCCTGTGGTAAATGCGGGAAGAAACACCCTGGTACTTTCTTGAAGGGAATGGGAGTCTGTTACAAGTGTGGTGAAAAAGGCCACCAAGATCGTGATTGCAAGGGGAAGAAGTAAGCTACCAACGTTCAGTGCTACAATTGCAGGGAGATGGGGCATTATGCAAATGAATGTCCTAAGCGTCAGGAGAAATTACCTTAGAAAAGGCCAAGGGATCAAGGCCAGGCTTATGCTATCACTACTGCTGAGGTAGAAGCTCTGAAAGACGTGGTGGCAGGTAATTTAATGGTTTCCTCAAGTTTAGCAAATGCATTATTTGATTCTGGATCATCGCATTGTTTCATATCTTCCTAGTTTGCTAAGAAAATTAGATATTTCCAATTTTATTTAATAATGGAGTTGTCAGTTAAAACTCCTAAGGGAAGTATCATTGCAACAAAGTTTTGTGAATCAGTCCCCATTAGAGCACATAAATGTTCTTTATCTGCTGATCTCATCGTCATACCTATGATTGAGTTTGATATAATCCTCGGTATGGACTGGATTTCGGATTATGATGAGAAGATTTATTGTAAGAAGAAAGAGGTTACGATTCTTGATGATAATGATAAGGAACACCTTATCTTTAGAGCAGAATCGTCACCACCTAATTCTTATTTAGATCCACCCTCAATAGCTCAACTAAATTCAATTATTGGGGAGGAAGAGAATGAAATAACTGTCGGTGAGGAAAGTAATATTCAAATAGAGGATATACCTGTTGTGAAAGAATTTGTAGATGTATTTCCGGAAGATTTACCTGGACATCCTCCAGAACGATAAGTTGAGTTTTCCATTGATTTGATTCCTTGATCAAGGCCTATATCGAAGACCCCTTATAGAATGGCCACTGTAGAATTAGTTGAACTAAAGAAACAACTAGATGAATTGAGTAATAAGGGATTTATTCGACCTAGTGTTTCTCCATGGGGAGCCCCTGTTCTTTTTGTTAAAAAGAAATATGGATCTATGAGGTTATGTATCGACTACAGGGAGATCAATGCTATAACGATAAAGAACAAGTATCTCCTACCACGCATTGATGATTTATTTGAACAACTTCATGGAGCTCAATACTTTTCAAAGATTGACCTTCGATCTGGATACCATCAGTTGTGTGTGAAGAAGGAAGACATTCCAAAGACAGCATTTCGAACCAGGTACGGGCATTATGAGTTTACTGTAATGTCGTTTGGATTGACTAATACACCCTCTGTATTCATGGATCTGATGAATAGAGTTTTCAAGGAGTATCTCGATGAATTTTTTGGGGTATTTATTGATGATATCTTGGTATACTCCAAAACCTACGAAGATCATGAAAATCACTTGCGCATTATCTTGAAGACTCTGAGGAGACATGAATTATATGGGAAGTTTATCAAGTGTGAATTCTGGATTCATGAGATTTCTTTTCTTGGCCATATTGTCTCTAAAGATGGAATCTCTGTTGATCCTTCTAAGACCAAGGCAATCCAAGAATGGACAGCACCTACGAGTATAACCGAGGTACACAGTTTTATTGGTTTGGCAGGTTATTATCGACGTTTCATCCAGAATTTTGCCTGATTGGCTAACCCATTAACGAAGATCACACGTAAAGGGGTTAAATTTGTTTGGAAAAAAGAGTGTAAAGAATGTTTCGAAGAACTGAAGAGAAGATTAGTCAATGCTTCTATATTTAATCTACCATCGGGGAATGATGGGTTCGTTATTTATAGTGATGCATCAAAGAAAGGACTTGGTTGTGTCCTTATGCAGAATGATAGAGTTATTGCCTATGCATCACGACAGTTGAAAATTCATGAACAAAACTATCCTACTCATGATCTCTAGTTAGCAGCTATAATCTTTTCTTTGAAGATATGGAGGCACTACCTCTATGGTTAAAAATGTGAGATTTATACTGATCACAAGATTTTGAGGTATATTTTTTCACAAAAAGAACTCAACATGAGGCAAAGGAGATGGCTTGAATTACTCAAGGATTATGATTGCACGATACACTACCACTCGGGGAAAGCAAACAAGGTGGCAGATGCTTTGAGTAAAAAAGACCATGGAGTTTTGAACAATATGAGAATTGAAAGGGATCCAATTTTCATGGATCTAGTGAAGATGGACGTGGGAATAACCAGGGAAGGTGAAACATCAATGCTTTTTCAAATGGTTGCCAAACCATCTTTACTAGAAAGGATTAAGAGTTCTCAGACCGATGATGAAGAATTTCAAAATAAGATTAAAGCTGTGAATGATGGGAGATTGAGAGACTTTGTGTATGAAGATGGAATTTTGAAATTCGGGAAGAGACTTTTTGTTCCCGATATACCTGATCTAAAAAGGGAATTGTTGGATGATGCTCATAGTTCCAATTTATCTATACACCCTGGGAGCACCAAAATGTATAGAGATTTGAAGGAACATTTTTGGCGGGACAACATGAAGAGGGAGATTGCTGATTTTGTGTCAAGATGTATGGTTTGTCAACAAGTGAAATCTGGAAGGCAACAGCCTGGAGGAGTCATGCAACCTCTTCCCATACCGGAGTGGAAATGGGACAATATTACGATGGACTTTGTCATGGGGCTACCAAAGACTTCTAGAAGGAACGATGCAATATGGGTTATTGTTGATCGTCTTTCCAAGTCAGCACATTTTCTTGCTATAAGAGAAGATCTACACCTGGAACGTCTAGCAAGACTATATATTAATGAAGTTGTGAGACTTCATGGAGTACCCCTATCGATTGTTTCCGATCGTGATCCCCGTTTTACTTCAAGATTTTGGAAAAGTCTTCAGAAATCCCTGGATACTGAACTTCATTTGAGCACTGCTTACCACCCTCAGATAGACGGACAATCAGAACGGACTATTCATACCTTAGAAGACATGTTGAGATCTTGCTCACTTGACTTTCAGGGTATGTGGGATCAATATTTACCACTGGTATAATTTTCCTATAACAATAGCTTCAATTCGAGTATTCAGATGGCACCATATGAAGCGTTATACGGAAAGAGATGTCGTACACCAACCTGTTGGGATGACGTTGGTGAAAGAAAACTTGTAGGCCCAGAACTGGTGGAGGAAACGGTGGAAAATGTGAAGGTAATCCAAAATCACATCAAAGCAGCTCAAAGTAGGCAGAAGAGCTATGCCGATAATCGAAGGAAGGATTTGGAATTTCAAGTCGGTGATCATGTTTTCCTAAAGGTATCACCATGGAAGGGAGTCATACGTTTTGGTAAGAAAGGTAAATTGAGTCCCAGGTACATCGGACCTTTCGAAATTCTAGAACGAATTGGGGTTGTGGCTTACCGATTGGCAATGCCGCCAAGTCTCTCCAAAGTTCACGATGTGTTCCACGTATCTCTGTTGAGGAAATACATGCCTGACCCAACGCATGTACTCACCTATGAGGAATTAGAATTGGAACCCGATCTTTCCTATTGTGAAGAGCCCATCAGGATTCTTGATATGAGAGAATAAGTACAGAGAAACCGGACGACGCGTCTGGTAAAAGTTTTGTGGAGAAACCATAAGATGGAAGAGGCAACGTGGGAACCCGAGGAACTTATGATGAAGAACCACCCGAGTCTTTTCATGTGGTAGTATTCTAGAAATTTCGAGGATGAAATTATTTGAAAGAGGGGAGAATGTAACACCCCAAACTTCTACGGTACGCTTCTCTTTGAATAATGTGATAGCGTGTGTTGTACGCAACACCGAGTTCTAACACACTATAACCAATCAAACTAGCTGTTATGAATAGTAATACTTACTTTTTGAAATTATATATATTTTATATTTAAAAATGGACTTCATTTTTGGATTCGGAATATCAAATTTAGCCTAAGGTAAAATTTTGGTACTTTTTGGATAACTTTCATATTTTGATGAATAGTGAAAATTACTAAATTTTAATTAAAAACAACTTTTTTAATCAAATTAATTAATAGTGATAAATTATGAATTTGTGTGGTTTTAAACTATATTTATAATATATTTTTACCGTTTAATATAATGTTGGTCATTGGACATAATTTTACAATTAAACCGAACATAAACAAGTGTCAATCTTTTGATAGTTATTATCTCTTAAAAACACGCTTTTTGTTTTGACAGCGGGAATTAATTTTAAATTAATTTCTGTCACTTCTGTGTTTTGAATTTATAAAAATGGATTCCATATTTGGAATCATTATGTTTAAATTGTGTAAATAGGTAACTTTTATTTTTAGACATTTTGAATAATTACTGCGGTAAATATTTTATTTACCATGGTTAAGGGTAAATCCAGTAAATAAGGGTTAAAAAATAATATTATAATAATACTAAATTACCCTAAAACGTGTCCTAGACTTATTGGTTGATACATGTTCGACCATAGTCATCTTTGGGTCGATTTTGGGACCCCATGGTGCCACTTTTAGGTGATAGGGACACTTTTTTTTAATTAAGTTAAAATGAATACAAAAATGACACAAGCATATATCTTTTAGAAAAACAATTATTACATAGGGTTATATATGTTGGATTTTAGATTATAAATATTCATTATAAAGATAAAAAGATTGCCTACATAATTATATTTTATTTATAATTTTTAGACATTAAATAATTTAATTTATTTATGACACAATGATGATGTAGTAATTACTATAATAGTGAAAAATTAAAATAATTGATATTATAAATACACAAATAAATATAATATGAAACTTTTAATGAATTAAACTAATTTTATAAAATAATATGATATATTAGGATTGATTAAATTGACTTTTTTAGAAGAAATAAATCTGTTATGAGTTTCACAAAAATCAACTATTGAATAGTGTCAAAATTGACATAAAAGAGTTCTTCAAACAAATATTATATTATTAATTGATATTAAATTCCTAAAAATCTAAGGTTCAGCCAAGAGACTTATATCATGATATTTTAATCATTAATGGACCACTTGGGGGTCTCTTGGATGTATATAGTAAGTTTATTAACCATATTATATAAAAATACAAAGAGACATTGTAAAAGTGAAACTAATTAATTTAGAGTTAATACTTAAAGATAAGGTTAATATAAGTACCCAAACCTGTATAAATTCTATTGGTTGAGTTTTTTTCGACCTATCCCCACCTTAAAATTTAAATAATCATCTTTGGAGCCATTGGAAACCGAATATGAATTTATTATAAACTAATATCTCTAGCTTTTCCAAAGGTGCCACTCACCCCTCTTATAAAAGGGCACACCTCCTTCTCATTTCTTCACACCTTCAAAGCCTTTTGGTTCGGCAAAACTCTGCCCAAATACTCTCCCAACTTCCCTCACTACAACCTAGGGGCCTTATTTTGATCAAAAAGCCAACCTAAGGAGCCCTTTTGATCAAATCAAAAGGAAGAAACCGAAGAAGAGGTAATGATTTCACCACCCTTTTTCAAGTTCCTTTCTTCTTCCACTTCTTCTTCCTTTGTTGTTACCATTATAAAATAATAACTCCAATATCATATATATAATGTGATGTTATTATAAATATGGTACAACCATATTCAGTATTCTATCCACCCTTTGAATAACATTCACCATACGTGCGTACGTACGGCTTACCGTCTCCACGTCGTGGTGTAATTGTTATTCAATAATATATTATTTGGATGGGTATAATAATGATGTGTAACTCATATAAATAATAAATATAACATGTTAATGATTCTGTATATATGATATACCATCCATTTATATATTATTTTAATATGAAAAGAATGATATTGTCGTTCGTGCCTACGTACGGACTACCGTCTCCACGAACGCGATGAGATTCATTCTCCATCGTAACCATTAAAGTATAATTATCATTTGATTATTTAAAAATGATGTTTAAGGAATTGATATCATTCTGGATATGAATAATATACAACCTATCCTTTACAAACATGTCTTACGTAACAAAACATATAAAAGAAAACAAGTAAGTTAACACCCGAAACAACGATAATACTAAGATATTATTATCAAATCAATATTAAAAGATCATATATGATATCATATTAATGTATATGATTCTTGTATAATTTAATAACAATTATTTCACCATTATACAGGAGGTTAACCTACCCCAAACAAGGAAAAGTACAAGGTAAGGGTTATTTCACAATCTCTTCATTATCCGAGGTTGTTTATACGTAATAATCTACTGGGATCTCTTTATCATCCACATCCATGTTTCTTCAAAATGTATTTCAAAACATTTTTATTATTTACAAGAATATGGGTTAAAGTAATTTATACCATTGTTTGACTTTTTATAAGAGGAATCTTTCTGTCAAGTTCCTTTTTAACCTTTTCGATATAATTAAGGTAAGAATGTTTCTTTTTTTAACTTATACGGCGGGTGCGGTTATTTTCCGCCGTTATAAAATCTTCAAAGATTTTCTTACAAGCTTATAAGAATATTTTAAAGAAAATGTTTTATTTTATATGGCTCTTAAATGATTTCAAAAATAGAAAGAGATATTTCACTAAAAAGTGTTTTGATTTCATCTATGTCAACATCCTTTGATGGATTTTACACTTATTTGAAGTTGATTTATTATGATACAAAACTTCTATATTGTATTGAAGGTTTTGTGATATGTTTGAATGTGGATGTGCTATTTTTATACCATTCATAGTTTATGGTGAAATTATTGACATTTCGTATGCTAGTTTTAATACGAATGTTTATGTTATGTTTAAACCTTTTCATATGGGAATGCATTGGACTTAATATGTGATGGGTGGAGCCCGCTATAGCTCCTCGATGCATCGGTAGGTCTCATGAGACAAACTAGTGTCTTGGCACAAGGCCTTGACAAAATCTTATTTGTAGTCTTGGCACGAGCCCTTGGCTATGTGGTTATGATAGTCTGGCATTATGCATTCCATCATTATGAAAGTTGTTATTGATTTTGCATGTGATTATTCGATTAGTAGAATATCCATGTGAATAAGTAAATGGAATTATTTCATTTTATTTATCCCATACTATGTTGAAAGTTCAAGTTTGAAAGGCTTTTGTTTTAGTTATACATTGCCTTAAATGTTTATTCTTATTTATGAAAGTTTCCGCTATATTGTTATCCTTACGGGGCATTTGAGCTCACCCCTTTTCTATGTTTTATTTTTCCCAGGAAGTGAAGAAGTAAATTATGAATGACCTACAGGGATATTATGTGGGGATATGAGTGTGGATTATGGAGACAATATGTTGTTGTAGTAGTTTTTCATTTTATGATGTAATGTAAGACTTATGAATATATCTAGTCTTTCCAAGGCTACTAAACCAATCGGTCTTTCGAGATTTGATCTTTCTTTTGATCATGCCAATGTTATGTAATAATGCACCGACTCTGGGTATCTAGGGTCGGGGCGTTACACATACATCACCTATGATGCAGTATTTAGCATTTATTGTAATTTATTGTATTTTACTATTCATCAAAAATTCAAGTATTTCAGAAAAATCCCAAAAATTCACCCTAACCATTTTTCGACGTGTAGAATCCAAAAATGAAGTCCATTTTTTAAAAATAATTTACTAAATATTATTATTTTAATATTTAATTAAAATAACAATTTAGTATGAAAACCAGTTTTAAAACATTCATTAACTTATTCTAAAATACAGGTATATTGTACTTCAAACATGAATATTATTTTTATACTATCATATGTGATGTTACTATTTATTAGGGTATATCACTATTCATAAGGGTATGTTACTATTCATTAAGGTAGGTTACTATTCACCAAAAATTATGTTTCCCTTATCGGACTCGAAATAACTTACTGATTACAACCGTGTATGTCGGATTTTCGAAATTCCAAACACAGAAGTGTCAAACTTATGTTTAGAGGTCACTTAGCACTTAGTAGTTTATTATGTTGAGTTTTCATGTGATTTTATGACATACTTATGAGAAGGGAATTTTCATTGAAAAACATTGGGGCATTATAGTGTTGAATATTAAGTAAATTTTTATTCACTATTTGGTTAATATAATATTTATTTATTTATTGAATAAATAATATAATGATATTTATTTATTTAAATAAATAGTTATTATTTAAGTTTTGATAAATATTTAGGAGGATTTATGGGTCAAGTTAAGGGTCCAAATGAACTGATATATTTTATTTAATATCATTTAAATAAATTTTTATTTATTTATTTACGAAATGATATTTAAATATCCATGAGTTTTGTGCATATCAAGGAATTATTATTATTATTATTATTATTATTATTATTCAACATGGGGTTCACTTAAAATTAAGAGATTGTTTAAGGTCCTTTATGTAATAATTAATTATTTGACCTTAGTATATAACTCATTTTATATCATTTTAAGGTTTAAGGATTATTGTTCATAACACATTTTGTGGAGAGAATTCCCTCAATCCATAGAGAGAAATATATCAATAAAACTCTTAATAACAAAGATCAAAAATCCTCCTCCTCCCTATCAAGACTAAGAGAACTAGATAGAATCCTTAAATACTAGAATGGGTTCTTATTATAATCAATGATTAATGATGCAAAAGGTTTGGTTCTTCCATGATAGCACCTGAATATCCAATGATAATGTTTCAAGGTTCATGGAGAATTTTTGGATACTGTTAAAGGGATTGAACTCTTGGATCCTTTATTGTAATAATAGTATGATAAGAAATATCAAGTAATTAGACAATGAATAAATAATTCCAAGAAAATTTAATTCTTGTCTATATAGATTAATTATAAATTATATGTGAAAATCACACTCCATTGAATCTTCTGGTGTTGCATTCATCCAATTATGAGGATTTATCTAATGAAATGGTCCCATATGTCACCACCCCCTCTCCCTAATGGTACCCATCCTAGGTCTATAATGAGATAATAGAGATAATGATGCCCTAAGACCACCTCCAATAGGCCATGGGTTGGAAACAAGCACCGAGGGTATATCATACACACGGATGGGAGGCATTTCCCTCTAAGAGAACATGATGAATGAGAGATAATATAAGACCACCAAACAACTCTTTCTCAAAAAATCTAAATAGAGATCCCAATACATGCATGTAATTTTACACAATTGGAACAACTAAAAAAAGGAAATTACAAGCACTAAAAAGAAGAAAAATAGCAATGGCCTCGAATCCCAAAGAGATCCTAAATAACACCATAAGCTAGTAATGTCCATCCCAATCTCCAACTAGATCCTATGGTCATGAAAAAAAATTATATATTTATTGGGTGAGCATAAAATCCATACTTATTAGGATCCTTCCTAGAGCCTCTTTTGAAAAAGACAAAGAAAACATACTAAAGAACATAGAATAAAGAAGTGTAGCTAACTCATCACCTTATCAGGTATACTAATTTCCTAGCCTCACCATGTCTCTCTTACCAAATATCAAATACACATAATAATATAATAATAAATATAATATCGAATGAAGGTACCCTACTACCACTTCCCCACTGGCTTACCACTCTTCCCAAATGTCACATGACCTAATCTATCTCTCTCCAAAAGTAAGCCTTCTCAAAGACACCTAGGACAATGTATCATATCATGTATCTTATGCATAAAAAAATATCATCATCACTACATATAATGCACATATTTTATCACATCATACACATATATATATATAATAATTGAGTAGTTTCGGTGAGCCACTATAGCCTGTACATCATGTATTACAACTCAAGCCATCACAACCCAAACACAACATACATATAATAATACTTAGGATACTATATCCCGAGATACATATTTTGTGAAATAAACAAAATAAATTATATCCCTATAACCATATATATATATATATGGTAAATATATCCATTGTCTATACCATCACATAAAACTACTAGGAGAAGAGAGCGGGGATGGGAGGGGGGAGTCATCCATTCGTTCCTTGCTAACCTGGATGTTGAGGTTCAAAACCACACTATGGGAAACTAACTAGTATTAACCTCAACTATATTTATCAATTTTTATACACCAAACTGGCACTATTAAGGATTATATATCATAAAATCACACCAAAATTCCAATAATACTTTCAATTAATTAATTTTTTGTTAACCATTAAACATTATTTTTATATTTATATTAAATTTAAATGATCATAAACTAATTTACATTCCCTAGATCATCAACCAATTGATCCCATGGTTCCTTGAGAGTTATCATAATTTATAATTCCATTCAAGAACCAATCCATTGGGTTAAATTATTCAATATTAATTAACATTACATAATTCCATGTACTCTAGAAGTCATCCTAATCTACCATAAAAGATGCATAAACCAAGCACAACTAGATGAGTCAAGCAATGGGGAAAGGAATATAGAAAAAAGAAACCTAGACATCTATCCATTAAAATAGATTCATTATCAAGAAATAATCTAATATTTTATCACAACAATAATGGGAAATCCTAGCTTTAACCCACTCAATCAATCTTGGTGCTATCCCTGACACCACTATGCATATCATCATTTATCCCACCATCACAGGGGACAAGTGATGATAAAAAATCATAAAACTCTGCCCATATATAACAAAACCACCAATCATCTCAATATCACATCATGTCACATAGAAAGCCTCCTAATACAAAGAAAACACACAAGGTATAAAGAAAACTACAAACAGTCAATAGGGAATCTGGGCCTTAAAAACCAAGGCATCCATCATTCACAATCAAATGGGAACGCTTGTCCCTAAAAATTTGTCTTTATCAAACAATTGGTTCATTACTTTATTAAATTAATTGATACATTTATCATAGGTTATAAACATAGGCAACCTAATTCATCATCTATCAACAGTTATAAGATATTAAATTATGATTTCAATCATAATTTCTAGTTTCATCAAACTATAAGTAAGAACATTTTCAATTAAACATGCCTCTAGAATCACTTTGATTCCCATGAAATTATAAGGAATAATGGTTTTGATTAAACATTTCTCTATGTTATTTAGAATATAATAATTACCAGATTTATGTTATTTATCTAATTTCTAACATAAAAACATGTTAAACTATAGCATAAGGAAAGATAACATACTATCTAGCAAGACAAGAGGTAAACTATTAACATGATGGAAATACATGAGATCAATAAAACCAAAACGAAGGTTCATTATTCAATCTAGTATAATATTATTTAAGGTTAATTACACCATCACCCGAAGAGATAAAGCATTATAACTTTACTATTTCACATAAAATAAGAGAAAAAATGAATCCCATGCCTCAATTTAGAATCTCAACATTCTCCACACAAGAATGGATGATCGAGGATCAACCACTACTTGAAGAAACAACTTCAAGTAAAAGAAATACTAGCTGGAACCTAGCATATGTAAACCAAACTTAGAAAACACCCAAAATAGAGAAAATTTATACAATGATTTCCTGGGATAAAATAAGAACAAAAGGTGAAATAATAGTAGGAAAAAGGGGTGCCTTCATCCGAAAGTGTTCGAATCTCCATGAAACAAGGGTTTGAATCAATAAGAAGACCATCATAGATCAAGAAGTAAGGTAAAACCAACACTTACCCAATGTAAATTTCTATTAATGGATCCCCAAATAAATAAATCGATCAACCGTGCCTGAGGGTCACTGGGGAATCTAGAATTTGAAGGGATGCCCAAGGTAGGGGCATGGATCAATTAATTAGGTAAAGAATGAATTAAAATTACATTTAAAAAACCATAATAATGCCACATAAATTTCTCATTATTGAATTGGTCCTGATATGTGAATAATAGTGATGGATTTATCCATTTCAAAACTAGACCGACTACCACCATGGCCTCCAACATGACTGGGCCATGGTCATGGTGTTCTTGAACACTGTATCTAGAAACAGGTTTTTCCAAGGGATATTTCCCACACCTAGGGTGTTTTTCCCTTACCACACCCAAGAGTATGGTCAATGTGTGGTCTTATATCCCTTATGGATAGGAATCCCTACAAGGTGACATAACCAATGCCACGCCCTTACTAGGTGTTTCGGCACTAACTGTTTCAAACAGGAAGACACAAGGGCCAAAACCACATAGAAAATGACTTGAAAGTCTATATTGTTGGACATGGTGCACCATTAACTGCATGGATATCCCAAAATAGATTTTACAATCCCTTGGCTTCAATATGGGCCTCACCATACCCACCACCAAAGCATAGTGACCCTCAGAATGGTCAAGACTACTCCCTTAACCTCTAAAACACCTCTAAACTCCCTCTCGACTTAACCAATCCTCAGGAAAACATAAATGAAAGGTAGGAAAGGTATAATACATTAAATTATATATATATATCAAACAATTATCATCCTCAATAATTTAAAACAAAACTTGAATATAAAGAAAAGAAAAGGGGTCATCAGAACAGCCACCCCATGAGATACCTCTCAAGAATATCACCATCATGGGAGTACAACCACCTCACTTAGAGGAATAGGGTGAAAAACTAAAAACAATTAACAACTAGATACAAAATACCCTATTGAGGGAGATTCCCATAAAATAAGAGAAAGTCCACAAATAAGGCTTCAATAAGATAAAACCATATCATAAACCAGATAAATTTAAAAAACTACAAAATATTGATACAAAAGAAGGCCTAAGCATCAAATTTTTTGGGATACTGAGTATGTATCTAGGACTCATATTCCCAAGTTCTATCCTCTATGTCATTGTGATACTAAAGAAAATGAACCAAGGAAATATCACACCTATGCCACACCTTCTCCTAGTAGTCCCAAATCTCCATATGATGCTCCTCATAGGTTGTATCATTGTCAATGTCGATCTCTCCCAAATCGGTAATGTGAGAATCATCATAATGATAGTGGTGAAGCTAATACACATGGAATACATCATGTATATGGATCATATATGGGGAAAGTTTTATCTGATATATAACGGCTCCAACATGATCCAATATCTTTAAAGGCCCAACAAACCAAGGATAAATCTTACTCCCAAGATCAAACCTTCACTACTCATGATGATGAGTCACATTTAAGAACACATGATATTTAAGATCAAGCTCCATATGAATCATATGGTCAATATAGGACTTATGACAATCCTATACTACCTTCATCCTCTCATAAATCACCTAAATCATCTCTATCATGCTTTATACTAGTTCCAACCTGAGAATTAATGAATCTATAACCCCAATCCAACACAAAGAAGAATAGAAAGGTTGGACATACTTTAAATTGTGTCATACCAATGGTGGAGTGAAAACTATTATTGTAAGAAGAATCAACCAAAGGTAGGTGCCTCATATAAGAACCTAAAAAATCTAGGACATAAGAATACAACATATCCTCAATAATATGGATAGTACACTCTGCTTGACCATCCATCTATGGATGAAAAGAAATTACAAGGAACAACTAAGAGCCGAAATCTAGTTGGATACCTCACCAAACCCTGGCAGTGAAACAAGGATCATGATCAAAGATGATCATCCTCAGGAATTCATGTAGCCTCACCACATCCTTTGGACACTACCTCAATAAAACCTCCATTGATCTTGACTCTTTGATCACTAAGGAGTGATATGATTTCTTCAAATGGTCCATTATCACCCATATAGGATAAAATCCTCCATAATCTTATGGTAAAACAATGAAGAAGTCTTTCAATATGTCCTCCCACTTCCACTGAGGACTATCTAATGGCTGGAGAAAACCATCAAGGACATTGTGTTCAGCCTTCACCTTCTGGAAGACTAAACATATGGACACGAACTATGAATCTGAACACTTCAACCCAGGCCACTAAAAATAACCCCTCAAATCATGGTAAATCTTTTTCATGAAAGGATGTACTATTAAAGGTGATCTATGGAAATCAAAAATAACCACCTCATGAATCACCAAAGGAACAAAAAGAATCTCTTGGAATACCAACAAGTTTTGATCATCCACAAAACATCCATCAGGGGCATCACCATAGAAAACTAGATCTCTCTATACCACCACCTTAGAATCCCCCAGCTGGGACTCCTCCACCCATTGTACCAAAGATGACTACACTATCATCAAAAAAAGGCATACTCTACCACCAACCTCTCCCATATCAAAATTTAATATAGAGAGTTCTTCCATAACACTCCAATATTCTCCAGATTCATGCATAGTATCACTATGTCACTTCTTACTTAGTGCATCAGCTATAAAATTACATTTTCCCCGAGTATAGGAAATACCAAAGTCGTAATCTTATAATAATTCCATCCACTGTAATTGTTGTAATTTCATGTCACGCTGGAAGAATACATACCTCAAGATATTATGATCAGAGAAAAATAAAAAAAAAATTATCAATGTGGTAGTTTCACCATAAATTCTAGGAAAACACAACTAATACAAAATTGAGATCATGGGTGGAATAGTTATTTTCATGGGGTCATAATAACTAATACCCAAAATAAACAATATAACCCTATTATATCAAGACACTACCCAATCTAATACATGAATTTTCATAAAAAACCTCAAACTTAACTCCATATTTCATAAAATGAATAAATGGAGTGCTAAAAAAATTATAATTAATATACACAAAAGATGTCTAATAATGGTCAGTCTACAAGAATGAATGATATTTTCTGGTCAGGGTTTTTAGAGGAGTCAAATTTTGAGATAAGTTGGATATAAACCTCCTATAATATCTTATAAGACCAAGGAAACTCTACACCTATACAAAATTCTTAGGGGTATCCCAAGAAACAACCTCCTAGATCTTTGAAGGATCTAAAAATACACTATATCGGTACATGAAATTCCACAAGAAACAAACTTAATGTTGTTAAAAATCACACTTTGATAGCTTCTTGAATAGTTTTTGATGGAGAATAACTCCCAAAACTACCTATAGATTATTTTTTTACTTTTCCTCAGATGTAGAATATACATAGATGTTGTCGATGAAAACCACTATGAACTGATCTAAGAACTCATGGAACATTGCATTCATAAACCCCATGAAAATAACTGGAGCATTTTTTACATTGAACGGCATCAAAATGAACTTTAAATTCCCATAATGACATTGTAAATTAGTCTTCAGTATATCGTCATCCTTCACCCACATATGAAGATATCCCAATCACAAATCAATATTTAAGAAACAACTAGATCCTTTCAACTGATATAATAAGCCATAAATCCATGGAATAGTATATTTATTCTTCACTTTAACCTAGTTTAAGTGATTAATATCAATAAGCAGATACATAATTTCATTTTACTTATTTATAAACAAAATTGGATCTACCCAAGGTGACATGATCAAAAAAATAAAACCCCACTACAAAATATCATCAATCTGAAAGCACATATATTGCAACTTAGAAGGTTCTATCCTATACTGAGACATTAATATTGGAGAAGATCCTAAATATATCTCTATCATAAACTCGATCTACCATTAAGGGGTAATTCAACAACCTACCAAGGAAATACATCAAGTTACTCTTCCATAACCCTAGGAAACACCATTGGCTGAACCTATTATGAACTCATCATCAACTCAGCCATCGACAAAGATAAGGTTAGAACATTCCTTCAACCCATATAATGGTCTCAGTAACCAATGAACTCAAAAAAACTCTCCTTCATCATCATAGAATGCAATATGCCTTCTGAATTAATCCAACATATCTTGCACTGAATATAGCCACTCTATGTCAAGGATAATGTTGTATAAATATATCTATAAAACATATGAAGTCTCCCCAAGAGTGATACTTTCCTGGAACTATATTTTATTCTCTATTTACTTATCAGAGATAAACTCAACCTCTAACTAGTGTAGTCAATTCTAAGGTCACTAGAAGTCATTCCACCACAAATCCCAAAGTATGAACTAGGGTGGTGGTATAAAGGTGTGAGTATCACCTAAATCAAACAAATAAAACACCCAAGAAGAAATCAAGAAAATGTTTCCTTGAATGATATCTATATTATTTGAAACTAGTAACCCTATAGCATGAAAATATCCATGGACCTCTCCATGGCCTCTCTATGTAACCACCCAAAATTTTGAATAATATTTGTTTCCTAATTTTATGTGTTGTTTTATTTTGTACTCAACAAAAATATATCCTTTAATTAATGAATTGATTATAATTAAAATGATATTGGTGGGTTTTTACTGTTATATGATTTTTAGTCAATATGATTGTTGGAAACTATAATCTTAACGTTATGATTATTGTTTATAAATACAAATGATCATGATTTCTTAACACAGAAAGAAGATTTGATGGCCTCATCCAGTAGACTCAAGCTATACAAAGCCCATCTTTCAGATCTTGGGAAGGAGGTTACATCACTAGTCTTTGCTCTAGACCAAGCCCAAACTGAGCTTCAATATGTGAATCTTGAATAGAATCTCCTAAGGGAGAAGTTCACGCTGATAAAAATCACCACTTGGGAAATTTTGTCTGAGCCACCCCAAGATTCTATCACCATAGCACACCTTACACTTAGGTCCTATGCAGGTGTGATAAGGGGATATGTAATAAGGCCTTAATTACTTTTTGTAATCCTTTTGTATAAATAAAATTTTTATTTCTTCTTATGGGGAAATTTGTCAATTTTAAATGTTAAGATAAATATAAGATGAATTTATAGAAGTTCCATATTATTGGAAAATTTTGGAAAAAGGGTATTTTAAAATATTTTTGTATACTTAAAATAATTAATAATGTGAAATGATTTTCAAAAAATGGTCTTCTATAATTGTGATCAATAAGAAATTTAGAGTCTAATAAGATCAACTTAATTTTTAATGAATAGTAAAGTATGAATAGTAATATTAAACTTATGAATAGAAATGTGACCAATAGAATATTAACCTCACTTAATAAAGTATAAATATAATTTTTTCATCTTTAATGGTGAAGTGAAATAATAGCATAAGTACATAACTGTTTCAAAAATTATTAGTTAAGTATTAGTTTTTTTTTCGGGTAAATAGTGTTCTTTACTTAAAAATTAAATATATCATAATTAGAATATTATTTTCATAAAATTTAGTTCATTTTTGAATTTAGAGCATCAATATCAGGTTATAGTGAATTTATGAGATTTTTATAAAATGTTTTGTTTTTCTATGAATAGTAAAAATAAAGTTTTAAGTTTTAGTGTGATTAATGACATCATTAATGATGTAATAATGATGTAATAATTCTAGTAGAATTTTTAATAGTAATATATTTTATGATGTGTCCCAAGTGGCCAATATCATGGGAAAATACCATGGGAAAGCCCATGGTTTTGCAAATACCACTGATGGGGTGTCCCTTGGAAATTAATTAAATATTTCCTCACTTTTCTATAAATACACACCCATTCCTTCATTAATTTAATTCCAAATTCATCCTCAAATAATATATGGTCTTTTTAACTCCCAAGAAGTCCTCCCAAGGTTCCCTCAATCCCCCCAAGTTCCCAACCTTTGAGCTTTCTAAGTTACTCTTAAAGGTAAGGGAACCTTTCACCCTCCTCTTTTAAGTCGTGACTTCCTTTAGTTTATGTCTTCTAGTTTCCATCTTATTATGTGGGGGTATGTTCTTATATATCCTTATTACTTTTCATTTCATGTCAAAATTATTAGAGACCCTTTCCTCTCTCATCAATTGATTTTCTTAATTTTTAAGTGATGTCGTTAGGCTGCTGAATTTTTCGTAAAAAAATCTCATTTTCTCTTTTCGTTCAAGTTTACTTTTCATGTGGTATGTTGTAAAATATACACACCATGATATTATTTCTATTTTATTCTATCCAAATACTATAAAATTATTCATTTATGGATGGTATACCCATGTCCTCTCTCTTTTTAATGTTTTCTAAAACCATGTTATATAGTCGTTATGCTGCAGAAATTTTGACTCAAAACATCTCTCTCTTTTTCTCAAAAAAAATCTTATTTTATTTATGTGAATACCCAAACCTATTTTAGTTTTTGGGTTATTAATCAAGAAATAAAAATGGTATATTTTTTCTGGAGTTTACATACATAAAACCCTCATTCCTTTTCCATGATTTATAAATGACATAATGATCAAGTTTTTAAGCACTTTTAAAATGTCATGATTTGGAAATAAAACCCATTTCTTTTATTCTATATGGGTTATTTATGAAATTTTTTGTTATGATCAATGTGTCTCACATGAAAATAAATAACTATTAAGGTTGTTCCTAGATATATCTCTAATGTATTTGGAAAATAATTTAATCTCTAGAGATGACAAGTTTCATGATACCTTGGTGAATAACCCTGGTAGTTTTTATGACACCTTGGGGATGAACCTTGGTGATATGTTAATGAATGTATAAATTAAATTTTGTATCCACATATTCAAGTTATGATTCATGATATTTTTATTATGATATTCCTATTCTTCCATTGCTCATGTATTTATGTTTTTTTATCAAGTTCTTATTGATATCACAAGTAAACAGATTCCCTTGTTTACCCTTACTCGGCCTTCTGCTCACCCTTTCCTTTGATGTATGTATCGAGGTTATGAGATTCAGTAATTGTACTTAGGATGAACTTATGATAAATCCTTAAAAGTTGATTATAAGAATTTTTTATATTTTTTTCATGTATATTATTCTTGATTTCCAAGACACTAGACTTTAAAGATCCTCTGTTTGTAAAATGTAATGAAAAATTATGTAATAAAAAGGTAGGATTCCATAGTTGGTATAAAATTATAGTTTAGTTATATATGGAAATCAGGCTATTAAAACATTAGGAATAACCCTATAGAAAAGTTTAAATATATGAAAACTTTTTGGTATTTTGGTTAAATATTAATTAAGTGATTTCCGAACAAATAAATAATTTTATAGATATGAGAAAGTGGATGTGGCTCTAGAATAGATGTACCTAGGAGTCAAAACTACAACATGGAGTTTCAGGATTGACTCGGGTATGCTGGTACATGACAAGGGGCCTTGATGTACTCCTGGTTTGACACTCCTGGGGGATATGTTTGGTTAATCATAAGCTTTTTATGAATCATTATGAAGGATATATAGAGAAATGTAATTGTTTAAGCATGAAGTTTTAAGAAATAAAATCCATTATAGTTAAAAGATTCATAAATGAAATAAGATTCTCACTAAGATTTTATTATTCTAGAAAATGTCAAGCAATAGGAGGAACTGTGCAAATGGTGACCCCAATGAACCATGCACTGACGGCCCTCTGATTGAAGCCAGAATGGAAACTTTCATGAGAATGATGAACCAAATGACTCAAGTTATAGGAAATAACTTGAATCAAGCTGAGAGACTGATCTCACCATGAAGGGAACAACATTATGTTGAGTCTTTTATGCGTCAACTACCACTAAACTTTAGTGGATATACTGACCCATTGATTTCTAAATAGTGGATTAGCTCTATTGAGAAGATATTTTTTGTGCTCCGTTGTTCAGAACAAGAGAAGGTCACCCTGGCTGTTTACCGCTTAGAGGGAGAAGCTGATCAGTGGTGGGAACTGATTAAAAACATGGGGCCAAGAGTGGAGGTTGAATCTATGGATTGGGAAGAGTTCATAGGAATCTTCTTCAGTAAGTATTTCCCTTGTTCCATGAGAACAAGAATGGATAAAGAGTTTCTCGAGTTGAAGTAGAAGGATAATGAATCTATGGGAAGATACAAGACGAACTTCACAGGGCTTTCATGTTACACCTCTTGATTTTTCATGGATCCAAATGGGAAGGTTGATAGATTATTTGGTGGACTAAGACTTTATCTGCAAAATAATCTATCCAACTGAGACTATGATAGTTATGAGGAGATCATTTGGAGTGTGATGAAAGTCGAATTGGAGTTTGGTGAGACTCAATTTTCTCATAAATACAATGACAAAAAAAGATCAATGGATCCAAGATTATAGAGGATTTTTGATCAGGGAAGAGGAGGCAAGCAAGTGCAACATCCCACGTGTAATAAATTAGGTAATAATCATTCAGGGAACTACCTACTCGGGAGTGGGAAGTGATACAAGTGTGAAAGAGATGCCCATATCATGTGGAATCATTATAGTGAGGTGAAGCCTCAACTTCCCAACACTAAATACAAGGGGAAGATGGTGTAAGACCTACCTGATGTCCAATTCTATAAGTGTGGACAAATTGGTCAATTTTCCAATCACTATACAAATCCTAGGGCAGTGGAGGGGAATCACCATCAGCCTTAGTAACGGCTAAGGGAACAAGGTTGTACTTTTGCAATCACTACGACTGAAGTTGAAGCACCAAATGATATGGTTGCAGGTACTCTTGTTGTTCTCTCAAATCTAGCAAGTATTTTTTTATTCTGTTTCTACGCATTCCTTTATTTCCTCCAAGTTTGCAAAGAATTTAGAATCAACCCCCAATTTTCTAAAAGTAGAGTTATTAGTCAGGAATCCTAGTGGGATTATCCAAGAATCATCAGTATTTATAAACTCTAGTATTTATATTAGTGAGAACAATATTATCACAAATCTATTAGTCATTCCCATGATATAATTAGACATTATACTAGGGATAGACCAGCCCTAAAATTATAATGCTAAGATCAAATTTAGAAGCAAGGAAATATCAGTAGTCTTGAATGGGAAACCAATAGTTATCTTTCAATGAGAGATATCTCAACTAGATATTTTTCTAAAAGAACCTCTTATATCCATATTTATAGAGTTGATCGGTGAATAAGAAGAAGAAAATGAGAGTTTAAGGATAGAAAATGTCTCCATCGTCTAGGAATACATTGATGTGTTTCCTGAGGAGTTACCCAGACCTCCCCCAAAAAGAGAGGTAGAGTTCTCTATTTAACTCATACCTAGATCTCATATGATACCAAAGACCCCGTATAGGATGGAAAATGTGGAGCTGGAAGAATTAAAGAAACAACTCCAATATCTTTTGGAGAAGGGGTTTATCCGACCGAGTGTGTCTCCTTAGGGAGCACCTGTTCTCTTTGTGATGAATAAGGATGGATCAATGCGGTTATGTATTGATTAGAGATAACTGAATGGGATCACATTGAATAACAAATACACTCTTCCAAGAATTGATGACTTATTTGACCAACTTCATGGGGCACAATTCTTCTCTAAGATTGATCTACATTTTGGTTATCATCAATTGAGGGTGAAGAAAGAAGATATTCCAAAAACTTCCTTCCAATCAAGATATAAGCATTATGATTTTTTTTTATTCCCTTCAGACTGACTAATTCACCTGCTATTTTTATGGATTTTATAAATAGAGTCTTTAATAAGTACCTTGATACCTTTGTGGTAGTTTTTATTGATTATATTATGATATATTTCAAAATTCATGAGGAGCATGAGGATCATCTAAGGGTTATTTTAAAAAATCTATGGAAGGATAGGATTTTTGGAAATTTCAGCATATGTGAATTCTAGTTACAACAAGTTTCTTTATTGGGGCACATTGTTACCAATGAAGGAATCACAGTTGACCCTACAAAGACAAAAGTTGTATAGGAGTGGCCTCAGCCTACTAAAATAACTGAGATTCATAGTTTCCTTGGATTAGCTTGATATTATAGGAGGTTTTTGAAAAAAAAATCATGACTTTATAATCCATTAACCAAGTTAACTTGAAAAGGGGTCAAGTTAATCTGGACAAAGGAGTGTGAGAAAATTTTCCAAGATATGAAGAAGATATTGGTTATTACACCTGTGTTAACTCTTCCCTCAAGTGGAGAAGGATTTGTTATTTTTAGTGATGCATCTCTGAAAGGACTTGGGTGCATCCTCATGTAAAATGACAAAGTCATTGCTAATGCATCTCGAAAGTTAAAGACTCATGAGCAGAACTATCCTAGGCATGATCTGGAGCTGGCTGTGGTCATTTTTTCTCTAAAGATATAGAGGCACTATCTTTATGGGGAGAAATGTGATATATATATATATACCATCAAATTTTGAAGTATATTTTCACACAAAAGGAATTAAACATTAGACAAATGAGATGGTTAGAACTTCTTAAAGACTATGATTGTTCAATTCATTATCATCCCAGAAGCTCAAACAAATTCGTTGATGCATTAAGTAGGTAAGACCCAGTTTTTCTATCCATGATAAGGATTAAAAGAGATCCTTTGATCAATGAACTAGTAAATCTGAACATGGGAATTATAATGGAAGGGACATCATCAAACCTAACCCAAATGATTTCTCAATCGTCATTACTAGATAATATCAAGAAATATCAAAAAGAATATCCTTTTTTACAAAAGAAGTTTGAGGCTGTGAAGGATGGAAAGTTTATGAGTTTAATATTGATCAAGAAGGTGTACTAAAATTTCATACAAGACTATGTGTTCCATCTAGTTGATGGATGAAGCTCATAGCTCTACTTTCTCTATATATCCTGGAAGCATGAAAATGTATAGGGACCTTCGTGATCATTATTGGTGGGATAATATGAAAAGGGAGATTGTTGACTACACTTCAAGGTGCCTAGTATGTCAGCAAGTGAAGGCAGAGCGACAACTTTTTAAAGGGATATTACAACCACTACCCATACTAGCATGGAAGTGGGACAATATCACTATGGACTTTGTCATTGGTCTCCCAAGAACTTCCAAAGGAAACAATGTGATATGGGTTATTGTGGACCATCTCACCAAGACTTCCCATTTTATCTCCATTCAGGAAGATTTCTCTCTTGATCAAATTGTCAGGATTTATATGAAGAAAGTGGTAAGGATGCATGGAGTTCCACTTTCTATTGTATCTGATTGTGATCCAAGGTTTACATCAAAATTCTGGAGAATCCTTCAACATGCTCTGAGTACTGAATTGAATCTTAGTATGACCTATCACCCCCAAACTGATGTCCAGTCTGAAAGTACTATTCAAACACTCAAGAACATGTTTATAACATACTCAATGGAATTTAAATGTGGATGGGATCAATATATCCCATTAGCGGAGTTCTCTTATAACAACAAATTCCACTCGAGTATTCAAATGGCACCCTATGAAGCTCTATATGGGAAGCGATGTAAAACTCGTACTTGTTAGGATGAAGCTGGTGAGAGAAAGCTTCTTGGTCTTGATCTTTTACAAGAGATGATAGAAAAAGTCCATGGCATCCAGCAACACATTAAGGCTTCTTAGAGTCAGCAAAAGAGCTATACCAACAACTGTTGAAGGGACTTGGAGTTTAATGTTGGTGATAAATTATTTCTTCAAATTTCACCTTGAAAGAGAGTCATGAAGTTTTTTAAGAAAGGGAAGCTCATCCCTAGGTATATCATCCCCTATGAAATCATCGATCGTGTAGGAGAAGTGGCCTATCGGATTGCACTTCATCCAAATCTAGCACAAGTTCATGATGTCTCTCTTACGAGGGGCATCTGGTGGAGATCTTGGATCATAGAGACAAGGTTCTATGCAACAAGACTACCCGCCTTGTTAAGGATTTGTAGAGAAACCAAAAATGAAAAGAAGCCACTTGGGAACCAGAGGATTTTATGAGGTAAAAGTAACCGCACCTTTTCTCTTCTAAGGGTATGAGTTAAAATTTCAGGGACGAAATTTCTTAAGGGGGAAGAATGTAACAACCCAAAATTTTGAATAATATTTGTTTCCTAATTTTGTGTGTTATTTTATTTTTTACTCAACAAAAAAATATCCTTTAATTAATGAAGTGAGTATAATAAAATGATATCAGTGGGTTTTGACTGTTATATGACTGTTGGTCAATATGACCGTTGGAAACTGTACTATTAACGTTATGATTATTGTTTATAAATACAAATGATCATGGTTACTTAATACAGAAAGAAGAGTTGATTGCCTCATCCAGTGGAATCAATCCATACAAATCCCATCTGTCAGATCTTGGGAAGGAGGTTGTGTCACTAGGCTTAGCTAGGGACTAAGCCCAAGCTGAGCTTCAACATGTGAAGTTTGAATGGAATCACCTAAGGGAGAAGTTCAAGCTGATAGAAATCACCACTTGGGAAATGTTGTCTGAGCCGCCCTAAGATTCTATCATTGTAGAACACCTTACACTTAGGTCCTATACAGGTGTTATAAGGGGCTATGTAATAAGGATTTAGTTATTTTGTGTAATCCTTTAGTATAAATAAAATTTTTATTTCTTATTATGGTGAAATTTGTGAATTTTAAATGTCAATATAAATATAAGATGAATTTATAGAAGTTCCATATTATTGGATAATTTTGGAAAAGGGGTATTTTAAAATATTTTTGTATACTCTATATAATTAATAATGTGAAATGATTTTCAAAAAATGGTCTTCTACAGTTGTGATCAGTAAGAAATTTAGAGTCTAATTAGATCAAATTAATTTTTAGTGAATAGTAAAGTATGAATAGTAATATTACCCTTATGAATAGTAATGTGACCAATGGAATAGTAGCCTCACTTAATAAAGTATAAATATAATTTAGGCATCTTGAATGGTGAAGTGAAATAATAGAATAAGTAAATAATTGTTTCATAAATTATTAGTTAAGTATTAGTTTTTTTCGGGTAAATAGTGTTTTTTACTTAAAAATTAAATATCTCATAATTATAAAATTATTTTCATAAAATGGAGTTCATTTTTGAATTTATATCATCAATAATAGGTTAGGGTGAATTTATGATATTTTTATAAAATGTTTTGTTTTTCGGTGAATAGTAAAAATACAGTTTAGAGTTTCGGTGTGATTAAAGACATCATTAGTGATGTTATAAGGATGTAATAATTCTGGTAGACTTGTGAATAGTAAAATATTTTATGATGTGTCCCAAGTGGCCAATACAATGGGAAACCCATGGTTTTTCAAATACCACTGATGAGGTGTCCCTTGGAAATTAATTAAATATTCTCTCACTTTTGCTATAAATACCTACCCATTCCTTCATTAATTTCATTAAAAATTACTCTTAAACAAATCTCTGGTCTTTTTACCTCCAAAGGGGTCCTCCTAAGGTTCCCTCAAGCCCCTCAAGGTCCTAATCTTTGAGCTTTAGAAGTTACTCTTCAAAGTAAGGGAACCTTTCACCCTCCTCTTTTAAGTCGTGACTTTCTTTATGTTATGTCTTCTAGTTTCCATCTTATTATGTGGGGGTATATACTTATATATCCTTATTACAATCCATTTAATGTCCAAATTATTAGAGACCCTTTCCTCTCTAATTAATTGATTTTCTGAATTTTTAAGTGACGTCGTTAGGCTGCTGAATGTTTTGTAAACAAAATCGCATTTTCTCTTTTCGTTCAAGTTTCCATTTCATTTGGTATGTAATCAAATATCCACACCATTATTTTATTTATATTTTATTCTGTACCTATACTATAAAATTATTCATTTATGGATGGGAGACTTTTGTCCCCTCTCTTTTTAATTTTTTCTAAAACCATGTTATATAGTCATTATGCTGCATAAATTTTGACTCAAAACCTCTCTCTCTTTTTCTCAAGAAATTTTCTTATTTTATTTATGTGAATACCCAAACATGTTTTAGTTATTGGGGTATTAATCAAGATTTAAAAATGGTATATTTGGTTCTTTATTTTTCATACATAAAACCCTCATTCCTTTTCCATGAGTTATAAATGACATAATGATCAAGTTTTTAAGCACTTTTAAAATGTCATGATTTTGAAATGAAACCCATTTATTTTATTCTCAATGGGTTATTTATGAAATTTTTGATTATTATATATTTGTCTCACATGAAAATAAATACATATTAAGGGTGTGACCTGATAGTGCTCCAATGCATTGGGTAAAAAATTTAATCTCTAGAGATGACAAGTTTCATGATACCTTGGTGAATAACCCTGGTAATTTTTATGACACCTTGGGGATGAACCTAGGTGATATGTTCATGAATGTATAAATTAAATGTTGTAACCACACATTCAAGTTATTATTCATGATTTTTTTATTATTATATTCATCTTCTTCCATTTCTCATGTCTTTATGTTTTTTTATCAAGTTCTTATTGATATCACAAGTAAACTGATTTCCTTATTTACACTTACTGGGCCTTCTGCTCACCCTTTCCTTTGATGTATGTCTCTAGGTTATGAGATGAATTAATTGTAATTAAAATGAACTTATGATTAAGCCTTAAAAGTTTATTAGAATAATGTTTTATGTTTTTTTCATGTATATTGTTCCTGATTTCCAAGACACTGGACTTCAAAGATCCTCTGTTTGTATAATGTAATAAAAAGTTATGTAATAAAAAAGCGGGATGTCATAGTTGGTATCAAAGGATAGTTTAGTTATTAATGGAAATTAGGCTATGAAAAATTTATTAATAACCCTATATAAAAGTTTAAATATAGGAAAACTTCCTGGTATTTTGTTGAAATATTAAGTAAGTGGTTTCCGAACAAATAAATCCTTGTCTGGATACGAACAAGTGGATGTGGCTCTGGAACAAATGTACCTAGAAGTGAAAACTCCGACAAGAAGTTTTGGGCTTGACCTGGGCTATCCTGGTATATAAAAATGGGTCTTGTTTCACTCCTGTTTTGACACACCTGGATTATATGTTTGGTTAATCAAAAGCTTTTTATGGATCATTATGAAGGATTTATAGATAAATGTAATTGTTTAAACATAAAGTTTTAAGACATAAAATCCTTTATAGTTAAAAGATTCATAAATGAAATAAGCTTCTCACTAAGGTTTTATTCTTCTAGAAAATGGTGTTAAATAGGAGGAATCATGAAAATGGTGACCACAATGGACCATACACTGATGGCCCTCCAATGGAATCCATAATGGAAACTTTCATGAGAATGATGAACCAACTAACTCAAGTTATGGGAAATAACTTGAATCAAGCTGAGAGACCGATCTCACTATGAAGGGAACAAAATTCTGTTGAGTCTTTTATTCATCAATGATAACCAACCTTCAGTGGATCTACCAACCCATTGATTACTAAATAGTGGATCAGCTCTATTGAGAAGATCTTTTCTGTGCTCCATAGTTCGGAACAAGAGAAGGTCACCCTAGTTGTTTACCGCTTAGAGGGAGAAGCTTATTAGTGGTGGGAACTGATTAAAAACACAAGGCCAAGAGTGGAGGTTAAATATATGGAGTGGGAAGAGTTCAGAGGGATATTCTTCAGTAAGTATTTCCCTCATTCCATGAGAACAAGAATGGATAAGGAGTTTCTTGAGTTAAAGCAGAAGGAGAATGAATCTGTGGGAAGCTACGATATTAACTTCACAAGGCTTTCATGTTACACCTCTAGATTTTTCATGGATCCAAATGGGAAGTTTGATAGATTCTTTGGTGGACTAGGACCTCTTCTGCAGAATAATTTATCCAACCGAGACTATGATAGTTATGAGGAGATCGTTCGGAGTACGATGAAAGTCGAACTGGAGTTTGGGGAGACACAATGGTCTCATAAATCCAATGATAAGAAAATATCAATGGAGCCAATATTATGGATGAATTTTGATCATGGAATAGTAGGAAAGAAAGTGAAACACCCCACGTGTAATAAATGTGGGAAGAATCATTTAGGGAACTACCTACTCTGGAGTGGGAATTGCTACAAGTGTGGAAGAGATGGACATATCGTGTGGAATTGTCGTAGTGAGGTGAAGCCTCAACTTTCCAACACTAATGATAAGGGGAAGATGGTGAAATCCCAACTAGATGTCCAATGCTGTAAGTATGGACAACTTGGGAACTTTTCCAATCACTGTCTAAATCCAAGGGCAGTGGAGGGGAATCACCATCAGCCTCAGCAACGAACAAGGGAACAAGGTCATACTTTTTCAATCACTACGACTGAAGTTGAAGCACCAAATGATGTGGTGGCAGGTACTCTTGGTGTTCTCTCAAAGTTAGAAAGTACTTTGTTTGATTCTGGTTCTACACATTATTTTATTTCCTCCAAGTTTGCAAAGAATTTAGAATCAACCCACGATTTTATAAAAGTAGAGTTACTAGTCAAGACTCCTTGTGGGATTATCCAAGCATCATCATTATTTATAAACTCTAGTATTTACTTTAGTGAGTAAAATCTTATCGCAAATCTTGTAGTCATTCCCATGCTGTAATTTGATATTATACTAGGGATGGACTAGCTATCAAAGTATAATGCTAAGATCAAATGTAGAA
The DNA here is from genome assembly GCA_963277665.1 of Viscum album. Classification (NCBI taxonomy): domain Eukaryota; kingdom Viridiplantae; phylum Streptophyta; class Magnoliopsida; order Santalales; family Viscaceae; genus Viscum; species Viscum album. The sequence goes on from OY728164.1 coordinate 2,039,185,083, forward strand.
GCAAGGAAATATCAGTATTCTTGAATGGGAAACCAATAGTTACCTTCCAAGGAGAGATATCTCAACCAAATTTTTGTCTAGAAAAACCTCCTATATCCATATTTATGGAGTTGATCGGTGAATAAGAAGAAGGAAATGAGAGTTTAAGAATAGAAAATTTCCCTATCGTCTAGGAAGACGTTAACGTGTTTCATGAGGAGTTACCCAGACCTCCCCCAGAAAGATAGGTAGAGTTATCCATTGAAATCGTACCTGGATCTCATCTGATATCAATGACCCCATATAGAATGGAAAATGTGGAGCTGGAAGAATTAAAGAAAAAAATCCAAGATCTTTTGTAAAAGGGGTTTATTCAACTGAGTGTGTCTCCTTGGGTATCACTTATTATCTTTGTGAATACGAAGTATGGATCAATGCGGTTATTTATTGATTATAGAGAACTGAACGGGATCACAATGAAGAACAAATACCCTCTTCCAAGAATTGATGACTTATTTGACCAACTTCATGGGGATCAATTCCTCTCTAAGATTGATCTTTTTTCTGGTTATCATCAATTGAGAGTGAAGTAAAAAATATATTCCAAAAAACTACCTTTAGATCAAGATATGGGCATTATGAGTTCGTTGTTATGCCCTTCGGACTGACTAATGCACCTACTATTTTTATGGATTTTATGAATATAATATTTAAGGACTACCATGATAACTTTGTGGTAGTTTTTATTTATGATATTCTAATATATTACAGAAGTCTAGAGGAGCATGAGGATCATCTAAGGGTTATTTTGAAAACTCTATGGAAGGACAGGATTTTTGGAAATTTCAGTAAATGTGAATTCTGGTTACAACAATTTTCTTTCTTGGGTAACATTGTTACCAATGCAGGAAACACAATTGACCCAACAAAGACAAAATTTGTAGAGGACTGGACTTAGCCTACAACAATAACTAAGATTCATAGTTTCATTTGATTAGTGGGATATTAAAGGAGGTTTTTGAAAAAAAAATCACAACTTTATAATCCATTAACCAAGTTAACTCAAAAAGGGGTCAAGTTCATCTAGACAAAGGAGTGTGAGGAAAGTTTCCAAGATCTGAAGAATAGATTGGTTACTGCACCCGTCTTAACTTTGTCCTCAAGTGAAGAAGGATTCATTATTTTTAGAGATGCATCTATGAAATGTTTTGGGTGCGTCCTCATGAAAAATGAAAAATTCATTGCTTATGCATCTTAGTAGTTGAAGACTCATGAGAAGAACTATCCTATGAATGATCTGGAGCTGGCTGCGGTTGTTTTTTCTCTAAAGATATGGAGGCACTGTCTTTATGAGGATAAATGTGATATATACACAGACCATCAAATTTTGAAGTATATTTTCACACAATAGGAATTGAACATTAGACAAAGGAGATGGTTGAAACTTCTTAAAGACTATGATTGTTTAATTGATTATCATCTCAGAAGAGAAAACAAAGCCACTGATGCATTAACCAGGAAAGACCCAGTTGTTCTGTCCATGATAAGGATTCAAAGAGATCCATTTATCAATGACCTAGTAATGTTAGACATGTGAATTATAAGGGAAGGTACATCATCAAACCTAACCCAAATGATTTCTCAACTTTCATTACTATAGAAGATCAAGAAAGCTCAGAAATAATATCCTTTTTTACAAAAGAAGTTTGAGGTTGTGAAGGATGGAAAGTTTCCTGAGTTAAATATTAATCTAGAAGGTGTACTAAAATTTTGTACAAGACTATGTGTTCCATCTATTCCGGAAATAAATAAGGAGTTAATGTATGAAGCTTATATCACTACTTTCTCTATACATCCTGTAAGCACACAAATGTATAGGGACCTTTGTGATCATTATTGGTGGGATATTATGAAAAGGGATATTCTTGACTACACTTCAAGGTTCCTGGTATGTCATCAAGTGAGGGAAGAGTGAAAACTTCCTAAAGGGGTATGAAAACCAATACCCATACTAGCATGGAAGTGGGACAATATCACTATGGACTTTGTCACTAGTCTCCCGAGAACTTCTAAAGGAAACAGTGCAATATGGGTTATTGTGGACCGTCTCACCAAGACTTCCCATTTTATCTCCTTTCGGGAAGATTTATCTCTTGATCAACTTGTTGGGATTTACGTGAAAGAAGTGATAAGGTTGCATGGAGTTCCACTTTCTATCATATCTGATTGTGATCTAAGGTTCAAATCAAAATTCTGGAGAAGCCTTCAACATGCTCTGAGTACCGAATTGAATTTCAGTATGGCCTATCACCCCCAAACTAATGGAAAATCTGAAAAGAGTATTAAAAAACTAAAGGACATGTTTAGAACATGATCAATGGAATTTAAAGGTGGGTGGGATCAACATCTCCCATTAGTGTAGTTCTCTTATAACAACAGCTTCCACTCAATCATTCAAATGGAACCCTATGAATTTCTATATGGGAAGCGATGTACAACTCATACTTTTTGGGATGAAGCTAGTGAGAGAAAGATTCTTAGTCCTGATCTTTTTCAAGAGATGACAGAAAAAATCCATGCCATCTGGCTACACATTAAGGCTGCTCAGATTCAGCAAAATAGCTATGCCTACAACCATATAAGGGACTTGGAGTTTGATGTTGGTGATAAATTCTTTCTTTTAATTTCATCTTGGAATAGAGTCATGAGGTTTAGGAAGAAAGGGAAGCTCGTCCCTAGGTACATTGGCCCCTATGAAATCCTTGATCACATAGGAGTAGTGGCCTATCAGCTTGCACTTCATCCAAATATAGCACAAGTTCATGATGTCTTCCACATATCCCTCTTAAGGAAGTACATACCTAACCCTTATCATGTACTAAATCCAAAGGTGGTACAACTAGAACATGACCTCTCTTATGAGGAGCAGCCAGTGGAGATCTTGGATCATAGAGACAATGTTCTAGGCAAAAAGACCACCCACCTTGTTAAGGTATTGTGGAGAAACCAAAAATGCGAAGAAGCCACGTGGGAACTAGAGGAGTCTATGAGGCATAATTACCCACACCTTTTCTCTTCTGAGGGGACAAGTTAAAATTTCGGGGATGAAATTTCTTAAGGGGGAAGAATGTAACGACCCAAAATTTTGAATAATATTTGTTTCTTAATTTTGTGTGTTATTTTATTTTGTACTCAAAAAAACTATATCCTTTAATTAATAAAGTGAGTATAATTAAAATGATATCAGTGGGTTTCAACTGTTATATGATCGTTGGTCAATATAACCATTGGAAACTGTACTCTTAACGTTATTATTATTGTTTATAAATACAAATGATCATGGTTACTTGATATAGAAAGAAGAGTCGATGGCCTCATTCAATAGACTAGGGCCATATGAAGCCTGTCTATCAGAGCTTGGGAAGGAGGTTGTGTCACTAGGCCTTGCTCTGGACCAAGCCCAATCTAAGCTTCAACATGTGAATCTTGAATGGAATTTCCTAAGGGAGAAGTTCAAGCAGATAGAAATCACCACTCGGGTAATGTTGTTGGAGCCACCCCAAGATTCTATCACCATAGCACACCTTACACTTAGGTCATATGAAGGTGTTATAAGGGGCTATCTAATAAGGCCTTAGTTACTTTGTGTAATCCTTTTGTATAAATAAAATTGTTATTTCTTCTTGTGGTGAAATTTGTGAATTTTAAATGTCAAGATAAATATATGATGAATTTATAGAAGTTACATATTATTGGATAATTTCGGAAAAAGGGTATTTTAAAATATTTTTGTATACTTTAAATAATTAATAATGTCAAATTATTTTCAAAAAATGGTCTTCTGAAGTTGTGATTAGTAATAAATTTAGAGTCTAATAAGATCAACTTATTTTTTTAGTGAATAGTAAAGTATGAATAGTAATATTACCCTTATGAATAGTAATGTGATCAATGGAATAGTAACCTCACTTAAGAAAGTATAAATATAATTTAGGCATCTTGAATGGTGAAGTGAAATAATAGCATAAGTAAATAACTATTTCCAAAATTATTAGTTAAGTATTAGTTTTTTCAGATAAATAGTGTTTTTTACTTAAAGATTAAATATATCATAATTAGAAAATTATTTTCATAAAATGGAGTTCATTTTTAAATTTAGATCATAGATATTAGGTTAGGTTTAATTTATGAGATTTTTATAAAATCTTTTGTTTTTCGGTGAATAGAAAAAATACAGTTTTGAGCTTCAGTGTGATTAATGACATCATTAATGATGTAATAATGATGTAATAATTCTGGTAGAATTTTGAATTGTAATATATGTTATGATGTGTCCCAATTTTCTAATACCATGGGAAAATACCATGGTAAAGACCATGGTTTTTCAAATACCACTGATGAGGTATCCCTTGGAAATTAATTAAATATTCTCTCACTTTTGCTATAAATACCAACCCATCCTTCCTTAATTCCATTACAAATTCCTCCTCAATAAATATCTGGTCTTGTTACCTCCCAAAGAGTCCTCAAAAGGTTCCCTAAATCCCCCCAAGGTTCCAACCTTTGATCTTTTTAAGTTACTCTTCAAGGTAAGGGAACCTTTCACCCTCCTCTTTTAAGTTGTGACTTCCTTTATGTTATGTATTCTAGTTTCCATATTATTGTGTGGAGGTATGTTATTATATATACTTATTACTATAAATTTAATGTCCAAATGATGAGATACCCTTTATTCTCTCATCAATTGATTTTCTGAATTTTTAAGTAATGTTGTTAGGCTACTGAATTTTTCATAAAAGAAATCGCATTTTCTCTTTTCATTCAAGTTTCCTTTTCATGTGGTATGTTATAAAATATCCACACCATGATATTATTTTTATTTTATTATGTATCTATACTGTAAAATTATACATTTATAGATTTTATACCCTTGTCCCCTCTCTTTTTAATGTATTCTAAAACCATGTTATATAGTCGTTATGCTGGAGAAATTTTTACTCAAAACCTCTCTCTCTTTTTCTCAAGAAATTTTTTTTATTTTATTTATGTGAATACCCAAACCTATTTTAGTTATAGGGGTATTAATAAAGACATAAAAATGGTATATTTTCTTCTGGATTTGACATACATAAAACCCTCATTCCTTTTCCCTGAGTTATAAATGACAAAATGATCAAGTTTTTTAAGCACTTTTAAAACGTTACAATTTTGAAATGAAACCCATTTATTTTATTCTCTATGGGTTATTTATGAAATGTTTTATTATGATCTATGTGGATCAAATGAAAATAAATACATATTAAAGGTGAACCTTGATATCTCTCCAATGCATTGGTTAAAGAATTTAATCTCTAGAGATGAAAAGTTTCATGATACCTTGGTGAATAAACCTGGTAATTTTTATGACACCTTAGAGATGAAACTTTGTGATATGTTAAGGAATGTATAAATTAAATTTTGTAGCCACATATTAAATTTATGATTCGTGATATTTTTATTATGATATTACTCTTCTTTCATTGCTCGTGTCTTTAGGTTTTTATCAAGTTCTTATTGATATCACAAGTAAACTGATTCCCTTATTTACCCTTACTGGGCCTTCTGCTCACCCTTTCCTTTGATGTATGTCTCCAGGTTATGATATGCAGTAATTGTACTTAGGATAAACTTATTAATAAGCCTTACAAGTGGATTATAATAATGTTTTATGTTGTTTTCATGTATATTATTTCTGATTTCCAAGACACTAGACTTTAAATATCCTATGTTTGTAAAATGTAATGAAAAGTTATGTAATTAAAAGGCGGGATGCCATACTCTAACCTTGAAGATGACCACATACATAGTATCTCTTTACTCTATGAGGAAGATCATAATAGGGCTACCCTCTATCTACCCCATCTCCCCTATACTAATCAAAATGTAGAGAACACTACTACTGGTGCCTCAATTAGAACTATTGTAATAGAGGAACCTAAAGTGAAACGCCTACTTCATGTTACCTACTCAGAAAGGTTGGGTGTTCTCATCACTGATGACTACAGCCTACATAAGAAAAAAATGGTTGATCCCTTGTAAAGGGACTGAGATATGCTACCCCTAAAGAAATGAGATGATGAGGTCTGGGACCTACCCTTGGATGTATAAGCACTTTTATTTCTACAAAACTGGGAACCCCATACCATATCTATGTTATGTGGTGAATCCTAATGAATCCCCTCTCATAATTATTTTATCCTAGCCAGCATCCTATTGATGGCCTCTGCCCTCACCAAAACCTTGTGATGCATCGAAAACATAAATGGGGTAACCCAACACTAGATATCCGGTTTCAAAGCCTCCTAGAAATGTATTTCTCTATCCACCTCATCTAGAAATAGTTATGAAGAAAATTGTAAAAGATTCTTGAAACATATCATGAACTTCTGCACATTGGAGCTTCCTTGTCAAAGGGTAATAACCTCCTGGTGAATGACTTTCTTTGTGGTCAAAGAAAGAAACACTGCTCAGAATAAATCCTATAAATTATCTCATGATACATTCAACTCTGCATGATCCCCAATGAACAAAAACCACCACTACCTAGCTAACCATGAAGTATAATCATCGCTAATGAAACCCAGAGATCATTCTGAGCATGGATTGAACTGAAGTTTGTCTCTACCTTCTCTAAATAGTCCTCTATCACTGATTATAAAGTGGTTACCTTGTACTTCTAAACAATATGGAACTAAAAATCTTTTAGTTTCCTCCTTAAATTATCTTAATCATCAAACTTAACTCTGTGATGATCTATAGGAACATCCTACCAAAAATCTTCATCATAAACCAGAAGAGGTCATCGAACTAGATCCATACCTACAAAAGAAAAAATTGTTAGGGAATCCTAAAATTGAAATATGGAATATTTAGTATTAGTTATTTAATTATGGTTCAACCAAATCCCAAGGTATACCCATTTCAAACATAGGTGAAAAGAAGAATGATGCATGATTCTTTACTAGTTTTTTACCCCACAACCAGTATCACTTCTCTTAGAAGGATTAGTAAACTTAAATTATAGGGAATCACATCACATGGGGATCTAAATACCCTTATCCTAACTAGTCACCCTCATTTTACTCACTTACTAAGTTCATCTAAAATGATTTACCAACCAAACCATGCAGTCCTCACCTATTCCTACCTCTAAACTCTATCTTATCCCTCAACCTAAACATTGGATACCACTTTTTCATGACCCCATCCCCCCAAATGTACCCCTAATGAGTCAGAAATGAGATAAGTGAGATAATGATGCCTAAATCCCACCTCTAATAGGTCATGAGTTAGTGACAAGAACTGAATTTATATCATACACACATATGGTAGGCATTACCCTCTAAGAGAAAATGAGGAACATGAGATAAGATAAGACCACCAAACAATTAATTCTCAATAAAGGTAATTTGAAATAATAATACATGCATGTAATGTCATACAACTAGAATAATTGTAAAAGGTAAAGAACAAGTACCAAAAAAAAACTTGGTAGTGACCACAAATCACAAACAGCTCCTAAAAAACTCTATGAGCTAGTAGTGTCCATCCTGATCTCCAACAAGATCCTATAGTCCTAAAAAATATTTTAAATATATATAGGGTGAGATAAACATGTATAATCAGTTGGATCCTCCCCATTGCCTATCATTTAAAATATAAATAAAGCATACTAAAGACCAAAGAATAAACAAGTGTAACTAACTATTCACCAAATTATGTATACTAAGTTCTTAAAGTGGCATTTATTTCATTTATTTTTCCACATCTTTCTTATATTAATTGTGTATTTTAATTTCTAAATTAGTCTATTAATTGTTATTTGTTATTTTATGATAAATTATGGTAGAAGTGGTAAATTAATTTTTTTTATAATAATATTTGTTTTATCGTTTAATTTATTATTTTTTCATTTTTTATATTATTTAATAATGTTTGTTTTAATTTTTGATTGTTTCATTTTTGTTGATTTTTTATAAATTATTTTAATTATTTTATATGTTTTTGTTCTGTGAATTAAATTTTTATCTCATTTTAGTTTATGGTTTTAATTTATGAAATAATAAAGTTAAGTTTAATGTTTAAATTCTTTTCTATAAGTCTTTTTAATATGTAGTAATATTTAATTCTTTGATAATTTTTATCATTTATTAATTCTATTAATTAATTAATTAGTTAATTAAATTATACATATTGATTTTATTTTAATTATTTTTTTTATTATTTTAACAAATTAATGTTTATATATTTATTTTTAAAAAATATTAAAATATGTTTTTAATTATTTTAAAATTTGTAATTTATTAATTTATTCTTTAATAAATTTATAAAAAACTGATTTTTTATCAATTTTTTTCATCAAGTTTCATATAGCCTTTTTGAAAATAGTCCCACATATCCAAATTAAAGAGGCACCTACATAGTTGATTCCCAAATTGCACTCATGTACTTGATTTTCACAAGCCAAATGGCCACATAAGGGGATTTTCATGTAACTAAATTTTGATATGCCATTCATGTAGTCTTTTTTTTAAACCATGTATCTAATTTGGATCATATAGACAAAACCCTAGGAGGGATCCAATCCACATTCCCAAATGACTTTAAGTCTGGGTACCGAATCCTTTGAACCCAAGCAGGGATGATGGAAGATAACCTAAACCCTAATGAGCTCACTATCAGTGATCAATAGGTTTCTCTGTTTGAATTTGTAAGCCTACCAAATAAAGAAAAGACTGACACCACTGACCACCTATGAAAAGGTCAACCTGAGCGCACAAAAGGAAGGCCACTTCCATGGTCGTACCACCGAAATCCATCCACGTCACCACTGAAAAGAATTGATATTCTTCATGACACCAAATTTGAACATGCTCCACCTCAATTGCCGATGAAAAACAAGGAGGAAGGCTACCATCCATGACCGGATGCACCCAAGCCTGAGAAGTTATAAAACCAATGTATCCTCTATTAAAGATATTCTCTTACTAGACTTCAATTGAAGAGGATCCATTTTATAGGATATGTGGAGGATAGTCGAGACCCACCAAATCCCTAAACACTGAAGGAGAAGACCTTGGATGGAGATAATAAGAGACAAATTTAAAAGAATATATAATGGTAAAAAATGATAATAATATCTATAATAATAATAATATATATGATAATTAATATAATATATATAATAATGATAATAATATATATTTATAAAATTATAATAATAATAACTATATATATACATATATGATATTATTAATTCTTTTAATTAATGTTTTGTGTGGAAGGATCTAGAAACTTCTAGAAATGAAATGTGGGTAGGAGATCCCTTGAGTCTGTGTCAGCCTCATGTGAGGAGTGAATTCTATTATGGAATAATTTCTGCACTCACTAGGAGTTCCAATGGAATCTGGTGATGGGAATCTTAGGGCAATCCATGTAGAGTAGAGGAAGAATATTCTAGAGGTGCGCATAATTTTTCTGTTAACACAGAAAAATAGAGGGAAAATAGATTCTTGGCCTAGAAACTTCTATCTATTATTATTCACTAAGAGGAAGAACCATTCTAGAACCATCTAATCCCGCCCTTGATTTATACTCAATCATTCACCGACTAGAGCACATAAACAGGGGCAGACGACCGAGCTAAAGGAGGGGAGCAATATCACCAGAGATACTTCTTCATATTTTTCTTCTCATTCTTTCAATTTTCTATTTTTATTAGTATGAGAAACTAAATTATTTAGGGGAATACTTTTGTGATGATATAAGATAAATTTATCAATTCCGATTCCATTAAATCTTTTGTTCATTGAATTTTGAAATTCGATGTTATTTTTTAATTGATTATGAGCATCATTATTCACTACTCAAGAACTAAAAGGTAATAATAGTGATTTTCTTCCACCTTGGATCATTGAAAGAAGTACTGAAAATTGGAAAAGGTCAATTCATCTCTTCTCTATATTAAATAGATTAATTATAAGGTTAAGATCAAAAGATCAAAACTAAATATGGTTCACCAAACTATGGAAGTTCACTGAATAAATAGATCAGTTAATATCCACCCTTTCTCAAGCACTGTATATTTGAATTAATTTTAGTAAAATGGGAGAATATATTTTTATCAGTTCAAAATAAACTAAGGACCCTAAATTCATCCATTATTTGTCTCTTTATCTGATCTTGTTCTCCTTACACTATATCCATTTCACCCTTATTTCATCATAATATATTTGTTTTTAGTTTTATTTTATTTTTTTACTTGTTTTAGTCACATACACACACATTTATCTTTCCCTGTGGAATCTATACTCTTTCTCACCACTGCACTAGTCATTAGTAAGTCTTAAATAATAAATTTGTGTGGAGTTAAATGATGTTATCATTAGTTCCTAACCTCACCATGACCCTCTCACCAATTATCATATACATGTAACAATATAATATCCAACATAATATCAAAATAAGGTACCCTACTACCAGTTCCCCACTATTTACCACTCGACCCCAATGTTGTACATCCTAAGATATCTCTCTCTAAAATTAATCATGCCTAAAGACACCTAGGAAACTATATCATATCATGTATCATGTGCATCATAATATCTCATCATCACCACATTTCATTCTCCCCAAGCATCACATCATCCACACCTCCAGATAGTAACTGTGTAGTTTTTGGGATCCACTACAGCCTATACATCATGTATTATACCTCAATCCATCATAGACCATACATAACATACCTATAATAGTCCTTATGAAACTATATCTATAAATACATGTGTGTTAAATAACCACAATCCATTACAATCGTCTTCACATACACACACACACACACACATATATATATATATATATGGGAAAGATAATCATCGTGTATATTATCACATAAAACTATTAGGTGAAGAGAGTGGTTAAGAGGGGGCTATCAGTCATCAATTCCTCGCCAACCTGGATGTGAGGTAAAAACACTCCTAGGGTATACTAGGTGTTAGTCACCCTACCGAAATGGGTGGGTAGTGTATGAAATCACATAACATAGGAATACACATATGGATTACAACCACACTATGGGTGACTACCTAGAATTAACCTCAACTACAATTATCATCACTCATACACTTGGATACCACTATTAAGGACTAGATATCATAAAATTAAACAAATATTCCAAGAATATTTTCAATTAATTAATTATTTTGTTAACCATTAAACATTACTTTTTCATTTAAATTATATTTACATGGTTATAAATTGATTTTCATGCCCTCCAGGTATAAACCAACTAATCCCATGGTTCCTTAAAAATTATCATCATTTAGCATTTCATTCAAGCACCAACCCCTTGAGTTAAATTATTCAACATTCACTAACATTCCATAATTATAGGTACTCTAGGAATCATCCTAATCTACCACAAAAGATTCATAAACTATGAACAAATATCTACGTCAAGTTGTGGGGAAATTAATGTGGAAACAAGCCTACAGGTCATCAAGCCTTTAAAACATATTTACTATCAAGTACACATCTCAGGTTTTATCACAATAATAATGATAAATTATATATTCAACCATCTATATAAGTCTATGTTTCATACCTGATACCACCATGCATATCATCATCCAACCCACTATCATAAGTTCCAACAACTACCATAAACCTAGGCACCCCTTCCCATGTCTCGTCAAACCATTAGCCATACTAGGCTCACACCACATCGCATAGTAAGGATCCTCATCCATAGAAAATAAAAAATAAAACATGCAAACAAAAAACAATCATCAGGTTATTTAGGCACTAAAAACCAATGCATGTGGCCTTCACAAGAAAATGGGATCGCTTTTCCTCAAACATTTATCTTTATCAAACAACTGATTCATTACCAACTTGAATTAAATGATTCATTTATCATATGTTACAATGATTTTATACTTAAGGAATAAACTATTAATATATATAAGATATATAAACATGATTTAAACCATAAATTCTAGTTTAATCAAACTATAAGGAAGAACATTTCCAATTAAACATGCATCTAGAATCACTTTGATTTCCATCAAATTATAAAGAAGAATTGTTTCAATTAAACATGACTCTTTGTTATTTATCCAACAAGAATTAACATCTTTATGTTCTTTATCCAATTTATAACATAAAAAACATTTTAAACCATAGAATAAGAAAATATAGAACATTATCTAGCAAGACAATAGTAAAACCATTAACATACTGTAAATACATGTGATTGGTAAAACTAAAACCAAGGTTCATTATTTAATCTAGTTTAATATTCATTGAGGTTAATTTCATTATCACCCAAATAGATAAATCATGATAAATTTATTATTTCATGTAAAATATGAGAATAAATGAATCCCCTACCTCAATTTATAAGTTTAACATTCTCTACACAAGAACGTATGATTGAGGATCAACCACTACCGAATGAAACACCTCCAATAAAAAGGAAGGATAGTTGAAATCTATCATTTGAAAACCATGATTAGGAAACACCCAAAACAGAGTGGATTTACACAATAATCATCTAAGCTAAAGGAATAGTGAGAGGCAAAAGAAGAGGAGGAAAAAGGGGTACCTTGAACTAAAAGCATTTGAATCTCCATAAACTAAATGTTATAATCACTAAGGAGATGATCATAGAACACCAAGGGAGGTAAAACCAACACTTACCCAATAGAAATTTCTATCAATGGAGCCTCAAAATATGAAACCACTCGACCACACCCTATATTATTTGAAGTGCATAGAATTTAAAGGAACGTCCAATTTAGGGGAACAAATTGATTTATAGAGGAAATAATGAATTATAATCACATTTAATACCCTCTATAATTCTTGACATGTTTCCCATTTTCAAATTGGTCAAGATATATGAATAAAAATGATGGTCTTGACCATTTCAAAACTAGACTATCTTCCACCATGTCCTATACATGGTCATGGTGTTATTGAACACTACCTCCTGAAATGGATCCATCATGAAATTTTTCCCTCACCACACCTAATACCATAGGCATGGTGTGGTCTTCTGATTTTTTTGAATAGGTATCCCTCAAAGGTTTCATGCCCTCACTGGGCATTTTAGTGCTTTCCTTTTTGGGTAGGAAGACACCAAAACCAAAAATTTCCTAGAAAAATGGCTTGAAAATATGTGTTACTATCCGTAGTGCACTATTCACCACATGGCCAGCCCAAAATGGCTTTTTTATACCCTTGGACCCCACACACCCTTCACCACACCCACCATTAGGGAATGGTGACCCCAAAATGGTCAAGACAACTCCCTTAACCTTTGGAACACCTCCAAACTCCATCTCAATGCCACCAAGCCTTAGGAAAACACAAAGGAGATACAAGAAAGGTCCGAATAATTACAATGTTTCAAGGTTCATGGAGCATGTGTAGTGAATGTGTGGATACTATTAGAGGGATTCTTCTCTTGGATCCTTTATCACAATAATCGTATGATAATAAAGGTCAAGTGATTCGATAATAAAGAAATAATTCCAAGAAAAGTTAAATCTTGTATATAAAAATGAATTATAAATTATATGTTAAAAAGATCCTCTATTGAATATTTTGGGGTTTCATTCATCCATTTCTGAGTATATATCTAAATAAATCGATAAAAACATTGTTGGGTATTTTCCAAACCACTTCCACTTGACCCCAAAACCTTTAATATACTCATGAAGTGAAATGTTAATTGAACTCTCAATATATTAATTTAAGTTATATCTAACTTATGTTCATCATAGATTATTCTAGGTTATAACAAAATATTATGGTTAGTGTGAGTACAATTCTTGTATCAGTATATGGAATATGTTCATGAGGCAAAAAATGAGTATTCTATATTGGATGACTCATGAAGTATACCACGTGGAGTGTCATGGGAAAGTGAACCTTTTAGTTTCAATGGGTTCAAATTCATCCTCCTTTGGTGGTACTTTGATATTTATATGAATCGGGATCCTCCAACGATGGTGACATGGGTTAGCTTCCCAAACCTCACCCTCCCCTTTCAAAATCCCACTATTATACGCATGCTAGGAAACTTGATAGGTAGATATATGTTATCGGATAGTATAACTGAATCTATTTTCCATCATATTAACCCTCAAGTATGTGTCTAAATGGATATATCAAGATACACATTTGAATATGTGTGGATTACTGTGGGTGAGGAATATCAATGCAAACAATGGGTTGTCTACAAAAATTGGATGAACTTCTATCCGGGGTGTAAGCGATTGGGTCATTCACTAGAATTATGTCGTAAGGGGTCTCAGTCTTCTTGGAGAGGGAGCAAGGATAGAGGCAAGGAATAGGAGGTGCATATTTAGGTAGAGAATATAAATCAGAGGGTTGGGCATCAACAGGTAGGAAGCAGAGGTAGAAGTGTGTCTCTACAGGTGGCCTCGCTTGGACAGGTCACGGTGGCCTCGAAGGATCAGCAAGGCAAGAAGGGCTCGGGTATTGGAAGGTTGATAGTGAATTGTCCAGTTAGAGTCACTGCAGTAAATGGTTCACAAGTGAGGGAAGTGGAGGGGCCTCTGAATCTGAGGTTGGATGAGGTGTTTGTAAGACTGAAACGTGGTATTGGGATGCTCAACACAGGAGGTATGGAGGCCAATGCGAAGCATGAAGTTCAACCCACTGTGATCAATGAGGCAGATGGAGGAATGGTGATCTCCGCAAACCAAGAAGCTGAGCTCACTGAGAGTATTGAGGTCATGAGGGAAATTCCTAATTTGAATATGTAGTTGGGTGGTTATTTGGATGAAAATGGTGGGTGGGTGAGGGTTTCAGATAGGCTGCAGCCACAATCTGAAAAGCAGGCGGTCTATATTGAAATTGGTAATTGTTTTGCGGGACTGGTAAATGATTAATTGGAATTGGACCAGGTTCGGGCTGTTGTTCAACCTTTACCTGCTTTTTCTCCTGTACGGATGTCGGGTGAAGGTCTATATAACAATAGTATACTGAGCTTGAAAGAGGAGCAACAAAAGTGACAGTGGCAATGGGAAGTTTCAAGAGTATGCCTCCAAAAACTGCCTCTAGGATATAAATCATGGGAGAATCCCTTATGTTTAGGAGTAAAGTCCAAGGAATGAAGGTGAAAACATTCATATTGACCTTTTTTCATAGGATTTTGTCAATGGAGAAGTAACACTACAACAAGGGATGTACGATGACCATGGGTGTGTGGAACATCCACAATGTTTAGAAATGATTGATACTAATAGTCACTCTAACCAAGAACAGGGAGTAAAGGATGGTTACCAGGAGGTACATATCTCTAGAAATTGGGGAGACATCTCTGAGAGTGAAAAGGAGAATGCTGATGGAAGGGATAGAACCACTTACAGTGACATTGTTCGAGGTGGAAAGAAGATTGTGTCAGTGAATGAGGAAGTAATGACCACTCTACCAAGAAGAAGGCAGAGGAAAGAATATTCTTATATGCCGAAGTCGATGCCTACCAGATCTTCTATCAGTAAGGGAAAAGGTACACAACCTTCTGAGGAGTTTCTATATTTGGAAAAGTTAAATCTCAAAAGGAAGTATGTTAATACTTTGAAGCATTATAAAATCTCAGAATGGGAGTCGGGAACTACGAACGAGGCAATTGATTATGGATATGGCGATGGGTATGGTTTTTATGATTTTTAGATGTGATTCATATCTTGTGGTACTTATTTGCTCTAATTTTATTTTATTCTAATAAATGGTCAGAGACTTTGTCTCTGGCTGAGCTTTTCTAGTATGACTTGTGTACTTTGATGTACTAACAAAAATTGTGAAACCATATGTTTGTGGGAAGTAAGGTTTGTTGGGTGTGTTATGAATGATGTGTAATTAATGAATAAATAAAGAAAGGAATTATCCTTTACATATTTATGGAAGTTGGTATATCATCCCTTGGATTGGAATGAAACTATTGAACTAAATTCCATAATCTTGGTGTATTGAAAGGTTCGTTTTAGATAGTCAAGAAAATAAGTACCAAGCATATAAGTTGATGAAACAAGTATGAAACTGGCTTGATGATATATTGATACAAAGGGATTATATTATACAATGAGAATTTGTATATGTTTTTTTCATTATGATGTTAACTTATTACTCTTGGGTGAATTTACATGTTTCTAGATGTTGATATTAGATTTTAGGTGAACCTTTCTAATTCCACTGAGGAAGAATCCTTGAAGGTTACAACCTTAGTGTTTATGTTGGTCTCAATTAAATTTTATTTGAATTTAATTATTGGAATAAATATTATTTTCTAAACTTTAGAATAATATTTATTCAGGATTTATTGATCATAAATGTTCAATCATTGTATTTATATATTAGTTGAATATTAAAGTAAATATTTATTCTCAAGACCATGAATATTATATTTTTTTGAATGAATAATATTTCTTTTTCGAGGTTTGGTAAATGAAAAGGAAGTGTAGACCGAGTTCTCAGGTCTGGTAGGAATAATATATTAAATATCATTGAAATAAATATTAAATTATTTATTTAAAATAATTATATTTATTTTATCTATGAGTTTAGCACATGTCAAGTAAATAATATTATATTTTTTATTATTTAAATATGGGGTTGTCTAGGGATTAATAGAATAATAAAGTACCTATGTTCAATTATTTACTCTCTAACATAACTCTATAAATTCTCATTTATATCATTTCCCAAGGATAGATATTGTTGTGTAAAATACACCCCTCTAGATATTCTCACAACCCTACTGATAAAATTCCTCTATAAATCTCTCATGATAGAGATAAATTCTTCCACCTTCCTCTATATTCTCAAGAATGATAAAATAAGAATCAATCCTTAAACCTCAAAGGATTAAGTGGTGATAAAATGGAGTGACACAATATGATCAGTATTGTCATGCTAGCACATGGAATACCATTTTTGATGATTCGGGATCATAGGATCATGTTTAGATCATTACTAGAGGGATTCTGTATTGGATCCTCTTGACGCAATGATAGTACAATCAAATAGATTTTCAAATGATCAACAATTTCTTCAATGAAAATATTATCTATTATTGGTGTTTCCATATATGTCAATTAATATTCATATTTATTTGTTGTTCATGGAATTTATCATAATTTACATCTCATATTATTCATTTATTATGACAATAGATGAGTTTGGGATAGCCCAAATAGTCAATTCTATTGGGCTTGGAACCTATAAGTGGTATCATAATTTTTGTGTTAAAATTTATAATTATTTATTGAACATTTATTGATTTAATAATTTTCTATTAGTTAATTATTTCAAAAATTCATCATTTTAAATATGAATTTCAAGATCTATTCTTCCTCTTTGTTCGCATTCATATAAAAAACCAATACTAATAATAGATTAATAAATCCAAAGAACCCATCCAGAAGTTCTAATCTTTCTAACCAGATAGCATGGAAATACATGGTGTGTAACTATAAGGTAAACATAGTGTATCCATATTCATCGCACGAATACCAAATCATGCAAATCATATTTGGTTATGTGACTAAATACATGGTTTCATTAACACTCTACATGTTGACCAAAACACTATGGCACATATTTTTTCAGACTATGCACCATGTAAATAGCATAAAAATCATGTAGTTTATGCATTTTCACAATGGAAATGATGTTGTCAAAGACAGGTTGTGTATTTATTACATGGTTTGTGGGACTGGTTTTCATGAAACATCGAGGTCACGGAGTGTGTAGCTATTGTACCAACCATATACCTCATAAATATTTGTGGTTGATAAACACACCTAGTACCTGGGTGTGTATTATAGATATATGATGAATAAAATACATGATATGTAGTTGGCTTTTACATGTAATGTATCTCGTACATGTTTACATGGAAATGATTAATTATATAATTAATCCATTAAACCTTATCAACTCTTGTTTTTTGTCATTAATTGATAGTATACAGCATGTGGTAGGTTTTATTACATATTAAATGTTTAATTACTTTTCATATAATATTTAGAACCAAAGACCATGTATAGTCATAATATGTTAAGCACTCTGCGTGCATTAAAAGTATAACACACTGCATTAATTTACACATGTATGTGTGTAATTTATTGATAGTATATGTCATTTTATTATATAACATAATATGTATTTTACATGTCATATGAGTGCATATAACATGTTCATAATACACATCGGGTAGTTTAGATAGGTACACGATATGTTTTATTTACGTACATTCTTTGTACTTAGTTAATTTTAAATAAAATTAATTTATTTTATTTGTTTAAAATTATATTAGATGGGAATATATGGGACTATATTGATGGATATTAGGATAAATGAATTTATTAATGAATAAATATAATTAATTAATTCAAGCACATTTTATCATAATTAATAATGATTAAAATGAATGTTGGTTTATTAAATGTGTATTTGTTGTAAGTGTGGATGATCATGAGATTAACTAACCTATTCATGGTTTAGATTTATTTTAATTTAACTATTTTATGGGATTTTTAATTATTATTATTAAATTAAAATGATTTCCTATGATTCATACCCTCCTCTTATTATGTAAGGTTTTGTGTGCTCATGGTTTCTTTTATGTAAACATCATAACCATTCCATTAGTTCCTCTCACCAGAGTCTGATTAAAGAATATATAAGTATGGATATCTCATGCTTATAGATGTAGTTCTAGGTAGAGATAATGTGAAATCAACCCAGGTGATACATAGTACAAAGGTGGAATGAATTAAATAACAAGCATGCAAATATAGAATAAAATAAAAAGGATTATGCATAAATATTTTATCAACACATGGTTAATCACTTAAGTAAAAAACACATAATATTAACAAGACTTGTAAAAGGTAAAATAAGAAACTTTACTCATAACAAATAGAATACCTCGATAAAATACTAAGTCAAAACAAGCCTTTTATTAATTGATTATGGATGCAACCATAGAACTGAGTGGTGATTTGGACCTCGTTGGGACACTTACTTTTATAATGGATTTTTTATGAAGGTTTAGAGTTTAATTAACCAAGTTTACATCAAGATAATTATCCGTTTCTAGAATTTATGTATCTTGCTGGAAATTGTTGAGGAAGTCAGAGTAAGGGTCTCAGGATTGGGGAGTTCACTTTAATGGATCCAAGAGTTGTAAACCCACGGTTAGCATGGACACCTAACAATATACCTTTAATTAATTAACCATTCCCTCACTTGGGTTATGAGAAGGTAAATTTGGATCTTATCCACTAGAATTTCCATGTGATGGGACATTATAAGTATAATAGTGAGGTTCATTGAGACTTGATAAAATAGTGGGAGATTAATAATAAAAATAATTTATTTCATCACACATAATTGTGTGATCATATAAAATACTCATCCATACTTTTATATTGTTGTAGTGAAATAGAAATTTTATCGACCACATTATCCTTTAAATAAATTCTAGAGAAATAAAATCTCCTCTCAGTAGTAACTTCTATGAATAGTACAAGCTCTTATGCATTGTATTGTGACATGAACAAAAGTTTTATGTGTTTGAGTACCCAATTCCTAAACTGTAACAACCTAGGTAGTTTTAAGATAAATAATTTTCATATATTTATTAATTATATTTTATATATTTATAATCATTATAAAAAAATTAGTAAAATTTTTAGTCAGAAGGAAAAAAACTTTATTTCCAACCAAATTGGGTTTACATGAATTATATAGTTTTATTTAAAATATTTATTTAAAAATTTGTTGAATTTTAATTTAAAATAATGTACTTTATTTTTGATATGATCATATAAAAATTATCTTAGAGTGAAATTTTGGTCTTTTTCTAAAAAGATTGATTTTTCAATGAATAGTGAAAAATACTGATTTTTATTGAAAACTGTATTTTCTTTTTAAGTATTTACAAAGTAAAATTCTATTTTGTATTAGTTTTAAAAATAAATTAGTCCAGTTTTATTAAAAATTATCCAATTATGTTATTTTTATTTAATTTTATAATTTAATTTAGTATAAAACATTTTTATACTTAAAAATATATTTTTCTGGAAAACAATGGTCTCATTGCATTTTACTGGATTAATTTTAAATTAAATTATATAACTTAGGTGAATTTAATCTTTAAAATTTTATTAAATATTTGGAATCATTAGGTAAAAATTTATTAAATAGGTCCCTTTTATCTTTTCCATTATGAATAGTAATCGTGGTAAATATTTGTCACCTTGATAAGGGTAAATTGAGTAATTAAGGTTAAAAATAATGTGATAATACCTAAAACTATCCCTAACACCTTCATTTATTTTATTTCATAAGTTTTTTTATACCTTTAATATAAAATATTTAAAATTTATTCAATTTATTTAATTTATTTCCACTTTCCTTTGATTATAACATTTATATTATTTTAATTATATATAATGTCAAAATTTCACTCCATTATTTTTTATAATTATGATATTTGTGACAGAGATAAAAATAAATTATGTTTCATTATAAATGATTATTTTAAATATAAATTGGTTTTTTATCATGTTAATTTATTTTTAATTTTTATTTATAAAATAATCACCTTAAATGCTTATGCAATGCTGACATGGTAATTAATCAATTAATAGAAAAATAAAATAAATGATTTTAAAATATTAAAATTAATATAATTTGAATGGTTTATTGTGTTCAAAGAATTTTTTAGATAAATATAACATATTAGGTATTTTTTAAAGTATTATATTTTAATTTATTTGTTCACAAGTTTTTTTTAAGTCAAATTAAATGAATAGTTCAAAAAATGAAAATAATGATATTTTATAATAAATAATATTTTATTAAATGATTTAAAATTCATAAAAAATATAATATTAGGAAAATTTAATGGTATATTTATTATAGTATCAATAAATTCCCATTTATGGGTCTCTTTTCCTTTTATATTAACTTTCTGGACTCCTTTATTATAAAAAACAGTGATATTGCAGTAAGTGTCAAAAGGGTTAACAGGGGTTAAAACATAGAGATAAGGGTGAGAACATCACCTAAATTTGTAAAACAATTATTGGATGATAGAATTTAGACTCATCCTCATATTATATCATAATTATATGAATTTTTATCCATTTTTTCATGAAAATTAATTTATATTAATTTAATATTTTAAGTAATTCTAAGTGTGTCCCTCCCCTCACTTATAAAAGGGAACCTCCTCTACTCTCTTCCTTACACATTTTTAGCACTCTAGTTTGGCCAATAACTACCCAAGTATCTCACAAAATTCACTCCCAACATACTAGAGTCCCTGGTTTGGTTATAAAACCATCCTAATAAGGATTTTATTGTAAATTTAAAGAGGTCTTCTAAAGAAGAGGTATAATTCTTAACCAAGTGTTTTCGATTTATTCCATCTTCTACCTCCTTAAAATCTTATTCAACCCTTATGAAATAATAATATAAGAATATTCTATATAATGATATGTTATTATGTCAATATCATAACCTATATTCATCTCCTATTCTATAAAATGGGTAATAAAAATATCGTTTTTGCGTACGTGTGGACTACCACCTCCACAAAGTGATGTGTTTCATTTTTTATCACCACCTCTCATGAATGGTTATCATGATGGATTTAATATATATATATATATATATATATATATTATTAATTACATATTTATTATTCTGTAAAATTAATATATCATCTATTTTCTTACCTTTCCATTCATTGAAAAATGATAACGTTGTTTGTGTGTACGTGTGGATTACCACCTCCATGACATAAAGTGGTTCATCTTTTATCACAGAGACACATGGATGGTATACTAAATATAATTAAATAAATAATATGGTATTTATGATATAATTATTATTATATAAATATAAAATAATACTTATCTTCTTTTTATCATGATCATTGAAAAATGGAAACGTTGCTCATGTGTACGTATGGCCTACCGTCTCCATGATTGTAACGTAGTTCATTTTTCATAATCATATTTCATGTTTGGTTTTAAAATCATAATTTATGTATAAAATTGATAATTATTTAATTATTACTATTTTTTATATGATTAAATAATGACCACTTTAACCATAGTGAACCTACCGAAGTCATTTTGGATATATGAGTCGAATATCATCAAAACATCCAACATGAACTTAATTGATTAAGTAACTAAATATAACATAGAATTAAATAAAATAAAATTAATAATGAAATTTAAAAAGGTTCTTAAGAAATTAAATAATTAACAAGATTTTATTATTCTATAAGATAAATAACATACGTGACGATTCGAACTCGAGGTAAGAGACACTTTAACTTAAAACCTTATTTTAAATATTTTAAAGATTTATTTTATAAATATTTTTACTCCATGTCCATATTCCTAAAATTATTTTATAAATGCATTCATATGTATATAAATTAATTATAAAATAAATTGTATGTTTCTTTTTAATTTATTTCAATGGTTTTTAAAAATAATCATTTTTCATATTTTATATTGAACGTTTTAACCTTATTTATTAAAGGAAAAAAAGAAATGTTATATTTTAACATATATGACTTCAATGTATTTTCCTACCACCACAACTTTTATTTTATTTTTTTATTTTTTTACAATATTTCATGTTTTCTTCAAATAAAGATCCTCTTTACCTTGTTCTAGTTATTTTAGTTTTGAAAATGGGTGTTTAAAAGGAAAGGGTATTTCAATATATGAAAGTATTTTTCATATGGGTTAAAAAGAGTTTTTAAAGGTTTTTATGATTAAATGGTGTAAAATTAAAAAAAATTATTCATGATATGTTACTTGATAATTATATATGATTATTAGTGATCCTAATACAGTTTATATGATGGGTGATCCTGATACAGCTTATATGACAAGTGAGCCCCATTATAGCTCTCCAATGCATTGTGTAATGTTCTTTATCTTTATAGGCAAGAAGGAGGGAGTTAACCAAGGTGGTTTCTCTTATGGATTTTACTGGGATCCATTTATTTATGACTTGATTTTAATATGGGTTATGAATATGATTCTCTAAGTTTCTTAAAAGGAATTATAATTGTTTTTTTATTTTAAAGGTTTTCTTTGTGATAAAAAGTTTGTGTTTTTCATGTGGATGTGATTTATCTCATACACTCAAAGAATATTTTGATAAAGGTAAACATTTTATAGGTTTTAATGTTTTTCACTATACTAATGGATTTATTATTTTTATGCCTCTCACTGATATTTTTTGTGCTTATCCTATGTTTTTAAAATGATTTTCATAGGGTTTTAAGATGGGTAAGAATAAGTAAGAAGTCAAGTTAAAAGTTATGAGTATTTTTTATGAAAAGAAAACTTTTTTCATTTTAAAAGTTTTATATTTTTTGAAAAATGGATACTGATTATAAGTACCCAATTTGAAATATATAGGTTTGTTATGTAATATTTATGGCCTAATTCTCTAAAACTCTAAACTGTAAAGATCTGTGAAATATAAGATTGTGAATTCTTAGCTAAAAACTCAAGATTGTGTAATAATTTAATTTCAGGTATTTATAGTTGGTATTAGAGTAAATGTTTAGATAAATTTAGAGTTTAGGATAATGTTAATAGAATACCCTTGAAATGTTATAATTTATGGTTAAGTTGAAATGATATAAAATTTGAATATTACCATATTTCTTCATATAATATATATATGTTAAAAATGGTTTTCCATAGAATAAATAGGGAATCTATAGTATGAATTTATCAAGAAGAAAATATCCTTCCAAATTAGTATCCTGGAATGGTTATAATTGGAACTGAGAAAAATTGTGTAGTTATGGATCAGTTGATGCAGGGTATAAATGGTGGTGGCATCCATATTAGAGAGAAACCAAATTTACCATAGAGGAGCATGTAGATAGTTGATAATTTCATAAAATTAAACCCTACATCTTTTATCGGAACTTCAAATCTAGTGGTAGTCAAAGGATTGATCAATTATATATAAAATATACTTGAATTCATGGGATGTTGAGATCAAAAAAAGGTAACTTTTTCCATTTATCTTTTTTAAGGTGAAATGGGTCGATGATGGTATTTGGTTAAGAATACTAGAGAGAGAGATGATATTGATCCCATGGAATTAGATATATTTAAGAATAATTTTCTAGATAAATATTTCCCAATGGTTTTTAGATTTGGGATGTAAAAATAATTCATAAAATTAAAGGAAAATATGAAGATTCAGTAGCCACGTATGAAGAAAATTTTACAAGATTATCCAGGTATGTACTAGATTTTATTCAGGACCTTAATAGTTAAATTAATATATTTTACTCTATATTAAAACTAAGTTTATGAAGATATTTTTTCACACAATAATTTAAAAGTTATGAAAAAATTATTCATTGTGTTGAGAAAGTTGAGATGGTGTTTACCAAGACTTATGTTCCTCGAAATGACAAAAATCAAGGAATGATCAAAAAAGAAAGTAAAGGAGAAACAAAAAAATAATAAGTTTGGAGGTAATCCCCCAAAATTTTCCAAGTTATGTAAGATGTATTTCAAGGAATATTTGATAGGATTTATAAAAGTGTTACCAGTGTGGTAAGTTTGGTCACAAGGATTGTGACTGCAAATAAAAGAGTCTTGAACAATCCAAGAATGGGGTAACATATATCTAATCAACGATGAGATTTTTTAATCATAATGATTTGTGGAATTATGTTAACATGTGTCTAAAGTTAGTTACTTAGGGTGTAAATCATCAATATCAAAAGAAAAAAATTTGACAAAATCATTTTCTACTTCTACAGTTGATGTTGGTCCATCTAATGAAGTGGTGAAAGGTGTGTTACTTATTTATTTGAATTATTCAAATTCCCTAATTGACTTTGGATCTTCACATTCCCTTATTTTTGATAAATTTTCAATTAAAATGGGAATATCTCCTCATGAAACGAAGATAAAACTTTTGTTGAAAACTCTAGGTGGAAATATTAAAGCAATCAAGATTTATAGAAATCTTTATATTATTATTATTATTGGGATGGTATTTCCTAAAAATATTTACCCATTGTAGATTTTGATATTATTTTGGGTATATAAGAGATTTCAGATTACCATGCTATGATATATTATAAAGCTAAGAAATTTTTATTCAATGATTTCATACCACTGATAACCTACCAAAAAGCCAAGAAATTTATTAGATATGAAATTGAAAGTTACCTATATCATGTTGTTAAAAAGAATGAAATTGTACATATTATTATTTTCTAGTGGTGAAAAAATTTATAGATGTATTTCATAATGATTTTCTTGGTGTTATTCCTAATCGGGAGGTTGAGTTTACTATTGACTTAGTTCTTGATACTAAGCCTATTTTAAAACCCCCTTATCAACTAGATCAAGTAAAAATTTTGGAATTGAAAAAGAAGTTTCAAGATTTTCTAGATAAAGGTTTCATTAATCCTAGAACTTCACCTTATGGTGCCCCTATTTTATTTGTTAAAAATTAATATGGTTAAATGGGACTTTTCATTGATTATAGAGACTTAAATAACATAAATTTTAAGAACGAGTTTCACATTCCTCATATTGATGATGTGTTTGATTAGGTTTATAGAGCTTAGTATTTTTCGAACATTTATCTCATGTAAGGGTATCTTCATTTTAAGGTGAAGGAGTAAGATATTTTTAAGACATTATTTCAGATCAGATACAAGAATTATGATTTTTTAGTTATGCCCTTTGGGTTGTCTAATACACCAATTGTATTCATGGATCTTATGAATAGATTTTTACATAACTATTTAGATAATTTTTTATTGTGTTTAATAATGATATATTGGTATATTCTAAAATTCATGAGTATCATGAAAGACACATAAGGATTGTTTTGAAAACATTAAAATAAAATAAACTATATGGATAATTTATTATGTGAGAATTTTAGTTGTAATAAATTTCATTTCTCAAGAATATTGTTTCTAAATATGGAATAATTTCTAACCCTGCTAAAACTAAAGTTTTTCAACAATGGAAAAGACCTATAAATGTCACATAGATTCATAGTTTTCTTGTACTAGTGGGTAACTACCAACAATTTTTTGAAAACTTTTCCCTATTATCTATCCCACTAAGTTAACTTGAAAAGGATTTAAATTCATCTACATGAAAGAGTGTGATGATTATTTTTCAGGAACTAAAAAAATATTGGTGAATGCTCTAGTTTTGGCCCTTCTATAAATGGTGAATTTTTCATCTACAATGATACTTAATTAAAGGTACTTAGTTGTTTCCTCATGTATAATGATCAGGTAATTTCTTATTCTTTATGTTAATTTAAACCTCATGAGTTAAATTATTCTATACATTATCTATGATTATCTACTGTGGTTTTTTATTTAAAAATTTGGAGGCATTATTTATATGGAGTAATGTGTGAAATATATACTGATCATAAAATTTTTAATCATATATTCACTTAGAAAGAGTTGAAAATAAGACAGAGAATATGGATAGAACTGATTATGGATTATGACTGCATGATTCATTGCCTACCTAGAAAATCAAACAAAGTAGAAGATACTTTGATTAAAAAAGATAATACTACATTAACCATATTAAATTTGGAACATGAAACTTTGGTTAATGATTTGATGAATTTTGTCCTAGAAATTGTATATGTAGAAACTTTATCTATTTTTTTAGGTGTCAGTTAATTCATCTCTTTTAGAAAGAATTAAACAATATCAAAAGGAAAGTAATGTTTTATAGGATAAGGTAGCATCTATTAATAATGGTAAGTTTCCAGAGTTTTATATTGATGAAGAGGGTTTATCAGATTTGGAAAAATATTATGTGTTCCTTGTGATTCCCAGTTGAAGAGATAGTTGTTGAGTGCAGCTCATAGTTCTATGTTTTATGTTCATCCTATAAATACTAAGATATATAGAGACCTTTAAAAGTGTTACTGGAGGTATGGAATAAAGGGAGATATTTTAAAATTTACTATGAAATTTTTTATTTTTCAATAGGTTAAAGTGGAATGAAAATTAATGAAGGGGATGCTTCATCATTTTCCAATTCCATATTGGAAATGGGAAAATATATTCATTAATTTCATAGTGGGATTACCAAAGACATCTTGATATAATAATACAATTTGGGTTATTGTTGATTGACAAACTAAATCCTCACATTTTCTTCATATTCAAGATATTATTTCATTATATCAACTTTATCAACTGTATCTTAAGGAGATATTCAAGTTACATGGATTTACACTCTATATTGTATCTGATCATGATCCCAAATTCAAATCTAATTTATATAAATAACTTCAAAATTGTTTTGGTACTAAATTAAATTTCAGTATGTATTTTCATCCTCAATATGATGGATAGTCCGAGTGAACAATTTGGAAATTGGAATACATGATTCATTCTTATTTAATGGATTACTAAGGAAGTTGGGATCAACGTCTATCATTATTTGGATTTTCTTATAACAATGGTTTTCATTATAGTATTTAGATGGAATCTTTTGAGGCATATATGGAAATTAATTTCCAACTCCTTATTTTTGGGATGATGTAGGTGGAAAAAAAATTAATTAGGTCAAGAATTCATAGAAGAAATAATTGATAAGGTAAAGATGATTTAGTAATATATGAGGATGTCTCAGAGTAAGTATGAAATTTATGCAAATAATTGGATAAAATATATTTCTTTCAAGTTAGTTGATTCTGTTTTTCTTGAAGTATCTCTATGGAAAATTGTTATATGTTTTGATAAAAAGGGGAAGATAAGTACATGGTTCATTAAACTGTATGAAATCCTGGATAAATTTGAATCAGTTTTCTACTAATTTTTTTTTCCTTAAATTTTATTCCATATACATAACATATTTCATGTTTTGATGTTAAGAAAATATGTGTTGGATTCATCTCATGTTTTTATCCCTAAAGTAGTTTAGTTGGAAGATAACCTTTCTTACGAGGAATATCTATTACAAATTCATAACCATAGAGAACAAGTGTTTTGGAATAAATTAATTCATCAAGTTAAGGTTTTTTGGAAAACCTATATGGTTGATGAAACAACATGGGAGTCTGAAAATGTTATGAGGGAAAGATATCCTCACTTATTTAATTAATGAATAAAATTGTGAGGATGCAATTTCCAAAGGGGTGAGAATATAAAAAATCAATAAATGTTAAAATAAATAATTTTTCATATATTTACTAATTATATTTTATATCATTATATTCATTATAAAAATATTAGTTAATTTTTTAGTGAAAATGAAAAAAGCTTTATATCTAACCAAATTAGGTTTTCAAGAATTATATGGTTTTATTTAAAAAAATATTTCTAAATTGTAGAATTTTAATTTGACATAATGAAATTCATATTTTATATCATCATATAAAAATTATATTAGGGTGAAATTTTTTATTTTTCTGAAAAGATTGATTTTTCAATGAATAATGAAAAATACTGATTTTATTGAAAACTATATTTTTCTTTCAATTATTTAAAAATTAAAATTCTATTTTGGATTAGTTTAAAAAATTTATTAGTCAATTTTAATTAAAAATAATCTAATTATGTCATTTTTAATTAATTTTATAATTTAATTTCGTATAAAATCATTTTTATACTTAAAAATGCATTTTTCTGAAAAAACATTTTTCATCACGTTTTGTGGGTTTAATTTTAAATTAAATTATAAAATTTATAGAAATTGAGTCTTAAAAAAATGGTTTCATATTTTTAATCAGGATGTTAAAATTTATTAAAACTTTCTCTTTTATTTTTTTCATTATGAATAGTAATTGTAGTAAATATTTGTCACCACAGTAAGGGTAAATTGGGTAATTGAGGTTAAAAATAATGTGATAAGGCCTAAAACTCTCTATAACACTTGTATTTATTTTATTGGATAAGTTTTTATAGATATTTACCATCCAATATTTGATAATTTGGAAATTTATTTCCACTTTCCTTTGATTAAAACATTTATATTATTTTAAGTAAATGTAATGTTGAAAATGTCACTCTTTTGCTTTTAATATCTATAATATTTTTTTACAGGGATAAAACTACTTATGTTATATTATAAATGGTTATTTTAAATATAGATGATTTATTTTTATCATTATAATTTATTTTTTATTTTTAGTGATGAAAATTTTTTCCTTAAATGCATATGCAACGCCGATATAGTATTTATTCAATTAATATAAATATAAAATAAATGATTTTAAAAATATTAAAAGTGATATAATTTGAATGAAATATTATGTTAAAATATTTTTTAGAAAAATATAACACATTATGTATGTTTTAAATGATTATATTTGGATTAATTTTCTAACATGTTGTTTTCAAAGTCAAATTAAATGAATAGTTCAAAAAATGATAATAGTGATATTTTATAATAAATAATGTTTTATTAAATGATTTAAAATTACTAAAAAATTATCTTCATAAATGTGAATGTGATATGGTTTATAATATCAAATATGGTTTATTTATGGGTCACTTTTTCTTTATAGTAATTTTATTGACTTCTTTAGTGTAAAAAACCTTGATACCATGGTAAGTGTCAAAAGGGTTAATAAGGGGTTAAAGCAAAGTGATAAGGGTGAAAACATCATATAAACTTGTAAAACATTATTATATGATTTTATTTAAACTCATAATCATATTATATTCAAATTATATCAATTTTGATTCATTTTTACATGAAAAATAATTTATATTAATTTAATATTTTAAGTGATTCCAAGAGTGGTCCCCCCCACCTCACTTATAAAAGGGGATCTCCTCTACTTTCTTCCTCACACCTTTTGAGCACTCTATTTCAGAAAATACCTACCCAATTCTCTTAAAAAATTCACCTTCCATGTCCTAGAGTCCCTTTTTTATTGTAAAACCATCCTAGGAAGGCTTTTGGTGTAAACAAAAGAGGTCGTCCTAAGAAGAGGTATAGTTCTTAACCAAGCATTTTTTATTTTTTTTTTCTTCTTCTACCTCCTTCAAATATTCTTAAACCATGATAAAATAATAAAATAAGTATCTTAAATATATTTATATATTATTATGTTAATTTTATAGTCTATATTCATCTCATATTCCATCAAATGGAAAATTAAAATGCCATCCATACGTACGTATGGACTACCACCACCATGAAACGATGTGTTTTGTTTTCCATTACCGCCTCTCATGGATAGTTATAATGATGTATTTAATGTATATATATTATATCAAATACTTATTTATCATTATTTAAAATTAATATATCATATATTTTATTACCTTTTCATTCATTGAAAAATAATAACGATGTATGTGCGTATATGTGGATTACCACCTCCACAAAGCGATGTGAATAATTTTTTATCATCGCATTACATGGATGGTATATAGAATTATATTTAAAGAAATAATATTTTATTTATGATACAATTATCATTATATAAATATAAAATAATAATTACCTTCTTTCCAGGATTATCGTCAAAAAATGGAAACATTGTTCATGCGTACATATGGCCAATTGTCCCTATGATTGTAACGTAGTTCATTTTTCAAAATAATATTTCATAGTAGGTATTAAAAGTATAATTTATATATATAATTGATAATTATTTCATGATTATTATTATATATATTATGAAATAAACACCTCATTGAATATAATGAACCTTCCAAAGCCACTTTGGACATATGATTTGAATATCATCAAAATGTTTGAAGTGAACTTAATTGATTAAGTAATTGAATATAACATGGTATTAAATAAAATAAAATGAATAATTAAATTGAAACTTTTTTTAAGAAAGTAAATAATTATCATAATTTTATTATTCAGGAATATAAATAATGTACATGATGAGTCAGACTTTGGGTAAGGGATACTTTAACTTAAATCCTCATTTCTAATGTTTTAAAGATTTATTTTCTAAATATTTTTCTTCCATTACATAATCTTAAAATGATTTTATAAATTTATTCATATTGACATAATTGAATTATAAAGGACATTTTTTATTTCTTTTGAGTTTCTTTCAAAGGTTTTAAAAATGAATTTTTTACATATTTTATACGAAATGTTTTGAATTTGTTTACAAGAGGAAAGAGTAATGTTCTATTTTAAAGTATATGGTGTAAAAAGGTTTTATCATAACCAAAATAATTATTTTATGTTTTTCTTATTTTAAAATCATTAATTTTTTCTTCAAATAAAATTCTGCTTCCCCTTTTTCTATGTATTTTAGTTTTGAAAATGGATTTTTAAATGGAAAGTGTATTTTAATATTCAAGAGTGTTTTCATGTAGTCTCAAAAGAGTTTTTCAAAGGTTTTATAATGAAAAAGTGTGAAAATAAAATATTTTAATCATGATATGGTACTTGATCATTATAGATTATAATGGGTGAGCCTGATATATCTTATACGATGAGTGAGATCGATACAACTTATACTATGGTCGAGCACCATTATAGTTCTCCAATGAATTGGGTAATAATACTTATCTTCACAGAAAAGAAGGAGGGAGTTAACTAGGTTGGTTTATCTTATGTATTTAACTAAACTCCAATTATTTTTGACATGATTTTATCATGGGTTATGAATATGATTATTTAAGTTTCCTAAAAGGGTTTCGAAATTATTGTTATGTATTTTAAAGGTTTAATTTAATAAAAAAGTGTTTGTTTTTCATATGGATATGATTTATTTAATATGATAAAATAATATTTTGATAAAGGTAAGAATTTTATGTATTTTAATGTTTTTCACTAGACTAACATATTTCTTCTTTTTATATCCCTTACAAATATTTTTATGCTCATCCCACGTTTTTCAAAAAGTTTTTCATAGGGTTTAAGGATGGATAAGAATAAAGAAGAAGTCAAGTTGAAAATCATGAATATTTTTCATGAAAAGAAAACTTGTTTAATTTTAAAAGTTTTATATTTTTGGAAAAATGGATATATATTATAAGTGTCCACTTTGTAACATATGGGTTTTTCATGTAAGATTTATGGACTAATTAACTAAAACATTAAACTACAAAGATTCTAGAAATATAATAAAATTAATTCTTGACTTAAAACTCATGATTATGTAATGTTTTAGGGCTGGTCCTTTATATAAACTTCCTATTTATCACGTTTTTTAGAACATAAAATTATATGTTTATATTTATACTATATTTTTTGTATTATAGCAGGAACCCTAGGTTATATCTCAATAGAGACTTTAATAATTAATTTAAGTTGATTATTTTTTTAGGAAATGTATATTTTGATGAATTTATGGGGGTTTTATTATTTTAAAACCAAAATTAAAACTATGTTACTAAGTGAGAGAAACTATTTGAAGAAATTATGATCAACTCGAGTGAGTATCCCTTGATATTAAACCATCATCACTCTCAAGGGAAGTGGGAAGGATCGTTTATTCCTTGATTTATATGTACTAAAACCAATATGGTATGTGAGTGATTACTAGGTTAACACCTAGTATTTTATTGATCAATGATAGTTATTATCAAAAATATATCAAAATCAATAAAACTATATCGATGTAATAACCAAACTCAATAAAGGAATCACATCAACAAGGTGATGAGATAACTAGATTTGGGTCTATGTTACAATTGTAAAAACCTAGTTTTTCTTCAACATATAAAACCTTTTATTTTTAATTTAATTCCTCTATTTTACCCTTATAAATTTTAAAAATCCCTTATAGGTTAAAATAGAAGTATATGGGTCTTTTTTGGAGCTCGTAGCTTTGAGTTATGGAGAAAATAAGAGGGATGCATGGTTAGAGTACTGTTAGTATTAACCGTGCACCTAAAATCATGTGGTCCTATAAGGGTACCACATGGTTTGTCTAAATCATTCAAGGGGGTTTTAACCATGAGGGGCTAAGATAGATGGTGCACACACTTTGTATAAATGTGCGGTGTAGGCCATGTAGGGTTTTCTCCCTAAATAGTGGGGTATGTACGGTTGGTGCATGGTTTGGACAATCGTGCAGCCAAAACATGTGACCTCCTAAAAAGTGGTGAATTGCCATTTTTCACCTCTATATTTATAAATATCCCTCCCCATTTCTTATTTTCTATTGGAAGTATAGCCTCTCCCCCTCTTTTTGAGATTTCTCAAGCCTAAATCTAGGATTTGAAGTTTTTTCTCCATATAACATACATTAGATCAACTTTTATTCTCATTGGATCACCACCGGTAAGCTCTCCATTCCTTTATATCCCTTTTTAGTTGTTTTTACTATCAACAGGGTTATTTTTTGTAGAAGATCATATGCCTTATTTTTAGGTGTTTTGTCTACTGTTCCATTTTCTTCTGATCTAGATAAAAACAAAGGTCGATAATGGATGAGTATTCTATAACAGGCATAAGGTAGGTGGTCTATACCTTTTCCCTAAGGTTTTTTTGTCTATTTAACTATCATCATTGTTCCATATCCCAGACCTTCTGGTTGTTTCTTCTAAATTAAATTATAAGCCTTAAATTAATTATTACACCTAATTTAGGTCCCCCCCTTGTAGCACCTAATCATGGTTGAAGTTTTTCAACCTCAAATTGATCCACCTATGAGGTGTGTTCTTTAATATTCCATGTAATAAATCATCCCTTTGGGTGTGTAATCTTTCCACCCTTATAGTGAGAGAGTTTTAAAATTAAATGGGTTAGTTATAAAGGATCACACCTCCTTTTCTATGTTAATTAGATTATATTAAAATTGTAAAATGGTTAGGTTTATTAACACATGAAATGAGATAGATAATCTCTTGGATCATGACTCTTTATATTTATAATTATAATTGGGTATGGACACGAACATATCCCCTGACACTTTATATACTTTCTTGATGTTGGACATCTCAGTATATCCCTGACATACTATGAGGGTATGGAACTTGTTACATCTCAGTATGGTGACAACTTATTATGAAGGTATAGAACCTATTATATCTTGATATGGAACTAACTTATTATGAAGGTATAGCACCAGTTACATCTTACTATGGATCTGACTTATTATGATGGTATGGAACCTATTATATATTAGTATGGAATGAAATTATTATGAAGGTATGGAACCTATGAAACTATAGTATAGCATTAACTAGGGCATCGAGGTATGGAACCTGTGACCCCTAGGCATGGTTATTTTTTGTATGGAACTATTGAGAAGGATTTAGGTATGGCACTTGTGAATTATGTATACATTTACATCTCCAGATATAGTTTTCCCTAGTTATATTCCTTGGGACCTAGCCCATGTAGGTCTGTTACTCCTTTAACATGTGGAAAACTCCAAGCTAGCAGTTTC
The DNA here is from genome assembly GCA_963277665.1 of Viscum album. Taxonomy (NCBI): domain Eukaryota; kingdom Viridiplantae; phylum Streptophyta; class Magnoliopsida; order Santalales; family Viscaceae; genus Viscum; species Viscum album. Next base: position 2,039,219,535 of record OY728164.1, read on the forward strand.
CTTATGATGACATATCATCTATATACTTTTATTCTCACCTTATATAACCTTCTCTTATTACAACTTATTCTCATGTACTTTTCATATATGTTAACTTTACATCTTTTCCTATTATACCTACACGTGGTTATGGTTTATATGTGTAGGTTGTATTTTTTATAAAAACCATTGGCGGTGGCCTACTGAGTATATATCATACTCTGTTTGGGCCACCAATTGGTAACCTAATAGACTTTATTGGTGTAGGTAGGGATAGGTGAAAGCACCTAGATTTTAATGATTGATTTATTATATCATAGGAGTGAGGAATCATAGGATTGATCGATGGATCATGATGCTATATAGAGATAATATTTTTTGGTATTTTTGGTTATTTTGATATACATGTATGTATGAGTTCTTGCTTCTATTTTTTCATGTTTCTTTTTTCCAGGAGACATGAAATTACATCATTTTATATATGTTACTAGATTTTCTATTGTTGTTTTGTTTATTATTATCATGAGGATGTTCTACTTCCGCTATTATAGTTTTCATTTATTATGATTCTATTGTTTATTAATCCAATTAATATACCATTTTACTACTCTGATTATGAGGTTATAGTATCCCCCTTGTACCACTTTAGAACCTCATAGATATTCGGCAGCCTCTAGCATATGGGGAGGTGCAATTGAGTCCATATGACCTACCAACTTGGGGCCTCGTTTAGTGGCTCCCAGGTCGGGACATTGCAAATTGGTATTAAAGAATTTTTTTTATTTTCCTTACTCCTTTGGGATGATATAAAGGAGACTAGTATGTGTCATAATTTGGTAATAATCCTATTCCTGGGAGTAGCTAACCCAAATATGGGAGAAAATCCAAATTACCAGGGATGAGACTTGATGTTCTGTATTATGCCTATTACAGTTGATTTGATTCCACCGTTGGGTGGTGCACATGTTATGTGATGTTATTATTATTATGATGTTGGATTAAATTTTTTTCCTTGACTCGGTATAGAATAGAAGCATTGATCATGCATTATTTTTGGAACTTTATAGGATTAATATGTCATGAATAATTCCATGACATATAGGTTTCATTTTCTAACTACATGATACTTATTGTATGTGCCTTGAGTGATATATATTTTATGTATCTAACATTTCTATAGGAAAATGGGGATTTAATAATTGGGTATTAAAGTGTCTACATCAACCTAAATGGTGTTTTTCTATATAGATTGATGATGGAACCTTAACTAACTAATTATCATGTGTTTGAGTTATGTAACTAAGGTTACATAGCATGAAACTTTATTTCATTTTGAATACATTAATGTCATTTATAATTTAAATAGTTCACATACCTCTATAAATTGGAAATTAAGATTTATTTATCCAAATCATATTATGCTACATGTTATATTTTTCTACTAAATGTAAAGGTATGGATACAGTTAAATGAATTAAAAATTGTAATTTATAAATCACGTATTGTATAAATTAGTAATTGTAATTCAGTTAACTAGTATATTATACAAATGTAATAATTGATAAATCTTTAATTTAAATATGTTGGTCATTAAATGGGGATGCCAATTGAAACTTAAAAGTGTTTTCCTCTATAATTTTAAATTAATGGTCCATATACTGAGACCCTTACAATGAAATAGAGATATTGACCAAGACTTTACCTTAGTGGTGGATAGCGGGTAGTGTCTCTTTTGTTCCTTATGATCGTTCTTATCACCCATACCTAGATTTGGGAGTAAAAAAAGGGGTGTGACTCTTGTATAGGAAGTCTTGTACCTGTCTTATTCTTATGATTGTAATATTTTCATTACTAAATATTTTTTGAGGCATGTGTTTGGAATTTTTAAAGCTATGCCACCATGAAGTCCTTGATTTTTATGCCAGGAAGGTGGTGATGACCATGCGCCATAGGTGATGGGACCTGAGCCACCAATGTTACCTCCAGTAGTGAAACCTATGGAACCTTCTCTTATCCCTGATTTGAATTATGATACTTTATTTTAAGGTGAATTTCTACAAATTATATAGAAAATACAAGGAGCTTAGTAACCTACCCCTTCTATGAGATATTTGTTATGGGAGTTTTATTAGTGTCTTCCTCCTATTTTTTTAGGGGATAGTGGACCCTATTATATAGAGTTATGGCTTGATACTACCTTATCTATCTTTGAGCACCTTGATACACCTCCTGATAGGAGAGTGAATCTCACTACATATATTCTTTGAGGATCCACCAAACATTGATGGGATATTTTAAACTGGGTATGTCAGTATTGGGAAGTGATTTGGAGGGTTTTCTAATCTATATTGCATGACTAATTTTTTCTTGATCTCTTAAGGGATGAACATTCCAGGGAGTTCATAAACCTTCATTATGGTTTCATGTCTATTATGGAATACTCATCTCATTTTATAGAGCTTTAGTAATTTGAACCTATCTATAACACTGATGAGACAGGGAAAGAGATTCATTTTGAGGATGGTTTAGGAATCCTATAAATTTTCATGGGAATGTTTTTAGGTTGACTTCTATGAGTGATATAATAAAACAGGCTCTTATTACCAACTATAACCTGAGGGAATATGGAGGTTAGGATTAGAGTGGACTAGCGTCTTGATCCAGTAGTGTAGTATCTAGGGGTAGGAAGCATTGCTTCAAGGCCTCTTGTGAGGGAAGTAACAGTCAGAATGTATGTACTGGAGGATTTGTAATCTTTCATCAGTGCAGGAAGAAAGGGAACATGAAACCTCAGTGTTAGATAGAACTAGTTGAGTTTTGATCCTATGGAAGGATGGGCCATTTTTAGCAGTTTTGTAGAATCTTCCCTCCAATGGCTAGTAAGAGAGGATCGGCACCAAATCCAGGTCCTGGAGTAAGATTGTAATCTCTATGATATTTAAAGATCATGAGTGATATTGACTGGTTAGGATGAGGAGGTGTTCATGGTTGAGGGAGCTAGACACCAGTTTCACAGCGTTAGCAGAGTGGTCCAACTCAAGGCAGTCATGTTGTATCTTAGGGCCATGGAACGGTCTAGGTTTATGTAGTAAAGAAAGTACTAAGAGAGTAGAGACCAATACCTTTTACAGTTTAAGGTATGATTTTAGTAGCATCTACATTGTTATCTTTTTTCATACAAGGTCTTTGAATTCTTTTATATCTATGGATTTTTCGGAGAGCCTCATGCTCAAAATTCAATACTTATATGGGGTGATGACCCTTGACACTTATTTGGGAATATGTTTAGAGAGTGTATGCCAATGTACGGAGTGCTCCCTCTAGATAGGCAGTTATCACTTTCTATAGATCTTATTTTTTCATGAGATGATGGGATTTGATGTCATCCTTGGGATAGACTAGTCAGTTTCTTATCATGAATTTGTGGATTGTTATCATCATAGGGTGTATTTTACATCACTAGAGGTTGGTACTTATATTAATAAGGGTGAGTGGGATGTCTAGGAATGTAGATCTGGACTAGAGAATCATGGGTTGAGTAGAGTGATAGCCTAAATTTCCAGCCTTTATATGGATGATCAGGGGATACATTAGATTGAATTCCCTCTTATAGTGGATCATTTTAGGGATGTCTTCCTAGAAAACATTTCTAGTTTACCTCTTGATAAAGAGGTGGATTTCTCTATTGATTTAGTTCCAATAGTTTTACTAGTGTCCGTTCCTTCTTACAGTATGGATACAACTGATTTATAGGAGCTAAATAGATAGTTGGATGAATTAGAAACTATGGGTTTTGTATGACCTAGTACTTATCCCTGGGGTTCACTGGTCCTTTTCACCAAGAAGGTAGATGAAACCCTTAAGATTTTTTTGGATCATCAGAAGTTGAATTAGCTTATTATGAATAACTGACATCCTTTTCCACATATATATGACCTCTTTGATTATATTTGAGGAGCTTAGGTTTTCTCAAATATTAATTTGAGGTTAGGCTATCACTAGGTACATGTTATATATTCGGACATACCTCATATAGCATTATGTAGAAAGTATGGTATTTATGAGTATCTGGTTATGTCATTCAATCTCATGAATACACCATCTATAATCATGTATCTAATAAATCATGTTTTCCATCTATTATTGGATTCATTTTTGGTAGTCTTCCTGGATGACATCTTGGTGTATTCTTATACTTGACATGATTATTCCAAACATATTTTGATTATTCTGAATATACTGAGAGAGAACTAATTGTATTCTAAGCACACTAAATGCCACTTTTGGATAGTTAAATTCCACTTATTGGGTCACATTATCTCATAGGAAGGAGTATTAGTCGACCCATAGAAGGTGGGTGCTATAGTTTCCTAGGATCAGCCTAAGAACATATTTGATATATAGAGTTTCTTGTGGATATCTGGTTATTACAGGAACTTCATTCAGTACTTTTCACACCTATAAGCACCTCTTATTGGATTAAATAAAAAGGTTTTGAATTTTATATGGTTAGAAGCCTGTGAGAAAGTCTTTCATTAGTTGAAAAGCAGACTGACATATGCACAAATTCTGATTCTTCTAGAGCTGGGAAGAAACTATATAGTCTATTATGATGCATCGGGTATCAAGATAGGATAAGTTTTGATGCAAGAAAAAAAATCATTATATATGGGTCATGGTAGATAAGGCCTCCTGAGAAAAATTACCCAACTCATGATCTCGATTTAGTAGTTGTAGTTCATGCCTTGTGTTATTGGAGGTATTACCTATTAGGAGAGTGTTTTGTGTTATTTACATATTACAAAAGTATTAGGTATATTTTCTTGTAGTGTGACATGAACCTTGGGTGTATAATGTGGGTTGAATAACTATAGTCCTTCAATTTTGATCTTGCCTATTTGGCTACTAAAGGCAATGTTGTAGAGGATACTTTGAACTAGAGGACTAAAATAAAGGAAATTTAGGAGGCTAGTAGTGAGTGGAAGCTTATGGATCTTTTTTTTAGATGTACTTAGAGGTTCAAAACTATCATGGACATTTTTTACTTGCATCATTATCAGTTACCTATTCACTTATGGAGAGAGTGAAGTTGAGGCAATTATCAGATCCTTAGGGATTAATCCTATAGAAGAGTGTTTAAGGTGAGGACCCGTTTCTAGGATGGATCATTGATGAGGATGAGATCTTATGCATCCATGGATGCATCTAGGTTCCTAAAAAATCTAGGAGGAATTAATGTGAGATTAACATTCTTTTACTTGGTAAGTACATCCTGGTCTTACCAAGATGTATCATGACTTAAATTTTCAGTACTAGTGTCCTAGTATGGAAAGGTAAATATATAGTTTTTCTACTCATTATTCCATCTATCAATATGTGAATGTAGAACACCGGGGACCAGTAAGTATTTTACAATCATTTCCAATTCTTGAGTAGAAATGGGATTATGTCATAATGGATTTTGTGACTGGATTACTAAGATACCCTCGAATCAGTGGTTCATTATGGGTTATCATTGATAGTCTCATGAAGTTCACTCACTTCTTACTTATTAGATCGACCTTCCTAATAGATGAGCTCGGGAGACTATATGTTAGTGAGAAGATATGCCTACATGAGGTACCTCATAATATAATTTATAATAGGTATTATCATTTCACATTGAGGTTTTGGTAGGGGTTAGAGAAGGCCTTGGTTATGCAGGTACTTTTGAGCACATCCTTTCACCCTCAGACCGATGGTCAGTTCGAACGGGTGATACAAGTATTAGAGGAAATTCTTTGAGCATGAATCCTTAATTTTAGAGGTTCTTGGGAGAAAAATTTACCTCTTTTCAAGTTTTCCTACAAAAATAGATTTCAATTGATGATATCACTGGATTTTTATGAGTATTTATATGGAAGTTCATTTTGTTCACCTCTGTGATGGTTAGACATAGGTGAGGTAGTACTACTTGGACCTCATATCATTTATGAGACATTAGAGCAGGTTCATCTGATTCGAAAGCAAATGGATACATCTTAGTCTAGATAAAAAAACATATTTTAACCATCACTGATGAATTCTAGAGTTCAAGGTTTATGATTGGTAATTCTTTCATGTATCAACTAAACCAATCCATCAACGTTTTAGGTGACAAGGTAAACTGTCACCTCAGTTTTTTATAACTTTTAAGGTTTTGGATAGGGTTGGATTCATTGCTTATAAAATAGCACATTCATAGAGATATTGGTCTATGTGTGAAATTTTTCATGTTTCTTAGTTATGTAATTACTATTCATATTTATTTCATGTGTTCCAACCTTATGATGTGGAAATAGATGTCGATGATTCTTTTAAGGAGCACCCTATTCATATTGTGGACTAGAGAATGAAGGTTATCTAAGGCTAGTTTGTCCTTATGGTATGGGTTTTATGGAAGAATGACCATGTATAAGATGATAATTAGGAGCATGAGGTTGAAGTATGTTCTTAGTGGTTGGAGTTGTTCTTAGATTATGGTTTTCCACCCTTGGAAGGGAAACTCGAGGATGAGTTTCTTTAAATAGAGAAGATTTTAACAATATATTTTTTATTCATGGTATGGAGCCTTTTATTTTAATTTATTCCTCTATTTTATCCTTATAAATGTTACAAATACCTTATAGGTAAAATAGAGAGTTTTTTGGGACTTTTTTGGAACCCAAATATTTGAGTTATGAAGAAAACGGGAGAGGCGCACGATTAGAACTTGGTTAGTGATAATTGTGCACCTCAAACTATGAAGCCTTATAAGGGTGAAAACCCATTTTTTTGAACCATTCATGGGGGATTTATCCATGTGGGACTGAGACATAGGGTGTTCATAGGATATGTATGGTTTTTCTAACAATGTGTTGCAGGCCATGCGGGGTGTGATCACTAGATAGTGGGATGTGCACGTTTGGAGTATGGTTTGGCCAACAGTGCGCTCAAACCATGAGACTTCTTAAAAAGTGGTGAATTTCTGTTTTTCCCTCTCTATTTTTAAATAATCCTCCTCCTTTATTCTTATCTAGTGGATTCATGGCCTCTCCTCCTCCTTTTGATCTCTCTCAAGCCTAAATCTAGGCTTTGAATCCATTTCTCCATCTGATGTCCAATCAATCCACTATTCATCTCATTATATTGCCACTGATAAGATCTCCATTCCTTTATATCCCTTTGTTGTTGTTATTCATATTGAATAAGTTATTTTTTGTGAGCTCATATGCCCTATTTTTATGGATTTTTTCTGTTCTTCCATTTTATTCTAATCTAGACCAAACCAAAGGTTGATACTAGATGAGTGATCTACCACTGGATTAAGTTAGGTGGTCTATACCTTTTCCCTAAGGTTTTTTTGTATATTTTACTATCATAATCTTTCCTCATGATCGACCTTCTGGTTGTTGCTTCTAAATTAAATTATAAGACTTAAATTAATTATTTCACCTAATTTAGGTCACCCTTGTAGCACCTAATCATGGTTAGAGGTTTTCAACCTCAACCTGAGATACCTATGAGGTGTGTTCTTTAATATTCACCATGTTAAACTACCCCTTTGGGTGTGTAAGATTTCCACCCTTATAGTGGGATTCTTTTTAAATTAAATGAGTTAGTTGTAAAGGGTCATGCCACTTTTTCCATGTTAATTAAATGTTATTTAAAATGGTTAAATGGTTAGGTCTAATAACACTTTAAAGATATGGTTATTCTCTTGGATTTTGCCTATTTATATTGATAACTGTAATTGGGTATGGAAACTAACATATCCCATGAAACTTTATATACTTACTTGATGTTGGATATCTCGATATGGCACCAATATACTATGAGGGTATAGAACCTATTAAATCTTGTTATGAAACTGACTTATTATGAAGGTATGGTACCTATTACATCTCATTATGGTATCAATTTATTATGAAGGTATGGCGCTTGTTTCATCACAGTGTGGCGCCTAATTATTATGATGGTAAGGAACCTATTACATCTTGGTATGGCACTAACTTATTATGAAGGTATGGAACCTATGGTACTAGGGTATGGAACCTGATAGGGTATTGAGTTATGGAACCTATAACCCCTAGGCATGGTTATTTGCAGTATGGAACCATTGAGGAGGATCTAGGTATTTTACCTGTGACTTCCGTATGAATTTATATCTTTGGATATAGGTCACCCTATTTATATGCCTTGGGACCTGGACCACATAGGACCATTACTCCTTTCACATGTGTCATATTCTCTAGTATTTACCTGCTAATGACATCTCATCTATATACTTTTATGTTCAACTGTTAAATATTTCTCTTATTACAGCTTGTACTCATGGAATTTTTATATCTATTCACTTTACATCTTTTCTTGTTATACCTACACTTGGTTATGGTTTATATTCATAGACTGGATTTATTATATACACCATTGGTGGTGTCTTAATGAGTATATATCACACCCTATTTAAACTATTGATTGGTACCTAAACAGACTTCATGGATACAGGTAGGGAAAGGGGTAAGCATCCAGTTTTTGATGCTTGATTGATTTTAGCATGGGAGTGGGGAAGCATAGGTTCGATCTATGGCTCGTGATACTATATGGATATAGTATTTTTTTTGGTATTTTTGGTTATTTTGATATACATGTATGTATGAGTTCCTACTACCATGTTTTCATGTCTCCTTTTTCCTAGATACATGACATTACATCATTTTGTAAATGGTACTGGATGTTTCTATTGTTGGCTTATTTATTATTATCATCTAGATGTTATACTTCTATTATTTTGGTTTTAATTTATTATTTTCTCACTTTTTATTCATCCAATTGATATACTTTTGTTCTACTATAGTTATGAGGGTATAGTCTCCCTACTGTACCACCTTAGACTCTCATTTCTAGTCAGTAGCCTCTAGCATGTGGGGAGGCATGCTTAAGGCCATGTGACCTACCAGCTTAGGGTACCATTTAGTAGCTCCTAGGTAAAAATGTTACAATAATTTTTCTCAAGAAAAAAACATTCATATTCATGGGTTCTAGATTCTTTATTTCATCATTTGACATAATCCATAAGCACACTCATGAAAGAGAATGGGTGATAAAAGAGGCAGACACACTCAAATAAACATAAGATTTAGGTTGTGCATGAAATCATGAGGATTCATGTTCCATTGATTTGAATTGTATCATACTAGAATAAACACAAAATAAAAAGGTATAAATGAATAACAATATACAATAAACCTAAAAATTCAATTAACTTCCAATTATTACAAACATGGAGCTTAGGATTACAAAAAATAATACTCCCTAGATTGATCACTAATATATTTAAAACTACATGGTAGAGAAGAGGATGAAAATGGATGAATAAATCTATCCAATTAAACTCACCCTTAACCCTAGTCATTCTAATTTTTCCACTGATCCGTATAGTGCTTTTAAAGATAAATTTATCAAGTTGGATTCATGAAAAGTCAATTTTCTATGGGTATGGGTGATTTTTTCATGAAAAAAAATTCACCCCATTTATTTGACTATATGACTAAGGAAAACTTGTGAAATTGAATTGAAATTTAGTGTAAAGTTACAATTTTGAGTTATATATTTACATACTTTGAAATCATCCCAATTGGATTCACTAATCCCAAATTATGGTCCAATCACTATAGGTATGTCCAATCCATCTCGCTTAGAATGTATTCACTTTTTGGGCCTCTTTTTCTCAAATCTAGCCTTTGGACTGGTTGGATGAATTGAAATCCCCGTGATTATTGAATACTACAAAAGTATTTTTCACATTTGTATGAGTGTATATAATTTTATGATAAAAACAGTGATCTACTATCAAATTGGGATATTGTGTAATTACATATTTTTAAAAATGTTTTCAACACATGAATTAAAAATATACATTGATTGAAAAGGATTTAATAATGGGACACTAAAACCCATAAACAATGTAATTCAAAAGTATAAGGGTGATAATAGATGATGTGTTTTTGTGTGATCACACCCCCACACCTAAACCTTCATACTCCTAGGAAAAGTCTTATATACTAATCAACACCAATTCTTAAATCAAAGGTGTGAAAACTTCAAATATTCTTTTGAAATTAAATCCATCATGTCTCATTTAAAAATAAATTTCCCTATCATTATTCTTCTCTCACATTAAAATGTTTTTCAACCTTATTTTTTCACCCATGAAACATGTCACAACCTACCTCACTTAAAAATTATTCATCTTTACACCTAGAACATATAAAAGTAGAGTTATGATCATTTACCAAAGTTCATGTGAATGTAATATATTATTTCTGGGATATTAATTTCTCTACTAGTATAAACTAGTGTTATAATCAAGAGGACTTCCAACAAGTTGTTCTAAGGTTCAAGGGTTGATAGGATTTTATATTTAAAAATATAAGGCATAAGAGGAGTGTTTAATTTATTAAGTACAAAGCATGTAAAATTTTAGTAAGTTTTCAAAATGAATTTAATCTATCAACCCCTTACATGGTGTATCACTTTAAACTCACTCTCCGATTTTTTCCTTTTGTGTGGGTCATAGACAAGTAGTGAATAATAATGTGTAAACTTATTCTTTTCTCCATTTATTTTTTGTTTGATTTGTTTTTTTTTTCAATGTACAGAACTATTGTTTTTATATATAATTTTATTTTAGGATAAATAGGAAAACATGTGTAAAATAGTGATATAATATGGATTGTGAACCCAATACCCAAAAAAAATTTAGGCACCCTTTCACTCAACCCATACCAATGAATCTTTCCCTAGAATCCCCATAGATACACCCTATCCCCCACACTTTCGAAAAATAAAACAAGAATATACATAAGTGATGGTGGGTAGGGATAAATTAGATTATAATGTGGCTTTCCTAATAGTTATTTCATGTTCTATATGTTTTAATAAGGGTAAAATTTCAAGGTGTCCCAAAATAGAGGTTAATTTGACAAAGGAATTTTCAATGAATGATTCCCTATATCATGAATGTCGCACACTCAAGTCTTACAGATTCAAATAAAATCAATAAAATTTTTAGTTTCTCTACATAACCCAAGACCCTCATTAAAGTTATTAAAAATAAGAATATGAAATAAAGTTCTTAGGATTTCTATTGGGTAAGGGATTTAAAATAGTGGTCGGTGCTAATGAGGTATGGGTTTCAAAAATCCATTAAACTCCTAAGAATGAATTGAAAATACAAATTCTAGAAAAATATTCCATACCAAAATTCATTTGAAATAATTTTTCCAAAAACAAAGGAATTTTCTACACAATCTACTCAGAGATGAAAATTGATTTTGGATATTCTCTTTAAGATTAATGTTTATCAAAAAGAAAAAAAAAAGAATGAAAAGAAGGTAAAAATAGAAACACAGTGATTTTTTTATATATACATACATGGAATGTAAAATGAAATACAAAATGTGTTGAGGGTTTTTTAATTTAAATACGAACTATCTTATGTAACCCACCCCCACACCTAAAAATCACATTCTACTCATTATTAGTGGTTTAAATAAATAGAAAAGTTAATAAAGGTTGGGAGAAGGTACAGCTTGAAAAGTGTTTTCATACATGGAATATTTCATATATATATCCTTCATTAGATGATTTGTAAAATAATTATAGAATTTTTTAAGTATCTACCCATTAATGGTAATCCTATGGACACTCTTCTCATGAAAAATAGTATTGCACTAAAATGGTAAATGTTAGTAATAGTATAAGGACCGATCCATTGAGAAAAAATCTTACCTGGGTAGAGCTTTAGCCTGAAATTATACATGAGTACCTTCTCACCAATATTAAACTTCCGCTGATGAATAATATCATCATGGATAGACTTTTTATTCTCTTTATAGATCTAAGAGTTCTCATATACATCACACTGAATTTCTTCCAAATCCTGAATCTATAACTTCTTATACTCACCTACATATGAGAGATTCATATTACATTGTTTAACAACCCAATATGTATGGTGATATACCTCTATAGATAGGTGATAATACTTTAAAAACATAATTCTATATGGTGGCATTATGATTGTGGTTTTAAAAGTTTTACGGTATTCCCAAATTGCATCATCCAAGTGCAAACTCTAATCTTTCCTGTTGGGTTGTATCATTTTTACAAGATTCGATGAACTTCCTGATTTGAAATGAATACTTTTATGTTAGTTTGTAGGTTATATTAATTGGAGACTTTATAAAAACCCTCAACCTTATAGAGATATTTTTTCATGTTGTGATTATAAAAATATAATTCCTGTTTGCTAATAATGAATCTTGGAAAACCAAATCTATTGAAAATATTAGATCTCAATAAATCAAAAACTAATAAAGATTCATTGTTCCTAGTTGACTTTAATTCCACCTATATAGATACATATTCAATATCCAATAATATGTATACAAATCCAAATAAATATTTAAAAGTACCCATCAATTCAATGTCTCGTGTATCTAATATCTCACAAAATAACATGGGTTATTAGAGAATTTCATTCCTATTAGAGATATTATCTATAAATTAGAATCATGTGTAGGAATTACAAAACTAATGGGAATATCTATATAATGTTTTCCAATAAATTCTAGAGTAAAGTACCTCTCAATATATACAATGAGATCCAAAGTTTCCCACACAAGACATAGTTTGGAAGAAGTTCAAAACAGAGGTGACCTCATGGTCGGGGACACACCGATGAACAACTTGGTCACTATAAATTATCCACAAGTATGGGTCATCCAAAATTTACCATTGTAACTCATTATTAAGTATTTTTGATTGTGTGGTGCCAAAATTTGTGGGGACCCTAGATACTGCTAAAAAATTTACAATGTATGCATAATAAGGGGTAAGGTCAACTACATCACAAAGGTTATCATCAAGGAATAATTATTCAACGGGGAATTCAGAGTCAACATGATGGTCCAATGGTGGGGAAATCCTACTAATGTGGTCAGCTACCACATTTTCCACTCCTCTCTTATCGCAAATCTCTAGGTCAAACTCCTAGGGTAGGAACATCCATTGTATGATGTGAGGCTTAGATTTAGGTTTCTTAAGGATAAACTGAATGGTATCATGATTATATAACACAGTGAATTTTAACCCAATAATATATAAATGGAATTTTTCTCAATAAAACATAATATAAATAAGTTCTTTTATAGTGTTCATGTATTTTTCTTGGGCGGGGTCAAGGGTATGCAAGGTGTATGCAATGACATGAGGATCCCTCTCAACCCTTTATGACAAAACCACCCCAATTGAAAAGTTAAAGGAATCACACATAAATTTTAAGGGGAGATACCACCTTGGTGTTTAGATAATGGGAGGTTATTTGATACTCCTTTTTAGTGAATTAAATAAATATTCACAATTTTTATCAAAAAAACTCTAGATATTTTTGTAATAATCAAAACATGGTAATTACGATCTTATTAAATTCATTAATGAATTGGAAATAAAAACCAGCATGAACCAAGAAATAGCACACCTCATGAACACATTTTGGAAATGGAAGGGAGGAAATTATTTCAATTTTGTATTTATAAAATTGAATTCCCTTCCTCAAAATAGCATGCCCAAGAACTATCCTCCACTCTACCATGAAATGACCTTTCTCATAATTTAATATGAGATATTTTTCAATGAAATTGTGAGGATATAACCTAAGTGTGATAAAAAATCATCAAAAAAATATCCATAAACTATGAAATCATCCATAAAAATTTCCATACAATACTTAAGGTACTCAAAAAAAATATACTCAACATACAATGCTGAAAACCAAATGGCATCCTCCTGTATGAAATTGATCCAAATGTATAGGTAAATTTTGTCTTTTATTGATATTAAATGGGTATATATATTTGAAAATAAGCCAAATATCCATCATGTAAAAAATAATGGGACTTACTATCTAAAATTTATAACATCTGATTGATGAAAATAGAGTAAATTGGTCCTTTCATGTGTATCGATTTACTCGACAATGGTCAATAAAGACTCGCCAACTATTTTTCACACATTTTAGAACTAATTAATTCCTTTAATTTAACATTTACATTATCCTAATTTTCTTAGGAATTATTTTTACTGGGTGAACCCATTTACTATCAGATATGGGATAGATGATCCCAACAATAAGTAATTTACTAACTTCCAATTTTACCACTTTAAAGTGGGTGGGATTTAACCAATGTTGATCATGCCTTATAGGCTTATCCTCATCATATAAAATTATATGGCTCATAAAAATAGATGGTCTAATCTCAAGAATATTATACAATGTCCATAAAATCACATTTTTACACTATATCAAAAGGTCTACGGGTTTTTATTATGTCTATGGAGAGAGTTTGTTGGAAATAATGACTAGAAATTTTTCAATACCCTCATGATAGGAATATTTTAAATTATATGGAAGTGGTTTTAATTCCAGCACTAGTGATTTTTAGATTAAGGGAAGGGATTTTGGAGGAGTGAGGTCTGTGCATCTATATATATTCTCATGTTTATTCTCTATGGAAAGATAATCAATGGAAATTATATTTACATAATAGTCAACGGTCATGGGTACCTCATAATGAATACACTCGTCAATTAAAACACAAAAAACACACTTTTAAAAACCCACAAAACACTTGAAACATGAATTAAAATACAAATAATAAAATATTAAAGGAGAGAAAAATGAATCAGATTATGATTTAAGGAGAGAATATTGTGTTTGTGTGTGTGTGTATTTGGATAGTACTTCTATCGAATAGACAGTAAGAGTGGAGTGATCTTCAACAGTGTATTTTATAGCATCATGGATATTAAAATGTCCCTTTTCTTCCCTAAAATCCATAGAAAGTGTACCATTGTGAACTTTGATGATTGTCATTTTCATTTTAAGGAAATTCCTTCCAAGTATGAGAGGATCATGTCCTTGGGTCCAAGTATTTTCCATCTCAATAATATAGAAGTCTGCAAGGAAGATGAGATTATTTACTTGCATGAGGAATTCCTCGATCAGTCATTTTGGGTGTGTTGTGCTCTGACTTGAAAGTTTCATGATGATGCATATTGGTTGAATCTATACAAACTATATATAATTATACATGGATTGAGTAATAACATTAATAGAATCACCTAAATCAATCATTGCATGAGGAAAAAAATCCCCTATATTTCAAGGTAACATAAAGGTGCTTGGATCCTTTAATTTCATTGGAATCACTAGATGTATCAAATATGATACATTCCTTCTAAGTTTAAATCATGAATTCCCCTTCAATCATCTCCTATTGGTGTAAATATCTTTTAGAGATTTGGCATACTGATGAATATGGTTAACTGCATCCAAGATAGGAATGTTAACTAGTACCTTTTTAAATGTATCCATGATCTCTTTATCAATTTCATTATTAAATTTTTACTTGGGTAAAGTATTTGTGGAAAAGAGAGATGAATGTATTGTTTATGGGAATCCTCAAAGATAATGTTTTTACCTTTTTTATTTTTTTTTCTTCACTTGAATATAATGAGGGTAGATAAAGCAAGTTTTCAAGAGGAGGATATACATGTTTTGTGGAATCATTGTAAGGATAAAGTTTATTACCATGATTAAGTTTGATAGCACTTACATTTACTTTTTACTTGGGATTAGAAATAGTTTGGGATGGTATTTATCCAAAACCTTGAATCTTTATATCACTGATGGTGTTTTCTAGTTATCCCACTTGAATTTTTAAGTCTTGAATAGATTATTATGTGGTATATTAGAACTGTAGGTTTGTGGATGCCATTTTATTCACCTTGTACTTGAGTCTTGGTTCATATTTTTTATGAGGGGTATTATTTTGAGATGGTTAAGGATAATAAGTTTACATACATCGGCCTTGTTGTTACCAATTTTGTTAGGGGTAGCTTGAGTTTTCTACTTGTTGGTACTATGGTTTTACTTTCCCCCCAAGGTTAGGGTTTGGAATGAATGATTATTTATTAAAGGTTGGTGCTTAATGAAATATAATCCCAAGAAATATTATTTTACAAGACTCACATGAATCATGAAGTTGGGGCACTAATCAGATAAATGAGTGTTATCAGAACAAATACCACAATGCAATGGAATGGGTGGATAGTGTGAATTACCTTGATCTTGATATAATTATCTTAAAATAGTATGCATTTCATCAAGTTTATTATCTACCTTTTATTATATGGATGATTGTATTACCTCGTTAACTCCTTGAGTGGGTTCAATTACTCATGTACCAAATTTTTGTGCATTTTGAGCCATGTTTTCTATTAATTCATGAGTAGAGGTAAGGTTTTATCCAATTCGTAACTACCATCTGTAGTATCTATAATTCCATGATCCATGGGGAAAATTACCTCATAGATGAATTTAATTAGTAATTTTACACTAATTTGGTAGTGTTATAAACTTGAGAAAAGTTTTTTGAATCTTTCTCGATATTCATGAAGGGTCTCACCTTGTGATTGTATAATACCATTAATTTATTTTCTAATGGATTAAGTTTTGGAATAATGGATAAAATTATCTATAAAGAGTAATTTAAGTTTATTCCATCCCCAAATTGTGGTAGGAATATAGTATATCCAATCATTGGATATACCATCAAGGGATAAAGAGAAGGTCCTAAACTTTATAAGTTCCTCAGATGGATTTTGGGGTTTCAAGGGAGAGAAAACTAAGTGGAAATCCTTGAGATTTTTATGAGGGTAATCACTAATAATTACATGTAATTTTGGAAGGAGGTGGATAAGACCTAATATCAACTAAAATTTGGATGCTTCCTTGGGATATTGGATGCACACAGGTTGGTACCCTACATCAAGGGTGGTCAATTATTTTAAGGTTTGAGTATTTATATCCATGTTTCTTTTTTGGGTTATATTTGGTTCTCTCTTATATTTTTTTAGGACTAATTGAGTTTCTACAATAGGATCCTTAGTGTTACTTGATTTCCCTACTCTAGAAGACCTAATTTTTTAGTTGAGTTTATTTTCAATTTTTAGGTAAATTTTAAGTAATTTTTCTTTTCCAAATACTGTCATAAAACAATGATGTAAAGTTTTTTTATTTTTTCTTGATTTATGAAGAATAAAATTAAGAAATAAAATTCACTTTAGAATGAATAGTAAATTAAAATAAAATAATAGATAAAAAACTATTTTACTAAATAATATAGAATAGAGAATAAGAGAGAGAGAGTGAACACACAAAAACAAATAAAAAAATAAAAATAGAAGGGGGGAGATTGAAAGGAGTAAGAAATTAATCAAAGTTAAAATCATCTTGGAACCCTAAAAATAGTGTCAAAATTTGATCGCGTTGTTAAGTACATCAAATTAGATGTTTATATTTTTACTATAATTTTTGTAGTATATCAGGAACTCTAGGTTGTATCTTGATGGAGCCTTATATCATTAATTTAAGTTGATTATGTTTTTTATGAAATATATAATTGGATGAATTGTTTTGGGGTTTTATTATTTTAAAAAAAAATTAAACTATGTTACTAAGTGAGATAAACTTGTTAGAGAAATTGTGAACAACCTAAGTGAGTGTCCCTTGATGCTCAACTATCATCGCTCTCATAAGAATTAATAAGGATCGTTGATTAATTGATTTATACATACTAAAACCAATATTATATGTGATTTCATACTAGGTTAACACATAGGATTTTATCAGTCAATAATATTGACTACTGGTGACCACTCAAAATTAATAAAATTATGTTGATGAAAAAACCAAACACAATCAAGGCATCACATCAATAACATATTTAGGTCTATGTTATAATTTTTATCAAGAAAAAAACATTCATATCCATGGGTTCAAGATTTTTTATTTAATCAATTGAAGCAATCCATAATCACACTCATAAAAGAGAAGGGGTGAGAAAAGAGGTGAACATGCTCAAATCATCACAAGATCTAGGTTATGCATGAAATACTGAGGATTCATGTTCGTTTGATTTTTATTTGATCATAAATTCATTAAAAAGGTATAAATGAATAAAAAATACAAAAAACCTTAAAATCAATTATCTTCTAATGATTAAAAAAGTAGAGATCGAGATTAAAACAAAGAACACCCCCTAGATTGATCATTAAGAGGTTAATAAGTATATAATGGAGGAGAGGATGAAAATGGATGAATAAAGATCTATAATTAGACTCAACCTTACCCTTGTTCATTCCAACCTTTACAATGATACATGTAGTTCTTTTAAATAGAAATTTGGAAAGTTGAATTCATGAAAAGTTAATGGTCTATGGGTGTAGGTGATTTGTTCATGATAGATTTTTCTACCCCATTGGTTTGAATGGCTGACTAACCAAAAATGTGAAATTGACTTAAAATTTTGTGGAAATTTTAGACTTCATGTTATCTATTAATATCCTTTTAAATCATCCTATTTGGATTCTTTGAACCCGAGTGATGACCTAATCACTACAGGTAGGTCCAATCTATCTCATTAAGAATTTATTCATTTTTTGGGCCTATTGGGCTCATATCCATCCTTTGGTCTATTTGGATGAATTGAATCCCTATGATCTTATAATACTATAAAAAAGTAACTTTCACATTTTTATTAGTGTATATAATTTTACTATAAAAATAGTGAACTACTATCAAATTGGTTCATTGTGTAATTATATTTTTTAAGTATGTTTTCAATGTATGAATTAAAAATACACATTGAGTGTGAAAGGATTTATTAATTTTTTACTAAAACCCATAAACAATGTAAATCACAAGTATAATGGTGATAATATATGATATATCATCTTTTGATAACCATCTAAGGAGGTGAGTGATAAAGAATTCATTTTCTATGAAAAACACTTGAATGGAGATCTAGATGTTCATTATTTGATGCTTTCATATATATGTTTGAAGAGATCATGAAATCTCTTGAGACCATGGATGCTAATATCATGATCAATCATCTCCATGATATTTATCAGGAGATATCTATATAGAATCACTTTGATATCTTCATGGCAGTCTTCGTGAGAAAACATGGAGAGGGTGCACCATTTGGGTCTCACGTAGTCAAAATGATTAGCTACATTAAGAATCTAGAGATTCTAGGGGTTCCATTACGTGATAAATTTCACACTAGTCTCATTATTTCATCACTCACTTATATATTATTTATAGTTTTTGTGAATTTAAATATAAATGATATTGAGAAGTCTCTTCTATATCTCCTCCTTCTTCTTTGATAAGTTGACAAGGACATGAAGCATGAAAATCTTTATGTTCTTGTAGAGAACAAGAAGAAAGGAAAAAATGTAAATCTCCACGAATGACTCTAAGTATATGGATTATTCAAAAAAATTGACCAATAGATGGAGGATCGAGATGCTGATAAAGGAATAGGATACTATTTTCTTCTCATATGGTAAGAAATGACATTGGAAGAATAATTGAAATTAATTGAAGTAGAAGATGTTACTTTATTTGTATTCTCCATTATAAGTAATACTTATGGATTAATTATTGTGTATTAGAAATAATATGTTTACATATGTGTATTAAAACATAGGAATCAAGAAAGTATAAAAATATTACTAGAAGTTTGGTACATTCTTAAAGAAGTTGAAGAAGGTATATTCTTAAATCAGTGTAAAAAAGTGCACAAATCCTTGATTTCCTGATAGATTCAAGATAAAATATTGTTTTTTATTTATTATTAGCAAAACTTTTCTCAATGCATAATTAGACACAAAAAATATATTGTTTCATGTTTGTAATAGATTCAGTTATGGTATTTTCATACTCAATTAATTGTTCATTAATTCTTAAATCATGGATATATATGATCATCAATTAATGATGAATAAAAATATTGGACTTAGAATAAATCTTTATGGAGAGATAATAATTTGTTAAATAAAACTAATAGTAGTTTAAAATTTTATATCCAAAATATTATTCTAGTATCCTTTTGATCTAACACAATAAGAATGTTGACTAATTCACTATCAAGTTTTAGACAAAAAAAACTTTAGAAATAAAGGTGCATACAAAACTACTGGAGTTAGTTTAGAAAAGTTGTTTGAATTATTATAAAGGTTTATCTAATACGTAAGTTCAGTTATTTCATGAGATTCATTTAAGATATTTTAGTAATTCTCAGTGAAGAAATTAATACACTTGGTAAATGATAGAGGATCCTTTGGGTTGGCTTATTGAAGTGTGTCATAACCAAGTATTCATCAATCATTAATATATGGAGTAAAGGTTACCCTAAACCCACAATAACTTATAAATCAAATTTTTATAGTAGTAAAATTTGATCTATGAAATGTCTTATATATATTGATATTCTTCCATAATTTCTTCTAATACATGTTTCAAAAATAGCAACATAATCAGTAATCGTATGCTATCTACATTAACTAATTGATATCATATTGATTGAAATCCATTTGTTATTATTTCTAGAATTTAATGGGAATAATTTATTAAAATATGGATTTATCTATAAATGAACATCAATATGACACTAAATGCATATCTATTAATTATCCCATAGCCACTGAGGATATTAACACCATTATTATCCCAGACCAATTATATTTCTATAAGAGGTAAGCATGTATATTTTGAGATAGTGGGAGCAGGATATAACTAAATTAATACGTGGATACATATGCATATAATTTAGCATAGGAACATACAATTCACTAAGCTTAGTGGTAGGATTTGTTCCAAGAGACACATACAATGTAGGAAGTTAAAACCAAAAGGAATTTTATATTCACCAAGACTGGTGAAATATTATTAAATATGGATAATGAATACAACAATGAAGTAATAAATAGAAACATGATAATATTTATAAGTATGTATGAATTTAGTAATGGAATCCATGTACCAAAATTCGGGGGCACCGTATTTTGGATGTTTCTAAACTTGATACTTCTAGTGAGTATTCAAGAGAAACTATATATAAGTGGTACAGGTAGGTACCAATAAAGAAATATTTATTAGTAAAAGTATGTATAATTCATAGTTTATGAAAAAACCTTTAATTCATTTATCATGATAAAATCCATTTGAATTATACTTATCATAGAAAAATTATATGACTGATTTATTGGGAAGTTGGATGTCGAGTCCAGTTTCTTTAACGGGTACCCTATAGAAAATGTATTTGTGACATAACCAAAAGGGGTTGGTGACACCATTTAATGAAAATATGGTATGAAAATTACACATATAAATTTATGGATAGAATAAATCATAGTGACCATAAAATATTCATTTGGAATGGATAGATATGTTAATAACATAGGGAAAACAAATAATCAGTCTTACCAACTTAGTAAGACTAAAGAAAGAAATTTATCCATGGATGACTTAAAATGGAAACCAAAGTTCTAGGGAAAAATATCTATAGACATATATCTATTATATTTATTAATATAGTCATGGAACATGACTTGAAAATATATAATAATTCAGGACTGAATTGTTTCCCATGTCGCATGGAATAAAATCTCTCCATGATAACTTGTGTGAGCGCATTAAAATATTGTGAATAGAGTTTCATAAGATTAATTTTTAGGTATATATATAATGTTTCATGATATGTAATGATGTTTGATATTAATTATTCATGTTATATAAAGTTAAAATATGAAACAAAACCAGTGGAACTACATAGACTTGTAGTTAGAACTATCTGATGGTATTTGCGAAAGTAGAATTGGATGAGTTCCTAGTATAAATAGAAATAGGAATACTAATAATTAAAGGGGTATAACACTAGTTTTCCTTAAAATAATTTTGATCTAAGATCAGAGAGAGGATAATTTAATATGTAAAACAAACTTATTATATCCTATGGTTTTTTATCTACAATAACCAAGTGTGTTGTAGCTTTTGATGCAGATTAAGAAGTTGTTTGGAAATGACCTATTACAAATTTTGAATTATAGAAATGGTAAGAGTGTTACCATTATTATGATAATATTTTACCATTTTATTAACTAATACATCATCTTTTTAATAAGGGTACAATAAGGTGGATACTTGGGATATTTCTACTTAAGGGTTTTTCTCAAGGTATTGAAGTCATGGTAAGAAGATATGCGACAAAGACGTGTTGAAATACCAACCTTAGACATAGTAAAACATGGTAGGTCCAACATATATATCCATAATTAGTAGAATAATTAATTTCATTTAATGGATAAAAATACCATTATAGGTTGTCTCTAGTGAAAGTGGGAGTCTGTTGGAGTTGGTACCCTAGAACCAACTACTTTTTATTTTTTATTACTTGTATATTCATAGACTTGAATATTAATAAATAAATTTTCACTTTTTGATTGTTCTTCTGCATGAATTTAACATTATAATGTCTTGTAATATTTTCTTCCATTGAAAATTTCATAATTAGTTCCCTATTGTGATAAGAACCTTGAGAATATATGATGATATTCTTTAACTATATGTCATATGGTCATATGGAATCATCTGATGGGGTAGATATGATGCATAATTTCAAGTGTGGTTACTCTTAAGTGGATGAGACTTCATCTCATGAATTTAACACTTAGTAATCTCCAAGACCAAATATCATGAGGATAGACCCACCAGTACAAAATTCACATGTTTACATGTCATTAGATATTCCTATATGTGAATATTTGTAATTATCCTTAGAATTTAGGATTATTATTAAGACATTTTGACTCGCATACTTTAATGTATTGACTAAAATGATGATGTAATATGTTTTTGGGAAGTAAGTTATGTTGAGTGTGTTACAAATTATATTTTATTAATGAATAAGTTGAGAAAGTATTTTTCCCTTTCATCTTTATGGAAGTTGATATCCTAGCCCTTTGGTTGGAATGAAACTCTTAAACTAAATTACATGGTCATTGTGTATTTATGGGTTCATTTTAGATAGTAAAAGAAAGGAATGTCAATAATATAGGTTGATGACATGAGTATACAGATTTCTTGATGAGATATTGAGACAAGGAGATTATATTATATAGCGATCATTCGTATGAGGTAATCATTGGTGTGACATTAACTTCTTCCTCTTGGGTAACTTTATGTGTTATTAGATGCTGATATTATAATTTGGGTGAACCTACCTAATGCCACTGAGGAAGAAACCTAGAGGGTCACATACATAGTATTTCTATTAGTCTCAATTAAATTATATTTGAATTTAATTATTGTAATAAATATTATTCTTCAAACTGAGGAATAATATTTATTCAGGATTTATTGATCACAAATATTTAGTCACCGCATTTATATGTGAGTTGAATATTAAAATAAATATTTCTTTGAAAGACCGTGAATATTAAAACAAAAATAATAAACAATACTTGAACCTAATTAAAGGGAGTTAGTTACATGGATCAAACATTTCCAATTAGCTCTATTGAAGACCATATTTTCATTGAAATCATTTAGAACAAGATCATATTAAATGGTTTCTTTAAGGTTCCTTTTAGGCCTACCTATACCTATTTGAATAAAAGTATTTTTCATTAGGTTTACCCTATTAATATTTTCTTACCTATGACTTCTTCTAACATATCTAAACCAACTTAATCTAGTCTTGATTATCTTCTCATCAATCTAAGACACTCCAATTTTATCTTGAACACATTCATTTCTAATATTATCCATCTTAGTATATCCACATGTCCATATTAACATTTTATCAAATGAATAATATTATAAAAAATTATTTATTTATCAAATGAATAATATTTATTATTTGACATCTATATCTATTTTAAATCTAGGTAGTTCCCAGCACACGTGTCTCCCTCTCTGCTGTTCTCTAAAATATAAAATCTCTACATGACTACACTCCCTCAAAATATTCCCTCTCTCACTCGCAATTCCCCTATCAATATTCTAGGGTTTCCACTAAATATCAACTCCTCTATCCTCGCATCGGATTGCTGGTTAATCTTCACCGAGCTAATTCTTCTTCTTATCTTACCACTATATGGTTAGCACTGAAAATCAATTACTACAAGCTCACCTCCACCTATTGCTTCAGCCTCAAGAAACTTCACCTTCATATTTCTTTCCACTCATTTTTTTCACGTCACCCCCACTCCCATCATTATTTTTTATTTCCTTCTCTCCACCAATCGGTGCCCTCTCCCTCCCTGAATCCCTCCCTTCCCAACTTCCTCCCTAATTTACCTTTCTCGTTTCCCTACTTGACTCCCCTCTCCCACTCGCCTCTCTAATTCTTCTCTCCAACTGCACATTCAACTCCAACTCTACCTACACCCCCTAAATATGCCTCTACCTTTGTTTCCACTCCTCTCAGTCTCTTCTTCATTGTTGAGTCGCTCTGTCAAAACTTGAACAACAGATCTTCCACTGTGAATCAAATCAAAGGTCACCGCTATTGTTAATATCCCGAAAAGCCAAAAAAAACTAGATCTATAATGCAGTACCACCACTCACTTCTTCTATATGATTTTTTGAAGGTTGGAGATAAACTAGGTGAACTGCTGCTATTGGGAATCCAAGGACACAGCATAAAAATCTCAAACCGGGTTCGTAATTGATGCAAGGATGATGAAGAGCCAGTTCCTGAATCGAGCCGCTAGTAGAGCTCACCCCACTACTGAGATCTGGAACCACCTTTGCAAGGAATAACCACCACCAATATTGTTTCCACTATGTGAATCAGACATTTTGATTAGTTCTATTTTTGAAGATGATCCAATGAACCAACTTAGGGATTGAGTCGAGGTTCAGAAAATGTGTAGTTCATTGCCGCCATTGTAGAAGATGAAGGAAATATTTTTTTTACAAATAGATCTTCTTGATGAAAGAGATGAGGGATATTTTATTCTTGTATCCTTGTTTCAAAATGAGAAAATGCAAGTA
The DNA here is from genome assembly GCA_963277665.1 of Viscum album. Classification (NCBI taxonomy): domain Eukaryota; kingdom Viridiplantae; phylum Streptophyta; class Magnoliopsida; order Santalales; family Viscaceae; genus Viscum; species Viscum album. The sequence continues at coordinate 2,039,244,487 of OY728164.1, forward strand.
GATTTTATCTGAGGATGATCCTGCATGACTAGGATTCAATTTTTGGGGAGATGCTGAAGATAATGATGACAATTTGGGTTTAAGTTGAATTTTAAACTATCCATCGATGGATTAATTTGTTTCCAGGAATAAGGTTTATTTTTTAAGTGGTGATATAGACAAATTGGTGTCATGTATTAACGTAGCTGAATTGGAGAACTATTCTTTTTTTAAGATGATCTTGTACACTTGGTCAACTTCCCAGAAGCCCAAACCTACCTCCTCAACTTCCTAGAATCCCATTTAGAATCTCTCCTAGAACCCTATCCTCCTAAAGAAATTTTTTTTCCAAAAATATAAGATAAGTTCATTATTTTTTTTCTCACTAATTTTGTAATTTTCATTGGGTTTAGATTTTCATTTTCCTATAGGTTATTGATTGGTCGTTTGTTTTTCATTGATTTTCATTATTTCACTTAGACTATTCGTTGACCACATTCACCAGTCCTATTATATTCTAGGTAAATCGATCGCATAAGTACTTCACCTCACTAACTCTTTGTTCTTCCTAATTCTATAAGTAGGTTTGTTTTTGTTTTTCTATTTTATTTTATTGTTCAATTTTTTCCTACTATAACAACAATATTATAATAAATCCTTTATCAGGTAGAATTTTTCAATGTACTAAATTATCTCATGTTTGTATAATTTATTTCAACCTATATATCTATATTTCTAATATCTCGTCTTAAATTCCACAAGATTATTCATATTAATAAGAATGAAATTTTTTATATGTTGTTTATAAAAGGTAATGTTAACATTTATTGTAAATATAGTTCTTTATATGTCTTCTTCAAATATCCTTTTGTTTTCTTTACGGTTGTAAGATTCTAGAAATCTTTTTTTTAATATGAGATATCAAACACGAGCTTGTCACTAATGCTCTTAATTTTCTATACATATTTATGGTTATAAACTGGTTATTCCTCTCTGATTTTAGGTGGAAACCTCTTATACATGCCTTCATATCAATGATATTTCCTATGTTCACCAATGTTGTTCAGGTGTTGACCTCCTCCGCATCACCTCTCAATTTTTGAGATATTGTTGCCAGTTTTTTGATGTTTTGGCTAACAATAAGTGAATATTATTATTCTGGACAACTCTTTAGTCTATTCATGTAGTATCATCATACCTTTCTTTAGAACTTTTTTTATAGTACTAATGAATCCCATACATTTTTTATTTTATATTATTTTTATATCACTAAATAGACATTCTTTAATCGTACAGGCGATGAGAATGTTAAGGTTGGTTTTCTATTCATTTTCTATAGTTTCATTTCTCTTAATTTAACTATGTTTCATATGTGTTTCTTAGTGTTGACAAGATTAGATATTAAAAACACTACTGTTATTAATGATATTGTTAATGGTTCTTTCATTATCTTCTTTGATGCATGCAATTCAACTGCATATTATTCCCTAAATTATCTTTTCATAGTTGGAATGAATTTATTTTCCAATGCATTCATTTTTCATGTTGGATTTTCTACTTTATATTATCTACTCACTTGGTTCGAATAATTAATTACTTGTCACTTTATAAATAGTTACGTGAATGGTTTCATTATATACACTAATATAGTATTTGTGTTGACTTTGATATTATTTTCCTTTTTATAAGTGTTTTTTCAATTAAACAATTTTCATGTAGTTAGTTCAGGGAGAAATTTTTTTAGCCCTTGTCTTTAAAAAAACGAAATTACTTTTATTTGGTTTCAGGTATGAAAAAATAGATTCCCTTATTAATGTTATTTCTAATTTTCATTGATTATTTTATTCTTTATTTAAATATCTACATATTTAAACTTATTTAATGATGATTCTATAATTTATTTTTTTACTATTACAAAATTTATATTCATTCCTTTTTATTGATATAATCTGAGATCATAGGAGATGATATTTTTCATTGTGCAATTCCTTTGTGTACATTTATTTTTTATTATCATTTAATATTTTTATCCATTTTTTTCATTTCATGTTTGTCAAATTTATATTGATAGGTCAATTTTTTCTGTCATTGTTGCTCATATTGTAGATCCATTGCTTTGATTTTTCAAAACAATGTTGTTTTCATTGATGATTAGTTATTTTCTTTCTACTAAAAGGTCCAAAGTTGATACATTTTTTATATTTGATTTATTCTCCTAAAACTACATTTTATATTAAATATTCATATACTATAAACTATTTATTATATATTCATTATTTTTAAATATATGAAATCTAATTTTTAAAATAAGAAATCAATATCATGAACTATATCTCGATGTGATGGGGAATATTAAATTAATTTTCTATGATGCAATCATGTATTTATATCATAATTAATTTTCAACTATCCATATTATATGCATGAAATATATAGATAATCCTATAAATTACAATCATAAATATGAATTTATTTTGGTCATTTCCATATTTTCTATGTTTAAAACATAAAATTCATTTATTCTTTTCAATTGGATACTCTTATCGTTATAATTTATGATTATTTTATTTTCATTCTCACTAATATTTTTTATTTATTCTTATAACTCAATTATATTTGTAGAAACACCTGTTGTATTATTTTTATGGTGATTATGTGGTTCAACATGATATTATAATGTGTGGAGACTCTGTAGTTATAACAATCCATGACAATGAACTGCATCCCTCTACAAAGGTAATGTTAAAAAAGAATATTGAAAAAATTATTGACATTTTGTGATGCTTCAACAAGGTAATATTGAATTATGATTGCTTACTTTATCTTTGATTCCATCTGAGAATATTTTTTTGGTAACCACAATAGGATAAATTCCTGTTTACATAGGTTTTATTTCAATATATTTTTTCATAGTTTTTTAGTTTCACATACAAATTCCATATACACTATACATATTAACATTATAGGATGTATGTAAAGAAAATTGAAACTCATTTATTGAAATTGATAAATATTATTCACTGTATATTCGATAGAAATTATGTTTTTTCAATAAATACATTCTACATTATATTAATAGATCTCTCTTCTATATGAAATTTATTATACTGAAACTTCATTTCATATTAAATCTATATATGCTTTAAACTATCTATTATACATGAATTATTTTCATACATATGCAATGTCATTTTTAAAATATGTAATCAATACCATGAACTATATCTCCATGTGATGGGTAATATTTAATTACTTTTCTATGATGTAATCATGTATTTAAATCGTAATTCATTTTCAAAATATACATATTCTTAGCATGCAATTTATAGATAATCCTATAAATTCCATTTATAAATATGCATTTTTTTCGGTCATTTCCATGTATGTTATGTTTAAAAGATATAGTTCATTTGTTATTTTCAATTGACTATTGTTAACATTTTAATTTCTAATTCTCTGAATAATATTTTCTTTTTATTATTAGAAATATATTCTCTTTTGAGAAAACCTTATTTCATGATTTTCATGGTTGGCATTTGGTGTAATGTGATATTGTAATGTGTGAAGACTCCATGGCTAGAAAAAACCATAACAATGGACCACAACCCTTTACAAAGTTAAAATTAAAAAAGAAGTGTGAAAAATCAATGACATATCATGATGCTACAACAAGGTAATATTTAACTATGATTATTAATCTTATCTTTGATTCCATCTTTGAATTTTTATTTTTGGTAACCACAGCATTATACATTTCAGTTTACACAGCTTTCATTTCAATATTTCTTTATCATACATTTTAGTTTACATAGTTTTAATTTATAATTATACTACATATTTCAATGGATTAGTGTTAAATAGTAATCTATTGAGGTTTTTGAAGTAGTAGAAGAGGAGGAGAACTGAATTTAGCCTGTTTGATTTTCTAGATACCCTACTGTTGCAGTTGGGGAATTAAAGGAGGCCACTAGATTGATAAATGACATGCAATTGAAGATAATTTTTCCATAGATGAGTAATTTAATTGAGTTGGTTTATCCTTGCCTTATTTTTCACTTGGTATGTTTTACCATTTGTTGGAGTGATTCATCATGGAATTATTTCTATCTTCATATTCCTCCTATGAAATTATTCATCTTTTTCATTAAAGGTTTTCTATAAATCATTTTTAATCCTCAAGGTATCCATATTCATCCCTTAGATTTATTCATTTCCAAAATTTGAATTATCTATTTCAATCATTTTTTCATTGATGTATTTAATTTCTCCATCTTTAATGTCCAATATAAACTTCTATTCCTAAATAATTTTATTAAATATTTTCTATTATCTCTATGATGTACCAATAATTTTCTCAACATGTATTCCATTGTTATGTACCACTTATTTGTGGTTTAAACGTGTTTAATATTAATATGGATTAATAAATTCTCAAAATAGGATTGTTTTATTTAAAATAACCATTCATAAATAGAATTGTGTGAATGCATGAGTGAGTGATAGTTTGGTAGATTTAGAGGAAGCGTGGATCGAGTTTCCATGTCCAGTATGAATGATATATTAAATGTTATTTAAATAAATATAAATTTATTTACTTAAAGAAATTATATTTATTTTATATGTGAATTTATTTCATGTCAAGTAATTATTATTATTATTATTATTATTATTATTATTATTTAGATATGGGTTATATAGGGATTAATAGAGTAATAAAGGGAATATGTGTAATTATTTATTCTCTAACCTAGCTCTATAAATGTCCATTATATTATTTCCTAGGGTTAGACATTGTTGAACACAACACACCCCTCTAGATATTCTCTCAACCCTAAAGAGGGAAATTATATAGAGAACTCTCAAGACTGAGAGAAATTCTTCCACCTTCCTCCATATTCTCAAAAATGTGAAAACAAGAATTAATTCTTCAACCTCTATAGATTGATCTAAGATCAAAGTTAGTGATGCAAGATGATCAGTACCATTGTTCTAGAACCCGGAGTACTATAGGAAATGTTTTGAGATCATAGGATCACATGTATATCACCACTAGAGGGGTTATTATTTGGATATTTTTAATGAAATGATAGTAAAATTGAACATAGATTCAAAAAATCAATAGTTCCTTCAAAGAAAATAATTCCCAAGACCAAGGTAATTATTTATTTAAATTAATTATAAATTTAACATACAAATATCCTCTTTTCTTGGCTTCAAAATATATGTTAATTAATATTCAGATTAATTCATTGGTCATAATGTTTATTATCATGTATATCCTATATTATTCATTGATTACAACAAAAGTCAAATTTGGAATAGCCTAAATAGGAACTTCTACTGCATTTGAAACCTATAAGTGGAATGAGAATGGTCACATTAAAATATATAATTATTTATTAAATTTTGATCAATTTACAAATTTTCTATTATTTTTTCATTTTTAAAATTTTTTCTTTTAAATGTGAATGTTGAGATATATTCTTCCTCTTAATTTTCATTAATATAACCAAAAACTAGGGTTAATGATACATAAATAAAATATGAATAAATCATCCAATTTTGTTGAGTTTTATAGATGGATAACATCTAACTACATGGCATGTAACCCTAAGGTACACCCCATGTACCCAAATTAACTACACTAAGATCAAGTCATGTAAAACAAGGCTGATAATGTGGTTGAATGTACAACATCATTAACACTCCATGTGTTGACCAGAATAGGTTGGAACCTGGTTTTTTAAACAACTTGTTGTGTAACTTGAATACACATCATGTAGTCCATGTTTTTTTATAGTGAATAGCATGTAGTCAAAGTCATATCATGAATTTATTACATGACTAATGAGACTGATAGTAATGAAACATAGAGGTCACATATGGTGTAGTTTGTGTACACATCATCCACCTCATAAATTTTTGTGACGAACAAACATTTCTAGACTCTAGGTGTGTGGAATGGATATATGGAAAGTAGAATATGTGGTGTGTATATGGCTTGTACATTTCATATATCTCATACCTATTTATGAAAAAAGAATTAATGAATTAATTACTCCATTAAACCTAATAAAAACATGTATGTGTGTCATTAATTTCCAGTACACATCATTTGATAATTTTTATTATATATTAAATAATTAATTAGTTTTTATGTGATATTTGGGATTATATTCCATGTATAGTCATAATACACTGAGTAATATTCTTGCATTAAAAGCATTACACACTGCATATATAAACACATGTATGTGCGTCATTTATTAATGATGCATGTGATGTAATTATATAGAATTCTATGTATGATACATGCTATATTAGTGCACAACACATAACCATAATACACATCGGGTTGTTCAGATGGGTACATGTTGTGTTTCCTCTAACTACATGCTTTGTGCTTAGTTATTTTAAATAAAATTAATTAATATAATTTGTTTAAAATTATATTGTATGGGAATCTATAGGAATATTCTCATGGATATTAAGCTAAATGAATTTATTAATTAATAAATATAATTAATTAATTTTAGTATGTTTTATCTTAATTAATAATGATTAAAATGAATGAAAGTTTATAAAATTAATATTCATTGAATGCATGGATGATCATGAGCTTGATTGATCGTTGTGTGGTTTGGATTTCTTTTAATTTAATTATTACATGGGTTTTTTTAATTATTGTTATTATATTAAAATGGTGGTCCATGAGTTATCTCCTCCTATTATTATGTAACGACTTGTATGTTTGTGGTTTCTTTTATGTAAACCCCATAACCATTAAATTGGTTCCCCTCACATGTGTGTGATTCAAGCATATGTAATGATGGATCTCTTAGGTGCATAGAGGTAGTTCTAGATGGAGCTGAGGTGAAATGATGTAATATGCTCAAGGTGGCCTGATCTTCACAGAGTAGGGTTTTGGATGAAGGATGTGGTTCGGGGCTAAGTGGAGGGTGATGGGTATGGATAGTGGATGCAAGTATTCAATCAACACTATAGGGAGAGTGACCTGATACTTAGAAAACACACTCAAGGGAGGGATTTTATAGCCAATCCACACAACAAAACACTTGGGTTGAGGAATGAAATTGTGTAATTTGTGATCTTGGATCATCAATTGAACTTGTATATTGACAAGGTAACAATTCACAGGATCAAGGGGGAAACCAGAACAATACTCTCACAATGGAGATAAACAAAGCATGAGCTCTCTATTACAATCTTGAATTCCATACAAGTTCTATGGGGTGGCTATTTATAGACAAGGGGTGAAACAATAGTCAAGGGTCTAATACCCTAAAGTCATAAAGGCTAAACCAACTTTGTTACCTTAAATTCAAAAATATAAAGTATGCCAAATACTTTGTTGGAAATGTAACACGTGGCTTTCCAACTATAGCCCACTGGATTTGACTTTGAATACCTAGCCAAATGTATTTGACTTTGGTATCCAAAGATGTAATTTTAGAATTCTCCATGTGGGCAAGGCTTCCAAAATTTGTGAAATCATGTGGTACAAGATTAAAACATCATTTTTGGGCTTGAATAAGAGAGATAATAGGCCCATTTTCTACATCCATGCAAGGTGAGATCCATTAGTCCTTTAATGAAGTAATATGGGTGCCCATTATTTCATTAAATCTCTTTAATCTCCCTCTTATCATTAGACCTTGAAAATCCAGCTCCTCCACTTGAGAAATCGACTTGGTGCCTTCGACATAGTTCTCATTATCCTTCCCCTCTTGAAATGATTCATCCTTAACTCTTCATCCTCTGCACCTAAAAAGTAGAAATATTAGAAACATTGAAAGTAACACTTACACCATACTCACCTGGAAAATATATCTTATAAGCATTGTTTTTTATAATTTCAAGTATTTATAAAGGTTTTTATCCTCATGGAATGAGTTTTGATTTTCTCTTATTATGAAATATTTCCTTTCATATATGAATCCAGACTAAGTCATTGCAATCAAACAACACTTTATTGAAACCCTTTTTTTCACGATCAATGTATTTATGGGTCATTCATTCGATATTTTTCTTTGTATTTTCATGGAGTTTCCTGGAGAATTTTTCACACCTTTATATATCCGTATTATTTTAAAAGGATTCTTCCATGACTCTTCATCCTCTATACCTAAAAAGGATAAAGATCAAAAACATTAAAATTATCACTTACACCATACTCACCTAAAAAAATTATCTTTTATGAATTATTGTTAAACTTTTCAATCACTCAGAAAGGTTAATCTCCTCATGAAATGAGTTTTTATTTTTGCTTGTTGGTAAATCTTTCCTTTTATATATAAATCTAGAATAAGTCATTGGGCTCAAACAGCACTTGCTTATGACCCTTGTTTTCATGATCAATGTATTTATGGGTCATTCACTCGATATTTTTTCTTGCCTTTTCATGGAGTTTCTTGATGAATTTTTCATGCCCTTTCACATCCATATCAGTTGATTCCTACATAAGAAAGTGAACTAAATCAATAGGGGAAAGGAGGTTAAATCCATACACAATTTCAAATACAGAATATTGAGTATTGGAATGCTTGGACCTATTATATTTGAATTCAACATGTAGAAAAAACTCCTCCCAATTCTTAAGATTCTTCTTAACAATTTTCCACAAAAGGTATGATAGTGTCTGATTCACTATATCTATTTATCCATCGATTTGTGGATGAAAAGTAGTGGATAATAGTAACTTTGTACCCAATTTTCTTTATAATTACTTCCAAAAGTAACATAGGAATATTGTGTCTTTATCTTACACAATATTCCTAGGCATTCCATAGAGTTTGAATAATTTTTGAAAGAAAATCATTGCAATGTTAGTGGAATCATCCATTTTGTGAAAAGGAATAAAATGTTCCATTTTAGAAAACTGATCCAATGCAAAAATATATATATATTTTATCCCCATATTGTTTCTTGGTAACCCCATAATAAATTTCATTGATATTTCCTCCCAAGGGGGTTAGGGATTGGGATAGGAAGATATAATCCATGTGGGTTTAGTTTATATTTGTATTTATGGAAGACAATGCACTTTCACACAAATTTTTCAACATATCTAGACATCCTAGGAAAATAAAATTCTCACTAAGAACACTTAAAGTTTTTGACACACAAAAATATACCATTAACCCACCAGAATGTGACTCCCTTGGTGAAAGTAAATGAATAAAGAAATTGGGAATAAAAATCTTATTAATCTGGAATAAGAATTCATCATGTAAACAAAACTTTTCCCAACTAACTTTAGATTTACAATGACCATAAGGTTCTCCAAAATCTATATCAATGGCATATAAATCCTTAATTTATTCAAAAATAATGAGTTTAGAATCGATCAAGTATAAAATATAATTTATGCATGAAAGTGCATCAAGCACGGTATTTTCTTTACCCTTTTTATGCTTGATGACATATGAAAATGATTAAATGAATTATAAACATCTATAATGTGTCCTATTTAGTTTATATTTTCTTCTAAGGTATTTAAAAGCCTCATGATCAAAATGGATCACAAATTCTTTTTTTTGAAGATAATGTTTCCAAGTTTCTAGTACTATAAACAATGGATAAAACTCTTTATCATATATAGCATAGTTTAGAGTTAGTCCATTTAACTTCTCACTAAACTAAGAAATATGATTAATTTCTTACATGAGTACTCCACTAATACCAATTCCAATTACATCACATTAAATTTAAAATGTCTTACCAAAATATGGGAATGCAAGTCTAGGGGCATGGGTGAGCTGCTCCTTGAGATCATGGAAATCCTTCTCTTGAGTAGTCCCCCATTTAAAAGGAGTGTTATTCTTTTTCAACTCATTTAATGTCACTACTAATTTATTTAATTCCTTTATAAATATCCTATAAAAACTATAAATACCATGGAAAATTCTTACCAATCTGATAGAAGTGGGATTTGGCCACTCCTGAATGGATTTAATGTTCTCAATATCTACCTGAACTTCATCACTACTTAAAAAAATCAAAGTAAAAACAACTTTATAGATACAAAATTCAAACTTTTTAATGTTTCCAAAAAAATACATTTTTAACACTTCTAGGACTTTTCTTAAGTGATATACATGTTCTTTCAAAGTCCTACTATACACAAAAATATCATCAAAGTAAACTACCACAAATTTTCTAATATATGCATGCAAGACATGATTTATTAACCTCATAAATATGATAGGTGCATTAGTGAGACTAAAGGGCATGAATAACCATTAAAAAATTTCATGTTTTTTCTTAAATGTAATTTTCCACTCATCGCCTTATTACATCCTAATTTTATGGTAGACACTTATTAAATCAATTTTTTAGAAAATAGTAGATCCATTTAATTCGTCTAGAATATCATCTAACCTAGGGATATGATGATGATACATGAACATTGTGATATTGATGGATTTATAGTAAATTCATGTTCTCTATGTTCCATACTTCTTGGGAACCAAAATCACTGGTACTTTATAGGGACTAAGGCTCTCCTTGAAATATGCCATATCTAAAAAATATTTAACTTTCCTTTGAATTTCTTTCATTTCCTCTGGGTTGGTGTGATATGCAGGGAGGTTTGGTAGCAATGCTTCTGGTATGAGGTCAATTAGATACTAAATACCTTTAATTGGTGGAAAACTGAGTGGAATATCTTCTTTAAATACATCATTTTACTCCTGAAATAAATACTCAACAACATTTGGAAAAGGGGGTAAGTTATTAGTATTTAGAAACACCTCTTTTTATAGGAGTACTAAAAGTTTTTGCTGAGAAATAAAAGCTTCCTTAACCTCACCCTTTTTTTATAACATCACACTTTTCTCCTCTCTCAAATATTTTTCCCTATTGATTTTTCTTTACTCTATTTATTTTCTTCTCTCATTTTCTCTTTTTCCCTCATTATATCCTTTTTCATTTTCTCTCTTTTTTTCCTCATCACTCATTTTATTTTGACCACTCACTCTTTTATTTTCCCTCAAGATATGATCTTCCAAAAAATGGGGGCATGGGGTTAAGGGTTATAGGTTCCCATCATAGTATAAAAGAGTTAAGGTTTAATAAACCATCATGAACAACACATTGATCATACTTCCATGGTCAACCCAACAGTAAATGGCACACCTTTATAGAAACAACATCGCACAATACCTTATCCTTTAATTTACTGATGGAGAAAAATTCCTTCACCTATTTGGTAACCTTCAAATCTCCACAATCATTCAACCATTAAATCTAATATGGATGTTTATACTTCAAAGTTGGAAGTCCCAACTTCTCTACCAACCCAGTGCTCACTATGTTGCTACAACTTCCTCCATTAATAATAAAACTACATACCTTCCCATGAATCTTGAATTATGTATGGAAAAGGTTCTCCCACTACTCCTTATCTCCGATGGTCATTTTTGAACATAGAACTCTCTTTTTGATAAGAATATCACTATCTTCTGTAAATTCTCTATTATCAATTTCAAGGTATTCCTCCTCTTCCTATTATGAGCACTCTATATTGGTCTCCCATTCTACATACTTGTTAATAGTTATGGTGATATGGTTTGGGAATTCACTAGAAATGTGACCCCTTCATTAACATTTAAAAAATAGAATATCCTAATTCCTTGTTTGGTTAGCCTCAAAAGTAGGTTTCTTAGGTGGAAAATTTACCTTGTCACTTTTGCATTCAACCACCTCTTTTGGATTTGATGATTCTCCAATATCCTTCCTCAAATTTCTCCATGGAGTGAAAGGGGTAGTGGGTTTCCTCATTTTTCTTATACTTTTGATTTTTTTCTTAATATTTGTGGATTGGTGGATCATATCTTGTATCTTCACATAGTGGTACATCTCAACCTGATCGAAAATCTCCTGATTGAGTCCATATAAAAACCGCACCATGGTTGCCTCTATATCCTCCTCAATTTTTCTCAAAAAATGGAAATTTTCATCTTTTTATAGTAATATTCAACACTATTACTCTCTTAGGTGAGTTGTTTAAGTTTTTTGTGGATATATATTTGGTAATGTGAGGGAACAAATCGCTTCTGTATGGAAAACTTTATGTCATCCCAAGTGTTGATGGAACTTCCTCTATATTTAGCCCTCTCCTTTTGAATTTAATCCTACTAAATTAAAGCATAGATAGAAAATTCAAGGGAATAAAGTTTGAATTTTTTTCTCCTTAGAATATGCATGACATTAAAACACTTTATTAATCCACATCTCCCACTCCAAGTATTTTTTCAGCTCACTTTTTTCATTAAAAGAGGGAACCTTCACCTTAATACCTCTAAGGATTTTATCATCATGTGGTCTACTTTGGCCTCATGTAGGTTATTGGAACAACCTCCTCATTTATGGTACAACCTAAAAATAATAAACAATGTTCTCTATCTCCTCCTCCATGATGTGGGGGAGATGTGGTGTCAGAGCATGTCATGGGTTATCATGGATCATCCTTGGGCTCGATTGATTCTCTAGGTTATCAATCCTCTCATGTAGAACCTCTAGCTTAATATCAATAATATTCTCTAAATGGATCACAAATTCTTTCATTTGGAGTTGTGTAGCTTCTTGTGTGGGAGATCTACTTCAGATTACTTCATCACTAGCATGAACAATTATCTTCCCATGATCTTCTAATATGATAAGTAACACGAACACAAACATACATGGTGAGAAGCATACACAATGATACACACACACTCACACATCAAAAATACACACACACACACTCACACATGTGTAGATTGTTGGAGTTTGTGGTCTAGAACCAACTACTTTGTACTTTATTCATTAAATAAAAGCCTTATCATATCTTCATTGTTCTTCTGCGTGACATGTCATGTGATAATGTCATAAGGACAGCTGTTGCATTAAAGGGTCGTAGCGGATCCCTACTATGATGAGAACCCGGAAGTGCCATAAAACTGTTCTTGAATGTATGTTCTATGGCCGGATGATATTATTTGAGGGACACAAATAATACAGGTCATTAGGGGTGAGGACTCATAAAACTTTGAGGCACCTTCTCATGGTGTGCGCCCTTGGTAATATCCAGGAGGATATTATGAGAACGAGACCCGCCAGTAGGAAATCCACATTTCATAGTGTCATTGGATGTTCCTATCTGCAGACGTGCATATTGGTCCTTAGACTTTAAGATTATTATTAATGGGTACTACAATTCGCGCACTTAGATGAATTGACGAAAACTATGATGACACACTGTTCGTAGTGAGGTAGGATATGTTGGGTGCGTCATGAGTAATATCGCATTAATAGATAATGCGAGAAAGGATTTTTCCCTTCCGTTCCATAACGGAAGTAGATATCCCAGGCCCTTTGATGGAATTGATATAGCCTAAATAAATCCATGGCCATGGTAAGGTATGGGAAAGTTCAATTCCAGGAAGTCAAAGAAAGAATAATCAAGCACATGGGTTGATGGCACTAGTATGCAACCCGCTTGATTGGAGATATCGAGACAAAGGGATTATATTACACAGTAAGCATTCGGAGGAGGTGACACGTCATTGCGGTGCTAACTTCTTTCTCTATGGGTGCCTTGGCGTGTTGCTAGACGTTAACCTTAGACTTTAGGCAGGCTCAGCCTAATGCCACTGAGAAAGAGGCCTAGAGGGTCACACACTAAGTGTGTCCATGTATCTCAGTTAAATATTAATTTAACAAGTTAAATAAATATTATTCCCGATTTTGGTTTAATAATTATTTAAGGATGTCTGATCGCATTTATTTTGACACTAGTTATTCGAGAGAATATATTGTCGATGAAATAATATATTTATTAGCAAGTAATGCAGTTATATTTATTTAAGAAATAAATAGTCATTACTCAAGGTCTAATAAATGTGGTGGAGAAAATGGAAAATAAGAGTACACGTCGTGTATATTAAATATACACACTGTGTAGTTTTATGGAAAACAAGTACATGTCGTGTATTAATTATTACACGCCGTGTAGTTTTTCCAGTTGGGATTTTGAGGATTTAATATTGTTTTATTAAATGATATTTATTATAATCAGCATGGGCGCATGTCAAAGAATTAATAATTCGACATGGGGGTTTTCAATAAGAGTTAATGAAATAAATAAAACGCGTAACGCATTTATTTATTGTCATAACTCTATTAAACTCAAACTTGATTATAAATATCCTCACAACCCCAACATTTTGAAGGGACAGGGGCCAGTTGTTGTGCACAACGGATTTGGAAATACTCACAAGCCAAGAGAGAATTCCCTTTCCACCAAGAACGCCCTCAAGTTACGAGAGCAAGATCCTCCACCGGATCAAGGCGATCGAAGGCATACATCGCAAGCGAAGGTTCTTCCGCGCTAGCACCCGGAGATCCCTTCGGAGACGTCCGGAGATACGTGACACACGTGTGGATCACCGCTAGAGGAATCCTACACTTAGATTCTACGACGCAGCAATGGATCACCGAATCATGACCGGACACATCAACGAAGAAATAATTCCAATGAGGTAATTCTTATGCATTAATTAAATTAATTATAATCAACATATGATGATCCTCCTCAAGGGTTTCGGGACTCTTCTTTTCTTTTTGTTCTTCATTCTATTCCGAAGATTCGGTGTTTTATATCGTGACGGATCTCGGATTGAACGTTGTTTAACGTTAAAATTAAAGTTGGGCAAACCCACCAACGTGCTTCCACTGCGCCCGGAACCTTACAAGTTGTATTAGAGCGTCATATCGTTGATTATAATTATTTATTTTTTCGTTGGTAATTTATGCACATAATAATTTAGTTATTTCAATTAAAGTTTAATCGTTCTGGAAATCTGAATATCGAGATCTATTCCTCCTCCCTTGTTTCTCGTTCACCTCACAGAAATGAATTTTCTTTTAATTTTGATTAAAATAAAATAGAGGAACTCATCCAGAGGAGCCAAACATTTCTGGCCGAATAACACCAGAATACACGGCGTGTATTCGGAAGTACACGCCGTGTAGTCTAGATTCAATGCATTGACTGATCCGCCAAATCAGGCCGTGTGTTGGATTATTTCTAAGAATTTAAGACACCGTGTGTTGACCAGAAACAGGTGGCACATGGTTTCTGGAATACACGTTGTGTGGTCCAATGAACATGGCGTGTAGTCCCTTCGGGTTAGGGTTGGGTCGTGTACTCCGTACATGGCCTGCCTGGCTGGAAACAGTGTAACGTGGAAACTACGCGGCGTGTGTCCCACTGTACACGCCGTGTACTCTGAAAATTTCCGAAGTACATTGACACGCCCTATCCCCGGGAGTGTACTTCGGATGGATGGTGAAGAAAAGTACACACCGTGTATTCAGAACTACACGCCATGTACTCACCCAAATTACGCAGATTTATTAAAATTTATTATTATATTATACAAACCCTTGAGACGTGTACCATGGTGCAGGCGTAAAGCTGAGGCGCAACACGTGATAGGTGTTTTATATATGTGTGTTTAATTTAACATCTGTGTAATAAATGGGAATTCACCGGGTTGCCTCCAAGGTATAAGTTACGTACAAAGATAATTTTAAATGAATTTATTTGTTTAAAATTATGATGGATGAGAATCTCAAGGAAATTCAGAAAAGGTATTTAAGATAAAATGATTGATTAATTAAAGATAATTAATTGATTTGAGCATGATTTATCTTAAACAAGAATGATTAAAGAATTGAATGCTAGTTTTATTTATGCATAAATATCGTTGCATGTATGGATGATCATTATCTAGACCAAGACCTTTGTATGTGAATGGTTTCTTTTAATTTATTTATTTAAATTAAATTTGTTGGCCTGCGAGCCATCTCCTCATTAATATGTAGGGCCTGCGTGCCCAAGGATTATTTTATGTAAAAACCCCTTTTACCCCTCACCTGCGTGTGAGATAAATGCATATGTAATGGATGGAGCTCTCAAGCTAGTGTAGGCGTCTCAAGTTAGGAGCCAAGGTGAAACCAATCCAAGAAGATACAAAGGTGAATAGGTGGAAAGATGTAAACACGAACCCGAAAGGTTCAAGGTGTTTCTCCCCTAGGTCTTGGGTTATTTTATCAACCGCTAGATAAACTAACCAATAGAAAATCTCATGATCATACCATTTATTTTATTTCTATCAGTTGCATGGTTTATTTATTGTGGGTGTTTTGTCACAATCACACAATTAATGAATTAAACGAGCATGCAAGATGGAACTAAAATAAAACTGGCTTAAACGTAAATATTATCTTATACATGGTTAATCACTTAAGTATATCCCACTTAATATTAACAAGCATGTAATAAAAGATAATAAAATTGAAATTTACGTATAAGTATAAAATTCCTCAAAATAAATATTAAGTCGGCATAGCCTTCCATAATCTTGGTTAGAATCAAACCATAGTTAAAAGTGCTTGACCAACCCTAGTTGGGGTGATTTCAATTATCGGGGAATTCTAATTCAAGGTTTTGGGTTGACTTGACTTGGTTCTCATCAAGGGTTGACTGCCACAGCAGGACTTGGTGTGACCAAGAGGCAAAAATTGAGGAAATCCAAAAAAAAAGATTTCAGGATTGGGGAGTCCACTCAGCGGATCAAGGAGCTGCGAGTTAATGCAGTTGGCATTTGGAATGCCTACCTAAAACCCTTCAAGTTTCTTGACCAAACCTAGTTGGGGTAATGCGAAGGGCAATATGGATCCTTGACACTAGAATATTCACGCAACAGAATATTCTGAAGTCAATGGTGAGGGCTATTGGATTTTGATAAAATAGTGGGAGACTAATAAGTATTAATTTATTTATTTGTCTCAATTTTTGTAATAAAGTACTAAACCTTTGCTCATCTTAATTTGTAGAAACGGCAAGAAAATTACTTCAAACATATCATTGCGCACCATACTCGAAAAAGAAAACCTTCTCACCAGCACCAATTTCCAAGAGTGGAAGAGGCGTTTACGCGTCGTCCTTCACCACGAAAGGAAATTATATGTACTAGAAGATCCTATTCTGGTTTTGCCTAGGAAAGTGGCTAGTGATTAGGAATTATCTCTCTACATGAAACACATGGATGATGCCACAGAACCAGTGTTTCATGCTATCGGCCATGTCTAATGAGCTCTTGAAGAAACATGAAAACATGGACGCGTATAGCATGATGTCTCACCTTAAAGATCTCTACCAAGAGAAGGCGAGACAAGAGAGGTATGAGATCTCCAATGCTTTGTTTACCACGAATCTTGGAGATTCTGCGCCAGCTGGGCCTCATGTAGTCAAGCTTATTGGCTACATTGAACACCTGGACATCTTAGGGATTAATTTCCCGAATGAGTTGCATACAGATCTCATCCTATCATCACTATCCAAGACCTTCTCTAGCTTCATTGTCAACTATAACATGAAAGATAATGAGAAGAGTCTATCGGAGCTTCTGACCTTGATTTTCCAGGTAGATAAGAACATGGGGCGTGACAAACCCACGGTTCTTATGGTGAACAAGAAAAGGAAGGACAAGGCAAAGGGGACAAAGACTTATAAACGGTCTGAAGCCCCCGAGAACCATCCCTCCAAGAAGGGGAAGATCTAGAGGCAGGGCAAGGAACGGGAGGAAGTGTGTTTTACATGTGGCAAGCAGGGCCACTGGAATAGGAACTGCACCCAGAAGCATCGGGACACTAAAGGTGCGTTTGTCGAGTGAAATATTTTTATTTCTACAAATTGGGTATTAGATACAGCTTGTGGGGCTCACATCTGTATTCAAATGCAGGAACCAAGTAGATTTAGAAAGATCGCCAGAGGAGAGGTGGATCTTAGAGCTGCCAATGGTGCAAGGCTGGCTGCATTGGCTATTGGTGACTACCACATCTCATTACTGGCTGGGATGATTTTGGTTTTACATAACTGTTATTATGTGCCTAGTGTTACCAATAACATAATTTCTGTATCTTGTTTGGATATGGATGGATTTGTTTTCAAATTTGGAAATAAGGGTTGTCTCTTTTATAAGAACAATGTATGTTATGGTATGGCACATTTAAATAATGGTTTGTATGTATTGAATTACAAAAAACAAGTGTTGGCAATCGATAACGAAACAAACTCACATGACTCATACATCACCCAGTTATGGCATCACCGCCTTGGTCATGTGAACGAGAAGAGTTTGACAAAGCTCTGCCAAGATGGCTATTTAGACTCTACTGAGCTAAAACCACTTGATAGATGTCACGCTTGTTTACAAGGAAAAATGACCAAGCCGCCTTTTGGTGGACAATGTGAAAGGGCCATAGATCTTCTAGGATTGGTACACATAGATGTGTGTGGACCATTTCCAATAGAAGCTAGAGGTGGATATTCTTACTTCATTACTTTTACTGATGATTTGAGTAGATATGGCTATGTCTACTTAATGAGGTATAAGTCATAGTCCTTAGAGAAATTTAAGGAATTCAAGAATTAAGTAGAGAATCATCTTGGTAAGAAGATAAAGAAGATTCGATCAGATCGAGGTGGAGAATATCTAAACCAAGAGTTCATTGATCTTCTATGGGAGTTTGGGATTCTATCTCATCTCGCTCCTCCTTATACACCACAGTGGAATGGTGTTAGTGAAAGGAGGAACCACACCTTGTTAGACATGGTAAGGTCGATGATGAGTCATACGGATCTTCCATTATCTTTTTGGGGATATGCATTACAAACTGCAGCATACACATTAAACCGAGTACCAACTAAGGCGGAAAATGGAATTCCATCTGAGTTATGGAATGGAAGGAAACCCACTTTGTCGCACACACGTGTATGGGGATGCGAGGCATTTGTTAAGGCCTTCTCAGGCAACAAACTAGCACCCCGGGGCACAAAGTGTATCTTTATAGGATATCCCAAGGAAACGAAAGGATATTACCTATATAACCTTCAAGACAAGAAAGTGATTGTCGCCAGACAAGCCGTATTTCTTGAGAGGGAACACATCCTCAAGAAGGATAGTGGGAGAAAGATTTACTTCGACGAAGTTGATGCTCAAGATACACAGGAGTTGGTACAGGAACAAGTTCCACAGGTCCCCGTAGAAGAGGTTCCAGAAACACAAGTACTGCGTAGGAGCTCAAGAGAGGTAAGGGAACCAGAGATATTTGGTTTCCTAGTCACCGAGGATGGTGAATCATTATTGTTGGACAATGATGAACCTCTCTCCTACAAGGAAGTAGTAAAAAGATCATAAGCTGCAAGATGGCTAGAAGCTATGAATTCTGAGATGGATTCCATGTATCAGAACCAAGTTTGGGTTCTGGTCGATGAGCCAGTTGATGTAAAGCTTGTTGGATGAAAATGGGTATTTAAAAGAAAGCTGGACATGGAAGGTCAAGTTATCACCTATAAAGCAAGGCTAGTGGCTAAAGGATTCAGACAGTGTCAAGGAATTGACTATGATGAAACCTTCTTGCCAGTTTCCATGTTTAAATCCATAAGAATCATACTTGTCATAGCAGCTTACCATGACTATGAGATTTGGCAGATGGATGTCAAAACAGCATTCCTTAATGGGAACCTTCATGAAGATGTATATATGACACAACCAGAAGGGTTTGTGACACCAGGTGAAGCCAAACGGGTTTGCAAGTTGCAGAAATCCATTTATGGATTGAAGCAAGCATCCAGGTCATGGAACATTCAATTTGATGAAACCATAAAGGAATTTGGTTTCATTAAGAACGAATGTTATCCATGTGTTTATAAGCGGTTTAATGGGAATGCGGTATTCATCCTAGTGGTATATATTGATGAAATATTGCTTATTGGAAACGATGTACCAGCCTTATAGTCAGTTAAGGACTGGTTGAACAAGTGTTTCTCCATGAAGGACTTAGGAGAAGCAGCCTACATTGTAGGGATCAAGATCATTTGTGACAGATCCAAGAGGCTTCTTGGACTAAGTCAGGGTACATACATTGACCAGATACTAAAGAGATTTAGTATGGAAAAATACAAGAGGGGATTGGTTCCAATATCACATGGCTTACATATTTATAAGAAAATGTGTCCTCAGACACAACAAGAGAAAGATAGGATAAGAAAGATACCATACGATTCGGCTATAGGATCCATCATGTATGTCATGTTATGTACCAGGCTTGATGTTGCCTATGCACTGAGCATGGTAGGAAAATATCAAGTAGATCCAGGAGAACAGCATTGGACTGCTGTTAAGACTATCCTTATGTATCTGAGAAGAACTAAGGATATGTTCCTGGTGTATGGAGGTGACGAGGAGCTTGTCATCAGAGTGTATGTTGATGCTGGTTTTCAAACAGATCAGAATGATCTGAAGTCGCAATCTGGATATGTTTTCTATCTCAATGGAGGAGCTGTGAGCTGGAAGAGTTCAAAGAATCCAGTTGTCGCCAATTCTAAAGTGGAGTCCGAGTATATAGCGGCTTCTGATGTAGCCAAGGAAGCCATCTGGATTCGGAACTTTTTCCAAGAGATTGATGTGGTGCCTAGCAGTAAAGATCCCATTACATTGTATTGTGATAATACTACAGTAGTGGCTCATGAAAAAGAACCAAGGTCACATCAACGGATAAAGCACATACTCCGGAAGTATCACCTCTTGAGGGATTTCTATCAAAGGGGTGAAGTTGCAGTGATCAGAGTGTCCACGGAAGAGAACGTGGAAAACCCCATGACTAAAGGCTTATCTCAACAGAAGCATGAATATCATGTGAGAGCTAGCAGGTTAAAGGTTGTTAGCAGTTGGCTCTAGTCCAAGTTGGATTCTATTGGAGTTGGTGGTCTAGAACCAACTACTTTGTACTTTATTCATTAAATAAAAGCCTTATCACATCTTGATTGTTCTTCTGAGTGACATGTCATGTGATAATGTCCTAAGGACAGCTGTTGCATTAAAGGGTCGTAGAGGATCCCTACTATGATGAGAACCCGGAAGTGCCATAACACTGTTCTTGAATGTATGTTCTATGGCCGGATGATATTATTTGAGGGACACAAATAATACAGGTTATTAGGGGTGAGGACTCATAAAACTTTGAGGCACCTTCTCATGGTGTGCGCCCTTGGTAATATCTAAGAGGATATTATGAGAACGAGACCCACCAGTAGGAAATCCACATTTCATAGTGTCATTGGATGTTCCTATCTGCGGACATGTGTATTGGTCCTTAGACTTTAAGATTATTATTAATGGGTATTACAACTCGCACACTTAGATGTATTGACGAAAACTGTGACGACACACTGTTCGCAGTGAGGTAGGATATGTTGGGTGCGTCACGAGTAATACCGAATTAATAGATAATACGAGAAAGGATTTGTCCCTTCCGTTCCATAACAGAAGTATATATCTCAGGCCCTTTGATGGAATTGATATAGCCTAAATAAATCCATGGCCATGGTAAGGTATGGGCAAGTTCAATTCCGGAAGTCAAAGAAAGAATAATCAAGCACATGGGTTGATGGTACTAGCATGAAACCCGCTTGATTGGAGATATCGATAAAAAGGGATTATATTACATGGTAAGCATTCGGAGGAGGTGACACATCATTGCGGCATTAACTTCTTTCTCTATGGGTGCCTTAGTGTGTTGCTAGACGCTAACCTTGGACTTTAGGAAGGCTCAGCCTAATGCCACTGAGAAAGAGGCCTAGTGGGTCACACACTAAGTGTGTCCATGTATCTCAGTTAAATATTAATTTAACAAGTTAAATAAATATTATTCCCGACTGTGGTTTAATAATTATTTAAGGATTTCTGATCGCATTTATTTTGACACTAGTTATTCAAGAGAATATATTGTGGACAAAATAATATATTTATTAGCGAGTAATGCAGTTACATTTATTTAAGAAATAAATAGTCATTACTCAAGGTCTAATAAATGTGGTGGAGAAAAATAGAAAATAAGAGTACACGCCGTGTATATTAAATATACACGCCGTGTAGTTTTATGGAAAACAAGTACACACCGTGTATTAATTATTACACGCCGTGTAGTTTTTCCAGTTGGGATTTTGAGGATTTAATATTGTTTTATTAAATGATATTTATTATAATCAGCGTGGGCGCA
This sequence comes from Viscum album, assembly GCA_963277665.1. Lineage (NCBI taxonomy): Eukaryota > Viridiplantae > Streptophyta > Magnoliopsida > Santalales > Viscaceae > Viscum > Viscum album. The sequence continues at coordinate 2,039,266,600 of OY728164.1, forward strand.
TGTCAAGGAATTAATAATTCGACATGGGGGTTTTCAATAAGAGTTAATGAAATAAATAAAATGCGTAACGCGTTTATTTATTGTCATAACTCTATTAACCTCAAACCCGATTATAAATATCCTTGCAACCCCCACATTTTGAAGGGCCAGGGGCCAGTTGTTGTGCACAATGGATTTGGAAATACTCTCAAGCCAAGATATAATTCCCTTTCCACCAAGAACGCCCTCAAGTTACGAGAGCAAGATCCTCCACCGGATCAAGGCGGTCGAAGGTGGACATCGCAAGAGAAGGTTCTTCCGCGCTAGTACCCAGAGATCCCTTCGGCGACGTCCAGAGATACTTGACACACATGTGGATCACCGCTAGAGGAATCCTACACTTGGATTCTACGACGCAACGACGGATCATCGAATCGTGACCGGACACATCAACGAAGAAAGAATTCTAACAAGGTAATTCTTATGCATTAATTAAATTAATTATAATCAACATATGATGATCCTCCTCAAGGGTTATGGGACTCTTCTTTTCTTTTCATTCTTCGTTCTATTCTGAAGATTCGGCGTTTTATATCGTGACGGATCTCGGATTGAACGTTATTTAACGTTAAAATTAAAGTTGGGCAAACCCACCAACGCACTTCCGCTGCGCCCGGAACCTTACATAGATACACACACACACAAGGATAAACACTCACATACACATGATGTACACACTCACACACACAAGGATACACACTCACACATACAAGATATACACACACACAAGATGTACAAACTCACACACACAAGGATACATGCTCACATGCACAATATGTACACACACAATGATACACACTCACACACACAATACACACACACACACAAGATTTATACGCTCACACACACAAGGATACCAACTCACACACAAAATATGTACACACTCACACACACAAGGATACACACTCAAGAATATATATTTTTGTGCTTATTTCTCTCTATTTCTCAACACTCAATTCAAATCTCAAGCTATTATGAAATATAATACCTTATTTGTGGATATCATGATCCACCAATACTTACCCAAATAATATGGTTTAGGTTAATGGATTAACACAACCCCTTTTAGTAGTAAAGGGTTAAAATGGTAAAGGGTGCGAAAAGGTTATAAAATGGGTGAAAGGTGGAAAAGGGATAGAAAGGTGTGGTATGTGGGTTTTTCCCGATTTTGAGAGATAATAAAAAATAATGAAAATATGAGCCAAATATGATATGGTTATGAATTAAAATGATGGAGAAAGTGATGTATGTAAATGGAAATTGCTAATAATTTAAATCATGAAGAAGTAATTGTATCCTCTTTTTTCCCCTTTTTTCTTTTTTTATAAAATCTCCCTAAAAGATTTTTTCTTAGTATTTTAAAGAATAATATGATGAATGGAGAGTAAGATATATTTTTTTTAAATCTTTTAAATAAATTATGTGCTTAGTTTTGAAACGAAAAAAATTATGAGGTGATAGAATTTACATTTTTTTCTAGATAAAAATCACATATAGTGAATTAAATGTAAAAAGAATATGGATGAATAATTGGATCAATGTAAAATATTTCAATATTTCACAATATATTCCAATTATAGAGGTTTTAAAATAAAAATATATTTTTTGAATGGGTGGATAATATGGAAAGATAATAAGGGTTATAGATAATAGTATTGTAAATAAAGGGATAGATTCCTACCATGTCAACTGAAGCTCTGATACCAACTGATACGAGATGCTCGAGGTGGCCCAATATTCATGACATGTATATAAAGGATGAAGTTCGGGTATAAGTGGATAATGATGGGTATGGATAGTGGATGCAAGTATTAAATCAACACTATAAGGAGTGTGGCCTACTACTTAGACAATACACTCAAGGGAGGGATGTGATGGATAATCTACACAACAACACACTTAGGTTAAGGGATTAAATTGGGGGATTTGTGATATTTGATCTCCAATATAACTTATAGATTGACAAGTAAAGAATTAACAAGATCAAGGTGAAAACCATAACAATCCTCACGTAGTGGAGAGAAACAAAGCATAAGCACTTTATTATAATCTTGAATGTTATATAAGTTCCATGGGGGTGTCTATTTATATCCAAGGGTGGCCAACGATCTAATACCCTAAAGTCAAAAAATATAAACCTATTTTTTCCCTTAAAGAAGAAGAATAAAGTTACCAAATACTCTTTTGGAAAAGTATCACATGATTTCCCAACTATATACCACTGGCCCACTGAATTTGAATTTAGTGTCCAAATATTCCATTCTATAATTATCCATGTGGGAAAGGCTTCTAAAATTCCTGAAATCATGTGTTCTAAGATTAAAAATCATGTTTTGGCTTGAATAAGAGATATAATAGGCCTATTTTCTCCATCCATATAAGGTCAAGTCTATTGGGCCTTTAATGAAGCGAGATGGGTGCCCATTATAGTATTCAACCACTTTAATCTCCCTCACATCATCAGGCCTTACAAATCCAACTCTTCCACTTGTGAAATAGACTCGATGCCTTGAACATGGTTCTCATCATAAAATCAACCCAAGTGATATAGAGGATGGAGGTGTAATATTACAACTCAATCCAAGATCAGATCAATAAGTTTTTCACATAGGGTCAATGGTCTATTTATTATATACTCAATAAAAAATCTGGTAGATAAATCTTATGATCATTCCATATATTTTATTATGTATTAAGAATGGTTATTTATTTTATAGATGTTGTATCACGATCAGATAAATAAATGAATTCAATAACAAGCATGCACATGCAGAATAAAATAAAAAGGATTATGCATAAATATTTTATCAACACATGGTTAATCACTTAAATAAAATACACTTAATATTAACAAGTAATGTAAAATTTAAAATAATAAAGTATATGCATAATAAACAAAATCCCTTAATAAAATATTAATTCATAACAAGCCTTTTATTACTTGATTAAGGATGCAACCATATAACTAAGTTGTGATCCGGCCCTATTTGTAATAATTTTATCATGAATTTCTTATGAGGGTTCTTGGTTAAAATAGAGAGAATTATCCCTTTCTAGAATTGATGTATCATAAATTAAAGTGTTAATAAAATAAAATTATGGGTTTAAAGATTGGTGAGTCAAATCAATGGATCTAAGGATCTATAATCCCATGGTTTGTAATCCCACCTACCTAAATACCTCCAAGTAATTGACTATTCCCTTGATTGGTTTATAATAAAATAAATATTATATTATCCACTAGAATGTCCACATTATGGGATATTCCAAGTATAATGGTGAGGACTATTGAGACTTGATATAATAGGGGGAGATGAAAATAAAATTAATTTATTCTATCGCACATAATTTTGTAATCATATAAAGTATTTATCTATGCTTTTATATTTTTATAGTAAAATGGAAAGTTAATTGAACACATTATCTTTGAGATTGATTACAAATAAAGACAATATCCTCTCTAAAAGTAACTTCCAAGAATGTTATAGGAACTTGAATATTTTATTATTCCATGAACGGAAGTTTTGTGTGCTAGAATCCCCAATTCCTAAACCACCTACGAAGGAGGTGAGTGATGAAGAGTTATATGTCTGAAAAAAAACACTTGAATGATGCATTATATGTTCAATGTCTGATGATTTCATCTATGTTTGGAGAACTCATTAAATATTATGAGAGCATGAATTCACATAGCATGCTCAATCATCTTTGTGATCTTTATTAGGAGAGATCTATACATGAGTGCTTTGATATTTCTAAGGCACTCTTCACAAGAAAACTTGGAGTGGGTGTGTGAGTTGGGCCTCACATAGTCAAAATGATTGGCTAAATTGAGTGTCTAGAGATTTTAGAGTTTTCATTGCCTGATGGATTTCATACTAATATCATTCTTTCATAACTTCCTCAGATATTCACCATCTTTTTTGTGAATTTCAATATAAACAACATTGATAAGTCTCTACCATATATCCTCTCTCTACATATCAAAGTTGACCAGGACATGAAGTGAAAAAAGACTTTAATTTTTATGGTGAAAAAGAGGAAAGGTAAAGAAAAAATTCCCAACTGACTCTAAGTTTAAGGCTTATTCAAAAAATCTAACAAATATAAGGAGGATTAAGGGTAAAGAAAAGTAATAGGATATAATTTTCTTCTCATGTGGTAAGAAAGGATATTATAAGAATAATTATAATAAATCAAAGAAAAATATTCTACTTTAGGTATATTCATCATTATAAGTAATAATTATGGATCATTTATTATGTATTAGAAACAATATGTTTACATATGTGCATTCAAACATAGGAATCAATAAGTGAAGAAATATTGCTAGAAGTTTGGTTCATTCTTAAGGAAGATGGAGAAGAGTGATTCCTAGATCAATGTAAATAATTTCACAACTTCCTGATGGCCTAATAGAATCAGGATAAACTATTGTTTTGTATTGATGATTACCAAAACTTTTATTAGTGTCTAATTATACCCAAATGATACATTATTTCATGTTTGGAATATATGTCATTATGGTATTTTCATACTCAACAAATTATTCATTATTTATTGAATCGCAGATAACTAAGATTGGTGATTAATGATGAATATAAATATAAGACTTAAAATACCTCCTTGATGAAATTTAATTATTTGTTAAATAAAACTGATATTAGTTGACAAGTTTATATCTATAATAGTGCTCTAGTCTCCTTTTGAACTAATAAAATGGGTATATAGACTAATTCATTATCATGTTTTAGAGAAAGAAGCCTTTATAAATAAATGTATGCCCCAAAGATACTTAATTTAGTTCTGAAATACTATGTGAATTATTATAAAGGTATAGGTAATAGGTAATTTAATTTATTTCATGATATTCCTTTAAGAGATTTTAGGAATGCTCAGTGAAGAAATGATTACACTTGGAAAAGGATACAGGATCCTTTATGTTGGATTGTCGGAGTGTATCATTTCCAAGTATCCATCAATCATTAATATGTAGAATAAATATTATCCTAAACTCACATTACCTTATAAATGAAATTTTGATAATAGTAAAAGGGGATAAATTAAATGTATTATATATAGTGAAATTATTTCATAATTTCTTCTGAGACATGTTTCACTAATAGCTACACAATCACTAATGGTATACCAACTACATTAACTAATAGATATCATATTGATTGGAATCCATTAGTTATTATTTCAATTATACAATGGGAATAATTTGTTAAAAGATTTATTTATATATAAATGAACATCAAAAGTACACTAAGTGAATCAATGATAATTTTCCTATAGCCATTAAAGATATTAACACCTCTATTATTCCTAACCAAAAATATTTCTATATAAGGGAATCACATCTCTTTTGAGATAGTTAAATCATGATAGACCTTAATAAATCCTAGGTTGTACAAGCATATAAGTTGGTATGGGAACATAGACTTCGTTAAGCTTATTGGGAGGGGTTGTTCTCAAAGACACATACTATGTAGTAAGTTAAAACCAAAATTGGTTTTATATTCACCAAGATTGGTGGCATATTATTCAATATGAATAAAGATTCCTATAATGAAGTATTAAATAGAAACATGATAAGATTGATAGGTATGTATGAATTTTGTAATGGAATCCATGTACCAAAATACAAACACACTATATTTTGGATGTTTGTATACTTTTTAATGTTGTGAGTATTGAATAGAAACTATATATAGATGGTATGATTCATTACCAATAAATCATGATTGATTAATAAAAGTGTGTCTAAGATATATTCTATGAAAATACCTTTACTTTAGTCATCATGTTGAAATCCATTTGAATTCTACTTGTCAAATAAAAATTCTATGATCATTGTAATACCCCGGAATTCCATGAATTTTTTTAAAATTAAATGGGATTATTTTGAGACCAGGCACTAAGACAACATGCGATTTCAAGCCCCGGAGTGTCGATGATGATCCATCGAAAAATGTTAAGTATTAAATAGCATGTGTGAGTGATTTTCTTGAAAAAGTGGAATAACTCTTAAATGGGTACCAGGATCAGAAATATAAGGGCATCGTTGCATTAAGGATGGCAGGTTTACCCTAGGCGTGACATAAGTTTAGTCAGTGTGGGCCTCCAGTGAGAAAACATGAAAATGGCATAACCATTAATAAAATAATTAAATAACATTATTTTATTTTTCAAATCCTTATAACTCATGAACGGTGACTGGGATTGAAAATCAGATACCATCGTTGAACTTGTGATGATATGCTTTCCTTAGGTAGAGCCTAACATTGGTCGGCACGGGTCAACAGTGGAAAGTAGTTCTTGGATGTAAGTAAAATAATTGAATAAAGTTATTTTATTTTCAAATTCTTATAATTCATAAATGGTAACTCGAATTAGAAATCTGAGAGTACCATTGAGTTTGTGAGGGTATGCTTCCCTTAGGCAAAGCCTAACATCAGCCAGCATGAGCCGGCTTTGAAAGTTGGTTTTTGGGATGTAACCGTAAATAAAATAATTTAAATAAAAGTTATTTTATTTTTGAATACTCATAACTTGCAAATGGTAACCACTACTGGAAATATAATATTTCCCAACGGTTCACAACCGTTGGGAAATCCCCTCTAACCGTTGGTATATGATATACCAATGCTTCTGACAACTGTGGGGAAGTAAGCCGTTGGGAAAAGGTTTTCCCAACGGTTTACTGGAAACCGTTGGTATAGGCTCACAAAAGCCACCCTATCCCAACGGTTCTGCCAAACCATTGGGATAGTTTTTCCCAACGGTTTGGGAGAACCGTTGGGAAATATCAGTTTTGGGATAGTTTTACCAACGGTTCTCCCCAAACCGTTGGGATATCCCCATGGATGAACTCTTTCCCAACAGTTTAGAACCATTGGGAAAAGAGATATTTACCAAAGGTTCAATGAACCGTTGGTAAAAACTTCTTTAGGATTATATGCCAATGGTTTTAAACCGTTGGCATATCCTATGCTGCAAATTGCAGCAGCCTGCAATTTGCACAGCCCCTCTCCATCAGGCCTCATTTTGACCTCATTTTCAATCCAATTATTGTACCTTCAATAAAATAAAACATACATATACAATTACGAACAAATTCATACACATTTAACATATAATGGATCCTGAAACTATACACATCCATAATTAAATTAGAATTCATAACGTAATTATAAACGTACATAATTCATATAGAATTCAATTTAAAATTTAGATGACAATTATATGTGGAATCCGAAATTCAATTCATAATTTGATCAGTTTTTTCTATACCATATATTTTTACATCAAATGATGTCCATTTTAAACAAAATACATAAACCTGAAGTGATACCGGCCACACCGCACCTCAGATTGAGGCGGGGTTGACTCGTACACATCACATTTGACCCATGGATCGTTGTACTAAAGTATCGACACAATCCGAATGCGTTTGGTCGGTTTTCCGTATGCCAGTTGATGTTTTTCACTTAAAATGACGTCCTTTTGAAACAAAAGACGGACACTATGAGTGGTGCCGACCACACCGCATCTCCAATTGAGGCGGGGTTGATTCGTACACGTCACATATGACCCATGGATCGTTCTCCTAAAGTTTAAATGGAAACCAAATGCGTTTGGTCGGTTTTTCGTATGTACTTAAAATGTTGTCCATTTTAAACAAAAGAGTGACACTTAGACTAATCCTGACCACACCGCGACTCAGATTCATCCCGGGTTGGCTCTTACATGTCACATATGATCCATGGATCATTGTGATAAATTATCAAAAGATTCTGATTGTGTTTGGTCGGTTTTGCGTATGCCAGTTGTTCTTTTCATTTATAATCATGTCCATTTTAAACAAAAGAGACAGAGTTAGAGCGGTTTCGGCCACACCGCGTCTCGGATTAAGAAGGGGTTGACTTTTACACGTCACATATGACTCATGGATCATTGTGCTAAAGTATCGATAGAATACAAATGCGTTTGGTCGTTCTTCCGTATGTCAGTTGATGCCTTTCACTTAAAATGACGTCCTTTTGAAACAAAAGACGGACACTTTGAGTGGTTTCAGCCACACCGCATGTCGGATTGAGGCGGGGATGATTCTTACACGTCACATATGACCCATGGATCGTTCTCCTAAAGTTTAAATGGAAACCGAATCCGTTTGGTCATTTTTCCGTATGTACTTAAAATGGTGTCCATTTTAAACAAAAGAGAGCCACTTAGACTTATCCTGGCTACACCGCGACTCGGATTCATCCCGGGTTGGCTTGTACACATCACATATGACCCATGGATTGTTGGTATAAATTATCAACAGATTCGGAATGCGTTTGGTCGGTTTTCCGTATGTCAGTTGATGCTTTTCACTTAAAATGACGTCCTTTTGAAACAAAAGACGGACACTTTGAGTGGTTCCGGCCACACCATGTCTCCGGATTGATCTGAAACCACCGTGCAACATTCTAATTATTATTCGTGATGTGTACGCGTAGACGGAACGTCAATCGGACGTGCGGTTTGCGCGGTACGGCTCAATATTCGTGTTTTAAGTGATACGCGCGCTTCGTAAACGCGCGTGAGGGGGGTCCAAACGGGCTGAACGAAGTCTAAATGGCCTGAAATCAGACGACAAATATGGGAGAGTGATTTATGAAGTGGTCGAGTAGGCGTCACGTCAATCGGACGTGCCGTGTACCCGCGGTGACCGACAACGCAGTTCTGGTGTCATAAACAGCCAAAACGGGCGTCCAACGGTCAAATTCATAGCAGACGACCTCAGATTGAGCTGAAACCACTGTGCAACATTATAATTATTATTCGTGACGTGTACGCGCAGACGGTACATCAATCAAACGTGCGGTTTGCGCGGTACGGCTCAATATTCGTATTTTAAGTGATGTGCGCGCTTCGTAAACGCGCGTGAGGGGGGTCCAAACAGGACGAACGAAGTCGGAATGGCCTGAAATCAGACGAAAAATACGGGTGAGTGATTTCTGAATTGGTCGAGTAGACGGAATGTCAATTGGACGTGCCATGTGCCCGCGGTGACCGACAACGCAGTTCTGGTGTCATAAACGGCCAAAACGGGCGTCAAACGGTCAAATTCATAGAGGACGACCTCGGATTGAGCTGAAACCACCGTGAAACATTCTAATTATTATTTGTGACATGTACGCGCAGACGTCACGTCAATCGGACATGAGGTTTGCGCGGTACGAATCAATATTCGTGTTTTAAGTGATGCGCGCGCTTCGTAAACGCGCGTGAGGGTGGTCCAAACGGGCCGAACGATTTTGGAATGGCCTGAAATAAGACGAAAAATACGGGTGAGTGATTTATGAAGTGTTCGAGCAGACGTCACGTCAATCGGACGTGCCGTGTGCCCGCGGTGACCGACAACGCAGTTCTGGTGTCATAAACGGCCAAAACGGGCGTCAAACGGTCAAATTCATAGAGGAAGACCTCTAATTGAGCTGAAACCACCTTACAACATTCTAATTATTATTCTTGACATGTACGCGCAGACGGCACGTCAATCAAACGTGCGGTTTGCGCGGTACAGCTCAATATTCGTGTTTTAAGTGATGCGTGCGCTTCGTAAACGCGCGTGAGGGGGGTCCAAACGGGCCGAACGAAGTCGGAATGGCCTGAAATCAGACAAAAAATATGGGAGAGTGATTTCTGAAGTGGTCGATTAGACGGAACATCAATCGGACGTGTCGTGTGCCCGCAGTGACCGACAACGCAGTTCTGGTGTCATAAACGGCCAAAACGGGCGTCAAACGGTCAAATTCATAGCGAACGACCTCATATTGAGCTAAAACCACTGTGCAACATTCTAATTATTATTCGTGACGTGTACGCGCAGACGGCACGTCAATCGGACGTGCGGTTTGCGCGGTACATCTCAATATTCGTGTTTTAAGTGATGCGCGCGCTTCGTAAACGCGCGTGAGGGTGGTCCAAATGGGCCGAACGATTTCGGAATGGCCTGAAATCAGACAAAAAATACGGGTGAGTGATTTATGAAGTGGTCGAGCAGACGGCACGTCAATCGGACGTTCCGTGTGCCCGCGGTGACCGACAACGCAGTTCTGGTGTCATAAACGGCCAAAACGGGCGTCAAACGGTCAAATTCATAGCGGATGACCTCGGATTGAGCTGAAACCACCGTGCAACATTCTAATTATTATTCGTGATGTGTACGCATAGACGGAACGTCAATTGGACGTGTGGTTTGCGCGGTACAGCTCAATATTCGTGTTTTAAGTGATGTGCGCGCTTCATAAACGCGCGTGAGGGGGGTCCAAACGGTCCGAACGAAGTCGGAATGGCCTGAAATTAGACAAAAAATACGGGAGAGTGATTTCTGAAGTGGTCGAGCAGACGGCATGTCAATCGGACGTGCCGTGTGCCCGTGGTGACCGACAACGCAATTCTGGTGTCATAAACGGCCAAAACGGGCGTCCAATGGTCAAATTCATAGCGGACGACCTCAGATTGAGTTGAAACCACCGTGCAACATTCTAATTATTATTCGTGACGTGTACGCGTAGACGTCACGTCAATCGGACGTGCGGTTTGCGAGGTACGGCTCAATATTCGTGTTTTAAGTGATGTGCGCGCTTCGTAAACGCGCGTGAGGGTGGTCCAAATGGGCCGAACGATTTCGGAATGGCCTGAAATCAGAAGAAAAATATGGGTGAGTGATTTATTAAGTGGTCGAGCATACGGCACGTCAATCGGACGTGCCGTGTGCCCGCGGTGATCGACAACGCAGTTCTGGTGTCATAAACGGCCAAAACGGGCGTCAAACGGTCAAATTCATAGCGGACGACCTCGGATTGAGCTGAAACCACCGTGCAACATTCTAATTATTATTTTTGACGTCTACGCGTAGACGGAACGTCAACCGGATGTGCGGTTTGCGCGGTACGGCTCAATATTCGTGTTTTAAGTGATGCGCGCGCTTCGTAAACGCGCGTGAGGGGGGTCCAAACGGGCCGAACGAAGTCAGAATGGCCTGAAATCAGACGAAAAATATGGGAGAGTTATTTCTGAAGTGTTCGAGTAGATGGCACGTCAATTGGACGTGCCGTGTGCCCGCGGTGACCGACAACGCAGTTCTGGTGTCATAAACGGCCAAAACGGGCGTCCAATGGTCAAATTCATAGTGGAAGACCTCAGATTGAGCTAAAACCACCGTGCAACATTCTAATTATGATTCGTGACGTGTACACGCAGACAGCACGTCAATCGGACATGCGGTTTGCGCGGTACGGCTCAATATTCGTATTTTAAGTGATGCGCGCGCTTCGTAAACGCGCGTGAGGGTGGTCCAAACGGGCCGAACGATTTCGGAATGTCCTGAAATCAGACGACGAATACGGGTGAGTGATTTATGAAGTGGTCGAGCAGACGTCACATCAATCGGACGTGTCGTGTGCCCGCGGTGACTGACAACGCAGTTCTGGTGTCATAAACGGCCAAAACGGGCGCCAAACGGTCAAATTCATAGAGGACGACATCGTATTGAGCTGAAACCACCGTGCAACATTCTAATTATTATTCGTGACGTGTACACGTAGACGGCACGTCAATCGGACGTGCGGTTTGCACGGTACGGCTCAATATTCGTGTTTTAAGTGATGTGCGCGCTTCGTAAACGCGCGTGAGGGGGGTCCAAACGGGCCGAACAAAGTCAGAATGGCCTGAAATCAGACGAAAAATACGGGAGAGTGATTTATGAAGTGTTTGAGTAGACGGCACGTCAATCGGACGTGCCGTGTGCCCGTGGTGACCGACAACGCAGTTCTGGTGTCATAAACGGCCAAAACGGGCGTCCAACGGTCAAATTCATAGCGAACGACCTCAGATTGAGATGAAACCACCGTGCAACATTCTAATTATTATTCGTGACGTGTACGCGCAGACGTCATGTCAATCGGACGTGCGGTTTGTGCGGTACGGCTCAATATTCTTGTTTTAAGTGATGTGCGCGCTTCGTAAACGCGCGTGAGGGGGGTCCAAACGGGCTGAACGAAGTCGGAATGGCCTGAAATCAGACGACAAATATGGGTGAGTGATTTCTGAAGTGGTCGAGCAGATGGAACTTTGAGTGGTGTCGGTCACACTGCGCCTCGTATTGAGGTGGCGTTGACTCGTACACGTCACATATGACCCATGGATCGTTCTCCTAAAGTTTCAACAGAAACCAAATGCGTTTGGTTGGTTTTCTGTATGTACTTAAAATACTGTCCATTTTAAACAAAAGAAAGTCACTTAGAGTGGTCCCGATCACAGGATTTAGGCGGGGTTGACTCGTATACGTCTCAAATGACCCATGGATCGTTGTCTTAAAGTATCAACACAATCTGAATGCGTTTGGCCGGTTTTCCGTATGCCAGTTGATGTTTTTCACTTAAAATGATGTCCTTTTGAAACAAAAGACATACACTTTGAGTTGTTCCAGCCACACCGCTCCTCGAATTGAGGCGGGGTTGATTCGTACACGTCACATATGACCCATGGATCGTTGTCCTAAAGCATCAACACATTTCGAATGCGTTTGGTCAGTTTTTCGTATGTCACTTTTTGTTTTCACTTAAAATCTTATGGAAATTCATATAGAATATTTTTATATCATATTTAGTATGGATTAGATTTTAGTTGATCGTGCTATGAAACATTTCAGAGCTAATGAAATTAAGGAAGGTGGAGGGGCTGTCCGGGGGGGCTGTCCGGTGGGTGTCCGGGGGGCTGTCCGGGGACCAAGGAGGAGGGTGGGGGGGCTGTGCGGGGTTTGTCCGGGGGGTGTTTGGGGGTTGTTCAGGGGGCTGTCCGGGGTTGTTCAGGGGGCTGTCCGGGGGTTGTTCAGGAGGTTGTTCAGGGGTTGTTCAGGGGTTGTTCAGGGGTTGTTCAGGGGGTTGTCCGGGGTTGTTCAGGGGGCTGTCCGGGGGGCTGTCCGGGGGGTGTTTGGGGGGTTGTCTGGGGTCCAAGGGGGAGGATGGGGGGGTTGTCCGGGGGGCTGTCCGGGGGGCTGTCCGGGGTCCAGGGTGGAGGGTGGGGGGCTGTACGGGGGGCTGTCCAGGGGGCTGTCCGCGGGGCTGTCTAGGGGGTGTTTGGGGGGTGTTCGGGGTCCAAGGGGGAGGGGGGGTTGTCCAGGGTCCAAGAATGAGGGGGGTTGTCTAGGGATTTCTCAAACACACAACCACTAAAAGACAACAACATCCATAAAAACAGACAATATATAAAAATAACTCAACTCCAATACTATACTACGAGTTTAGATAAAACCAACAACTAGAATAGATTAAATATCAAATCTCAGTAATATAAGTCAAAAATGTAACGGATCAATATGTCCCACATCATCATCACCATCACCATCATCATCATCATCATCACCCTCGTCATCGTCCTCCTCATCGTCCTCACCCTCCACAGCGCCCTCCTCCTCGCCTTCGCCCTCCTCATCGCCCTCCTCATCTCCCTCCTCTTCCGCATAAGACTCCTCACCATCATCATCTTCAAGCTGGACATCGGCCTGACCACCACTGGAACTGCCACCTGGTGCACCATATATAGAATGTATCGATGACATGTATTCATCAATCGCTGGTCTGGCCTCTACTGGAAGTGTTGGACGTAGAACTTCAATAAATTTCATAAATGCACTGTTTGCCCTAGCAGACTGTTCTGCCGTCTCTGTGGCCCTTTTCTCAGCCTGTTCTGCCTGTGCCCTAACTTGCTGCAGCTCGGTGGCACTACAACTCATACCTGAGGTAGGTCAATACCTCGTCGGGGCTATCCTAGGTCGGCAGCCTACTCTGCCAGAATGATCCTCTCCCAACACCTGATGTAAGTGATCAGATGGCCCAAAATTGTCTGCTTCTTGGGCATTGAGGGCCTCTAAAGCATCCTGTTACAAATATAAATATATTATTAAGTTACAAAATAGATATTAAAATATAAAATCAACAGATTAAGACTTACAATCTGCTGCTGAGTCGCTTCGTTGACAACACTTCCATCCTTTTTTCGTCTACTTGAGCAAAATAGTTTTGCTCGAGGCACACGTCCTTCAATATTTTGTACTTTCCTCTACAATGACATTGAAAACAAAATTTATATAAAAACTTTAGCAAATGATTAAATAATTGAGGAAACAAAAGAAAATGTAAGTCGTAAAGAAAACTTATAAACAATTGTCATACCTGCTGCCTCTCATGATCCGGCATCGTCGTGCGTCCTAGTGTATGGAGGTATTTTTTTGCATCAATGTTTTTTTTATTTTTTTCAGATGATTCCTAAATAAAATTCGATAATGAAAAGGATAATATTAATGCAAAACTTGAAAGTTATTATTTAAATACCTCAAATGTAATTCATACCTTAAAGTGGGTACTCGTCCAATGAGTAATCATCTGACGATACTGCTCTATAGGACAATCATCCACGACTGGTACCGCCTCTAACTCAGTGCCAACTCTAGCACGCCAGCCAATATACAGCTCATGCTTTTAGGCTCTCCAAAGCTCGCCTAAATCCTTTAGACGTTCCAGTCGTGCACCCTCACCATCAGGAAAATTAAATCGAAGCTGAAATCAAAATATTAATTCATATAAATACAAAAATAATTCATGGAATTAAATACAACAGATTTTTTTACCCATATCTCTACCCAAGCTCTATCTTTGACCTCATGTGGCAAATGTCTCCACGACAGCGGGCTGACGGGAATGATGTCGGAGTATTTGGCAAGCGTCGCCAGAAAACTCCGACATTGCTGCCCTGTTTTCTCAACCATCTGATTGTCTTCATTATATTCCACCATAACCTGTGTGCGACGGTTCCACACCGAACGCATGCGTGTACGACCCCGCCCCCACCTCCTGTCAGTAGATGTATCTGTCATGAAATAAAAACAAATATTTTATCAAAACATGTTATAATGAAAATAAATATTGCTATAAAAATTTGTTAGGGTTTTATAAATATACCTGCGCTAGTCTGATCAATGAGTGGCACCGGATCCACAGAACCTGATGGAACACCCTCTGGTGGAACAGGAGTCGAAGACGATGGAATATAAAAGCTCGGAGAGACAGAAGTAGAAGGAAAAGAAGATGGAACAGCTGTATGACCTGATGCTGACTGGGGAGTGGGAATCATCATGGGATGTGAAAATGATGGGGCAGAAGATGCAGAAGGTAGCGAAAACATGGGAGGCCTAAATACCCCGTGTGTCCCTAACGACACACCGGGATCAGAATGTGGGAAGGCTGAAACGTCAGTGGGAGGGGCAGGGTCTAGTCAGGCACGAGTAGCTCTACGTCCACCTCTGGTACGAACCCTCCTCGTACCACCGGCCTGAGTACTAGGACCAGTACTAGGCTCCTCGTCGAATAACTGTCGACGTAACGGTGGATCCTACAAAAAAGTTTACAAAAAAATTAATCACATGACATTATATATTCTGTATATATATATATATATATATATATATATATATATTTGAAATAAAGTACTCACTTTAGCCACTAATGGTGGAACGCCCAGCTCCTCCATCCGATGATTGTTCTCCGCCATTTTTTTTCTTCGTCTCTCTTCAATTGGCTGCATTTCCTGCATTTTAAAACAAATATGTAATTAATTAGAAAAAGGAAATTAATGTGTAAACCAAAAAACTAAATATATGAGGGAATGAGGGGATTCATTGGTAATTTAGCTATCAATTGTTTTAGAAGAGCTTGAATGAATTTAATAAAACATACAAGTTGTAATGTTCACCAAGTTAGAAATATTGTTTGATTTGGTTTGAATACAGTTCAATTCCAAATTAGAAAATTCAATTCAAATAAAACAGCAACCAATAAACATTGAAAATTCACATAACGGTCAAGTCAGCTAAAACATATTTGTGATCAATACTAAATAAATATGAATATTACCAACCTTAACAACCTAACTCGAGGTAAACCAAAAGAATTGAGAACATGGGTGAATGATTCTATATATTTCCAACCACAACTTCAGGTTCACAATCAACTCTAACAATTGAGCTATTGGGGTCATCAAAAGAAATAAATGGATTGGTTCCAATGGCAATAGGGACAGTGTCAATTCCATCATCATCATCATCAAAAATATGTCTTGGAATTACTTCAACTATGACACCAAATTCAGGTTGAAGTTGATCTTTGACATAAAAAACTTGTTTAACCATTGATGCCAACACATATGGTTCTTCGGTAGAAAGAGTGCGCGTCATATTAATTACTCGAAATCCACAATCATCAATAAATGTGTCATGTCTCGTCATCGAATCAAACCAATGGCATTTCATCATTGTGACTCGTCCATGAGAGTAATAATCCAATATTATTATTTTCTCAACGACTCCATAATAACCCACATTTTCAAGTCGCGGTCTACTATCTGATGCACAGGCATAACAATCTGTTGTGGCAGTAACCATAATACCATCATGTTGTGTTATCATGTTTTTGGCTCGTTCAGGGACAATAAATCTGTACCCATTGATAACAATTGATTTACAGTCACGAACCACGGTATTAGGACCAAAAGCCAAAGATCTTATTTCCTCAGAGACAGAGTCAGCAGAAAAACTCAATACCTGCAATATAAATGACAGTTAAACTTAAGTAAATATTGAAATAATTAATTTAAATAGTAATATTTTTACCTTCAATTTTAACCAAGCAGAAAACTCTTTGCTATGCAAAGTCTCTCTCCTTCTCAAAGATAAAGAACGATGCTTCCTATTTATCATTGTTTTATGTTCCCTGTAGATAAAAAAATATGAATAGTTTAACAGATATATATGTAAGATATACATATTCAATTTTGTTACCTGATATAGTCATCGAACAAATCACAGTTGAACAAAACTGTGCGATGTGCCATCTCCCGATCTTCATGGCTTAATGTCTTCAATGTATATGATCCAGGAATTCCTCCTGCTTAAGGAAGTGATGGAAAACTGGGTTCAACTTTCTCATATTGTTCTTCTTCATTTCTCATTGGTTTGTTCATTCTTGTAGTAAGATCAGACAAATACATCGAACAGAAATCCATACATTCTTGAGCTAAGTAACCGTTCATGATAGAACCTTCGGGATGATTCTTGTTTCGAACATAAGACTTTAATGTGAACATATTTCTTTCAGTTGGATACATCCAACGAAAAGAAACAGGTCCTCCGAGAAGTATTTCAGTTGGAATATGGACAGTCAGATGCAGCATGCATGTGAAAAATGATGGGGGAAATATTTTCTCCAACTCACACAAAATTAATGGGGTATCTGTCAACATTTTTTGCAAGAAAGACTTGGACAACTTCTTAGCACAAAGATCTCTAAACAAATGGCACAACCGAATAATACCCACCCTTACATTATTGGACAAAATATGACGGATTGCTATTGGAAGCAACTCATGCAGTAGAACGTGATAATCATGAGTCTTCAAAGATTTTAGCTTCAACTCTCTTCTGTTGACCCATTTAGATATGTTGCTTGAATAGCCATCAGGAACTCTAATAGTCTCTAATACTTCCAAAAATTGTTTTTTTTTCAGTAGGTTTCATCACATAAGAAGCACATGGAAGTTGCCATTTATTTTTCACTGATACGCACAGGATGCAATTCTGGTCTGATGCCCCAATCCACCAAGTCACGTCGAGATCGTAAATCATCTTTTGTCTTCCCCTTGACATTTAGAAGAACTGAAAGCAACATTTCACATATATTCTTTTCAATATTCATTACGTCTAAGCAATGACGTAACAAATTGGTTGATCAATAAGGAAAATCAAAAAAGATACTCCTCTTCCTCTAATTGTAACAGGTTTCTGTGGAAACATTCTTTCTCTTTCCAGACTTCATTTGACCCTTCCCGAACGAAAAACTGAAATCTTTCAATTCATTAAGCACATTAGTTCCAGACATACGCTGAGGTGGATCATCGGTCTCTATAGTATTATCAAATCTTCGACGATTCATTCTATATGGATGATCCTTTGGAAAAAATTGTCGATGTCCCATAAAACTGAAACTACAACGATTTTTCAGTCTTCTGGATCGTGTATTCTTCATACAAACTGGACATGACAGTTTTCCCTTCGTGCTCCATCCAGACATCATTGCATATTCCGGAAAATCATTGATCGTCCACATAAGCGCAGCATGCATCTGAAATATGTCTTTCGAACATGCATCGTATGTGCGCACACCCACATCCCAAAGAAGTTTCAACTCTTTTATTAAAGGTTGCATGTATACATCAATATCAATGCCGGGATCAGAAGGACCAGATATGAGTATAATCATGAAAGTGAAATATTTTTTCATACACAACCATGGGGGAAGATTATAAATGTGTATAAAAACTAGTCATGTGTTGTGCGAAGTAAGCATCTGCCCAAACGGATTAAAACCGTCGCATGAAAGACCCAGCCTCACATTACGCACGTCAGCTACAAAATCAGGATGTCGAGCATCAAATCTCTGCCATGCAAATCCATCTGCAGGATGAACCAACTCATCATTAGTCTTCTTTCTCTCGGTATCATGCCATCTCATTTTTATTGATATGTCATCAGAAATAAAAATATTCTGGAGTCTGGGGATCAATGGAAAGTGCCACATTACTTTCTGTGGAATGCGGGATGGTGTTCCATCAGATTTTGACTTCCAGCGGGATGTGCCACATTTTATACATTCATTTCGTTCAGCGGTTTCTTCCCAAAATAAACTACAATCTTTCGGGCAAGCATGAATTTTGTTTCTGGAAAATCCAATTTCTTCAACTAACTTCCATGCCATATAGTGGTTTGAGGGAATATCTGCATCATCTGGAAGTAAATCCTTCAAGAGGGTAAGAATGTAATCGATTGCTGTATTAGAAATCCCATACATAGTTTTTCCATTAAACAATTGGATTAAAAATTCCACCTTTTTCATTTTATCGCATTGTCGATATACTGGAGTCGTGGCAGCATCATTCAATTTTTTCACCCTATCAATATCATCATTTTCACTAGATGCATCAGTTGTCCTCATATCGACGTCTTCTTGAGTTGAAATCCTTTCTTTTTCATGATTACAAATAAATGGAAACCGATCATCTAACAAATTCTCCATTCCAGTCCTTTCATTTCGATCATCACCAATTTGAGATTTCATTTTCTCCCCATTGTGATACCACACAAAGTAGTTTGCTTGAAAACCATTTTTGGTTATGTGTTATCTGACTTCTTCACGACTCAACCAAGGTCTACCAATACAATTGGAACATGGGCAGTGTATGCGACCACTATCTGAAGCATTGTGAAATGCAAAATCTATAAAGCTCTCCAAATTGTTTTGAAAATCGCTTGAGATACGATCGGTTTCATACATCCAACTTATTTCCATTCTGTAAAAAGAATTCATATAAGTCATTTTGTCATAAACAATTCAATAGGATTGAACTTTAATAGAAAATACATTTAAGTAAACAATAAAGGAAGAAAATAATCATGGTATCAACTACACATGTGAAAAAAACATACTAATGTGTTATTGAAAAAATTTAAAACCAACAAGAACTTAATGTGTTATCACATCAGAGCATGCCTCATCCCATAACCATATTAGTAGGGTACCCTCGTGGACAGCCCCGCCCACCCCCGTGGACAACCCACCCACCCCCGTGGACACCCCCTACCCCCTAGACAGCCCAACCACCCCCGTGGACAGCCCACCCACCCCCCTCGACACCCCTTCTCCCTATGGACAGCCCCCCACCCCCTTGGATAGCCCGCCCACCCCCCTAGACACCCCTACCCCCTGTGGCCAGCCCACCCACCCCCCCCTGGACAGCCCGCCCACCCCTCCTTGACAGCCCGGCCACCCCCGTGGACAGCCCGTCCACCCTTGTGGACAGCCCACCCACCCCCGTACCCCCCCTGGACACCCCGTACCCCCCCCCCCCCGGGATATCCCCGCCCACCCTCCCAAACAGCCCACACCCCCCTCCCCTGCAACCCCACCACCACCACCTAGACATACCAACCCACCTAGACACCCCACACACCCCTCCCCCACCAGGACACCCCACCCAGACCCCCAAGACAGCCCACACCCCCTGGACAGCCCCGCCCACCCCCGTGGACAGTCTTTCCCACCCCCGTGGACAGCCCCGCCCACCCCCGTGGACAACCCACCCACCCCCGTGGACGCCCCCTACCCCCTAGACAGCCCAACCACCCCCGTGGACAGCCCACCCACCCCCCTCGACACCCCTTCTCCCTATGGACAGCCCCCCACCCCCTTGGATAGCCCGCCCACCCCCCTGGACACCCCTACCCCCTGTGGCCATCCCACCCACCCCCCCTGGACAGCCCGCCCACCCCTCCTTGACAGCCCGGCCACCCCCGTGGACAGCCCGCCCACCCCCGTACCCCCCTGGACACCCCGTACCCCCCCTGGATAGCCCCTCCCACCCTCCCAAACAGCCCACACCCCCCTTCCCTGCAACCCCACCACCACCACCTAGACATACCACCCCACCTGGACACCCCACACACCCCTCCCCCACCAGGACACCCCACCCAGACCCCCAGGACAGCCCACACCCCCTAGACAGCCCCGCCCACCCCCGTGGACACCCCCTACCCCCTAGACAGCCCAACCACCCTCGTGGACAGCCCACCCACCCCCCTTGACACCCCTTCTCCCTATGGACAGCCCCCCACCCCCTTGGATAGCCCGCCCACCCCCCTGGACACCCCTACCCCCCCATGGCCAGCCCACCCACCTTCCCTGGACAGCCCGCCCGCCCCTCCTTGACAGCCCGGCCACCCCCGTGGACAGCCCGTCCACCCTTGTGGACAACCCGCCCACCCCCGTACCCCCTGGACACCCCGTACCCCCCCTGGATAGCCCCGCCCACCCTCCCAAACAGCCCACACCCCCTCCCCTGCAACCCCACCACCACCACCTAGACATACCACCCCCCCTGGACACCCCACACACCCCTCCCCCACCAGGACACCCCACCCAGACCCCTAGGACATCCCACACCCCCTAGACAGCCCCGCCCACCCCCGTGGATAGCCTTTCCCACCCCCGTGGACACCCCCGCCCACCCCCGTGGACAACCCACCCACCCCCGTGGACACCCCCTACCCCCACAATCCATTATCCAAAACATATCAAATTGGTTTGAACACAATCCATAATTCCCACAATCCATTATCCAAAACATGTAAACGTTCACGATAGCCTCCCCCAAACTCTGATTTACATGTTTTGAACACTCTCCTTCCAAACATAGAATACAAAAACATTAAAGAAGTCTTCACAAACACAAACAAATATCCTATTTAGATATTAATTTCAATAATCAATTAAACCACCAACACCTGGAAAAAATCTATTCATTAAAACAACTACAACAATATGGTTGAGATCAAATTTTACCTATTTGTATGGGGGTGTACCTGTTGGGATGGGGGGTGCTGGTGTTCGGATTCGCGAGAGCAGTGGAGTCGGATGGGGTTCGCTAGAGCAGCGGAGCGAATAGATTAGGGCTCTGTCCGAATGGGGAGAGGAGATCGCGATCTGGAATTTGGGGGAAACCTTTGCCAACGGTTTATAAAAACCGTTGGCAAAGGCACAAATTTCCCAACGGTTCACTGGAACCGTTGGGAAATGTGTGAGTTTAGCACCCCTTTCCCAACGGTTCCAGTGAACCATTGGGAAAGGGTCCACCGAAATTCCCTTTGCCAACGGTTTTATTAAACCGTTGCCAAAGGCTCACTATACCAATGGTTTAAGTAAACCGTTGGTATACTACTGTTGGGAAAAGACCAAATTCCAGTAGTGAACTCTGATTAAAAATCCAGGATCACCGTTGAGTTTGTAATGAGATGTTCTCCTTAAGCAGTACATAACCTCGATCGGCACGGGATGAGGGAAAAAGTTATTTTTTGGATGTTTTAAGGAAAAATAAAATAAACTTAAAAAGTTTGTTTTATTTGAAATTTTTCTGCTGAAATGCAGCAATGATCCAACTGTTTCATTCCATAAATATAACCGCGTAACAAAGTTGCACCACAAAGTAACAGAAATGTTGTTTCATAAATGAAACAGCGTAACAGCAGCAACTCAGTTTAACAGAAACACTACGACGCATTTTCCCCTTTTAATGGGATAATAGGAATTGGAGATCAGATTTGGATCTTGCAAATCCCTCTGAGTCCCTGAAGGAAAACTCTCCAACGACAAACTCCAGAAAATCAGAAAGCAGCGACGATACCCTTGGAGAGTGAATCGGAACCAGAGATCGATGAATGATGACGAACAATCATCCTCGACCAATCTCCTTTCCCAAGTAGGGGTTTGATGTGTTTCTGTGTGAATTGTTTTTCCTCGTTCTTTATTTTAAACGAAAAACACAGGTTAACTCACGAACTAGTTAACTCGCGGATCAATTTTTCATTGCAGGATGGTTAATAATGTGGGATAAAATAGGATATTTATATTAGTGATCATTTCACCTTATTTATGGTTCTTTGTGATCCTGCTAACAAGAACGCATTCAAGTCAACATGAACAAAGACCCAGAATGTTCTTTGGGTGTTTTTGTGTGCGACTCCTTCCCTTCCTCCTTCCTTTAGTCTTTCCCTTTC
This sequence comes from Viscum album, assembly GCA_963277665.1. Taxonomy (NCBI): domain Eukaryota; kingdom Viridiplantae; phylum Streptophyta; class Magnoliopsida; order Santalales; family Viscaceae; genus Viscum; species Viscum album. Next base: position 2,039,289,353 of record OY728164.1, read on the forward strand.
TTTGTGACGCAATGGCGGCGGTGCATCGGCCGAGGAGGCGCCAGGAGGAAGGGTTGTGGCCAGGCGGGCTGCGGCACCGGTGAGAGGTGGTGACACCAGTTCGTGGCACCAGGCTGTGACACCAGGCTACGGCACCCCATCCACAGCGGCAGGTAGGAAGCGGTGAGCTGGCAACGCGCCATGGGGGTGATAGGGGTCGCCGGCACAGAGGCTGGTGGCTTGTGAATGGTGGACGCGGCCACCCAGTCGCATTGGAGGCCACACGTGGTCCGTAGACCGCGGTGGTGAGCTGGACCTGTGACAGAGTCGCGGGTCATGTGGAAGGACCGGCTCGTGTGAATGGACTGGCACTGGATGGACGTGCCACGTTGGAGGAACGGCCCGCGTTGGAGTGGCCCACATCAGCGGGCTGCGATATACGACTGACACGCGGCCCCCACAAGACCGCGTGTGGAGAAGTGGTGGTCGACCTCAGCCTTCCAAGTGCGGCATGAACTGGATGCCCAGTGGGAGTTCGGGCAGGGGGAGAACCAGCCCGCCATGTGGGTCGGGCCGGTGGTGTGAACTGAGTCAACCCGGTGGCGCGAACTGGGCAGCGGGGCGGCCCGGGATGGATAAGAGTCGGCATGCCGATGTGGGTTGGGCCAATATGGAAAACCGAGCTACTAGATGGCCCAAACTGGGAAAGAACTGGCCCACCAGTTGTGGGCCAGGCCAGATGAAACCGGATCGCTAGGCGACCCAACGGGCTGGACCCACAGTCAAATCGAGCCGGGTCCAGCAAGGCCCAATGGGCCTGGCCCAACGGCCAGGCCAGACCAGGCCAGCCCAGACCCCACCGGGTCTGGTCAGGTCGGCTGAACCAAGTTTGGTCATGTGAGACCCCCGGGCCGGGTTGGTCGGGTCAGTCTGACCAAGTTGGACCAGGCTAGGGGTGTAATTTCGGCCCGGCCCGGCCCGGCCGGGCCGGGCTTTTTCAAGTCGGGCCGTGGTGGGCTTTTATTATTTTTAAAATAATTGTCTCTTAATTTTTTTTATTTAAACATTTTTATAACATTTATTTAAAACGTTTCTTTACATTTATTTTTAAATGCATGTTTTTTGTAAAAACGTTTATTTTATTTTTTATTAACATTTTACAGTGGGTGAATATGTTTTTTGTCTATATATATATATATATATTAATTTCAAATTGTAAAAAAAATAATGAGGGGTGCGCAGCTGTCGTGGGTGAGTTTAAAGCCTTATTATTTAAACGTTTTTCTAACATTTATTTAAAACATTTTTTACATTTATTTTTTTTAACTTATTTATAATTTTTAAGCGTTTGTTAGTATTTTTTATTTAAACATTTTTATTTAAACTGTTTTTTTAACATCTGTTTAAAACGTTTTTTTACATTTATTTTTAAATGATTAATTTAAAACATTTTTGAATTTTTTTAAACGCATGCTTTTTACAAGTATTTTTTTAAAACATTTAACTTTTTTTCACATTTTAATGTAAAAAGTATTTTTTAAGTGTGTTTTAAACAAAGTAACTTAAATGTTTGTTTTAAAAGCTTTTTAAACATTTTTATTTAAACCATTTTTTAACACTTGTTTAAAACGTTTTTTTACATTTATTTTTAAACGTTTAATTTAAAAAGTTTTTTTGAACGCATATTTTTTACATGTATTTTTTTTAAACATTTTACACATTTTTTGTAAAAACATTTTACAGTGGGTGAATATGTTATTTTTTTCTAAATAGATTTATACCTGTCTATGAATTTATATATATTATGTACAAATTAAAAAAAATTAATGAGTTATTGGGGGGTGTGCAGCAGTGAGTGGTGGGTTTAAAGTGTTGTTATTTAAATGTTTTTTATCATTTATTTAAAACGTTTTTTTACATTTATTTTTTTAACATATTTATTAAAAGTATTTTTTAGCGTTTGTTTAATTTAAAACATTTTTTTAAACGTTTTTTAATTTTTTTGCAAGGCAGGCCTGACCCGACCCTGTCTGGACTGAAATTACACCCTTAGCGGGTGCGCAGTAGTGGGTGAGTTAATTTTTTTCTAAATAGATTTATATATGTATATATAGTATATATAATATATGAAAGTTTTATCATATTTTAAAAAAAATAATGAGGTTGGGGTGTGCGAATATCATTTAGTGAGTAGTTATTTTTTGTTAATATATAATAAGTTATTATATATATATATATATGAGAAAATTGTAAAAAAATAATTAGGGGGTGTGCGCGAACATCATTGGGTGAGTTAATGGCTTTTTTTTCTAAATAGATTTATATATGTATAGTATATTTAATTTATGCATGTTGCAACGTACTTAAAAAAAATTAATGAAGTTGAGGGACTTGCATGAATATCATTAGGCGAGTGTGTTATTTTTTTATTAATATACAACAAGTTATTATATATATATAATATTAAATCATATATATATATATATATTGCTTTGTTTATATATATATATATATTATATTAAATCATATACATATACATATACATATACATACATATATATATATATTATTAATGGATTTTTAAAAACCACACTTAATTGATGTATATTATTAATGGCTTTGTTTATATATATATACTATTATATTAAATCATCGATATATATATATATATATATTAATAGCTTTATTTATATACATATATATTATATTATATCATATACATATACATATACACACACATATATATATATTATCAATGGATTTTTAAAAAACATACTTATTTTTTTATTAATATACAACAAGTTATTATATATATATAATATTAAATCATTGATATATATAGATATATATTAATAGCATTGTTTATATATATATATATATATTATATTAAATTATATACATATACATATATATATACATATATATATATATATATATATTATTAATGGATTTTTAAAAACCACACTTAATTGATATATATTATTAATGGCTTTGTTTATATGTATACACTATTATATTAAATCATTGATATATATATATATATATATATTATATCATATACATATACATATACATACATACATATATATATTATTAATGGATTTTTAAAAACCATACTTATTTTTTTATTAATATACAACAAGTTATTATATATATAATATTAAATCATTGATATATATATATATATTTATTAATAGCTTTGTTTATATATATATATATATTATTAAATCATATACATATACATATACACACACACACACATATATATATATATATATTATTAATGGATTTTTAAAAACCACACTTAATTGATATATATTATTAATGGCTTTGTTTATATATATAAACTATTATATATATAATTATATATCGTTGTATATATATATTTATACACACATTATAATTATATATAATAATAATTATATGTATATATATAATATCATTTTTTGTTAATATATAATGATATATGCACATATAGATAGAAATATACACACACACACACACATATATATATAGATACATATATAGATAAATATAAATGTATAAAGATACATGTATATATAGATATATCGGTAGATATATATATAGATGTATGTATATATGTATGTATATATACAGATATATAAAGAGATATATGTATATAGAGATAGAGATATATATATTAATATATATATATATATATATGTATGTATAGATAGATATATAGATAGAGATATATAGATATAGAGATATATATACATAGATATATGTATATATAGATAGATATATACATATATATATATATAAATAGATCTATATATATACATATATCTATATATAAATATAGATATATATATATATATAGATATATGTATATATAGATATATGTATATATAGATATATGTATATAGAGATAGATATATCCAGATATATATAGATATATAGATATATAGATATATAGATATATAGATATATATATATATAGATATATAGATATATAGATATATAGATATATATATATATATATATAGATATATATATAGATATATATATAGATAGATCTACATATATATATATATAAATATATCTATATATATATAGACCTGTGATTAATTTACAGGCGCAGCCTTGGGAGTTTGAGGTAGGGGGATCAAATCCCCCTACCTGCAGTTCCCCCGTTATATTTTTTACAGGAGGCGGGCCAGCGGGCCAGGCTTCACGCGGGCCCGCGGGCTGGGCTTTTTCGGGTCGGCCCGGCCTGACCCGCTGAACCTGCGGCCCGAGCCCAGCCTGGCCCGATGCGGGCTTTACCGGGCCGGGCCGCTCGGGCTTTCGGGTCGGGCATGTCGGGCTTTCGGGCCGCCGGGCCAAAATTACACCCTTAGACCAGGCCTGGACACAACCGGCTCCTGTTTACTAAAACGCCAATATCCTTTAGACAGGGCATCTGATTGGCGTGCTGTCTGCGGCATTGGGACCCTTGGGACAAGACGGTCCTTTGGTCATACTCTAAGTGATATTTCTTGGTAGTTGAGATGCAAACTATGGATTGATGAGTAGATTCTCCTAGAATCAAGCGTGCTACAAGTAGGAATCCTACAACTGGCTGTGATGTGAAGGATATGATGAGAGGGTCTTAGTGATCTAGTTAACTAAGAGATGAGCGGGTCTTAGTGATCTGGTTGGAAAATATAGGAGTGGGTCATTGTGATCCAGTTGGCCTAGAGATGAGTGGGTTCAAGTGATCTAGCTTGCCAAGAAACAAGCGGGTCTTAGTGATCCAGCTGGCCCAGAGATGAACGGGTCTAAGTGATCCAACTGGCCCAGAGACAAGTGGGTTTAAGTGATCTAACTATCCCAAAGATGAGAAAGTCTAAGTGATCCAGTTGGCCCAGAGATGAGTGGGTCTAAGTGATCAAGCTAACCCCAGAGATGAGCGGGTCTCAGTGATCCCGCTGGCCTAGGTGATGAGTGGTCCTAGATGATGAATCCATCAACAGTACGAATGTTCAGCTTTACAATTGATAATTCTACTTCCTATACTTTGAGTTATACCTAGTGTGAGTTGTCTTTACTGTGTGTGTTTTCTATTTGATCTTATTGTGTGGTCTTGCTTTGTGTTCTTTCCTTTATGGTTTGGGGTCCCTACTGAGTAATATGTTACTCACCCCTGCACAGGCTTCGCCCGCATGTGTCGTGTCTCATGCAGGTGATCGACACTTCGATGGAGACCTTGGTAGTCTAGGACTAGGTGGTGCTCAGTTAGATGGGACTAACGGGCATACTTCAACAGCTACAGGAAGCTACCCTTCACCTACCCTTCATGTAGGGTCTCGAGCAAATGGACCGTGGCAGTTGTATTTTTTTGTGGTTTTGGGCTTGTATTCTGACCCCTTTGTACTTTCAGTTTGTATTGTACTCTCAGTAGTTGTCTCAGTGACTGTTGTGGTTTACTTTTTGTTTACTTTCCGCAGTTTGATCTTTATACATGTGTACTAGTTTAAAATAAAATTTCTTCCCTTTTTGGGATATACCTACTCAGTGCTAGTCGTCATCCCCTGGCCTATGGAAGGCGGGCTTGGGGTAGTCACGGCACGGGCCTTGGGAGACGGGTCGTAAAAAAGTGGTATCATAGGAGGTTGGTTCTACCTTAAAAATACAAAGTCTGTAAATTTTGATGGGGAAACAGTTTTAAGTGTTTCAGGTTCAGCTTTTGTAACGACCCGAAATTTTGAATAAATCTTGTTTCCTAATTTTATGTGTTATTTTATTTTATTTTTATACTCAACAAAAATGTTTCATTTGATAAGATGAGTATAATTAAAATGATACAATTGGTTTTTGACTGTTATATGACCATTGGTCAATATAGTTTTGATTATTGTCTCTAAATACAAGTAATCTTGGTTAATTAATATAGAAAGAAGATTTGATGGCCTCACCCAGTAGTCTTGGACCGATCGAAGCCCATCTAACAGAACTTGGGAAGGAGGTAGCACCACTGGGCTTTGCTCTGGACCAAACCCAAGCTGAACTTCATCGTGTGAAGCTAGAACGGGATCACCTTCGCGAGAAGTTCAAACTGATAGAAATTACTACTCGTGCGATGTTGGCCAAGACTCCCTCGGATTCTCTAACCTTAGCACACCTTACACTTAGGTCCTATGCTGGATTAATAAGGGGTTATGTAAGGAGACCGTAACTGCCTTGTGTAATCCTTTGTTTTAAATAAAAATTGGGATTTCTTCTTATGATGAAGTTTATGAATTTTCAAATGACCGGATAAATATAGTATGCATATTTTTGATGAATTTTAGAGAAATGATATTTTAAAAATGTTTATGTAAACCTTAAATAAATAAAAATGTGTAATGATTTTCAAAAAATGATCTTCTACAAATATATTTAGTATGGAATTTAGAGTCTAATAAGATCAACTTAATTTTTGATGAATAGTAAATTATGAATAGTGATTTTATGCTTAGGATTAGTAATGTCACCAAATGGATTAGTAATCTCACTTAAAGAAAGTATTAATATAATCTAGGCACCTTGATTAAGTAATGTGATTCAATAAAATGGTTAAAAAACGGTTTCATAAATTATTATTCAAGTATTAGTTTTTTCGGGTGAATAGTGTTTATTAATTAAAAATTAAATTAAAAATATTTAGAAAATTATTTTTATAAAATGGATTTCATTTTTGAACTCAGAGCATCGATATTATGTTAAGGTAATTTTTGGGGATTTTTCTAAAAAAAATAAATTTTCGGTGAATAGTGTATTTATTTAAAAAATAAATTAAAAATATTTAAAAAATTATTTTTATAAAATGGAGTTCATTTTTGAAATCAGAGCATTGATATTTGGTTAAGGTGAAATTTTGGGATTTTTCTGAGAAAGTTGAATTTTCAGTGAATAGTAAAAATACAGTTTTAGGGTTTCGGTATGTTTAATGACATCATAACTGTGTCATGATGATGTCATGAGATATTTTAAAGGATTTTAGACTAAAGAGGATGAATTATTTTGTGTGGGTCCCCATGTGGCCTAACTTTATGTGAAGTACCATGGGAGGGCCCATACTTTTGAGAAAACCACTTTTGAGGTGTCCCTTGGCCATTAATGCCTTGTCCCCTCACTTTCCCTATAAATATCAAGCCCTCCTCTCATCTTTTCGACTCCAAAACCATCCTCAACGAAGTTCTGGTCTCCTTACCTCCCAAGGAGTCCTCCCAAGGTGCCCCCAAGCCTTCAAGGTCCCAACCTTTGAGTTTTAAGAGTTACGTTTTAAGGTAAGGGATCTGACCTCTCTCTTTCTTTTCAAGTGATCTCTTTTATGTCATTTCTTTTATGCTCCATGTTCTTATGTTGGATTATGTTCTTTTATATTCATTATACTGTCCATTTTATGTTCATATGATGATATACCCCCTCTTACTCTCATCATTTTATTTTATGAATGTTTAAGTGGTGCCGTTAGGCTGCCGAAATTTTTGTAACGGATTCTTTCACCCTTCTCATTTTCAAGTTCTATTTTCTTGTCAAGTCTTTCAAGTTCATTTTTATTATGTTGGGGTATGATCTCTATATCTATCATACTGAACTCTTATGTTCATATGATGAGAGACCTTATTTGATCTTGTCAATTCATTTTTTTGAAGCTTAAGTGACGCCGTTAGGCTGCCAAATTTTTAAGGGGATTCTTTCACCCTTCTCATTCTTTTCAAAGTTCTACTTTCATGTCAAGTCTTTCAAATTCATTTTTTATTGGGGTATTATATCTATATCTATCATACTTAACTCTTATTTTCACATGATGAGAGACCCTATTTGATATTTTCAAATCATTTTTGTTGAAGTTTAAGTGACGTCGTTAGGCTGCCGAATTTTCATAAGAGAAATCTAATTTTTGTCTTCCATCCATGTTTTTCATTTCAAATGGTATGTCCTTCAAATTTCATTAACATGTTCATATATCCTTCTTATTCTTCCCCTATACTGTTTTATTGGTCATTTATGAATGTTGGACCCATGTCACCTCTCTTTTCAATGTTTTCTAAAACCCCGAAACATAGCCGTTATGCTGCAGAATTTTTTTTTCAAAATGCCTCTCTCTTTTCTCAAAATTATTTTATGTTATAAAGTGAATACTCAAAGATCTTATTTATACAGGGGTATTCGCATATATATCAAAATGTTCTATTTTAAATTCTGGGATTTACATACATGAGACCCGCTCTCCCCTTTCGTGGGTTTAAAGTGACGTAAAGATCATGTCTTTAAAGCAGTTTTTAAAATGTTATGATTATGAAATGAAACCCATTTATTTTATGTTATATGGGTTATTTATGAAATTTTTGATGATGATATATGTGGATCACATTATAATAAAGGCAAATTTAAGGGTGCGCCCTGATATCACTCCAATGCATTGGGTAATGATGTAACCACTAGAGATTACAATTTTCACGATACCTTGGTGAATAACCTTGGTAATTTTCAAATGAAACCTTGGGGATGGACCTTGGTGATAAGTTCATGATTGTCTATGTTAAATGTTGCAGCCACATCTTAAAGTTATGAAAAATTTTATTTTTATTATGATATATCTCATGATTTCCTTCTCATGCCTTAAAGTTCTTTTCATGACCGTATTGAAGTATCTCAAGTTCACATGTAAAATGTTTCTCTTGTTTTCCTTACTGGGACTTCTGCTCACCCTTTCTTTTGATGTATATTCCCAGGTTATGAGATGCAGTAATGAACCTAGGATGAACATGAGGAGAATCCTTTCAAGTGATTAAAAATATTTTTTTATGTTTTCATGTTTTAAGTTCCTGGTTTCCAAGACACTAAACCTTAAAATCCTCAGTTTTGTAAAATGTAATGAAAGTTTATGTGATAAAAAGGCGGGATGCTATAGTTGGTATCAAAGGATGATTTAGTTATTTGTGGAAATTAGGATATGAAAACTCTAGGAATAACCCTATAGAAAAGTTTAAATATAGGAAATCTTCCTGGTATTTTGGTGAGTATTGAGTAAGGGGTTTCCAAGAAAATACATCCTTGTCTGGATATGAGCAGGTAGAGGTGGCTCTGGCACAGATGTACATAGGGGTAAAACCTGAAAACAACGCTTTGAGCTAGACTCGAACGGGAACTGGTACACGACAACGGGCCTTGTTGTACTCTTGGTTACGACACTCCCGGGGGATATGCTTTGGTGAATTCATAAGCTTAGTATGAACCATTGTTAAAGGAACAAAGATAAAATAAAATAAAGGTTCACATAAGAATATATGATCATGGATAACCTAGATGGGAACCTAGGGGATCACAAGTTAGGGTATACTTTTCAACTACAAGTTATCCTTATATGCTTTAAGTTTCTTTTCATGATTATTGGCTAAGTATTTAAGCCCCTAATTATAGTTTCTTTTCTTAGTTAATGGCGGGAAATGGAAGAACATGTCCCAACAACCAATGTGATAGGAAATGCTATGATTGTCGTATTAATACGACAGAGATGACTAGGGGATTAAAAGATGATTATTATTTTGGAAGACGTTCACTATTTTGAGGACCCTATATGATCGAGGTAAATAGATTACTATGGTATTTTCATTGAGGAGTAAGGTTGAATTATATTTTGAAGAATCAATGAATTTAAGGTGGACTTATAGTAATTTAGGTTACTTATGGGAATGATTAACCTATCTTGGGTAAAATATGTTTAGGTTAGCTACTTTTGTTATAAGATGTTAGGTGTGGTTGATGTTGTTTGGAGATGAACAATGAAGTTTATTTTGGAAGACTATGTTATCAAATCCTTCTTGTATTTGGGTTTCAATCTTAGTTTGGTTTATTTTGAGGAATTTTAAGGACCGTTATTTATGGGATGGTATATGATGAACTTTGGGTAGTACCATGGAACTTTGAAGATTTAAAAATAGTTTCCCTTCCTATGGGATTCTTTATTTTTGAAGAGTTTTTTTACCTTACCCTTTCTGTTTTTGGGATAATGTTTAAAGATAGAAGAAATAGATAGTTAATCTTTTGTGGATTATGTGATTCTCTAGAAGATGATTCTTGTGTTTTGATGAGACCAAGTAGTTTTGAATGCTCATCATTTAGAGAAAATATTAGTTTTGGTAGAAACTTATTAAAGGATGAAACTCTACATGAAGGTAGGTATATTTTCTTATGTTTTTGTTCTATGTAGTAAATGAATTCCTCAAAATTATGAAAAGGAACATAAAACAAAAACGTTGTTGGTTTACGTTTCCTACTAGGTAATCAATGACCGTTTACACACATCATAAGTTTGGGATTTTCTTATGGTTAACTTTCTCCTAATCATGTTCTCTATCACTCTCCCTCAGAACTTGACCTTTTGTTTTTCTTCCATGTCCATGTTTTCCTACATGGAATCCTAGTGTGGGCTAACTCGGGTGACCTTCGTACTTCCCTTTCGTTCTTTTAAAGTAATAGTTTTACTGACTCCTTTTCCGATGTGGGACTTTCAATGAAATTTCAAAACCTATTTTTTTAAAAATTGCGAGGACGCAATTTCTTAAGGGGGAAAGATTGTAACAACCCAAAATTTTGAATAAATATTGTTTCCTAATTTTATGTGTTATTTTGTTTTATTTTTATACTCAACAAAAATGTTTCATTTGATAAGATGAGTATAATTAAAATGATACAATTGGTTTTTGACTGTTATATGACCATTGGTCAATATGAGCGCTGGAAACTAAACGTTTTGATTATTGTCTCTAAATACAAGTAATCTTGGTTAATTAATATAGAAAGAAGATTCGATGGCCTCACCCAGTAGTCTTGGACCGATCGAAGCTCATCTAACAGAACTTGGGAAGGAGGTAGCACCACTGGGCTTTGATCTGGACCAAACCCAAGCTGAACTTCATCGTGTGAAGCTAGAACGGGATCACCTTCGCGAGAAGTTCAAACTGATAGAAATTACTACTCGTGCGATGTTGGCCAAGACTCCCTCGGATTCTCTAACCTTAGCACACCTTACACTTAGGTCCTATGCTGGAGTGATAAGAGGTTATGTAAGGAGACCGTAACTGCCTTGTGTAATCCTTTGTTTTAAATAAAAATTGGGATTTCTTCTTATGATGAAGTTTATGAATTTTCAAATGACCGGATAAATATAGTATGCATATTTTTAATGAATTTTAGAGAAAGGATATTTTAAAAATGTTTATGTAAACCTTAAATAAATAAAAATGTGTAATGATTTTCAAAAAATGGTCTTCTACAAATATATTTAGTATGGAATTTAGAGTCTAATAAGATCAACTTAATTTTTGATTAATAGTAAATTATGAATAGTGATTTTATGCTTAGGATTAGTAATGTGACCAAATGGATTAGTAATCTCACTTAAAGAAAGTATTAATATAATCTAGGCACATTGATTAAGTAATGTGATTCAATAAAATGGTTAAAAACGATTTCATAAATTATTATTCAAGTATTAGTTTTTTCGGGTGAATAGTGTTTCTTAATTAAAAATTAAATTAAAAATATTTATAAAATTATTTTTATAAAATGGATTTAATTTTTGAACTCAGAGCATCGATATTATGTTAAGGTAATTTTTGGGGATTTTTCTAAAAAAATGAATTTTCGGTGAATAGTGTATTTATTTAAAAAATAAATTAAAAATATTTAAAAAATTATTTTTATAAAATGTAGTTCATAATTGAAATCAGAGCATTGATATTTGGTTAAGGTGAAATTTTGGGATTTTTCTGAGAAAGTTGAATTTTCAGTGAATAGTAAAAATACAGTTTTAGGGTTTCGGTATGTTTAATGACATCATAACTGTGTCATGATGATTTCATGAGATATTTTAAAGGATTTTCAACTAAAGAGGATGAATTATTGTGTGGGGGTCCTCATGTGGCCTAACTTTATGTGAAGTACCATGGGAGGGCCCATGCTTTTGAGAAAACCACTTTTGAGGTGTCCCTTGGCCATTAATGCCTTGTCCCCTCACTTTCCCTATAAATACCAAGCCCTCCTCTCATATTTTCGACTCCAAAACCATCCTCAACGAAGTTCTGGTCTCCTTACCTCCCAAGGAGTCCTCCCAAGGTGCCCCCAAGCCTTCAAGGTCCCAACCTTTGAGTTTTAAGAGTTACGTTTTAAGGTAAGGGATCCGACCTCTCTCTTTCTTTTCAAGTGATCTCTTTTATGTCATTTCTTTTATGCTCCATGTTCTTATGTTGGAGTATGTTATTTTATATTCATTATACTGTCCATTTTATGTTCATATGATGAGATACCCCCTCTTACTCTCATCATTTCATTTTATGAATGTTTAAGTGGCGTTGTTAGGCTGCCGAAATTTTTGTAACGGATTCTTTCACCCTTCTCATTTTCAAGTTCTATTTTCTTGTCAAGTCTTTCAAGTTCATTTTTATTATGTTGGGGTATGATCTCTATATCTATCATACTGAACTCTTATTTTCATATGATGAGAGACCCTATTTGATCTTGTCAATTCATTTTTTTGAAGCTTAAGTGACGCCGTTAGGCTGCCGAATTTTTAAGGGGATTCTTTCACCCTTCTCATTCTTTTCAAAGTTCTACTTTCATGTCAAGTCTTTCAAATTCCTTTTTTATTGGGGTATGATCTCTATATCTATCATACTTAACTCTTATGTTCACATGATGAGAGACCCTATTTGATCTTTTCAAATCATTTTTGTTGAAGTTTAAGTGACGTCGTTAGGCTGCTGAATTTTCATAAGAGAAATCTAATTTTTGTCTTCCATCCATGTTTTTCATTTCAAATGGTATGTCCTTCAAATTTCATTAACATGTTCATATATTCTTATTATTCTTCCCCTCTACTGTTTTATGGGTCATTTATGAATGTTGGACCCATGTCCCCTCTCTTTTCAATGTTTTCTAAAACCCTGAAACATAGTCGTTATGCTGCAGAATTTTTGTCTCAAAATGCCTCTCTCTTTTCTCAAAATTATTTTATGTTATAAAGTGAATACTCAAAGATCTTATTTATACAGGGGTATTCACATATATATCAAAATGTTCTATTTTAAATTCTGGGATTTACATACATGAGACCCTCTCTCCCCTTCCGTGGGTTTAAAGTGACGTAAAGATCATGTCTTTAAAGCAGTTTTTAAAACGTTATGATTATGAAATGAAACCCATTTATTTTATGCTATATGGGTTATTTATGAAATTTTTTATGATGATATATGTGGCTCACATGATAATAAAGGCAAATTTAAGGGTGCGCCCTGATAGCGCTCTAATGCATTGGGTAATGATGTAACTACTAGAGATTACAATTTTCACGATACCTTGGTGAATAACCTTGGTAATTTTCAAATGACACCTTGGGGATGGACCTTGGTGATAAGTTCATGATTTTATATGTTAAATGTTGCAGCCACATCTTCAAGTTATGAAAAATGTTATTTTTATTATGATATATCTCATGATTTCTTTCTCATGCCTCAAAGTTCTTTTCATGGCCATATTGAAGTATCTCAAGTTCACATGTAAAATGTTTCTCTTGTTTTCCTTGTTGGGCCTTCTGCTCACCCTTTCTTTTGATGTATATTCCCAGGTTATGAGATCCAGTAATGAATCTATGATGAACATGAGGAGAAGCCTTTCAAGTGATTAAGAAGAATGTTTTATGTTTTCATGTTTTAAGTTCCTGGTTTCCAAGACACTAAACCTTAAAGATCCTCGGTTTTGTAAAATGTAATGAAAGTTTATGTGATAAAAAGGCGGGATGCTATAGCTTTCAGGCCAGGGAGTCCAGTGTTGGTGCAGCGGTCAACATATCCATACACCAGGACCCTGAATTTTGCTTTCCAACTCACTACATGAAAACACTAGTTACATGCATCTTTGAGTATTTTTCTCATGATATTTTTGAGCCAGAGTCATCTCACTAGGTATAATCTATTAATCATGGTTCATCTTGATACCTGTCAAGATGCCTCTACATAGACAGCCAGTCAGGATTCCAGTGTGTAACCATGAGGATGGTCCACAGAGCGATGAGGCTTCGATACAGGGATTGTTTCCCAAGATGGTATGTTCGGGCGGTGTCCCAGTGATACCACCACCCATCAGTTAGCAGTTACTACCAGTGCTACAGGTATAGAATGCATGTAGGCTCATTTCCTTACACAAGTTCCATATACAGAGGCCTCCCAAGTTCAGGGGAGAGACAAATCCTTAGGTCTATGAGGATTGTCTAGAGTTGTTGACATGAGTATTCCACTTAGTGAGGATGCCACTTAACCAAATGGCGGTTCTAGCCACGATACTTCTGTAGGTCTCAATAGGGAGATGGTGGAGTTTGACCATCTAGACACATGAGGAGGCGACCCTCACCTGGACAGACTTTGAGCATCTCTTCAGAGAGGAGTTCTTTCCAGCGACATTGCACTTAGTGTGCATACATGAGCTACCACCAAGCAACAGGTGTCCGAGTCATCCATGGAAGGTAACTGACAGATGGTGCAGAGGTCCCAAGATAGAGGATCTATAGCTCAAGACTCATAGGGTGAGTCCAGTTGGCCTAGAAAGAGGTAATTTTTTAGATACAGTAGGGAACATCTCGCTAGAGATTTTCCAACCCATCGTACTGATAGTGAAATAGTGGATGGGCCACCGGGGTAGAGACAGTGACAGGAACAGATTAATCTGCATGGCGGAAGACGTGGAAGAGGATCTAGGAGAGTAGTAGGAGGTGGTATACATTTTGGCATGTTACAACCACCACCCTAATGTGGTCCACACCAGGATCATGGAGCTATAGGACAAGGGAAGGGGTAGCGACATTCGACCATCCTTACTCACGTAGTAGTGTATGTTTTGAGTTTTTAGTTCCCTACAGTGGTGGATGAGTGTGAGTATGTCTCTCCAAGGGATGTTCTAGGACTACCTCCTCACATAAATGTAGACTTCTATATTGATGTTTACCCTGGGATAAAACCGATATCTACACCTGCATATCAGATGTCTCTCATAGATCTTCAAGAGATTAGGGTACAGTTGGAGGACTTGCAGAGGAAGGGGTTCGTAAGGCCCAGTGTTTCACCATGGGAAGCCCTGGTGTTGTTTTCCAATAAGGTATACGGAATCTTTAGGTTATGTGGGGACTTCTGGTGCCTAAACCAGGTGACCATGAATAAAAAGTATCCTCCAACTAGTATTGATGACCTCTTCGATCAGCTGAAGGGAGTGAGATGGTTCTCGAAGATAAACCTCAAATCAGGTTATCACCAACTTCAAGTACGAGATGAGGACAAATCGAAGACGTCTTTTAGATGTCTCTATGGCCACTATGAGTACTTAGTGATTCCTTTTGACATGAATAATTCCCCAGAAGTGTTCATGAGACTCGTGAATAGGATCTTCCAATCGTACTTAGACTGTTTTGTAGTGGTATTCATTAATGACATCTTAGTGTATTAGCATCTGAGGAGGATCATGTGATACAGCTGAGGATGGTTCTGGACACACTCTGAGAGCACCATATTTACAAAAATCTCTTGAAGTGTGAGTTCTAGATATGAAAGGTCTAATTACTGGGAAATTTCATCTCAGAGGTTGGATTTTCAGTGGATCTAGCGAAGATTGAGGCGGTGCTTTCTTGGGATCCACCAAAGAGCATTACCGAGGTACAGAGTTTCCTTGGGTTGGCTGGGTACTATCAGAGATTTTTACCCAATTTCTCCAGAGTTGCAGTGCCCATGAAGGCGTTGATAAAGAAGGGAAAACCCTTTGTGTGGATAGAAGGATTCCAGTAGAGATTTCATTAGCTGAGGCAGAGCTTGACGAGTGCTCCTATCTTGAGGTTTCTAGAGGATGGTGCTGACTACGTTGTGTATTGTGACACATCAGGGATCAGGCTTTGTTGTGTCCTGATATAGGGTCAAGTAGTAATTGCTTACAACTCACGACAATTGATACCTCATGATTAGAGATATGCGACTCATGATCTTGATTTGGTAGTGGTAGTCTTCATACTGAAGATGTGGTGACACTACTTTATGGGCAAATGATTTATCGCCTACTCTGACAACAAGAGTCTCAAGTATATCTTTTCTCAGAAGGATTTGAACCTGAGATAGTGGTGTTGTCTAGAGTTCCTCTAGTACTACGACTTTGAGATAGTATATACTCCTGGGAATGGGAACGTGGTGGAAGATGCTCTCAGTAGGATATCGAGTTCACAGCTACTTAACGAGGCCTCAGAGCAATTTTCCTCACTTTAGATATCCTTTGTCGATAGATATGTGGCATATTTTTTCAGTCAATGGTAGTTACCCCTCCACTCTTACAAAAAGTCAGGGAGGCGCAACTCAGAGATTCTAGCTGTGAGACTACACATGCCTAGATGTCCATAGGGCATGCCCCTGATAGATATTAGAAAGGTGGTGAGCACGTCATCCTTTTTAGAGGACGCACCATTTTACCAGTGGCGATACAAGAGGAAGTGTTCAGGGAGTTCCATATATCCCCTTTGGAAGTACATACAAGTGTTGTAAAGATATACTAGGACCTCCAATGTCAGTATTGGTGGTCGGGGATAAAGAAGGTGGTGGTAGAGTTTGTCTCTAGATGCCTCACTTGTCAGCAAGTGATGGCTGAGCACCAGGTTCCATTAAGTTTGAAGCAACCCCTCGAGGTAATAGAGTGGAAGTGGGATGGGATATCGATGGACTTTGTGATGGGCTTACCACGTACATCCAGGGGGAATAATACCATCTGGGCGATCGTAGACTAACTCACCAAGCCGGCCCACTTTCTACCCATTCGAGAGCAAGGTTCAGTAGAGAGCTTGGGATGCCTCTATGTGCAGAAGATAGTTCGACTCCATAGAGACTCATCTATGATAGTCTCATATCATGATGCACGCTTTACATCTCGGTTGTGTAAGGGATTGCAGGAGGCTTTTAGGACTAAGCTGCGCTTGAACACAATCTTTCACCCACAGACTGATGGTCAGACAGAGCGGACCATACAGACATTGGAGGAAATGCTTCGTGTTTGCGTCCTTGATTTTGGTCATAGTTAGGAGGACCACCTACCATTGGTGGAGTTTGCGTGCAACAATAACTGACACTCCACCATCAGTATGGCACCATTTGAGGCACTATGAAGACAACCATACAGGTCATCGTTATGCTAGACAGACCCAGGGGAGTCAGCACTCATGGGTTTAGAGATGGTACAGGCTACCACTGAGAAGGTGCAGGTCATCTAAGAGCGGATGAAGACTGCACAGAGCTGACAGAATTCTTATGGTGATAGGTGATAGAGACCCTTGGAGTTTGAGGATGGGGACCACATATTTTTATGAGTCTCTCCTCGATGAGGGATATGGAGATTGGGCCGAGGCAGAAAGTTATCTCCAAGGTTCATTGGACCTTTCCTGATACTGCATAGAGTGGGCGAGGTGGCATACCACTTGGCTCTACCACCATAGTTAGAGAGGGTGCACGATATCTTTCACTTATCCTATTTGAGGAGATATGTGCACAACCCTTCTCACGTCATTGACCACGGAGAGCTAGAGATTGACGACGGGGCGACAATCGTGGAGTACCAGATGGAGATAGAGGATCAACGGGATAGGATCCTTTGTGGACTATTGATTTGTCTGGTGTGTGTTCGTTGGTAACATAGAAATCTATAGGAGAGCACATAGGAGTAGGAGGCTCAGATTCGTGCTCAGTACCCTCATTTGTTTTATTAGACCTTATTTTGGCTTATGAGAACGTAAATCCCTAAATGGGGGAGTGATTTAATACCCCAGAATTTTTAAATTAAATGGGATTATTTTGAGACTAGGTGATAAGATGGCATGCGATTCCGAGGCCCAGAGTTCCCAGAATGATCCGTCGAAAAATGTTAAGTTTTAAATAGCATGTGTGACCTGTTTTCCTAAAAAAAGTGGAATAAATCTTAAAAGGAATCCCGAATCATAAATATGAGGGCATTGTTGAATTCATGATGGTGGTTTTACCCTAGGAATGATTTAAGTTTAGTCATCACAACCCTCTAGTGAGAAAACCCAAAAATGGCATAACCGTAAATAAAATTATTAAATAAAATTATTTTATTTTTCAAATCCTTATAACTCACAAATGGTGACTCGGATTGAAAATTTGATACCACCATTGAACTCATGAGGGTATGATTTCCTTAGGAAGAGACTAACATTGGTCGGTGTGGGTCAACAGTGGAAAGTAGTTTTTGGCCGTAAATAAAATAATTGAATAAAATAAGTTTATTTTCAAATTCTTATAACTCATAAACAGTAACTCAGATTGGAAATCTAATAGTACCATTGAGTTTGTGATAGTATGATTCCCTTAGGTAGATCCTAACATTGGTCGATGTGGGCCGGCTGTGAAAGTTGGTTTTTGGGACGTAACCATAAATAAAAGTTATTTTATTTTTGAATCTTCATAACTCACAAACAGTAATTCAGATTAAAAATATGGGACCACAATTGAGTTCATAATGAGATATTCTCCTTAGAAGGACTTAACCTCGACTGGCACAGAATGAGGGAAAAGGTTATTTTTTAAACGTTTTAAGGAAAAATAAAATATTCTTAAAAAGTTTATTTTATTTGAAATTATTTCACTACAACGCAGTGATGAGTCGACTCTTTCAATCCATAAATGGAACCAATTAATGATGATGTAATGCAAACTAACAGAAATGTTGTTTCCTAAATGAAACAGTGTAATGGTGGTGACTCAGTGTAACAGAAACGTTGTAACGCATTTTCCCTATTAATGGGTTAATAGGAATTGGAGATCAGATTTGGATCTTGAAAATCCCTTTAAGTCTCTGAAGTAAAAATCTCCAATGGCGAATACCAAAAAATTGGAAAGAGAAGACGATACCCTTGGAGAGCGAATCGGAACTGGAGATCGATGGACAACGACGAACAATTATCCTCAAGCAATCTCTTTTCCCAGGTAGGGGTTTGATGCTTTTTATGTGAATTGATTTTCCCTGTTCTTTATTTTAAACGATGAACACGGGTTAACTCAGTAACAAGTTAACCCACGGATTGATTGTTCATTGTGGGATGGTTAATGATGTGGGATAAAAGGGGATATTTATCTTAGTGGTCTTTCCACCTTATTTATGGTTCTTCGTGATCCTGATAATAATAATGCATATGGTTCAACATGAAAAAAGACCCAGATTGTTCTTTGGGTGTTTCTGTGTGTGACTCCTTCCACTCCTCTCTCCTTTCGTCCTTCCTATTCTTCGTGATGCAACGACAGCGGTGCATCGGCCTAGGAGATGTCAGGCGGAAGGGTCACAGCTAGGCGGACCACAGCACCAGGCCGCAGCGATGGGCAGGATGCAGCGTGCAGGCAGTGCGCCGCAGCGGTGATAAGGGTCACCGGCATAGAGGTCGGTGACTGGCAGCAGGCGGAAGTGGCCACCTAGTCACATTGGAGGCACCACGCGGTCTGTAGACTGCAGTGGTGAGTTGGACCCACGACAGAGTCGTAGGTCATGCAGATGGACCGGTCCGCGTGAGCGGGTCGGCACTGGAGGGCGGCACCGTGTTGGAGGAGTGACCCACATCGGTGGCCCATGGTAGGCAGCTAGCACACGGTCCCCACGGAATCGCGTGTGGAGAAGGGACAATAGGCCTCAGTCAGCTGTGTGCGGCGTGAACCGGACACCCAGCGGGCATCCGAGTAGGGGGAGAACCGGCCCACCATGTGGGCTGGGTCGGTGGCACGAATCGGGCCACTGGGTGGCCCAGGCTGGAGAAGAGTCGTCTCGCTGATGTGGGTCGGGCCGATGGGACAAACTGGGCTGTTGGGCGGGCTGGGCTGGGAAAGAACCGGCCCGCCAGTTTCGGGGCGGATCGGATGAACCCGGGTTGTTGGGCAAACCGACGGGTCGGACCCATGGTCGAACCGGGATGGGTCCTATAACACCCCGAGCTTCCATGGTACGCTTCTCTTTGAAAAATACAGTAGCGTGTGTTGTACGCAACTTCAAGTTCTAACACACACCACGACCAATCAAAATAACCGTTATGAATAGTAATACCTACTTTTTAAAATTTTAGAAATTTTATCTCTCAAAATGGACTTCATTTTTGGATTCGGAGTATCAAATTTAGCCTAAGGTGAAATTTTGGTACTTTTCGGATAACTTTAATATTTTGATGAATAGTGAAAATTACTAAATTTTAATTAAAAACATCTTTTTAATCCAAATAATTAATAGTTATAATTTATGAATTTGAGTGGTTTTAAAGTATATTTAGAATATATTTTTACCATTTAATAAAATTTTGGTCATTGGGCATAATTTCACAATTAAACCGGACATAAACAAGTATCAATCTTTTGATAGTTATTATATCTTAAAAACACGTTTTTTGTTTTGACAGCGGGAATTAATTTTAATTTAATTTCTACCAATTCTCTGTTTTGAATTTAGAAAAAGGGATTCCATATTTGGAATCAATATTTCCAAATTGTGTAAATAGATAACTTTTATTTTTAGACATTTTGAATAATTACTTCGGTAAATATTTTATTTACCATGGTTAAAGGGTAAATCCGATAAATAAGGGTTAAAAAATAATATTATAATAATACTAAATTACCCTAAAACGTGTCCTAACCTTATTGGTGGATACATGTCCGACCATGGGAATCTTTGCGTCGATTTTGGGACCCCATGGAGCCACTTGTAGGTGATAGGGACACTTTATTTTAATTAAGTTAAAATAAATACAAAAATGACATAAGCATATATCTTTTAGAAAAATAATTTTTACATAGGGTTATATAAGTTGGATTTTCGACTATAAATATTCACTAGAAAGATAAAAAAATTTCATACATAATGATATTTTATTTATAATTTTTAGACATTAAATAATTTAATATATTTATGACACAATGATGATACAGTAATTACTATAATAGTGAAAAATTAAAATAATTGATATTATAAATACACAAATAAATATAATTTGAGACTTTTAACGAATTAAAATATTTTTATAGGATAATATGACCTATTAGGATTGATTTAAATAACTTTTTTTGAAGTAATCATTCTGTTATGATTTTTAAAAAAGTCAATTATTGAATAGTGTCAAAATTGACATAAAAGAGTTTTTAAAACAAATATTAAATTATTAATTGATATTAAATTCATAAAAATCTAAGGTTCGGCCAAGAGACTTATATCATAATATTTTTATCCTTAATGGACCACTTGGGGGTCTCTTAGATGTATATAGTAAGTTTATTAACTATAAAATATAAAAATATAAAGTGACATGGTAAGTGTCAAACTAATTAACTAAGAGTTAAAACTAAAAGATAAGGTTAATATAATGACACAAACCTGTCTAAATTCTATTGGTTGAGTGGATTTTGACCCATCCCCACCTTAACCTTTAAATAATCCACTTTGAATCCATTAGAAACTGAATATGAATTTATTATAAAATAATATTTCTAGCTTTTCTAAAGGTGCCACCCACCCCTCTTATAAAAGGACACTCCCACTTCTCATTAATTCACACCTTCAAAGCCTTTTGGTTCACTCATAAACTTCCAAAATACTCTCTAAACTTTCCTCACTTCAACATAGAGGCCTTAGTTTGATCAGAAAGCCAACCTAAGGAGCCCTTTTGATCAAATCAAAAGGAAGAACCCGAATAAGAGGTAATGTTTTCACCACCCTCTTTCAAGTTCCTTTCTTCTTCAAATTCTTCTTTCTTTGTTATTTCTATTCTAAAATAATAACTTCAGTATATCCTATATACTGTGATGTTATTATAAATATGGTACAACCATATTCAGTATTCTATCCATCTTTTGAATAACATGTCACCATACGTGCGTACGTACGGCTTACCGTCTCCACGTCGTGGTGTAATTGTTATTCAATATATTATTATTTGGATGGGTATAATAATGATTTGTAATTAATGTAAATAATAAATATAACAAGATAATTATTTTGTATATATGATATACCATCCAATTATATATTATTTTAATATCAAAAGAATGATATTTTCGTTTGTGCGTACGTACGGATTATCGTCTCCACGACGCGATGAGATTCATTTCCAAGTTCACCATTCATCGACGATTATAAAAATATATATTACTAATAAGTATGTAATATATGACATAATAATGTTACTGGAGAGATATATATATAAGAATTTATGCACTTACATATATCTTATTCACTTACTTCCGTTCAATACTATATGAAAACAGAAACAACGTTTATGCGTACGTACGGACTACCGTCTCCATAAACAGTGTTTTTCATTTCATATATATGTCTATTATACATATTTATATTCTAAATATATATGATATATTTATCATGTTTTATATTCTGTAATTATTTAAATCATGATCTAAGTGATACAACCAAGAGTGACAACTTAAAACACGTACGATAAAGAAAGTGATTATTACCCGAAATGTTAACTTAACATGGAAATTATTATTAAATGGGTAATATAAAGTCATAAATGAATCATGTATGATATCATAAATATTAATATGGTTCTGGTATAATTTAATAACATACTACGATCTTCGTACAGGAGGTTAAATGTACCCTCGACTAAAAGAAAGTGCAAGGTAAGGGGTTTTCCTCTCACTCCTTATTCCCGTGAGATTCATGCCATATTGCCACTATTACCTTTTGTGTGGTGTATGTACTGCTCATAATTGTATTATTTATGTAATACACTTTAATTTATGTTTATTTACATATTCATTGTATGATACCTCTTTCACGGGGTGTATGTTTCGTATGTTACCAAATTGGTAAGGGTTAATTTCACAATCTCTTTATTATCCGAGGTTGTTGTTTTTACGTTAGTATCTACTGGGACATATTTATTATCCATGTACATGTTTTATGAAAGAGTTTTCAAAGGGATTATTTTAAGGGACTTTACTAAAACAACATTTCAAATGTTTTAAATATTTATTCTTCTAAATATTTCTCATTAATATTCATGTCTTCAAAATGGTTTTTAAGGATTTATTTATATGGACATGAATGTTTTTAAAATGTTAATTCCTTTCAAAAGTTTCAAAGTGGTATGGGACACTTTGATTCAAAAATGTCTTTAAATTAATTCTTTTCTAAATTGTGTAGCTATTAAATTTTTTCATGAAAAGGGGTTATTTCTCTCAAAGAGTTTTATAAATCAATCTCATCTATGTCAAAATTCTTTAATGGATTTTAAACTTGTTTTGAAGTTGATTTATCATGATACAAATCTTCCATATTGTGTTGAAGGTTTTGTGATATATTTGACTGTGGATGTGTTATTTTTATACCATTCATGGTTTATGGGTAAAGTATTGACATTTCTCATGCTATTTTTAATACAAATTTTTATGTTATATGTCATCCTCTTCTTAAGATGAATGTGTTGGACTAGTATGTTCCGGGTTGGGGACCGGTAAAAGTAAGCCCTCCAGGTTGGTGTCTGGTTATTAGAGGCACTCCGGGTTGGTGTTCAGTTATTAGAGGCACTACGGGTTGGTGTCCGGTTATTAGAGGCACTCCGGGATGGAGTCCGGTTACACAGGCTCTCCGGGTTGGGTTCCGGTTACAGTTATCCCTTAGGTCTTGGCACGAGGCTTTGACACAGAAATCAAAGTTCGGCATCATGCATTCCATCATTATGAAAGTGGTTAGTGATATTGCATGTGATTATTCTATTAGTAGAATATCCATGTGAATAAGTAAATGGAATTATTTCATTTTATTTATGCCATATTATTCTGAAGTTCAAGTTTAAAAGGCTTTTGTTTTAGTTTTATACATTTCCTAAAATGTTTATGCTTATTTTTGAAAGTTTTCGCTGTATTGCTTACCCTTACTGAGCATTTGAGCTCACCCCTTTCTATGTTTTATTTTTCCCAGGATTCCAAGAAGTGTAATGTGATTGATATACAGGGTTAATCCAAGGGAATAATGGCGTTCATAAAGATTATTTATGTTTTTTTGTACGTCTTAAAGTGAAAATGTAACATTTATGTATGTGATCTATTTTTTCAAGACTGCTAAACTGATTCGTCCTTCTGGACTTGATTCCTTGTAATCATGCCAATGTATTAAAATAATGCATCAACTCTGGGTAACTAGGGTCGGGGCGTTACAGTTGGTATCAAAGTAAGTTTAGCAATAACCTTGGAAACTAGATTTAGATAAACTCTGATTATAGCACATATCCCTAAGATAGACTTTGAGTATTAGTATAGAATAACTTCCTAGAATTTTGGTATTGTAGAGATTTTTTGAGTTTTACGAGCAATACATCCCTGTCTGGATACGAGCAGGTAGAGGCGGCTCTGGCACAGATGTACCTAGGGGTAAAACCCGAAAACACCGCTTTGAGCTAGACTCGAACGGGAACTGGTGCACGACAACGGGCATTGCTACACTCTTGGTTATGACACTCCCAGGGGATATGCTTAAGATAATTCTCATTTTCTTTACAAACCATTATGAAGGGCTTATGAGTATATACTTACTCAAAGAAAACATTTTTATGATTATTGATTATATCCATAAATTGTTCAATTTGTGTTAGGTATTTTACAAGTTTGGTAATTATTCATTGCAATTCATAAACTGAACTAGTTTATGCTATTGTATAGAAATGACGCCCAGTAGAAGTAATGTGAACTTCCGTAATACGTATGATCCATAGAGTAAGAAGGATCATATCTTTCGTGGTCCTAAGCCATAATTTGGAAGGGAAATAGTTTCCCACGTATTATCATCATATAAAGAAATAGTATCATGTGTTGATAAGATGAGTAAATAATTCTCGGAGTCCTATGGCGTTGAAGGGAAGCAAGAGAAGAAAAGGATGGAAGAGAGAAATATGGATAAAGGGAAGAGGGAAAAGAATAAATTTCCCATATGTGATAACTGTGGGAAGAAACACCCGGGAACTGGCCTGAAAAGAATGGGAGTTTGTTATAAGTGTGGAGGAAAAGGGAACAAAGTACGTGACTGCAAGGGTAAGAAAATAGTTTCAAATGTACAATGCTTCATTTGCAAGGAGTTTGGACACTACGCGAACCAATTTCCCAGTCATCAGACTATGCCGCAAATGATGTTATTGGATAATAATCAAGTTATGATACAGTAGCTTGTGTTGTACGCAACTTCAAGTTCTAACACACACCACTACCAATCAAAATAACTGTTATGAATAGTAATACCTACTTTTAAAAATTTTAGAAATTTTATCTCTCAAAATGGACTTCATTTTTGGATTCGGAGTATCGAATTTATCCTAAGGTGAAATTTTGGTACTTTTCGAATAACTTTAATATTTTGACGAATAGTGAAAATTACTAAATTTTAATTAAAAACATCTTTTTAATCCAATTAATTAATAGTGATAATTTATGAATTTGAGTGGTTTTAAATTATATTTAGAATATATTTTTACCATTTAATAAAATGTTGGTCATTGGGCATAATTTCACAATTAAACCGGACATAAACAAGTATCAATTTTTTGATAGTTATTATATCTTAAAAACACGTTTTTGTTTTGACAGCGGGAATTAATTTTAATTTAATTTCTGCCACTTCTCTGTTTTGAATTCAGAAAAAGGCATTCCATATTTGGAATCAAGATTTCCAAATTTTGTAAATAGGTAACTTTTATTTTTAGACATTTTGAATAATTACTTCGGTAAATATTTTATTTACCATGGTTAAAGGGTAAATCCGATAAATAAGGGTTAAAAAATAATATTATAATAATACTAAATTACCCTAAAACGTGTTCTAACCTTATTGGTGGATACATGTCCGACAATAGGAATCTTTGGGTCGATTTTGGGACCCCATGGAGCTACTTGTAGGTGATAGGGACACTTTATTTTAATTAAGTTAAAATAAATACAAAAATGACAAGCATATATCTTTTAGAAAAACAATTTTTACATAGGGTTATATATGTTGGATTTTCGACTATAAATATTCATTATAAATATAAAAAGATTTCATACATAATGATATTTTATTTATAATTTTTAGACTTTAAATAATTTAATATATTTATGACACAATGATGATGCAGTAATTACTATAATGGTGAAAAATTAAAATAATTGATATTATAAATACATAAATAAAAATAATTTGAGACTTTTAATCAATTAAAATATTTTTATAGGATAATATGACATATTAGGATTGATTTAAATAACTTTGTTTGAAGTAATCATTCTGTTATGATTTTTAAAAAAGTCAATTATTGAATAGTGTCAAAATTGACATAAAAGAGTTTTTAAAACAAATATTAAATTATTAATTGATATTAAATTCATAAAAATCTAAGGTTCGGCCAAGAGACTTATATCATAATATTTGTATCCTTAATGGACCACTTGGGGGTCTCTTGGATGTATATAGTAAGTTTATTAACTATAAAATATAAAAATACAAAGTGACATGGTAAGTGTCAAACTAATTAACTAAGAGTTAAAACTAAAAGATAAGGTTAATATAATGACCCAAACCTGTCTAAATTCTATTGGTTGAGTGGATTTCGACCCATACCCACCTTAAACTTTAAATAATCCACTTTGAAGCCATTAGAAACTGAATATGAATTTATTATAAAATAATATTTCTAGCTTTTCCAAAGGTGCCCCTCACCCCTCTTATAAAAGGACACTCCCACTTCTCATTAATTCACACCTTCAAAACCTTTTGGTTCGCCCATAACCTTCCAAAATACTCTCTAAACTTTCCTCACTTCAACATAGAGGCCTTAGTTTGATCAGAAAGCCAACCTAAGGATCTCTTTTGATCAAATCAAAAGGAAGAACCCGAAGAAAAGGTAATGTTTTCACCACCCTCTTTCAAGTTCCTTTCTTCTTCAAATTATTATTTATTTGTTATTTATATTATAAAATAATAAATCCAGTATATCCTATATAATTTGATGTTATTATAAATATGGTACAACCATATTCAGTATTCTATCCATCCTTTGAATGACATGTCATTATACGTGCGTACGTACGGCTTACCGTATCCACGTCGTGGTGTAATTGTTATTCAATATATTATTATTTGGATGGGTATAAGAATGATTTTTAATTCATGTAAATAATAAATATAACAAGATAATTATTTTTTATATATGATATACCATCCAATTATATATTATTTTAATATCAAATAAATGATATTTTTGCTTGTGCATACGTACGGATTATCGTCTCCACGACGCGATGAGATTCATTTCCAAGTTCACCATTCATCGATGATTATAAAAATATATATTACTAATAAGTATGTAATATATGACATAATAATGTTACTGGATAGATATATATAAGGATTTATGCACTTACATATATCTTATTCACTTACTTCCGTTCAATACTATATGAAAACAGAAACAACGTTTATGCATACGTACGGACTACCGTCTCCATAAACAGTGTTTTCCATTTCAGATATATGTCTATTATACATATTTATATTCTAAATATATATGATATATTTATCATGTTTTATATTCTGGAAGTATTTAAATCATGATCTAAGTGATACAACCAAGAGTGACAAGTTAAAACACGTACGATAAAGAAAGTGATTATTACCCGAAATGTTAACTTAACATGGAAATTATTATTAAATGGGTAATATAAAGTCATAAATGAATCATGTATGATATCATAAATATTAATATAGTTCTGGTATAATTTAATAACATACTACTATCTTCGTACAGGAGGTTAAATGTACCCTCGACTAAAGGAAAGTGCAAGGTAAGGGGTTTTCCTCTCACTCCTTATTCCCGTGAGATTCATGTCATATTGTCACTATTACCTTTTGTGTGGTGTATGTAGTGCTCATAACTGTATTATTTATGTAATACACTTTAATTTATGTGTATTTACATATTCATTATATGATACCTCTTTCACGGGGTGTATGTTTCGTATGTTACCAAATTGGTAAGGGTTAATTTCACAATCTCTTTATTATCCGAGGTTGTTGTTTTTACGTTAGTATCTACTGGGACATATTTACTATCCATGTACATGTTTTATGAAAGAGTTTTCAAAGGGATTATTTTAAGGGACTTTTTTTAAAAACAACATTTCAAATGTTTTAAATATTTATTCTTTTAAATCTTTCTCATTAATGTTCATGTCTTCAAAATGGTTTTTAAGGATTTATTTATATGGACATGAATGTTTTTAAAATGTTAATTCCTTTCAAAAGTTTCAAAGTGGTATGGGACACTTTGATTCAAAAATTTCTTTAAATGACTTATTTTCTAAATTGTGTAACTATTAAATGTTTTCATGAAAAAGGGGTATTTCTCTCAAAGAGTTTTACAAATCAATCTCATCTATGTCAAAATTATTTAATGGATTTTAAACTTGTTTTGAAGTTGATTTATCATGATACAAATCTTCCATATTGTGTTGAAGGTTTTGTGATATATTTGACTGTGGATGTGTTATTTTTATACCATTCATGGTTTATGGGTAAAATATTGACATTTCTCATGCTAGTTTTAATACAAATTTTTATGTTATATTTCATCCTCTTCTTAAGATGAATGTGTTGGACTAGTATGTTCCAGGTTGGGGACCAGTAAAAGTAAGCCCTCTGGGTTGGTGTCTGGTTATTAGAGGCACTCCGGGTTGGTGTCCGGTAATTAGAAGCACTCCGGGTTGGTTTCTAGTTATTAGAGGCACTCCGGGATGGAGTCCAGTTACAGAGGCTCTCCGGGTTGGGTTCTGGTTACAGTTATCCCTTAGGTCTTGGCACGAGGCCTCGACACATAAATCAAAGTTCAGCATCATGCATTTCATCATTATGAATGTGGTTAGTGATATTGCATGTGATTATTCGATTAGTAGAATATCCATGTGAATAAGTAAATGGCATTATTTCATTTTATTTCTGCCATATTATTCTGAAGTTCAAGTTTAAAAGGCTTTTGTTTTAGTTTTATACATTTACTTAAATGTTTATGCTTATTTTTGAAAGTTTCCGCTGTATTGCTTACCCTTACTGAGCATTTGAGCTCACCCCTTTCTATGTTTTATTTTTCCCAGGATTCCAAGAAGTGTAATGTGATTGATATGCAGGGTTAATCCAAGGGAATAATGGCGTTCATAAAGATTATTTATGTTTTTTGTACGTCTTAAAGTGAAAATGTAACATTCATGTATGTGATCTATTTTTTCAAGACTGCTAAACTGATCGGTCCTTCGGGACTTGATTCCTTGTAATCATGCCAATGTATTAAAATAATGCACCGACTCTGGGTAACTGGGGTCAGGGCGTTACAGTTGGTATCAGAGGAAGTTTAGAAATAACCTTGGAAACTAGATTTAGATAAACTCTGATTAGAGCACATATCTCTAAGATGGACTTTGAGGATTAGTATAGAAGAACTTCCTAGAATTTTGGTATTGTAGAGATTTTGTGAGTTTTTCGAGCAATACATCCCTGTCTGGATACGAGCAGGTAGAGGCGGCTCTGGCACAGATGTACCTAGGGGTAAAACCCGAAAACACCGCTTTGAGCTAGACTCGAACGGGAACTGGTGCACGACAACG
Source organism: Viscum album (assembly GCA_963277665.1). Classification (NCBI taxonomy): domain Eukaryota; kingdom Viridiplantae; phylum Streptophyta; class Magnoliopsida; order Santalales; family Viscaceae; genus Viscum; species Viscum album. Next base: position 2,039,319,028 of record OY728164.1, read on the forward strand.
GGCCTTGCTGCACTCTTGGTTATGACACTCCCAGGGATATGCTTGGGATAATTTTCATTTTCTTTACAAACCATTATGAAGGGCTTATGAGTATATACTTACTCAAAGAAAACATTTTTATGATTATGGATTATATCCATAAATTGTTCAATTTGTGTTAGGTATTTTACAAGTTTGGTAATTATTCATTGCAATTCATAAACTGAACTAGTTTATGCTATTGTATAGAAATGACGTCCAGTAGAAGGAATGTGAACTCCCGTAATACGTATGATCCATAGAGTAAGAAGGATCATATCTTTCGTGGTCCTAAGCCAGAATTTAGAAGGGAAATAGTTTCCCACATATTATCATCATATGAAGAAATAGTATCATGTGTTGATAAGATGAGTAAAGAATTCTCGGAGTCCTATGGCTTTGAAGGGAAGCAAGAGAAGAAAAGGATGGAAGAGAGAAAGATGGATAAAGGGAAGAGGGAAAAGAAGAAATTTCCCATATATGATAACTGTGGGAAGAAACACCCTGGAACTTGCCTGAAATGAATGGGATTTTGTTATAAGTGTGGAAGAAAATGGCACAAAGTACGTGACTGCAAGGGTAAGAAAATGGTTTCAAATGTACAATGCTTCATTTGCAAGGAGTTTGGACACTGCGCGAACCAATGTCCCAGTCATCAGACTATGCCGCAAATGTGTTTCTATGTTGTTATTTTAGAATTATTTCATTTAAGTGTTGTATCAATGATGTTCTGGAAATAAATAAGGATTGTACTGCAGTACTATTTAATTAAGGATTTGAGATTTTATGGTACTAAGAAAAGTGACTCTACAGCGAGTTAAAATTTTTGGAAATTACATGGTTGAAGGAAAGATAAACCTTAATATGGTCCTAATATTGAGGTAGTGATTTTGGAATAAGAGATGGTTGATTTTGGTAATTCAGGATGTTGCGGTGTTGTAAAAGAATATATGAGGAAGGCGTTCACATGTTATTACCTGGAAAAAAGGATCCTCATTATGTTTAACTTCCTTGTAAATTTTGGACTGTGAGTTTGGATAATAGTATTTTGGATAAGTATAATGGTTGGAATGGATTATGTTTGAAAGGTTATTTTTTTTGGATTTTTATAAAACGACAACACGCAGACCGTGTGACAACCCGTCGTGTCGGACAAAGCTGCGGGAATCGAACCCACAACCATAGTGCAATTGGTATTTATCGCCTACCATTGTGCTACATGAAGTTCCTGGATGGTATAATGTAGTATCTTTACATAAAGGGTCTAATATGTGGATTATAAATTCATTATATTTGGAACCCTATACGATTAGGATAAATAGAGTATTTTTTAGTTGTATTATGTTTTGGGGTGAAAGATGAGTTTGTTGTAGAAATTTATTAATGGATAAAACTCTAATTATAAAGTAAGTATATCTCCTTATGATCTTAGCCAATCTCATAAATAAATTCCTCAACATTAAGAAAAGGAACTTAGAACAAAAATGTTGTCCTAGATGGTACCTTAGATCATCACTAATTTATGGCTTTGGGATTGTTGGTATTTTCATAGCCACGTTCTCTACCACTCTCCATCAGATAATTGATGGTTAGATTTCTCTTCTATATCCATATTTTCCTACATGGCACCCTAGTATGTGTTATTTTCGGTAATCTTCATACTTCCTACTCTTTATTTTAAATAGAGGCCTCATTAATTCATTTTTCGATGTTAGATTTCAACTAAGATATTTTGAAACGTCAAAAATGTGTTATCCTAAAACATTATGTTTTGTTGAACCGGTGGTATTTTAAATCATCATAGATTGATGAATTTAAGGACCTCAATTTTAAACTTGTTTGTGATTGATGACCTCAATCACTACCTATAAATATTTACATTTTCCCTCCAATTATATGTCTATAATTTCCACCAATGTCCTCCTAATCGAGATCATAATTTTGTGGTGACCCTTTCATTTCTCTTTTCATCTTATTAAGACTAAATTTTATTAACCAAATTTCTAATGTGGGTTTTTCCACAAAGATATTTTCTATTTTCAACCTTTATTTTCAAAAAACAATATCAAATTGCGAGGACGCAATTTATTGAAGGAGGGGAGAATGTAACACCCCGAGCTTCCACGGTACGCTTCTCTTTGAATAATATAGTAGCGTGTGTTGTACGCAACTTCAAGTTCTAACACACACCACGACCAATCAAAATAACTGTTATGAATAGTAATACCTATTTTTAAAATTTTAGAAATTTTATCTCTCAAAATGGACTTCATTTTTGGATTCGGAGTATCGAATTTAGCCTAAGGTGAAATTTTGGTACTTTTCAGATAACTTTAATATTTTGATGAATAGTGAAAATTACTAAATTTTAATTAAAAACATCTTTTTAATCCAAATAATTAATAGTGATAATTTATGAATTTGAGTGGTTTTAAAGTATATTTAAAATGTATTTTTACCATTTAATAAAATGTTGGTCATTGGGCATAATTTCACAATTAAACCAGACATAAACAAGTATCAATCTTTTGATAGTTATTATATCTTAAAAACACGTTTTTTGTTTTGACAGTGGGAATTAATTTTAATTTAATTTCTGCCACTTCTCTGTTTTGAATTTAGAAAAAAGGATTCCATATTTGGAATCAGGATTTCCAAATTGTGTAAATAGGTAACTTTTATTTTTAGACATTTTGAATAATTACTTCAGTAAATATTTTATTTACCATGGTTAAAGGGTAAATCCGATAAATAAGGGTTAAAAAATAATATTATAATAATACTAAATTACCCTAAAACGTGTCCTAACCTTATTGGTGGATACATGTCCGACCATGGGAATCTTTAGGGCGATTTTGGGACCCCATGGAGCCACTTGTAGGTGATAGGGACACTTTATTTTAATTAAGTTAAAATAAATACAAAAATGACATAAGCATATATCTTTTAGAAAAACAATTTTTACATAGGGTTATATATGTTGGATTTTCGACTATAAATATTCATTATAAAGATAAAAAGATTTCATACATAATGATATTTTATTTATAATTTTTAGACATTAAATAATTTAATATATTTATGACACAATGATGATGCAGTAATTACTATAATAGTGAAAAATTAAAATAATTGATATTATAAATACACAAATAAATATAATTTGAGACTTTTAATGAATTACAATATTTTTATAGGATAATATGACATATTAGGATTGATTTAAATAACTTTGTTTGAAGTAATCATTCTGTTATGATTTTTAAAAAAGTCAATTATTGAATAGTGTCAAAATTGACATAAAAGAGTTTTTAAAACAAATATTAAATTATTAATTGATATTAAATTCATAAAAATCTAAGGTTCGGCCAAGAGACTTATATCATAATATTTGTATCCTTAATGGACCACTTGGGGGTCTCTTAGATGTATATAGTAAGTTTATTAACTATAAAATATAAAAATACAAAGTGACATGGTAAGTGTCAAACTAATTAACTAAGAGTTAAAACTAAAAGATAAGGTTAATATAATGACTCAAACCTGTCTAAATTCTATTGGTTGAGTGGCTTTCGACCCATCCCCACCTTAACCTTTAAATAATCCACTTTGGAGCCATTAGAAACCAAATATGAATTTATTATAAAATAATATTTCTTGCTTTTCTAAAGGTGCCCCTCACTCCTCTTATAAAAGGACACTCCCACTTCTCATTAATTCACACCTTCAAAGCCTTTTGGTTCGCCCATCCCCTTCCAAAATACTCTCTAAACTTTCCTCACTTCAACATAGAGGACTTAGTTTGATCAGAAAGCCAACCTAAGGAGTCCTTTTGATCAAATCAAAAGAAAGAACCCGAAGAAGAGGTAATGTTTTCACCACCCTCTTTCAAGTTCCTTTCTTCTTCAAATTCTTCTTTCTTTGTTATTTCTATTCTAAAATAATAACTCTAGTATATCCTATATACTGTGATGTTATTATAAATATGGTACAACCATATTCAGTATTCTATTCATCCTTTGAATGACATGTCACCATACGTGCGTACGTGCGGCTTACCGTCTCCACGTCGTGGTGTAATTGTTATTCAATATATTATTATTTAGATGGGTATAATAATGATTTGTAATTCATGTAAATAATAAATATAAAAAGATAATGATTGTGTATATATGATATACCATCCAATTATATATTATTTTAATATCAAAAGAATGATATTTTCGCTCGTGCGTACGTACGGATTATCGTCTCCACGACGCGATGAGATTCATTTCCAAGTTCACCATTCATCGACGATTATAAAAATATATATTACTAATAAGTATGTAATATATGACATAATAATGTTACTGGAGAGATATATATATAAGGATTTATGCACTTACATATATCTTATTCACTTATTTCCGTTCAATACTATATGAAAACAGAAACAACATTTATGCGTTCGTACGGACTACCGTCTCCATAAACAGTGTTTTTCATTTCATATATATGTCTATTATACATATTTATATTCCAAATATATATGATATATTTATCATGTTTTATATTCTGTAAGTATTTAAATCATGATCTAAGTGATACAACCAAGAGTGACAACTTAAAACACGTACGATAAAGAAAGTGATTATTACCCGAAATGTTAACTTAACATGGAAATTATTATTAAATGGGTAATATAAAGTCATAAATGAATCATGTATGATATCATAAATATTAATATGGTTCTGGTATAATTTAATAACATACTACGATCTTCATACAGGAGGTTAAATGTACCCTCGACTAAAAGAAAGTGCAAGGTAAGGGGTTTTCCTCTCACTCCTTATTCCCGTGAGATTCATAAGGGATTATTTTAAGGGACTTTTTACTAAAACAACATTTCAAATGTTTTAAATATTTATTCTTCTAAATATTTCTCATTAATATTCATGTCTTCAAAATGGTTTTTAAGGATTTATTTATATGGACATGAATGTTTTTAAAATGTTAATTCCTTTCAAAAGTTTCAAAGTGGTATGGGACACTTTGATTCAAAAATGTCTTTAAATGACTTCTTTTCTAAATTGTGTAACTATTAAATGTTTTCATGAAAAAGGGGTATTTCTCTCAAAGAGTTTTACAAATCAATCTCATCTATGTCAAAATTCTTTAATGGATTTTAAACTTGTTTTGAAGTTGATTTATCATGATACAAATCTTTCATATTGTGTTAAAGGTTTTGTGATATATTTGACTGTGGATGTGTTATTTTTATACCATTCATGGTTTATGGGTAAAGTATTGACATTTCTCATGCTAGTTTTAATACAAATTTTTATGTTATATTTCATCCTCTTCTTAAGATGAATGTGTTGGACTAGTATGTTCCGGGTTAGGGACCGGTAAAAGTAAGCCCTCCGGGTTGGTGTCCGGTTGTTAGAGGCACTTTGGGTTGGTGTCCGGTTATTAGAGGCACTCCGGGTTGGTGTCCGGTTATTAGAGGCACTCCGGGATGGAGTCCGGTTACAGAAGCTCTCCGGGTTGGGTTCTGGTTACAGTTATCCCTTAGGTCTTGGCACGAGGCCTCGACACAGAAATCAAAGTTTGGCATCATGCATTCCATAATTATGAAAGTGGTTATTGATATTGAATGTAATTATTCAATTAGTAGAATATCCATGTGAATAAGTAAATGGCATTATTTCATTTTATTTCTGCCATATTATTCTGAAGTTCAAGTTTAAAAGGCTTTTGTTTTAGTTTTATAAATTTCCTTAAATGTTTATGCTTATTTTTGAAAGTTTCCACTGTATTGCTTACCCTTACTGAGCATTTGAGCTCACCCCTTTCTATGTTTTATTTTTCCCAGGATTCCAAGAAGTGTAATGTGATTGATATACAGGGTTAATCCAAGGGAATAATGGCGTTCATAAAGATTATTTATGTTTTTTTGTACGTCTTAAAGTGAAAATGTAACATTCATTTATGTGATCTATTTTTTCAAGACTGCTAAATTGATCGGTCCTTCGGGACTTGATTCCTTGTAATCATGTCAATGTATTAAAATAATGCACCGACTCTGGGTAACTGGGGTCGGGGCGTTACAGGTCCAGCAAGGCCCAATGATCATGTCCCAACGGCCAGGCCGGATTGGGCCGGCCCAAACCCCACTGGGTCGGGTCGACCGAACCGGTTGAGGTCATGCGGGTAGCGATGCAAAGCGGGCTCGCGGCCCGCGGGCTTTGCGGGTATGGGGCGGATGTGGGGCGGGGCGAGCCTAAAAAATTTGACCGTTTAGAGTGCGGGCCAATGCGGGTTGAGCTCGCACGGGTGCGGGCTTGCCCGCGGGCTTTAAAAAAAAGATATATTATTTTGACAATATATGTTTCTTTAACATTTAATTTTTTAATAAAAAAATCATAGGTAAACGGTGACATATGATTTCTCACTGTAATGGTCATATTAATTAACCATTTATTCACATGTGAATTTTAAATAGGTCTATATTTATTGTTTTAATATGATATTATATTATTTATATAGTAATTATTAACCATATTCACATGGTGTGTCAACTCATCACTTAAAAAATGGAACTTATCGCCCATGCGCATGGTTTCAATTCTATAAGAGTTATTATAATCATAATATTTCTTAGGTCGATTTAATTTTGTTATTATTTAATTTTATTTTGTTATTAAGAGAATTGGATAAAACCTCGTGAAAACACTAATAACTTCCTCTGAAACTGGTCGTTACCTGGAGAGACTTCATTCATTCACAGGTTTAATTGTACACATCACCACACAACCAACATTATCATTCATCGCCCATCATTCATCACCGATCACTAACCTACTTTCTATTGCAACAATTCACCACCACATCGACATTACCACATGCCACCATTAACCCACAAAAAAATGTTATATCACATCCTTTAAAACTCTAGTTATTGTTAATTCATACTTCTCCCCGCAAATACCTTTAAAAATGATAAAAAATACAGTATTTAAATGATTATAAATAGTATTTTTTTTGTAAATATAGGTAAGCCCGCGGGCAACCCGCGAGCTACCCGCGGGTTTCTGCAGGGCGGGGCGGGCTTGAAATTTTTTGTTCGCATTATATGCGGGCTTTTGTGGACAAACCCGTGCGGGCTTAGCCCGCCCCACCTCGGCCCGCCCGTTTCGCTTTACTACATGCGGGACCCCCGAGTTGAGTTGGTCAGGTCGGTCTAACCGGGTCAGACCGGGCCCAGACACGACCGGCTCCTATTTACTAAAACACCAATATTTTTTCTCCCCTTGTGTCAATAAAATACAAAGGGTCTTCACCCTTAATCATTAGGGGTTGTTCATTCCCCCGGACTCAACACACTTCTTGCACCACACAAACACTTGAAAGACTTCCAAACTGAGAGCAAATTACTCCTTGTTGATTATCTAAACATACCATGAAATCTCCATGTGTTGCCTTGCCTCAAATCCTGTAAACTTCATTCCTTCACTAAAGGAAAATCTTCAAAAAAATAGACCACTATCATCACATAGCACCAAAGGGTGAGATAAACAATTAGCAATGTCTTGTAAACAAATCCTTAACCTACTAAGCCGAAGCTCAGTGTAGGAAACAAGATTCATTGTTAACAATGACCATCTTGTCCATATAATTCCCAAAAACTAATAAACCATATGTTGAATGATCAATTAAATGCCCTTTTGGACCTAAACAACATCTCACCAAAGTGTTAGCACATAAACATTAAACACATGGGTGAGGAACATACCACTTTGCAATATTAAGCATGTGATTTGAATCAATGTCTTACAAATCACTTCAAGGTACCTTCTTTTTCTTCAAGAGGTGCTAAACAGCCTGCATGTAAACCTTTTGGCATACCTTGATGGGATGATTTAATTCAAGGGAGGAACTTATTGACGTTATCTATTCTGTAAATAGTTTATATAGAAAGCCTGTAAAAACACTCAAAAGAAACCATGATGCCAGTGTAGAACAAATATTCATTGAAGATTATATGAGGTTGCTTCTTCAAGCTACCATCGCACAACTTTTGTAGCTATCAACATCAGAATAGACCTGAGGATACTTGAAAGGCTTCCTAAAATAACCTAAACATCATTAGGGAACCTGAAGCATGGCTTTGACAAATGAAAAACTCAAAATGGTTCTTGGAATTCATTATTTCAAGATATCTCAGCATTAGAAGACATGTTTCTTCATGTAGACTCAGCCTTATTCATGCATACATAATTTTTTACTTCACATCAGGCTTTATAACAACTGCTTCACCAATATTTAAACTGGTTCACACAAATGTCAGCACAAACTGTACAAGGGTGACAGATTTGATTTACACTTCCATATTCTCCTTTATGCATGTATGTCCAGATTTACAGTTACTTCATCAAGTCTGCTTTGAGTAAGATCAGTTTGGCATTTAAAGTAACAGATTCAGATCTGTCTTTTGACACCAATTTCATACAGATTTAGCTTGTCCAAATAAATGCACTGATTCCCGTTCAAAGCACGGGTCGTGACAGCACTCCTGTCATTCTTTTCATCATGTGAATACAAAAACACAAGACCTCTTCATCAATCTATTTTGTGTACATGAAAATATGACTTAAAACTCACTGTAACTTCATCATTTCAACATTTTCCCCACTGATTTTAGTGAATGTATGAACAGATCCACATCATTACAGTACATTAGATTAATCACATCACCGCTGGTTGAGTAATTACGGATTTAACTTGAATTTCCATTTCAATACGCATGAATAATATATTCCAACATATCAGATCTGGTCCAGATCTGATTTCCTCACGATGAGAAATTAGTCAATGCTACTACTCATAATGACATATACAACCTCTATCTTCTCCTGTCAGCATGGATGTCCACCGTCACACAGCCTTCCGCGTAGATTAATTACAAATTAATCCTGAGGCCTCTTTTTAGAATTCATGAGCAAATTCCATCCTGTATTCTCCATGATGAAAGATTTCAGCTTGGTTTCTTTAATGACATAAGGTACTCCTCAATGCAATAGGTTTACACAAAATTCCACTATTCTTTATAATTATAGCATCTTCAAACATGCAGAACCAGATTCACAGAGAACACTACATTATTGCTAGATAAGTGAAAAATCAGATTTTAGATGCTCCTCCTTTTAATACACACAAGGTTCAACTCCCCCATCAGATTTATCAGTAAAAACAACCTTTGTAGTGGTGTGCTTTGGCATAGTACCACTTTCACAAACTTCCTTTTGATTTCTATCTTTGGAAAGTGCAGAATGGGAAAACCCCCTTACCTCAAGGTGAGGCGGAGGCCTACTTTTATAGATTGGGGATATAGAATATATAAAGAAGTATTCTGATGTGGGACTCAGAAATACCCAGAATAATAAAAATAGGGTTTAACACTCCCCCTTAAGCTGGACATGCCCAGCTTGGACAACGAGTCCCACAAAAAATAAAGATGAAATCATACAAGACCAGACACACTCCCCCTCATGTTAGGTCGCAGATGTTATGGATGCCCAGCTTGGAACTGAGTGAGGCTAGGTGAGCCCCTGGGAGACCTTTGGTGAAAATGTTGGCAAGCTGGTCCGTCGTTGGGATGTGGCTAAAGCGGACGTGATCATGCTCTAAGTGGTAGCGAAGAAAGTGGCAGTCCACCTCAATATGTTTCGTGCGTTCATGGAAGACGAGATTCGAAGCTATCTTGGTGGCTGCCTGATTGTCACACCAAATGTGAGCAGATGTCTGCAGAGGAAAGTCAAGCTTGTGGATGAGATTTCAATGCCAAATGATCTCCGTGGTGATGGCGGTCATGGCACGATACTCGGATTCCGCACTGGAGCGAGAGACGACCGTCTGTTTCTTGCTGCGCCAGGAGATGAGGTTGTTTGCCAAGAAAACAGCAAACCCAGAAGTAGATCTCCGAGTAGCAAGGAAACCAGCATAATCAGCATCACAAAAAGCCTCAATATTTAGATGATCATGCTGAGAGTGGCGAAGACCACGAGCAGGGTCTCGTTTGATGTATTTGGCGATGCGAAGGACAGCATCCCAATGAGAGGTGGTCGGATGCTCCATAAATTGGCTCACTTTGCCAACAGCACAGGCAATGTCAGGACGAGTCATTGTGAGATAATTGGGTTTGTACACCAGTCGACGGTACCGCTCTGGGTGTGAATATGGTTTTGAGGAGGCATAAAGAGACCATTCCCCAGGCTCCAGAGGAGTGTCCACAGCAGTGGCTTGTGTCAGCCCAGGATCTTGCAGAATATCCAACGCATATTTATGTTGGCAGAAGGAGATAGTGTCCGGAGAATAGGATACCTTGATGCCTAGGAAGTATGTGAGATGACCGAGATCCTTAGTGTGGAAGTGCTGGTGAAGATGCCCTTTGAGGTGGGTGATACCGGCAGAGTCGCTGCCGGTGATGATGATATCATCCACATAAACGACCAACAGGATGGAACCAGCAGAGGTCGTCCTGTAGAACACAGTGTGGTCCTTCATGCTGTGAGAGAGCCCAAATTCGGTGACGACAGTGCTAAAGCAGCCGAACCAAGTATGATGAGACTGCTTGAGGCCGTAAAGAGAGTGGTGGAGTTGACAGACTTGAGACTCGGCACCGGAAGCACAAAATTCACGGGGTTGTTGTAGATAAACTTCTTCCTCAAAAAATTCATGGAGGAAGGCATTCTTGACATCCAGTTGATGAAGAGGTCAATGATGATGAGCCGCCAGAGAGATGAATAACCGAATGGAGGTCATCTTGGAAACTGGAGAGAAGGTGTCAAAATAGTCAAAATACTGTAAGTCTGTGCGAATCCCTTTGCCACAAGGCGGACTTTGAGTCGATGAAGAGTGTCATCGGGATTCAGTCGGGCGGTGTAAATCCATTTGCTGCCAGTTGTCTGTTTGTCTGCTGGAAGAAGAACAAGATCCCAAGTATGGTTTTCTTCCAGAGCCTGCAACTCATCCCGCATTGCTGCTAACCATCCCGAGTGAGATTTAGAATCTCCAACTGTGCGAGGAATAGATATTGTCTCCAGAGCTGACAGACTCCTATATGAAGATACAAATAGAGGAGTACTTTGGCAAGAGCAAGTACCTTTCTGGAGGGCAATGGGTAAGTCGTCTGGTGTCGGGGCAAGAGCGTCGGACGAAGCAGGGACGACGGTATCATTGGTCGGGACGGGGGATACAGTTGATGGACAACGTGAGTAGACCTTACCAAAATGGGTGTCAGCAGCAGGGGGAGACACTGGAAAATGGTGGATTATGAGAGGAAGACAATCATCAATAGCAAAGTCAGGAGGAGGAGAGGTAAGGGAGAACGGAGAGCTCTCAACAAATGAGACGTCAGTAGAGATGACATACCTCTGTAGGTCCGGTGAGAAGCAATGATATCCACGCTGAGTGCGGGAATAGCCAAGGAAGATGCACCAAAAGGATTTGGGAGAGAGTTTGGAGAGGCCGGGATGAGTGTCACAAACACAATAGAGGCATCCGAACACCCGAAGTGGAAGAGAGTGAAGAGAGAGATAGGAGAATAGAGCACGAAAAGGAGTCTCCTCCTGAAGGATGGAAGAAGGAAGGCGGTTTATAAGATAAGTAGCAGTGAGGATGGCATCGCCCCAAAAAAACAAAGGCACATGTCGGTGGAAGAGGAGGGCACGAGCAGTCTCTAGAATATGTCTGTGTTTTTGATCGGCCACTCCATTCTGCTGGGGTGTATCAGCACAGGAGGTATGATAAATGATTTCTTTCGTCTGGAGGAACTGCCAAAAGGGAGTGAAGAGATATTCACGCTTATTGTCCGAGCGGAGACATTTAACAGAGAGTGAAAATTGGTTATGATTTTCATTGTAAAATGTCTGGAAGGTGCAAAACACTTCGGAGCGTTCTCGAATGAAGTATAGTCAAGTCATTCACGAAAAGTCATCAATGAAAGTTATATAATACTTATACCCCAAATGACTCGGGATGGTACAGAGACCCCACACGTCTGAATGAACCAGATCAAAAGGGTGCGAGGCCTGTGTATCCACCCGAGGAATGTATGAAGTGCGATGATATTTCGCAAAAGAACAAGACTCACAATGAAAAGAAAGATGCTGACTAAAATCTGGATAAAGCTGATGAATGGTGGAGGCGGGTGGGTGTCCCAACCGGGAATGAAAATCCAATGCTCTAGCAGCGACAGATGTGCAGGCGACTGTTGTCGGGCCATCGAACATATAAACCCCGTCCCGAAACTGGCCTCTACTAGTTTCCCGATTCGTAGTCCGCTCTTGAAAGACAACAGCAGAAGATGTAAATATGGCACCACAGTTATAATCCTTTGTAAGCTTACTGATAGAATGAAGATTAAATGGGTTGTGGGGCACATGTGTCACAGAGGGCAGGTGAAGCGAGGAAGTCAGGGAGCAAGCACCAAAGCCCGCAATGGGGATAGTGGAGCCATCAGCGACGGTGATGGCTGAGGAGTCAGCATAAGGACAGTATGAGGTTAACATACCAGCATCACCGGAGATGCAGTCGGAGGCACCTGAGTCGAGTATCCAAGAAGGTAAGCGAGGGCCGACGAAGGCAGCAAAACCAAAAGAATGGGCTAGAGGAGCCGAAGACGGACCGGGTCCTGTAAAGGTCCAAGAATCGTGAAGCAGCCGGAGGTCCGCCATATAGATAGGTCCAAAGATGGTGGAAGAGCTGAGACTGATGAGGAAGCCACCTGAACTGCCGTCTGACCCTACCGCGATTGCTGAGATGGGCGGCCATGAAGAACCCAGAAGTGGTCGATCAGGTGGCCGAGCTTGCCACAGTGCTGACAGAGGGGTCGAGGACGGCCCTCCGCGCGGCCACGTCCATGATTGCCCGAGGAGCGTCCACCTCCACGACCGACGAGAGCAGAGTGATCGATGATGGGGGTGGGTGGGGGAAGAGCGTGTTGGGCCTTGCCCAGGCGATGATACACCTGTGGTATCGTCAGTGTAAACGGGCCGGCGAGCATCTAGGTAGCAGTCGTGGCATACTCAGGAGCGAGGCCATTGAGAAGATTGAAGATGCAGAGTTGGTCCCTCTGGGTTTGAGCGTCCGTCAGTGTCTGGGGAATGGGCCACAATTCTTGCAACTCGTCGCGAAGACCTTTCCACTTCATGAAATATGCGGGGAAGGATTTATCCTGCTGTCGGATACGCGACACTTTCTGAAAAACATCGGATACCCGAGCCAAATTGTTGGTCTCAGAATACATGATGGTCAAGAAATCTCAGAGTTCCTTGACTGTATTCGCAGTCCGGGTGACATCTTTGACTGAGTGATCCATTGAATTGACTAGCAAGGCGTAGATCTTGTTGTCAGTAAGTTTCCACGGACGGTATTTGGGATCGGTGGATTCCGGTGGAGGATCCTCAAGGTGTGAATCAAGGTCCATTCGGATAAGGGACATCAACACCGTCTTCTGCCAGATGAATAAGTTGGTGGAGTCGAGCCGCTCATCGACGAGACGGGTGGAGGCGGTGATCATCTGGGGTAGAGCATAAATGGTCGCCATGGAGGAATCAGACATTGGCAGAGGCTGACAGGTTCAGTGGTGCGCCGTGCCCTCAATGAGAGGCTGCAAAAAAAGTGGTGTTTGGTGAATCCGGGAAGCAGCAGAGGCGTCGCGGCGGGAATAGATGGTCGTTGCGGAAGGTCCGAACGGAGAGGGCGGGGCCGGTAGTCGTCGAAGAAGGCAGTAGCCAGGAAGCGTCGTTAGAGGTGGGGTCGGGCGTAGTCGCTGATGGAGTTGCGGGATCCGAGCAGTTGTGTTCGAGGGGCAAGCAGGGAATCGCCGCTGGGAAGGGCAGGCCGGGAGTCGCCGGACGAAGCAGGCGCGCCGCGTCTGAGGGAGGGCGGTTGCTTGGAGAGGTGGGAGCCGGCAGGTGCAGAGCCGACACAGGTGGAGCCGACAAGGGTGGAGCCGGCAGGTGCGGAGGCCGGCAGGCAGGTGCGGAGCCGCCAGTTGCGGAGGGCCGACAGGTGCGGAGGCCGGCAGGTGCGAAGGTCGGCAGGTGCGGAGACGGTAGTTGCGGGAGCCGCCGGAGATGAGCCGCGAGTCGCGGCAAGTCATCAGCCGGGAGTTGCCGAGGAGTTTCGAGGTGCGCAGCCGGGGGAATGTCGGTGGGAGCGCACAGACGAGAAGATGGGGCCGGACTTCACCGGGAAGTCGCAGGAGAGGCGGCGGCGAGGAGAGTTGCGCCGCGGAATGGAGGGGCGGCCAGGATGTAGCACGGCGGAGGGGCGACGACAAGACGATGCCGGAGGGAGCCGTCGGAGGGAGCGCCTGGACGAGGGCGCTGGGATCGGGACGCCGGGAGGGTGGCGCGAGGTAGACCCACGGGAGGGGGGGTGGCCGCGTAGGGTAGACCCCCAGGAGGGGAGTGAGTGGCCGCGTAGGGCAGATCTGTAAGAGGGGAGGAAAAAAATAATGGGATTTACCCTCTAATACCATGTAAAATGGGAAAACCCTCTTACCTCAAGATGAGGCGGAGTACTACTTTTATAGATTGAGGGTATAAAATATATATAGGAGTATTCCGATGTGACACTCGAAAATACCCAGAATAATAAAAATAGAGTAACAGAAAGCATTATCTTCATTGGCTTAGGCTTCTCCTTCTTTATGAGGCTAATCCCACTAGTGAAAACTACTTTGTTTATTTCTCTCCAGACCAGTTTTATTGTTCCCCATGTGGGTTGTTGAAAACAAGTTATCCTTGGGTTTAACACACCTCCTTTTGTCTTGCTTTATTATCCTTTCCCGATACTTTGAGCCTATTTTCCAATGAGTGGTTGCTCCATTTTTTTAATGGCTGTTGAGTCAAAAATATCTTTTTGACTTTTCCATTCCTTTTGTTTTGAAAATCACAAACTTATTCTTAAAAATACAATATCTAATTACTTTTATATCCAAATTATTTTTACAATGTTTTTATAGAAAATATATTCTTTTACCATACTTAAAATAGTTTTGAAGTATTTATGAATTTACATTATAATTATCGTAATGAGCATGAATCCGATTATGATCGAATTCACCTTAACAAATCACTTTAAAAGACTTTATGTCTTGTATTCGTACTAACAAAAGTTTGAATTGGATTTGACTTTGGAACTGATACCATCAAATCCACACTCATTAAGAAAATCGTAAGAACATGTAAATCCATCGGACTAACAGTCCATCAGATTGACCCATGTTTCACTCCTAAATACAGAAAATTATTTTATTGCAATGAAATACATTTCAAAATGTATGAAACAAAACAATGTTGTGCTTTCAGTTACAAGATGACCGTTGAAGTGTCAGGTGACCAAGTCCTCCCGAAAATCTCGAAGAAAATTTGACGGTTGGAGATCAAGATGATTATAGGGATGAACGCCTATAAATACCAGATCATTTGATAGACATGTACGTGTTATAGACAACACCGTACAAAAGCTCTACTTAATTTGCTACTGTGTGCGAGAACTCTGAAGTTTACAGTGAACTACTTGTTCCTTGTCCTTATAATCTTAAAGTTTGTTTTGTTTCATACAACTTTGATTGTTGTGATTACAATCGAGAACTTGCGAGACTAGCAAGACAAAATTTGATCTATCGGATCAAGGGCTTCCAGGATAAAAAGACAGGAGTCTATTACTTTCTTGATCAAGAGCTTGCGGAGATAGCAAAACAGAGCCGATTTCCATATCAAGGGTTTCTCCTAATGTAGATAAGACGTACTTTTTTGAAAGTATAAATCAAAATATCTTTATCGTAGGTTAAGAATACCCTTCACTTTGATTAATCATAACTACTATGACTACAATACTTTCAGAATATGATTATACCGTCATTAACTAATGATTATACCATCATTAACTAATGGAGTGTGCTCTATACAAGTTCTCGATTGTAATCACAACAGTGAAGAACCCAGCAGCGGTCGATCAGGTGGCCGAGCTTGCCACAGTGCTGACAGAGGGGTCGAGGACGGCCCTCCGCGCGGCCACGTCCATGATTGCCCGAGGAGCGTCCACCGCCACGACCGACGAGAGCAGAGTGATCGATGATGGGGGTGGGTGGGGGAAGAGCGTGTTGGGCCTTGCCCAGGCGATGATACACCTGTGGTATCGCCAGTGTAAACGGGCCGGCGAGCATCTAGGTAGCAGTCGTGGCATACTCAGGAGCGAGGCCATTGAGAAGATTGAAGATGCAGAGTTGGTCCCTCTGGGTTTGAGCGTCCGTCAGTGTCTGGGGAATGGGCCACAATTCTTGCAACTCGTCGCGAAGACCTTTCCACTTCATGAAATATGCGGGGAAGGATTTATCCTGCTGTCGGATACGCGACAATTTCTGAAAAACATCGGATACCCGAGCCAAATTGTTGGTCTCAGAATACATGATGGTCAAGAAATCTCAGAGTTCCTTGACTGTATTCGCAGTCCGGGTGACATCTTTGACTGAGTGATCCATTGAATTGACTAGCAAGGCGTAGATCTTGTTGTCAGTAAGTTTCCACGGACGGTATTTGGGATCGGTGGATTCCGGTGGAGGATCCTCAAGGTGTGAATCAAGGTCCATTCGGATAAGGGACATCAACACCGTCTTCTGCCAGATGAATAAGTTGGTGGAGTCGAGCCGCTCATCGACGAGACGGGTGGAGGCGGTGATCATCTGGGGTAGAGCATAAGAGGCCGCCATGGAGGAATCAGACATTGGCAGAGGCTGACAGGTTCAGTGGTGCGCCGTGCCCTCAATGAGAGGCTGCAAAAAAAGTGGTGTTTGGTGAATCCGGGAAGCAGCAGAGGCGTCGCGGCGGGAATAGATGGTCGTTGCGGGAGGTCCGAACGGAGAGGGCGGGGCCGGTAGTGGTCGAAGAAGGCAGTAGCCAGGAAGCGTCGTTAGAGGTGGGGTCGGGCGTAGTCGCTGATGGAGTTGCGGGATCCGAGCAGTTGTGTTCGAGGGGCAAGCAGGGAATCGCCGCTGGGAAGGGCAGGCCGGGAGTCGCCGGACGAAGCAGGCGCGCCGCGTCTGAGGGAGGGCGGTTGCTTGGAGAGGTGGGAGCCGGCAGGTGCAGAGCCGACACAGGTGGAGCCGACAGGGGTGGAGCCGGCAGGTGCGGAGGCCGGCAGGCAGGTGCGGAGCCGCCAGTTGCGGAGGGCCGACAGGTGCGGAGGCCGGCAGGTGCGAAGGTCGGCAGGTGCGGAGACGGTAGTTGCGGGAGCCGCCGGAGATGAGCCGCGAGTCGCGGCAAGTCATCAGCCGGGAGTTGCCGAGGAGTTTCGAGGTGCGCAGCCGGGGGAATGTCGGTGGGAGCGCACAGACGAGAAGATGGGGCCGGACTTCACCGGGAAGTCGCAGGAGAGGCGGCGGCGAGGAGAGTTGCGCCGCGGAATGGAGGGGCGGCCAGGATGTAGCACGGCGGAGGGGCGACGACAAGACGATGCCGGAGGGAGCCGTCGGAGGGAGCGCCTGGACGAGGGCGCTGGGATCGGGACGCCGGGAGGGTGGCGCGAGGTAGACCCACGGGAGGGGGGGTGGCCGCGTAGGGTAGACCCCCAGGAGGGGAGTGAGTGGCCGCGTAGGGCAGATCTGTAAGAGGGGAGGAAAAAAATAATGGGATTTACCCTCTAATACCATGTAAAATGGGAAAACCCTCTTACCTCAAGATGAGGCGAAGTACTACTTTTATAGATTGAGGGTATAAAATATATATAGGAGTATTCCGATGTGACACTCGAAAATACCCAGAATAATAAAAATAGAGTAACAGAAAGCATTATCTTCATTGGCTTAGGCTTCTCTTTCTTTATGAGGCTAATCCCACTAGTGAAAACTACTTTATTTCTCTCCAGACCAGTTTTATTGTTCCCCATGTGGGTTGTTGAAAACAAGTTATCCTTGGGTTTAACACACCTCCTTTTGTCTTGCTTTATTATCCTTTCTCGATACTTTGAGCCTATTTTCCAATGAGTGGTTGCTCCATTTTTTTAATGGCTGTTGAGTCAAAAATATCTTTTTGACTTTTCCATTCCTTTTGTTTTGAAAATCACAAACTTATTCTTAAAAATACAATATCTAATTACTTTTATATCCAAATTATTTTTACAATGTTTTTATAGAAAATATATTCTTTTACCATACTTAAAATAGTTTTGAAGTATTCATGAATTTACATTATAATTATCGTAATGAGCATGAATCCGATTATGATCGAATTCACCTTAACAAATCACTTTAAAAGACTTTATGTCTTGTATTCGTACTAACAAAAGTTTGAATTGGATTTGACTTTGGAACTGATACCATCAAATCCACACTCATTAAGAAAATCGTAAGAACATGTAAATCCATCGGACTAACAGTCCATCAGATTGACCCATGTTTCACTCCTAAATACAGAAAATTATTTTATTGTAATGAAATACATTTCAAAATGTATGAAACAAAACAATGTTGTGCTTTCAGTTACAAGATGACCGTTGAAATGTCAGGTGGCCAAGTCCTCCCGAAAATCTCGAAGAAAATTTGACAGTTGGAGATCAAGATGATTATAGGGATGAACGCCTATAAATACCAGATCATTTGATAGACATGTACGTGTTATAGACAACACCGTACAAAAGCTCTACTTAATTTGCTACTGTGTGCGAGAACTCTGAAGTTTACAGTGAACTACTTGTTCCTTGTCCTTATAATCTTAAAGTTTGTTTTGTTCATACGACTTTGATTGTTGTGATTACAATCGAGAACTTGCGAGACTAGCAAGACAAAATTTGATCTATCGGATCAAGGGCTTTCAGGATAAAAAAACAGGAGTCTATTACTTTCTTGATCACGAGCTTGCGGAGATAGCAAGACAGAGCGGATTTCCATATCAAGGGTTTCTCCTAATGTAGATAAAACGTACTTTTTTGAAAGTATAAATCAAAATATCTTTATCGTAGGTTAAGAATACCCTTCACTTTGAATTAAAAGAATTGTATTCATTTGTTTACTTCCTTACAAGTCTTTCATTTCCATTATAATTGTATTAGAAAGTGAATTCATTTATATTCACCTTTCTATTTGTTATCAATTATCATAATAGCTTTAATTACAATTCATTTGATTTACTCCATATTGAGTTCAGAATACAATTTGACTCTGAATACAACTTTATACACATTAAAATAGAATTATTATTTTGTATTACTTTGATTAATCATAACTACTCTTGACTACAATACTTTCATACTCTGATATATTGTTTCCTTCTCAGAATATGATTATACCATCATTAACTAATGGAGTGTGCTCTATACAATTGGAAAAATCCACCTGATGCAACTCAACGGTTTCTATTGATCACTTCATATCACATTGCACTTATTTGATGCATTTAATTCTCACTTTCTTCTCCTTCAACAGTACTTTAAAATTCCCCGAGTGAGAAGTCATTTCATAGTGTGCAGCCTTCATATGTTCTTCATTTGTTCAAGGAGAGACATGGATACCTAAAGTGGTTCCCTTTTCTACAAGCAAGATTTTACCTCTTGAACAAGTTCTTTAATAATATCTCTTTGCACTTATTTCCATGCTTGGAATGCGATGGTTTCTCTCGAAATCACCATTCCCTTCATCAACTTTTCATTCGTTACTTCCAAATCCGCTGTGAGAGCAGAGCTTCTTTCTTCTCTTCAGGGTTCTTCTGTCGAAGACACCAAAATCCTCCAGATATTCCACAATACATGACCTCATCAAATTGAGAATTTCAAAATTGATATTTCATAAGTGCAAAATAACAAAACTCCCAACTAGGCAATCAATACTTGATTGAAAATATCCCAGAAATTCAGCACGGAATATATATTTTTAAATCCACAGGAAGATTCTTCATTTAACTCTCCATTTTAATCTTTAAACATAAATGCCAGCACAACAAAGCAAAGAGTTAATTGTAAAAATAAGATAGATTTGGCATTATCATTCAACGATGAGCACAATCGTATCAACAATGGATCAAAGGAAGAGAGGATCGTACAGACTAGAAAGCAGAAAAAACTACAAAACAAATTTCAAGCCTTGACTGGAGTTTTGGGTTTCTTAAGAGATTTCGCGGCTTTCTTGGGAGATTTCGGCTCATCCACTGCCTCCTTGGTTTTCTTGGGCAACAGCACCGGATTGATGTTGGGAAGGACACCTCCATGAGCAATTGTCACTCCCGCAAGAAGCTTTCCAAGCTCCTCATCATTTCTAATGGCCAGGAGCAAATGCCTCGGGATGACCCTGAGTTTTTTGTTGTCGCGAGCAGCATTACCACCCAACTCAAGAACCTTCAAACATACACAGATTGAAGAATCAGTGATCAAGATCGCATCCACGCAGGCTTAAATGCAGAACAAAAAACATTTTGCAATCATCGATGCACCACAAATATCAAAAAGGAAGCATGTTAAGACATAAGTGAACCTCTGCGGCGAGATACTCAAGCACGGCGGTCAAGTAAACAGAAGCACCGCCACTAACGCGTCGCGCGTAACGCCCCTTCTTCAGGAACCGAGCGATCCTTCCGACGGGAAATTGAAGACCTGCGCGGATGGAGCGTGTGATAGCCTTCTTCCTGGCACCACCAGCCTTCCTTCCGGCGGCCCCCTTCTTAACCTTGCCGACTGATTCCATGACGAATGATTCAACGATTCCAACAACAGACAGGATTTGAAAATCGGAGGACGGATAATTGATCGCTGGCCCCGATGGCGGTTTTATATGCAGAGCCCGCCGGTCCGTGCGGGAACGAAGGGCTAATGTTGGCCGTCGATTGTCCAGTGATCGACGACTGATGTCTCTTGTAGACAAGGATCCATCTCGATTTGGAATAGACCAATGAGGAGCCAACGTTCAGTTTTGAGGATGCCATCGGGTCGAAAAGTATTTGGCGACCCACATACGTCATGGATCAAAATTAATTAGTTCATATTTAAATAAATATTAAAATACCAGACACGCAATGTCCAATTAATACTATAATTAATAAGGATGGATTCTCACACGATACGTTGTTGTTGTTTTAATAATACTATAAAAAATGTTATATTCGAGTTCAGGTTTCGGTTTTAAGGGGGTTTTACGCTAAAAAACATTATAAAATTTTAAAAAATAAATATAATTGAGTATTTAAAAGAGTTCACATTTTAAATGGGTATTGAAATTTGGGTTCGGGTTCAAATTACAAGGAATTTAGTATTAAACATGTTCAGGATTCGGTTGTATTTGCATAGATACCTGGCTCGTTTTCATTTCAAAATGTGCCTAGTCAATTGTCACACACCCTCCATGGAAAGCATCGTTCAAGCAACATGCATCCTTGGTTGCTATTGTTGATGTTTGAGATATTTATATAAATTATTTCATACTTCTAAAATATTAAGTTGTTCATCGCATCCTGGTTATAAATAGATGCACATGGGTGTACACAAAAACCACTGTGTCTAAACCTAAAAACCATGATAAGATAAGATTTTCAATACCTGATCCATGGGTAAAAGACAGTGAAGCATTGAAAAGGTATTTATACATATTATATTTCATATAAATAAAGTCAGGTCACTACACTTGATCAATGTGAGGATTTAAGACTTTGTATGGACTACCAATGGAGAAGGGATCACCGAAAATTGATAATTTAATATTACCATTCAAGTCATGAGCCAAAAAGGTTATTGGGTTCCTCAATTTGAAGATCCTCTTAAATATTAATTTTTCTTAATATATATTGTTAAAAAAATATTCTTTTAAATAGAGTGAATTCATCGAACCCATGAAAGACCTTCCTTTAAACCCACCACCCAAAAATGTTTTAAAGTGAGACACTTGTGATGGGTTTCACACAAAACTCATGTCGAGATAGGTCAATAGTGTAATTAGTAAAATGAAATAAGAAAAGAATAAAACTATTGTATCTTACTGTTTATGCTCTTGATCTTCACTAGCAGTGAGTTTAATCAAGTTCCCTCAAAAGCAATCAACGGGTTCTTGCCTCTGACGGTATCCACTAATCACTGGAATCACTGAACGTTTTGACAAAACCTCATATCCACCGCGGTGTGCTAGCACCTCATCCTCAAAGACAAATGAAGTGAATACAAACTGAAAGAGTTTATACTAACAAAAAATGGTCTCCAGTGTATGATATGATCCAAGAATCTCAAACTCACGGGTCGCCATTAAACGAGGGTGCCTCTTGGAGTTCTAATTTTTCATATGTTATGAAACGACCAGACCATCGTTGGGAACTGAGGTCGAAAACACTGGCAAAATCAATTGATGGTTGAACCTAAGTTCATCAAAAAATCGTATCCACCGATAGTTCCACACAATAGAATATAAACTACTGGTACTTCCCTCTCCGACTTAAAGCTCTGAAATTAGGAAGTATGTTGAAGCCTAATCACCACTTTCAAGTCGCACTTCGTGCATTAAGGTTCCGAGTGTAGTGGAAACACCCAGTGGGTGATTAACCATAAGTGGTTTTATCGGATCTAATGGATCATTCACATATTGTGCAAGACATGAACGTTATGACCCACAAAAAATTTCTTATCGGATATTGACATAGGAAAGTTTGGAACCCGGAGAGCATCTTTACACGTTAAATTTATAATTAATTTAGGTGAAATCTGAAGAAATAATATTTGGTATTATGATATTTTTTTGATGACGTTGTTGATCATCCGAAGAACCCTTTTTCAAATTACCATTGGTGCGCTGATAGGATCCAAGTGTCGGATCCCTTCAATGATGACTCACGCATACTCCTATGATCTCCAAGCAAAACTGATGGAACGTCGAGTGTTAGCGCAACAAATCTATCACATTTGCGTCGTTCGTCTTGATCGCTTATAGTCCCTTCAGTACTACAGGAAAAATGACTTTTTGCGACAGACTATTTGCGGCGCGAATAGATCCCGTCGCAAATAGTTCATTGAATACATTATTTGCCATGGAGAACTTATCCCGTTGCAAATAATAAGTTATTTGCGATGAGATAAGGGGTCTCGTTGCAAAAGGTATGACGCGGTTTTCGCGTCAAACCGTAGGAAGGGTATTTGCAACGGGGGGTGCCTCCCCGTCGCAAATACCCGACGACGGTAAAATACTATTTGTGACGTGAATATTTCTCTGCCGCAAATTGTGTGTCGGCATGTCACTATTTGCGACAGTCGCAAATACCTTTTTAACCACTCACAATAATTAATGCGGTAGAAGACATTTTCGACAGACACCCCACCGCAAATAATACCGTCGCAAATAATTTAACATATATATATCACTCATTTGTGTTTTTCATTTTTCCTCTCAATTTCTACTCTCTCTCTCTAAACTCTAATCTTAGAGTTAAAATTTCACTGAGTTAATTTTTTGTTTACGAATAAGTTTTGACGTCATCTACACTTATAAGAGATCAAACTTACAGATATCTATGTTTTATTCAATTTAATATTTATTTCATTTTTTTATATTAATTTTAATTATTGTTAATTCGTTGTAATTAAATTAGATTTAGATTGTTTTGTCATCAGTATATATTTGTAATAATAAAATGAAATTATTAGTACCAATTATTAGTAATTAGTAGTAATTAAGAATTATTAATGATAATTAGTAATTAAGTCAAATAATTAGCGGTAATTAGTAATTAGTAGCTGTAATTTGCAGCAATTAATAGTAATTAACATTAATTAGTAACAATTAGCGGTAATTAGTAATAATTAACGGTAATTAGTAATAATCAGTGGTACTTAATAATAATTAGGAAAAAATAGTAATAATTAGTAAAAAATAGTAATAAATACCAATAAATACTAATACTTCGTAATAAATACTACTAATTAATAATAAATACTAATAATTAGTAATAAATATTAATAATTAGTAATAATTACTAATAAATACTAATAAATGCCAATAACTACTAATAAATACTAACAATTAGTAATAATTAATAATAATTACTAATAATTAGCAATAAATACTAATAATTAGTAATAAATACTAATAATTAGTAATAATTAATGATAATTTCTAATAATTAGTAATAAATACTAATAATTAGTAATAAATACTAATAATTAGTAATAAATACTAATAATTAGTTATAAATACTAATAATTAGTAATAAATACTAATAAATAGTAATAAATACTAATAATTAGTAATAATTAGTAATGATTAGTAATAATTAGTAATAATTAGCAATAATTAGCAATAAATAGCAATAAATAGTAATAAATAGTAATAAATAGTAATAAATTGCAGTAAATAGCAGTAAATAGTAATAAATAGTAATAAATAGTAATAAATAGTAATAAATAGTAACGAATAGTAATAAGTAGTAATAAATAGTAATAAATAGTAATAAATAGTAATAAATAGTAATAAATAGTAATAAATAGTAATACATACTAATAGACACCAATAAATACAAATAGATACTAATAAATACTAATAATTAGTAATAATTAGTAATAATTAGTAATAATTAGTAATAATTAGTAATAACTAGTAATAAACAGTAATAAACAGTAATAAATAGTAATAAACAATAATAAACAGTAATAAACAGTAATAAATAGTAGCAAATAGTAATAAAGAGCAGTAAATAGTAATAAATAGTAATAAATAGTAATAAATAGTAATAAATAGTAATAAATAGAAATAAATAGAAATAAATAGTACTAAACAGTAATAAACAATAATAATTAATAATAAATACTAATAATTAGTAATAAATACTAATAAATACTAATGATTGGGAATAATTAGCAATAATTGGTAATAATTAGTAATAATTAGGAATAATTAATAATAAATGTAATAATTAGTAATAATTGGGAATAATTAGGAATAATTGGGAATAATTAAGAATAATTGGAATAAATAGTAATAAATAACAATAATTGGAATAAATAAAAATAAATAATAATAATTGAAATAAATAGGAATAAATAGAAATAAATAGTAATAATTGGAATAAATAGAAATAATTAAAATAAATAGTAATAAATAGTAATAATTGGAATAAATAGATATAAATAGTAACAATTGGAATAAATAGTAACAATTGGAATAAATTGGAATAATTGGAATAAAATGTAAGAACTTGAAATAATTTCCAATGGATTGGCGACACTCCTTTTGCTCGATGACTCTTCTCCTTTCAACTTTCACTAACTCAAAACATTATGAAAAATATGCTTCTACGTATATATATCCAATCTCGTATGCATGAATTTGGATATGCATTCGTAGGACCACATTTTTCATAATGTTTTCTGGCGGTGATAGTTTCAAGAAGACGATTCATCAACGAAAAGGGGGATCTTTTGTCTGACGACTCATTTACTCGCATCTTTCTCACACTGAAATCATAATGAAGGATTTGGTCGGAGGCACGCTTATGCATTCTCGTATGCACAAGAATGGATATGCGTACCTCCGAGTAGATTTTTATTGCAATTTCAGTGTGAGACAGTTGCAATTAAATGAGCCGTCCGACAAAAGAGTAGTCACTAATCCACTGGAAATTGTGTCACCCGCAATTAGTGGTAATTAGTAAGAAGTAGCTGTAATTATTTATCTTATCTTTTTGGATAGTGTTTTTCTTATTTCAAATTATTCAAAAACAATAATGATTTTATATTTTGTAGAAAAATATGAAATAAGGAAGTCGACAACAATCATTATTAAATGATTGCACTTGGATAAATCAGTGCAGAAATCCAAACGGTTCTGGTTTAAATCCTGTATATATTGAGGGTGTTGAAGCTTTCTTATCATTTGCATCATCAAAACCAGAATTTGTTTCAAAAGGCACAATTAAGTGACTTTGTAAAAAATGTGCTTTGAGAATGTTTGACACATTTGACAACGTTGGGGGACATCTCTTGCGTTTTGGTTTTCAACCAGATTATGTTTTTTGGTATCAACACGGTGAACATAGTTCCAAAGAAGATACTAATAATTTGATTCTGGATCCATCACGGTTTCAAAATTTAGTACATGATGTTGTAAGTCAATCTGTTCAACAAACTGAAACTCATGATGATATTGATTTAACTTTTGAGTTGGCACCATCCAAATTTTATGAGTTGTTGAGGTCTGCTGAGGATGCATTATATCCTGGTTGCAAGATAAGAAAATTAGAAGCGGTTGTAAAATTTATGGCTATTAAATCAAATAATGGAATGTCAAACAACTGTTTTGATCATATATTTTCTTTGGTTAAAACACTGTTACCTGAAGGAAATGTGTTGCCTGCAAATTACTACGAGAGCAAGAGGCTGGTTCGTAATCTGAGCCTTAGTTATTAGGAGATTCACGCATATGAAAACACTACTGAAAAAACGAGCTATACCCACGATTCAAAACCGTGGGTATAGCCCCCAAAACCGTGGGTATAGCCTATACCCACAGTTTTGGGAATCGTGGGCTACAACGGCGTCGGGATAGGGGTCCTGACCTATAACCACGGTTTACCCAAACCGTGGGTATAGGTGGGCTACTGCATGTCACCAAGCAGTCCAGTGTGGCTCACACCTTGCCCCACGGTTTGAGAATCGTGGGAATTTTTAATTCAGTTTCAATTAAAAAATCTGGTCGTAGGATTTGAACACGCGACTACCAGCGTGCTGAAGGATGCTCTACAACCAACTCACCCAACGCGCTTATTTTTATATATATATTTATTTTGCTAATTATATTAATTTAACCGGTTATCTGAAAATCAAAATATCGGGACCGTAATGGTGTCTGGGGAGAATCGAACCTGAGTTTGCTTTGAGAAATCTGGGGCGTTGCCCAGCTGGGCTACGCTAACTTTTATTTATATATACTAACATTTATTTAAATATATTAATATATACGCGACACGCCATGATTAATTTTTGATGTTTGAGATATTTATATAAATTATTTCATACTTCTAAAATATTAAGTTGTTCATCGCATCCTGGTTATAAATAGATGCACATGGGTGTACACAAAAATCACTGTGTCTAAACCTAAAAACCATGATAAGATAAGATTTTCAATACCCGATCCATGGGTAAAAGACAGTGAAGCATTGAAAAGGTATTTATACATATTAATTTTCATATAAATAAAGTCAGGTCACTACACTGGATCAATGTGAGGATTTAAGACTTTGTATGGACTACCAATGGAGAAGGGATCACCGAAAATTGATAATTTAATATTACCATTCAAGTCATGAGCCAAAAAAGTTATTGGGTTCCTCAATTTGAAGATCCTCTTAAATATTAATTTTTCTTAATATATATTGTTAAAAAAATATTCTTTTAAATAAAGTGAATTCATCGAACCCATGAAAGACTTTCCTTTAAACCCACCACCCAAAAATGTTTTAAAGTGAGACACTTGTGATGGGTTTCACACAAAACTCATGTCGAGATAGGTCAATAATGTAATTAGTAAAATGAAATAAGAAAAGAATAAAACTATTGCATCTTACTGTTTATGCTCTTGATCTTCACTAGCAGTGAGTTTAATCAAGTTCCCTCAAAAGCAATCAACGGGTTCTTGCCTCTGACGGTATCCACTAATCACTGGAATCACTGAACGTTTTGACAAAACCTCATATCCACTGCGGTGTGCTAGCACCTCATCCTCAAAGACAAATGAAGTGAATAAAAACTGAAAGAGTTTATACTAACAAAAAATGGTCTCCAGTGTATGATATGATCCAAGAATCTCAAACTCACAGGTCGCCATTAAACGAGGGTGCCTCTTGGAGTTCTAACTTTTCATATGTTGTGAAACGACCAGACCATCGTTGGGAACTGAGGTCGAAAACACTGGCAAAATCAATTGATGGTTGAACCTAAGTTCATCAAAAAATCGTATCCACCGATAGTTCCACACAATATAATATAAACTACCGGTACTTCCCTCTCCGACTTAGAGCTCTGAAATTAGGAAGTATGTTGAAGCCTAATCACCACTTCCAAGTCGCACTTCGTGCATTAAGGTTCCGAGTGTAGTGGAAACACCTAGTGGGTGATTAACCATAAGTGGTTTTATTGGATCTAATGGATCATTCACATATTGTGCAAGACGTGAACGTTATGACCAACAAAAAATTTCTTATCAAATATTGACATAGGAAAGTTTGGAACCCGGAGAGCATCTTTACACGTTAAATTTATAATTAATTTAGGTGAAATCTGAAGAAATAATATTTGGTATTATGATATTTTTTTTGATGACGTTGTTGATCATCCGAAGAACCCTTTTTCAAATTACCATTGGTGCGCTGATAGGATCCAAGTGTCGGATCCCTTCAATGATGACTCACACATACTCCTATGATCTCCAAGCAACACTGATGGAACGTCGAGTGTTAGCGCAACAAATCTATCATATTTGCGTCGTTCGTCTTGATCGCTTATAGTCCCTTCACCACTACAAGAAAAATGACTTTTTGCGACAGACTATTTGCGGCGCGAATAGATCCCGTCGCAAATAGTTCATTGAATACATTATTTGCAATGGAGAACTTATCCCGTTGCAAATAATAAGTTATTTGCGATGAGATAAGGGGTCTCGTCGCAAAAGGTATGACACAGTTTTCGCGTCAAACCGTAGGAAGGGTATTTGCAACGGGGGGTGCCTCCCCGTCGCAAATACCCGACGACGGTAAAATACTATTTGTGACGTGAATATTTCTCTGCCGCAAATAGTGTGTCGGCATGTCACTATTTGTGACGGTCGCAAATACCTTTTTAACCACTCACAATAATTAATGCGGTAGAAGGCATTTTCGACAGACATCCCACCGCAAATAGTATTTTCGCAAATAATCTAACATATATATATCACTCATTTGTGTTTTTCATTTTTCCTCTCAATTTCTACTCTCTCTCTCTAAACTCTAATCTTAGAGTTAAAATTTCTCTGAGTTAATTTTTTGTTTACGAATAAGTTTTGACGTCATCTACACTTATAACAGATCAAACTTAAAGATATTTATGTTTTATTCAATTTAATATTTATTTCATTTTTTTATTTTAATTTTAATTATTGTTAATTAGTTGTAATTAAATTAGATTTAGATTGTTTTGTCATCAGTATATATTTGTAATAATAAAATGAAATTATTAGTACCAATTATTAGTAATTAGTAGTAATTAAGAATTATTAATGATAATTAGTAATGAAGACAAACAATTAGCGGTAATTAGTAATTAGTAGCTGTAATTTGCAGCAATTAATAGTAATTAACGTTAATTAGTAACAATTAGCGGTAATTAGTAATAATTAACGATAATTAGTAATAATCAGTGGTACTTAATAATAATTAGGAAAAAATAGTAATAATTAGTAAAAAATACTAATAAATACCAATAAATACTAATACTTCGTAATAAATACTACTAATTAATAATAAATACTAATAATTAGTAATAAATATTAATAATTAGTAATAATTACTAATAAATACTAATAAATGCCAATAACTACTAATAAATACTAACAATTAGTAATAATTAATAATAATTACTAATAATTAGCAATAAATACTAATAATTAGTAATAAATACTAATAATTAGTAATAATTAATAATAATTTCTAATAATTAGTAATAAATACTAATAATTAGTAATAAATACTAATAATTAGTAATAAATACTAATAATTAGTAATAAATACTAATAATTAGTAATAAATACTAATAATTAGTAATAAATACTAATAATTAGTAATAAATACTAATAATTAGTAATAAATACTAATAAATAGTAATAAATACTAATAATTAGTAATAATTAGTAATAATTAGTAATAATTAGCAATAATTAGCAATAAATAGCAATAATTAGCAATAATTAGCAATAAATAGTAATAAATAGTAATAAATAGTAATAAATAGTAATGAACAGTAATAAATAGTAATAAATAGTAATAAATAGCAATAAATAGTAATAAATAGTAATAAATAGTAATAAATAGTAATAAATAGTAATACATACTAATAGACACCAATAAATACAAATAGATACTAATAAATACTAATAATTAGTAATAATTAGTAATAATTAGTAATAATTAGTAATAATTAGTAATAACTAGTAATAAACAGTAATAAACAGTAATAAACAGTAATAAACAGTAATAAACAGTAATAAACAGTAATAAACAGTAATAAAGAGTAGCAAATAGTAATAAAGAGCAGTAAATAGTAATAAATAGTAATAAATAGTAATAAATAGAAATAAATAGTACTAAACAGTAATAAACAATAATAATTAATAATAAATACTAATAATTAGTAATAAATACTATTAATTAGTAATAAATACTAATAAATACTAATGATTGGGAATAATTAGCAATAATTGGTAATAATTAGTAATAATTAGGAATAATTAATAATAAATTTAATAATTAGTAATAATTGGGAATAATTATGAATAATTGGGAATAATTAGGAATAATTGGAATAAATAGTAATAAATAACAATAATTGGAATAAATAAAAATAAATAATAATAATTGGAATAAATGGGAATAAATAGAAATAAATAGTAATAATTGGAATAAATAGGAATAATTAAAATAAATAGTAATAAATAGTAATAATTGGAATAAATAGATATAAATAGTAACAATTGGAATAAATAATAAGAATTGGAATAAATTGGAATAATTGGAATAAAATGTAAGAACTTGAAATAATTTCCAATGGATTGGCGACACTCCTTTTGCTCGATGACTCTTCTCCTTTCAACTTTCACTGACTCAAAACATTATGAAAAATATGCTTCTACGTATATATATCCAATCTCGTATGCATGAACTTGGATATGCATTCGTAGGACCACATTTTTCATAATGTTTTCTGGCAGTGATAGTTTCAAGAAGATGATTCATCAACGAAAAGGGGGATCTTTTGTCTGACGACTCATTTACTCGCATCTTTCTCACACTGAAATCATAATGAAGAATTTGGTCGGAGGCACGCTTATGCATTCTCGTATGCACAAGAATGGATATGCGTACCTCCGAGTAGATTTTTATTGCAATTTCAGTGTGAGACAGTTGCAATTAAATGAGCCGTCCGACAAAAGAGTAGCCACTAATCCACTAGAAATTGTGTCACCCGCAATTAGTGGTAATTAGTAAGAAGTACCTGTAATTATTTATCTTATCTTTTTTGGATAGTGTTTTTCTTATTTCAAATTATTCAAAAACAATAATGATTTTATATTTTGTAGAAAAATATGAAATAAGGAAGTCGACAACAATCATTATTAAATGATTGCATTTGGATAAATCAGTGCAGAAATCCAAACGGTTCTGGTTTAAATCCTGTATATATTGAGGGTGTTGAATCTTTCTTATCACTTGCACCATCGAAACTAGAATTTGTTTCAAAAGGCACAATTAAGTGACTTTGTAAAAAATGTGCTTTGAGAATTTTTGACACATTTGACAACGTTGGGGGACATCTCTTGCGTTTTGGTTTTCAACCAGATTATGTTTTTTGGTATCAACACGGTGAACATAGTTCCAGAGAAGATACTAATAATTTGATTCTGGATCCATCACGGTTTCAAAATTCAGTACATGATGTTGTAAGTCAATCTGTTCAACAAACTGAAACTCATGATGATATTGATTTAACTTTTGAGTTGGCACCATCCAAATTTTATGAGTTGTTGAGGTCTGCTGAGGATGCATTATATCCTGGTTGCAAGATAAGCAAATTAGAAGCAGTTGTAAAATTTATGGCTATTAAATCAATTAATGGAATGTCAAACAACTGTTTTGATCATATATTTTCTTTGGTTAAAACACTGTTACCTGAAGGAAATGTGTTGCCTGCAAATTACTATGAGAGCAAGAGGCTGGTTCGTAATCTGGGCCTTAGTTATCAGGAGATTCACACATATGCAAACACTACTGAAAAAACGAGCTATACCCACGGTTCAAAACCGTGGGTATAGCCCCCAAAACCGTGGGTATAGCCTATACCCACGGTTTTGGGAATCGTGGGCTACAACGACGTCGGGATAGGGGTCCTGACCTATACCCACGGTTTACCCAAACCGTGGGTATAGGTGGGATACTGCATGTCACCAAGCAGTCCAGCGTGGCTCACACCTTGCCCCACGGTTTGAGAACCGTGGGAATTTTTAATTCGGTTTCAATTAAAAAATTTGGTCGCAGGATTTGAACACGCGACTACTAGCGTGCTGAAGGATGCTCTACAACCAACTCACCCAACGCGCTTATTTGTATATATATATTTATTTTTCTAATTATATTAATTTAACCGGTTATCTGAAAATCAAAATATCGGGACTGTAACAGTGTCTGGGGAGAATCGAACCTGAGTCTGCTTTGAGAAATCTGGGGCGTTGCCCAGCTGGGCTACGCTGAGTTTTATTTATATATACTAACATTTATTTAAATATATTAATATATACGCGACGCGCCATGATTAAAATTATTCGGTTGGAGGGATTCGATCACCCGACCTGCTATGCGGGATGTGGAGGGCTAACCAACCGAGCAAGTTCAATTATGATAATATATTATTGCATCCATTATTATATATTAATAATTATATTATATTATAAAAATAAACTGTCACAGTGATTTGATCACGTGACCTGCGGTAAAGAAAGGTAGCGAGTAACCAACCGGTCTAACAAAGTTTTCTTCTAATTGATTTATATTTTTATAAATATATTATAAGAGAACGCCAAATTTTTTTCCCACCCATTTTTTTCCATTTCCCGCCTATATTTTTTTCCCGCCATTACCCGGGAAAGATATACCCACAGTTTTCCAAAACCGTGGGTATAGGTCTTAAAAAAATATATATCCAATGCCCACGGTTTTTTAAAACCGTGGATATAGATCTTCCAAAAATAACCTATACCCACGGTTTGGCCCAAACCGTGGGTATAGGTCTTGAAAAAAAATACAACTATACCCACGGTTATGCAAAACCGTGGGTATAGGTATTAAAGGAAAACTATACCCACGATTTTGTGGAAAACCGTGGGTATAGGGTCCCATACTAGTCCTATACCCACGGTTTATCAAAACCGTGGGTATAGGGTACCCTATACCCACAGTTTTTTCCAAAACCGTGGGTATAGACCCATTTTCCAGTAGTGAAATGATTGCATCTTATATTCTGGTGAAAATGAGTCGTTGGATAGTTACCCCACATGTGGACAATCGAGGTATAAAGAAGCTCAACTGGGGAAGTCTGGATTGATTCCTGTAAAATAGTTAAGATATTTCCCGCTTACACCCAGGTTGTAGCATTAATTTATGTCTCAGAACATAGCGACAATGATGTCATGACACAAAACCAAGATTTCAATCGGTAAAAGCTTGAATCATACATCTAATGGTGATTTGTGGAAACATTTTGACCGAGTGCATCTATCTTTTTCTTTAGAAACCCGTAACATGCGATTGGGTTCTTCTACTGATGGTTTCTGTCCCGTTTGGTTCTTATGGTAGTCAGTATTCATGTTGGCCTATCTTTATAACTCCTTACAATTTACCTCCATGGATGTTGATGAACCAGCCTTATATCTTTTTGACCTTATTAATCCCAGGACATCTGGAAAAGAATATTGATGTTTATTTAAAACCATTTATTGATGAGTTAAATTCATTATGGAGTAATGGTGTTAGTATATATGATGTTGTTGCGAAACAAAATTTCCTACTAAAAGCTGCATTGATGTGGATAATTAGTAACTTCCTGGTATATAAAATGTTATCTGGATAGAGTACACATGGTCCGAAATCATGTCCTTACTGTATAAAAGACAACAAAGCATTTATGATCATCAATGGAAAAAAACCTTGCTATTTTGACTGTCATAGCAAATTTCTTCCAACCAATCATCCTTTTCAGAGGAACAAATCTCATTTCAGAAAAGACACAATTGAAAGAGATGGACCTCCAAAAATGATCTAAAGTACAAAGTTAAAATCAATTTTATTTTCATTAACTTCCATTACATTTGGACCAACAATAAACCAACAGAAAATTCATGGTTTTGGAAAAGAACACAATTGGATAAAACAATTTTTTTTTGGGATTTGCCATATTGGTCTGATTTGTTGGTCTGCCACATATTGGATGTCATGCATATTGAGAAGAAATATTTTGATAATTTATTTCATATAGTTTTGGATACACCTGGTAAGACCAAAGATAATGTAAATGCCTGATTAGATCTTGCCCAAATTTTCAGGCGACCAGAACTTGAACTGTTTGAAAATGTCAGATCACATAGATTAATGAATACAAAAGCATTTTATACACTGTCAAAAGAGATCCACTTATTATTTTGTCAGTGGATTCCAGATTTGAGACTTCCAGATGGCTATGCTTCCAATTTGGACAGATGTGTTAAGAATGGTCACATTACCGGATTAAAAAGTTATGATTGTCATGTTATAATGGAAAGAATTATGCCGATTGGATTCGAAGTTTTGTTGAATTCTATGATTTGGGATTCAATAACAGATATATCATATTTTTTCCGAGATATTTTTGGGGCAAAAACAAACTATGATGCACTAAGAAAACTGGAAGAAAATGTGGTTGTAATTATATGTAAACTGGAAAAAATATTTCTGATGACTTTCTTTGACTCAATGGAACATTTGATATTACATTTGTCAAATGAAGAAAAATGTGGAGGCCCATTACAATTTTGATGGATGTATCCATTTGAGAGATGCATGCAAAAATTGAAGAAAAAAGTACATAACAAAGCATTAGTTGAAGGCTCAATTGCTGAAGCTTATTTTCAAGATGAAATTACTTTTTTCTGCTCTCATTATTTTGAATCTGAATATCCCTAAAAACACAACCACATGGGACAAAATGAGGGGAATGTTAATGATGAAATGAAAAATCAATTATTAGTTTTTAATCAACCAGAGCTTGACTTCGGTGGAGTTCGTGAACGATGGATTTTAGATGATGAACATCACAAAGCTCATACATATGTTTTTCTCAACTGCGAAGAAATGACATCATTTGTACTATGAGAATTTCTATCACTTATTCTATAATTTATGTTACAGTAAGTAAACTTATTTTATTTGTAGTTTATATGATAATCATATCAAGAAACAACTTCCATAAATTACAGCAGCTGCTCTTGAAGAACGCCGACAAAAAAAAATTCTCAATGGTTTCAAAAACTGGTAACATAAATTATTGATGGTTTAACATATCAATTTAGTTTATTATTTATTATATTGATAATTATTTTACAAATTTTTAGGTGTCTTAACATGCTGATAAAATTGATAAGCGACTGTGTATATTGAGAAACTCACCATCCAAAATGGTTAAATATTATAATGCATATGTGATGAATGATTTTCGATTTCATACATGTGCATACGAGAAATCAAAAAAAACAATGAAAAGTGGAGTTTTCTTGAGAGTATCTCATCATAGAGAAATTGAAGTTGATTTTTACGACATGTAGGATGAAATTATTAAACTACATTATCTAGAAAAAAATTACATAACGATGTTTAAATGTCAGTGGTTGGATACTGAGAGAGGCTTGTGTATTTATCCAACTCATGAAATCATTGATATTAAATATAAAAGTTTTATTGCAGTAAATGAACCATTTTTATTGTCTCAACAGACACATCAAATTTATTACTCAAAGTACTGTGCTACTTCAAG
This sequence comes from Viscum album, assembly GCA_963277665.1. NCBI lineage: Eukaryota > Viridiplantae > Streptophyta > Magnoliopsida > Santalales > Viscaceae > Viscum > Viscum album. The sequence goes on from OY728164.1 coordinate 2,039,354,863, forward strand.
AGACCTGAGTGATTAGTGGAGCATAATAAAAATAAAATCTTGGGAAAATTAGTTTACTCAAACTGAATGTGGTTCTGCTGAAGTGCAAGGAATTGAAATTTTTTAAGAGACTACTCAAAATCTATTTTTTTCACAAAGAGACATGAATATCGATGATGACACTCCACAATTAAGGGTCGATGGTGACAATGATGTTACAAATGAATTTGAAATGACAAGAGATGATAAAACTGAAACTCATATAGATATTGATGATATCGAGGAGGAATATGAAGATATTGACATTGTTAGATATGAAGATGATGATAAAGGTAAACATTGACACAATTAAATGTTGGTTATAATCATAACTAATATATATCTATATATAATAGTTATTTTCAACTATTTTCTAATAACAATAATTTTGTGTTTCAGATGGACGATTATCTATTTCATCAGTTGCAGGAGGGTGAGCTACCTTTGGATGAGGAGGATTTGAGATCATCTAACCCTCAGCCTACTGGCGGTTCAGGGGGTATGCAGAGGGGGTGCGGTCTTGCACGACTGATAATTTCTAACTCTATCCCTGATCAACGTTCACGTCTTGGCTTCAATCCACGCATGCAGAGGTATGATAACCTGTATATTTTAGTTATTTTTCATTAAAATATTTATATACTAATTGTTTGATTATTTGTTCTTTTTTCATAGTTTTATGCATATAGCTGTTGGACAAGAGAGTGATATCTTACAAAATTATTTTTCTCAGCCATGGATCACATGAGAATAGATTCTCGTTGATGTGCAGCTCAGAATGTTCAATCATTGGATGGTATGTAAATAAATAATATTTATTTTGAAATTTATTTCATTAATAACTTGATATTATAAATTATTTGTATGGTTTATGGTATCCCATCGATGATATCATGTGTGATGTTATTCACACGACATGTGAGGTGTCTATGCATGACCGTTTCTGTCAGTTTTTGCACAATTTGAGAAGGAAGACCATGGAGAAAGTAGGAGTGTCAATATTTGATGAGTTATGTAGAGCCCACCGACCAGAGTACATTTCATCTCATGTTTGAGATGAATTATGTTCACACTGGTTGGGTGGTGGATTTCAAAGGAGATCTTCATTGGGCCGACAGAACCGAGGGAGACAGGAGGTGACACATCAAGCCGATAGTTGTATATTTAGTATGCATAGAGAACATCTGGTAAGTACTTTTTTTAAATATTTTATATAACTTTAAATATAAACAATTTATTTTATATTCATATAGGTAGTTGAGCATCCCGATATTACAGAGTACGACGTTTATCGGAGGACGTACAGTGATCCAGCCACTGGAGAGATTAGAGGTGATCACCTGCGTCAGATTGTGGTCACTACTATTTCTTTTTCAGTTTGAAAATTAACTACATATAATATTTTCACTATTTTAATTTCAAATTGGAACTGAATGAGTCATATGAGGTCACGACCTCTCAGACACATGCTGAGAGTCAGGCCGAGACGACTGATCAGATTAGTGCCCACCATTTCGATGAAACAACATGGATGCAAGCGACCCAGTATGGCTTCGAGAAGGGCCAAGTAATTGGTATCGACTCTCATTTGACTCCTGAGAATTATTATGGTACTGCTGCGATGTCGACGTCCAACTTGAGAGGAGCTCGTAGAGAGACATTATCTTCTGGCTCACAGTATCAGGAGCAACTGCAAGCTCAGAGTGAGATTATAGAGAGTTTGTGTAAGCAGTAGGAAAAGATGTGTCAGTAGTAGTAACAGTACAAGGAGGAGACAAGTCGATTGCAACAGCAGCATCATGAGCAGATGAAGTACATGCGTCATCTGACTCGTAGTTTAGGGATGAAGTTTCCTCCACCATCTCCTCCAACTCTTCCACCTCCTCTAGAAGACTACCCCAATGAATTTTTTTAATGTTAAAAACATTTGAATTTAAAGTTTGTAATATTAACTATTTACAGTTTGTCTTTTATATTGGTGCGAATATTGCATTTTTTTAAATTTTTATTATTTTATTATTTTATTATTTATTATTAGTATTATATTTTTTAATGTTTGTTTATTTTACTACTACTAATAATAATTTTTTTTATTTTTTTACGCATATTGAGAATTTTAATATTTTATAATATTTTATTATTTTAATAATATTAACATTAATTTTTCATAAATATTAATAATAACAATAACATTATTCTATTATTAGTATTATTTTATTAATAATATTATAATAATATAATTTTTTTATATTATTAATATTAGTATTATTATTATATAATATTATATTATTTATAATAATAATAATAATAATAATAATATTATTTTCTAATATTAATTTATCATAATTTTATTGAATATATATATTTTTTATTTTATTAAGTATTTGTGATGAGTCCCCATCACAAATAGTTTATATATTTTTTAAATAAGTGTTTGCGATGGGAAAACAGAACCGTTGCAAAAAATACTATTTGCAACTCCGTTTTCTGTAACGGGTTATTTGCGACGGGACCCCGTCACAAAAACTCATTTGCGACGGGATCCCGTCACAAATAGATTAAATTCCAGTAGTGTAGGCTTGAAGGAATCTCTCTTATGCTTCTCGTTCATGAGAGGAAGAGAATATGAGGAATTCGGGAGAGAAATCTGTTGTGCACAACAATTCTCAATTATTGATTAACCACACACAATAGAAATAATCGTCTATTTATAGAGTTAAAGTTTAGGTTAAAATATTATTTAATTGCACAATTATCCTTAAATAATACAATAAACCTTATTGAACCCCATGTCATATAATAATAATAATAATATTTCATAACGTGCACTAACTAGCGCAATGGTAAATATTATTTTATTGGATTGCAAATTAATATTTATCATCAAACGTGATATTAGTCTGCTCATCTTCCTAGACATTTATTGAATACCTGAATAAATATTTTATTTACAAATAAATATTTTTTACACAATCCGACAAATAAATATTTACTAAATATCCAATAAATAAAATAAATATTTGATTCACAATCCAATGAATAAATATTTGTTTAACATTCACGCGATCGATAAAATTTGAATAAAATTATTTCTTAGTATCGAGAATAATATTTACTCCAATAACTAAATTCAAATAGAATTTAATTAAGATCAACAAAAACAATTAGTGTATGACCCTCTAGGATTCTTTTTTGTTGACATTAAGTGGATTTTCTTAAAGTTCAAGATTACAGTATAAAAACAGGTCAAAGCACCTAAGATAAAGAACTTAATGTTGTAATTTCAACAACCACACATAAGAATTTGTTGTGTCATATAATCCCTTTATCACGATATCTCATCAAGCAGGTTGCACATCTGTGTCATCAATCTATATGCTTGATATGTCTTTCCTTGACTATCTGAAATAAACTCATCATTACACTATGACCATGAAATTTAATGTGACACTTCTATTTCAGTCAAAGGGACAATATATCATCTTTCATAAAGATTAAAGAGACAAATCATTCATCAACTTATTAATCAAGAATACATCATTCGCGACGCACCCAATGTACCTAACTTTGTTGTGAACTATTATCGTCATGGTTCACGACAATACATCTAAGTGTGTGAGTCATGAAATTCATTAATAACAATCTTAAAGTCCAAGGACCATTACACATGCTCACAAATAGAAATATTTGATGACACATAAACATGCAGAATTCCTACAAATGGGTCTATTCTCATGATATCTCGTCTTGAAAATAACCAAGTGAAAACTTTATGTGAAGAAGTATCATTAACTTATGAGTACTCGCACTTGAAAATAAACATTTTATGTGTCTTATCACAGTATGTTATCCTACCGTAGAACTATATTTAAGAATATTTTTACGCCACTTCAAGGTTCTCATCATAGTGGGGAATCACAATGACCTTATTAATGCGACAAATACTATAGGTCATTATTGTATTAAAGTAATGAAAACAAATGAATAAAATGTAATAAAATATTTTATTAATATTTATATCTCTGAATATACATGAAATCCAAAGTAAAAATAGTTGGTTGTAGAGAACCAACTCCAATATACTCCTATTTAGACTAGATCCAACTGTCTACGACTTTCAGTCTGCTAGACCTCACATGATGATCATGTTTCTGCTGAGTTAAGGCTTTAATCAAAGGGTTTTGCCACACTGTCTTTAGTGGATATCCTGCTCACTATGAATTTACCTCTTTGAGAAAAATCCCTAAAGTGATGATACTTCTGAAGCATATGCTTCATCCGCTGACGTGACCTTGGCTCCTTTGCAAGGTCTAACACTACGATATTATCACAATAAAGTCTGATACCACTTGAAGGTTCCGAGTGCAGCGAAAGTGTATGGTGGGTGATTTTTTAGATCTGATGAATCATTCGCATATTGTGCATGGCATGAAAGTCATGACTAACAAATTTTTTCCAATAAAATATTGACATAGGAAAGCTCAAAACCTAGGGAGGATATTTTCATGTTAAATTTATAATTAATTTAGATTAGATATGAAGATAGAATACATGGTATTAGGATCTTTATTTGAAGATGTTGTTGATCATACGAAAAACCCTTTTCAGATTACCATTATTGCATTGGAAGGATCCGATTATAAAATCCCTTTAGCGATGATACAAACACGCTTCTTTGATCTCTAAACAACACTGATGGAATGCCGGGTGCTATCACGATGGATCTATTATCTTGTGTTCACCTTGATCACTTTTAGTTCCTTCAGGCTTGACGAAACCTCTCTTGTGCTTCTCATTCTTGAGAGGAAGTGAGAGGGAGGAATCCGAGAGAGAAATATGTTGTGCTCAACGATTCTCAATTCTTGATTAACACTACACAATAGACATAACCATCTATTTATAGAGTTGGGGTTTAGGTTAAAATATTATTTAATTACACAACGAACCTTAAATAATACAATAAAACTTATCAATCCTTACACTACTCAAATTTGAGGTATTTACGATGGGTTATTTGCGATGGGGTCCCGTCGCAAATAGTTCTTCGTTTATATATAAAAAAACTTGTTATGACGGGCCCGTCGCAAAAAACTATTTGCGACGGGCCCGTTTTCCCGTCACAAATACTTATTTAAAAAATATATAAACTATTTGTGACGGGAACCCATCGTAAAAGGTCCTGTCGCAAATAATTAATAAAAAAAATATTCAATAAAATTATGATAAATTAATATTAGAAAATAATAATAATAATAATACTATTAATATAAATAATATAATATTATACAATAATAATACTAATATTAATAATATAAAAAAAATATATTATTATAATATTAATAATAAAATAATACTAAGAATATAATAATGTTATTATTATTAATATTTATGAAAAAATAATATTAATATTACTAAAATAATAAAAAAATATAAAATATTAAAATTCTCAATATTCATAAAAAATATAAAAAAACAATTAAATATTATTATTATTAGTAGTAAAATAAAAAAACATTAAAAAAATAATAATAATAAATAATAAAATAATAAAATAATAAAATAATATAATATTAAAAATAAAAAAAATAAAAAAATTAAATTATGCAATATTCACACCAATATAAAAGAAAAAAACTATAAATAGTTAATATTACAACAAACTTTGAATTCAAATGTTCTTAACATGAAAAAAAAATCACTGGGGGGAGTGGTCTTCTAGAGGAGGTGGATGAGCTGGAGGAGATGATGGAGGAAAATTCATTCCTAAACTACGAATTAGATGACACATGTACTCCATCTACTCGTGCTGTTGCTACTGCCATCAATGCATCTGCTCATCGTACTACTGCTGCTGTCGTCGACGCTCCTCCTCATGCTGCTGCTGCTACTGACGCATCTCCTCCTGCTCTTTATGAAAACTCTCTATAAACTCACTCTGAGCTCGTAACTGCTCCTGATACTGTGAGCCAGAAAATGATACCTCTCCACAAGCTCCTCTCGAACTGGATGCTGACACTGTAGTAGTACCAAAATAAGTCATAGGAGTCAATCAAGAGCCGATACCAACTAATCGGCCCTTCTCGAAGCCATACTGGGTCGCCTGCATCCATGTCGTCTCATCGAAATGGTGGACACTAGTCTGATCACCCATCTTGGACTGACTCTCAGCCTGTGTCTGAGAGGTCATAACCTCATACGACTCCTTCAGTTATAATTTGAAATTAAAATAGTGAAAATATTATATGCATTTAATTTTCAACTGAAAAAGAAATAATACTGACCACAATCTAACACTGGCGATCACCTCTAATCTCTCCAGTAGATGGATCACTGTACATCTTCCGATAAACTTCGTACTCTATAATATCGGGCTACTCGACTACCTATATGAATATAAAATAAACTATTTATATTTAAAGTTATATAAAACATTTTAAAAAAGTACTTACCAGATACTCTCTATGTGTACTGAATGTACGACTACCAGCTCAATGTGTCACCTCCTGTCTCCCCCGGTTCTATTGGCCCAATGAAGATCTTCTCTGAAATTCACCACCCAACCAGTGTGAACATAATCCACCCCAAACGTGAGATGAAATGTACTTTGGTCAGTGGGCTGTACACGACTCATCAAATACCATCACTCATGTTTTCTTCATGGTCTTCCTTCTCAAATTGTGCAAAAACTGATGGAAACGGTCATGCATAGACACATCTCATGCTGTGTGGATAACATCACTCATGCTATCGTCAATGGGATACTATAAACCCTACAAATAATTTATAATATCAAGTTATTAATGAAATAAATTTCAAAATAAATATTATTTATTTATGTACCAGCCAATGATCAAACATGTTGAGCTGCATATCAAAGGGAATATGTTTCCATGTGATTCATGGCTAAGAAAAATAATTGCGCAAGATAGCGCTCCCCTATCCAATAGCTATATGCGCAAAACTGTGAAAAAGAACCAATAATCAAACAATTATTATATAAATAAATTAATGAAAGCTAACTAAAATACACAGGTTACCATACCTTCACGTGCATGGATCAAATCCAAGACATGGACGTCGCCTGGGGATAGAGTCAATAATCATCAGTTACGCAAGACTATGCCCCCTCTTCATACCCCCTGAACTGCCATTAGGATGAGGGTTAGATGATCCCAAATCCTCCTCATCTAAAGGTAGATAACCCTCATACAACTAACGAAACAGATCATCATTCATCTGAAACACAAAATGATTGTTGTTAACAAATAGTTGAAAATAACTATTATATATAAATATATATTAATTATGATTATAACCAGCATTTAACTATGTCAATTTCACCTTCTTCATCATCTTCATATCTAACAATGTCCATATCTTCATATTTCTCATCGGCATCATTAATATCCATATGAGTTTTAGTTTTATCATCTCTTTCCATTTCAAATTCATTTGTAACATCATTAACATCATCATCACCATTGACCCTTAATTGTGGGGTGTTATCATCGATATTCATGTCTCTTTGTGAAAAAGATTGATTTTGAGTAGTCTCCTGAAAAATTTCAATTCCTTGCACTTCAGTGAAACCACATTCACTTTGAGTAAAATTATTTCCCTAAAATTTGATTTTTATTATGCTCCACCAATCACTCAGGTCTCTTGAAGTAGCACAATACTTTGCGTAATAAATTTGATGTGATTTTTGAGCTAGTAAAAATGTTTTATTTACTATAAGAAGAATTTTATATTTAATATCAATGATTCCATGAGTCGGATGAACACACAAGTCTCTCAATATCCAACCACTAACATTTAAACACCGTTATGTAATTTTGTCCCAGATAACACAGTTCAATAATTTCATCCAATATTCCATAAAATTCAACTTCAGTTTCTCTATGATGAGATCCTCTCAAGAAAACTCCACTTTTTATTGTTTTTTTGATTCCCCATATGCATGTGTATGAAATTGAAAACCATTCACCACATATGCATTATAAGATTTAACTATTTTGGATGGTGGGTTACTCAATACACACAGTCGCTTATCAATTTTATCAGCATGTCGAGACACTTGAATTTTTTTAAAACAATTATCAATATAATAAATAATAAAGTGAATTGGTATGTTAAACCATCAATAATTTATGTTACCATTTTTTAAAACCATTAAGAATTTTTTTTCCAGAGTTCTTCAAGAGTAGCTGCTATGATTTGTGGAAACTGTTTCTTGATATGATTACCATATAACCTATAAATAAAATAAGTTTACTTGCTACAAAATAAATTATATAATAAGTTATAGAATCACTCATAGTACAAATGATGTAATTTCTTTATAGTTGAGCAGAACATATGTATGAGCTCTGTGATGTTCATCATCTGAAATCCATTGTTCATGAACTTCACTAAATCCAAGCTCTGACTGATTAAAAACTGATAATTTATTGCCCATTTCATCATCAAAATTCCCCTCATTTAATCCCATGTGGTTATGTTTTGAGGTATATTCAAATTCAAAATAATGAGAGCAGAAAAAAGCAATTTTCTATTGAAAATAAGCTTCAACAATTAAGCCTTCGACGAATGCTTTGTTGCATACTTTTTTCTTCAATTTCTGCATGCATCTCTCAAATGGGTACATCCATAAAAATTTTACTAGACCTCCACATTTTTCTTAATGTGGAAAATGTAATATCAAATGTTCCATTGAGTCAAAGAAATCTGGCGGAAATATTTTTTCCAGTTTACATATAATTACAATAATATCTTCTTCCAGTTTTCTTAGTGAATCGTAGTCTGTTGTCGCCACAAAAATGTCTCAGAAAAAAATATGATATATCTGTTATCGAATCCCAAATCATAGAATTCAACAAACCTCTTAATTCAATCAGCATAAGTCTTTCCATTATAACATAACAATCATGACTTTAATCCGATAATATGACCATTCTTAACACATCTACCCAAATTGAAAGCATATCCATTTGGAAGTCTAAAATATGAAATCCACTGAAAAAATAATAAGTGACTCTCTTTGGACACTGTATAAGCTACTTTTGGCTTTATTAACCTCTATGATCTAACATTTTCAAACAGTTCAAGTTCCGGTCACCTACAAATTTGGGCAAGATCTAATCGTACCTTTACATTAACTTTGGTCTTACCTGGTGTATCCAAAACTTTATAAAATAGATTATCAAAGTAGTTCTTCTCAATATGCATGACATCCAACATGTGGTGGACCAACAAATCAGACCAATATGCCAGATCCCAAAAAACACTCTGTTTTATCCAATTGTGTTCTTTCCCAAAGCCATGAATTTTTAGTTGGTTTATTGTTGGTCCAAATGTGATGGGAGGTAATGAAAATACGACTAATTTTAACTTTGAACCTGAGATCATTTTTGGAGGTCCATCCCTTTTAATTATGCCTTTTCTGAAATGAGATTTGATCCTCCGAAAAGGATGATCGGTTGGAAGAAATCTACGATGACAGTCAAAATATAAAGGTTTTTTTTCATTGAAAAGCATAAATTCTTTGTTATCTCTCATATAGTAAATACATGATTTCGGACCATGTGTACTCCAACCAGATAACATGCCATATGTTGGGAAGTCACTAATTGTCCACATTAATGTAGATTTTAGTAGGAAATTTTGTTTTATAGCAACATCATATATACTAACGCCATCACTCTACAATTAATTCAACTCATCAATCAATGGTTTTAAATAAACATCAATATTATTTTTCAGATGTCCTTGGATTAATAAGTTCAAAAAGATATAAGGACCCTTCATCAACATCCATAGAGGTAACTTGTATGACATTATAAAGACAAGCCAACATAAATACTGACTACCATAAGAACCAAACAGACATAAATCATCAGTAGAAAGAACCAATAACATGTTCTGGGCTTCTAAATCAAAATACGGATGCACTCGATCAAAATGTTTCCATGAATCACCATCATATGGATGATTTAAGATTTTACCGGTTGAAATCTTGGTTTTGTACCATGACATCATTTTTACTGTGTTCTGAGACATAAATAAATGCTATAACCTGGGTGTAAGAGGGAAATATCTCAAATGTTTTATAGGAATCAATCCAAACTTCCCCGGTTGATCTTCTTTATACCTCGATTTTCTACATGTGGGACAACTATCCAATGACTCATTTTCACCAGAATATAAGATGCAATCATTTAAACATGCATGGATATTTTGATAACTAAGGCCCATATTACAAACCAACCTCTTACTCTCATAATAATTTACAGGCAACACATTTCTTTCAGGTAACAGTGTTTTAACCGAAGAAAATATCTGATCAAAATAGTTGTTTGATATTCCATTATCTAATTTAATATCCATAAAATTTTCAACCACTTTTAATTTTCTTATCTTGTAATCAGGATATAATGCATCATCAGCATACCTCAATAACTCATAAAATTTAGATGATGCCAACTTAGGAGTTAAATCAATATCATCCTAAGTTTCAGTTTATTGAACTGATGAACTTGCAACATCATGTACTAAATTTTTAAACCATGATGAATATAGAATCAAATTATCAGTATCTTCTCTAGAACTGCATTCACTGTGTTGATACCAAAACACACAATCTGGTTGAAAACCAAAACACAAGAGATATCCCCCAATGCATGTTTTCAAATGTGTCAAATGTTCTCAGAGCACATTTTTTTGCAAGGACACTTAATTGTGCCTTCTAAAACAAATTCTGGTTTTGATGATACAAATGATAAGAAAGCTTCAACACCCTCAATATATACAGGATTTAAACCAGAACTGTTTGGATTTCTGTGTTGATTTATCTAAGAACGATCATCTAATAATGACTATCACTGACTTCCTTATTCCATATTTTGATACAAAATATAAAATCATTACTTTTTTGAATAATTTGATATAAGAAAAACACTATCCAAAAAAAAGATAAAAAATTACAGCTACTTATTAATTACCACTAATTATGGGCGACACAATTTTCAGTGGATTGGCGAATGCTCTTTTATCTAATAGCTTATTTACTTACAACTTTCTCACACTGAAATCACAATGAAGAATATGCTTAGAGGTACACATATATATATTCCTGTGCATAGGAGAATGCAAAAGTGTATCTCTGACCAGATTCTTCATTGTGATTTCGGTGTGAGAAAGATGCAAGTAAATGAGCTGTTAGATAAAAGAGCCCCCTTTTCGTCGATAAATCATCTTCTTCCAACTTTCATTGCCTGAAAACATTATGAAAAATGCGGTCTTAGGAATTTATATCCAATCTCATGCATACAAGATTGGATATGCATACAAAGGATCACATTTTTCATAATGTTTTTAGTTAGTGAGAGTTAAAAGGAGAAGAGTCATTGAGCAAAAGGAGTGCAGTAAATCCACTAAAAATTGTGCCAAGTTCTTACAATTTATAACAATTATCCATATTTATTACCAATTCTTTCAATTTATTACCAATTCATTCAATTTATTACTATTTATTACTAATTATTACTAATTATTACTAGTTATTACTAATTATTCTTACTTATTACTAATTATTATTAATTATTACTAATTATTACTAATTATTACTAATTATTACTATTTATTACTAATTATTACTAATTATTACTATTCATTACTATTCATTACTATTTATTACTAATAAATCCTAATTATTACTAATTATTGCTAATTATTACTAATTATTCCTAATTATTGCCAATTATTGCTAATTATTCCTAATTATTGCTAATTATTCCTAATTATTGCTAATTATTCCTAATTATTGCTAATTATTCCTAATTATTCCTAATTATTTCTAATTATTCCAAATTATTCCTAATTATTGCTAATTATTGCTAATTATTCCTAATTATTAGTAATTATAGCTAATTAATAGTAATTATTGCTAATTAATAGTAATTATTGCTAATTATTAGCAATTATCACTATTTATTACTATTCATTGCTAATTATTATTACTATTTTTTACTAATTATTACTATTTTTACTATTTTTTACTATTTAATGCTAATTATTACTATTTATTGCTAATTATTACTAATTATTTCTAATTATTACTAATTATTTCTAATTATTACTATTTATTGCTAATTATTCCTATTTATTGCTAATTATTACTATTTATTAGTATTTATTACTAATTATTACTAATTATTACTAATTATTGCTAATTATTACTAATTATTACTAATTATCAGTAATTATTACTAATTATTACTAATAATCAGTAATTATTACTAATTATTAGTAATTATAACCAATTATTGGTATTTATTACTAATAATTAGCATTTATTACCAATTCTTAGTATTTGTTACTAATTATTACTAATTATTACTAATTTATTACAATTTATTACAATTTATTACTAATTATTACTATTTATTACTAATTATTACTATTTATTACTAATTATTACTAATTATTACTATTTATTACTAATTATTACTAGTTATTACTAATTATTACTAATTATTACTATTTATTCCTAATAATTACTATTTATTACTAATTATTACTAATTATTACTAATTATTAGTATTTATTACTAATTATTAGTATTTGTTACTAATTATTACTAATTATAACTAATTGCTACTAATTATTACTAATTATTACTAATTATTAGTACTTTTTACTAAATATTAGTATTTATTACTAATTTTTACAAATTTTTACTATTTATTCCTAATTATTAGTATTTATTGCTAATTAATACTATTTATTGCTAATTATTACTATTTATTGCTAATTATTAGTAATTATTGCTAATTATTACTAATTATTGCTAATTATTGCTAATTATTTCTAATTATTACTATTAATTAGTATTTATTACTAATTATTAGTAATTATTAGTAATTATTACTAATTTTTAGTAATTATTTCTAATTATTAGTAATTATTACTAATTTTTACTAACTATTAGTATTTATTACTATTTATTACTAATTATTACTATTAATTCCTAATTATTACTAATTACCGCTAATTATTACTAATTAGCTTTAATTACTATCAATTACTGCTAATTACCGCTACTAATTACTAATTACCGCTAATTATTTATATTCATTACTAATTATAGTTAATAATTCCTAATTACCACTAATTATTAATAATTAGCACCAATAATTTCAATTTATTACTACAAATAAACACTGATAACAAAACAATCTAAATCTAATTTAATTACAACTAATTAAGAATAATTAAAATTAATATAAAGAAATGAAATAAATATTAAATTAAATAAAACATAAATACATTTAAATTTGATCTCTTATAGGTGCAGACGACTTCAAAATCTGATCGTAAAAAAAAAAGCTCAGAGAAATTTTAACTTTAAAATTAGAGCTTAGAGAGAGATAGAAAGTATGAATAGAGAGAAAGAAGGAAAAAACAGATGATAATATATATAGGTTAGATTATTTGCGATGAGATCCGTCGCAAATACCTTCGGCCGTATTAATTACTGTCGGCGGTTAAAAGGGTATTTGCGACGGGTCTCATCGCAAATAGTAACCTGCTGACACACTATTTGTGACAGTGGCATATCCCGTCGCAAATAGTATTTACCATCATCGGGTATTTGCGATGGGGAGACACCCCCCGTCGCAAATACTCTTCTCGCGATTTGGCGTGCAAACTGCGCCAAACCTTTTGTGACAGGTTGATGTCCCCATCACAAATAATCTTTTCGATGGATTATTTGCGATGAGATCGATTCTCGTCACAAATAACCCGTCACAAAAGGCCATTTTTTCCGTAGTGTTATGCCATATAATAATAATATTATTATTATTTTATGATGCGTGCCAACTGACACAACGATAAATATTATTTTACCAGCTTGTAAATTAATATTTATCACCAGACACGATCTCGGTTTGCTCGTCTTCCTCGACATTTATTGAATACCTGAATAAATATTTAATTAAATATTTTATGCATACATAATTATTTTATTCATAATCTGGAAAATAAAAATTTATTAAATATTCAATAAATAAAATAAATATTATATTCACAGTCTGATGAATAAATATTTATTTAATATTTACGTGATTGATAGAATTTGAATAAAATTATTTCTCGGTCTTGAGAATAATATTTATTCCAATAATTAAATTCAAATAGAATTTAATCAAGATCAATAGAAACACTTAGTGTGTGACCATATAGGATTCTTTCTCATTGGCATTAGACGAGTTTGTCTAAAGTTCAAGATTACTATCTAGTAATGGATCAAGACATCCAAAAGAAAGAACTTAATGTCACAACATTGACAACCACATATGAACGCTTACTATGTAATATAATCTTTCATTCATAATATCTCATCAAGCAGGTTGCATATTTGTGTTATCAACCTATGTGTATGATACATCTTTCTTTGACTATCTGAAATAAACTCATTGTTACACCATGACCATTAAATTTATTATGATAGTTTCATTTCAATCAAAGGGTCGAGATATCATCTTCTAAAAAGATAGAAGGGACAAATCCTTCCTCAACTTGTTAATTAACAACACATCATTGGTGATGCACCCAACATACCCAACTTTTCCATGAATTGTTATCATCATGGTTTATGGAAATACATCCAAGTGCACGAGTCATGACATACATTAATTATATTCTTAATGTCTAAGGACCATTACACATGCTCGCAAATAGAAATATCCAATGATACATAAGCATATAGAATTCCTACAAGTGAGTATGTTCTCACAATCTCCCATATTGAAGATTACTAAGTGCAAACTTAATGAGAAAAAGTATCATATGCTTATGAGTACTTGCACTTGAAAATTAACATTCTACGTGTCTCATTATAGTATGTTATCCAACCACAATTCTATATTTAAGAATACCATCACGGAACTTCAATGTTCTCATCATAGTGGAGAACTTCTATGACCTTATCAATGCAACAAATACTCTAGGAAATTATTACATTAAAGTCATACAAAATAACGAACAATATGTAATAAGATATTTTATTAATATTTAAATCTTTGAATATACATGTAATCTAAAGTATAAACCATTGGTTATAAAATACTAACTCTAACAATGCACACTTCAAATATACTCAAGCAAGAAGAACAACATGAAAAGAAAAGGGCACAAAAGATCATGTGGTCTAGACTTTCATCATATGTCCACATGAGAGCACTAAAATCTCTTATATTAACAGAAGTATAAATAATTAAAAACACTGTAGCTAAGGTGCTAGTGTTACACTTTGATTAGATATAGAATAATATTTCGTAGTAACGCAATACACCACAATAACTATCCCCACCTCTCTTTTATAGAGATCCTTAACCAGAAAATAGGCTGCATTGCTATCCAAGAATTGTGATTAACCATCCATTGACTTCATCATTCTATAGTAGCCAACACCGACTCTACCACAACAACTGGTAGTCTCTTCACTGCCCTCATTTTGTAAACGCAGACCAACCTGATCAACCCATCAAAAGTATGCGATCTTTCAATAAATGCACCCACATATTGAAAGTTACTTTTCTTGTTTCTATTACAAGGTTGAAGCAAACTATCAGAGCATGAAATTTTGATGAGTTAAATAAGGTGACTTAAAGAAGCTTCCCAATCCCAAAAATCTATCACTCAAAGATTTAAAGAAACTATTTGACACCCACCAACACTTTGGGCAAGCCACATCCCCCTTACACATGCATAAAATGTTCTTCTTCCTCTTTTTATTAAATCGAGTCCCATTGAGGCACATTTTTTCCTCAAACTCTCTTATACTAACACCTTTATGAACATATTAGCCAAAAATTTATTCCCTGTGATCTTCCATAACTCTAAAAACTTGTCTTCAAGAAGATTCTGGATGAAATGGAATTCCAATTCAATGCGTTTCATTATTTCATGAATTACTAAATTCTAGGTAATGTGGATAATGCTCTGAATGTCACAAAATACCATTCCTCCTGGATCTTTTCATAACTTATTTCACAAGTTTTTCAACCAGATCAACTTCTTTCCAACCTCTACAATTGCAACATATTCAGTTTTTTTCATAATAAAGTAACCATCAGTTATATTCAGGACACCCGAATGATCATCATTCTGCCAAATGTAAACATAAAACCCATTGCGCTTTTCTGAGTGATGGAATCAACAACAAAATTTGCATCCACAAAACCTTATCATGGATCATATTCTTTGAAGAAAAATATTGTATATACTGATCATTTCAAGTATCAGATGATCCACTTCATAGATTATTAATGATTCTTCCTAGGGCTAGACATGAACTGACTTACTACTCCTACCATAAAAGAAATATCTGGTCATGTACATATCATCACATACATCAAGATTATGATAGCTTAAACATACACCACTTTTTCCATATACCAAACCTCATCTACCATTGAAGGTACCTATGCCTTGGATAGCTTGAAGTGTCTGAAAAGAGGGGTTCCGACATATTTATATCCAGCCATCCCAATTTTTTAGATGAATTTCTGAATGTATTCTTTATAGGATAAAAATAGAGTATTAAATTTTCTATCTATTTATATCCTTATTCCCAAGATTTTCTTGACATGATTAAGATATTTCATTCCAAATCTTCCTGATGACTTCCTCTTCATCTCTTGAATCCATTAAATCTCCAAACTCGCAAGAAATATATGATCCACATAGAGTAAGAATTAAACATAAGTCCCATCATTCCAAGACTACCGATAATAAAAATGATTAGAGTCACTCCTTGTGAAACCTTCTCCAATCATGAAATCATTGAACTCTCAGTTCCACTATCGTGATGCTTGTTTCAAGCTGTAGAGATTTTGCTTTAATTTAGAAATAGGGTACTCCTTTTAATGGTCTTCAAAATCATTAGGTTTCTTACTATATATATCCTCTTATAAATATCTATAAAGAAAGACAATCTTAACATCAATCCTCTCTAAGTATAAAACATTGGAAGCAGTAATGCTCAACACTCTCATATGGTGTTATTATTAACTACCAATGAAAAAATTTCATAGAAAGAAATTCCTTCATTCTATTAGAATACTTTCACCACTAATAATGCCTTGTATCTTTTACTCCCGTTGGATTTTTTCTTCAAATGATAAGCTCATTTGTTCTCTAGTCATATTGAGTTAGGAAAAAAGTTTTATATTTTAAGCCCCTACAATCTCCATCCCCAAAATCCATTTCATTAGACCAATATGCTTCATTATGAAACTTCTAGACAATTATACTATCAACTCATCAATTACTTCCTTTACCATACCAAAAATAATCATGTCATCAACATAAGGTTGATTACATTCTCTATTGTGGAACACAACACAAGGAAAGAAATTGTAGTAAATACATAGACCTGAGGAATAACAATGACTTGCATTCCTCTGGATAAACATTCATTCTACTATAAAGACATCAAAATTTTAACTCCACCACCTTGGTGTTTGCTTCAAACCATAAATGTTTCACTTCAACTTACACACAAGATTCTTAATATGTTTATCTATGAAACCTTCAGGCTGCTCCATTTAAATATCTTTATCTAAGTCTCTATAAAGAAATGCCACCATCACATCAAATTATTCTAGATGCATCCCTTCTATAGAAACCATGCTAATTATCATCCAAAGAGTCATGTGTTTAATAACTGGAGAAAAGATTTTGAAAAAATCTACAGCTTCTGTTTGTTAAAAAACCTTCATGACAATCCTTACCTTATACCTTTATCTACCATATGATTCCTACTTTAATTGATAAATCTATTTATTGAAAAGTAACCTCATCATAGTTGGTTGTTTTGTTAGCTCCCATGTCCCAAAAACATGTAAGGAATACAACAAACTAGCATGCACCTAACCCTTATTGGGGAACACCCCATTTAGTCCCATTTCACATCAGAGGGGACATTAGTAGTATGCAACTGACTAGTGAAACATAAATTTAAACTTTCAACTTAGACACTCAAGTTCCCATGACAAAAACAAGGTGAGGGTGAGAATATAATAATTAACATCCATCATAAAACATAAATAGTAATCACACCCTCATCTCTAGATCCCTCATAATAAACAACCCCTACGATCCATCACCCAATATCTACATACATCAAACACCACCCATAAAAGGGAAATAATTATTGGGGCTTAAATAGAGTTAAACACCCCATAAATTTCAAAAAATATTTAAAATTTCCAATTATACCTTATTGAAAAAAATACTCGGGATTCCAATCCTTTTTATAATATTTCAAAGTCTATTTATAAAACAATTATTAGACATTGTACTTGAAATTACCCTTGTAATCCATTTAGAAATCAACCCCTATTTTATAAAAATATCTTAAAAGCTTAAAAATCATTCATTAATCCATCCCAAAAGTTAAACAGGTTCAAATCCCTTTTGTCATGACCCCTCCCTCCAAAGATACTGTAATGAGGGGAGAGAGATAATGACCCCCCCCGAGTCCCACCTCCAATAGGCCTTGGGTTGATGACTATCACCGAGGGTATAAAAATCTCACTATATGGGAGGAATTGCCCTATATAAATGAAACAAGACCGAGAGATAGGATAAAAAAACCACCAAGAAACTCCATCAGATAATATAAAGGTAAACCAAAAACCATCCCACAATGCATGAATAAAGTAAAACCGATACAATTAAAAGTCTCCAATATATTCCAAAAGATAAGTCTATGAGAGCGACTCAACAAAATCTCTAACCTAGCTAGTAATGTCCAACTCGGTCCCCAAATCCCTCCTAGAAACTTTAAAAATAGTTTATATACGTAGGGTGAGCATAATAGGTATACTCAATAGGGTCATAACCAAGGTCTCAAGTGCACATGTGAAAAGAGAATGCTAATGCACTAGTGATAAAACAATAGAACCAACAAGCACCTATACAGGTCATCTATCCAAACTCAACCTCACCATGGATCTCTCACCAAACCATGCATCCAATATAATAATATAACATCAAGATCATAACAAAGCAAGGTTCCCCACTACCACTTTCACACTGATTTTTTGCTCTCACACCCCAACATCGAACATCCTACGCCCTCCTCTATTTCATACACATCCCATCACATACCATCCATCTCTGATGTGGGTCGAGATGCATCCATACCTACCCCACCCTCATAAGATCTAGCATATGGTTCTAGAATCAAGTATCATCACATCACATCTCGCCCACAAACACCTGGTCCATCACATCACACCTTTCCTGAAGACACCTGGGTGGACACAACACATCTCAACCACATAACTAGAGCAGTAGGGTATCATAAATGTGAAGGACACCAACCTCATGCCCTCCTCCTACCATGCATTACCCCCACCATAAACACATCTCACCATAGCCTCATCACATCACATCTCTCCTGAAAAAACCTCGACTGTCACTACATATCTTGTCTGAAAACACCTGGGCTATCACTACACATCTCGCCAAAAGACACATGAGTTATCACTACTAAAGGAAGAGTGAGGAAGAGGGGGGTATCAAGCCATATGTATCACCACTATCTAGGATATTAGGAAAAACACTTGGAACCCATAACCTATGACCATTGGTAAGGTTTTCCAACTCAGGTGGGGTGTGTAAAGAAATAACATAATCATACATGTTTTATAGATAACACATAACACCCAACCTATGGGTTCACATCAACTGCACTAGTGAACACCACATCACCACCGCTGTACCACACATTAACCATCACGATCATTACTACTACTATATACAACACGTCACACTACCATACACCACCACACAACATTTACCACTTTCAATTACAGGTTTCACCGCATTTATTCATTATCCATTCCATTTCACATTACATAACTCATTATTTCATTCAATTCATTTAATCCATTTACCACACATCTATTTCTAACTCATCTCATTTATTTACTTGCCTATTTTGTTTTGTTTTATCATCACAATTTATTACATGGGTAACCAGGTAACTATCACAACCATGTCACACAACAACTGGTCCAACTCACATAATTGCTGCCACAACACCACACATCCACCATCGTCATCATGCCGAAATGCCTAAGCTATCTCACCACATTAACCATACTTCACATGTCCCAACCACATCTTACAACACAACTTACACACACAACAAATTCACATCACCACCACATATCATCATCACTGCACATCAAACCACTATGCACCATAACCACTTTGCGCACCACATCACACAACTGCTTACATCACATCCATGCTAACCAACCTATGCATCATGGCCCCACACATCACATAGCCCAACCAGACACCACCATAACCACATAACAACCCAAACCATATAGATAAACACGATAAGAAAAAGCATACACAACAACATCAGAAACTACCTTCCATAATTATTCAGGGGCTTTATCACATCAATTCTTTATTTAGCATAAGTATTATCACAAAAACCAAAATCTAGGGGAAACCAGACTATTATCCAAACATAAATTCTTTAACCTTTTATTTAGGGTGCAATCACACAAAAACACAATAAGGGTTATCACAACATAACAACTACAACACAATCAAGGCTTCCAACATCTGTTATTTTCAGTATTGGCAATAATAGGCACAAGAACATCAATAGTAATGTCAAAACAACTAAAAAGTGATATAACTCCTCATACCTATCAATTAAATTATGCTAAATAATTATATTTATTATTATAACCCTTAATATCCACCCAAAGGAAAGAAAAACCATGAAGATATCACACATAGCATGTAAAAGGGGTGAGAATGAGGATCCTCTACAGTAAAGAAGTTTTTTGATCTCACTATGCACCGCATAGCAAAAAAGAAACAACAAAAAACCATAACTGTGCATGGGAAAACCATGATCACCCTAAACTGAACCAAAGGGTTGTCAGAACATCACTCCAAACACAACCTAAACTAAAGCAACAACATCATAGTGAATCCTTAGAAGAAGAATGGAAGGAAAACAATAGGGGGGAGAAGAACTCACCATGGATCACCAGAACTTGATCACTAGAACCAAAAAAAATGTAGGAGGAAGGGGTTGTAAGTTCTCTGAAAACCACATAGGGTTTTCCCAAAATGAGAGAGGTAATATAAGACAAATGAATGGAAATTTTTCTAAATAAGGGTTATGAACAACCTAAAACTCACCCAACTTATGGTGTAAACCACACTTTTATGTCATAAGATTCAAGAATTTGCAAAATTATGTCATAAAACCAACCTTTAGGCCATAAAATTCTTAAACCCACAACTTTTTCCAAAAAACATGGTGTCTAAGGCTTAATTGGTTTATTTTGTAAGCACCTATCTTACGGTATAAAACCCTTTTTCATGGTCACCCCTCTACCATGTACAAGATATAAAACCACTGACCATACAAACTATAAACCACTGTTTTATGGCACATACCTATCCTTTATAATGTAAACCACCTACTACTACACAACTGTATCCCCAAATTATCCAGATCTTCTAGGACTTCCTCTAAGCACTTTCCAACCACAAAACTAACAAAGTAATGAGCCAGTAAGGCACAAACCGTTACATTATATACCTCTCAAATGACTATCATCCTCAAGAATAAAAACCAAACCTGAAGAAGAAAGGGGTTTAAAAAACCACCCCACAAGATACCTTTTAAGGGTCTGATTACACCTCAATGCCACTAACCAAACATACCAACCGAAACACCCATGAAACATCACACACAACCACATGACCACTCAACCACATCACCACATCTCACCACGCACAACACCACATCATCCGGTACCAGCCACAAGCCACCACATTTTCACACAACCATATCAAACTCTTCACAACACAAACCAAAAACTACCACACCTAAAAAACAACACACAACACTATCCCAAGCACATAAATCAGGGAATTCCTTCTTCCATGTCAATATATTGTCCACTTTGGGTGGCACTTACTCGCCCACATGGTTTTAATTGAATTAAATTATAACACATCCTGATTAGGATTCAGGTACTCCCCTTTTCATATGTCAACATCTTTATCACATATCACACATCACACATCAGGGAAAACAACACATCTCATAAACAATATGATAGAACCATCACACCACAAAGAAAAATAGGGAAAAGTAGAACTTAAAACAGCTCTAGATAATGGGCACACATCTGCATCTATTGATCCCAAGTACTCTCCTCTAGGACACCATTCCTCCACAAAACACGAACTAAGGGAATAGTTCATCCATGCAACACCATCTCTTAGAAATCTTGGATCTCTACTGGAAGCTCCACAAACATTGCATCATCCTTGATACCCAACTCTCCCCATTCGATGACATGAGATTCACCATGAAGACACTGATAAAACTGAGAAATGTGGAATATTTCATGGACCCTCTCAAGCTATGGTGTCAATTTCTACTCATACACCACCTCACCAGCACACCCCAACACCTCAAAGGGCCAATGAACCGGGGAGAAAGCTCAATCCCCCTACCAAACCTCCAAGACCCATGTCGAGGGGAGACTCTCAAGAACACATGGTCTCTATCCTAAAAATATAGGGGACTCTACCTATGATAAACATAAACCTTATAGCGGTCCTTAACCATCCTCTCCCTCTCTTGAACTAAATATATTTTCTTGGTTATTCTCTATACCACATCAGAACTAAGAAACGCTAACTCCCCAACCTCCATCTAGCATAATGGAGAACGATACGACCGGCTGTACAACACCTCGAATGGGTCCATTCCAATGGATGAGTTATATATATTATTATATGAAAACTTTAATAGAGGAAAGTTCCTTACCCATGATCCACCAAAGTCCAAGACACGAGCTTGCAACATATCCCCCAATATATGGAGGGTCTGCTCTGTCTTACCATTGGTCTGAGGGTGAAAATTAGTGATAAGACTCATCTGGGATCCAAAATCATGTTGCAATCCCCTCTATAATCTCAAGATAAAATGAGGATCCCGATCATATATGATTGTCCTTAGTACCCTATGAAGCCTAACCATATCATCTACATACCACCTCACTAATAAATCCATGAAAATTAACTCATGGATCACCAAAAAATGATTCAACTTCATCATTCAGTCTATTATCACCCAAAATTCATCACAACCTCTCTGAGATTAGGGTAACCCTATGATGAAATCCATCGAGATGTATTCCCATTCTCATTTAGGAATATATAATTATTTCAATAAACCACCCATAACATGGTGCTCTACTTTCACCTACTGACAAACCAGACACCTCGCTACAAACTTCTCCAATGAACATTTCATACTTGGCCACCAAAGATATCACATCAAGCCTTAATACATATTTTTTCACATTGGTATGTACTGCTAAAAGTTATCTATGAAATTCATAGATAGATCCCTCACACATCACCTACAAAAATGAACAATCTCTCTAGAAACAATACCTGATTATGACTATCCTATGACCACCCCTAGGAGCATCACCATGGCCAACACAATCATGCAATACCTATGCCTTTTAGTCTCCACATTGAGACTTCTCAACTTGGTGCATCAAAGATAACTCTATAGTCATCTGAAAAAGAAAACCTGAACCAATTCTCTCCTCTATGTTAAGAAGCATCACTGCAAGCTCATCCATTCATTTTAAAACATCTATAGACTTCCGAGCCACATCCCCTTGATACTTCCAACTCAACACATTAGTAACCAAATCCCCCTTTCATAAGGTTTAAGAGAACTCAAAATCATAATCCTGAAGAAACCCCATCCACCTCTTCTATCATAGACTCAGATCATGTTGAGAGAAAATATATTTCAGGTTCTTGTGATCTGTGAAAACCATAAAGTGCTCACCAATGATATAGTATCACCAAAAATTTAGCACAAACACAACTACTGTCAACTCCAGATCATGGCTGTCATAGTTACACTTGTGGGAATGTAACTTCTTAAACCCATAAGAGATCATCGCTCTCTTCTGTATCAACACACACCCCAATACCAGATGGGACGCATCATATAAAACCTCAAATGATATACTCTCCCTAAGAAACCCAAGAATTGGAGCACCGAACAAATTCTCCTTTAGGTAATTTAATGTTATCTAACATCGATCAGTCTTGACAAAAGTTTGATCCTTCTTGGTCAATGCTATTAGAAGAGATGAAAATCAAGAGAAATTGTGTAAAAACATCAACTAATATTTTGCATGACCAAGTAAACTATGAACCTCTTTCATTTTCTTGGGTGCTGTCCAAGAAACAACTACCACAACCTTTTATAGGTCCACTACCACACCCTGATGCGACACCACATGTCCAAGGAAATACACCTCCCATGTCCAAAATTTTCACTTGGAAAACTTTCCATAGAATCAGTGGTATTGAAGGGACTATAAAATATCTTTGAGATGCTTTCCAAGATCCTCATATGACCTCAAGTGGACCAAGATATCATCAATGAATACAATGATGAACTAGTTTAGGAAATCATAGAAAATAGAGTTTATAAGACCCATGGATATGTCTGGTGTGTTTGTAACATCGAATAACATGACTATAAACTCAAAGTGTCCATACCTAAATTTGAAGTTAGTCTTTGGGATATCCTTATATTTCACACTCAAATGGTGATATCTAGACCACAGATCAATCTTCAAGAACCAGTTAGCCCCTCTTAGCTAGTCAAAAAGATCGTCTATCCTTGAAAGAGGGTAATAGTTCTTGACCGTCACCTGATTCAACCTCCAGTAGTCTATAAAAAACCTTATACTACTATAATTATTCTTAGTGAACAACACTAGAGAACCCCACGATGGAACATTAGGTTTTATGAAACCCCTATAGATCAAATCGTCCACCTATAACCTCAACTCTCACAGCTCTGTAGGTGCCATCTGATAGGAATCCATCAAAATCAGAGATGTACCCAGCTGAAAAATATATCTCAAAATAAACTCTATGTTGATAGGGTGGGGTCATAAACTTCTTTGAAAAAACATCCAGGAACTAATTCACAACCCTAGGAACATATTTTCTAGACCTTCCATCAACAACTCTACCAACTGTGACAAAAGTGGATTCACTTGGCTACCACCCATATGATAACCTCACTTGCCAACAAACACCACTCCCCAACACTCTACATCATAAAAAAATCTCCTTCAAAAGTAGTCAATAATAACATGAATGGAATAAAACCAATACATGTTATAGTTTTAGATTCAATAAGAAGAAGTCTCCCACTGACTGGTGATGCCTCATCACTAGTCACATCCCTAACACACATCAACAAGGAAGCCTGAACTCCAACCAGCATAGATAATTCCAGAGGCACTGAAAGTCTCTCCACATCCAGTCCTAATGAATAGACTAAAGTAGGATAAACAAAGGAGTATGGGGCTTCTAAATTAAACAAATCACAAAAAATATAAATGATAAACCGATCGTACCTCAAACAACCCCTAACACTACTGGCATTACTATCTCTAACGTGTGCATCTAAACATGCCCATATCCTCTACCTCTCAACTTTTGGACTCCATGCCCATGTTCTAGACTAAGTCCCTATAGAGGGGGACTATCATGAGGCTAAAATCTGCTAACTCCACCAGCTCTTAGTTCCTAAACAAGTGTCGACAATCCTTGATGCTAAAACTACATTGGAGTCAATTGCTATGGATGAAAAGGGACCTGAACACCCACCTGATATTGTCCTCCTTGAGTGGTCAGACACTAGGACTATCAGTGCCCATGCCCCCATAAACATAACATGAAAATGGAAAACCTCTACCAGGTGATCAAAATCCACCTACCCTAGAAGAATGAAAAGATACCTTTCGTGGTTGGTTCCCCACTAGCTGGAACCCTAATTGATTGAATGAACACAACCCACTTCCTAAAGCCCTACTCCTTGAGACACCCTGCTGTCTACTCTCTCAAGATTCAAATCCTAAAGAAATAATCTACTCAATAAATCTATCCTTTTTGTACACCTCAAGATACGTTGGGAGTGTAAACCGAGTGAATACATACCTGATCACCAGGTGCAAAGCCTCCTCCAAAAGATGCACTCTAGAATCCTCATCTGGAGAAAAGTTTAGGAGGTCCTTGAACCTAATACCAATCTCCAACACACTCAAACTACCCAGTTAAAGGGAGAGTATCTATTGACTCTTTGTTTCACTTATCGTCGATGAAAGGAACTCTACCCGAAACCCCCTTTAAAAGTTGGGCCACAACACATATGCCTCCTTACGATCACCAAGAAACAACATCCATCACTGACACATATCTACCTACATCTAACTAACTTATAAGGGAACCCAGAACTCAGATCTTGCTCAGATCATACCAAAAGTGATCTCAAGCTCTTCCATCCAGCACTCTATCTCTAGAGCATAGACGCCCCCCTCATACTTTCCCAAACTTTATTGCTGAAAAGCACACAAGGCTCTATACCAAGACTCATACTCCTATATCAGGTCAACCCTTTGATGATTAACTAGATCATACTATTGAACCTCAACTACCTAGGAAACTTATTGATAATGAGCAGGAGTAATTCCTGAAAACAAGGAGAATATCTTAAGCCCGGTAGTATGGAATTTTATCAAAGAATATTTATTTAATTCATTTTATCTTTATACAATAACCCAATTAATACATGAATACAAGTCCATAATGATGAATGTTCCCATACTAGGTATCTACCTTGAAAAAAGTTCCACATCACTTGGTTGTTCAATAAGCTCAGAGTCTATTCAATGGATCACGGGGGCCTTAAAACCCCATGTTATAACCGGTCTCCCTAGCCTATGTCATGCATCAAGATCAACTGAAACCATTTCTATACCAACCCATGAAAACCTCGTAGTTTCTAAATCCATACTATGACCTATATCTCAACCAAA
Organism: Viscum album; assembly: GCA_963277665.1. Lineage (NCBI taxonomy): Eukaryota > Viridiplantae > Streptophyta > Magnoliopsida > Santalales > Viscaceae > Viscum > Viscum album. The sequence goes on from OY728164.1 coordinate 2,039,381,880, forward strand.
ATCTTTTAATACCACTCTATCATGACCCCCTACCTCCAAAGACACCGTAATGAGGGGAGAGAGATAATGACCCCTGAGTCCCACCTCCAGTAGGCCCTAGGTTGGTGTCTAGCACTGAGAGTATAAAAATATCATTGTATGGAAGATATTAAACTCTATAAATGAAACCATATCTAGAGATAGGATAAATAAACACCAAGAAACTCCATCAGATAATATAATGGAAAACTAAAAAACATCCCATAATGCAAAGAATAAAGTAAAACTGATACATATAAAAGTCTCTAATATATACCAAAATACAATTCTATAAGAATGATTCAAAAAAAGATGCAACCTAACTAGAATTGTCCATATCAGTCCCCAAAGTTTTCCAGAAAACCCGAAAAATAGTTTATATACATAAGGTGAGCATAACAGTTATACTCTGTAGTGACATAACCAAGGTCCCAAGTGTAGATGTGAAAAGAGAATGTTAATGAACTAGTGAACAAACAATATAAAGAACAAGCACCTATACAGGTGATCTAACCAAACCTAGCCTCACCATGGCTCACTCACCAAATTACACATCCAATATAATAACATAGCATCAAGATTATAACAAAACAAGGTGCACCACTGCCACTTCCCCACTGGTTTTTCACTCTCACACCCTAATATTGAACATACTATGATCCGATACCTTTTATAATCACATAACATCACATAACATCACATAACATAACATACAATAACATCACATCACATCACATCACATCACATCACATCACATCACATCACATCACATCACATCACATCACATCACATCACATCACATCACATCAAATCACATCACATCACATCACATCACATACCAGCCATCTATGATGTGGGTTGGGAAGAATCCCTACCTACCCCGCCTTCTCAAGGTCTAGAATTTGGTGCTATCATCATGTATCATCACATCACACCTCACCCACAAACACTTGGGCCATCACATAACACCTTGCCTGAAGACACCTGGGTCACCACAACACATCTCAACCACATAACCAGAGTAGCATGGTATCATGAATGTGAAGGAAACCAACCTCATTCCCTTCCACCACCACACATGAAACCCACCAAAATTACATCTCATCACATCACATCTCACCCAAAAACACATAGTCCATCACCACACAGCTCACCTAGAGACACTTAGGCTATCACTACTGAAGGAAGATCAAGGAAGAGGGGGAAACCATCCATATGTATCACTATCATCTTGGATGTTGGGGAAAACACCCAGAACCCAAAAACTATGAGAGTTGGTAAGGTTATCCAACTCATGTGGGGCGTATAAATAAATAACATAATCATACTTGATATATAGATAACACATAACACCCAACCTATGGGTTCACATCAATTGAACTAGAGCACATCACATCAAAACCATTATACCACATATCAATCGTCATAACCACTTTCACTACTATACGCAACATATCACACCACCAAACATCACCGCACAACATTTCCCACTTTAAATTATAGGTTTAAATACATTTATTCATTATCCATTCCATTTCACATTAACAACTCATTCTTTTATTCAATTAATTTAATAAATTTACCACACATACATTTATAGCTCATCTAGTTTACTTACCAACATATTTTGTTTCATTTTATCATCACAATTTATTCCATGGCCAACTGAGTAACTATAATAACCATGACACACAACAACTATCCCAACTTTTACAATTGCTAACACAACACAACACATCCACCATTGTCACCACTACACATCACCCAAGCCATCTCACCACATTAACCACACATCGCACATCCGAACCACATCTCACAACAAAACCACCACACATGATAACCACACATCACCACCACACATCATCATTACCACACACTATAACCACATCACAACTCTATACACCACATTTCAAATTTTCTACATCGCATCCATGCTAACCAACCACCACATCACATCCCCACACATCACACAACCCAACTAATCACCACTATCACCACACAATAACCCAAACCATGTAGGAAAACACAACAACCACAAGCATACACAACAAAATAACAAACCAGTTTTCATAATTATTCAAGGGATTTATTACATCAATTATTTATTTAGCATGGGTATTATCACACAAACCAAAATCTAGGGGAAACCGTTCTATTAGAAAATTTATATTCTTTAGCCATTTATTTAGGGCGTGATCACACAATAACACAACAAGGGACATAATAGGATAATAAACACAACACAAACAAGGCTCCCAATAACCATTATTTTCAATATTGGTAAAAATAGGAATAATCACATCACTAATAATATCAAAACAACCAAAACATGCTATAAATCCTCATAACCATCAATTCAATTATGGAAAATAATTATATTTATTATTCCAACCCTTAATATCCACACAAAAGAAAGAAAAAAAATGTAGATATCATACATCACATGTAAAAGGAGTGAAAATGAGGCCCCTACCTCAAATAAGCTTTTTGATCTCACTACGCACCATAGGGAAAAGAAAAAATAACTAGAAACCACAACTAAACATGGGAAAACCATGATTACCCCAAAACACACCAAAGGTTTTTCATAACATCATAAAAAGCACAACCAAAACTGAAGCAAAAACACTATAATGAATCCCTAGAAGAAGAACAGAAGAAAAAAATAGGGGAGGGAGAATAAATCACCACTGATCACCAGAACTCAATCACTAGAAACCACAAATTGAAGTAGGAGGAAGGGGGATAGAAGATATTTTAAATCTATATATGGTTTTCCCAAAAAGGGAGAGAAATGAGTGGTCTAATGAATGAAAATTCTACCAAAAAAGGGTTATAAATAACCTACAACTCACCCAACTTATGGTGTAAACCACACTTTTACACTGTAAGATCTACAAATCCACAAACTTACATCATAAAACAAACATTTAGGCTATAAAATCCTCGAAACCTCAACTTTCACTAAAAAACATGGAATCTAGGGATTACTTAGTTTACTCCACAAACACCTATCTTATAGCATAAAAACATTTTTCATGGTCACCCATATTCTATGCACAAGTCATAAAAACACCACCCATACAAGATACAAACCACCATTTTACAGTGTAAACCCTTCCTTTATGTTGTAAATTTTCTATTGTTGCACAACTGAAGCCTTAACACGCGCATAACATCACATCCAATTTTAAAAATTATTAACCTATTAACTACTGTAGAAGTGGCGATTAGGGTCGAACCATATAGTGAATGTTCATAGACACTAGGAATATCTTCCAGAAAGAATGTTCAGGCAGATAAGTTTTAAATGTGATTAATAACTAAAACTTATAAAAAATAGAAAATTATTTAAAAAAAAATTAATTAAATTAACTAAAACTATCTAAGTGAACTAAATTAATCTATGGATAAAACAAGTGGAGATGGAAGTGTTAGAGTTGTGACATCTGTTCAGGTGCACGCAATGCTAATTATTTAATTCTCACATCTGAATATTTATTAATTCATTTATCACTGATTCTAAATCTAATAAAAATAATATCAGGTATCATTCTCTGATTTTAGACAACATTATAATTATTTTCACAAATCATCCATCATTTTTTTCTCTAATTTTATGAATAATTTGTGTGTCATTTTAGCATTGAATCATTTGGTGAAATGCAATGACCCGTTTCTCACAAAGTCGAGGTATCTATCTGTGTGTTGGGTTCACTCACATGAGATAACTTAATAGGTATAAATCATGAAAGTTTGAAGGGGAATACATAAAAAAATATTAATTTTTCAATTAATATATTCATTTATTCGGAATTCAATTGTGTGTTATTTATGATTCTCTCATGCGTGCGATCGAATTACGAATAAATAAATTCTTTGATGATCTCTCACATGTGATTACTTATTTGGTACCACACAAATGGCCACACAAAATTCTATGTATATTACATAAGAATTCAATCAATCACAAATACAACTAAATAAATAAACATCCAAAAAATATAAAATTATTGGCAATCAAATATGGAATCAAATTAAAAGCATTCAATTACCGTCACATTCATCGCAACTTAGACACAAAGAAAAATCACCTCGACATTAAAATAGAAAAAATTCACATGGTAATATAATGATAATGAATTAAAAATATAACTGCATTACCCAATTTATGCTCGTATTAGTCTGCACACTTATTGTGTAAGGAACACGGAAGCCCATCAATCACTGGATGTGAAGAGGATCAACACGTGCATTGATGTCGCACCTAAGCAACAAACCACCTATAATTTCTTTCCCATAAAAAATCACCGTGAAGGGTTATGTTGATGATGGTTCTCAACATCATAGGAGGATAAGTTATCTAGGTGTTACAACATGCCGTTCATGACTGGTGTTCTCACCACACATGTAAGGGAGTGCGCCTGGTTTGGAATGTTGCAATCACATCAACTGGCCCGATGCTGTGTAGGGGAGGGTGGTCAATGGGGGTTGTTGCACTAGGAGGTGGAATTAGATATGGAGATGATATCATTTCTGGTGTATTGTAGGAAGAGAGGATGTGACTGATACTACTGATGGTGGTATCACACAAGGGTGCTAGTGTGCGAGGAGGGGCTATACTAGTGGTGGTGTGGCCTGGCATAAGGGGTGAATGGTGGTTTTCTCAGCTGGTGTGTTGTACAAGTGGAGAGGAGGTGACCTACTACTATTAATGATGGAAAAGTTCTTGGGAATACTCCGTAGGGGGTGCAAAGAGGTGGTTGGTTCGCTGTTGTGGGTGGTGGTAGGGTGTGTGGGGCGCTGGAGGTCAACCACCCCCTTGCTAGGGTTTTTTACTCCTAGAGATGAGACTCCCACAATGAATATGAGTGGGATGGCATGCAACCTACTGAAATCATAGAAGATCAAAAAAAAATCAAAAATCAAAAATCAAAATTTTAAACTAAATATAATTATTGAAAAGTTAAACGTTAAACAACAAAAACAAAAACAATAACAACAACAACAATAATAGAATTAGAATTATATAATACTACAATGGAAGTTATACATAAATTATACTACTTATAGAAATAAATATAATTGAAAGATAAATTTATATATATAAATATAATTAGGTATATTAATATAATACAGTTGGTAATTATATAAAATTATTATCTATATACATAATAATAATACCACTATTAAATATTAATCTAATATAATAATAATAATAAAAACAATAATAAACTAATAATATTAATACTAATATTATTAAAACTAATAATATTTAAAATTATATACAATAATATATAATAATAATATAGGAAATTAATAAAAATACTAATATAAATGTTAATATAATAAACTAAAAAAATACTATTATTAATGAAACTACAATTATTAATAATATAGTGTTAAATAATACATGTTAATAATATATAAAATTAATATAAACCAATACAAATACTAAAATACTACTATTAGTATATAGATTAACTAAAAAAAAAATAAAAATATCAAAAATTCTAAAAAACTATAAAAATAACCTAAAACTGCAAAAAGTGGTTAGAAAAATTAATTTAAACTAAGTTAAAAAATTATTAAAATGTCAATGAATTACATGTGAATCAAATCCCACACACTTAAACTTTTTCACTTATAGGAAAAATAATCAGAAAGAATACACAACTGGTCCAATAGACAAAAACATTAAAATTACAAGTTTAAAATTTTTCAATCCCTTTTACCCATAAAATATCACGCTTCATTTATAATTAAAATTTCCAAAAATAGTTTCCATTCCTATCTCATTATTTCCAAAATAAGTACCTACACTCATGCATCATGTGACCTACCTTTTCATCACTCCCATCACTCAAACAATTTGATCAATAAATCCATGCTCAATTCTTGTACACATGCATGCTTACCATAGGCTTTCCATGAATTTAAAATCTCCATTATTGGGAATCAAATGAATTCACCAATATTGAGGACCTCACAATAGGTTTAAATGTATCTGATGCTATAGGATGGCAGGTCATAAAAAATGATAGTTTTTGGTAAAGATGAGGGTTAAATCTTGAAATAAATATATAAAAAATGTCAATCCAAATGCCTCCCTCAAAATCTCACTCCCCCACACTTAAAATATTTCTTGTCCCCAAAAATATGATAATTCAATTTCTATTTAAATTTTTTATATTTTTTCTCTTAATTAAATTTTTTAAGGACACAACTCACGCAGACATAATGGATAGGTAAATAGGTGAGTAATACCTCCCAAACCCCATGAAATAAATATAAGGCAATATCCCAAAGAAAGGTACACACATAGTGCATACTCTATATAATATTAGTGAAAGTAGATCATATAGAAAACTCTATAGATCCTGGATTAATTAATCATAATTTTTATAGGTATCCCTAAAGGTGAGTGTTACCATGTAATGACCACAGACATACTCATTGTTGGAACAAAAAAGATTCTATATTCCCATATCAAAATACATGTAATGCATATGGATACTATGAAATATAACACATATAATCATAATGGGATAATATCAATACATGTGCATCAAATGTATCACTATACCTCAAATAACCCTTTCTATGAATAAATCTCTTCCTTAGACTTAGATTAAAAATCATCATGCAAATATTCAAGAAATGGCCAGGGAAGGGTATCAACTTTGGGCTCATTATAAAAAGGATTATTCATGGATTCTAAGGGCTGAATTATGGAGAAAATGTATGAGTGGATCAGTGGGTTAAAGGGGATAAATATCTCAAACAAATGCCTCAATCATTTTAGTGAAACTTTCAAAATTCCTATCACTCTGATGAAAAAATATGACAAGTTCTAGAAGACATATGATGGTCGAGATTCCCTCAAGAAAAAGAGAAACAATAGATGATGTAAAAATGGGACAAAATCCTCATGGGTATGGAAATATAATGCTAGAAAATAAAAATGATCATGAGTGAAAATAAGTGCCTAAAAATATACAAGTTTCTAAAAAAACATTTTCAAATCATGGAATATTACTAGCAATCATCTAATTTATGAGATCAATGGTCAAAGCATTTAGAATAGGAATCATGTACTCATAATGGATTGGGACACAAGTGGTATGTTCTTGACTTTATTACTACAAAAATACAATAGTTTTCATGTGGGCTCAAGAATGACAAGAATGTTATTTTTTCAATTTTCAATTTTTTCATTTTTTTAGTTAGTAATAAAATAAAACACCTCCCTTTATAAGTGAAGATAGATACGAAGAGGCTACCTGTATATGATGAAGCTCCAAAAATGATTTACCTATAAAATCTACAAATTTAAAACACACACCCACATAATATCAAATATATAACACCAAAATCAAATTAATATATAGATGGTAAAAATATGTATGATGAATGATTAGATCCACTATGACACCCCATAAATCTAAAGTAAGAACCATATATTCGATAGCGTGTATGACACATGACACCAAGAATATAAGGTAATATAATATATAGATACTTTATAATATATTTACAATTTAAAATTTATTCTATATATTTAAATGCATGTAACATCGAGTTAGCGTGCGTTACACGTAAGAGCGACCTTCCTCGATGGCTTATGTTACATGAAAGACCGAGTTTTATCGAACAATAATATATTATTAAAATATAATGAGATATAAAATAGCTATTAAATTAGTAGTTATTAATAGTAATAACTAACTTATGAAAATTATTTTTTATAAAAATATAGAATGAATTAATTATAAATGAATATAAGAAGCAATTGAATATAAAGTGAATATTTTTATAGAAGACTATTTTTATGCTAAAAAAGTTGTTTTATGCTAATATATTAAATTAATTACAATTATTGAGTGAAATTAATTTAATATATATGTTATATATTCAATAAAATATTTTTTATATTCATCCATTAGGTTTGATAGACATAAGATAAGAACAAACTATATTTTACACATAAAAACCTATATTTTTATAAAGGAAAATTTAACGCTTGTTAATGGAGAACCCATTTTAAATATTAATTTTGATACTTTAATTGATTTAATATCTCAAAATAAACTCCATATTTTAAATAGTGACATAATAATTAGGTTAGGGTGGATTTTTGATATTTTTCCGAAACATTTCATTTTTAATGAATAGTTAAAAATACTGAATTTTAGTTCAAAATTAATTTTTCATCTAATTTATTTATAAGGTTAAATTATATTTTTAATTATTTTTAAAGTTTAATTAGATAATATTTTTATTAATTAATACAATCTATGCCATTTTAATAAGTTTTACTTTGAAATTGATTATAAAAACATAGCAAACTTTCAGACGTTTTTACTTTAAAAACCTGTATTGTCATCCCGCCTGTGGAATTAAATTTAAATCAATTTCCGCCACTTCTATAATTATAATTTATAAAAATTGATTCTATATTTATAATAATAATAATTTATAATTTCTAATAAGAACAATTTTTTTGACCAAAAATATTAGTGAAAGTGATAAAAATTAATTATAATTATTAAAGTAAAATTTGGCTTAATAAATGACTAAACCTTTAACTTAGGGGCCCAAATAACCTATAAAATTGTCCAAAACCCATTTTATGTCCATAATTAGGACATAAAACTTCAATTTTTTAGTTTTGTTTATTTTTTAAGACTTTTGTTAGGTAAAAACGTGGGTACACCTAACTTCTTTTCAAAAATACAAAGTCATTTTTCTCCCTTATAAAAGGACACCAACTATCTCCATTAATTAAACCTCTAAAACCACTTAGTTTAGGATAGGATATTACCAAATAGCTTCCTAAAATCACTCCCCTAAAAATTTAATCCTACCTTTTGGCATAAATCCTTACAAGGAATCCTTTTGGTACAAACCAAAATAAGTTACCTGATTAAGAGGTGACATTTCTCCTTAACCTCTAGTTTTATTTCCATTCTCCAACCACTAAAATCTTATTATTATATGATTTTATAACAAAAAATGTATCCTAAATATACTAGTATGTTTTTATTCTAAGGTTTATACCTACACTTACACACACTTTCATCTAATGAGTAACAAACACACTATTTCTGTGTATGGTGAACTACTACCACACGAAATGATGATCATTCATTTTTCTTTTACAATATCTCATGGTGGAAATTATGATGTGAAATATATTTATATATGATATATATGATATTTATTATTTATTTATACTTCTGTAATCCTTTTATTACACTTACCATGAATACTTTCCATTTTATGTTAATACAATAACATCGTTTGAGGAAGTGTGGACTACCGTCCCCTCGAAGCGATGCGATCCGTTCACACTATATATGAAACATATAAAGGATGGTTTTAATTAAATATAAATGAGATAAAAAACTCTATATAATATTCATTAAATAATTACCTTTCTATAAATATGCTATATATATATATCATTTTCATTATTACCCTTTCACACACTTAAAATGTGATAACGTTGTTCGTGGATGTGTGGACTACTGCCTTCTTGACACGATGTGATTCCTTTTACATAACAATATTTACATATTTAAGTATATATTATTAAATAACATGGTATTTATTATATAATTATAATTCTGGAAAGATATGGTGTTACTTACCTTCTTTCCATAATGATCATTGAAAAATGGAAACGTTACTCATACATACGTATGACCTACCATCTCCATGATCGTAACATTGATTAATTTTTTCATAACCATATTTAATTATTGATTTTAAAACTATAATTAACATATAAATATGATAATTATTTCATGATTATTATTCTAGAGATGTTATATAATGAACCCTTTGACCATAGTTTACCTACCAAATTCATTTTTGGAACATAAACTGAATTTGGTCAAAACACTTGATGTAAACATAATTGTTTAAGTAGTTGTATAAAACACAGTAAAAAGTGAAATAAAAGTAATTATAAATAAGAATTTTTTTTATCAATAAAGTAGAAAATTGACATAATTTTATTATATAGGAAGTTAAAGGATATTCACCTGAAAGAAAACTCAAGGTAAGAGAATTTTGTCTCAATTTACATTCCATTGAGACTTATTTATTATTATGCACCAATTCACTTTTATTTGGTGTATATATTGCCTTTTTCATGTTATATATTGAATCCCCTTATTTTTATGATATTAAAAGTTCCATTTAATGTCATACCTTTCTAGAGATTATGATTCAAATGTTTCAAAGTGTTATGGGTCACTTTGGAGTGTTTAAAGATTATTCTCCTCAATAATGTTCTTAATGATTATCTTTGAAATATCACTTCCTTTTGCGATTGTTAACTTTCTATTGAAACAATAATTTTATTGTAATAATTTTTCATTATAAATTTCCTTAAATATCCATATTTTCATATGATTGATATTATTATTTTCTAAACTGTATATCATATCATATACGATGTTTACTTTGATAGTTAATTTGATTAATTGGGGAATTATTGATAAATATGTATCTTTTATTAAATACGAATATTTAATAAGTCATGTTGTATATTTATGAAATTGGTTATTCTATATGAGGAATTCTTTGGTCATGCAATGATAGGTGGATCCCAGACTTTATATAGCTCCTTGATGCATTGACAGGTTCTCATGAGATGATTAAGTTGGCCAAATTAAACAGGTTTCTACTTGTAGATTTAAACTTTCTTGAGGATGGATCTTGAAAGTATAGGTCCTCATGTGAATAATACATGACATCCAATAATTAGGAATTTTCTTTATAGATATTTTAGTTATTATTCTCCATAATATTTTTCGTCGACATATCTATGGATACATTTCACTTTCAGTTCATTGATTAAATGGAATGTGTTTCAGTTTCTTACCTTTCCATATTAAAATTTTATTATCTAGTTATTTGAATGGCATGTGTTATCATTTATTTACCTTGACATGTTAATTTATCCCTATTTATTTATTATTTTTTCTGCTTTGTTTACCCTTACTGAGCATTTGAGTTCACTCTTATTATGTTTTCCCCAGGTTATAAAGAATAAATATTTTAAAAAGAATTCAAGGATGAATTTTACTTAATTTTATTATGTATCATGTTTTTATTTCCTATTTCCCAATTTATTATGGGTATCATGTATGTAATATATCTTTCCAAGACTGCTAAATTGATAGGTCCTTCAAGATTTTATTCCTTATAATCATGCAAATGTAATAACATAATGCACCATCTCTAGGCCTTCTGGGGACGAGGCGCTACATCTACTATATTTCTAAGAGAAAATAGACTATGGTAAATTAATTCCCTTTTATTACCTAAAAACTAAATGAAATGAAACTAAATGTGATGAAAGGAAAACAAACTAATTATGGGGTTCCTCCCATTGAGTGCTAAGTTTACTTCTTCTTTTTCCATACTTTGATGATACTCCACTGGGATAAAATGGTAATGCATACCATGCATCTACTTCTTTATTGATATAAGTGTAGAATACATTCATTGAAAAGAAATTATCCTACAAGCTGCATAATGTAAAATTATTAGTCAAATGGATGTGTGGAATGAAATGAAAATAGAACAAATCAAAAGGGAACAAATATACCTTTCCTGAAGAAATAATCACATCATAATTGAAGTTTGTGTAAAGGGTGTTAGTGGGAAGAGTAATAAGATTACCTCTTTGAATGTACAAAAGAGAATAAATTCTCTTATTGGAATATTTTAGTGGTCGACTTATATCCATCATATACTTTAATGAGGTATTTGGGTGGATGATGTATCTCAATTCGTTTTCACCACAAACTAATAGCATAGGGACATCCACTGGTTTCCAACTCAATTTATTCTCCATAGTTTCATTGATTTTATAAGGTCAAGAGTATTGCTAGAATATATGGGTATTTCAAGCGAAACATTTTTAACCTCAATGTATAAAGTAAGTGAGATAGGCTCAATTGGACTAGGTGAATCCATTGTTTTAAGAATGACATCTTTTCAAAAGTTTTTTTATACTACCCTCATCATATTTTTCTATTGGCACATGTGTCACTGTGAACTTAGGATCCTTCATAAAATCCCCTACTTCCATTATTTCTAGAAAATTATGAGTGTTCTACAAAACCATACCCAGCTGATTTTATGAATCCAAAAATGTTTTAGATTTATTCCTTTTGGAAAAGGTTTCATACTTTTAGATATTTTTAGAAAGAGGTGATTCGATGTCATTTTAAGTGATGTCCTCTTGTGTGTGTAAATTCATGGTTTCTTGGCTCAATTATGACCCTATCATGGTAAAGAAGAGTCCTAGTTCAATGTAATATTCATACTCAAAAGGTTCAATTTTATAAACATCAAATGCATCCTTTTTCACTTTAGGATGGATGGGTTGTGAACTCACATAATAAGGACATGGAATCACATTTTCTAAGGGACCTTTATATTCAACTGAGTGGAAGATTGGGCTCTCATATTCTTGAAATGTGATTAGATTGGAAGAATCAAATTGTGAAAAATAGGAGTCATCAATGGTATGATAATAAATATAATCAATCAAAGTAGTCTAATTATTAGAATTAGGAAATGAATGTTGTTCAAATGGAACATCTACTACACTTTCTTCAAAAGAATTGTTCTGAATTGGATCATCAAGTGGTCGTGAGGAGGCTAGTTGAAAAAGATGAGTCATTTGATTTTATAAATATTTCATTGAGGAAATAACATTTTCATTATGTTCATATTGAAGTTAAAACATTCTATTTCTCTCAGTGATAGTAGAAAACAACATGTACTCAGTTATTGAATCATTTGTTTCACAAGAATTATCAAGTTCTAAATTTTCAAGAATTATTTGACTTTGAAAATGATTAAAATATGTATAAGAAATTGTATCAAAATATGGTGGAGCATTATCATGTGGATCATAACATGTACTTGAATAAAAATCATTATAATAAAAATAATTACATGGAGAACTCATGATTAGAGAATCATTATACTTCATACCTTGAGTTGTGTTCATATAGGGTGGGTGTTGATTATAGTTGTATGGTGCTGACCACACCATTAAAAACTTCCGGGTGTCTTGAATTTCCCTTCAATTCCAAAAAAATACTCATAATAGATCTAAACTTTTTTTTAAAAAAAAATTGTTTATTTTTTAAATTTTTGACCTAAATCACCCATTTTAAGACCTCTTAATTCTGCTATAATTCTTAGAAATAGTGATATAAATTTGAAATGTACATCACAATGTGTCCAATTTTCAAATTTATTATCCTACCAACTACTTTAGAAGTGGAAAGTAGGGTTAAACCGTAGAGATAATGTGCATAGACACTAGGAATATCTTCTGGAAGGATTGTTTAGACATATAAGTTTTAAATGTGATTAATAACTAAAACTTATAAAAACTAAAAACTATTTAAAAAAATTTAATTAAATTAACTAAAACTATCTAATTTAACTAAATTAATCTATGGAGAAAATAGGTAGAGATGGAAGTGTCTGATTTGTGACGTCTGTTTAGGTGCATGAAATGCTAATTATTTAATTTTCACATCAAAATATTTATTCATTCAATTATCAAAAATTAAAAATTTAATCAAAATATAATCAAGTTTCATTCATTGATATTAGTGAACATTCTAATTATTTTCACAAATCATCCATCGTTTTGTTCTCAGATTTTATGAATAATTTGTGTGTCATTTTAGCATCAAATCTCTTGGTTAAATGAAATGACTTGTTTCTCAAAAAGTCAAGGTATCTATTTGTGTCTGGTTCACTCACATTAGATCACTTATTAGGTATCACTCATGCAAATTTGAAGGGAAATTCACAAAAAATATTAATTTTTCAATTAATATATTTATTTATTCAAAATTCAATTGCATGTGATTTACGATTCTCTCATGCATGTGATTGACTTCTAAATAAATAAATTTTCTGATGACACTACTAAAAAATATGCCTTTAACAGTGTTGGTATTTATCATCACTAGAAAAAACACTAATAAATGGCATATTTATCAGCGCTAAAGAATGCGCTGATGAATTCAACCTTTTATTAGTGTTTTTTTTGGCGCTGATAAATTTAACCTTTATCAGCGCTTTATTTTTAGCACTAATAAGGGGTATCCTTTATCAGCGCTAAAGAAAGCACTGATAAATTTAATGTTTTATCAGTGATTTCTTTTTAGCGATGATAAAATGTATCTTTTATCAACGCTTTATTTTTAGCACTCATAAGGGGTATCTTTTATCAGCACTTTATTTTTAGCACTGATAAATATTCATTTCATCAGCACATTTTTAGTGCCGATAAAGGTCCGAACAAATAAAATGAAATAATTAAATAAATAAAAAATAAAAAATGTGTTTATTAAAAAATATATTATAAATTTTATTAATTAAATAATTAATGATAAAAACAAATAGATTGATTATATATTATTAAATATTAAACATTTTATTAATGAGATAATTATGATAATTAATGTTATTAAATTGTATATATTAAATATATAGATATATATTAATGTATATAAATATGATTTATATATTAAAAAATATTTATGCACTTTACATTAAATCGTAATATATTTATTGAATAATGGTTTATAATTAAAAATTAACATGAATGAAAGATATTGACTAATTGCATAGTACTCGGTATATAATTGAATGTCGTTTTATTTTTCAATTTAATATATATCAAATGTGTGTTATATTGATTCCACATATATGTAATTAATGTATTTTTATATATTACAATGCACACACATACAACTTATCCATTTTTTCAATATTGTTAAAGTGTACTTATTCCTATTTTATTTAATTTCACTCATTTTTAATATATATACATGCACTTAAAATTAGATATTCATTAATAATGTTAAAAATATATTCGTAAAAAAATATTTATAAATTAATATATTTATAAATAAATATATTTATAAATGTACATTTACTATATTTATACATTTATATATTATAATTATAAATACATAAATATATATTTTTAAAAGTATTGATATAATTATAAATAAATATTTATATATATTTAAATAATTATTAAATTTATAATAAATTTACTTTAATAATGAATAT
This sequence comes from Viscum album, assembly GCA_963277665.1. Classification (NCBI taxonomy): domain Eukaryota; kingdom Viridiplantae; phylum Streptophyta; class Magnoliopsida; order Santalales; family Viscaceae; genus Viscum; species Viscum album. Next base: position 2,039,397,030 of record OY728164.1, read on the forward strand.
ATTTACAATATTTATATTTATATATATTTATTATATATATATATATAATTATATAAATATATATAATGATATAAATATTATTTTTTAAAAATATTTCTATAATTATAAGTAAATAACTATAAAATTATAATAAATATATTTAAAAAGGAATATATGTACTATATTTATATTTATATATATTTATTAAGTATATATAAATATTTATAATTTTTTATTTATAATTATAATTATAAATCCTTTATGAGTACTTCAGTAATAAGCGTTGATAAAGATAGGATTTATTAGCGCTACACAAAGCACTGATAAAGACCTATCTTTATCAGGGCTAAATAAGCGTTGATAAAAGCATCCCGATCTATTTTAAAATTGTAACCATTTGCGAACCTGTCATGATATAAAAGATTTCCATAGAATCCACCCACTGATGGTGCTCCTCCTCGATGAATTGAAGGTCGAATCACACCACTCAACTACCTCCAGTTGCTCCAACATCTCATCCGACATTCGGTGTTCGATTGCAGTTAGAGTTTCTGAAGAGGGTCTTAGATTTTCTTCAACCTAGATAGGTATGTCTTCCTATTTTCTTTGTGTATTTTTGGTTTTGTTTTTGATTTCTTCTTCTATTATTTTTCTATGATCCATTGTTTACGATTTGTTTGTGATCCGTTGTTTAGGGAACAATTTGTGGTCCGTTGTTTGTATTTACTACCGATCTATGATCCATTATTTATATCTAACACCGAACCTTGGATTTATTCATTGTTGTTTTACTACTATGTTCTATATCTTATTACTGAATAATTTTTTCATATATTTATATAAATATAAAGAAAATTTCATGCATATTATTTTTTAAAAATTGGGTACAACCGCAAAAGAAACACACAATGTGACAAAGAAAATGCAGGTAAATCGCTGGCCTAGGGACTTGACCCCCCAAAACCCTCCCCACCCCCCACACCCTAGCCGAGTTCAGGGGGAAAATTTTCATGTATATTATTGTTTATTAACTACTGATTTGAGGCACATTGGTGGTTCCCTAATGATTATATATATGCTGACACATTTCATGGACACCTCAGTGGACATGCAGCTTTAGATACTATTTTTTAGGAACCATGTTAGTGGATTTACGTATGTTTATCTATTGTTTATATGTATCATAGGATCTAGTTCCTCTTAAAATTCACTATAGTCCTTAGTTTTCTTATGGAGCATATTCAAAGGGGTCATCCCCAGTTAAGCACATGAGGTTTTATTATATTAAGCCTTCACTTTTTGATCATTATGGTGCCTTTATATGTCACGTTATGTTTGAATATAATATTTTTATCTATTTGATATTTCTTATAGACTATAAGTGAGTTTTTATACTGGCGTGGCATGTATGTGTGTCTATATAGCTATTGCATCATTTATTTCTAAAGTTGTTTTTTAATGGGTATGCCTATATCAGATAATGATGATTTTGGGTCTGCATGTCTATTGACCCCAGGGGTCGTGCTAGAATTTTGTTCGACCTATGGTATTAATTGTTTCTATTTTGGGGAGGGGACCACCTCCCATTTATGGTTTTTTAACCCAAAGTATAAACCATACTTTAGTGACTTTGAGGTGGGTTAGAGGTCATAAGATAATCCGACTTGGTGTTGTTTGGGTAATTTAGGCTAGGGTCATTACACTATCCATCTTCTGGTTTACACCTATAAAGTTTAGTGATAATATCATTTATTATCTGCCTTTATCTCCCTCTATTTTTTTTCAAATTCCAAAGACCCTTATTGTTGGATTTGGAATATCTAGGCACTTAGATATTCTAGTAGAAATGATCCATATTTCCCTTATTATAATTGTCTATAACTTTCACTTTTGATAATGAATATCTTATGTGTATTTAGTTATATATTGTATAAAATTAATTTTTTATGAACCCAATAGGATAGATATGAACTTAAAATAGATGCATGATAATCGTTTAACAAAAGAATATGAAGATGGAGTTAAAGTGTTCATCAAGTTTTCAAGAGAGAATACAAGAGACCCTTCTAAAATCCTCTATCTACGTTTACGTTTTTGTTATTAAAGAAAAATTAGTCTGGAAGAGTTGTAAGAACATTTGATTTGTCATGGAATAGATCAAATCTATAAATGTTGGAATAAACACGGGGAAAAACCAAATGTTGACATCGATTGGGATGATACTACAATTTATGAATCATTTGATATGAATACATTTTTAAAAGATGATGAAGATCACATGAAAGAAACGACAATAGCAATTTAAGATGACCTTCTTGATTGTCCAAAGTTGTTTTAGGAGTAAGCTGTTCCAAGAAACCATTGTATACCGGTTGTACTAAATACACAACATTGTCAGTTGTATTGAAGTTATATAATTTGAAAGCTGATAGTGGATGGAGTGACAAAAGCTTTACAGAACTATTTGGTATTCTGAAAGACATTATACCAGAAGAAAATGAACTACCATGCTGAAAATATGATGCTAAACAAATGTTATGTTCAATGGTCATGATCTCTAAAAAATTCATGCATGTACAAATGATTTCATATTGTTTATCAAGGACCATGAATCACTCATAAAATTCCCTAAGTGTGGTGAAGATCGATACAAGAAAAATTAATTAAGTCCTTCAAAATCTGTATGACACTTTCCTATCATTCTATGGTTTATAAGACTATATGGATGTCAGGAAACCACAAGACAATTAACATGGAATTTAGATACAAGAATTAAATTTGGGAACCTATTTCATACAGAAAATTCTCCTCAGTGTAAGAAAATTGATTATGAGTTTCCTAAATTTTGAGATGATCCAAGAAAATTTCATCTTTCATTATCTACAGATGGAATAAATCCTTTTGGTGTACAAAGTAGTACTCATAGTACATGGCCCATCATGTTGGTAAATTATAACTTACCACTATGGTTATATATTAAGCACAAATACATTATGTTGTCTCTACTTATATCTAGACCAAAGAAACCTAGTAATGATATTGATGTCTATTTGGATCCATTGATCGAAGATCTAAAATTGATATGGGATACATGTGTTACACTGTATGATGCTCATAGAAGTGAAGAATTCACATTGAGGGCCATGTAGTACGGAATGATAAATGACTTCCTCGCTTATGGAAATTTATCAGACTATAACATTAAAGTAATGTTGGGGTATCCCATTTGTGAAAAACACTCATACTCAGTTCGGTTGAAACATTCCTTGAAGACTATGTTTGTAAGACATCAGAAATTTTTACCTCGATGACATAAATACTGATCTTGGACAATAACATTTTATGGGAATATCGAACAAGGTACAACATCATCTCCAGCAATAGGTGACCAACTGTACAAAAAAGTAAAAAATATTAACACTATTTTTGGTAAACCATTTTAAAAAAACCTTACAAAATCAGGTTGTAACAAGAGATCAATTTTTTTTGAATTACCGTATTGGAATTATTTGCATGTCAGACATTTTTTTTGATGTTATGAAAGTAGAAAACAAATGTATTTGATAATGTTATTGGAATGTTACTAAATGTTCCTGAAAAAAAATATGGCATAAAGGCTAGGTTGGAGTTGATTGAAATGGGAATAAGGGAAGAGTTGGCATTGGTGAAGGGTAAAAGGAGGACTTTTCTTCTTCTAATAGCTAACACTCTATCTAGATAGAAAAAATTGCAATTTTTACTTTTCCTTACTAGTGTAAAAGTTACATAAGGGTATTCATAAAATATCAAGAATTTTATTTCAATGACTAATTTGAAGTTACAATAAAAAAATCACACGATTTTCATATTTTTATTCAAGATTTAATGCATGTTGCTTTTTGTTGCATTCTGCCTCAAAATGTACAACATACATTAACCAGACTCTGCTTCTTTTTCAAAGCCATATGCAGTAAAGTTGTAGAACCGGTGAAGTTTTCCATCATGAATAAGGATATTATAGTCATATTATATGAATTAGAGATGTTTTTCCCCACCATTATTATTTAAAATAATGGTCCACCTAATGGTTCACTTGGTTAGTGAGGTTCAACTATGTGGTCCTGTCCATTATAGATGGATGTACCCCATTGAATGGTATATGAAGATTTTAAAATGGTATGTTAAGAATCAAAGTCACCCAGAAGGTTGTATTGTAGAATGATATATTGTTGAAGAAGCTATTGAATTCTATACTGATTACCTATCAGATGTTGAAAGCATCAGCCTCCCAAAGTCTCATCATAACAAATGCCTTATGAGTGAAGGGATTTCTAGAAGAGATGTTGTTAAAATTACCTTGATAGAGTGGGAGCAAGAACATATTTATATATTACATAATAGTGAAGATGTTGATCCATACATTGAACCACACAAATAAATTATTAGAGATTTGAATCCATCAAGGGCTTAAGGATGGATATCAAATACACATAATCAACATTTTATAGGATGGTTTAGAGATCAAATTTATAAGGAGTTATCTGAACATCCGAATTCAGTTTCCGAACGACTTTAATGGATATCCATAGGACCAAATGAAAATGTTATATCTTACACTGGTTTTATAATTAATGGTTACACATTCTATACAAAAGAACACGATGACTTTAGTATGATACAAAATAGTGGTGTTACGATTGTGGCTGAAGCGATGCACATATCTGGTTCCAAGTATAGAAATCCAATTTTTGAAAATATGTCATATTTTGGCATTATCAAACATATATATGAGTTATATTATACAACATTTCAAGTCACTACTAGAAATAGGACCGATACCAATGGTTTGGCCAAAACTGTTGGTATAGGTAACTAATTTGGACCTATACCAATGGTTTAGCCAAAACCATTGGTATAGGTCACTTATATGGACCTATACCAACGGTTTGGACAAAACTATTGGTATAGGTCACTAATTTGGACCTATACCAAGGGTTTGGACAAATCCATTGGTATAGGTCACTTATATGGACCTATACCAATGGTTTCACCAAAACCATTGGTATAGCTTAAAAAATCAAGGAACCTATACCAACGGTTCCCAAAACTGTTGGTATAGGTCTATACCAATGGTTTTGAGAACTATTGGTATAGGTGCACATATTTTTTAGGCAATATTTTTTCAAATAAATTAAATAAATCAAAAGTTAAAATACTTATGAATATATATATATATATATATATATTTATGAAATTATGTTCACAAAAGTCATGTTAAATTAGTGGTTAGGTAGTTGTATTATAAATGGGAGGTGTTGGGATCAAAACCAAGTCGAGTTTTTTTGAATTACCTATACCAACGGTTTTATGAAACCGTTGGTATAGGTTTTTCATATGACCTATACCAACGGTTTTCCCAGAAACATTGGTATAGACCTATCCTAACACAAAACTAGCCAACATTCCTCCAAACCGTTGTTATAGGATATTTTTCTATTAGTGAGTGTCGCTTTTCCATTGAAAATGGGTTAACAATATCAATGGAATGAAAGTTTATGAAATGGGATCTGTGAAGGTGAATTTTAGTATAGAAGGGGAAAAATATGAGCCATTCATAATGGAATCACAAGTAGTGCAAGCATTTTATGTCTATGATCCAACAAAAAAGAATTGGTCGATTGTACTGCTGGAGACTAAAACAAATGTTGAGTTATATGAAAATTCAATCGAGGATGACCCTTTCATTGGGACATCACAATCAGTTCATGTCGGTCCCAATGTAGAAAATGTCTTGTACATTAGAGGGGGCCATAAAGAGGGGATTTGGATTCTCAAAAGAGGAACCAAATCCTTGAAACCTTTAAAAAAATAAAGAGAGTTCAATGAGAAGGTAGAAGTGTTTTTTAATATATTATGTTTTCTTCATAATATTATATGTTCTCTAATTCATTTAAATTAAATGTTTAACTAATCATGTAGACAATGTCTTCTACACATGATGATTTTACCAATCCCTTGGAAGAACAAACTATAACAAAGGAAACCCTTTGGATAGATGAAAAGGCAATGTTACGATATACTTTATCTATTTTACCAACAAATTATATAATGAAATGTTGATTTAATTTTCATTATTCCTTGTAGAGTTCATTTATTTTAGAATATTTCTATCCATGTGTAATGCCTTTGGAAGAAGAGAAATGACATTGTCTATGATCAATCACAAAGTTAATCTTGATGTTTGTAAAATAAAATCATTGTCCATAGAATTAATGTATTGTTTCATATTTATGTTTAATTTATTTATTTTTAGTATTACTCATATAATAATTGTTTTCTTATATAGGTGGATTATTTTGTTCGAGTTAGGGTGCTTTTTCAAACTTTCATGCTCCTTCTCCCTTAAAACCTTTTCACCCCTACAATGGTGCATTTATCACTTTCTTTCAAGTTACCTCCACTGCCTTTGTAGGAAGAGAAACGATGCTGCCTTTGCTCAATAAAGGAGGCAATATTGATGTTTTCATAGTAAAATCATTGTCCATATAATTAATGTATTATTTCATATGTATGTTTTATTTATTTATTTTTAGTATTACTCACATAATAATTTTTTTCTTATACAGGTGAATTCTTTTGTTCGAGTTGGGGTGATCGGTCCATCTTTCATCACTTTATGCACCAAAACTTCCACAAAATTCTTCTCCCACAAAACCTTTCACTCTTGTAGTGTTGACATCTATCACTCTCCTTCAAGTTCCCTCCACTACTCAATTGTAGAGGTAATCTTGATATTTTCATAGTAAAATCATTGTCCATATAATTAATTTATTATTTCATATTTATGTTTAATTTATTTCTTTTTAGTATTACTCAGAATAATTGTTTTCTTATACATGTGGATTATTATTTTTTGAGTTGAGGTGGTTTATTCAAAACTGCTCATGCAGTGTTGGTAGTTCGATAAAGAAAGTCAATGGAAATCATGATAACATTGACAGTTAAGATTGTTTTTGAATGTATTCAATAATTTGTATTTATGTAATTGTATAAACCAATGTTTGAAATGTATATAATATATTTTTTTATCTGTTATTTGTGCTGTAAATTTCATTTCATTTAAATTCTATATTGGGACTTGTTTTTGTTGATATCTAGTGAATTTCTGGTGTTGTATTGTTCTATAAAAGCATATTGTAGTATGACCCTTTATCAGCACTAAATAAAAGTGCTAATAAAAGTCTTGGGCTTTTAATATTTCTCACATAGTTAGTGCTTTTCTAGCAGTGATAAAGTCCATTTCCAGCACTGTTAAAGTCCTGTTTTGTAGTAGTGTGATCTCCCACCCACGATTACTTATTATGTATCACACAAATGGGCACCACAAATTATGTGTAGACTCAATAATAATTAAAGTAAAAAAATAAAAATAAATAAATATACATACAAATAATATGAAATTATATGGAATCAAATTAAAATCATGCAATTTCCATAACTTTCATCACAACTTTGACACAAAGAAATATTATCCCAACATTACAACTGAAAAATGCATACGGTAATAAAATGATAATGCATGAAAAATATAAACATGTTACCCAATTGATGTTTGTATCAGTCTACACACTCTCCATGCCAGGAACACGCAAGCCCGTTGATCATAAAATGCAAATAGGATCAACGCATACATTGTCATCATGCCTGAATAGTGAACCACCCACAATTTCTTGCCCACTGAAAATTTCCATGCGAGGTTATGTAGATGCTGGTTCTCAACATCATAGGAGGCCAAGTTATTCGGGTTCTATGGCTTGGGAGGAGACACCATTTATGACTAGTGCTTGAACTATTCATGCAAGGGAGTGCACCTGGTTTGGAATGAGTGATCGCACCGGCTGGTCCAATGCTGCACAGGGGAGGGTGGCCGGTAGAGGGAATTTAACCAGGAGGTGCTGTTGGAATTGGAGATGATGTCATTGCTGGTGTGGTGAAAGCAGAGAGGAGGTGGGATGCTATTGTTGATGGTGGTGTCATGTAGGGGTGTTGGTGCATGAAGAGGGGGCTCTTCTGGTGGTAGTGCAGCTTGGAAAAAGGGGTGAGTGGTGTTTTTCTTAGCTGGTGCACTATGCAGGTGGAGAGGAGGTGGTCTCCTATTGTTGATGATGGTGGAGTGCTCAGGATGGCTGCATAGGGGGTGCAAAGAGGAGGCTGGGCCACTGTTGTGGTTGGCGGGAGGGTGTGCAAAGCACTGGTTGTTGGACTCCCCCCTTATTAGGGTTTTTTTTCATCTTGTAGATGAGCCTTCGTTGATGGATATGAGGGAGAGGTAGTGCAGCCTTCTAAAATCACGAAAGATCCACAAAAAATCAAAAATAAAAATTTTAAAATAAATCTAATTATCTAAAAGTTAAATGTTAAATAATAATAAAAAAACAACAACAACAATAGAATTAAAATTATATAATACTATAATGGAAGTTATACATAAATTATACTACTTATATAAATCAATATAATTAAAAGATAAAGTTATATATATATATATATAATTAGGTGTATTAATATAATAAAATTGGTAATTAGATAAAATTATTATCTATATACATAATAATAATACCACTATTAAATGTTAATCCAATTTAACAATAATAAACTAATAAAATTAATACTAAAATTATTAAAACTACTAATATTTAAAATGATATACAATAATATATAATACTAATATAGGAAATTAATAAAAATAAAAATATAAATGTCAATATAATAAACTAAAAAAACTATTATTAATGAAACTACTATTATTAATAATATAGTGTTAAATAATACATGTTAATAATATATATAATTAATATAAACTAATAAAAAACTAAATTACTAATATTGGTATATAAATTAAGTAAAAAATATAAATATAAAAAATACTAAAAAAATATAAAAAGAACCTAAAAACACAAAAATTGGTTATAAAAATTAATTTAAACTAAGTTAAAAAATTATTATAATGTCGGTGAATTCCATGTTCATCGGACCCCAACTCCTTTGGATCTTTCAGGGCTTCCTCCAAGCACTTTCCAACCATAAAACCAACAAAGTAATGGGTCAGGAAGTCATAAACTATTACACCTTTATTTATAAAAAACCATTCAAGAAAACCATTTTAGCATTATCCCATTTCATTTGAGTATGGAAGTCCTTAGTATGCTCCACTCCTCAAGTGCATCCTATATAAAATATTTTAAAAACTCATTAGTGAATTACAAAATATAAAGAGTTTAAAAATAACTTAAATAACTTCTTACAATATTATTAGCTAAAAATTTAGATTCTTACATAAGATATGTTCACCTTTTGGTAATCTAGGCCCTTTTCCATTCTTCATGTCTAACTGGGGGGGGGGGGGATCTCTGCTGAGACTTAAGACTCGACTCTCAATTGTTCAAAAATTTTAGGCATAATTTATTCTTCCAATAATAGGTACCCTCCATGAGATAAAGTATGAGGGTTCACATTTATTGATTGGATCTCCTGATGATATCTCCTTATCACTTATTAATTAAAGATAAACAAATCATTAATATGATCTTTTTTAGTGATTATGAAAAAAACATCAAAAAGATAACATTGCATTTACCAAAAATGATTCTTGTAATATTATTTTAAAAAAATTATTCCATGTATCTTCATCTCTAAAAGAATATATATCATATGTATTTTCAATTTCTCTTTCACAAAAAATGAAATATGAAGTTACAGTTAATTTAAAATCCATCCATCTTCATCAAAAAAAGACAAACATTTCCTACCGACTTATTTAGTGTCAAGTAAATCATATCTCATCTGATGGGAAGAAAAAAATAACCTATATTAGTAAAAAATTGCCATGATAAAAAATATATTAAATGATCTTACCAAAATATCATCCCATAGTTGAACTAGTGTCATATTGTTTACACTTCTCTAATCAGAAATCAAAATGATTACGTTCTCTTGAGATTGTATAGAAATAAACTCTAATTTTTTTTTAAAATTTAGATCCCTAATATTAACATTTCTATTAAAATTGATAGATAACCTCTGGTCCTAGCTATTATCAAGTGATAATTTAGATAAATGTGTGCTACCACATTTATCAACCCCGAAATCATTCTTTTTCCCTATAGAAGAAGAGGGCTCATGATCAAAGTGAAAATACCAATCTGGATCTGCGTGATCATTGAGAGGAGGAGGGGGTGAATTAGTGATCTTTTATTTTTATGTTTTTCTTTCTTATGAACCAACTTTCACCTCCTATTAAAATGATATGACTTTTCTGAAAACAAGAACACAAAAAAAAAAACCCATAGAAAGCCAACTATTTACAAAGTTCACTACTCAACATAATCAATGTTAAGGTCTTTATAAATTTATGTAAAGGTTATCTAAACTTTGACTGGTGGATGTTTATTTAATGATTTTTTATGAAATCCTCTATCTAGTGATAGTTCTATAATTATTCACTATTTTATTTGACTGATTATCTCTGTATGGTGTGATTCATCCATTGAGTCAGTAGTTTCATTTGATGCACCTTCATCGGATGCTCCTATAAAACTTCATAGAAATATCACAAGAGTCTTCTGTAAGAATCTTCCACTATTTGATGACTTGAATCATAAATCTTCAATCAATATCTTTTGACACCAACCTATGATTGATAAACTTAAAATAGAATCCTTTATTTGATGAATTCAACCAAAACAATCCGTTCAATGACTCATAGACTTTTGTCTAACCATACTTTAATAACTTCACTTCGCAACATCATACATGTCCATCCGATAAAAATTGTTCAAAATTAAACATCCTTCTTTCTATCAACATCAATATTGATCCATATAATAGGCTCTGATAATTGAAATTATAAAAGAACATCTAATGATCTTTGTCCGGTAAATATTCTAACCATCACAACATAAAAATTTCACAAGCTTCAAACTCTGAAACATGTAGCTTTAAAACATTAGGAAATAAACCTCACACAACCAATCCTTTATCTGATATAGGTTGACCCTTATTAAATAGTGGGATGACCCTTATACAATGGTGGGATGAACCATATGTGAAGCCTCTCTTTACTCTTATGTGGATGCCTTTTTTTGAAAACATATGTCTGATGAACCCCAGAGTTATTCATAGTAAAAACTTTGTACACACTAACATTTTTCTACCCCTTTCGACTTAAGATTGGATCCTGATATCTTTCAGTACTCATAATGTTAAGTACTTTGAAAATAGTAAAGCATAACTAGATTTATATTTATTGAACACTATTTTTGATGGAACTAGTAATCATGATAGGATAATCATTCATTACAAAACTTAGGCTGATAACCTTAGTCTGATAAACTCATGTCATTTGTCTTTTTCCAATTACATCTCCATCCGATAACCTTTAATGAAAATCCAAAAAAATTTAGGTGATTTATGTTTAGAAAAAAATATAATACTTTACTAAAAACTTCTATAACAACTTACAACATCTTTAAAACACCTTTAATCATCTTGTTCCCAACAATCTCCCCTTTGGATTTTGTTTTCAACCAAGGAACATAAGTCACTAAAACTTTGTAAATCATGATATGGATTATTTATCCAATAATTCTAATCCTACATGAGTGAACTCAGTTTAGGAAACAAGAATCATTGAACAATAATACCATGCTATTCATAAGTAGTGATTTAAGAAACTTTTCTTACACCTCTTAAGAAAATTTTTCCTTATACCTACAACTTTCACAACTTCTTCCTGCAAGAACAACTTTAATTCCACTTCAAAAAACTGTTAAAATAGTTCACACATGATAAAATCACAACTTATCCCTTTTAAAAACTCCCCATAAGCATATTATCTTTCTTAATAAGGTTAATAAAATACCAATGGATATATTTATGTTACAAAATTTCCCCCCTTTGAAAACACTATCCAAATACAAGATGAGAGAGGGGAAAAAATCAAAAACCTTAAACTTGAAGAGAGGGAGGTTGAACACCCATCATCAACATTATCTTATGAAATATTTCCTTCAATAATGGTTTTTTGAATATATTAATAACTTTCTATTTTGTAGGAACAAACTCCAAATTTAGTTCATTTATTTCCACATGCCCTTTCATGAAGTGACATTTGATGCCAATATACTTCAAATGAGAATGTTGCATTATATTCTTAATAAGATTTATAAAACTTTTATTATCATGACCTAAGAGAATGGGTGACTTCACATCAATAAATAAGGCTTATAACCATGTCTTTATCCACATAATTTGTGTTTTGATTGAAAAAAACATATTCATATTTTGAAGTGATGAGATTTATAAAATTCCACCTCTTCATATTCCAACTCAAACACCTTTCTCTCAAAAAAACTCCACTAGATGTGGATCTTTTTTCATCAACACAACCTGCCCAATTTGCATTTGTATAACCAAATAGATAATACTTTCTTGAGATATTATATTTTATTCCAAAATAAATTGCGCATTTTATATATATGAGAATTTTTTTCTATCCACAATATGACATTATTTTGGATAACTTTGATACCTGACACATAATGTAACAACATACACTATATCTAGTCTTGAAGGAATTATATATAAAAATCTTCCAGCCAACTTCATAAACTCTTTAGGATCAATATACTCACCTTATCCATATTTTTAGAACTTATTTTACACTAAAATAGGTATGGGAAAATGCTTTGAATCTTCTATTCCATTTTTTAGATGTTCCTTAGCATACTTTTCTTGAGATAGAAAAACATATTTCTTTTTTTGAGATATTTTTAGGCCAAGAAAGTATTTCATTTCTCCTAAAATAGATATTTAAAATAAATTCTTCATTTCATGACCAACATATTCACATATTTATTCATAATTCCCTATGAATATGATATCATTAACATAAACAATTATAATTAGGAGAACCTATTGATTTTATCTTATGTATAGGTTACTATCAAATCTTTCTTTCTTGAAGTTAAAATTATGTAAGCAACTATACAATTTTGAATACCAAGATCTCAATGCTTGATTAAACCCATAAAAATCCTTATTTAACTTGCACACATAGTTTTTATCTCTCCCAAGAATGAATCCACACAATTGTTTAATATAAAGTTCTTTATCGAGATATCTATTAAGAAAAACTAACTTGACATCCATTTGGAAAATATTATATTTTTATTATGAAATGATAACAATAAAGATTATGATGGTTTATAATATTTACACTAGAGAAAAGGTTTAATCAAAGTTAATGATTTAAATTTTTGAGTAACCTTTAAAAAATATTCATGCCTTGTTTCTTATCACTTTAACTCTTTCATTCAACTATTTCAAAACACCCACTCTATACTAATCACATTATTATTGTTTATTTTGGTCAAAAGTTTCCATATATCATTATTCTCAATCAGATATAGGTCTCCATTCATAGAAAAAAAATCCACTTTTGATGATCTAAAAATTCATCAACATATTTTGGATCAACCTTTGAATATAACTATGTGAAACCAACATTGATTTTCTTCTACTTTGAACCTACTATCATTAGTCTCCAATGATGTTTTGGGATTCCACTTGCTTCTCAGCCTAGTATGAGATGAATATAATTCTTATTAATCACTTGAGATAACCTAGTCAAAATATTTATCCCAAGTACCTTAAAAATAATTACTATTATTAAGAAAATTTTCATTTTGTTCAACTATAACCAATTCATCTTAACTTTATTCCACTTTGGAAATTGTCTATGAAACTTTATTATCTATATGTTAAATAACTTTCATATCTATAGAGTAAAAAATATTTATTGTTTCTTTATTATAACACATGTATCCTCTACCATTAGAAGGGTATTCATAAAATATCCCATCAAAACTTCTAAGATCAAACTTTCTAATATTCTTACCCTTGAATTGTATAATGCAAGGAATGTTAAAAACCATTAGATGTTTCAAACTTGGGTTTTATTTATAATATACCATGTAAGGAGTCATATCAAAGTTTATCTTATTGAAACATAAATTTTGAACATAAACTGTTGCTTTTATAGCTTTCCTCCAAAAATATCATGAAGTATCATGTTCAATCAACATTGTTCATGTCATCTCCACCAAATATCTATTTATTCTTTCAGTAACACTATTTTTCTATGGTATGTGTGATTCACTAAACTCATGATGAATGCCATTATTTTTAATATTAAATCTGAACTGATCACTTGTATATTCACTACTATGATTAGTTCAAATCTTATTCATAGAATATCCATATCCTTTTTCCACACTTCTCTTGAAACTCTTAAAAATTTTCAGAGCCTATATTTATGTTTCAAAAACATAATACATGTAATGTGAGTAAATTCATAAATAAAACAAATAAATTACTTATCTCCATTTGACTATTTCTTACTCATGGGCCCAAAATTTTCAAAATAAATCAGATACAAGGGACGATTTGAATCTCTTTATAGCATATGGAACAACACTAATCTATTCTTCTTATCATGTCAGAAATGCCGTGAATACTTTATCCATTTGTTATCTTTCTCATATTAATTTGAAAAATATTCCTCTACCTTTTATACCATAGTTTATTTTCTTTCATCATGCTTAATTAACATTAACTCTATGAATCACCAACTTGAAACAAGTTTTCTTAGTTCGTTGGCCTCTCATTACAACTTTCCTATATTCTATCATCCTAATAATAAAAGCATTTTTCTGAAAAAAGCTTTGTTTCCTTCATTAAAAAGTTGTAAAACACTTAAAACATTATGTTTCAACCCATAAATAAACAAGTATCTTTTATATTTTAACTTTTATTTTCTAATAATAACAGATATAACACCTTTGATTTTGAGTGACTCATCATTTCCAAAAGTCACTGCAACTTATTTAAAATTATTTAACAAATTTATTTTTCCTATCATTTGTGAAGAACAAAAACATTTTAATTTACAAGGTCATTCTTCTTTTTTATTTTTATTTTTGAGATTAGTTTCATTAACCAAGTCTTTTTTTCTTATCTTTTTCCTTTTTCTTATACGACCATTGAGATTTGTTTTAAAAACTTTGTTATACTAGTAACATTATAAGAAATCCTTTTACAAGATGTCTAGGATGTTCACATATTTCAAAAATATTTTTCAATGGTTAAAATATATTTTTAATTTTTAGGATATCCTTTTCAAGTTGTCTCCTTTGAGTGGGTTAAGTCACCCTCAAACTTTGCTTCCATTTTCTATTAGATTCACTGTAACATTGACAACTGAACCAAAAAACATCCGTTGTATTCATAAAGACTTCATAATACCATCCATAACCATAGAAAGTGTATTTACATTTGTAACTTACATATTTCCTAGATTTGTGTACCTACTTACCATCAACTTTCTTACCTTCCACATTAGAACTTTGTTTCACACCAAAGTTTTGGTTACCACCTGAAATTTTATTCTTCAGTTTAGATTTTTTTCTCTTCCTCAATAGAATCTATAGTAATAAAAAAATTTCTTTAGACTTTAAAACCCTAGAAACTTATGGTTTTCATGTCTGCATTTTTTGGATACATACATGGTCTTCTTATCTTGCCTTTTCTTATAATTTTTTTTATCCTTCTTGGGTTTACACTTGTAAAATTTTTCACTAAATTATTTAACCAAGTTTTATAAATTTATAATTCCTTACTAATCTTTAAAAAGTTTGTATGGATAAACATCTAACTCTTCCTTCTTCACCTTAAATTTGTTATTAATATTGATATTAAGTTTCTTCTTTTCATCAACCAACTTCTTCATATTATTAATATCTTTTAGAAACTTTTATTTTTATTCAAGAAAATATTCTTGATTGTTTGTTGAAATATTTTCTTTCTTTAACTTATTATTTTCCCTCTCAAGACTTACAATAGTTTAAAGACATTCTTTCAACTCTCCCTTGAGAATAAACTCCATCTGATTCTCTTCTTCTTTACTTTCATAGTTACTACTTTTATCACTGGTGAAATTTTTATCATTCACTTTTTCAATAATAAAATTTTCAACAATATCACTACTAAATTTATAAGATTCTTCTTCACTATAATCATCTTCCTCACACTTAGATAAAAATTTTCAATTTTTATTTTTAGAGAACTTATTATATATTTTATTAGAATATGAATTAAATTTATCTATCTTATTATTGAGTTATATTCTTGACTTTATATCATATTCATCACTTTCTCTATCTTTATTTTATTGAGGGCAATCCGCACCAAAATTTCCAATAGCTCCACAACCAAAACATTTCAACAGTAACTTTCCTTTGTAATTTACTATGAATATTTTCACCTTTTTAGAAAAAAAAAGACTTAAATTCATCAAAAATTTTACCAGCCTCATCTTCAGTGTTAGATTCACTGGTTTCTTCCTCAAGAACTTTCTTAGATTTTCCTTGCTTGGTAGATTTGAAGAAGATTTCTCAATCAAATTTTTCTTTGTTATTAATAACCTTTTCTCTTCTCATTTCATAGGTGATGATAGTACTATACAGGTCATCCAAAGATAGAGTTTTAGGATATACATATTCCAATGAGTATACCTTGACATCAAATTTATCTGGAAGTATTCATAAGATCTTTTCAATAATGGTTAAATCTTCCAACTTCTCACCAAGACATCTTATAGTGCTTACAATGTCATTCACCTTTATAAATAATTCACTAATGGATTCATCTTCACCCATTTTAAAATTTTCATAATTAAATATCTATATCTATACATTTTCTTTATTTACTATTGTATTATCTTCATAGATGTTCTTTAATTTTACACATATGCCTTTAGTTGTTCTAATTCCTTTAACTTTAAGAAACTCAATTTCAGAGAGTGAGGAAAGTATAGAATTTTTGGATCATCTGTTATTCTATAAATCTTTTTATTAGCATCTATTAGCGGAACATTCCCAACATAGGGTAAAAAACTATCTGTAGTAGCTATAAGAACTTTATAACCAAGGGAAATAAGATAAGGTAGAATTCTATATTTACAGATATGATAATAATTTCCATAAAAAAGGAACCCCCTTACTATTAAACTAATTCAAAATATCCATGACAACCTTCCTTTTCACACAACTTCAGAAAAGATTCAATGAAGGGAACCAACCAACTGATACCACTTGAAAGGAATAATCAGGTTCTATGTGATCATTAAGAGGGGGAGGGGGTGAATTAGTGATCTTTTATTTTATGTTTTTATTTATTATGAAACAAACTTCCCCTCCTATTAAAGAGATACAACTTTGTTGAAAACAAGCACACAAATACAACCATAGGAACACAAGTATTTACAAGGTTCACTACTCAATAAGAGTTTCAAGTCCTTAGCATGGTTTATAAATAATCCAATACCACACAATCCACTAGAAACAAATCCTTTTCATGTGGTTACAACAAGCAGGGAATATCATTACACTTGTATTGAACTATAATAAATTAATAGTTCATGTTATCCTTGCATAGGTAAATGATGTAACAAATATTTTTTTAACAACTGTAAGAAAATTTCACTAATAGGAATCACCGTGTTATCACTGTATGGTGTGCTCCGACAACGTTGTTATTTTTACAGTTGATCAAAGTTTATAAATTTATAAAAACCCAAATATACTAACTACTAAATCATATAATAGTGATGATATGGGGCCGATCCCATGAGGAAAAATGATACAATCATTCAATATTTTCAAAAATTTTTATCAAGATTTTACTAAAACTAATTTAATTAAAATACTTTAGATATTGGTTTGGACTGACTCAAAAAGAATAAAATAGGATAAAGGGATGAGAGATTGATATTGAGTGTGTTTTTTATTAATTTTTTTAACCATGATATTTCTTGGGATATCAAGTGTTTCTTATCAACCACCACTTAAACTATCTAAATCAGTTGGATTCTCTTTTAAGATCACCTATAACCGATTAAGTTTCATAGTGATTAGTCTTAAAATGTATGGTGAATTTAAGGTTATCTTTTACTCTCCCACTTACCTTTACCACATTGAGGTTCATCCTCTAAATTTCATCACATTCTATATGCATTTAGAGGGTATGATTTGTTTTGATTCAAAATGATATTAATTTAAATAGTGGTACACATCCTGTTTTAGCAAACTCACCTCTCCCTTGAATAATTAGTTATCCATGATTAATATCTTAATTAACATGTATATATTAAATGTTATAGGGATAGGAATAAAGGGTTAGTTCTAAAATAAAGTGTTGTGTAAAAAGTGAAAACTCATGCTTAAATTTCACACCAACATATGACATTAAAATTAAAAAATGAAAAAGAAAAACCAGAAAATAAAAGTCCTATTCATGAATCACACAATTGATGATGATAATTATTCCACTCTTACTTCATATCCTGGATAGATATATTCTACAACCTCTTATATTAGTAATGGTACCTCCTTCCAGCCTTGTGAAATTCTACCAAAGGTTCTCCCTCTAGGTTTGGACTCTCTCCTTATATAGCAGCGACTATTCTCTATTTATAGATGAGATTACCTCTTAATATGAGTATCTCCCTCTTATTCAAATTTTAACCATCTTTTCCCCTTGAATTATTCTTCTCCTCTCTCTATTTCTATCAACTAGTAAGTTTTGGCCAAGACTTCTGTGGATATTTATCCAATCTGTATCTTTGGATTTGTTCCTCTATCTTATTTGTGGACTATTTCAAGATCCTATTTATTAGTCAAAGCCTCTACATATCTTTTTTTTTTATTTTAATTCCCCAAGGCTTGGCTATAGCTCATGAAATTCTTGAAATGATCATAAATTTGAAACTTTCTATAACCCAAACCTTACAACATGGGTTGGTTGGATACGGTGAAACCCATGGAACGTGTGCATAGCCATGTAAATCCTGCAACATATCTCCATTGTTCATGGTGTAGCAGATTCTACATCCATTCTTGATGATACATCCATTTAAGAACCCTCTATGTTATAGTGGAGGTCCTATGCCACAACCTCTTCCTTGCTTCTCTTGGTGTGCATGGATATGAAGTAGCCAGTGTTATTATTGCCGCAATGTCTTCTCCACCTCCATCCATGACACAATTGTCTTCATGAAGACACAACAAATTCTTCTCATTCTAGGGATCATAGGGATCTATGGCATAGTACCACATTGCATGATGTAGCCTTATTTGGTTAAAGATCCCATTTGGACACTACACCACAAGGGTTAAGCCTACAATGTTGTGATATTTAACATGCTAGTGATAACAACATCCTCCCAAGACAACCACAACGACTTCTTATTAATCTATTTAGGTATTCACGGTGGTCACTCTAGGCTTTAGAGGTGATCCATGGTAGTTTTAGGGCTTGATAGTGGCTATAAGCTTGATCCTGAGGTTCCCCAGTGGTTTCCATGGTGGTTCTTGGTGGCTCATGCAGTGGTCCAACGATGTCAAGTACAATAGGTAGTGGAGGTGAAATTTATGATGAGGATAACATCGTTTCAGTAAGTTGGAACAATACTCATGCATGGATGTGTCCTACATCAATCTTAAAAGTGGATTCCCTCTTCTTAATAAGTTATCACACCCCTTTATCCCAATGACAAGTCATATGGGGGCTAAAGGACTCCCTGTGCTGCCGTGAGCCACCCCATGTTGGTGATTCTATCCTCCTTCCATCATGTGGACACATACCCCACACGCCAATGCATTCCTGTGCAACCTATGATCCTCGGTTGTGGGATAACTATCCCTATGGGGTGGCTTGATCGATCGACCCTTTTTGGGCCTGCTATGTGGTCGGATTCCCCTTAGGTTTAAGGATATCTCAATGAACAATTTTTTGCTTTTCCTTTTATGCTAGTCTTATGTAAAAAATAAACATAAAAATACTAAAAAAATAATAAAACAAAGTAAAAAAAGTATTTTTATATCATTTTATTTAAATAAATTAATACCCAGAAATGATTGTTCTTGATTAAAATATGGGTATTCTCAATTATAAACATAAGAAACTAAATAATTAAAATTTTAAAATTTTATACAAAATTATATCTCATCCAATCCTCCACAATTAAATCATAATTTTCCTTAAGCATATACATCGCCACTTTAAATTGAAATAAAAACTCCATTTTATCGATATTAAAAATTCAAAACCAATTTAATCAAAAAAATATTAATGGGGAAAAATAATTTCAAGTTTTACATAAATAAAACGATTATAACTCCTCAATAGACATAATACATCTAAAATTCCCAAATAAAACTGATGGAACTTCTAATCTCTTATATTCAAGACTTTTAATTCATCATTATTAACATTCCAATTTGTAATCTACCTCACCATTATTTTATTATCTCATCACTCAAGGAAAAGTGAATATAAAGTTTTCCTCATATATTGATTACATGTACCAAACATAAGAATTTAAAAATGATATACTTTCTCTACTCAGTAGAGAAAAATTTCACTAAAAATCAAGAGGAATTTGAAACTTAGGATCATATGATTCTAGGATTAAGGATGGTAGGAAATTGATGTATACAAATTAATCTAAAAAAAGAGGTTAATCTCTATGTGTTAATCATGATAAACAAATTAAATCCAATGACACTCTCCTATTCTAAAAAGATACATCTTCCCCCACACTTCCTAAGCTCAAGTAAGGTCATGATCAAAATAATCACAATGAATGAGTTACCCCACTATTTTTTTCTTTTTCAAAATTTTCAATTTTTCAAAAATTAATCTAGAACAAGTCTCACATCCACTAAAAAACCCAGAATGATAAAAATCATTGGTCAAGTTATGGTGATTTTTGACCCTCCATAACTCCACCCACATTTTTTCATTTTTTCATTTTTTTTCTCTTTATTTTTTTCTTCCTTTTTAGAGGGGTAAACAATAATAACAATGAATTATAACATGATCCTTCTTCATAAAATCCAATGAAACTCTCAATAAATTCTTCTTAATAAATCATATCCCTTTTTCCATGAAATCTCTCTCCCCCCACACTTGAACTTTGAAAATCATGTAAAACATTAGATTAAGGGTAGGAATGGATAAATTGGCATGAATTGTGGCTATTGTTAACAATGTACATTCATGGTATCTAAGTGATAAAAGAATAATTAATGTTAGTTAGGTCTCAAGGATAATTATTACATTAAGAAAAATATTCCTCAATCATTTTTAAAGTGAATTTGTATAATAATTGTTTTTATAAGATCAACATCATATCATAGTAGGTGACATGTGACAAGTTATCTCAAGAAATTTACTAAAAAAATATTGGAAATATTTGTCTTAGAAACCTCTCAGGAATAGGAGCATGTAATTAAATAAAATCACTCATGTCATGTGTCATAATAAAAAATCAATTAACATGAGATTCTAAAATTTAAATCATGAAATATGGAAGGGAATTTTCAACAACATGTGACTAAAAAAAATCACGATTCACTGATTTCAAACTTCTATACTCCTCTTTAATCATCCAATTACCCATATTAATTATTCAATTACACCAACTTGAAAATTAAAACATGGAATCTTGGTCTTACTAACAATTATAAGTACCATAAATAAAAAATAAAGCACTAATATAAGTGTGGTCAGACATTTTTCTCATTAAATATCAAAAAATATTATGAAAAATAGGGTATTAACAATGAATACTAAAATTTAAAGTTCTAATCCCCTATTAATTTGAAGCTCTTCCTTTTTTGTAACTTGATACATCAGATCCATATTCCCAGGATCTCCATGGACCTAAAAAATCTAAACAAAATAGTGAATATGCAGGCCCTTTGCAATTAAAGTTCAAAAATGATGGGTGAGGGAGGTTACACTACAACCTAAATTGAAATATTAAATTAATAAAGAAAGTAAATAAAACATGAGATACCTATCACAAAGAACTTTTATTAAGGTCTTTAAGATAAAATTTACCTCTTGAATCACATAATAGGAGTAGGGTATAAATCCAACCATCTCATATTTAACTAATTTTTCCTTTGATGACTGTCCAATGTAGATTTTCTTCTCTTCCTCCTTGATAGATTTTATTATTGTTATTGAAGAAGGTACCAAGTAGTGGATAACCACAATGATTGGAAACAGAGCTCTTGGTATATCTATATAGGTTACCACTCCTATATTCCCTCTTGTATAAGTAGTTGTTCTTTAAATTCTATACTCAATTGGTCATTTTTATTATCCACTCTCTCTTATTCTTCTTCACAGGTCAGCTCTTACATGAGATCTAGGGTGAAATTCTAAATTTCATCATTAACTTATTCCTCCTCCTCCTTTTGATATTTTGTTTAAACAGTGTACGGTTCATCCTCTTATTACTACTTATCACTAAAGTATGTTCCCTCTATGGAAAATCCAGAATAAGTATCATAATATTAACCTACCTCAGATTCAGACTTAGATTTAGTTATGTACTTTGATGGATCTTTGAAGTGGGATTCCTCCTTAGTTTCATCTCACACTTCCTCTACTTTATATATATATTCAATGAGTAACAACCCTTATTTGAACTCATCTTCCATGCCTTGGAGTGTCTCTTTCAAACTTGGGTTTGATTGTGGTTCCCATGGGTTTCCTTGATGCGCCCATCCTCAATATTAAATTTTCCTTTTAATTTCCATAATTCATTATGAGGGTCTTGAAAATTGGATCACCAAAAAGACATGGGATTTAATGTTACCTATTTCTAATATCACAAACAAAAACACCCAATTCATAAAAAGATCAAAAAAATAAACTCAATCTAAAATCAGAAAACAGAAAATTGGGGTGGGGGGAGTGTTGTATAACTATTAAATTTATAAACACATAGTTCCTCGACAAAGACACCAAAAACTTGATTATATATTATGGTTCCATTATTACATTGGGCTATAAATGTTTGAAAATTTATAAAAACCTTGATATACTAACTAATAAAGCATATAATAGTGATGAGATAGGGTCAATCCCATGAGGAAAAGGGCTATAAGCATTCAATAGTTTCAATGTTATTTGTCATGATTTTACTAAAACAAATTTAATTAAACTACTTTATAGATTAGTTTGAACCGACTCAAAAAGAATAACATAGGATTAAGGGAAGCGATCTTGATATTGAAGATGGTTTTTCTTAAATTTATTAACCATGAAAATTCTTGGGATACTAAGTGTTGCTTCTCAGCCACCACTTAAACTATCTAAATTAGTTGGATTCTCTCTCGAGACCACCTATAATTGATTAATATGTTTTGTGATTAGTCTCAAAATGGATGGTGAAGTTAAGGTAAGCTATTGATCTACCACTTTCCTTTACCACATTGAGGTCATCCTCTAAATTTCATCACTTTAACTATGCACTTAGAGGATATGATTTATTTTTATTCAAAATGATATTAATTTAAATAGTGGTACACATCCTATTTTAGAAAACTCACCTATACCTCAAATAATTAGTTATCTATGATTAATCTCTCAATTAAAATATATACATTAAATGTTATAGGGATAGGAATAGAGGGCTATTTCTAAAATAAAGTATTGTATAAAAAGTGAAAACACATTCTTAAATTTCACACCAATATATGAAATTAAAATTATACAACAAAAATTAAAAATAGAAAAGAAAATTACCATCTATGTAACACATGGTTGATGGTGATCCTTACTCCACTCTCTCTTTGGATGATGGATAAAAATATTATGTGGGATTTTATATTATCAATGGAACCTCCTTCTAACCTTGTGAAATTCTACTTAGGGTTCTCCCTTTAGGTCTGGACTCCCTCCTTGCACGACAGTGACTAATATATATTTATAGAGAATATTACCTCATAACATAATTATCTATATCTTATTTGGATTTAAATTATCTTTTTCCCTTGTCTTATTCTTCTACTCTCTCCCCTCTCAGCTAGTAAGTTTTTTCCAAGATTCTATAGATGTTCATCCAATATGTATCTTTAGATTTGTCCCTATCTCTTATTCATGGACTATTTCAAGATCTTATTTGTTATCCAAGGCCTCTACATAAATTTTCTTCCTTTAATTCCCTGAGGATTAGTTGTATCTCAAGTGATACCCAAAAATATTGGGTATTTGAAATTTTATGTAATCCAAACCCTACGATGTGGGTTGATTGGTTGTTTCATAGTCCATGCAATGTGTTCATGGCCATGTAAATCTTATGGCGTAGATCCATTGTCCATGGTGCAATGTATTATCTATCCATTCTCAATGCTACTTTAATTTTATCACCCTCCATGTCATAGTGGAGGTCCTACGCCACAACCTCCTCCTTGCTTCTCTCGACGTGCATGG
This sequence comes from Viscum album, assembly GCA_963277665.1. NCBI lineage: Eukaryota > Viridiplantae > Streptophyta > Magnoliopsida > Santalales > Viscaceae > Viscum > Viscum album. The sequence continues at coordinate 2,039,421,396 of OY728164.1, forward strand.
CTACGATGTAGCTAGTGTTACTATAACCACAATGTCTTCTCCATATCTAGACATGATGAAATGATCTTCATTATGGAATAATGAATTATTCTCATTCTTAGTCTCATAGGGTTCTATAGTGTATCCCTACATTTCATTGTGAATCCTTCTTTGGTTTGAGCTTCCCCTTGGAAACTACACCGTAAGAGAGAAGCTTATAGAATGGTGGTCTTTAACATGCTAACGGCTTTAACATCCTCCCAATCTGACCATATTGGATTATTATTTATCTATTTAGGTCTTCATGGTGGCCTTTCAAGGCTCCGGATGTGATCTATGGTGGTTACAGGGCTCAAAAGTGGATCTAAGCTTGATCCTGAGGTTCCTCGGTCATTTCCATAGAGGTCCTAGATGGATTATGTGGTGGTATAGTGGTGTAGATCATGGAAGGATGTGGAGGTGAAATGTATGATGAGGATGATGCACAAATGGGCTATGCCGACAATGTTTTAGTAAGTTGGAACAATACCCATTCATGGATGCGTCCCAAATAAATCTTACAAGTGGATTCCCTCCGCCTAATAAGCTATTGCATCCCTTAAACCCTCTAAAAAGTCGGATGGGGGATGAAGGTCCCCTTACATCATCGTGCACTACCCCGTGCTGGTGATTCCATCCTCCCATTGCTGTGTGGACACGTGCCCCACACGCTAGTGTGCTCCAATGAAACCTATCATTCTATCTCATGGGATGGATATCCTTATGGAGTGGCTTGGACAACAGGACCTTCTTGGGATAGCTATGTGGAAGGTTTCCCTATGGGTTGAGGGCTATCCCACTGAACCATTTTTTGGATAAGTCCTTTTTTTCCATTTTCCTACACAATATAAGCATAAAATACTTAAAATAATAAAATAAATTAAAATAATTATTTTTCTTTATTTTTATTTAAAAATTTATTTAAATAAATTAATACTTAAAAATAATTATTATTAATTAAAATATGGGTATTATCAATTAGAAACATAAGAAATTAAACAATTAAAATTTTAAAATTGTATGAGAGATATGATCTCATCACTTTACTACTTGTATTTTCTCTGTACTTTCTTTTCTATAAAGTGTTTATTCTTCTTCACTATCTTTCCCAACAACAGGAAAGAACTTTATTTAGTTTGTTGGCAGTCCTTATAATGGGTTCATCATGTACACCTTGTCTGGTGTCCATCTAGTATACTTTTTCTGGTGCCTCCTTATATACTGAAACCAATTCTATCACAATGTCTATATGATTACCTCAACATACTATATTTTCAGTGTCTCCTGATAGAAAAATCTATTCATTATCCTTTGACTAATGACACTTTAGAAATTCAACTTATGTTTCTTTACCCTATTCGACTGATTATTTCTGCACATCATCTGTTTGATACCAACTGATGGGAAGTATTCATCTAGTAAATATCTATTTTATGCTTCTTCACAAAGTTTGTTTGATAAAATTTACAAATTTTCAGCACTTCATATCACCATATTTCCTATGAACAGTATATGTATGGGTTGTTTATAAACCCCTTTATATAGGAGCACTTGTAAAAGAAAATGTGGAAACTCAAATTTATTTTCCCTCTTAATAAAAACTTTAATTTTAAATCTCCCAATCATCTAAAATTCATCGGATGATTATCTAATATTATATAACATTATTTAAGCTTCATGAATTCTTCAAAATCAGCACAATTTTCAATATTCCTTAGCCTTAGTGTTAAAAAAATTCTCCAAAATTTCTTATCTCAATAAGATAACAAAATTTGATAGATCAGTTCAGCATCATCAATGTTAATGGATTTATAAAGTTATGTAAAGCTTCTGTAAAATTTACTGGTGGATTTTTGTCTAATGAATTCTTTAGGAACTTCTCAATATGGTGATAGTTCTCCAAATATCCACTATTTACTTTAACCAAATGACTCTGTCTGGTGTGATTAATCTGTTAAGTTAGTACTTTCATCTAATGCACCTCTGTATGGTGTTCCTATACAACTTCATAGGAACATCATGAGAGTCTTCTTCCAGAATCTTCCACCATCCAATGACTTGCATCATAACTCTTCGACTGATACCTTTGTATGCCAACCTATGATCGATGAACTTAAAACAGAATCATCTATCTGATGACTTTAATGAAAAACCATCTTTCTGATGACTCAAATACTTATATCCAATCATCCTTTAATAACTTCACTTATCAATATCATACATGTATATCAAGTAAACATTTTTTAGAAGTAAACACCATTTTTTTCTATCAACATCACTATTGATCTTTCTGATGGAATCTAACCATTGAAATTATAAAATATTATCTGATGATCTTCATCCAGTAAATCTTCCAACCATAATAACACAAAAAATTCATAGGATTCAAACTTTGGAACATGAAACTTTAAAAAATTAGGAAATAAACCCTGAAAAACCACTCCTTTGTCTGGTAACATCAAGACAATGGGATAACCCTTATGCAATGGTGGAAAATCCTTTTGAAATAGTGGTTTTAACCTTATGTGAATCCTCTCTTTACTCTCACATGAGTTACTTTATCTAAAAACCTCTATTTGGTGAACTCTATAGTTCTTCATAGTATAAAATTTGTACACATGAACTATTCAATCCCCCTTTTGTCTCAAGATTGGATCATGATATCTTTCAATACTCATGATATTAATAACTTTGAGAATACAAAAGCATCACCGTATTTATATTTATCAAACACTTTTTCCGATGGAACTTGTAATCATGATAATATAATCATTCAACACAAAACTTAGGCCAATAACCCCATTCAGATAAACTCATGTCATTCATCTTCATTAGATTACATCTCTATACATTCACCTTTGATTTAAATCTAAAATTTTTTAGCTGATTTATGTTTGGATAATAAAATAAAATACTTTCCTAACAAATTTTATAACAACTTATAGCATCTTAGAAACACTTTTAATCCTCTTGGTCCCAACACAGAGGAATAAAGAGGATCCTCAGTAGATTTATGTGTAGGGTCATCTCTAGAAGGTCAAGGTGTTTAGATTGTTTGATATGACATTATCCTACAAATCAAATTATAAAACAATTATTAAAATATAATAAAAATATAATGGTTACATTTAAAATTAAATAAAAATTTATAAATAATCCAACAAAAACTAAACTAAACCAAACAAATTTTATCTGTTTTTATTAAATTATTTATCTAAAATGATAAAAAAATGTTGACACCATTTATTACACATGAAATGATATATATAGAAGAAAAAAAATCTTTAAAAGATTATATAAATCCAACAATTATATATAAAATCAAATAAAAATAGGAATATGATACAAACTAAATAAAAAAATCTTTATCTTATTCATTAGAGTAGTTAAAAAAATGATAAAATAACACTAAAAACATTTATGGGATTGGAAATGATATATATTGAAGAAAAAAACTATAAATGATTAAAAAACCAACTATTATATATAAATTTGAATAAAAATTAGAAAATGATATAAATAATACAAAAAAAAAATTTATAATATTCGTTAAAGTAGTTAACAAAAATTCTAAAAAAACTAATAAAATCTATGGGTCCTAAAATAATATAAATAGAATAAAAAAACTATAAAATATTATAAAAATCCAAATTTTACATATAAATTTGAATAATAATTGTAAAATGATAAAAACAAAACAAAACAAACTATTTATCATCTTTGTTAAAGTAGTTAACAATAATTCTATAAAAATACTAACAACATTTATGAGGCATGAAATAGTATTGATAGAAGAAAACAAAACATAATTCAAAATTTATAAAAATCCAATAGTTACATATAAAATTGGATAATTGGAAAAAGACACATACAAAAAAAAAAAATAAAGAAAAAAATACTGTATTTATTAAAATATAAGACTTAAATAAAAAATAAAATTATAAATAACATTTCTATCATTTTTTAAAATTTGAAAAGTTAAATAAGAAATAAATATATATGTTACCTATAATATTAGAATATTACTAAAGGATTATTTTCCCATATTACTTATTCATGATCAATCCATATGGCACAAACCATGTTTGAGATATAGTTATCGATATCCTCTAATAATCTTTCCATGGAAGTAGGAATCTCACACAATTCACCATCATCATCAAGTTTTTCATCATCAAAATACTTTTTTCCTTACAAAATGATAGACAACTATACATTTTATAGATCAAGAACATTTAATATTTGTTTCATATGCATTTTCATGATAAAGACCATATATGTATTTCAATATATTTATATTTACTAGTTTCTTAGTGAATTCATCATATTTAACACTATTTTTACCAACAACCCATTTACAATTGAATATAGGAACTCAAAATTTAATGTAATCAATCTTCCATATTTCTTTAACAACTCCATAATATGCACTTGACACAAATATTGACCTTTTATCTTTTTCACTTAAAAAATGCATTACTTCAGTGATCACCAACACACAACTATTTTAAACTGCACTTTTGTTGTTCAAATATTTTTCATAAAATATATATCCATTAATGTTATACCTATACCATGTTATCACATTTAAACTTGGGTCATTTGTTAACCATATCAATGTTTTTGATGTATCTTATCAACCATTCATGATCTCTTTAAACCATGAAAAAAATGTTTTGTTATACTTATTCAACACCTGTATATCTTTCTTTTTTAGATAACATAGTTTAACACATTAATATGTGATTTTATACATTGATGAATATCATCTATGTCATTCAATATGTATAAATGTGTTTAATTTATTTATTCACATTTAAATGATTTTATTTTCAACCCACATATCCCCTTCCCCCCAAACCAACTCGTTCATGGTGAGATATAGGAAAATTGATGTTCTCCACCATAGACAAGTAGTTTGAAACTTTACTACCTCCTCATAAATATACTTTTCAATAATATAGACTTCTAATTGATTTTAATTCTTAACATATACCTTTAATATCTTCATATACATTTAAAAATGATACATCCAATATCGATATATGGGACCACAAAAATTTATTTCTTACACCAAATGAACCATTAAATATACCATGATATCAAAAAAAGATAGCAGAAAGTACATTTCTAGTTGAAAAAGTATATAAACTACATCGTTTTCCAAATTGTTTAATTAATTCATATCTATCAATTTGTTACAAATGGAATTGAAAAAATAACACCCCTTGATGTTAGTTAAACTAACAAAAATGGTCATTATTCCACACAATGAAATTGGTAGGATTTATTGCATCATAACATGAAAATCATGAGATTTCATGCCTATTACTTCAAATCTTTTAGTTACATAATTTCTTTAAATTTTAAGAGTAACCTTGAGTCACTTTGATACCATGGAGCCACTAAAAAAACTGATTTTATCCCTCTTGATAATGTATGAAAAGCCAAAGTTAAATATGTTTGTTTTCCTTTAGGAGTGGGAGATAACTCAAAACATATTCCCATTGATAGTAAATCCAATATTTCATTCAAACCATCCTTCATCTTGAATTTAATATCTATCAATGTTCCAATCAAACTATCATAGATATTATTCTCAACATGCATAAAATCAATGCCATGTTTTATTTCATGATATCTCTAATATGTAAGCTAAAAAAATATTGACTATTTCTTCTATATATTTATGTTATTACCAAATATTTGTGTCTTTCCAAATATTACATCAATGTTTTTTCACTCTATCAAAATTTTGATCAGTTGAAAAATTATTTAGAGAAATATCAAATTCTTGTGAGTATTGAATGCTTTTTTAATCTTCAATAAGAGTTATCCATAGTCAAAAACTTTTTATGACCCATGTACACTATTTTCCTCCCATGTTATAGTTGAAAAAATAAAGTCCAGTCTTCACAAATTGGATAATATTTACACCCCTTAAGTGTTTCAAATCATAAATTAATGGTGATAAGTAGACATCAATATTGTTTCCAGGATATTTTGGACCATAAATCATTAAAATCAAGATGATATATTTCCATTTCATACAAAATTTAGGATAAAAGTTATAAATTACCAACAAAATTGTCTATGAACTATACTTGTTACCAAGGCCCCAATATTAATTCATTCTATATGGGCATAGCCCTAGTCTAGGATTTCTAACTTCATTTAAAAACTTAGGAAATTTTTTACCAATTTTATTCTATTGTGTATAATTAATTAGATGATGTAATTTTCCATTATATATTCTGTAGGTTCCGGGCATAGTGGAAACATGTTGGTGGGTCGGCCCAACTTTAATTTTAGCGTTAACAACGATCAATCTAAGACCCGTCATGATGTAAAATGATGGATCTTTAGAATAGAACAAATAAAGAAAAACAAAAGAGGGATTCACAGAACCATAGAGATAGGATCATAATATGTTGGTTATAATTAATTTAATTAATTGACAAGAATTACCCTGATGGAATTATTTCTTTGTTGATGTCTCCGATCACGATCTGGTGTGATTCGTCATTGCGTTGTAGAATCTAATTGTAGGATTCCTCTAGTAGTGATCCACACATGCTCTACATATCTCTGGACGTCGCCAAAGGGATCTCCGGGTGCTAGCGCGGAAGAACCTTCGCTTGTAATGTCCACCTTCGATCGGATTGATCCGGTGGTGGTGGATCTCTCTCAGTCTTGAGAGCATTCTTGGAGGAAAGAGTTCTTTTGGCCTTGAGAGAACTCTCCAGAATTGTTGTGCACAATGATTGGGGAAAAGTGTTGGGGTTGTGAGGATATTTATAATCGGGTTTGAGGTTATAGAGTTATGACAATAAATAAACGTGTTACGTGTTTTATTTATTTCATTAACTCCTATTGAAAACCCCCCATGTTGAATGATTAATTCCTTGAAATGCGCCCATGCTGATTATAATAAATATCATTTAATAAAACTATATTATTTCCTCAAAATCCTGAATATAAATACTACACACCGTGTAATCATTAATACACGGTGTGTACTCATTTTCCATAAAACTACACAGTGTGTACTTTTATTTTCCATTTTTCTTTATTTCCTCCACCACATTTATTATTCCTTGAGTAATGGCTATTTATTTATTAAATAAATGTAACTACATTACTCACTAATAAATATATATTATTTCATCCACAATATATTCTCTCGAATAACTAGTGTCGAAATAAATGCAATCAGGCATGCTTAAATAATTATTAAACCACAGTCAGGAATAATCTTTATTTAACTTGTTAAATTAATATTTAACTGAGATACATGGACACATTTAGTTTGTGACCCTCTAGGCCTCTTTCTCGTTGGCATTAGGCAAGCCTGCCTAAAGTCCAAGATTACTGTCTAGCAACGGGTCAAGGAACCCAAGAGAAAGAAGTTGACACTGCATTGACGTGTCACCTCATATGAATGCTTACCATGTAATATAATCCATTTGTCATGATATCTCAAATCAAGCGGGTTTAATGCTAGTGACATCAACCCATGTGCTTGATTATTCTTTATTTGACTTTATGGAATTGAACTCGCCCATACCTTACCATGGTCATGGATTTATTTAGGCTATATCAATTACATCAAAGTGCCTGAGATATCTACTTCTGTTATGGATCAAAAGGGACAAATCCTTTCTCGTATTATCTATTAATGCAGTATTACTCATGACGCACCCAACATATCCTACCTCACTGAAAACAGCATGTCGTCATAGTTTTAGTCAATACATATAAGTGCGCAAGTTGTAATACCCATTAATAATAATCTTAAAGTCTAAGGACCAATACACATGCCCGCATATAGGAACATCCAATGACAATATGAAATGTGGATTTCCTACTGGTGGGTCTCGTTCTCATAATATCCTCCTAGATATTACCAAGGGCGCGCACTATGAGATGGTGCCTCAAAGTTTTATGAGTCCTCACCCCTAATGGCCTGTATTATTTGTATCCCTCAAATAACATCATCCAACCATAGAACATATATTCAAGAATAGTGTTATGGAACTTCCGGGTTCTCATCATAGCAGGGATCAACTATGACCCTTTAATGCAACAACTATCCTTAGGACATTATCACAAGAATTTTAATGCAAAAGAACAATCAATATGTGATAAGGCTTTTATTAATGAATAAAGTACAAAGTATTTGGTTCTAGGCCACAAAATCCAACAAACTCCCACTTGGACTAGAGCCAACTGCTAACAACCTTTAACCCGCTAGCTCTCACATGATATTCATGCTTTTACTGATATAGGCCTTTAGTCATGGGGTCTGCCACATTCTCTTTTGTGGACACTCTGCTCACTGTAACTTCACCCTTTTGATAGAAATCCCTCAAGAGGTGATACTTTTGGAGTATGTTATTTTTCTGTTGATGTGACCTTGGTTCTTTTGCAAGATCCACCACTGCAGTATTATCACAATACAATGTGATGGGATCTTTACTGCTAGGAACCACATCAAGATCCTGAAAAAAGTTACGAATCCAGATGGCTTCCTTGGTTGCATCAGAAGCCGCTATATATTCAGACTCCACTGTAGAATCAGAAACAACTGACTGTTTTGAACTCTTCTAGCTCACAACTCCTCCATTGAGACAGAAAAAATATCCAAATTGTGACTTCAGATAGTTCTGATCTATCTGAAAACCATCATCAACATACCCTATGATGACAAGCTCCTCGTCTCCTCCATACACCAGGAACATATCCTTAGTTCTTCTCAGATACTTAAGGATAACCTTAACAACAGTCTAATGTTGTTCTCATGGATCTGCTTGATATCTGCCTACCATGCTTAGTGCATAGTCAACATCAAGCCTGGTACATAACATGGCATACATGATGGATCCTATAGCCAAATCGTATGAGATCTTACTCATTCTATCTTTCTCCTGTTGTGTCTGTGGACACATTTTCTTAGAAAGATTTAAGCCATGAAACACTGGAACCAATCCCCTCTTGGATTGTTCCATACTAAATCTCTTTAGTATCTGGTCAATGTATGTACCCTAACTTAGTCCAAGAATTCTCTTGAATCTATCACGAATGATCTTGATCCCTAGAATGTAGTCTGATTCACCCAAGTCCTTCATAGAGAAACACTTGTTCAACCAGTCCTTAACTGACTGTAAGACTGGTACATCATTTCCAATAAGCAATATGTCATCAAAATACACTACTAGGATAATGATCACATTTCCATTAAACTGCTTATAAACAGATGACTCATATTCATTCTTAATGAAACCAAATTCCTTTATGGATTCATCAAATCAAATGTTCCATGACCTAGATGATTTCTTTAATACATAAATGGATTTCTACAAGTTGAAAACCCGTTTGGCTTCACCTGGTGTCACAAACCCTTCTGGTTGTGTCATATAGACATCTTCCTAAAGGTTCCCATTAAGGAATACTATTTTGACATCCATTTTCCAAATCTCATAGTCATGGTAAGCTACTATGGAAAGTATGATTCTTATGGATTTAAACATGGAAAATGGTGAGAAGGTTTCATCATAGTAAATTCCTTGATGCTGTCTGAATCCTTTATCCACTATCCTTGCTTTATAGGTGCTAACTTGACCTTCCATGTCCAGTTTTCTCTTTAATACCCATTTTCATCCAATAGGATTTACATCAACTGGCTCATCGACCCGAAACCAGACTTGGTTCTGATACACGGAATCTATCTCAGAATTCATATCTTCTAGCCATCTTGCAGCTTCTGAGCTTTCTACTACATCCTTGTAGGAGATAGGTTTATCATTGTCCAACAATAATGATTCACCATCCTTGGTGACTAGGAAACCAAATCTCTATGGTTCCTTTACCTATCTTGAGCTCCTACGTAGTACTTGTGTTTCTGGAACCTCTTCCACAGAGACCTGTGGAACTTGTTCCTGTACCAACTCCTATGTATCTTGAGCATAAACTTCGTTGAATTCAATCTTTCTCCCACTATCCCTTTTGAGGATGTTCTTCCTCTCAATAAAGACAACTTGTCTGGCGACAATCACTTTCTTGTCTTGAGGGTTATATAGGTAATATCCTTTTGTTTCCTTGAGATATCCTATAAAGATACACCTCATGCCTTGGGGTGCTAGTTTGTTGCCTGAGAATGCCTTAACAAATACCTCGCATCCCCATACACCTATATGTGACAAAGTGGGTTTCCTTCAATTCCACAACTCAGATGTAATTCCATTTTCCACCTTAGTTGGTACCCAGTTTAATGTGTATGCTGCATTTTGTAATGCTTTTCCCCAAAAGATTAATGGAAGATCTGCATGACTCATCATTGACCTCACCATGTCCAATAAGGTTCGGTTCCTCCTTCCACTAACACCATTACACTATGGTGTATAAAGAGGAGTGAGCTGATATAGAATCCCAAACTCCCGTAGAAGATCGATGAACTCTTGGTTCAGATATTCTCCACCTCGATCCGATAAAAGTTTCTTTATCTTCTTACCAAGATGATTCTCCACTTCATTCTTGAATTCCTTAAATTTCTCTAAGGCTTCTGACTTATACCTCATTAAGTATACATAACCATATATACTCAAATCATCAGTAAAAGTAATGAAGTAAGAATATCCACCTCTAGATTCTACTAGAAATGGTCCACACACATCCGTGTGCACCAATCCTAGAAGCTCTGTGGCCCTTTCACCTTTTCCACTGAAGGGTGGCTTGGTCATTTTTCCTTGTAAACAAGTGTGACATATATCAAGTGGTTTTAGCTCAATAGAGTCCAAATAACCATCTTGTCAGAGAGCTTTGTCAAGCGCTTCTCATTTACATGATCGAGACGGTGATGCCACAACTGGGTGATGTATGAGTCATGTGAGTTTGTTTTGTTATCGATTGACAACACTTGGTTTTCATAATTTAATACATACAAACCATTATTTAAATGCACCATACCATAACATACGTTGTTCTTATAAAAGAGACAACCCTTATTTCCAAAATTGAAAATAAATCCATCTATATCCAAACAAGATACATAAATTATGTTCTTAGTAACACTAGGTACATAATAACAGTTATGTAAAACCAAAATCATCCCATTTGGCAATGAGAGGTGGTAATATCCAATATCCAATGCATCCAGACTTGCACCATTGGCAGCTCGAAGATCCACCTCTCCTCTGGTAATATTTCTAAATCTACTTGGTTCTTATATTTGAATATAGATTTAAGCCCCAAAAGCTGTATCTAATACCCAATGAGTAGAAATAGAAAGATTACACTCGATAACGAACACACCTTTAGCATTTCCACGCTTCTAGGTGCAGTTCCTCTTCCAATGGCCTAGCTTGCCACATGTAAAACACACCGCCTATCATTCCTTGCCCTGCCTCTGGATCTTCCCCTTCTTGGAAGGACGACGCTCGGGGGCTTCAGACTGTTTATAAGTCTTTGGCCCCTTTTCCTTGTCTTTCCTTTTCTTATTTACCATAAGGACTACGGGTTTGTCACACCCCATGTCCTTATCTACCTAGTGAATTAAGGTTAGAAGTTTCGATAGACTCTTCTCATTGTTTCTCATGTTATAATTGAAAATGAAGCTAGAGAAGGTCTTGGGAAGTGATGATAGGATGAGATCTGTATGCAAATCATCCGGGAACTTAATCCCTAAGATGTCCAGGTGTTCAATGTAGCCAATAAGATTGACTACATGAGGCCCATATGGAACAGACTCTCCAATCTTAGTTGTAAAAAAAGCATTGGAGATCTCATATCTCTCCGGTCTCGCCTTCTCTTGGTAGATATCCTTAAGATGAGACATCATGCTATACGCGTCTATGTTTTCATGTTGCTTCAAGAGCTCATTAGACATGGATGATAGCATGAAACACTAGACATATGTGGTATCATCCATGTGTTTAATATAGAGAGATAGTTCATCATAACTAGCCTCCTTTCCAGGCGCAACTGGAATAGTCTCTTCTAGCACATAAAATTTCCTTTCGTGGTGAAGGATGACGCGTAAATGCCTATGCCACTCTTGGAAATTGATACCAGTGAGAAGGTTTTCCTTCTCAAGTATGGTTCACAATGATATTCTTGAAGTCATTTTTCTTTCCATTTCTACAAATTAAGATGAGCAAAGGTTTAGTAATTTATTATAAAAATGAGACAAATAAATAAATTAATACTTATTAGTATCCCACTATTTTATCAAAATCCAATAGCCCTCACCATTGACTTCGGAATATTCTGTTGCCTGAATATTCTAGTGGCAAGGATCTATATTTCCCTTCTCATTACCCCAACTAGGTTTGGTCAAGAAACTTGAAGGGTTTTAGGTAGGCATTCCAAATTCCAACTGCATTAACTCACAGCTCCTTGATCCGCTGAGTGGACTCCCCAATCCTAAAATCCTTTTATTTTGGATTTCCTCAACCTTTGCCTCTTGGTCACACCAAGTCCTACTGTGGTAGTTAACCCTTGATACAAACCAATTCAAGTCAACCCAAAACCTTGAATTAGAATTCCCCGATAATTAAAATCACCCCAACTAGGGTTGGTCAAGCACTTTGAACTATGGTTCGATTCTAACCAAGATTATGGAAGGATATAACAACTTAATATTTCTTTGAGGGATTTTATCCTTATACGTAAATTTCCAATTTATTATATTTTATTACATGATTGTTAATATTAATTTGGATATAATTAAGTGATTAACCATGTCTAAGATAATAATAACATATAAAACGATTTTATTTTAGTTCCATCTTGCATGCTCGTTTAATTTATTAATTATGTGATCGTGACAACACACCCACAATAAATAAACTATGAAACTGATAGGAATAAAATAAATGGTATGATCATGAGATTTTTCTATTGGTTAGTTTATCTAGTGGTTGATAAACTAACCCAAGACCTAGGGGAGAAACACCTTGAACCTTTTGGGTTCATGTTTACAGCTTTCCACCTGTCCACCTGTGTATCTCCTTGGATTGGTTTCACCTTGGCTCCTGTCTTGAGCCACCTCCACCAGCTTGGGAGTTCCATCCATTACATATTCATTTATCTCACACATAGGTGAGGGGTAAAAAGGGGTTTTTACATAAAAGAATCCTTGGGTGCGCAGACCCTACATATTAATGAGGATAAGGCTCACAGGTCAACAAATATAATTTAAATAAATAAATTAAAAGAAACCATTCACATACAAAGGTCTTGGTCTAGCTCATGATCATCCATACATGCAACAATATTTACACATAAATAAAACTAGCATTCAATTCTTTAATCATTCTTGTTTAAGATAAATAACGCTCGAATCAATTAATTATCTTTAATTAATCAATCCTTTTATCTTAAACCCTTTTCTGAATTTCCTTGAGATTCTAATCCATCATAATTTTAAACAAATAAATTCATTTAAAATTATCCTTGTATGTAACTTGTACCTTGGAGGCAACCCGGTGAATCTCCATTCATTACATAGATGTTAAATTAAACACATATATATAAAAAACCTATCACGTGTTGTGCCTCAACTTTAATCCTACACTATGGTACACGTATCAAGGGTTTGTATAATATAATAATAAATCTTAATAAATCTGTGTAATTTGGATGAGTACACGACATGTAGTTCCGACTACACGGCGTGTACTTTTTGTTCACTGTCCATCCAAAGTACACGCATGGGGATATGGCGTGTTGATGTATGAAAATTTTAGAGTACACGACATGTTCAATGGGACACATGCCGTGTAGTTTCCACGTTACATAGTTTCCAGTCGGGAAAGCTGTGTACGGGGTATATGGTCCAACCCTAACCTGAAGGGACTACACGCCGTGTTCAGTTGGACCACACGATGTGTAATCCAGAAACCATGTGCCACCAGTTCCTGGTCAATACACAGTGTCATAAATGACTTATATAGGATCCAATACACGACCTAATTTGGCGGATCAGTCAATGCATTGAACTTAGACTACATGGCGTGTACTTCCAAATACACGCCGTGTATTATGGTGTTGTACGGCTAGGAGAGTTTGGCATCTCTGGATGAGTTCATTTATTTTATTTTAATCAAAATTAAAAGAAAAATTTGTTTTAGTAAGGTGAACGAGAAACAAGAGGGGAGGAATAGATCTTGAGATTCAGATTTTTAAGAATGATTAACTTGAATTGAAACAACTAAATTATTAAATGCGTAAATCACCAATAAAAAAATAAATAATTATAATCAATGATATGAACGATCTGATACCACTTGTAGGTTCTAGGAACAACGAAAGCGCGTTGGTGAGTCGGCCCAACTTTAATTTTAGCATTACTAACGATCAATCCAAGATCCGTCACGATGTAAAACATTGGATCTTCGAAATAGAACGAAGAATGAAAAACAAAAGAGGGAGTCCCAGAACCATATAGATAGGATCATCATATATTGGTTATAATTAATTTAATTAATTGACAAGAATTACCTTGATGGAATTCTTTCTTTGTTGATGTCTCCGGTCATGATCTGGTGTGATTCGTCATTGCGTTGTAGAATCCAAGTGTAGGATTCCTCTAGCGGTTATTCACACGTGCTCCATGTATCTCTGGACATCGCCTAATGGATCTTAGGGTGCTAACACGGAAGAACCTTCACTTGTAATGTCCGCCTTCGATCGGCTTGATCCGGTGGTGGTGGATCTTTCTCGGTCTTGAGAGCGTTCTTGGAGGAAAGAGTTTTTTTAGCCTTGAGAGAACTCTCCAGAATTGTTGTACACAACTATTGGGGAAAAGTGTTGGGGTTGTGAGGATATTTATAATCGTGTTTGAGGTTATAGAGTTATGAAAATAAATAAACACATTACACATTTTATTTATTTCATTAACTCCTATTGTAAACCCCCCATGTCGAATGATTAATTCCTTGACATGCTCCCACACTGATTATAATAAATATCATTTAATAAAACGATATTATTTCCTCAAAATCCCGACTAGAAAAACTACACGCCGTGTAATCATTAATACTCGGCATGTACTTGTTTTCCATAAAACTACACGGAGTGTATATTCAATATACACAACGTGTACTTTTATTTTCCATTTTTATTTATTTCTTCCACCACATTTATTATTCCTTGAGTAATGACTATTTATTTCTTAAATAAATGTAACTGCATTACTTGCTAATAAATATATATTATTTCGTCCACAATATATTCTCTCAAATAACTAGTGTTGAAATAAATGCGACCAGACATCCTTAAATAATTATTAAACCACAGTCAGGAATAATATTTATTTAACTTGTTAAATTAATATTTAACTGAGATACATGGACACACTTTGTGTGTAACCCTCTAGGACTCTTTCTCTTTGGCATTAGGCGGGATTTCCTAAAGTCCAAGATTACTGTCTAGCAACGGGTCAAGGCACCCAAGAGAAAGAAGTTGACACCGCATTGACGTGTTACCTCATACGAACGCTTATTGTGTAATATAATCCCTTTGTCACAATATCTCAAATTAAGCGGGTTGCATACTAGTGCCATCAACCCATGTGCTCGATTATTCTTTCTTTGACTTTTCAAAATTGAACTCGCCCATACCTTACCATGGACATGGATTTATTTAAGCTATATCAATTCCATCAAAGGGCCTGAGATATCTACTTCTGTTATGGAACAGAAGGGAAAAATCCTTTCTCGCATTATCTATTAATGCAGTATTACTCGTGACGCACCCAATGTATCCTACCTCGCTGCGAATAGTGTGTCATCACAGTTTTCGTCAATACATATAAGTGCGCGAGTTGTAATACCCATTAATAATAATCTTAAAGTCTAAGGACCAATACACACGTCCTTAGATAAGAACATCCAATGATACTATGAAATGTGTATTTCCTACTGGCGGGTCTCATTCTCATAATATCCTCCTAGATATTACCAAGGGCGCACACCATGAGAAGGTGCCTCAAAGTTTTATGAGTCCTCACCCCTAATGGCCTGTATTATTTGTGTCCCCCAAATAACATCATCTGTCCATAGAACATATATTCAAGAACAGTGTTATGACACTTCTGGGTTCTCATCATAGCAGGGATCCACTATGACCTTTTAATGCAACAACTATACTTAGGACATTATCACATGCATTGTCACACAGAAGAATAATCAAGATGTGATAAGGCTTTTATTAATGAATAAAGTAAAAATTAGTTGGTTCTAGGCCACCAACTCCAACATATTCACCCACCCACAACTAGAAAATGGGCCTATTTCCATGAGCCAAGACTATGGCCATAGGCCCAAAAAACCATGGCTGTAGCCTAAGGCCATGGTCCACATTGACTATGTACCCTATTTTCATTACAATGGGGCCCAGGCTATGGCCATGGTCTAGGAATGTTACCATAGGTCCACAATAGCCATAATCAATGTTGATCGTGGTTATAGGCTAAATGCTATATGCCAATGTCATCTATTGCCAAGTTACACTAGATTGTGGCCTTAGGTATCTATGGACATGCTCAATGATTTTGTTTGTAGTATTTCAAAAAATTAAATAAATACATCAAGGTTTGATCTTATGAACTATTATATAATTCTTTTAAGACTTTACCACTAAGATACATTTGACTATATGTAATTATATATACATATACATACATACATACATACATACATATATATATTCATATATAATTATATATAATTATAATTATTAATCTTTTTACAAAATAAAAATTTATTGTGGGTTCAACAAAATATGGACTTGGTATATGTGGACCATGGTGGTAGGTCTTTGGATGGAAGCCTATTATTATGGTCAATATTAAATATGGTGGTAACCTAACCAAAGGCCATGATATCTATGGGTCATGGCTACAATGCTTTTAATTAAATCCTATTCTCATGGTCTACATGGGCTATGTCAGTAATCTGGTCTTATAGACATAACCCACTTAGACCATGTCTATATGGATTTTCATGGAAGCCTATTTCCATGGTCTATATGGATCATGGTGGTAATCTTGGCCAATGACCATGGTTTACATAGACCATACCAATAGGATTCTCCCACCACTTCCCACCCATTTCCCATGCCGCTAGGGGTTTCCTACACCCATCCATCGACACAATCCATTTAGACCATTACCATAGGTTAATGTAAGGGTACCTACTACCATCGTCCCTATTAGACTGTGGTAATAGATGAGCGTACATCCATAGTTTCACCGATCATGGCTATAGATCTGTGTCCATATAGATATTTTGTAGTAGTGATCTGCATGGCATCTATTTCAAACTTGGGACAGGGGTGGCTTGGGCACTAATTATCTTCACTTTGGGATACTAATCCTATCTTTGAAGGTTTCCAATGAGGTGTATTTGTTAAACTAGAAACTCCCAATGACTCCTACATCCATGAAAAACTATATTCCTACTTTCTAAATGTAGGTTATCATTGGGGTTTCTTACTAATGGCGCTTAGGAATTCACATTAGTTGATGGAATGAGAGGTTAGACTCATCACACCATACTGGGGGAATTATTTTCTACTCAAGGAATCTCTTATAGATTTAATCCATATTTATGAATCTTTACCAAATCCTAATATAGGACTAATCACCCTCATATAAGTATCTAGTTATTAGTATGTGTTGATGTGAATGTATATACATATCATTATTATCCCAATGATGTGAAAATTTGTATGTATAATAGGTTCTATATCAATAAAACCACTTTTATGAATCAAATGTTCTCCATATTTATCTTATCATTACTTAATGATGATGGTTTATAGTTCACTATGGTTTAAATCCATAAAACTAGGCACTCTAGAGTTTATCACAATCCAAGAAGACGGTGGATGTTTGTGGTGTTGATATCAAGCCTACGAAGGGGATTTACATGTATCCTTGTGAAAGGAATCAAAACCCACATAGTTCAATGCCACTTATCACGGAACATCATACCTTTAAGGGTTGTGTGATAAGGATTGATCTGTGCATTTTAACAATGTTTGATAAGGAAAACTAGGTGAAAGATTCCTAAAAATGGTTGGTGTGGGGGATTATACATGAGTGGTCATTTATGTTTGACCTTGGAGAGAATATGAACTAATGAGGATGTATTGGTTTCACAAAGAATATGGCCATGTGAAGATAGATCCTATTAGAAATATGGCTCGATGAGGATAATATGATGGGACCTAAAAAGAATATGGACCTCCATGTGGGGGTGTGATACTATCAGGAATATAACCCATTGAAAGGATTGTCCATAGGGTATATGGACCTAATAGATGGGACATCCAGACTCATGGGAGTATATCTGGGTTAAGGAAGGATACAAATGATCTTAAGGGGAATATGACCAAATGAGGATGGAAATGGAAGATTGATAATATTGGGTTTGAACCTTAGGGAGGCATCCTATTCATCATATTGAGATAGGAACCAAAGACCATGTAGTTTTAGTGACATAGTTTAAGTTTATGTGATAGAACCATACCATGTGGTTTAACATCATACGATAATGACATAGGCCACATAATTTAACATCATTATATAAGGACTTTGTCCACACAGTTTAATATTGTGTTTCAGGGACATTGACCACACAGTTTAATGTCGTGTTATAGGGATATTGTCCATGTATTTTAATGTTGTATTGTGGGGATGTTGGACATGCAGTTTAATGTCATACTATGGGGATGTTAGCTGCACAGTTTAATATTGTGTTGTGGGTACATTGTCTATGTAGTTTAACATCATGTTGTGGTAATGTTTATGGGGAATTTTGAGTGTTATATTTGGGGTTTTATCCTTAGAAAGGAATCCTATGTATCCTGTAAAGACAGGAATTAGAGTCTATGTAGTTTTGATGTTAGGGACGTCTGTTTATTAAAAGGTGTGATGATTGAGGATTTAGTGGGTATTATGAATATGAGGCTCCCCTAAGGTGATTTATTAGAAATATATCCCTTTGAAGGAATATCTCATGGGGAATATTTCCCTTTGAGAAGGAGAAAATACTATTCAGAATTAAACCTAAGAAGGACTCCTAAAATGGATGCATTTTGAACATGTTTATGGTATAATTATCACATGTCTCTAAGACCATGTGAGTCATGTTTAATATGAAAAAAAGAGATGGTAAAATATCAAGCGTATTGCATAATAAAATTTGGATGGGAATTACACCCAGAAAGAAAGTATGTGGATGAAATATACTCTTTATCCTCTGATAAACAAGGGAGGAGATATGGAATACAAGATAAAAAAGAAATATTACAATAAGTATAGGGGATTACTCCATGAGGGATTCCCGATTGGTAGAGAAGAAATGCACCATCAAGCTAGGAGTGACCATTCTATGGTCCTCTTGATAGGGACCCGCATTATTAAGGGGATCCAAGGTCATGATTCTCCTTAGGGTTCTACCCACCTAGGAGGATAATTATTGAGACTCATTTTATCAAGGGAATATATAATCGAATGGGTTCATGCTATTGTGCATGCCCTAATTTTGTACATATGGTGGCCTCGAAGGAGGTATCAGGTTAGCCTTTTCAAGGTTTTGAGATTGATGATGGAAATTATTAGGGATCATTTAAGTGATATGTGATGGGGCTATAGTGAAGCTAAATTATATGCTAGATTATAGCATTAGGAGTGGGCTAATAAATACCATAGAGACATCCCATTTTTCATAGGGGGTTTGTTATGAGAAACAGGGTGTGCATAAAGGGGTTCCTTTTTGAAAGTGGATCCTTCATGAAGAGCTCATTAGGATATTACTTCATGCTGGTTCCATGAGGGAAATCATTCATAAAGGGCCTACCTTATGTATGACTTCTTTTTATTTTTTGGTATCCCCAATTATATTAGGGTTATATGAAGAGGGATAAAAATATTGAGTTTATAGAATTGGAAAGACTTTGGATTATGTTCTCCTATATTTTCTCTATATCCCTCTTCTATGTGTCTTCTATTTGGTATTTATAGGAATTTCTCAGTTAAATTATCCCCTGAATTAGATGTTCACATTATAGTTCATGAACCATAGAGGTCCGCATAGTATTTAATTCCTCATGAGGGGCCTTATAGTGGAGATGGGTGTTTTTCATAACACTATGTGATGAGAATGGTTTGTGGGAGACTATAAAAAGATACCTATTAACCATAAGAGACATTTACATGTTGGAGAAAGCAATTTGAGAATGGGTCAAAGTGTTATGTGTCCACCCCACCTTTACCAAATTTTGGGAACAAAAAATTCATATGCAGGAGGATATATAAGGATGCCTCCTACCCACAAACGATAATGAAATATGAGAGAAGTGATTTTTCATACCAATGTTGATGCTTCACAAAATGAGTGCCTTACAAAGGATCCAGTGTTTCACATAACATGGTATGCATTATTCATAATTATTCCCTTTACCAAATTATTCCTCATTTTTTATCATGCTAACCATACATTGGGTTAATGAATAATTTTTTCAAACATTTCTACCATAAAGACCTTAAAAATTCACCCCCCTCAGAATACGATATGATCAACATGAAGAAGATCTAATTTTGAGGAAGAAACTTGGACCAATAAGGTTATTTGAGGTGGAATAATGTATTAGAAGGGGGCCCATGGAGATGGTGGAAACTAAGGAATTAACAATGGACAAAGACCAAAGGTGGTTAGAGTTGGATTATGATCTAGATAATTTGGTCAATGTAGTCATTTGTTAAGGGTTGGTGGATGATATAATGAGGACCAGAGACCTATTCATCACTCATCCAATGATATTAATGTATTCCTAACATCTATGAATATGGTTGGTAACTTTTGGGACTTTTGGATCCTTTTTTCCTCTCTCTTTTTTAACTATATAAATCTATAACAAGCATCACATTCAACTCTTGATGGTGATGAATCATAAAAACTGATGTTAGAAACACCTATTTAGTATATTGTTCTAGAATAGTATGTGGTTCACTTTATATTGGAAGTAGATTAGGTGCCTATGATAATAGAGGTAGAATCTTAGGGCTTAGTATGGGAGCTTCCACGAGGGGATAAACCTACTACACCCACTGATGGGATGATGTTAGTCAAGAGAACTCAGGCTTTAGTTGATGGAGATGAATGTTTTCACCTCTTATATTATACATATATACCCTTCCTACATCATTTTCTTAATGTGTTATGGGTATAAATTATAGTGAAATTGTCATCGACCATAGAAACTTAAGGCGTTATTATCTCAGTTCCTTAACTACTAGGAACCATGAGGATACAGATTGGCTTAGTGATAGAGCATACAAGGGTGTTGAGATTATACCATCTTTAAGTGATGTGGTTCAAAATATTGTATCAGACCTTACATATTCCTTTGATACAAACCCCAAGGAGATCACATTCCAACGACAAGTGTGGAAGAGAGTATAGAAGAGGATCTCAAAACTAATCCCATAGATTCCACTTAGTGTACTTGGTAACTAATGACATCACCTCCAACATATTTTCATCATCCTAGGATTAAACATGTATGATTACCATGATGTTTATTCCAAAGTGAAGGTGATGATTGTTAATCAAGAACAAATGATCATACTCTAATCAAGGCTCAATAATTCATAATATATATCCCATTTTATTATATCTAAGAATTTTATGCTTGATGAAGCCTCTAAGCATGTTGGGGTTGTAGTAGAGTATCAAGGTTGAGTAATAGAGAAGTGATCCCTTGTGGAGAAGATTTATAAAGAGTCAGGTCAAATTCATCAAGAGTTGGATCGGCTCCATCGAGAACTAGTGGATTCTAAAAAAAGAAACTGGTGAGGAGAAATAAATGTTTAAGGATCTAGAGAAGTAAGGTCTCTACATCATACAAGATAATATGCACTATGAATTGATGAAAAAGTAGAGGTTCCAATGATTTTTGAACTACATCAATCTATAGATGATTTAGAGTGAATAATGATTCAACTTCAAGAGTCCATTGATAATGCTCTATAATTATAACACCTTTATATATATGAGAGAGACTCCAGATTATGGATTCTCTTCTTATTTGTTCTAATCAATGAATGCATACTTTTCTTATTCTTAATTATCATTTATCCCCTGAGTTCTGTTTCATCTCAATTATCACTTCATAATAATCTGTTAAACTTTGGGAAACAACAACATCAAGGTTATCTAAAACCATTTTAACATTAAACTGAAAGTGGATAAAGTTAAACATGATCATAAAAATTATTTATTCAGAAAATATCTCCTCTTAGGCATGGATCATGGATGGGTATAGGTATAACTATCATCATCATAACACTAGAGTTGGTCTATTTGGATGAATGATTTCTTCCAAGGCATGGCTTATGAATGGGTATAGGAATGAGTAATATCACTATATCACTAGAGTTGGTCTACTTAGATGAATGATTTCCTCTCGATCGTGGCTCAAATATGGTTATAAACATAACTACCATCACCGTAACACTAGATTAATCCCATTTAGATGAATTATTTGACTTAATGTGATAAGGATTATAAAGGGAGAATTTAGAATATGGATTTCATTATTGAAAAGGGTTCAATCACACTAAATTTATTTATTTAGGCATTTCATGTGATTCCTCTAGACTAATAAAATAAGGATGAGGGAATGAGTGAATTCCTAGGAAAAAGGGGCTTAGTGAGAACAATATGACTTATGCTAGAGTTATATTATGAACCCCACAAGATTTTATTCTTCTATTTTATTTCCCTAAATTTTTCCTAAGCCTCATATCAATGAGACCTAGTAAGAAAATACTTGGATTTTTCTTAGTCCATCCTTTATGGGTTTTCAACCTAGAAAGATTTGTGCCACTTTTCAACTTTAAATGTTTTATTTTCCTTGAATCATGCTAGAGTCACATCCAGAGAGTGGAGACTCTTATTTTTCTCAAGTTTTCATTTATGGGTTTTCAACTTGGTGAGTTATGTTTCTATTTCCTTATATAGTTTTAAGTCATACAAGTTGGAATGATGTTGATGATGTTTAAGATCTGATAGATTTTACCAAAATGCACCCAGTTTATGGTTATAGTGCATAGACCACATATTGTTTTAATTTAAGGTCATATATCATCGACCATATGTTTCTATAGTTTAAGGTTGTATATCTTTGACCTTGGATTGTGGGATATCTCCCCCAGAAAGGGAAAGGAAAAAATCAATGTGAATGGACAACCCAATGCTGAATTAGAATGTACCAAAATGGATATTTAATTTATGGACATTAATATCAGACCATTATTTCATAAAATTTAAAGTTACATGATGATGACTGATTAA
The DNA here is from genome assembly GCA_963277665.1 of Viscum album. NCBI lineage: Eukaryota > Viridiplantae > Streptophyta > Magnoliopsida > Santalales > Viscaceae > Viscum > Viscum album. The sequence goes on from OY728164.1 coordinate 2,039,444,777, forward strand.
TTTTTTTGGGTGAGGTGTCAGATTCTTGCCTTAGAAAATGAGTTTTATGCATGAGTGTATAACACCAAGGGTATCACATCCTCTTTAATAATTGGATTGTGGGTTGTGTAATTCATAACCCAAGGAGTTTGAATCAAAAGTGACAAGATGAGACATGTATACAGGGGATGACTAAAGACCATATTCAAAATATAGGTTATGTTACAATGGTTTCAAGGTGTACAAGGTAGAGGATTATCTTCCTCTGGATGAAGATGCCTCCGATTGATAAGCTAGATTGGGGGGCACAAATATAGATCCAGATTGGGGGTATTGTATACATATTCAAGAAGAAGTACCATGTGAAGTCAAATGTGATCATTATTGATAGCCAGTAAAGGGTTTGTGAAGATTAAAATTCTTGTAAAATGAAGTAGGCACATGGAAGGAAGGATTATTCAAGAATGTTTCAGGCACCCTAAAGGCTATTCCATTGTGTTTTAAACACACAATCCCATAAAGTGAGTGCACATGATTTAAGGTCATAGTTCTTAGATCACAGGTTAATGATAATAAAAACAAAAATAGGTCCCAAAGGGAAGAATTATCCTAATATATTCTGAATAGGGAGTAGTGATGTCAGAAATTGAAACCTAAGATTCTTGGATCAAAAGCAATAACGTGGAACAAGTACACAAGGGATGGTCATGGACCATATTAGAAATAAGGGTTCCATTTATATGTTGCGAAGGCATATGTGATGAGATGATTCTTTTCCGTATGATTAATATGCCTTTGATTTACAGTCCATATTGGGGTAATGAATGCAAATCCATATTAGGGGCATAATATTCATAGTCAAGAAAAAGTTTCCTTTGAATTCGAATGTTCTTGTTATCGATATCCAAGTAATATTTGTGGCAATCCAAGATTCTTAAAGCATGAAATAAATTCTATGAAAAGGAGGCATTTAAAAATCATGGTGGAAATTTTTGGGTTTGACTTTTCTATGACTAGGTTATCACAATTTTCTTGAAAGGGGTGTAAATTAATGAGTGCTTGTGGTTGGGTCCTGAACATATGTTCAGATGTGTATCCTAATAAAGAATAAGTTAAACTATTTATAGCTCTTGTATCATAGAGAAGGTTCTCAATATTAGGATATAATTCTAAGAAAATGGTATTTTATCCTGACGTTTTTTTGGGGATTTCCTTATGCAGAACACCTTTAGATATATTTGTCCTTCATGTGGGGAGACCATTCCATTCATAAAAATCCACTATGATTAGTTTATATTCATGTAGGATGCACATTGCACAATTTAACATCATGTGATAAGGAATCAAATGTTTTTATCTAAAAATGGGGGTATCTTATTATAGAATAGATCTCTGGATATATCACCAATGCTAGGGTATACACATTTTTTTGTTCTATCCTTCCTTAGAGCATGTTAATAATGAGTTTTCACTAGAAATTCCTATGTATAAGAGAATAGGGAATTTTGGTTGATAGAATTTATGGCTGGAACTATTATTAGATATCTTAGTGTCACTACGTATCCTATTATAATAGTAATAAATCCACACATAGTTCTTTTAATAGAAACTCCCTGCACATATCTAGATCATATACAGGGAATGGTGGCATTTTTTTTAATTTGAATTTAGGCCTAGGATAAAGTATCCCAAAATTACTATATATTTCGTAAGGAGTATGAATCAAGCCATATATAGTTATTGTAGAAAATGTCTCCTACACAAATTTAGACCACATATAGGGGAAGATAATTTCCTAAGTATAGGTTAGTAAGTGAGGGAACCCATGCCATAGATTCCTATATAGATATGACTCGTACATAAGAGAGGGAAATTTCCTATTTCTAGTTTTTCACAAATCTAATTTTCATGTGAAATAAAAGGAACCCATCTTAGTGTTGAAAAAAAGGTAAAGACTCTTTGTGAGTAAAGAGTGTCCTTTTAAGGAACTAATATGAGGTAGGGGAATTTTCGATCTCTATGACTAGACCCAATTCTAGAATTCTAAGCGTTATTATGTATCCTATGAGTATAGGAATCAATTCATGCATAATTATTGTATTTAAATCCCCTATGTAGATATGGATCTTATATAGAGGTTAGAGCATTTAAAATTGATGAGATTTATGGATAGGCCTAAGATAAGGGATCCCAACATCACTAAATATCCTATTGTAATAGGAATAAAGCCACACATATTTCTTGTATTACAAAAGAAGATCCTTGCATAGATCTAGCTCATATACAAGGATAGAAGTATTGATATCATTTGGGAACAGGCATATCATGTGATAAGGATTCCTATATTGATTTGGATCTTATGTAGGGAAATCAGATCACATATAATATTCCTCTTTAAGGAGTTTAAGGTCTTGCAAGGTAGACTATTCTAGACCCCATATTTGGTCATGTTGATCTTAGTTACACTAAATGCGGTGATTGTCCAATATATCTAAGCTCACATTAGTCATGATCAGTGTGAGAAACAATAGAAAATGATAGAATAACCCATAATAACTAGGGTATATGAAATTAGATTTTTCAATACATATCACAAGGTTTGGCATCCATGATACAAAGGCTATTATAGAGTTTAATATCCTACGATGAGGACATTGTCATACAGTTTTATGTCATGAAACTAGGATGAAGATCATGTAGTTTAATGTCGCATGGGATGATGATATGTTATACGGTTTAGAGTCATACAGTTAGGGATGGTTCCACATATTTTAATGTCATACTGAAGGGATGACTATTCCATGTAGTTTAATGCACTGATGTGGGAATGTATATGGACCTATGTGAAAATTATACAAATTATTTCATGAGGAACATTGCACTAATGGATGGTGTAACACGTTCTCCATCCATGGTGGCCACAGAGTAAGCCCCATTAGAGTAAAACTTCTGTATGATATAAGGTCCCTCCCATTTTGGTTTGAGCTTTAGAGGCTTTTTTACAGATATCATTAGAGTTATAAGAACCAATAAAAACTCTACTAAGAGGAATGGAAAATTGAAAACTTTCTTATTGAAATTTCATGAAACTAAATTATGATGAACTTCCAAGTTATGAAAAGTGCACAATCTCTTCTCATTAAGTAATTTCAAATCATCCAGTCCTTTTTGAGAGTATTCATCTTCAAACATCCAGTTTTATATGGTGGTTTGAAGTGAGCGTAGTTGGACCTAGATGTGTAGGAAAACCTCTATCCCAAATATGAGTGAATATGGGGTTTCTTGTATAAAAAAATGGGTCATTGTAAAATCTATAGTTTTTTAAAGGAAACAGTATGTACGATAGCATACATGATATGCCCATTGAGCTTAAACAAACAACTAAATATTATTATTTAAATGTTACCATTATAACATAGTCATTATAATGGTGGGAATGAATAGTATTAATTGAATTATGAAAATATTGTTTATACATGTATATATAATTAATTATTTACCAATTAATTATAAATAAAAATAAAACATTTTTTTTAAATAAGAGGAAATGTTTTTTTGAAAAACTATTTAAGTGTGAAGAGGTGTGTTTATAAAATAATAAAATCACACTTGTTGGGTCATATTAATGATATATATATATAATATTAAATATAATGTTTAAAATCCATCTTATATGTTTTCTATACAAGATATAAGAACAAATTCAATTTTATGCATAAAAGGAGTATTTTTCAAAAAAGGCAGTTTTACTGAATTTTGATGGTGAACCCATTTTAAATCTAGTTTTTGTCAATTTTATAAATTCTATTTGAAAAAATAAACTTATTATTTATAAGTGTAGTATCAAAATCTAATTTTGTTTAATTTTTGGTATTTTTCTGATAAGAATCATTTTTTGATGAATAGTAAAAAAAACAGCATTTTAATTGAAAACTATTTTTTCATCAAATTTATTTATAGTGTTAAATTATATATTTTAATGGTTTTAAATTATAATTAATTTTTTTATTTAATCCAATTTAGGTCATTGAAATAAATTTAACATTGAAATTGGATATAAAAACTTTGTGAGCTTTTGAACGTTTTTACTCTAAAAACCTATTTTCTCGATCCGTCAATGAGATTAATTTTAAATAAATTTTTGCTACTTCTATGTTTTGAATTTTTAAAAAATAAAATAAATGGTTGTAATAAGTAGGATATTTATGATCTAATAGGTTCAACATAATTTTGGAAAAAATATGAATTATAACTTTAGAAATTATTTTTATTACCACAATTAAGGGTAAATCGGGTAATTAAGGTTAAAAATAATATTATAAATTACCCTAAATTTTTTCATAATTTCATTGTATGAGTGAGTTTCAATATAAAATCATCCTTGGGCTGAAATATAATCTTTTTAAGTCACTTGTATGACTTAAATAAATTTATAATATCATATTCAAGGAAAAGTCAATTTTGTCACACTTTTGTTTTTAACAAGTAAATTATTTTTAATATGAGGTTATACAAAAAATAAATTCGACTATAAATAGTTATTTTAAATATAAAAGATTTATATCCATAATTATAATTTATTTTTAATTTTTATGGAACAAATAATTAAATTAAATGCTTGCATAATGATGATACAATAATTATTTAATTAAAGTAAATATCAAATAAATGTTATTAAAAATATTAAAATAAATATAATTTTATATTATTAATATCATACAAGAATTTTATGGATTAATTTTACATGTTAGTGATAATTTAAAAGAGTTCTTTAGAATATATCATGTTGTTATGATATTTATAAGAAATGAATAGTGTCAAAATTGACACTAATGGTACTTTAAAATATAAAATATTTTATTAAATGATATAAAATTTATAAAAATACAAGATCTAGAAAAATAATTGGTATAATTCATAAAATTTAATAAATGACTCATTTATTGGTTGTTTTTCATGTTATAGTAATTATATTAACCCTCAAAGTGTAAATTACATGATAACACAGTAAGAGTTAAAATGGTAAAATAAGGGTTAAAACAAAAAGATAAGGATTGAAAATATATTAAAAACTTGTCTAATTTTAATTATATGATTGGATTTTGACCCATAATCATTATATCTTATAAATTAATAAGTTTTTATCCATTTGGATTATAAAATTAATTTATATTAATTTAATACTGTGAAGAATTCCAAGAGTGCCCCTCCCCTATCTTATAAAAGGGAACTACTTATTATCATTTATTCACACTTAAAAACCATTTTAGTTCAGAAAATATCTAATAAAATCCATTCCTAGAATCCCTAAATACATTATAGAGGGATTATTTTAGTCAGAACACCCTCCTTAGAGGTGTAAAGGTGTTAATCAAAAGAGATTGTCCAAGGAAGAGGTATCATTTTTAATTAAGTATTTCAGTTTTATTTCTTATTCCACTTCCTTAAAATCTTATTCAAATATGATGAAATAATAAATAAATTATCCTCAATATAAATAGATTTTATTATTTTAATATCATCATTTAAATCCATCTCCACTTCCATCAAATTGGAAAATAATTAATCATTCGTACGTACGTGTAAACTATTACCTCCATGAACTGATATAATTTGTTTCCCATCACAATTCTCAAGACTAGTTGTAATGATGAAATTAATTTTTATATATGATATTAAAGACATATTTATCATTATTAAAGAATAATATATCATTTAAATTCTTACATTTCTATGCACATAAAACTGACAACGTCATTCGTACGTACGTGTGAACTATCACATCCTGAAGCGATGCGATTCATTTTTCATCACCACATCACATAAATGATATATATAAGTATATTTAAATGATTAATATGATATTAGTGATATTATTATCATTATTTAAAGATAAAATAATACTTACCTTCTTTCCATAATAATCATTGAAAAATGGAAATGTTACTCATGCGTACGTACGACTTACCATCACCATGATTGTAACATAGTTCATTTTTCATATCCATATTTAATGAATGGATTTAAAAGTGTGATTGATTTATAATAATTTTTATTATTTCATGAATATTATTCTGTATATTATGGAATAATGACCTCTTTTACCGTAATTTACTTATTGAAGTCATTTTGGACTCATGTACCAGATATTGTCAAAACATCCGACGTGAACTTTAATAATTAAGTAATTGTTATAAAATGATATTAAGTGATATAAAATGAATAATAAACTTTAAAAATGTTCTTAATAAATTAAATAATTAAAATAATTTTATTATTCAGGAAGATAAATAACATACGTGATGAATCAGACTCAAGGTAAGGGAGTTCTTCTCAATCTCCTTTCATTGAGGCATAGTTTGATGTTATACACCCACTTTATTTTATTAAGTGTATATACAAAAACTTTTACTTATCATTAATTTATTTATTATCATATTATTTAATTATTTTTTTAATTTTATTCTTTTATAGGGATTAATATTTAAATGTTCAAAGTGGTATGGGACACCATGAATGTTTAAAGATTTAATTATCACCTCTTTTTCTCCATGTCAATATTCTTGATATTATTTTACATATTTATTTATATGGATATAAAATTAACATAAATGAAATTTTCTATCTATTTTTAATTTCATTAAAAGGTTTTAAAAATGAATCTTTTTACATGTTTCATATAGAAATTTTTGACAAATGAAAAGGAATATTTTTTTATCATATACAGCGTTAACAACTTCTCCACCGCTGTGACAATTATTTGATATATGGATTCCTCTATAAGCCTTCATGGTTTTAAAAGGAAAATAAACCACTTTATTCCCTTTTATGGGTATTTTGATATTGAAAATAGTTTGAAAATAGGTTGATCATTTTAATATCTTGAAATGATTTCTTGTGATTTCAAATGAAATTTTATGAGTAAAATACTGAAAATTACAATCCTTTATGTGTTATGATTATATAATGGTACTTGGACATTTGATAGGTGGTTACGTGATAACTAAGGACAGGTGGTTATGTGATAAACCAAGGATGAGTGGTTAAATTATAGCTTCTAATGAATTGGGTATAGAAGTCGGTTTTATAGATATTCCATTTGTAAGAGTGGCATGTATGGAAGTCGAACGAATGGTTATTCTATTTAAGTATAATCATGTCCCAAGTTACCCTTTTGTATTTTATATGTTTTATATGGGTTTTATGGAAATATTTTGATTATAAAAAAATGGTATGAAATAGTATTATTTTCAAAGGAAAGTATTTAATACTTTTTAAGGGTGAAAATTACTAATTTATGATAAATTTTCCTTGAGTTTTAATGTTTATCAATGGAATAATGGTTTCCTTCTTTTTATATCCCTTACTGAGATTTTTATGCTCATCCCAAGTTTTTAATGTTGTTCACAAGAATTAATGACGAGTAAGTATTTAAATATGTCATGTTTAATGTTGTGAAGAGTTTTCATAAAAGTGATCATGATTTATATTAAATGTTTTAGATTATGGAAAAAATGGATACTATTTAGAAGTGTCCACTTTCTATTCTTATGGTTTTGTTATGTATGAGTTATGGCCTAATTGTATAAAAATCTAAACCTAAAAATATCCTCAACATGAAAGAATGTAAAATTCTTTACTTAACTCAAGATTATGTAATGTTTTAAGGTTGAGTCCTTATAGTTGGTATCAAAGGATGGTTTAGACAACTTTAGAGATTGGAATGTTTTCTTAAGAGTTAGGGATATCATCATGGGTTTATAATTTTAATGTTGATCATAATATCAATTCATTATAAACCCCTTTTAAGGATTTATGTTATTAAATTATAAGTTTATTAATGGTATTTTTGGAGACATTTATTTATGAGTTAATTATGGGTTATTAATTTTTGGGAAGCAAAAGGAAAGGTATGAGATAAAATTTGAGGTTAATCCATGTTATAGTTTTTTTAGGATTTTATCATATTTTTTTATTATTATAAGAATTATATAGTTTTAGAAAAAAACCCATAGGAAGGGTGACAACCCACCATGTCTGGAATGGCCACGAGTTTTGAACCCATAACCGAAGGGCGACAAGGGTGTGTTTGCTACCACTGACCAACGTGAAGTACCGATTAGTATGACTTTTTTTTCTTTTTAGTTAAAATATTATATGGATGAATAATAATTTTATTTTAGGAATAAATTTTTTATCATATTGGAAAAATAATTTGACGATTAAGAGATCAGTGTTATTTCATAAGATGTCCACTATTTTGTGAATCCTATATGTTCAAGGTGAATAGAATACTATGAGATTTTATTTGAGAAGTAAAGGTTTCTTTATATTTTGGAATAAAATATGATTTTATTGTAGAATTATATTGATTCGGGTTATTTATATAAATAATTATCACATCTTAGAGATTATGTGATTTAGGAAATATCATTTTTTGTATGGGTCATTAAGAGTTATTGATGTTTCTTGGTGATAAATGTTAATTTTTTTCACATAAAACTATGTTATCAAATCCTTCAGAATTTTGGGTTTAAATCTTAATTTGGGTTATTTTGAATAATTTTATAGAAAATTATTTTTTGAATGGTTTATGTTGTACTTTGGGTATTATTGTTGAATTTTGAAGATTAAAAGTAGTTTTTCATCATACAATGGTTTATTATTTTTTGGATAATTATTTTATCTTATCCTAACCATTTTGGTTTTTGTTAATTTCTAGAGATAGGAGAAATATATATTTAATATTTTATGGATCATGTGATTCTTTAGAAGTTGATTCTAGTGCTTCAGGCATGAAAAGTTCATCTTAAATACTCATCGTTTAGAGAAAAATACAAGTTTGTGGTGGAAAGTGACTAAAGGATGAAACCCTGATTTTCATGTAAGTATATTTCCTTATATTCCTATTCTAGAAAGTAAAATAATTCCTTAACACTATGGAAAGGATCTTAAAAAAAATGTTATTTGTTTAGCTTTCTTACTAAGAAATCAATGACCTTTTAACCCATCAAAAATTTATGGTTTTGTGATTGTTAACTTTATCATGACCATGTTCTCTATCACTCTCTATCAGAAAATGATAGTTAATATTCTCTTATATGTCCATGTTTTCCTACATGGAACCCTAGTATGTGTTATCTTGGTTGACCTTCATACTTCCCTTTCTTTATTTTAAAGTGGAAGATTCATTATTCCTTTTTCCGATGCGGGATTTCAACAAAGGTATTTTGAAAAGTCAAACCCCTAGTTTTCAAACCTGAGTTTAAATTGAGTTGGATAAATTTATTAATGGGGGGATGTAACATCCCAAGTTTTTAAAAGGAAACACTATGTACGATAGCATACATAATAGGCTACATCAAGCTTAAACAAACTAAATATTATTATTAAAATGTTATTGTTATGACATAGTTGTTAAAATGGAGGAAATGAATAGTATTAATTGAATTATGAAAATATTTTTTACACATTTATATATAATTAATTCTTTTACCAATTAATTATAAATGAAAATAAAACCTTTTTTAAATAAAAGGAAATGTTTTTTTGAAAAACTATTTAAGTGCAAAGAAGTGTGTTTATAAAATAATCAAATCACTCTTTCTGGGTTACATTAATGAAATATATATATATATATATATAATATTCAATATAATGTTTAAAATTTATCCTATATGTTTTCTAGACATGGTATAAGAACAAATTCAATTTTATGCATAAAAGGATTATTTTTCAAAAAAGGCAGTTTTACCGCCTTTTGATGGTGAACCCATTTTAAATCTAGTTTTTGTCAATTTTATAAATTTTATTTGAAAAAATAAACTTCTTATTTATAATTGGATAATAAAATTTACTTTGGTTGAATTTTTGGTATTTTTCTGATAAGATTCATTTTTTGATGAATAGTGAAAAAATACTGCATTTTAATTGAAAACTATTTTCATCAAATTTATTTATAATGTTGAATTATATATTTGAATGTTTTAAAAGTATAATTAAATAATTTTTTTATCATTTAATCTAATTTAGATCATTTTAATCAATTTCACATTTAAATTGGATATAAAAACTTTGTGAACTTTTGAACATTTTTACTTTAAAAACCCGTTTTCTTGATCCGTCAACAAGATTAATTTTAAATTAATTTTAGTCACTTATGTGTTTTGAATTTTAAAAAATAGACATAAAATGTTTTAATAATTATGATATTTATGATCTAATATGATTAAAATAATTTTTGAAATATTTTAATAGTAACTTTAGTAATTACTTTTATTACCACTATTAAGGGTAAATCAGGTAATTAAGGGTAAAAATAATATTATAAATTACCCTAACACTTGGACTAATTTAATTGAATGAGTGTTTTTAGACCTAAAATAATAATTGGGCCTAAATATAACCTTTTTAATCCATTTGGATGACTTTAAGACATTTTTAATATTATATTCAAAGAAAAGTCAATTTTATCTTACTTTTGTTTTTAACAAGTAAAATATTTTTAATACGAGGTTATACAGAAGATAAATTCAACTATAAATAGTAATGTGAAATATAAAAGACTTATATTCATAATTATAATTTATTTTTAATTTTTAGATAATAAATAATTAAATTAAATTCTTGCACAATGATGATGCAATAATTGTTTAATTAAAGGAAATATCAAATAAATAATATTAAAAATATTTAAATAAATATAATTGTGTATAATTAACATCATGAAATATTTTTATGGATTAATTTTACATATTAGTGATAATTTAAAATAGTTGGTTTGAATATATATTGTCGTCATGATATTTTTATGAAATTAATAGTGTCAAAATTAACGCTAATGGTACTTTAAAATATAAAATATTTTATTAAATGATATAAAATTTCTAAAAAATCAAATATTTGAAAAAATAATTGTGATAAGTTCTAAAATTTCATAAATTACTCATTTATTGGTCGTTTTTTATATTATAGTAATTATATTAACCCTCAAAGTATAAATTACATGATAACACGGTAAGAGTTAAAAGGATAAAATAAGGGTTAAAACAAAAAATAATGATTAAAAAAATATTCAAAACTTGTATAATTTTAATTTTATGATTGTATTTAGACCCATAATAATCCTATATTATAAATTAATAAGTTTTTATCTATTTTCATTATAAAATTAATTTATATTAATTCAATACTTTGAAGAATTCTAAGAGTGCCCATCCCCTCTCCTATAGAAGGGCACTACCTCTTATCATTTCTTCACACTTAAAAACTTTTTTTGTTCGGCTAATATATTCCCAAATTAATTCCTAAAATCCCTAACTACATTCTATAGGCATTATTTTAGGCAGAACACCCTCCTTAGAGGTGTTAAGGTGTTAATTAAATGAGATCATCCAAGGAAGAGGTATTATTTTTAATTAAGTATTTTTTATTTCTTCTTACACATTATTCAAATATTATTCAAACATGATGAAATAATAAATAAATTATAATTATTATAATTAGATATTATTATGTTAATATAATCATGTAAATCCATCTCCACTTCCATCAAATGGGAAAATAATTAATCGTTCGTGCATATGTGTGAACTATCACCTCCACGAACTGATATAATTCGTTTCCATAACCATATCTAAAGACTAATTTTAATGATATAATTAATATTTATATATGATATTAATTAAATATTTATCATTATTAAATAATAATATATCATTTAATTTCTTACCTTTCCATGCACATAAAAATGACAACATTGTTCGTGCATACGTGTGAACTATCACCTCCACAAAGCGATGTGATTTGTTTTTCATCACCACATCACATGAATGATATATATAAGTATATTTAAAATATTAATATTATATTAATTATATTATGATAATTCTATAAATATAAAATAATACTTACCTTCTTTCCATAATAATCATTGAAAAATGAAAACGTTACTCATACGTACGTGCGACTTACTGTCTCCATGATTGTAACATAGTTCATTTTTCATATCCATATTTAATGAATGGATTTAAAAGTATGATTTATTTGTAAAAATTATTATTATTCTATGAATATTATTCTGAAGATGATGAACTAATGACCACATTGATCGTATTTGACTTACCAAAGTCATTTTGGACTCATATACCAAATATCATCAAAACATTCGATGTGAAATTTAATAATTAAGTAATTGTTATAACATGAAATTAAGTGATATAAAAGGAATAATAAACTTGAAAAAGGTTCTAAATAAATTATATAATTAACATAATTTTATTATTTAGGAATATAAATAACATACATGATGAATCATACTCAAGGTAAGGGACTTCGTCTCAATCTCCTTTCATTGAGGCATAGTTTGATGTTATACACCCACTTTTTTTATTAGGTGTATATAAAACCAATTTTAATTATAATTAATTAATTTATTATCATATTATTTAATGATTTTTTAAATTTTATTATTTTATGGGGATTAATATTTAAATTTTCAAAGTGGTATGTGACACCTTGAATGTTTAAAGATTTAATTATCACATCGTTTTCTCCATGTAAATATTCTTGATATTATTTTACATAGTTATTTATATGGATATAAAAGTAATATAAAGGAAATTTTCTATCTATTTTTAATTTCCTTCAAAAGTTTTCAAAATTAATCTTTTTACATGTTTTATATGGAACATTTTGACAAATGAAAAAAGGAATGTTCTTTTTATCTTATACGATGACAACAACTTATCCACTGATATGACCATTATTTGATATATGGATTCTTTATAATCATTCATGTTTTTAAAAGTAAAAGAAACCCCTTTATTATTATTTTTGGGTATTTTTATATTGAAAATAGTTTTTAAAATTTATTTATTATTTCAATATCTTGAAATGATTTCTTTTGATTGCAAATGAAATTTTACGAGTAAAATGATGAAAATTAAAATCCTTTATATGTTATGATTATATAAAAGTACTTAGAAATTTTATGGGTGGTTACATAATAAACCAAGGATGAGTGGTTACATGATAAAACAAGTATGGGTGGTTACATTAAAACCTTCAATGAATTGGGTATAGAAGTCGACCATATGGCTATTCCATTTATAAGAGTGACATGTATGGAAGTTGACTGAATGGTTATTCCATTGAAGTATAATTATGTCCCAAGTTACCTTTATATATTTTCTATGATTTTATATTTTTTTATGTTAATTTTTTTATTATAAAAAAGGATATTAAATTATATTATTTTTAAAGGAAAGTATTTACTACTTATTAAGGGTGAAAAGTATTACTTTATGATAAAGTTTTCATGGGGTTTAATGTTTATCAACAAAATAATGGTTTCCTTCTTTTTTATATCCCTTAATGATATTTTTATGCTCATCCAAAGTTTTTAATGTTGTTCACTAGAGTTAAGTATGATTAAGGATCTAGATATGTCATGTTGAATGTCGTGAAGAGTTTTCATAAAAGTGATCATGATTTATTTTAAATGTTTTAGATTATAGGAAAAATGGATACTATTTGGAAGTGTCTAATTTGTATTGTTATGGTTTTGTTATGTATGAGTTATAACTTAATTATCTAAAACTCTAAACTTTAAAGGATCATAAATTTGAAAGAAATTAATTTTTTTACTTAACTCAAGATTATGTAATGTTTTAAGGTTGGGTCCTTATAGTCATGGCGCGGTAGGCCCATAAAGCATGAAAAAGTTTATCTGGTTAGGACTTATTATCATTGTCCACCATCTTCTAGGGTATATAGATAAATAATTGTTGAAATCCTAAATATATCTATTTATAGTTGTATGATAGCTGGATTAATTATTAAACTAAATGAAATATTGATAAGTTAACCTTTTCAACTTGAAAGAATAGAAATCAGTGCCATTTTCTACCAACATCATGAGAGGGACACCAAATCTGGTAATGATTTTTATATTCACAAAGATGATGAAAGCCTTCATCCCAATCTCTTTGAGAGATATATCCTTATACCACTTAGAGAAGAAATCAGTGGAAGTATGGATGTACTGGAACTGCTTGACTGTAGCTGGGGGATATGGCCCCATGGCATTGATTCCTAAGATGAAAAATGACTAGGAATATTCAGAGGCATGAAAAGATTTTAATGGTTGATAGATGAATTTGGAATGCATTTAATAAGCATGAAATTTATTTGTGAATTCTATGTAATCATGTGCCATAAATGGTAAAAAATATCCAAGCCTCCTAATTTTATGAGAGATAATGGTTACTAATTAATGAGAATCACATGGTCTTAAACAATTTTTTTGCATAATGGTGAGATTCTATCCTCCTTCAACACATTCGAGGTGGACTCCATTAAATCCTCATTTATAGAGGTATTTCTAAGCATTTGGGCTATCATAAAGAGTATAATTGACTGCCTAATATCAGGTATTTTATTTATCTACACATTATGATGGAAGAGTGTCACTTTAGATTTATGAAAATTTAGGGTACATCCATACATTAATGGTATCAGTTGGCGAGGATATCAGATTACCTTTTGCAAGGCTGATGTGGATCTCACTGATCTCTTGCCTATTATTTCCATCAAACAAGGATAATACCATGTGGTGTAAAATTATAATAACTATCTCATCTTGGTCTTGATCCTATAGGGAAGTGGCCACATTAGCCAACATATCTTCCTTATCATTTTGTGAATGAAAAACATAAGACAATGTTGGCTTAGTAAGGAAGTTTTTCATCAACCCTTATATTCAATCAAATAGGGGAACTACTTCCTCTTTATTAATGGAATATTAATCATTAATACATTTAATCTCCAACTATGAATCACCCATTTTATTTAGGCTGGTCACTGGTATTTATAATGACAATTCCAAAAATTTAATGATGACTTGGTACTCTACTTCATTTTTGGTGAAACCTTATGATAATAAGAAAGAATAGTGAAAAAATTCCTTAACAAGGGAAATGAGGATGAATCCCAATCCAAACCTTTTGAGTTTTGGTTTATCCATTATTTTTCCTATTGGGATTATGGTGGTTTTTTCAAAGTACATTTTCCATGTCTTAGGAGCATCTTGAATGGAGAGAACCTATTTTTTAGGAAATTTAGTATTTATTAGTATACTTATTATGATGGGATGCACCATATTAAAGCCTTCTAATGATTTCACTTAAATTTCCTTTTTTGTTATGAATTGGAAATATTTTTTTTGTAGAATGAACATCCACCATGCTAATCATCTATTTAACATCGAGCAGTTGATTATGTAATTGAGTGGGTTGATGTGAGAGACCAAATGGACCTGATGATGCAACATATAGTGATTCAATTGTTTAATAAGAAATATCAATGAAAGGTAATTATTTTTGATATTGGAATATCGGGTCTTAGTATCTAGCATAGTTTTACTGAGGTAGTAGAGACTATTTTCTTTACCTGCATCATTATTTTGTAAGACAAGAGCACCAAGAAACCAATCAAGTGTTTCCACATATAAAATGACCAGATTTCCCTCTACTAGTAAAATCAACACTGGTGGGATTGAGATGTATTTATGGATATTGTTAAATGACTCATGAAAAATCATCATCCCACCAATAAGTGTTTTCCTTATTAATAATCTTGGTGAAGGGTAAGCACTTTCCTAATAGGTTTGCTATAATGTTTCTTCTGTAAGCAAGGAATCCTTAGAGTTCTCTCAACTCGTTGAGATTCTGAGGAGGTGGTATATTAAGAATCTCCTTGGACTTCTCAAGGTGAAATTTGATGCTGCGATGACATACCACAAATCCAAGAAACTTTCTTGAGGTAACCTGAAAATCACATTTCAAGGGGTTCATTTTTAGGTTATGTTACCGTAACTTGTTAAAGACTATCTCAAAATCGGTAAGATGGTCATAGTTCTATTGGGATTTAACCAATAGTTTTTCTACATGACATTTCATGGTCCTATCTAATAAGGGTTTAAATATTTGATTCATATAATGTTGATATATGGTACCAATATTCTTCAAACCAAATAGAATCACTCAATATCAATAAACTCCTTGGGGTTCTTTAAAAGTATTGGCCTCTTTGTCTTCAGGGTCCATTTATATTTGGTTATATCCTAAATATCCATCCATAAAGAAGAGGGACTAATATCTAGTAGTGACATCAATCAAAAATTTTATAATTATGATCAAGAAACTATCCTTCAGGAAATTTTGGTTGAAATCCATGAAATCAATATAGACCTTGATCTATCTATTCTTCTTCTTGACTAAGACAATGTTGGAAATCCATTTTGGATATTGGAACTCTTGAATAAAGTTGACTATGATAATCTTGTTGACTTTAGATTCATCCTTGGTAGCATGAGTCAGATACATTCTCCTAGCCACCTAATTGTAACCAAGATAATCCTCAGGTGGGACCAGATAATGAGTACCCATATCAGGATCAATTCCAAGAATTTTTGTATAATTCCAAGTGAAGACATCATAATTCTACTTCAGAAAGAAGATATACATCTCTTATTATTTGGGAGATATAGAGACACTAATTAAATGAGGTTGTGGGTCTCCCTATATACCTATATTTACCTGTCTAAACTCATCAATGGTGTTAGAGACACCTTCCACAAATACTAGAGGGTCATCTCTGATATCTTCTTCATCTTCTTTTTTTGCTTCAATCTTGACGGGAGTAAGCACTAAAGGAATGATTTCAGGACTAAGAGACAATTTAGGGTCATTTTGGTATTTTTTAAATAATGGTTAGGAATCTCTAGGTCTTTAGAGTATTTATGTATGAGAAGCATGGTTTGGGATACTCTGGACATGCTCTCCTTCTTCATCCATCTTAATCTTGGTAGAAGTGGGCAATGAAGGGATGTTTTCAGAGCTAGAAGATGATATGAGAGATTATCTATCTTCTATAAATGATGAGAAGGTATCTTCATATTCTAAAAGTGACTAAATATAGACATTAACATTGGGAACATTATATACATTCTCTCTTTCCACTCTGTTGTTATTGAAGGGTAGAAGAGGTGCTATTATCCTTTCATTCGAGAGATGATATGAGATCATTTTCATCTTATACCACTGATAAAGAGGAATTTTTATATTCTAAGGATACCAATACATGTGAATCATTTTCAAGGTAATTTTGTACATATAACGACCTTATCCTTTTACACATATTATTACATTATTTTAAGCATAATTAACTATCAAATAAAAATCAAGGATTGTAAAGTCTAGTGTCTTTTGAAGACTAGGTACATAAAATTGAAAGCATAGAATTAAAAATATTTATATTAATCTTCCAAAATTAGATCTTAAATTCCTTTGAGATAATAAATCTCTATAGGATAAACTAGGGAATACATAGAAAAAATGGAAGATCTAAAAATCTCAGTAAGGGAATAAATACATGAATAAATCACAACACATGAGTTAGAAGGCATAACATGATAACATAATAGGAATGGATCATAAATAAGAATATGGAATCATAAAATATAGAACATGGAATAATATGATCATGGAAATATTGGAATGTGTCAGTATCATAAAACATTACATAAACATGAGTTAAGGATAACCTCTAAGACTATATCACATGATAGACAAAGCCCCATAATGGATTGGGTTTACTCCATAATCCCATACATGACATCTCATGAGACTAAACACTACCAAATAAATTTAAGAACTATATGGGAACACCCATCATAACATGTTCATGAATATGAATTCCACATAAAAAATCAAACACAAGGAATAAACATAAGGGTTACCCATGGAAATAAATGGGCTTTATAATCATGTCATAAGGCATAACCAAAGGGTGTATAAAAATGGTATCCATGAAATAAGGGATTGAATATTTTTTATATAATAATGAAGTAAAAATAAGAATATATCATGATTAATTATTTCCAATAGAAGTGAATACATAAAAAAGAGTGTTTAAGAAACTTTATAAATAAGCCACTCTAGTACGGTTTAAGGGAAAATATTAAAGATACTTTAAAGAGGACAAAGACATAATTGTTTATATAAAACTAGGAATAAACTAAGATATATTTTAATTATAAAATGAGTGATTTTATAAAAAAAATTATGGATTAAAATAGTTTATGGAGTACACTTGAAAATGAGGAAGAAATGGGGAAGTTCCCTTTAATTGGGCTTGCTTATCTAAAGGAATTGAGAAGGGAAACTTTTAAAAATGTAATTCCCTATCAAAGAAATATGAATTGAGATACATAAATATTTTTGGTACATAAAAACATAATATTTTATAAGTATATATGAATAATTAAGAATTACATTGGGGAAAATATAGTGAAAGTGCAACCCAAAGGTAATTTGGAGGTTCAGAGAGGCCCCTTACTTTATGTCTGAATGTGTTATGCACTTTAACTTAATGTCATAGATAATAAAATTATAATAATTAATAATTTAATTAAGAACCTATTAATCATATATTTTATTTATAATAATTTTATTAATTTTATTTATGTCTATTTAAATGGATTATAGAGTTCAATTTTGTCATTTTGGGAGTGTTTGTTTCATGGTTTCATGGTCGTTTCGCTTATGTATAATTATGGAAGTTCTTGTAAAATTGGAATAATTCTATAGAAGTGAAATTATATGGTATTAATTAACTTACAAAAATTAAAATTGTTCCATATATCATTTTATTTTTTTACATGAGTATGATTCATTTTATAAAACATTAATGATAAACGTTTAGATTATTTTAGTGGTTTTTTGATCATCATGAACTAGTTTTGTTTTGTTATTTAATATTATATATATATATTAGTTACAGAAAATGAAACAATTTATAATATAAATTTGAAAATAAATTTTAAACATTATATTGGTTTTATGACCAGCCTTAAATGCGGTAATGTAAAATGAAAAATCATCATCCATGAAGGCAGTGAATCGACATATCATAGATGATGTTTTTGTTTTTAGGATAAAAGGAGAAGGGAAATGATTTGATAATGGATATTACCTTAAAAAAATAAAATTACATTATATGTATAATACTTGAGTTATAATGTCACTTTATATAGGGGGTGTGGATAAAGTAGAAGAAATAAATAATTTAAAAGAAAAAGAAAGAGGATTTTCCCTCTTGAATTTCGTCTCCTTAAGAACCTCCTTAAGTCTCTTGGGATTTGTATTTTGGTGATACCAAAAACACTAGGATATGGGGAAGAGTCTTGGTAAGGTAATTGATTAGAATATTAGTAATCTAAAAAATATTAAAATGTGTGAGGAGAATAGGTGGTGTGGGGTATTATTTATAAGGGAAGGAGAGGGGTGTTTTTGATTATTATATTCATTAGTTTATTATTTTGTCTCAAGACTATAAATAATATGGATTATTGTAACTAATTATAGTAACTAGTCCATGTTAGTTCTAAATAATGGGTGATTATATCATGTATGCCTCAAAAATTCATGTATTTGGCTAAAAATGTTAAATACCATAAATTACTGTATTTCACTATTCACCAAAATTTCAACTATTTTAAGAAAATCCCAAAAAATCACCCTAACCAATTTTAAATTTTGAGATTTAAAAAATTGACTCTATTTTATGAAAATAATTTTCTAAATATGAGAAATTAAAATTTTAAACCAAATAATAATTTATTCAAAAAATACCGATTTTAATATTATAATCTATTTTTTTAACCATTTGAAAAATTAATTAAGGTCACATAAAATTATATTATAATTATAATACAACATAATATTAATTTATGAATCTATTTTATTGAAATAAATTTTCTCTTAAATCATAATATTAATTATAATTTTTTTTAAAAAAAATTATATTTTTAAAAAATACCAACACTTAATTTATCATTTTTAAAATATTTATTTACTTATACCATGATATAAATATATCATATTTTCATTTATAAGATACCTAAATTTTATTTATACTATCATATGTGATATAATATTCTAACAACTAGAGTACTATTCCTAACAGTCAGTTTACTATTCCAACAATATAGGTTCCTTAATTTCTATAAATAACTCTTATTTCATCTATTCTTTATTTACTTATATTTTATCTCAAGGTTATATGTAATTTAATCTTAAAAATTAATATTTTATTATTAAAATTAGGTTTTATTTCTAAATATTTGTTTATGAGTGCAGTTATTCTAGTGGATCGATAAAATCCAAATTTTCCCATTCTTATTATATTTTTTTTCTATTTATTGTCCCACTATAAAATTTAGCATTCTTATTAGTTTGTTTGATGACTAATTTATCATTATTTATTTATATTTTTTTGGTTTCTCTATATGATTTATGAGATCTATTCTATATGGAATAATTATAAGAATGAAAATTCCATTGATAAAATTCTAGGTCATTACATTCTTCTCCCCTTATGAAATTTCATCCTCAAAATTTCATTTTACAAACTATGGTGAAATAAAGTGAGGGTATTTCTACTTCATTGGCTACTTTGGTTCCCATGTCATCTCTTCATATTTATGGTTCCTATATAGTACTTTGAACTGGTGAGTAGTCTTGTTGTGTATAACTTTATCTCTACGATCTAAGATCTTCACCGACTTCTCCTTGTAAGAGAGATCATTTTCCAGATGTACCACCTATAAATAAAGTACATATGAGGGATCTAGTATGTACTTACTTAGAAGGGATATGTAGAATATATCATATACTAGAGACATGGTTTGTGGAAGTGCTAGTCTATATGCCAAATCTTCGATATGATCAAGAATCTCAAAGGGTTCGACATATCTGGGACTTAGATTTCCCTTCTTCTCAAATATTACTAATCTCTTACATAGAGATATAAGGAGGAATACCTTGTCACCAAACTCAAAATATAAGTATCATTAATGATTATCTTCATAGATCTTCTATTTATGTTGGGAAGCCCGAATATGCTGCTGGATGGTCTTCACCTTTTTCTTCCATTTCTTAAACTATTTCAGGTCCTAGTAGCTTACATTCTCCAACTTCATCCCAACATGTAGGTGTTTTATATATTTTCACATAAAGGTCTTTATATAAATTTATTTGTATGCTTGATTAGAAATTTTTATTGTAATAGAATTAGATGACTGGAATATGTTGATCCCATCTTCTTTTGAAGTCCATTGAGCATGCTCTCAACATGTCTTCCAATATCTTAATAGTTCGCTCAGATTGGACATTAGTTTGAGGATGATAATCCATACTGAAGTTCAACTCAGTGTTTAGATCATGTTGGATACTTTTCCAGAACTTGGAGGTAAATATTGGATATTGATCATATATAATCGATAATGGTACTCCATGCAGCCTCATAACTTTTCTGATGTATATCCATACAAGTTGATTGAGTGAGAATTCATATCATATTGTGATAAAGTGAGCTTTCTTTTTTAAATGATCCACAACAACCCATATAGCATTATTTCATCTATATGTATTTGGAAGTCCAGTGATGAATTCCATGGTGATATTTTCCCATTTCCATGTTGGTATGAGTAATGGATTCATCACACCCTTATACTTTTTTTCTTTCAACCTTCACTTGCTGACATACTAGTCAATTTGATGTATATTCAATAATATCCTTCTTCATATTGTCCCACCAATAGTGATCTCAGAGATCTTGATGAATTTTTTTCTCCCTAGGTGTATGTAGAAGGTCTATATATGTGTATCATTCAAAATATTTTTTTTTATCTTGTGATTTAATGGTACACATATTTGAGATCCAAATCTTATGACTCATTCCTCATCAATTTTAAACTCTGAGGATTTCGCTTTTCTGATAGCTTTCACATTCTTTTGAATTTCCACATCATTTCTTTGAGAATCCTTTATCTTCTCTAAAATGGATAGTTTAGAAATCATTTGTTAAAAAAATGATTATGTACCTTCCTTTATGATTCCCATCTCCATCCTTTTAAAGTCTAAGAAGATTGGATCCTTATCAATTCTCATCATTGATAATGTTATAGGATCCCTTCTACTTAGAGCATCTACCACTTTATTTAATTTACCAGGATGGTAGTGGATTGAGAATTCATAATCCTTGATGAGATATAACCATCTTCACTAGCACATATTAATCTCCTTTTATGTGGATATATATTTTAGGCTCTTATGATTAGTATATATCTCAGAATTCTCCCCATAGAGATAATACCACTAGATTTTCAACATGAAGATCACAACCGCCAACTCTAGATCATATGTGGGATAGTTTTTCTCATGAAATTTTAGATGCCTTGAGTATTAGGCTATCACTTTATCATTTTTCATAAGTAAACAACTTAATCCTTTCTTTGAATCATCACTGTATACCACAAAGAGTTCCTCAATTGTTGGTAGTGTAAGTACTAGTACAGTGATAAACCTCTTTTTCAACTCTTTGAAACAGTCTTCACATTCAATGGTCTAGAAAAACTTTACTTACTTTTAAGTAAACTTGGTTAATGGGTTTTAAAATCATGATAATTTCCTAAAAAATCATCGTTAATATCCATCTAGACTAAGGAAACTACAGATCTACATTATAGATGTTGGTCCAATCCACTCCTCAATTGCCTTTGTTTTAGAAGGGTCCATAGATATCTCTTTACTGGTGATAAAATACCCCAATAATGATACTTCCTCCATCTAAAAATCACCTTTACTATACTTTTCATATAGTTTTTCCCTTTACAAATTCATTATAACAATATTCAAATGCTCATCATGCTCCTCCTTGCTCTTGGAGTATATTAGAATATCATCTATAAATACTACTAAAAAATTTTCAAGGCAATCTCTAAAGACTCTATTCATTATGTCTATGAAAATTTATAGATTATTAGTGAGTTTGAAGGGAATCATTATAAACTCATAGTGTCCACACCTTATTCGAAAGGAAGTATTGAGAATATATTCCTTCTTCACATTTAATTAGTGATATCCCGACTGAAGGTCCACCTTAGAGAAATACTTGTCCCCATATAGTTAATCGAACAAGTAATCTATCTGTGGTAGGGTATAATTTTTCTTTATCATGATTTTGTTGAGCTCATGATAATAAATGCAGAGACACATTGATCTATCCTTCTTCTTGATGAAGAGGAATGACACACCCCATGGTGAAGCACTCAAGAATATGAAACCCTTGTACAAATTCTCTTATAATAGCTTCTTAAGTTTTTAAAACTCAATGGTGGCCATTCTATAAGGAGTATTTTATATAATATGATATCCAAGAATAAGTTCAATTGAAAACTCAACCTATCAGTCAGGAGGAAGACCATAAAATGATTCAGGGGAAACATAAGTGTAGTCTCTCACAATGGGCATGTCTTCTACCATGATTCTATCCTTCGTATCAATCATTTGAGTTAGATATTATTGATCATAAGGCAATAATATCCACAATTGAGATGATGATTCTGAAGGAGATTCATTTTCTTCCCTAGACTTGTACATAATTGGGGGATTCCTCTGGATGTGGAGATTTATCTCCTTTACCAACTATTAATGTTGGATTTGTATAAATATAGTCAATCCATTCCCAATATAGCATCAAACTCCACTAAAGTAAGAAGATATTTTCTGAGAGGTTCAGTCTAGAATCATTAATTGGGGAAGAGTTATATACTTTAAATGCAATAATTTACCCATTCTCTATTCTCACAGATTACACAACCTTAATATTTTTTAGGTTTGTTTGAATATTTCCACTAAAATTGTAAGATATGAAATAATTTGTAGAACTAAAATAAAAAAGTACATTTTTTATTCTTGAATGAATAACCAGTGTACCTGTCACCACATCATTGTTGGGATCCACCTTAGTAGTAGTGATAATATATGCCCTTCTTTATTGCCTTAGAGGTTGTTGTTGTTTATTGCCTATGAAAACCCTTGTCTTAGGGCATTGGATCACATAATTATCATGTTACTTTTAATTAAAACACTAAACAATAAAATGAGTGCTGATCTAAACCTTCCTTTATTTTTACACAATAGTGATATTTTTTAAATCCTTTGGAAAAAATTATCCTGATGCCCCTCTCTTTCACATTTGAAGCATCTCCTAGTTCCCTTTAGATAGTTACTAGGGTGATTCTTTCCACACTTTTTCTATGTGGGATGTTGAGTTTTCATTCCTTAATGGGATTTATCTATTGATCTTCACATATTAAACTCCATTTCCTTCTTTTTATCTCCAATACCACAGGACAACAGAGAGTGACCAATCTCTATATCAACCTTAAGGGTAAAATAAACAATCTCCTCATAGTTTTAAAAGTCTTAAATCACCAATTCTTTTCATATGCTCAGATTTAGTCAACTAAAGAAGTGACCCACATTACTTTTAGTGTTCATGAAAAATTCATAGGCATATCATGAAAGACTTGTAAAGTTTTCTTTATACATCATGATAGATTCATATTCATTTTACTTTAGTATGAGGAACCCCCTTTCCATATTAGGATAGAGAGTTCGAGGAAAATATTTATTAAAATATACTTTCTTGAATCCTTCCCAATCTATGGAATCACTTTCCTCCTTAGAATTTGTGTTTTTGATTAGTGTCCACCACTGATCAGCTTTCCCATCAAAATAATAGACCACTAGAAAACCTTTCTCTCCTTTTGAACACTAGAGGACAAATAATATCTTCTCAATGGAGTTAATCCATTATTCTACAATTAGGGAATTAAAATATCCAATAAATATATGAGGATTTTGTAACATAAAGGATTCAACCATAAATTTATCTTTCTTGGGAGAAGGAGGAAATTCCACATGATTAAAGTTATTATTCATAACTTGATCTAGTTGATATAGTACTATCATAAAGTTCTGAGCTCTCATTCCCATATAGTTTGGAATCTCATTAGGACAATCATCACATTTCCTATCACATTGGTTATTGGCATGGGTTCTCCTATTTCCCTCCATTAACTAGAAAATAAAAATAAAATTAGGGGTCTTAGATACTTAGCTAACGAGTATATAAATATGAAACTATGAACATAGAAGGATAAACTTATAAAAGAAAAGTATATCATAACTTATAATTCCCTAGGTTTCAATCTAGGTTATCCATGGTGATAGAATTGTCCCTAGAGTTATTACTAAAGTTTTCTAGTCCAAAACCCCAAAAATAACTAGATTGTGCTCTAATACCAACTATAGTGACCCCAGCCTTTTAAATATATTATTACATGATTTTAAGCATAATTAACCATAAAATAAAAACCAAGGATCATAAAGTATAGCGTCTTTGGAATATTGGGTACATAAAATTGAAATCATAAAATAATATTTCTTTGTATTAATCTTTAATAATGGGACCCTAACTTCCTTTTAGCTCCTAAATTTTCATAGGATAACCTGGGGAATACATAGAAACAAGGAATGATCTAAAAATCCCAATAAGGGAATAAAAATGGGAATAAAGTAGAACACATGATTTTGAAGGCATAACATGATAACATAAAATGCATGGATCATTAATAAACATATGTAATCATAACATATAGAACATAGAATAATATGATCATGGAAATATTGGAATGTGTAAATAACATAAAACATGACATAAACATGAGTCAAGATTAACTACCAAGACTATATCACATGGTGGAAAAAGTTCCATAATCGATTAGGTTTACTCCCTAATCCCATACATGACGTCTCATGAGACTAAATATTACTCAATACATTGGAGAACTATCTGGGTGCACTCATCATAACATTTTCATGCATATCTATGCCACATAAAGAATCAAACATAATGAATAAACATAAGGGTTACCCATGGAAATAAATGAGCTTCGTAATCATGTTATAAGGCCTAACCAAAGGGTGTATCAAAATGGTAACCATAAAATAAGGGATTAAATCATGTATAGACAATAATAAAGTAAAAAAAAAGAATATATCATGAGTAATGATGTCCAATTGAAGTGAATAAATGAAAAATAGTGTTTAAGAAACATTATAAATGAGTCAATTTAGTGCAGTTTAAGGGAAAATATTAAAGAGAATTTAAATAGGTCAAATACATAATTGTTTGTATAAAAATAGGAATGAATTAAGATAGTTTTCCATGATAAAAGAAGTTTTTTTATAAAAATAATGATGGATTAAAATAGTTTGTGGAGTGTACATGAAAATGGGTAAAAAATGGAGAACTTCTCTTTAATCGATCTTTCTTATTGAGAGGAATTGAGAATATAACATTTTGAAACATTTAATTCCCCATAAAATAAAGATTAATTTAGCTACATATGTAACGTACCTATTCTGGATGCCACTCAAAGGTGTTTCTTACCTAGTTGGCCACATGGTCTCAAAAACATCTCCCCAAACACTAGAGGCTACTAACTAGTAGTGAGGAGTTAGGTGTCTCAATGGGGAGCCTATGCCCTCATTATTAGAGTATAACATAACAAAAATACAATAATAGTTCAATAATAGAAGCAATAAACCATACAATGGAAATAAACAATAGAATAATGATAGTATAAACAAATACAAAATTCATATCATATACAAGATGATAATACATTTCACATTTTTCTAAAAAAACAGCCAAAATAGGTACACAAAATTCATATACAATACATGTCCCAAAAGTACTAAAAGTTCAAAAGAATCCAAGTAGCATCATAAGACTCATCTTGGTCCCATTCTCTCTTTCTCATAGGTTGAAAATTAAGTACCTGTAATAAGGAGCTTTCCCTTATCATTACCTACAATCATATAATCTGTTTGGGTCCCAAAAATTGGACCAAATAGGGTGTGAGACTAAATCCCAGTAGGTAACCACCCAAGTTCTGTACCAACCAGTCAGTGAATATATATAGTAGGCAGTGTGTAATATGAAAAGCAGTAAGCAAGGAATTAATAAAAAAATAAACATCCTACATGAATTGGTTTCCATTTACATTCAATTTATATTCATTTAATAATTAAATTACATTGAATTTACAAGTCTCAAGATCTGGGTCAAGCCCAACATCCCCCATGTAATTGGAAACACAATAGATGCCTCATAAGGCCACCTAACAATACAAGTTAATACTGAATCCAAGATTTTTCTTTATCTTGGAAGACACATCATAATAGTCATTTCATTTATAATCAATTCATAACCTGAACCCATCCTTGACATTCCTAAGTTCGAATTCAAGTATCACTCTAGGTACAATATGAACCAACACCCTACAAGCCCATCCTCAGGGAACCTCTCAGGAACCTAATATTGCTCTAGGTGAGGTATAAAGTCCCAACCAATTGAGTCCATCCTCTATGCTTTTCAAAAAAAGCCCAAGTATCACCCTTGGAATAATAGTCAAATTCCATTTGAGTCCATCCATGGAACTATCATGAGAATCCATGTATCACTCAGAATATAAGTCTTGCCTCAATGATTCCATCCATGTCATCCCTCACTTGGATCCATGTATCACCCATGGCTTAATCAAGGTTCAAGTCAATGAGTCTTCCATGGAATTCCAATCCAAATCCATGTATCACCCTTGCCTATTAATTATCTAACCAATTCCATTTCATTAAACATACCAAGGTCAAAACCAAAGGAATTCTATATAACTCATTTAAAAAGGGTGACTCAAGAAAGGACCAACCTCAAAGGATTAGCCTTTCATTTACTCACATGGGAATAACATGATAACAATATTCTGATGCTTAATCAATCTATCACATTGCATGATCTCAACATAACTCACATGGGCTAGAAATTCAAATTCCATTCAAATATTCACATAAATTTTTTTAATATAACAAGACTAAAAATCCTATCAATCTATCACATGTCTTAGTTATCATATATCTCACATGGGAAAATCAAATATTAGAGCAATTCAATCCAATTGCATCAACTCATGGTATAACCTCTACTTTACTCACATGGGCAAGGCAATACAAGGAAACATGCTTTAAATAAGAAATGGAATACATGGGTCAAGGGTAAAGTCATACATCCCATACCCTTAATTCATTTCATTTACATTTTAATTCATAAATCAATTAATCAATTTGATTTATATACTAATTCACAAATGAAATCCCATAATCAAGGTGTAAAAGTCATGCCTTATAGGCATTCAAATCCAAAAGCCATAAAGGTCCATTTCAAGACAAATCACCCATGGGGTGGTTTTTATTCAAGGTATACAAACTATAACAAGCATTAATAATCCTATTCAATTACCCAAAACAATACTATAAATAATAGGGTTTCAATTTCATTTTAGGCGACACCTGAAAATTGGGTGTGCGACACGAAGACATATATAAACAGCTTGAATTTAAGTGAAAGGCATGAGACCACTTACCTTAGGTCCTTTTTAGATAGATCTTCCAGTATCAGGCCCTGATTCAGCCCATATTAGGAGAAATCTGAAGAATAGATGAAGAATGAGAAATTAGGGCATATGACCCCAAATCCAAATAGTGTAACTGATTCCCAAAAGAATTAAGAATGACTAAAAAGGAATCGAGGTATCACCGTTATAGATCCAATGATATAAAATATGTTTGAATGAGAGGTTTGATAGATGACATAGCTAAAATCCTATAATATCCTCCAAGGGGAGATCAAGAAGGATCTCTTTTCTATGCAATGGGTGAAGGGAAATTATGCTCTAAGTTATAAAACATTTCAGAAGAAAAATCGTCATTTTACCCAACAAAACTAGGCCGCATGGTTTAGAAACATGGTTTTTCAAACCATGAACTAGGACGCATGATATAATATAGGGAAAAGGGTAACTCGCATGGTTTACCCACACGGTTTACAAACCATCCTCAAACCGTGCGAAGAGCCTCTGTTAAAATCTGCAAAAACTATAGATCTGGTCACACGACCATGTGACCTAACCTACACAGTTTGCACTAACCGCACAAACTCCTCTATTCACCCAAAACTTGGGTCATAGGCTCCAGAAAGACCCCATACACCCTCGATTCCTCTATAACCCCAATAGACATTCATATTAGGCTATATTTAAGCAATTAAACTGAGATTTGATGGAAAAAAATGAGTCCATACCTCAAAGAATAACTGGTTTACTACATCATACATATGTTTGCTACATACACATAGAATATTAGATAAGTATATAAGAAGAATTAAAAATTACATTGAGAAAAAGGGAGATAAAGTGTAACCCAAAGGTAATTTTTAGGTTCAGAGAGATCCCTTACCTTATGTCCGAATGTGTTCTGCACTTGAACTTGATGTCCTGGATAATCAAATTATATTCATTAATAATTTAATTCACAACCTATTCCTCATATATTTTATTTATTATAATTTTATTAAGTTTATTTATGGTCCTTTAGATGAGTTATAGAGTTCATTTTTTTCATTTTGAGAGTGTTCTTTTCATGGTCAGTTCGCTTGTGTATAATTATGTAAGTTCTTGTAAAATTGGAATAATTCTCTAGAAGTGAAATTATATGGTATTAATTCACTTCTAGAAATTTAAATGATACCATATATCATTTTTTTACATGGGGATGATTCATTTTATACAACATTAATGATAAACGTTTATTTTGGTGGTTTTTCGATCATCATGAACTAGTTTTGTTTTATTATTTAATATTATATATATATTAGTTCTAGAATATGAAAAAAATTCTAATATAAATTTTAAAATATGTTTTAACCATTATAATGGGTTTATGACTATACTTGAAGGCATTAATGGAAAACAAAAAATCATCATCCATGAAAGAAGTGAATTGACATATCATGGATAATGTTTTCATTTTTAGGATAAAATGAGAAGAGAAGAGATTCGATGATGAATATTCCATTAAAAAAAATAAAATTATAGTATATGTATGATACAAGAGTTATCATGTCACTTTGGATAGGGGTGGGGATAATGTCAAAGAAAGAAATAATTTAAAAGAGAAAGAAGGATTTTACCTCTTGAATGTTGTGTCCTTGAGAACCTCCTTAAGGCACTTGGGATTGGTCTTTTGTGTAACATCCCGGTTCTGGGTGCCACCTAGAGGTTCCCCATACCTAATTGGTCACATGACCTCAATCACATTTCCTCAAATTTCAGAGGCTTCTGACTAGTAGTGATGGCCATGGGTGTGATTGTGGGGAAACTATGCCCTCATTGGCAGAGTAATGCAACAGAAAGAAATAGATAACAGTAGAAAAAGCAATAGTAATACCATAAAATAGTAAAAAGTGGAAGACTGGAAGTAAATAAACAACTAATATATATATATATATATATCAATAATGATTCATGTCACAAGTATTTAGGAAATCATCAAAACAAGTCACAATGATGGAATACAGTACTAAACCAAAGTACAAATAAAACAAGTGAATGACTCCAGCAACATCGCAAGCCTCAACTTGGTCTCATGCTCTCCAGATTCACATCAATCAAGTACTTGAAGTAGAAGAGATATTTCCCTTATCTATAACTACAACAATATAATCTGTTTGGGCCCAAAATCATGACCCAAACAGGGTGTGAGATGAATCCCAGTAGGCAACCACCCAAAGATCTGTGCCTAATAGTCAGTGAATATATATGGTATCCAATAAGCAAAATGAATCAAAGAACAAGAAAGTACTCAAAATTAAACAGTCCTACAGTTTCAATTACATTCATTTACATTCAACAATTATTCAACAAACAAAAACAAGAAACCCTATGGGAATTTCTCATAGCCTATCCCCTATGGTTCAACCAATCAATCTCAAGTAACCCTCTGGGTAAGTTCTCACATCCAAACCCCTCCGGTTCAACTTATACAAGGATATAATGATCTCTTGGGTAATCTCACATGGTCTAACCCCTTTGGTCTCATTCAAAAAAAGACTCTCTGAGGAAGCACTCACCGTCAATTTCCCATATATTCTTTTTATGATAAACTACAGACACTCCGAGGAAGCACTCAATGTCAATTCCCCCTATGGTCTTGTAATGGTAACTATATACACTATGAGGGATCACTCAATGTCAACCCCCTATGGTCTCGTGGCTTGATAAAGAAAATAATAAACACTATAGGGAATCCCTCAATGTCAATTACCCCTATGGTCTTACTACACCAGGTTCCCACAACACTGCGTAAAGTAATCGTGCCCAAACGATGTTCAGCAGCCAAAGTAAACCTCAAGAACTACTTGGCTAAACAACTACAAAGCATATCACAACATCAAATAAATCACTCCCTCCTAACAACACTAGGCATAGAAAGAAAGCAGTATAACAGGAAAAACTAGACCAAATGGTCAATATCAAATCAAACATGGAAAAACACCTCCATAGAATGGAAAAATAACCCTATTTAAAAACAATAGACCTAACTCAAGAAAATAAGCATAACAGGAATCAACAGGGTTAAAATCCCTAACCACGCAATACCCCAATCTAGGGTATTGGGCACTTTTTCACATAAAATTCAAAGAATAACTATGAAAAGGAAAAAACCACCTACCTCGACATTGTACGATCAATATAATCTAGCTTCAACCCTTGAATCATCCTAGAATGTGGTTGATCTACAAAAAAGTCAAAAATGATCAACCAAGGATATCTCACGAAAGAGGAGAAGTCAAGGAACAAGGCTCTAGAAGAAGGAATAACTCACCGTGGTGATTCCAATGCAATCGATAATGGTTGATTCATAGAATAAATGGCCAATTAGGGGCTCAGAGAAGAATCATCGGCTTCAGTCGCTCCTAGATGAGACAAGTTAAGAAGAAGGCATTTCTGTCAGTTAGACGCGACCCCGATCCAATTTAAATAATAAAAAGAAAATTACATGACATGTTCATTTAATGTACATGCCGTGTACTTGCCTTAACCAACCCCATCTTTAGGCGGTCTCCAGGTCACCTCACACGACCATGTACTCAGCCGTTACACGGCTAGTACACGGTCACCCATGGTAACCGAGTACATAGTGTGTACTCCAAAGTACACGACATGTATTCCTTACATTTTCAGATTCTCCTCTTTTTCTCAAAAAAAAAAAAACAGAAAAGAAAACCCATACCTAAAAAGTAGGTCCGGGTTCTTACAAACTTCCCCCCTTAAAGAAATTCATCCCTAAATTTCCCTAGTAAGGCGGGGTAGAAGAAGGATCCTCAAACAACTCTGGAAACTACGATCATACATCGACCTTCCTATCCCAAGTCTCATTATGTACTCACCCGTGCTTCAATAACACTCATACTAGAGGAATAGACCGGCCACCGAGAACCTTCGCGCTGTGATCAACAATCCAGATAGGGTGCTCCTTGAATTATGCGTCCACCTCCAGCTCAACCTCCTTGGGTTAAAAAACATGGGACGAGTCTGAGAAGCAATGTCATAGATGAGAAACGTGGAAGTAGTCATGCATAGCCCAATACCTCTGAGGTAACTGCAACTGATATGCAATTGGCCCTAACTCTCTCCAAAAACTCAAATGATCCAATATATCTCAGCAAAATCTTGCCCTGCCTCCTAATCCTCCTATGTCCCAACCTCAGTGTGACACGTAGAAAAACCTGATCTCCAACCTCAAACTCCAAAGGCCATCTCTGTCGATCAACATAAAACTTCTGTCATGACTATGCAGTAGCCATCCTCTTCTGAATATACTCCACCTGCTCTATGGTCTCCTAAACAAGACGAGGTTCTAGCATAGCTACCTCTCTTACCTCTAGCCAACATAAGGGTGATCGACATGACCTACTGTACAAAGCCTCATAAGATTAAATCTAAATAGTTTCTTGAAAACTATTATTGTAGGAAAACCCCACAAGAGGTATGTGCTTCTCCCAAGAACCTACAAAATCTAGGACACATGCTTGTAGAATGTCCTCTAACACCTGTATCGTATGCTCAGACTGGACATCTATCTGGGGATGGTAAGCTATACTCAGAAGTATCTGTGTACCCAATTCCCTCTGTAGTCCTTGCTAAACCTAATAAGTAAAATAGACGTCCCTATTTGAAACAATGGAGTGTGGAATACCATGTAAGCACAAAATATCTCAGATGTACAACTTTCCTATCTCATCAACACTGAAGGTCTCCTTGATTGGCAAGAAGTGATCAACCTTCACGAGTCTATCAATGACAACCCAAACTGCATCATTCCCTAGAGGTGACCACAATAAACCTATCACGAAGTCTATCGCGACATCATTCCACTTCCACTTGGGAATGGGTAACTGTTGCAAAATACCTGCTGGTCACTGATGCTCCGCCTTCACCTGATGATAGGTTGAACACATCATAAAAAACCCAGCAACATATCTCTTCACTGATGATGCATATCGCGATACATCTTGGTGACACCAGGATGAACTTCCCAAACTGAGGAATGAAATTCCTGCATCAGCTCCTCGCATATGTCTGCTGATACCCATATGCGCCCATGAAAATGAAAGATATCATCCTCACCTATTGTTAATATAGAAATAGGGTCCTCTCCTAACACACTTTCCTGTAGTACCAGGCCTTCAAAATCTGATAGCTTGCTCATTCATACTCGATCAAGTAGAGTAGAGATAACATCCACATAAGGAAGAAACGTCTGCCCCTGTCTGTCATGCACTTCCAAATGCATCTCATAGAACAGATCCATAAGCTGCCACTCACTACAGGTCTCCTGAAATTCCTGTATCTGAGTCCTTTTCAACGCATCAACTACTGCATTTCCTTTCTTAGGCATGTAGGCAAGCTCAAAATCAAAAGACTGAAGGTAGTCAACCCACCTTCGCTATCTTAAATTTCGATTGCAGTGTGTAAAGATATATTTGAGACTTTTTTTATCATTGAAAACCACAAAATTATCTCCCAAAAGATAATGTATTCAAAAGTGTAAGGCATGAACAACTATAGCCAACTCGAGATCGTGTGTCAGGTAATTCCTCTCATGTGGCCTCAACTGCCAAGACCCGTACGCAATAACTCCTTCCCCCTACACAAGCACTACTCCCAGCCTGATACCTGATGCATCACAGTAAATAGTATAGCTCTTTCCCAGATCTAGAAATACTAGTATCGATGCTGAAATCAACCTCCCTTTCAGCTCCTGAAATGCTGAATCACAAGAATCTGATCACAAGTACTTCACACCCTTCTTAGTCATGCCTATCAGTGGTGCTGCTAAGCGTGAAAAGTCCTGTATGAAATGTCTATAGTAACCAGCCATCCCTATAAAAATTCTTACCTCAAAGACCTTCTTCGGATTCTCCCAAGAAACTACTGCTCTCACCTATGGGTCTACTGATACTCTTATCTCTAAGATAAAATGACATAAGAAGTGAATTTGTTCCATCCAAAAGTAGCATTTTGAGAGCTTAACATATAATTGATTCTATCTCAATGTAATCAGAATGATATCAAGATGTGTTTCATGGTTGTGTTGAGTGTGAGAGTACACCAAGATATCATCCACAAATACTACCATGAAATAATCCAAGTATGGATGGACAACTAGGTTCATTAGTGCCATGGAAACTGCAGGCATATTCGTGAGACCGAATAGAATAACCACATACTCATATAGACCATACCTGCTCCAAAAAGATGTAAGAGGTATTTCTAATGATCTAACACACAACTGATGATAACCGGATCTCAAGTAAATCTTTGAGAACACCTGGGCTCCTTGAAGCTGATCAAAGAGATCATAAATCCTTGGAAAGGGATATCAGTTATTGACCGTCAACTGGTTCAACTTCTGATAATCTACACAAAGTCTGAGGGTACCATCCACCTTCTTTGAAAACAAGACAGATGAACCCCAAGGAGAAGTGCTGGGTCAGATGAAACCCTTCACTTGTAACTCCTCTAACTACTTCTTGAGCTCCTGTAACTCTGGTGTAGCCATCCTATAAGAAGGAATGGACACCAGTGCTGCTCCTGGAACATGATCAATAGAAAATTCCACCTCTCACTCTGGAGGTAAACTTGAAAAGTCCTCTAGAAAGGCATCCCTGAAATGATCGACCAATGGAGGAAAGTCCAATTGTGAAGTCCTATGGTCATCTAGATATAGACTAGAGATCTGATCTATAAATCCTCCCAACCCATGATGCTTGGATCCTAATATGCTCACCTGAACATCCCATTCGACCTTATGTAAGAACAAACCGCCCTCTGGTGATTTGAAACTCACCCTACAATGACAGTAGTTAACAAAAGCCTGAAAGGGAACTAACCAGTCTATTATGAGAATGACATCGTAGCCTATCATCTCTAGGACATAGAGGTCCTATAAGAAGTGACACCCACCAACCTCAAGAGGGCACTCCTTGCACTGACGTACACTAGATGTTCTTGTCCCCAATGAAGTTTCCAACGTTAAGAAATCAACAAAAGTAAATACAAAAAGCCCAAGTCTCACCACAAAAACAATACATATGAAACTATGAGAAGCCCCTGTATCAAAAAGTGTAGAAGCTAAAACTGAGGCAACTAGGATTGTACCTTGAACTGTAGTGGGTCCGGGATCCTTCTCCTACTAGGTCTACTCCACTGCAAAAGTCTGGCCTGTACTGCGGCCTTGTGACCCTGCCTGACCACCCTGAGCTGATCCACCCTGTTGTCACTGACAGCCTACCAATTGGCTACCACGACCGCAAACTCCACCTTAGCCTGAACAACCGTAAGAACTTCAGTTCCCAGACTAATGAAAAACTGGTGATGATACTCATGAATAAGGAGTCATAGAGAAA
The DNA here is from genome assembly GCA_963277665.1 of Viscum album. Taxonomy (NCBI): domain Eukaryota; kingdom Viridiplantae; phylum Streptophyta; class Magnoliopsida; order Santalales; family Viscaceae; genus Viscum; species Viscum album. Next base: position 2,039,480,534 of record OY728164.1, read on the forward strand.
CCCCTTTCACGAGTTTCTGATGAAAAAAATGACATAAATGTTGAAGATGGCCCATCTTGCTGCAATATCGGCACACCACTGGGTCTCTCGGGCAATGTGGCCTCGTATTCCTGCTCTTCCCACACTGGTAGCATACCACCTGGCTACCTAAAGGTGTATATTTCCTACTTAGATCTCAACGTGTAGAATCTCTACAGTGCTTCCTACTATTATCTGGAGAAGCACTAACTCTGGATGCCGAACCACCCTAGTTCACGGCTCCAGAATCCCTCAGGTTACGTTATGTGATTATCACCTGGTTGATGATAGAAGAAATGGAAGTCAACCTGAATATGGTCACCTGAGATCAGATGTCATGACCGAGACCATCCTTGAACTTCCTCGCTAGGAATAACTCATCACCCCCATAATGGGTGTGAAGTTCTATAACTCTGTGAAGAGAGAAGAATACTCCATGATTGAGAGAGTAATTTTCTCCAAACTCATGAACTCTCTGGCTCAATTGACCCTCAAAGTCTTCGGGTAGAAGTAGTCATAGAAGGTATGCTGGAACTCACTCCAAGCCATAACCTGCTGGAATCCTACTTGTAAGATGACATCCCACCATCTCTTGGTGGAATCCTGAATCATATAAGTAGTGAGATTCACTATCCTCTTTGGAGGCATCTCCAGATGTTCGAAGATAGATAGCATGGCTTCTAACCATGATTCAGTAGCTTGAGGCCCTCCATCCCCTGAGAAAGTGGAAGGATGATACTGCTGAAAGACCCACATCAACTCTACCATAGACGAGGTAAGATGATGTGATCCCTAGAAGGTTTGCATAAACCTCATAAATCCTTCTCAGAACTGTGCATTGACACATGTATCTGGAATGATGGCTGGTGCCAAGACATGCATGATGGGAGGGTTTTCTGGTAATCCATGATCTACCATGTCCAGTGTCTGGTCACTACCCTGAATCTGGCATGCAATCGGAGGACATCACGGTGGAATGACTCTGCAAGGTCAAGCACACACCTTAGTTCAATATTATCAAGGACTAAAACTTATAATTTCAATAAAAGAACAAGAGAATGAAAGCATTCATGTTTTTCAAAATAGGGATATATGACGTGTATGACCCCTACACTGCGTGTTCCTTTAAGCCTTCACATGGGAATGCACTCCTTCTAACCCTGGTCATGTAACATCCCATTCACATGGCGTGTTATCCCAAGACACGGTGTGTACTTGAATCATTTTCCCCTGCCTGAGTTATTCTAAATGACCAACCCACATGGTTCTCCTAGAACGAGACTACACATCATGTTCATTCCAAACACGACATATACTAGAAGGATTTCACCGACCTGTGTTGTTAGTCACACAGTCAGATACATGGGTTACACTACATGGTGTGTTCAAGATTCACACGATGTGTATAACCTAATTTTCATCCATCCGTGACATTAGTCACATGGGTGGACACATGGTCCCTACAACATGGTGTTTACGTCTGATACACGACATGTTCCTCCAAGGACTTTCCAACCCTATGTCTCTGCCCACACATCTAGTGACATGGTTAGAGACTACACGGCATGTACATACAGTACACGGTGTGTATTTAAGAAAAATAGTTCCTTCCAAAATAGAAGGATGCATGCATGTATTCAGTAATAGACACCATGTATTCTGGGTTTTTTCAGACAGTAAGCCTCAGAAACTATTCCGAAACACAAAAAAACACTTAAATAAACATCAAAGTGCCAAATTATGATCCGTGAGGGCCCATACTCCCCATGAATCAAAGTTTGGAATCTTATACATGTCATATACAAGAATAACAGTGCAATGATCCACCAAATTCTGATCCATGAGGGCCCATAACACCTCAAGAACCAAAGTTTGGCGTTCATCCAAATGAAACCTTACACAATCCAATACCCTATAAAATAGCAGGTATTATATCAATGAATCTATCAAAACAACATGAATATCTAGTACAATATCTATCACAAGAACATGAAATCAGTAATGCACCCTAAATAGCATGACAAGAATGCGTGACATGTGATCTCTAGCAAGTGCCTATATGATGCATGAAATGGAATACCCTCATCTCATCGGGTTGCAACAGAAATAGAACCTCAATATTATCAACATTAACAACATGAGACATGTGAATCACCCAATGGTGAAATCAAATCAACTATAAAATTGAAAACCAAAAAAATTGAAATAATCGAGGTAAATTATCTTTTCCCTGTACACGGGTTAGCTGCTCCTAGGCACAACTTATTACCAAGTACCTATTCCTTCTTATCTCTAGCTACAGGCTCCAAAAATTAAGTCAAGAAGAAAAGAATTCATTTGATACCACTTTTTAATGTCTCAGTTCCGAGTGCCGCCCAGAGGTGCCCCGATCCTGGTTGGTTATATGGCCTCAAGCTCATTTCCCCAAATTCCAGAGGCTATCGACTAACAATGATAGTCTTGGGTGTGATTGTGGGAAAACTATGCCCTCATTGGCAGAGTAATGCAGTGAAAATAAATAGATAACAATATCAGAAACAATAATAATATGATAAAACAGTAAACAGTAGAATAATGGAAGTAAATAAACAATTATAATATATATATATATATATAAATAAATAATGATGTATGTCACAAGTATCTAGGAAAGCACCCAAACAAGTCACAATACTGGAATATAGTACTAAACCAAAGTACAAAGAAAACAAGTGAATGACTCTAGTAGCATCGCAAGCCTCAGCTTGGTCTCATGCTCTCTAGCTCCATAGCAATCAAGTACCTGAAGTAGAAGGTCACTTACCCTTATTTATATCCGCAATAATATAATCTATTTGGGCCCAAAATCATGGACCAAAAAGGGTGTGAGATGAATCTAAGTAGGCAACCACCCAAAGATCCGTGCCTAACAGTCAGTGAATATATATGGAAGATAATAAGAAAAATGAAGTAAAGAACAAGGAAGTACTCAAAAGTAAATAGTCCTATAGTTTCAATTACATTCATTTACATTTTTTGATTATTCAACCAACGAAAACAAGAAACCCTCTGGGAAGTTCTCACAGCCTATCCCCTTTGGTTCAACCAATAAATATCAAGTAACCCTCTGGGTAAGTTCTAACATCCAAACCCCTATGGTTCAACTTATACAAGGATATAACGGACTCCAGGGTAATCTCACATGGTCTAAGCCCTTTTGTCTCATTCAAACAAAGAATCTCTGAAGAATCACTCACCGTCAATTCCCCATATAGTCATTTAACGATAAACTATAGACAATATGAGAAAGAAATCAACGTCAATTCCCCCTGTGGTATTTTAATGGTAACTATAGACACTCTGAGGGAGCACTCAACGTCAATTCCACCTATGGTCTCGCGGTGTGATAAATAAAATAATAGACACTCTGGGGAAGCCCTCAACATCAATTCCCCCCATGGTCTCACTATACTAGGTTCCCACAACCCTATGTAAAGTAATTTTGCACAAATGATGTTCAACAGAAAAAGTAAAACTCAAGAAATAATTGGCTAAACAACTACAATGCATATCAAAACATCAGATAAATCACTCCATCCTAACAGCACTAGGCATGTAAAGCAAGCATAACAAGCAAAACTAGACAAAACGGTCAATATCAAATCAAACAAGGTAAAACACCTCCAAAACATGGAAAAATAACCCTATTTATGAACGAGATCCCTAACTCAAGCAAACAAACATAACAGGAATCAAAAGGGTTAAAATCCCTAACCACACAATACCCCAATCTAGGGTATTGGGAACTTTTGCACATAAAATTCAAAGACTAACTACAGAAAGGCACAAACCACCTACCTCGACATTGTACGATCAATATACTTCTGTGTCAGCCCTTGAGTCAACCTATAATGCAGTAGATCTACAAAAATGTCAAAAATTCTTAACCAAGGATATCTCACAAAAGAGAAGAAATCAAAGAACGAGGCTCTAGAATAAGGAATAAATCACCGTGGTGATTCCAACACAATCGATGATGGTTAATTATAAGAATAGATAGTCGATTGGGGGATTGAAGAAGAATAATCATATTTGGTTTCTCCTAGATGAGAAAAGTCAAGAATAATGTGTTTCTGCCAGTTAGACGTGACCCTAGTCTGATTTAACAAATAAAAAGAAAAGTTCACAACATGTTCATTTAATGTACACGTTGTGTACTTACATTAACCGACCCCTACTTTAGACGGTCTCTAGGTCACCTCACACGACCATGTAATCGGCCATTACACGGTCACCTGTGGAAATCAGGTACACGACGTGTACTCTAAAGTACACAGTGTGTACTCCTTAAATTTCAAGATTCTCCTCTTTTTTCTCAAAAACACCAGAAAAGAAAACCCATACCTGAAAAGAAGGTCCGGGTTCTTAAATTTTGGGGAAAACAAAAAAACTAGGTTGTGTGAAAGAGGATTAGTAAGGGGATTAGGAAGAATATTATCAGGATACAAATCTTAGAATGTGTGAGGAGAAGAGGTGGCGAGGGGTGGTATTTATAAGGGGAGGAGATGAGTGTTTTTGATTATTATATTCATTAGTTTATTATTTTGGCTCAAGAATATCAATAGTGTTGAATATTATGACTAAGTATAGTAACTAGTGCATGTAATTTCGAACTAATGGGTTCTTACTTCATGCATGACTCAAAAATTTATGTTTTTGGCTTAAAATGTCAAATACCATAAATTACTATATTTCATTATTCACTAAAATTTCAACTATTTTAGAAAAATCTAAAAAATTAATCCCAACCATTTTTATTTGTGTAGATTTCAAATACATACTCCATTATATGAAAATAATTTTATAAATATAAAAAATTTAATTTTTAAACAAAATCATCATTTATTCAAAAAATACTGATTTTAATATTATAATCTATTTTTCGACCCTTTGAAAATTTAATAAAGGTCACATAAAATTATATTATAATTATAATACAACATAATATTAATTTTTGAATCTATTTTATGAAAATAATTTTACTTTTAAATCATTATATTAATTATAAAATTATAAATAAAGATTTATGTTTTACAAAAATATCAACACTTAATTTATCATTTTTAAAAAAATTATTTACTTATACCATGATATAAATATATCATATTTTCATTTATAATTTACCTAAAATTTATCTATATTATCATAGGTAATTTTACTATTCTAACAACCAGATTACTTTTCCTAATGGTTAGGTTATTATTCCAATGGTATAGGTTCCTTAATTTCTATAAATAACTATTATTTCATTAATTATTCATTTACTTATATTTTATCTCAAGATTATATATAATTTATTCTTCAAAATGAATATTTTATTGTTAACATTATGTTTTATTTCTACAACTTTGTTTATGAGTGCGGTTATTCTAGTGGATTGAGCATATCCAAATTTTCCCGCTCTTATTATCTTATTTTATATTTATTGACCCACTATAATATTTGTGATTATTATTGGTTTGTTTACTGACTAATGTATCATTCTTCATTTATAATTTATTTTTGGTTTATCTATATGTTGTATGAGCTTTATACTATATTACATAATTATAAGAAGGGAAATTATATTGATAAAATTTTGGGTCGTTATAGGACATGATCTCCTTTTTCTCTATTGTCATTAGGGGTGGAAGAAGTTATAACATCCTAAAATCCATGGGAAATGATAGCATTTTAATTATTCATTGGAATTATAGGGGTAAATTTTGATCCAAATGGTGATGTAGGGACCATTATAGATCATGAGGATGAAGAGGGGTCCTTTCCATCCAAGCCTTTATTTTTATTTTCAAAATTTCCTCCTACTTCTATGCTATTGGATTTAAATTATTTGACTAATATCATGAATACTGGGATAGATATTCCTGAATATGAAGTTTATACCATGATTTTATTAATGGGAAATACATATTTATCACTGAGTTTATGGAATGATTTAACAAGGTCCATCTCTTAACCATTTGGAGCAGTGACTTGAGCCACATCATCAGTCATGGGCTATTTTCCTTCTCTTTGGTAGAATACTATATCAATTTACTGAGACTCATAGGATTCAAAAGGATATTTTCACCATATAATGTCTTATTCCATCCTTTAATGAAGTATTTGATACATTTATGACATGATGAGGGAACTATCACATGCTGATGCAACCAAGGTCTTTCTAATAGGACATTAAAAGCTATTTCTTGTTGTACAATCATGAATTTGGAGTCAGTGACGAGATAACCAAATTGATCTCTATGCTTAATTTGACCAAGAGACTTCTATTCACTATTGTGATAACCCTGAATCATCAAAGTAGAGGGATATAAATCAGAATCACAATGGCCTAACCATAAGAGTGTTCAAATTGGTATGATATTGATCCTAGAGCCATTGTCGATCAAAACTTGACAGACGTCGACATTGTCCAATTTTTCTGATATATACAAGGGCATTATGTTACCTTGTATCATGGTCTCCTTATATTGCTCTATAAAGGAGATGACTACATGAAATTCTATAGAATCAGTATCTTCATAATAAAATTCAGTGGCAATGACCTTAACATTAAACTCTTATGGGATCAAGAGTGATTTTATAAGTTCTTCCCATAGCTCTTTTGATATATAGAGGGAATCCAAAATTGAGAGTTTTTATGGAACAAAAACCATCTATTTTAAGAGGTTATATTTATGAGCCATGGGCCTATTCTTTCCATATTTAAGTTTCTACTTAGCTTGAGTCTTGGTATTCATAGTTTCTTATGTTAGAAATTATTTTCCTTGATCATAATTTTGGGGTCTTTTCATCAATTGTGAGTTAGATTGATCCTTCCCTCACATGTTTTGACATTAAATAGGTGATTTTTTTATTTTCTAATCATTCTTCCAATATGATCATATTGGATCGATCTCTTTATGACTCAGAAGTAGATTGGTTCTCTTGTTGAGCCCACCAAAGTTCCTGCCATTGGGTTTTAGCATTATATATGATTTCAATAGGGATATGACCTGAATGTCAAGATCTGTGCTGACCACATATTCCTTAAACCCATTGGCCTCAATTCCACCCCATTTTATTTGATTTTGGTGTGGATTTGTATGAATATTATTCTTTATCATAGAAAGAATTCTCTAATCCAATCACATTAACCAAGTTGTAAACAAACTCTTCATCTGATAGGGGTTTTGTTTGGTGGGGAAGCTCCTATTGAATTGTTTGGTGGGGTAGTGTCCATCCTCTCACTATTGAAGGAATAAAATCAAAGAGAGTGTTTGAATCTACTTGTGTACTAATACAATTTCATTTTCCTATACTTTATGTTTTCCATACTAGTTACACTAGCTTTTAGAAGATTGGATCCCAAGAGATTATGGTGCTAATGAAGTTGGTTTCACCATTTCAAAACAAACCAGGGGATCAAATGGCTAGTTTAGCTGTGCCCTGAGGGTGAAATGCACTCATTTTTTCATATTTCTAGTCATACAATCATTAAATTTCCAATTACCCTTATTTGAGACTTCTATCCACCCCCCTCTTCTTGGGGTGAGGTTGTAAAATCACAAGCCACTTATGTTGGTGGTTTGTCTAATTTAACTTGTCCTAAATCTACCATCTTATGGAGGATATATTTAAAGATAAAAAATTCTTAGATGGTGTATCCCAACATTAAGTGGTTGATATAGTAATATAGGTGGTCTTTGAGGCCAATTATATTATGATACTTGGGTTTTGGTAGCTTTAGATTTTTTTTCAATAGCTGTGATAAAATACCTGGGGACCTGGTCATTTCAAAAGGAGTAAACTTTATTCTTACATTATTTATATGGAATGTTCCTCCATTATCTTCTCCCTTAATAATGAAGGAATTATTGTTTTTTTCTATTCAATATAAGGAATGATGTGATATTTCATAGGTTTAGGCACTAGAGATGGTGTTAGAGCTAGTTTAATCATATCAATTGTTATTTCTACTTTTCCAGTCCTTTTTCCTAGAACTATTGGTATTGGAAAAGGATTGGGATTGATCCTTTGAATATAATATTCCAAACTCATATAAAATTTATAAATATCATGGGACCCTCTTAGGTACTTTACTAGGATGAGTGACATTTGTAACTCATCTCAAAGGTTTTCAATGAAGATCCCTAGCATCTCTTCTCGAGGGATTTGTATGTTCAAGGAATAGATTAGATCTTTCCAAATATAAATAAAGTCCTATGATATCTAATTTTTACATTGTTTATAGTTTTATAGGTTGAGGGCTATCATCTTCCTCAATTTAGAGATTAATTGGTAGAGGAACTGTTAATAAAGGTCTTCCTATCTTGTGATCAACTTGGATGGTAGATTGCTACACCAAAAAATGTTATTCCATACAGGATCTATACGAATCATCCAAGATTATCTGGATCTTATTATTCAAGGACCCCATCATCGGACCACATATAGATACAAAATTTTTCAAATGATACTTTGGTTCCCTAGTTCCATTAAAAGTTGAGAAAGTTAGATTTATAGATTTGGGTAGAGGAAGATGAGCATATGCCCATTTAGGGTATAGTTTTCTTTTTTCTTACACTAGTGCACAACACCCCTCCATGGATTCTTTTAGATCTACCAATGACTCAATAGTGTGAATAACATCTGATGGAATATCTAGTTATAAAGATATCTAAGTATGGGTAGTAACGAGTAGAGTTTATCATGGTCGACTTTCTTGTATTCACTATTGATAACTAGTGTGGGTTGACCTAGGGTAGCTTTATTGGAATGGTTCTAGATTACTACCTAATGGAGGTAATTACTAATATTATTTTACTATTGGATCTAGATAAATTGGTTTTATTGATTCCATATTAGTCGAATTAATTTCCTCTTCTCTTGCTAGTATGGTATACTCTTCTTATTGAGGGAGATTTCTTGAAAGAGGAATGCAAGCCTCTACTTTGAGAGTGTACTTAACATGAATATTTCCTGTGAGTAACTTGAAATTGATTATTATTAAATATTTTATTTTTTATTCATATTGATCAAATATTCCCTAAATTTTAGGGGTTCAAATTCTCTAAACAATGGGTGGGATATAGCCATTCCCTTTCCATTTTCTTTGTTTGAATCCCATCAGAGAGGTGGTAGCTGAGCATTTGAGGGAGCTCCAAATTTTTTGGCTTGCCTTTTATTTATGGTTTGAAAACTTTATTAAACTATTTCAACATGGACCATATTAAAAAAATGAAATATCATCCTCTTATTATCTTGCACTATCTTTATTATCAACCTCATCTGTAGGGCCAGTGCTAATGATGTTTACTGATGAATAATGAACTATCGATATCACATCATCATCATAAGAATAAAGAGAATCATAACCCTTGGTTTATATATCTAGTGGTATGTCAAAATACTCTTTAGTGGTCACCCTATTGTGGGGATGATTCAGTTTGAGGCCCCTATGAGGCTTCGCCTTCTTCTTCCTTGACTCCCCTAGGATTGATTTGTGGAGATAATATAGAGAGAGTCCCTGGAAGATATTACCATACATGTCACTAAGGAGAAATATGGGTTATGTAATGGGATAAATTAAGAAGTATTTTCTTATTATTTTTCTCTCGGTTAGAGAAATACCAACTTCTATGGGGGAGGAGGAGGTTGTGGTAAAAATTCCCCCAGCCCCACAGACTGGGGATCATCTAATTTTATCTTTATAATATTTTGGATTCACTGAATATCTTATGAATTCAAGGGTAGTAGTGATGGTAAAACTTCAACCTACACTACATAATAGGGTTTATCTTGGATTTCTATAGTGGAGAATACCACTGCTTCCCTCTCAATATTATGGGCTTTTTTTCAAGCATGAGATAGGTGTAGTACATGCTCTGAGTGTGAACTACTTGATGTTGGAGGAATCATTGTAGTATAAGGTTTGACCTTTAAAAAACTATATGTTTGTTAAAAAAATTTATATTCGTGATAAAATAGTATTTTAATAAATTTCTCCCATCAATTTTGATGTTTTTGAGATTTGGACACAACAAAACCTTGTTGGGAATACCAGCTATCATGCATAGGGTCTAGCCCTAAAATAATGATGTTACATGAAATAATACTTAATGATATCTATTGGTTGGGGATTATGGTGAAATTTAACATTAAATTTTCACCTCATAATCTAATATAAACGTTGGATAGAGAACCAATGAGCAGTTGGATAAAATTCCTTAAAGAATTGAGCCATGCATGTTAGAGATTATCACACTACTATTCCAACTTCAGGAACCGTGACACTGAAAGGGTAGAAAAATCAATATTTTAATGAAATAAATCTATTTACTTAACATGGTTCACATAATATGTGTAACTTATCAATTTATCCTTTAGATAATGAGGATTCATCCATAAATTCAAGTGAAGATGGCATATACATTCCTCTATAAAAGTTTTTGGAATGTTATATTGAGAAGTGGCTATGGGATAGAACATGACTGATATGTTGTATTTTGATATTTTTTTCCTCATAACTAAGGTTTTATCTTTTTATTCTATGATATATTTATCTACTTTTTCTAACCAGAGTGGTCATTTCTCGACTGCCTTGTATTAGAGAGCAGGGCTGATTAGAATCTTCCCTATTGTGGTGGAAGCTAAGTGATCTGAGGGTGGATGAGAGAGTGACTGTTGTGTTAGTATATATTTCAATTTATAAAGTATATCACTCATTAGAGATAATTCACTTCATGTAGCTATCCTTAATCTCTTGAGCACCTCATGATATGAGGTCTTTCTTAAATTTGTTTCTCCTGGGGGAGGGTATTCTCGTTGAAGTAATATGTCACTATAGGGTGGACCTTCATAGCGAATTCCATTATGGGGAGGACTACCATTATGGTGAAATTTTAGGTTGTAGTGAGTATTCTTATAAAATATACTCTAAGTAGGACCTTTATGGTAGAGAGTAGTAAGGGAAGAACATTTTTTTCCATTTGATCTCTTGGTCATGAGGAGTATTTTCCCAGTGCTCATCATGAGAAAAGTTCACATGATCAATCCCAATACCACTATGGGAAGTAACTTCATATTGAGTGATCCTAGGAGACCACCAAATATTATATTGGCCATATTATGGTGAGTACAATCACAACCGCTACTTCTTCCTCAATCTAACAATGAGTCAGTAGGATCTTGAACCACCAGTTATAGATGTTCAAGGACCTAAAGAATGACAACATCAAGTAGAGTATGGATATGGGTCTACTCCAGATATTTATTCCACCATTGGTGAGATTTATTTTTGGGAACCCTCCATTAGTATACAAAGTTGTGTGATTATCACGACTTTCATATGGGGGGTCTCCTTGGGTGACCTTTTTATTGCCATTAGACTGGGCTAATATACTTCTTAAGAACAATCATGAATATGTGCCTACAAATTGGTTTCCATAAGAATATACTAATGAAATTTCATGCAGTTAAGGGGAGAAAGAATATGTTCCTACTCCTGAGTTACTATTGGGATATGCTAACAAGTGCTTGAAAATTTGATAGGAATATGTGCCTACCCTGAAGTGACTGTTGAGATGGGCCATTGATCTCTAGTAGGAAAAAGAATGTATGCCTAGTACCATTGTTAATTATTTATCAATATGTGACAAAGATCCTCCTAAATAGGAGAAGTAATGTACAAATTCTCCTAATCATCCCTAAATATGCATTGAAGGGCTGCTCTGGTAGTGGTGGTGAGAGAATGTGTCTATCCCCTAATTATTGTTGGGGGTATACTGACTACCATTTTTTTATTCCCACCATGATATGATAACAAATATATAGAATTTGGGTGAGAATATAGGTCTTCCCATCCATTATTTATAATTTTTGTTGGTGGGATTCTATATAGGAAATGAGGATATGTGCCCATTCCTTGTTGGGAGTAAGTATATAAGCCTTATTCTATCCTCTAGTTGTCGCTGGTATGTGCCGATGGGCTTGATGTGTAGGGGTGGTGATTGTTGTAAAAGTGGGAACCCTATACCCAACTTTAATATTAATTTTAGATTACCATATCATGTATACAATGATTTATGAATTATTTACACTTACATTAATAGTGTTGATATGTCTTCATCCACTATTTACATGGTAATTTCTTTTGAATATTGGTCATATCAAAAGGTTACATTAGTTCCAAGGTTATAATGAGAACCTTTAGATACTATGAAATTAGTATTAAATATATGTCCAATAGTATAGGTATGTTATACTAACTGGACACTAATGATTTCTAACTATCAGGTGATGGGGGATCATAATCATTGAGACTTCTTCTCATGAGGTTCACACTTGATAATATCAAGTATATGATATCATGAAGAATGAACTGCCAATAGAAACACCAAATGTTTCAAGTTTCATTGGTAGTTCCTATCCATGAACACATTTAATGGTCTCCTGACTTGATATTATTATCAGTGTATACTATTTGATCATGTACTTTCATGTAATTCAAAAACTATGGCATTGAAGTCATATCGAGGTAGCTTAAATTGAGGTACGTCATTGGTGGTATGACATTAATTGAATAATCAATAAAGAATTTTTCACTTCTTAAAGGAAGTGATATCTTGGACCTAGTTGATCAAGATGGTAGTACCTTCACTAAATCCATGGCCATGGTAGAATAAGGTAAGTTCATATAGTTTGGTCAACAAATAATAAAGCAAGAAAAGTATGATGACATGAAGTGTGCATCCTACTTTATGAGATATCATTATATAAAGATATTATAATACATTACATGTATTCGTAGGAAATTTTGAAATTTATAGACATTTTTATCTTCTTAGGGGTCTTGATGGGTTGTTAGACTCCACTCCTAGTCTATGAATAGTATTTACTACTACTAAGATAAGGTACTTGAGGGTCACACACTAAGTGTATTTAAAATTCTACCCTATTAAGATGAATAAGAGTATAGGGCATAGAGCCCCCCACCATAGGGTCTAGGATATGTCCAAGGATATAAGATCTCCAAGGAATAAACAAATTCATAACATTGGAGTTTAGAATAATTAATATTGAATTTATTTATTAAATTCATTTACAAGCATTAAAGTAAATACATTAGAGAATATTATTTAAATGAATATTATTTTAATATTCAAGGATCATTTAATATTTATGGGAATAAAGAGTCAAGTTAATGAGTTGGTTTTATCATGTAATATATTTATTATACAATAGGTAAGTGATAAAAATATAAATGACATTTATGACCCAGTTAGTTGGTCATAAGATTTCATTTATGACTTATGTAGTGAGTAATAAATATTCAGGGGATGGGGATCCTTTTTCAAGTAATTTTATCAACTCAATGTATAAGTGAGGAAAGGATCCCATGTGATGAACTATTCACTATTCAATTAATGAGAACCTCTTTCTCCTCTCTCCCACTTCCTAGAGAGAAGAGATCTCATTCCATGCATTCGATCGTATTTCTTTTTTATGGACTGATAGAATGATATAATAGTGATCATTGGGACATCAAAGGTGTCATTATATTTCCATTCCAATACCTGGAATTTGACAATTGATGCTCCCAATTACTTTTAAATCATGTGTGGATGGTCTAGATGGATTCAACTTTGAATCCTTTAAGCAGTGATCCACAATGATGAGAAGATTTCGAGCATGAATTCAGATCAAAAGAGGTAATTTATGATTTAAAAATTGTGCTTAAAAAAATCTTCACATGAGATCCTTGGGCAGTTATACCAGGATGTGTTTCATCGGCGATGTCATCGTCACAACGATCATTGGTAATTTTTTTAAATCTCTTGCCCATATTCTTCTATTATACACCCTAGTACCATCAATTGGTATTAGAGGGACCACACACTGATTAAAACAAAGAAAGATTAATTTTTTATTAAATTTATATAGAGGGCGTCTATATGGTTTTTTAAAGGTTGGGGCTGAAGCCTCATTTTATTATATGGTCCCAACGTTATAGATGATGTTTCAATCCGATACCAGATGTTCATGTTTCCACTATCCAAATTTTTTAATATGGATTGAAATCAATGTTTTTTACAGGTTTTTTGAATAATATATATATATACATATGTGTGTTATTTTACTCAAAACCATCTATAGAAATAATATCTAGAGAACCATAGTATTCCATCAGGAAACCCAATATCTAGAATAGTGTTCACCGATGATTCAATTATTCCACTAGTTAATGGAAATAATTTTTTTCCAAAAGACCTACTTTGATAGGGTTTAAAAAATGAGACATAAAAAATAGTGATGGGATTATGTGGGTCAATAAACTAACAAAAGGAAAAAAACTCAAAATAAAAGGCTACAACCCGACATCCCACCTAAAGAGATAAGTAAAACAAATCTTTTTGGGAAAGTGATCTGATGGGGTTTGGGGGGGGGGGTTCTTCCATAAAATAATAAAAAAATATATTTTTTTCGTATGAACACCACCTCTTCCACTGCACCTATGAACCTCCCCATACCACCAGTCCACCATCATAGCCTCTCTTGGTTGGAACTAAAATGTTACCACTGATCCACCCTGTTGGACTAACCAACACATTCCCTATGCATGACCCCTATGTTTGGAGTGACCCCTTGCACTGATCAGGTATTACACCAGAAATATCTTGCACATATATCCCTCATGGACTACCTCTACCATGGACTCTCTTCCTAACTCGGTCTACCTCCTTGTCAAATAGCTTCTCCGTCATCGTTTGATGACTCAAGGCTGACCCAAAACCCCAAAAAATGACCTTTCCTTGTGTTCTTTCCTACCTAGATTTGGGTACCACACTATCAGCCTCCTGTGGTTTAGCCCAAACTATAATGGGTTAGGAAAGGATTAGCTCACCCCAGAATGGGCTTGGGTGGGTTCAACCTAATCTTTAATAGCCTTATGTGGGTTCTTCCTAACCTATAATGGTCCTGTGATGGATTATAGGGCCTGTTAATTTTTTTAAAAATTATAAAAAAATAAATAATTTTTTGGATTTAAAAATAATAATATTCAAGAATTAATTTAATTTTTAGAATAAAAATTAAATTAATTATAGGACCAAATGAAATTAATATTTAATTTCCCTCAAAATTAAACTTGAATTTTAATTTTCATCACACATTTAATATACCAATCGACTGGTCTTGAGCATTGACCAACCATTGTTTGTCTAGGTTTAATTTTATTTAATTAATTATTATAAATACTTGTGATGATTGTAATATTTATTTATTTATGAAAATATGTATATAATCTTTCTTCACCATTTTATGTATAAGAGTCCATGAACCTAGATAAAAGTTGTTTATCTATATGTATTTTTCACTTCCTGAGACCCCCTTACCTACATGCAAGTATATTTGTATTATGATAATGACACTGTAAGATGTGGACCATGCCAAGATGAGGTGGTATCCCATATGAGATGTGGAAACTTTAGATTGGGGTGAGAGATGAAATATGAGTCAGGACCTGACTTAGGTATTATACCTATAGGTCACTATTGATACATTGAGTTTAAATGGACCAAATAATACAAAATTCTCAATATTAGTTAGGTATTTTATTATTTTATTAAATACATGTTTTAAAAAACACATTAAATAATAAACTAAATTGTATATATTAAATAAAATTAAGATGATATGAATGTTTTTATATTTACTACATGGTCATTTGTGATTGATATCACATAGTACATACATATTAGATAAAAAATGATTTCATTTTCTAATAAATAATAAAACCCTCAAAGAAATATTAAGTCGCAAATGCCTTCCATCGTTCAAATATGGAAAAAACCGAGTGTATGAGGTGATTATAATCCCTAGTTGAGGATGAATCCTACTACTGGAGAGTTCTTATGAGAGTGATGGGTTAAATTAACTAAATATTACAAAAAAGAAGTAGTCATATCTATCTTGTTGTGTATTTAGAGGAAAAGTGTTGAGTAAATCAAGTTTATTATTTCTAGAAGTTGGGACTTAACTCAACAGATCAAGGAGCCAAGATTTAATGTAGTTGGTCAGTCTAACGCCTACCTTGAAAATCCCTAAAATAGTGGCATAGCCATAGCCTGGAATATAAGGATATTTTTTAGGGATCCTTTTCATAAGAATAGTTGAGTGACTAGGTATTTTTAATCTAGTAGTGAGGGATACTAGGGTTTGATAAAATATACAGAGATATTTAATGATTTAATTAATCAGTAATATTTAATTGGTAATTAATATAAAAGTTAAAATCTTCTAGTGTTTTGTTTTGTATAATAATGGAAAATAATTCTACATATACAATGCTATTAATATTGTAAAAAGTCAATGTCCTCACTAAAATTAGTTTTAAAGAGTAATAAACACACTTTTGCACAACACCATGATATAGGAAATTCAAGGTACTAGTGTTCTCACAACCTATTAAGCTACCTCAGGAAGAAATAGTGTGAAAATTCTTATAGGTGAATCATGTATGATGAATTTTATATATACATAATAATTCTATCATCAATGGTCAGTGCGAGTTGTGGATACAACATCATGACATGAGTGAATTCACATATAGTCTCATCTTTGATAAACTTCAATGGAGAAAGTGAATCAAGATATAAATGAGGTGATATTTACACTAAATGTGTGTAAATTGAAATATGGATCACAATCTTTATAGACATCCCATTATTATATATTTATCACCCAATTACTCCAGTTTCATTTAAGATTACAAAACAAAAAGTATGGGGAAAACACCTTATTGCCTTTTGGGTAAAGTTCTCTAAGTAAATAAGAAATTAAATAAGGTTTAATATTTAGTTATTATAGTGAACAAGTTGAAATAAAAGGGAAAAAAGACCAATTGAAAGTGTCACTCTAAAGGAACTATTGCAACATTCTTCAAATACAAGAGGTTGGTCATCATATACAAAGTTATTTGCTTTTCATGTCACAAGATAAGACCATGTAAGTTTAAATGATATGAGCTGAATTAAAGAAGCAATTAATCATTTATTATTTAGATATATTGAACATTGTAAGTAATGTTTCTATTATACTTATTTTGTATTAAATATAATATGCATATTACATATGTGTATTTAAATACAGTAACCAAGTAAGAATATAAATGTTACAATAAGTAAGGTGAATTTTACAATCGATTGAGAATGGGTGATTTCTAAGATAATGGTGATAAGTACGCTAATTTTAATTTCAAATATTAATGATTCTAGTTAAAATTTTGTTAAGTATTACCAAAACATTAATCTCACGTGTCCATTGGGAATAAGGAGACATTATTATAGTTTTAGAATGAATTTTGTTTGTGGTGTTTAATACTCAATAAATAGTTCAATAATGCTTGAATCATTGGAAATACCTGATGAATATAAAAATTTAAGACTCAGTTATACCCAGTTGTGGAAAGATAAGTATTTTTTTGGTAAAACTTAGTAGTTTTCATGGATGTACCCATTATGGTTTTAGGCTATTTGGAGTTAAGTAAATTATTTATTATCAACACACTTACTTACTTATTTTTGGAAGAAGAAACCTTTATAAATAAATGTAGTCCACAAGGATTTTGGAATTAGTTTATCTAAAGAGAGTAAACTATTATAAGGTTAATCTAGTGGTAAATATACTTCATAAGTGTTTAAGTAATATAAAGATAAAGTACAGTATATTCATGGTTATCAGATATGTGTTGATTTAGTCTTGTGTGCCAAATAATATCTTGACTAATAATTCATCAATAATTATAATGTAGCATGGAGTAATTCCTAAACACACATTTCATTATTCACATCATATTTATGATGTTACTAAGGAGGATCGATGTTGAGTCTTACATGTTAACATTGATTAATAAAATATAGCATTTATTAATTCTAAATGCACATTTCCTTATGAATATCAAATTTATGTTGAAAGTAAAAGGAGAAACAATGTTGAGACTAATATACATTGCAGATACTTCCATAAATTTTCAAGACAAGATTCTCAAATCGTGATTTTATCCCATAACCATATCCAAAATATAATGAAAAATGGATATTATATGATTTATAGTATGATATAAATCCATTATTTCATAACAACATATGTTTATATGCAAAGTTTTTGTTATGGATATAAACAAAATTGCATAAATAAAAACACAAAGTGCATCTCTTTTAGTAACCTAAAGTTTATATAGGATATTGTATAAATACCATGATAGAAAATCTATAGTCAAGTGATAGAACATATTTCTATAAAAAGGTGCACTTATCTATTATAGATAGTGGTTGAAATATTGACTTGGATTTAATAAATGTTAGAGATGAACATATATTTGGTATAGGAATAAGTTCCATAAGAGCATGTGGAAAAGAAATGTTCCAGAGAAACTTATTACATAGGAAGGTTAAAACTATGGTAATGATTTTACATTCATTGTGGCTAGTGATACATTATTCATTAAGATTAATGAATCCTATAAGTAATTAGTAAATGGAAATAAGATAAGATCGACAATATTTATTAAAATTTAATAATGGATTCCATGTATCAAAGTAAAGGTGCTTATTATTTTGAATACTACTGTGGGTATTCAAGTAAGACTATACATGTGTGGTGCACGCATGGTACTAATAAGTATTGATTGGTAATACCAAGTTTTTATACCTAAATAAATTAGAATTATACTTGTCATAGATACTTTCTATGATCATTAAATTTGGAATTGTATGTAAAAATCATCAATATTGGAAGGTGTCTATATGACGTAACTAGAAAGAGTTGGTGACACCATAGAATTCTGGAAGGGGTGCAAGTTACTAAAATATAGTTTTAGATTGAAGTGAAAAGTTCATATAATATTTGTTTGGAATGAATTTTTTCCATGTCTCTACAGTGGTTAGTGGTATCATCACATTTTTTCAAGGAAAATATGATTGATAACATATGGAAAATTTCTACTGGTCTTACAGTTAGTTAATACCAAAATGAAACTAACTCTCTAAATATTAACTTAAAGAAGCAACCTATGTTCTAGGGAATGAGATTTACTAAGGTATATCTAATGGGTTTCTTAGACCAGGTCTATAGTATATATAATAACAAGGTATTAAAAAATACATGTTAAAAAAAATAAATATAGAATTTTTACCAGTGCCACATGGTATAAATCTATCCAAGAAGACATGTGTGGGGCATATGAGGAGATTAAAGAGGTGAGTAGAATTACATAAGTTCCAAAAATGGATCTATCACATATTCCATGTTATGTACTATATATTATATTTCCAATATATACTTAATAGTAGTAAAATATTAGTTATATCTAGGAGAACTGCATGGGAAATAGTCAGAACAATCTAATTGTACTTGAGAAAGTACAAAGATATGTACCTGGTATGTGGATATAAAGATATACTAGTTATAAGGGGACACAAACTAGTCTTCTTATAGAACAATATGATATAATATCATATCCAAGATGAGGAAATGATCAATATAATCTCATTCAATCCAGTGGTATCCATGTCTACAAATATCAAGTATATTGTGGATTTAGAGGTAACTAAAGAAGTAATGTATAATATGAAACAATTTTTTCCAGTTCTTGGAATCGCAACTAGTAAGTAAATATTTATCATAATATAAATTATAATAATTTTATCACTATCACTAGCCAAGATTTCAAGTATTGAATGTGGATAAAAAGGAATACACATGGAGATATCATCTATTGGGGAGTCTTACTCAAGGAGGTGAAATCACAGATAGAAGAATAGCCATGCAGTGGAGACATAAAAGGAAAATAAATAAAGAAATAACTTAGTAAAAAAATGATATTATCATGTGAGAGTTAACAAGGATAGTTATAAAGTTAGATCTAGTGCAAGTTGGAGTGTTGTAATAGTGGGTTCCCTAGACCCAACTTGAAAAATAATTTTAGAATGCCATATCATGTATATAGTGATCTATGCATGATGTACACTTACCACAATAGTGTTGATATTTATGAATCTACTATTTATAAGGTAATTTCCATAGACTATTTTCCATATCAAAAGTTTATAGTAGTTCCCTGACTATAATGAGAACATCAAGATAATATGACATTAATCTTAAACATATTTACTATGGTCTAGATGCATCATACTAACTAGACATAGATGATGTATAACTATCAGGTGATGGGGTCTCATAATAATTGAGACTTATTCTCATAAATTTCACACTTGGTGATCTTTAGTGGATGATATCAAGTGGATTGACACTCTAATAGGAACACCACATGTTTCAGGTGTCACTGGTAGTTTCTATTTTCAAACATGTGTAATGTTCACCTGACCTGAGAGTGTATACTATTTTATCATGTAATTTGATTCAAGGAAAAAACTATGAAATTAAATCCATAAATAGGTATCTTGTGTTGGGTGCATCATTTGTGGTATGAAATTTATTGAATAATCAAGAAAGAATTTTCTACTTCTGAAAGGAAGTGATATTTCAGGCCTCATTGATCAGGATGGTAGTACCTTCACTAAATCCATGTCCATGGTATAATAAGTAAAGTCTATTCAGTTAGGTCAAAAAATAATAAAGTAATAAAAGGATGATGAGATTAAGTGTTTATCATGATTTATGAGATATCATGAGATAAAGATATTATATTACATGATGTGTGTTTGTAGGAAATGTGGTAATTTCTATGATTTTTTCTTATCTCCTTAAGGGCCTTGATGGGTTTCTAGACTCCATTATTAATCTATAAATAATATTCACTACTATCAATATAAGGGTCTAGAGGGTCACACATTAATCATATTCAAAAGTATGCCTTATTCTGATGAATATGAGTATAGGTTATGGTAGG
The DNA here is from genome assembly GCA_963277665.1 of Viscum album. Taxonomy (NCBI): domain Eukaryota; kingdom Viridiplantae; phylum Streptophyta; class Magnoliopsida; order Santalales; family Viscaceae; genus Viscum; species Viscum album. The sequence continues at coordinate 2,039,501,481 of OY728164.1, forward strand.
CCCCACCACATGGTACAAGATATGTCCGAGGATATACAACCACCAAGGAATAAATAAAATCATATTATTTGAGTTTATAATAATTATTATTTAATTTATTTATTAAATTTATTTATAATTATTAAATTAAATACATGGGAGAATATTATTCGAACAAATATTATTTTAATATTCAAGGTTCCTTTAATATTTTCGGGAATGATGAGTCAAGTTAATGACTCAGTTTTATCTTGTAAAATATTTATTATATTATAGGTAAGTGATAAAAATGTAAATGAAATTTATGACATAGTTAGTTGTTCATAAAATGTTGTTTATGAATTATGTAGTGAGTAATAAATATTAATGGGTTGAGGATCCTTTTTTGGGTAATTTTATTAACTCACTATATAAGTGAGGAGGGGATCCCATGTGATTAACTATTCAATTCTTAATCAATTAGAGCCTATATCTCATCCCTACCAATTCCCATATATAGGAGCTCCTATTCTAAGCATTCTATCATAGTTCTTCTTCATGGATTTTTGGAACGATATAATGACAATCATTGGGACATTGAATTAGTCATCGTATTTCTATTATAGCACCTATAATTCAATAATTGATGCTTCTAAAGACTTTAAAAGCATGTGTGGATGATCTAGAGGCATTTATATTTGGATCCTTCGAGCAATGATCACCAACAATGAGCTGATGTCGTGTGAAAATTCTAATTAAAAGAGGCAATTTATGATTTAATTTTTGTGCTTAAAAAACTTTACATGAGATCCTTGGGTAGTTTTACCAAGATGCACTTCACCAGTGATGATGTAGTCACAAAGATAACTAGTGAAATTTTTTAAATCCTTGACCCATCTACTTTTTCTTTTCACCTTGATACCATTGTAAATATGTGCCCTCCCCCTAGTTATTGTTGTTAGGATATGCTTATAGGCTTCTCCTAATGCTGCTAAAGTATGATGGAAGGCTTAGTGAGTGTAGACAGTGGTATGTGATTTTACATTGGCTACCTAAAAGATATGTTGGTGGGATTATTTAGTGATAGTGGGGATATGGGCCCACTCCCTATGATTGACATCTCACTAGGTTTGGGGAGCTCTCCTAGATGCTTATGCCTAAATGATTGGAACAGGGGTTGCCTGGATGGTGTCCCTAGTCGGTGGATGAGGGTAGGTTTCATATGATGATAATGGTGATAGTTGATAGGAGACCTTCTGGGTGGCCCCTAAAATGGGGTGAAGTCATAGCATACCTTCTTATTAGACTCTCTAAGACAAGGGGTGTATTTTTTGTTTCAATCTAGGGAGAGACTCTCGACGTGGTTTGAGGTGTTGATAGGTTCCAACCACCCCTTCATGACCCATAACTATTAAGAAAACTATTGATACTTAATTTTGAGGAGTTATTATCATGAAACCTACAACATTGGGATGGTACCGTTTAAGTGGTACTCCTAGATCAGTGGATTTGTTACCTGGTGCTGAAGGAACTAGGTGGGTGACAAAGTTCTTTGATTTAATAAGGACTCAACATGGGAAGAAATTGACGTGTAGGTATGTTGTTAGAAGGATCCCATTTAAATTTAATGGAGTTATATTTATTGATTTCATGAGGGGGAATAAGAAACAAAAATAAAATAACTCCTTAATTCAAAAATACAAGTGAGCAAACACACTTAACTGGTTGTGCATGGAAAACTCAGTTGTTTTGGTTAATAAAATATTCATATTGTTTTCACCATTTTTGTTTCAACCCTAATATTGGGATAGCTTGGGCACTCATGATATTCACATTGGGACACTATTCCTGTCCTAGATGGATTCCAATAGGTCTTATTCATGGAACCAGAAACACCCAATAATTCCCACATCCATGAAAAACTATGAACCTACTTTCCAAAGTTAGGTGGTCATTAGGGTTTCTTACCAATGATGCTTAAGAACTCACATTGGTCGATAGGATGAGATATTGGGATCATCACACCCTATTGGGGAGAATTATTTCCTACTCTTGGACTCTCTTGTATATTTATGTAATGTTTATGAATCTTTCCCAAATCCCAGTACAAAACTAGTCACCCTTATGCAAGCATCCAATTATTAGCATGCATTGATGTTAATGTTTGTATGTATCAGAGGTATTCCATTGATGTGAAAATCTATATGTATAAAAGGTTATCCATTAATGACATCATCAGTATTCATGAGAGTTTATCCATCATTATCTTATCATTAATTAACAATGTTGGTTTATAGGTCATTATGGTTTAAAGGCAGACAACTAGGTTCTTTAGAGTTTATATCCATATAGGTAGATAGAGGAAATTGGTGGTTTTAGGATTAGGCCCATGAATAAGCTTCATACAAATCCTTGTGAAAGGAATCAGAACCCATGCTTTTTGATGGTACTTAATGGGGCACATCATACGTTTTAAGGTTACATGATAAGGAACAATCCATGTAGTTTATTGTCATATGTTAAGGACAACCAGGTGAAATATTCCTGAAAATGGTTAGTGTGAGGGTTTATGCATGAGCGTCCCTTTCTATTTGACCTTGTAGGAAATATGGCCCAATGAGGACAGATTGGTCTCATGAGAAATATGGCCCTGTGAAGATATATCTTACCAGGAACATGGCCTGATGAGGATAATATGATGGGAACCAGATATAATACAGTTCTTTGGGTGGGGGTGCAATACTATTAGGAATATGGTTTGATGAAAGGATAGTCTATATGGGATATTTCACTAATAGATGGGATTTCCATAATCACAGGAGTATAGTTGAGAAAGGAAATAACATAAATGATATCAAGAGGAACATGAACTCATGAGGAAGGAAATAAAAGATTGATGGTGTTGGGTTCAAACCTCCAGGAGTATTTTACATATCTCATCATGATAGGAATAAAATCACATACAGTTCAAGTGGCATAATTTAAAATCATATGATAGGACTGTGACATGCAACTTAACTTCATGTGGTAAGGATGTATGATACATAGTTTAATGTCTTGTTATAGGTACATTGGACACACATTTTAACATTGTGTTGTGGGGATATTGATGAAATAGTTTAAAATTGTATTTCAGGTACATTGACTATACAATTTAACATTATGTTGCAAGGATGTTGGACACACAAATTAACATCATATTGTGGGGGTATTGGATACTCAGTTTAACACCATGCCATAAGGAGATTTTCCATTCAATTTAATGTCATGTTTTGGATACATTTATGGTGAATTTTGAATGTTATATATGGGGCTTGAGCCTTTAGAATGCATCCTACATATTCTGTGAAGATATGAATCAGAATACACATAGTTCTAATGTTAAGGGTTTCCTTGTCATAAAAGGTTCAAAGATAGAGGATTGAGTAGGAATTAAACATATGAGGTTTCCCTAAGGTGCTTTATTGAGAATATAGAACTTTAAAGGAATGTATCATAGGGAATATATCCATTTGAGAAGGAGAAAATATGGTTGGGAATTACACTTAAGAAGGAGGCCTAAAGTAGATCCATTTTCAACATGATGATTACATAATCATCACATATCTCCAAGTCCATGTGGGAATGGAATTATCATCAGTACTAGGCCTATGCATCTCTGCACAGGACAACTAGCCGACCAACCATGTGAAGGAGGAGAGCTAAAATCACAATATATACTGGGGAGGGGCAGTCCCGAGTTGATTTTTTGTGATGATTTACTATAAGAACTTCGGGCCATATAATTGTCACTAAGCCTATAATCCATTTAAGGGTTCCCCCTTAACCCTTAAAATGGGGATTATCAAAAATAAATAAAAATTTAAGGCCTTTGGGACATTCATGCATATATCTAAGTCCATGTGATTCATGTTAAATGTGAGAAACAAGAGATGGTAAAAGATTAAACACATCAAATAATTAGATTTATATGGTACTTACACTTGAATAGGAATCCCATGGATGGAATATACTCCTCATCTGCTAATGGATGGGGGAGGGGCTATTGAAGATAGGATGGATATGATATCATGCAAGAAAGGCTTGGGGATTACTCCATGAGGGATTCTATTATCAACTTATCTTGATAGATGGAGAATAAATCCACTATTGAGCTAAGAGAGATCACTCTGGGGTTATCCTAATTAGGACCCAAATTATCAAGGGAATCCAAGGTCATGATTTCCCTTAGGGTTTTCCCACCTTGGAGGATAATTCCTGAGCATCCTTTTATCAAGGGAATACACAGTCAAAGGGATACACACTATTATGCATGCCCTAACCGTTTACATCTAGTGGTCTCAGAGGGGGTATAAGGTTTTCATTTTTATGGTTTTAAACTTGATGAAATAAATCCATAGTGATTATTTATATGCTACGCAAAGGGGATACAGTGAAGATAAATGTTATATGGGATGATAGAATTAGAAGAGGAGTAATAAATACCCTAGGGATAATCTATTTCACATAGGGGGTTTTCTTTATGAAATGGGTTATGCAAAAAGTGTTTCCCATACATAAGTGGATCCTTTATGAATAGATCATGAGGATATTCCTTCACAAAGGGTTTTTGAGGGAATTACTTTATGAAGGGTCTTCCTTGTAGAGGGATTCATCATGTTTTATGATATCCCCAAGTACCTAAGGGTGCTATGCAGAGGGATATAAATGTTAAGTTTTTAGAATCGGAAAGTCTTCAACTTTTATTCTCCTCTATTTTCTCTATGTCCCTCCCATTAATTTATTCTCTTTGGTATTTATAGGTATTTATCAATCAACTACTCCATTGAATTGGAAGTCCACAAGGAAATTTGAGAACTATAGAGGGGTGCATAGGATTTAATGCTGTGGAAGGGGCCTTGTGGTGGATATTAGTGTTCCACATAGTGCCATGAGACATGAATGGTTTTTGGGAGGCTATAAAAATATGTCTCTTAATTTCAAGTGACATTTATATGTGTGGTAAATCACTTTATGAAGGGGTCGAAGTGCTATGAAACCACCCTACCTTGTCCAAATTTTTGTAACAAAAAATTTATATATAGGAGGCTATAAAAGGATTCCTTCTACCTAAAAACAACAATTCAATGTGAGAGAAGGGAGTTTTATAACTAGTGTTGATTATTTGTGAAATGAGTGCCTCATAAAGGAACTAGTGTTTTTCATAACATGGCATGAACTTTTCACAATTATTACCTTTACCAAATTATACCTTGTTTTTAATCCCATTAATCAAACTTTGGGTCAATGGATACTTTTTTTCAACCTTTGCAACCTTACAGGCCTCAAAATCATCTTAACCTTTTTCATCATTTTAATTTTCAAATAAACATTTCAGATGAGGAATTATAATAAGATTCCAAATTTTTTTAAAAATATTCTTGGTACTTTGTATAATATATAAATCAACTTTTGATACTTTTTTCAACTTATACCATTATGTACCATATTTAGGACACTCTGAAATACCTTTATATTCCTTAAAATATAATATATAATCATTGGGTAATACATGTATATTCTTTTACCCAAATATATGTTTTCTAAATTTACACCACTTCAATATTGTGAATCATTTCTTCAATTTGACTAGAACTATCATTTTGAAAATATTTATCATAATTAGATCTTGAATTCTTCCCAATTTCTCCATTCCAAATCCAAAGACTATAGCTCAAATTAAAACCATTTAAAAATTAAATGATCTTTTATTTATATGATTTTCAATTTTATTATATTTAAACACTTAAAGCATGGAAAGAAAATAGGTCTTTTTTTGGAACATTTTTTTTAAAAATTACAAAAAATAATAAACCCCTTCCTTATATTCATCACTTTTTCATCATGTTGTAATCAAACTATGATTCATTATCAGCTATAAAAAATTCCAGGTATATTAAATATAAGTTAATATATTTTTAAATATAAATATAAATTTAATTTTATAAATTACAATATAAACAAAAAAAGAAAAAATATTTCTCAAATAAAATAAAAAAATCTTAAACAAAAATATTACTTTGGACTAATTTAATTATCACTCTATGACTTTTCTCCTATTTAATAGTTTCTCTCCCTTTTATAAAAATATTAATATTAATTTGGACTTACTTAATTATCACCATTTAAGAAATAATTCAAAGAAAAAAGATAATGGTATAAAATAAAATGTCTTATCATTGATTTTAGAAAGGTTAGACACTAATAAAATACAATTTTTCATTATTTTTGTAATGTAATTTGGTAAATATATACCTATTATTTTCATAAAATATAAGTAAATATCATAATATAAATGAAAAAATGTTGATTTTTTAATAATGTAATTATTATTTGATATATATGATAATGAAGTTATGGAATCCAAGTACTTGATTTAAAATAAAAAAACTATTGAAGAATTGGGTCTATTGTATTCAATGACTTAAGGATGACACATTTTGTGATAATCTCATATAAGAGTGAAAAGAAAAGTTCAATGGTTCAATATGTAAAGTAGAGAATACTGTATTGGTAAAGGGAGGATATCACCAGAAAAGACATCATTGTGTCGCTAAAAATTCACAACACTTTGTTTAAATAGTAAATAAAACATGAATGATAAATAGTTGATAGACTAAAAATAAAGTTTAATGAGATGTTTTACATTATGATAAATTCATACTAGTAAAAGAGATATATAAAAAACTATATTGCAACTTATGATGGAGATTTATAATAAATAATGATCTACAAGTTGAAATAATCTTAACTATAACATCTTATACAATATCCTCATAAGATAACAAAAAAAACTAAAAAGTAAACAATATTTTTTTCTATTCATGCCGAGAAAAAAATAAAAAAAAAGAGAATAAATGAAATAATAGAAAATAAATCATGGAAATAATGAAAACAATATAAAATAAATGAAACAATAGAAAATAATCCTTACAATTCATGGAAAATAAAACTCATGAATATAGAAAAATAAACTAAATAGTAGAAAATAAAACTAAAATCTATAAAATATGGAAAATAGTGATGAGAGAAGTTAAATTGTGGTCAATAATGATGGTAAATAATGAAAGTGGAAACTATCGGTAGTGGTTGAGGTAGATGAAGGATATGAGAGGTTGAGAGGTTCGATAAAGAGGGGTTAGGGTTTAGTTTTAGGAAGAAAATAAAAAATAAGTGAAATAAAACCAAAATCCATGCTCTAAAATTAATTTTTTTAAAACATTTTTTACATCAGTTATATAATAATCAATGTGAAAAAATTGATTATTTATGTTGGTTATTATATAACTAATGTAAAAACCCCATTTTTTATGTCGATTAAATAATAAATGACTTGAAAAATCATTTCCTAATGTTTTTTATGATTGTTATTATATAAACGAGGTAAAAAGTAGTTTATAACATCATTTATAAATATCTAACAATATAAATGAATCATTTTAAATAGTTTTTATACTAGTGCTGGTATCCAAACTATTAGGGTTTCCCAACAAAGTGTAACCCAAAGAAAACATTGAGAAAAAGGAACCTAATGGTTAAGGTTTCCTTATGAACTTTTTTCTTTACAAAAGATAATCCATGGGAACCTAACAGTTATGGTCACTTATTTTGAATGATTGAGGTCTTAACAAGTGTCGCTTTGGAAGAAACCTCACAATTAGTATTTTTAGGGGATTTATTTTAAAAGTGTCACTAACTTAATATACATCACATGCATATTAAATTTATAATCATTTTATCTCATGAAATATTTATTATCTCATGTTTTATTCCTTTATATTTATATTATTCTAATGAGTATGTTTTGGAATCACCATTTCAACCACCAAATTAATATATTCACACCATATTAATGTGTAAATATTTACACAACTCATACCTTGTGTTACTCACCCAAAAATATAAGGAAAATATATTTACACATATCTAAATTTATCTTATTCATAAGGTATATGAAATTATTATGTAAAGGGTTAAAATTTTATGAGATTTATAATCTTCACATGAGTAAGTCCGAAACCATAGATAGACAATGCACACCTTTCTAGAACAAGACATAAGCCTTTAGGCTAGTGAGAAGTTTGACTAAAATCCCCTCTACCCAGATATACTTTACTCAAGAGATAATCCAATTCATTATAACTCCAACACATAATATGTATAAACTATATTTAACAACTAAATTCAAACTAATAAATTTAATTACAAACCGAGGTCAAGGTAAATGAAATCTTAATCTTATATTATTACACCTAGCATGTAATGCATGGAATGAAAATTTTTAAGAAGAAATTTATTACATAAATTAAAGAATACATAATATCTACATTTAATAAAAAAATTATAAATATAAATATAACAAAAAATATAAATAAATAAACAATTTATTTATTTTCCAAACATGAGATATTAATATTAACATTTAATATTTTATTTAGGCATGAAAATATCCTATTTACAATTTCTAACATTGATCATTTATAAATAATTTATAAACTATAATAAATACTATCCAATATATTAAATTTTAACATTTTTAGGCTATATCATATTTTTCGATAGATAGGAGACACTATCTATCACAATCCATGGTACCTATGATAAGTACTTTCATGTAAAGGAAAAACCTTACACATTGTGTATGTTTTTTCATACATTGATTTTTTTCATATGCAAATTTTCTTTCATAAAGTCAAAAAATTTATTCATTACAGAAGGTTTTTCATATGTTCATATGTAAGAAATTTTTTCCACAAAGTATAAAACCTTATGTATGGAAAATTTTATTATGTATACAAAATTTCTTACATATTAAATTTTATTACATATCAAAAATCTTATGTATCGAGTTGTATTTGATGATATTAATTATATCATTACTATGACACAATACTCTATTTTCACACAACAAAAGTTTCAACCATAGTTTATAATATCACATATCATATCTTACAACACAGAAAAAATCCATGGATTTTCAATGTATCATACTTTATAATATGTATTAATCATACCCTATAACTAAGAAAAATAATTATGATATCCTATATTATAAATCTAGGTGATCCAACAGTTGACATTCAATCACACCACATCATAGGCTACAATATGGACCAAGTAGAATATGATATACATATTCTTTATAAAATTAATAAAAGAACATGATTATTTGTTGATGTACATGACTTTGATACCACTTATGGGTTTTGGATGATCATTAGATGATATTGGAAATAAAAGAAACCCATAATAATACCCGATCTATCATCAATAGAATCAATATGTAAATAAAGAACATAAATAGAAATGCATAACTTGATCACAATACTCTCCATATCTATTAAACATGATATATTATTCTTGATTGGGATCATAAAGTGAAAAAATGGTTTTTTATTCCATGGGTAGTACACTGGCTGCTAGGATCCTCCTACACTATGAGAGGACGCCCAAAAACTAAAGGAGTGATAATGCCTTCTCTATGGATACAAATAGTGAACAAGGGGGAATATATCTTTGTATATGGATTATAAGCATCATGTTACAACCAACATGGTAATATCATCACTTTTATAGGATATCTTCATTAAATGAATAGAGTTAAGCGTTGACTTCCATCACATGGAAACTATAACGCGTTATGAAAACGAATGCCCATTGGAGTATAAATAATCATTGAATGTTTCAATGATTATATCATGAATTTATATCCATAAATAAATCAATCCCATTGATTGATAACCAAAGGAAACCATGCACCAATATGTGGTAGAATTCATGCATGTGATACCACATATCACATGTCTATCATAAACTATGATAGATATTAATATCATATGCTATGATAGAGGCATAAATATACCATATCATATGATATGAATCATGAGATATTATACAACATGATATACATATTTTAGTGCTTTTCCAACAAGAATAACTATATTACCATGAATGACAACTTAAAATTTCTCAAAATGTTTCATGGTCAGTTTAACCAATCATGACAAAAGAGGAAACCAACTGTGGTGTAATACCATATAAATTATAATGCTTTAAAGTTATGATAACTTGTTTTACAAGAAACAATAAATGAAAATGAACTATGTTATAATTAAAATATTACTATTGTAATATATCCATTAAATTAGAGAGTATAAATAAAAGTAACTATATTATGAAATCAATGTAAACAAAATTAATGGTATCAAATATTAGAAGTCTTCCTTATGATTATCATTATTATAAATTGTAAGGGAGGTGGATTTATTAGGGCTTTCCTTATCCCAATCCTAATATAAACTCAAACAAGTGCGGCTTGAGTTAAATCACCTATGGTATAAATTCAAGCTCATGGAAATCACTATGAGATCTATGATAGCTGAATTGCCACCCATGATTACTACTGCTATTTATCTTATCCTTATGTTTTACATAGAGATTTGAGAGGTAATGTAAGTAGAAGTTAGGATGATATAAACATATATTTATAAATGTAATATATTATATCATGTGTATTTTTATACATTTTTCATTTCTAATTTTAAAGAAAAATAAAGGTAATTAATGTTGGAAAATAACTGAAAAAAATATTTTATACTTAAAAATGTATTTTAATAAAAAATTTCATTTTTTTGTGTTATAGTTTTTTATTTTAATAAAATAAATATATTTTGGTTAAAATATGATAAAATATATTATTTGGATGAATGATATATTAACACTAATTTAATTATTAATTGATTGAAAATAATAATAAGAACAATTAATATTTTAATAGACATTTTTTATGAAAATAGTTTTACCTATATATCTTATATTTTAATTTAAAATATATTTTTCTCATATTTAGAAATTGAAATAGATTAAATAGAGTTCAAATTCAGTATTAGTGCGTTGAAATTTCATAGGAAGGGCTATCTTTTATTTTTTAGTAAAAATATAATTACCATAGTGTCACGAACTAGTCTGGATACCCTAGTAACCTAATAACTGTGCCAACATTAAAATAGTATGAAGGGAATTCTTGATCCCCTTGGATTGGTGACTAGTACCAGACATCATAAAAAATGAAACAGGGAATAAATTTTCCATAAAAAAAGCGAAAGATAAAGATACATATCAGTATGCTCAAAAACTCAAAAAGGAGATAATACCAGGAACCAAAAAGGTATATTAGAAACCCAAAAAGTACATCATTAAAGTACTTAATGTCTAACAAGTCAAGCTAAAAGTCCCAAAGTACACATCACTCCAAGCCCTAAGGCATCAAGACTAACCACCTCCTCTAAGAGGTGCTTTCCCTTTACTCAGACCTGGCAGGAGAAAATCTATAAGCACCCAAAAAAATGATAGGGTGTGAGATAAAAAACCCAATAGGGTCTCACTAAGTGTTCCATAATAAGATTACATAATAATAAAAAAAATAATGCTTTCAATTTTAATCAAAATAGGCATGGCAGTACAATTCCAATTTTTAGAACAAAACATGATTTTCATTTCAAATGATAGAAAAAATTTCAAACATGTATTAAATAAATATTTTATATAAAATAGTTTATATAAATCACTAGGCATGAGTAAATCTGTTTTAGAAACATTGTAATTTATAATCAAATCATCACAACAAACAATATGGTCATATACTCTATAGTATGATAGTTTCTAATTATGGGAACCTAACACATATCATATCAATGATCATAGAAAATATGTGTACACACGTCCCTCCGGATCATGCCAAATAAGACTCATCAAAATTTCATCAGGGATAATATATACCAAACTAGGGTTTTGTTATAGTTTTCATCATAAATACATTTCCAAGGAATTACCATCCTAGCATTCTTTTCTAAAATAACCCACTAACTACCTATGATTATATAAGCTCAATCAATCAATCAATAATGGGAAAATAATTTCAAATAAGTTTAAAATACAATTTCCCCATTTCTAGTTTCAATATGCCAATTTAATTCCAAAAACCAAAATAGAGGGTTTTCATTATTTCATACATTTTGAAACAAAAGACAATCATAGGGTTTTATCAGTTCAATTTAATAATTTTTTATAAAAAACAATTCATAAATCATTTCACAATTTCCATCAATTTCAAAATATGGCCCAATATTCAATTCCATTGGAATTTGGGGGTTTCCCCAAAAATCTATACCATATCAATTCCAATATCAATTCACATCAGATTGTGTTTTTCACAAATTAATTGAAAGCAATTTCAAATGATAAGAAATTAAAAGTTTATTCAATTATCCAATCTTAAATAGAACCACATACATTTTCCATGAAAACACAATGACTACAATGATACTTTCCAATAAAGGATGAAGGAATGGAAGATCTAGGTACTCAAATTGGAATCAAGATTAAAAAACACATAGTTTATATCCATCAATTTCAAGATGATCCATCAAACTCTAAGGAGGGAAAGAGAGTGATATGGAATAGATAAGAAGACAACTTACCCAAAGAGATGCACCACAACCAACATGATGATCAATCACTGAATGAATTATATGAAAGGATTAGATATCCCCAAAATCTTCTAGGAAGAGCCTCTTGGTATAGATAAAGGAAGTATATATGAGGGAAATAATAATTTCAGCTAGACCACTAGCTTAAATCCAACACTTGGGATTTTACACGGCGTGTAACCCCATTACATGTCATATAATTTTCAAGTCCCATATACGCCAAAAACCCATTGCCTTTTATTAAAAATATGATTTTTGATATTTGAACGACATGTAAACTAAAAAAGGTGTGTAACCTTGCATGTTGTGTATAAATTTTATAGAATATTATAGGAGATGACTACATGTTGTGTAATCCCATTACACGGTGTGTAAATCCCTAACAGACTACAATTTTTTTAGGTTTTATGATGAAAATTCCAAAAAATACCCGAATTTACCATCATAGGTATACTCCTAATTACTTCTCAGCCTTAATCAACCAATGAAAAATAAAATCCAAAACAATGGTTAGAACATACCTGATATAAAGGTAACAGGGCATTATAAACTCCCCACCATAAAAAATTTCTACCCCCAGAAATCTTGTAAAGAAGCTTCCATATCAAAAAGGCAAGGCCACTACCCTCTCATCAATGCATTATGATACCACATCTTATGAGAATCAAAATAGTGCTACCATATCAAACAGATCAAAGGTATCTTCCTCCCATAAAGTACATGTTCTTAGAATCAACTATCCCAACTGGATGCTCAGTCATGGATAAATCAGGCTCAACATCAAGATCACCCCATCTCAAAACATAAGATGGATTATAAAGATACTTATAAAGCTAAGGTACATGGAACACATCATGTATCAATGTCAAATATGGAGGAAGTTATATATGGTAATCAACTTTCCCCACCTACTCAACAACCTCAAAATTTCCCACAAAACAAGGATCAAGATTCCTTTGCCTCCCAAACCACCGATGGCCTAAACTAGGAGAAACTTTCAAGAACACCCAGTCACCAACTAAAAAAATCCAATGCTCTATACTAATGAATAGAATAATATTTACACCAGCTCTCTGTCATCATCATCATTTAATGAATCAACTAAATATTTAATGACATCTCTTGAACTAATCTCGATCCAACCAAATAACTTTCACCAATCTATGACCAACACAATGGAGATTTACAAGGCTAACCATACAAGGCCTCAAAATGATCCATTCTAATAATGAAATAGTAACTATTATTATAAGAAAACTCAACCATCCCCAGATGGTAATCTCAAGCCCCACCAAAATTAAGGATATAGGAATGAAGCATATCCTCAAGAATTTATATATCTCTCTCTGTCTAGCCATCCTTCTATGGATGGTATGCTATACTCAAATGAACTTGAGGTCCCAGTTCCTCCTAAAGGCCTATCTAAAATCAAGAAGTAAAGTGTGGATCTCTATCAGCGACTATAACATATGGAACTCTATGAAAATTAAAAATAGCTCTCATATAGATATTTCCTAGATCCTCAAATTTGGTTTCATTATGAATGGGTATAAAGTGAGATGATTTGGTCAGACTATTGATGAAAAACCACATCTTATTCTTCTTTATCTGGGTACACGACAACCCAAACATAAGGTTCATAGAGAGCTCATCCCACTTCCAAGTTGGAACTGGAAGTTGTTAAAGAAAACCGAAGGTATATGATGCTAGAACTTGACTTTTTAGCAATTATAACAACACCAAACAAAGTCAACAATGTCTCATCTCATACAAAACCACAAAAATTGTCATCGTATGTCATAAAAACATATTTTTGGTTCCTGGGTGCACAACCCACTGGGAATTATGGAAATCCCCCATCATATATTTTATCATGGATAATGTCATGAAAAACCGATTATGAAAACACAACACACCCTCCATGGAGAAAGAACAGTCAAAAATAGTCTCACCACTATAAATAAAGTCTATAATGCTATGGAATTAATCATCAATATGATGTTACTTAAGAACCATCTCAAGAAGAGTGGTGTTCAACTAAACACTGGCTATGAAAACCTCATCCCCTATTTCCCAAACTCCAATATGAAATTGTGAAAAAAGTTCCATCAAGTTCCACTCTTCCGATGACTCTTTCACGACCTGGGTCCAAGGTTTATTTATCAATGTATCTACAACAACATTCAATTTCCCTAGGGTATAGGTAATATCAAAATAAAAATACTTCATGTATTCCACTAAACACCTCTAACAAATATTCAAATATTTTTGAGATAATATGTAACTCAAGATCCTGTGGTTAAAATGAACAATAAACATTTCTCCAAAAAGGTAATAACACCAGCTCTTAAGTGCATGCATCACAGATGAAAGTTCATGGTTATGGGTAAGATAATTCTTCTCATGTGGCCTAAGATGCTGAGAAATATATACTTTTATGTGATCACCCTATATAAGAACACATACCAAATCTGAACCTAATGCATCATAGAAGACCACATAGCCCTGCTCAGCCTCTAGAAGAGTCAACACCAACACAGAAGTCAAAATGAATTTCAACTCAAAAAAATAAATATGACATTTCTCATTCCAAATTAATCTTACCCCTTTGTTGTTAGAGTGGTTATTGAAGAATCTAAATTTAGGAAATACTTTAAAAACTGACAATAATATCCAAATAAACCAAGAATCTCTAAATCTCAAAAACATTATGTGGTTTCTCCCATGTCATAAAAACTTTTAGCATTTCAGGATCAACTGAAATTCCATGTTATAAGACTATGTGTCCCAAGAACTTCACTTCATAAATCCAAAAAATCACATTTTGATATCTTGGCATAAAGTTAGAGATTTCACAACAATTTCATAACTGCTCTCAAATGATGCACATGATCCTCCTCAGACTTAGAGTAAACCAGAATTTCATCCACAAAGACCACCATGAAAGCATTAATATACTCATAGAATATCCTATTCATCAAATCCATAAAGACTATAGGGGAATTGGTTATAACAAATGGCATGAAAAGGTACTCATAATGGACATACCTACTCTGAAAGGTAGTTTTTTGGATGTTAGATTCTTTTATTCTCAATTGGTGATAATCATATTGAAGATCAATATTCGAGAATAATTTTCCCATTTCAACTAGTTAAACAAATCACACATCTATGGAAATAGATACATGTTATTTACTGTGACTCGATTGAGTTTCCATTAATCAGCATATAGGAAAAGTGTTCCATTAGATTTCTTGGAAAATAGAATAGGCTCCACCTAAGGTGACATGCTTGGGTGTATAAATCCTTTCACTAATAGATCATCCAAACAAGACTTAAAGTCTTTAATTTAAATTGGTTCCATGCAGTAATAAGGTATAAATACTAGTTGATTATCAGGGAATAAATCAATAAAAAAACTCTACCTCCCTTACCGGTGGAAAACCAGATAAATCAGAAGAAAACACATTAGGAAACTTGATGAAAACTAGAGGGAGATCATTGCTCAAAGATTCTAACTCCGGATAAAAAAACACCAATATTACTTTTCCCAACTCTAGATAAGAAGGTTGATATATACTCGACCTTGGGTCCCATTATCCCTAAAATATACGAAACACCCCATAGGGCACAATAAATAAGACCTGCTGAATATAAAAATCAATTCGGTCATTATTATCAATGAGACAATCTATATCGAAAATGACATCAAGAGGTTTCATGTTGAGAACCAAAAAATCCCAAGAAAGGTAAATCTATAATAAAGAGAACTTACATTTAGGTCAATAGAGACCCGTCTCTCTCTTTATTTTGAGGGGTGTAGTAATATCCATCACATAAGACAAAAGCTCCATAGAAAGATTTATCAATTTAATAGTATGAGTTGATATAAACGAGTGAGTTGCACCAATATCAAATAAAGGAAGTAAATAACGATGAAGATATAGTGATGATACCTCTCATAGTTGTTGGACCCATATCTTCTTACTCTAGAGACTCTTCCATTATGTAAAGAAGCATCATTCCAGATACCTATGGTTGGAACCCCTTATATATTAAAGCATTTGATTTCACCATAATAATTTTTTTACCGATGATCCCATGCCACTATGTGGAGAGTAATAGATATAACATAATTTCTACAGGCATTCTAAATGACCACAGGAACCACATATATTGGGTGCCTTCATGAAAACCTATTTTGAATTCCTAGGCTTCCACACTAGAAGCAAGTTAAAGGGCCTCTACCAAGCACTATAGGAGGTCTAGAAAAAACCAACTGTCAAGAAACATAATGAGACTCATCATGTTTTATCTTCCTTTTATAGGAACTCATAGTACTACTACTGGGAGAAAAAGAAACCCTCATAGACCCTGACTTACCTACCAGATCATGTTCGACCATCAATTCCCTATTCAACACACCAACATAAGTAGATTGATTCAGCAAAAAAAAAACAAGAATGAATATTATATTGAAGTCCCCAAATCAAACCATTAAGTCTTAATATTTTTATTCAATACAATATTAGGTGAAAACTATACAAGATCAGTGAATCAGTTCTCATATTCTATCATGGTCTTGTGAGCCTGCTCAAGTTTGAAAAAATCCATACCTTAGCCAGCACCATTGAATCTGGATACAACTGGTCATTGAAAATAACTTTAAAGTCCTTCAATATTAAACCGTGATGCTTATTCAATATCCCCATAAAGTCCCACCATCTCCTGCTAGGTCCCTCCAGCTTAAAGGTAACACACTTTACCTTAATAGCTTAGGGAGTTTCCAAGAAATCAAAAAGAAGATCAATATTTCTCAACCAATCCTTAGATTATTTAGGATCATTAGATCCTTGGAACGTTGGTGGATTCTAGTGAAGTAACTCCTGAGCATAATTTTGGGATTTACCCCTCTGAGGTTCCACATCTAGAGGCTGAATGGGAATGGGTATAGGTTCCTATCCCATAGCTTAGACAACACACACAACAACCTTAACCAAATTATGGTTCATTAGAGGATTCAATCACTGTGGTTCATCAATAGATTCCTCATAGATCCTATTCACATGTCTTATTAGAGGTAAATGGTAAAAAAAATTAGAAAAAAACATTCAAGACATTATAATATTACATAGATCAACACAAAAAATAAGAGAAATAGGGAAATTAATCTCATTAGATAAGAAAATAAGATTTGGTTTCTACCTATAAAAATATAAAGTAGGTAAAAGACTAGATCTAATCCTCCAGATTCCTTTCCAAAACCACACATGGTGACTTAAGGCTCATTAAAATGAGAGATGGATAAGAACTCACTCGCAACTACCTCCTAAGTTCCAACAAGATATTATAACTATATAATGATATCAAAGAAAGATGTTGAACCAGCACCTTTGATACCACTTTGAAACAAACCATACAAAATACCTTGGTACCCTAATAACCAAGCTGAAAATGACATAGATCTAAGGGAATTATTGATACCCATGGGTTGAAAACTATCACCTATCATCATACAAAATGAAATAGGGAACAAAGTTTCCATAAAAATAGTAGAATATAAAGACACATATCATTATGCTCAAAAAATACAAAAGGATACAATACTCAAAATAAAATAGGTATATTAGAAACCTAAACAATAAATCATCAAATTACTCAAAGTTTTACAATATAAGCTCAAATTAACAAAAGACACATCACTCCAATCCCTAAGGGATCAAGATCAACCACCTCCTCCAAGTGGAACTTTCCATTTACTCTGACCTGGTAGGAGAAAATCTACAAATTCCTGAACAAAAAGGTAGGTTATAAGATAAAAATATAAATAGGGTCTCAACAAGTGTTCCATAATAAGATTAAATAATAATAAGCAAATAATTCTTTCAATTTTAATCAAAATAAACATGGTAGTGTAATTGCATATTTTAGAACATAACATACTTTTCATTTCAAATGATGGAAAACATTTCAAACATGGATTAAATAACTATTTTATATAAAATATTTTAACATGGCTTAAATAACCATTTTATATAAAATATTTTAACATGGCTTAAATAACCATTTTATATAAAATATTTTATATAAATCACTAGGCATGAGTGAATTAGTTTCACAAACATCTACATTTATAATCAAATCATCACAAAAAACAACATGGTCATCTGACCTGCAGTATGATAGTTTCTAGTTATAGGATCCTCACACATCTCATATCAGGGATCATGGAAAATATGTGTGCACACATCCCTCAGGATCACACTGAATATAAATAATCAATATCCAATCAGGGATAATATATGATGAACTATGTTTTTTAGAGTAATTATCGTTAACACATTTCCAAGGAATTACCATCTTAGCATTCTTGTCCAAAATAACCCACTAAATACCTAGGCTCGCATGTGATCAATAAATAATGGGAAAATCATTTCAAATGAGTTTAAAATAAAATTTCCCCATTTATAGTTTTAATAGTCTAATTTCATTCCAAAATCCAAAATAAGGGGTTTAATCATTTAATTCATTTTTAAACCAAAACCAATCATAGGGTTTTATTAATTAAATTTAAGAAATTTTCTTAAAATAAATTCATAAATCATTTCAAAATTTCTATCAATTTCAAAATACTCCCCAATATCCAATTTCATTATAATTGGGGGTTTTTACCTAAAATACACACCATATCAATTTAAATCTCAATTCTCATCAGATTGGTTTTTTCACAAATTAATTGAAAGCAATTTCAAACAATATGCAATTCAACTTTTATTCAATTAACTAATCTTAAATGGAACCACATACCTTTTCCATGGAAATATAACGCTCTCAACGAGACTCACCATTGAAGAAAAAAGGAATAGAAGATCTAGGAACTCAAACTAGAATCAAGATTCAACAACACAAAGTTCATATCCATTAATTTCAAGATGATCCATCAAAATACAAGGAGGGAAAGAGAGTGGGATGGAATGGATAAGAATATTGATTACCTAGAGAGATGCATCTCAACTAACATAATTATCAATCATTGAATGGATGATACAGAGGGATTGGAGATCTCCAAAATATCTTAGGAAGATCCTCTAGGTTAAGAGAAAGGAAGTTTGTAGGAGGTAAATAAGAATTTCATCTAAACTACCCACTTAAAAACAACAATTGGTATTTTACATAGCGTGTAACCCAATTAAACGTCATGTAATTTTCGAGTACCATATAGGCCAAAAACACCCATCACCTTTTATTAAAAATCAAAATTTTAATATTTTCATGGTGTATAAACTGCACATAGTTTGTAACCTTTCATTATTTTTACACATTTCATTGAATCTTCTAAGTGCTGACTACACATTGTGTAATCCCATCACATGGCATGTAAATCCCCAACAGACTACAAAACTGTAGGTTTTATTCTGAAAATTATAAACAATACCTAACTTCACCATTATAGGTATCCTACCAATTATTTCTTGGCCTTAATCAATAAAAAAAGGAAAACCAAAATAAAAGTGAGAACATTCCTAACATAAAGATAATGGGGCATTATAATAGTAAAAATATAATCAAGGTTAAATGGTAAAAATGAAGTAATTTACTATGGATAGAATTTTACTAAATTAACTTGAAAATTAGAAATTATGAGAGACATTTTTATGTAATAAAGTAAATTACACATGTATCAACAAAATTTCTTCACCTAACTCACCTAAATCCCATGTTATTCCATCTTTACCCTTCACCTAACTTTAGTTTCCAAGAAAATGTCCCTATTTTCACCTATAATTGGATCCCAATTCCACCTAGTTAAAGAAACAATTACCGCTCCAAATTCCCTTGAAAGAATTTATATTTTACCTCCCCTATACCCCTATTCCATTTTTAGAATCCCTTGATTACAATAAAGTTTCTTAATTCTTTATTTTCTAAGAGATCTTTTAAGAGAATATTTAAGTCCTCAACATGGGTATTATTCACTCCCTAACATTTTCTTATATACCTTTATCTTCTAAAACTCCTCCAAACATATTATATTCATAAAAATATAATGAAATAAGTATAATTATTATACTTAAATTCAATTATTTTTATTTAACAATCATTATTTATGTCTCTCCCATCCATTGAGAAATGAAAACATCACTCATGTTATGTGCGAACTAACACCTCCATGAATGACATATTTCATTTTTAGTCACCACCTTAAATGGATGGTTATAAGAATGTAATTAATGAATTAAAATTATATTTATGACATTATTAAGATTATAAAAAGATAAATTAGGCATTCTATTAATATCTATCCCATTATTAATATACCACCTTTTGGTCATTAAAAATTACCGAAACAAGCTCACCACCAATTTTATATTCATAAATAAAAACTAAAATATAATGGAATTAAATTAGAAATTTATAAATAATTATAGAACATATATTTTAGTAACTTAAATAATATATTAATGATGAACTTGGTTTTAAATTACAAGGATCAACATCAACATTACAAAGCGTGTATAAAATATTCAAAATCATTAATATCTGATGGTAAAAATTAACAATTAATAAATAATAAATGTATTATAAATGATTAAAATTAAAATTATAAAAGATAAATATTTGAATATGGTTATTAAATAATTAATTATGATGGTAATTTTTATCATAAAAGAGTTTAGAGAGTATCTGACCAAGCAAGAATCCAAGGTAATGGTTTTATCGACTCGACCTTCTTCCCATTGAGTTATAGTTTCTATCCCTTGACTATGTTCTTATAATTTTATCATATTCCTCCATTTATTTACTCCATATAGTAATTTATATTCTTATCTAGGTAATTTACATTTTATTAACAAAATATTCTCCTTTGATGTATTTCTTTCTTTAATAAAAAATGTCATTGTTAAGAATAATTCCTATTATCTTCAATAAGATATTTATCTTCCATGTCCATATTATTTCCTTCAAAAAATGTTTTAATTTATTATTTTTAAACCCAAATATGTTTTATCACATTTTATATTCATTTTTATCCTCAAATTTTTTCAAAATGAAGTTTTATTATCCTTTTTATGATGTGAGTTTTAATAAAGGTATTTTAAAATATTAAAAGGTATTTTTCTTTCACGATCATATATTTTATCTTCCAATTCAAATTTCCTCTGTATAAAATTTATTTATTTTTCAAGGCTCCACTATTGTTATTTATTTATAAATAATGTTTGAAAAATTATTCATGTTAATTTCTCAAAAATGATATTTTTGAAAGTGACTCGTAACTTCATATCTTTATAAGAATGTTGAGAAATGTTTTCTAAAAACTATTTTTATATTTTCCTTATATTTTCATATTTAAATCCCAAAAAGTATATATCATATAGAGTAATATTTCATGATCTTCCCTCTAAATACCCCTTGAGATTACTCCTTTTGGGTGATTGAATATTTTGAATCAACAAATCTATCTCTTGTTTTCATTTTATGTGATACCATTTGAAAAGTGATATAAAACCCATTTTATTTACTTTTTTTTCCATTATATAATGTATTAATGTTTTTATGGGGCATAAATATGTATGTATTATCATTATGTGATAAGTGGTTTCTATATAATCCTCCAATTCATTGGGTAAATCTTTATATCTCATGAGATAATAATGGGAAATGAGTAGTGATGCTCGATCCACTATGAGAAATATATAGTGATGCCAGATCCACTATGTGATGGGAAACAAGATGTAATACCTGATCCATAATGATATTATTATCTTGGTAGTTATACACGACACAAGTTATGATTTTCTATGCTTACACATGTTCTACACTATTATTCCATAAATTTATGTTTATGTTATTATCCATGGCTCATGTTTATTATCTTATGTTTTTCGTACTCTCATACCATGGAATATGATTGATCATTTGAGGTTAAATATAATTTTATAATACTTTATAGATAACTATTATTGTTACATATTTCTCCAATTTTTTCTAATATTTTTATGATATAACTTCTAAATGAATATTTGATAATATTTTCCCTTACTAAGGAATTGAAATCAACCCTTCTTTCATTTACTATTTCCTTAGAAAATTACATACAATATTAAACCTTTGGTTCTTGGGGGGTGTGTAATTATTTGTGATATTTAATGTTTTAATTATGAAAATGATTTAAAAAATATATATAAGTTTATCTTGTTCCATGTCACTTGGTACCAAAGATGCTATATAAAGTTTGTGTTTTTATCACTGGACCTGGGAGTGTGAGTTTGGGGCATCTCACGTGAATTAGTTGAGTTGAGTATTTTATGAAGTATTTAACAACTAATTTAACCAATCATGAATAAATTATTATGTGACCATGGAATATAATTAAAATAAGTATGACTAATTACTTAGGTATTAAAAATTTAATATTCCAATAACCACTGCAACATGTATTTAATCCATTGAATGAAAGGATCTAGAGAGAATATTATGGATGCATTATTTATTAGTTTGAGGCAATACCATCATTACAGATCAAAGGACATTTCTCAATTAAAAAGTATATATATAAGGAATACCCTCAATGTACAAAGATAAATGAACCAAAAGACTTATATTTTGACTCTTGATATAGATATTCATAACTCTATGTTTTTATGAAGCAATAAAAAAAGATCTCTAATCATAATACGAATAAGAAATGTGTTATTCAAGTAAAAAGAGTTTAATTAAGTTGATTTATTCTTGATTCATCCATTACTAATATATAATAATATGAATTTGAACGAAATATTTATATAATTATATTCTTGATTTTTTTCTTATTATTACATATATAGAGAGAATTTTTACTTGTACTTAATTATTAAACTCTATTTTACTATAAAAAAGAGTTTTTATGATCTTTTCACATTTTTATCCTGTAATTATTTATTTCCCATTGGTTTAATGAGGTAAATATCACATGATATATGTGTTTTATGATTCATTTATTAGCTAATATGAATCATGTATATCAATATGAGATATTTTTCAGTTTTCCTAAGATATTGAGTGATGATATTATGGGGATCCATTAATATTACCATGGATTTATGGAGGAATTATAATGATAATATCACCTATCAACTTACTTAGAAGTGTTAGAATGAGTGATTTATATTGATATCATATTAATAAATAATCGATAAAATATAGATCATGATGGTCTAAATAGAATCAGTTAAATTCATTGCCAAAACATAAAATTTTGGGTATGAGTATTTAGGGGAGATATCATATAGTGATATATAGAGGTAGTGAAAAGATGGATAACTTAGAGTTTTAGGTTATGAAAATTATTGTTATGTATTTGTGAGGATTTCAATTAGAGAAATTGAATTATAAAAAGGGTAATAAAAGAAGTTTTTATAGTCAAATATTTTACTCTCACTTTTACTGGTCTAATAAACCATTGAGTAGAGGGGTTATTGATCATAAGTGATTGGATATATATAATTAATTATGGTTTTGGTTAAATTCACTTGTTTTGAATTGAATTGTCCTAAGGTTTGAGGAAAATAGTTCTGGCCACCTAGTTATGAACAAGGATGAATACTTCAAACATGGTGAATGACTATTTACCATTTGGGTAGATTAGTTAGGGGATTTAAGATTGTGATATAATAGTGTATATTTCTTTTTTTAGTTACATGACCTCTTTGATGGAAGATTCTATAGTAATAATAAAAATGAATAAACCGTTATCCATGTTTTACCATTGATGAAATATTTTAAATGGTTAATAGATTGGGAATTTTGATATTGTAAATATTAATTGTAATTTATATAGGGGTTATGATACATGACATCATTATTGGTATGAAAATAGTTATTAAATCAAGAGGGTTTGTGTTTTTACTCATGCAATGAGTTGGAGATGTTGATATGGTCATCATGAATGCTAATGAACAATGGATGTAATAAATCTTAAAGTACATCATCTTTGGATCATGTATTATAAAGATGTTATTTGCCTAAAGTCTATAGTAACCAACCATACCTAAGAAACTCTACACCTCAAATAAGATCTTGGGATTCTCTTTGGTAACTACCACTCTCACCTTCTATGGGTCCACTGATACTCCTGTCTATGAGATGATGTGACCTAATAAGTGAATCTGATCTATCTATAAGTTTCACTTTGTGAGATTAGTATATAACTGATGCTCTCTTAGTGTATTCAAAACAATCTCAAGATGTATGGCATGGTCGTGCCAATTGTGATAATACACCAAAATATCATCCATGAAAACCAAAAAAAATCAAGATAAGGATGGAACACTCAGTTCATCAGTTCCATCAAGACCACTGGAATATTTGTGAGACCTAACGGTATAACCAAATACTCATATAGACCGTACCATATCATAAAGGTTGTGTGAGGTATTTATAATGGACTAATATGAACCTGATGATAATTGGATCTCAAATAAATCTTTGAGAAGTCCCAAGATCCTTGGAGATGGTTGAAGATATCATCTATTTGCGGCAGAGGATACTGATTCTTAAACATTCACTGGTTCAATTTACAGCAATCCACACATAGCCTAAGGGTACTGTCTGCCATTTTCATAAAAATAACTGACAAAACCCATGGAGAAGTACTGGTTCTGATGAAACCCTTTACCCCTAAATCCACTAGATGACTCTTGAGCTCTTGAAACTCCATTCGAGCCATCCTATAAGAAGGAATGGATACCAGTGTAGCTTCTGGAACTAGGTCAATAGAGAACTATACCTCTCTTACCAGATGTAATCCTGAGAATTAATCTAGGAATACATCCCTGAAACGATAAACCATTGGATAAAAATAAAAATTACATGTTCCCTGATCATCTAGATATAAAATCACAATCTGGGATGTCATCCCACCTAGCCGATGATACTCAGGTCTCGTTCATCTCTCCTGGACATACCATTAACCCTTTTGAATAAACTACCTACCCTCTAGTGATGTAAAAATCACCCTATAGTAATAGAAATCAAAAAAGTCTCTAAAGGGAACCAACTAGTCCATCTTGAGAATGATATAAAATCCTATCATCTCGTGGATGAAGAGGTTCTATACGAAGTGACACCCACCAACCTCAAGGGGGAACTCCCTGTACCGAGACACACCTTCTGTCCTAATCCTTAATGAAGTTTCTAGTGTCATAACTCCATCAGAAGTATAAACACATAGCCCAAGGATCTCCATAATGGTAAAATATATAAAACTATGTGAATCCCCTATATCAAAAAGCATAAAAGCTTTAACAGAGTATACTAGAATAGTACCTATGATAGTAGAAGGTTTAGGATCCTACTCCCACTGAGTTTGTTGCATTGCATTTTCCTGGATTATACCGCGGCCCTATGACACTACCTGGATACCCTGAACTGATCCACCCAACTGTTGCTATGAACTAGGGGTCTGGATACCACGACCATGACCACCACCACATCCTGATCAGACTGACATACCCCAACTCCCTATTTAGTGAGAAACTGTTGACCCTGATTCTAAACATGGTGTCGGTTCATACCCTCTCTCACTAGATTTTGGAGGAAATGTTCTGCAGAAGTGTTGTAGACGGTTTATCTTTCCACAAGAACGACACTTGACTGAGTAATTTGTACACCAAAACCTTGTATGTCCCAATCTACCACCCTGGTAGCACCTCAGACGACTACCTGAAGTGATGTTCTAACTACTAGTATCATTGTATGGAAGCTCCATATGATGTTCATACTACTGGTCAATGTAGCACCAAACCTAAGTGTCGAACCACCCCGGCTTTCAGCTCCCAATTCTCTCAGGTTGCACTCTATGATCAGCACCAGATTCATAATACCAGATACAATAGTTAGTTGGAAGACATTTACCTATGATTATATGTCATATCTGAGACCATCCTCAAATCTCCTGACTTTTGATAACTCTTCACCCATCAAAATAGGTGCGAAGCACTAGAGATCAGTAAAACAGGCTGAATAGTCCATGAGTGATAGAGTACCTGACTCCAAATATAAGAACTACTAGTCTCTATCAGCCTTTAAAGTCTTAGGATAAAAGTAATCATAGAAGTTCGTATGAAAATCTATCCAGGACATATCCTAATGATGATTGATCTAAGTGATAACATCCCACAATATCTTGGAGGAATCATGAAACATATACATAGAGAGATTTACCCTCATCTTAGGAGGCGTCTCAAAGTGATCGTAGATAGAAAACATGTCCTAGATCCATGAATCTACATCCCGTGGTCTACCATCCCCTGAAAACATGGGTGGATGTTGCTGCTAAAACTCATGCATCAACTTTTCCATAGTCAGGGAAGGTCATGGTGCTCCCTGAATGGTCTGCATAAACTATAAAAATCCTTCATGGAATTTTGCCTCTTCACCTATGTAAAGTATAATATCTAGTTCCATAGCTAAATCTACTAGAGGATCTACTATTAGCCCATTTCCTACCACATCCAGAGTGTGATCATCTCCACCATCCTAACATACAACTAGTGTTCATTGTGGTGGCATGAATCTAAAATTTCAAACACACTTCTCGGATTATGACCATTAAAGAGTTTTCATCTCAAAAGCGCAAAAAAATAAGATAGTTAAAAACCTTACTTTAAAAGAACTCACCCCTCTTTTTGCCCCATGGGTCAGGTTTGGGTTTCAAACAAGTGATAAACACTACCAAAATCCCACTACTAAGGTCAGTTCTGGTTAAGTTCTCTATCATAATCCATTTCAGTTTCAATTGCTTTCATATTCATTTGATTTAAACCGAATTCACATTGACATTCACTAAATTGATACTAATTTCAAGTTTATCACATTCCCTTTAAAAAGGAAATTTACTGGCACACTGAATTCCGATCCATGGGGGCCCATACTCTCTAAGAATCAAAGATTTACATATGCATATGGCACATCATAACACAATAAACTTTAATGATAAAGCATGATACACCAAATTCCAATCCAAGATGGACCATACAACTCTGGGACTAAAGCTTGGAATCCATCTATTTCACACCATAACATATTTCAATATACCTATCACAACAACAGAGATATGTATCACAACACCTATCACAACAACATGAAATTGGTAATGCATCCTAAATGGCATGAAATATGAAATCTAGCAGGTGCCTATATGATATATGAGATGGAATATCCTCATCTCATCAAGTTGGAACACAATAGAACCTAAAATCATATCAATAATAAAGGCATAAATCAAGTACATCACCCAATGGTGGAATCAAATCAACTGTAATTGTCAAAATTTATAAAATAACAATTTAATTAAAGGTAATTTGGCCTTTCCTATACACAGGTTAGCTATTCATGGGCACAACTCATTTCCAAATTACTATTCCTTCCTATACATTTCTATTATCTCCAAAATAGTAAAGAAAACCAGGAAAAGAAATCCTATGATACCACTTTGTAACATCCCGGACCTAGATGCCACTGAAAGGTGCCCCGATCCCAGTGGGTCACATGGCCTCAAGAACATCTCCCCAAATGCTAGAGGCTACCGACTAGTAGTAAGGGCCTGAGTGAGTCCATGGGGAGACTATTCCCCCATTAGAAGAGTGTAGCACAGTGGAATATCAATAAAAAATACAAATAGAAGAAGTAGTAAACCATACAACTAAAGTAAATAGTGGAAGACTGATAGTATAATCAAGCCGGAATTCATATCATATACAATATGATGATATATGTCACATGTTTCTAACAAAACAACCAAAACAGTAATATAAGATAAATGTATAATTCATGTAACAAAATTTAAAAAAAATCCAAAAGACTCCCAGTAGCATCACAAACCTCAACTTGGTCCCATGATATCATACTCCTAAGTAGTATATCAAGTACTCATAGGAGTATAATATCCCTTATCATTAACTACAATCATATAATCTATTTGGGCCCAAAAGAATGACCTAAACAAGGTGTGATACTAAATCCCAGTAGAAAACCACCCAAGGTCTGTGCCAATCAGTCTGTGAATATATATGACAGACAATTTGCAACAAGAAAATTAGTAAGCAAGGAAGTACTTAAAAGTAAACATCGAATATACATTGGTTTTCATTTACATTCATTTCATATTCATTTAAAAATTCAATTACATTGAATTTATACGTCTCATGATCCAGATCAAGACTAAAATCCCCCATGTAACTGGAAGCACACAAGATGCCTCAGAATTCCATCTAAACAATACAAGTCAAGATCGAATAAAAAATTATTCTTTAGCTTGGAAGATGTGTCATAAGTCAATTCATTTATAATTCAATTCAGAACTTGAGGCCATCCTTGACATTCCTAAGTTGGAATTCAATTATCACTCTAGGTGAAATATCAACCAACACCCTATAAGCCCATCCCTGGAAAACCTCTTAGGAACCAATTATCGCTCTAGGTTAGGTATAAGTCCAAGTCATCTAAATCCATCCTTCACGGTTCTATAAGGAAGCCCCAAGTATCACCCATGACATATAATCAAATGCCCCTTGAGTTCATCCATGGAATCCCTCACTTGGATCCATGTATCTCTCGTTATATAATTCCAATCTCAATGAGTCCATCCATGGAATCCATCAATGGATTTATGTATCACCCATGACGTAATCACATTATCCATAGAGTCTGTCCTTGTAATCCTAAGGTGGATCCATGTATCACCCTAGGTATAAAGATCAATAGTCACATGAGTCTGTCCCTGGCATTTTAAGATGAATCCATGTGTCACTCAAGGATATTTATCATCTAATCATTTCAATTTCATTTAACATTTCATTTAACATGATAAGGTCAAATCCAAGAGCATGTAATATAAAACTCACCTCAAGAGGGTGAATCAATCATAAGACAACCTCATAAGTCTTATCCTTTATTTACTCACATGGGAATATTTTTTATAACAGGATTGAAAGGCATAACAAGCTACTACGTGTATTGGTTATCCTATAAATCACATGGGAAAAGCAAAAAAATGTGAAATTCATTCCCATTAAGGCAATTACAAAATAACTCAAGGGATTACCTTCAAATACTCACATGGGAGTTTTTAGCATAACATGCCTAACAAGACTAACAAGCTACCCAAGGTATTAGTTATCATATATCTCATGTGGGAAAACTAATTTTTTTGAAAATTCAATTCAATTGCATCAATTAAAGTCATAGCCTACATGTACTCACATGGGATAGGCATAGACAAAACACACATGCTTAAGCAATAAATGGCATACATGGGTCAAGGGGAAAGTCATCCATCCCTTACCCTTAATTAGTTCAATTTAATCTATCAACAGTGCAATTTAATTCATAGGAAAACTCATATTTTGACATCCTATTACATGGGGTAAAAGGTATGCCTCATGGGCATCCAAGGCCAAATCCATAAATGGTCATTCAAGGAAACTCACCCATGGGGTGGTCCCTATTTAAGGTATACAACCTATAACATGCAGAAAAATGCCTATTAAATTACCTAAATAAGGATAGGAAATATAAGGGTTCAATTTTAATTAAGGAGCTGCTTGAAAAATGGGTGCACGATGCACCAAAACATATAAACTCTCTGACTTTATATGAAAAGAACATGACCACCTACCTAAGGATCGTGCTTGATAGCTCATACAATATCAAGCTCTGATTCTTCCAGGTTTGGAAGAAATATGAAGAATGGATTAAGAACAAGAAATTCGGGCATATGATCCTAAATCCAAATAGCATAGTCAATATCTAGAAAAATCAAGAAAAGCTAAAAAGGAATTAAGGCCTTACCATTATGGATACAAGGAGATGAACAATGAACTCAGAGGACTCAAATTTCTCCATTAAAGAAATTTGTCCCCGAATTTCCCTTCCAAGGGTGGAGAAGAAATATCTAAGAACTACACCAGCCACTACGATCATACATCAGCCTCCCTATCCCAAGTTTTGTTTTTCACTCTTCCATTCTACCATAACACCCATACTAAAGGAATGGACCAATATCAGATAACCTTCATGGTATGATCCATAATTCATATAGGATTTTCCTCAAAGGATGTATCTACCTGTAACTAAACCTTGGGCTGAAAATCATGAGATGAGTCTGAAAAGTAACGATGTAGATAAGAAACACAGAAGTCATCGTTCATAACCTGGTACCTCTGAGGTAACTAGAATAGATAAGATACCATCCCAAATCTCTCCATAATCTATAAAAACCCAACGTATCTAGGAAAAATCTTACCCTGTATTCTGATCCTTTTGTTTCCCAACCTTGGTGAAACACATAGAAAAAACTGATCCCCAACCTTGAACTCTAGAGGACATCTGTGGTGATCGACGTAAGATTTATAATGAGACTACGTAGTATCCATCCACTTCTGAATCAACTGAACCTATTCTGTGCTCTCCTGGACAAGAAGAGGTCCTAGCATAGCTGCCTCTCCCATCTCCAGCCAACATAGGGGTGATCAGTATGAACTACCATACAAAGCCTCATAAGTATCCATCTATATAGTAGCATGAAATCTATTATTATTGGTGAAATAAACCATGGGTATATGCCTATCCCAAGATCCCATGAAATCTAGGATGCATGCCCGTATCATGTCCTCAAGAACTTGAATCGTGTGCTCTAACTAGCCATCTATCTGGGGGTGGTATTCCATACTCAAAAGCCCTTGTGTACCTAGCACCCTCTATAGCCCTTTCTAGAAATGAGAAGTAAACTAGGCATCCTTATCTGAAACAATATAATGTGGGACCCCATATAGTCAAACAATCTCATGGATTTACAAACTTCCAAGCTCATTAACATTGAAGGTTTCCATGATCGACAGGAAATGAACAACATTTATGAGCCTATTAACAATAACCCATACAACATAATTACTTCAAGGTGACCTCGGTAAACCAATCACAAAATCCATAGCAATGTCATTCAATTTCCACTCGAGAATGGGTAGCTATTGTAAAATTTTGGCTGGTTATTGGTGTTCCTCCTTCACCTGCTGATAGGTGGAACATCTCATGACAAAACCAGATACATATATTTTCATGCATGGCCACGAATACTGATGATGTAAATACCGATACATATTGGTGACACTAGGATGAACTACCCATATATATTCATGAAAGTCCCGCATAAACTCCTCGCACATGTTTTCTCAAAACCATACGTGACCATGTAACTGTAGAAATTCATCCTCACCTACAGTCCAACCAGGAGGAGGGAACTCACCTGCCACAATATCTTGTAGAACTAGGACTTAAAAGTTTGATAGCTTCCTCATCCCCACTCTATCTAGAAGGGTACATGTAATGGATAAGGATTATAGAAACATATACCCCTGAATTTCGTGCACCTCTAAGTTCATATTAGAGAACAACATTATGATTTACCACTCGCTACTAGTCCACTACACTGCCTGTATCTGAGTCCTCCTACTTAGTGTATTAGCCACTACATTGACTTTACCAACTGTGTAGGCTAACTCGAAGTCAAAAGACTAAAGGTATTCGACCCAACTTCACTGACTCAGATTCATATCACACTGTGTAAATATGTACTTAAGGATTTTGTGGTCTGTGAACACTAGAAAATGCTCTCCCAGTAAATAATGTCTCTAATAGCGCAATGCGTGAACAACTGTATCCAACTCAAGATCTTGCATCAGGTAATTCCTCTCATGTGGCCTCAACTGCCGAGACCAGTATGCAATGAATCGACCCCTATGCATAATAATTTCTCCTATACTGATACCCAATGCATCATAGTACATAGTGTAACTCCTCCTTGGATCTAGAAAAATTAGCATCGATGCCGAATTCAAACTCCCTTTCAGCTTCTGAAAGGTCATCTAGCAAGTATCTATTCATACATAATTTACACCCTTCTTAGTCAAGCCCATAAATGGTGATGCTAAGTGTGAGAAGTCATGTATAAAACACCTATAGTAACCATCCATCCCTAAGAAAATCCACATCTCAAAGAAGTTCTTGGGATTCCCTCAGGTAACTACCACTCTTACCTTATATAGGTCCACTAATACTCCTATCTATGATATGACATGACCTAGGAAGTGAATCTGATCCATCCAAAAGTGGCACTCTATGAGATTATCATATAAATGATGCTCACTTAGTGTATTCAAAACAATCTAAAGATGTTTGGCATGGTCGTGTCGATTGTGAGAATACACCAAGATATCATCCAAGAAAACCACAAAAAACGAATTGAGGTAAGGATGGAACACTCATTTCATCAGTTCTATGAAGACCGCTAACATGTTTGTGAGACTGAACGGTATAACCAAATAATCATATAGAATGTACCTTATCCTAAAGGTTGTGTGAGGTATTTCTAATGGTCTAACATGCACCTGATGATAAAAAGATCTCAAATCAATCTTTGAGAAGATGTAAGATCCTTGGCGCTGGTAGTAGAGATCATCTATCTGCGGTAGAGGATACCGATTCTTAAACATCCATTGGTTCAATTTCTAGAAATCCACACATATCCTAAGGGCACTGTCCACATTTTTCATAAAAAGAACTGATAGAACCCTTGTATAAGTACTGTTTTTGATGAAATGATTTTACCCTAAATCCTTTAGCTGACTGTTGAGCTCTTGAAACTCCATTGTATCCATCCTATAAGAAGGAATGGATACCGATGTAGATCCTAGAACTAGGTAGATAGAGAACTATACCTCTCTCAATAGAGGTAATCTAAGAATTCATCTAGGAAGACATCCCTTAAAAGATCAACCACTAGAGGGAAATCAATCTTATGTGTTCCCTGATCACCTAGATATAAACTCACAATCTGAGATGTCATCCAGCCTATCCCATGATGCTCAGGTCTATTTTAGCTTGCCTGGACATCCCATTCACCATTGTGAATGAACTACCCACCCTCTAGTGATGTAAAACTCACCCTATAGTGATAGAAATAAAAAAAGACTCTAAAGGGAACCAACCAATCCATCCTGATAATGATATCAAATCCTATCATCTTTTGGATGAAGAGGTTCCATACGAAGTGACACCCACCAACCTCAAGGGGGAACTCACTGCACTAATTCACACCTTCTGTCCTAATCCCTAACAAAGTTTCTAGTGTCATAATGCCATCAAAAGTATAAAAACATATCCCAAGGCTCTCTATAACAGTCACATATATAAAACTATGTGAATCTCCTATATCAAAAAGTGTAGAAGATTAAACAGAGTATACTAGAATAGAACCTCTAATAGTAGAAGGTATAGGATATTACTCCTATTGGGTCGGTTGTACTTCATTTTCTTGGCTTGTACCGTGGCCCTATGACACTGCCTGGATACCCTGAACTGATCCACCCTACTGTCGCTATGATCTAGGGGTCTGGCTACTACGACCATGACCACCACCACGTCCTGATCATCCTGAAATACCCCATCTCCCTATCTGGTGAGAAGATTCTGACCATACTCTGCATATGGAGTTGGTGTAGACTCTCTCTCACTGGCTGTTGGTGGAAACGTTTTACAGAAGTTCTGTAGATGGCCCATATTACCGCAAGATCGGCACTTGACTGAGTCATTCGTACACTGCAACCTTGTATGTCTCAAACTACCTCATTAGTAGCACCTCACCTGGATACCCAAAGTGATTTTCTAACTGCTAGTATCACCGTGTGGAAGCCCCAAATGATGTTTATACTACTGGTCGATGTAGCACTAGACCTAGGTGTCAAACCACCCTGACTTTCACCTCTTGATTCCTTTAGGTTGTGCTCTATGATCAGCACCTAATTCACTATCCCAAATATAGTAGTCAACCATTATAAATTCACCCATGATCAGATGTCATATCTGAGACCATCCTCGAATCTCATGGATTTCGATAAGTATTTACCCATCAAAATAGGTGCGAAGTGTTAGAGCTCAGTAAAACGAGCCAAATATTCCATGACTGATAGAGTACCCTACTCCAGATGTAAGAACTCCTGGGCTCTATCGACTCTCAAAGTATTTGGATAAAAGTAATCATATAAGGACGTATGAAACTCCATCCAAGACATATCCAGAAGATGATCGATCTAAGTGATAACATCCCACAATATCTTGGAGGAATCATGCAATAAATGAATAGAGAGATTTACCCTCATCTCAGGAGGAATATCTAATTGATCAAAGATAGAAAACATGGACTAGATACATGACTCCGCATCCTGTGGTCTGCCATACCCTAAAAACATGGGTGGATGTTAATTCTGAAACTCATGCGTCAAATCTTCCCCAGTCGGGGCAGGTCAAGGTGCTCCCTAAACAGTCTGCATGAACCACTAAAATCCTTCACAGAATTGTGCCTATTCATCTATTTCCAATTTAATAGCGAGTTCCATAGCTAGAAATACTGGAGGATCCACTGGTGGCCTATGGCCTACCACCTCCAGAGTGTGATCATCTCCACTCTCCTGACATACAACTAGAGGTCTCCGTGGAGGCATGGATCTAAAATTCCAAACACACTCCTCAGTTTATGATCATTAAAGAGTTCACATATCAAAATATAAAAAAAAATAGGATATTGAAAAACCTCCCTTTATAAGAACTCACCCCTCTTATTGACCCATGGGTCAGGTTTGGGTGCCAAACAAGTGAGAGACACTACCAAAATCCCACTACTAAGGTTGGGTCTGGTTAAGTTCTCTATCATAATACATTTCAGTTTCAATTACTTTCATATTCATTTGATTTCAACCAAGTTGGCATTGACATTCACTAAATTGATACTAATTTCAAGTTTATCACATTCCCTTTAAAAAGGAATTTTATTGAAACACCTAATTCTGATCCATGGGGGCCTATACTCCCTAGGAATCAAAGATTGACGTCCACCTATGGCCCATCATAACATAATCCACTTTAAGGTTGAATAATGATCCACCAAATTCCAATACAAGATGGACCATACACCTTAGGGACCAATGATTATAATCCATCTATTTCACACCATAACATATTTAAATATACCTATCACAACAACATAGATATGTATCACAAAACCTATCACAACAACATGAAATTGGTAATGCATCCTAAATGGAATGGAATATGAAATCTAGAACGTTCCTATATGATGCATGGGATAGAATACCCTCATCTCATTAGGTTGGAACACAATAGAACCCAAAATCATATCAATAATAAATGCATATATCAAGTGCATCACCCAATGATGGAATCAAATCAATTGTAATTTTCAAAATTTAGAACATAACAATTTAATTCGAGGTAATTTGGATGTTTTTCTATATGCGGGTTAGCTACGCACGGGCATAACTCCTTACCAAATTATTATTCCTTCCCATCACTTTATATTATCACCAAATATTAAAGAAAACTAGGAAAATAAATCCTCTGATACCACTTTGTAACATCCCAGACCCAAATGCCACTGAAAGGTGCCTTGATCCCGGTGTGTCACATGGCCTCAAGCATATCTCCCCAAATGCTAAAGGCTATCGACTAGCATCAAGGGCCTGGGTGAGTCCATGGGGA
Organism: Viscum album; assembly: GCA_963277665.1. NCBI lineage: Eukaryota > Viridiplantae > Streptophyta > Magnoliopsida > Santalales > Viscaceae > Viscum > Viscum album. The sequence continues at coordinate 2,039,537,558 of OY728164.1, forward strand.
GACTATTCCCCATTAGAAGAGTGTATCACAGTGTAACGTCAATAATATATACAAATAAAAGAAGTAGAAAACTATACAACCGAAGTAAACAACGGAAGACTGATAGTATAATCAAGCTGAAATTAATATCATATACAAGATAATGATATATGTCACATGTTTCTAACAAATCAAACAAAACAGTAATATAATATTGATATATAATTTATGTAATTTTTTTTTAAAAAATCCAAAATACTCCCAGTAGCCTCGCAAGCCTCAGCTTGGTCCCATGCTCTCATACTCCTAAGCAGTATATCAAGTACCCATAGGAGTATGATTTCCCTTATCATTACCTATAATCATATAATCTATTTGGGGTCCAAAAGCATGGTCCAAATAGGGTGGGAGACTAAATCCTAGTAGGAAACCACCTAAGGTATATTCCAATCAGTCAGTGAATACACATGACAATAAAATTTCAATAAGAAAAGTAGTAAGCAAGGAAGTACTTAAAATGAAACATCCTACATAAACTAGTTTTCATTTACTTTCATTTCATATTCATTTAAAAATTTAATTACATTGAATTTATACATATCAAGATCTAGATCAAGCCCAAAATCCCCATGTAACTGGAAGCACACCAGATGCCTTAGAAGGCCATCTAAGCAATACAAGTCAAGATCGAATCCAAACTTATTCTTTGGCTTTGAAGAAACATCATAAGTCAATTAATTTATAATTCAATTCAAAACTTGATCTTATCCTTGGCATTCCTAAGTTGGAATTCAAGTATCACTATAGGTGAAATATCAACCAACACCATACAAGCCTATCCTTGGAAAACATCTCAAGAATCTGACATCGCTCTAGGTGAGGTATAAGTCCAAGTCATTTGAGTCCACTCTTAGCAGTTCTATTAGAAATCCCCAAGTATCACCCATAACATATAATCAAATTCCCCTTGAGTCTATCCATGGAATCCCTCACTTGGATCCATGTATCTCTCAATATATAAGTCCAATATTAGTGAGTGAGTCCATGGAATCCCTCAATGGATCCATGTATCACCCATAACGTAATCACATTAACCACAAAGTCTTTCCATGGAATCCTAAGGTAGATCCATGTATAACCCCAGGTATAAAGATCAATAGTAACATGAGTCTGTCCATGGAATTCTAAACTGAATTCACGTGTCACTCAAGGATATTTATCATCTAACCCTTTCAATTTCATTTAACATTTTATTTAACACGCCAAGGTCAAAACCAAGAGCATCTAATATCAAACTCACCTCAAGGTGGTGACTCAAGCATATGCCAACCTCATAAGTCTTAGAATTTCATTTACTCACATGGGAGTATTTTTTATAACAGGATTGAAAGTAATAAAAAGCTACTACATTTCTTGGTTATCCTATAAATCACATGGGAAAATCAACAAAATTTGCAATTCATTCCCATCAAGGCAATGACAAAACAAGGCCAAGCTCAAGGACTTGCCTTCAAATACTCACATGAGAGTTTTTAGCATAACATGAATAATAATACTAAAAATATAACTAAGGGATTAATTATCATATATCTCACATGGGAAAACTGAAATTTATGGAAATTAAATCCAATTTCATCAATTCAAGTCATAGCCTATACGTACTCACATGGGAAAGGCATAGACAAAACAAACATGCTTAAGCAGGCAATGGTATACATGAGTCAAGGGGAAATTCATCCATCCCATACCCTTAATTAGTTAAATTAAAATATATCAAAAGTGAAATTTAATTCATATAAAAACTCATATTTTGACATCCCATGACATGGGGTAAAAGGCACGCCTCATGGGAATCCAAGGCGAAAGCCATAAATGGTCATTAAAGGAAAATCACCCATGGGGTGGTCCCTATTCAAGGTATATAACCTATAACATGAATAAACACACCTATTCAATTACCTAAATCAGGATAGGAAATAACAGGGTTTAATTTCAATTAAGGTGCCACCCAGAAAATGGGCATGCCACACTTTGATATATATAAACGATCTGACTTTCAACAAAAAGAACATGACCACCTACCTTAAGCTCGTACTTGATAACTCATCAAGTATCAGTCTCTGATTCATCCTGGTTTGGAATAAATCTGAAGAAATAACGAAGAACCAGAAATTATGGCAAATGAGCCTAAATCCAAATATCATAGTTGATATCCATAAGAATATAGAAAGGATTAAAATGAATTAAGGCCTTACCATTACAAATCCAAGGAGATGAACCACATTCGAATCGGAGATCGGACGACGAGTAGAAATGAAATTGAAGAATAGTCAAATAGGAGAAATTTTTCCAAAGGGGGAATTTTGTCTGTGGGGTGAAAAGAACCTAAAATAGGTTTTTATAAAATGTTTAATTCAATTAAAATTATAAAAATTCAAAATCTAGCAGGGGTCACATAGTTTTCCCACACAGTTTTTCCAACCGTGCAGAAACTGTGCACATATTCTTATCCATCTTGGGAACCCACACAGATTATAAACCATAAAAAAACCATGATTGAACCCCATATAAAAAACTAATGAAATATACAGAACTTCCACATGAACCTGTGGCTCATCTCACATAGTTTACCCAAACCACGTGGCCTATAAGCCCCACTATCCAGCCTCGCACGGTTTAGTCAAACCATACGACCTTCCCCGCATGGTTTTCGCTAACCGTTTACTAGGGTAAAAACACACAAACTTTGGGTTCCTGGTTCTGGACTATCCCTGGACACCCTAGAGACCTTCATGAACCAACATGCATCAACCTTAGGCCATATTTAAGCAATTAAACTAATAATTTACTGAAAAAAGGAGTTCTGTACCTCAAGGAAGAACCGAGTTCTTAAAACCTTCAAGACTGTTCATAAAAGTATTATTATAGTTAAATAGATTGTAATAGGTATATTATAACTTATTTCATGTTCTTTAACTAATATATAAACATAAAATTAAATAAAATTAATCTAGTTTGTGATGTTCAGAAAAAAAACTCCAAAAAAAAACTAAACATTTATTATTAACGTTTTATCAAATGAATTATCCTCTTATAATAAAGAAAAATGATATATGAAACCATTTATACTTATGAAAGTGAATTAATACCATTTTATTTAACTTTTGGATTATAATTTTCAATTTAAAATAAAATCCATAATTATATACAAGTGAATAAATCCTGAAACCATGAAACAAACACACCGAAAACAATGAAAATAATGAAATGTTATTAATAAAAGGGTGGTAAGATGTTATTAAAGGATTATATAAGGTATTTTAAATATGAATATAGATTTTTAATAAATTAATAACATTCTTTAAATAATTATATAGTAGGTTTGAACATGTTTGAAGGAAGACAAACACAAGGTAAGAGAATTCTTAATCCAATTTCCATTCTTTGGGTCAAACTTCTTTTTGATTATGTCATGCTAAGATTATGTGTAAAAAGAATTTTCAATATCTTAATTTTTATTTAAAATTTATTTATGTGAATTTATAGTGGATAAATAAAATCTATTCATTTTATTAATTCTCACGTCAATTATATGATATTTGTAAAGGACTTTCTTTAAAAAAAATGCTATTTTAAAGTTTCTTTTTAAAAAAATAATGTTTTTATATAGAATGAACTGAATTTACTAATTTCATGTTACTTTAATATTTTTAATCTTAACTTATAGTTTTATATGGTTACTTTCAAAGAAAATATTTTCCATTGTACGTGCACAGTTCAAAATGAGTGATTTCAAAATGAAAAGTTCATTTTCTTCAAAGAGTGTTTTTATGACGCAATATTTCATGATTTATGTTTATGTTATGGTTATTGGGAATTTTTTATAATTATGGGTAGTTATGTTATAAACCAATTATAGGTTGTTATGTTATAATACAAGGATGGCTGGTTATGTGATAAGCCATTGATGGGTGGTTCTGTGATAAACCAAGGATGAGTGGTTGCATCATAACCTCAAATGCATTAGGTATTACGGAGTTAGAGGTTGTCCATATTACATATTCCATTTGTAATATTGATATGAAAAATGATGTTCCAAGTTATCTAATTTAATTTTATATAATTTATAATGGATTTTCTTGAAAATAGATTTATTTTCAAAAGATAAGATAATGTTTTTTTTGAAAAGATGATTCTTTTTTTTGGGTAAAAAGTTATGTTTTTAAGAAAATGTTTTTATGGGTTTTCACTAGAATAAAGTTTTCCTTTTCTGTATGTCCCTTAAAATTAGATCTAGTGGTGGTAGAAGGATATATCAATGCTCTTGAAAAGATATTTTAAGTCATGGGATGTTTGGAACAGCAAAAGAAAACCCTATCTGTTTGTAATTTTAAATGTGAAGATGATCGATGGTGGTTAAAAATACTAGAAAAAATATGATCTTGATGTTATGGGGTGGGATGATTTTAAGAGTATTTTTCTAGAAAAATATTTTTCTAAGACTGTTTTACTTAGAATGGAGAAACAATTCCTAGAACCAAGGCAGAAGGATGAAGATTCTATAGCTTCACATGAATCTAATTTTATAAGACTGCTAGGTACATGCCAGATTTTGTTTGGGACACTGATAATAAAATTAATAAAATTTACTATGGTTTGAAAACAATTTTATGAAGGTAATTTGGTTCATGAGTGTTTAAAATCCATGATAAAATTTTTCATTGTGCTAAAAAATTTGAGACAGAGTTTTCTGAAACGTATGTGCCTCATGATGACAAGAATAAGAAGCAGTCAGTTTGGTAGAATTTGGGGAAGAATTAATCAAATAAATTTAGATATAAGAAAATAAAATTCCTTTCTTGTGAAAAGTATAGTAAGAAGAACCCCAAGGAATATCTCTAAAAACCTAGAAAATGATTTTGATTTGGAAATATTGGTCACATGGATCATTAATTTAAGAAAAATAAGCAAGTAAATATTGAAAAGATGATGGTAAGATGATTTAATTGTAATGAGTTGGGACATTATGATAATGTGTGTCCAAATTTAGTCACTCAGGGGTGAAATCAGTAATATTGAAAACATAAGGTTGTGGAAAAAATCTTTTTCTACTACTATGATTAATGTTGGTCCATAAAATGAATTGGTGACAGACATGTTACTTATGTATTCAAATTATGCCAATAACTATTTGATTTTGGATCTTCACATTATTTCATTTCTGAGAAATTTGAAAGAATATTGGGAATATCACATCATGAAAGTATGATATAAATTTTGGTAAAAAATCTAAGTGAAAGTATTAAATAAACTAACATTTATAATAATATTACTATTATTTTCAATGAAATATTATTTCTTGAAAATATTGTTGAACTATAAATAGTTTATTTTGATATTATTTTGGGTATGTATTGGATTTCAGTTTATCATGATAATATAGATTTTAGAGCTAATAAATTTTTGTTCAATGATTTTGTACCTTTAATAACCTACCAAGAAGTAGAGAAATTGATTAGAAATAGTAGTGAAAGTTACTTAGCACATGTTGTGAAAAAAATGGAAATGTTCGAATTAGTAATGTGCCAGTAGTGAATGAATACATGTATGTTTTTTTCCTATTTTATTACCAAGTGTTATTTATTATTGGGAAGATGACTTTACTTTTTTACTTATTCCTTGATGATAAGCTTATTTCAAAACCCACTTATCAAATTTCACAAGTAGAACTTTTGAAACTGAAAAATCAATTGCAAGAGTTTCTAGATAAATGTTTTATTTGACCTAGAACTTCACCATGAGGTTATTTTGTTTTGTTTTTTAAAAATAAATAAGGTTCCATGAGACTTTTTATTAATTATAGAGCTTTGAATAACATCACTATTAAGAATAACTACCCTTTTCCTCATATCAAGGATTTGTTTGATCACCTCCAGGGAGCACTTTACTTTTCAAAGATTGATCTCAGTTCGAGGTACCATCAGTTGAAATTGAAGGAGAAAAATATTCCAAAAATTAAATTTTGTACTACATATGGTCATTATGAATTTTTAGTTATTCCATTTGGGTTAACAAATTCCCCTACTGTATTTATGGATCTTATTAATAGATTATTCCATGAATATTTGGATAAGTTTGTGGTTGTTTTTATTGGTGATATTTTGGTTTATTAAAAAAGTTATGAGGATCATGAAAAACATCTAAGGATTGTTTTGAAAACACATAAAAAAATAGGTTTTATGGAAAATTTAGAAAATGTGATTTTTGGTTGTAATAAATTTCTTTTCTTGGACACATTATAAGTAAAGATAGAATTACAGTTGATCCCACCAAAACAGAAGTGGTTAATGAATGAGAAAGACCTATAAATATTACTGAGATTAAAAATTTTTCTTAGATTATCAGGCTATTACCATATTTTTTTTGAAATATTTTCATGGTTATCTATCCGATGAAATAAGTTAACATGAAAAGTATTTAAATTTATTTGGAAAAAATAATGTGATGATTTTTTTCATGAACTAAAAATAATATTGGTAGATGCTCCAGTTTTGGACCTACCATCAAGAAATGAGGATTTTTTTATCTACAAAGATGCTTAATTTAAGGTACTTGGTTGCGTTCTGATGAAGTATGATCAAGTAATTGCTTATATATTCATGAAAATTAAAACTTCATGAGAAAAATTATGCCACACATGATTTAGAATTAACTGTTATAGTTTTTCTTTAAAAATTTATAGGCATCATTTATATAGATCCAATTGTGAAAAATATACTGATCATAAAAGTTTAAAGTATATATTTACTCAGAATTATTTGAACATAAGGCAGAGAAGATAGATGAAACTGATAAAGGATTATGATTGCATGATCAATTAACATCTTGGAAAATCAAACAAAGTGGTTGATGTTTTGAGTTGGAAAAATAATTCAACATTAACCATGTTACATTTGAAACATGACCCTTTGGTTAATGAATTGATGAATTTGGATTAGAAGTTGTGGATGTAGGGACTATCTCTTTATTTTTTCAGGTGTAAGTGAAATTGTCTTTGTTAGATAGAATTAATCAAGCTCAGAAGGAAGACCATGAGTAACAGAAAAAGGTATAATTGGTTAAAAAGGACATGTCACCCAAATTTAATGTTGATGAAGAATGTGTTATGAGATTTGGGAAGAGATTATGTGTGTCTTTTGATTCTCAGTTGAATAGAGATTTGTTAAATAAATATCATATTTTCCCATTTTCTATTCATCCTAAAAGCACTAAGATATACAGAGACCTTCAGGAGTATTACTGGTTGGATGGAATGAAAAGTGATATTGCTGAATTTACCATGAAATATTTGACTTTTAAATAGTTTAAATAACAATGGAAATTACTAAAGGGGATTATCCATCCTCTTCCAATGACAAAGTGAAAATGGAAGAATATATCCATGTATTTCGTGATGGTATTACCAAATACTTCTCAATGTAATAATGCAATTTTTGTTATTATTGATCGACTAACTAAGTCTTCACATTTCCTTCCCATTTGAGATAATATATATTTAGATCAAATTTATCATCTATATATTAAAGATATAGTTGAGATACATGTAGTTTCTATCTCTATTGTATCTGGTCATGATCCCAGGTTCACTTAAATTTTTTGGAAAGGCCTTCAGAAGTCATTGGGAATCAAATTAAATTTCATCACAACCTTTTATCCTTAGTCGGATGAACAATATAAATGAAAAATTAAAACCTTGTAAGACATGATACATTCTTATTCAATGGACTATCAGGGAATTTGGGATCATTATATTTCTTTAGTTGAGTTTTCTTATAATAACAATTTTCATTCCAGTATACAGATGACACCTTTTGAGGCATTATATGGAAGGTGGTGTTGAACTCTTGAATTTTGAGATAAAGTAGGTGAAAGAAAGTTTATGGTATCATAATTAGTAGATGAAATGGATAATAAGGTAAGAATTATCCAGAAATATATAATAATATCTTAGAGTATACAAAAAATGTATGTAAGGATGAAAGATCTTTCATTCGAGAGTGATGACGTCTTTTATAAAATATCTTTATGGAAACGTTTTATGCATTTTAGTAAAAATGGAAAGATAATATAATGGTTTATTGGACCATATGAAATCATATATAAAGTTGGATTATTTTCCTACCAAGTGGATTTACCTATGAGTTTATCTCAGGTACACAATAATTTTCTTATTTCAATGTTAAGAAAATATGTGTTGGATTCAACTCATGTTTTGAGACATAAAGTAATTCAGTTGAAAGATAAAATTTTTTATGAGGAATAACCTATTTAGATTATTGAATATATACATTAAGTATTTTATAATAATCTAATTCACTAGGCTAATTTTTTGTGGAGAAATCATATGGTTGAAGAAGGAACATGAGAATCTGAAAATTCTATTAGGGAAATGTATCCCTACATGTTTAGTAAGTGAATAAAATTATGAGGAAAAAATTTATAGAAGGTGTGGGGGGGGATATAAAAAACTATGCATATATAGAATATTTTTTTTCATATTTATTAGTATTCTTGAATTAAATAGTTAAATTCATTATGAATATGTTAAGTAGGAAACAATTTTATTAAACTCATTTCATATAAGGTTATATTTAAAAGAATATTTTTCAAATTATAGAATTTTAATTTGGAAAACATAATTTAATTTTTGGATTCATAGGGTCAAAATTATCTTAGTATTATATTTTTATAATTTTCTAAAGAGTTTATTTTTTTACTGAATAGTGAAAAATACCGATTTTTGTAAAAATATCATTTCTTCTCAATAAATTAATAAATTTTAAAGTAAAATTTTGTTTTGAATATGTTTTGAAGTAATATAATAATTATTAATTTATAATTAATCTACTTAAATTCTTTTTAATCAAATTTTTATTATATTTTAGAATAAATTTATTTTTGGGTTTGAAAACGAGATTTTTCTAAAAACTATTTTAAAGTACATAATGTTTCTCCTTTTTAATTAATTAAAATAATAAATAATGGTGAATGTTTTAAATGAAATTTATAAATTATATATTATTAAATATTAATTTATTTTCATACAATGATAATTATTAGTTATAGAGTTAATATAAAATCATTTTTATTGAAAATTACACTTCCTGAAAACTCGCTTCTTTACCATGTCTATAGGTTTTGTTTTAAATATAGTTTTTCTAATTATATGAAATAAATTTTTTAAAATTGATTAAATATTTGTAACAATAAGTTATAAATTGGATTTTAAGTTAATTTTCATTACTAGGAATAAAATATTTACCATTGTAATTTTTTTCCACAATATATGTAAAATAATGAAATGGGTTAAAGTTAAAAGGTAAAATATTAAAATACCTAAAAACTAAAAATTTAAATGGCTGGTTTATGTTTTTATCAACCATAAACATCCATTAAAAAATTAATTATAAATAAAATTCGTTGTAATTAATTCCACCCCAATGTGGTAGGCTTTAAATATAAAATAATCATTATTTAATGACTTAAAACCACCCCTCCTCAAGTATAAATACCACTCCTCACCAACACCTTTATCCTCAAAAGAATTTAATATCCTAAAATATATCCCAAAAAATCTCATATACACTCTACCCAATTACAAGTTCCACTTGTCTCACCAAAATACCAATTCCAATGTCCTTAAGGGGCCCTTCAAGAAGGTGATTTTTAAGAGGTAATTTTCTCAGGCCACCTCTCTTAATTTATTTTCTTCTTCTATTTTCTCCTTAACTACTTCATACATCAAGGAATGATAAATATAGAATAATTTATATAATGTATTTTTATGTTTATAATTTAATATATCAAATAAATTTTATTTCTCATCACCTCTTATTCAATGAAATGAAACCTTTATCCAAATTATGGTGCTTTACCACCTCTGTGAATAAAGATTATTCGTTTTCCATTACCACCTTAAATACTGGTCATAAAAGTTTTATTATGGTTAAATTAGATTTTAATAGTCATATTATAACTTATTTCATGTAATGATACTAACATATAAACATAATATTAAATAAAATAAAACTAATTTGTGATGTTCATAAAAAAACCTCCAAAATAAACTAAACATTTATCATTAATGTTTTATCAAATGAATTATCATAATATAAGAAATAAAAATGATATATGGGACCATTTATACTTATGGAATTTAATTAATACCATTTCATTTAACTTCTATAGTATTATTTTCAATTGATAAAAAAATCCATAGTTATAATCAAATGAACCAATCATGAAACCATGAAACGAACACACCCAAAATAATGAAAATAATGAAATATTATTAATGAATGGGTGGTAATATGTTATTAAAAGATTATATAAGGTATTATAAATATTTATATATTTCTTTAATAAATTAATAACATTCTTTAAACCATTATACAAGAGGTTTGAACATGTTTGAAGGAAGTCGAACCTGAGGTAAGGGAATTCTTAACCCAATTTCCATTCTTTGGAAAACTTTTACTTATTGATTATGTCATGATAATATTATGTGTGAAATGAGTTTTAAATATCTTAAGTTATATTTACAATTTTTTGTGGATTTACTATGGATAAACACAATTGATTCATTTTATTAATTCACACTTCAATGATGTGATACTTGTAAGGGAATTTCTTTTTTTTAAATCCTCCTTTAAAGTTACTTTTTTAAAAATACTATTTTTTACATATATGGAATAAAATTAATTTAAAGATTTCATGTCACTTTATTATTTTTAATATTAACTTAAAGGTTTATATGGTTACTTTCAATGTAAACATTTTCTATTGTATGTAACAACCTATTACCCGCACTCCCGGAACCTATACTGAAATCCACAACACTAATTTTCCAAATATGATGCCAATAATTGTAACCCAAATTTTTACATCAAAACCTTACAAAATAAAAATGAAAACTTGGATCACTTAAATTATGGAGTACATTTTCGGTTTAGAGTTTTAGAGAATTAGGTAAAACTCACATATAACCAATTCACAAGTTATAAAAAGAACATTTCACCCATTAAACCTAGCTTTTCATATTTCACAATAGATCATAAAAATAATCCCTATGAAATCCATTATAGATATATATCATTCAAAAAATTATTTAAAACTTGGAGAAAAGGAAACATAATAATGGTGATCTCAAACTCTAAGTAAGGTAAAATGTAATAATTAACAAATGAATGTCATTAGTGAGCATAAGAAGAGCATAAGAGTATGATGACATAATCAAAATGAATGAGAATAACATAATAATATTCACACCCATCAATACTTGGATAATTGAACATGAAAACATGGCATAAGTATTAAACAAAGTAAATAGTCATAGGAATAAATAATCATGATCCATGTGATATCAATATTGATAAAAAGAAACATCATAATCCCAAAGAAAGAAAATATAAAACATGTTGGTATCTTAGAACATCATATCAGAAAAACCTTATAGAACCCTAAAAAATGGAATAATCAATATGGTCAACTTCCAAATCAGTACCCAATGCATCAGAGGGATATCTAGGAGCACCCATCATATAAGGTATAACAGGATCACCAGGCACTATCTGGGTGCACCCATAATTTATAATGTCTAAGAATGAAATACGTAGAGAGTTCATCAAAAATAATTTAAATAACCTTTATTCTTTTTAGAACATGATTAATCCATGAAAAGGAAACAGATTCCACTAAAATCTATTTGAAACATGATTAACCCATGGAAAAGAAATGGGTTCCAAAACAATCTCTTAAAAACATGATTATCCCACAAAAAATAAATGGGTTCCAAAACAATATATTTGAAATATTATTAACCTAGATAAAAGAAATGGGTTATAAAACAATATCTTTTAAACATGATTAACCCATAGAAATGAAATGGGTTCCAAACAATCTCTTTAAACACATGATTAACCCATGTAAATGAAATGGGTTCCAAAAAATTTCTTTGAAACATGATTAACCCATATAAAATAAATGGATTCCTAAACAATATCATTGAAATATGATTAACCCATGGAAAAGAAACGAGTTTCATAACAACCTCTTTGAAACATGATTAAACCGTGGAAGAGAAATGGGTCTCATAACAATCTATTTTAAAAAACATTAATCCATCTATAAAATAATGATTATGGTATCAATATAAAATATCCACAATGTAGTATAGGTAAAAAAATGGTTGTTGACATTGATGAATGAAAATACCATTAAAAACATTAATAAGGAAAATAACCTCTAAACATTCCAAAGTGTCCCATACCACCTTAAAAAATTTGAATAATTAACCCCATGAATAGAATAACATTAAATGAAACTTATAATATCATTATAATTAGTATATTGATGATTTATCATGTCAAATGAGTATTATATACACCTTATAAAAGAAGATAGGTGTATAACATAACAAATGTCTCAAAGAAGAAAAATTGTGACAAAACTTCAATATAATTTTGGAAACTTTGAAACTGTAAAACCCAAGAAAAAGAGATCATAAAATGGATATGTAAAACCCCATAAATTTAAGGATAATAATCATCAAATACATTCATGGGAATTATATACACCACAAAACAAAAATAAGCGGTGAATATGAAATATATCTCATATAAATAAAAGTGAGACAAGAAAATCCTTTACAAAGATCGTATCATTGGAGTGAAAATAAATAAATGAAATAATTATGTGTGAAAATTTTAAATCCAAAAAATAAAAGTAAAAATATATAATAATACATTCATAGTTCATTTCACACATATTATTGGCATAACATGACCAATGAAATAGAATTTCAAACCAATGAATGGAAATTGAGTTAAGAAATATCTTACTACTTGGTAAAATTTAAATAAAACCCCATAGGATAAAATAATTAAAGTTTAAACTTAAAATACCATGTAATATGAAGTATTTATGATATTAAATTTCAATGTTTAATTATGTAAACCATATATAATAAATTAGGTGCACAACAATGAATTATGCCTAAAAGAATGGAAATTGAGATGAAGTCCCTTACTACTTGAGTAACTTTTGAATCATGAGATTCATGAGAGAATAAAATATATTGAAACATTTAATATAATTAAATAAATTAAAATCATTATATAAAAAGTCTCAAGAAATTAGATACACCATATAAAAGTAACTAGGTGTTTAATAACAATTAAGTCTCAATGGAATGTAAATTGAGACAAAATCCCTTATATTGAGTCTGATTTATCATGATTGTACTTATCTTCCTGAACAATAAACTTTTTTTAATTATATACATGATTAATTTTTTATCCAAGTTTATTATTACTTTTATTGCATTTATAAAAAAGTTATATATAATTACTTAATCAATAATTTTTAAGTCGTATGTTTTGACCATATTCGGTTTATGTGTCAAAAAAGACTTTGGTAGGTCAACTATGGTCAAAGGGGTCATTATTAAAACATATAAAAAATAATAATAAATAAATAATTATCATATTTATACATAAATTATACTTTTAAAACCAATCATTAATGATTTTTATGAAAAATGAACCAATGTTATAATCATGGTGACGGTAGGCCATACATACACATGAGTAACATTCTAATTTTTCAATGATAATTATAGAAATAAGGTAATTAAAATTTATCTTTAAATAATTATAATTATATCATAAATACCATTTTATTTAATAATATATACTTATATATAAAATTATTATGATGTAAAAGGAATCACATCGCTTCGAGGAGGCGGTAGTCCACACGTCCACGAACGATGTTATCACCTTTTTAGTATGTGAAAAAGGTAATAAAGAAAATGATATATTATACATAAAGAATTTAAATTATGTCATTAATATAATATATATTTTATTTTTATCACATTTTTCTATTAAAACCATCGTTAATATATTCCATTTAATGTGTGAACGTATCACATCGCTTTGAGGAGGTGAAAGTCCACACGTCCACAAATGAGGTTATCCTATTTACACAAAATGGAAAAAATGAAGGTATGTGTTATATAAAATTTAAATAAGTATGAAGAAAAAATAAATATAATAAATATAATATAAAAACAGTGTGTCCATCATAATTCCCAACCATGATAGGTGGTAAAAGAAAAACGAACAACATCGTTTCGCGAGGCGGTAGTCCGCCGTACACACAAATGGTGATTTCATTAACCATTTGATGGAAGTGTGTGTAGGTGTAGGTATAACCATTTACATAAAAAAATAAAATTATATTTAGGATAATTTTTTTATTATATAATCATTGAATAATAATAACTGAATTGGTGGAGAAATAAATAAAACATAAATGCATGTTGAATAATGTTACATCTTTTTTGGGTAACTCCTTTTGGTTTGCACCAAAGGGATTCCTTGAATGGATTTATGGAACAATTTAGGACTATAGGGTGAGGGTATGGATGTTGGGAACTTAATTGGGTAGAATTTGGATGATACAAATGGCTTTATAAGTGTGAAGAAATGGGGGAGGGTGGGTGCTTTTTTATAGTGGAGGGGGAGTGGTATTCTTATAAATATAAAAAGGTAAACACTATTGAAAGGTTTACCTTACATCACAAGCCACCAATAATAATAAAAATTCAATAAAATAGGTTATATGATTTAATAATGTCCATAAGATGGGATTTGGACAATATTCTAGGTCATTTGGCCCCTTAAGATTAAAGTTTAACTACTAAGTAAACTTTTTTTACCTGAATCATTGTAATTAATTTTAATTAATTTCACAAATATTTTTGGTAAAAAAATAAGTTTAACTTATTATAATTTATAAATTATTATGAATAAAAATATGTAATCCATTTTTATAAAATCTAATCACATAAATGGAAGAAAATAATTTAAAATTAACTCTATAGATGGGACGACAAAACATGTTTTTAAAGTGAAAATGTTCAAAAGTTTTTTAAGTTTTTATATCTAAAATAACTATGAAAATGTTTAAAATTACCTAAATTTTATTAAATGATATATTATTTATATAATTATACTTTTAAATCAATTACAAATATAACTTAACACTATAAATTTTTTAGACAAAAAAGCGGTTTTCAATTAAAATTTGGTGTCATTCACTATTCATAAAAATATAAAAGTTGTCAGAAAAATACCAAAATTTTTCCAAAAGTAAATTTTGATATTCCTATTTAAAAAATATATTTTATTTTTTCAAAAAAATATTATATTTAAAATAGGTGAGCCATTAAATGGCGGTAAAACTGCCTTTTAAAAATATACAACTTTTTATGATTAAAATTGGATTTATTATTATCTTAACCAAATCAAACTTATTGGATGAATTTAAAAACATTTGATTAAATATGTAACATTTAAATTTAATTAATATATTTCATCAATAGTGATTAATTTAATTTCTTAAGTTAAAACTTCATTCTGGTCATAAAAAAGTTTTCATAAAAACGCATCCTTTATATTCAATTGGACTTTATTTTCATTTATAATTAATTGGTAACCAATGAATTAATTTTATAAATATGTTTAAAATATGATTTAATAATTTAGTTAATTGCATTCATTCCCTCTATTATAATGGCTAGGTGATAATTATTATGTTAAATAAATAATATTAATAGTATATTGTTGTCCGGAAAGACTTGGCCTTGCGTGTAACATAAGTCATCAAAGGGAATCAATGTTGCATGAAACACATGATAAACTTGGTATTTTATATGATGCAATCTAAACTATTTATTTCATCTAACATGATATATTAAATAATTTAAATTAATTTGAAATAATATATTTCATACAATATCAAGATATTATATCCCACCCCTCTTAAAATGAATTTTACCATCAAAATTCATCTTGGTTATCAAATGATTAACATTTATAGAATTCCTTTATTGAAACCCATATTGTAAAAAGGTAAAATTAAACATCCTATTAAAAAGGGAATGCGGGAAACATAAAGGTCATTGGAAGCTGTGCATAACTAGGATTCCATAAAGGGAGAACATTAGTTAGAAATTAAAATATGGATTTGGAAGGGAAAACCAATTATCATGGACTAATAGAGAGTGATAGATAAAATGTTCAAGAATAAGTCAATGATAAGAAAACCAAGAGACAAATATGTGTGGAAAAGGTCATTAATATCATAAGAAAAGATGATAATAGGATAACATTTTATTTCAAGATCCTTTCCCTAAAGTTAAATAATTCTCTTACCATCTAGAACAAGTTAGAAAAAAGGAAATATACTTGATTGAAAAGTATAATTCCATACTATTGTCAATTTCCACCAAAATATCATCTTTTTCTCCAAATGATGAGTATTCAAGATGATTTTTTAATTCTTGAAGCACTAAAATCAACCTTCCACATAACCAAAAAGGGATTTTCAATCTATTTCACCTATATTTAGACATTAACCTAAAAAATGGTTATAACATGGTAAGATAATTCCAAATGAGAAAACCTTCATATGATACATTAATATTCAAAAGTAATACCCAAAGTTGAAAATAAATTATTCCATAAATAAATATCCTTAAAATTCATCAAAAATTATGGACTGAGTTTAAAACCCAAAGATTGGAAGGATTTGATCATATATTCTTCCAAGATAAATCAACAATTAGTACTTAAATAAAATTCCATATGTTTCTATAATAAACATAATATTTACCAAAAAAAGATTCATGCTAACCAGGACATCATGTAGGCCAGTGGTAGTGTGTGAAACCCTTGTCATCATTTGGTCATGGGTTCAAGAACCACCACCTTTCCAAATGTGATAGGTTTTCAATAAGAATATGGGTTTTAGTTTTTTATTTAAAAATTAAAACTAATTCCTCCCTAAAACACTTCCCTTTTATCATAGGGGTTAAAAATAACCCATCCTAAAAAAACATCTCTAAACATAAATTTAAGATCTCATCACTTTAAACCATAATGGGGTGTCTAATAATTTAAACTTATGATCATAATTAATCTTATAGACCTTTAAAGATTTCTATAACTCTTAAGATTACCTCACATGAAAAAATCCTAATCTCCAAAGTTATCTAAACTTACCTTTGATACCAACTATTACAGTCTAGGACCCGCACTCCTAGAACCTGTGTTGAAATCCATAAAATTACATTTCTAGATATGATTCTAATAATTGTGACAAAAAATTTTCCATAAAAACCTTACAACATCAAAAGGAAAACTTTTTTAACTTACATTCTAGATGACCTTTTAGGTTTAGAGTTTTATATATTTTGGAAAAAATCCTATATAAACAATTCACAAGTCATCAAATGGACATTTCTACCATTTAAAATAGATTTTATTATTTAATAATAGGACATCAACACCATCCTTGTGAAATAATTTATAGACATAAATCAATCAAAATTATTATTTAAAACTTGGGGAAAAGAAAACATAAGAAGGGTGAGCTCAAACACTCAGTAAGGGAAAATGTAAGAATTAACAAATGAATGCAATCTATGAACATAATAATAACATAAGAGTATAACAGAATAATCAAAATACATGAGTATAATATAAGAATATTCATACCAATCAATACCTATATCATTAAACATGAAAAAATAGAATAAGTATTTAACAAAGAAAATAGTTATAATAATCGATAACCATGAGCCATGTGATATCAATACTAATCAAAAGAAAAACAATAAACCCATAGAAATAATATATAAAACATGTTGGTATATTAGAAAATAATATCACATAAACCTTAAATAACCCTTATAGAACCCTTACAAATGGAATAACCAATATTTTGGACTTCCATCTCTAAAGTACTGAACACATCAAAGTGCTATCTCGGCACACCCATCATATAAGCTATAACAAGCTCACCTGGTGTTATCTAAGAACACCCATCATTTATAATGTATAAGAATTGAATACATATATAATTAATCAAAACTCATTGAAATAGCCTTTACTATTTTTAGAACATGATTAACTTGTGAAAAGGAAATATGCTCCACTACAATCTCTTTGAAACATGATTAACCCATGGAAAATAAATGTGTTCCAAAACAATATATTTGAAACATGATTAAACCATAGAAAAGAAAGGGGTTATAAAAAAATCTCTTTGAAACATGATCAAACCATGGAAAATAAATGGTTTAAAAAAATCTTTTTGAAACATGATTTAACAATAGAAATTAAATGGGTTCCAAACAATCTCTTTAAAACGTGATTAACCCATGGAAATAAAATGGGTTGCAAACAATATCTTTGAAGCATGATTAACCTATAAAAATGAAATTGGTTAAAAAGATATTTGAAACATTATTAACCCATGTAAAATAAATGGGTTCCAAAATAATCTCATTAAAACATTATTAACCCATGGAAAAGAAACAAGTTCTATAACATTCTCTTTGAAACATGATTAACTCGTGGAAGAGAAACATGACTCATAAAAATCTATTTGAAAAAATCTTAATCCACCCATAAAATAATGATGATGGTATAAATAAAAAATATCCCCAGTGTCGGATAAGTAACAATAACGGGTTTTAACATTGATGAATGTAAATACCATTAAAAGATCATTAAAAACATTTATGAGGAAAATAACCTTCAAACATTCCAAAGTGTCTCATACCACTTTGAAACATTTGAATAATTAACCCCATGAATGGAATAATATTAAATCAAACTTAGAATATTATGATAATAAAAAGATTCATGATATAACATGTCAAATTAGAAGTGTATACACCTTATAAAAAAGACATGTGTATAAAATAATGAATGTATCAAATAAGGAAAATTGTGACAAAACTCCAGTAGTACTTTGGTAACTTTGAAACCATAAAACCCATGAATTAGAGATCATAAAAAATATATTTAAAACCACATAAATTTAAGTATAATATTAATAAAATAAATTCATGGGTATTATATACACCACAAAAAAAATAGTGAATATGAAATATATCTCACAGAAATAAAAGTGAGAAAAGAAATTCCCTTAAAAAGATCATATCATTAGAGTGAGAATAAATCAATGAAATAATTATGTGTTAAAATTTTAAGTCCATAAACTAAAATTGGAAATATATAATAATAAAATCATATACCATTTCACAAATATTATTGTAATAATATGACCAATGAAATAGAAGTTTAACCTAATGAATAGGAATTGAGTTAAGAAATCCATTACTACTTGGTAACATTCTACTAAAACCCAATAGGATGAAATAATTCATTTTGAAACTTAAAATAAAATTAAATATGAATTATCCATGATATTATATTTCAATTTTGAATTATTTACACCATATATAAGAAATTAGGAGCACAATAATAAAGTATTACCCAAAGAATAGAAATTGAGATGAAGTCCCTCACTACTTGCGCAACTTTCAAATCATGAGATCCATGAGAGAATAAAATAAATTGAAACATTTAATATCATGAAATAAATTAAACTCATGATATAAAAATTCATAGGTTAATACATATACCATATAAAAGTAACTAGGTGCATAATAATAATTTAGTATTGATGGAATGTAAATTGAGATGAGACCCCTTACCTCGAGTATGATTTGTCATGCTTGTACTCTATATTCCTGAATAATAAACTAATGTTAATTATATAGTTTATTCATAAAATTTTATAAGTTTATTATTAATTTTATTTCACTTATAAACCTGGTATATACAATTACTCAATCAATAATGTTTAAGTCGTACGTTTTGACCATATTTGGTGTATGTGTCAAAAAAATTTTTGGTAGGTCAACTATAGTCAAAGTGGTCATTATTAAAACATATAAAGAAAAATAATCATTAAATAATTATCATATTTATACATAAATTATACTTTTAAAACCAATCATGAATGCTTGTTATGAAAAATGATTCAACGTTATAATCATGAAGACGATAGGTCGTATGTACGCATGAGTAACGTTCTCATTTTTCAATGATCATTATAGATAGCAGGTAAGTAAAATTTATCTTTCCATAATGATAATTATATAATAATTAATATGTTATTTAATCACATATAATTATATATAAAATTATTGTGATTTAAAAGGAATCAGATCACATCAAGGAGGCGGTAGTCCAAACATCCACAAACGACGTTATCACTTTTTGAGTGTGTGAAAATAGTAATAAATAAAATGATATATTATACTTAAAAAATGTAATTATGTAATTAATATAATATATATTTAATTTATATCACATATTTTTTTATTAAAACTATTCTTAATACATTCCATGTAATGTGTGAACGTACTACATCGTTTCGAGAAGGCAGTAGTCCACACGTCCACAAACGATGTTATCATATTTTTATAAAATGAAAAGCATAAAGGTATGTGTTATATTGGAAGTAAATAAGTATTAATAAAACATAAATATCATATATATCATATAAAAATAGTGTGTTCATCATAATTTCCAACCATTATTTTTGGTAAAGTAAAAACGAACGACATCGTTTCGTGAGGCAGTAGTCTGCCGTACACACGAGTGACAATTTCATTACCCATTTGATAGAAGTGTGTGTATGTGTAGGTATAAAACTTAACATAAAAAAATATAATTATATTTATTATACTTATTTTATTATACAATTATGTAATAATAATAATTTAATGGGTGTATAAATAAATAAAACTTAAATTCACATTGAAGAATATTACCTCTTTTTCATGTAACTCCTTTTGGTTTGCAACAAAGGGCTTACTTGGATAGATTTCTGAACAAATCGATGACTATAGAGTTATGGGAGGTATTTTTGAATATTATTTGTTCAGTTTTTGTATGATACAAATGGATTTATATGTGTGAATAAATAGGGGAGGTTGAGTGCCTTTTTATAGTGGAGGGGGAGTGACATTCTTGTAAATATAAAAAGGTAAACACTATTGAGAGGTCTCCCTTACATAATATACCTAAAATAATGATAAAAATAAAATAAAATATATGATATGGTCTAATAATTTCTATAAAACATGTTTTTTACAGGTTTCTAGGTCATTTACCCCCTTAATATTAAAGTTTAACCACTAAGTAAACTCAATTTTACCTTAATCGCAGTAATTAATTTTAATTACTTTTACTATTATTTTTGGTAAAAAACTAAATTGACCTTATTAGAAATTAGAAATTAATATTAATCTAAATATTTAATACATTTATCCAAATTCTAATAACAGAAGTGGCAGAAATTAATTTAAAATTAATCCCATAGATGAGATGACAAAATGTGTTTTTAAAGTGAAAATGGTCAAAAGTTTTTTAAGTTTTTTATATTGAAAATAACTATGAAAATGATTCCAATTACCTAAGTTGAATTAAATTATATACAATTGATCTAATTATTATTTAAAACCAATTAAAAATATAATTCAACAATATAAATTATTTAGATGAAAAAGTATTTTTCAATTAAAATTCAGTGTCATTTACTATTCATCAAAATATGAAAGTTCTCATAAAAATACCAAAAATTCACCCAAATTAAAATTTTATATTCTTATTTTGAAAAATAATTTTATTTTTTCAAATTAAATATTATAAAAATATCAAAAATTATATTTAAAATAGGCGTGCCATTAAAAGGCGGTAAAACCACCTTTTAAAAATATACAACTTTTTATGCTTAAAATTGGATTTATTATTATCTTAAACCTATCAAAATTATTGGATTAATTTAAAAAAATTTGATTATATATATAACATATAAATTTCATTAATATCTTTCACTAATAGTGATTAATTTAATTTATTAAGATAAAACATCATTCTGGTTATAAAAATAGTTTTAATAAAAACACATCCTTTATATTCAATTACACTTCATTTTCATTTATAGTTAATTGGAAACCAAATAATTCATTTTATAAAAATGTGTAAACTTTGATTTCATAATTTATTTAATTATATCCATTCCCTCTATTACAATGACTAGGTGATAATGATTTTTTAAATAAATAATATTAATAGTATATTGTTGTCCGTTAAGACTCAACCTTGTGTGTGACATAAGTAATCAAAGGGACTCGATGTTGCATGCAATGAAAGATAAAATTGGTGTTGTGTGTGATGAAAGATAAACTATGTATTTTGTGTAACATAATATATTAAATAATTTAAGTTAATTTTAAATAATATATTTCATAAAATCTTTGGTTGTAACATTATACGTGCACAATTTTTCAAAATGAGCAATTTCAAAATGAAAAGTTCATTTTCTTCAAAGAGTGAATTTATGATGAAATATTTCATTATTTGTGTTTATTTTATTTTTCTTGGGAATTATTTATGATGATGGGGGGTTATGTGATACCTAATTATGGGTGGTTAAGTGATAAATCAATGATGGGAGGTCCCATGATAAACCAAGGATGAGTGGTTATGTTATAACCTCCAATGCGTTGGGTATTCCAAAGTTGTAATTTGGTCATATTGGTTACTCCATTTGTATGAGTGATATGGTAAATGATGTAACAAGGTACCTACTTGAATTTTATATGATTGATAATGAATTTTCTTAAAAATAGATTGATTTTAAAAAGGTTAAGATATTTTTTTTGAAAAGATGATTCCTTTTTTGGGGTAAAAAGGTATGTTTTTAAGAAAATGTTTTTATGGGTTTTCACTGGACTAATGGTTTCATTTAATTTATTTCATTTAATTATATTTTGTGTTCATCCCAAGTTTTAAAATGTTTTCATTGGATTTAAGGGAGAATAGAGATAAAGATTAGATCAAGGGGAAAATTGTGTAGATTTTTCATGAAGAGAAAACAAGTTTTATTTTAAATAATTTTGTTTTATAGAAAAATATATTTTATGTATATGTGTCCCCTTGTAATGTATGGGTTTACCATGTACAAGTTAGTTATAATTCTATAAATCTCTAAACCTAAAAGATCCCTAGAGTTGTAATAATGTGAATACTAGTTTAAAATTACTAGAGTATGTGATGTTTAAGGTCAGGTCCTTACATCCAATGCATTGGATAATTTTTTAATCACACAAGATACCATTTTTAGTGCATGTGAAATTATATTATCAAATTATGTTTTATTTTCTTGGTAGTGAGCTTTTACTTATGCTTATGATATCATGTTTTATGTTATTTACACATTATTATGATTCCATGATCCTATGTTATCTAATTATTTATGAAAAAACTTATGATATGATTCATGAATTATTATTTATGTTTTATAAAGTTTGATTTCTTTATGATGTGTTTTTGAACCTTGATTATGTTCTTGTACTTAAATGTCTACCTTATGATCACTTATGACTTCCATTGTTATTGTTTATGTTTATCCTTACTGAGTTTTTGATCTAACCCCTTATTATGCTTCCATTTCCCCAAAATATGAAAAATATTATAACATATAATATGTATAAATGGGTATCATGGGTAGATACTTTTTTGGGTGATGTTTAAGAATTATTTTAAAATAAGGAAGCTTTTGTTTATTAGGGGAAATGTCTATTTTATGGGAAAGATATGAGTTCTTTTAGTTAATGGTTTTTCTTAATTATATAAAAATATAAACCTAAAAGGTATTTAGTATGTATGTGAATCAATATTTTTTATTTATATTTTAATTATATATTGTTAATTTTGGGTCACTTCAGTTGGTATCAAAACCAGTATGAAAAAATATGTTTTTAGAACCAGATCTGGGAGTGCCAGTCTGGGGAGTCTCAATTAAGAATCCAATTAGGGTTTATATTAATTTATATATTATGATATTATCAGCTGAAGATAATTTAATAGTCATGGATACCATAATGGGTTAATAAGTTTAAGGTTAATCATAAGTTTAATAGCATATATACCCCTTTTAGGTTGTATGTGATTCGATTTTAAGGTGATTACAAAATTTTTGGAAGATGTTTATTGGGTTTTAGGATGAATACATGATATAGGTATATTTAGCCCTTATTTTTGGTAAGTAAATTTATATTAAGTAAATTCAGGTTATTTTCGGAAAATATTAATATCCTTTTAGGATTATATATGATTAAGGTATATATTGATTGGTATGTGATTAATGTTATTTGAGGATAAAGGTTAATTTGAATTATGAGATAATAAGTTTCCATTAATTTTGGGTTTTGACTATAGTAAGAAATATCTTGATTTAATTATTATTAGAAATTAGGACTAGAATACATTAGTGGAAAACTTAAGGATAAATCTAAATATAAGAAAACATCCAAGAATTTTGGTATAGAAAAGAGTTTATGGTTTCCTAATAATGAAATCCCTATCAATAAACTATAAATGATTTTAGGATCTATCTCTAATACACCTAGGGGTAATAACCCTAAAAAAGTCCCTTAGGTATTAACTCGACCTTTACTCGGTGCACAAAAAGAGGGTTTAACTGTACACTGAGTTTAAAAATCCCATGGGAAATGATTTAGAAGTTTCATATTCTCTTTAAAAACCATTATAAAGGATTTTAATATATTGTTTTATCAAGAGTTATGAATATATTATGAACAACCTCATATATTTTCATCGGTAAGATAAATTAAAATTAAAAGGACATAATTTATTTAAAGAGGGTAGAATGTAACACCTTGAGAATTTAGTATGTATTTCACTTTAAGTAAATAATTTGTTGAATATCTTATATCACATACAAAACTAAACTAAAATAAAACATGATACATTCTTTAATGCAAGATAAACATTAATACACCATGAAAATAAAATGTAAAATATCATTAAGAAAATTACAACAAGAGTAAAATGCCAAGTAAATAAAAAATAATTAAAATGATTTATTTTATATATTATTATTATTGTTATAAATAATAATTTTATTTTTTTTCTAATACCAATGAATTAAAGAAATTTAAGGATTAGAAGATAAGTAATTAATGGATGTGATTAAAATCATTTAGTGTTTAAAAGACATATTTCTTGAAGAATTGTATTTTTTATATGTTATATATTTTCATATAAATAAATTAAATTAAACACTTATAAAGGATTATTATAATAAAAATTTTCAATGTACACACAAATAAATTAACACTAATTTAATTGATAATTGATATGAAATATGATTAAGAACACATAAAGTTTTAAAAATCCATTTTCCTATATTTTTTTAAATTATGTTTTATGTTTTTGTTTAAAAGTTTAATTCCAAAATTTTATAATTTTAATTTTAAAAATGAACTTTATTTTTGGATTCATAATTTCAATATTATCTGAGGGTAAATCTTTATATGTTTATAAAAAGGTTTATTTTTTTGTCAATAGTAAAAATATAGTTTTTTTTTAAATACCGTAACTTTTATAAAACAATCATGATATAAAAGTGGCTTAAAAATTAATAAAACCTTATAATCTACCAAAAAATGTATTTAAATAGAAATAATTCAATTAAAAATAACATTTTTAATTTTAAAACCTATAATTTATATTTGGGAACCTAAGTTATATTTTATTCTAATAAAAAACTATTTTTGGTTTTTTTTCATTTAATTAAGTATTCAAAAGATCCCATTCATTTTTGGATTGGTTTAAAAATAAAATAAACCTACCTTATTTAATAATAAACTAATATACTCAATATTTTTTAAAATATTTGTCCCAAGCAAGTATAAATTCATTTTTATACTTAAAAATACATTTTTTTTTCTAAAAATTGATTTTCTCTTATTATGCATTTTATATTAAAATTAATTTCTATTAATTTTAGAAATTTAATTAAATAAAATTTATTTTATATTTTTAATCATCATGTAAAAATTATTTAACAAGGTAAATTTAATTTTAGGTTATAAAAATTTGTTTCCAAGGTAAAAATTAGTCACCACGGTAAATGTTAAAATGAGGTAAAAGTGCTAAATCGAGCAGTAAAGTCACAAAATATCTCAAAACCTCATTTATAAATGGTTTTATGAGGGATTTATTATCTTTAAATTATATTATATTCACTAACTATCAATTTTTATCCACTTTTACCAAATAATACAATCCTTTTAATATTAAGAAATTAATATTCATAAAACACCACCCCTCTCACTTATAAAAATAACCCCTTCAACACCCCACTTTTCTTCAAAACTTAATCATATTAAATAAAAACATTATCTACCAAAACCATTTAAAAACACTCTCATACAATTACTAGATGTTTTTTTCTCATCAAAAGACCACTTGTCCCAGCCTTAATCTAATTAGCAAAGGAGTTGTCCCAAGGAGTTAAGTAAGAACTTTAAATCGCTCATTTTCATTTCTATTAATTTTGTTATACTTATACCTCATAAAAATATATTATAAAAATCATAATAAAATGTAATAAGTATCATAAATATATTTAATTTTTTTACTTTTATAGAATAACCATCATCTACCTTCCTCCCATCCATTTGAAAAATAAAAGCATCACTCAGGTTATGGTCAGTTCACCAACTCTATGGATAAAGTATTTAATTTTTAATAACATCCTTATATGTTTGGTTTTAATGATTCATTTAAATGAATATATATAATATTAAATATATTATTACGGTTCTTAAAAGATAATTTGGTAATTATAATAACGATGTCACTAAAAAAATGATCATGGAAATTTTTATCACCCAAAACAAGCATACTAAGACATATTTTATAATTTCAATCTATTTTACACAATATATTGAATAGTAAAACTTTTTTGATACTATAATGATAAATAATAAAAAACTATATAATTATGTATATGATTAAATCATGAACATGAAATGATAATCAAAACTATTACATTGAAACAGAAAAGGAACAATTAATGTTATTAAAATCGATGATCAATATTAGCTAAAATTAAGTAATAAATATGTAATAATTTAATATAAAATATTGATATAAAAGGTATTAAATAATAATAAGGTTATTGAATATATTATTAATTAGTTTTAGTTTATTTTATATGATGTTAGAGAATGCATGACTAAACAAAAATCCATGGTAAGGGTTCTTTGTCTCAATTTAAATTCCTTGAGACATGTTTATTATTTTGCACCAATTTACTTTTCTGGTGTAAATAATTTCCTATATAATTATTATATATTGAATAATCATTTATTATTTTAAATTTCAATTTCATTTAATCTCAAAATTTTCCTTTTCCATCAATTCATACATTACTTAAGTCGTAAGGGTTTGAGTTAAAACATTTATTCTTGAAATTAATCCTTATAAGTTTGGTTTATTCCACTATATTATTATGTTATATTGTATCTAAAATTTATTTTATAGTTATTGACATTTATTTTTTCATAAAATCAATTCTAAAGGATTCTTACTTTAAAAATTATGATACCAGTAAGGGGTTTCCTGTCTCAAATTTCTTCATTTGAGACATGATTTGTAATATAAACTACATTATTTATATGATGTATATATATAATCTTTGACATATTATATAATTATAATCACTTTATTCATGTAATTTAAAATTCCATTTTATGTTCTCTCTTTCATGGTCTTTTGATCCAAATGTTAGAAAATACATAAGATTTTTTTCCAATCTCACTTTGTTTTCAAGATTATTTATATCAAAGATAATATTTAAGGGAAATGTAGGTTATTTTTATATAATAAAACATTAATTTAATTTTACATGTTTTTTTGGTTTTTACATGCATTCTTATCATTCTATTTTCCTTTGGTTCACAATTTAACCAAAATGTTTTTTGTAAGTGAATCTGACCTTGTCCTTCCTTTTTAGTCGAGATTATTTATCTTATATATACATATTATTTATATTGATTAAAGAATTTTATTCTATCTACTTAAATTATTTCTTAAGGTCATTTTTAATTTTCTTTAAATTTCTTTACCAAGGTTTAGAATGAATCTATTTTTTGTTTTTTCAAACGGGTCATTTTTTACTTTCTTTACAAAAGTGTGAAAAGAATCTTATTTTATAAAATTTTCCACATGAAGGAATTTTACCAATTTTATATCCTTTATTCATTATCAAAATTTATTTAAAAAATTTCATGTTTTTATAATATAAATTCTGTAATAATTATTCTTTGAAGTTTTGTTTTTAAAAGTTATCAAGATAAACAAGAATTTATTATTATTTTTCATAGTGATATTATAATATCCTTTTAAAGGTGATTTTCATCCATGTAAAAAAAATTCTTTTATTCTCTATCCATGTTATTACTTATGTTAGGGGTGATGGAAATTAAATCACTATAATAAAAATGACCGATCGCTACATTTTTCTTTCTTAATCATTAATTGTGCACAAATATAGCCTTTCTTATAATGCATTTACTCTATGAATATCTAGTATTTAAATATTTTTATTGAAGGGTTTTCACCTAGATAGTATTGTATTGATTAACTTGGGAAATTATTTACTAAACCATATAATTTTTTTCTATATCATGTAAATACTCTATACTTGATTATCTCAACTGAAGGGTATTTACCCAGAGAGTTACTTAATTTCATTTGATAACTATTAACTTCCATAGGTTTATCATGTAATTAATATTGATGGATTTATGTATATTTTTAAAATTTGGAATAAATATGAATGTACATATTATGATGCAATGAGTGGGCTCAAAATTATAAAGGCCACTAATGAATTGGGTAATTTTTTCATCTCACGAGATACCATTTATAGTGAATGGGTAGTTATCCAAGCACATTATGTTATTTTGTCTTGGTAGTGATCCTTGACTTATACTTATGATATCATATTTTTTACTATTTCTACATTCTTATGATTCCATGATCGTATGTTATCTACTTATTTATGATAAAATCATTATGTTTTGATTGATGAATTGTGATCCATGTTTTATTGGGTATGATTTCTTTATTATGTGTTCTTAAACTTTGATTATGTTCTCATACCCATGTGTAAATCTTATTCTCACTTATGATCTTCAATTGTTATTGCTTATGTTTACCCTTATTTATTATTCGATATCACCCCTTATTAGGTTTCTATTTTCCCAAGTTATGAATAAGAGTATAACTTATGTTATGTTTAAAAGGGTATCATGTGTAAAGAATTTTGTGGGAGATATTGAGGTCATATTATAAAATAAATAATACTTGTTTTTGTGAGAGAAATATCCATTTAATGGGAAAATATTGGTTTTGTTAGTTAAAAGTTTTTCCCAATTCTCTAAAACTCTTAACCTAAAAGATACTAGGAATGTAAGTGACTCAATATATATTATTGATATTTTAATTAGTTATATTTAATTTTGGTTCACTTAAATTTATATTGTAGGGTACCACAATGGGGCTAAGAGTGAGATTTCCCTGAGGGGGGGGGGAGTGAATTAGGGCATGAAAATGAATTATCCAATTAAAATAACTTAAAACTTTTATCTCATTTAACTTAAAGGATCTTAATATATCAACCTTTAGGGTCACCTGGATTTTAATTTAACTAAATATACTTTAGGTTACTTGATATATTTTTGGTTTTATGCACAAAGTAAATATAGAAATGAGTATTTACTTGGTTCACCCTCACTAGGCTTTGTTCAAGGAGTATTCATCATCATTGTTTCATTAACCAAAATAACTATGAATATTAATACATACAAAGGTTTTAGTTTGGTCACTCCTCACCCAGGTTCACTACGTTAAAATGTTTTGGGTTGAATCACCATCACCCTAGGATCACTACCAGCTCATTGCTAATTCTTCTTCCACCTTTTATCACAACTTTAAAAAGGATCAAAATAGAGTTTATAGACATGTAGGTCCTTTAATCATCATCACTGAATGAATTTTTAAACAAGGTTGATGCTATATTGAATTTTTACTGGGATTCTTCTTCACTTATATAAATAAACCTTGATGAAACACCTCCTCTACTTTCCAAAATTTCTTTAGAACAACTTTACTTTGATTTAGATATAAAAAAATTATCCTATTGGAAATTTCTTAAATGTATGACAAATCCTCAAGATTCTTGGACCCTCACCTAGAACAAAGCCTTATTATTCCTTATAGAGAATCAAGTATTCAATAATACACACTATCACTCTATTATTTTATTCTTTTTCCATCACGATCTTCCTATATAAAATAAATGATCATGTTATATTCAAATGACACATTTTGGGAAAATATTGGGCCATTTGAAATTACTATATAACTCCTCCATGATTTTCTCTATAATTACTAAGAAATAACTTAATTTTGGACCTAGAAAAACCCCTCCTTTAGTGTGAATATGTTATAAATAATTTCACCATTATAAATGTTGAAACAACCTTTTAACTAAGTTGGAATCATGGATTAAAAAATGTTCCATGAATATTGGATCACTGAAGAACCATTCATGCATCACCTAATGGAATTCTCCCTAATTTTCCAAAACAAATCGTAAAACAGCTTATGCCATGACCTAGTGCAAGAGCCTAAGATTTTTTACTCCAAAAACACAATCTACAACAAGTGTGGTCTCTTGATTCAATCCATTTTGGATTGAAGCTCCATCTGTCGACCAAAAATACCTTAATTATAATAATGGTCTATCCCATGTTAGCCTCTTTACATTTCAAATATTTAACATACAATGATGGATTGACCATGTATTCTCTACTATGAAACATGAAATACTTTTATCCATTTTCCCTTTAAAACACTGACCACCATGACATTCACCATGATAAGGCTGGTCATTTTCTCCTGCACCTCTACCTATTAACCACAACTTATCTTTATATGGGTTTTGAGTCATGATCTAACCATTTCATATAGTTTCACTAGAATGGAACCACGGGGACCACTATGGGTGTGGTTCATTCTAATTTCCACTTTTTGGGTAAATCCCTTCACAATATGCCTAAGGTAATGGGTTTGGTTCCTTCTATACTTATTCTCCATCTTGACTATAGCTACAAATAGGGAGTGGCCCTGATTTTGTTGAAAATCTCACTCTTATAAAACAAACTCCAATAATTTCACTTATGGTATTCCTCTGAACATATTCCACTTGACCAATCATCAATTTTACAACACTTCCATCATATATAGTTGTGAATCATGATATTGAAAACATACCTTAGCCATCAATTTGGAAATTTAAAATTTATAAATCATCAATTATTCACTTTGGCCATCAACCTTGACCATCCTTGATGAAAACAAAATTTTACAACCTTATTTTCAACAAATATAATCACCAATAATTAAAGATTGATAATGATACCTCCTTTTGGATTTTATTGAAAATAAACAATATACATTTTATATACCTTATATAATTTACCCTTGTAAGTATATTCTCTCCCTTAATGATATCTCCTCCTCCTTAAGATATCTTCTCCCCCTTATTTTCAATAAAATTCAACGAGCATTTCAAATAAAAAGGGATTTTTCAAACTTCCTTCTTCAAATGTGAGGATGAAATTTTATTCCTTCTCCATATTGGATGGAACATCATAATTTTTATAGATTATAACATTTTTAATTTTAAATATCTCCCCCTTTGTGTATGGGTATAAGCTCTAAGTAATCTCAACTCCACCTTAGTCTTTAACTTATAATAGGGATTCCTCATGGTATTTAACTCCTCATTGAGGATAGGGAGTATTTTTATCATTTAATTTAATATACACCTTATAATAAACTCCTTTAATAATGCTATTAACTCAATATATTCATTGAGTGAATTTACCACTTGGCACATGCGATTTCAAAAAATCCTCTAAGCATATCGAGCCAAATCTTGGTGTTGGAAACAAGATTATTTAGAAACAACCACAAGGCTATCCATGTCACTCATGAATTACATTTAAATATCATAGTATCTTTGAAATTTTTATCTTTTAAAACACAACCTATGATCTAAAAACTTCACACTAAACCATTAGTAAATAACCTTAAATTACTTGGCTGTGAGAAACATAACACATAATGAAGTAATTTATACCACTTATTAAGAGTTTTACACCATTTGTTGCAAGAGTGGTTTAATTTTAAAAAATGATAGCACTTAAAATCCATGCTTTTTAGTTATTTATAAGATTAAAATATTCTATATTTCCATTCATCTTTATCCACTTGTATGGACAGTACCACAAATGAATGGTTTGGCTGAGGTCACTGCATCTAGGCAGTGCAAGGATCAATCCCAACCACAGTTCAATGGACTCCAATTTTGGGTGGAACTGTTTTTTATCCCATGTGAAATAGGATTTTATTGGTGCATATTATGTTTATTGTGTATGGAATTGAGTTAGGATCATGTATGGAAGTAGGGATTCCCCACGGTGGATGCGACAATGAAAGGGATGGATTGTGGACTTGCAATGGCAGATAGCGAGATCATGGACGGAACTTGCAGTATGTGATAAAGAAGGGAGGGATTATGGATAGAGGAGGGATTCAACCACAACATATGAAATGGTGGAGGATGGGGGATGACGACTGTGGAACCACCTTATGTAGAAAATGGAGGCACGTGGGCTATGATTGGGGGATGAAGCAGATGACAGCGGCTTCGACCGAAGGAGCTGTTCGGGCCGACAGGAAAATGCACATGTGGATGTGAGACTAGGGTTTTGTTTGGGACTTTTAGAGAGCCATTTATTTGTATTCACCTTCGTGTAGGTCATGTATTGGGATTCATGATCACTGGGCCTTTAGGAAATCCATATGAAAAAATAAAAATGCTTGATGGGTGGGCTATCCCCTTAGGGGGGCTATGACCTGCCTCTCCAGCCTGTGTGTGGGGTGTGTGTGTGTGTTTTTTATGTAATTATTCCCCCAAATAACCTAATATATATATTTATCCACGTTTTATTCTCTAGAAAAATCAACCCCATGGATCATATCTCCCCATTAATTATGTATATAATCACAAATATTTATAAATAGTAAAATATATGGGGTAAGGGGTACTTAGAATTTCCTCAAGTTGAGGAATAGGTCTAGACAAGATAAACCAAACCATCACCTTACATATTTCATTTTACCCTTTTATATTTGCAGGAAAGTAATGGAATCATCTCTTCACGTTACTTATCATCACTTATATCTATACAATATATACTCATGCCAAAGGATTTCCCTTGCATGCCACCACTTGTATACTTTTCTTTATGGATATAATCATCACTATCTTTCCTTGGCTTGGGATTTTCCAATTTTTTTAATTTATCATACTATAACAAGTATATTATTGTGTATTATCATAATTTGATCTCATATCCATATTTCTTCTCCATTCCATCCACCTCTTTCCCCCATTAGTGGTTCTTATAGGACCACTTTAGTAAACCTATTCCTTGATGACCAAACAGACCATCTTGGAATATATTTTACTTGGTGGAGTCAACTTCATATTATTTTACACCTTTTTAATAGCAGAAACAACCTCTTTATTTTTCTTCCATATTTTACTTTGTTCATTCCAAGAGAGTTGATGTGACAATCTATATTTTGGTGTTTGATAAAACCTTTATTGTGGTTCTTTTTCTTCCTCTAAAACATTGAATCTATTTTACAGCTTAGTAGGCCTTTTTCCAAGATAAGTATTCACCTTATAAGACATAAGAGTGGAGTATCTCCATCTGGATTATTTACCCATCCATGAATTTCTCCAATTTCAATACCTTTCAATATGACAAATTTTATAATAAATGAAAAATATACCATAATAATCATACCTCATTTTTTTCTCTCCTTGATTGAGATGTTGGAATTACTAGATTTATTCTAATTTATTTGGGCTTGTAATATTTTTAGAATATACTCATGATGTGTCCAAATCTTCTATAATATAATCACTTAGGTGATTCATTCTTTTTTTGAACCACACTTCCAAATTTTTCATGGAACAACACTTTACTTCTAGATCTTAGATCATGATTTCTCTTTGTTTATCCATAAGTTGAGGTAGCTCTTAGAGGAATTTTTATCTTCTATTTTGAGGTATTAATCCTATCCTAAAGGTATCTTATCTTACTGTATTTTTCTTCTAGTTTTTCAAATAAATTTTTAAACTCTGAGTAAATATCTATCAAATCCCATTTTCTTTCATCAAATTATGTTCTTAGTGAAATAACACTTACCTTTAATTCAATTTCTCTATCCATTTTTCTGATTTTTTGGGAAATATATTTAAGATCATCACTTTTCTATTTCATCCTCATTCCCATTTTCTTCATGATAAAATTCAAGGCCACTTCTTTATTCTTAAACCACCTATTTTCCAAGTATAAATATTAAACCATTGAGTAGTATACCCCATGCATGATACTCCATCACTCCTCATTATCATTGCATGAATATTACTTATAATAAAAACATGATTTTATTTTAATTTAATCACTATAATTATGTATCCTTTTCATATCTAAGAGAGATTCTGAAATTTCACACCCTTTCTCCATACAAGGTTTATAATCATAAATAGTATAAGGATTACATTTTACCTCATCTCAAGAACAAAACTTCTAGGATGAATTTTTATTTTTCTTGTTATCCTTAAATTTTTATATAAGGAGATTTTATTTTGGACTCTCTTATTTTCCAAAAAAATATTCTAATTTCATCCACATGTCTTTAGATAACTTTAAACTATTCAAATTTTTGTGAAAGTTTTCCTCGAGGGTATACTTTAATTCCTCTTTGAATGATGCATAAATCACCATATTTCTTTGATCTATTTCAATGACAACTCTATGTTGGTTTAACTGAAATATTACATCTTGAACCACTTCTCAAGAAACTCTAAGAGAATCATACATGAACAAGATGAACTAATTTTTCCATGATTTGATATTATTTACATCAAATATAGCATCCTTTATTGTGGATTCAATTTTTCTTCAACAACTCTATATCAATTTAGAGTAATAAAAAGTACAAAAAATAAACATATCCCTATGATACCAATTGTATTTTCTTATAATGGGTCTAAGAGTGTGATTACCCTGGGGGGGGGGGGAATTGGGGTGTGAAAATGACTTATCCAATTAAAACAACTTAAACCTTTTATCCCATTTTACTTAGAGAATATTGACCTATCAACCTTGGGGGTCACATGGATTTCTCTTTAACCGAATATACATTAGTTTTATTGATCTATTTTGGTGTGCATGTATAAATTAAATATAGACACAAGTATTTACTTGATTCACCATCATTGGGAAGCATCTAATTAGAATTAATTCAAATTTTTCCATACACTAAAATAACTATGAATCTCAATACTTACAGAGGTTCGAGCTTAGTCACTCCTCACTTAGGATCATCACCTTATAAAGTTTAGGTTCGAATCACTATCACCCAAATATCACCACCTTATCCTTTGATCACTGCACCAATAAGTACCCACACACAATTTATGGACATTTGTTTCCTTTAATCAATATCATCGAATCCATATTCGAACAAGAAATATTATCTTTTGAAGTTCTATTAGGCTTCATATTCACCTCTATGAAAACACCTTGATGAACACATCCTCTACTTTTGAGAATTACTATGGAATTACTTCACTTTGTTTTAGAGAAAAAAAAACAAAATATCCTCGTAAAATGTATTAAATAGCTTCCAAATCTCCAATATTCCAACCCATATCCTAGAAAAACTTTTTATTCTTCCTAAAAAAGAAATAAATATTCAGGAATTCAAACTATCTCTCTATACTTCACAACTTTGGCCATTATGATCCTATTTTTCTAAATAGAGGATCATATGATGATTATATTCCACCTATTATAATGCCATTAGTATTTTTTAAATCCCCATAAATATTCCAAAATTTTCTATATAACCGTTAATAAATAACTAATTTGTGGATCGGGAAACAAATCCTCTTATAGTGTGGACTTATTCTAAATAAATTCACCAACATCAATGTTTCAACCACATTAAAAATATGATGAAATCATGTACTAAAAATGTGTCCCATGATTATTGGATAATTTAAGAACTATTTATGCATCACTTGATAGGGTTCTCCTTGATTTTTATGCCAAATCATAAAATAGATTATACTATAATATACTTTAAGAACATAATCCATTTTACCTCCAAAACAGAATCCACCAAGGGATTGATCTCCTACTTCAAGCCATTTTGGATTGCGAATCCATATTTTGACTATGACCACCTCTACTATGGGAATGGTCCATCCCATTTTATCATCCTTGCACTGAAGATATTCAATACAGAATGATGGTTTGACCAAAACTTCTCCAATATGATGCAGGCCAATACTTTTGGCTATTTTCCCTTCAAAACACTGAACATCAAAATATTCACCATGGTTTGTATTTTTTCCATATACCTTTTCCTATTGACCATGACCCATCCTACTACATGCGTAGTCTCCTACTCTTACCATTTCACACATGTGTACTATAATGGAACCACAAGGACCACCACGAGCATGGTCTGTTCTGATTTTTCTATTTTGGGAAACTCCCTTCATAATATGTCCATATAAATGGGCATTGTTCCTTCTGGACTTATTCTCTATCTCCAACACGAACAAAAATTGGATGTATCCCTACTAGTGTTGGCCATTTTTCACTCTTATATAACATTAACTCTAAGAAATTCACTTCTGGTATACCTCAAAACATATTCCACTTGACTAATCATCACATTTACAACACTTTAATAATATATACATATGAAGCATGATATTCAAAACATACATTGTCCATCACTTTGAGAATTTACAATTTCCCAAACATTTCTTCTTAACTTTGGCCATCAACCTTAACCATTTTTAGTGAAAAAACCTTATACAACCTTATTATCAACAAATACAATCATCAATCCTTTGGGATTACCAATAGGCATCAAAAATAGTATGAAAAGAATATATTTTAGTACTAGATCTGGGAGTGTGGGTCTGGGGTGTATCAGTTAATATAAAATCAATGTTTATATAACTTTATAGGTTTGGATGTTATTAGATGAGGATAATTTAAGAGTTATGTATACCATCATGGGTTAATAAGTTTAAGGTTTATCATAAGTTTAAAGGTATAAATACCCCATTTTGAGGTCCTATGTGATTGAATTTTAAGGTGATTAATGAAAATTCAAGAGATTTTTATTGGGTTTTAGGAAGAATACACGATTGAGGTATAAGTTTCCCTTAGGCATGGAAAGTAATTTGATGCTAAGGAAATTCAAGTTATTTTTGGAAAATATTAATTTCTTTTTTGGAAGTATATATGATTAAGGTATATATTTATTTGTATGTGATTAATATTATTTGGGGATAAATGTTAAGTTGAATTATAGGAGCATAAGTTTCTAGGAATTATGGTTTTGGAATATAGTAAGAAAGATCTTGATTGAATTATTATTAGAAATTAGGACTTGAATACCTTAATAGAAATCCTTAGGATAAATCTAAATATTGGAAAACATCATAAAATTTTGGCAAAGAAAATAGTGTGTTGTTTAATAGAAATGAAATCCCTATCTAGATACTATACGTGGTTGTGGGATCTAGCTATGATTCACTCAAGGGTAATAACCCTAAAAAAAGTTAGTTGGATGATATTTACTCAGTGCACAACAAGAGGGCCTAACCACACACCTAGTTTAACACTCCTAGGGGATATGATTTAGATGTTTCACATGATATTTATGAACCATTATAATGGATTTGAATACATTGTTATACCATGAGTTATGAATATATTAATAACACCCTCATATATTTTCATTGTTAATATAAATTAAAATTGTGAGGACATACTTTCTTTAAGGGGGTAGAATGTAACACCCAAAGATTTTAGCATGTGTTTTCATTTAAATAAATATTATGTTGAATAAATTATATCATATGAAACATTGGACCAAAATGAACCAATATATATTTTACAATGCAAGATAAACATCAATATATCATGTGGATAAAATGTGAAGTGTCCTTAAGAAAATTACAAGAAGAGTAAAAACCCAAGCAAATAAAAAGATAGTTAAGATGATTTGTTTTATATTTTTTTATTATTGTTTCAAAGAATAATTTTTTTATAATATCAATTAATTTAATAAATTTAATGGTTAGAAGATAAGTAATTAATGGATGCGATTAAAATCATTTAGTGTTAAAATGCCTATTTTCCAGAGATTTGTATTTTTCTATATATTATGAATTTTTTCTTAATAAATTAAATTAAAACTTTTAAATGATTATTCTAATAAATGTTTTTAATACAAAAATAAATATATCAACACTAATTTAATTGATAATTTATATGAAATAAAATTAATTATATTTAAAGTTTTAAAAAGTCATTTTCTTATACAAACAATTTTTGTTATATTTTATGTTTTTGTTTAAAAGTTAAATTCCAAAAATTTATAATTTTAGTTTGAAAAAATAAAATTAATTTTTGTATTCATTATTTAAAAATTATATTAGGGTTAATTTTTTGGGATTTTTGTACAAAGGTTTATTTTTTTGATGAATAATAAAAATATAGTTTTTTCTAAATACCACATCTTTTATGAAAAATAATGATATAAACATGACCCAAAAATCATGAATTTTTTTATTAAATTTTTTTAGTAAGTAAAATAATGTATTTAAAAATAATATATTTAATTTATAAACCCATGATTGATATTTTGGAACCTAAGTTAGATTTTACTTTAATAAAAAATAATTTTTGGTCCTTTTAATTTAAGTATTCACAAGATTCCATGCGGTTTTGGATTGGTTTAAAAATAAAATAATATTTATTTTTATAATAATAATCCAATAAAATCATTAATATTCATAATATTTGGATTAAATAAGTATATATTCATTTTTATGCTTAAAAATACATTTTTTTCTAAAAATTGTTTTTCCCGTGTTATACATTTTATATTAAAATTAATTTTTATCTGTTTTATAAATTGAATTAAATAAAATATATTTTATATATTTTAATAATCATTTAAAAATTATTTAATAAGGTTCATTTATTGTTTTGGCATAAAAATAAGATACCAAAGTAAAAATTAGTCACCATGATAAAGGTTAAAAAAGTTAGAAGTATTAAATCAAGAGGTAAAGTCACAAAATATCTCAAAAAATCATCTATAACTGGGTGTATTAGGTATTTATAGACCTTAAATTATCTTATAATCACTAATTATTAATTTTTATCCACTTTTATTGAATAATAAAATCCTTTTAATATTAATAAATTAATATTTATAAAAAGTTTCACCCCTCTCACTTATAAAAGGATCCATTCACCACCACACTTCTCCTCACACCTTAACCCTATTATCTATAACAATATCTACCAAAAAATTTCTAAAATAATATTATAAATTTCCTATAGGTTCTATCATTATAAAAAAACCACCCATTAAAGAATTAATCCAATTGTCAAATAAGTCATCCCAAGGAGTTAGGTAAGAATTCTACATCACTCCTTTTCAGTGCTATTACTTTTATTTTTCTTCTAATTATTAAAAATAAATTCTAATGATCCTAATATAATTAAATTAGTAAAATAAATTTACTAATATGTTTTTAAGTTGATGTAATGACCATTATCTACCTTCCTCCAATCCATTCAAAAAATAAAAATGTCGCTCGTGTTGGTTCACCACCTTCATAGACATCGTATTTAATTTTTCATCATCTCAATACATGGATGGTTTTAAATATGTATTTAAATGAATAAATATAATATTTAATACATAATTAATATTTTTTAAATATAAACTAGACGTTATAATA
This sequence comes from Viscum album, assembly GCA_963277665.1. Lineage (NCBI taxonomy): Eukaryota > Viridiplantae > Streptophyta > Magnoliopsida > Santalales > Viscaceae > Viscum > Viscum album. The sequence continues at coordinate 2,039,577,341 of OY728164.1, forward strand.
ATTATATTACCAAATAAATGATCATACTAATTTTATCACCCTAAACGAGCATATCGAGACATTTTTTATAATTTGAATCTATTTTACAAAATATATTGAAATGTTTAATTTTTTTGATAATATAATGATAAATAAAATATAACTATATAATTATATATATTATTAACTCATGAACATGGAATCATAATCAAAATTGTTACTCTGAAACAGAAAAAGAACAAATATTATTACTAACAACAATGATCAATATTAACTAAAAATAAGTAATGAAAATGTAATAAGTGAATATAAAAGATTAATATAATAGGTAGTGTATATGAATATTATTATTAAATATATTATTAATGGGCATTATTTTATTATATAGGATGTTAGAGCATGTTTAATAATGTGGAAATCCAAGGCAAGGGTTCTTTGTCACAATTTCAATTCCTTGAGACATGTTTGTTATTATAAACCAATTTAATTTTATATAGTGTAAATAATACCCTATAGAATTATCATATGTTAAATCATTTTATTATTTTAATTTTAAATTTATTTTAATCTCTCCCTTTTTTTGTCCTTTAATTCATACATTACATAAGTCATAGGGGTTGTTGTTAACTTAATTTATGTTCATTTAATTATAATCTTTATTCTTAAACTTTATCCTTATTAGTTTAGTTTCTTACACCATATGATTGTATTATATTTTATTAAATATTTATTTTCCATGGTTTTACATTTATTTATCATAAAATCCTTTATAAATGATCCATACTTCAAAAATTATGATGTTTGTAAGGGGTTTTCTGTCTCAAATTTCCTTCTTTAAGATATGTTTTGAAATATGCACATAACATATTTATATGGTGTATATAAATCCTCTTTGACATATTATATCATGATTTTAAATTTATTCATGGTTTTAAATTTCTATCTAATGTTCTCTATTTAATGCTTATTTGATCCAAATGTTATAAAATCTATATGGGTTTCTTTTCCAATCTCACTTTGTTTTCAATATTGTTTATATCAAAGTTTACATTTGATGTAATTATAAGTTAATTTTCTCTAAAAACCCATTTATTTAATTATTATCTAGTTATTTTTGTGTTTTATAGTCCCTATTATAATTTTATTTTCCTTTGGTTCACAATTCAACCAAAAGGTTTCCTGTAAGTGAAACTGACATTGTCTTTCCTTTTCGGTTAGGAATATTTATCCTCCATTTCCATATTATTTATATCAATTTTAAAATGTTATTTTGTATACTTAAATGATTACTTAAGATAATTTTAATTCATATTTGAATTTATTTACTAGTGGTTTAAAATGAATCTTTTTAATATTTTTCACATGGTTCATTTTTTGACTTTCTTTACAAAAGTGTGAAAATAATCTTTGTTTTTAATGTTTTCTATATGAATTCATTTTACAGATTTTATGTTTGTTCTTCATTATCTAGATTAATTTACAATTTTTTATGGTTTTAAAAATTAAATTCTATTCCCATTATTCTATGAATTTTTCATTTTTAAAAAGTATCAAAAGAAAAGGGAATTTATCCTTATTTTTCAAAGTGATTTTCTAATGTCCTTATAAAGTCATTTTTCATCTATATCAAAATAACCATTTGATCATTTAACCATGTTATTATGTATGTAAAAAATTATTTAAATTAAATATTTATAATATAAATAATTCATCACTACCTTTTTTTCCTAATCACCCACTATACATAAACATAACATTTCTTCTAATTCCTTTCCTCTATGAATACCCTATATTTAATTCTTTTTATTGAAGGGTGTTCAATTAGATATTCATACATCGATTGAAGGGGAAATTAATTAGATAAACCATTTAAATTTTATCTATATCATGTAAATACTATATACTTAATTATCTTAATTTAACGGTATTCACCTAGAGAGTTTCTTAATTTCATTGGATACCCATTTAATTTCCACAGGTTTATAATTTCATTATTATTTATGGATTTATGTATATTTTCCTTATGTGTCACATATATACATGTACATATTAATATTAAATGGGGTTTCCTTGAATTATACATCCCTATAATTCATTGGGTAATATTTTTATCTCATGAGATACCATGTATGGTGCATGGGAAGTTAATATAGCACATTATGTTATGTTTTATTGCTAGTGAGCCTTGACTTATGCTTATGATATCATGTTTTATGTTGTTTCCAAATTCTTAAGATTTCATGATTTTATGTTATCTACTTATTTATGAAAAAATCCTTATTTTATGATTCATGAATTATTATCCATGTTTTATTAGGTATGATTTCTTTATGTTGTGTTATTAAACCTTGATTATGTTCTCATACCAATATTTTTATTTTATTATCACTTATGATCTTTGATTTTTATCACTTATGTTTACTATTACTGAGAATTTAAGATCAACCCTTCTTATGTTTCCATTTCCCTAGGTTATGAATAAGAGTATAACCTATTATATGTCTAAATGGGTATTATGTGTAGAGAAATTTGTGGGAGATGCTGAAGACTTATTGTAAAATAACTAATCCTTGCTTTAGTTAGATACATGTCAATATTATATGAAATATATGGATTTTTTGGTTAAATGATTTTTCTTAATTTTCTAAAACTAATAACCTAAAAGGTATTGGGTATGTAATTGACTCAATATTTTTTATTTATATTGTAATTATGAATGTTAAAGTTTGAGTTTCTTTAGTTGGTATCAAAACCAGTATAAAAATAATATGTTTTTAGCACCAATTACAAGAGTGCTGGTCTGAGGTATCTCAATTTATGTATTGATATAAGTTGGTAAATCTATATACTCTCAATTACTATCATTGTGAGTAGATAAATGTATGAATTATTTTGAGTGTCATGGGTTTATAAATTTTTCTTGTGAATGGCCACACATCATTAGTAACATGATTTGGGAATGTAAATAAATTGTTATCTTATGGAAATGATCTATAGTGTACAATTAATGATATAGAATATATTTTTAATAGTATTTAATTTAATTCATGTATTATTTTTGAAAGTAAGAAAATGTACAATGGAAAACTTGAAAATATTATATATGGATGAGGTGGTGAGACTGAACAATGTTTCATTAACAATTTTAATATTTAAATGTTTATTATACCTCAAGATTTTATAAGAGGATATAAATGATTTCATTCATGTTTAAGTTTGAATTGTTTTATTTTCATTGATGAAAATATTAAAAAGGCGTGAAGGATGTAGTAACCAAGATTTAGTTTTGGTTGTTTAATTTCTAAAGATGAAAAGAATTAAAGTTGAGAAGTATATAGTATCTTAGGTTATTTTGGAGAATGAATTAAATTGTACTCATAATTTGATATTTTTTTGATTCCATTAGATCCACTGATGCCCATATTTAATAAACTATATCCCTTAATGGTTTTATTATGTACTATGATAAATTTGAAAATAAATTTTTTTATTGGACCTAGCCCACTAAGGATAAAAATTTAAACTTACCTCAAATGAAATATCAAATCATGTAATTAACATTTCTATTTAAATAAAAATAAGAAGTTTTTTAGGGTGGTAGTTTGGTGTTGATCTGGTACAACCAAAATATTGATGTCATTGGTGATTTTTTAAAAGGTTAATTATTATAAATAGACACTTTAATACATATTTTTGAGACAAACCCTAATTCTATTTTTTATATTATGGAGGAAGACACAACTAAAGGAGGATATCATTGGGGATCAAATAAGAGTATGTTGGGAACTCCTCATGTGGTATGATTCTTTGTTTCTGAACTTGTATCCCTCATTTTATATGCATTAGATTATCATCTATTTAGAAAAAAAATTATATGTTCTTTGAATCCTGAAATCCACCTTATATAAAAAAAATCTTAATTAGACAAATCTATATACACTAAAATTTTAAATATTTAATGCACAATTCAAGAGAAATTCTATAGATAAAATTTCATACCAATTTTGACCAGTCAGATAGACTTATCTCTATGTTGAATCATGAAGTATACTATAAATAAAAATGAATGTATTAGTGATATAAATTCATATACACCAAGATCTTTTCAATCTAAGTTATATACTGGGAGAAATTTTATAGAAAAGTTCATTTAAACATCAACCACCCTCTAGATTTTGGGGTCCTTAAAATTTTATTAATATTGAATAAATTATATTTTTTTGGATTCCTTATATCAAAAAAATATCTTGTTAAAATTTAGTGGTGATCTAATACATAAATTTCTAGGGTTTGGGTCATGGATGATGATGATAATGAAGACATGTTGGTGAGGTGGTGAAATAGTGAGGCCCAACCAATCATTTGATTAATGACATAGGGAGGACCATATAACCCACCCCTTATTAAGGGAATGATACTCTATGAAATCCATTTGGGTTTTTGATATGTGTGATAGAAAAAATCATGTGGTGCGTCTCAATTAAGTGGATCCATAGATATATAGATTTTTTGATCCATAGATCATGTATATCAAATGATGAAAGTGGATCTTTCACACCACATGAAAAAAGCCATGCATTGTAGGAATGTAGGGAATCTGATTTAGACACAAAAAGTTATTTTATTCTTCTTTTGACATATAAGATCTAATAAAACCTTATTTGAGAATTTTTAATAAAGTTAGTGGCCCAATTGAATTCATTTAATTTATACAAGTCTTGTGTTATTGTATTGATATAATAATATATAGAATTCTATGGATAAATCATAGCGAATATATGGAATACTTGTCACAACACATCCCCCCAAAGGCACCCCACCTAGACTAGTAATAAGATAAGGGTGATAATAACACCCAAATCCTACCTCCAATAGTCCATGGGTTGGAGAAAATCATTAAGGATATATCATACTCATAAATGGGATGAATTACCATATAAGATCTTGAGTAACAAGAGATAAGATAAAACCACCATAAAAATCCTACTCAAGAAAGATAAAGGATATCCCAATACATGCATGTGGTGTCATAAAAACCAAAAAAACTATAAAAGAAACTACAATTACCAAAAATAAAATCCTTGTAAGTGACCATGAAGCTAAAAAAGCTCTGAAAAAACTCCATGAGTTTGTAATTACTAGCCCGATCACTAACTAGCTCTGAAAAATATTTTATATATACATATGATAATCATAACAAGTATAATCAATAGAATCCTTCCTATAGTCTCTTATACAAAGGAAAGAAATCATACTAAATCCCATTGAACAATAAGTGAATCTAACACATCACCTAATCTGGCTTGCTAGGTCCCCAACCTCACAATGTAACTCTCTCCAAGTATCACATATAAGAGATAATATAATATCCAACATATATAAATGAGTGAAGGTACTCTAGTACCACTTCCCCACTAGTTTTCTACTTTTCCTCAATGTCTAACATCTTGTTATATCTCTATAAAAATATATAATATTTCCCCAAAACACATGGGAAATTACAAAATATCATACAACCTATGAATCAAATCATATATTAATCAATATCCACATAAAATTGTAACCATGTAGTTTCTAGAATCCACCACAACCTATACATCATGTATTATACCTCAATCCATCACAACCCATACACAACATACCTATAATAACCATATCACGAACCGAGCTGGGATACCATCCAACTCGACACCTGACCTAGTCCGAAACATGGCTTCAAGGGTATTCTCGATCCCCATGGGATGGAAACTGGTGCCTAGATATCAATATAGTGGTTTGGGAATTATTTAACCCATTTATATAATCATAAATAACCAACAATAATAACCATCACATAACTGAATAAACAAGACCAAATGAGGTACAAAAATTTTCAGATTTAAAGTTTATAACTTAAAAAAAAACAAATATCAGATAAAACAAAAAGATAACAATAAAAATATCCCAAAAACTCCAAGTAATAAGTGGATCATCACCCTCAAGTCACCACTACCAACACCTATAAGAGGTGGAACTCTAGAAACCAGATCCACCATCACCATAAATCATCTTCCCTTTACTTGGGTCATACATAACAAAGTCTACATACACCCAAAATTGTATATAGGGTGAGATCCAAAAACTAGTAGGGTGCCACCCAAAAGAAAATATTCCATGCTATAACATTAGAAGAAAAATCACTATGAAAATTTAAAGAAAGAACTTGGAAAAATTTATAATAATACATTTTAAGGAAAATGATTTCAAGAAAAAATTCTTTGCAAATTAATATAAGAGTAAGGTCCACTGTATGATGATAGTATTCACAACATCACAAGAGAAACATGGGTAATCCCAAAGGTACTATCACAAGTGGGATACTAGGAACCTTGTATCTCGATGAAACATGGTATAACAACCATAACCCACAATGTTCTCATTCATGAGACACTAGATAGTAATTCATCCATATTTATAGTGGTATCCAATCATCATCATCATCATAATTTAGTTAGTGTTATAATTGTAAATCTTTCTAGATAAATCCGGGCCCAGCCACTTCCAAGTCAACTAGCATACTAGTCATAGTCCACCCGCATAAATACCTAGGATTCCCTTTTTCCTCAATTTTTATTTCACAAATCACATAGATCACCACATTCACATGCACATGTAATAAACACAAATACACATATATAAAATCACAACTTCTCATAAGAAAATCCCCCTTTTAAATTAACATACACATAAAATCCATTTGAAAACACCCTTCACACCACTTTCATGTTTCATAAAACTCATTTAGAATGCTTAACATGAAAACCCCCTTGATATCCAACCAATTTCATTTTGGAAAATCACTTAAAGTCCATACACACCCCAAAATCCTTTTTAAACACATTTATCACCACACAAACATTCCATAAAGTACATTTAGGAATAAAGGCAAGCAAACTAAAATCATCTTATAATATAAAAGCATGGAATCACCTACCTCAAACTGGGAAACTTCTAGAATCTAGTGTAAAAACTACAACCACACCACCAAAATACCCTAAAAAGGAAATATTGAACATTTCTAATCAATATCTCACTCAAAAAAACAAGATCAGACCATCATTAGGTTATTCTACCCACTAGAAAATGGGATATCAATAAAGAGGGGAGAAGAACCACAGAAAAGAAGAGAAATCAAGGGAGAAAGGAACTTACTTGGATATTATTGGAGAAACCACACAAAATACACTAAAAAAAATATACAAGGGAGAAAGTAGAGAGGGAGGAGGTTCCTAGGGTGAAGAATATTGAGTGGGGAGGATTTGGGGTGTTTAGTGTTAAAAATAAAAGGAAAAAATAGTAAATATCCAATTTTTAATGACCTGTACAAGTTGCATGGTTTGACCACAGGGTTTGAAACATCGTGTATAAACTGTGATCCCCCTTCTGTCCAAGTGTAAACAGTTTCAAAATTAGCTCACACTTTTTGAAACTGTGTGCCAACCGTACGGTTCACCACTATCTAAAAATGAAATTAGTCACATGGTTTCCTAGGTAACGGAGAATGGTTTTCCCTAACCATGTGCCGCCTGCTGTAAAGCCAAAATTCCCCATTATTTTTTCAAAAAACACAAGGAAAAACTATGTAATGAATTTAATACCAAAATAAATAAAATAATTACATCAAAATAAAAACACGAATGTGATAATTCTCCCCACCATGAAAACTTTCCACCCCGGAAATTTCAACCCGAAGCTTGATCAGAGAACAAAAATGTATATTCCACCTCAACCTAATATTTATGTTCTGAAATCTCATGAAAATAATTACCATGTTTCCAAAGAACCTAGAAAAATGGAATAAAATTTCCATGAAGCACTTTCTCTTGGGAATCCACAATCCATACTGGTCGTTCAAACATGGACAAATCAGGCTCCAACTCTAACTCTTCCCAATTCAGCACATGTGATAGATCTAGGTTATAATTTTTTAGCTGAGATACTTGGAAAACATCATGGATTGATGTCAACTAAAAAGGAAAATATAACCTATATGCCATATTACCAATCAAATTGATAATATCAAGAGGTCCGACATACCTTGGAATTAGCTTCCCTTACTTACCCAAATGATGATGACCCAAGAAAGTTTCCACTTTCAGAAACACCCATTCACCCACAAAAAATCCAAAGATTGGAACCTCTGATTGAAACAAGACTTATGGAGACTCTGATCTATCAACAACCACTACTTAATCAGATTGACTTTCTTAGAGTTTCTTGTACAAGGCTTGGTCTCATCAGTAAGGTCTCACCCACCTTAGACCAACAAAAAGAAGACCAATACAACTGACCATAAAGAACCTCAAAATAGGATATTTGAATCAATGATTTGTAATTATTGTTATATGAAAACTAAACCAATAACAAATGTCTATCTAATGAACCTATGAAATCCAAGACACATTCTTGGAACATTTCCTCCAAAATTTGATTCAACCGCTTCATCTGACCATCCATTTAAGGATAGTATATCATGCTATACTTGACCTGAGATACCAATGCCTTATGAAGGCCTTCCAAAAACTGTGAGGTAAAATGATGATCCCTGTCAGAAACAATTGTCAACAACACACTATGAATTCTCACAACCTTATAAACATACAACCAACACAACTCATCCACTTTGAATGAATATCTAATTAGAATGAAATGAGATGATTTGGTCAGATGATCAGTCACTACCCACATGGAATTATTTCCCTGGGGTGTATGGGGTAAGCTAAAAATAAAGTCCATGGAGATCTGGTCCCACTTTCAGGTAGGAAAGGGTAGTGGTTGAAGAAAACCAGATGTCCTTTGGTGCTCTGCTTTAACATACTAACATGTATAACACTGCGATACAAAGTCAGCTACATCTCACCTTATACCTAGCCACTGGAACTATTGATGCACATCATAGTACATCTTGGTTTCACCAGGATGACCAACCCACTAAGACTGGTGGATATACTACATCCCCACCTTTCTCATAATAGAACCAAAAAGATACCCTTGAAGCATAAAAATTCATCAGGAGAAAATAAACAATTGAAAGGAATCTCCCCACCATTAAGAAACATCATATACTGATGGAAATTCTCATCACTTAGCTACTATTGCCTAATAAAAATGAGAAGGGAAGGTTTCAACTGTATAGTGGACAAGAACACACCTCCAATGTGCTCCTTGGTCTCCAAGTGCATCTGAGCAAAGATCCCCATCAAAGTCCCTCATCACTGGACCTTTTCACTGATTGTACTGAAACTTTTCTACTCAAGTCATATACAATGACATTCACTTTACCTAGGGTATACACGATATCAAACTAGAACCCCTAAAGATAATTAACCAAATGACGTCACCTTAAATTTAAATACTTTTGGGAGAAAATATAGGCTAAAACCTTATGATCAAAATAAACCAAAAACTTCTCCCTAAAAAGATAATGGTTCCACATTTTCAAGGCATGCATCACTATTTATAACTCTAGGTCATGGGTTGGGTAATTATTTTCATGTGGTCAGATTTGGAAAGAACCATAAGCCACCACATGATCATTATGCACCATCACACACCCCAGACCCATACAAGAAGAATTGAAATAGACCACATATACCTTTATGGGTTTCGAAAAGATCAAACTAGGGGTTGTGGTCAAATGCTGCTTGAGTTCCTCAAAGGATACTTAACACTATGGGATCAATTCAAAATTTATCCCTTTTTGAGTAAACACTATCATAGATGAAGAAAGCTGAGATAAATACCAAATGAACTGACTATAATACCCTGCAGGGCCTAAAAATCTCCAGATCTCAAAAACATTCTCCAACCATGAAATAACTATATTGATCTTTCTAGGGTCCACCGAAACCCATCATTCTGAAATCACATGACCCCAAAAATTCACCTATTTAATCCAAGAGGCGCACTTAAAAAACTTAACATAACGAAGATGGTCCGAAGGGTGCCCAAAATGATCTTTAAATGTTTCTCATGCTCCTCCTCAGTCACGAAATAAACCAGTATGCCATCCATGAATATCACAATAAAGTAATTGAGGTATAGGTGGAACACCCTATTCATAAGTTCCATGAAGATCAATGAAACATTCATCAACCTGAAAGGCATGACTAAATACTCAAAATGGACACACATACTTTAGAAGGATATTTTTGGAATATCCACCACTCTAACATTGACTTGGTGATAACCAAAATGCAAGACAATTTTGGAGAACCACCTTGCCCACTTAAGCTAATTGAAAAGGTAATAAATATGGGGAAAATTGTACTTATTCTTAATACTTACCTTATTCAAATTTCAGTAATTAATAAATAACTGGAAAGATCCATCAGCCTTTTTCACAAATAAAACTGGGGTGGCCCAAGGTGAGATGCTTGGGCTAATGAATCCTTTGGATTCAAAGTTGTCCAACTGAACCTTTAATTACCTCAACTTAGTGGGGGACATACGGTATGAGGGAAGAGATATTGACTGTGTTCTTATCACCAAATCAATAGAGAACTCCACATCCTGCTCTAGAGGAAAACCCAAAAAGTATTATGAAAAAATATATGGGAATTCCTCCACTATGGGAGGTAATATACCCTTATTATCACCATAATCATTATATAATTCGAGCGACTAGATCTTAAAAATGAGGTTTCCCAATTCTGGAAGTGGAGGTCCCACACGAACTGACTGAGGATCCCATTCACCATGAAAAACTTAGACACTTCCATCAGGTGCCAAAAAACTTACACGCCACTGATAGAAATCGATGTGCACCTAAAAACACACCATCCAATCTATACCAAGGATCACATCAAAGAGACCCATTTCAAAAATGATAAAATCCCATTCTAACTCAACCCATGGTGTGTTCACTGGATGAACAACTAAAACCTTGTTCTCTCTTATTACTAAGTGAAGTTTCCAACTACATCACATACGACATAAGCTCAGTTGGTAATTTAATCACATCAACAAGGTAGGAAGAAAAAAATGAAACAGAAGAACCAATATCAAATATAGAAACAGTTAAGGATGATGTAATAATAATGGTACCTCAAACTATCATAGGCCTTGCATCCAATTCCGCTAGTGCTCGATCCACTATATAAAGATGTTTCTTCTCTGCTTGAGATAGAGATTGACCACTAGCCTACAACTCTTCCTTGAACCAACTCTTCCTAGAAGAAGATATAGATCTAACTCCATGATCACCGAACTAATAACCAGCTATCATGGATATATTTGTTTGGACTAACATAAATTTGGAAGATACAAATATTACACCACTCTGATAAGAATGTGTGGCCATACAAAACCACTGCAAGTGTCCCATATCTCCACATCGGTGACAAGGTCTGGGATGAGATGTAAACATAGGTCTTATGTTACCTTCCTTCTCACACTGATGGAACACAACTAACCTAGAATTGGAATCCATAGACAAAGACAGCCGGGAAGGGTGACCTGAACTACCACCTCCCTTCTTCCCTTACTCGTCCCACTTCCTCTTCTTCTTTGACAAACTACCACTTCCCATAGCTAACACTAATCCACAAAACCCTGGCTAGTCACTATGACCAATATCTACCATTATGGAATGATCAACCACTTCATCATAGGTCTTAAGTTTGAAAAAAAGACCTAAGATTAGATCTATGTCTGTAACCCCTTATTAAACCTTTGAGCCTTTATTTACTCATTGGAAATGAGCTTGGGTGCATGCCAAACTAACTTAGAAAAGTAGTTAACATATTCCATCATAGACCATTCTCCCTAGCTAAGCTCCATAAACTCCTAAGATCTGGAATAGTTCAAGACCTCAGGTCAATACTACTCATTGAAAATTACCTTTAAGTCTTTCCAACCCATACACTCATGCTTTACATCTTACACAAATGAGTACCACTACATATTACTAGGAACTTCTAACACGAATGAGGAACACTTCACCCTGAATACCTCATGAGTGTCAAGAAACTCGAACATCCTTTATATCTTCTCAAGAAACTACTCTTATTCCAGAGTTTCTATGCTAACCCATAAATAAAGATGTTTTTTCTTGAAGAAATCCTAAGATTTATCCTTACTATAACCTAGTTCGACTTACCTAACCTGAGCAGGACTAGTGCTTGCTCCTTGACCCAAAGCTTGAATAGCCTAAATCACAACTTCCACTAATCTTTGATCAATTAGCGAAAGAGAAATATATCCAGCCTCTTCCTACTGATTCATATGGATTCTAAGGGGATGAATTTTTCTAAAAAAAGCAATAAGCATAAGGAAAAACCATTAATAAAACCATTCTAATTTTTTTTCAGCAGTAAAAAAAAAATATTGAACACTTTCACAAATAAAAACATAACCAATTCCATCAAAATAACAAGAAAAACCAAACCAATTCACTCCTAACCAGTTTCCATATACAATCTTCATCATGTATGTCTCACCTGGAGGATAATTAGATTCATATCCCAATATCCCATGGTGACTCATCTCCTATAACGAGGGGTGCTAACTAGACACCCCACTCGAAACCAGAACCTCAAGCCCTGAAAATACAATCTCTGATATATCTAGACTCTTTCCCAAATAACTCAACCCAAAAAGAGTGTGACTAACTCTAATACCATTTTTAATGGCCCAGTCCATCCCATGATCATGATATTGTCTGCTTTGGGCCTAGATCGTACAATTTTTCTTTTCTTGGGCTCTGGCCTTCAAGAATACCCTAGGAAAATGCCTCATGATGGGAGAGGTATCCACACCACCTTATAAATGGGTTCTTTATTCTCCTCCTCCTTCAGTGTGTTATTTCCATAAACCTCCTCCCTATAAGGGCCTAGTGTCCTCACTGGAATATTGAATGGACACTGGATATGATACCATTTCGTCACAAACCAAGTTGGGATGCCATCAAAATTGACACCCAGCCCAGTCCAAAACATGGCCCAAAGGGTGTTCCCAATCCCCATGGGCTAGAAACTAGTGGTTGGGTATCAAAAAAGTGCTTTGGGAATTATTTCACCCATTTATATAATACCAAATAACCAAAAAATAATAACCATCACATAATTGAATAAACATGACCAAATAAGGTACATAAATTTTTAGGTCTAAAGTTTAGAACTTTAAACAAAAAAAGGGATATAATAAAAAGGGAACAATCAAACTATCTAAAAACCTCTATGTAACAAGAGGAGAATCCCCCTCAAGTCACCAACACCAACTCCTACGAAAGGTGAAACTCTAGAAACTGGATTCACCATTTCCATGACACATATTTATTTTACCTAGGTCATACATAACAAAGTCTACATACAACTAAAGGTGTATTCAGGGTTTGAGAGAAAACCTAACAGGATTACCCACAAAATAAAAGATTCCATTCTATAATACTAGAATACAAATCACTATGAAAATTTTAATAAATAAATTAGAAACATTTTTAATAATAAATTTTAAGGAAAAGGATTTCAAGAAAACATGATTTTCAAATTAACATAAGAGTAATATCCAAAGTATTCCAATGGTATGGACAACATTAGAATAGCACCACAGAAAATCCCTAATGTACCAGCACCAGTGGGATACTAGGAACCTTGTATCTTAATGAAACATGGTATAACCACCAAAACCCACAATGTTATCATGCATGAGCCACTATAGAGGAATATATACAAAGTTATAGTGGTATCCGATCATCATCATCATTATAATTTAGTTAGTTTTGTAATCCTAAATCCTACTAGATGAATCCGGGACAATCTACTTCCTAGTCAACTGGCATACTAGTCCTAGTTCGCTAACCTAGATACCTAGGATTCCCTTTGTGCTCAATTTCCATTTCACATATCACATAGAACACCACATTCACATGTGCATGTAAGCAACATGAATACACATATATAAAACTAACAATTATCATAAGAAACCCCCTTTTTAAATTCACATGCACATTAAATCCATTTGAAAACACCCTTCACACCACTTTCACATTTCATCAAACACATTTAGAATGATTAACATGAAAATCCAAATAAAATACAACCAATTTCATTTAGGAAAATCACTTCAAGTATATATGAACCCCAAAACACTTTTAAAACAAATTTTACATCACACACACTTTCCATAAAGTATATTTAAGAAGAAAGTCAAGAATACTAAAATCATATTATAATGTAAAATCATGGAATCACTTACCTAAAGCTTGGAAACTTCTGGAATTTGGTAGAAAACCTACAACTGCACCACCACAAGACAACAACAAGGAAATATTTAGCATTAATAATCAATATCTCACTCAAAAACACAATATCATACCAATATTAGGTCATTATATCAGTTGGAAAATGGGATCACAAGAAAGAGGGGAGAAGAACCCTAGAAAAGAGGAGGAATCATGGGAGAAATGAACTTACTTGTAGATTCTTGGAGAAACCACACCAAATACACCCTAAAAATGAACATCCAAGGGATAACGTTGGGAGGGAGGAGGTATCTAGGGTGAAGAATCCAGAGTGTGGAGGATTAGGGGTGTTTAGGGTAAAAAATCAAAGGGTAAAAAATGGGAAAAAAATCCAATTTTTAATGACTTGGACAAGTCACATGGTTTTCCAAACTATGCAGAAACCATGTTCCCCTTCTATCCAAGTGGAACAAGCCGCACATTTAGCCCGCATAGTTTGAAACCATGGGCCAACCATGCATTTTTCCATTGTCAAAAAATGCAATTGGTAACATGGTTTCCTTGAAAATGGTGCTTAGTTTCCTCTAACTGTGCACCACCTACTGTAAAGCTCAAATTATCCATTTTTCACCCAAAAAAGAAAAAAATACGGAATGAATGTAAGACCAAAATAAACAACATGATTAACTCAAAATAAAAACAAGGTTGTGACAAATACCAAGCATACTATATTTGGGATACATGTGTGTGAAAATAACCACAAGACATTACATCCCTCTACACACATATATGGGAAAGATAACCACCGTGCATACTAGAACATAATACTACTGGGATAAGAGAGTGAGGAAAGAGGGGTAGTTAGCTATCCGTTCCTCACCAACTTGGATATTGGGGAAAACACCATCTATATTTCACTAGATGTCAGTCAACCTACCAACATTGGTGGGGTAACATATAAAACAACTAAACATACAATATATATCTCACAACCACACTATGAGATAAAACCTAGACTTAGTATCAACTACATCTATTGTCTCTCAAACACCCATATACCACTACTAAGGATTGAATATCCTATAAGCACACAAACATTTCAAAGATACTTTCATTTAAATTTAAACTCTTAAACATTTATTAATACATTAATTATCATCTGATTATTCCATGCTCTATAAGCATAAACCAACCATTCCATAGTTCCTCAAGATTCATCATTCATTTATCATTCCATCATGCAACAACCCCCTAGGTTAAAACATTAATTATTCATTATCATTCCATAATTATAGGTGCTATAGGAATTATCTTAAGCAACCATAAAAGATGCACAAAACAAGCATAATGATCTGTATCAAGTAGTGGGGAAAGGAATTTACTAACAAGAAACCTAGATATCTAGCCTTTTAAATAGATTCATTAATAAGAAATAATCCCATATTTCAGCACAAAAAACAATGAGAAAGACCAAATTTAACCCATTACATCAATACATGTGCCATCCTCTACACCCACCATGCATATCACCAGGTATACCACCATCATAGATTCAAACTACTACCACAAAATCAGGCACCCCCACATATCTCACTAAACTATTAGCCATCCCAGGATCACATCACATCGCATCACATCATAAGTCTCACATCCAAAGTAATCAAACAAGTCCATAAGAAAATAAAAAATAGTTAATAGCGTAGTTAGGCCCTAAAACCTAGTCATAAAGCCTTTACAAGAAAACAAGCTCACTTTTCTCCAAATAATTATCTTTATCAAACAAAAAATTATTTACCATCTTGAATTAATCAATTTATTTATCACATGTTATAACCAAATAAAACTCAAAGCATCATGTAATAATTTTTTTAATTAAACATGCTTTGAGCATAACTTCTATTTTCATCTATTATAAGAAGAATGATAAAAATTAAATATGCATCTTTATTAATTAACAAACAATAATTACAATATTTATGTTCTTAAATTTATAAGAAAAAACATGAAAATCATAACATAAACATAAATAACATACTATCTCACAAAACAAGAGGCAAACTATTAACATGACTTAAAACACATTCGATCGCTACCACCAAAAACCATTTTTTCTTTAATCTAGTTTAAAATTAATTAAGTTTAATTCCACTATTACCCAATGAGATAAAGCATGATAACTTTACAATTTCACTTTTAAATAAAAAGTAGAAGAAAAAATCCCCCATCTCAAAAGGAACCCCCCAAACACACTACACCCAAAACTAGGGGAATAGAAGATGATGTCACTGCCTAGATATCCTAAAGATATGGGCTTAATCAACCTTTAAACTTTTATAAAGAAGGAAAAAATGAAGGATAAGCAAGATACTACCTTAAATATGACACACTACTATAGAAAATATATTGAAAACCAAACTATTGAAATCACCCAAAATCAATAAAAAGTATACACAAATGACTCTTCAAGGTTCACTGATAAAGCACTGGTTCATCTAGACTCATAGAAAACAAGTAAAGACTCGAATAGAAAATGTGTCATAATTTTAAGATTTTAGATAAAGTTCTTCTGAATATTAACGTAGAATTTTCCTCTTTAATTATCATTTACTTTGATTTTATTTAAAACATGTAGTATAACCCTTTTTAAAACCACAAGGTTTTAAGGAATTAAATATCAAGATTTAATCCCCACCAGTCGATTTCAAAAGAATTTATTTATCCTTAAATCCCTTATTTTCATTATTTTTTAATGACATTTTGGAAATTCTGAACATTTGGAAAGAAACTGAAAACTATTGGGGCGGACATAAAAGGTTCATCCTTGAGAAGGGTTGGATAGTGAGACACACCTTTGACCATCTAAAAAAACTATGACTATGAGACACACTAGTGACTATGAGGTTGAGCTATGAACCTGAGCTCAAACTTGAGAATTATAGGGAAAAGAAGACCCTATACACCCCCTTGAAACCTCTAGGCCTAAGGAAACCACAAAGGGAATTTTTTTTGGAACCAGGTCATTACACAAGATACCCATAAAACAATTTTCATCCTAAAGAGTAAAAACATAATAAAAAAAAGAGAAACGAGGTTAGGAAAATTACCCATGAGATACCTCTCAGGGATCTTGCTATAATAAGAATATAACCACACATGGGAGGGACATGACAAATATCCATGTGACATCATCAACCATATGGGAAGATTTAATCTCATATTCCAGATGAATATCAATATAAAAAATCATAAAAATAATATTTTATAATAGAGGAACTAAACATAAAATAGATTGGTATAATGAGTGTACATATGTGGATGAAATTCCTAGGTGCTATCCTCCACAAAACAGTTCCACTAAAGGATACAAACTAAGGGAATAACATGCATGTGTGACACCTTCTCTTGGAGGTCATTGATCTCCATAAGATACTCCTTGAAGCTTGCATCATCATCAATGTCAATCTCACCCCAATCAATAATGTGTGAACATTCATAAATATATCAAAAAAGATATGACACATGGAAGACATCAAGAATATAGATAATATATAGGGGAAGTTCAATCCAATACATGAAAACTCCAACACAAGACAACACCTTGAAAGGCAAAAAAACTAAGGAGAAAGATCACTCCCATGACCATACCTTTACTACAAATGACGAGGAGTCGTATTCAGGAACACATGATCTATAATTTAGAACTACAGAGGCCTCCACCTATGGTCATTAGGGGACTTATGATGATTTGGAACCACCTTCATCCTCTTTCAAATAACCATAACTATCTTGGTCATTCTTCACACTAGTTATGACCAAAGAATTAATGACTCTCAAACTCTAGTCCAACACAATAGAGATTAAAAATGTTGAACATAAAAAGCTTCAAATAGTTCCATACCAATGGTATAGTGTGAAATATTATTATAGAAAAACTTGACTAATGGTAGGTGACTCACCCATGAACCTTTAAAATCCAGGACACAAACACACAAAATATATTAAAGAGTTTGTATGGTCTGCTCTATTTGACCATCCATCCATATATGGAAGAAAGTGCTAAGGAAAAAATAAGATCTATAAGTATGATGAATACCTCTACATACCCTATAGGTGAAGTAAGGATCAATATAAAATATTACCATTCTATGGACTCTATGGGGCCTCACCACTACCTCCATATACTACCTCAAAAAAATCTCCACTAAGCTCAAATAATTGATAATTTAAAAGTGATATGATTTTGTCAAATTATACCCTATTATCCAGATAGCATCATATCCACCCTGATCTCAAGGTAAATAGTAACAAACTAACCTAGCTCAACTTGACACAACACCCAATTTGGTCCACCACAAGATAAAGAACCAACCATGTCTTTTGTACAACCTATAAAAGATAATCCAACAAAGTACATAGAGGAATAAAAAGATACAACCATGAAACATACAACATCAATAAAAATAGATAAACCTTAAAGTAACCAATAAAATACTAAAATGAGCCTCCATGTTACCATTTTTACCACCAAACCGTCTCACTATGAAGATGATGACACTTAAGATAGGCCGAAAAACTACATGAAACCCTTCCATCTACCCGTGTCCTAATAAACCAAATTTATAAACAACCAAATGAAAAATTATGGTGTGAGAATATATCTCAATAGTATTTCACCAAATAATCTATACAAATTCTAATATAATGAAAAATTTAGATCTAGCTTTGAAATAAATCCAGTTTATAAATAATTTTCATAAGACAAAACCATTTTGTAAAACAACCTTTAGGTTTACATAAAAACCTTAAATATTCATAAAAAAAGGTATATGACAAGTATAAGATAGAAATCATGATAACATAAGCAAAACCCTCAATGGATAAACCATAAGATAAACATGTGAGAAAACAACCATGAAATATACCATCATGTGTAAAACCAAGCATAAATAATGGAGCATAAGATTTGGACTCTATCCTTTGGGAATACATAATAGGCATAAAAATAAATCACTAAGACATGAATAAAGTGAATCAAAATAATATAGATTCCTTCCATATTCAGTCAATATCAATAACCTATAGTAATAATGCACACACTAAAGTGACATGCTTATTTCTTGATGCACCCAAGGTTCCCAACATGCTTTTCTTGTCAAAACCATTTTAAAACCATGCTCACATTTTATAAAACATTTTCACAGTGAAGCCTCACCACTTACTTGTTCTAAAACCCATTTTAGAACTAAAACAACCTTAATTCATTTCACAAAACCATATTCATAGTGACACATTTCCACTTCCATACTTGAAAACCCATTTTAGAATCAAAATAACCTTTAATAATTTCACAAAAACATTTTCACAGTTAATTATTACCACTTCCATGCTTGAAAAACCATTTTAAAATAAAAAACACCTTAATTAATTTCACAAAAACATATTCAAAGATAATCATTAATGTTTATATGTTTGAAAACCTGTTTTTAAATCAAAACCACCTTAAAGTCACTTCATCAACACATGATGTGTCCAAAAATGTTTTTAAAGAAAAACCCATTTAAAAATATAGATTTCATGAGTAAAGTACACCTTGATATCAAATCCATCATTTGAATAAAACAAAACAAAGGAATTTACATTAACATAAAGTAATTCATGAGTTAGAACCTTTTTATAGAGACACATACCTCAAGAACAGAGAGAAACTTCCAAGAATTGATCTCTTAATGCTTAGGGTTGTTCCTAATCAAAAAAGGGTATTAAATACTTTGAAAAACTATCTTGGGCAGTTAAGGTTTGAGAGTTAAAGGTATAAAAAGAACTATTTTAGTGGGAGATCCAAGTATTTATAAGTAGTCTGTAAAATATAACAACACAACACAACCTTATGGACCACAACTCAAAGGTGCTGTTAGAATTCTTTTCTACAGTACAATGTGAAGGGTCACACCACAACCCTTCTGATAAAAAATTCCTCTAAGAACTCCATTCTAGATTTTATTTTGTAGTAAAGGTGGGATACAGTATAGCCGATACCACCCCACAATAGTTCCCCACTTCCAAAGAGAGGCTATGCCGAAACCTACTACCCATGAAACAATTAACCCCTAATTTGGAAGAACTGACCAAAACCCACCCTGAGGTCACTACACCACACCTAAGATATCCATATTATAGTAACCAAAAAAACTATTATGTATCCTTGTTATATGAAAAAATTATTCCAAATATGGTATTAGATTTGAAAACCCACTTCCCAGACACTACGTCATAGACAGATAATCCATGCTACAACAGGTCTCTCTACGCCATAGACTCTACCCTCCACAGTAAAACCCCATATAGAATCCAAGGTAAAATATAAATTACTTGAAAAAACAAATGAATCTAAAATTAAAAACTCTTAAACATTAAAATGAGAGTGTATCAAAAGCTAGAGGGTATCACAATTCTCCCCACCATAAATTCTTTCTGTCCCCAGAAAGAGTTCAAGATTCTGAACTCGCAAAAAGAGGACACTACTATCTCATTAATAATTCATAATACTATATATAATTGATATTCCATCATAACTACCATGGTACATAGATCAATGTGATCATTTTACTATATAATACCTTATCCTTATGATCCATAATATGAACCAGTTGCTCAATCAGAATGTTATTGGGTTCAAGATCAACATCTTCCCATTTAATCACATGGGAAGGGTTTGGTTGATACCTCCTTAGTTGGGAAACATGAAACACATTGTGAATTGATGTAAAATGAGATGAGCAGTCCAACTGACATTACACCTTTCCAAGTTGATTCATGATATCAAAGGGGTTAAAAATCCTCAGTGCCAACTTACCATGCTTACCCAACCAATGTTGTCCCAAGGGAGGTGAAACTAGATGAAAGACCAGATCAAAAACCTAAAACTATATTGGAATATGAATAAGGTCTACATAGGATTTATGAAGAATCTGTTCTATGATAAATCTATTCTGAATCAACTACACCTTTTCTGTCATCTCCTAAATAAGGATCGATCCAACCAAGGACTGCTCTCCCAACTCTGCCCAATAGAAGGGAGATATACATGGACTATAATAAAATTATTCAAAGGGAACCATATTAATCAAAGAATTATAATTATTATTATAGGAAAATTTAACTAGAGGATTAGAATTTTCCCAAGAATTACTAAAATCAAGAACACATTCTCTAAGTATATCCTCAAGAATCTGAATAGGTTTCTCCATCTATCTATCTATCTATCTAGGGATGATATTTTGTGCTTAATTTCAATTGGGAACCCATCACCTCTTACAATACTTTCCAAAAAATAAATGTGAACCATAGGTTCCTATCACAGACAACCATAGAAGGAACCCCAGGAAGTCTCACAACTTCTAAGATATAAAAGTTCCCAAGCTGATCCACCTTCATCATCTCTTTGATAGAGAGGAAATGAGTTAATTTGTTTAAGTAGATCAATGATCACCAAAATCACATCATTTCCAATAGGAGTTTTTTTAAATCAATGAATAATTCCTTGAAAATATTGTCCCACTTAAATAATAGATTAGGAAAGGGTTGTAACAAACCAGTAGGTCTCTGGTGTTCCTACTTAATCCTTTTAAATGTAAGGCACCATGATACAAAGTCTCAAATCATCTATATCATCCCCGACCACCAATAATGGTGTCTAAAATCATGATACATCTTGGCATTCCTAGGGTGTATGGACCAACAAGACCAGTGTCCATGTTCAATCAATTCCTACCTTAGATATATAGAAACAAACAACTTTACACTCTAACATAAATCATTCATGAGATATTGAGACCACTCACCCAAGGTATCCCCACAATTTATGATTTTACTCAAGCACTAGAAATATATTTCTTTTACATGATCAAGTTTAACCCACTCATCAAATGATGAGTCATCCTTCAAAAAAACCAAGAAAACTTTCCCACTAGAATCTTCCACTCTCATGCTCATCACAATGAACAAACTCATTAGAGACCATTCCTCCATAAATTCCTTCACATCTTGAATTGGTAATTTTATGATCAATGCATTGACAAACAAATTCCCTTTACCAGGAGTATAAGAAATATAAAAATCAAAAGTTCAGAGATACTAAATACAATATATCTTCCACAAATTTATATCCCTCTAAGTAAAAATATAATTTAGACTCCTATGACTAGAATATACCATAAACCACTCCCAAAAGAGATAGTGATTCTGAGTTTTGAGCTCATACATAACCTTTTTAAACTCAAGATCATAAGCATGGAATTTCTTCTCATGAGGGAGAAATTCGTGAGAGACATAGGCCACCACCTACCTCCCCTACATCAAGAAACATCCCAAACTTGAACTAGATACATCGCAGAAAGCATGTAACATAAACATGGTTTTGGAATAATTATAATAGGAAATGAATTCAACATACCCTTTATTTCCTCGAAATATATCTGAAATTTAACATTCCATTAAAACTAAACAACCTTATGAGACAAAGATTTCATTGGAGATGTATTCTTATAAAATTACTAATTGAACCACATGTAGTAACCATAAAACCCAAGAAACTTCAGATCTCAAACACATTTCAAGGATGATACCAACATATTACCACCTATATATTTTCAGGATCCACTAAGATGACCCTCTCAGATATGAAATGATCCATAAAATTGACTTCTTGGATTCAAAATTTACACTTAGAAATATTTCCTTACAAGTAATGTTCTCTCAAGATTCCAAGGATGATATCCAAATGATCATAGAGACCCTCCTCTGACCTATAGTATACAAAAATATCATCCACAAACTTGACTATGAATGAATCTAAAAACCAATTAAATATTCATTTCATCAACACTATAAATACCACATTAGCATTATTGAGACCAATGACATAACTAGAAACTCAAAATTCCCATACCAACTCCTAAATGATGTATTAGGTATATCATCTTCTAAAAATATTAACTAGTGGTACCCTAACTGTAGGTATATCTCAGAAAACCAATGATCCCCTATAAGTTGATCAAAGAGATCATTAATTCTTAGAAATTGATACTTGTTCTATACGTTCACCTTGTTTAGCCTTTTATAATAATTGAAATGTATGGGGTTCTCATCTCCCCTATTAAAAAATATAAAAATAGAATATCAAGGTAACATGATATAGAAAATAAATCCCTTAGAATCATGCTCTTCAAGATGGAATTTAAGTTATATCAACTTAGTTGGTGTTATGTGATAATATGGAATATAAATGAGTATCATACTGAGAGAAGTTAAATAGTAAACTTGACCTCTCTCTATAGTGGTAACCTATAAAAATCATCTATAAAGACCTTAGGATGTGCACACACCACTACAGGAAGTGGAATTCTCAAGAAAGAGTGAACCAAATCAAGGACCATATCTGATAACTAGCATGATATCACTCCAACATAAAGAAAAATATGCCTCCAGATCTAAAATCCCACTCACCCTGGAAGACATGAGAGAACCCTTCAGAAGATAAAAACTAAAATTGATGTTGATAATAGTTGATATGGTCTTTTATGATGATAATCCAATCCTTCTAATAATCAGGTTGAAGATATGAAGATCAAGAACCAAGAAACCCCACACCAATTCAATGTTGGATATCATTACTTGACACACATCACATATTGAAACCTTGTTTGGACCTCTTTCTTAAATTCATGGAAAGATCCAACAAGAATGGAATACGTTCTAAAAATAATACCAATGTGTCAACCAAATTTGATGTTATAAAATAATGAGTATCACCTATATCAAATAAATATAGTAATATAGAGGATGAAATAAACATAGTGCCTCTAACATAATAGTCGACCTTAATTCAGATTCCTCTGGTGGATACTATACTACATAAAGATGTCTAGTCTTAGCTCCTCCCTGAAACCTCTTATCTGAATGAATATAACCCTTGGCATGAATGTATAACCCACAACACTTAGAAGCATCATAAAGAACTTATAAATCCTTCGTGAGAGTGGATGCAACCATACTTCCTTGGTACATTCTTCCAAAAAAATTCTTGAGATGACCAGATTTCCCACAATGATGATAGGTTTGGGGTGCTTCTATATGGTTAGGCTTAGTATGACTAGACCTTACACACTGATAGTAAAAAACCTATTTCTTTCCTAATTAATCCCCTAAAACTAGTCCCGAAGAAAATTAAGCATCCTTATATTTCCTTTTCTGGATAGAAGAAACACCCAAGATAATAATTACAGTAACTGAAGCTCCACCCAAACTCATTTTCCTAGCTACATCTACCTTATCCAAAACCACTTTATCCACCACCTCAAAAAAAAAAATTAAAATGAACAAGAGGATCAACATCGACCAAATATCATCCCTAAAAACCATATCAAACCTCTAATATTTTATGTATCCATTAGTTAAAAACTCAGGTTCTAGGTGTAACAACCTAGTTAAAAAAGTATAATACTTTATAATCATACACTCCACCTTCTACATGGTTATAAATTTTTAGATCTTTTCCACTTACAACATTTTTGGATAAAAATACTTGTTGATGATATTCTTGAAATAAGTCCAAGTAAGATACTCATGAAACTTAGCTTGCATAATGGATTCCCACCATCTTCTTCCTGGTCCCTCAAGCATGAAAGTGGAAAACCCACCTTATATTACTCATGATTTTTTAGAAAGTGGAAGTTCATTTCGATCCTCTCCAGCCACTCTTCAAATTATTGGGGTCCTTTGTTTCCATGGAAGATGTGTGTATTATTATTAGTAAATTTAAAATCATGATCCACCACTTGTCCATGGTTTCTAACACTATATTGACCCAAAGTCTAAATAGTTCAGATCATTGATTCCACCAAAGAAGGTTCCACTTGAGGATTTTACCCCGAAACTTTTCCCAGAGCTTCATCTCTTAAATTCAAAAGTTCTCTTCTATAAGGTATTTTCTAATTAACACAAAAAAAAAACCAATTAGAACAAGTGTAATTATAGAGTCAATGAAACATATCATGAATCCATATAAATGACATTAAATAATAATAATTTAAAGAATTCATGGATTTTATACATTAAAGATAACAACTTAAAAAGGAAAATTTCATTTAAATAAACCCCATATCCAGTTCATTAAAATAACCTCAACCACCAAGTTTCAAGATTGGTAAAAATTCCTAATCACCCATGGTAACTTGAGTTATACATGGAAGTGAGAAAGCAAGGAACCCTCTCACTCTTAATATCTAAATTTCAATACTCCTAAATCATGTCTACCAATTCCTTGAACCAAACCTAGGAAGTGTCATAACACTACAGGTTGGGTAATTCCTTTGACACCATTTTGTAATGAACCAACCTAGGTCCACCTAATATGTCACCCAAGTTGGCCCACTACAAGATAAATAACTTACCATGTTTCATGTAAAACCTTGAAAATATAATCCAACATAGTACATGGGGGAAGAAAAAGATACAATCCATAGACATATAATGTCAAAAAAAAAACTGAACATGAAAGAAACCAAGAAAATACTAAAACAAGACTCTATGTGACCATTCATCACCACCAAACAATCCCACTATGAAGATGACAACACTCAAGAGAATATAATGAACTACATGATTCCATTCACTTTATATGTGTCCAAAAAACCACATCTACAAACTCCTAAAGAAAAAATTAGGCTATGAGCATATAACCAAGTAATATTTTACCAAAGAATCTACACAACATCTAATATCATGAAAATTTTATCTCTATATTTTAAAAAAAGTATTGTTCATAAATAATTTTCATTAGATAAAACCATTTTGTAAAACATCCTTTATTTTTTCATAAAATAATTTCATGTTCACATAAGAAAGGAATATGATAGGTAAATTATAGAAATTATGATAGCATAAGAAAAACCATCAATGGATACACCATAAGATAAACATGTGATCAACCAACCATGAAATATACCATCATGTGTAAAATCAAGAATAAATGACTAAGCACAAGATTTATGATCTAGCCTTTGGTAATAAATACTAGACATAAAAATAAATAAAGAATCCATGCATCAAGTGATTCCAATTGATATTGAATCCCACCATAGTCTGTCAATATTAATAACCGCTAGTGGTATTACACACACTAAATTGACATGCCCATTTCCTGGTGCACACAAGGTTCCCAACATGATTTTCTTGTTAGAACCATTTAAAAACCATGCTCATATTTTATAAAAAAAATTCACAATGATGACTCACCAATTATGTGCTTGAAGACCCATTTTAGATCCCAAAAAACCTTAAGTATTTTCAAAAAAACATTTTCACAGTGAAGCATTACCGCTTTCAATATTGAAAACCCATTTTAGAATCAAAATCAACTTAGGACATTCCACAAAAACATTTTCACAGGGAATAATTACAGATTCCATGCTTGAAAACGCATTTTAGAATCAAAATATCCTTAATTCATTCCACAAAACATTTTCATAACAAATTATTACTACTTCCATGCTTGAAAACCAGTTTTTTAATCAAAACCACCTTAAAGGAATTTCATCAACACATAGTGTGTCTAATTTTTTTTAAATTAAACCCATTAAAAAACATAGATTTCATGCGGTAAATATACCTTGATATAAAATCCATAATTTCCATAAAAAACCAAAGGTTTTTATAAGAACTTCAAGTAATTCATGAGTTATAAGATCTGTATAGAGACACGCACCTCAAGAATAGAGAAAAACCACCAAGAATTGATATCACAAAGACCATGGTTAATCCTGATAAGAAAGGGATTTAAGTCTTTAGAAAAACTCTTTTGGGTGCCTATGGTTTTAGAGAGAAAGGTGGAAAAATAATTGGTCTAGAGGGAGTTCTGGGTATTTATAGACAGTCTACAAAATATAACACCACGACCCGGTCTCCTAGAAAACGACACAAATGTGCTAGTAGAAGACCATTCTATGATACAATGTGAAGGTCCACACTATAGAACTTTTGGTCAAAACCACATATGAGAACCCCTATCTAGATTCTATTTTCTAGGAATGGGGGGATATGACACTACCAAGACCACCACACTATAGAGACCCACTACTAAAGAAAGGCTACGACATGACCTACTCCCCACAATGTAGATACCCCAAATTTGGTAGAACTAAACAAAAACCACACTAAGGATGATATTCTGTTGAACCCTCTGGAATTGAGGGGGAGATTGTTGAACCCTCTGGAGTTAAGTTGCTTTATTATGTTTTGATAATCCCAACCATTCCTTATTTATATCTTGATTTTGCATTATCGGATATATGTTTATTGTGACTTAACTCATTCTGCCAAGAGAATGCTTAAATAGTTTATAGCTACCGTTACAGATAGTAGCTACCGTTATGACTTAAAGCTACCGATATCGAATAAGAGCTACCGATACGAAGTTCACCGGTACTCAAAGTCTACCGCTACATCTAAGTAAACAGTTATCGTTACAGCAAAGCTGACAGCTATCGATATGCTGAAGTTCACCGTTATGCAAAGTCTACCGATAGAGAGCCACAACTACCGATAAAGAGTTACCGCTACTGATAAAGGCAGAGCCACAACTACCGATAAAGAGTTACCGCTACTGATAAAGGCAGAGCCACAACTACCGATAAAGAGTTACCGCTACTGATAAAGGCAGAGCCACAGCTACCGATAAAGAGTTACCGCTACTGGTAAAGGCAGAGCCACCACTACTGTTACAAGTCCACCGCTACCGATACATCAAGTCTACCGATAGACAAGTCTACCGACAGACAAGTCTACCGTTACAGATGCCTGCTGATACTCAGACCTACCATGACAAAGTCTACCGTTATCATGAGCAACCGTTCAGAGACAGAACCCCGACATGCTTTAAATTTCTTTATTATTATTTAATCTAACCAACGGTCACATTAGGTATATTTTAATGCAATGACATTTATTTAATATGTGTTGCTGGTTTTCAGAAAACCGTACCTCGTACTTGCAAAAAGGAAATCATATCTTTTGCCGAAGCTCGTGCTTTAAAAGAAGGATGCAGAAAAGAGCACATGAGACACGCTGGCGATCAAGCTCAAAAAACGTGCGAAAAGAACAACTGAAGAACTTGCACTCACGAGACTACTACTACTAGCCTCCAGAACGTAGAGCATACGTCGAGCAATTTATGCAAAAGAAGAACTACACAAATCTCTTCATTCTCTGAGATGATAAGCAAGCTGAACCTGGAAGTCAAGGAAACAGATGATACTCTGTTTTCCAGACAAAAACCAGAAGAAGACTCAGAACGAATTCTAATCAACAAAAGGAGTCGAGAGCTGCACGAAGATCACTAGAGCCTTTTCTACATTCTAAATATTTGCTCTGTGATTTATCTTTTTACATATTGAGCAGTGTGTGTTATTTGCTGTATTTAACACACACACTGTCTCCTGTGCTTTAACTGGAAGATTTGTAAATCCTCACTCAACACTCTTACATATTTTTTTCCCCACTAGGGACAGTGGTAGAGGTCGTGTGACCTGAACAGCTGGTTGCTGTTGTGTTTGTTCCCACGAATAACTGTGGTAGAGGTCTTGGACCTGGACAGTTGTAAACTGTTGAACCCCGATCCAGGGTGTGGATCATCCTTATAAAAACCTTTTGAGAGGACTAAGTCTCGGCTTGAGACTGAACCTCTTGGTTAACTCCTCTGTGTTTTTAGTTAAAATTTATATCCATACAATACTTATCTATTACATATTCCGCTGCTATTACTTTGAAATTTAATTTATTTTCAAGGCTACTTTGATAGTTAAACTCGCAAGTGTTTATATTTATTGTAAACTAGTAAGTTAGTTTCAAAAGTTAAATTAATCATAAGATTAAGTTAACTGAGAACTAATCAATCTTTGAGAAACTAAGTGAACCTTTATAATCTGTATAAATTCACTACAGTTTAATCTGTTTTTGAAATTGGGGGATTTTAATAGAAACTGTTTTTAGCAGAAATTTTAAATTGGAACTCAATTCACCCCCCTCTTTAGTATCCACTCCGAACAACATTTGGTATAAGAGGGAAAATATATTTTCTATATTACTCTGTTTTTTAACTGTGATTTTACTTGTATTTTAAAGTTCTTAAAATTTCTGTTATTTCTAAATTTTTATCACTTTAAATTGTGTTTATAATGGATAATAGACTTGAGGGTGCTGCTACTAACCGGCCACCTTTCTTCAATGGAAATAACTATGCTCAGTGGAAACTTAAAATGAAAATCCATTTAGAAAGTATGGGTTTTGATATCTGGACTGCTATAGAATCTCAATACAAAATTCCAGAAACTGAAAGAGTAACTTGGGATGAACCTAATAAGGCTTCTTACAATAATAATTGTAAAGCCATAAATGTCCTCTACTGTGCTTTAGGAGATGAGGAATTCAATAGAATTTCTGCCTGCAAAACTGCTTTTGATATTTGGGATACCTTGGCTGTTTCTCATGAAGGAAAAACTAATGTTAAGGAAATGCGGTTAAATACTTATACTATTAAATATGATAAATTTAAAATGAAGGCTGATGAACCCATTTCTGACATGTATCTCAGGTTTAATGAGATAGTCAACACAATGAGCTCACTTGGAAAGGGTGTTCCAGCAAAGGAACAAATCATGAGAATACTGAGATGTTTGCCAGATAGATGGAGAGGCACGTCTGTCTCAATCAGAGAATCCTGTGACATTGGAACACTGCCTGTCAAGGAGTTAATTGGTAAACTTATGATGTATGAAGAAGAATTGAAGGTGAAGAAATAAGAAGATGATGAACCCAAGAAGAAATCCGTGGAATTTAAGACTACTGCATCAAAGAGTAAAGACAAGGAGAAAGTACATGTGCCTACTGAAAGCTCGTCTAGTGAAGATTCAGATTCTGAAAGTGATGAAGAAATGGCTCAAATAGCCAGGAGATTCAAGAAGTTCTATAGGAAGAAAAAGTTTTTCAGAAAACCTAGCTACAAAGGTAAGTATGATCAACAAGGCAAGTAGAAGAAGGATTGGAAGAAGTCAGATAAAGAAGATGATATAGTCTGCTATGAATGCAAGAGGAAAGGACACATCAAAGCCGACTGTCCTAAGTTAAAATTCAAGAAAAAATATGACTATAAGGACAAGATGTACAAGAAATCTATGAAAGCAACCTGGAGTGCTTCGGAGTACAGCACAAGTGAATCAGAAGCTAGTGAATCTGAAAGAAATCGTGCTAATATGTGTTTCATGACTAACACATCTGAGGTACCTATTTCACCAGCTTTAAACAATTATTATTTTGGAAATGACCATGATTCAGACAATGAGGAAAATATGTCTAAAGCTGAACTGTTTGAATATTGCAATATGCTGGAAGATACTTGCAATGAACTAAAGAATAAATATAAATATTTGAAGAAACAACATGCTTTGACAAGTAATATTGAAACAGGTTTAAGTGTGGAAAAAGAGAAGTATGCTCAACTATTGAAAGAGAACACTCAACTTAAATTATCAAATGAACAATTAAGAAAAGATATTGAAAAGTTCACTGCTGGTAGGGATACCTTGACACAACTGCTAGGAAAACATATTGCTCCTAAATATACAACTGGTCTAGGATATCAGCCTAGACAGAGACAAGTAAGCAAAACCAAATTTGTCCCAAAATCTGGGAAGTTTTCTGCTAGTTCTAGTTCAGGACCATCTTATACAAAACAGTTTTCTAAAGGACCCAACAAAGTATTTTTGTCTCAAAATATGATTTCTGGTCTTAGAAAAACTATAAAGCAAATATGAGTTCCCAAAGTTTTATTAGCTAACCTTTCTGGACCCAAAAAGATCTGGGTACCAAAATTATCCTATGTCTAATCTGTTTTGCAGGGAAATTGTTTAAAGAGAACCTGTAACACTCTATGGTATTTGGACAACGGATGTTCAAGACATATGACAGGAGACTATTCTTGCTTCAAGAGTCCGATTAAGGTTGATGGTGGGCATGTCACCTTTGGTGACAATGCAAAAGGAAAAATTATCGGCTTAGGCCAGATTGGTAACCCTGATACAATTTTGATTTCTAAAGTACTTTTTGTTGATGGATTAAAGTATAACTTAGTATATCTCAGTTGTGTGATGACGGTTTTAATGTTAAATTTGAAAATAATTCATGCAATGTTTTTAATTCAAAACATGACTTAGTTTTCACTGCATCTAGAAATGAGAATGTATATGCTGTTGATCGAAATTCCTTGGTCAAACAAAATGTTTCCTGCTTAAATGCTTTCTATAAAGAGTCTTGGTTATGGCATAGGAGACTAGGAAACTGTAATGTTCACTCACTTAGGAAACTTTCTAAGAAATGCTTGGTTAGAGACCTACCCAAATTAGAATTCCCAAATGATAAAGTGTGCAATCCCTGTCAAAAGGGAAAACAACACAAAGTTTCTTTTAAACCAAAGAAAGAAGTTTCAACTTCTCAACCACTTGAATTGGTTCACATGGATTTGTTTGGACCTTCAAGAGTTTCAAGTTTAAATGGGAAGCACTATGTTTATGTTCTTGTAGATGATTTTTCTAGATACACTTGGGTATACTTTCTAGCTCACAAAAGTGAAGCATGTTCCTACTTTGTTAAATATTCCAAGACTATAGAAAATCTTAGTGGACTCAAAATTAAGACCCTGAGGAGTGATCATGGGCGTGAGTTTGAGAATCATGAATTTGAATCCTACTGCTCACACAATGGCTATAATCACAACTTTTCTGCTCCTAGAACACCCCAACAGAATGGTGTAATGGAGAGAAGAAATAGAACCCTTCAAGAAATTGCAAGGACTATGCTTAATGAGTATGACTTACCTATTTATTTTTGGGCTGAAGCTGTAAATACAACTTGCTATGTCATTAATAGAGTTTTAATTAGACCTATTCTAAAAAGGACCCCTTATGAACTTTGGAATAATAGGAAGCCTAAGGTTAATTACTTCAAAGTTTTTGGCTGCAAAGTCTTTATCCTTAACACTAAAGACAATCTTGACAAATTTGCATCCAAGAGTGATGAAGGAATTTTCCTAGGTTACTCTATCACTAGTAAAGCCTATAGAGTTTTCAATAAAATAACCAAATGTGTGGAAGAATCAGTTCATGTCAAATTCAATGAGACTGATCCACATGAGCCTAAATCCTACCTTAAAGATCTTGGGTAAGATTTGTCAAATCTGGACCTAAATGATAAGAATACTGAATCCCCTGTAAAAGAATCCAGTTCTGGAAATTTTCTAGAATCTGCTCATACCAATTCCAGACCTGTAGACAACTTTGAAGAAGCCAGTTCTACTCCTTATAGAGGTGTTAGAACTCTCAAGAATTATCCTCTTGATGCTGTTGTAGGTGATTTAAATAGAGGAACACAAACTAGAGCTTCTCTAAGAAATCAGGTTGAATATCAAGCTTTTCTCTCACAACTTGAACCCAAAGATATCAATGATGCTATCAATGATGAATTCTGGGTAATGGCTATGCAAGAAGAACTAAATCAGTTTGAAAGAAACAAAGTTTGGGAATTAGTAGAAAGACCTAAGGACACTCCAACCATAGGCACAAAATGGGTGTTTAGGAACAAAGTTGATGAATTTGGAACTATCATTAGAAACAAGGCTAGGCTAGTTGCACAAGGCTATAGTCAAGAGGAAGGAATAGACTATGAGGAAACTTTTGCACCCGTGGCTAGATTAGAGGCCATTAGGATATTACTTGCTTATGCTGCTCATCTGAATTTCACACTCTATCAAATGGATGTTAAAAGCGCTTTTCTAAATGGATATATAAATGAGGATGTATTTGTTGAACAACCTCCTGGTTTTACAAATCCCCATTTTTCCAATCATGTTTTCAAACTATCTAAAGCTTTATATGGTTTAAAGCAAGCTCCAAGAGCTTGGTATGATAGGATCAGCTCTTTTCTTATTTCAAAAGGATTTACTAAAGGAATAGCTAATCCTACTCTTTTCATTAAATGGATTTCTAAAAATGTTTTAATAGTACATATCTATGTAGATGATATTATTTTTGGATCTTCTAAAAATTCTTTATGTATTGAGTTTTCAAAAATAATGCAAAATGAGTTTGAAATGAGCTTAATGGGAGAACTCAAATTTTTCCTTGGATTTCAGATCTTTCAAAACAAAAATGGTATTATTTTGAATCAAAGTAAATATATTGAAGATCTTCTAAAACGTTTTTCATTGGATAGTAGTAAAGGCAGTGATACACCTATGAGTACCACCTGTAAGTTGGATAGTGATGAAACTGGAGAACCAGTAAATCAAACCAACTACAGAGGTATGATAGAAAGTCTACTGTACCTTACTGCCAGTAGACCCGACATCATGTTCAATGTATGCATGTGTGCTCGATTTCAAGCAAACCCAAAGGAGTCTCATTTGACTGCTGTTAAAAGAATTTTCAAATATCTAAAACATACTCCCAATTTAGGACTATTTTATCCAAAAGGACAATCATTTGATTTATTGAGTTATTCTGATGCTGATTTTGCTGGTTGTAAGTTAGACAGAAAAAGCACCTCTGGAACATGTCACATCTTAGGAAAATCGCTAGTATCTTGGTGTAGTAAGAAGCAGAATTCTGTTGCATTATCTACTGCTGAAGCTGAGTATATAGCTGCTGGTAGTTGTTGTGCACAAATCTTGTGGATGAAACACACTTTACTAGACTATGGATATCAATTCAAACATGTCTCTATAAAGTGTGAAAATACAAGTGCTATTAACATTTCCAAAAATCCGGTATCTCATGCTAGGACAAAGCATATTGATGAGAGACATCACTTTTTGAGGGATCACTATCAAAAGGGTGATATCACTCTTGAATTCATTGGCACTGAACATCAGTTAGCTGATATTTTTACAAAGCCGTTGAATTCTGAGAGATTAAGTTACATCAAACATGAGTTAGGCATGATTAACTATAGTTTAGAAAAACCTCACCGTTAGAAAAACCTCACCGTTAGAAAAACCTCACCGTTAAAAAAACCTCACCGTTAGAAAAACCTCACCGTTAGAAAAACCTCACCGTTAGAGAAACCTCACCGTTAGAAAAACCTCACCGTTAGAGAAACCTCACCGTTAGAAAAACCTCACCGTTAGAAAAACCTCACCGTTAGAGAAACCTCACCGTTAGAGAACTTTACCGGTACATTTGCATTTTTTTTAAAAAGCTGAGACATCGAACCGTTTTATTTTATTTATGAATCCTAAATGATATTAAAACTCGAATTAGACTCACTCAATCTCATCGCGAACTTGTCTGCTCGAACTCTCCTAAACCTAAACATCTCGACCTTCAGAACCCTAGCCTCAAATCCGTAATGACTCGAGTCAAGAGACCTCAGATGACTGATGGAAGTGAAGCGCCGGCATCGAAGAGACAAAAAGTAGCTAGTACTAATGCCAGTGGAAGTGACGAGGGAAGTTTAGCTCAAAGAAGATCAGTAAATCCACACCTATCGAAGCGCGAGATAGTTGTTGAAAAAGTGGTATGTGCAGAATGGGTTATGGAAAGCAAGTCGCTGGTTCTTAGAGTATTAAAAGAACAAGGTTGGCTAGAATGCTTCGCGAACAACAACGGACCTTACTATCCAGGATTGGTGAAACAGTTCTACGAATTCGTTCGTTTTGAAAAGTCTGAAGAAGAGAGAATAATGGTTTCTTATGTGAATGGTCAGGAAGTATCGTTTACTTCAGGAGAATGGGCTGAGAACCTAAGAGTTCCACATGAGGGTGATTTTACTTATTATTCCAAGTCTGTACCTTAGACCAGTGATGTATTTCAATATGAAGACGCTTTGCTGAAACTCACAGGGAATGGGACCCCTAGAAAGGTGATTGCTGCAGAGATGGAAGGAGAAGATAAGCTGTTATTTAAATTTATTCAGCATGTTGTTAGTCCGAGAAGAGGAGAATTTTCCACTTTAAGATTCCAAGAGATATATTTGTTACATTTGCTAAAGCACAGTGTGAAAATAAATCTATGTAGATTGATTATGGTTCAAGTAGAAGAGATGACTAGACCAAAGTCAAAATCAAATGCCCTGTTTTTCTCCAAACTAATTTCTGTGATGCTGAAAGTGAAGAAGATAGCTGGACCTCAGGATGAGCTGGTAGTGGTTAAGGATAACTTCTGTATTAAAAGAACTATTTGTAAATACATGAAAGTCAGCTGGAATCCTTGGAAGAAATCACGGGTAAATGATGATGGAAAAATTTATGAGAAATTCACTCCTGAGAATCATCCATCCAGACCAAAAGATGTTAGAGATCCTGGTCTTGGACCAGATGAGCCAGAACCAGTTTACAGTGATGATGAAGCTGAGGAGGAAGAGACTTCAGTTGAGGAAGGAGGAGATCCAGACTTACCCCCTAGTCCCATGCATCAATCTATTTCTTATGGAGCAGCTAGCCCTCCAAAAACACTACCAAAGAGAGAAAGTTTCTTGAAGGATAATGATTCAGAGACTACCGAAGGAGGAGAAGAATCATGCCAATATGTTGTCAAAGACACCTCTGAGGAGGATGAGACAACCGAATCTAATCATAGATAACAGAAGGCTGATGATGAAGCAGTTGATGAGGAAAATGTTGAAAGAGAGCTCAGTTTGAGTCCCCTAATAGTCAGTACAGTCAGGATAGTGCCTGAGCAGGAAGATATAGCAGCAGCACCTGTTGATGAGAGAGTCATTAATGACTTAGAAGTAATGGCTACTGAATCTGCTAAAATTGTGGAGAAAAATGCAGAATTACCTCAGGGAGAAGAGTTGGAAGAGATACCTCATAAGAATGTTCCAAGAGAAGGAGAGAATCTCGGATCAGTATCAGTATCATATGACATTGAAGGTTGGAAATCAGCTCCCGGATATATGATTCTTGGATTATCTTATGGTGATTCTGATGAGGAAGACCAAACCCAAAGGGAACCAGTTACCTTACCCACTATGAATGACAATGTGGCAACAAAATATGACCTTAAGTCTTTAAAAGCCGAGTTGATAGAAGTAATAAGAGAATCAGTGGGAGATATGAAGAAAAGTCTGTTTGAAGAGATAAAACACGTGGAGTAATCCCTTGAGTTATCCATTGGATGCAGTATATCCAGTCCTGTGGAACAAATAGTGGAAAAACTTAAGGTGTGCTACACTCAGATTGAGAGTTGGACAGGAGCTGTAATTGCTCTTAGACAATCAATTGCCTCCTTGACTGCTTTACACAGTTCTCAAACCCAAGTGCACACTGACATTCGCTATATCAAAGAAGTGTTCAAACAGTTTGTGGAAGTTTTTGAGGCTTTTAAGAAGTCAGTTAAAGAACATCTGCACAGTCAGGATGAACTGGTACAGAAGATGGTTAGTAGTCTGACTCACTCTTTCAAGGAAACAGTGGCCTTCTCAATGAAACCTCTTCCCTCATCCAACCCAAGTTTGAACCTTGACCAGATCCGCACTATTCTTCAGGAAGAATTGGCTAAGGCCAGTCCTAGTGGTGCATCAGATACTCAGATTCTTGCTACCACTAGGGAAGTTAGTAGTTTTGTTCGTGATCACCTACGGGCAGCTACTGCATCTCAAGAGGCAATCAAAAATAAGGTGGATGCTTATTTTGACAAAGTTTATACCAAGCACCAAATGACAAACCATTTCAAGCTTTTCATTGAGAATATGAAGTTACCTCCAGTTACCCAAGCCTTCAGAGAACAGGTTAGTAAGCTCCGGGAGCTTACTCCTACTTTAGATAGGTTTATTGAGAACATAGATGATTTTGTCTCTGCTATGGAGCGAGGTGGAAGCATCATCATGGATTTCAGGAATCTATTGCTGCCTTTCATCCATGTGGATGCTCGACCGGTTATTGTACCACCTGCCCTTCCACCATCTGCCTCTGGGAGTACTCCTCAACTGACTCCAGTTCAAGCCATCAGGAGCTTGACACCTTTGATCCCTCAGAAAGAGACAGATTACAGATCTGGTGCTGTATCAGTTGCTGATCCACCAATAGTTCTTTCCGGAATTCCCAAGCCTGCTGACTCTACCTCTGCATCCTCTGCTGATCCCAAGGGAAAGACACCTGTCCACGAGGATGATTGAGTGCTTTTTTTGATGGGATTCATTGTATTTTTGTACTTTTCTGATTTTCCCAACTGTATCTTTTTGTTAATCAAAAAGGGGGAGAAATTCTTGGCAAACCAAAAGAGAATGTTGTTCATTTTTTTCCTCTGATGTATATTTTTTTATATATTTTTATTATTATTTATTTTGATTTCTCTGATACTATACTGTTGATATCATAATTTGATCTTTTCTTTTATTGGCATAAGTTGTGATTATCAAAAAGGGGGAGATTTTTGAACCCTCTGGAATTGAGGGGGAGATTGTTGAACCCTCTGGAGTTAAGTTGCTTTATTATGTTTTGATAATCCCAACCATTACTTATTTATATCTTGATTTTGCATTATCAGATATATGTTTACTGTGACTTAACTCATTCTTCCAAGAGAATGTTTAAACAGTTTATAGCTACCGTTACAGATAGTAGCTACCGTTATGACTTAAAGATACCGATATCGAATAAGAGCTACCGATACAAAGTTCACCGGTACTCAAAGTCTACCGCTACTCAAAGTCTACCGCTACATCTATGTAAACAGTTATCGTTACAGCAAAGCTGACAGCTACCGATATGCTGAAGTTCACCGTTATGCAAAGTCTACCGATAGAGAGCCACAACTACCGATAAAGAGTTACCGCTACTGATAAATGCAGAGCCACAGCTACCGATAAAGACTTACCGCTACTGATAAAGGCAGAGCTGCAGCTACCGATAAAGAGTTACCGCTACTGATAAAGGCAGAGCCACAGCTACTGATAAAGAGTTACCGCTACTGGTAAAGGCAGAGCCACCACTACTGTTACAAGTCCACCGCTACCGATACATCAAGTCTACCGACAGACAAGTCTACCGACAGACAAGTCTACCGTTACAGATGCCTGCCGATACTCAGACCTACCATGACAAAGTCTACCGTTATCATGAGCAACCGTTCAGAGACAGAACCCCGAAATGCTTTAAATTTCTTTATTATTATTTAATCTAACCAACGGTCACATTAGGTATATTTTAATGCACTGACATTTATTTAATATGTGTTGCTGGTTTTCAGGAAGCCGTACCTCATACTTGCAAAAAGGAAATCATATCTTTTGACGAAGCTCGTGCTTTAAAAGAAGGATGCAGAAAAGAGCACATGAGACACGCTGGCGATCAAGCTCAAAAACGTGCGAAAAGAACAACTGAAGAACTTGCACTCACGAGACTACTACTACCAGCCTCCAGAACGTAGAGCATACATCGAGCAATTTTTGCAAAAGAAGAACTACACAAATCTCTTCATTCTCTGAGCTGATAAGCAAGCTGAACCTGGAAGTCAAGGAAACAGATGATACTCTGTTTTCCAGACAAAAACCAGAAGAAGACTCAGAACGAATTCTAATCAACAAAAGGAGTCGAGAGCTGCACGAAGATCACTAGAGCCTTTTCTACATTCTAAATATTTGCTCTATGATTTATATTTTTACATATTGAGCAGTGTGTGTTATCTGCTGTATTTAACACACACACTGTCTCCTATGCTTTAACTAGAAGATTTTTAAATCCTCACTCAACACTCTTACATATTTGTTTTCCCCACTAGGGACAGTGGTAGAGGTCGTGTGACCTAAACAACTGGTTGCTGTTGTGTTTGTTCCCACGAATAACTGTGGTAGAGTTCTTGGACCTGGACAATTGTAAACTGTTGAACCCCGATCCAGGGTGTGGATCATCCTTATAAAAAGCTTTTGAGAGGAATAAGTCTCGGCTTGAGACTGAACCTCTTGGTTAACTCCTCTGTGTTTTTAGTTAAAGTTTATATCCATACAATACTTATCTATTTCATATTCCGCTGCTATTACTTTGAAATTTAATTTATTTTCAAGGCTACTTTGATAGTTAAACTCGCAAGTGTTTATATTTATTGTAAACCAGTAAGTTAGTTTCAAAAGTTAAATTAATCATAAGATTAAGTTAACTGAGAACTAATCAATCTTTGAGAAACTAAGTGAACCTTTATAATCTGTATAAATTCACTACAGTTTAATCTGTTTTTGAAATTGGGGGATTTTAATAGAAACTGTTTTTAGCAGAAATTTTAAATTGGAACTCAATTCACCCCCCTCTTGAGTATCCACTCCGACCAACATATTCCATAGCCAAACTCTCCATGCTGTAGTTCCCAAACATCATATGACACATCCATGTTCTATGGTGAAACAATACCAAATATCACAATAGATTTAGAAATCCACCTCTCAAAATATATGTCATAGCCAGCTTGTCCACGCTGCAATAAGCCTAACTATACCATAGTCTCTATCCTCCATGGTAAAACCCCTTATAGAATCCTAGTTAAACTCCAAATTACTTCCCAAAACCCTTGTAACTTAAAGTAATAACTCTTAAACATTAAAATTTGATCATAAAAAACCTAGAGGGCAAAACATAAAATGGAGATGGATTCCATTGAAATGTCCTACCATTCCCATTGAGGAATATATAATAGATGGAGAAAACCATTGGGAACATAGTGTTCATTCTTCACCTTTGGGAGACTAAACATCTGGATATGAACTCTGAAATAAAATGCTTAAACCTGAACCACCAAAACTAACCTCTTAGAGCATAGTAAATCTTTGTAACACTAGGATGTACTATTAAATGTGAGCTATAGAACTCATAGAGAACCACCTCACACATCACCAAAGGAATGAAAAGCCTCCCCCAAAACAACACTCAATGTTGATCATCCTCAGACTATCCATTAGAGGAATCTATATAGATAACCTGATTTCACCAAACCTCTAACTTATAATCTCCTATTTGGGACTCCACAAACCTCTCCCATATTAATATAAAACATGGAGAGTTCTTAAATCACTCTCTATGAATCAATATATCCAAAAATAGAATCAATATGTGACTTATTTCTTAAAACATTGGAAAAAACATTACCCTTTCCTGGTGTATGTGAAATCTCAAAGTCACAGTCCCACAATAATTCCATTCATAATTATTTCCATAAGTTTAGGTCATGCTAGGAGAAGCCATACCTCATGATATTGTGATCAATGAAAACCAAAAAACACTCATTGATGAGGTAATGCCACCAAAAAATCAAGGAAAAAAAAACTACTTCGAACTTGAGATCATGGGTGAAAAAGTTACACTCATGGGGCTGTAACTATTAAGACCCATAATAAACAACCAATTTTTTCCACATGAGAACACTTTCAAACCTAAGACATGAAGCATCACATGAAACCTCAAACTAGACTCCTTCTTTTGGAAAATAAAGAACCAGAGCATTGAATGACTTTTCCTTTAGGTACTCGAAATCCATTTAACCCTGGTCATCCCATAAGAATGCACGATCCTTCATGTTCAAGTCTGTTAAAGGATTAAAAATCCAATATAATTTGATCATGAATGTACTATAGTATCTTATAAGACTAAGGAAACTCCACACCTATACAAAAGTCTTTGGAACTTACCAAAAAAACAATTTACTTGATCTTTAAAGGATACATAACTAATATACTCTAGGACATGAAATGACCTAATAAATAAACTTCATGATCCCAGAAATCATAGTTAGACAGTTTCTCAGTTAGCTACTGATGACGAAGAACTCCCAAAACAACTCATAGATTCTTTGTGTGCTCCTCCTTATATGTGGAATACACAAGGATGTTATTGATAAAGAACACTAGAAACTAATACATAAACACTTAAAACACATCATTCATCAAGACCATGAACATGGATGGAGCATTCATCATAAAATATGACATTACAATGAATTTTTATTTCCCATAATAATATAATAAAGCAGTATTTATCATATCCTCATCTTTCAAAAATATCTTTTAATATCTTAACCATAGAATAATCTTTGAGAGACAATTAGCTCACTTTATCAGATTGACCAAATCATCAATCCATAGAATATGGCAGTTATTATTAACCATCACCTGATTTAAGTGATGATAATCAATACACAGACATAGTCTTCCACTATTCTTCTTTGTGAACAAAATCGGTTCACCCCAAGGTGACATGCTCAGACGAACTAAACCTCACAACAAAGGATCATTGATCTGTATCAGTAGACATCATAAATCAAAAAGATCCATCCTATATGGAGACGCATATGTTTTAGAAGTGCTCTACTATAGATCGATCCCGAATTTGATCTTCTGTTATGGGGGTAACACAACAACCTCCTTAGGAAATATATTAGGGTACTCTTTAAAAACCCTAGGAAACACTACCAACTGAACCTCTATCAAAATAAACATCAACTCATCCATCAAGGAAGATAATTATGGAACATTACTCTAACATATCCAAAGGTATATCTAGCCAAAAAAACCTGACAAAATACCCACCAAAATCAAAGAATAAGATCTTCCTCCTGAAGTAATTCTCAATATCATTCACTGAATATATCTACTTAATGCCAAGAATGATATAATATGGAAATATCCACAAACATAGAAAGTCTCCCCATGATCACTACTACCCGAGCACTTTCTCATAGTCTCTACACACTTCATAAAGATAATATCAACCTATAAATAAGATAATCAATGCTAAGGGAAATATAAGACTCTCCACCTCAATTCCTAGAGCATGAACTAGGGTAGGTTATATGAAAGAGTGTGTGGATATTGAATCAAAAAAAGGATGCACCCAAGTAGAAAATAAGCAAGGGGTTCCTTGAATGACATCCAACTCACCTGGTGCCAACAAATATAGATAATGAAACTAACCATGAACTAATCCATGACCTCTCTAAAAATTATGGAGACCACCTTTGCAATCACACTCTACTCTATAAGGTCGAGGGTAATCATGGGACAACCCTCTTTCTACCTCATCTCCCCTCTACTATTCAAAGGATGGAGCACCTTTCTATTGTTTCCTCAACTGAAACTACTACAATGATGAAATATGAAGATTTACACTAGATTTACTCTACCTAGATAGAATGTTTGGGCACTCCTACCATTGATAACCATGAACTCCATAAAAAAAACATGCATATGATTCTTGAAAGGTGCCTGATATCCACTTGCCCCATAAAAACAAGATGGAGAGGGATGATACCTACCCTTGGTTGTCTAGAAAACCTTATACCAAGGAAACCAAGAACCCTTGAACATGGATCTATTATGCATAGAATCTCAATGACTCCCCTCTCATGATGGTCCAGTCTTGGCAAAAATACTTTCAACGCCCTCTATTCTCACTAACATCTTGAGATTTTTCAGTAGTATAAATAGGGTAACCTGGCACTAGATCTCTGGATGAAAATAATCCTTGAAATGTCTCACCATAGTCTCCTCATTTGGTAGTAGGTATGAAGTATATAATAGAAGGGTCCTAAAATAGATCCCAAACTCTCGAACACTAGAGCTCCCCTATCAAAGGGTAAGAAACTCTTGGTGACTGCCCACCTTCACAGCTAAAGAAAGAAACATGGTTTGAAATCGGTCTTAAAATTTCTCATATGTGACAAATGACTCCTCACGATCCCTAAGGAATAAGAACCATCATTTCTTGGATTCCCCACATAGCATTGTTAGTGATAACAAAACCTAGTGCTCCTTCTGTGTATAGATCAAACTGAAGGATATATCCACCTCCTACAACCAGTCCTTTATTACTGAGTCTAAAATAGATCCCTCATACTTCTATAGACTCTGGTTATGAAAATATTAGATCTTCATCCCCTAAATTCCATTTTCATTGACCTCAACTTTGTGGTGATCTTCTGACATATCTTGTTGAACATATTCAACACGAACCTGACTAGGACATCAAACTGGAGCCATACCTAAAAATTAACAAAAGTTTAGGGACACATAAATCTGAAATATATAATATTTAATATTAATTAATTAAATAAGGTTTAAACCAATCCCAAGTTCTATCCATTTCAAACATTGGTACAAATAAGAATGATGCACGATCCTTTCCTAGGTATCAACCCTTAAACCAGTGTCACTTTACTTAGTAGGCTATGTAAGCTTGAAGGTCCTTGCATAAGATTACAAGGGGAAATAAATAATCATTTCCTAGATGAAATAACTTATTTACATCACATAATAAGTTTATGAAACATAGTTTCCCTACCAACCAATGCGGTCCTCACCAATGCTTACCTCCAAACTCCATTATATTCCCTCAAAATGAACTTTTGATACCACTATGTCATGACCCTATCCCCCCAAAGGTACCCAACCTAGAATGATTATGAGATAAATTAGATAATTAAACTTGGATCTTACCTCCAGTAGGCCATGGGTTAGTGATAAACATTGAGGGTATATCATAAAAACAAATAGGATACATAACCCTATAAGATTATGTGGAATGA
Source organism: Viscum album (assembly GCA_963277665.1). NCBI lineage: Eukaryota > Viridiplantae > Streptophyta > Magnoliopsida > Santalales > Viscaceae > Viscum > Viscum album. Next base: position 2,039,621,150 of record OY728164.1, read on the forward strand.
GAGATAAGATAAAACCACCATACAAATACTCCACATAAAAAAAGATAAAGGAAGATAACTTGTCACTTAATCAAGTAGAAATTGGTGAGGAATATATGGGTTGATAGGGTGAGTATAATAGGTATACTTAATATGATCCTCCTCAAAGCCTCTCATGCAAAGGTAAAGAAATAATACTAAATCCCATTGAACAACCAGTGAAGCCAACTCATCACCTAATTAGGTATGTTAAGTTCCAGCCTCACCACGAACCTCTCACCAAGTATAGAATTATAGATATAATATAATATCCAATATATACAAAAGATTGAAGGTACCCCACTACCACTTCCCCATTAGTTTTCCACTCCATCCGAATGTCACATGTCCTAAGACATCTCCCTCCAAATATATAATCCTGCCCCAAAACACTTGGGAAACAAAAACATATCATATAATACATGCATCACATCATCTCATCATCATTATCCACATCTAAATAGTAACCAGGTAGTTTTTGGGGTCCACCTCAACCCGTACATCATGCATTATACCTCAGTCCATCATAGCCCATACACAACATACCTATAATAATCTAGAGGATACTATATTAGGGATACATGTGTGTGAAAATAACTATAATAAATTATATCCCTATACACATATATATGTAAAGATAACCACTGTTTATATCGGTATATAATTATATCAGGAGAAGTGAGTGGGAAAAGTTGGGGGTAGTCATCCATCCATTACTTTCTAACCTGAATGTTGGGGAAAACACCCTCCATAGTCCGCTAGATGTCAATATCCCTATAAAAATGGGCAGGGTAGCATATAAAACAACAAAAAATATAGAATATATATATATATATATAAATCACAACCACACAATAGGATATGGAAAAAATTTATACTTAAGTACAACTATCATCTCTCAAACACCTGACTACCACTATTAATGAATACATATCCTATAATCACATAAAAATTTCAAAGAAACTTTAATTTAAACTCTTTATCTTAAAAATTTCTTAATACATCAATTATCAAATGATTATTTCATACCCTCCAGGAATAAACCAACCATTCTATAGTTCCTCAATATTTATCATTCATTTATAATTCAATCAAGCATCAACCCCATGGGTTAAAAAATTCATTATTTTTTATCACTCCAAAATTCCCAGTGCTCTAGGACTCATCCTAAGATACCGTAAAAGATACCAAAAAGAAGAAAATCTAGCTATGTCAAGCAATAGGGAATGAAATGCAGTAACTAGAAACATTACCATCCAACCTTTAAAATGATTCATTAACAAGAAAGTATCATAGATTCCAACATAACAAACAATAGGAAATACCATCTTTAACCCATTACATTGATCCTAATGCCATCCCTGACACCATAATTCATAACACCTTACATCCCACCGTAATAGGTTCCAACTACCACCACAAACCCAAGCACCCCTGCCCATCTTTCCAAACCATCAGCTATCCTAGGGTAACATCACATTATATCATAAGGATCACATCCAAAGAATTCAAATAAGGAAAAATGTTAACAAAAAATAGTTAATAGGGAATCTAGGACCTAAAACCAAGGCTTTCATTCTTTATAAGAAAATAGACCTGCTCTGCTGGTATCAGGGGGCACAACAGATGCTGGTGGGATGGGGATTTGAAAATTTTCATCATCTAAGCAATAAAAACTCATCTTATATAGAGATCAAAGCCCTGATATGATATGAGGATCTCATGTGAATTAATCATAGCATAAAAATTAAAACATAATGAGTACCTCATTCAAATCGAAGCATGCTTGTATGTCACACATTTTAGGTGATTGTTGCTTGAAGGATCCGTGTTCAGACCCCTCTAGATCATCCACACATGTTTTGAGAATCTTCACATACTCCAATCATTGAATTCATGGTGTTAGCATAGAGCTTCAATGATTTTTTTGATGTAATTATGATCACCTCAATCTTGTGCCTTTGACCCAAAAAGGAGTTCTTGGATCGTTCACTCGGTTAAAGCATTTATCTCTCTAGGATTTGGTAAGAGAGGGAAGCTCTCCATTTTGATTGATGAATAGTACATGGAATGACTTTATCCTCTACTAATATAGTGTATGTCCAAAATACATGGTTAGGGTTCCCTAGCCCCTGTATATTAAACTTCCACTAAATAAGTAATAAATAAATAATTATGAATAACTAACTACATCATAAATATTATTAATAATTTATCACATTATTGTAATATATATTAAATATATTATGTGATAAACCCAATTCTTTAACTTGACTTATAATTCCCAGTAATAACAAATAAACCTTGAATATTAAAATAATATTATTATATATTATATTATTCCATGTATTTACTTAAACACTTGTAAATAATTTTAATAAAAAATTCAATCCAATAATTCTATACTCAAATAATAATGAATTTATTTATTTTTCAGTGATCAATAAGACTTGGAAAACTCTCGAACCCTGTGGTGGATCCCACCATATCCTATATACCAATTCACTAGAACAAGGAAGAATATAGAATTCACTATTGTTTGTGACCCTCTAGGCCCTTAATCTCGATAGTAATGAATATTATTCACAGACTAAGTGTGGAGTCTAGAAACCCATAAAGGCCCCTAAAGATAAAAGGAATAGTCATATTAATGAAAACCTTTCCTATGAACACACACAATATGTAATATAATCTCTTTATCACACGATATCTTATAAAGGACACACACTAGTGTCGTGATTCTTTCTTGATATATTATTTATTGTCCACCTAGATGGATTTACCTTAAAATACCATGGAAATGAATTTATTAAGGTACTACCATCTTGATCAATAAGTCCGGTTATATTACTTCTTCAAATTAAAATAAACAAATTCTATCTTGATAATTCAACCAATTCCATACCACTGATGATGAACCCAACACAAGCTATATTTACATGAATTTAATGTCATGGATTTTTCCTTTCATCAAAGTACATGATCAAATTACACACATTGATAATGATCTCAAGTCAGAATACGAATACACATTTCCCTAGATAGAAACAACCAATGACACCTAAAACATATAGTGTTCCTATTGGCGGGTCTATCATTATGATCTCACATACTAGACATCACCAAGTGTGAACTTCATAAGAATAATTCTTAGTGATTATGAGCCCCCAATACCTAATAGTCACACATCAACTATCTACTATTAGTATTATATATTTGGAACATTGGAAATAACATCAATATTACTATCATAGTGTCTATATGTTCTCATTATAGAATTGGAATTGCTATAACCTTTTGATATGACATGGAATATAAGGAAATTACCATAAATATAGTGGATGCATAAGTATCAATACTATTATAGTAAGATAAAAACATATATATAAAACTATATACATGTAATGATAATCAAAGTACATACAAAATTTGGTTCTAGGTCACCTAATTTTAACACTCCCACTTGCACTAGATCCAAATGCTAATAATTCTCAATCTGCTAGCTTTCACATGGGAATCATGATTATGATGAGATATAGATTTATTTATGGTGTCTTCCATGATATCCTCCATGGATACTATGATAACTATTAATTCACCTATCTTGATATAATACCATAAGATATGAAACTTACAAAGTATATGATTTGTCCCATGGTGTGACCTAGGCTGCTTGGTAAGAACCACTATTGCAGTATTATCACAATAAGCTGGAATGGGGTCCACACTTTTAGGAACAAAACCAATGTCTGATACAAATCTATGCGTCCAAACTATATCCTTTATCATATCAAAATTTATTATATAATTTAAATCTGTAGTAGAATCAGTGACCATAGTTTTCTTCAAGCTTGTCCAGCTCATTGCACCACCATTCAAGAAAAAGACATAGCCGAAATATGATTTTATATCATCATGATTTATCTAGAAACTATCATTAGTGTATCCTCTCACTACTAGTTCCTTATATCCTCCATACACTAGGAATATATCCTTTTTATACCTCAAGTACTTTAGGATAGTTTTGAAATCTGCCCAATACTGCTCTCCTAGATTAGCTTGATATCTTCCCACTATGCTTAAAGAAAAGGCAACATCAAACCTAGTACATAGAATGGTATACACGATGGATCCCACTATTGAAGCATAAGTGATTCTACTCATTCTTTCAATATCCTACTGTGTTTTTGGACACATTTTCTTAGAGATATTGATACCATGTGACATGGGAAAAAAACCCTCTCTTGGATTATTCCATACTGTACCTTTTAAGTACCCTGTCAATATATGTAATTTGACTTAGACCAAGTATCATCTAAGATCTATCTTGATATATCTTGATCCCTAGATTCTAGGCTACATCACATAAGTCTTCCATAGAGAAGCATTCATTCAACTAAGTCTTAACTAACTATAATAATTTCACTTTGTTTCCCATAATTAATATGTAATCGATATATAATACTAATAAAATGATGGAATTACCATTAAATTTATTATAGACACATGGATAACTTTAGTTCTTGATGAAACCAAATTATCTTATGGCCTCATCAAAGAAAACACTCCATGACCATGATGCCAACTTCAATGCATAAATGGATCTCCACATACTTGTACACTTATTGAAATTATTTCATGTAAAAAAACCTTCAGGTTGAGTCATATAGAATTATTCAACCAAATTACCATTTATAAAATCAATTTTGTTATCCATTTTCCAAATTTCATAATCTTGGAAGGCTATTATTGAAAGTAATATTCTAATAGATTTAAGCATCACCATTGGTGAGAAGGTTTCATCATAGTCTATGACTTGATGTTTCATAAAACCCTTCACCACTAGTCTTGCATTGTAGGTATTGAAATTAACATTCATGTCCATATTTCTATTGAATAAAAATTTCCACCCAATGAGTTTTACATTAGTTGGAGGGTTTAACAAAATCCAAAATTGATTTTGGTATATAGACTCCATCTCATAATGCATGGATTCTTTCCATTTAACAATATCCTTTACATCTATTGTTTCCTTATAGATTATAGGTTCATAATTATCCAAGAGTAATGTGTCACCTAAATCAATGATAAAAAAACCATAATGTACTAGTTCTCTAACCTCTCTTATTGACCTACACAGTACTTGTCTCTCAAGAATATATTAGTCTCCCACTATCTCTTGTGGAGAATATTCCCATAAAAACTCTCATGCAGATGAAGCATCAAATTCATCTAAGTAAATATTTCTACCACTATTTCCATAGGAAATGTGTTCCCTTTCTAGAAACATGACATGTATCTCCATAATCACTTTCTTATCTGAAGGGTTATGTAGATAATATTCTTTAGTTTCTTTAGGATAACCTATAAAGATTCACTTAGTGCTTCTGGATTCCAATTATTCACCAAGTATAGTCTTGAAAAAATCATCACTTACCCATAACCATATGTTTGATAGAATGGGTTTCTTTCCATACCAAAACTCATATGGAATCCCATTTGTATCTTTAGTTGTTATTCAGTTAAGGGTGTATGTTACTGTCTGAAAGGCGTATCCCTAAAAGGATAATGGAAGAGTTGCCTGAATCATCATTGATCTGACCATTTCTAGCAAGGTATTATTCCTCATTTCAATAATACCATTCCACCATGGTGTATAAGGAGGAGTGAGTTGAGATATTATTTCATACTCCTTTAAGTTATCTATTAAAGCTTAGTTAAGATACTCTCCACCTCTATCTGAGATAAGTACCTTAATATTCTTACCAATATAGTTTTCTAATTCATATTGGCATTCCTTAAACATATTAAAGGAATATAAATTATATAAAATTAAGTAGATATGTCCATACCTACTATAGTTGTTATTAAAAGTAATGAAGTATGAAAACCAAACCCTTGCCACCATTGGAAGTGGACCACAAAAATATGTATGAATTAATTCCAGTAGTGTTCATCCATATTTGTATATATATTTCAATTCCCAATATCCCCTCACCAATGTGAGAGTATTATTAAAATATTTACGATAACATTTTTAGGTGAATACCCTACCAAGACAAGGTGGTACTCCAGATGAGAAGTGAAAACATTAGATTAGGGGTAAGTTGTGATACATGCCTGAAATCAAATCAGGCATGATACCCCCTAGGTAACGATTGATCCATTAAGTTTAAAATGGATTAATCAATATTAGATTCTCAAGACCAGTTGGTTAATTTTATTTCTTTTATGAATTGTTTATTATCTTACGCATGTGCATGTTTACTACAGGAACACATAAAATAATAATAAAAAATACATAAAGTTGCGATGAATGTTTTTCTATTAATGCATGTTTAGTTATAAACAAGAAAACATAGAATTAAAATATTTAATTAAAATTTATTACATTAATCAATAAATATTGAAAATCCATAAAATAAATATTAATTTATTAACACATTTTTTAGTTTACATTTGAACAAAACTTTGTCTATGGGGTGCTCGTCAGCCATAGTTGAGGGTGCCTCCTACTACTGGGGAGATCTTATGAGAGTGATGAGTTGACTTAACTAAAGTTAGTAGCAAAGGATTATCCATAGATAGATTTATATCACTTTATAGGTAATTCATTTTGGGAATCAAGGTTACGATTATGATAAGATGAGGCTTTACTCAATAGATCAAGGAACAATGAGTTAATGTAGCTGTCTAGCCTAGTTCCTACCTTGGAATTCTCCAAGTAATGTCATGGACATAGGTTATAGACTAAAATAAGATTTTTCAAGGATCCTTGATATTAGAATACTTAAGTGATAGAATAGTATGGATATAGTCGCGAGGGATACTAGAATTCAATAAAAATAATAGGATACATTTAATGATTTAATTAATTAATCAATAATATCTAAAAATTTATTCAAGATAAAGTAATAACTGTTGAAGTTTATTTAGTATATATTAAAACATAAATCACCAATACCACTAAATCATTATCATTACAATCAACACTATATAAAAAATTTGACCAGCCATAACTTTCCAGAGTGGTAAATGTGATTGAAAATAATACTACTCTAAGAGAGTAAGCTTTATGTGATCGAATCCTCGCTTCTTGCTGATCCTCCTTAGGGTGAAATAAAGGAGGATAAAGATAAATATAAAAATAATATAGATGATGCAGTAGATGTATAATGTATAATGTTATCATCTATTTATAGTCATATATAAAAAATGAATAAGGATGAAGATGACTACAAGATGATTACTCATCTCCAATAGTTAGATCATGAGAGAGTAAGGCATGAAAGGTATGAGATATAAAATGCACAATATAGGTTTATGATACAAGAATTTAATCAAGAATGAACTCATATAATCAAGATGATCGGGTATATTGAGATACTTTAAGCCCTTGGGTTCAAGATGAACCATTGACTAGTGACTTATCTCATTCTTTCTACTTTACCACCAAGATTTTCAACTTTCATTATTAATTACAATATGAATAACATGAAAAAGTTTATCCTAGATCTTTTGGATTTAGTTCACCTCATAGATAATGATGTGAAGAATAACAATTCATCAATCCATATGGTGAACATGAGGAGGAAGGGAAAAGATAAGGGGTCTAAGGCTAAGTCTAAGCCTAGGACACCGATGCACCATCATTAAAAGAATCCAGAGATATAGAGGGTGGAAAATGTGCAGGAGGATGTCTGCTTTCTATATGGAAAGAAAGTGTTAGGATGGTATGACTCTGAGTATGATATAATCTGTGATACCAAACTTAGAATCGAAATAAGAATTAGATTCTCAGATACAAGAGGGGGGGGGGGGGTGAATTGTACCTTTTAAAAATTACATTAGGAAATTTTTAGGATGGTTATGGTTAACAAGGTTAAACAGGATAATTCATAAGACCTCTATGAGTACTAAAGACTTTCTAGATTCCAGAAAAGTGATTCTGAAAATGAAACTTAACAAAAGTTTACACCGGCTAAGATTATACCTTAAAGCGTATAGAATCTAACTAAACCCGTGTACAAGTAAGGAAGTATAAGAAAGTTATACTTTCCTTAGAAATAAAAAATGCAGTGAAAAAATAAGTAGTAAAACTACAAGTAAAAAACAATAACTCTTTTAACCCAAAGATAAAGGTATCCAACAACCTTGGATAAAGGTACCTTGATTTATACTTTCAAGAAATTTTATCTTACCCACACTAGGTTAAGCCCTCAATATGAAGATCGGAGTCTGTCTTGCTATCCTTGCAAGCCCTCAACTATCAGGTAGTCGACACCTCTATCTTCCTCAGCAAGGAATCCCTCAACTTCGAGGAGTTAGAACCTCTATCTTCCTATCCCCGAAAGCCCTCAATTGTAATCGACAACAATCAGAGTCGCACGAAGCAAGTCTGCACAAGGCAAAGTTTGAAAAAGCTATTCAAACTTTCTGCACGAAGCTTTGAGAGTTGATAAGAGCCTCTCTCTCTAGAAAACACTTCAACAGCATGTAATCATAGATTTCATGGTTTTCAAAGTTGTATTCAAATTTCAAATGAGATCCTATTTATAGGCGAAGCTCCAACGGCCGGTTCCCTCCTCCAACGGTCATATTTCTCCTTGAATTTCGGAGGGACCTGTACACGTGTCACTCAAACAACGGTTAGTCAATAACTGAAAGCACAACATCGTTTTGTAATGAAACAAGTGTAAGAATAAGTAAAACTGAAGTTTAGAATGTAAGAAAATAAAAGTTCGGAGTCTAAACAAAATGGAATTCAGAGTTTATAATAAAGAGATATTCGGATTCTATTTTGTAGGAATTCGGAACCTGAATTCTGTAGAAATCCGGAGTCTGAATTTATAAGGAAATTCAGAGTCTGGTTCCACCAGAATTTAGAATCTGAACTTACAGAGTTCGGAGTTGAACTTATAGAAGTTCGAAGTCGAACTCATAGAATTTCGGAGTCGAAATAGTAGAAGTTTGGAGTCAAACTCGTAGAAGTTCAGAGTCTAACTAGTAGAAGTTCAAAGTCGAACTCATAGAAGTTCGGAGTCGAACTCATAGAAGTTCAGAGTCAAACTTTGTGAGAGTTCGTATCTAGAATTCAGAGTGGAACTTTATGAGAGTTTGTATCCAGAATTCGGAGTGGAACTTCATTAGAGTTCGTATCCAGAATTAGGAGTGGAACTTCATTATATTTTGTATCCAAAATTCGGAAAGGAACTTTTTTAGAGTTTGTATCCAGAATTCAGAGTGGAACATCATTAGATTTCGTATCCAGAATTCAGAGTGAAACTTCATTAGAGTTCGTATCCAGAATTCGGAATGGAACTTCATTAGAGTTCGTATCCAGAATTTGGATCCTAGAAACAGAATGCTTCATATCTAAGTATTATATGATTATGAGGATTTAGGTATGAATCCGATTTTTATACTTGAGAAAAATATTTATATGAGCAATGAAAACATGGTAGGGGTAAATTCCTTTGGGAAGGAAATTTTCCTTATAGAAGTGAAATATAGATTTTCTTAAGTATAAGGTGTTTGTGATTTTGAAAACAAGAAAGAATGGAAAAGTCATAAGGAAAACCTTATTGACTCAAAAATCTCCCCTTTTTGGAAAGCACAAACAACCTTTCGAAAAAGAAATATAAGGACTTAGAAAAAAATTTCTTTAGACTTTGAAATTAAAACTTATCTCCCTTTGTTCATAGATGATGATGAATACAAATAATCCACCTTAGGCTTAGGAACTCTAAGGATTGTATTCTGGATTTCCAGAATGGAGTTTTCATTATCATGGGAATGAAAAACTTCGTAATGAGAAACTCCCCCTTACTTAAGGATAGTTCTTAACTTAGAAATTTTTCTTCTCCCTTTTAGATTTTTCCTTCTCCATATTTTGAGTAGTTCTTTTTCCTTCTCCCCCTTTGTGATTTTAAAAAAGAATTGAGGGAATAGAAAAGAAATAAAGTACCTGAACCTTAGTAGATAATAACACAAGATACAAAAAACAAAATATTTCATTAGAATTGAAAGAATTTTTACAAGGAAAGAAATTACAACAAAAAATCGGATTGGTCTATTTGTCTTCCTTTTCCTTGGGGATTAACTTATTCAACAGGGTTTTCAGCTTCTTAAAGTATTTATGGTCCTCCTTAGCTTGTTTTTCTAAGGCTTTAATCCTTTCATCTTGAGCCTTTAGAGCCTCAGACTGTGCCTTAAGAATTTCATCCTGCTTCATAAGCTTCTCTCCGATCTCAACCCGGAGATTTCTTTCCCCTTTCCAGTTTTGAGAAACCGAGTTAAGCTTCCCATTCAGATCCATCACCTGTTGATTCTGAGTATTTTGCTCATGGGTTAGCTTATCCTGAAGATTCTTCATCTTGGTATCCTCGATGTAAAAAAACTTATTTAACATTATTCTAAAATTGATCAAGCTCTGAAAAATCCTAATCAATTTTCTTTAACCATAAAGTGATTTTACTGCACGATTTTCTATGGACCTCATAATTGATAAAGAAGTTTTTATGATCAGCCTCAATCTTCACACATTTATCCATCACCGTGGATAAGGATTCTGATTTATGATTTAGGCTGTGTTGAAGCATCTGTCATCTGGAGTCTATGGTGGGAAAGATCAGAATTGTATCCACCAACTTCTTCAAAGACTCAACAACAAAATCATGTCCCAGTGCTGATGATTCCAAATCAGACACCTTTCTCTGGGATTTTTCTTCTTCATTTTCCACCAACTTTATTCTTGAAGAGCCAACAACATCTTTCTTCCTTATGATATCTTTTGTTGGGGTGTCCATAAGCACTTGCTTACCTTTATCCACTTTCGGAATGGGTTCTTCATCAGAAGATTCTTCCTCACTTTCAGATAGTTGAATTATCTTGTCTTCATCAGGTTTCTCCTTCTTTGATCCTTCTTCAAGAAAGTGCTTCTCATAGATTTCTTCATCAGATAATTCATTTTCTTGCTCTTCCTCCTTTTCTTCATCTTCCTTACCTTCTTCCTCACCTCCCTTTCCCGGAGTGAAAAACTTTGAGGACTCGACCTCAAAAGTACAGAGTGGTAGTTTTTTTGATAGGTTTGCCTTCTCTTGATAATCCTAAACTTGTTTAATCAAGTCATCTAGATCACCAATATCTTCTTCTTCTACTTCTTCTTCTTCTTCTACTTCCTCCTCTTCTTCTACTCTTTCAACAACTTCTTTCTCTCTAGGTTTTTCCGGAGTGAAGTAGTTCTTACCAGGGGTATCTGGTAATGGTTGAACAACAAAAGTTTCCGGTATAGGAATCTTCTCAGAAGATTCCTCTATGTATCTCAAAAGGGATTGTACAACTTCAGATTCATACATCTTCTTCTTCATATTCTTCTCTTTGTCCTATTTCTCTAACTCATCCGCAACTTTTTCTCTTAAGTCCTTAGCCTCAGCAGGGTCCAATCTAAACTTTGGATCCCCTTCTTTCCTTTTTTACTTATCTTACCTTCATTTAGAAGCCACCTCATCTGAATATGCTTTCTATTTCTTTATATTGGGAGGTTCGGATTGGGTTTCCTTAGCTTTAGGGGTCTTGCCTTCAGCTTCCTCTTGTTTCAATTTCCTCTTCTTCCCTATATTCTTAGACAGTTCTGCTTTCTCTACATTTTTCGGAATGGCTTCTGCCTCTTCCTCTGGCAGATCGTAAAACTCACCTGACTCTTTTGAAAAACTGACTTTCATCCTCTTTAAGGTGTCATCACTTATCAGCATCATCTTACAAATTATCAGCTTGGAGGTGCAAGCAACCTTGAAAGAATCAAGACACCGAATAATAAGGTTGGAGATAAGAGAAAGATACATAATAATTTGAGCTTTCAAAGACCCATTCTCGATGTTCTGAACTGTAATAAGAACGTGCCTCATCGGATTGATCTTTCTTAGAGTTACCAAGAAATCCAAGATGTAAATATCACTTTTCTTCAGGTTATCCTTATCACCTCTTCTCAGAACAAAAAACCATTGAACCCACAACTGCAGAATCCAGTTGTTGGTGGAAAGATGAGAAATCTTTGCTGTTCTTTTGTTTTTATGTCCAAGGCATTCCATTGCCTTCACTTTGCTGAAACTTCCTTGCACATCTGGTAACTTATGTGAACAAAATTCTGCTTCACCATCGTATGAGAGTCCCACCAAGCTTGCAGTCTTGGTGTAATAAAGCTTGTAAGTCTTACCATTACTCTTAAAAGATAATTTTTCTCTTACATCTTCTTTATAGAAGGAAATAGACTCATAAAACTCTACAAGAAAATATTTAAAAACAACATCCTGATCCCCTGGTTTCGATATGCAAAAATCTTCCCATCCATTGAGTTTGATATTATTAGAAATTAGAGAATCATACTCACTGAAAAAGTTCAAATGAACCAACCTTTCCCTGTAGACTAACCATTTTGATATTGGCTTCATAGAATACATATCTTGGGAAGTGGCTTCTATAGAAATTTGGAATGGAGGAGCACTGAAATATTCAGAACGAGCTTTAAGAACTGAGGTAGAGCTTCGACACGCGAGGGATTTGAAATCAATGTGGGACAACCATCAGGGTCCCCTTTATATAGGTGATGGAGGTGACCTTTCAACTTCCAAAAACAATCTAATAGTTGAAAAACTCCTTGATCTGATCTAAAGGTTGAAAACATACCCTCAAGGAAATCTTGAATCTGATCTTTTAAGGTTTTAAAAACATTCAGATTTAAGAAGAAATGAATCTGAAAAATTTAAAAACAAAGGAAACTATTAGCAAGTAAAAGTGACTACGAAATAAAATTTAATTAAGGAAATCATACCTTTCAGATTGGCTAGGAAGATTATTTGTAATAGGTAATATTCTTCTTTAAGAAAATTTGACTACAAAAAACTCATTATGAAAACATTTTATTACAAAAGCTTTGAGTACCAAAACTCCAGTACAAAAAAAAAGTACAAGAATTACCATTATGAAAAATTCTCATTATGAAAATTTCATTACGAAAATTCTCATTACGAAAAATTTCCAGTATGAAAACTTCATTACGAAAAATTTCTAGTACGAAAACTTCATTACGAAAATTTCCAGTATGAAAACTTCATTACGAAAATTTCCAGTACGAAAATTTCATTACGAAAATTCCCAGTACGAAAACTTCATTACGAAAATTTTGAAAAACTTTATAACAGATGTACTCCCCCTATGAAAAGGAGTTTATTACTATAAGGAGAATGGTTCAACAAGAAGTTACTTAAGTAATATTACCTTACAGTTATCATTCATAACTTATGTTTAATGTATTCAAATCTATTGGAGGGTAAAGATTTTGTGAATATATCAGCAAGTTGATCTTGTGTTCCTATAAACTAAAGAATGATATCTCCTTTTATTGTGTGATCCCTAAGAAAGTGATGTCTAATATCTATGTGCTTTGAACGAGAGTGATATGCAAGGTTTTTACTAAGGGAAATGGCACTTTTTTTATCACACAAAATTTGATTTTTAGTAAAACTCAAGCCATAGTCTGTGAGTATGTGTTGCATCCACAACACTTGAGTACAACAACTTCCAGCTGCTACATATTCAGCTTCAGCAGTGGAGAGTGCTATAGAATGTTTCTTCTTGCAAGACCAAGAGACTAATGAATCTCTTAAGAAATGACATGTTTTGGATGTACTTTTTCTATCCATTCTACATCCACCAAAGTCAACATCTGAAAATTTTTTTAAAACAAAATCATTTCCAGAAGTATAAAAGAGTCCTAAATCCATGGTTCCCTTTAAGTAGCGAAAAATTATTTTCACTGCTTTTAAATGAGATTACTTAGGATTGGATTGATATCTTGCACATAAGCATACTAAAAACATTAAGTTTGGTCGACTAGCTGTCAAGTAAAGTAGACTTCCTATCATACCTCTAAAAGATTTTTGATCTACTGGTTTCCCAGCTTCATCAAGATCAAGTGTGTTCGAGGTACCAATAGGAGTACTTATCCTCTTAGTGATGTCATACCCATACTTTTGAACAAGATCTTTAATATACTTATGTTGGGATATGTAGATTCCTTTTGGTTTTTGAGAAATTTGAAAACCACGGAAAAATGTTAACTCACCCATCATACTCATTTCAAACTCATATTTCATTAGATCCACAATGGAATCAGTTAAAGATTGCTGAGTTGAACCAAATATAATTTCATCAACATAAATTTGAACAATAAAAACATTTTTCTTATCTTTATTTATAAAAAGGGTTGGATCTGCATTTCCCTTAACATAGTTATTTTGAAGCAAAAATCCTGTAAGTCTATCATACCAATATCGTGGGGCTTGTTTAAGGCCATACAAAGCTTTTGTAAGTCTAAAAACATGATCAGGATGTTTCGTATCTTCAAATCCAGAAGGTTGTTCAACAAAAACTTCCTCTTGAACATAACCATTAAGGAAAGCACATTTCACATCCATTTGAAAACGTTTAAAATTGAAGAATGCTGCAAAGGCAAGTAGAATATGAATAGATTCAAGTCTAGCTACTAGAGAATAGGTTTCTTCATAGTATATTCCTTCTTGTTGATTATAGCCTTTAGCAACTAATCAATCTTTATTTCTTACGATGATTCCATTTTCATCACATTTATTTCTGAAGACCCATTTTACTCCAATTATAGAAGTTTCCTTAGGTCTTTCAACCAAGGTCCAAACTTTATTCATTTCAAATTCATTTAGTTCATCTTGCATGGATTTAATTCAATCATCATCACCTAAATCTTCATTAGTGATTTTTGGTTCTAATTGGGAAAGGAATGCTAGATGTTCTACTTCATTTCTTAAGGAACTTATAGTCCTTACAGGTTGATTCACATCACCAATGATACTATCACTGGGATGATTCTTTAGAAACAACTGGTTTGTGTTTTTTAAAACTTGTTCATCAACATAGGGTAGGAAATATTCTGGGGTAAATGTTTCAGAAGTATATTCTTGTACATTTTTCTTATTAGAAGGATTTTCTATCAATGGTTGATAATCCATTTTTGAAAACACATCTGAGGATGTAGGTTGGGGTTGTTTGAAAACAAAAGGGTCAGTTTCATCAAATTTGACATGTACTGTTTCTTCGACAGTGCAAGTGTTTTTGTTGAAAACTATATAATCCTTAGAAGTTGTGGAGTAGCATAAGAAAATTCTTTCATCAGATTTTGGTGAAAATTTGTTTAAATTATCTTTAGTATTTAGAATGAATACTTTGCAACCAAAAACCTTAAAGTAGGAAAGTCTAGGTTTTCTACCATTCCATAACTCATAAGGAGTTTTATTAAGAAAAGGTCTAATCAAAACTCAATTTATAGTATAACAAGTAGTACTTACAGCTTCAGCCCAAAAATGTTTGGAAACAGAATACTCACTCAACATGGTTCTAGTTATTTCTTGAAGAATTCTGTTTCTTCTTTCAACAACACCATTTTGTTGAGGTGTTCTGGGTGCTGATAAATTGTGAGTAATAACTTTTCTACTACAAAAAGTTTCAAAATCCAAATTTTGAAATTCTCCTCCATGATCACTATGAATAGTTTTCAATGGAAGGTTTTTCTCATTTTTGACTTGGGATCTAAAACTTTTGAAATAAGAAAAATCTTTAGACTTCTTTTCTAGAAAATAGACCCATGTAAATCTAGTGTAATCATCAACTAAAACAAATACATAGTACTTGCCTCCAATGCTTCCAGTTTGTGTTGGAACAAAAAGATCCATGTGCACCAACTGTATTGCATCAGTTGTTGAGACTTCACCAATTGATTTAAAACTTGATTTATGTTTCTTTCCATATTGACAAGGGTCACAAACTTTTGAAGAATCAAATCTAAGCTTCGGTAGATCCTTAACTAAACCTTTATTAGAAAGTTTTCATAAGTTCCTAAGGTTACAGTGTCCTAAACTTCTATTCCATAACCAAGAATGATCTTCCATTGCACTAAGTCAAGGTAGATCTTGGATCCTAAGGTCTTCTAAGTTTAGTGTGTAAACATTCTCTTGCCTACGGGCAGAAATAATAAACTCTTACTTGAAATTATGTACTAAGCACTTATCATTCCTAAAATTCACAAGGTAGCCTTCATCACATAACTGACTTATGCTGATGAGGTTGTGCTTAAGACCTTTGACAAATAAAAAATTTGAAATTAAAGTTTTTCCAAGAAGAACAATGTTACCTATACCAATAATTTCTCCCTGAGAATTATCTCCAAAAGTTACTTTTCATCCTTTCGTCTTGATAATATTTTCGAAATAGCTTTTGTTACCAGTCATATGCCGGGAACATCCACTATCCATGTACCATATATTGCTGTTGGTACTTTCCTTATTTTCCTAAAAATAAGAAAAAGTTAGGTTTTTG
The DNA here is from genome assembly GCA_963277665.1 of Viscum album. NCBI lineage: Eukaryota > Viridiplantae > Streptophyta > Magnoliopsida > Santalales > Viscaceae > Viscum > Viscum album. The sequence goes on from OY728164.1 coordinate 2,039,637,572, forward strand.
GAATCTAGACTTTCTTGGATCCGGAAATTTCAGAAAGCAAAATTTTGGGTACCCACATCTTCTTATAAAAATAAGCCTTATGAAATCCTAAAGATTGGGTTTTGTTTAATGAACAATTCTTTGCCCAGTGACCACCACATTGACACTTTTTGCAAAATGGGGCACTTTGAGGAAAAAAGTAGTAATTACAAAAAATAGGTTTAGAACTTGTGTAACCAAAACCAGAAGTATTCCTTTGAGGTCAGATTTGTAAATACATTTTATCAAAATTTTCTTTACCTAGGGTAATGTTTGAAAAACACTTCCTCAAAGAAATTATTTTGGATTTGAGTTTGATGACTAAGTTCTTATCTTCAAAAAAATTTGAACTAGAGCTAGGCTCGAAAACATATTTCTTAGAAATTACATTTTCTAGATCTTTGGAAAGTTTATTCTTCTCAAAATTTACTTCCTCAAGATTTTTTGAAATACTTTCAAAATAAGAATTTTTCTTATCAAGATCTTTAGAAAGATCTGATATTTACTTAGTAAGAATAGTATTCCTAGAGTTTTCCTTATCAATATTTTTCATGAGTTTTGAGTTCTCAATCTCAAGAAGTTCAGAAAACCTAGAAACTTCTTTATAGGTAGGTAAAGTATTTTCTTCATCAGAAGAGGATTCTACATATGAAGAGTTATAATATTTACTATCATTATAATTTAAAGAAACATTGTTCAATGATTCATCATTGTGTACCTTAGCTATAAAGTAATTATTATCAATAGGTAGCCTAGATATAAGACCAATATTCTTCTGTCCAGAAGATTCATAATCCGAAGATTCATCTGAAGAGTCACCACCACTGGCACTCCAGGTGTCATTACCTTTCAGAAAATTCTTAGCTTTGGACTTGTAATACTTCTTTCTGTTCCTTTCAGAATGTCTCCCTTTTCTTTCTTTCTTCTTGAGCATAGGGCAGTCAGGTCTTATGTGTCCAACTCTCTTGCATTCATAGCAAGTTACCTCTGAATCTTTCTTATATTTCCTTCCCTTCTTCTTATACTTGGATTAGAAATTTCTCTGTCCAGCTATCTTGTTCATCCTTCGAGCAAGGTTAACTAACTCATTTTATGAGACTTTACTCTCACTAGATTTTGATTGGATAATAACCTTCTTAGACTTGGATCTAGTAACTCTTTTAGGAGTCTTAGCTTTCATGTGATTTTAAGTTGTAGTAAAAGCAACACTACCATTCCCATTATTCTTCTTTATGTTGTCAACATCTCTCTTCATTCTAGTATCATGTTGAAGAAGAGTTCCAAATAGTTCATTAAGAGAAATTTGAGTGACCTTTCTGTTTTCATCGATAACAGTTCTCTTCAATTCCCACTCATTGGGCATAATATCTATGATCCTTTCAACAAGGGCTTCATCATATATACCTTTCTCTCCCATAGATTGTAAGCTATTCACGATGGTCATGAATCTCTGTTTCACCTTACAAATTGGTTCTCCATAATGAAAATTGAAACCATGATACTCAGCTCTAAGCATGGCTCTTCTAGTCTCAATTACTTTATATGTACCAAAATGTGTAACTTCAAGTTTCTTCCATATACAATTATCTACTTCACAAGAAGAAATTTGGCTATATATGTTCCTAGTCATTGAACAAAGTAAAGTATTGCATACCTTATAGTTGAGTTGGTATTCATGTTTTTCTTGATTAGTAAAGGAACTTATTTCCTTATCAGGGATCTTGTATCCACCAGTAAGCATAACAAAATTTTCAACCCCAGTGTTGATAATGAAAGTCTTCATGCGATCTCTCCAATATTCATAATCATTACCATCAAAAATTGGTGGTCTGGTTGGATTAATATTGTCAATGGATCCAACATTTAAACTTTCCATCCTTAAGAAAATATTTGGCACACAAGCTTATTAGTAGTATAAGTCTGTAAACAAGAGAAAATATTCTAAGCAAGAAAAATTTTATCTCTAAGAAAAAAGTGAATCCGAACTATGATTCCGAAAAATATGAATCTGGAAAGTATGAATCTGGAAAATGTGAATCCAAGAATTCCCTTCTGAATCTAATCATGAGATTGATTCAGATTGAACCAAATGATCTGATACCAATTGTTAGGATGGTATGACTCTGAGTATGATATACTCTGTGATACCAAATGTAAGATTGAAATAAGAATGATATTCTCAGATACAAGGGGGGGGGGGGGTGAATTGTACCTTTTAAAAATTCCCTTAGGAAATTTTTAGGATGGTTATGTTTAACAAGGTTAAACATGATAATTCACAAGACCTCTATGAGTACTAAAGAATTTCTAGATTCCAGAAAAGTGATTCCGAAAATGAAACTTAACAAAAGTTTACACCGACCAAGATTCTACCTTAAAGCGTATAGAATCTAACTAAATCAGAGTACAAGTAAGGAAGTATAAGAAAGTTATGCTTTCCTTAGCAATACAAAATGCCGTGGAAAAACAAGTAGTTAAACTACAAGTAACAAACAATAACTCTTTTAACCAAAAGAGAAGGGTATCCAACACCCTTGGATAAAAGTCCCTTGATTTATACTTTCAAGAAAGTCTATCTTACCCACACCAGGGTAAGCCCTCGATATGAAGATAGGAGTCTGTCTTGCTATCCCTACAATACCTCAACTATTCAGTAGTTGAAACCTCTGTCTTCACCAGTAAGAAAGCCCTCAACTTCAAGGTGTTGGAACCTCTGTCATCCTATCCCTAGAAGCCCTCATTTATAATCATCAACAATCGAAGTCGCACGAAGCAAGTTTGCACAAGGCAAAGTTTGAACAAGCTGTTCAAACTTTCTGCATGAAGCTTTGAGATTTGATAAGAGCCTCTCTCTCTAGAAAAAACTTCAACAGCATGTAAGCACATATGTAAAGGTTGTCAAAGTTGTCGTCGACTTTCAAATGAGCTCATATTTATAGGCGAAGATCCAATGGTCAGCTCCCTCCTCCAATGGTCATATTTCTCCTTGAATTTCGGAGGGACCTTTACACATGTCACTCAACCAATGATTAGTCAATAACTGAAAGAACGACATCATTTTGTGATGAAAAAAGTGTAAGCATAAGTAAAAATAAAGTTCGGAATGTAAGCAAATAAAAGTTCAGAGCCTAACCAAAATAGAATTTGGAGTCTATAATAAAGAGATATTCAGATTCTGTTTTATAGGAATTCGGAACCTAAATTCTGTAGAAATCAAGCGTCTGAATTTCTAAGGAAATTCGGAGTCTAGTTTCACTAGAATTCAGAATATGAACTTACAGAGTTTTGATTCGAACTCATAGAAGTTCGGAGTCGAACTCATAGAATTTCGGAGTCAAACTAGTAGAAGTTCGGAGTCGACCTCATAGAAGTTCGGAGTCGAACTAGTAGAAGTTTAGAGTCGAACTCATAGAAGTTCGGAGTCAAACTCATAGAAGTTCAGAGTTGAACTTTGTGAGAGTTTGTATCTAGAATTCGGAGTGGAACTTAATGAGAGTTCATATCCAAAATTCAGAGTGGAACTTCATTAGAGTTTGTATCCAGAATTCAGAGTGGAACTTCATTAGAGTTCTTATCCAGAATTCAGAATGGAAATTTATGAGAGTTTGTATCTAGAATTAGGAGTGAAACTTCATTAGAGTTCATATCCAGAATTCGGAGTGGAACTTCATTAGAGTTCGTATCCAAAATTCAGAATGGAACTTCATTAGAGTTTGTATCCAGAATTAGGATCCTAGAAACAAAATGCTTCATATCTAAGTATTATATGATTCCGAGGTTTTAGGTATGAATCTGACTTTTATACTTAAGAAAAATATTGATATGATCAATGAAAACATGGTAGCGATAAATTACTTTGGGAAGGAAATTTTCCTTATAGAAGTGAAATATAGATTTTCTTAAGTATAAGGTGTTTGTGATTTTCAAAATAAGAAAGAATGGAAAAGTCATAAGGAAAACCTTATTGACTCAATAGAAAGGCCACTGGAAAAAGAACTGAAGATCTAGGAAGAAGAATTAAGGTGATGATTCTAATTCAGGTATTTTTTTCATTGAATAAAATATGTCATTATATACAAGTTGGGTATTGGATACAACCTTTGGATCACACATTTTTATTCATGTATAGGAACCAAGTTTATTTAAGAATATTTCAAAAGGATAAGTGGATCTCTGAGCTATAAATTGTGTGAGTCTAGTAGCCTTGGTAGTGAGAGATTATCACCTAAATCTTCCTAGTAGTTTGGTTCTTATATTGAATAATTGTTATTATATACCTTTAATAACCAGAAACATAATCTTATTGTTAATTCTAGACACTATGAGATTTTATTTCAAGTTTGGAAATAAATGTTCCTGCTTTTATAAGGGCTACATGTGTTTGTAAAAAAATTTAATAAATAAACTCAACCCAATAATTATATAATCAAATAATAATGAATTTAATTTTTTCTCAGTGACCAATAAGACCTGGAAAACTCTTAAACCCCATAGTGGGGCCCACTATGTCTTATATACCTATTCATTAGAATAGGGAAAAATATTTAATGAATTATTGTGTGTGACCCTATAGGACCTTATCTCAATAGTAGTGAATATGATTCATAGATCAAGAGTGTGGTCTAGAAACCCATCAAGTATACTGAAGAGATAAGGAATAGTGATAGTAACAAGAACCTTTCCTATGAATAAACATTGTGTAATATAATCTGTTTATCACGTGATATCTCATAAACAAGGACACACACTTGTGTCATCATCCTATATTGTTTTATTATTTTTTGATCTAAATGGACATATTTACCTTCAACTACCATATCCGTTGATTTATGAAGGTACCGCCATCTTTATCAACTAGGATTGAGATATTACTTCCTCAACTCAAAAATGATAAATTCCATCTTGATCATTCAACCAATGCTATACCACCAATGACACACCCAACACAAGCTACCTCTCCATGAATTCAATGTCGTGGTTTTTCCTTGCATCAAAGTACATAATCAAATGATACACATTGATAATGATCTCAAGTTAGGAGACCAATACACATGTATATATATAGGAAAAACCAATGACACCTAAAACATGTTGTGTTCCTATTGGAAGGCCTATACTTATGATCTCACCTATTGGAGATCACCAAGTGTGAACTTCATGAGAAGAATTATCAATGCTTATGAGCCCCCAACACTTTATGGTCACACATCATCTATGTCCTATCAGTACGATTTATATAGACCATAGGACATAACTTTAAGATTGGTATCATGGTATTTATAGGTTCTCATTATATCCTAGGAAATTATATAACCATTTAATATGATATTTAATCTACAAAAAATACCATGAATATAGTGGAAGTAGAAGTATCAACACTATTCTAGTAAGATAAACATATGTATATATCAAATTGTATACATGTAATAGTAATCAAAGCATATACACAAGTTGGGTCTAGGGAACCCACTTTCAACATGCTAGACCCCAAACAACTATCTTTATCAAAAAACTAATTATTTACTATCTTGAATTAACTGATTCATTTATCACAGGTTACAAACACAGGGAACATAAAACATCAGCTAACAATAACTTTGCATTAAACATGATTTGAGCATAACTTCCAATTTCATAAATTACAAGAAGAAAAGTAATAATTAAACTTGGATCTTTATTATTTATCCAAAAATAATTACTAGATTTATGTTATTTACAAATTTAAAATTATAAAAAAATTCTAATCTATAACATAAGCATAGATAGCAAACTATCTAAAAAAACAAGAGGAAATATATTAACATGACATAAAACACATGTGATCATTAAAAAAAATTACCAATTCTTTTATTTAATCCATTTTAATCTTCATTATGTTTAATTTCACTTTCCCCCAATGAGATAAACCATAATAAATTTATTCTTTTAACTTTAAATAAAAAAGAGAAGTATTGAATACCCTACCTCAAAAGAAATCTTCCATGCACATTACAACAAAAAGTAAGAGAAAATAAGATGATGTTTCTACCTGGATGTCCTAAATATAATGTCTTAATCAATATTTACACTTTTATAGAGAAGAGGAAAATTAAGGAGAAGCAATATTTTAGTTCAAACATGACACACTGCTATAGAAAATACAGTAAAAACAAAGTTATTTAACTTTTTGAGAATCATGAACTTTTGGATACAAGCAACTCTTCAAGATTCATTAATAATGATCTTGTTTTTATAATCTAAAAGAAAATAAGGAAAGTATAAAATAGAAAAGGTGGAATACATTTAATATTCCATATATTATTTTTCAGAATATTAACACAAAATTTTCCTATTTAATTTTCATTTATTTTGATTTTATTTAAAAAATGTGGTATGAACCTTTTTAAAACCATAGGGGCTTAAAGAATTAAATTTATAGATTTAATCCCCCAAAACCTATTTCAAAATAATTTATTTAGTCTTAAATCTCTTATTTTCATTAAAAACATTTTTTCTATGACATTATGGAAATTTTGGACATTTTGAAAAAAAACTAAAAACAATTGTTGTGATCCTGAAGGATATATTAGTGAGAATGATTTGACTATGAAACACACCTGTGCCCATGAGAATAAACTATAATCATGAGAAACAACTACAACTGTGAGGATGAGCCATGACCATGAGTCCAAACTCGATAATTCTAGGGGAAATAAGACTACATACACCCCCTTGAGACCTCTAGTCCTAGGGAAAACAAAAGGAAAGGTTTTTAAGACTAAGTCATTATAACTATTATGATTATGGTGGGATAATTTTAAAATTATGATGTATAATTCACATGGTGATAATGTGAATTTTTCATTCTAATGATTTAGAGTTATCAAGGTGATGATATAGACTTATCATAGTGATAATGCATACATGACATGTGATGAGATGGAATTGATGTGGGGATGAAATTGACTTGTTATATTAATGATGTGGGTTTTTTATAATGTAGTTTGAGTTGGAATATGGGTTTAAGTGCTTTGATTTGATGGGGGAATGAATCATAGTCTATTAATGGGATTTATATTTCCTGAAATAACCAAGTTATGAATGAAACTAGCTTGACATGACATTAATTAACTTTATTTATCATAGAAATTCGATCTTGATATTTTATTATCTTATGATATGTTAATGTTGATAGAGAGTTATTACTTTATTTAATTTAGTGATATATAAATTTGATACTCATTTAAATTATTTTTCACATAATGACCCTTTTGTTGATTTTTATTTGAGGATTTTTTTCTTACCCACTACTCTACATTTGAGGTAGACCTAACATAGAGGTGGTTCCATGAAATGAGATTGGTAATTTCCTTTTTTAGGCCCATCAGGATAATATGGTAAATATGGGATGTTTAGTGCCATATATGATTATTTTATATTATTTTTAATGTTGTGATGGTGCTACTCTTCCTATTGGTGTTGTTAAGGAAAAAGAGTGGAAACATGTCATATTACATGGTTACCACTCACACATGTGGTGGGTGAGTTCTAGTAACCATTAAGGGATGCATAGTATAATACATATTCAAATATTAGATAGTAATGAATATTACTCCTCCTTAGGTAACTATAGTCTGGTTAATGGTATGGGGATGAGTGTATGAGTTTTAGGTGTCCTTTAGAAGAATATAGTATTCAAGGCCCTTTTACTATGATATTTGTAACAGCCCAAGATTTTATAAAAAATATTCTTTTTAATTTTATTAATGTCTTGTGTTGTACGCTACACCAAAAGGATCTTTCACAACATGCATCCTTGACTTGCCTTGCATTACATGCAATCGCGACCTTCCTCGATAGCGTGTGTAATACGCAATACCGAGTTTCACTAAACAACGATATGCTATTAAAATATTATTAAAACTAGCCGTTATGAATAGTAATAACCACTTTTTAAAATTCTTTAAATCTTATTTTTCAAAATGAACTTCATTTTTGGATTCGGAGTATCGAATTTAGCCTAAGGTGAAATTTTGGTACTTTTCGGATAACTTTCATATTCTGATGAATAGTGAAAATTACTAAATTATAATTAACAAACAACTTTTTTAATCGAAATAATTAATAGTGATAAATTATTAATTTGAGTGGTTTTAAAGTATATTTAGAATATATTTTTACAATGTAATACAATGTTGATCATTGGATGTAATTTCACATTTAAACCAGACATAATCAAGTGTCAATCTTTTGATAGATATTGTTTCTTAAAAACACGCTATTTGTTTTAACAACGGGATTTAATTATAAAATTAATTAATGAAATTTCTATGTTATGAATTTGGTAAAATAGACTTCATTTTTGAATTCGGAATATGAAATATAGCTTAGGATGAAATTTTGGCATTTTTCTGAAAAACTTCAATTTTTGATGAATAGTGAAACTACTAAGTGGTAGTTAAAAAAACAGAATTTTTCATAAAACTTAATTTTACCGCTTCTGTGAATGGAATTTCAAAAATCCGAGAGACACGATTGATGTCAGTAAGTAAAATGTGGTTCAATGAGATGAAAATAATTTTTGGTGAATAATAACTTTTTACTTTTTTTTACCACGGTTAATAGTAAATAGGGTAACTAAGGGTAAATATGATATTACTATTACCCTAACACATGTCCTAATTCTATTGGATAAGTTTAATTCGACCAAAAACAACCTTATGAATATAATATGACCATTTAGGCCCACTTGGATTAGATTAGGACATTTATAATTATTTAATTCAAAGAAGAGTTAAAAGAGTTAAAATCAACGTTTATTTACTAAAACATTTTTAATATAGGGTTATACATAAGATAAATTCGATTGTAAATATTCATTAGAAAGCTAAAAAGATTTAATACATAATGATATTTTATTTGTAATTTTTAGACATCAAGTAATTTAATTTATTTATGACACAAAGATGATGCAGTAATTATCTTATTAATGAAATATTGACATAATTGATATTATAAATACCAAAATAAATTTAATTTTAGACTTTTTATGAATTCCACTAATTTTCTAGGTTACTATGATATATTAGTGTTGATTTAATCAACTTGGTTCGAACATATGATTCTGTTATGACTTTCACAAAAATCATATATCAAATAGTGTCAAAATTGACACAAAATAGTTTTTAAATCAAATATTATATTACTAATTGTTATTTTATTCCTAAAAATCTAAGGTTCGGCCAAATGACTTAGATAAGGATATATATATTAATAATAAACAATTTGGGGTTCGTTTGGCATGTTATAGTAAGTGTATTAACCATATAGTTAAAGAAAACAAAAAGACACGGTAAAAGTTAAATTATTTAACTTAGAGTTAAATCTAATTGATAAGGTTAAAATAATAACCTAAACTTGTCTAAATCCTATTGGTTGATAGGATTTCGACCCATCCCCACTTTATATTCGAAATAAGACCCTTTGGAACCATTATAAACCGATTTTGACTTTAATATAAAATAATATTTTGAGATATTCCTAAGGTGCCCCTCTCCTCCCTTATAAAAGGACACCTCCTCCCCCTCCTCCTCACACCAATTTGAGCACTCAAGCTCGGCCAACCCCTGCCAAAATCTCTTCTCTACTTCCCTAGAAACATACTAGAGGTTATGGTCTTCCTCAAAGACCAATTTTAGTGCCCTAAGAGGAGGTCTCAAAGAGGCGCTTCAAAGAAGAGGTAATTACCGTTACCAATTCTTTCATCTTTATTTCTTCTTCCACTTCTTCTTCATAGGTTGTTTCATTATGAAGTAATAACATAAGTATCAATCATATACTGATATTTTATTATAAGTATGAAATAACCCTATTTCACCATCTATCCATCCTACGGAAAAAGAAATCACCGCGCGTGCGTACGTACGGAATACCGTCTCCACGACGCGATGAGATTCATTCTCCATGTTAACCATTTAAGAATGATTATAAAGTATATATAAGAAATAATAATGAAATATATGACATTATAAAGCTACTTGATTTATGTATATATATATATATGTATGTCATCTACTTACTTCCATTTCAAGACAATAAGGAATGGAAAACAGCGTTCATGCGTATGTACGGACTACCGTCTCCATGAACGGTGTTTTTCATTTTATTTATCTATCTATTATATATATATACTGAATATATATGATATATAAATCATATTTTATATTCTGGAAGTAATTAAATCATGATATAAGTAATAATAATGTCAAGAACAACAAGTCAAAACACCTACGATAAATGAAACGATTTTACCCAAAACGCTTCTTTAACATGGAATTTACAAAAGAACGGGTAATATAATGTCATAAGTGAACCATATATGATATCATAACAATGAATATGATTCTTTAATAAGTCAATGACATTATTTAAATCATTATACAGGAGGTTCAGACACATACGAAGCAAATCGGACCTAAGGTAAGGGAAATATCACAATCTCATTTTTATCCGAGATTGCTTATACGTTGGTATTTACTGGGGTGTATTTTATCATCCACATCCATGTTACCTTAATATGTAATATTTTTCCATCCACCTACAATTGTTTAAATCCAATTTTACCCTTCGATGAGTTTTTAGTAAATGATATGAAAGGAATCTTTTTTCGTTTTTCGTACGAGGTACTTTTTGACTTTTCCAACAAAAGTACGAAGAATGTTTTTTAACTTATACGGCATGAATGGATTTTTAAAACATTATTTCCAAGAAACTTCCTTTACAAGTTTTCAAGTTTATTTTTAATCAACTTCTTTTATTTTAAAGTCGTATGACATGTTATGAATGGAAAAATGTTTTTGAAGTAGAAAGGATATTTTCCTCAAGAATGGAGTTCAAGTATTTTATCAAAATTATTTTCCATCTAAGATAATAAAAGGGTTCTGTTTTTATCCCTATTATTAAATTGGTTTGATTATGTTGTGATGGAAATATTTTTATGAATTCCTTTATCTTATATGATTTGTTTTATGATGTCATGATGTTTCAAGAATCCCATTTTTGTTACATGTGTTATGCGATGATGTATGATTTATGATTATGTGGCACACATAAGAAAGGATTCATTATAAGATGGGTGGTACCTATATCTCCCCCCAATGCATTGGGTAAAGATTTTATATCTCATGAGATAGACATGGCTGAAATGGTAGGTTATACCGGTTCAGTGAAACAGGACTGAAACGAGGGTTACTCGATTCAGAAAGGGACTTTGTCCACTAAGATAGTCTTGGCAATGAGTCTTGACTAACAAGAAATGATTTTCTATGATTATGTGTGTATGCCACAAAGTTTCATGTTTTAATTTATGATTATTGGGATTTCATTTCACTACTATGATTTATCCCATGTTATGAAATTATGCTCTCTTTTGTAGGTTAAGATTTCCAAAAGTTATGTTCTTATGAATATGATGTGATTGATTTTTCTTTTGTTTACCCTTAATGAGCATTTGAGCTCAACCTTTTATATTTTCTTTTCCCTAGGATATAAAGAAAGGTTTTAGGTAAAAAAAAGGGAAGATCTTTATGGGAGATATTGAAGATCTTTCACCACGATTAGAAGATTACGTTCTGAGTTTCAAAGACACTAAACTATTACGATCCTTGTGTGTGTGTTTTTGTTATGTACTAAGTATTCCGCAAAAGTAATGTAATGTCTATGTACATCAAGATACGGGTCTCTACAGTTGGTATCAGAGGAAAGGTTTAGTCAACCTTTGGAAACTAGGATGCGAAAACGTTAGTAAGATCCCTAGAGATATTTCTAAGGTATGTCTAGGGATGTCCCTAAGGATAAGTATATGTATAGGATATAGTCCTATAACTATGGTAACGATATTAGATTAAACCTAAGATGTTAGATATTGAAGTTACTCCCCCTTTATTATGATTTTTTCCTCTAACACTATTCTTTTTGGGTTTTAGAAAATGGATGGAAGCAAGATGATTCACAATAATGGAGGATATGATGGACAATGGAATGATATTATTCATAATGAAATGGGATTTGGAAGTCCAAACATAATTATTATGCCGAATCAGCAATCTCATAATATGATCAATAAAGTAAAATTTGGTAAGTTTCCTGACTCAGCTAATAAGATAAAGATGGAGTTTCATGATGATCATAGAGGAAAGAAAGTTCAATTTCCCCTATGTAATTCATGTGGGAAGATGCATCAAGGAGAATGTTTCAAAGGAACTGGAAGATGCTTTGGGTGTGGAAAAGAAGGACACAAAGCCAGTAAGTGCAAAGGAAAAGGTTCAGTTAACACCAGGGATGAGGATAATGGTATTGCTACGACATCAACAATGGTTAAATGTTTTAAATGTGGAATGTACGACCATTATGCAAACCAATGCCCTAAGGGAAAGTCTCATGAAGAGAATCAGTATGGTCGTATGGGAAGTATTTATATTGATGACGATGAAGAGACTACAAATGATATGTGAGATGAAAGAATTGTTGAATCTTAGACAATGGTTTAAGAATGTAGTGGAATGATTACGTGTTTATCATGTGTAATGTTGGAATAACGAGACATCTAAGGATTGTTACACTATTGTCTTTCCTTGAGTTTTGAAAGTGTATGATTAATGTTACCAGTATCCATGGAAGGTTATTCAGATATTTTTGGAATGTAGATGATATGCAAATAATTTAGGGATAAGGAGAAAATTAGATGTTTGATAGTATTCATGAGCTCATGACTGATATAAGGAGAAGGTTATATTATGGTTTGAGTATATAGAGTTTTTGGATTTTGGTATGTGGAAAGTGTTAACTTTTAACAGTATTCATGATTTCACTAAGGTTCAATGGGTATTCATTCTTCAAGAGAATACATGAATAAGGCCTTTGAATATTTGGGATGTGATCAACAAGACATATCTTATGATATATGGGGATCAACGACAGTATTAAATCTCTAGTAATCGTTTTCACTATGTTATGAGAGTGGACTGCAGTATTATGGATAAGCCTAAAGATTAGAATGGATTATGTTGGACATAAGTTAGTATTGTTTAAGGATAGAAGTTTTTTCGATATTATTGATGGGATGTTATAGTAATATAGTTTTAGAAAAAGGACAACCTGCAGGACGGGCGACAACCCATCGCGTCGGACAAGGCTGTGGGAATCGAACCCACAACCGAAGTGCGACTGGCCTTTATCGCCTACCACTGGCCTAAAGGAAGTCCCTGTTTAGTAGAAACTAGTTTTATTATATTGAGCAATATGATATATGAAGTATAAGTCCATTTTAGGAACCATATATGATTAATCTCACTATAGATCGACTTATGCATATAATTTTTGCTAACCTTTTGTTTGAGACCGATGGAATGACCCGTCATTCTATCACATGATCTGCTAACACTTCACGAATAACAAATTCAACTTCATTTATTTAAGAGATGAAGTGGAAATTGTTCAAGGCACGAAAAACAGTGAGATTGTACCAAAATAAAGTAAGTATTTATTCTAATTCAAATTTTCAACTTTAGGGAAATGATCTTGAAAACCAAAAATGTTGTCCTAGTGATCTTATACCTGATGAATCAGATGGTACCTTATATCATCACAAATCTATGGATTTGTGATTACTGGCTTTTCCATAGCCATGTTCTCTACCACTCTCCATCAGAACATGATGGTTAGATTTCTCTTCCATATCCATATTTTCACCTATGTGGAAACCCAATGATTAGTTTATTTGGGTAACCGTTACGTTTCATACTTTTGTTTTTAAAGATTGGTTTTGATATTCCTTTTTACGATGTGGGTTTCTATTAAAGAAACTTTCGAATAGTAAACCATTTATAACCCCGACGAATTTCGAGGGCGAAATTCATTTTAAGGGGGGTAGAATGTAACAACCCAAGATTTTATAAAAAATATTCTTTTTAATTTTATTAATGTCTTGTGTTGTACGCTACACCAAAAGGAGCTTGCACAACATGCATCCTTGACTTGCCTTGCATTACACGCAATCGCGACCTTCCTCGATAGCGTGTGTAATACGCAATACCGAGTTTCACTAAACAACGATATGCTATTAAAATATTATTAAAACTAGCCGTTATGAATAGTAATAACCACTTTTTAAAATTTTGTAAATCTTATTTTTCAAAATGAACTTCATTTTTGGATTCGGAGTATCGAATTTAGCCTAAGGTGAAATTTTGGTACTTTTCGGATAACTTTCATATTCTGATGAATAGTGAAAATTACTAAATTATAATTAAAAACAACATTTTTAATCGAAATAATTAATAGTGATAAATTATTAATTTGAGTGGTTTTAAAGTATATTTAGAATATATTTTTACAATTTAATACAATGTTGGTCATTGGATGTACTTTCACATTTAAACCAGACATAATCAAGTGTCAATCTTTTGATAGATATTGTTTCTTAAAAACACGCTATTTATTTTAACAGCGGGATTTAATTATAAAATTAATTAATGCAATTTCTATGTTATGAATTTGGTAAAATAGACTTCATTTTTGAATTCGGAATATGAAATATAGCTTAGGATGAAATTTTGGCATTTTTCTGAAAAACTTCAATTTTTGATGAATAGTGAAACTACTAAGTGGTAGTTAAAAAAACAGAATTTTTCATAAAACTTAATTTTACCGCTTTTGTGAATGGAATTTCAAAAATCCGAGAGACATTATTGATGTCAGTAAGTAAAATGTGGTTCAATGAGATGAAAATAATTTTTGATGAATAGTAACTTTTTACTTTTTTTTACCACGGTTAATAGTAAATAGGGTAACTAAGGGTAAATATGATATTACTATTACCCTAACACATGTCCTAATTCTATTGGATAAGTGTAATTCGACCAAAAACAACCTTATGAATATAATATGACCATTTAGGCCCACTTGGATTAGATTAAGACATTTATTATTATTTAATTCAAAGAAGAGTTAAAAGAGTTAAAATCAAAGTTTATTTACTAAAACATTTTTAATATAGGGTTATACATAATATAAATTCAATTGTAAATATTAATTAGAAAGCTAAAACGATTTCCTACATAATGATATTTTATTTGTAATTTTTAGACATCAAGTAATTTAATTTATTTATGACACAAAGATGATGCAGTAATTATATTATTAATGAAATATTGACATAATTGATATTATAAATACCAAAATAAATGTAATTTTAGACTTTTTATGAATTCCACTAATTTTCTAGGTTACTATGATATATTAGTGTTGATTTAATCAACTTGTTTCGAACATATTATTCTGTTATGACTTTCACAAAAATCATATATCAAATAGTGTCAAAATTGACACAAAATAGTTTTTAAATAAAATATTATATTACTAATTGTTATTTTATTCCTAAAAATCTAAGGTTCGGCCAAATGAATTAGATAAGGATATATATATTAATAATAAATAATTTGGGGTTCGTTTGGCATGTTATAGTAAGTGTATTAACCATATAGTGAAAGAAAACAAAAAGACATGGTAAAAGTTAAATTATTTAACTTAGAGTTAAATCTAATTGATAAGGTTAAAATAATAACCTAAACTTGTATAAATCCTATTGGTTGATAGGATTTAGACCCATCCCCACTTTAGCTTCTAAATAATACCCTTTGGAACCATTATAAACCGATTTTGACTTTAATATAAAATAATATTTTGAGATATTCCTAAGGTGCCCCTCTCCTCCCTTATAAAAGGACACCTCCTCCCCCCCTCCTCACACCAATTTGAGCACTCAAGCTCGGCCAACCCATGCAAAAATATCTTCTACACTTCCCTAGAAACATACTAGAGGTTCTGTTCTTCCTCAAAGACCAATTTTAGTTCCCTAAGAGGAGGCCTCAAAGAGGCGCTTCAAAGAAGAGGTAATTACCGTTACCAATTCTTTCATCTTTATTTCTTCTTCCACTTCTTCTTCTTAGGTTGTTTCGTTATGAAGTAATAACATCAGTATCACTAATATACTGATATGTTATTATAAGTATGAAACAACCCTATTTCACCATCTATCCATCCTACGGAAAAAGAAATCACCGCGCGTGCGTACGTACGGAATACCGTCTCCACGACGCGATGAGATTCATTCTCCATGTTAACCATTTAAGAATGATTATAAAGTATATATAAGAAATAATAATGAAATATATGACATTATAAAGCTACTGGATTTATGTATATATATATATATGTATGTCATCTACTTACTTCCATTTCAAGACAATAAGGAATGGAAAACAGCGTTCATGCGTACGTACGGACTACCGTCTCCATGAACGGTGTTTTTCATTTTATTTATCTATCTATTATATATATATATATACTGAATATATATGATATATAAATCATATTTTATATTCTGGAAGTAAGTAAATCACGATATAAGTAAAAATAATGTCAAGAACAACAAGTCAAAACACCTACGATAAATGAAACGATTTTACCCAAAACGCTTCTTTAACATGGAATTTACAAAAGAACGGGTAATATAATGTCATAAGTGAACCATATATGATATCATAACAATGTATATGATTCTGTAATAAGTCAATGACATTATTTAAATCATTATACAGGAGGTTCGGACACATACGAAGCAAATCGGACCTAAGGTAAGGGAAATATCACAATCTCATTTTTATCCGAGATTGCTTATACGTTGGTATTTACTGGGGTGTATTTTATCATCCACATCCATGTTCCCTTAATATTTAATATTATTTCCATCCACCAACAATTGTTTAAATCCAATTTTACCCTTCGATGAGTTTTTAGTAAAGGATATGAAAGGAATCTTTTGTCGTTTTTCGTACGAGGTACTTTTTGACTTTTCCTACAAAAGTACGAAGAATGTTTTTTAACTTATACGACATGAATGGATTTTTAAAACATTATTTCCAAGAAACTTCCTTTACAAGTTTTCAAGTTTATTTTTAATCAACTTCTTTTATTTTAAATTCGTATGACATGTTATGAAAGGAAAAATGTTTTTGAAGTAGAAAGGATATTTTCCTCAAGAATGGAGTTCAAGTATTTTATCAAAATTATTTTCCATCTAAGATAATAAAAGGGTTCTGTTTTTATCCCTATTATTACATTGGTTTGATTATGTTGTGATGGAAATATTTTTATGAATTCCTTTATCTTATATGATTTGTTTTATGATGTCATGATGTTTCAAGAATCCCATTTTTGTTACATGTGTTATGCGATGATGTATGATTTATGATTATGTGGCACACATAAGAAAGGATTCATTATAAGATGGGTGGGACCTATATCTCCCTCCAATGCATTTGGTAAATATTTTATATCTCATGAGATAGACATGGCTGAAATGGTAGGTTATACCGGTTCAGTGAAACAGGACTGAAAGGAGGGTTACTCGATTCAGAAAGGGACTTTGTCCACTAAGATAGTCTTGGCAATGAGTCTTGACTAACAAGAAATGATTTTCTATGATTATGTGTGTATGCCACAAAGTTTCATGTTTTAAGTTATGATTATTGGGATTTCATTTCACTACTATGATTTATCCCATGTTATGAAATTATGCTCTCTTTTGCAGGTTAAGATTTCCAAAATTTATGTTCTTATGAATATGATGTGATTGATTTTTCTTTTGTTTACCCTTACTGAGCATTTGAGATCACCCTTTTATGTTTTCTTTTCCCCAGGATATAAAGAAAGGTTTTAGGTAAAAAAAAAGGGAAGATCTTTAAGGGAGATATTGAAGATCTTTCACCACGATTAGAAGATTACGTTCCGAGTTTCCAAAGACACTAAACTATTACGATCCTTGTGTGTGTGTTTTTGTTATGTACTATGTATTCCGCAAAAGTAATGTAATGTCCATGTACGTCAAGATACGGGTCTCTACAATATTACGAGGTGCATGTTAATCATACACAAACTAATAGACACACTAAAACACATGATATTTGGAAAGTGTAATTATGGTGAGTTATGGGTAGCTTAAATACAAAAAAACTATAAATGAGAATGTTTACATTGATGGAATTATTATTATTCCATAACTCATAAACCAAACCACCGACACCGTCTAGGTGTGTTACATAACCTCAGGTGCACATCCCTATGTGATAGAGGCCATAAAATATCATAGTTTTTATAATTTTAGTATCACCACATGTAATATGGACTAAATAATATAAGTATTAAATAATATTAGAGTAAACATGTGGAATCATATCTAAGTGATAACTAAAAATATTAAGAAAAAATAACATGCTATACCAAGACAAGACCCATGTTAGGCATACATAGAAACATCAATGGATATCCCATAAGGAAAATAAAGTACAAAATAATCTAAAAAAAATATATAGAGTTATAACCACTAAACCTCAAATCCTTACTTTGACCCATCTCCTAGTCTTCATCTAGTTACTCCAACCAAATCTCCTATAAAACCTGTAATAAGAAAGAGAAACATGAAAGTATACACATGCACCAGTGTTCCCATGAAAGGCATGAGAAATAAATATTAGTAGGTTACCACCAATGGGGTTCCTCATATATGTCACAATATATAATTTAATTTTTCATAGGTAAAATTAATAAATGACACAAAAGCATACATGTTAGGTCATCATGTGCTAACTAGGCCACCATGAATCTTGGACCCACCTTCTTTTACCAATGCCTATTTTCACTTATTTTGTAGTCACTAAACATAGGAAATCCATCAAGGGGAAGTAATAACATAACTAAACCCAGGAATATTAGGAACCCATCAAGGGGAAGTCATAATAGAACCGGTCTTGGGAATATTATAAATCCATCAAAGGAAAGGCATTATATAGCTAGTCCTGGGAATATTGGAAACCGTTTAAGTGAAAGGGAAAACATATCTAGTATAGAGCATATCAAAAACCCAACAAGGTAATGACATAGAATACCAAATCCAATGAACATCAAAAACCCATCATGGTAAAGGAATAACATAGCCAATCCTAGGTATATTGAGTATTTTAGGATCCTATCACACAACAATGATCCTCCCAACACCCGATAATGACAAACACTTGGGTGGTGTAACCTCTAAACCTTGATCCTCAAGCCCCATACCAATCCTCATCCCGAAAAACCCCATCATTTCCAACATGACATGTTGTAAATGCATTTGGGAAAGGCATGAAAAAGTCAGAACCACGTATTAGAGAAACTAAGGATTATATCATTATTCCCTCTTAGAATTTGAGATAAATAAGAACCTAGGTGGTGTAAATATACACCTTGATCCCCAGGCCTCAAGCCAAAATTACATCATCATTTTCATGAACAAGGTCATGATACATACACATGCATGGTAGGAAAATCCCATCCTATCTCTCAAATTTTCATAATGAATACCTAGAACTTTTCTAGAGGGTATCACATATAAACAACTCAAATATCACCAACCTTGACTAAATTCATTACACATGGTTATGTCACACTTCACCAGTTGCTAAAACGATCCCAATATAATCCTAAATCCATCATGCCATAACTCATAAACCATTCCTAACTGCATGATCATTCCCAACCATACCCATCTACCATCTTGAACCGTCGATCACATTCAACCACATCAAATCATTATGCCACTCTTAGATATGTTACTGTCCCATAGGGTCTCAAGAGGTATGTTTCATTACTTTTTATACTACTTGTGTACCACTGGTTCCTAAAAAATAACTAAAGATGCTTCATAAGATGCTTCATACCCATGTAAACACTCCCCCATTTTCTAAGCCTACATGAGAACCCAAGGGGTACCTAGTTTAGTCCACCCATAAGGTAATACTTTTTAAGGACTATCCAAGACAAGCCCACACATCGATCTAGGTAAAGAGGGAAACCAACATAACCCATCCATTAACCTACCTATTGGTCTCATTATCATTGGTATCCAGTAAGGAATAATCTAATATAAGAAAACATGACCACCCTATAATTCCCAAACCCTCTTACATCCAATTAATATCTCTCATAAGAGAGAATTTAAACCCAAATGAAACATTTCACTATCAATCAACCCCTAACAAGGGGTTTCAGGGTTTATTTGCACCCAAAAATCTCTTCCAATATAATTCTGATGGATTTCCACTTACTGGAGGCTCTACCCAAGGTTCTCACTACATGATAGACTATAAATCCTCTCAAAAAACCTCAAAATAGGCCATTAACACTTAATTACACAATATTGAGACACCATTGTGTTTTTTGAACCTAATTAGAGGCTTTGAAACTTGGGGTGTATCCACTAAGCCACTCTGAAATCATTAAACCATGAACAACATATCAAATACATTTTAATGAGGCTATACCTTAGCTTTGTACCTAATTTCAAACTCACCCAAAAACTTTTAAGAATTTTTGAACCCAAAACCTCAAGAATGTTCATGTATATCACATAAAAACACATGAAATATGGTGAAATATGAAATGAATCACCTTTATTTATCATATTGGACTTAAATCACCCAATATCATAACCTAATTGATCTCTATTATCTTGAAATTAATAAATTAGAAAAAGTTGACCTAAAATATAGGTTATATAAAAATAATAGGTGGGGATAGAAACATAATGAAGAAATTTATGTCTTATATTAGACTCATTAAGAGAAGTATATTTCTTTAGATGAAACACTGAAGCATTAAAAGGTGGTTATTCAAGAGATCCTTTAAGGGGTAAAGAGAGGGGAGAATGAGAAAAGGAGAGGGTAAAGGGGGTCTGGTTGAGCTAGAAACAAAAGGAGGATGGTATAGTTTAATTAAAATAATTTTTTTTAAAACACCCAAATATATACCGAGTACCTAGCTGGGGTCCACTAAGTACCCAATGAAACCCTGAGGATATATTGCTATCAAGGGTCACAATAGGTACTAAGTGGGTCAAAATCTTAAAGAAACATGACTAACACCCCTATGAATACTATTTTATTCCCCGGATCACCACCCTAACACTTGAACATAACTAACAACACCATTTAGATGTATCCTAACTCTAAAATTTCTATTTTGAGTCCCAATTATCAAAACACACACTGTTTCTAAACTTAGAATTAAAATTCCTCCCAGATTTACCTACATATAATTATGTGGGTCATTATAACTGGTTCATTGATCTAGTTTAAAATATATTATTCATTCATATAGTTACTGGTTTTACATGGTGGTAAAATAATTTGTTTGGGATGGTCATTCTGAGTATTATTGATCACCCCTAGATGAGAACTTACATATTTTCACTTTGTGTTCATGAATATCATTATGTGCAATAAGGATATGATTTGAGAAGATAGTGTCTTGGTGGTAGTTGGTTATAATCTTTCTTAGGGAAAACTCATGGTATCACTCATGTTAAGATTTATTTTATATTCTTTTTTTGGGCTAGTATTTTTTTCTTTTAGGAGTTTATGTGAGTTTTATTATCTTATGGTGTATTATGGAGATGTATGCCATCATTTAATAGTTTATATTTCAAGTTAATTGTTTAATTTATTACTTATATTATAGTTTATATTACATGATTTTAATTCAATGAGTATTCTATAGGGTTATTGCCTCCCATTGTGTGTGTGGACACCTTAGTACTATTCGTAGCCCCTAGTCTATAATTGGAAGTCTTAGGGATGTTACTTATAGATGGTTTGGGACATGAAAAAAATATAATGGAAATTAGATTTAATATTTTATTTTTATAACCATTTATATAGAAGTATTAGAAAAAATGGTTTATATTTTTAAAATGAATAAATATATTTATAAATATTAAGGACTAAAAAGAAAATAAAATATATTAATAAGGGTTTATCACCACTTGTTTGAGACAGATCATTTTATAATCACCTTCAATGCTTTTTATCTTTAAAATATAGTGTAATAAGGGCCTTATTATGGTAGTGGATAACTTCAAGAGATGAAATTTTGGTATATTTTTCTAGGAAAGAAAATTTAATTTATTTTTTACAATTATTGGTGGATGAGGTTATTTATAATGTGGAATAGGATGACATTTTTGAATAAAAATTTGAATAAAATATAATTTATGCTCAAATTTCACAATGATAATTATTATTTTATCTAAAAGTACTATATTGATCTTGTGAGATGTGATTATTTCATGCATGGTGTTTTTTATTCACATATTTACTTTATTATACCATATCCATTATTTTATTATATTTCACTATTCATCAAAGTATTTCATCATTTTAAGAAAAATGGATAATTTACTCTTTACCTAATTTGACATCTAAATTAAAAGAATTTAAATTATTTTCTTAAAATAATTTTATAACTAAGAAAATTGTAATAATTAAATAATCAATGTTTATACATTGAAAAGAGTATCGACATGAGAAATATTATTTAAATATTAAATAATTCATTTATTATCTAATGAACAAACATAGAGTACTTATTTGAAATATGTGCATCTAATTTTTACCTTTAATAGATATTCAATAATAAACACATAATGGTTCCTTGATCAATCATGTAATAATTACCTTACCTTTAATGAGAACCTTACCCCCATGAACTACCTTACTAATAATGGCTACCTTACCCATAATGTATATATTAACCTTTTATAAATTACCTTGTATATTTTAAAAAAAACATAAATCATGTTTCTATGGAATAATATCAAATCTACTGACTTATATCTATAAAGTGCTTAG
The DNA here is from genome assembly GCA_963277665.1 of Viscum album. NCBI lineage: Eukaryota > Viridiplantae > Streptophyta > Magnoliopsida > Santalales > Viscaceae > Viscum > Viscum album. Next base: position 2,039,660,350 of record OY728164.1, read on the forward strand.
TCTATTAATAAAGGCTGGTTTTATCTTAACTATAATACTTACAAGGTTTCTACTTATTAGATATTACATGCCACCTAAATTTCAATTCTTTTTATACATATTTTTCTTTGTTAGATTTCCTATTTTATTTATAATTGTTAGGATGGGTTCAATATTTTGGTTTTTATATTATTATATTATAAAATAATATCACAATAGTATTTTATTTCATATTTTTTTCTATGGTTACATGCACTATTAGATTAAATTTGAGCATTTTATCTTTCTTAAAAATGTTGTTTCAATATTTTTTTAGTCAGAACATTATTTATCATTTATAAAAATAAATGTTACAGACACACACACACATTATAAAACTTTAGGTTACTAAAGCCCACTATAGAAATGTCTCCCTCAAAATTTAAATCATACCTACCCTATATTTCATTTGGTTGATCAATATTAATAGTTTTAATGATAATTGTCATACTTTATCCCTTGATTTTAGTGCTTGAAGATGGATCTCATGTGGAAAATTAATCTTTAATCATTTTATAGAATAATTCCTTATATCATAAAAAATTTATCATCACACAAAATATTTTTCATTTCCCTAAATCTTATTCCAATCATTAAGGACTTGATTTTGGTAATTTAGTTATTTTAGGTTAGAATAATTTTTTTAAATATTTACTCTCTTAACACATTTAAATCATTTAAAAAATTTAAAACAATCAATTTTTAAGGTCTTTTTTTCCACTATTGAAATATATGGGCAATTGGGTTTTCTTCTACCTATATTAAATTTATTTTTGATTATTCTATTTATTGATTAATTTTTATACTCTTATCCTTGTTAATAGAAATGTAACCCACCAAGATCATTCTTAACCTTTTTAGAAAATTTAAAAATATATTGGTAAGTCCCAAAGTTTGAAATTTCTAGGGATTTTTGGTAACTTTAATTTAACTTTGTAAAGTATTTATGTATTTTTTTAGGTTCGATAAAAAAATGAGAATTTATAAGAAAAGATTATAAAACTTTACTTTTATATATTAATATATCTATCCTTCTGTTTCTTAATCTAATAAAAATTCTCTCTATATTGATGCATAAAGTATGAGAAAACTTGTTATCAAAGAATATCCTCTTAAATTCCCCTACCCCATTGAGTTAATTTTTTATTTTATATTTGTATTCATAATTATTATCTACCAATAATCCTATAATAATTATTAATATTAAATGGATATCTAATGAACCAACCTAGGTTTACCAAAAACATCATCTAATTTTGATCACCACAAGGTCTCAAGCATGCCTCCCCATATGCTAGAGGCTACCTGACTAATTATGAGGGTCTAAAAAGATATAGTGGGGAGACTATACCATAAATAGGAGTTCAATAATAATGTAAAAATAACCAAACACATCCACATCCATAATAAATATTAGAGTATGACATAATAAATAAATAAGGAAGCAATATTCTATATCAAATGAAATGTGGAAACATACATATAGACTCGAAGCATGATAAACAACAACTGATCACCCATTAGGACAATCACCTATAAATTCTATAAATAAGAAAAAAATAAAAATAATTTATAACTAAATCTGAGTTAGAACACATACCTAGTCTCTAAAAACCATTGAGCTACTCCATCCCAATCATCATACTACACATGTGTGGTCTCGATTGATTAAGAAACACTAATCCTCGACCCTATCCACATCACAACCTGTGATTTACCTAAAATCAAACAAAAGGGTTTGCATGCACACTGAGGTGAATGTATAGGGGTGAGAAATAAATCTTAGTAGGCCATCCCCAATAGAGAAACTATAATATATTGTTATAAAAATTGTATAAAACACATGATATGACCATACTAGTTTAGTAAAAAACAACATATGGTATAAAGTAAATAAGCATGGTCTAAACAGAATAAATTAAATAGCTAATGTTAGGATTTAAAGTGGCACACAAGGTAAATATACCTCACTTAATTCCCATGTTGGAGGATTTATAACACACATATCACCCAACCATATAACATTAGGCATGTATGTAAGATCTAAAAAGGATATCCAAATGATTAACAATGCAACATGTATGAGTTTTGGACCCCACAAAATAACCATTGGTGTCCACATGAGAGCACACATCTCTACCAGGCTCTTGAACTCCAATGGAATGATTTGAACTGGTGACATGAACTCTACTAACACTAAGATAACCTATCCAGAGCATAATAAACTTGTAAAACTACCAAGATCCATAAAATATAAAGTTAGGGAAAGGAATATCCCGAAAATTGGCTCCATCAAAATGTTTGGTAGTATGAAATCCCAACCCATAGCTGGGTAAGTTTCCACTAGACTAGGAGAGTGATAAAATCCTCTATATAATACATTATCTCCATATGTTCCTCTAACCACAAATAGTAAATATAATAGAAAACTAGATAAATATCAGGGCCAATGCTCAGTACAAAGACATCCCAAAGACCTCCTCCCACATCAAAAACCTAACCAATAATTACCTCAAAAATCATGTGCAAAGGATATATAATCACGATTCAATCAACTATAAAACCCAAAAAATGTGAAAAAAACCAAAATAGGCTCAATACTAGTCTTTGGGTTATAAGGGGAAACCTAACATTTCCAACACTGATATAGAAATAGCCCCTCACTAGGGATACCAAAATCATAAGTCTCCCATAGTCCCCTAGATCAACTATATCTAAAAACATGAGTTATTCCTAGAATAATAACATCCTAAAATAATAACTCAACACCCAACCCATCCATGACCAACAAATCACCCACAAGGGTATCTATGAGAAGCACCATGCTCATAAGGGGAAACCAAAAGTAGCCATCAATGACACCCAATTGATAACCAATCCATAAAACTTCTATAAGGGCATCCTCAAGAGTACCTCAAGACCATATCAAGCCACAAATCAATGAAATTTTACCACACTTGACACACCATGGTGTCAACCAAGCCCAAAGGCTTCAACCAAACTAGACCCCAACTGGGTCTAAAACTCAAACACTCAAATACCAAGCAACTAGTACTATCACCTAAGGATCACCCCAATAAACCTGAAGAAAACCCCATTATCATTCCCAATCCAGATCACCATTCGATCCCACCTACTAGGAATCATTTGAAGAACCTTAATCAATCCCCTGGGCACCTCCTATATGAAGTTATCCAAAAAACCCATCACCCACACATGGGTCATAATTACATCTTTCTTAGAAGAGATATTAAAGTAAACCTCTTATATTCCAAATATAAGACAACAATAGAGCACATGAACCTCAACTAGAGTATTCTAAATTCAAAACCTTAAGGGTAACCTCTTTTCTAACCTCAATCAACCCAAAGAACCACTCCGTGACCCCTAAGAGCCCTCAAGCCTCACTTCCAAATCCAACATAGGAGGAGACACTAAAAATTGACTATAACCAAGAATTATCATGGTTAAAAGACATTATGGGGATCTAATACCATCTCCTTCAATACATCTATGCATCGCCACCATACACACTAGGTGTGTACTCGAAAGAAAATCCAAGGAAGAGTGTGTTTCCAAAAAACCCCCTATAAGGAACCTAAAACCTAATAATTTCCCCAAAAAATCCTGAAATAAATCAAGGGGATTTCAATAGGCTAATAATCATTTAAAAATAGTTAAATGATCATAAATTAAGGAAATTATACAAAAAAACCCCCAACCCACCTTAAGGCATAACCGTTGAAGCTTAAGGCCTAAACTCACAATCCACCTATAACCAAGGCACTAAGGCATATCTAATCTTTATAACCATGAACAAACATCTATAAAAGGACCAAAAAACACCAAAAAACACCTCTAACTCCAAAAATAGAAAAAATCCTAACATGTGATGTCCAATTACATGAAAAATCCTTTTATTTTAATTGAAAATTTCAAAAAATCCATCAGGCATCATAACTTCACCAAAATGATGAGAAGAGTGAATACACCATCTTAATACACCCTCTCAGAAATATATACCAAATAATCATCATCTTCAGTAAATTTTACCATAATCTTGTGGAATTATAATTAAAAATCTAAATAGACACACCAAAAATCAACCAAAAGGAAGGAGGAAGAAGAAGCGAGAGAGGAGAGGAAGATCTGAACCTCTAAAAGATGAATAATGCCTAATAAAATACCCCAAAATCAAGGGGATTAAATAAAAATAAGGGGGAGTGATGATACCTAGTCTAAAAACATCTATAAAAGTAAGAGTGTAGGATGAACCTAAAAGTATGTGGGTTTTTTTGTTGTAAATTCTCTCTTTTTTTAAAAAAGGAAAGCCATATAGTTTTCCAAACTGTACGCTAGCCATGTGGTAGGAACTTCACAAGAAAACACCCCTCACTTGGTTTGAAAAATGGTATAATAACCATGTTCCGACCATAAAAACAACATTGGAACCCCTCTATAACACCTCACATGGTTACTATACAGTTCTTCTACAACCATACAAAGCTGTTAACCCTTGACCTGAAAGCTACCCACCCAACATGAATAGCTCTAAAACTCACATGGTTTGACCTAAAATATTTATAAGACATTAAAAATAGACCAAAAAATAATAAAATGATATAAAAACTCTCCATGACTCAAAGGTACACATGGTTTTCACTAAGCTGTTAACACCAAACCATACACCAAGTAAAAAACAACCTGAAAAATTCAACTCAAACGCAAAGATCTCTCACTTCACCTAAGAACCCAAGCCATATCCTAAGCCTAAAACCACACCAAAATAAATTCCAAAAAGTGGCTATGACTCTCAAAATTAAAATTTAAATCTGAATTCATCGAATAACCACTCAATGGACCAAAATTCTATTTCCATCTGAATTTTATAACCTATAATGACATGGATCATTGAAAACTTCACACTATAAAATATTACCACCTACAAGAATCCTTGTTTATCACTAAATTAACAAGAATGATCAAACTTGGATTCTATTTTACTAATAAATAACTACATTTATACTTTGAATGCCAAACATGCTTTCACTATGCATCTATAACTATGAAGATCCGACACACTAAACCTTCTCTAAAAAGCATCAATATGGTCTAAAAACCATCTAGGAATTATATAAAATGAAATCCCCAATGAAACTTTCAACCACCACATTCAAAGATGTTAAAAAATACAAGTTTTACCCCTTCAAGATGACTCCTCTATGAACACTCAACCTCAGCTTCCAAGGCATCACCAACACTTTTCAACATGAGGGTCACACAAACACCTCCGCGATCCCAACGCAATATCTAGACTCCACCAAATGATGCATATAATTTATAAATATGGTATTTATCATAGAACTAGATCCATTTAGATCTAATCATGAACCATCACTTTTAATCTAGAATATAAAACTCGTGATTGGGAGGATGCTCCCCACTATAGGAGTACCCTCATTATATCCTTCAAAGAGAACACCAAGCTATATAGAATATTCTCCATCCACCACCAAAAATGATGATTGGACATGGATAACCCAATTTCACATATGAAGTTACAAAAAAAATATAAATCACCACCCATTCCAGACTCACCAGGAATGATGTCCTCCAATGGATTATAGTGGGATCCTCACTATAAGGATTCACATACTCCTCTCCTCAAGTACCAACCTCAATAGGTCCACCACGAAAACATTTATCATATTTACTAAGACCTAAAAAATTCTCAATATACTTACACATGGTACATTCTACCAATCCACCAACTAAATAACATTTCAAAAAACTAGTATGCATAATCCCCATGTGTAAACAACTTGGAATCAACTGATCATAATAGTTTCACATTTCCATGCAACCCAATCACAAAACTGTACTCACACCCACTTGAGCTAGTTACTAATAAACCTATTAACACACACCTAAACCATTGAAAAAGCTCCTAATATAGGTAATTTCCAACAAGACAGATCACCCTCAATTATCTTCCTAAAAATAAAGGAATATCCCTTATTCCATGATTAACCACATGACCACTAGCCACCTGTGCATCATCTAAAACCATGGGTGCCTAACCATTATCCCACAACTCCACCAAGATGCACAACCAAAAATGATTATTGATGAGCATCCAACCAAACCATACATCTTAAGAAACCTCCAAACCATGAGTACACCCATCAATACAGCTTCCAAGACCCAAGGAATTCATATTACCAACTACATGTCTTCTCAGGAAAAGACACAATTGCAGTGAAACTCAAGCCTGATCTAAAAACCTCTTAGGAAACCTTTCCCTCATCGATAAAGAATAAAGGATTATAAAGCCCACACCAAACCACTAGGGTATCCATAACTCCCTTGATAAAGGAACTACAATTATATCACTGATGAACACCTGACCAAAAGATCCATACAACCTTTCATCAAAAGAAAAATACATGCGATTCATTTGAGTAGAATTCTACCAAGATGTTATATGGGACAATTCCATATAGGTAATTGCATACACTTTAAACAACTGAGCCTCCCCCATCAGTGAAATCACACATAGACAGGAATATGTCATGTGAATCCTACATTCCTAGAATGATGCATGTATATAGGCCTCTTTCCATTGGGCTAGGATCCCAAACCCATAAATCCACAAACATAGGTGTATCACACATGGTTAAATCATACAACCATAAAAATGAAATCCAAAAATAAAAATACCATCACCCTGGTCACCTATAATTTCTATTAGAAAATGTGTTCATGATGCACTAGTCCTAGGTCCATCACAGGCTCTGACATATCCCTAAACCACAAATCTACCAAATCCCCACATCAAGGAATCAAGATAGGCTTTGATACCATTTTGTAATGAACTATCCCAAGTTAATATAACATGTCACCCAATATGGATCACCATAAGGCCTAAAGCACGCCTCTTTGTATACCAAATGCTTCTAACTAGTAGCGAGGGTCTAAAAAGATACACTAGGGAGACTATACCCCGAGTTAGAGTTCAATAAAAATGAAAAAAACAACCAAACACATCCATATATATAATCAATATAAGAGTACACCATAAAAAATAAACAAGGAAACAACATGATATATCAAATGAAATAAATAAATAGACATATAGAATAAAAGAATACTAAATAAAAATTGACCCCCACCAGAAAAATCGCATATATAAGTAGTAAATAAATGAAAAATACAAAGGTTATACTACCAACTTTGATCTTGAACTCATACATAGTCTCCAAAAGTTATCAAGATACTCTATCCCAATCATAAAAAATACACATGAGTGGTCACACTCTATCAAGAAACACTTGGCCTTATCCCCATCCACACCACAACCAATTCTCAACCTAAAAACAGACATAAGGGTCTTCACCCACATCGAGGTTCATGTATAGATGGTGAGAAATAAATCTTAGTAGGCCTACCCCAATGATGAAACTATAATATATTATCATAATAAGTGTATGAAAATGTGATATTCCCTTCCCAGACAAGTAAAAAACATAACTGCTAGCCTAAAGTAAATAAGAAGGGGTTAAAATAAATAAATAAAATAACCAACCCTAGGATTTAAGGTGACACCTGAGGTAAATATACCCCTGATCCATCCCCATGCTAGAGGATTTATAGCACATGGATCACCCAAAAACATAACATCAGGAACGTTTTCTAGATTTTAAAAGGATCTCCAAATTACTAACAATGTAATATATATAATTGTCGAACCCCAAGGCATAACCATAGACATCCATATAACAACACACATCACTAGTAGGCTCTAGGACTCCAATGACATGATCCCAACTAATGAATGGAACTTTACTAACATTGATAGAACCTATCTAAAGCATGAAATTTTTATAAAAATAACCACATACATAAAGTAAAAAATTAGTAAAAAACATATCGCACAACTTGGGTCATATACCCAAACCCTAGATGGATAAGTATTCATTGGACTAGGGTAGGACTATACTTCTATAGACTGACTATTCTCTCCCTATGTCCTTATAACCATAGATATCCAAAAAAAGATAAAAATAGATAAATATAAGGGATAACACCAAGTCCAAAGATATCCCAAATGTCTCCTCCTACATCAAAAACTTAAGAAATAACTACCTCAAAAATCTTGGAAAAATTCTATTTAAAGCATGGATTGATCAAGTTTTAAACCCAAACAATAGAAAAAATCCACAATAGGATCAACACCAGTATATGTGTTATACAAGGACACCTGAAATCACCAAATTTGAGCAAGAACAAAACCCTCACTAGTCTAATCAAAATAATGGGTCTCCTAAGGTCCCTTGGATCACATCAATCATAAAACATGGGCCATGCTCAAAATAAGAACAAACTCCACTAGTGACTTGAAACCAGACCTATCCATGCCTAATAAATCACCCACAAGGGCATCCATGAGAAGAACCATGTATGAAAGGGTAAACCACTAGAAACTATCAACAACACCCAATAGATCACTGATTAGTAATCCACCCAGAAGGGAATCCTTGAGAGTCCCTCAGACCGATCTCAAGCCACAACCCAAGGGAACCATATCACACCTGAAACCTTATAGTGTTAACCTATCCTAATGTCTCCAAATCAACTATACCCCAAGTAATTAGGTTTAAACCTCAACCACTCAATGACTAAGAAACTAGTCCTATCGCCCTAGGACCACCCCAAGAAAACTCAATCCAAATCCCCTTAGAATTCCCAAGCTTGATCACCATTATATCCCACCATCCAGGAATCATCTGAATAACCTCAATGAAGCTCCTTGGTATCTCCTATTCCAATCCATACAAAAGATCCACAACCCTCAACTGAGTCATAATTGAATCTCCATAAAGAGAGATATAAAGGAAAACATTTTTGAATACAAAACCAATACAACCATTAAGCACATGACCGAAACCTAGAGGATTTTAAATCTAAAACCTCAAGGGGAACCTATTGTCAAAACTCGATAAACCCAAAGAACCACTCCATGACCTCTAAGTGCTAGAAAGACTCACAGTTGCATCCCACATGGGAGGCATCACTATAAAGGACTATAAACAAGACCTTTCATAGTTTAAATATGAGAAGGGAATCCAATATCCCCCATTCACTACCTCTACGCATCACTACCAGACACACTAAGTGTGTTATCGAAAGATAATCCAAGAAATAGGGGGTTTTCGAACACAACCCCGCATATGAGGCACCCCAAACCCAAGACTTTACTAAAATAAATTACAACATCCCTCAAGGGGCTCTGAATAGGATAATAATCAGTTTAAAAAAATATAAATTATTATAAAGTTGGGAACCAACACCAAAACAAAACCCCAACCTACCTTAAGGTGCAACTACCAAAGATTCATGCCTGAACCCATGCTCCACAAACAACCAAATCACTAAAAAACATATTTTCTATAGAATCATTACCAACCATCTACAGAAGGCCCACATTTCTCATATGACACAAAGTATAGAAAAATACCTAATATAAGATACATAATTTCATGAAAATTTCATTCAATTTAATTAAAAATTCAAGAAAAATGCACTAGGGATCACACATATATCTAAATGACAAGTGGAAACATATAAACACCATCTAAAGATGCCGTCTCCCCCAGGCATGCTAAATAATAATCATCCACAGATGATTCTACCATGATACAGTGGAATTAGAACTTACCTCTTAATAAGAGACACCCAAAATCAAGCGTAAGGAAGAGGGGAGGGGGAAACCTAAAATCCTAAGGAAAATTTTAGTAGATTCCATATTTATAGAAAAAATTGGAAATCCACATGGTTTGGCTGTATATTTTTCTAAACTATGTTCCATAAATATGGTAGGCACTTCCCAAGCCAACACCCATATCATGGTTTGGATACACGGTTTAGTAACCATGTTTCAACCATGAAAAACAACACTAGAACCCCTCTGCAACACTTAACACAATTTCCATATGGTTCTTCTAAAACCATGCAAAAATTGTGTTCCTTGGACCTGAAATCCACTCACCCACATGAGTAGCTATAAACCTCGCATAGTTTTTCCTAAACCATGAACAAGCCATACCAAATAAAACACACAAGAACAAAATGAACTAAAAATTATATAAGACTCATAGGGCCACATGGTTTACATTAATCCATGCACAATAAACTCCGACTTAGGCTAAAAATATCCCAAAATCTTAAATTCATACTCGAAGTTCCTGAGCTTCACCTGAGAACTTGAGAAATATACTGGGACTCAAAACATAACTAAAAAAATTAAAAAAAGGATATAAATCTCAAAATTTTAATTTGAATCAAAATTATCCTAAAAAACCCTAAATAAGCCAAAATTAAAAAATTTCTCTTAATTTTATAACTCGTAATGAATTGGATCATTACCGGAAAAAAACTTCTTTTGCTCTAGATTTTGAATATTAATAAATAATTTTTTTGTAAAGTTAATACATTGTTTCTCTATAAGTGGATATAGAGATAAATTGAATGATGATGAGAATTTTACATAAAAAAATCAACCATTGGTTTCTCCATCTTTTGTGAAGTTGTAATCTCCACATGATTCGAGTTATTTTTAATAATTGGAGATAATTGAATTAAGTCATCCATATGTTTTTTAACTCTCCCTCCTATAATGTTAGGTAATTCATTGATAAAATCATTGTATAATCCATCACATTGACTTTAATTTTATTTATCTTACTTTCATCCATTAACTAAGAAAAGAGTGGGTTTTTTTTAAAATATAAATAATATAAATAATATAATTCTATTAAACATTGAAAATAAATATAAAGCTTTCAAAATAATTAATTCCTAGTTCAATATAATGACAAATGAAACATTTAGTTCCACCTAAATTATTTAAAATATATTTTATTATATACTATCTAGACTATTTCCCAAAGAAAACTAAAAATTTATTTGATACCAACTATAATGAATTAGAATCCATGTACTTGTTTTTTTATATCACATCACTATAAATATCTATAATAATTTATAAAATAGTATGAATATTAAAACCCAATGGTTTAATATCATTGGATATTAGATATATATATATATATATATATATATAAACCAATAACATAAATAGAGACAATTTTATTTTAGAATCCCTAATAGATTTATTAGAAACTTACTATAACTTTCTTAATATATTTAAGACCAAGGCATATATAAAAAAATAAAAAAGGGGTAATCTAATAAAAAAGTTAGAGGAAAATATAGAATGTGAGAAGAGTAATCATCATAAATTATAATTATATAAATAAATCTTTAATAAATTTTGAATATAGATAATATCATAATCATGAGACACAAAAATAATATTTTGATATGATAATCACAAGTGAAGTACCACTTTCAAGATATCATAACATAATAGTCAAGAGTCAATGTTAATGTCACATACATAAGTTTTTTTAAATTAATTTGTGGAATATAGAATTTATAGAAATTTTATAATGTAATTATATGTATAAAAATATGTGAACCACATATTAGTAATTTTTTTAAAGTATAAAATATAAAAATTAAATCATAACATGGTTAACTTGTAAAGAAAGTTATACAAGTTACATAATAGTTTTTTCTATCATGAAGTAAGTATAAATAAAAGATAAGATAATGAAATGGAAATTTAATTACTAAGAAAAGAATAAATATAGTTATATGACACATTTAAAGGATAATATATACATAATTTAATGTAATATATAAAAATAAGAGATATTTTAAAGAAAAAGATAGGAAATCACCTTACCTCAAGTCCCAAATCATCCAAATATAATCTTATTACCGATATAACAAAAGTTATTTTATTAATTCTTTATTTAGAACCATATTTATATATTATTAAAAAAATTAATAATAATTATATTAAATATTTTTTATTTATTAGTCACTTCCTATTTATATATTTCACTGAGAGATGCTCATTCTTGAAGCTCTATGTTCATTAGGGTATTGCAATATTGGTCCCTATTAACCTCACAAGTTTTATTGAGATAAATAATTCTAAGAATAATAAGTTTATAAAAAGTACTAGAAGTTATGAAATTTCAACTTCACTCCATTAGAGGTAGAACTCAAAAATTGAAATTTCATGGCTTGTTTTCTCAAGGTAGTGTAATCAACCATAAAATAGTTATATATATATATATATATATCTATATAAATTAAAAAATTAAAAAATATTAAACACATGTTAAAAATATTATTAATTTCATATTTATAATGACCTTCCATGAGTATATCATATTTACTAAGAAATACCACTCTAAAAACTCATATGTGCCCCTTAATATCAAAAGGTTGGTGACTAGCACTGAGTGTTTTTTATGAATACATAGGAAGTAATTTAAACTCAATAGAGATATTATATAATAATAAATTTAATATATAAATGAATTCAAAAATACCCAATGAAATTAAACAGAACCACATATTTCTACTGTCTACTATACTAGGATGAAAAATAACATGGTCAAATTCTAAAAAAAGGTCAAACCATGGTTATAAGCTCCAAAATATAGAAATATCCTATTTCTATGATTTTCATGATTATGGTCAGAACTTCTATATAAATAGGTCTATTGACATAGTTCTATAGAAACTAAGGAAATAACCACATATTTTCATGGTTTTTAAACTATAGAAACAAGTGATTAATTTTTACACCCCCATTGCCATGGTCTGAAAAATATGGCAATGGGTTAATGATTTAAGAAAAAAATTAAACTAGGTTTTTAACCCCCAACCTCAAGGAACCATAGAAGTGACCAAACCACTCGACTAAGGTATATATATATATATTTATTAGTAATCATTTTATTTACTTGTTATTAAAAATTAAAAATTAAAAATTCATGATTATTATTATTATACATTTAAAAAATTAATAAAATACATGAAACTTGTTTCCAAAGATCTATAAATCCTAGCTATAGGGTACCCTATTTCAAAGATTCACTAGAATTGTCATAATATGGGCTACTAGAGTACTGTTATTTACATGGTTTTATGAATTATAGAAATATGGGTCATATCATGCCCATATTACCATTGTTTTTATAAAAAATGAAAATATTCTCCCTATTTACATGATTTTAATAAAATGTAGCAATAAGGGATACTAGGTTACACTTATAATCTCAGTTTTTAAAACCATAACAACAGGATGTTCACTACCACTATTTTTTAAAATATTGGAAAAAATATATGGGAGTAGCCTGCATTTCTATCATTGACATCCCTAGTTTATTTCATGTTAATTAAATCATAATATAATACAACATCAACCTTTTTATAATCATATAAAAAATAAAATAACTAAAAACATTACCCATAGGATAACATCATAATACCTTACATCATCATTGAACTTTATATCCAACCCAAAATTAGTTTGCTAGTGTGTCTTGTATGTTAAAACTTAGGCCCTTTCCTCTTCATGAATCATAGTAAAAAAAATTTGTATGTAAACATAGTAAGTATTGTATATGAAGAGTATGAGTATGATCGACTTATTAGGGTATCACCAAATAACCCTAAACACCCCTTGTAGTGAATATGTTCATGGATATAATAGTCTTTACCATGTGTTTTCCCAATAATGCAGCTTCAAGAGGGGGGGGGGTGAATTGAAGATTTTAAAATCTTATAAAATGTTACCATCTTTATGTAGTGATAGTTCAGAAGGACTAAGTTGTTGTACCTCTCGTTCCCCTCATTGTTTGATTTTCATGATCACAATCACCTTATTTTTTGTCTAATATTGTTTGAAGTGTTTTTGAATGATAGGCACAAGGTTGCCAAGAAGTTGGCCCAAGAAAGAATCTCAAAGTGGACTGAATTGCAGTCCACCGGCCAACCGGTGTGATAGCACCGGCCAGCCGGTGGACCTGGCAGAGGCATTGCCCACTGCCAGGTTCCACCGGTCAGCCGGTGGCTCTGTCACCGGCCAGCCGGTGGCACCCAGACCAATGGGCCAGCTACTGTCTCCCCACCGGCCAGCCGGTGGCTCCTCCACCGGTCAGCCGGTGGAGCCTGGACCAAAATTCTTCTCCTCTTCCAAGGCACCGGCCAGCCGGTTGCCTAGTACCAGCCAGCCGGTAGCCCAGTCAAACTAGCCGTTGGGTTTGACCAGTCAACCCTCTTTTGGCCTCCAACGGCTCCGAGGACTTCTCCAACAGCTCCGAAGGCCCCCAATGGGTTCCATGCCTATAAATAAAGGCTGAGGAAGCCCCGGACACACACCGGAACTTAAACCAAGCCCAAGGACACTTTGTTGATCATTCGGCAATCCTCCGGCGAGCCACCTCAAGGAACCCCAAGTGCTCCATCCAATTCCACATCCAAGAGCACCACCAAAGAAGCTTGGAAGCGGCCTTCAAACTCTCCTATCAATCAAAGGCGCCCAAGGCTTCTCCAATTACGGGTTTTATTTTATTTATCTTTTTGAGCTCTCAAATTGGGTTTGTGCCTACAAACCCCAACTCCTTTTCTATTCCTCTCTCTTTTGGGTTTCACACCACCTCTAAGGTGTGAAGAGGTTGTCAAGCTTTCCTTTAAATAGCTTGAGACATAGGTCAGCTATCCTTCACCTGTAAGAAGGATAGTGGGTTCTTGATCAACCATCAAAAGCAAGTGGGTTCTTGGTAAACCACTAAAAGCAAGCTGTAATAGGTTCTAGTGCTACCTCAAAGCCTAGTGGGTTTCTTGCTAAAACCATTGAAAAGCAAGCGGTAGAATCTCTCAACGGTTTAGTTGGGAGCGGAGACGTAGGCCGGGTTTTGGCCGAACTCCGTTATCAATTTTTGTGTCTTGCCTTCTTTATTTCCGCTGCATTTCAACTTTGATTTTTAATTTGTTAGTCATTTTTTAAAAGGCAATTCACCCCCCTCTTGCCATCATCTCCTTTTCTCCGCCCAAAAATTGGTATCAGAGGGAAATTTTGAATAATTCCTTAACTGGTTTCAAATTAAAGATCCTTTTTGATGGCTTCTACCGCTTCTTCTTCTCAAACCCTCGAAGGTCATTCATTGGGTCGTGCTCCATTGTTTGATGGAACCGACTATTCTTTTTGGAAAACCCGCATGACCACTTTTTTAAAAAGTATTGGTTATCCAATTTATAAAATTGTTATGCAAGGATTTTCCCTCTCCTCTCCCGATGAATCTAAATGGACCCCCAATAACATTGCTTATTTTGAGCTTGATGGCAAAGCCATGAACACTCTTCATTGTGGTCTTGACCGTAATGTTTTTAATTGCATTTCTACTTGCTCTACTTCACATGATATTTGGAAATATTTAGAGCTAACCCATGAAGGTAATAGCATGGCTCAAAAGCAAGAACCCGCTCAAATGCTAGAACCCGCTCAAAATCAAGAACCCGATGCAAAATCCATACCCGCTTGCCCACTTCACAAGAAAAGGGCCAAGAAGAAGAAAAAGAAGAAGGCTTCAAAGGAAACATGGAGTGATAGCTCCTCCTTCTCCTCCTTCTCCTCGAGCGACCAAGGTAAAAAATGCCTAATGGCAAAACATGAGGTATCATCTTCCGAATCTTCTTCCTCATCATCCTCTAGTTTTTCAAATTCTTTCAATAATTTGTCTTATGAAGAACTCCAACATGTTAGAGACCAACTTGAAAATGGTTTTCATGAACTTTCTTCAAAATTCATTGCTTTAAAAAAAAATTTCAAAAAACTTTCCTCCGAAAAAGAACAACTTCTTAAAGAGAAGGAGGAACTCTCCCTTAAAATCCAAAATTTTCCCAATGTCGATTCTTTGGAATCAACCATTAAGGACCTTAGGGAATCCCTAGCTAAGTTCACCCAAGGGGAACAAAATTTGACCAAATTATTGGGTTCTCAAAGGGTTTCTAGAACCACCAATGGACTTGGCTATACCAACCAAGCCTCCTCCTCCCATGCACCCACTGTTTTTGTAAGGGGGAGCTCTAGTTATAAATTTTGCAATTATTGTAAAAAACCCGGGCACCTCATTTACGAGTGTGATTGCAAAAATGCCCGGTACGGCCAACCCAAGTCTATTTTCTATTCCGATGAGTTCTATAGGAGAAGACCCGCCATGAGACAAGTATGGATTGAAAAATCCCTTCTAGCGAGTCTCTCCGGGCCTAAAATTGTCTCTTTTTAAAATCCCTCTCCCCGGTGATTCATTGTTTTTATTTAGGGGGAGAATTTTCAAAACCTTGTCTTAGATTCAAAACTTTCAATTCAATTTTTGGTTCAAAATTTTCATTTCAATTTTGATTCAAAACTTTCAATTCAAACTGTTATTCAATCTTTCAATTTCCAAAATTTCAATTGATTTTCAAATCTCAAATCTTGTTTTTCAAATCTCCTTTCCCTCAATCAAGTTTTATTCCCCGTGCTATTTTGATAATCACAAAGGGGGAGAAATTCTTGATTGATTGGGGGAGAATCCTTTTTGATCATGCTTAGCATTTACTTTCTTTATCCTTTAAGCATGTATTTCTTTTATGTATTTTACATTTATTGTTTTGGTGATTGTGATCATCAAAATAGGGGGAGATTGTTGTACCTCTCGTTCCCCTCGTTGTTTGATTTTCATGATCACAATCACCTTATTTTTTGTCTAATATTGTTTGAAGTGTTTTTGAATGATAGGCACAAGGTTGCCAAGAAGTTGGCCCAAGAAAGAATCTCAAAGTGGACTGAATTGCAGTCCACCGGCCAACTAGTGTGATAGCACCGGCCAGCCGGTGGACCTGGCAGAGGCATTGCCCACTGCCAGGTTCCACCGGTCAGCCGGTGGCTCTGTCACCGGCCAGCCGGTGGCACCCAGACCAATGGGCCAGCTACTGTCTCCCCACTGGCCAGCCAGTGGCTCCTCCACCGGTCAGCCGGTGGAGCCTGGACCAAAATTCTTCTCCTCTGCCAAGGCACCGGCCAGCCGGTGGCCTAGTACCGGCCAGCCGGTAGCCCAGTAAAACTAGCCGTTGGGTTTGACCAGTCAACCCTCTTTTGGCCTCCAACGGCTCCGAGGACTTCTCCAACAGCTCCGAAGGCCCCCAATAGGTTCCATGCCTATAAATAAAGGCTGAGGAAGCCCCAGACACACACCGGAACTTAAACCAAGCCCAAGGACACTTTGTTGATCATTCAGCAATCCTCCGGCGAGCCACCTCAAGGAACCCCAAGTGCTCCATCCAATTCCACATCCAAGAGCGCCACCAAAGAAGCTTGGAAGCGGCCTTCAAACTCTCCTATCAATCAAAGGCGCCCAAGGCTTCTCCAATTACGGGTTTTATTGTATTTATCTTTTTGAGCTCTCAAATTGGGTTTGTGCCTACAAACCCCAACTCCTTTTCTATTCCTCTCTCTTTTGGGTTTCACACCACCTCTAAGGTGTGAAGAGGTTGTCAAGCTTTCCTTTAAATAGCTTGAGACATAGGTCAGCTATCCTTCACCTGTAAGAAGGATAGTGGGTTCTTGCTCAACCATCAAAAGCAAGTGGGTTCTTGCTAAACCACTAAAAGCAAGCTGTAATAGGTTCTAGTGCTACCTCAAAGCCTAGTGGGTTTCTTGCTAAAACCATTGAAAAGCAAGCGGTAGAATCTCTCAACGGTTTAGTTGGGAGCGGAGACGTAGGCCGGGTTTTGGCCGAACTCCGTTATCAATTTTTGTGTCTTGCCTTCTTTATTTCCGCTGCATTTCAACTTTGATTTTTAATTTGTTAATCATTTTTTAAAAGGCAATTCACCCCCCCTCTTGCCATCATCTCCTTTTCTCCGCCCAACATAAGTAAGTTCTATTCCAAACTAACTAAAAATAATAATAAAATAAAAAAAGTGAACAATTTGGAATAATGTTCTAAATTAAAAATAACTAAAGGTATGTATAGTAGAAAAGTAAAATCAATTTAGGAGTTATAAGAACAATTCAAATTAAAGTTCTATAAAAAACAAGAAAATTTTATAAATTAAATAGATCATAACCAAAAAATGAAATAGAGTTTTAGATAACAATTTCTAAACTCGTGAAAAAATTTATTAAATAAGTACATAATAGTTTATATCCCTGAAAATATTCTATTTTGACCTAAATATACAGAAGGATAAAAACCTAACCCATAAGTACTCTTTGTTTTAGAAAAAAACCTCTTTACTCATAAGATTAAAAGGATAAGCTCTTACCCCAGATCTTCTTTGAATAAGTTTATTGAAGGTACTTACCCCAAGACTTATTTAATTAAAAGATCATTTAGACATGTTCTTATCCCTAGTTTTTTTATCATATAATATTATAAGTAAAATGATTATAAATGGAACTTCGTGCTATTATAAATAATCCTCATAGAATAGAATCACTAAGATCACACTGAAAGAACAAACAAATATGAGCACTCTTAATCATATATTCTGTGATCGTCTCTTGATAGTTCATCAATTATCCCATAATACTTGAGTCTTGGTCCCCTATTTATAGGTGTTTTTTGTAAAAAAATCAAAAAAAATTCAAGATCTTCAAGGTCAAATTTTTTAATCTAAATGATTCAAACATGCCCCAACATCATCTGCTATTTTTTACACGATTCTAGTTATTATTCAAGATATTTTGAAATAATTCATATTTAGAATGATCTTATAAAGAAATAATTTGGTAGCAAATATTATACATATAAAATTTTTAAAAAAACTTCAAATGAACAAGAGTAATAAGTAAAGTGTATTATGATTTATCAAAACTAGGATATATATGAAGTTATTTAAAAAATGACTTAATAATACCCCCTTTATTATATCATAATACATAGGTAAGTTTAAATTAGGTAAATAAAATAAAATTCCTTATGTTTTGGACACAACTCCCTCTTGGAATATAAATTCATTAATGAATAAGTATAGAAGAAAAAATAATAATAAATTAGACATAAATAACAAGGATATAAGAAAAAAATTTCATTGATTAACTAAAAGTTTAATATAAGAGATTTAAGATTTATATTTTTCTTGAGATTCCTAGGTCCACTTATCCTGATTTTGAATTCTCAAATATCATTCTTATAGTTTTTTCCCAATCACTTAATTTTCAAACTAAATAGAATAGGATATTCTCATTAAGTATTTGTATTTTAAATAATGTTGTTGAATCTAGATATATAGATCTTCAATATGTTGATCCATTTTCTTTATAGTCTGTAAGTTCTAGAAATAGTCATCTTTAAATTTATAGAGATCTGATTTTTTTTCAATATATTAATCAAGTATTTCATTTTGAGATTCCATAGATTTCACATCCTTACTTTTCTATTTCATAATACTTAACTAGCTACTAATTTCTAGAATAATTGAAATTATTTTGATATTTTTCTTAAATGAGAAGTCTTTTAGTGCATATCTTTCTCTAGTTCCCTTAGACTTATAGAAACATCAATTTTAATAAATTATTTAAGAGAAATTTATCAACATAAATAATTTGGTTTTTTTGTATTTTTATTTATACTTTCATTAATCGTTTCATAAAATTACTGAGTGGATATTGTAATATTATCAAAATATTTAATATTTAATTCTATTTTAGCTTTTTAATGATCTTTGTTTCTTGAGATGATGTTATCAGTGTTAAAAATATTATTTCATTACTCAAACTTTTCTTCCTATTAATTTTGGTCTTGATCCAATAGAGCATTATTTTGTCTAGATAAACACTTAAATGGATTTTTCAAACATGGTTCCTTACATGATTCTTAATAAGACTCAGAGAAAATAGAATTATATATATTTTCTGGTTACACTGAACTAGGATTTTATTCATTCAATTTTCCTAGTGAAGAATATCTAGATGTGATTAATTAAGATAAATTATTTTTAGGAGAATCAATTAATGGTATTTTTAAGGTTTTCTCTACTTATAAGTAGTTTTTACCTTTTTATTGTGTCAAAAGTGTCTCCCTTTTCAAATTATGGTAGTGAGAGTGATTTAGAAGAAATTTTAATATCTAATTTTATATCGTTTCCTTTTACTTTACTTTTAGAATATATGAAAGGAAACTTCTTCCCTAATAGATATCCTTTATAATTATTAGTTTTTATGATAGAGACCAAGGGTAGAATCTTCCATAGTTTCTTGAATTTTATCTATTGATTATTTTATTTTTCAATATACTTATGCTTATCCTCACCAACCCTAAAAGCCTTAATTTTTTATTCTCTTAAATACAAAAATAATTTCCTATTTTTTTCCTCAAATTTAATCCCGTAAATATCTTCTTTCTTATTTGGAATTTTATCTTGATAATAGTTTCTAATATTTTACCTTTATCCTCACCTAGTTTTGAAATTCAATCCATATTTTATTTTTTATCTCAATAGAAAATTACTCAAAGAACTTATGCTTAAGTATCTATTCACTTTGCTTTTCTTTTAGGTATTTTCTGTTATTATTATTTTTAAGTAATAAAGATACCTTAATTTATTTATCAATTAATTTCTTTTATATAGACTTATACATGATCCTCATCTTGTTTATGGTTTCATAATTAATTAGAGGTTACTTTATTCTTAAATAATTCTTTATTTTAACTCTTCTAAATTTATTAAACATATTTATAAAACTCATATTTAGGGTTCATGAATATGGAAATAGGTTAACTCTATATAGTCTAGAACAAATAGCCTCAATAAATTCCCATAATAATTATATTATATTTAACTTATACATTTAAAATATGAAATATATGATTTAAATATCTTGTATTTAATAATGTCCATGTCTCATTTTCTCAGAAGGATAAATTTTTGAATCTAATGGAAAACAATTATTTTTTTATGGTGCTAAATTAATCATTTTATGTAAAATATATTCTATCTAAAAAATAATTTTTATTTCTTCTTATTTCTTGAAAGTTTTTTAATTTTATGGAATATTGTGAGTGACTAAAAGGGATTATCACTTAATCAAAACTCTTATTTTATCTGTAAAATTCTCTAGAGTCATTACAAACTCTTGATTATCAATCATAAAATTTAGTTTCTTATGATATTTATCAATTTTAAATTATACAGTAAAATAAAAATATCTAACAATTTAAGTATAAAAATGATATTGTTTATTACTTGGAAGTTCTATTGATTCTATATTTTAGAACTTTATAATCATATTTAGTATGAGTTTTTATTATTTGAACCAATTAAAATCAATTAGTATTTCATGAAAAATCTCCTAAATACTGATATTATCAGATACAATCATATGTATTTTTGACAGAATATAATAACTGATTAAGAATTAAAATTTATAGTGTGATTTTAACAGTGATTTACCATAGAATGATTTTAGTGAAATGAAATGATCAACTACTCTTTATATGGAAATTTTTGTTTATTCTGAGCTATAGATGATAAAATTCCGGAACAACCAAATATTACTCCTACCAGAGAATATAAGTTGATAAATCTATTTAAAAATATAAATCCTTAATTTCTATACAATTCATTTACCTCCAAAATTTTTAATTCTAAACAAAAATATAATGTTAAAAATGGAATTAGAAACATGTTTCTGAAATATTATTCCAAAATACTTTTTTTCGATAAATTGTGTGATCATAATAATTATGAATATTGAATTATGCAATGTACTGTATGTTCTCGAATTTAATAGTTTAAAGGTTTATCTGAATGAGTGATTCTAGAAGATATATACCACATACATTTTAATGTTCTTCCATAATATATTAACCCTACAAGAAAATTTAGAAAAACTATAATACCAAATGTTGTCCTAGTAGGGAAGCTTCAATGGGGGGGGGGTGAATTAAATATTTTACAATCATATAAAATATTACCCTCTTTAAGCAAGGATAATTCAGAAGGTATGAGTATATTTTGTTTTGAAAAAATTTAAAATAATAATAAAGAAAAACAAATCAAATAATCTATAAGAACATTTTGAATTAAAAAGAACTAAAAGTATAGTGTAGTGGGACAATAAAATTAATTTGGAAGGTATAATAACACTTAAAATTAATGTAACAAATATAATAGGAGAGTATTAAAAGGTAAAGAGACCAGACCAAAAAAATTCAATGGAGTTTCGTATAACAATATGTAAATTTTTAAAACAAATCTATTAAAGAAGGATATAATAAGTCCTATCCCTAAAACTATTTACTTTTTACCTAAAGTGATAGGAGGATCAAAACCTAATATATAAATACTACAAATTCCAAAATGGAACCTCTTTAATCAGAAGATCATAAGGATAAGTTCTTAGCCTAAAGATTATTTAAACAAGTTGAAAATAAGTGCTCACCCCATTATTTCTTTGATTAGATGATTGATAAGAAAACTTTCTATCCTTGGAACTTATTTGATCATAGAATATTGTAAGGAAAATGATTACAAAAATAAACTTATAACCTTTATAAATAATCCTTATAAAATGAAATCATTATGATCACACTAAAATAATAAAAAATAGAATTTATCTCAATCTTGGAGGTTGTGATCATCTATCAATAGTTCATCAACCAACCCCCGATCCTCGAGTCTTGGTCCTCTATCTATAAGTGTTGGTTGTAAAAAAATAATAACAAATTTTATGAGATATTTAAGATTATATATTTCAATTTAACCATTTTAAATAAACCTTAACATCATATTCAATTTATAAATGACTCATGTGATTCTTCAATAAATTTTTGAATGTGTCAGATTCATGATGAGATCTAAAGATAGTAACTCAAAATTAAAGATTCTATATAAAAAAGCTTAAAAAAATTTGAACGAACATGAATAAGAAGTAAAGTGTATTTTGATTTATCAAAAATTGGATCTAGAAGAAGTAATTTAAGAAAATGAATCAACACCATGCACACCAAATATTAGATAAAAAATAGCCATCATAAAATAATATAGAATAAAAAATTTGTTATAACCTGACCCACCGGGCCTTGCTTGGCCGGTGGAAGGTCAAGCCACAACTACCCCAAGCTTACCTCCATAGGATAGGGGTTAGCATCAAGCATTGAAAAGGTATATCTAAAATGGGAGGCCTTTTCCTAATGTAACTATACACATGCACCCAACCATCTCTATGTAGAAGTGTGGAGGAATAATAATAAAAGATAACAACTTATAGAGTAAAATTCATGCATGTAATAACCTCTAGGGATTAAAAAAGAGCACAAGAACATAATATGAAAATTAAAGGGCCAAAATAAACACTCAAACAGAAAAGATGTACTAAATTGACAATAACTAAAAAATAAAGAAAGCTGAGAGATACTGACTCCTGATCTCTAATCCCTTACTACCATATGTGGTCAAATGCACCCAAGTATCCATAAGGTCCACCAAAGCTACCACCGATCTGTCCATCATCTGCATAAGACACGACGCATGCTGGAAAATCCCATGAAGATGTGAGTATATACATACCCAGTACGATGCCCCGAAAATATAAGAGGGAGTAATATAAGACATGATAGAAGTAGTCATCTCATCACAAAGTAAGATGGAAATTAAACCCAACAAAATAGATGTATATATATGATCATATAAGAAACTCAGATGAGAAAGAAATGAGATCTCCATCGCACAGTCCATCCCAGGATGATGTGTCTACCAATTATTCCAGAAAGCCCATCAATGATTCCCAATATCTCATGTGTCTATCCAAAGAAGTTATGATGAGGGTCCATAAATCTCCACTACTCCATAACCCGATGGGGTGTAATCTCAAAAATATATATGAACCATACCCTGGTATAAAAGGTAAGTAATGTCTCTATATGTGAGCACAAAATATAGAGGACCCATGACCAGGTGCGATAGGGGAGTACCTTCTCCTTGGATAGATGAACCATGTCTTGATATGATAGGGGAGTAGAACCTCTCTATCTATACAATGAGTATATAGAATTCACACCTTGGTGCAATAAAGGAGTTCCAACTCTATATCTACAAAATGAGAATAGAGGACCCGTGCCTTGGTGTGATAGGGGAGTATCATCTCCATGGATAGAGAACTTGTGTCTTGGAGTGAAAGGGGATGCTGCCTCTGTATATGTATATAGAGTATAGAGGACCGAACCCTAGTGTGAAAGGGAAACACCATCTTTATAGATAGAGGACATGTGCCTTGTTTTAATAGGGGAGTTCCACCTCTATATCTATACATCGAATATGGAGGACGTTCACCCAAGTGTGACATGGGAGTACCGTCATTGTGGATAGAGGACCTGTGCCTTGGTGTGACAGGGGAGTGACAACTTTGTATATGTACATCAAGTATGGAGGACACACACTCTATTGTGATTGGGGAGTATCTTCTCCATGGATAGAGAAATTGTACCCTGATGCGATAGGGGAGTGACACCTCTATATCTGTACATCATGTATAGTGGACCCATGCTTTAGTGCGATAGGAGATTACCATCTCCATGGGTAGAGGACACGTGCCCTGGTGAGATAGAGGAGTTATGCCTTTGTATATGTATATAGAGTATAGATGACCCATGCCAAAGTTTGATAGGGGATTACCATATCCATGGATAGAGGACTCTTGCCTTGGTTCGATAGGGGAGTGCCGCCTCTATATCTATAATCTCTTCGATGATCCTGGATAATCATTTCCATCATAGAGCATTGCCTAAAAAATCATCATGCTCAAACAATTCCTCAAAATACCTCAAAATACACTATGAAGGACACCATCACATTTTACGAAGAAAAAAACTCAGGATAGGCTACTCGTGGTCCAAAATACGAGTCAAAATGAAGGATATATGAGAGGTATATGATTAATAAAAAGTACATGACATTTAAGGGGGACCACATGGTGTGTTTTGCTTCTTTAATTCCTGACCATGTACCTGGCTATGCCTGGGTATCAGTCCATGCCTATTCACCCATAGGAATGTCTGTTTATTCCTAGAGTATATATCATGTCTGGCCAAAATATTGACAAACATATGAGGCACATCGTTAGTCCATAAAACTTCAATCTATCTATATGCCATCGAAAATGTACATGAACAACCAAATATATCACACCATTGTAATCCTTATAAGAAAACTCTCAGGATAGGCTGTTCACATTCCCAAATCAGAAAACTGGTGATTTGTTTTCACTATAACACACTCAAACAATATTCTGTGTGACCAAGCTAAGAGTATGAATTAAATACTCAATATTGGTATTGAAATTTCCATGTCAATATCAGGTTTTCAAATCCGCATATGGTTTTTCATTTCAACACCATATTAAGAATCTATGTTAGATACTATATTTTGTAATAATAATAATAATAGTAGTAGTAGTAGTAGTAGTAGTAGTAGTAGTAGTAATAATAATAATAATAATAATAATAATAATAATAATAATATTGGGAACTTCATGGACCTGACCCACGAGTCAGAAAAGGGTATCCAACATTGGTATTGAAATGAATGTATCAATGTCAGGGTATCAATGATGCAAATGGATCATCATTCTGATGTCTTATAAAGGTCTTATATCGAAAATAATATTTCATGACCTGAAATAATAATAAAAATATTTATATTATTATTATATAAAATTTTACTCAAAGCCAAGGGATTCACGCCTCCCCTATCCACGCATATACAAGAGGTTCCCCACTCCCTATTAAATCTCATTTAATTCTTTAATTTATTTTAACATCACTATTTTAATAAAAATTACAATATAAAGGGGGATTCACGGACAAATGTATAAGAGAATGAGGCTCTCAACCATCCCCCTGCACGCAGATCCATGCGACTCCCTTTTTTCTTACCCCTTTTTAAAATCAAATTATTATTATTATTATACTTTGATTAAATTTACTTTTATATTAATATTATTATAAATAATATAAAAACAAAGGGATTTTAAACCCCTAATTCCATACCTATGAGATGCGTACAGAAGTTTATGGTCACGCCCCACCTCATCTATTTATCATTATCATTTTTATTAATTTTAATTCTCTCCTTTTTTATTATGTTATTAAAATTTTAAAATAATAATTGCACATACATACATTATGGGTCCCGAAAACCCTATCGTCCACACCAACATCAGTTCATATCATTATGGGTGGCCGAATTCTAGACACCCATGCTCGAAAACATCAATCACTCCACCTCTGGAGAGATCTGTTCAATCTATCTTGGAAACCACTGATACCCAATCCAAAGTCAAGTCCTTGTATTCATCACCACACCTCTGTCACACCTCCAAAATCTAAATCCAATCTCTTGACCACATTCTGTTGTGACAAAGAACAAACACACAATGATCAGTATCCCCAGATATCATTGAATCACATGTCAAATTATTACCGTTGACAAATTCCAAGAATGGAGGGAGAAATAAACTTAACACAAAAGTGATTATATTAATTGGACAATGAAATTATAAATAATGATTTATAGGCACAAAAAATGAGTTATATCTTGGAATAAAAAAATAAATAATTGATTTAATCAAATAAAATTAGTAAACAAATGCATGCGAAAGGAAGATAATTGCAGGTCAATAAGAAAAGATATGAATCTATGCTCAAAATTTTAATAAAAAGTGATAAATCCAAAATTAATGATCCATAATTCAATTATGGATTGATCATTGGTGAAGAATGTATCCACTAGTGATGAAGGTGATGATCTCGTTGTGTTCATCATTTATCTTAGGATTATCCTTGATCCGATCATTTTCCGTTCTCCGATTATGATCTACCAACAAAGAATGCTCTCATACACATATTATATCTAGAAAGGGTTATACAAATAAACCTTGTAAAACCATTATAAGATGGTATTTATAGATTTTTTTAATTATGATATTTAATAAAAAATACGTATTTATTTATTTTAAATAAACATACCCGCCAACAGTTTCCTCATCCAGACATCCGATAATGATGAACTTTAGGTCGTGCCTAGTGTAAAAACCATGCAATAAATTCAACCATGGTCTCAAATTTATGATCCAAGAATGCTTTTATGCATTATTATAATTTTTATGGAAAACTGCAAGCACATGATATAAAATATATTTAATATTTTTATAAAATTAATTACGGCCTCATTGGGCCTTACAATGACACACTATCTCAACATCTGGATTTGAAAATAAATATTTTTTAATATATTTAAAAGACTTATAAGGAAAAATAAAAGTCTATAAATTATTTACTTCAAAATTTTTAATCCCTAAAAAGCATAAACTAGGAAAAATGTAGGGATTCTAAGCTATCAATGGGGTCTACCGCTCCCATGAGCTCCACCAGTGGTTTCCTATGCTTCCAAAAAACACACACCCAAGGAATTTTTTTTCCATGAAGGGTATTTATCTAATAGTTCTAAATACTATTAGCTCATTGAAAAATGAAACTCCACTCTCACGACCTATCTTACCCTAGTTGATATCATACAATATGTTTTTCACATACCTCATTAGCTGTGACATGTGGATAACACAAGCAACTAAAACCAATATCTTTATGTGTTTAAGTGCTAAACCACCATGATAACCCAAAAAAATATTATAAAAAAGGTAATATGATCCTTAGAGATATCCTATTATCTTGAAAAAATCTACATGATTCTCAACATTTCATGATATCTTAGAATAAATGATCTCTTCATCAAACTCGAATGGACACTATCACTAGTCCACAAAGAACTCCTAATGTTTTTTTGGTAGTCCTCATCCACCCCTGGATGAACTATTTTCAATTAAAAACCATCATTACCAAAAACCTCACATGTCTCATGTTATGTAACTCCAATGTCAAGGACATGAGGGTACCATCATAATATAACACCATGAATATAGACAATAAATATTAAGGATTTGTCTGACAAGTCTTAGAAAATCTATTAGTGTGTTCAACACACTAAAGGGTATCACTATGAACTCAAAGAAATCACAAAGAATCTAAGAATCCATGCTCAGTACATCCACCTCTCAAACCTAGAGTTGGTGATAGCCCATCCTGAGGTCAAACTCTAATAACCACATCACCCCAAACCTCTGGTTAAAGAAATCAATGTTTATTGGGAGTGGATAATTTTCCTTGCATCACCTAGTTTAAGTGAAACCAATACACACCCAACCTCAAGCACTCATTCCCCTCAATCACTCATTTCCCTCTTAGATAAAAAACACTAAGCTACCTAGGAAAACACACTGGGACTTAGAAAACCCCTTTCTCTATAAACTCTCAGCCACACCTTCTACTTATGAATTTTAACAAGTGAGTTTTGATACGCTATTGAAAAAAAAATAAAGAGATATCCCTAGTGCTAGTCCTTACAAAATCCTGATTTTTAGTGTGAAGATAAACTCGTAATGTCACTAGGAAAGACGTCCTCATGCTCTCCCATCATTGTAGGAAAACAAAAGCTCATATCATCCACTTCTCCAAATGTATTACTAGGAAACTGATAAGTAGTCGGTCATAAACTCCTACACATGAGATAATCTTACTCTTCTAGGAATCACTCCTTATCAAAGGAGGAAAAATCCATCCCATCAAGATGAAAATTACACTACACTCACTGGTGAAAAAAAATTGAGTATGGATGGTAGGGAACTAGTTCTTACTGAGGAGAACATCATAGGGTCTCACTACCACTATGAAGAGATTTCATATAAGGATCTATCAACACCTAGAGTCAGGTCACACTGTCAGTATATGCATGTGATCATTGATCCTCCTTGAAGGAGCCTCAAATAAAAGGGTACAGTAAAAAGGCTCCACTAGTACCATTGGGTATTAAATAGAGGATATGATTAGGGATAAATGGGGTCATTACTCCATGTGAAAACCGAAACTGGGATAGTGAAGGCACATGCCATACCTCAAACTGCACTCGAAGCCTCTATGAGATACTACTACTTAGAACTTATTATTTGAACTTCCCAACTATTTACCCAACACATGGATTACTATGAAACCTAAGGAAAACAAAAAACCTCAAACACACAAGTCAAAGGAACTAATCCATGAAACCTCAACACTATCTGCTTTGGTTGGAAATGACTCACCCACACAACTTTTAAATCAAATCTCAAGAATGTGTCTTAGTGGGGGAATTTTCCCTCTTCCTTGAATATTCAAATTCATGCCAAACATCACCAACACAGAGCTCTACTGACACCCCATGTCTCCTGGTAAAATAATTATACAAAGGAGGGATAAAGAGGCTCATACTTGTTTCAATAGTACTGAAGCATGACTATAATAAACAAAAATCATACCTCTAATCATCTTGTGAGATGCTGGGTTAGAAGAATCCATAGCCTAAAGCTTCCTTTGTCCCTGACTGATATATCCTTGATCTTAACATGGGATTCTTAGTTGTGGTGGTTGGATTAGCTCTTAATATCGTCCACCACTAGTAGCTCATCCTCCAGGAGCCCCTCCCACTCCCTTACTAGCTCCACCTCCTTATTAATTCCTGGGAGAACCATGATCATGATTATATCTCTTATATGGTGGTCCATTCACTTCCTTCCTTCCCTCCTCATCAGGATAGGTTGGGAAATCACATTCCATATGACATCACACAACACATGTATAACATCTCCCCTTACTGGGTTGCCCTAGTCCTCTGTGTTTTCCCTGAGCTACATGAAAACATACCTAAATCTGAACATAGGTATGCCTCTTGTAACTTGACACCTAACATATTATAGCTACTACAGATGAATCGACCTTGGGATTCCTACCAAGGAATCTAGCTACATGGAATCTCTTAGAAAGGAATCTATTTATTACCAGCAACTACTCTAGCACTCAAACATAAGTGGGAATGCATAGAGGAACCATATTGGAAAAAATGTATCTATGGAGACCCTACTCAAACTTCCACATCCAGAAGTAAATATCCAGAATCATTTCGAGAGAGTATCTTATTAGGCCAATGAACCTCCTAGGATAATAAAAAACTATCATCCCTCCCTACTATAGCTCTAACAACTCTTGAATCTGAACTAAGAATAAGCATGAGGGGTAATACTCATCATGATAAAACTGGTGAAAGTAAGACCATGAGAGCACCAAAACTTCATGGGTTTTCATAACTAGACTCCACCAGTGACCAGTTGCTCTATGGAAAAGATTTGATTTCTGGAGGAAAGATGTCACATAATGGCTTGTAAACTGAGGCCTTATCACCCATTGGATCAACATTGTGATCTTAAGCTAGTAACCTAACTGAATGTCTTTGTGGAGTCCTCTTAAAAATTAATCATGACATACCATAGTCAAATGAGAATATATATATGGAAAACTGACTCAAGAAGGACAATCAAAGGACTCAATACTATATGATTCATGTACCAACATTCCCTATAACCAATGTCTCAGTATTCTGAGTCAAAAAATAGGTATTCGGAGTCCGGGTGAATGGATACATCATATGCTACACCAACACTAGGTTATATTTCCTAAAAGATACACTTGGTACACTTTGATGTATTGACCCTAAGTTCCCAAAAAAACCACATTGAGAATGATTAGAAAGATCAATGTATCATTGAGAGGGGAATGGGTGAATTAGTGATAAATTTTTATTTTATGTTTCCTTTTTTTTAAATAACCTTCACTTCCAATTAAAGAGTTGTTACCTTGCTGAAAACAAAAACAAATACACATGCACATGAACACAAGTATTTACCAGGTTCGCTACTCAACTAGAGTATCTACATACTTGGTATGGTATGGAAATAATCTAATACTACACAATCCACTAGAAAATGATATTTTTATGTGGAATACAATGAGTAGGATATGTCCTTACAATAATGTAGCACTATGTTCAATAAAATAGTGTGTGTGCTTCTTATATCCCAAATAATATAATACAAGGTTTCTGTAACAAGTTAAGAAACATGTTACTATTATTCCTCAATTAACTTTCACAAATATGTCCTTTAAAAACAATTATTCACTTTCTTACCCAGTAGTAGGAAAAAACTTCTTTTGGAATTCATAATTATTCTCAGTCTGATTTACCAGTCCGACATACACAGTAGGATTTCTCAATATAATAAAATAATATACCAGAATATGGCTGAAAACAAATCTTAACTTCTTCTTGCTCAGTCTAGAAACCCTAGCCCAATTGCTCGGTCCAATTCTGAAAAATCAGATTACAATATTATCTCTTCTCCTTTCTTTTTATGTTTGGAAATTTCCTCAAGCATGCTCAATATGGAAAATTATCCCCCCTATAATTTTGGAACTTCACACTCTTCTCTTCCCCATAGTATAAGTGTCAAGAAAGTACAAAGTACTTCATACTTTTATATTCAACCTAAAATTGGTTTGGGAATGATTCTGAAAAACCTTCCATATCAACCAAATTTTCACAAATATTAAATTATACTTGAATTTTGGGTGAATATTTGAATTATTAAATGATTCTAAACTCTTCTTAAATCTTATCAAAAGTTCTCACAACTTCTATTGTCTTCGGAATTTCTTCACAAACATCAATCTGATTCTAATTCCCCATTATGATTGCTTCATTACGATACTCCATACCAATTATAGGAACTAATATTCCCCATTCTGTTTTCTTCATTATGATGAATATAGTTGATTCTTCATTACATTTCACCATACTAAAAAATATTCACCAATAGAAAAAAAACACATCGATCATATGATAATAATATTTATGCTCATTCTGATGTCTTCATTATAGCAGAGACATCTGATTCTTAATTACATTTTTCCACATCAAATGAAACATATGAGAATCATTCTTCAAATTTATTCAATAGATTCCATGATCCCCTTTATAACACTTTGAAAATATTCAAATAATTATCATTTTTTTCATTTATTAAGACGAATGATCCTATATCCATCAATGTTTATTAGTATCAGCTTGAGTCAGATGGATCAGTCTCTATTTCACTTTGATAGATCAGTGTCATTTCTATTCCAATGGATCTTGACCCAAATGATACAAAAACTCTTAAAAAAAATTAGAGTTATTCTTTTCTCTTAAATGATATGATAATGAAAATAAAGTTCTAATCCAAAAAATAATAAACAATTCATGTTGATGAGAAATTGTTGATTGATCATTGATTATATTCTTCTTATTGATAACTAAAAACTTTTTTTTCTCTATATTTATTGGTTCCAAAAACTCCCAAATTCTTTTCTTTTTATTGGTCCCAAAAAATTCTCAAAAATAATTATTACTTTGATAAAACTATGTATCTGATATATAAAAGATACCAAGAATATAAATCAATGTCATAATCCATTACAATGGATCGGTAGCACACCACTTTTGATGGATCAGTTCTATCATCTTTGACTTTAAAAACTTTTTTCCTTATCTGAATACAATACAAAAAAATTTAGTACTCAGATTCTTACTTTGAAAAATTGTATATCATGAATTATTGGTCTGATTGAAAGCCAATATTTTCACATGTTCACATTCTGATCAACATTCTCAGCCTTCAAACATTTATGTGTGCGGTGATCTCATGCCAATGAGCTGAGACTGAAAATCTTCAGCTTCAACAACTTCTTCTTCCACAAAATTCTGCTTATATCATGGCTTCCTCATGACTTTAAATACATGTAAGATCTGATTTTTCATCATCTAACTTATAATGGAAAGTATTGTAACTTACTATTCCTTCAGCAACATATTTCTTTCCAACCAGACCTTAATATAATTGGCAACACTCCCCATTTCTTTCAATAATATTGCATCATAAGTTTCTTAGATACCTCATGATTTTTTAAATTACAAAATAGCAATGAATTGTTAGATTTACATCAGATCTAGGCATAATCTAATTCTATTCCTCATTATGATCAACACTTCAATTCAAATCTAAGGTGAGTCTGATGAACATTTTCTTCCATACAAATTCTTCTCAATCTGATGGAATTTGTTAAGAATTGTGTGTCTGAAAACCTAAATATGATGGTCATTCTGATTACCTTATTTTACAAAGTGAGGTGGTTTATTTTCCTCTTGAACTTCCTTGAAAACAAAAGACAACACAAACAACATTCATATTTTAAAACAACTTCTTGCCAACTTCATCCCAACAATCTCTCCCTTCGTATTTTTTTTCAACCAAGATTCATAAATCACTAAACTTTTTAACCTCAAACAATGGACTACTTATCAATAAGTAAAATCCAATTGAAGCTAACTCATTATATAAAAAAAGAATGATTGAAAAAAAACCATGCTGTCTAAAAGTAGTGAACCATGAAAAACTCTTCAACTCTTCTTCACATATTTCAATTTCCACCATAATTTTTTTCCTACAACCACTCCAACAAACAGTTAGAATAGTTTACACATTTAAAATGATGGATTCATATCTTACCCACAACTACCCCTTTTTATATGCTTCATTAAAAGGTTTGGAATATAATAATGGATAATGGATAGATTTATGAAACATTCCCCCCGTTTGAAAACACTAGGAGAGAGGGAAAAAACACATACCTCAACCTTATTGAGAAGTGTTTTGGATTCCCATGTTAAACCTGAGTTTAGAAAAATGTTCCTTTAGAAAGTTTTTGTGAAAATGTTAGTTTCTGGATCATAATATATGAGATTTATAACTTGTGAAATCTATTATTACAATGGGGGGGGGGGGGTGGATCATATTTTTAAAATTCTTATTTTCAAATAATTTAACTAAAAAAACCTAAAAACCACTTTAACAAAATAATAATACTTAAACCTCAGTCCGATGAACTATGTCACTGAATCGTAATCATATGCAATATGATTAAATTAGAGTAACAAAATCGATAATACAATAAATCTGATTAATAAAAGTATACATCATAATCACATCAAATAAAATAATAAAAATAAAATTTAGTAAAATGAATATGATGATAAACTTTACTATTACATGAACAAAAAAACATGTAAGAAAAAAAAGCTATATATAAGTAATAATTGCTTAAATATATTAAAATAATAATCTCTTTTAACTTTAAGAGTAAGGTAGCCACTAAACCTAACTAAAGGTATCCCTTGTTTTGTACTTACAAGAAAGTCGGTCTTTACTTAGTAAGGAAATCCCTTGATATGATGATCAAAGCCTCTATCTTCATATCACCAGAAGCCCTCGATATGATGATCAAATTCCCATTCTACCTAGCCTTGGTATCGCTCGATCCAATGGATCATATTTTCTATCTTACTATCCCTGGACTCCCTCAATCAATATGATTATATGATATAGTTTAAAATTACACAAATGTTCTAAAAGATACAAAATGACAAGGCTTCCTTATAATGACTCTCTCTAAAGAATTAAAAGAGACTAGGAATAGTCTATTTATGCTATATAAGATTCAAAAAACATAAAGAAAAAAATATAACGAACAACTTCAAACTCTTCAAATGACTGGGTATTTATATGCATCTTCCCAACAATCATCTTGATCATGCAACGATCATATTTTCTCCAAGATTTTCACAAGGGCTTGGACACCTATCACTTTATAGCTCATAATGATCTGGCATAACCAAATGTCTGATGTAAAATGTTTTACACCATTAAAGTGTAATAATTATTCTTTATATTAGAAATAACTTTTTCGAATACAGTTATAAACTTAAATTAGTCTGATGGACCTTATTATAACTGACATTATAATAATTTACAAGTGGATTAGATCAATGTTTATCAGTACCAGTATCATTATGATTTTTAAGACTTTGTCAATATGAATGAAAATACAGAAATTCTAACAATGGTTTTGATAATGCTGAGTCTAATTTTTATTATACTCATACTCATTATGATAATCGTAATGGAAAATGTATTTTTTATATTTTTATTTCTTTAAAACTTATTCTAAATATGGTTTAGTGTAATGTTATCTAAAAAACATTCTAAAAACACTTTAGATATGAAAATTTAGTAAAAATAGTTTTTAAGAAGGTGTTTGTGAATTCAAAAACTAAAGGAATGGAAAATTGATAATATAATTTCTAACTCAACAATCTCCGCCTTTTTAAAAAGCATAAACCCCAAAACTTAAATAATAAATAATTATAAAATCTTATAGTACATTTATTTTAAGTACATCATATTCAGAATTATTCTTTAATCCTTAACTCCCCCTAATTTTATAAATCATCTGAATACAATGGAATATATGAAGTTGGATACGATAAATTTCCCTTTTGAAAAAAATCTCCCTTAAGGATCATATTCTACCCCTTAATCAAAACTTTCCCCTTTTGTATAAAAATCATCCTTTGATAAAATCTTCTCCTCATTTAAAATTTTCTCCCTTATATAAAGATTTATCCCACTTAATAAAAACATACTCCCCTTTATGATTTACAAAAATAATGGGGAAAGTCTTGAGTTTTCCTTAAATTTTAGAAAATATAAAAATATATATGAAATAATATAATGAATTAACCAAATATCCATAAAAATTATGAAATAACATTTAACCAATCAGAATTGGAAAATATTCAGACAAATAATAATGGGATAAAAAGTAATTCATTAAAATATTACCAAAGATTCAAATGTTTTTCAAAAAACAAATACAATAAGAGTTAGAAAATAAAATTATCCTTATTCATCAAAGTCATCATGAAATTCTTCATATTTTTAAAAAAATTTCTATCATGCTCTATATTTTCTAATATTTTATCTTTATACTGAAGATTCCCATCTTGTATCCAATGTTTCTCAGATAATTATTTGTTTTCATTCTTCAAAATATTGATTTCATATTGAGAATATTTGAGTCTTGACAAGTCCAACTACAAGTATCAAATCATTCCATTTATACTTTTTATTTTCTAAGTTTGATCAATACTTATATTTCTGAAGTTATCCCCAAACTTTACTCTTTATACCATATCTTTTATTATTTGATTGAAGGATTCAGTGGACACATTAATTTACTTCTTTACAACTTCAAAATTATTATCATACAGTTTAATATCAACATCAATTTGATGGGACCGTTGTATAACCTTATTTCAATCTTTTTTGTGCGTTTGGGAACTTTATTGTAAAACTCTTAAGTCTACCTCATTATAAATTACCCTTTCTATTAACATCTTCAATGATTCTGATTTTTGATCAATATTTTCATGAATAATTTTACTTCTTGCTTCAAGTCTTAGAAAATACATAATTATTTATTCAAGTATCTTCAAAGATTGAATGATTCTATTAACTCCTTGAGAAGTTAAGGTGATAACTGAATATAATTCATCTTTCTCAATTTCATGAAGTTTGACATGTGTGGTTCCAATTTCATCTTCTTTTGATTTCTGATTTTCATTATTTGAAACTAATTTTTCCACTTGATTAGGTTCCTTGTTCTTAACTTCCTTTTCATCTGATAATTAGAGGATATCATCATCCTTATCATCTTCAAAATTTTCATCAGCTTTTGTGTTTGAATTTTGAACACTTTCTTTCTTGGATGAAGACTCAACTTCCTCTTTTGATGATTATTTTGATAAACATTTAGAATTTTATTCTTTATCAGCTCTAGAGGGTAAATCTAATGATGAAGTATCTAATAGTTTTTGGAATAGGTTTTCTCATTTTGATATTCCTCTTCATCTTTATCCTTTTAAACAGTCTCTTCATTTTCATCAACTTCCTCATTCTCATCCACTTACTCTTCTTCTTCAATAAGTTCTTTCACTAATTCATATTCACTTTTTTCACTTATTTCTTTTTATTATTTACTATGTTTTTAAATTCCTTCAAATTATTCATCAGTTTATTTATGAAACTATTATTGTAACTCAATTTCTATTCTTCAGTCTCCTTTTCCAACTGGTACTAGTTTTGATGAATTTTATTGATCGACAGGTACCGATTCTTCCTCAAGAACTTTACCCTTTCCTTTATCATATACCAATGGGACATCTTTAAGTACAACTGCGGTTTCCTTAAATACTAACCCTACTTTTGGGTTTACCTAATCAGTATGAGATTTAGGTAAATCAACCTTATCATATACCCTTTCAATATCATTTAATTTATTTCCCAAAGTACATATTCTAAGAAATTTTTTTTATTTGTTTCTTATTGAAAAGTATCTACTGCATGAATATTTTAGGCCTTAGCCTCTACAGGGTCAATTATGATAACTGCTCCTCCCAAATTCTTCTCATCCTTCTTCTTCATCCACTCATTATAAACATTATCAAGAAGTTTCTTTTGTTTCTTCTACTTTTTTGGATAGGAAGTTTCAACTTACATTTTATTCTTCTTCTCTCCCTTCTTAGATTTCCTTGATGGTTATGCTTCATAATAGACACTTATAACCTTATCAACAAATTTATTTATATTTTTATCAAAGAAAAGTTTAATAAAATTC
Source organism: Viscum album (assembly GCA_963277665.1). Classification (NCBI taxonomy): domain Eukaryota; kingdom Viridiplantae; phylum Streptophyta; class Magnoliopsida; order Santalales; family Viscaceae; genus Viscum; species Viscum album. The sequence goes on from OY728164.1 coordinate 2,039,697,810, forward strand.
ATCATATCCTCACTAATAAAAAAAATCTTATCCCTCATCGGATTTTATTTAACCACAATCTTGAAAAACCTTATGCTTTAAACCATCAGTTTTCTAATAAAAGTTGGAAACATGATGATCTATGATTTTAAAGAATCATTATTGACATTTTCAATTGTAAGAAATATGAATTTGAAAATATCTATCTTCCTCACATTGAAAAGAAACTCTAATATGAAAACATTAGAAACTTTGAGAGTGTCACAATCTTCTTTTCTTAGTATTAAAAAACCTTGCATCCAAAGGGCTACAACAAGATTATCTTGAGTCAGGTGTGAAACCTTCCTAACTTTTTCTTAATTATCAAATAATTAATCTTCTAATTTTATCCTATTAAAGGATATAATACCATCAAGAAGTTCGTGAGATGGATAATAATATTATCTTTCTTATTAAATTCTCATTATACTTGTAGTTTTATTATAGAACATCATATATCATTTTCCAAATATCAAAAAAGAAAGTTTTTTCTTCACATACTCTATGAAAAAATTAACTGAAGCACCGAAATGAAAAACAATATCTGGATAAAGAAAATCAAAATTCTTTTCTAGATTTTCGACATAGACTGATTCCCAAACTTGAAATTATATGATATTCTTCAAAGTAGAATCATATTTTTCATAAAAATATTTTGCAACCAAACTTTCTCTAAATATGAACCAATTATTATAATATTCACCAGATTCCATCGAATTTGGAATTGAAATTGAAAGACTTTGGACTGGAGATTTTTGGAGGTACAGAAAGTTGGGGGAAAATTACGAGATAAATGATGTGGGACATGAGTATCAACCCTCCTTTTATAGTTATTTAGGTGAAAATTTGAGTTCGAAATAATTTCAATGGTTGAGATGATCTGATGGTTGATAATCATTTAAAAAATAATTAATAAATTTTAACACTCGAGGTTTTCTAAATTTTATCACATTGATAGTGAATACGATTGTTAATTTTTTTGATATTTTTTTTGTAAAACGAAGAATATAAAATTAATAATTATAAACTAATCATAATGAAATAGTGAAAAAATTTAAAATAATAGATAAATACCTTTTTGAATGAAGCCTGTTATTATTATTATTGAAAACTGACTAGATTATGATAGTTAATTATGAAATATTGAAACAAAATTTTTGTAATAGAAAACTTAATTTTTTTAAGAAATGATAGTTATGATGGTTTCATTAATAGAATTAATTGTAATAGTTATATTAGAAAAATCTAATATGAAGTTTTTCAAATACTATTTGTTTTTTAAAATTATTTCAGTAAATATTAAAAAGTTTTTAGAGTTCAAAAATCATATTGAGGATTCCGACTCAATTTGTTTTATAAAGTGATATGAGTTAAAAAACAAATTACGGTTTTTTTAAGAAAACTAAAATTTTTGAAAGAATTTTTTTTGAAAAAAAACATGTGTACTCCCCCAAGTAAAGGAGTAACTTAATATAATGAGATGGGTAAACAAGAAGTAGATATGAATGATTACTTTATATAGATCATTCCTAACTTTTGTTTAGTGTATTCAAATCTATCAAAAGGTAAAGGTTTTTTAAAAATATCAGCAAGTTAATATTGTGTTTTGATGAATTGTAAAATTATATCTCCTTTTGTTTTGTGATCCCAAAGTGAATGGTGTCTTATATCTATGTTATTAACACAAGAGTGATGTGTTGTGTTTTTCTCAAGGCAATGACACTTGTGTTATCACAAAGTATTTTAGTTTTTGTAAAAATTATGCCATAGTTAGTGAGTGTGTGTTGCATCCACAACACGTGAGGAAAATAACATCTAGCTTCCACATATTCGACTTCAGTAGTGGAACGTGATGATGAGTGTTGTTTATTAAAAGACCAAGAAACTAGACTCTCCTATGAAATAATATGTTCCAGATTTACTTTTACTATCCATTCTATAACTACAAAAGTCAGTATCTAATTTTTTTAATTCAAAAAAATTTATAGAAGAATAGAAAAGTACAAAATATATAGTTCCCTTAAGATAAAAAAATTCCATTTTACATATTTTAGATGAGATATTTTGTATTATCTTGATATCTTGTATATAAACATACAAAAACATTAAATCTAGACGATTAATAGTGAAATATAGTAAACTTACTATCATACTTCTAAAAGTATTTTGATCAAATAGTTACATAGCCTCATAAATATCTAGAGTACTTGAGGTACCTATAAGTGTACTAATAATTTTATTATTTTCAAATCCAAACTTTTTAAGTATATATTTAATATAATTATGTGGAGATATATGTGTTCCTTCTTGTTTTTGTGATATTTGGAAACCAAGGAAAAATGTTAACTCACCCATCATACTCATATCAAACTCAAATTTCATAAAATCCACAAAGGAATATATTAATGATTTTTGAGTTGAGATGAATATAATTCCATCAATATAGATTTGAATAGTCATAATATTTTTGTTAACTTATTTTATAAAAAGTTTTGGATCCACAAATCCCTTAACAAAGTGGGTTTGTAACAAAAATCATGTTAACCTCTCATACCAGTCTCCAAGGGATAATTTAATTCCACATAAAACTTTGGTAGGTTTATAAACATATTCAGGATGTTTTATATTTTCAAAACTAGGGGGTTTTTCAACATAAACTTCCTCATGAATATATCCATTAAGAAAATCATACTTCACATTCATTTTAAAACATTTGAAATTAAATAATTCTGCAAAGGATAGTAGAATACGAATAGCTTCAAGTGTAGATAGAGGTGAATATGTTTATCCATAGTCTATAAATTAGTGTTTATTATAACATTTTTCAACAAGTTTAGATTTAATTCTAACAATAATTCAATTTTCATCACATTTGTTTCTAAAAACCCATTTTACCTCTATTATAGAAGTCTCTTTAGCTCGTTCAACTAAATTCTAGAATTTGTTCCTCTTAAACTAACTGATCTCATCTTACATAGACTTAATCCAATATTCATCACCTAAATCCTCATTAGGATTCTTCGATTCAAATTGGGAAAGGAAATCTTGATATTCAATTTCATTCCTTAAGGAACTTCTAGTCCTAACTGGATATTCTACATCACCAATGATACTATCATTAGGATGATTACTTAGAAACAATCAACTTCTTAGATTTTTAGAAGTTTGTTCTTCAACATATGGTAAAGAATTTCTCTAAGGAATAACTTTAGAAATAACTTCTTGAGTTAAATATTTATGAGAAGATGTTTCTAAAAATGGATTAATTTTTTTTGAAATCACATCTGAGGATGTTGGTTGGGTTTGTTTGAAAACAAAAGGGCCTATTTCATAAAACTTGACATGTAGTTTTTACTCAACAATACAAGAATTTTTATTAAAAACTATATAATACTTAGAAGTAGTGCAATAAACTAGAAATATTACTTCATCATATTTGTGTAAAAATTTGTGTACATTATCTTTTTTATTCAAGATGAATAATTTAAATCTAAAAACTCTAAAGTAAAAAACTTTTGATTTTCTACTTGTCGACAACTCATAAGCAGTTTTATTATGAAAGGTTCTAATCAAAACTCAATTTATAGTATAACATACAATACTAACCACTTCAGTCCAATTTTTTATAGCAATTGAGTATTCACTCAACTTGGTTCAAGTTATTTCTTAAATAATTCTATTTCTTCTTTCAAATAAACCATTTTTATAAGGGGTTATAGGATATGAAAAGTTATATTCTATAACTTTATTACTACAAAAATATTAAAAATCAGAATTTACAAATTCCCCACCATGATCACTACAAATATTTATCAAGGGATTTTTTTCTCATTTTTAACTTTGGCTACAAAAGTTTTAAAATTACAAAAATCTTCTTTTTTCATTTCTATAAAATAAACCCATGTGTATCTAGTGTAATAATCTACCATGACATATACATAGTATTTTCCACTAATACTTCCAGTTTTTGTACATTCAAATAATTCCATGTGTACTAAATGTAAAGCATCCGAATTTGAGAATTCACTAATAATTTTAAAACTTGACTTATGTTTCTTACCATTTTGAAAACCTTCATAGAATTTTTAAGAATCAAACTTAAGTTCCAGTAGATCCTTAAAACATAATTTCTTATTAAAATTAGATAATTTTCTTAGGTTATAGTGCCCTAACATTCTATGAAATTACCAAGATTTACCTTCCATTTCACTAAGGCAAGGTAAGTCCTGGCTTCTAAGGTCTTCTAAGTTAAGAGTGTAAGTATTCTCATACCGATTGGTAGAAAGAATAAATTAATCCATATAACTATGTACTAACCACTTATAATTTCTTAAGTTCACAAGTTAACCTTCATTACATAATTGAATTATGATTATAAGGTTGATCTTAAGTCCTTTAATAAATAAAACATTTAAAATTAGTGCTCTACCAAGAAGAAAAATATTACCTATACCGATAATCTCTCTTGAGAATTATCTCCAAAAGTGAGTTTTCCACTTTTCATATTGATAATATTTTCAAAAAAGTATTTGTTATCAGTCATATTCCAGGAACATACACCATCCATGTACCATGTATTCTTGTTGCTGGTACATTATTTGTTTTCTTGAAAACAAAAACATTAGAATCTTGGTACCCAAACCTTCTTGGGCATGGTAGTGTCAGAATTTTTTTTGGAATCCATTTTTTTAGAAAAATAGGATTTTTGGAAACTTAGGGATTGAAATTTATTTAGAGAATAAATATTTTTCTAATGGAAACCAATTTGAAATTTAGTACAAAAGGATCATTTTTAAGAACAAATAAATTGTTACTAAAAATAGGTTTTTATAAGTATAACCCATTCCATAAACATTACCATGATAAATGGTTTGTTTATAAATTTTATCAAAACTTTAATTTCCATTGGTAAATTTAGATAAAAGTTTTATCAATTTTGAGACTCATGATTTTATATTTACAAATAAATCTTTATCCTAACAAGTATTAGTTTTAGAATTAAGTTTTAAAAAACTAGTTTGTAAACTATCCTTCTCAAAAACCAATTTTTATAAATTTTTAGAAATAGCATCCTTTATAGAATTAATCTTATCAAGATATTTGTAAATATAAAATATATAATTTGTTAAAACATATATTCTTTATTCATCCTTAATAATTTTTGGCATGACATTATCATCTTTTTTACAAATTTTTAAATTTTTATTTTCTAAAAGTTTAAAAAAAACAAGAAACTTTATTATAAGATGGTAATGAATTATCATCAATGGTTGAGAAAGATTCTTCATACAAATATTTTTAATCCTTATCATAAGGATAATTTTCACAAAGATGCATATTATCAAGATTCTTAGTTTTTCATACCTTTTCCATGAAACAATGATTTACGTGTGGTACTTTAGGAAAAATACCTAAGTTACTCTTTCCGAAACTTTCATTATCAGATTAATTTTCACTAGAATAGACTCCACTAGAACTCTAAGTGTCCACAACCTTCATAAATTTTTTTCCCTTGTATTTTTAATGTATCTTGGGATTTCTTTATAAATTTTTATCTTTCATATATTTTCTCTTTATCTTTGGACAATTCGGTCTGATATGTCAAACTATATTTCATTCATATCATGTAACTTCATCTTTCTTCTCATTTTTATCCTTATTTATTTTCTTTTAATGACATTGAAAATACTTCTTGTCAACAATATTGTTCATCCTTCTAGACCAATTTTTATTTCATTTTTAAAATACTCAAAAGTACTTGAATCGGGTTGAGAAACAACTTTCTTTTTTCCTTGAGGATTTAATAAATTTCTAAGTAGATTGAAATTTAGGAGGTAAGTTAGTAGTGGAAAAAATAACTCCTTATTTTTTGTTTTTATATTTGTCATCATCTCTTTTTAATATTCCCTCATTCGACATAAGGGTTCCCATAAGATCATCAAGAGTAAGATTGTTGAGCTTTCTTATCTCATCAACATCAGTTCTATTTGATTTCCACTCATTTGGAATGATATCTATTTCATTTTCCACAATAATTTCATCATAATTTCATTTTTATCCAATATAATAGAAAATATTAATGATATCAATGAATCTATGGTGCATTTTAGTAACTAATTCCCTAAGAATAAAATAAAAAGATTCATAATATGATCTCAACATTTCTCTTCGATTCTCAACAACTTTTGATGTTCCAAAATGTGTGATCTCTAGATTTTTTCAAATAATGTTAGTATCTTTACAAGATAAAATTTGAATATATATACTTATTTTTATTAATCCTAAAAAATTATTTATAACTATGTAGTTTAACTGATATTCCTATTTTTCTTGATGAGTAAAGGTTGTAAGATCCTTAAAAAGAATTTTATAACCTTCAATAAGCATAAAAATGTTATCAACCCTTGTGTTAATAACAAAAGTCTTCATCCTAACTCTCTAGTACTCATATTCAGTACCATCAAAGATATGATGCCTATTGGGATTTAGGTTATCTATTAAACCGACATTTAGGCCATCCATTTTAATAGAAGAAATTTCTTTTCCAAAAACAATTTAGTATATAAATGTTTATAAATGGATTTTTTACATCAAAAATTTAAATAAATCTGAAATAATAAAAGAAGTAAAAAAACAGAAAGTAATCCCATTAATGGATAAAAAAACACAAAGCTCTTTACTTGGATCTGATACCAATTTTTGGATCGTAATATATGAGATTTATAGCTTATAAAAGCTATTCTTACAAGTGGGGGAGGTATGAATTATAGTTTTAAAATTATCATTTTAAAATAAATAAACTAAAGAAACTCAAAAACCTATTTCAAAAAATAATCAGACTCAGAATTCAGTTCAATGAACCAAGTCACTGAATCGTAATTATATACAATACAATTAAATTAGAGTAACAGAACCAGTATTACAATGGATCTGATTAATAAAAGTATAAATTTTAATCATAATCAATACGATAATACAAACATAATTGAATAGGTTGAATATGATGATAAAATTTACTATTATAAGCATAGTGTAAAAAACAAACTTTTAAGAAATAAGAAACAACTAGAACAAAGTAAGAATAACTTACATATATTAAAAGAAAAATATCTTTCATCCTTAAGAGTAAGTTAGTCACTAACCCCGACCAAGGGTATCCCCTGTTTTATAATTACAAAAAATGTCTATCTTTTCTTAGCAAGGAAAACCCTTGATATGATGATCAAAATATATATCTTCCTATCCCCTTAATACCTCAATATGATGATAAAATTATCTTTATCTCTAGACTTGGTATCCCTAAATATGATGGATCATATTCTCAATCTTCCAATCCCTAGAATCCATCGATCAATACGATGATCAAACACAGTTTAAAATTACACAAATTATCTAAAGGATACAACCTGACAAGTTTTCCTTAGAATGACTCTCTCTAAATAATTAAAAGAGACCAGGAATAAGTTGTTCATGCTATGTAATATTTATAAAGGTTGAGAGTAAAAATATAACCAACAGATTCAAACTCTTCAAATGACTAGTTATTTATAGTCATCTTCCCAATATTCATATTGATCACCCAATGGTCATATTTAATTCAAGTTTTCCACAAGGAATTGGACACCTAGAACATGAAATATCATAATAATCTAGCACAATCAAAATCCTGACATTGTATTTTTTTACAACATTTTAGTGTAGAAAGTATTCCTTACATTAGAAATAAGTCTTCCGAATATGATTATAAACTTAAGTTATTTTGATGGAAATTATTATAATTGAAATTATGATAGTATACCTGAGGATTAGTTTGATGTTTATCACTACAAGTATCATTATGATTATGAAGACTTTGTTAGTACAAAGGACAAGACAAAAATTATAACAATGGTTATGATAAAGTTGAGTCTGATTTTTATCATACTCATACTCATTACAATAATCGTAATGGAAAATATATTGTTTATATTCTTAATACTTTATAACTTATTCTAAGTATGGTAAAATTTACTATTTTTTACAAAAACATTATAAAAACAATTTGGACTTGAAAATTTAGTAAAACATGTTTTTAAGAAGTTGTTTGTGATTTCGAAAAGTAAAGGAATGGAAAAGTGAGAACTATAATTTCTAACTCAACATAAATAACTTATTTTGATGTAGGAATAGAATCCCACTTAAATTCATTATTCTCCACATTCTCTTTGATGAAATTATATTTTATATCAATATGTTTTGAATGAGAATGTTGTACTGGGTTTCTGGTAAGGTTGATTACACTTTAATTATCACAACCTAAGAGCAATGGTAACTTTACTTCAATAAGTAAATATTCCAATTGACTCTTCATCCAAATAATTTGGGTACCATCTTGAATGGAAACAACAAACTTAGCTTTAGATGTGCTAAGAGTTTCTAATGTTTTTTTCCTTTTATTCCAACGAACACAATTTTTTTCCTGAAAGAAAACTCCACCCGATGTGGATCATCTATCATCGCATCAGGATACCCAAACAAGTAAATTATTTTTGAGCTATAATAGTTAATTCTTAAATTTTATGTGCCTTTAATATATCTAATAATTATTTTTCCTACCAAAAAATTTGACTCTTTTTGATCAATCTGAAATCTTTCACATAAGGTGACAACATAAAAAATGTCAAGTCTCGAGGCAGTCAAATACAAAAATCTTCCTATCAACTTCTAAAACTATTTCTGATTAACTTCCGTAACTTCTCCATATTTTGTTAACTTGTTTCCAACTAAAATTGTTATGGAAAATAATTTTAAAATTTTTCATTATGAACTTATTAAGAATCTCCTTAGCATTGTTTTATTGGAAAAGAAAAATGTGTTTTTTTACAATTTGTAACCTAAGAAATTATTTCATCTCTTCTAGCATGGACATCTCAAACAAAATTTTAATTTATTTATAAAATCTTTCAGAAGTTCTTCCATCATTCTTTACAAAGATAATTTCATCGACATAAAAAATTATAATAAGGGGAAACTATTGACTTTATTTGATATAAACATTTCTATCAACTCTTCCTTTCTTAAAAATTATCTTCCTTAAGAAAGTATCCAATTTAGAATACCATTCGCTCAGATCTTATTTCAGCCCATACAAGGATTTATTTAAACTTTACACATAACTTTTATCTTTCCCAATAATGAATCTTCAAGGTTGTTTGTTATAAACTTCCTCATCAAGATCACCATTCAAAAATGATTATTTCACATCCATCTGAATTTTTTTGTAACTTAATTGTGTAGTAATAACAAGAAAAAATCTGATAGTTTCTAACCTTCCACTAGAGAAAAAGTTTTATCAAATTCAATGCCTTCAATTTGTGAGTAAACTTTGCACACTAATGTTGCTTTGTTTCTTATCACTTCACCATCTTCATTCAACCTATTCCAGAAAAACCACTTTGTACCAATAATTTTTTCTGTTTGGTTTAGGTATAAGTTCCCATATATAATTTTTTAAATCTAATAAAACTCTTCATTCATATCCTGAACCCATTCCAGATGCTCAAAAGCATCATTCACATATTTTGACTAAATTTTTAAATACTGATAAGTGTGTGAAATTCTTCTTCTTGTTTGAACCCTTTGATGTTGATCACCAATAATGTTATAATATTCCAGTTTCTTCCTCATCCTATGATGAGATTTTTTAGATTCATTCTCATCACCCTAAATAGATGATTCTGATTCTTATTCTTGATTAGTATTACTATTTTCTTCATCCTTATTCGAAATTCATTAACTCTAATCATCTTCGTTATCTTCCTGAGTCTGTTTATCTTCCCCAAATTTTTTAAAAACTTTTACACTAGAAGAGTCAACTAATCTTCCTATATCTTTATTAAAAAATCTAAATCCTCTTCCATCTACAGCATAGCTAAGAAAAATTCCATCTTCACCCCTCTTCTAAAACTTTCCAAGGTTTCTACATTTGTTCTTTATGATACATGAACTCCCAAAAATTCTTAAGTGTTTCAAAATTCAATGTTTTCCATAAAAAAATTTATATGGGGTCATATATGAAATTATACTATATAAACATCAGTTTTGAATATAAAAATCTGTGTTCACAGCTTGTCTCTAAATTTAATCATAAAGACCATGTTCAAGTAACATAGTTCTTCCCATTTCAACCAAAATTATATCCTTCCTTTCAGCAACACCATTTTTTTGAGGAGTGTATGGTATAATGAACTCATTAAAAATTCCATTCTTCTCAAGATAACATTAAAATTATTCATTTTTGTATTCTCAACTATTTTTAGTTATCATCTTCTTTACTTAATACTCACATTCCTTCTTATATTTTCTCTTCAAACTTTTAAACATTTTTCAGAGCATCTGACTTATGTTTCATATAGGTAAGACAAGTACTGCGAATAAAGTCATCAATAAAATTAATTAAGTACTTATATTCATGATTTTATTATTTTATCATTGTCCCAAAGAATTTAGAATGAATATGTTCTAGGGGTCATTTTGAAAAAATGTTGACTTTCTTATGAACATAGTTTTTTATCTTTCCATTTTAAAAATATTACAACACCAATGTATTCTTCTTGACATATCAAGAATACCCAAGTCACTGTCTTGCTTTGATAACTTGATCATGTTTCTCTAACACATGTGTCCCAGCCTTTTATTCCATAACTAATTATCTTCCACAAAACTCAAGTAACCGGAGTTTTGAACCTCACTAACTTGGAATAAATTTCATTTTGTACATTGGCCTCTTGTAACTATCTTTCTATCTTCCTCTTTTTTCACAAAATACCAATTTTTTTTTTCTGAAAATAACCTTTTTACCTTCAAAACAATGTTATGAAAAACTTATCAAGTTTTGTTTCAACCCATCAAAAAATAAATCCTTTTTAGATTTCAAATTTTCTTCCCCAGTCATGACTGATCCAAAACCTTTGATTCTGAGAGATTCATCATTTCCAAATGTTTCCATTACTTCTGTGAAATATTTTACATTATTCAAAAATTTCTAATTTCTTATCATATGATAAAAACAAAAAGCTATATAGAATCTAAGGTCATTAACCTTTTGTTTCTTTGAGATTGGTTTCCACAATAAGAGATTTTTCTTTCCCTTTATCTTTCTTAACTTTTAGCTTCTGATAATTGTTAACAAACTTTTGTTGTGTTGGTAAAAAAACTAGACATCATTTTTCAAGGTGTCCTGGTTGTTCACATATTTCACAAATAGTTTCCAAATGTTGGAACCTATTTTTATTTTTTACAACAACCTTATCAGGTTTCTTCAAAACATGCTTTTCAAACTTCTTCCTTTGAGAGGATTGAATCTCCCTCAAACTTTTCCTGTTGTAATTTTTGGAATATTAGTAATGTTGTTGGTTAAAGCAAAAAATATTTTCTGTGTGCCCAAATCCACCAAAATACCAATAATATATATAGAAATAATATTTACCTTTGAAACTTCCATACCGACCAGAGTTGTGAGAATATTTCTTAGCTATCTTCTTATTAGAACTTTATTGACCACCCACATTTCTATTATCAATCAGAATCTTCTTCTTTAGCTCAGTTTTCTTTTAAGACTTATCAGAACTAGAAGTAATAGAAACCATTTCATATTTATAATTTTTAGAAACTTTTGACTTCCCCACTTTGTTGTTCTTCTCCACCTACATAACTTTACCATATTTCTTCTTATTAGAAACAATTTTAACATTCTTCACAAAATTTGGAGGTAATTTTTTTTATCTTTCTTAGATTTACACTTTCTAGAGTTTTCACTAACTTTAGAGATAGAATTATTGAAACCTTCAACCCTCTATTTATCATTAGAAAGTTTTTTAGGAAAATTTTCAAATCCTCTTCTTTTTTTATAAACTTTACTTCCACATGTTCATTATGATTATTTTCTTTCTCAAGAGATTTCTTCAAATCATCAGTCTCTTTTAGTAACTTAAATTTATCATTAGTAAAACATTTATGATTATTTACTGTAGAGTCTTTACTTTTCAGCTTCATGATTTCCTTTTCAAGTCTCCCAATCTTTCTCAGATATGCTTTCAGTTATTATTCCATACGAAATTGTAACTGATTTTCTTCTTCTTTATAACTTTTGCTTCCAAAATCTTTATTCTTAGCTATTGTAATAAAGGTATTTTTATCCTTCTCAATAGAATTTTTGGATTCATCTTCACTATCTTATTCTTTAACATCTTTATATAAGAAATTCTCCTTTTGGATTCAGAAAATTTTCTATCCTTTCCTTTGGAATAATATTTATCCTTATCCCATGGTTTCTTCTATGATCATCTCTACCTTCGATAATATTCCTCAATATCCTCCTATTTATTTATTTGAGGTAAATTATCCACAAAATTCCCAATAACTCCGCATTTAAAACATTTAAAGGGAAGTTTTTTTTTACCTATACCTCTTTTCACATTTTTAAAAAATAATGATAAAAATTCATCAATAATTTTACATACCTCATTTTCAGATTCAGAGTCTACAAAATCATATTCATCAAGAATATTTTTGGAAATTTCATTTCTTGTAAGCTTTCAAAGTTATTTCATGATGAAATTTTGTTTTTCCCTTCATAACTTTCTCCCTTCTCATTTTATATGTAATGAGAGTGCTATGAAAATCATTCAGCGATAATGATTCTGGATCTATATCTTCCAATGTAGAAACTTTAGTATCAAACTTATTAGGAAGAATTATCAATATCTTTTCAACAAATATAGAATCTTATAAATTTTTACAAAGACATCTAATAGTGCTGACAATGTCATTAACCATGGTAAATATGTCACCAATAGATTCATATTCACCCATCTTGAGATCTTCATATTTAAACCTATATATTTTTAAGTTTTCATTATTTAATTTTGTATTGTCTTTATAAATGTTTTTCCATTTATCTCATATTCCTTTGGAAATGGAAACACCCTTCACTCTTAAAAAATAACTTTCAGAAAGTGATGAGAGTAAATCATTCTTGTCCCTTCTATCATTCTCAAGATTATTCTTGTCAACATATGTAAGAAGAAATTTATCATCAATAGGAATAAATCCACCTATTGTAGCTTTAAGAACATAATACCCAATATACATAAGATAAGGAAACATTACATGTTTCTAGATATGATAGTTCTTACCATCTATGACTAGAATCCCATTACTGTTCAGACAATTGAGATTATCTATTACAAATTCATATTCAATACTTCAGAAAAGAGTAAAAAAAAGAAACCTTCATCTCTGATAAAAATTGAGAATGTTCAACATGATCAATGTATCACTATGGGGAGGATAGGGGGTGAATCAGTGATAATGTATTCTTTTAATATTATTTCATTTTGAAACAAAATTCGACTCCTGTTAAAGAGTTTTTACCTTACTAAAAACAAAACCAAACACACATCTATAGAAAGACAAGTATTTACAAGGTTCACTACTCAACATGAGTAGGTATGTCATTACTATGGTAAGAAAACTATCTGATACCACACAATCCACTAGAAAACAATTTTTGTGTGTGGTATACAATGAGTAGGATATTACCTTACAATCTTATTACACTATGTTCAATAAAACAGTTCTTATTCTTCTTCTAGAAAAAATGATGTAATAATTTTTTTTTCAAAAAGTTAAGAAACATATTACAATGTTTCCGTGATAAGACTTCATATATATTTTCTTCAAAAAAATTCTTCACTTTCATACCCAGAAACAGAAAAGAACTTACTTTGGAATTAATAATGATACATAGTATGATTTACTAGCCCAATATCCATAGTCCTATTTATCAATATGATAAAATAATATTCCAGAATAGGGATGAAACAAATCTGAACTTCATCTCAATAAATTTAGAAACCCCAGTCTTATTGCTCGGTCTTATCCTTGAAACTCTGATTATGATCTTGTCTCTTATCCTTTCTTCTTATTTCTAAAAACATTCCTCAGGTATGATTGATTCAAAAAGTTATTCTCCGTATAATTTTTAAGCTTATCTCTCTTCTCTTCCACACAATATAGGTTTCAGGAAAGTTAAAATTACTTACTTCTTTTATAGGTGAACCAAAATTGGTTTGGGCAGGATTCTGAAAAACTTTCCCGCACAACGAAATTTTCCCAAATATTAAATTATCCTTGAATTTAAGGTTCATATTTGACTTCTTAAATGATTATCAACTCTTATCTAATCTTATCAAAACTTATCACAACTTCTATTCACTTTATAATTTCTTCCCAAAAATTATTCTGATTATGATTCCCCATTATGATTGCCTCATTATGATGCTTTGTACCAATTACAAGAACTAATACGACCCATTGAAATGTATTCATTATGATAAAGATAATGGATTCTTCATTACATTACTCCATACAAAAAACTCTGCACTAATTGAAAAACACTACATAAATCATTTGAGAATAAGATGTCTTCTCATTCCGATGTCTTCATTATGAAGGAGACAATAGATTCTTCATTATGTTTCTCTGCACCAAATGAAACATATGAGAACCATTCTTGAAACTTCTTCAATATCTTCCGTGATCTCCTTGATAACACTCTGAAAAGATTCCAAAAATTTTCCTTTTCTTCATTTCTTTAGACCGATGATCCTATATATATTAATGTTTACTAGTATCAGCCCATGTTAGATGGACCAGTCTATTCTCCACTCTGATAGATAGGTTTCATCTCCATTCTGATGGATCATGACCCAAATGATAAAAAAACTATTATAAAATATTATATTTCTTCTTTTCTATTAACTGAATTGATAAGGAAAATAAATTCCCCATATGGAAAATGATCAACAATTCATGCTGATGAGAAAATGTTGATTTATCTATGATTTTCTTCTTTATATTGGTCACCAAAAACTTTTCTCCTTATCTGTATTTATTAGTTCCAAAAACTCCCAATTTAGTTTTTTATTTATCCTAAAAAATTCTCAAAAACA
The DNA here is from genome assembly GCA_963277665.1 of Viscum album. Taxonomy (NCBI): domain Eukaryota; kingdom Viridiplantae; phylum Streptophyta; class Magnoliopsida; order Santalales; family Viscaceae; genus Viscum; species Viscum album. The sequence continues at coordinate 2,039,712,821 of OY728164.1, forward strand.
ATTTTTCCTCCAATAAAAATGTTCATCTGATAAACAAAAGATACCTAGAATATAAATTGGTGCCATAATCCATTACAATGGATCAGCGACACACCAAATTCGATTGACCAGTTCCAACAAATTTTACTTTACCAACTTCTCTCCTTATCTGAATACAATACCAAGAAACTTTCAATAATCAGCGTATTACTCTGAAGATTTGTATCTTGTGACTTATTAGTCCAACTAAAAACCATCATATTTATATTTTTACATTTCGATCAAACTTCTAAACCTTCAATTTTTTTTCCGATGATCTTAAACCAATGAACTGAGACCATAAATATTTCACTTCAACAACTTCTTCAACAAAATTAAGCTTGTATCATGGATTCCTCATGACTTTGAATACATTGAATATCATATTTAACATCATCTGACTTATAATGGAAAGTATTGTAACTTACCATTCCTCCAAAGACATATTTCTTTTTAACCAGACCTCAATATGATTGACAGGACTCCCCCTTTATTTCATTAAGCTTACACCATAAGTTTCTTAGATAACTCATGATTTTTGTGAATAAAAAAAATAGAAAAGCATCATCAGATTTATATTAGATCCATACTGAATCCGATTCTCTTTCTTATTATTATTAACACTTCAATTCAGTCCCAAGGTGAGTCTGATGAACCTTTTCTTCCAGAAAAATTCTTCCCAATCTGATGTAATTTCATAAGAATTGTGAGTTCGAATACCTGAATAAAATGGTTAGTTAGATTACTTTCTATTACAAAGTGAGGTGATTTCTTTTCTTCTTGAACTTCTTTGAAAATATATGACAACACAAACAAATTTTAGGTTCAAAAATAACTTCTTTCTAACTTGGTCCCAACACTCATGATGATAAAAACTCCAAACACTATAACCCTACCTCTGTAGTATAGGGGTTGGTGAAAATTACCAAGAAGGCATATCTAAAATGGGAGGACTTTTTCTAATTTACCTATGTGTATTCACCCAACCATATCTATGTAAAAGTGTAGAGGAATAATAATAAAAGACAATAACATATAGAGTAAAATTCACGTATGTAGTAACCTCGAGGGAATGAAAAAGAGTATGAAAATGTAATTTAAAAAGTAGAGTGAAAAAATACACACCCAATAAGAAAATATGTCCCAACCTAAAAATAATTTGAAAATAAAGAAAGATGAGAGATCCTGTCTCCTGATCTCTAAGACCTAACCACCGTACGAGGTAAAATGCACCCAAGTATCCCAAATCTCTACCAAATACACCTATTATATGTCCGTCATTTTTATAAGACACAAAACATGTGATAAAATCCCATATAGAGGTGATTATATACATACCCAGAAGGATGCCCCAAAAACTAAAGAGTGAGAAATAGAAGACATGATAGAAGTGGTCAGCTCATCCCAAAGTAAGTTGAAAATGAAACCCAATGACATAGAAGTATATATATGATCATATAAGAAACCCAGATGAGAAATAAAGGGTATGTCCATCTCATAGCCTAGCCCAAGATGATGTGTTTGCCAATAGTTTCAAAGGACCCATAAATGATTCCCAACATCTCACGTGTCTGTCCAAAGAAGTCATGAGAAGGGTATATACCTCACCATTTCTCCACATCCTGATGGGACATAATATCCAAAAAATATAATACCCACAACCTGGTACAATAGGGAAGTAACATTTATAAATTTGAGCACAGAATATATAGGAACCACACCCAGGTATGATAGTGGAGTATTGTATCCTTATATAGAGGATCCATTAACTAATATTACAGTGTAGTATGACCTATGTATCTATATAATGAGTATGGAGGACCTACACCTAGGTGTGATAGGGAAATACCATCTCCATGGATAGAGGAACAACTACCTTATGCGACAGGGGAGTGTAACCACTGTATCTTCACAATGAATATGGAAGATCCTCCCCCTAGTGTGATATGGGAGTACCCTCTCTAGGGATTGACAACCCACAACCTAGTGTGATAAGGGAGTGCTCCCTCTATACTGTACATTGAGTATAGAAGACCCATGCCCTAGTGTGATAAGGGAGTACTATCTCTATAGATAGAGGAACTGTTCCCTTTTGCCACATGGCATTTCTTCCTTTGTATTTGTACATCGAGTATGGAGGAGTGACATCTTGGTGTGATAAGCGAGTATTATCTTTGTGGTTAGAGGACCCGCAACCTACTAGGATAGGAGAGTTTTGCCTCTATATTTGTACATCGAATATGAATGACCCATGCCCTGGTAAAATAGGGGAGTACTATTTCCATGGATAGAGGACCCGTACCCTTATGCGTTTGGGGAGTGTCACCTCTTTATCTGTACATTGAATATGGAGGACCCGTGCCTTGGTGTGATAGGGGATTACCATATTTGTGAATAGAGGACCCATGCTTGGGTGTGGCAGGGGAGTTATACCTATGTGTCAGTACATCGAGTATGGAGGATCCATGCATTGGTGTGACATGGTAGTACCATCTCTATGGATAGAGAATATGTTCCCTGATGCAACAGGGGAGTGTCACCTCTGTATCTACAATCTCTTTGATGATCTTTCCTGATCAATACCGTAATCAAGAATAAACTAAATAAGTATCACACTCAAAACATCTAACACCATACCTAAAAGCCACTATGAAGCACACCATTGCGTTCTATGTGAAAAAAATACTCCAAATAGGCTACTAATGGGGAAAATCTAAGTCAAAACAAAGGAGATACTAGAGATAGAATATTTATAAATAAGTAAACAATGTTTAATGGGGTCTAAATAATGTGTGGTCCTGCTCCACTATCTAGACATGTACCTGGCTATGTATGGGTATCGATCCATGCTCTTGTACCCCTGGGCATCCCTATGTACTCTAGATTACATGACATATCTAGCCAAAATCCCGACGAACGCACGAGGCTCTTCATTGGTCTATTAGAAAAACATAAACCCATCGATATATCATTGTAAACTACCATTAATGGCTAAATAGATCAAACCATTTCAATCCTCATGGAATAATACTCGGGATAGGCTATTCACTTCCCAAATTATATACCTAGTAAAAAAATGCATTTCACCATAATACGCTCAAACAATGTTTCATGGGCTCAAGCCACGAGTCTAAATTAAATACATGATATTGGTTATGAAATAAGCAACTTCATATTAGGGTTGAAAATCCATTGATGGGTTTTCATTCGGACACCGCATGAAGAAGTATCTTCAGATACTGGATTCTATAATAATAATAATAATACTAATAATAATAATAATAATAATAATAATAATAATAATAATAATATTATTATTATTATTATTGGGTTCTTCATGGACCCAAGACATGAGTCATAAAAAGATATCCAACATCAGTCTTGAAATGACCATCTCAATGTTAGGGTCTCAATTCCACATATTATTCATCATTATGATGCTATATGAAGTACTTATGTCAAATACATGATTTCATAACTGAAAATAATAATAATAATATTTTATATTATTATTATAGAAAATTTTATTCAAAGAAAAGGGGTCCATGTGTCCCCTCTCTATGCATACATAGGAGTCACACCGCTACCTTTTAAATCCAATTTAATTATTTAATTTATTTTAATATTATTATTATCATAAAAAATGATAATATCAAGGAGGATTCATCCATATGTGTACAAGAGAATGGGGATCTCAACCACCCCCTTCACACGAGTCCACGTAACTGTTTTTTTTCATTTCTTTTTATTAAATAAAATTATTATTATTATAATCATTTGATTAAGTTTCCTTTTATATTATTTTTATAAATAATATAAAATTAGGGGAATTGAAACCCCCAATTCGACACCCATGAGTCACATATAAGAGCCCAAGGTGGCACCCCACATTATGTCCTCATCATTTTTATTCTTATTAAATTTCGTTACCCCCTATTTTTTATAATGTTATTATTATTTAAAAATAATAATAACACATCCGTACATACTGGGTCATGGGACCCTATCGTTTTCATCAACATCTAATTCTACCATCATCGATAGCCATATCCAGGCATCCTATACTCAAAAATATAAATCGTTGCACCTTCGGAGAGATCTGTGCAATATGAATTGGAAACCACCATTACCGGATCGAAAGTCAGGTTCCCATCATCATCACCACAACTCTATCACACCTTGAAAATACAAATCCAAACTCATGATCGTGTTATGTCGTGTCAAAGAATGAACACACAATGATCGGTATTTCTAGATATCATTTAATCACTGATCAAATGATTACCAATGATGAACACCATGAACAGAAGGAGAAAGAAACATAACACAAAAATGATAGTCATCATTGTCCAATGAAATCCTATACAATGATTTATAAGTTCAAATCATGGGTGATATCATGACATTAAATAAATAAATAATTTATTTAAACAAATCAAATTAGTGAACAAGATCATGCGAAGGGCATATAATTACAGATAAATAAAAGTAGATATGAATATGTGCTCAAAATTTTAATCAAAAGGGAGAAAAACACAATTGATGAGACCTAATTTTATTATAGATAAATCATTGATGAAGAACAAATATACTATAAATAAATATGATGATACTGCTATATTCTTACTTCGTCTCATGATTATCCTCAATTCGATCGTCTTTCATTATCCGATTATGATCTACCAATAAAGAATTCTCTCCTCATCCTCTAAGATATATCAAGGGTTATGAAGATAACACTTGGAAAACCATCATAATGAGGTATTTATAGAGTAATTTAATTAGTTAATTTAATAAAACAAATAAAAAATAATTTATTTATTTTAGTTAAATGTACCCTCCAATGACTGCCTCATCCGAACATCCGATGATGACAAACTTTAGGTTGTACCTAGTATAAAACCTACACTCTAGATTCATCTGTGGTATCATATTTTTGATATTAGAATCCATTTTTGAGTTATTCTAATTTTTCAAAAAAACACTATGCGCACATGATATAAAATATATTTAATATTTTTATAAAATTAATTTTGGGCTCACCATTACTCAGAATCGCATGCCATTTCAACAATTGAATCAAAAAATATTTCATAATATATTTTATAATATTATAAGAAAAACTAGAGTCCCTACACAATCCCACTCACACCACTATCAAGTTGGAAAGTAAATAACAATCCATTCTAAATCACCTTCACTCATTCTATACTACTAAAGTAGTATTCCTTTTTTTTATAAGATATACTTGAACCCACGTTAGGTTTAACACCCATAATTTAATATTTCCTCTTAGGATACCACCCTGAATTTTAAATATAAATTATCTTACTATCATAGATACACCCATAGTATAAGTAATTAAATGTTCCTCTAGATCCCTGCTCAAAGTACAAATAATTAAATCTTCATTTAGTTCCCAACTATAGTATAAGTTATCCCATGTTCCTCTTGACCACCACTAAGATTATAAGAACTTTTAATTGCTACATGGTCCTATACCCCATGTCAAAGTATTTATTTACATTTGGGGAAACTATCTAGAATATACGTATATTTATTTCTCTTAGGAAAACCATCCGAATTATATGCAATGAATTTATCCATTAACATTATCCACTGAAATTACTACTACAATCATCCTAATCCATCACATAATCATAAACTCAAAATAAATCACATATAATGATTTTTACATTGGGAATAGAATAAGAAAAACAATAATCATGATCATGGTCAATAGACAAATCATGTCATGATTGAGTAATTTAGGAGGTAACTCAATTATCATGATATAGAAAAATAAAATCATTTTGTGAATAACACCAATTATTATAAAACATAAAACTCATTCTCTTCTATTCATATCGATTAATTATATCCATTTACTTTGTGAAGCAACATATCAAATCAACATTCCATTATCCACCACACAAAAAAATTCACGAGTTTACACACTATCATGCCACATTGACATAACTAACCATTTATCATTATTTATCACTTCATAAAGAAAATATCATCATTTGATTAATATCTAAACATATAACCTTATATTACCAAATCACTTAATAAAAATTTAATATTCTTCATATGCATATCATCTATTTATAACTAACCATTGACTATCTTCATCTTGTCACACATGTGAAAAATAGAATAAAATTATTTAATTAAAAAATCAACATGTTACCATAATCATCCTTCAACATAACTAAAATAAAAAAAAGAAATTTTAATTAATAAATTTACTAAAAAACTAGCTCATAATTAACAATTTCTTACCAAATTCCATTTCCTATTCCAACTATCTTTCAGAATTACATATCTTGGAATTTTATTAATTTATAATATCACAAGCCATTTATTTTATCATGTGTAACTAAGAAAAATAATTATAGAAGTATTATTTAGATTTAATTAACATATTTTGGGGAACCATTCCCATCCTTACGAATATTCAAATCCCTTATGAATTCGTTAAACATACATACCATAAAAAATGAAAGTAATATACTTCAAAGAGTTAGGTACACCTACCCTAACATTAAGTAAAATTATCATGATAATTATCACCCCTTGAAAATATCACATTCCAATGATTTCTTAAAACCCCTTCAATGCAATGAACCAATGTTTTCTTCATCATTAAATAAACCACGATTCCTTTTGAGAACACATTATTTAAACTAAAATAAAAAATAACTAAAGAATCAATGTATTAGTTTATTATTATAATAATATAACTTAAGGTATATATTCACCATTAATGTAAGAAATAATAATGGATAATAAATATAAATAATTATCATATCGATAAGGTATAAATCTTGTTGTTTATAGTCCCCTAGAAATATCATGCCTATAATAATAAATGTATGAAGAATGAAAACTGTTAGAAAAATGATAGAATTTTTGAGAAATAAATAAATTAATAGAATTAATTTTTAGAAAAGTATATGATGAAATATATAGGAATGAAAGAGGGTAAAATAACTGTTATATAGTAATTGGTTATATATATAGTCAATGAGTATATTATAATTGTTTGAAATTACATGTGATATATATATATATATTAAATAATAAAAACAATATATTTTACATGTATAAATAAATAATTATGGAATGATACATAATAAGAATATAATCATTCATTAGAAAAGAAATAACATTAATTATAATTTTTTTTATGAATTATCTATTTTTATTTTAAAAAATTAAATTCATCATATTTATAGATTGATTTTAATAAAATATATTACTTGTTTTGAATCTTCTTGTTAAAATTAGGTAATAGGGTAAATATTATTTTTTGGAAAAAATAAACTATTTAGATGAATAGTGAAATACACTAGTGAATAAAGTAAATATAAAATATTTTACAATTGATTTATAAGTTAATAATAAAAAATTAAAAATTATCATGAATCATTTTTGGATGATAAATTCATGATTTTTTTTTTACTTTTATATCTCACTTTTTGTACAAAATTACATTTCTTAACTCATAACTAATGAGTATTTGTAAAACTTCTACTCATTTTCATTTATGAAATAACCCCATACACCACCCATTTGAAACCACTCCTAAAATTTAATATAAAACCCAAAATATACCCTAATTATATCTATAAATGCTTTTATCCATGTTTTTTAAATTATAGTCACAGGTGAATGCCCCTAAGTGTTCAATAAAGAAGATTAAAAGGCAAAGGTCTAACTGAGCTACAACAACAATTTATTAAACATTTTAACTTATTATTATATTATTATACTATATTATTATAACTATAATTAAAAAAATATAAGTATAATAAATATTTTTTTATATGGATATTATAATCAAATAATTATTCCTTATCATGAATTGTTCACTTTAGCATGTTAATGTTTGAGTTGGTTTAACCATTTATATCAGTGATGATTTTCTATAACTATCACCACCATAATAGATAATTAATAAAACTTAATTAATAGATAAATATAAAAATAAATATTAATCTAAATTATATTTATGTTTCTAGGGTGGAAAAATTCAAATAGAAATAGTTTTTAAAACAAGTCACTATGATTGACAAAACTGCACAGAGCGAACGAACCACAAAATATTGATCGAGTGAACTGGAACTATTCTTATAATGGGATTACCTTGAAACTTAAAAAATTGGAACTATTTTGGATTTATTAAATTATTAATTTTTGATATGAATAACTTATTAATAAGGAATAATGACTTTGATTTTTGTACATTATCAATCATAGAACATTAGGAATGGTTTACCTTAGATAAATTATAGAGACTATAGATAACTAATAAATAAATAATAGATAAAGAAACATGATTAATATTAAAATAAATAAATAAAAATAAATTTATAAAATATATAATAAGTAAACTAAACATGGTTATATAGGGAGGTAAAAGTGCAATCGAGAAAGTTGAGATTTGAGTTAAGAAGTTCTCTCTCGACCACCCTTCTTATTAGAGATTATATACCAGGAAAGTTAGTCAAAGGTAGGCCCATGACTATTTATTAAAGAAAAAGAAAATTACTACAAGCACATACCGCAAGTCAGAAAATCGATTACATATAATAAATATCATACCCATCAAAACCCCCATGAGAGCCTCCTTCTGCAGTGGAAATCTCCCATTCCAAGCTTTCATAATGTTTTAGGATCTTAGAATACTTCTTTCTAAGGTTCAATTTTTCTAAAGATATCAAATCCTGTAGAGATTATTTGAAATAGGACCTAGTGGATAACGGCTTCGGTAAATCAGTGTAGTCTTTCATTGTCCTTCTTCTTGTTGTGGTGGACACCTCCTTTCCAGAATTCCTCTTCCCATCCTTGAGAACCTCAAATAGGAAGGCCTAGCCATAACACTATGGTTTTCCTTGTCACTTTCCGAGACATCCCGCCAATATTCAGTTACTAGGGCATCATGAAAACCATCAGCCACCCCCCAGGACTGTTCATTTCGCCTGTTACTGTCAATCACAGCCAAAAATTGCAGCTTTTCTTCAATATCTTGACAAGCATCCACCTCCTTCGCTGCATCAATTGAAACAAGCTGCATAGAGTTAACTTCCTTCATTGAATCACCCACCTCCACTTGATATACCCCTTCAGGCTGCCCTTCAATCCCTTGGCTATCATCCACATCCTTCCCTGCATCAACTAAAACAAAATGCATAGTGTTACCTTCTATCATTAAATCACCCACCTCCACTTGGCATACCTCTTCTGGCTCCAATGCTTGGGACCGATTACCAGTATCAATAGTACTCCCTAAATTAGCAAGTTGTGGCTCCATCTTATACCCCTAACTAGTCAGAAATGGAATGGCATCTATGATTTCTCACAACAATCTGAATTTGAAAGAATCCACCCCTCCTTCGGACCATCAAAGTTATACCCAACACCGACAACACACCGCTTGATTCCACTACCCCCATGCCCAACATTAGCAACACACCCTCCTTCAGGATGTGAAACTACCGTATACTACCCAGTGCCACCTCCAGGATAAGCAGCATCCACATGACTCACACCAGTTCTGAGGTCCTACTTTAGTCTCTCAAACACCATAACAACATATGGGTTTCTCAAGGATGATCCGCCCACGCCATTTCTAGTCTTTTCAACATCAAAAAACTTATGTCCCTGACCAGTAGATTTACCATTTCTTTTCACTGGAACTGAAATGGTTCCACTGTGACATTGATCATCTTGGTGACCCAGACAATGACACCCCAGACAGTAGTCAACCCAGGATTCAAAGACCACCACTTGCTTCCAGAAAAACTCCTCACTAACAGTAATCCAAATCCATTCAACTAGAAACTTCAAAGCATCCACCTCAACGCAGATTCGCGGGTTAACAGGGTGACTTACCGATGAAGTGTGGTCATCAGAGCAGAGAAAAAGCCCCTCTAGATTACCTAACATACGGATAATCGCTGGATTCTGAAAGGGAAAAGGAAGGTGAGGAAAGCTTACCCAGGTCGCGACAGAGGGTGTGTCCCGGTTCATGCAAAGATCAAATGTCCATTGGAAAAGAAATAACCTGCATCCACTGCAGTGTCGAGGAGTTCTAGACCAAGCACAAATTAAATCTTCCTCCGAGGAAAATCATATCATCATATAACGCTTATCAATCAAACCCACCACCGTGCGATCCTGTAGGTCCCAATTACTAAACACAAATCTGTCGAGGAGCTCTGGACCAAGCACAAATTAAATCTTCCTCTGAGGAAAATCATATCATCATATGACGCTTATCAATCAAACCCACCACTGTGCGATCCTGTAATTCCCAATTACTAAATATTATATATATATATATATAAATATAATATTTCCTTGGATGGTTTTTATATATTTACCATTTAAATTATCATGTTAATTATCTTCTAGTAATTTTTGGGGATTTAAATTTCCTCTTTATATTCATTCTTTGATTGGTTTCTACTTTACAAATTTCTATATTTATAAGGAAACACACTCCATCATGCTATTTTTTTCTAGTTTACATTACCTCTTTCTTAAATAAATTATTCTACGATATTTATATATTATCTAATAAATGAATTTTATTATATTTATCGTTTCTTACTTAGTATAAAAATATCTCTTTATTATCCTATTAATTATTGATTTTTAATTCGTACCTTAAAAATTATGAACTCTGTAAGAAAAATATTCATAGATCTCTCTTGGTTTCTTCAAATTCTCTCTCTTTTATCCATTATATTTTATTTTATATACATTATTACCTTTATATGTTTATTATTATATTTTAATATATTTTTTAGTATTTAAATTTTTTAAGGTCCCTGATTTCCAAATCTAACCCTTTAAATTTTCTTGAGACTTGGAGGTGTTTAGAGGGTGTTTGAAGACATTTTCTTGATTATTTATATTTTTATTTAATTTAAATTTAAATTATTCTAAATTTTTTATTACCATTATGAAAGAAACCCATGTGTATAGGTATAATTTGAGATTCTATGTAAATCCAATTCGATTTAGTCTCATGTAGGGGCATGATCTAAATTTGGGTAAGGGTAAGTGTATCACCCCAATATTTTTTGATATGTTTCCCTTTAAATAAATTTAATTTATTTGATAGTCTTTTTTACATGAAACAATGAGTTTAAATTAAGTTAAAAAACTATTAAAATATTATTATGTAAAAATTATATCATTTTTAAAATTATCACTATCTTAGGCTTATTTTTTGGTATTTTTCTAAAAAAAATCATTTTTTAGTGAATAGTGAAAAATACCGTTTTTTGTAAAATGTCATTTTGTTTATTTAAATAAAGTAATTTAAAAGTAATATTATATTTTTTATATTATATAAATTTAATATAAAATAATATTATTAATTCCATCAGTATCATCATTTTACATGATTTTTATATAAGTCAATTTTAAGCTTGAAACCCATTTTTCTAGAAAATTTGTTTTTTAGTATTTTGCAGGTTTAGTTTTACATTATTCTATAAAACTTTCAGAAACTAAATTTGATAAAATATATTAAATATTCAGAATTAGGAGGATAAATTTTGGTAAATCTTTTCCTTTTATTTTAGGCATTATGAATCGTAACCATGTTAAAATTTGTCACCTTGGTAATAGTAAAACATGCAAAACATGGTTTAAACTTTGGGGAAAGGCTATAAAATTTATCTATCACTTGACTATATTCTATTGGATGAGTGGAGTTCTACTATTCCCATAAAATTCACAAAAATTTGGCAAATTGGTTCCTTTTTTATTTGATATTGACTATTATAATATTTTAAGAAAAGAATACATACAAAATGTCACTCTCTGGACTTTAATATCTCCAATATTTATTCACAAGGATGAAAAAATTTTATGTTCTGTTTTAAGTGTTTGTTTTAAATATCAATTATTTTTTAATCATGGTAAATTTTTTTAATTTTTATTTATTGAATAATTAGCTTAAATTCTTACGCAATGTCGAAAAAATATTTATTCAATTAATAGAAAAATAAAATAAATAATTTTAAAAATATTTAAAGTAAAACAATTTGGATGAATTATTGTGTTCAAAAAATTTTATAGATGAATATATCATATTATTTATGTTTTAAAGGATTATATTTGAATTAAGTATTTTCCTAGGCGTCTTTAATTTCAAATTAATTGAATAGTGTCAAACATGACATTAATGATATTTTATGAAGATAATATTTTATTAAATTATTCAAAAATCATAAAAATATTGAAATAGGAAAATAATGATAATATATGTTCTAAAATATCATCACTTGTCAATTATTGATCCAATTTTCCTATTATTATTAAAATTATAACCCTTTAATATTTAAAAAGCCATTACTATAATTAAGGTTTAAATGATATCTAAACCAGTAAAAATTTGATTAAATGATTATATTAGGACCATATACTCATTATATTTTAACATATTTCATTTTTTAAACATTTAAGATGAATTTAACACATATTATATTGTAATATTTCATTAATTTCCAAAAATGCCCCTCCGCTCACTTATAAATGGGCACCCTGTCTCTATTTTATTTACACCACATTGGGCAGACTATCTTGACCAAAACCTACCCAATTATCTTCTATACTTACCTATACAATATTTAGAGGTTATTTTCTTCTTAAAATACCATTTTGATGGTCCTTAAGAAGGGATCGAAAGGAAGTCTACCGAAGAAGAGGTAATCATCTTTACCAACTGTTTCAAATTTATTTATTTTTATACTTCCTATGAGTCTATTATAACCATGATAAAATAATAACTATAGTAACATTAATATAATGATATATTATTATTATTATTATGGGAAATCCATTTTCCATCTCCTTTTCATCTTATAAAAAGTGGAAACATAGCTTGTGAGTACGTATGACTTACCGTATCCATGTAATGGTGAAATTCATTTTTTGTTACCATTTTACCTATATAGCTATGAAAAAAGAAATAATAAATATATATGATATATATGAAATTATTATTATTTTATAATCATAGTATAATATCTACCTACTTACCTTCCAATCCTTCAAAAAACCATAACGTCACTTGCAATTACATGCAGACAACCACCTCCAAGAAGCGACATGATACATTATTCATTTATGATTTATATGGATGGTAATAAGAATATATTTAATTAATATGCCTGATATATATTATATAATAATTATTCTATGAAGTTGAATTACTATTTACCTTTATTTTGGTCCTTCCATCGAAAAGTGAAAACAACATTCACGCATACGTACGACTTATCATCTCCATTAACGATGTAAATTATTTTTCTATCTATACCTTTTATGGATGATTATAAATATGTATATAATGAATGTATATGATATTTATATCCTAAATAAAATTTTATTGATGATTGAACCATTATCAAAGTAAAAGGATCAAAACTACCGAATCAAAACATACATGAAAAATGAAGCAGTTAAAACCCAAATGAATGATAATAATAAAATATCATTAACAAACATATGATAAGATGTTAGAATTAGATCATATTTGATATTATATATATATATGGTACTGGTATATATTTATAATAAATCTAAATTTGTTGTACCAGATTTTAAAATCACTTATAAGGAAATTTGAACTTAAAGTAAGGGATTTCATCTCAATTTTCACTCCATTGGGACATATTTGGTATTTTTACCTATTTATTTTTATGAGATGTATATATTTATACTTTATTGTATTTAAAATTAATATATTTTTATTCATGATGATTAATAATTTAAGGGTTTATAATTCAAAAGATACCAAATAGGAAAGAATTTATTTTACAATATCATTTTATTTTGTTATTGATTATATTTTCATTAAAGGATTATTATAATATATCCTTCATAATATCTAATAATATTCTAACCCTATGGATATTTAAGGAGTTTCTATATTTTATTCTAGATTTTCCTATATTTTCTCACTTGAATCACGAACTGATATATTTAAAATAAAATCTGATCTTATTTCTCTTTTTGGTCGGATATATTATTTTTCAATGTCCATATTTTTCAAAATTGTTTTATAAAAGTACATTTTATTTACTAAAATGATTTATCAAGGAAATTTTATGTTATCCTTTAATTTTTACAAGGTTTGAAAGGAACAATTATAATTTTTTTCAAAGGGGTCATTTTTAATATTCATTATGAAAATTTAAAAGGAATGTTTCATTTTAACATATAAAACGTTAATGTATTTTACCACCAACCTAACTATTTTAAATTATTTTTATTTTTTTACATTTTTCAATGGTTTTAAAAAAGGGAACTCTTTTATGAAAAATTATTTAAAAAATTTTTATATCCATTTTATTCTATTATTTAAAGTACTTGATTTTACAACAAAATCTACTTTTATGTGGAATTGATAGTTATATATCATATATTGATTAATTTTATAGTCATTAACTTTCACTTGAAACATTTACTTTCTTGTGATCATATCTCATTGAACATTACATTTCTCTTAAATATCTATATTCCTTGTATCATGAACATACTTATTAAATAAATATTATTCCATTTATACATATGATGTTTTACTATAATAGTCATTTAATTGACTAGGAAAATTATTTACATTCCATATTCTTTACACAATATGAATATTTATTTATAAAGTATATTATTAATGAATCACATTGATCATTCAATATATAAATAATGTATTGTACATGGAGTGATGGGTGGGTCCAAAAATTAAATATCACCTAGATGCATCGATAGGTCTCATGAGAAAAACCAGTAGTCCAAATTTATTAAATGTGTTTTTGATGTATACCTACCTATTGATTAAACTATATTAGTGAAAGGTATTTACAGTCAAGATATCATGATGTCTAAGACCATGATATCCAACATTAATCATTTCATTCTTTTATAATTTAGTTATTATTATCCATGATATCACTACAATGATATTATCCATGAATGTATTTTGTGCTCAAGTTATTAATTAAATGAAATGTGTTTTTAGTTATTTAACTTTCCATATTGATTATTCATTATTTACTCATGATAAATTCCACTGTAGATAAACCTTACTAGGAATCCGATGTCACCCTTTACTTTTTTTTTTCATTCCCCATGATATGAAGAAGGATATTATGAAGAATATAAAGGATTTGAGAATTTTTATTATTCTATATATTTTATATTTCCAATGTAATATGGGAATCATGTATGTTTTTGATTCTTCAAGAATACTAAATCAATCAATTATTTGGGATGATATTCCTTATATCTTATGTCAATGTAATAAAGTAGACATCGATTCTGGGTTACTGGAGTTGGGTTTATTATAGTAATCTAGGATTTATATACCTTACATAAAGGTAACTCAAATTAACTGATCTTGTGTAAAGGTAAGTTAGTTTTAATTATATATATAAAGATAACCCCCTGTTTCGTTTTCTATGTAAAGGTAAGTGTGGGTTTTGATATGTTTTGTAAAAGTAAAACTTTTTTTTATGTCAATTTACTCACTTATAGATAGTTATTCTCTACTGTATAATGGTAGATCAAATCTTTAATAAGGGAAAGGAATTCTAGGATATATAATTATAGTTGAACTCACCCTTAGCATGCCC
Organism: Viscum album; assembly: GCA_963277665.1. Lineage (NCBI taxonomy): Eukaryota > Viridiplantae > Streptophyta > Magnoliopsida > Santalales > Viscaceae > Viscum > Viscum album. The sequence goes on from OY728164.1 coordinate 2,039,728,495, forward strand.
CTCTTTCATATAGGTAATTTTTTTCTGTATAAAATCTAGATTTTCCCCAAAATTCATTATTAAGAATTTTTAAGTGAAATGTAATGGAAATAAAACTAAAATCAAGGATTTAATATTATATAGGATAATTATAGATATAATAATTAAATCTATTAAATATTTCTAAAAACTAGGACTTTCAAAATATTGTTGAAGGGAAATAAAATTAAATAGATTTTATTAGATGAATTAAAATAAAAATTTTGGATTTTTTTGAAACATATAAAGAGATTAATATCTATTATTATAAAAATTATAGTCCTCCCATTCATTTTAATTTCTTGTTTTCTCTTGATAATGGTTAATAAAAATATCTCCATTCAAGTTCTGTTAGCCTTTTGGAAATAAACTCAATCCTTCCTACATTTCTAGGCCTATGTAATTATAATTTTATCTCTCTCTATTTAATCGTAACAAATTGAGAAGCCATTATGAGGTAATGGATCTATTATATTTTTTTATTTTTATGAAAGTGTGATTTAATCATGTATTTTATTCCACAATATATATATATATATATGAAATAATCCTTAAAAAGATAATAATATGAAACTTACATGAAAAGAGAGAGGATGATATCTCATACAGTAGATTAATATTATTATTTGAAAACCCATGAATAACATGAAAATTAATAAATTATTATTTTATTACATATAAATAAAATAAAGGAAGAAGAAGAATTATCACATGTTACTGTAGATAAATATTATCATTTTTATATCATGGAATTGGGTCTCTCTGATCACATGTGATTTGTATTTTTTTGATATTTCTTCTTAATTTACTAGATAATATGATATAGATTTGTGGTTTATTTTTGATGTCATTATTTATCATGATTAATATTCATGATATTTATAAATAATAAAAATTAAAAATATTTTTTAATTAATAAAAGAGGCATGGAAATTTTTACCATTTTTCCTTAAAATTTTTTGAAATACAAAATTTATGCTTGAAACAAGTTTATAGTTCTTTACTTGTTATTTTTAACTATTTATTATAGGTTTCTTGTTACTCAAACCCTATACATAATTAATTTAATAATTCAAATATGGTAACAAAATGTTTGATTGTTAAAGATAATTATTTAGGAATGAACCAACCCGTTCTTATTTGATGAAGTCTTGAATTCCTTAGTGATATGTTCTTAGTTGACCCATGAGTGTTCTATATTGAAAATAATTCATTTATTTCTATTCTTCCTCTTGGAAGTTATATCCTCAATGTGATATGTTTTGAACCTTATATGTTTGGATAATTGATAAAAAATGGGATGAATTGCCTGGGGTTCTAGTGGTGGATGATGTTGGTGATGGTGGGATGGAATAGATTGTGAGAAATGGTGTTGAGGATTACACTAGGGTAGTTGGGATGAGTTAATAGCTGGGGTTACTCATTGATTCTTTCTTGATTCTTTAAAATGGATAGTTCACAGATTATTTATTGATGTGATTCTCAATTATTATTGCGATTGGTTTTCTTTCATGATAAGTGATTTTTTGAATGTGGTATCTTAGGATGAGGCCTAGAGTACCAAAAATTTTATGGAATGGTAATTGTATTAATAAATGAACCTATAATATGGAATGTTATTTATGATAATTATGATAAATGATTTATATATTGATCGAAACTGTTATATGGTTAAATGAAATCGTCAAAGAGTATGGTTATCAAATTTTGAATTGACATATGAATCAATAAAAAATATGATTTGTAATGAAATGGTTTGGTTATTCTTGAAATTATAATGGGTCTTAATGAAATATTTATAACTTCTAAATTATTTAATTAATGGATATGTTTTTTCTAAATTACTACGTAATGATAATTAAATATGTTAATATTGATGATTGTGAATATTTTTGAGATATAGAACTTAGAATTGGAAACCATGTGTCTTGTGAGACAATCAAAAAAAATTATAAGGCCAGGTAGTTTCCATTAGTGTGGTTGTGTGTGATATATCTTATATTTTTTTGATTTCATATACTTCACCACCTGAGTCGGCAGAGTTACTGAACCAAAATTTTTTTGGGGGATTTTTTCCCAACATCCAGGTTAGTGAGAGAACATATGGTTAACTAATACCTCTCCTTGACTCTCCATTCATCTATAGTATATTATATGGGTATACCCAAGATAATATTTCTTAATTTTTAGGGTATTAACTCATGTGGACTATGATAGATCTCATTCTTCTATACATTTATGTGTGGGATGTAACAACTTGAGTTTGTAGAACATACTTATATCTGGTCCTGGTGGTTATGAATTTCCATGGGTATACACACATAGGCTATGTTTAATTGAGGTATAATACTTGATACATAGGCTTTAGTACCTTTGGGATTTTTACTTGGTCATGGATGAGATGATTATGATGTGGTTATACCAGGATGCATGGGATGTAGAATTGATATGATATGATTATCTAATGTTTAGACAAGGTAATTCATAGAGGAGATCAGTATAAATCATGATCTATTATGGTTTGAAAGAGATAAAACAATGGGGGAAGTCTAAGTGGGTTACCATTCTTATATATATATGTGTGTGCATGTGTGTGTGTGTGTGTTTGTATGTTTTGAAATTGACACTCCTACTTGTATTAATTACATGGCGAGTCAACCATAGTGATGTTGGGAATTTAAATTTACTTGTTTTCATGATGATTTGGTTTCATTTTTTTATTCACTGAGATTTAATAGTCTTCTTTCACATTTTATATGAGAGGTTTTGTGGAGGATAGTACTAAGTAAAATTGCTCACCCTAAATACATATAAATTATTTTTAGGCATGCAAGAGTTATTTTATATTGAGTCAAGAATTACTAGATCAGAGTAGTTGTTTAGAAGGTTCTAGAGTTCATAGACACTACCTAGTAGTTTCTTTTGTTACTTTTCATTTATCTAGTTATATTAGTTATGTAAAATCACATTTATTTTTTGGATTTATTTAATATATTCATGGTGTTGATATGTGGATCTACTCATGTATCTTATTACATAATTTTATATAGAGTGTAATGTATTTTATTTGTGATTATATACCTTTGGTGATAATCACCAACCTGTGGCCTATTTGATTTGGGATTCATGGATTATCATCTTTCTCTTCATTACTGGATTGAGAGGGGTATCAGTGGAGGTGGGGGAATGACAAAGTGGTATAAAAACTGATGGTTGAGTCATAAGATAGAGTTTAGAGATATGAAATGGTGATGATGTGTGAGTTTTCATGAAAACAATATCAAAAGGAATTATTAGGTGATGTAATTAAGGGATACTGACAAGTACACAAGATTTTAGGACCCCCTATGATCTGAAACAAGGATCTTTTAGTTTACTGATAATTCTAAGGGAAGTGATGCTACCTGTGGGGTAAATATTGATGGAAGGATCATGCATCATGATTGTCTATTCCGATGTTTGATTTAATAAAACAATGAGAATTATGATGAAATTGAATTAGTTCATTAATTAACCTCAAATATTCCATATTATGGGTTTAGAGTGTCTCTTTTATTTATTATTTTATAGGAATGGATGCAGGTCAACTTATTCCTTAGGTTCATGCCAAAGATTTTCTTCAGGACATGCCAAAAAATCACCACAAAGTTGAGGTTGAGGGAGATGATGATCAAAGGACACTATGAGAGTTTAATCACTAGGGTATGTAGAAGTTTTAAGGCTCTATTTTAGAATAGGAGACTGAGTCTTGGTTAGAGGAGGTGGATATTACCTTCATCTTGATTCATGTTCATAAGTAGCAATAGGTTTCATTGGATGTGATGATGCTACATGTGGTGGGATGGTAGTAGTGGTTCTTGTTCCTTGGGGACCAAGAATATTTTTCTATTTTACAGGAGAAGTTATAAGATTAGTTTTAGGTTGAGTTTCTTTATTTGACCATAAAGGAGGATTATCGACAAGAGATTCTTACCCATCATCAGGGTAGTTATAGTGTATGAGAGTTAAATATTCATTATAAAAACATCTTTTATTATTATTTGTACCTCATACTAGATGATGAGGCTTGGGAGAGGAATTTCTAGGAGGATTTTTATCTAGATATCTAGCATCAGTTCACCCCATTTATATTGAAGACATATCTTGAGGTGCTAATGAGGGCAAAGGCTTCCAAGAGGATGTTATAAAAAACTAGATCATCATGGGTTCAGAGTCATCAATATTATTTATGGAGTAGATATGTGAATGAAAATTCATTATTACATTGTTAGAAGAATAATTTTTAGTCAGTATAAAGAAGGTTTTATCCTTCTTAAACCTGTTTCACAAGAGATGGTAGTTCTTGGAATCCCACCAATGGATTAGATGTGGGTTTTTATAATCATAGAGGTGGTCGATATTAGGTTTAAAAAGGATATGGATTAATTCATAATCAGATTCATACCTTATAGTTTCTAGTATTGAGTGATCCAGATGTTGTGCAAGGAACTATCTTCATATTTTTACTTAGTTTTGTGCCTTTTTGTCTCAAGATCCAAAATCTCCTTTATTATACCGGTCCGAGTCTATGATTTGAGACTTGATATGGGGAGGATTCCTATTCAATTGGTATTGAAAACACCAGATAGCAGTTGATATAACTTGAATTATGTGTGTAGAGATTTTAAGCTATTGGTAGAGTAGGATCACTATTGGGTAGAATTTCTATGTTTGAATATACAGTCACATTATATCATCCTCGACATAGAATGACTATATTTAGTGCATGATACTATGGATTTATTTAGATAGAATGTCATATTTTACAATACCAATGGGTAGTAGGATTTTTTTTCAAAAGAAATACCCTTGTATAGGTTATGGAAATATTGAGTCTCTATTTTATTTCAAGATGATCTTTTGATGTGTTATATGGAGGATAAACTAGTGGTGTTTCCAAGGGTTATTGAAGATTACACATGCATATTTTTAGACAAGGTTTATATTCTACTCACTTAATGAGAGATTGAGTTTGGGAAAAAGATACAGTCGGGAATCACTCCTATATCAATGTATCTATATAGGATAAACCCTTCTATGTTGTGGAAGCTATGAATTTAGGTTTATGATCATCCATATATAATATTCCTTCAACCTAGTGTGTCAATTTGGGGTTCTTAAATTTTATTTATGAAGAAGGAAGATAGTAGTCTGTATTTTTATAAAGATTATCACCATTTAAACTAAGTGAAAATGATGAACCACTATCCTCTCCCATGGATTTATGATTTATGTGATCAATTTAAGTGAGATAGTTGGTTATAAAAGATCAATTTATGGTTTAAATATCATTATATGTGAGTAAAGGATGAGGATATCCTAAAGAATTATTTCCAATTACATTATGGGTATTTTTGAGTTTGTTGTGATTCTATTTAGAGTAATAAAAACTCCTGACATGTTCATGGGAATAATGAATACAGTGCTTCCTGAGTTTTTGGATCAGTTCATAGTCATGTTCTTAGTTATAGGAGGACCATGCAGAGTATCTATGAGATTTTTTGGGGGTTCTTCACTGCCAGTAGATTTTTGGAAAGATGTCAAAGTGATATTTTTGGGTCCATGAGTCCTGTTTCATCAGACATATTATGTCCCATTCTGGATTATCCATATATAATTTTAACATTGTATTGATTGTTTATTAGTTGTCCCCTGAGAATATTGTGAAAGATTACTTGAGAAATAAGTTTCATGGTAGTGATGTGCATGAGTCTGGAGACTATTGGAGAGTGATGGGAGAGTTGGATGTGATGAAAATTGATATGGGATAATTTTATAGAATAGGATGTATTTATAAAATGATTATGCAATCATCTTTGGTTAAACATGTGAAGGGGTCCTAGTTGAGAGATTACAAGGTAGAGTTCTAATGAGATTGAGTTTTTTGTGGTGACACTTCTGAGGGATGGTCTGAGGATGGTCAATATTCAATGTTATTTTAAGGAATACTATTTTTTCCTCTAGTGATGTGTGATTTGGTTCTCCATGAGTTCCAAATTTCACCCATGGTGGTATTTCCTAGTATGGTAAAGATGGATCATGCATTTTGAGGTTAGTTTTTGTGTTCTGGCATGAAATGACTAGTTACAAATCTTGTCTCTCAGCGTTTGGTTTTATAGAGAGTGAAGGTTAAGCACCATATTCTTGGTGGGGCACTTTATCCACTTATGTACCCTAGTAGAAGTGGGAGTAAATTTTGACAGAATTTTTTATTGGGTTTCCATGAGCTCAGGGAGTCTGTGATATGATATGTATGATTATAAACCATTTTAAAAAGTCATAAAACATATTATTGATTAAAAATTTATTATCAAAGGAGGTTTTATTGAGATAATATCTAAATTAAGTTGTGAGACATTATGGGGTATTAAAGATGATAATCTAGGATCACGATCCCTAGTTCACCTTCAAGGTTTGGAGAGGTCTCTGACATGATTTTGGATCTTAGTTATAGATTAGGAATAATTTTTATCTGTAAAAGGATGGTTAAATTATATAGACTCTCCAAACTCTATAGGAAATGTTTCATGTGAGAATTATAAATTTTAGAGGTTCGTGGGCGAGGCACCTACTATCGGTAGAGTTTTTTTACAATAATAGTTATCACTCCACTATCGGTATAACTCTATTAGAAGCACTGTACAACAAACATTTTTGTCTTCTATTGTTAGACTAAAATTTTTGCAGAGCACAATAGATAAGGTATAGGTGTTCCATGAGTTAATAAAGGAATAACATGGTTATCATAATTCTTATATAGATAATAGGATGAGGCCTCTAGAGTTTTATGTTAGAGATCACACATACTTGAAGGTGCATTCTCATATTGGGTAGTGAAGGTTTGCTCATGGGAGTAACCTATCACCCTAATTAGTTGGGAATTTTGAGGTGTTAGTGCATGATGAATCTATGGTGTATCGATTAGTATTACTTTTATATATGAGATAGATATATGAAGTTTTCCTTATGTTGTAACTTAACTAATATCTTTATGTTGATTCCCAATTATCAATTAATATGAGATGGATGTTGAGGTTTATATGACCTTTTAGGAGTGAAATATTGAGATTCAAGTGCATTAGGAGATGTTTTTTCAAGGGTGATATAGTGACATAAGTCTTTTACAGATATTATTACACGATTTTTAAAAAAAATATCCAATAAATACAACCAAAGGATCAAGAGGCCTAGTGTATTTAGAAGATTAGATACATAGAACATCACCATGAAACTAAAAGAGAAATTGTTTTTTTAATCTCCAAAATGTGTTCCTAAATACCTTTAAACTTCTAAAATTTTATAAGAAAACCTAGAGAATATATAAAAAAAAAGGTGAGCTATAAAGCATAGTAAAAGAATAAACATGGAAATGAAGTATAACATATGAGTAAGAAGTAAAAACATGATAATATAAAATAAAAGTCTCATGAATAATCATATAGAGGCATAACATAAATAAAATGGAATAATAAGATCATGGAAACAACATATAACAATACATAAGAACAAGTCAAGGATAGCCGCCAAGACAACATCACATGGAGGACAAATTCCCATCATGGATTATGTTCATTTTTTAATCCCATACATATCGTATCATGAGAAAAAAACATTACCCAATACATTGGAACACTCTCTAGGAACATGTATATGATTATGTGTGCTACAAAAATTAAATCAATCATAAGAAATAAACATAATAATTACACATGGAAAGAAATGGGTTACACAATCTTGGATCATATCACAATCGAAGGATATTACACAAATATTACAAAGCAAAGAAGGAATTAAATAATATATATGTTTATAAATGAGTACATAATAATAATTCTCTAATAATGGTGTTTATTGGAAATAAAATCATGATAAATGGTAGATAATTTGGTATAGAAATGAACTTTCAAAACATTATTTATGGAATCAGTTAAATAATTTTAGAGAATGAATAAGAATATAAATTTATTTAAAAAACTATTGATAAACTAGAATTTTTATGGATTCTTCTTTTCTGGTTCCCGGACGTTTTAATTCGCATTGCTTTTCTAATTCTGGGGCTGAAAAGGGCAAGGGAAGGAAGGAAGAGATCCGGTTGAAAGAAAAACCTAAACCGATCTCCTTTCTTGAGGCGTTGAAAGGCACAGATCTATGCAATACCATATCGAGGAAAACAGCCTTCTGCAAGAGATTGGACGATGGTCGGCTTGCGGTGGAGGTAGATCCGGAAGCGCTGAAGCAGCGTACTCACTTCTGTAAGTTCTTAGTTTTGGGGCGCATTTCATACTTAAAGGGTGACTCTCCATGGTCTGCTGTGGAACTCAAACTGAGGATCTCGCACATATGGGGTTTTATTGACTGGAAGCTTGTTCCGATCAGGCGTGGGTATTTTCACATCCTTTTAAGCTCACAGGAATAGATAGATAGAGTCTAGTCGATTGTCAATGTACAGCTAAAACCAGGTCTGCTGCGACTTTCAGAATGGGATTTCTCCTTCAATCCCTATACTCATTGAAATACGACGGCTCAGATCTGGGTACGTCTCCATGGTTTAAATTTCTTCTTCTGGCATCCTAAGATTTTAAATGACATTGCCTCTTGCATCGGCTCTCCGTTGAAGATAGATCACTGGATGAGCAATGCGGAACTAGGCATGTATGCGAGGATCTTGGTAGAAGTTGATCTTGGTAACAAACTGCCATACTCGATCTCCTTCAGTGCAAATGAATATACATCCAACATTCGGTTGGAATATGAGCGCGGACCCCCTTTTTGTGATCTGTGTAAAATAGCTGGACACTCCCTTTTAAATTGTCGCGTGTTGAAAAATCAGGTGAAGTCAAGCGAAGAACAACCAAAGGATGATGGTTGGACTCTGGTGAATCGAAAGTAGAAAGCTCAACCTGCGGTTTCTGGAAAGCATGTAAACAATCAGACAAAAGTTGATAAATGGGTTAAAAAATCTCATGCGGGAGAATCTTCTGGTGTTAAATGGTCTGATTTGGTTGAGGAGGAGGGGACCAAGGGTGTAGTTGCTGTGAATTTGGCAGCAGAAGTAAACTTGATTCAGAATAAAATCGAGCCTCCTGCGGGCTTGTCTGCTTCTGGTTCAGGTGTGCAATTCCCGCAGGAGGTTAGCCTTCATGCCTCGGGTGAGATACAATGCGTGAATGTGGCGAACCCTCCTGAAATCACAGCTGCTGACCAAAGCCTGAGGGAAGAAATTGAACTTATGGTGAGAGACATTCTGAAACACCCATGGGAGGATTGTCAACTTAAGGGTTATGAGGATGCAGGTACGCTGATCAAGGGTGCGGCTGCAGGTAACTCTTCACCCTCATTTTTCCATGCTGATAAGAATAAAATTTCTGTAGTGGGTTCACATACCACTACTAAAATTGACCATTTAAATGGTATCAATAAGAAGACTGACCAGCCTGCATCTCTCTCAATAGAGTCTCATTTGGATCTGAATTCGGGCAATTTACATGATAAAAACAGTTTTGATAATTCAGACCTGGTGCAGATTGCTAATGTTAAGCCTTGCAACTTTGAGGTGGCAAGTTCCGGTGAGCAGACAGTGGAAGTGGTTCCTATGGACACTGTGACTGCCTCCTAAGGTATTTCAAGCGCTTGCACCCCTGCTTCGGCTTCATTTGACCTCCCAGCAACTCCCCTTGGGTCTTTAAACTCCTTGAATAAAATTAAAAACAACAGTGACTTTAAAATAGATTCTGTTGTCTCTTCCAAGAGCAAGCAGGAGAAACAACCCAATTCATCTTCCTCTAATGATCCTAGAAGGTCAGCAAGGAACAAGGGTTCGGGTGGATCAAAAAAATGGAGCTCTAACTCCAAACGCAGGTTCAAATGAATTGTTTATTTTGGAATTGTCAAGGAATATCTAACTATGCCACTTTTATTGTGATCAAGCGATTTATTTTGACCCACAAACCAATTTTCTTTGCCATTACTGAGCCTAAAATTAATTTTTCTCCAAATTATTTACACTTGTGCTCTCTTGGTTTTAATTTTCTAGGTGCCTGTAAAGAGGGCCCATCTACGGAAACTCTCTGGATTTTCCATCACTCTTCTTTGCAGTCTGTTAATGTTATTAACATTTCTGACCAAATGTTTACTTGTGCTTTCTCTTATGCTGGCATTTATACGGTCTGTTCTCTGATATATGCTAAAAACAGGTATCAAGATCGTAGATCTCTCTGGCTTGACCTTCTTTCCCTATCTTCCTCTGTTCAAGATCCCTGGCTGGTGGTTGGATATTTCAATGCTATTCTTATTCCAAGTGAAAAGATTGGCTCGTCTCACTCTCCCATTTCTACCAGAGAATTTAAAGCCTATGTTGAAGAATGTTAACTTTGTGAAATCAATCTCACTGGTGCCAAGTACACCTGGTATAGAAAGTCCCTTAATAGGATTGTTGCTAGCAAACTTGATAGAACTTTCACTAATTCTGCTGCTCTTGACAATTGGGATTCCATTTCCAGCATTACTTTACCCAAGATCAACTCAGATCACCATCCCATTCTTGTTAGCTTCGTCTCTAAGGGCTCAAAATCACCTCTTCCCTTAAAATTTAACAATGGTTGGACTTCAGTCCCAAAATGTTTCAAAATTATTAAAGAATTATGGGATGGCATGAGGCATCAAACCGACTATCTTGCTTGCATTGCAAAATTAAAGCTCCTGAAACAACATCTTAAGGGGTGGTGCTTCTCTAAAACAAAGCAGATCGATGCGGACATATCCTCTTTGGAGAATGACCTCATTCGTATCCAAAGCTCTAATTCCTATTCTGATTTTTCTTTAGACCCTCAAGCTGAGGTTGATATCACTTCGAAGCTTAACTCTCTTCTGAAGCACAAAGATAAAATGCGCAAACAAATCTTTAAAACTAAATGGCTATCGGATGGTGACCGAAATACGAAATTCTATAATGCTCTTCAAAGAATCAGGAGGATCAGTAAGCCACTGGACCTTCTCAAAGTAGATGATACTATTCTTGACACTGAGGATATCATTTCTAATCATGTAGTGCATTACTTACATAATCTTTTTAATGTTCCGGAGGTTAATAAGGACCTTCTCCCTGACATCATTCCCAATATGGTCACTGCTGAGGATAATGATCATCTTCTAAGCACTCCTCTGGACCATGAAATCAAGGACACTGTTTTCAGCCATAACCCTGACAGTGCCCCGGGACCAGATGGGTTCAACAATGGTTTCTTCCAGCAATACTAGGATATTATTCATATGGATGTTTGCAAAATGGTTAAATTCTTTTTCTCCAATGGTATCCTTCCTCATAGGATAAATGCCCAGTTCCTTGCTCTCATACCTAAAGTGGATAATGCTGATGAGATTCAACTTTTTCATCCAATTGCCCTCATCAACACCCTCTATAAGGTTATTACAAAACTCCTCGCTAATCGTCTCACCTTCATCTCGAATAGAATTATTTCTTGGAACCAATTCGGCTTTATAAAAGGAAGAACTATTCAAGATTGTATCTGCCTGGCCTCGGAATGTACTAATATGATTAATAAAGTTACTATTAGAGGCAGTATTTCAATCAAACTAGACATCAGAAAAGCCTTTGACACTATGGACTGGAACTTTATTTTTAAGGTTCTGAAGAAATTTGGGTTTAATGCCACTTTCATTTCCATGATATGAACCTTATTTAATTCAGCTTCTATCTCTGTGCTGGTCAATGGTTCCCCTAAAGGATTTTTCAATTGTACCAAGGGGGTTAGAAAAGGTGATCCCCTCTCTGCCATTCTTTTCGCTATTGCTGAGGACTATTTAAGTAGGCTCATCACGAGCCTTGTGAATCAAAAGAAACTCATCCCTCTTCAAGCTGCTAGAAATTTAAATGTTCCTACTCATCTCTTATACGCTGATGATATAATTTTATTCCTTAAGGGAGATATTCGGAACATCAAAAATTTCAAAAGTGCCCTGACACATTACAAAGACATTTCGGGTTAAGCTATTAGTTGGAACAAATCCTTTGTTTTCTTTGGGAAGCACTTCCCCCTCAACAGAAAAAATCACATCATTGTCTACTTAGGAATTAAAGAAGGATCCTACCCGTTTACTTACTAAGGGTTCCCTATCTTCTGGGGTAGGCCTAAATCAAGATATTTTCACAACATAGTCAATAAAATGATCAATAAACTCTCTTCTTGGAAAGGTAAATCTCTTTCTATGGCTGTAAGGGTTTGCCTTGTCAAATCTACCATTGTTTCCAAGATGGTTTACTTTATGATGGTTTACAAATGGCCTTCCAGTCTTCTTAGAAGAATCAACGCCTGCATTAAAAATTTTGTCTAGACTGGTAGTACGATTGAAAGAAAAATTGTCACCATACCTTGGGTTATTTGCTGTAAATCACTAGATAAGGGTGGTCTTGGCATTAAGAACCTTAATCTCTTTAATGAAGCTCTTCTAGCCAAAATGACCTGGAATATTATTCATAGTAACTCTGATTCCCTGGATTTTCTTAGGAAAAGGTTTGTTAATAAGCTTCAGAATGGTAATTTTGGTTACACTACTTCTTCTGTCTGGCCATCTATTAGACATTCTTTCCTCGCTATCATGAACAATGATAGATGGATGGTTAGCGCTGATTCCTCTTTGAATTTCTGGCTAGACAACTGGACTGGCACCCCTTTAATATCTATGCTTATGCCCACCACTAGTTTTGAGAACACCACTTCCACTATTCGTGATGTTGTTAACTCCCATGGAACCATCCTTCCAGACAACATCAGTCATATCGTTGACAATTATCATTTTTCTGATACTGATGATTTCCTTATTTGGGAACCCGCCTCTAACGGTGTCCTAGATTATAAAATTTTCTACAATTTTAATTTTAGTAGCTCTAATTCCAACTTTGGCTGGTTGAAATCCTTTAACAAACCTTGGATCAAACCCTCAAGATTCATCCTCATTTGGTGCCTTGCTCATAATAGGATCCCCACTGATGTGTGTCTCCAATCTTTTGGGATCACTCTTTGTTCTAGATTTCACTTTTGCAACCAACATCGTGAAGATGCTAATCATTTGTTCCTTTCTTGTGCTACAGCTGCTACTCTTTGGAATTAAATTTCTGACATTTTTGGTTGCAGATGGTCTCATACTGAATCTATTTGCTCACATCTTCAGCTTTGTGTGAATTCAGATTCTTCTAAACAAGTCAGGAATTTTTTTCTAGCTACGGTTGCTGAGCTCCTGCATGTGATCTGGTATGACAGAAATAATTTTATTCATAATAATTGTTCTTTCAGTCTCAATGCAGGTAAAATGCATATCCTCACTGCTATAAAGGATGCTGCCTCTCTTCAGAAAGATCATTGTGACAAATCTGTTGGTGACTTTGAGATCCTTCTTCGTCTCAAAATTACTGGATCCTATAGGCCACCCCGTCGCACCTTTGAAGTCTTCTGGAAAGCTCCATTGCCAGGATGGATTAAAGTGAATGTTGACAGAGCTTCTAGAGATAATCCGGGTCCGGCAGGTTGTGGTGCCATTTTCAGGGACTCGCATAACAGATGCCTTGGCTGCTTCTTCGGAGGTTGTGGCACGTCCTTGGCTTTGGAAGCAGAAATGTTGGGAGTTATTCATGAGGTGGACTTTGCCATACAGAGGGGTTGGAACAACTTGTGAATTGAATGTGACTCAACCACTATTGTTCAAGCTATTTGGAAGGTCGTGGTGCACCTTACTTGGCTGCTCACTTCTCGATGGATGAAATGTCTTGCATTGCTCAGGAACATTAACTATATTACCACTCATGTGTTCCTCAAGGCGAACATGGTTGCCAATAGTCTCGCCAACAAGGGGGTTTCTCAGTCCATTAACTGGTTGGATCTTTTGCCTGATGATTTGCTCCCTTTATTTAATAAGTATTGTAATAAGTTTCCGTCTTTCAAGCTATTCTAACTCTTTTCGTTATGCAATAAATTGTTCCTTGGTCTTTGACTGAGGCACCACCTCCTAAAAAAAATACTTTAAATTATCATTATATAAAATTATTAAGAGATTGAAAAGTTTCCCTTAATCAGGGTTGATTTTAAAGAAGGCATTTAATAAATGAACTTAATAAATGTATAAACCCATAAAAGAAAGGGAGAATAATCTAGTTATATATATAAGAGAAATATATATATATATATATAGAATATATAATCATTACACAACATAAAATATATGTTTATATTGAGTTAGAGAGTCAAAGGTCATAACCCCAATAAAAAGGGTGGTTTAGAGAGATCCGTACCTTATATTCCATAATCGCTCTCAACTTGCTCTTAACATCCTAGATAATAAAATTATATTAATTAATTATTTAATTAAAAAATTATACATTTATATTTTAATTAATATATTTTTATTAAGTTCATTTATAACTCTTTCAATGAGATATAAAGTTTGATTTCTTTTTTTGGGGGCATTCATCTCATGATTCCAAGGTCGTGTCACTTTTGGATAATTATTGAAGTTTTTTTCAGATGGAAATAAAACTCCAAAATTAAAAAATTGGTATTAATGTAATTAAATAATTTGAATTGGTCCAAAATATCCATATGAGTTATCACAAAGTAATTATTTCCATAATAAAAATTTTAATGTTACATGGTTAGTTCATTTTGATAGATTTACAGACCATCACAAACTAGATTCATTTTAAAAAATTAAATGATTATTAAAACATTACAGAACATTAAATAAGTTATAATATAATTATTATAATAATATTTGACCATAATATTGTTTCTATAACTATCCGTTAAGGTGTTGGAGAAAAATGAAGTGCGTTGTTCATGGAGTCGATGAACCAACCATATTGTAAATAACATTTTGATTTTAGAATCTGATAAAGGGAGGGTAGAAGATGGATATTCTACTATAATAATAAAATATTAGTATTTTTAAGATATTTATGTTACTATTTATAAGTGGATGTAAATCATAGGGGGTGGTATAATAATAATAAAATTGAAAGATGTTAGTTAATAATTTTACCTCTTCCTTTGGATGTCTCTTCTTAGGCTATCTCTTAAGGCTACTTAAAATTGTATTTGTATGATACCATAATAACTAGGACATTGGGGAGAGGATTGGAAATGAAATTGGCCTAAATTTTGGCAATCTTGATGTCTTATAAGTTTTGAGGAGAAGGGGTGGTGAGGGGTGATATTTATAAAGGGAGGAGAGGGGTGTTTTTGAAAATTATAATCATTAGTTTATTATTTTGGATCAAGACTGCCAATAGTATTGATTATTTTGACTATATGTAGTAAATAGTTCATATGATTTAGAAATAATGGGTTCATATATCAGTCATGTCCCAAAAATTATTGTATTTTTCTTATAATGTTAAATACTATATTTTAATATATATACATAACTATTCATAAAAAATATACTATTTTATAAAAATACCAAAAATTTACCTTAAGAATTTTTCAATTTTTAGATTACAAAAATGAAATAAACTTTCGTAAAATAATTTTCGAAATAAAAAAATTTATATTTTAAACAAAAGAACCATTTATTTGATTTTTTTAATATTATGATCATTTTATGTCCTTTTGAAAAATAACTTATGGTACCAAAAATTATATTACAATTATAATAAAACTTATTATTATTTTATAATTCAATTTTAGTTAAAATAAAATTTATTTTATATCATTATATTTATTATAAAAGTTTAATTAAAACAATTATATTTTATAAAAAAACAAACACTTAATTTATCATTTTTAAAAATTTTCTTACTTGGAATAAAATATTTTCATTTTATAAGACACCTAAATATTATTTTACACTAACATAGGTGCGTATTCTATTCCAACAATCATGTTACAATTCCTAATGACAAGATTACTATTCCAACGTTCAGTTTACTCTTCCAATGGTCAAATTACTATTCTAATAGTCAGATTTATGATGGTTATAAGAGTTACCTACCTCCTATAAACACCTAATATTTCATTAATTATTCATTAAATTATATTTATCTCAAGGTTATATATTTTAATTTTCAAGTTGTATATTTCATTACTAATATTATACTTCATTTCTAAAATGTTGTTCATGAGTATGATTATTCTAGGGGATCAATTAGATCCATATTTTTCTATTATTTTTATCATATTTTCCTTTTCTTGTCCCATTGTAATACTTTCAATTATTATGGCCATAATTTTTCTCTAAATTTAATGTTAAAATTAATTTAATAAAATATTGTTGGTTTCGTTAAATGATTCATGTGGTTTATTGTACATTACTACATATGAAACAACTATATAATCAGATGGAAAATTATATTGATAAAATGTTGGGTTGTTATATTCTTCCCCCCTTATGAAATTTCACCAAAGATATTTTATTAAAAACAATTTGGGTGAAAATAGGTGAGGGTACTTTTAGTTCATTGCATCCTCTAGTCCCCAAGTTTCCTTCTCATACTTATGGTTTCACTATAGTAATTTAACTATGTGAGTTGTATTATTGCATTTAAATTTATCTTTATGGTCCATGATCTTCACTGGATTATACTTATAACATAGGTCATTTTCCAGCTATACTATCTCTAAATTTAGTACACGTGATGGATTTGGGATGCACTTCTTGAAGATGGAAATATGGAATATATCGTGTACTTGGGATAAGCATAGTGGGATTGATAGTCGATAAGACACAACTTTGATGTGATCAAGAATTTAAAAGGGAATGATATACTTGATACTTAACTTACCCTTCTTCCCTAATATCATGCCTCTCTTCTATGGAGATATGTAGAGTAACACTTTATGTCCAACCTCAAACTCCATGACTCACTAATGATTGTCAGCATAACTATTCTACTAAATTTGAGAAGCTTTGATGTGTTAATAGATAGTATTGGCTTTTTATACCATATCTTCGACCATTTTAGGTCCCAAAATATTGTTTTAACCAACTTTATCCCAACACATAGGTGTTACATCTCTTCCCATAAATGGATACATATGAATCCATTTGGATTCTTGAGCTAAAACTATTATTGTATGAGAAATTAACCCAAGTAAGATAATGATCCCATAATCTTTTAAAGTCTATCAAATATTCTCTCCACATGAACTTAAGTGTTTGGATATCCTACTTAGATTGTCCATTAGTTTGAGGGTGATAATCTATACTAGTGTTCAACTTAGTTTTTAAATCATGTTAGAGACTCTTTTAGAACATAGAGGTAAATCTCAGATATTGATCAAATAAAATATATAGTGGTGTTCTATGTATCCTCACTACTTCTCTTATGTATATCCTTGAAAGTTGATTGAGTGAGAAGTACTCTTAAATTTTAATGAAATGACCAGTTTTTTTAAGTAGATCCACCACAACCCATATAAAATTATTTCCTTTTGATGTCTTCGGAATACCAATGAAAAATTATATGGTGATGTTTTCCCATTTCTATGTGGGTATGGGTAATGGTTGTATCATCCCCTTGTATTTTTTCATATTCTACCTGACTTTCTAATTTACAAGAAACTTTTATGTGTATTCTTTGATCACTTTATTTATATTTTCCTGTCAATAGTGCTCTTAAAGATCTCGATATATATTTGTGATCCCTGGGTGGATGGAGAAGGTCTATATGTGTGAGTCATTCAAAAAATCATTCTTTATCTCAATATCTTATGGTACACATATTTGTGACCTGAATCTTACAAATCCTTTATCAATTTTGAAATATGAGGATTTCCAATTTCTTAAATCTTCCAACTTCTTCTGAATTTCAACATAATCTCTTCGATCATCCTTTATCTTATCCATAAGGGATGGTTGAGAAATCACTTGAGAAAGTAATGATTATTTTTCTTCCTTTATGATTCCCATGTACATCCATTGTAAGTCTAAGATTATTAGATCCTTCAAAATTTTCATCTTTTATAAGGTTTTATGATCCTTTCTACTTAGGGAATATTCCACTTTGTTTGCCTTCCCAGGATGGTAGTGGATTGAACAATCATAGAACTTGATAAAATCTTACCATATTCATCATAACATATTAATTTAATCGTATATTAATATATAATTAAGTCTCTTATGATACATATATATTTTTTACTTCTCCCCATAGTGATAATTCTACAATATTTTTAACATGAAGATCACTACACCCAATTCCAGATCATGCATTGGGTAGTTCTTCTCATGCAGTTTCAACTACCTTAAGGTATAGACTATCTATTTTTCATTTTTTATCAATAAACAACCTAATTTATTATTTAAAGCATCATTTTATACCATTAAAAGTTCCCCATTTGTGGGAATTGTAAGTACTAGTGTAGTGATAAAACTCTTTTTCAATTCCTTGAATCTCTATTTTCATTTATTAGTGTAGAAAAAAATTGATCCCTTTCAAGATATATTGGTTAATTAGTTTTAAAACTATGATAAGTTTCTCAAAAGTTATAAATAATACCCATCTATTATAATGAAACTATAGATATCAGCTACATATACTAGTCTGAGCCACTCCACAATTACATTTGTCTTAGAAGGGTCTATAGATATCACTTTGTTGGTGATAACATGTCCTAATAATGAGACTTCCTCTATATAGAACTCATATTTACTATAATTTTCATATATATTATCCTTTATAAAATTATTTATCATAATATTCAAATTCTCCTCATTTTACTCTTTTATCTTGGAGTATATAAGAATATCATCTATAATGACCACCACAAATTTACTGAAACAATATCTAAAACTCTATTCCTTAAGTATATAAAAATTATAGGAGTATTAAAGAATTTGAAGGGAATCATTATGAACTCTTAGTGTCCATACCTTTTTATAAAGTTATTTTTAGGAAAATCGTCCTTATTTACATTTAATTAGTGATATCTCAATTAAATATCCACCTTAGAGAAGTATTGGGCCTAAAATAGATTTCAGGATTCTTCTTCACACACTTTTTACATACGTAATGTGGGGCATTATTTCTTCCATTATATTTATCTATTGATCCTAATTAATTAAAATAATTTTTTTCTTTTTATCTTCCACCCCATGAGACCGTTGAGGGTAACTAATCTCCATGTCAACCTTAAGCTCACAATGAATAATCGATTCATAGATGTTAAAGGCTTGAATCACTAAAGATTTTCATATACCCAACTTTAACAGAATAAATAAATGGTCAACCTTAATTTTGGTTTCAATGATAAATCTCTGGGAATATTTTGAAAGACTTGTAAATTTTTTATCATATACCTCGATAGAATAATCTTCCTTTTCCCTCAGTTTGAGAAACTCCCTCTTCATTTTAAGATGAATATTTCTGGGAAAATATTATTGAAAATCATTTTCTTGAATGCTTCTCATTAAGTGGAATAAATTTCCAATTTGGACTTCATATTCTTGATCATTGTCCACCACTGATTTGCTTCCCCTTATATACGATAAAAAAACAAAAATTTCTCTTGTTTCGAGAATTGGAATATAAAGAATACATTTTCAATGGAGTTAATCAATTGTTCTAAAATTTGGGTCTCAAAAGATACACTAAAGGTAGGATGTCTTTCTCACATAGATTACTTGAACTCAAATTTCTCTTCCTTAAGAGGAGGGATTTACACATGATTCATGTTTTTATTCATAACATGAGTCAACTAAGCTAACACTTCCATGAAGTTTATAGCTCTCATTCATATAAGGTTAGGTATATCATTAGGGAAATCATCACATTACCTATCAAGTTGGTTTTTGGTAAAATTTCTCCTATTTTAATCCATCAACTAAAATTAAGTAAATATAAAAAGGTATGGGAATAATATAACTAAAAACCATATAAAAATAGAAACTATGAATATAGAAAGAATAAATTATAAATGAAGATTTTATCCAAATTTATAAGTCTCTAGGTTTCAATCTATGTTATCAATGGTGATTTTTTATTAGGTTTTCTGACCTAACAATTCATTCAAGTCCTCTATAATGTTTCATAAAAAGTTTGTGAGTATTCAAAAGAATATCCATTGAGAGTGTCAAACTAGGTGTGGAACAAGACATCTTTTTCATTCATTAGGTAACAATCAAGTTAATACCCAATGCACTCTTTTTTGTATTATTACCCCTAGGTATAATTGTGCCAGAGCCACATCCACTTGTAGTATCTAAACAAGGATATAATTTCTTGGAAACCACTCAATCTATACTTCAATAAAATTTCCATATTTTTTCCTATACATAGACTTAACCCCATATTTCTCACCAAATTATACTAGTCCCCACAACAAAAAATAACTAGACCTTAATATGATACTATCTATAGTGACCCAATATTTTTACACATATTTTTACTTGATTTCTAACATAAATATTCAATAAATGCAACCAAAGGATCTAGGGGGACAATGTATTTGGAAGACTGGGTACATAAAATAACAACATAAAAATAAAATGAAAATTATTTATTTTAATCTTCATAATGAGATCCTAAAATCATTTGAGCTCTTAAAATAATATAGTATAACATGAGAAATACATAAAAAGGGGATATCTACAAAGCCTAGTAATAGAATAAACATGGTAATGATGAAAATCATATGTTCCATAAGGAATAACATGATAACATAAAAGGCAAAGCTCATGAATAATCATATGGAGGCATAACATAAAGAACATGGAATCATAATATCATGTAAATATAGGAATTTTGAAACAACGTATGACATGACATAAGAAAAATCAAGGCTAATTTTCAAGATAACATCATATGGGCGATAAAGTCTCATATTGTATTAGGTTCACTCCCTAATCTCATACCTATAATCTCCTGAGACAAAGTCATTACCTAATTAATTAGAGTTCTATCTGGGTGAACACATCATAACTTGTAAATTCTTATGTGTGTGACAAAAATAAAATCAATCATAAGGAATAAACATAAGAATCACCCATGTAAATAAATGGGTTTAATAATCTTTCCTAATATCATAATAAAAGGATATTCCATAAATATTCCAAATAAAAGAAGTAATTAGATATTTTTTACAATCGAAACATACTACATAATAATAGGTATCAAAATATGACGTTCGTTTGAAAAATAAATACATGAGAAAGGGTAGAGAATTGGGTATAAAAATAAACTTTAAAAAACAATTTTTTAAGGAATCAGTTAAATAATTTCAGAGAAAGAACAAGTAAGGAATTTTATTCGAAAAAAAGTTAAAATAGATTGGTTGTATCTAAAATATTCCCTTATTTAATTAAATCATTAATAGTAACAAATAATTTAAATGAACATTCCATAAAAGTATCATGGGACAAAAAGTTTCCCTTAATTGGATTTGATTTTAAAGAAGGAATTTGATAAATGAACTTAATGCATGTATTAAACCATTATATAAATGTATAATAATCTTTATATATATTTAATATAAATATATACATAATTTATAAGCATTCCATAACATAAAAGAGAGATACAGTGTGAGTTAGAGAGAGATAGAGATTTTATAACCCAAAGAAAAAGGGTGTTTTAGAATCATTCCACACTTTCACTTGACAAACTGGATAATCAAATTACATTCATTAAATAATTAATTTATAACTAATTACATTTCTAACTTTATTAATATTATTTTATTATGTTCATTTATGAACATTTCAATGATATATAAAGTTCAATTTTGTTTTTATGGGGGTGTTCGCTTCATGATTCCAATGTTGGATCACTTTTGGATAATTGTTGAAGTTTTTGTCAAATGGGACTAAGAATATAGAAGTGTAATGAAATGATGTTCATGTAATTACAAAAAATTTAAATGTTCCCAAATATCAATATGTTTTCTGGCATAGTAACGATTCTGTAAAGACCAGTAAAATTCAAGGGAATTTTTTTCTTAATTTTCTTTGGAATTTTACAAGAATGCAGTTTCTGACGGCACGTGATTCTGAGGCCCGGTGTGCCCAGAATCATTTACCGAAGTTTGGTTCGGGTACGTTCAGTGAATGAACGAGTGGGGTTTTCTAACTCTTGAACCGGTGCTCGGAATCGAATTCTGAGGGCACCGATGGAATCACAACGCTGATAATTGCTTAGAAAAGCCTTTTCCGGAGTTGCGTTTGCTCGGGTGTGGTTTTAATTTTTGGGGTTAAGTTAAGAAATAAAATAAAGTGCTGCGACAACTTTATTTTTATTTCACCTAAAGCCACTTAAAAGCCACTTAAAGCCACTTGAGCTAAGTTGAAGCGGATAGGGTGCAATCCAAAATATCCTACCCTCTTGGTAGGATATTTGTGAGGTGGGTCCCGCACGAGCCCCAGCGTTTCTTTTCTTCTAAGTAACGCACCCGCGAAAACTCCTCATTAATGAAAGTCAACTGGTGCGTTTTCTAAAACTCTTAACGATCCTAATAAATGGTCAGTTAAGTCATTACCATTAATTCACCGAATTAATGGTTTGTTTCTTATCTTGTTTTTCAAATTGTTGGCATGTAATAAAATAAATCCAACACACGTTTTGCTTGTGGTATCTTGTTGAGAGGATTGACAGAAACTCTAAGTTCTTCATCCTCCTTCGCGAAGAACGCGAAGAACGCGAAGAACGCGAAGAACGCGAAGAACGTGAAGAACGCGAAGAACGCGAAGAACGCCGGCCTTCGACGAAAGGAGATGAAGAACGCCGAACCCTTAGAGATCGAAGACGCAGCGCCGTGTACCGCGACGGCGGCGATTCTTCTCTTGCGACGTTCTTATGCGATGATCCTTCCCTGCGACCATCTTCGATCAACACCGATTGAGGTAGGGGAATACTGATCTTTTTAATTTCCTTTGTGTATTTTTATCCTTAACATGGATTTAATTCGTGAAATTAAATCTTTGTGTTTTCTTTAACCCTCGGAGACCGTCGACGCGACGCCGTATACCGCGACGACGCGAAGCCCTTCCGCGACGCGACGATCCTCTTCTTCCGCGACGGTCAATTCCGCGAAGAAATCTCGTCCGACGACAACTACGAGGTAGGGGTTTTAATTCTATAAATCTTTGTGATTTATAACTGCGGCGTTTGTTTAAAATTTATGGTGAGACTTTTAAAACTGCTAACGCGGTGGGTGTGGACTCACGAACAAGTCCGAACCCACCGCCCCCTTTCTTTCTTGGTGTGCGAAACGAAAAACGTCGACAAAATCAGCCGCACGGTCCACGCGGGGTCCTCGCAGTGAAGGCCGAACCCCGGGAGGACTTTTGGCAGAGACAACAAGGATTTCCGACCACTGGAACTCATCCGGTGGTCCGCAGAGCAAGCCACCGGCGTGCCACGCCGGCAGCGGAAGGCGGCGGCGCCCGGCGCGCCGCCGAGGAGACCCGCCGTGGCTGAAACCGCGGCGGCGGCCGGAAGACCCGCGACCATGCGGGTCCGGCGAGAGACGGGACGCGGCCGGTTGCCGCGTCCGTTGGCAAGGGAGGCCTCATGCGGGGCCGCAGTTCACTCACGCGGGGGCAGCGCGCCCCCCGCGCCGCTCGGCCGTAACCGGCCGAGCCGACCCCTGGCCGCCGGGCTGCGCCCATGCCGGCCGGGCCGGGTCACGCCCAGGCCGGGTCGGGCCACCCTGGCTGGGCCGGGCTGCGCCGGTCGGGTCGGACCTGGACCCGGGTCGGGTCGGTCCGGGCCCAGACCCCCCGTTTTCGGACCTTTTCGGTCTTTTGCTCATAACTTGAGCTACGGGCCTCCAATCGATGCGCCGTCAGCGGCGATGCGATCCTTGGATCGAGACAGTCATTTCAGTATATCTCACTCAAGGTTTCTGTGTACTTTGGGTTCGGCCGGGTTGGTTCGTACACGAAACCAACCAGGCCCTCGGAGCGGAAACACCCATATCTTGAGCTCCGAACATCCGATTGATGTGCCGTCGACTTTGTTGGTTTCATCTAAGTGAGGCGGATATTTTGGATTAATCCTCCTGAGGTTTGGACGCAGGTGGAGTATGTTAGGATTGGTTTTTCCTTAAAAAAAACCAACCGGGCCCTTGGGACGAAAAATCCAATAACTCTCAGGCTGGGCGTCCGATTGACGCGCCGTCTGCGACATTGAGTTCCTGTTGAAGATACAGAACTTTTGGATACATCAACTTTGGACTGTGTGTCATTTGATGTATCAGCCTCTCGGCTCGTGGAGCGGACCCTCCCGAATGAGCTTGCTGTGTGCGGGAACCCTAGAGCTGGCTGCGACGATGACGACGACTATGCAGAGATCCTCAGTGGATTCGTCGACGAATGTGCAGAGATCCTCAGTGGATTCGAAGACGACTACAACACTCAGTGATCCTTTGTGGGTTAGTGCTACCGATCCTGTGTGGGTCTGATCCTGTGTGGGTCAGCGCTCAATAGTCCTGTGTGGGCTAGCACCTACAAATCCTGTGTGGGTCCGATCCTATGTGGGTCTTTGTGAGGGTTAGTTACCTATCGATCCTTTATGGGTTAGATCCTTTGCGGGTCATTTCGGGGGTTAGTTACCTATCGATCCTTTGTGGGTCAGATCCTTTGTGGGTCATTTTGGGAGTTAGTTACCTATCGATCCTTTGTGGGTCAGATACTTTGTGGGTCATTGCGGGGGTTAGTACCTATCGATCCTTTGTGGGTCCGACGGCTTAGATGAATCAATGGAAATATCTGATCATCTTTATCATCATATAAAGAAGTATTCCTGTGTGAGATGAATCCTATTTTTCTATCCTTTGTGGATTGTGTTGTGCTATCCTGTGTGGATTACGTTTTTCTTTCCTGTGTGGACTGGGTTTTACTTGGGTTTGGATGTTGGATCCAAATGAGAATTGATGACTTAGGTATATGTATGAGCATATACCTAAGAAGTGTCGGATTTTACTTCGTGATTGTATCTTTCCTTTGTGGATTATCCTTTGTGGATTCTGGGAGACCTTCGGGGGTCTCGGGGTCCCTACTGAGTTTCTTATACTCACCCCTGCATGGGCTACGCCCGCACTACGTTGTGTTGGTTGCAGACGACGGACAGCGCTGATCGTGGTTAAGGCTTGTGGAGCTGGACGGTACCTAGAGGTGGAACACTGGGCGAGACGTACTTAGAGCGGAAGGCTGGACCCGAGGAGCTGTGGAGGCTAACTGTACCCACCCTTCAGGTGGGATTTCCAGTGGACAGCTCGACGTTGCAGCTTTACTTTTCAGTTGTTGTTTTCCCTTTCCTGTTGTACTTTACTTTCAGTTTGGGTTTGTATACTGGCCCACTTACTTTTCCGCACTTACTGTTGTACTAGCTTTTACTTAGTGTTTACTTCTGCCTACTTGCTCTGTGGTGTTTGTGGTTTACTATACAAAGGCAATGCCTTCCCTTTTTTGGGATTTACACCCTAGTGCCGGCAGTGTGAGATTACTCTAGGAGGTGAGAGTTTCGGCTGGGATCTTCTTGTAGCAGCGTCGAGGCCTTACGACGTCATCTTGGGCATGGATTGGTTATCTACAGTCCATGCATAGATTGACTGTTTTAGGCGCAAGGTGCGATGTGTACGCACCAACGGGAGCAGGTTCACCTTCACCGGTGAGAAGGGAGCCTTTGCAACATAGGATGGACTTACGCAGCAGAGAGGAAAACCCATCACTCACCAGTTGGCTAGCCTCATCCTAGGAGCAGTTGACGTGCATAGTCCCAATTTTCCTGCAGTGGTGGATCAGTATGCAGACGTCTTTCCCGACGACGTTCCAGGACTACCTCCTCGCAGAGAGGTAGACTTTCATTTTGACCTGTACCCTGAGACAACCCCGATATTGACTCTAGAATATCGGATGGCCCCCACTAGGCTTTGAGAGCTACGAGTACAGTTGGAGGACTTGCAGGGCATGGGATTAATCCGAACCAGTGTTTCACCCTGGGCTTCCCCGATATTGTTCGCCAAGAAGGCGGACGGGAGCTTGCGACTTTGTGTCGACTATCGTCGCCTGAACCAGGTGACAGTGAGGAACAAGTATCCGCTACCAAGGATTTATGACCTCTTCGATCAGCTCAAGAGAGCATGGTGGTTCTCGAAGATAGACCTCAGGTCAGGCTATCATCAGCTCAGAGTTCGAGACGAGGATGTGAAGAAGAAGGCCTTCAGATGTCGGTATGGCCACTATGAGTTCTTGGTTATGCCATTCGGAATAACCAATGCTCCAGCGGTGTTCATGGGCCTCATGAACAAGATCTTTCAGCCATACCTCGATCAATTTTTCATGGTCTTCATCGACGAAATTTTGATTTACTCGACGACTGAGGAGGACCACTCCTACCACTTACGGGTTGTACTAGACACACTCTGAGTGCACCAGATTTATGGCAAGCTCTCTAAGTTTCAGTTCTAGATACTTCAGGTCCACTTATTTGGACACGTCATCTCTGAGGTGGGAGTTGCAGTGGATCCTGCGAAGATCGAGGCAGTGCTAGCTTGGGAGCCACCCAGGAGCGTGACAGAGGTGCATAGTTTCTTGGGACTAGCTGGATACTACTGGAGATTCATGCCAGACTTCTCCAGAGTTGAGGCACCACTCTCAGCTCTTACAAAGAAGAGGAAACCCTTTGTGTGGTCAGACAGATGTCAGCAGAGCTTCCAGGAGCTTAGACAGAGATTGACCAGCGCACCTATCTTGAGGTTGCCTGAGGAGGGAGTAGGGTACGTAGTCAACTACGATGCATTAGGGACCGGACTCAGATGTGTCCTGATGCAGGAGCGGGAAGTGATCGCCTATGGATCACGTCAATTGAGGCCACATGAGTAGAACTACGTTACCCATGACCTGGAGTTAGCAGCAGTGGTCTTCGCTCTGAAGACATGGCGACACTATCTGATGGGCGAGCGCTTTACAGTCTTTTCTGACCATCAGAGTCTCAAGTACATATTTTCTCAGAAGGACCTGAACCTGAGATAGCGGCAATGGCTCGAGTTCCTCCAGGACTATGACTTGAGATAGTCTATACTCCTGGGAAGGGGAACGTGGTAGCCGATGCTCTCAGCAGGAGGACGAGCATTCAGCTACTTGAGGAGGCGACAGAGTAGCTAGCCGCTTTGCAGATATCCTTCATGGATAGAGTTGGAGCATCCTTCCTTCAGTCGATCACAGTCACCCCTCCACTACTACAGCGGGTCATAGAGGCACAATGTGGGGACGCTGACTGTGAGACGCGACATGCGCGGATATCCTCAGGACAGGCACCTGATGGTTTCTCCTTTGGAGTAGAGCACGACGTCCTTTTCAGAGGACGTACCTTGGTACTAGTTGCTTTACGGGAGGAGGTGCTGAGAGAGTTTCACACTTCTCCTTTGGCAGTACATCCTGGAGCGGCAAAGATGTACCAGGACCTCAGACGACAGCACTGGTGGTCGGGCATGAAGAAGACTGTGGCAGATTTCGTTTCACGATGCCTCACCTGCCAGCAGGTGAAGGCAAGGCATCAGGTACCAGCAGGCTTGGTACAACCCTTGGAGGTCCCAGAGTGGAAGTGGGATGGGATATCTATGGACTTCGTGACTGGGCTTCCACGCACTTTTAGAGGCCACAAATCCATCTGGGTGATTGTCAACCGACTCACCAAGTCGGATCACTTCTTACCCATCAGAGAACAGGGCTCAGTGGAGAGCTTGGGACATCTCTACGTTCAGGAGATTGTATGGCTTCACGATGTGCCATCATCTATCGTCTCCGATCAAGATTCTCGCTTTACTTCCCGGATTTGGAAGGGGTTGCAGGAGGCGTTCGGGACGCAGCTACGTCTGAGCACCACCTTTCACCCTCAGACGAATGGTCAGACGGAGAGGACCATTCAGACTCTCGGGGACATGCTCCGCGCATGTGTCCTCGACTTTGGTCACAGCTAGGAGGACCACCTACCCTTGGTGGAGTTTGCATACGACAACAACTACCACTCCACCAGCGGGATGGAGCCATACGAGGCGTTGTACGACAGACCTTGCAGATCTCCTTTGTGCTGGACAGACCCTCGGGAGTCAGCACTTTTGGGACCAGAGATGGTCCAGGCCACGACAGAGAAGGTCCAGGTCATCCAGGAGCGGATGAGGACAGCTCAGAGCTGGAAAAAGTCTTATGCTTACAGGAGGCAGAGGCCACTAGAGTTCGAGGATGGCGACCACGTCTTCTTGCATGTCTCACCTCGACGTGGATTACGAAGATTTGGCCGAGGCGACAAGTTGTCTCCACGCTTCATCGGACCATTCCAGGTCCTCAGCAGGATTAGCGAGGTGGCTTATCGCCTGGCTCTACCACCTCAGTTTCACCGAGTGCACGACTTCTTCCAAGTATCTCAGCTGAGGAGATACGTGCGTGACCTGATGCACATAATTGACCATGGGGAGCTAGACGTTGATGATGGGGCGACTTTTGCAGAGGTCCCGGTGGAGATCGAGGATCGACAGGAGCGGGTCCTACATGGATGGTCTATTCCTCTAGTGCGCATCAGATGGCAGCACGGGAACCTCCAGGAGAGCACTTGGGAACGGGAGGCTCAGATGCGTGCTCAGTACCCACATTTGTTTCCCTAGTTTATGATGTATCTTTACGGGGACGTAAATCCCTGAGGTGTGAGTGATGTAAAGACCCATAAAATTCAAGGAATTTTTTTTCTTAATTTTCTTTGGAATTTTACAAGAACGCAGTTTCTGACGGCACGTGATTTCGAGGCCCGGTGTGCCCAGAATCATTTTCCGAAGTTTGGCTCGGGTACGTTTAGTGAACGAATGAGCGGGTTTTTCTAACTTTTGAACCGGTGCTCGGAATCGAATTCCGAGGGCACCGATGGAATCACAGTTCCGATAATTTCTTAGAAACTCCTTTTCCGGAGTTGCGTTTGCTCGGGTGTGGTTTTTAATTTTTGGGGTTAAGTTAAGAAATAAAATAAAGTGGTGCGGCAACTTTATTTTTATTTCACTTAATGCCACTTAAAAGCCACTTAAAGCCACTTGAGCTAAGTTGAAGTGAATAGGGTGCAATCCAAAATATCCTACCCTCTTGGTAGGATATTTGTGAGGTGGGGACCGCACGAGCCCCACCGTTTCTTTTCTTCTAAGTAACACACCCACGAAAGCTCCTCATTAATGAAAGTCAACTGGTGCATTTTCTAAAACTCTTAACGCTCCTATTAAATGGTCAGTTAAGTCGTTA
Source organism: Viscum album (assembly GCA_963277665.1). Lineage (NCBI taxonomy): Eukaryota > Viridiplantae > Streptophyta > Magnoliopsida > Santalales > Viscaceae > Viscum > Viscum album. The sequence goes on from OY728164.1 coordinate 2,039,757,775, forward strand.
CAATTAATTCACCGAATTAATGGTTCTTTTCTTATCTTGTTTTTCAAATTTTTGGCATGTAATAAAATAAGGCCAACACGCGTTTTGCTTGTGGTAGCTTGTTGAGAGGATTGACAGAAACTCTAAGTTCTTTATCCTCCTTCGCGAAGAACGCGAAGAACGCGAAGAACGCGAAGAACGCAAAGAACGTGAAGAATGCGAAGAACACGAAGAACACCAGCCTTCGACGAAAGGTGACGAAGAATGCCGAACCCTCGGAGATCGACAACGCGACACCGTGTACTGCAACGCTGACGATTCTTCTCTCGTGACGTTCTTCTACGGCGATCCTTCCGCGTGACCATCTTCGATCAACACTGATTGAGGTAGGGGAAGACAGATCTTTTTAATTTCCTTTGTGGATTTTTATCCTTAACATGGATTTAATTCGTGAAATTAAATATGTGTGTTTTCTTTAACCCTCGTAGACAGTCGACGTGATGCCGTATACCGCGACGACGCGACACCCTTCCGCGATGCGACAATCCTCTTCTTCTGCGATGGTCAATTCCGCGAAGAACTCTCGTCCGACGACAACTATGAGGTAGGGGTTATAATTCTATAAATCTTTGTTATTTATACCTGCAGCGTTTGTTTAAAATTTGTGGTGAGACTTTTAAAACTGCTAACGCGGTGGGTGCGGACTCACGAACAAGTCCGAACCCACCGCCCCCTTTCGTTCTTGGTGTGCCAAACAGCGAACGTCGACAAAATCAGCCGCGCGGGCCACGCGAGGTCCTCGCAGTGAAGGACGAACACCTGGAGGACTTTTGGCGAAGACGACAAGGCTTTCCGACCACCGAAACTCATCCGGTGGTCCGCGAAGCAAGCCGCCGGCGCGCCACGCCGGCAGCGGAAGGCGGTGGCGCCGGGCACACCGCCGAGGAGAACCGCCGCGGCTGAAGCCGCGGCGGCGACCGACAGACCCGCAACTGCGCAGGTCCGGCGAGAGACGGGACACGGCCGGATGTCGCGTCTACTAGATAGGGAGGCCCCACGCGGGGCCGCGGTTCACTCACGTGGGGGCAGCGCGCCCCCCACGCCGCTCGGCCGTAAGCAGCCGAGCCGACCCCTGGCCGCCGGGCCGCGCCCGCGCCGGCAGGGCCAGGTCGCGCCCAGGCCAGGCCGGGCCACCCTGGCCGGGCCTGGCCACGCCGGTCGGGTCGGACCCAGACCCGAGTCGGGTTGACCCGGTTCGGGCCGACCCAGGCGGGGTTGGGCCGGGTCGGTCCGGGCCCAGACCCCCCGTTTTCGGACCTTTTCGGTCTTTTGCTCATAACTTGAGCTATGGGCCTCCAATTGACAATCCGTCAGCGGTGATGCGATCCTTGGATCGAGACGGTCGTTTCGGTATATCGCACTCAAGGTTTCGGAGTACTTTGGGTTCGGCCGGGTTGGTTCGTACACGAAACCAACCGGGCCCTCGGAGCGGAAATGCCCATATCTTGAGCTCTGGATGTCTGATTGACGTGCCGTCAACTTTGTTGGTTTCATCTAAGTGAGAAGGATCTTTTGTCTTACTCCGCCCGAGGTTTGGACGCAGGTGGAGTACGGTCGGGTTGGTTTTTCCTTAAAAAAACCAACCGGGCCCCTGAGACGAAAAATTCAATAACTCTTAGATCGGGCGTCCGATTGACGTGCCGTCTGCGATGTTGAGTTCCTATTGACGATATGGAACTTTTGGATACATAAACTCTGGACTATGTGTCAGTTGATGTATCAGCCTCTCGGATCATGGGGCGGACCCTCCCGAACGAGCTTGCTGTGTGCGGGAACCCTAGAGCTGGCTGCGACGACGACGATGACTATGCAGAGATCCTCAGTGGATTCGACGACGACTGTGTAGAGATCCTCAGTGGATTCAACGACGACTACAAAACTCAGCGATCTTTTGTGGTTCAGTGCTACCGATCCTGTGTGGGTCTGATCCTGTGTGCGTCAGCGCTCTGCGGTCCTGTGTGGGCCAACGCCTACAGATCCTGTGTGGGTCCGATCCTGTGTGGGTCTTTGAGGGGGTTAGTTACCTATCGATCCTTTGTGGGTCAGATTCTTTGTGGGTCATTGCGGGGGTTAGTTACCTATCAATCCTTTGTGGGTCAGATCCTTTGTGGGTCATTGCGGGGGTTAGTTACCTATCGATTCTTTGTAGGTCAGATCCTTTGTGGGTCATTGCGGGGGTTAGTACCTATCAATCCTTTGTGGGTCCAACAGCTTAGATGAATCAGTGGGAATGTCTGATCATCTTTATCATCATACAAAGAAGTATTCCTGTGTGAGCTGAATCCTGTTTTGCTATCTTTTTGTGGATTGTGTTGTGCTATCCTGTGTGGATTACGTTTTTCTTTCCTGTGTGGACTGGGTTGTACTTGGGTTCGGATGTTGGAGCCGAATGAGAATTGATGACTTAGGTATATGTATGGGAATATACCTTAGCAGTGTCGGATGTTACTTCGTGATTGTATCTTTACTTTTTGGATTATCCTTTGTGGATTCTGGGAGACCTTCGGGGGTCTCGGGGTCCCTACTGAGTAGCTTATACTCACCCCTGCACAGGCTATGCCCGCACTACGTTGTGTTGGTTGCAGACGACAGACATCGCTGATCGTGGTTGAGGCTTGCGGAGTAGGATGGTACTTGGAGGTGGACTACTGGGCGAGACGTACTCGGAGCGGACGGCTGGACCCGAGGAGCTATGGAGGCTATCTTTACCCACCCTTCAGGTGGGATATCCAGTGGACAGCTCGACGTTGCGGCTTTACTTTTCAGTTGCTATTTTTCCTTTCCCGTTGTACTTTACTTTTAGTTTGGGTTTGTATACTGGCCCACTAACTTTTCCGCACTTACTGTTGTACCAGTTTTTACTTAGTGTTTACTTCTGCCTGCTTGCTCTATGGTGTTTGTGGTTTACTATACAAAGGCAATGCCTTCCCTTTTTCCGGGATTTACGCCTTGGTGCTAGTCGCCAGCCCCTGGCCTATGGAAGGCTGGCTCTGGGTAGTCACAGCACGGGCCCCGAGGACGGGTCGTGACAGATTCACTTAGTAAAAACATCAACGTTATATGGTTAGTTCATTTAGGTTGTTTTATAGACCATCACAAACTAGATTCATTTTATTTAATTAAATGATTATTAAATAATTAATGAACTTGAAATAAGTTATAATATAATTTTTATAATCATATATAATGATAATATTGTTTCTATAATCTGCCTTGAAGGTGGTGGAGAAAACCAAACTGTGTTCATGGATGTGGTGAACCAACCATATTGTAAACAACATTTTCATTTTAGAATATAGTGAAGGGAGGGTATAAGATGGATATTACACCATAATAATGACACATTATAATATTTATTATATCGATGTTACTATTTCTATGAGGATTTAAATCACAATGGTGTGGTAAAAGAAGAATAAAATTAAAAGAGTTTAGTTTAGAATTTTACCTCTTCCTTTGGTTAACTATTCTTAAGATACCCTTTAAGGCTCCATGAAATGGTATTTGGATGGGATCAGAAAGGCTAGGATTTTAGGGATAGTATTGATAAGGTAATTGAATATAAACTTGGAAATCTTCAAGGCTTAGAAGTTTTGTGGTGAAGGGGTTGTGAGGGGTGTTATTTATAAAGGGAAAAGAAGGGTGTTTCTGAGTATTATAATCAATAGTTTATTATTTTGGGCCAAGACTACTATTAGTATATATTATTATTACTATATATATATATTAAATGTTGAATTTAATTTCTAAATAATTGGTTCTTACATCATCCATGACTCAAAAATTTAGGTATTTAGCTTATAATGTTAAATACCACATTTTACCATATTTCACGATTTACAAAAATTTAACTATTTTAGAAAAATAGAAACAATTTTACCAAAATATTTCTCAAAATTTAGATTTAAAAAATGAAATTCATTTAAAAAAATAATTTTCTAAATATTTAAATTTAATTTTTAAATAAAATCCTCATTTATTTGAAAAATTCCAATTTTAATACTATGATCAATTTTACGACCCTTTGAAAAATTACTTATGGTCTCATAAAATTATCCTATTTTTATTATAAAACTTAATATTAATTTATAAATCAATTTTATTAAATTAAAATATCTTATAAAGCATTATATTTATTATAAAAGTAAAATTAAAACATTTATGTATTAAAAAAATACAAACACTTAATTTATCATTTTAAAGTATTTATTTTCTTATACCATTACATTTTTTAAGATACCTAAATATTATTTTACATTTATATAGGTTAGGATACCATTCTAAAATCCAAGTTACTATTCCTAATGTTCATATTTCTATCCCAATAACCAGGTTACTATTCCAATGGTCTAATGAAAATTCTGAGAGTCAGATTTGTTATAATTATATGGGTTACCTAATTCCTACAAATACCTCATATTTCATTCATTATTAATTAATTTTTTTTCTATCAAGGTTATATATTTTAATTTTCAAAATACATACATCATCACTAATATTCTACTTGATTTCTATAGTACTGTTCATGAGTGAGATTATTCTAGAGGACTGAGAAGATCCAAATTTTCCTATTATTGTTATATTATTATCTATTTTTATCCTATTTTAATGCTTTAAATTATTATGGCCATAATTATTCTATAAATGTAATATTAAAATCAATTTAATAAAATATTTTTTGTTTCATATAGTGATTCATTTACTTTATATGACATTAAAAAATATGAAACAATTATATAATCAGAGGAAAAAAACTATTGATAAAATTATAGTTTGGTACATTATCCCCCCTTATAAAATTTCTCAATCAAAATTTAAATTCAAAAACTATGGGGAAAATAGGTGAGGGAAATTCTTCTTTATTAATTCCTTTAGTTCCCAAGTTTCCACCTCATATTTATAGTTTCATTACAGTACTTCGACTAAGTGAGTTGTCTTGTTCCATAGAGAATTATCTCTATTTTATAATATATTCACCGACTGATCCTCATATGAGAGATCATTTTCTAGTTGTACCACCAATGAATTTAGTACATGTGAGTGATCTAGTATATACTTTCTAAATAGGGTTATGTGTAATCTGTCAGGTATTTGAGACATTTTTGGTGGGAGTTATAATTGATAAGACATGAATTCGATGAGATCGAGAATCTCAAAGCGGTCTATGTACCTAGGACTTGCCTTAATCTTATTCCCAAATCTCACGACTCTCCTCCATGGAGATATGTAGAGAAACACCTTATCTTTATCATCAAACTCCAGGTCTCATTGATGATTTTTAGCATAAATCTTCTATCAACTTTGAGTTTCTCTAACATGTTATTGGATAGTATGGGAATTTTTCACCATTCCTACAACCATTTTATGTCTGAGAAAATTGAGATCACAAACTTTATCCTAATACGCAGGTGTTCTAAATATCTTTCTATAAAGGGATTTATATGGATCAATTTTGATACTTGAGTAAAAACTATTATTATATGAAAACTAAACTATAAGAATATTCTAATCCCATTATCCTTTAAAGTCTATTGAGCATGTTCTCAATATATCCTAAATTGTTTGGATAGTCTACTTAAATTCTCCATCATTTTGGGGGTGATAAGATGTATTGATGTTCAATTTACCATTTATAGTATGTTGGATACTCTACCAAATCTTAGAGGTAAATCTTAGATCTCAATATGATATAATCAATAATAGTGTCCCATGTAGCCTCCCCACTTATCTGATGTATATCCTTGCAATATGATTAAGTGACATGTCCTATTTAATTGTGATGAAATCATTAGTCTTTTTTAGAAGATTTCCCACAACCCATATAACATTATTTCCTCTTGATGTCATCAGAATACAAGTGAAAATTTCTATGGTGATGTTTTACTATTTCTATGTAGTTATGGGTAATGGGTGCCCCATCCACTTAATTTTATGCCTTTATGCCTTAACTTTATAAAAAACCAAGAAGTTTGATGTATATTTTTCAATCTATTTCTTCATATTTTTCCACAAATAGTGCTCTCAAAGATCTTGATATATCTTTCTGTTCCCTGGGTGGATAGAGAAGGTAAAGCAATGTACATCACTCAAAACTCCGTATTTATCTCATGATTTTATAGTAAATATAGTCATGACCTAAATCATACAAATCATTCTTCATCAGTTCCTAACTATGAGGATTTCCATTTTATTATAGCTTAAACCTTCATCTGAATTAACACATCATCTCTTTGATCATCCTTTATCTTTTCCAGAAGGTATGGTTGAGAAATCATATTAATAAGTAATTATTATATTCACCCCTTTGTGATTACCATGTCTATCCTCTGTGAGTCTAATAAGAATATATTCTTCTCAATTCTCATCATTGATAAGGTTGTATGATCACTTGTACTTAGGGTATTTTCTACATTGTTTTCCTTCCCTTGATAGTAGTGCATTGAGAATTCATATTCCTTGATATGTTATAACCACATTTATTGGCACATATTATGATTATTATTTGTGAATATATACTTAAGGATCTTATTATCCTTATCCATTTCACACTTTTCCCCATAGAGTCAGTTCTTCTATATTTTCAACAAAAATATCACTCTAGTCAACTCTACATCACATGTTGGGTAGTTCTGATCATGAACTTTCAACTACCTTGAGGCGTAGTCTATTACATTTTTATTTTTCATCAATACATAACCTAATATCTTCTTTGAAGCATTACTATATACCACAAAAATTTCTCCACTTATGGTTAGTGTAAGTACTGGAACTGTGATAAGCCTCTATTGCAATTCATGGAAGGTATCTTCATATTTATTGGTCCAAAAAAACATTACTCTCTTTCAGTTTATATTAGTTATCAAGTTTGACAATCATAATAATCTTTTAAAAAATTGTCGATAATAACCTGCTAGTCTAGGGAAACTATAGATCTCTATTAATGTTTTTTAGGACAATACTCAATTACCTTTTTATATAAGGGTCTGTAGATATCCCTTTATTGATGATAATATTCCCCAAGAATGATACTTTCTCTATCCAAAACTCACATTTACTGTAATTTTCATATAACATATCGTTTAAAAAAGTTTTTATCATAGTATTTATATAGAAACCCAGGATTAAAATACATACATATTACCTCATTTTAGATGAATATTCATCACATTACAAAAATACATGCTCGAGGACCTTAATAGTTTAGTGTGTTTGGAAACTTGGAAACAAAATCTTATAACTTGGTGAAATATATTCAAAATCTCCCAGAAAGATATTACCTATTAAAAATACTACTTAAAATCTTTATTCATTACCTGGGAAAAGGAAACATAAAAAATGGGTGAGCTCAGATGCTCAGTAAGGGTAAACAAGGGAGATATGTAAGTATAACATAAGAATAAGAATATGAGAACAAAATCTGAAAGTTGGAAGATTGTACCTTGTATAAAAAGATAATAATAATGATACATGGAATAATATTGGTATTTCATAAGACATGAATCATAATATAATCAAAAACATGAACCATGTGAGAATATAAAAGGTATAAGAAATATAATTTGTGGCAGACGAATGAAAATGTGACATCATTACCTATAATTCAAGGCTTGTTGCCAAAAAATTATCAGGTCACTTCATAGGTACTAAACCTACTAGAAGGGACACACCACCATCCCCAGTTGTAGTCCATTCCTTATAAGGGACAAATTACCCCATCTTCCCATAGTGGATTTAGTTTCCCCATATTTCCATAGTGGATTAGGTGTCCCCATCTTCCCATAGTAGATTTGGTTTCCCCATCTTCCCATAGTGGGTTTGGTTTCCCCATCTTCCCATAGTGGATTAGGTTTCCCCATATTTTCATAGTGGATCAAGCCTGTCTACTTAAATCCCATAATTATCTCATGAGATATAAATATTTACCCAATGCATTAGAGGGAGATATAGGCCCCACTAATCACATAATAAAATCATTTATAAATTTTCCACAAGATAACAAAACTTTCATCATATAATGACCTATAAATAGATATGGGTTTCATAAACATCATATCACAACCCATGGAATGAAATGGGTATCATAAAATTTTATCATATCATTAACTATGGAAAATAGATAAGTTTCATAATCATTTAATCAATTAATACCTCATGAAATTAAATTAGTTTCAAAAGAGTTTAACCCATGGAAGAGGAATGTTTGTCATAAACATCATTCCATATAAAAAAACCATTCAAGAAATAATATAAATAGTGTTATTGGATCATATCTATAGTAAATCATAAAATATAAAAAATCATGTCATCTCAGATGGATAATAATTTTTAAAGATCATATGGAATATTTCTTAAGTTAAAGAGTCTTTCTCTAAAAATCCATTCCATACATCCATTTCAAAAATCATTTTTTTATAAATAAATATTTACCATATAATTTAAAACATTTCTTGAGTAAAATATCCTTTATTCTTTGAAAATTTTGTTTTAAAACATAAAAACTTTTTAAAAAACATTTTATTTTAAAATAAACTTGAAAACATATAAATGAATAGAGAAAACATTTAAAATAATTTTTAAAACTAAAAAATCCTTTAGAAAATATATTTTAAAACATATAAAAGAATTTTTAAAAATCATTTAAAACACTTCTTGAATCATAAAACATTTTTAAAAACTTTTTCTTTGAAAACCACTTTAAAGACAATGAATTTATAGAATATTAGGAAAATAAATTTTCTTAAAATTAAATCTTGTAAACTTGAAAAGGAATATTTAAAGGAAGTACAACTGTGATGGTTGATAAATCCATACATATTGAGCATTTCTTTTACACCATAAAAGTTTTGAAAAGTACCTAGATAGGAAAACAACAAGAATATTATTTTTTAATCAATTTTTTAAAAAGGTAAAACATGAATAAAAATTTCCTTTAAAAATTTTAGGATAATAGTAAACCATTTTTGAAAACATTTTTAGAAAAAACGATTTTGAAAGAACACAAATTTTTTACCAAAAAGAGAAATAAAGTAAGATTTTAATATTTTTTTAATTATATTAAGTTAAAAATATTTAAAAAATAGTACTATTACATGGATATAACATGAATAAAAAAGGAGGATACAATTCATGGGCATTTTTGAGATATGGTTCATATGATTTCATTAATGGAAGCATTACCATAAACAATCCCGATAAATGATGAGATTGTTGCAATAAAATGTTACCACTTTGGTAACTTTGAATCTTAATCCACATGAAATAATAAAATTTCATTAAGATTATAATATTTTGAAAATAAGTATATTCATGATATAACATGTCAATGGGTAGTATATACACCACACAAAATAATTGAGTGATTAATATGACATGTATCTCACATAAATAAAAAGTGAGATGAAATTATCTTACCTTAAGTATGGAATTTCTTTGTTCATGGTCAACCCATCTGTAATATAAATATAATTTTATTATATATATTAAATAAAACCATATTATTATATCTAATACCATACACGGATTTATATTAGCCTCTTATTAACACTTCTATGTTAAGATTACGTTTTGGGTAATATCCGCTTTATTTTTTGTATTTGTCTTAATTTGTTATATTTATAGTCATCATACTTATATCATGATTTATAAAATGTAAAAAATGATATTAATATCATTTATATTCATTATATATTTATTTATAATAATCTATGAAAGATATAATCATAAAATTAAATACACTGTTCATGGAGACGGTAGATTGTATGTATGCATGCAAGTTGTTTCTATTTTATTATCATATTAAAAGAAAGAAATAAAAAGAAATAAATGTATATATATAATAATTATAGCAGAATTATTTTGTTATATATATCATGAAATTTTACTAAAACCATCCTTAATACATTCAATATGGAGTGTGAATGAATCAGATCACTTTTAAGAGGCAGTAGTCCACACTTCCCCAAACAAAATTATTGTATTTATAAAATTGGAAACCATGAAGGTATTTGTTATATAATAATTTAAAAATAATAAATACATAAAAAATTTCATATATATTATATAAAAATATAGTCTCCATCATAATTCCCAACCATGAGAGGTGGTAAATAAAAAACAAATAACGTCATTTTGTGAGGTGGTAGTTCACTGTACATTAGAATGGTAAGTTTGTTACCCATTAGATGGAAGTGTGTGTAAGTGTTGGTAGAACAATTATAGAAAAACTATATCAATATATTTAGGATACTAGGGTTATTATATAATAATTAAATAATAATAATTTATGGGGTAGATAATGAAAAGAAAATAAAGAATCTTGAGGAAGGATGTAACCTATTCTATGGGTAACTACTCTTGGTTTTCACCAAAGGTCTTCCTTGGTTGTATTTATGAACAAAGGGAGGATTATATAATGGAGGTAGTGATGTCAAGATTTTGGGTGATAAAAATGGATTTATAGGTGTGAATAAGTGGGAGGGGTGAGATCCTTTTTATAGTGGAGGAGGAGTGGTATTCTTGTAAAATTTTGAAAGGGAATTTCACCCATGTTTTTTCTATGTAAATTGGATCTAATAAAAGTAAATGTTTGATAAAATGAAGGATATGGTGGAAATATTTCCATAAAATATATTTTGGATAATTTTCTAGGTCATTTTGTCCCTTAAACTTAAGGTTTAGTCCCTTGTTAAGCTAAAAATTCTCTTAATCGCTAAAATTAATTTTAATCACCTTCATTAATATTTTTGGAAAAAATGTAAGTTATACTTGTTATAAATTATAAATTATTCTGATTCCTAATATTTAATCCATTTTTCCAAATTCTAATCACATAATTTTCAGAAATTAATTTAAATTTAATCCTTCAGATGGGATAATAAAGTGGGTTTTTAAAGCAAAAATGTTCGAAAGTATGAAGTGTTTTTATATCCAATTTCATTGTGAAATTGATTCTAATAACCTAAATAAAATTAATTAATGTAAAATTTATCTATTTAAACTTTAAAACCAAACTAAATTATAATTAGAATATATAAATAAATTTTATGAAAAATCAGTTTTGAATTAAAATTTAGTGTTTTTCACTATTCATAAAAAAACATCACATAAAAATACTATAAATTAACTCAAATTAAATTTTGATATCATGATTCAAATAATAAATTTAATTTGAAAAATAAAAATTATAAAAACTTCAAAAATAATATTTAAAATGGGTTCACCATTAAAAGGCGGTAAATTTTTTTTAGACAAATCCATCTTTTTAATTATAAAAATGTATTTATTCTTATCTTATACTTATCAAATATATTGGATGAGTATCAAAGATATTGATTGAATATATAATATATAAATTTTATTTAAAACATTAATAAAAATTTATTTTTTTAAATTTATTTAGATACAATTGTGTTTGTACATAGAAGAATATGTTTCTTAGAAAATGAATTTCTTTATTCTCAAATAGTTCTTACTTTTATTTTTAACTAATTGAAATAAAAAGGATTTATTTTATATATATGTATATATAATATATTTAAAATTTAGTTAATCTTATTTGTAACTACCATTCGAACTACTAGGTGGTAATTATAATAATATTTTAGTAATAATATCAATAGTATATTGTAGTTTAGTGAAACTCATCCTTTCATGCAATATAGGATATCGAAGGGACTCAGTATTGTGTGTAATTCAAGCTTAGTGTTGTGTGTACTATAAGCTAATATAAGTGTTTCATGTAGCATAATATTGAACTGGTGTTTCATATATTGCAAGCCACACATAGTGCTTTCATATATAAAAAATTTATATTTAGTGTTGTGTGAAATGAAAAATATCATAAATATTAAACTAATTAAAAAAAATATATTTCACAAAATCTTAGGGTGTTAAAATTTAAATACCCCTCATGATACTCCTTGCTCTTAGAGTATATCAAAATATAATCTATAAATACTACAAAAAATTTTCAAGGTAATCTCTAAAGACTCTATCCATTAATTCCATGAAAAACAGAGGAGAATTCATGAGTTTTAAGGGAATAACTATGAACTCATAGTATAGATACCGTATTCAAAATAAATATTTCGGAATATCTTTGTTTTTTACCTTTAATTGGTGATATATTGACTAAAAGTCCACCATAGAGAATTACTGGGAACCACATAGTTTATGTAACATGTTATCTATCCTTGGAAGGGGATACTTATACTTTATTGTGGTTTTATTGAGTTCATGATAATAAATTTAGAGGTTCATTGAACCATCATTATTCTTAAGAAAGATGACTAATTCACCCCATGGTGAAGCACTCAGTCAAATAAAACCCATTTATATATATTCTCTTGTAACTTCTTCTTTATTTATTCTAACTCGATGGTGGAAATTCTATAAGGAGTCTTTGATATGTGAAAAGATCTAGGTATATGTTCAATTGAGAACTCAACCTCTCAGTCAGGAGGAAGACAAGACAATTCTTTGTGGAATACATCAGTGTGATCCTTCACAACGGGCGTGTCTCTAACCATGATTTTTCCTTGGTCTTAATAATTTAAGCTATATATTATTACTAATTAAGAAATATTATCCATAGTTGAGATGAATATTTTAAATTGGATTCATTATCCTCATCACACTTATACAAAATCATAGGATCAATTGTGATGTGAAGAGTGTTCCCCCTCTCCTAATAGTTGATATTGGATTTATATAAGGACAACCAATTTGTGTGCAATATAACATAAAAATCCACTAAAGTAAGTAATATAAGATTTTATGGGAGTTTTAGTCCACAAAAATTGAATAAAGAGGAGTTATATACTCAAGATTCAATAATTTCTCTATTTGATGTTCTCATAAATAGCTCAACCCCCATGTTTTTTGGTGGTATTTGAATAGTTCTACTAAACTTAAAAGATATGAAAGAATACATTGAGCCACAAATAGATATTATGTTCACTATTATTAAATGAATAACTAGAATACATATCATCACATAATTTTCAGGATCCACCTTATCAGTAGTGGTATCATATTCCCTTCTTTTATCTCTAGACTATGGAGGTTGTGGTCATTGATTGTCTCTAAAAAACCTTGTTACACCTCGAGATTTTATGCAATATATATTTTTTCAAATAGATTTATTATTTTATATATTCTTTAATAAACACAATACTAATTTTATCTTCTATTATAGAAAAAATGAGTTTATCTTACATTACATGCAACATTGGGTGTAGTTTACATTACACACAACATCGAGTTTGAATGAAACATGACTTACTATTTAGAAAGTATTTTTTAATATGATAGTTATAAACTAACCACCAGAATGGAGGGTATGAATAGGAATAACTAAAATTTTAAAATATATGGTTTAAAAATTTATATAAAATCAATTCTTTGGTGACCAATTTATTCAAAATTAAAATAAAAAATATTTGAAAATAAAAGAAATTGTTTTCTGAATTTTTTTTATGAAAACAAATATGTTTTACGTCAATAAATTTTAATTTTTTTTGTAAAATTATTTAATTAAAATTTATATATTATATATTTAACAAAATTTTTAAAATTGATCTTATTTGTTTTCTTGACAAGAGATAATAATAAATACAATTTTATGCTTAAAAACTATAATTTTCTAAAAACAATTTTGTCCCCTTTTTAGGAACTTATTTTAAAATTAATTTTTGACACTTTTCAAAAAAAAATTATAAAATAAAGTTAATTTTTGAATTAATCGTGTCATAATTATACTAGGGTAAATTTTTGGGAATTTTTTGAAAAGTTTAATTTTTTGATGAATAGTGAGAAATACTAAATTTTAGTTGAAAACTGCCTTTCTATTTAAATTTTTTAATAAGATAAATTATATTTTAATTTTTTTTAATTAAAAAAAAAGTTCAATTATATATATATTAATTAATTTTTTCTCATTTTAATCTTCTTTATATTTAATTTTGATATAAAGACCTTTGTAAATTTTGAATATTTTCTCTTTGAAAGCCTATTTTCTTGTCATGTGTGCGAGATTAAATTTAAATTAAAAATTTCAAATTTTATGAATGGAATTTGTAAAATAGATTATATATTTTTAATCATAATAATTTATATCAAATAAAATTTTTTTCTTAGTTTTTAACCAAAATTAATAGTGAAAATAGTAAAAATTATTTACCCCAATTAAGGTAAAAATGGATTTATCGGGATGTTAAACTAAAATTATAAAGGTTAAAATGGCCTAAAAACTTTTATAAAATATAATTTATGGATATATTATGACTCCTTACTATATAAGGCTCTATAATAGTCTATTATAGACCCTTTTTTGTTTGATAAATTCATGGGTACCCCATTTTGTTTTAAACAAATTACAAGTGTGCCACTCACCTCACTTATAAAAGGATACCGTCTTTCATCTCATATTCACTCCTTCAAAACATTTTTTTTATAAAAAATACTGGCCAAAATAAATTCCAAAATTCCTTAATATCATCCTAGAGCCATTATTTTGGGCATAAATCCAAACTAGTAAGGTTTTTGGTGCAAACCTAAGGAGGATTTACAAAGAATAGGTAACATACTTCAAAGAGTGTTTTTATTTTATTTCTTCCTCATCATCCATAATTTATTATTAAATCATGATTATATAATAAAATAATAATATTAAATATACTATTTTTTTTCAATGTTAATTACCTACAACCATCCCCAATTCCATCAAATGGGTTATAGAATCATCATTCGTGTGTAGGGTGGACTACCTCCTTCCTAATCGATGTCATTCATTTTTCCATTACCACCTCTCATAATTGCGTATGATTATGTATTTAAGTTATATATGTGATATTTATAACATAATTATACATCTGGATTCATTATATCATGTATAAATTTTTAATTTCCCTTTTGTAAGGGATACGACAATGTCACTTGTGTGTACGACAGACTACTACCTAGCGAAATAATGTGATTCGTTTTTCACTAACTCTTTACATGGAAGATAATATAGATAAATTTAATTAATATATATTACATTAATGATATAATTATTATAATAGTGAAACATTTGTTATTATGAGAGGATAATATATCATTTTTTTCTAACCTTTTCACTCACTGAAAGATGATAATGTTGTTCGTGTATGTGTCGACTACCGCCCCCACAAAGTGACGCGACTATCTATTTTCTTCACAAAAATAAATGTATGATATTAATAAGTATATTTAAAGGAATAATATTTTATTTATGATATTTTTATTATTAATTAATGATAAAATAATATTTTACCCCTTTTTGTAAAGATCATTGAAAAATGGAAATGTTACTCATGTGGACATACGACCTACCATCTCTATGATTGTAACATACTTAATTTCTCAAAACCATATTTCATGATTAGTATTAAATGAATAATTGATTTATAAATATCATAAATATGTAATTATTATTATTTTTTATATTATTTAACCATGATCAAAGTAAGAGGATAGAAAATAACAAATGGAAACATATACAAAAAAATCGGTTGTCACCAAAAACATGATTTTAACAAGGGATTGGTAATAAAACAATAATTAATGGTCATAATTAAATCATATATAGTATACTATATATAATTATTTTTCTGTAATAGATTAATAATAAATTTCTATTCATTATATTGGTGGTTTGAACATGTACAAAGGAAGTTGAGACTAAAGGTAAGAGATTTCTATCTCTCTTTTATTTTTTGTGAGATAAAATCCATATTCACCATGTGTTTATTTTATGTGGTATATATACTGAAAATAAATTTATTTTATTATTATTATATTTTAAATTATTTCTATTTACATATCCATTTTAGGATCTCCCTTTCATGAAGTTTACAGTTCAAAAGTTACCAAGCAGTAGGGGATTTTGGTCTCAAATTGCCTTCTTGAAGACAAAAGTTATGTTATGCACCTATATTCTTCCATGAGGTGTATATAGTGACTGTTTTACATGTTATATCATAAATATTATTATTTTCATGATATTATAATATTAATTTTATTTTATTATTTCATAGTGATTACAATTCAAAGTTTCCAACGTGGTGATAACTGTATGTTACAATATCATCATTTATTGAGATTTTTTATGAATATGATTCCAATGATAAGTTATTTTCTTATATATCTAAATAAACTAATTAATTTTCATATCCTATGGTTATTTCATTAGAATAAAATTTTCCAACCATTTTTTTCTCTCTATATACCCAATAGTTCAAATGAATATTTTAAAGAAAATATGGCAGTTTTTCTCTCTTCAGCTAAAAACCCTTTATATTCAAAAACGATTTTTATATAAATTATTTCAATTTTTTTAAATTATTAAAATTATTTATTAAATACATTTTTACCCATGTTTTACTTCTTACAAACTGTTTTTAAAAGAATATTCATGTCATCTTCCAAATGAGGCCCATTTGGATTTTACCAAAAAATGAAAAAGGAATATTTTTTTACAATGTGTATAATGTGATAGAAATTTCTTACCCTGATGAACTTTATTTTCTTTTAATATTAATTAATAATTTTAATGGTTATTTTCAAAGTAAATTATTTTAAAAATGTTTTATGTTTTAAATTTTTTTTTTAAAATTGGAAAGGATAATTTCGTCAAGAAATGTTTTAAATGATTTTTAAATCATTATTTATAAATTTAATATTTTATTTTAAAAGATAAGCTTTTATAAAATTATTTTTATAAATTTTTATTTTTAAAAATTTATTTACAAAGAAGGTTATTTTCCTTAGAAAATATTTTTAAATAATTTTCAAAATATCCATTTATAAGTTTGAAAGTTTATTTTCAAAGAAATGTGCTTACAAATTGTTTTATGATTTTTTAGTTTTAAAAATTGATTTTCAAAGAAAAATTATTTTCCTAAAGAAATATTCCAAGTGATCTATTCAAAATATTTTTCCATCTAAGATGACATCATTTGATGTTACTTATACTATAATAAAGATATGATCAAAGATACCATTCATATTATTTCTCTGGATTGTTTATGTTTATGATGAAAATATTTTTATGAAACCCATTTCTATTCGATAGGTTAGAACATGATAAAATGATTATGAAATCCCCATATTTTACTCGGTTGTACTATGATGAAATGATTTCAAAACCTATATCTTTTCCATAGGTAATGATATGAGGAGATGTTTATGAAGCCCATTTGATTTCATGGTTTATGATATGATAAAAGTTTTATTATATCATAGAAAACATATGTATGATTCTAATTATATGATAGGTGGGACCTATATCTCCATCCAATGCATTAGGTAGAGATTTATATATCATGCGATAGAAAGGGTTGGAACAGGGAGTGAATGCAGTTCAGTAAGAAACTTTTTACACCATGATGGTTTTGGGAGTGAACCATGACAACTATTATGGTTTAGGGTGTGAAACCATTCCATTTTTATATCCTTAGTGATGATCCTTGAATACAATGTAAATTATTCTCTATGCTTATGTGTATTCCACAATTCAATTACTTATGCCAATGTTATTCTCTCTTGGATCATGTTATTTGATTTCCTTATGATTGATGTCTTAAAAAATGATAATCTTTATGTCATGATGCATGATTATGATTTTTATATGCAAGGTTTGATTTCAAAAAGTTATTCCCATATTCTTATACCATTATGTTCATATTATGCATATGTATCTCCCTTGTTTACCCTTACTGGGCATCTAAGCTCACCATTTCTTATGTTTCCTTTCCCTAGGTTATGAATAAATTTTTCATCAGGGTATGTTTATGAATTGTAATAAAGGGGATGATATTTATGGGATATATTGAAGATAATTCATTAAATTAGGAGATTGTGTACCTAGTATCTAAAGTAACTAAACTATTATGGTCCTCAAACATATATTGGTGTAATATATTTAATATTCATCTATAAAGTGGAAATATCTGTGTATGAGAAGCCCGAGTCTCTATAGTTGGTGTCATAGGAAAGGTTTAGTTAACCATTGAAAAATATTATAAGACAAATTTAGTGATATCCTAGAGTATATTTCTAAGGACATGTCCGGGGATGTCTCTAAGTATAAGTATAAGGATGAGTCAAAGTATGGGAAAATATACTAGAATTTTTCTAAAGTATAGAGAGAGTTGTTTAAAAGGAATTAAATCATTGTCTGGATACTGCAGTGGATATGACTCTAGAATAGAGTCACCTTGGGTTAACAACTCTAAAAAGGTCACATTGATCTGGGATCAATCATCACCCGGTGCAAAAAATGGGCCTTTCCACACAAATGGCATGACACTCCCAGGGGATATTATTTATAAATTTAAAAACTATTTATAAACCACCATGAAGGATTTTAAAAATTACCATGAATTGACTAGGTTAAGCCTAAGGTGTAATAGATTTAAAATAAGGTGTCACTAATTAGACATCCTATAAAATATTTTTCAATATTATGTTGTTTCCCACTATGATTAGTATTACTCATAATATGTTTTTTAGTTAGATTAAATGGATTTAACTTGTAGGAAATGGGTTAACATTGAATGTAATATGGAATTGTTTTATGATCTACTGAATGGGATGATGATTGGAGAAAAGAATATGATGATTATAACTAATTAGTTATCATAGAACATGATTGAAAATTTACACCTTAACTAATTTTTGGAATCACTAAAGAAGAGAATGATAGACTTGGATAATATTTTGGGTAGTAGATATCATGGAGGAAATAAGATTAAATTTCCTATATGTAAATAATGTGGGAAGACACACTCAATAGAATGTATCAAAGTTATAAGAAGTTGCTTTGAGTGTGGAAAAGAAGGACACAAACCAAGTAATTGATAGGGGAAAATTAAAGTTTTAGTGAAAAAAATGGATGAGAATAATGTTCTCTTTAGGTTATAATCAATTTTTGAATGTTTTAAATGGGGAAAGTATGATAATTATGAAAATAAATTTCCTAATGGGAATGCTCGTGAAGTGAATCAGTGATGTTGTAAGAGTAATGGTTTATCTATTGGAGATAAAGAGATTACAAATAAAATATGAATGGAAGGAGGTAATAAGGAATAAGATGATTAATCCTAGTTAATATCATAATGATGAGGTGGAATGATTGAAGTGTTTGTGTATGGAAATTCAAGAATTATGTTATATGAATCATGAAATATATAAGTATTGTTCTGAAATTTTTTTATAATGTATTTGAAAGAATATGGTGAATGATACTAATGACCTTAAAAGTGATTTAAAAGAAATATTATATTTTAGGAAAAACACATGACTAAGGGAATTTAACCCTTAATATGTTCTTGATGTTGAGAAAATTATGTTTAGTTTGAATAAATAGATGATTGATATAGATAAATTCATTTAGATATCATTGATTATATTGGAACTAATTAATGATTTGTTGAAAAAGTGGTTTAAACTATCATTGATAGAGTTTAAAACATTTTTGTATTTAAGTAATATCTATAATAATATATTTTTTATTTAAGTAAAAAGAAATAATATATGTTTTTAATAAGGTTTTATGGTATTCGGGTTGTTACCACTTTTTTAAAAGGTTGGGACCGAAGCCTCAATTTATTATTAACGGAAAGTCCTATTTTTGTCTAGGTAGAGGGATACCCATTATATAACATGAAGGCCCAAGGCTAAGTGGCTTGAACATGTTTCAAGAGAATACATGATAAAGGTATTCACATATTTGGTATGTGACAATTAAGTGCTTCTTCATACTTTTTGGGGGATTAATGATAAGTTTATTTTTGAAAATTTAGTGACCTTATTTATAAATTTTGGGATATTAATATTTTGGAAGGGTTATAAGGTTATCCATTTATGTAATGGTTTATTTTGAAATTTGGATTAGGTTTTAGAGGTTAATGTGTTAAAGTACCATTTTTATATTTATGCATATTGGATAAAAAATTCTATTTTCTTAACTAGAAATTTAAGGACTGAATTATAATTATATTATGGATCTTATGATTTTTTAGACTTAAGGGATAAGAAAAAACTCATCTTAATTTATTGGTGTAAGATATGAAGTTTAAATTGATTAAATCAAAACCAAAATATGAAATTCTACTTATTATTAAAAGGAAAGCTAGGCACTAGGCATTTCACTCCCTTAGAAAATATTTATCATACTAGGATGTTATTTAATTGATTAAAGCTTCCAAATATCTCTCTCAGGTTCAAGATGTGTTCCATTTATCTCTCATGAAGAAGTATATACCTAATTCATCACATGTACTTAACTTAGAGGCCATACCTCTAGAGCAAGATATTCATTATGAGGAATAACTGATAGAGATTCTAGATCAGAAAAAATTCTACAAAAAAATACCACTCATCTGGTCGATATTTTGTGGAGAAAACACCATCTTAGGGAAGTTATGTGGGAATATTAGGATGTATTGAGGTAAAATTATCCTCAATTTTTGGTACCAAAGTGTGAAACCCCTATATTTTATAAGATATATTCCTTTAATATTTATTTGATGACTTGTGTTTTATGCTACACCAAGATTAGTTTGTGCTATACACAACACTGTATTAACTTGTGGTATATGCAACACCATTCTTGTATTATGTTACATACAATTTAAAGTTCTTTTTTTAGAATTAATTTGATGCAAGACTAAGTATACGTGAGCAACTAAATATTGTAAGCTAGTCATTATAATGGTGGGTTTAAATAGTATTGAATTTCTTATGAAAAACTATTTAAATGAAAATAAGTGTGTCTATAAAGTATATTTTATTAATATATATTCAATATAATGTTTAAAATTCATCTTATATTTTTTTGTAGACATGATATAGGAACATATTCAATTTTTTGGATAAAAGAAGTATTTTTCAAAAAAAAAAAAATAGTATTGCCGCCTTTTGATGCTGCACCAATTTTAAATCTAGTTTTGCTACTTTAATAAATACTATTCAATATAAAGAACTTCTTCTTTGGAAGTGGGATATTAAAATTTTACTTGGATGTATTTTTTTATATTTTTCTAATAAGTTTCAAATTTTGATGAATAGTAAAATTATACAATATTTTAGTTGAAAAAACATTTTTCAGCGAAATAATTTATGAAATTAAATTATATTATTTAATGGTTTTAAAGTATAAATAGAATAAATTTTTATCATTAAATATAATTTATTTCATTATCATTAATTTTACATTGAATTCAAATGTAAAACCATTTCAATCTTTTGCAATGTTTTAACTTTTAAAAAACAGCTCTCTCTTTCTGAAAATGGGAATAATTTTAAATTAATTACTGAAACTTCTATGTTTTGAATTTTGAAAAATGGAATCAATATATGGAATTAGTTTTCCCAAATTATTTAAATATATTTATTTTATTTTGGGGAATTATGAATAGTAACTTCGATAATTTTTATTTAATATGGTAAAATGGTAAATCAGGTAATTAATGGTAAGAATACTATTATAAAATTACCCTAGAAATTGTATAAGTATCATTGGTTGAGTTTTTTGCAACCCAAATTTTCCTTGGGTCTAAATGGTGTCCTTTGGAATCCACTTGGATGATATTATAAAAT
The DNA here is from genome assembly GCA_963277665.1 of Viscum album. Classification (NCBI taxonomy): domain Eukaryota; kingdom Viridiplantae; phylum Streptophyta; class Magnoliopsida; order Santalales; family Viscaceae; genus Viscum; species Viscum album. The sequence goes on from OY728164.1 coordinate 2,039,779,435, forward strand.
TTAACTTATTTTTTTAAAGAAAAGTTAAATATGTCTCACTCAAATTTTAATAACTAAATAATTTTTTATATAAGGTTATATAGAAGATAAATTATACTATAAACAATTATTTTAAATATAAAGTTTTTTTATTTATCATGTTAATTTATTTTTAATTTTTAGGAAATATATAATTAACTTAAAGACTTATACTTTGATGGTGTACAAATTAATTACTTGATGAGAAATCAATAAAATTTTTTTTATTAAAATGATAATAACCCTAAAAGACCCCAAAAAATTCTCAATTCTTATTATTAGAGTATATACCAACCATTATCATCCAATTTTAGAGTTATTGACCATTTTAATCCATATGGAATAGATTGGGATACTTATATTATTATATTTAATGTGATATTAAAGTTGTCACATTCATAATTTAACAAGTATAACATTTTAAATATTGAATTTTATAAAATATAAATTCTAATAAAATAATTATTATAAAATATAGTATATTTATAGTCATCATATTATTTTATTTTTAATTTTTTCTGAAAAAATAAGTATATTAAATAATTACACAAAACTGATGTAATAATTATTTTATTAATAGAAATATGAAATTAATGGTATTGAAGATACTAAAACAAAAATAATTTTAGATAATTAATATGTTAAATTAATTTTATATATTACCTAGATCCCATATAAATACAATAAAATAATTTTTTAGATAATAAAATCTTATCTTTATATTTTTAAAAATCTATAAATTGAATAGTTTCAAAATTGACACTATTGTTGTTTTGTCAAAACAATGTTTTATTATATTATTTAAAAATCATAAAACATTTTGAAAAAATATAAAATAATTATTATATAGTCTAATATTATATGATATACTTATTTATGGTTTAATTTACCTCAAATAAATAAATATTTTACCCTTTTAATATTGACATATTTTTTATCTTAATGAAAATTAAATTAAATAACAAAGTGTTAATTAAAATGATAATGTTTAAATATACATAAAAACTTGTATAAAAATTATTGTTTGATGATATTACAACCCTATATAATATAATATTCTATAATGGGACATTGTTATGTGTTTTAGTGGGGTTTTATTTTATTATAAATTCATATTTTTGAGGTTTCCAAAAGTGCCTCTCACCTCAATTATAAAAGGACACCACTCCCTCACTAATTCACATCACTTTGAGCCTTCAAGATTATCCAACCCCTTCTGTTTTCCATTATAAAATTCCCAAGTAACATTATATAGGTTCTGGTCTTCTTTAAATGCCAACTCTATTACTCTAAGAGGAGATTTAGTGGAAGCACTTTGAAGAAGAGGTAATCTCCTCTACTGATTCTTTCAAACTTCTTTCTTCTTCTAATTACTTTTCATGAGTTGTTTCATTATGAGGTAATAACCACAGTATCAAATATATACTGATATATTCTTATTATTATGAAACAACCATATTACAACTTCTATTCATTATATGAAAAATGAAATCACCACGTGTGCGTACGTACGACTTACCATCTCCACACCGCGGTGTAATCTATTTTTCACCTTCACCATAATTTGATGGGTATAATGATAGAAAAATTAATATATATTATTATTATAACATTATATTTATTCTGAAATATCATACATCATCCAATTCAATACCATACAACAATTATAGTAATGATATCATCACTTGTGCGTACATACGGTTTACCGTCTCTACCATGCAATGTCATTCGTTTTAAATGGTATACATTAAATTATAACTATATAAATGTAAATAATAAATAAATGTTATATATATTATATTAATATAATTTTGGAATGAAATAACTGTGACCTAATAATGATAACGTGAACTTATTCGACAAAACATGCATGAAAAAATAAAGCAGTTAATACCCGAATAACGAGTAATAATGAAATATTATTTCCAAATGGATGATAATATGATAATATATGATATCATAAAAATTAATATGATTCTATATTAAGTAAATTAAATTATTTAAAGTTAATTTTACCCATTGGATAATTTTTATAAATGTCATGAAAGGAATCTTTTTTCATTTTTGGTTTGAGGTACTTTTTTACCTTTTCAACAAAAGTATGAAGAGAATGTTTTTTTAACTTATATGACATGAATGTATTTTTAAGTCTTCACAATCCCTTATTTCCATGGAAGCTTAGTCTAAAAAATTTAGAGTTTATTTTCAAATAAATTCCATTTTTTTAAAATAGCATGACATTTTGAGAAAAAGAAAAGTTTTTGAAGAATAAAGGATATTTTCCTCAAGAATTAATTTCAACTATTTTATCAAAATTATTTTCCATTTAAGATGAAATTATTTAAATAGGGTTATTTTTCTATTACTATGATATTATAAATTTTATGATGAAATTTTATTTAATATATCCATTTGTTTAACATGGATTATGTTTTGATGGAATGATGTTTAAGAAACCCATTTTATTCCATGGGTTATTTTACGATGAATGATTTATGTTTTTATGGCACACATATGTATGGTTTTCATTATGTGATGTTTGTGACCTATATCTCCCTCAAATACGTTGGGTAAATATTTATATCTTATGACATAGTCATGACTGGAATGAAACATAAATCTGGTTCAGTAATACAGGGATGAAACAACAAGTATATCCGGTTCAGTAATATATGGCTAGAACGAGGAGTGAACTCGATTCAGAAATGGACTTTTTCATATATGACAGTCTTGGAAATGATCCTTGGATAATATATAATTGATTTTCTAGGATTATGTTTTTTCCATAATTCCGTGTTTTATGCCAATACAATTTTATCATTGTTAATGTTTCTTTATTATTTATGCCTTATATACTTCCAATATTTATTTTATGACATAAGATTTTGATATTCAAAATATATGTTCATGTTTTTACATTAGTATGTTTATGTTTTGTTTGATGTTATCCATTTTTACCCTTACTGATCATTTGAGATCACCCTTTTTTGGTTTTATTTTCCCCAGGATACAAATAATGGTTTTAGGTATGAAAACTAATGGGGAATATCTTTATGGGAGATGTTGAAGATCTTTCACCAAGCTAGAAGAATATGTTCAGAGTTTCCAAAGACACTAAACTAATATGATCTTTGGGCATCTATTTGTGTAATATATTAATTATTCCTCAGAAAAAATGTAATTTCCATGTATGTCAAGCTTGGGTCATTAGAGTTGGTATCATAGTGAAGGTTTAGTTAGCCTTTGGAAACTATGATTTTAAAACTTTAGTGATATACCTAGACATATTTCTAAGGATAATCCTAAGGATGTCCCTAAGGGTATGTATAACTATAAGTTACATTTCTATAATTATGGTAATGATCATTAATAATCTTTGACTAAACCTAAGATGATAGAGATTGAAAGTACCCCCCCTTGATTAAGTTTTTTTCATAATATGAATTTTTCCTCTCACACTATTATTTATGGGTTTTAGACAATTGCTAGAACTCGAAGGAACTGTTTTAATGATCAATGAAATGAGAAATGCAATGATTTTCCTCAAGAACAACCAAATTTTATTAGATCTAGAATGAAAAATCTTATCACTATACTTACATAAGATATTAATCATTTTAAACTTCCAAATGAACAGAGAAGGGAACAACATAATAATTAGTATTTCATGTGGAAATGTCCACCTTCCTTTAGTGGGTATTCTGATCCACTTATTTATGAAAAATGGATCAATACCATTGAAAATATATTTTCCATCCTTCACTATTTGGAACATGAAAAATTCATTTTCCTATTTATCATTTAGAAGGTGAAGTAGATCAATGGTGGACTCTAATCAAGAATACAAGGCAGTAATATGAAATTTAATCCATGGAATGGGATGAGTTCAAGAACATATTTTTCAATATGTAATTTCCTCATATTCTTTGAATAAAGATTCAAAAGGATTTCCTCAATCTTATGAAAAAGGATGATGAATCCATTAGTACATATGAGGCCAATTTTACAAGACTTTCAAGGTATGCTTCTGACTTTATCATGATACTTGAAAGTAAAGTTGATCGATTATTCAGTGTCTTAAAACCAAGTCTTCGAAGGGAATTAACTATAAGAAACATTATTAGATATGAATATATTGTGTGTTATACTACCAAGGTAGAAATGAAAGTTGTTTTTATATATCCATCTCATGGTTTTAACAAGAAACGAAAAATGGAGTTCAAAGGAAAATCTCAAAACAATGGTGAAAAGAAGATGATTGTTTACTTATGCTCAAAGTGTGGAAAGAATAATGATGGAGATTGTCTTAAAGGGACAAGTAAATGTTTCATTTTTGGAAAAAAGGTTATCAGGTAGTTGAGTACTGAAATAATGAGAAAAATGTAGATGATGATGTGAATAGAGAAAAGGCTACAAAGAATGCACCACCCAAACTTCAATGTCGCAAGTGCAAGGAAATGGGGAATTTTGATAACCAATGCACAAATACAAGGTCTATTAATGATTACTGACGTCAACAACCTCTTAAGGAAAATAAAAAGGTAAATCACATGAAATTACTATTGGTGATGTTGAGTATGAAAAAAATGTTGTGTAATTATTGAGTGTTTATGTAATGGGATTCCAAAATAATGTTGTAAAATCTATTTTATAGTATTAAAGATTATTGAAATACATATGTATTGGTCCATTGTGGTTTTCCATAAGTATATGGTACCGATAACCATTAAAAATTATTGAAATATTTTTTTTGGAAAACAAATGATATGTGCATAATGATGGGATAAGAAGATAATGAGATGTTTAATAGTATTAATAACCTTACGATTGATATAAGGACAAAGTGGTATCATGGTTTGAGTATATAGAATTTTGGGATTTTTGGTATACTAAAAGATCTAATTTTTTGATAGTATTCATGTTTTAACTAAGGTTCTATTATGATTCAAGTTATTACTATGTTTTAAGAGAATATATGATTAATGTATTCATATATTTGGAATGTGGTAACCAAGAACTTCCCTATGAGATATGGGAGGTAAATGCTATTCTGATTTAGTTAACCTCTTTATAAGGTTATAGATTTTTAGTTTTTGGAAGGATTATAAAGTTATAAATTTATAGATAGTATAATTTATACTCTGATTGATTTTTTTTAGATTAATGTATTATGAATATTTTATAACCTATGCTAACCTTTTTTTTCGAGATAGATGGAACAACCTATCATTCTATTTACAGATCGCATGATTTGCTAACACTTCAAGAATGAAAAAGTCAACTTCATTTAATTTAATGATATTTGAAGTGTAAATTATTCAAGGAAAGACCACTGGTGAGATTGTACTAAAATCAAGTAAGTATTTCTTCTCATGTTCTTAAAATTTAGGGACAAGATCTTAAAAACCAAAAATTTTATCTTAGTACCTTCTTATTCGATGAATCAGATGAGCCTATAAATCATCTTAGATTTATGGATTTTTGGTTGTTAACTTTCTCCAAACCTTATTCTCTATCACTCTCATTTAGAACTTTATGGTTATATTTTTCTTATATATCTTTGTTTTTTCTTCCCACCTATGTTCTTCAATATCAAAAACCTATGAGGAGTTACTTTGGGTAACCGTTATGTTTCTAACTTTCCCTTTTAATATTAAGTTTTTGTATTCCTTTTTATGATATGGGTTTATATGAAAGAAAATTTCAAGTAGTAAAACTTTTATAAATCGAATAATTTTGAGGGGGAAATTCATTTTAAGGGGGTGGAATGTGACACCCCAAGATTTTATGAGATAGTTTCTTTTTAGTTTCCTTGATGTCTTGTGTTGTAAACTAAACCAGGATTAGATTTCACTATACAAAACATCGTATTATCTTGAGGTATATGAAAAAATTTTCTTGGACTACGTTACACACAATTTCAACTTCTTTTGATAGAATTAATTTCATGCAAGAACAAGTATATGCGAGCAACTAAATATTGTAACCTAGTCATTATAATGGCAGTTATGAATATTATTAACTTTATTTTTAAAACTTTTTAAATGCAAATAAGTGAGTCTATAAAATGAATTTTATTAATATATATTCCATCAAATGTTTAAAATCCATATTATATGTTTTCTAGACATGATATAGGAACCAATTCAATTTTTTGATAAAAGAATTATTTTTCAAAAAAAAATCTAGTATTGCCGCCTTTTGATGGCATACCCATTGTAAATAGAGTTTTTGAAACATTAATATATTATATTTAATAATAAAACTTATTATTTGGAAAAAGGATATAAAAATTTTCTTTGTATCAATTTTTTATTTTTTCTGATAAGTTTTAAATTTTGATGAATAATATAATTATACTAAATTTTAATTGAAAACAAATTTTTTCATTGAAATAATTAATGTATTTAATTTATATTATTGAATGGTTTTGAAGAATAAATAGAATATATTTTCAACACTAAATATAATGTATTTATTTAGCATTAATTTTACATTGAATTCATATGTAAAAACATTTCAATATTTTACAACGTTTTAACTTTTAAAAACCCATTCTCTCTTTCTTACAACAGAATTAATTATTGTAAATTATGTGATTTTAATTTTGAAAAATGGATTACATATTTTGAATCATTATTCCAAAATTATTTAAATGTATTTATTTTATTTTTGGGGATTATGAACAGTAACTTCAGTAATTTTTATTTAATACGATAAAAGTGTAAAATGGGAAATTAAGGGTAAGAATAATATTATAAAATTTCCTTAAAACTTGTCCTAGTATAAATGGATGAGTGTGTTTCTAACTAAATCATGCTTGGGTTGAAATGGTGTCCTTTTAAAGACCCTAGGATGAGATTATGATACTTAATTTATTTTATTTAAAGGAAAGTTAAATATGTAAAAATAAAATTTTAATAAATAAACCATTTTTTATATAAGGTTATACAGAAGATAAATTCAATCATAAATAATTATTTGAAATATAATGTTTTTTTATTTATCACGGTAATTTATTTTTAATTTTTAGAAAATATATAATTTCCCTAAAGACTTATACTTTAATGGTTTACAAATTAATCAATTAATTAGAAATAAATAAATAAATTATTATTAAAATTATAATAACCATCAAAAGTCCCAAAAACTTTACCAATTCTTATTGGTCAAGTATATATAGACCATAATCATCCAAGTATCTAGTTATTGACCATTTTGAGGCATATTGAATATATTGGGACAGTTATATTATTTTATTTAAAGTGATGTTAAAGTTGTCACATTCATAATTTAATAAGTACCACATTTTAAATGTTGAATTTTACAGAAGATAAATTATACTAAAAGTATTATTATAAAATATAGTATATTTATATTCATAATAGTATTTTATCTTTAATTTTTACCCAACAATAAAGTATATTAAAAAATTATAGAAAACCGATGTAGTAATTATTTTACTAAGGGAAATCTTAAAATAATTTTATTAAAAATATTAAAATAAATGTAATATGAGATAATTAATATTTTCAATGATTTTTATAGATTACCTAGATCCCATAGAGATAATAAAATAATTGTTTTGATGATAACATCTTATCTTTATATTTTTAAAAATACATGAATTGAATATTTCCAAAATTGACACAAAAGTTGTTTTGTCAAAGAACTTTTTTATTAAATTAATAAAAAATTATATATTTTTTTTAAAAATATATAATAATTATCATATGGTATAAAATTATATAAGGTACTTATTTATAGTTTAAGTTACATCAAATAAATAAATATTTTTCCCTTTTAATATTGAAAAATTTGTTATCGTAATAAAAATTAAATAGAATAAATAAGTGTTAATTAAAATGTTTATTTTTAAATTGACATAAAAAATTATCTAAAAATTATTTTTTATGATATTAAAACCATATATCATATATTATTTAAAATTGGTACATTTTGGAGTTTTTTAGTGGGGTTTTATTTTGTTACTAATTAATATTTTTGAGGTTTCCAAAAGTGATCCTCACCTCAATTATAAAAGGGACCCCCCTACATCCCTTATTAACATAAATTTTAGCCTTAAATCTCATCCATTCACTACCATTTTCCCTTATCAACCTCCCTAGTAATATTATAGTGGTTTTGGTCTTCTTCAATGACAAATTATAGTGCTCTAAGAGAAGATTTTGAGGAAGCACATCGAAGAAGAGGTAACCTCCTCTATCAATGCTTTCGAACTTCTTTCTTCTTCTACTTCATCTTCATGAGTTGTTTAATTATAAATTAATAACTATAGTATCAAATATACACTGATATGTTATTATAATTATGAAACAACCTTCTATCCATCCTATGAAAAATAAAATCGCCACGTGTGCGTATGTACGACTTACCGTCTCCACGCCGTGGTGTAATTTCTTTTTCACCTCCACCTTACTTGAATGAGTATAATGATAGAAATAATAACTATATATTATTATAATCACATTATATTTATTCTGAAATATCATACACCATCCACTTAAATTCTATCCAATAATTACGGGAATGATATCGTCACTCGTGTGTACATACGACCTGCCGTCTCCACGATGCAATGTGATTAGTTCTACATGATATAAATTAAATTATTACTTTATAAATGTAAAGAAAAAATAAATGTGATATATATTTTGTTAATATAGTCATTTAATGATATAAATATGACCTAAGAAGGAGAACCTAAACTTATTTAACAAAACATACATAAGAATAAGGGTATGAGAACACAATCTTAATGTTGGAAGATTATACCGTGCATAAAAAGATAATAATAATGAGAAATCGAATAATATTGGTAGTTCATAAGACATGAATCATAATATAATCAATAACATGAACCATGTGAGAATATCAAAAGTATAATAACTAGAATTTGTGGCAGAATCGTGAAAATATGACATCATTCCCTATAAGTCAAGGCTTGTTGCCAAAAAATTATTAGGGCACTTCATGGGGACTGCACCAACTAGGAGAGACACACCACCATCCCCAGTTGTAGCCCTTTCGTTGTAAGGGACCAGTTACCCCATCTTCCCATAGTGGATTCAGTTTCCCCATATTTCCATAGCGGATCAGGTTTCCCCATCTTCCCATAGTATATTTGGTTTCCCTATCTTCAGATAGTGGGTTAAGTTTCCCCATCTTCCCATAGTGGATCAGGTTTCCCCATATTTCATAGTGGATAAAGCCTGTTTACTTGAATCCCATAATTATCTCATGATATATAAATATTTACCCAATTCATTAGAGGGAGATATAGGTCCCACCCATCACACAATAAAATCATTAATAAATGTTCCACAAGATAACCAAACTTGCGTCATATCATGACCTATAAAAAGAGATGGGTTTCATAAACATCGTATCGAAACCCATGAAATGAAATGGGTATCATGAAATTTTATCATATCATTAACTATGGAAAATATATAGGTTTCATAATCATTTACTCATAGAATAACTTGTGAAAATAAATGAGTTTCAAAAGAGTTTAACCCATGGAAGAGGAATGTGTGTCATAAACATCATTCCATCTAAACATAAACAATTCAAGAAAGAATATGAATAGTATTATTTTATCATATCCGTAGTAAATCATAAAATATAAAAAAATCATGTCATATCAGATGAAGAATAATTCTTAAAGATGAAATGGAATATTTATTAAGTTAAATAGTTTTTCTCTAAAAATACATTCTATAAAACCATTTCAAAAATCCTTTTATTATAAATATATATTTACCATCGAATTTAAAATATTTCTTGAGTAAAATATCTTTTGTACTTTGAAAAATGTTTTTTAAAACATAAAAACTTTTGAAAACCATTTTATTTGAAAATAAACATGAAAAAATATAAAGGAATATAGAAAAAATTTATTTTTTTTAAAATTAAAACATCCTTGAAAACCTTTTTCTTAGAAAATATATTTGAAAACATTTAAAGGAATCTTTGAAAATCATTTAAAACACTTCTTAAATCATAAAACATTTGTGAAAACTTTTTCTTTGAAAACCACTTTAAATAAAATGAATTTATAGAATATTAGGAAAATAAATTTTCATAAAAATAAATCTTTTAAACTTTAAATGGAATCTTCAAAGGATATACGACCATGATGGTCGATAAATCTGTACATTCTGAGCATTCCTTTTACACCATAGAAGTTTAGAAAAGTACCTAGATTGGAAAAAAACAAGAATATTAAATTTTAATATATTTTTTTAAAAGTTAAAACTGGGGTAAAAACTTCCTTTAAAAATTATAGGATAATAGTAAAAAAACTTGATTTTTTTTGAAAACACGATTTTGAAAGAACACAAATTTCTGACCAAATGGAGAAATAAAGTCGGATTTTCCTAAATTTTATTTCTTAATTATATTAAGTAAAAAATATTGGAAAACTGGTAATATTACTTGGATATAACATTGATAACAATAGTAGGTTAAAATAAATTGGTGTTATTGAGATATGGTTCATATGATTTCATTAATGGGCGCATAATCATAAATAATCCCGATAAATGATAAGACTGTTGCTATAAAATGTTACCACTTTGGTAACTTTTAATCTTAATCCCCATGAAATAATAAAATTAAATTTATATTAAAATATTATGAAAATAAGTATATTCATGATATAACATGTCAATAGGTAGTATATACACCACAAAAAATAATTGAGTGATGAATATGGCATTTGTCTCACATAAATAAAAAGTGAGATGAAATTATCTCACCTTAAGTATTGAATTTCATTGTGCATGGTCAAACCTTATATATAATAAATAAAATTTTATCATATTTCTAAAATAAAACCATATTATTATATCTAATACCATAAATGGATTTATATTAGCCTTTTATTAAAACTTCTATCTTAAGATTACGTTTTGGGTAATATTTACATTGTTTTTTGTATGTGTCCTAATTTGTTATATTTTTGGTCATCATAATTATATCATGATTTAAAAAAAATTAAAACATGATATTAATATAATTTATATTTATTATATATGTATTTATAATAATCTATGAAAGATATAAATATAAAATTAAATACACTGTTCATGGAGACGATAGATCGTACGTATGCATGAACGTTGTTTCTATTTTCTTATAATATTAAAAGATAGAAATTAAATGAAATATATGTATATATATAATAATTATAGTAGAATTATTATGTAATATATATCATATAAATTTACTAAAACCATCCTTAATACATTCAATATAGATTGTGAATTAATCACATCACTTTGAGGAGGTGGTAGTCCATACTTCCCCAACCGAAATTATCGTATTTACAGAAAATGGAAAGCATGAAGGTATTTGTTATATAATAATTTAAGAATAAAAAATACATAAAAAATATCATATATATTATATAAAAATATAGTATCCATTATAATTCCTAACAATGAGAGGTGGTAAAGAAAAAACGAATAACATCGTTTTGTGAGGTGGTAGTTCGCTGTGCATAAGAACGATAAGTTTGTTACCCATTAGATGGAAGAATGTGTAACTGTAGTTAGAAAACTTATATAAAAACATATAAATATATTTAGGATAATAGGGTTATTATATAATAATTAAATAATAATAATTTATGGGGTAGAGAATGAAATGAAAACAAAGAATCTTGAAGAAAGATGTAACCTATTCTATGGGTAACTCCTCTTGGTTTTCACCAAAGGGATTCCTTGGTTATATTTATGCACAAAGGGAGTATTATATAATTTAGTTAGGGATTTCAATATTTTGGGTGATAATAATATATTTAGAGGTGTGAATAAGTGGGATGGGTGAGATCATTTTTATAGTGGAGGTGGAGTGGTATTCTTGTAAAATTTTGAAATGGAATTTGACCCATATTTTTTCAATGTAAATTGGCTTCAATAATGGTAAAAATTAAATAAATGGAGGATATGGTGAATATATGTCCATAAAATTTATTTTGGATAAGTTTCTAGGTCATTTTGTCTTTTATGTTTAAGGTTTAGTCCTTTGTTAAGCTAAAAATTCTCTTAATCGCTATAATTAATTTTAGTCACTTTCACTAATATTTTGGGTAAAAAGATAAGTTAAACCTTTTATAAATTATAAATTATTATGATTACAAATATTTAATCCATTTTTCCCAATTATAATCACATAAGTTTCAGAAATTAATTTAAATTTAATCCTGCGGTTGGGATGATAAAGTGGGTTTTTAAAGCAAAAAAGTTCAAAAGTATGAAATGTTTTTTATCCAATTTCAATGTGAAATTGATTCAAATGACCTAAATAGAATTAATTAATGTAAAATTTATCTATTTAAACTTTATAAAAGAAATAAATTATAATTAAAACATATAAATAAATTAGATGAAAAAGCAGTTTTGAATTAAAATTTAGTGTTTTTCATTATTCATTTAAAAAAAGAAACCTCACAGAAAAATACTAGAAATTAACTCAAAGTAAATTTTGATATCATGATTCAAAAAATTAATTTTATTTGTCCAATAAAATTTATAAAAGTTTTATAGATCATATTTAAAATGGGTTTTCCATTAAAAGGCGTTAAATTTTCTTTTAGATAAATAAATATTTTTAATTATAAAAATGGATTTATTATTATATTATACCTATCAAACATATTGGATGAGTATCAAAAATATTGATTGAATATATAATATATAAATTTTATTTAAAACATTAATCAAAATTTGTTTTTTTTTAATTTATTTAGATACAATTGTGTTTGTACATAGAAGACTATTTTTCTAAGAAAAAGAATTTCTTTATTCTCAAATAGTTCTTACATTAATTTATAACTAATTAAAAACCAAAGGATTTATTTTATATATATGTATAGATAATATCTTCACAATTTAGTTAATATTATTTGTAACTACCATTCTAACTACTAGGTGGTAATTATAATAATATTTTAGTAATAATATCAATAATATAATGTAGTTTAGTAAAACTCATCCTTTTATGAAATGGAGGCTATTGAAGGGACTTGATATTGTGTGTAATACAAGCTTAGTGTTGAGTGTACTACAAGATAATATAATTTTTGCATGTAGTATAAATTGAATTAGTGTTGTATATAATACAAGCCACACATAGTGCTTTCATATAAAAAAATCTATATTTAGTGTTGTGTGAAATGAAAAATATCATATATATTAAATTAATTCCAAAAATATATTTCACCAAATCTCAAGGTGTTACAATTTAAATACCCCTCATACTCCTCCTTGATCTTAGAGTGTATCAAAATATAATCTATAAATACTACAAAAAAATTTAAAAGTAATCTCTAAAGACTCTATCCATTAATTCCATAAAAAACGAAAGAGAATTCACTAGTTTGAAGGGAATATTTACAAACTCATAGTATTGATACCATATTCAAAATAAATATTTGGGAATATCTTCATTATTTAACTTTAATTAGTGATATCTTGACTAACAATCCACCTTAAAGAATTATTGGTCACCACATAGTTTATGGAATAAGTTATTTATCCTTGGAAGGGGATACTTGCCCTTTATTTTGATTTTATCGAGTTCATGATAATCAATGTAGAGGTTCATTGAACCATCAATATTATTAATAAAGAGGACTGATTCACCTTATGGTGAAGCACTCAGGTATATGAAAACCTTTTATAGATTCTCTTGTAACTTCTTCTTTAGTTCTTATAACTCTATGGTGGCCATTCCATAAGGAGTATTGGATATGGGAAAAGATCCAGGTATAATTTCAATTGAGAACTCAACCTCTCGGTTAGGATGAAGACAAGACAACTCTTCATGGAATACATCAGTGTGTTCCTTCATAATGGGCTTGTCTCTAACCATGATTTTTCCCTTGGTCTTAATCATTTAAGCAAAATATTATTTCTAATTAGGAAATATTATCAATAGTTGAAATAGATATTTTAAAGTGGATTCATCCTCATCCTAACACTTATACCAAATCATAGGATCAATTGTGATGTGAAGAGTGATCCCCCTCTCCTAATAGTTGATATTGGATTTATATAAGGACAACTAATCCATTCCCAATATAACATAAAAATCCACTAAAGTAAGTAAGATAATATTTTATGGGAGTTTTAGTCCACAAAAATTGAATAAGGAGAAGTTATATACCTATGATTCAATAATTTATTTGTTTTTTGTTCTCATAAATAGCTCAACCCCCATGTTTTTTGGTGGTGTTTGAATAGTTCTACTAAACATAAAAGATATGAAACAATGCATTGAGCCAAAAATAGATATTATGTTTACTATTATTTAATGAATAACTAGAATAGATATCACCACATAATTTTCAGGATCCACCTCATCAGCAGTGGTATCATATTCCCTTCCTTTATCTCTAGACCATGGAGGTTTTTGTCATTGATTGTCTCCAAAAAACCTTGTAACACCTCGAGATTTTATGAAATATTTATTTTTTTCAAATAGATTTAATGTTTTAGATATTTTTTTAAAAATAAAATACTAATTTTATCTTTGATTATAGAAAAAATGAGTTTATCTTATATTACATGCAACATTGGGTGTAGTTTACATTACACACAACATTGTGTTTAAACGAAACATGACTTACTATTTAGAAAGTATTATTTAATATGCTAGTTATCAACTTACCACTAGAATAAAGGGTATGAATAGGAATAACTAAATTATTAAAATAAATGGTGTAAAAATTTATATAAAATCAATTCTATGGTGACCAATTCATTAAAAATTAAAATAAAAACTACTTGAAAATAAAGGATTTTTTTTTAATTTTTTTTGAAATCAAACATGTTTTACCTCAAAATTTTTTAAAAAAACAATTGTAAAATTATTTTATTAAAATTTATATATTATATATTTAATAGAATGTTTAAAATTTATCTTATTTGTTTTTTAGATAAGAGATAAGAATAAATATATTTTTATGCTTAAAAACTATATTTTTCTAAAAACAGTTTTGTCACCTTTTTATGAACTTATTTTAAAACTAATTTTTGACACTTTTTGAAAAAAATATTATAAAATAAAGATAATTTTTTAATTCATCATGTCAAAATTATCCTAGGTTTAATTTTTGGGAAATTTTTGAAAAGAATAATTTTTCGATGAATAGTGAGAAATACTAAATTTTAGTTGAAAACTGCATATCCATTTAAATTTTTTATAAAGATAAATTATATTTTAAATTGGTTTTTAATTAGAAAAAGTTCAATTATATATCTATTAATTCAATTTATTTCATTTTAATCTTATTTATATTTAATTTTGATATAGAAACCTTGTAAAATTTTGAATATTTTTTCTTTGAAAGCCCATTTTCTTGTCGCGTATGTGAGATTAGATTTAAATTAAAAATTAAAAATTTTATGAATGGAATTTGTAAAATCGATTACATATTTTTAATAATTATAATTTATATCAAATAATATTTTTTACTTAATTTTTGACCAAAATGAATAGTGAAAACAATACAAATTATTTACCCCAATTAAGGTAAAAATGGGTTTACTAGTGGGTTAAACTAAAAAGTTAAAGGTTAAAATAGCCTAAAAACTTTTATAAAATATAATTTATGGATATATTATGAATATATACTATATAAGGCTCTATAATACTCTATTATGGACCCTTTTTGTATGATAAAATCATGGGTACTCCATTTTGTTTTAAAAAAATTACAAGTGTGCCACTCACCTCACTTATAAAAGGATACCATCTGTCATCTCATATTCAATCCTTAAAACCATTTTGGTATTGAAAATACTTAGCTAAATCACTTCAAAAATTCCTTAATATCATCTTAGAACCATTATTTTGGGCATAAATCCAAACTAGTAAGGTTTTAGTGCAAACTAAAAGGGGATTTACAAAGAATTGGTAACGTACTTCAATGAGTGTTTTTATTTTATTTCTTTTTCATAATCCATAAATTATTATTAAACCATGATTATATAATAAAATAATTATATTAAATATACGAATTTGTTTTTTTTTCAGTGTTAATTAACTACAACCACCCCCAATTCCATCAAATGGGTTAAGAAATCATCATTCGTGTGTAGGGTGGACTACCACCTTGCAAATCGATGTCATTCGTTTTTCCATTACCACCTATAATGATTGCATATGATTATGTATTTAAGTTATATATATGATATTTATAACATAATTATACCTTTGGAGTCATTATATCATATATAACTTTTTAATTTCCATTTTTAAGGGATACGATAATGTCACTTGTGTGTATGACCGATTACTGCCTAGCGAAATGATGTGATTAGTTTTTCACTAAAACTTTACATGGAAGATAATATGGATATATTTATTGAATATATGTTATATTAATGATATAATTAATATAACAATGAAATATTTATTATTATGAGAAGATAATATATCGTTTTTTCTAACCTTTTCACTCATTGAAGGATGATAATGTTGTTCGTGTATGTGTCGACTACCACCCCAACAAAATGAGGAGACTCTCTATTTTCATCACCAAAATACATGTATGATATTAATAAGTATATTTAAAGGACTAATATTTTATTTATGATATTTTTAACATTCATTAAAGAAAAAATATTAGTTTACACCTTCTTTTAAGGATCATTGAAAAATGGAAACGTTACTCATGTGTACGTATGACCTACCATCTCTATGATTGTAAAAAACTTAATTTATCAAAACCATATTTCCTGATTGGTATTAAAAGTATAATTGATTTATAAATATCATAAATATGTAATTATTATTATTTTTGAGATTATTTAACCATGATCAAAGTAAAAGGATATAAAATAAAAAATCAAAACATATACCAAAAATAAATCAGTTATGACCAAAAACATAATTTTAATAAGGGATTGGTAATAAACTGGTAATTAACAGTTATAATTAAATCATATATGGTATAATATATATATTTATTATTATGTAATAGATTTATAATAAAAATATATTCATTATATAGGAGGATCGAACGTGTATAAAGGAAGTCAAGACTAAAGGTAAGAGATTTCCATCTCTCTTTTATTATTTGTGAGATAAAATCCATATTCACCATGTGTTTCCTTTTTGTGGTGTATATACTGAACATAAATTTATTTTATTATTATTATATTTAAAATTATTTTTATTTACATATCCATTTTATGATATCCCTTTCACAGAGTTTACAGTTCAAAAGTTACCAAAATAGTATGGGATTTTGGTCTCAAATTTCCTTCTTAGAGACCAAAGTTATGTTATGAACCTATCTTCTTCCATGAGGTGAATATAGTGAAAGTTTTACATGTTATGTCATAAATATTATTATTTTCATGGTATTATAAGTTTAATTTTATTTTATAATTTCATGGTGATTACAATTCAAAGTTACCAACATGGTGATAGCTTTATGTTACAATATCATCATTTATCAAGATTGTTTTTGAATATGATTCCAATGATAATATATTTTGTTCTATATCTAAAGAAACTAATTAATTTTTTTATCCTATGGTTATTTCATTAGAATAAAATTTTCCCACCATTTTCCTCTCTCTATATACCAAAGAGTTCAAATTAATATCTTTTAGAAAATATGACATTATTTATCTCTTCAGCCGAAAACCCTTTTTCTTCTAAAACAATTTTTTTTAAATTAATTTCAATTTTTTAACATTATTGAAATGATTTATTAAATAAATTTTTATCCATGTTTCACTTATTAAAAAAGGTTTCTAAAGGAATATTCATGTCATCTTCCAAATGAGGCCCATTTGGATTTAACCAAAAATGAAAAAGGAATGTTTGTTACAATGTGTTTAATGTGAAAGGAATTTCTTACCACGATGAATGTTATTTTCTTTTAAGATTACTTAATAAATTTTCATGTTTATTTCTAAATAAAATTATTTTAAAATTATTTTATGTTTTAGTAAGTTTTTTTTAATTTTAAAGGATAATTTCCTCATGAAATGTTTTAAATAATTTTTAAATCATTATTTATAATTTTAAAAGTTTATTTTAAAATATAAGTATTTAAAAAATTATTTTGATGAATTTTTAGTTTTAAAAATTTATTTTCAAAGAAAGGTTATTTTTCTCAATAAATATTTTTAAAATATTCTTTTATAAGTTTAAAAGTTTATTTTCAAAGAAATGTATTTAAAAAAAGTTTTATAATTTTTTAGTTTTAAAAAGTGATTTTCCAAGAAATTTTATTTTCTTAAAGAAATATTCCAAGTGATATGTTCCAAATAAATTTCCATCTAAGTTGAAATTATTTGATGTTACTTCTGTCGTACTAAGGATATGATCAAGGGATACCATTCATATTATTTCTCTGTATGATTTATGTTTATGATGAGAATATTTTTATGAAACCCATTTCTATTCCATGGGTTAGACCATGATAAAATGATTATGAAACCCCCTTATTTTTATGGGTTGTACTATGATGAAATGATTTCAAAAGCTATCTCTTTTACACAGGTAATGATATGAGGAAATGTTTATGAATCCCATTTAATTTCATTATTTATGATATGATAAATGTTTTATTATATCATGTAACACATATGTATGATTCGAATTATATGATAGGTGTGACCTATATCTCGGTCCAATGCATTAGGTAGAGATTTATATCGCATTAGATAGAAATGGATGGAATAAAGAGTGAACTCAGTTCAGTAAGAAGCTTTTTACACTATGATGGTTTTGGAAGTGAACCATGACAACTATGATGGTTTAGGGAGTGAAACCATTCCATTGTGATATCCTTGGTGATGAGACTTGAATACAATGTAAATTATTCTCTATGATTATGTGTATTACCTGATTCCTTGACTTATGACAATATTATTATCACTTGGATCATTTTATTTGATTTGCTTATGATTCATGTCTAAAAAAATGCAAATATTTTTTTCATGACTCATTATTATGATTCTGATATGCAAGGTATGATTTTAAAAAGTTATTCTCATGTTCTTATACCATTATGTTCATATTATGCATACATCTATCCCTTGGTTACCCTTACTGAGCATCTAATTTCACCCTTTCTTATGTTTCCTTTCCCTAGGTTATGAATAAATTTTTAATCAGGGTATGTTTATGATGAGTACTAAAGGGGATGGTATTTATGGAAGATATTGAAGATAATTCATTAAATTAGGAGATTGTGTACATAGTCTCCAAAGGCACTAAAGGTTTATAGTCCTCAGACATGTATTTGTGTAATGTATTGAATATTTATCTATAAAGTGGAAATATATATATATATATATATATATATATATATGAGAATCCTGGGTCGCTATATTTGGTGTCATAGGAAAGATTTAGTTAACCTTTGGAAAGTTATAGAAGAAAAAATTTAGTGATATCTTAAAGGATATTTCTATGGACATATCCATGGATGGATCTAATTATAAGTCTAAGGATGATTCAAAGTATAGAATAATGTACTGAAATTTTAGTAAAGTATAGAGATTGTGGTTTAAAAGAAATTAAATTCTTTTCTAGATACTACAAGTGGATATGACTCTAGAATAGAGACACATATGGGTAATAACTCTAAAAAGGGAAAATTGATCTGGGATCGATCATCACCTGGTGCATGAAAATGGGCTTTTCCACACAAATGGATTGACACTCCCAGGAGATATTCTTTATAAATTCAGAAAATGTTTATAAACCATCATTAAGGATTTTAATAATGACCATGAATTGACTAGGTTAAGCCTAAGGTGTCATAGATTTAAAATAAGGCATCACAAATTATACACCCTATAAGTGATTTTTCAAGATTATGTTGTTTCCCACTATGATTATTATTGCTCATACTATGTTTTTTGGTTAGATTAAATAGATGTAATTGGAAGGAAATGGGTTAACATTGAATGTAATGGGAAATTTTTTTGATGATATACCAAATGGGATGAAGACTAGAGAGAATAATATTATGATTATAACTAATTAGTTATCATAAAACATGATTGAAAATTTACACCTTAACAAATCCTTAGAATCACTAAAGAAGAGAAGCATAGAATTCACTAAGAGTTTGGGTAGTTGATATCATAGAGTAAATAAGATTCAATTTTATATATGTAAAGAATGTGGGAAGACACACTCAATAGAATGTCTCCAAGGTATAAGAAGTTTCTTTGAGTGTGGAGAACAGGGAGACAGACCAAGTAATTGATATGGGAAAATGAGAGGTTCAATAAACACAATAAATGATAATAACCTTCTCTTTAGGGTATCATCAATTTTTGACTGTTTTAAATAGGTAAAGTACGATAATTATGAAAATATATTTCCTAATGGGAAAGCTTATGAAGGGAATCAATGAGGTTGTAAGAGTAATGGTTTATCTATTGGAGATAAAGATACTACGTATGACATATGAAAGAAAGGAGGTATTAAGGAATAAGATGATGAAGCGTAGTTAATATCTTAAGTATGAGGTGGAATGATTAAAGCATTTGTGTATGGAAATTCAAGAATTATGTTATATGTATCATGAAATATATAAGTATTGTTCTGAATTTTTTTTAATGTATTTGAAAGAATATGTTGAATGATACTAATGACCTAGAAAAGTGATTTAAATGAAATATTATATTTTATAAAAAACACATAACTAAGGGAATTTAACCCTTAATATATTCTTGATGTTGAGAAAATTGTGTTTATTTGGGACAAATAGACGATTGACATGGATAAATTCATTTAGATATTACTGATTATATTGGAATTAATTAATGATTTGTTGAAAAAGTGGTTTACACTATCATTTATAGAGTTTAAAACTTTTTTGGATTAAAGGAGTATCTCTAATAATATATGTTTTATTTAAGTAATAAGAAATAATTTATGTTTTTAATAAGGTTTTATGGTATTCAGGTTATTACCATGTTTTAAGAGAATACATGATAAAGGTATTTACATATTTGGTATGTGACAATTAAGCGCTACTTCATATTTTTTAGGGGATTAATGATAAGTTTATTTTTAATAATTTAGTGACCTTATTTATAAATTTAGAGATATTAATATTTTGGATGGGTTATAAGGTTATCCATTTATAGAATGGTTTATGTTGAACTTTGGATGAGGTTTTAGAGGTTAATGTATTAAAGTATCATTTTCAGATTTATGCATGTTGGATAACCGATGCTATTTTCTTAACTAGAAATTTAAGGATTGAATTATAATTATATTATGGATATTATGATTTTTTTGTCTTCATGCATAAGAAAAAACTCATATTAATTTATTGGAGTAAGAGATGAAGTGGAAATTGATTGAAGCACGACCAAAATATGAAATTCTACTTATGATATAAATAAAAGCTATACACTAGGTATATCAGTTCCCTTGAAAATCTTGATCATATTAGGATGGTATTCAATTTATTAAAGCTTCCAAAAATCTATCTTAGGTTTAATATGTGTTCCATGTATCTATCATGAAGAAGTATATACCTAATCCATCACATGTATTGAACTCAGAGGCCATACCGCTAGAGCATGATATTCCTTATAAGGAATAACTGACATAGATTCTAGATCAGTAAAAATTATACAAAATAATACCACTCACCTGGTCAATGTTTTCTGAAGAAACCACCATCTTGAGAAAGTTATATGGGAATATTAGGATGCAATGAGGTAAAAGTATCCTCAATTTTTTGTACCAAAGTGTGGAACCCCTATATTTTATGAGATATATTCCTTTTAATTTATTTGATGTATTATGTTGTATGCTACACTAGGATTAGTTTGCACTATACGAAACAAAATATTAAATTGCGATATACACACAACTATGATTGTCTTATATTACAAAAAATTTCATGTTGTTTTTGTAGAATTCATTTCTTGAAAGACTGAGTATAAGTTAGCAACTAAATATTGTAACGTAGTCATTATAATGGTGGGTATTAATAGTATTTAATTTATTCTGAAAAAATATTTAAATGAAAATAAGTGAGTCTATAAAGTATATTTTATTAATATATATACAATATAATGTTTAAAATTCATCTTATATTTTTTCTAGACATGATATAGGAATAGATTCAATTTTTTGGATAAAATAAGTATTTAAAAAAAATGCAGTATTGCCCCCGTTTGATGATGCACCCATTTTAAATCTAGTTTTGATACTTTTATATATTCTATTTAACAAAAAAAATTCTTATTTGAAAGTGGGATATAAAAATTTTCTTGGGATGAATTTTTTATATTTTTCTAATAAGTTTTAAATTTTGATGAATAGTAAAATTTTACTAAATTTTAATTGAAAAAAACTTTTTTCATCAAATTAATTTATGTAATTAAATTGTCACACCCTAGACATGAACGCCCATGTATTTATACTTTTCTTGGTCCCGCGACTTTGGGTAGAGTTGCGTTGGGTTCAGGTTTGAATTCTCTTTGAAGTGTTGATGTTTTCGGTGGGTTTCGGGCAAGTGTGCTGTCACCGCACTGCTATCAGTCACCGTGCATTCGGTCCGGGTGGGTGTGCGGTCACTACACCGTTAGTGGTGACTATGCATTTGGTCCTGGAGAATGTGCGGTGGCATGACACTTCAAATAAATTATAAATTAAATAAATTAATTAAGTTAATTGAAAGTGGAATCCAAATAAAATTTTATATCAATAAAACAAGAATGAAATAACAAATTAAAATAATGATAAATATTTAATAATATTTATATCTTAATATGTATAAGATAATTGTTACTATTATTATTATTGTAGCATTGAGATTAATAATATTATTATAATTTAAAATAAAATAGATATGAAATAATTAAATTTATTGGTATTATTATTGTTATTATTATTATTATTATCTTATTTTTATTGTTTTGTTTCCAAACCCTTAAGCCACCCCTCTACCGTGATCCGCATGAGCCGCCTACCCTCCTCCGTCTCTTTCTTCTTCTCTCTTTTTTTTTTCTCCACGCGTTTGTCCCCTCCCTACTACAGACCTCGCCTGCAGTAGTGCACTGCCCGGCTTCCATTGCACCCATAGTACCCCTCTCCCCTACTCCCGCTTCCCTACTCGCCCAGGACCCGCGACCACTCCCCTACCCTCTCTCTCTCTCTCTTTACCTCTTTTGCATGACGCTGCACCCAGCTAGCAGCCCGCCATCCCTCCTGATCCTAGCCTTCCAACCTCGCCCATGCCGTGTGCTAGTCGCTCGATAGCCCTCCGCCAGCTTTGGCTCGCCCTCGATGGTGCATCCGGCTCCCAAACTCCTACCTCATCTAGCCTCCCTGTCCAACAGCCTGGCGCCCTCTCCTTTGTCCGCTGTTGCACAACATCCCTGCACCTGGGCGCCCCGATCCTCTCCCCTGCTCCTCTGGACACGAAGCCAGCCCACCCGACTCCCTCTTGGACCGCCGCTGCACCCGGCCAGCTCTTACATGCCCTCCTCTCCTTCAGCACAGCAGCCCCCTTCCGCGATCCAGCCTCAGCGGCGTTGCCTCGCCTGCGCTCTAGTAGCTCGCCGATGACCTTCCCTCCTCGGGCCTCCCTGCTTTAGCTGATCAGACCTTGGCCTCACCCTTATAGCACTGCCTTGCACCGTAGCTGCTCGACACCCCTACTCGGTCCTGGCTCCCGCCGCTGCCCAACTCACTCACACCCTGCCCATCGGCTGTTTTGCATTTCCATTTTCCGGCATCCCTTGTCGCACCCCTGGTCGGACCACGTCTAACCGCACAGAATACTTTTGCTTCTCCGGCGCGATTCTCTCCGGCAGTTCATTTCAAGTCGCGACCCGCCCATTGGTACCTATTTATTTTATGCTCCTTTAATATTTTGATTTGATACATAGACACACACACACACACACAAATACATGTATGTATATATTTTACCATGGTTTGACTATAATTTTTTTATTAATTGAATATTATTTGGGTTGTTTTGACTTTATAGGACCCACATGGGGAGTTTCCGAGTGAGCCCCATCACCACACTTTGTTTCGGAGTTTGCGTCAACATCGCGGTTCAGTTTCAAGGTGAGGGTTTCTTTCTGCCGCTTGGTTTCATATACTTTAATTGGAATTTTTGTTTGTGTTTTGATTTCTTAGTGTTTTGTTTATAGTACGTTGGACATTACTATGTGGTGTCGAACGTGCATCTTCCATTTCATCTCGGTCTTGAGGTAGGTCCCCAACTGCACTCACCTTTAAATTTAGAATTTATTAATTTCTTGATGTTATATTAGTGATTATAAATATAAAATAATATAAGATGATTAATTTTTAAATGATTATTTGGTGTAAAAAGAACTTTTTATTTTATACATGACTCTTGAAATATTTTCTTGACAAGCGTACACCCATTAGTGAAAGAATGCTAGTTTGGCCTTTAAACATAATTCATAGAATTTCAAATATAGTTATGGTTTTAGTGATAAATGATTTCTTCTGAACAATTGTTTGGGTTTTCTTGAAAATGAGGTTTTTCTTTAAAGTTTGTGAAGCCCCGTCTGGCACTTTAATAAAATAAATTATTTTGGAAAACTCTCTTTGGGGTGACCTAGGGGTGACCTTTGGTATATGTTGACTACATATGTTGTGTGTGATGTTTGTGATACTTGATTGACTTTGTTGAATCACCCCTTTCCTTTTTATTATATGTGTTGACATGGGAACCCGACATAGTGAGTGAATCTTCTGAGAACGATTGCTGCACTAGTTTAGATTATTTACTGGCTAGTGGCCCCATCATAGGGGAATACTGTGTTATTACTTCTATGGGGATTGAGCCCCTCAGTTATGCCATGCAGGGCTATGCCGAGTATTAGGGAATTATGCCATCATCGAGTTAGAGCATTATTTCAGGATGAGTCACATGTATAGTACATTCTAGACTATTCACGATCTTCTAGGTTCGACCCATGTTTCATTTAGTGTTTATTTGTGTGTGGCGTATGATTGAGAAGTCTAGTTTGGTTGCTAGCTCGTGTGTGCCATTTTTCCCATTGCCCTTGGAGTGTATTGTGTGTTATGTGTGGTTTTCCTTTTTGGATAATAACTCAAGTTTAGATTCCTAAATTGTTCATAAAAGTGTTTTAAAATGAAATGTACCTATTCCTTTAAACATTAAACTTGTTTTTAAATTAAAAAGTGCAATGGACTGGTACTTGTTTTAGAAATGAAAGTGTGTGTGGAAACTAATATTTATATAATTTAGTTCAAACCTGAAATTAGTAAATTTCTTTATTTTAAGGTAGTGCATTGAGAATAGATATCGGGCTAGCCTAGTGAGTTTTAATACTCACACCTATAGTTATTTTCTGTTTTTAGTGTTTGTGCAGGCTACAGCTTGGGTGTGTTCGTGTTGGGAAACGTTTGGTCGTGAGTTAGAGAGTGACTTGTGAGGTCACACAGAGATAATGGTTGTCTATTTTGGTTAGTTTTATTTTCTTTTGTTCTTGTTAGTTACTTCACTCTGTTTATTTATTTTTTGATGCTTTTTTTTATTTGAACTGCTTTATTTATTTATTTATTTTGGGCAAAATCGTTCTCACAACCTCTGTTGATACCCTGGTTCTTGTTTCCAGCCCGGGAGGATCGAGAACGCCTCTCGGGCCATGTCGTAGGCCGGCTTGGGTGACCGGTTCAGGGTTGAACTGGGTTGATTCATGAAAAAATGGTATCAGAGTAGGTCATCTCTTAGCGGACCCCGATTTTTAGAGCGCCCGTTTTTATTTGGGATGTCCAATATATGGAGATTAGGACTGTCGGGGATCAGGAGGTAGGTTACGGGTCAGTTCCTGATCACCAACACTCACAACGAGACATGACTTACCAGGGTTAGTCCTGGATTTAAGTCACTTTTCCTTGGTCTTTTCGGATTGAGGGATGAAAATGGAGGTGAATCGGTTCACTTTGCGGCCTCACATGGGGTGGTGACCCATGTGGAGTCCAAGTGTCTGGCTCAAGGTCCTCTTAGTGTTATACTTTACCTGGGGCATGGCTCACCACCATGTTGCTGGGTCAGACATATGCACTAGTTTCTCATTCCAGTGGGTTATTACTGCTTGTGTTTTGTTTTAGTCTTAGTTTATTTGAGTGTGTGTAAAAAGTGAAAATGGTTTTTAAATGGAAAAGTGCTTCTTCCAAATTGTTTTTGAAATTACTAAAGTGGGTTTTTGAAGAGAAGGAGTATCAATTTTGAAAAACTCAGTATGGGTTTGGATTTGGTAAGTAAAAGATGTGTTTGAACCTTGGAACACCTTATAGAGGGTCATACATGCGTGGGTA
This sequence comes from Viscum album, assembly GCA_963277665.1. Lineage (NCBI taxonomy): Eukaryota > Viridiplantae > Streptophyta > Magnoliopsida > Santalales > Viscaceae > Viscum > Viscum album. The sequence continues at coordinate 2,039,805,817 of OY728164.1, forward strand.
TGTATGAAAAGTGAATGGGGGCACTTTTTCACAGAAGATGTGGGAGGGATTTAATAAATGCACACTTGACAGTTCATAAGGTTCCATAGGTGAGTTTTTAAAATTGTAATGAAATAACAGTTTTGGAAAAGTAATTTCTCCTTGTGTTGTATATGTTTTGATTATGGGCCTATTGCCCTTGGCTTGTGTTGTTTCCTTGATTGAGTTTTGGCTTGATACCAATTTTGATGGTGTCTTTCCTGTTGTCATGAGTATTCCACCTAGAAAGCCTCCAAAAGTTGTTAATGAGTTATGATCAGTTCTCAGTTCGTTTTGTGTGTTGCTTACCTTTTGAAATAATCGATGTTTGTTAGAGGCTGTTGTATAGTTTAAAAAGATAGTGTGTCTTCGGGTTGTTGGGAACTCCCAGGGTAGTCAAGGTTCGCACCATCCTAGAGTTATTTGAGGGTTCAATTCTAGACGAGTAAAGGTGGGATGTCTCATCATCATTAGAGTATCAGGTGTAGTTGGTGGGAGTCATCACTTGTGAAGATTCCCCGTCTAGAAAAGATATCCGTATATACCGACTCCCAGTTTGTTGGAGTGTTCTCTCGCCTACCACTAGTCTGGTCAGTTCTGGCATTCAAAGGTGCCTTATTGCATCCCTTTGAAAATGTACGGCCATCATGGTTATTCGAATCATCGAACGGAAGGAGTTAGCGACCAGAAGATGAAAATGCCTGACTGTGAGGAAGGAGACACTTCAGCTATCAGGGCCCCAGCCACAGGTCTCAGGGTAAATCTCGCGCACAGTCAGGAGTTGCCGAGGGCGTGTGGAACCTCATTCTAGACAATGTCTCTGGATTTGGAATGGAAATATCAAAAAAATTCCCTTGTTCTATTCTCATCGTTGTCGTAAGATCATCCTTGTTGTGGCAGAGTGATGAGCTCATTCCCGCACAATCCAAACGGTCTTATCTACTCTCAGTGTGTTTCATAAGTTTTTTGATCTCTCTGAATGGTGTGGGCCTATGAATAAACGAACATGTTCTGATTTTGAGTTGGTCCTCGCTATGTTCGATAGGGGAATGTTCATTTCGTGAAGTTGATGGGAGGTGTTGAGTTAATTTCTCATCCACAAGTTGCTGGATTATTCCGTAGCAAGCTTTTCGTCAAGTCTCAGGTGTGTTGTTCGGTACATGTGGGGAAAATGAATGAGTTTGGTTTGGTAGTTCCCACATTTCCCCCTCAGGGGGTGGTTTTCTTGGGTTTTAAGGGTTTTTGTATTAGAAAATTCTTATGATGGGGAGAACCCTCTCATGTTCTCCCCTCAATCTCGGGCAATGGTTTTTCTTGAATTGGTTGGGTGTGAAGTTTGTTGGGAATGGTTACCCCGAAGCTCTCGGTTCTCTATGATTTTTTCTGGGAATGAACTCAAGTTGTGTCAACTATTGGCTTGGTGACTTTCTGAGGGCAGAAAGTGTTTGTGGTGGGGAGAGTTGTCACAACCTGACTACGAACACCCATGTCTTTATTCTTTTCTCAGTCCCGCAAATTTGGGCAGAGTTGTGTTGGGTCCAGGTTTAAATTTTCTTTGAAGCGTTAATGTTTTCGGTGGGTTTCGGGCCAGTGCATAGTCACCGCACTTCTAGCGGTCACTATGTATTTGGTCCGGGTGGGTGCGCGGTCACCGCACCGTTAGCGGCGACCATGCATTTGTTCCTGGAGAATGCACAGTGGCGCGACACTTCATATAAATAATAAATTAAATAAATTAATTAAGTTAATTGAATGTGGAAGCCAAATAAAATTTTATATCGAAAAAACAAGGATGAAATAACAAATTAAAAGAATGATAAATATTTAATAATATTTATATCTTAATATGTATAATATCATTGTTACTATTATTAATATTTTAGCATTGAGATTAATATTAATATTATCATTTAAAATAAAATAGATATGAAATAAATAAATTTAGATGTTTTATTATTATTATTATCATTATTATTATTATCTTATTATTATTGTTTTTTTCCAAACCCTAAAGCTACCCCTCTCCCGTGATCCGCACGAGCCACCTACCCTTCTCTCTCTCTTTCTTCTTATCTTTTTTTTCTCCATGCGGTTGTCCACTCCCTGCTACCGACCTCGCCTGTAGCAGCGCCCTGCATGGATTTCGTCGCACCTACAATACCCCTCTCCCCTACTCCTGCTTCCCTGATCACCTAGGACCCGCGACCGCTCCCCTGCCTCTCTCTTTTTTTTCTCTTTTGCACGCCACTACACCCAGCTAACAACCCGCCATCCCTGGTGCTCCAGGCCTACCAACCTCTACCCAATTGTGTTCTAGTCTCCCGATAGCCCTCTTCTAGCTTTGGCTGGCCCTCGATGGTGCATCTGACTCCTGACCTCCTGAATTGTCTGGTCTCCTTATCCAGCAGCCCAACACCCTCTCCTTTGTCTGCTGCCACACAACAACCCATCACCCGGGCACCCCAATCTTCTCCCCCGCTCCTCTGGACACGAAGCCAGCCCGCCCGACTCCCTCTTGGTCTGCCACTGCACCAGGCCAGCTTGTACACGCCCTCCTCTCCTTCAGCACAGCAGCCCCCTACCACTATCCAGCCCCAATGACGTTTCCTAGCCTGCGTTTGAGCAGCCCGCCGACGACCTGCCCTCCTCGGACCTCCCTGCTCCAACTGATCGGCCCTCAGCCTCCCCCTTGTAGTGAAGCCTTGCACCACAGCTGCTCAGCAACCCTGTTCGGTCCCGGCTCCAGCCGCTGCCCGCCTCTGCCCGACTCACTCACACCCTTCCCATCGGCTGTTTCGCATTGCCGCTGTCCAGTGGACCTTGTCGCACCCCTGGTCGGATCACGTCCAGCCGTGTGGACGCCTTCCGCTGCTCCGGTGCGATGCTCTCTGGCAGTTCGTTTCTAGTCGCGACCCCCCCATTGGTACCTATTTATTTTATGCTCCTTTATTATTTTTATTTGATAAATACACACACACACACACAAACACACACACATAGATATATATATATATATATATATATGTTTATATTTTACCATGGTTTGATTAGAATTATTTTATTAATTGAATATTATTTGGGTCAGTTTGACTTTCTAGGACCCGTACAGGGCGTTTCCGAGTGAGAGCCATCGTGGCACATTGTTTTTGAGTTTGCGTTGTCATCGTGCTTCAGTTTCGAGGTGATGGTTTCTTCCCGCCACTTGGTTTCTCATACTTTAATTGTGGTTTTTGTTTGTGTTTTGAGTTCATAGTGTTTTGTTTATAGTACATTGGACCTTAGTGTGTGGTGTCGGACGTGCGTCTTCCATTTCATCTCGGTCTCAAGGTAGGTCCTCCACTGCAATCACCTTTAAATTTAGAATTTATTAATTTCTTGATGTTTTATTAATTTTAATAAATATAAAATAATATAAGATGATTAATTTTTAAATGATTATTTTGTGTAAAAAGAGCCATTTATTTTATACACGACTTTTGAAATATTTTATTGACGAGATGACACCCAGTAGTGAAAGAATGCCAGTTTGGCCTTTAAACATAATTCACAGAATTTCAAATGTAGTTCTGGTTTTAAATATAAATGATTTCTTCTGAACAAGTGTTTTGGGTTTTCTTGAAAATGAGATTTTTTTAAGTTGGTGAAGGCCCATCTGGCACTTTAATAAAATAAATTAATTTGGAAAACTCTTTTTGGGGTGACTCAGGGGTGACCTTTGGTGTATGTTGACTGCATATGTTGTTTCTGATGTTTGTGCTACTTTATTGACTTTGTTAACTCACCCCTTTCCTTTTTATTATACATGTTGACATGGGAACCTGATATAGTGAGTGAATCTTCTGAGAACGATTGCTGCACTAGTTTATATTACACACTTGCTAGTGGCCCCGTAGTAGGGGAATACTGAGTTATTGCTGCTATGGGGATTGAGCCCCTCGTTTAGGCCATGAAGGGCTATGCTGAGCGTTAAGGAGTTATGACGTCATCGAGCTAGCACATGCTTTCAGGATGAGTCACATGTATAGTACGTTCTGGATTGTTCACAATCTCCTAGGTTCTACCCATGTTTCATTTAGTGTATATTTGTGTGTGGCACACGATTGAGAAGTCTAGTTCGGTTGTTGGCTCTTGTGTTCCATTTTTCCCATTTCCCTTGGCGTGTGTTGTGTGTTATGTGTGGTTTTCCTTTTTGGCTAATAACTAAAGTTTGGATTCCTAAATTGTTCGCAGAAAATGTTTTAAAATGAAATGTACCTATTCCTTCAAACATTAAACTTGTTTTTAAATTAAAAAGTGAAATGGACTATTACTTGTTTTAGAAATAAAAGTGTGTGTGGAAACTAATATTTATATAATTTAGTTCAAACTTGGAATTAGTAAATTTCTTTATTTAAAGGTAGTGCATTGGGAATAGATATCAGGCCAGCCTACTGAGTTTTAATACTCATGCCTATAGTTCTTTTAAATTTTTAGTGTTTGTACAGGCTATATCTTGGGTGCATTCGCCTTGGAAAATGTTTGGTCGTGAGTTGGAGATTGAACCACGAGGTCACACAGAGATAGTGGTTGTCTCTTTTGGTTAGTTTTATTTTATTTTTTTATTGTTAGTTACTTCACTCTGTTTATTTATTTTGTGATGCTCTATTTTATTTCAAATACCTTATTTATTTATTTATTTTAGGTAAAATAATTCCCACAACCTCTGTTGATGCCCTGGCGCTTGTCGCCAGCCCGGGAGGATCGAGAACTCCTCTCAGGCTATATCGCGGGCCGGCTCGGGTGACCGGTTCATGGTCGACCCAGGTTGGTTCGTGACATAAATTATATTATTTAACGGTTTTAAAGTATAAATAGAATTAATTTTTATCATTCAATATAATTTATTTCATTAGCATTAATTTTACATTTAATTCAAATCTAAAAACATTTCAATCTTTTGTAATGTTTTAACTTTTAAAAAACTGCTCTCTCTTTCTGAAAATGGGAATAATTTTAAATTAATTACTGAAAATTATATGTTTCAAATTTTGAAAAATGGATTCCATATATGGAATCAGTTGTCCCAAATTATTTCAATATATTTATTTTATTTTTGGTAATTATGAATAGTAACTTCGATAATTTTTATTTAATACGGTAAAATGGTAAATCAAGCAATTAAGGGTAAGAATACTATTATAAAATTACCTTAAAAATTGTATTAATATAATTGGATGAGTGTTTTGCAACCCAAATTTTCCTTGGGTCTAAATGGTTTCCTTTGGAATCCACTTGGATGAGATTAGAAAATTTAACTTATTTTTTTAAAGAAAAGTTAAATATGTCTCACTCAAATTTTAATAACTGAATAATTTTTTATATAAGGTTATATAGAAGATAAAATATACTATAAACAATTATTTTAAATATAAATTTATTTTCTTTATCATGGTAATTTATTTTTAATTTTTAGGAAATATATAATTAACTTATAGACTTACACTTTTACGGTGTAAAAATTAATTACTTGATAAGAAATCAATTAAACAATTATTATTAAATTGATAATAAACCCAAAAGACCCCCAAAAATTACCAATTCTTATTGGTAGAGTATATAAAAACCATTATCATCCAAGGGTAGAGTTATTTATTATTTGAATACATATAGAATAGATTGAGATACTTATATTATTTTATTTAATGTGATATTAAAGTTGTCACATTCATAATTTAATAAGTATAACATTTTAAATATTGAATTTTATTGAATATAAATTCTACTAAAAGAATTATTATAAAATATAGTATATTTATAGTCATCATATTATTTTATTTTTAATTTTTTCCCAACAAATAAGTATATTAAATAATTACACAAAAATGATTTAATAATTATTTTATTAACAGAAATATGAAATTAATGTTATTAAAAATATTAAAATAAATATAATTTTAGATAATTATTATGTAAAAATATTTTTATATATTACCTAGATCCCATATAAATATAATAAAATAATTTTTAGATAATAACATCTTATCTTGATATTTTTAAAAATCCATAAATTGAATAGTTTTAAAATTGACACTATTGTTGTTTTGTCAAAACAATGTATTATTATATTATTTAAAAATCATAGAACATTTTTAGAAAATATAAAATAATTATTATATGGTCTAATATTCTATTATATACTTATTTGTGGTTTAATTTACCTCAAATAAATAAATATTTTACCCTTTTAATATTGACATATTTGTTATCTTAATTAAAATTAAATATAATAACAAAGTGTAAATTAAAATGATAATATTTAAATATACATAAAAACTTGTATAAAAATTATTTGTTGATGATATTACAACCCTATATAATATAATATTCTATATTGGGACATTTTTTATTTGTTTTAGTGGGGTTTTATTTTATTATAAATTCATATTTTTGAGGTTTCCAAAAGTGTCTCTCACCTCAATTATAAAAGGACACCACTCCCTCACTAATTCACATCAATTTGAGCCTTCAATATTATCCAAACCATTCTATTTTCCATTATAAAATTCCCCAGTAACATTATATAAGTTCTGGTCTTCTTCAAATACCAACTCTAGTACTCTAAGATGAGATTTAGAGGAAGCACTTTGAAGAAGAGGTAATCTCCTCTACTGATTATTTCAAACTTCTTTATTCTTCTAATTACTTTCCATGATTTGTTTCATTATGAGGTAATAACTATAGTATCAGATATATAATTATATATAATTATAATTATTAAACAACCACATTACACCTTCTATTCATCATATGAAAAATGAAATCACCACTTGTGCGTACATACAACTTACCATCTCCACACCGCGGTGTATTCTATTTTTCACCTTCACCATACATGGATGGGTATAATGATAGAAATAATTAATATATATTTTTATTATAACATTATATTTATTCTGAAATATCATAAAACATCCAATTCAATACCATACAACAATTATGGTAATGATATCGTCACTCATGCGTACATACGATCTACCGTCTCTACGATGCAATGTGATTAGTTTCACATGATATACATTAAATTATAACTATATAAATGTAAATAATAAATAAATGTTATATATATTATATTAATATAATTTTGGAATGATATAACTATGACCTAATAATGAGAACCTGAACTTATTCGACAAAACATGCAAGAAAAAATAAAGCAGTTAATACCCGAATAACGAGTAATAATGAAATTTTATTTCCAAATGGATGATAATATGATAATATATGATATCATAAAAATTAATATGATTCTATAATAAGTTAATTAAATTATTTAAAGTTAATTTTACCCATTGGAAATTTTTTATAAAATCGCATGAAAGGAATCTTTTTTCATTTTTGGTATGAGGTACTTTTTTACCTTTTCAACAAAAGTATGAGGAGAATGTTTTTTTAAATTATATGATATGAACATATTTTTAAGTCTTCATAATACCTTATTTACATGAAGCTTAGTCTAAAAAATTTCGAGTTTATTTTTAAGTCTTCATAATCCCTTACCATTTTACCTCATAAGCATTAATTGTTACATTGAATTTAAATGTAAAAACATTTCAATCTATTGCAATATTTTAACTTTTAAAAACCTATTCTATCTTTCTGAAAACAGGAATAATTTTAAATTAATTACTAAAACTTCTATGTTATGAATTTTTAAAAATGGATTCCATATATGGAATCAGTAGTCCCAAATTATTTAATTTTTTTTTTTTAATTATGAATAGTAACTTCGATAATTTTTATTTAATAAGGTAAAATGGTAAATCAGGTAATTAAGGGTAAGAATACTGTTATAAAATTACCCTAACAATTTTATTAATATCATTGGATGAGTGTTTTTCAACTAAAAGTATTCTTGGGTATAAATAGTGTCCTTTGGAAGCCACTTGGATGTGATTAAGACATTTAATTTATTTTATTTAAAGAAAAGTTAAATATGTCTCTCTCAAATTTTAAAAACTAAATAAATTTTATATAAGGTTATATAGAAGATAAATTTGAATATAAAAAATTATTTTAAATATAAAGTGTTTTTATTTATAATTTTAATTTATTTTTATTTTTTAGGAAATATATAATTACATTAAATACTTACACTTTGATAGTGTACAAATTAATTACTTGATGAGAAATCAATAAAACAATTTTTATTTAAATGATATTAACCATAAAAAGAGAAAAAAAAATCCCAATTATTATTGGTCGAGTATATATTTAAAATAATCATCCAAGGCTTGTGTTATTGACCTTTTTGAGCCATATGGAATAGATTGGGATACTTATATTATTTTATTTAATGCGATGTTAAAGTTGTCACATTCATAATTTAATAAATACAATATTTTAAATATTGAATTTTCCAGAAGATAAATTTGACTAAAAGTATTATTATAAAATCTAGTATATTTGTATTCATAATATTATTTTATTTTTAATTATTACCCAACAAGTAAGTATATTAAATAATTACAAAAAACTGATTTAATAATTATTTTATTAATAGAAATATCAAATTAATGTTATTAAAATATTAAAATAAATATAATTTGAGATAATTAATATGTAAAATTATTTTTATATGTTACCTAGATCCCATTTATATATAATAAAATAATTTTTTATATAATAACATCTTATCTTGATATTTTTAAAAATCGATAAATTGAATAGTTTGAAAATTGTCACTATTGTTGTTTTGTCAAAACAATGTTTTATTATATTATTTAAAAAAATAAAACATTTTAAAAAAATAAATAATTATTATTATACCTTCTAAGATTATCTAATATACTTATTTATGATTTAATTTACCACAAATAAATAAATATTTCACCCTTTTAATTTTAAAATATTTGTTATAGAATAACAAAGTGTTAATTAAAATGATAATGTTTGAATTGACATAAAACCTTATATAAAAATTATTGGTTGATGATATTACAACCCTATCTAATATAATATTCTATATTGGGGAATTTTGGATGTGTTTTAGTGGGGTTGTATTTTATTATTATTTTATATTTTTGAGGTTTCCAAAAGTTCCCCTCACATCAATTATAAAAGGACACCACTCCCTCAATTCTTCAAATCAATTTTAGTCCTCAAGATTGTCCAAAACATTCTATTTTACATTATATAATTCCCTAGTAACATTATATAGGTTTCTATCTTCTTCAAAGACCAAGTCTAGTGCTCTAAGAGGAGATTTAGAGGAAGCACGTCGATGAAGAGGTAATATCCTCTTCTAATTCTTCCAAACTTCTTTCTTCTTCTAATTATTTTTCATGAGATTTTTCATTATGAGGTAACAACTATAGGATAAAATATATACTAATATATTATTATAATTATGAAATAACCATATTAAACCTTCTATTTATCATATGAAAAATTAAATCACCACGCATGCATACGTACAACTCACCATTTCTACATCGTGGTGTAATCCATTTTTCACCTTCATCATACTTGGATGGGTATAATTATAGAAATAATAAATATATATTATTATTATAACATTATATTTATTATGAAATATTATACACCATCCAATTCAATACCATTAAACAATTATGGGAATGATATCGTCACTCGTGCATACATACAATATACCGTCTCCACGATGCGATGCGATTTGTTCTATATTATATACAATAAATTATAACTATATAAATATAAAGAATAAATATATATTATATATATTATGTCAATATCATTTTGTAATGATATAACTAAGACCTAATAATTATAACCTGAACTTATTCGGCAAAACATGCATTAAAAAATAAAGTAGTTAATACCCAAATAACGAGTAATAATGAAGTATTATTACCAAATGCATGATAATATGATCATATATGATATCATAAAAATTATTATGATTATGTAATAAGTCAATGAAATTATTTAAATTCAAATTTACCCTTTGTATAATTTTTATTAAATGGAAGGAAATGTATCTTTTTTCATTTTCAGTATGAGGTTCTTTTTTGACTTTTTCAGCAAAAGTATGGGGAGAATGTTTTTTTAACTTATACTACATGAAAATATTTTTAAGTATTCATAATCCCTTATTTTCATGAATCTTCCTCTACAAAATTTCGAGTTTATTTTCAAATAAATTCTTTTCTTTTAAAATAGCATGACATTTTGAGAAAAGGAATTTTTTTTAAGAAGAAATGATATTTTCCTCAAGAATTAATTTCAAGTGTTTTATCAAAATTATTTTCCATTTAAGATGAAAATTTTAAATAGGGTTATGTTTCTATTACTATGATTTTATTATGTTTATGATAAAATTTTATTTATGAAATCCATTTTTTCATGGATTATGTTATGATGGAATGATGTTTAAGAAAACCATTTTATTTCTTGGGTTATTTTATGATGAACGATTTATGTTTTTATGGAACAAATATGTATGGTTTTCATTATGTGATGTTTGGGACCTATATCTCCCTCAAATACATTGGGTAAAGATTTATATCTCATGATATAAAAATGAATGGAATGAAAAGTAAATCCTCTTCAGTAATACAGGGCTGAAACAAAAATTATATCTGGTTCAGTAATACATGGCTAGAACAAGGAGTGAACTCGATTCAGTAATGGACTTTGTCATATATGACGGTCTTGGGAATGATCCTGGGATAATATGTAAATGATTTTTATGCTTATGTTTTTTCCACAATTCCATGTTTTATGCCAATACTATTTTATCATGGTTAATGTTCCTTTATTATTAACGCCTTATGTACTACCAAGATTTATTTTATCACACAAGATTTTGACATTCAAAATATATGTTCATGTTTTTACATTAGTATGTTTATTTTCTGTTTGATGTTCTCCATTTTTACCCTTACTTATCATTTTAGATCATCCTTTTTATGTTTTATTTTCCCCTGGATACAAATAATGGTTTTTGGTAGGAAAACTAATGGGGAAGAACTTTATGGGAGATGTTGAAGATATTTCACCAAGCTAGAAGAATGTGTTCCGAGTTTCAAAGGATACCAAACTAATATGATATTTGGGTGTCTATTTTGGTAATTTATTAATTATTCCTCAAAATAAATGTAATTTACATTTATGACAAGCTTGGGTCGTTAGAGTTGGTATCATAGTGAATGATTAGTTACCCTTTGGAAACTAGGATGCCAAAACTTTTGTGAGATCCCTAGACATATTTCTAAAGATACGTCTAGGGATGTCCATAATGGTAAGTATAAATATAGGTTAAAATTATAGAATTATGATAACGATCATGAATAATCTATGACTAAACATATGATGATAGAGATTGAAATTACTCCCCCTTGTTTATGTTTTTTTCCTAGTATGATTTTTCCTCTCACACTATTCTTTATAGGTTTTAGAAAATCGCTAGAACTTGAAGGAACCTTGTTAATGATCAATGCAATGGGAAGCACAATAGTTTTCCTCCAGAATATCCAAATGTTATTAGAGCTAGAATGAAAAATCTTATCACTATACTTACAAAATCTATGAATCATTTTGGAATTCCAAATAAACAAATAAGGGAACAACATTCTATTGAGTCTTTCATGAAGAAACATCCACCTTATTTCAATGGGTCTTCTGATCCACTTATTTCAGAATAATGGATCAATACCATTGAAAATATATTTTCCATCATTCAATATTCAGAATATGAAAAATTCATTTTTCCTATTTGTCGTTAAGAAGGCGCAACAGACCAGTGGTGGACTCAAATCAATAATACAAGGTAGCAAGATGAAATTGAATCCATGGAATGGGATGAGTTCAAGAAATTATTTTTCAATATAAACTTTCCTAATATTATTTTAATGAATATGAAAAAGGAGTTTCTTAATCTTAAGCAAAATGATGATGAATCCATTGGTACATATGCGGAAAAGTTTACAAGACTTGCAAGATATGCTTCTGAATTTATCATCATACTTGAAAGTAAAGTTGATCGATTCTTCAATGGATTAGAATCAAGTATTTAAAGGGTGTTAACTATAAGAGAATTTATTAGATATGAATATATTGTGTGTTGTACTACCAAGGTAGAAATGAAAGTTGGTGTTACATATCCATCTCGTGGTTTAAACAAGAAATTAAAGATGGAGTTCAAAAGAAAATATCAAAACAATGGTGAAAAGAAGATGAGTGTTTCCTTATTCTCAAAGTGCGTAAAGAATCATGGTGGAGAATGTATTAAAGGGACAAGTTAATGTTTCAAGTTTGGATTAAAGGTCATAAGGTAGTATAGTATCAAATAATGAGAAAAATCTAGATGATGATGTGAATAGAGAAAAGGCTTCAAAGAATGCATCACCCACACTTCAATGCAACAATTGAATGGAATTAGGGAATTATGCCAACCATTGCACAAATTCAAGGGTTAACCATGATGACTGAAATCAACAACCACTTAAGGCTATAGAAAAAGGTAAATCACATGAAATCACTATTGGGGGTGTTGAGTATGAAAACTAAGAGGTGGAATTATTGAGTGTTTATGTAATGGGATTCCAGAATTATGTTGTAGAATCTATTTTATAGTATTACATATTACTGAAATATCAATGTATTGGTCCATTTTTGTTATCCGTAAATATATGGTACCTATAACCATTAAAAATGACTAAAATATTTTTTTTTGGAAAACCCATGATATGTGTATAATTATTGGATAAGAAGATAATGATATGTTTAATAGCATTAATAACCTTACGACTGATATAAGGACAAAGTGATATCATGGTTTGAGTATATAGGATTTTTGAATTTTTGGTATATCACAAGATTTAATTCTTAATAGTATGCATGTTTTAACTAAGTTTCTATTGTAATTCAAGTTATTACCATGTTTTAAGAGAAGACATGATTAAGGTATTCACATAATGTGATAACCAATAACTACCCTATGAGATATGATAGGTAAATTCTAAACAGATTTAGTTCACCTCTTTCTAAAGATATGGATTTTCAGTTTTTAGGAGGATTGTAAGGTTATCCATTTATGGATATTATAAGTTATACACCAGTTGAAGTTTGTTAGATTAATGTATTTTGAATATTTGATAACCTATACTAACATTTTTTTGAGATAGATGGAATGACCTATCATTATATTTTTAGATCGCATGATTTGATAACACTTAAAGACTGAAAAATATAACTTCATTTATTTTAATGAGAGTTGAAGGGTAAATTTTTCAAGGCACGACCACTGGTAAGATTGTATTGAAATAAAGTAATTATTTCTTCTCATGTTCTTCAAATTTACGGAAAGGATCTTAAAAACCAAAAATTTTATCTTATTACCTTCTTATCTGATGAATCAGATGATCTGATAAATCATCATAGATTTATGGATTTTTGGTTGTTAACTTTCTCTAAACCTTATTCTCTATCACTCTCATTCAGAACTTGATGGTTATATTTTTCTTTTATATCTATGTTTTCTCTTCCCACCTATGTTCTTTTATATGGAAACCCAGTGAGGAGTTAGTTTGGGTAACCATTATGTTTCTAACTTTCCCTTTTAATATAAAGTTTTAGAATTTCTTTTTATGATATAGGTTTATATGAAAGAAACTTTCAAGTAGTAAACCTTTTATGCCCCAAAGAATTTTGAGGGAGGAATTCATTTTAAGGGGAGTGGAATGTGACACCCTAAGATTTTATGAGATAGATTCATTTTAATTTCCTTGATGTCATGTGTTATAGGATAAACTAGGAATAGATGGAACTATACACAACATCATATTATATTTAGGTATATGAAACACTTTTCCTAGATTTTATTACACACAATTTCATGTTCTTTTGTTATAATTCATTTCACTAAATACCAAGTATATGTGGGAAAATAAATATTGTAAACTAGTCATTATAATGGAGAGAATGAATATTATTAAATTTCTTATGAAAAACTATTTAAATAAAAATAAGTGAGTCTATAAAATGTATTTTATTAGTATATATTCAATATAATGTTTAAAATTCATATTATATGTTTTCTAGACATGATATATAACTACTTCATTTTTATGATAAAAGAATTACTTTTAAAAAAATAGTATTGCTTCCTTTTGATGATATACCCATTTTAAATAGAGTTTATGAAAATTTTATATATTATATTTGACAAACAAAACATTTTATTTGGTATTAGTATATAAAATTTTTCTTTTTATGAATTTTTTATTTTGTTCTCAAAAGTTTTAAAACTTGATGAATAGTAAAATTATAATAAATTTTAATTGAAAACAACTTTTTCTTAGAAATAATTTATGTAATTAAATTATATTATTGAATGGTTTTAAAGAATAAATATAATATATTTTTATCATTAAATATAATTTATTTATTTAGCATTAATTTTACATTGAATTCATATGTAAAAACATTTCAAACTTTTACAATGTTTTAACTTTTAAAAACCCATTCTCTCTTTCTGAAAATGGGATTAATTTTAAATTAATTATTGTAAATTATGTGTTTTTAATTTTGAAAAATGGATTCCATATTTGGAAATATTAAGATCATATTATTTAAATATCTCTATTTTATATTTGAGGATTATGAACATTACCTTCAGTAATTTTTATTTAATATGGTAAAAGTATAAAATGGGTATTTAAGGGTTAGAATACTACTATAAAATTTCCCTAACACTTGTCCTAATATCATAGTATGGGTGCATTTCTAACTAAATCATCCTTAAGTTGAAATGGTGTACTTTGAAAGACACTTGGATGAGATTATGATACTTAATTTATTTTATTTAAAGAAAAGTTAAATATGTAACAATAAAATTTTAATAAATAAACCTTTCTTTATATAAGGTTATACAAAAGATAAATTCAATTATTAATACTTATTTGATATATACAGTGTTTTAATTTATCATGGAAATTTATTTTTAATTTTTAGGAAATATATTACTGCCTTAAAGACTTGTACTTTGATGGTGTACAAATTAATTAATTGACAAAAAATCAACATATCAATTATTATTAAAATTACAATAACCATCAAAAGGCCCAAAAACTTGACCAATTATTATTTTTCGAGTATATTTCGACCATAATCATCCAAGGGTCGAGTTATTGACCATTGTGAGGCAAATTGAATATATTGGGACACTAATGTTATTTTATTTAATGTGATGTTAAAGTTTTCACATTCATAATTTAATAAGTATAACTTTTTAAATATTAAATTTTACAAAATATAAATTATACCAAAAGTATTATTTTGAAATATAGTATATTTATATTTATAATAGTATTTTATTTTTAATTTTTACCCAACAAATAAATATATTAAATAATTACAAAAACTGATGCAGTAACTATTCTATTAAAGGAAATCTCAAAATTAATGTTATTAAAAATATTAAAATAAACATAATCTGAGATAATTAATATTTTCAATGATTTTTATAGATGACCTAGATCTCATACGGATATAATAAAATAATTTTTTTGATAATAACATCTTATATTTATATTTTTAAAAATATCTGAATTGAATATTTTCAAAATTGACACAACTGTTGTTTTGTCAAAGAAATATTATATTAAATTATTTAAAAATAATAAAACATTTTTAAAAAATAAATAATTATTATTATATAGTCTAAAATTCTATAAGGTACGTATTTATGTTTTAATTAACATAAAATAAATAAATATCTTACCCTTTTAATATTGAAATATTTGTTATCTTAATTAAAATATAATAGAATATCTAAGTGTTAATTAAAATTTTTATTTATAAATTGACATAAAAACATATATAAAAATTATTGGATTGTGATATTGCAACCGTATCTTATATTATATTTTAATGTGGTACATTTTAGAGGTTTTTGAGTGGGGTTTTATTTTGTTATAAATAAATATTTTTAAGGTTTCCAAAAGTGCCCCTCACCTCAATTATAAAAGGGTACCACCTCCCTCACTTATTAACTTCAATTTTAGCCTTAAATATCTTACATTAACTACCATTTTCCCTTATCAACTTCCCCAGTAATATTCTAGTGGTTCTGGCCTTCTTCAAAGATGAATTCTAGTGCTCTTAGAGGAGATTTTGAGGAAGCACGTTGAAGAAGAGGTAATATCTTTTGTTGATGCTTTCAAACTTATTTCTTCTTATAATTCCTATTAATGAGTTGTTTCATTATAAATTATTAACTATAGTATCAAATATATACTGAGATTTTATTATAATTATGAAACAAACTTCTATCCATCCTATGAAAAATGAAATCACCACGTGTGCGTACGTACGGCTTACCGACTCCACGTCGTGGTGTAATGTGTTTTCACCTACACCTTACTTGGATGAGTATAATGATGGAAATAATAACTATATATTATTATAATAACATTATATTTATTCTGAAATATTATACACCATCCACTTCAATACCATCCAACAATTATGGGAATGGTATCGTTGCTCGTGTGTACATACGACCTACTGTCTCCAAGATGTGATGTGATTTGTTCTACATGATATCCCTTAAATAATAACTATAAAAATTTAAAGAATAAATAAATGTGATATATACTATGTTAATAATTTTTTTAATGATATAAATATGACCTAGGAAGGATAACCTGAACTTATTTGACAAAACATGCATGAAAACATGAAGCAGTTAATATCCGAAGAATGAGTAATAATGAAATATTATTACGTAACAGATGATAATATGATCATATATGATATCATAAAAATGACTATTATTCTGGAATAAGTCAATTAATTTATTTAAATAATTATACAAGAGGTTCATATATATAAAATGGATAGCAAACCTAAGGTAACGAAAAAATTTTCAATCTCATTATTACCTGAGATTGTTTATACAAAAGAATTTACAACGGTATATTTACCATCCACGTGCATGTTTCATAAGTTGTTAATATTATTTCCATTCTTCTAAAAATGTTTAAAGTTAATTTTTTCCTTTGGATAATTTTTATTAAATGTCATGAAAGGAATATTTTTTTGTTTTCATTATGAGGTACTTTTTTTGACTTTTATAGCAAAACTATGAGGAGAATGTTTTTTTGTTTTCATTATGAGGTAATTTTTGACACTATAATTACACAATCTATGAATCATTTTGGGATTTTAAATGAATGGAAAAGGGAACAACATTTTTTTGAGTACTTCATGAGGCAACATCCACCTTATTTTACTGGCTCTTTTGATCCACTTATTACTGAACAGTGGATCAACACCATTGAAAATATATTTTCAATCCTTCTCTATTCAGTACATGAAAAATTATTTTTTCTTATTTATCTTTTAGAAGGTTAAGGGGACCGGTGGTGGAATATAATCAAGAATACATTGTAGTAAGATAAAATTGAATCCATGGAATGTGACCATATGAGTAAAATTTTACAATACTTGTAAGGTATGCTTCTAACTTTATCATAAAACTTGAAAGTAAAGTCGATAGTTTCTTTAGTGGCTTTAAAAAAAATCTTCGAAGGGTGTTAACTATAAGATAATTTGTTAGATATGAAGAGATTTGGGGTTGTGCTACCAAGGTAGAAATGGATGTTGGTGTTACATATCCATCTCATGGTTTTTGATAACAAACAAAAGATGGAGATCAAAGGAAAATCTCAAAAAAATGGTGAAAAAAAGATGAGTGTTTCCTTATGCTCAAATTGGGGAAAGAATCATGGTGATATTTTCTTAAGAGATAAGTAAATGTTTCAAGATTAAAAAAAAGGTCATCGAGTAGCTGAGTACTGAAATAATGAGAAAAATGTAGATGATGATGTGAACAGAGAAAAGGCTACCAAGAATGTACCACCCACACTTAAATGCTACAAGTTCATGGAAATGTGGAATTATGCTAACCAATGCACTAATCCAAGTGTTTTCAATTATGACCAATGTCAAAAACCTCTTAAGGCCAAGGAAAATGTAAAATCACACACATTCACTATTGGGGTTGTTGAGTATGAAAATGAGGTGGTGGAATGATTGCATGTTTATGTAATGGGATTCCAAAATAATTTTATAGAATCTATTTTATAGTATTATAGAATATTGAAATAACTATGTATTGGTCCATTGTGGTTTTCCATAATTATATGGTACTGATAACCATTAAAAGTGATTGATTTTTTTTGGAAAACACATGATATAGGCATAATGATGGGATAAGGAGATAAGGAGGAGTTTAATAGTATTAATAACCATAGGAATGATATAAGGAAAAAGTGATATCATGGTTTGAGTATATATAATTTTGGGATTTGTGTTATATTTCAAGAGTTATTTTTTGACAGTATGCAAGTTTTCACTAAGGTTCCATGGTAATTCATTTTTTTACCATGTTTCAAGAGAATACATGATTATGATATTCACATATTTGGAATGTGACAACCAAGAATTTCCTTATAAGATATGGGAGGTAAATGCTATTCCAATTTAGTTCACCTCTTTCTAATGTTATAGATTATAAGTTTTTGGAAGGATTGAAAGGTTATCCATTTATGTATAGTATTAGTTATGCTTCATTTGAAGTTTGTTTGATTAATATATTATGAATATTTGATAACCCATTCTAACCTTCTTTTTGAGATTGATGGAATGAACTATCATTCTATTTGTGGATCATATGATTTGCTAACACTTAAAGAATAAAAAACTAATCTTAATTTATTTTAATAATAGTTGAAGTGTAAATTTTTCAAGGAATGACCACTGATAAGATTGTACTAGTATCAATTAAGTATTTATTATTATGTTCTTAAAATTTAGGGAAAGGATATTGAAAACCAAAAATTTTATCTTAGTACCTTCTTATCTGATGAATCAGATGATCCTATATATCATCATAGATTTATGGATTTTGGGTTGTTAAATTTCCCCAAAACTTATTCTTTATTACAATTATTCAGAACATGATGGTTATATTTTTCTTCCATATCAATGTTTTCACTTCCCACCTATGTTCTTCTATATGGAAACCCAGTGAATAATTACTTTGGGTAACCGCTATGTTTATAACTTTCCTTTTTAAAATGATGTTTTAGTATTCCTTTTTATGACATGGGTTTCTATAAAAGGAACCTTCAAGTATTAATCCTTCTATAACCCAATTAATTTAGAGGGAGAAATTAATTTTAGGGGGGGTGGAATGTGACACCCTGAGATTTTATGAGATAGATTATTTTTAATTTCTTTGATGTCTTGTGTTGTACGCTACACAATTATTAGATTTAACTATACACAAAATTGTATTATCTTGAGGTATACAAAACAATTTTCTTGGATTGTGTTACATAAAATTTCATGTTCTTTTGATAGAATTCATTTCACGCAAGACTGAGTATACGTGAACAACTAAATATTGTAACCTAGTCATTATAATGGCAGGTATGAATATTATTAACTTTCTTCTGAAAAACTTTTTAAATGAAAGTGAGTAAATAAAATGTATTTTATTAATATATATTAAATCTAATGTTTAAAATTCATCTTATATGTTTTATAGACATGATATAGGAAATGATTCAATTTTTCTGATAAAAGAATTATTTTTCAAAAAAATGCAGTATTACCGCCTTTTAATGGAACACTCATTTTAAATAGAGTTTTTGAAACTTTTATATATTATATTTAACAAAACAACTTATTATTTGGAAGTAGGTTTTAAAAATTTTCTTTGGATGATGTTTTGATTTTTTTCTGATAAGTTTTAAATTTTGACGAATAGTAAAATTATACTAAATATTAATTGAAAACTACTTTTTTCATTAAAATAATTTATGAAATTAAGTTATATTATTGAATGGTTTTAATGTATAAATATAATTTATATTTATAATTTAATATAATGTATTTAATTATCATTAATTGTATATTTAATTCAGATGTAAAAACATTTCAATCTTTTACAATGTTTTAACTTTTAAAAATCCGTTCTCTCTTTCCTACTAGGAGATTAATTTTAAATTAATTATTGTAACTTATATGTTTTTAATTTTGAAAAATGGATTCCATATTTGGAATCATTAGTCCAAAATTATTTAAATATCTTTATTTTATTTTTGGGCATTATGAATCGCAACTTTGGTAATTTTTATTTAATACGGTAAAAGGGTAAAATGGGTAATTAAGGGTAAGAATACTATTATAAAATTTCCATAACACTTGTATTAATATCATTAGATGAGTGTGTTTCTACATAAATCATCCTTGGGTCTAAATGGTTTCCTCTGAAAGACACCTGAATGATATTATGATACTTAATTTATTTTATTTAAAGAAAAGTTAAATATTTATCACACAAATTTTATTAAATAAACAATTTTTGTATAAGGTTATATAGAAAATAAATTCAATTATAAATATTTATATAAAATATAAAGTGTTTTTATTTATCATGGTAATTTATTTTTAATTTTTAGAAAATATATAATTACCTTAAATATTTATACTTTGATGGTTTACAAATTAATTAATTAATGATAAATCAATAAATCAATTATTATTAAAATGTGAATGACCATCAAAAGACTCAAAAACATTACCAATTATTATTTTTCGAGTATATATCGAATATAACTATCCAAGGGTTGATTTATTGACCATTTTTAGGCATATTTAATTGATTGGGACACTTATATTATTTTATTTAAAGTGATGTTAAAGTTGTCACATTTATAATTTAATATGTATACCATTTTAAATGCTAAATTTTGCAGAAGATAAATTATACTAAAAGTATTATTATGAAATATAGTATATTTATATTCATCATAGTATTTTATTTTTAAATTTTTTCCAACAAATAATTATATTAAATAATTATAGAAAACCGATGTTGTATTTATTTTATTAATGAAAATATCAAATTAATTTTATTAAAAATATTAAAATAAAAAAATTTTGAGATAATTAATACGTTAAATTATTTTTATACATTACTTCGTTCCCATAAGGATATAATAAATATTTTTTTCTAGGATAACATCTTATCTCAATATTTTTAAAAATCCATGAATATAATAGTTTCAAAATTGACACTAGTGTTGTTTTGTCAAAGAAATGATTGATTAAATTATTTAAAAATCATAAAAGATGTTTAAAAAATATATAATAATTAATAAATGGTCTAAAATTATATAAGGTACTTATTTATGGTTTAATTTACATCAAATAAATAAATATTTTACCTTTTTAATATTGAAATATATTTTATCTTAATTAAAATTAAATAGAATAACGAAGTGTTAATTAAAATGATAATATTTAAATTGACAAAACAATTTATATAAAAATTATTGGTTTATAACATTGAAACCATATGTCATCTCATATTTTAAATTGGTATGTTTTGGAGGTTTTTAGTGAAGTTTTATTTTATTATAAATTATTATTTTTTAGGTTTCCAAAAGTGAACCTCACCTGAATTATAAAAGGGAACCACCTCCCTCAATTATTCAAATCAATTTTAGCCTTAAATATCAGTCATTAACTACCATTTTCCATTATAAACTTCCTTATTCATATTATATAGGTTCTTGTATTCTTCAAAGACCAACGCTAGAGCTCTAAGAGGATATTTAGAGGAAGCATGTCGAAGAAGAGGTAATCTCCTCTACCGATGATTTCAAAATTCTTTCTTCACTTACTTCCTCTTAATGAGTTGTTTCATTATAAATTAATAACTATAATTTCAAATATATAATGATATGTTTTTATAATTATAAAAAAACCTTATATCCATCCTATAAAAAATGAAATCACCACGTGTGCGTACGTATGGCTTACCGTCTCCACGTCGTGGTGTAATATTTTTTTCACCCTCACCTTACTTAGATGGGTATAATAATGGAAATAATAAATATATATTATTATAATAACATTATATTTATTCTTAAATATCATACACCATCCACTTCAATACCATCCAATAATTATGGGAATGATATCGTCGCTCGTATGTACATACGACCTAGCGTCTCCACAATGCGATACAATTCATCCTACATGATATCCACTAAATAATAACTATTTAAATGTAAATAATAAATAAATGTTATATATTTTATGTTAATACGATTTTTAATTATATGAATATTACCTAAGAAGGCTAACCTAAACTTATTTGACAAAACATGTATGGGAAAATGAAGTAGTTAATACCCAAATAACGAGTAATAATGAAATATTATTACCAAACAGATGATAATATGATCATATATGATATCATAAAAATGACTCTGATTCTATAATAATTCAATGAAATTATTTAAATAATTATATATGAGGTTAACATACATACAATGGATAACGTACCTAAGGTAAGTTATAATTTTTCAATCTCATTAATATCTGGGATTGTTTATACGAAAGTATTTACTAGGGTATATTTACCATCCACTTCCATGTTTTATAAGTTTGTTATACTATTTATATTCTTATACAAATTTTCAAATTTAATTTTACCCTTTGGTTAATTTTTATTAAACTGTATGAAAGTAATATTTTTTTTGTTTTCGGTACGAGGTACTTTTTGACTTTTCTGGAAAATGTACGAGGATAATTTTTTTTAACTTATATGGAATGGACAAGTTTTTACGTCTTAATAATGCCTTATTTCCATGAATATTCCTATAAAATTATTTTAAAATTAATTATTTTCTTTTAAAATTTCATGACATTTTGAGAGAAGAAAACATTTTTGAAGAAGAAATGATATTTTACTCAATAATTAATTTCAAGTATTTTATCCAAATTATTTTCCATTTAAGATGAAAATATTTAAATAGGGTTATGTTTATACCCATATTTTTAAAATGAGTTGATTATGTTTATGATGGAATGATATTTATGAAATAAATTTGTTTTACATGGATTATATTATGATTGAATGAAGTTTAAGAAACACATTTCATTTCTTGGGTTATGTTATGATGAATGATTTATGTTTTTGTAGCACCCATATATATGGTTTTCATTATATGATGAGTGGGAAAAATATCTACCTCTAATGAACTGGGTAATTATTTATATCTCATTATATAGAAATGAATGGAATGATAAGTAAATCTGGTTTAGTAATATAGGTATGAAACAGAAAGTATATCCAGTTCAGTAATACATGGCTAGAATGAGGAGTGAACTCGGTTCCGTAATGGAATTTTTCTGCTATGATGGTCTTGGAAGTAATCCTTGAATAATATTGAAATTATTTTCTATGATTATGTTTTTTTAAAAAATTACATGTTTTATGCCAATACTATTTTATCATGGTTAATGTTTCTTTTTGGTTTATTTCTTATGTACTGTGATGATTTATTTCATGACTCAAGATTTTGATATTCAAAATATATGTTCATGTTTTTACATTCGTATGTTTATTTTTTGTTTGATGTTCTCCATGTTTAACCTTATTGAGAATTTAAACTCACCCTTTTATGTTTTATTTTCTCCAGGATACAAAGAAAGGTTTTAGGTAGGATACCTAATAGGGAATATCTTTATGGGAGATATTGAATTTATTTCACCAAGATAGAAGAATGTGTTCTGAGTTTCCAAAGAAAATAAAATAATACTGTCTTTGGGAATTTATTTATGTAATTTATTATTTATTCCTCAAAATAAATGTAATTTCCATGTACATCAAGCTCGAGTCGTTAGAAAAGTGATGAATTTTGAGGGAGAAATTCATTTTAAGGGGGTAGAATGTAAGACCCCAATTTTTTTGTGAAATATATATTTTTCAATTAAATTTAATCTTTTTTATATTTTTCATTACATGAAGTATCATGTTTAGATTGAGTTACATGAAACAATAAGTTTATATTGAGTTACATGAAACACTGGGTGTAGTTTATGATATATGTGACACCAAGTTT
Organism: Viscum album; assembly: GCA_963277665.1. NCBI lineage: Eukaryota > Viridiplantae > Streptophyta > Magnoliopsida > Santalales > Viscaceae > Viscum > Viscum album. The sequence continues at coordinate 2,039,829,780 of OY728164.1, forward strand.
AAACGAAACATGGCTTATTATTAAGAAATTATTATTTAATATGATAGTTATTTTCTAGCCATTGGAATAGGGATTATGAATAATATTAAAAAAATTATTAAAATATATGGTTTTCACACACACATATATATAAAATGAATTATTTGGTAAACAATTAAATAAATATAAAAATAAAAACTATTTGAAAATAAAGGAAGTCATTTTTGAAAAAAACAATTTATGAAAAAAAACATGTTTTACCTTAATAAATTAAAAAGAAACACTTTTGGTGAATGATTTTAATGAAATTTATATATTATACATTCAATAAAATATTTAAAATTAATATTATTTGTTTTCTAGACAAGAGAGAAGAGTAAATCCAATTTTATGCTTAAAAACAGTATTCTTTAAAAAGCAGTTTTTTCACCTTTTTGTGCATTTATTTTAAAACTACTTTTACAATTTAAGAAAAAATTATTTGATAAAAAAAATTTAATTTTTGAATTCATCATGTCAAAATTATCCTAGGGCTAATTTTTTTATGTTTTTAAAAAGATTATTTTTTTGATGAATAGGGAAAAATACACAATTATAATTAAAAAATGCATTTTCATTTAAATAATTTATTAATTTAAATTATATTTAAATTGATTTTAAATTAAAAACATTTCATTTATATATCTATTTATCTATTTTTTTCATATTAATAATTTTTGGTTAATTTTGATATAAAAACCTTCTAAAATCTTGAACTTTTTTTCGTTGGAAACCCGCTCTCTTATCGCATCCACGTGATTAAAATTAATTTTAAAATTTTACCTTATGTGAATGGAATTTTAAAAAATATATGATATATTTGTAATAATAATAACTTATATTATATAATATTTTATGCTTAATTTTTTAACAAAATTAATTATGAAAACAATAAAAATTATTACTGCGGTTAAGGTAAAAATGGGGTTACTTGGGGTTAAACTAAAATTATAAGGGTTAAATGACCTAAATACTTGTATAAAATTTGTTTTATGGATATATTATGACCCTATATTTTATAATTCTCGATAATAGTTTATTTTAGATCCTTTTTTCATGATAATATTGTGGGTGCATGTTTTTCTTTTAAAAAAATTACACGTGTACCCCTTACCTCACTTATAAAAGTCCACCAACTTTCCTATCATTTTCACATATTAAAACCCTTTTGTTTCTGGAAATAAATACCAAAATAACTTAAAAAATTCCCTAATATCACCATATAATCATTATTTTTCTCATAAATCCATCCTAGAAAGTTTTTTGATGCAAACCTAAGAAGGATACCTGAAGAACCGACAATGTACTTCAATGAGTGTTTTTAATTTATTTCTTATTACACCTACTTTAATTAATATTAAAATATTATTATATAATAAAATAATTATTTAATATATACCTAGATGATTTTATTTTAATTCCATGAACTACAACCTTCCCCACTTTCATTAAATGGGTTACGAAATCATCATTTGTGTGTATAGAGGACTATCGCCTTGCGAACTGACGTCATTTGTTTTTACATTACCACATCTCAGGACTGGGTATGATTATAGATATAAAGTATATATAAATGGTATTTATATAATATTTATACCTTTTTATTCATCATATCATATGTAACCTTTTACTTTACATTCCGTATGAGAGACGATAACGTCGCTCGTGTGTACAACTGATTATCCCCTCGTGAAGCGATGCAATTCTTTTTCTACTATTACTTTACATAGAAGATAATAAGAATACATTTAATTAATGTATGTGATATAAATGAAATAATTATTATGTTAAATACATATTTATCACTATTAAAATAAAATATATCTTTACTTTCTTACTATTTCACTCACTGAAAAATGATAACATCGATTGTGTACGTGTGGACCACCATCGTCTCCATGAAGTGATGTGAATACCTCTTTTCATAAAGAAACCAAATGGATGATATTAATAAGTATATTTAAAGTAATAATATGTTATTTAATATATTATTATCATTATTTAAATATAAAACATTACTTACCACCTTTTCATAATGATTGTTGAAAAATGGAAATGTTACTAATGCGTATGTATGACCTACCGTCTCCATGATCACAATATACTTCATTTCTCAAAACCATATTCAATGATTGTTATAAAAATTATAATTTAGGTATAAATATTTTACTTATATAATTATTATTATTATTTATATAATAGAACCAAGATCAAATTAATAGGACCAAAGATAACAAATCAAAACATATACAACAAACCAAGCGGTTATTACCCAAAACGTGATTTTAAAAAGGAATTGGTAATAAAATAGTAATGAATGATAATAAGTAAACAATATATGGTGTAATATATAATTATTTTTCAATTAAATAATTATAATAAACTTATATTTATTATACAGGATGTTGAAACATGTATAAAGGAATCGATACTTAAGGTAAGGGATTTCAATCTCATTTTTTTGTGAGACTCAAGCCATATTCACCATGTGTTTATTTTATGTGGTGTATATAATAACCATGAATGTAATTTATTATTATTATCTTTATACTTATGGGTATTTACATATTCAATTTATTATGTCTCTTTCATGAGGTTTATGGTTTAAAAGTTACCAAAGCGTAAAGAGATTTTTGCCTCAAATTACATTCTTAGAGACCTAAGTTATATTTTCACCTATATTATTACATGAGGTGTATATAATTACCATTTTACATGTTATATAATGAATATAATTATTTTAATGATATTATATGTGTCATTTAATGTAATTTTTCTGGGTGATTGTGACTCAAAGTTACCAAAATGGTAAGAGTTTTATGTTACAATCTCATTGTTTATCAGGATTGTTTATGAATATAATTCCAATGAAAACCAATTTATGACACATATGTAAATAAACTCATGAATTTTATTATACTATGATTATGTATTGAAAAAACATGTTTTCCCGACATTTTTATCTCTCTATGAATCTAAGAGTTCAAAATAATGTTTTTAAGAAAATCCAACCATACTTCTCTCCTTAGTCAAAAAAATATTTTTCGTATAAAACCATGTTTTCTAAAAAAATTATTTTTTTAAAAATTAATAAAATTATTTTATAAATACATATTTACCCATGTTTTTCTTTTTACAATTTTTTTAAAGGAATCTTTATGTCACTTTCCAAACAATCCCCATTTAGATTTTACTCAAAATGTGAAAGGTATATTTGTTTTAATGTGTATGATGTGAACATAATTTCCTAAAATCATGAAAATTATTTACTTTGAATCTTCATTTGATAAGATTTCAGGTCTATTTTTAAAATGTTTTTTTTTTCAAAGTATAAATTATAACTTCCTTAGGAAATATTTTAAGTTACTTTCAAATATTCCTTAATAAGTTTAAAGTTTGTTTTAAAATAAAATGATTTCTAAAATGTTTTATGCATGATTAGTTTTAAAAATTAATTTTCAAAGAAAAGTTATTTTCCTCAATAAATATTTTTAAATTATTCTTAAAATATTACTTTATAATATTCAAGTTTTATTTTTAAATATAAATATTTCAATTTTTTTTATGTATTCTTAGTTTTAAAAAGTGATTTTCAAAGTAATGTTATTTTAATCAAAAAATATTCAATGTGATTTTAAAAAAATAAATTTTCATCTTAGATGACATCCTTTGATGATACATTTTATGTGTTGGGGATATGATTGAGGGATACCATTTTTATTATTTATCAAGATGGGATATGATTATAATGAAAATATGTTTGTGAAACTAGTTTCTATTCGATGAGTTATACCATGAAAAAATAATTGTGAAACCCCCTTCTTTACTTGGTTTATACTGTGATGAAATGATGAAATGATTACAAAAAAAATCTCTTATATATAGGTAATGATATGAGGAAATATTTATGAAGACCATTTAATTTCATGGGTTTTGATATGATGAATGTTTTATGATCTTGTAGAACACATATGTATGATTTTATTTTATGTTGGGTGGGAAATACAGGTCCCTCCAACTCATTAGGTAAATATTTATATTACATGAGATAGGCAGGGCTAGAATAGGGAGTAAACCCAGTTCAGTAAGGGTCTTTATCTTCTATGATGGTCTTGAGAGTGAACCTTTGCTACTATGATAGTTTGGGAAGTAAACACATTGCATTATGATAGCCTTGTAAATGAGCCTTGAATATAATGAAAATGATTTACTATGCTTATGTTTATACAATAATTCATCGACTTATTCCAATGTTATGCTCTATTGCCTCATGTTCTTTGATTTCCTTAAGATTCATGTCTTATGAATTTGTAATATTTATGTTATGAATCAAGATTATGATCTTTTATATGGAAGTTGTGGTTTTATAATGTTATGATCATGTTATAATACCCTTATTTTCATGTTATGATTACGTATTCCCTTGTTTACCCTTACTGAGCATACGACCTCACCCTTTATTTTTGTTTTCTTTCCCTAGGTTATGAATAAATATTTTATATAGGATATATTTGTGAAGAGTACTAAAGGGAAATATATTTGTGGGAGATGTTGAAGATCTTCTACCAAATTAGGATATTGTTTACCTAGTCTCTAAATACACTAAACTATTATGGTCCTCCGATGTGTGTTTGTTTAAGGTATTGAATATTATTCTAAAAATTTGTAGTATATATATATATATATATATATATATATATGAGAAACCTGGGTTGCTATAACCCTTATCTTAGGGAATTAGTTCACATAATTCTAGTGTTTCTTGTAGTTGAAACACTATACCATATGTTGAGTGTTGATATAAACCTTTTTCTTCTCTCAGTGCATTAGTTTGTTTCTTTATCTATTTTTGGTATTGACTAGCCTGATGTCCCTCTTTTCACACTTGATGAATCTCCCAATTCTCTTTAGGGCTCTAGGATACTTCTTCCAATATTTTTGACTTATGGGTAGTTGGTTTTTTCTATCCTCCATGACATTTATTTGTTTATCCTTCTAAATTAAACTCTAATTTATGATTTTTCATCTCCCACCCCATGAGACCTATGAGAGTTACCGATATCCAAAGCAACATTAAGGCCAGAAAAAAATATCTTCATAGTTTGTAATGTCTCTAATTGCTAAGTAATTTTAAAGACTCAAATTTAGCTCACTAAAGAAACAATCCACCATAATTTTTATGTTGATAACAAAGATGGAGGATTGTTATGAATGCCTTGTGAAGTTTTCCCCATACATCATAATAAACTCATCTTCCTTTTTATTTTATCCAAGGAACTCCATATCTATTTTAAGATGGGGAGTTTAGGGAAAATATTTATTGAAAAATATTTTCTTGAATACTTCCCATTCCTTGGAATAAAGTTCCTCTTTGGGATTCATGTTCTTGACTAGTATCCACCATTAATCTACTTATACTTCCATACAATAAACAACCAACACAAATTTCTCTTGATATGATCATCTTAGGAAAGGAATATATTTTAAATGGAGTTAATCCATTTTTTTGTGATGATAGTATTAGAAGATCTAAAAAAGTTTTGTGGGCATTTTCACATAAGGAACTCCAAAATAGCTTTCAATTTCTTAGGATAAGGAAGGATTTACAAATGATTCTTGATACTATTTATAACATTAATCACATGAGCTAGTACTACCATTAATTTCTCAACTCATAATAACATAAAGTTATATATCTAATTATAGAAAATATCACATTTCCTATCATGTTGGTTTTTATCATGGTTTTTAATATTTACCTCTATTAACCTAAATTAAGGAAATACAAAATTTATGAGTATATATAAACTAAAAACCATATAAAAAGGAAAACCATCAACATATGAGGAATAAATTATAAATGATAAATATATCCTAACTTATAAATCTCTAGGTTTGAATATAGGTTATCTATGGGGATTTTCCAATTATATTTTCTAACCTAAAAATCCATTAACGTACCTCATAATGGTTCATAAAGAGTTTGTGAGTTTGCTAAAGAATATCCCATGAGAGTGTCAAACTACGTGTAAATTAAGACATATTTGTCACACACCAGGTGATGATAGAGTTAATAATAAATGTTCCCTTTTCAAGGTTATTTCCCCTAGGTACAGGTGTTCTATATCAACATCAACTTATAGTATACAAATAATGATGTAATTTCATAGAAACCACTCTCTCTATACTTCACAAAAACTTCATAATTTTTTCCTATACATAGATTTATCTATAGATTTCTCTCTAAATTATTCTTTTCCTAATCCCCCCAAATAACTAAACATTCCTATGATACCAACTATAGTGGCACAATCATTTTACATGTATTATTACATGTATTTTAACATAAATATCCAATAAATACAACCAAAGGATTGAGAGGCCTAGTGGCTTTGGAAGACTAGGTCCATAAAACTAAAACATGAAAATAAAATAAAAATTCACTTTAATAACCATAATGAGCTCCAAAATCCCTTTTGTCTTTGAAAACACAATATGATAACCTTGGGAATACATAAAATAAATGGATGATCTATAAATCCTAGAAAGGGAATAAACATGGTAATAAAGCATAACATATGAGTTAGAAGGATTAACATGGTAACATAAAATAGAGGGATACTAAATAATAATATGGAATAAGATAATGAAAAAATAGAAATGTGGTGGAAATATATAACTTTACACAAGAAAAAGTCAAGGATAACTTCCAAGGCAACATCAGATGGGGACAGAGTCCCATCAAAGATTAGGTTCACCCCCTAATCCCATAAATATATTATCATGACAAAAAAAATTACCCAATGCATTGTAAAAATATTTGGGTGCACCCATAATAACATGTACATGATTACGTGTGCCAAAAAAAATGAAATCAATCATAAGGAATAAACATAATAATTACCCATGTAAAGTAACAAGTTGCACAATATTGCATCATATCATAATAAAATAATTTTAGATAAAGATTCCAAAGAGAAAAAAGTATTATATATTTTAGAATTTCATAATTTATTATATAATCATGGGTATCATAATATGGCATTTATTTGAAAAAAACATCATGATAAAATTTAGGAAATTGGGTATAAAAATGATCTTCTAAAATAGTGTTTTAAATAATCAGTTAAATAATTTTTAAGAAAGAATAAGTATAAAATTTTCTTGGAAAATTAATTGGTAAAATAAAATTAATATACCTAAAATATTCCTCTATTTAATTAATGAATTAGTGGTGATAAATGATTTAAATGATCATTACATGACAAGATTAATGGATAGAAAATGTTCTCTTAGTCAAGTTTGATTTTAAAAAAGGAACTTGAGAAATAAACCTAAGCATGTATTAATGCATTAAAGAAAGGGATAATAAGATAGTTATATGTGTAAGATACATATATACATAATTTATAAGAATTAAATAACATAAAATATATATATAGAGTGAGTTATAGTGATAAAGTCCATAACATAATGAAAATGGGTTGTTTAGAGTGATCCATTACATTATGTGGTTAGTTCATTTAGGCCGTTTTACTGAATATCATGAACAAGATTCATTTTATTTAATTAAATGGTTGTTAAAACATTAAATAACATTAAATAAGTTATAATATACTTTTTATAATCATATTTATCCATAATATTGTTTCTATAACTATCCTTGATTGTGGTGGAGATAAAAAAATTACATTGTTCGTGGAGGTAGTGAACCAACCATATTAAAAAAATGTTGTAATTTTAGAATAAAATAAACGGAGGGTAGAAGATGGATATTACAACTTAATAATAAAATATATTTATATTTATTATACCCATGTTACTATTTCTAGGTGTTTGTAAATCATAAGGGGATGGACGAAGAAGAATACAACTGAAAGTGGTTATTCCAGAATTTTAGCTCTTACATTGGTTTCATCTTCTTTGGATTCCAATTAAGGATAATTTAAATGGTATTTTGATGATACTAAAAACATTAGGATTTGGTTTATATGATTTATAATTTAATTGGGTAGAAATTTAGTAAGGAACATGGCTTAGAAGTTGTAAGCAGAATGGGTGGTGAGGGTGGTATATACTAGGAGAGGGGAGGGGTGTTTTTGAATACTATAACCATTAATTTATTATTTCAGCTCAAGAATACCAATATTATTGATTATTTTGAATATATAGAGTAAATGGTTCATTTGAGTTTTAACTAATTAATTCTTACATCATCCATGCCTTAAAAAATAATGTATTTAGCTTATAATATTAAAAACCGTATTTCACCATATTTCATTATTCACATAAAATTAACTATTTTAGAAAAATAACAAAAATTAAACAGAACCATTTTTATGTTTATATTCCAAAAATAAAATCCATTTTATGAAAATAAGTTTCTAAATATGATAAATTTAATTTTTAAATAAAATCTTCATTTATTCAAAAAATTATAATTTTAAAATAATGATCAATTTTTTGACAATATAAAAAGTTTCTTATGGTCTCATAAAAAGTATATAATCATTATAATAAAACAAAATATAAATTTATAAATAAATCTTATTAAAATATACTCTCTTTTAAATCATTATATTAATTTTAAAATTATAATTAAAAATTTTATGTTTTATAAAAGTAGAAACACTTAATTTATCATTTTTAAAATATTTATTTAATTATACTATCATATATTCATTTTATAAGATATATAAATATTATTTTACACATACACAGGATAATATAAAACTCTAATAACTAGGTTACTATTCTTAATGGTCACATCACTATTACAACGACTATGTTACTATTCTAAAAATCATATTACTATTGAAATGGTTAGATTTGTGACAGTGATATGGGTTCCATGCTTCTTATAAATACCTAATATTTCATTCATTATTAATTAAATTATATTTATTTCAAGGTTATGTATTTTCATTTTCAAAATTTATATTGCATTACTAATATTCTACTTTATTTCTATAGTGTTGTTCGTGAGTGCAATTATTATGGGGGATTGAGTAGATCCAAATTTTTCTATTATTTTTTTATTATTTTTTATTTTTCCCATTATAATTATTTTGATTATTATGGCCATATTTATTCTTTAAATTTAATTTTGAAATTAATGTAAATTTTTTTTGGTATCATCAATGATGCATGTGATTTATACTACATAACTAAATATGACACAACCATATAATTATAGAAGAAATTATATTGACAAAATTTTAGGTTGTTATAGGTGTGATATTGCTTTGGTTCATGTAATATGGAGACATAGTGGCATGGAGGATAACACATTGGAGTGGGTGTCGAAAATGTGATCTCAATAACCTAGGTTTTTTGATGTTTTATCATTTTTGGGAATCCTTGTTTAATATTTTTTGAGATTCTTTTTTGGTATATGATCAAATTGATGTCTATTTATGATATTTTTTCTCTTACTTGATGTGGTTCTTATGGATTTTGTTGTCCTTTTTTAAAAAGTATCTTCCTCAGGTGTGTGTTTCAAGATGATTGATGACGTTACATTTTGATGTACTTTGTTCCTCTGGTGGGATGATTGTGTTTGTATGTGATGAATTCCTTGAGAGGTATCTCATGGGGTGGTTATTTATACCCCTTTATATTTATTTCCTATATTTTATTTTAAATTATTGAGGATGATAATTTTATGAGAGGTATATAATGCGAGGGACCATATTTCCAAAACCCTCCCTTTTCATTTTTCCAAGGATTAGAGTTTACAAGAGGGTGTTAATATCATTTTTCTTTATTATTTATAAGTTTATTAAATTTATATTTAAATTATTTTAAAGTTTTTATTACCCTTACACAAGAACCCCCTGCATGTAGGTAAAATTTGAGCTTTTGTGTAAAATTAAGTAGGTCCTGTATCACAAAAATATAGTTTTTGAAGCATGATAAGGGTAATATTTGATTTATATCGATTTCCTAAAGGTAAATTTTCTTAATCAAGATCACATAAATGAAATCTAGTTTTTTTTCACTGTGTAACTGTAACACCCCTGTTTCCTTCGCTATGTAATGGTAAGTGAAAGTTTGGATTAGTTGCATAAAGGTAGAACCTATGTAGCATCAAGTTCCTTATGTGTAGGTAGTTTTATTCTACTGCATAAATGTAGATCAAATATTGTGTTAAGGTAAGGCCTTATGATCTATATAATGTTAGTTGAACTTAAACTTATATATCATGACCCTCTTGCATGTAGGGAGTTGTTTTATGTAAAAAATATGGATTTTCTCTTAGAATTTAACCTATTTTTTTTTTGTGAATTGATAAGGAAATAAAATAGAAATAATGGATTTAATATCAGATAGGAGAAATAGGGATATAATATTTAAATATCTTAAATCTTTTTAAAATTAGAATATTTAAAATGGGGGTGTGAGGGAAATAAAACCAAACCGATTTAATTATTTGAATTAAAATGAAAAGTTTATATGAGTTATTTTAGAAATATCAAAAGATAAAGATATTTATTATTCAAAAAATCATATACTTCCCTTAATTATAGTTTCTTTTTTCTCCCAATATCAAAAAATTTAAAATATCACAATTTGAGTTCTATAAACCTTCCTTAAATCAACTTAAGCCTTTCTGTGTTTCCAGATTTATGTGATCATTATTCTCTCTCTCTCTCTTTTCGAGCATAAAATCATGAAGCTTACATGAGGTTTGGGATTTATTATCTCTATTTTATTTTTATTAATGAGTGACTTAATCATTATTTTTAATTATACTATATATAGATACATAATCTTCCTTAAGAAGGTAATAATTTAGAATTTACAGTAAGAAAGAAAAGATAATATATCCTGTAGTAGAATAATTTTATTATTTCAAAAAACTAAAATCAAATGAAAATTGATAAATTTTTATTTCAATATATTTAATTAATATAAAGAAGAATAATAATTATCAATTGATATAGTAGGTAAATATTATTACGTTCGTAATAAGGAATTGGGACTTTCCATCACATCTGATTTATGTTTTTTTATACTGCCTCTTAATTTACTAGATAGTTTGGTATCTATTTATTATGTTTTTGTTGTTTTTAACATGATTAATATACTGGAAATTTATAAATAATATAAATTCAAAATATTGTTTAAGTAGTGAAATAGATATGAAAATTATTTACCATTCATCCTTGAAAATTAGTGGTATTTGGAAGTTATGCTTGAAGCATGATTATAGTTTTTACTAGATATTATTACCTATGATTTATAGGTCACTTATTTCTAAAAGCCTACTCATAATTAATATTCTAATTCAAAGATGGTAACAAAATGTTTGACTTTTAAATATATTTGTTTGGGTATGAATGATCCTATGCTTCTTTGATAAAGGTTTGGATACCTTAGTGGCATGGCCTTAATTTCCATGTGAGTGTGTCGTGCTGAAAATAATTGTATGACTTATTTAATTTCTCTATGATGGTAGATCCTTGATGTGATATGTTTTGAATATGGTATATTTAGATAATTGATGAATAGTGGACGGGAATGCTAAGGGTTCTAGTAGTGGAAGATGCTTGCGATGGAAGGATGAAATAGACTGTTCACTATAGTTTTAGGGATGATACTAGGGTAGTCAGGTTGAATTAAGATATAGAATTTCTCATTGATTATTTCTTGATTCTTTATTTTAAATTGATAACGGATGGATGATTTATTTTTGTGATTATCACAACATATTGTGGTTGGTTCTATGCATGGTAAATATTTATTTTCATGTGGTAGCTTATGATGAGGCCAAGAGTTCCTAGAAATTTATATAATGGTAATTGGATTAATAAATGAACCCATAATATGGATTATTATTTAGGGAAATGAAGATAAATTATTTATATATTAAATTAAACCATGAAATTGTTAAATAAAATTCTTTAATATTATAGATATTGAATCTGGAATTGACATATAAATTAATAAGCAAGATGGATGGTAATGAAATGGTTTGATAAAATTAGAAATTATAATGGGGATAAATAAAATATTGGTAATTGGTAAATTATTAAATTAATGAATATTAATTTTCTCAATTACTAAGTGATGATTATTAAGGATTTTAATATTGATGCTTGTGTGAATTTTTGAGATCTAAATAATATCTTTGGAAAACATGTGTCTTATTAAATAATAGTTCCATATGATTCTAAGTATTATTAGATTCCCTTAGAGTGGTTGTGTGTGATATATATTACATTTTCTGATTTTATAAGATTCATCTTCTGAGATGGTACCTAATACAACACCCAAATGTTTTTTTTTGTTTGGGGTGGGGGGTGGGGGTGGGGAGTGTTTTCTCCAACATCCAGGCCATCGAGGGAACAAATGGCTGACTACTCTCTATCCCCCAATATTTATTTGGTTGTTGTATATTACATGGTAATACCCATTCAGTGATGTATTGGGATATAAGGTATAGAATCACAAAGTCTGTAATGGATATCTATTTTCTATAGAATTATATGTGGGCTATAATGACTTAATGTTAAAGCACATACTTGTATCCATACATGGTGGTTAAAACATCCCATGGGTATACATGCATGGGTTATGATAGAATGGAGTTTAATGCATGATACACAATTAGTAATGAATTCCGCAATTCTACTTAGTTATAGATGAGATTATGATGATGAGTTTATACTAGGATATATGGTATATAGAATGGATATGATACAATTGCTTGGGATTTGGGTAGGATGATTCTTGGAAGGGATGAGAACATGATGTGGGTTGTTTGGGTTTGAGAGGAAAAAACTAGTGGGAAAGTGGAAGTATGGTACCATTTTAATATATATATATATATTTGTTTTGAAATATATTTTCTTATTTTTATGCATTACATGGTGATAAATACATTATGAGGTTTAGAATATAGATTTACCTATTTAAGTGACAAGTTGTCTTCATTTCTTTATTCACCAGGATTTAGTATACTTATTTTAAATTTTTCATGAGTGGTTATAAGTAGAATCTAAATAAGAATACTAATATACTCTCCATATATATATATATATATATATATATAATTTTCATGTCTATCAGAGATTATTAGTGATTGATTTAGGAATTACTAGCTTTGAGTGGTTAATAAAGACTTGCTGGAGTTCAAGGTTTCTACCTAGGCGTTTCTCTTGGTATTTTTTTGTTGTTTAGCTGTATTAGTTATATGAAATTACATTTATATATTCATATTTTTATATATTCATGGTGTTTATTGGTGGCTCTCCTCTTTCCTCTTATTCATTAATTTTTTTAAAGAGGTTAATACCTCCCATTTTGGATTATATAATCATGATTATAGTTTCAAACCTGTGGGCTATTGGAGTTGGGCTTCTAGGGTCATCATCTTTATCTTAAGTTTCAGCCTAGTAGGGGTACTAGTGGAGGGGGGGGGGGGGGTCATAAAATCTCTTCTTTATTAGTTATATCATAGTATGATGACAAGAAAGGGGGGAGGGGGTGAATTATAATTCTTAAATAAATTAGATTAATTAAAAAATAATTTGTAAATCAATAGATAATTGAGGGAAAAAAATTTAAGCATCCGTAATAAGTACAATGAGTGAAGATTGTAAACATAAAATGAAAAATATATAGCATAAGTATTTTTATAATAGTTTAGATCAAAGTGATCCTATATATACTATTCATACCTCTCTATCCCTAAGAGACATGGAACCTATATAAAGGTATATCACTTTTGTAGTAGAGTGGTAACTCTTTAAATTCTCACTTTTTAACCCATAGGTGAAAACCATTAACCCTTATATTTTATTGTTTTAGACAATAACCCATACTTTTAACATGAGTACACCCAAAATATATTTTCAAAGGTACAGTTGTAACATATTTTCTTTTACAGGTATAGATAGAACCTAGACTTTCAAGGTTCAATACAAACCTATGTGATATTTAATTTTGATAAGGTTAACATAATTGATACAATATATTTTAATAAAGTCATAACCATGTGTGAGTTTTTTTACAACTATATAAAAACTTTAAAAAATAGAAAAATAACTACACAAAATAAATATGAAACAGTTAATCTTTATTTCTTTTACAGTTTCAAGGATAGTTTAACACTATTGATTTCACTATGATCCACCAACAATTTGTAAAAAATAGGATTATTTATATTTATTTTTTAATATATTTTTTATTTTTTCGATTTATATATTTTTTAAACAAAAATTTATCCTAGTACTTAATAAGACTAAGGGAAAGATCCTTTTCAGTGCTGGATTTCTTGAGGGATCAGAACAGTTAAAATCATACACTACCACTATACTTTAATGCTAGTAAGTATTCTCAATGGACGATTCGTATAGAATCCGATCTTAAGATTATGGATATTTTATACTGGTATATTTTGATAAAGTTTTATGTTTTTCCAAAATATGATTTAGTAAATTTCGAAGTTTTAGATATTTTTATATATGAGATTAATTTTAAATTTACAAATATTCTTTATCACTCATTTTCTAGTTTTTTTTATAATACATATAGTTGATCGAATTATCCGAAAATTTAGAAATATCTTGAGATAATATGTTTTGAAGAAATAAAGGATGAATAATTTGTTGAGATTATATGTTATAGTTATAGAAATCCAGTATACATGAAGTAGGATTGTCCAAATATGAATATAGATAAGAATGCTGATCAAAATAACTTTTCTAACTCCTAATAAAATTCAAATATAAATTTGTTAAATTCAAAGCATTAATTTTATGAATTTACGATGAAAGGGAACATAAAATTTGATTGTTCGAGGTTAAAAAATAAAAGGAAGCTAAAAAATAAAGGGAAAAGGATTTAATAGCTTAAAGTGATCCTGAAAGTTTATATTCAAGTAATAAATATAGAAACATAATGGAAACTAGTAATATCTATATTATGTATAAATATAGTAAATTTTATTTCAAACCTTCTCACTATTGTTCTTCAAGTAATTTGGGAGAATCTACAAGAAAATATGACAATATTTTTAAATAGGAATCTTGGATGAGGTTAGTAATTCTGATTCTGATGATGATTCTAATACTAATTATATATATTGTATTCATAATTTTAAAAATATTAAAAATTAAATAGATGAATTAAAATAAAATATTATTATAGGAGATGTTTACATGAATTTGAAGAAAGATCACAAAAGTTTGTTAAAATAAATGAATAATCTTGATTCTAAAATTTATAATCTAAAATAAAAAAAAACCAAAAAAATAGAATGATAAATTTAAGAACACTTCCTCTAGATCTATTGGAAAAGTTTTTTATGATTTAGAATCTATACAAAAGGAAAATGAGAAACTTAAGGTTGAGATATAAAATTTAAAAAAACATTTATTTAAGATCACTAATGGAAGTCAAAGTTCTAATTAATTCGTGAGATTAAAAAATATGACCAGAACTAAGAAAAATACGAATTATAATGGTTTAAATGGTAGATTAACTCTTATGTACAAGATTTGTTTTGTTAATGTTAGAAATGATGATAATTAATTTCTTAATTTTTTAAGGGTAGTTAATTTGGCCATTATATATCATATTTTTCTTTACAATATGTTCAATATCTTTCTCATAAGAAGGATTTTCTATCTAAATATGTTTTCAATGTTAAAAGAACCAAATATTCAACAAAATGGGTTCCTAAAGGTTCTTATATGAACCCAGTTAGACCTAATCGAGTATTACTTCCCAAGTAAGTATATTTATTATCCCAATATAAAGACCCTTTTTAGTTTTATTATATGATATATTGGCTTGATCTTATTTGCTATTTAGTTTATATATTTATTTTTTTTGGTTTTTTGGTTTATGATTTAATTTTTTATCATTTTAATTAATTGAAATTTTTTTATGAATTATTTAAATATCATTTAATATATTTTCATGTATCCTTTTATCAATTCTAGTTTTATAAAATTTTAGGAGTTCACAAGACATTCATTGTTTTGATTCTTGATCTGTTATTGTTTCACTCATGGGATATTTAATGTTTTTGTTTAATAGTTTGTTTATATCAATTTAAAAAGAATTATTTTAGGGGGAGTTATTCATATTTTTGTTTAAATTAGTGAAATTATAGTTTTTAATCTATCTGATCATGCATAATTTGTAGTTTTATATTGTTTAAAACAATCTTGTTTTTTTTAATTTGAGGAGAATTTAAGTTCTGATTTTATATTTTACATTTTTTTATTATTGGAAATATTGTTTAATATTGAAATTTTGATTTAAATTTTTTAGTTTTGAGGGAGAATCATTTTTTCTTTTTTAAATTAATCTATGTTTATAGTTTTAAATTATGGAAGATATATCTATTTTGAATTGAATATGTTTTGGGGAGAAAGTTTTCTTAACATGTTTGATCTTTTTTACTCTTACAAAAGGTATATATTTTTTATAATTGATGTTTGATTTTTTAATTTTTAAAATCATAATATTATTTATTGGATACTTTCCACATTTTCTATTTATCTTTTGATAATTACATCTTTACAATTTGTTTTAATTCTTTCACAAACTTTAGAATTTTTTTTCTATTCATTAATCTTCTATAATATTATTTTATATATTTATTAATTATTAGTTTTAGTTATACTTGGTTCATATTTTTTCTCATTATTAGTCTATTATTTATTATTTTCTCAGTTATTATTTCTGTTATTTCTCATGTTCTATCTTGTGGGACTTTTTTAGAATAAGTTCATTCATTTTGAAAAGAATATGGAATCAATAATTTATTTTTGTGTTGTATGTTGTTTTTTTATTTTATTTTATTTTATTTGTATCTTATGATGTTTTTTAAAGTCTTATGAATTATTTTAAAAGACTTAAGAAGTTTATCAATGTATTAAAAACTCGTTTCAAAAGTATTATTAAGTATTTTAAAAGTCTTATATAGTATTTTAAATGTCTTATGATGTATTTTTAAATTCGTGTGAAGTATTTTAAAAGTATTCAGAATTTGTTTTATGTCTTACAAAGTTTGGGAAAACTCATTATTTTTGGAAAATTATATATATACATTATGTGATTAGTGAATTATGTGGATAAAATTCATGCTATATTATAGATGAGACTATATTTTTCTATTCTATTTCAATTATATAAAGTAATTCATTGGAATTAAGAATTAGGTTATGCATAAAGTCTACTATGATTATTTTGATATTATAAATAAGTTTTGAGTGTTAAAATTATATTATGTATCCTCAATAATTTTTAGAATTATATTACACATTTATTTGAAGATATAATATATTACATATTAGATTAAATGACACTCTGTTTGCTGATGGTTTTTTGGTTCTCTATGTACTGCTATTTATTATGGTTTATTCTATTGATTTTATCAAATTTTAAATTAATTTTAAATGATAATAATGATATTATAAATTTTTTAAATTATTTTTATGTAGGATTTACTGCTATATGAAATAAAATTATGGGGTTATAATCGTTAGAATATATATGAATTTTAAAAATAGGTAATGGTTATTATTCCATATAGTATTTTTTAACCATATTTGTGGGGAAGATGATTTAGGAAACACCCATATGAAGAAGATCATAAATATTGTTATGAAATAATTATACATTGATCATTCATCTATAACTATAGGCTGAAACAAACAAAATAGTAGACATGATTCCATTACTACTAAAGTATTGAAAAGTTCTTATGATAAATAATTCATAAACTGTTGCTCTGGATTACTGAGGCAATATTGTATTACCTAAGGATTTAAAATTATACTACTTTGATAAAAGGATCAAAGTTATTTGTTTCTAAAATATCAATAACTTTTCATCTTTTACAAGTTTAAATATTTTTTATTTCTATGTTATGATATTTTCTTGTAAAGTGTTTATTAAGAAGTAACAAAACTCACACATGGTTGTGCTTTTATTAATAGGAGGGGTCTCAATTACATTAACTATATCAAAAATAAATATCACATGGGTTTGGTATAAACCTAAAAATTCTAGGTTTTGATTATACTTGAAAAAGGAAAGATGTTTGTTTTACACCTTTGAAAGTCTAGGTTGGGTATTCTTCTACTAAAATGACAGGCTATTGCTCAAACCATAAAAGATAAGGGATGGGTGCAGCTATTCTTCAAGACGCTGGTGGTGACAATGTTGGCAACATCTTCTTGGGGTTTACAGTGGTCAGTGGTGTCTTTCGACTAGTTTTTAGCAACGGATTGTATGGGTCGAGTGGACGGTTGGTGTCTACTTGGGATGGAAGGCTCCCGGATCGAGGCCCCTATATTTTACAGCTCATCCTTACATCCTTTTAGATGTTTTATGTTTGAATTTGGTGGTGTGTTATGTTTTGAATTTGGAAATCTCTTGATATCTTGGAGGTCACCACTCAACCTAAAAATAGATTTTTAAAATTAAAATAAAGGATTTGGAGGCATAAAAGACAAGGGATGAGGCTTTGTGACTCCAAGTTAAAAAATGCCGACATAAAGAGTGGTCACTCTCCTTCAAAAGTCATATACCTTTTTAGTTGATGTCATATCTATCAGGGATATAGATGTGTGAATATTGAATGTAATATCACTTTGATCTGGAGTACTATAAAAACCCATGTTCTATCACTTACATTTTTTATTTACATTCTTCACTCAATCACAAAAATTATTATTGAATCTTAAATTATTTATATTTAATTATATACTGAATTATGTACTATATTTTAATTACTTTAATTAAATTAATATTAAAAAATCACCCCTTATTTTCTTGTCATCACCTTGGGTGGGTCCTAACACTTTTTCCATTATTTCTCCTTGATTTGACTTTGCACTTTGTAAGGAGATTTACTCTTTTTTCTATTTATGAATTTATTTTTCAAACCCTCTATTTTTAAATTTTTCTATATTGATATTTCTTTAAAAGTTTTATATTTATTTAAATTTGACTTTATTATATTTAACTTTCTTTTTATATTTACATTTCAAATCTATATCTTTTTTATTAATTATGGTTACTCAAAACTTTACAATAATATTATGAAAAATTATTTTTTATTCCATACAATTCTCTATCTTCCCTTCAAGATTCTTCTAATTTATCTTCATATTTTTTTATCTTCATTTTTTTCCTATTTATTACCCTTTTGAAAATATATTATATATATTCTCTTTTTTTTGGATTTTATTCCTTGTAGAATCCTATTTTTTCTTTGAATAATTATAACGAGATATGTCACAAATTTTTTATATAATCCATTTTATTTTCTTAATCTAAATATATTATACCTTATGATTGATGTATGATAACTTTTAATATTTTATTTCCATGTGAACCACATATTTATAGACATATTATATTGTTATGGGTGGGACCAAAATTATATAATCCTCTAATGCCTTAGTTAAAGCTTATATTTTATGCGATTTTATGTATGAAACATGGGAAAAGAGCTTGGTATAATATATTATAATGTCTTGAAACATATACCTAGATTATTCTTATGATATATTTTGATTATGTATGTGTTAAATTCAAATTTCATGCTATATACTTATGTCATGACACATTATTTTTCCATTCCATGTTCTTATACGATGTTTCATACACATGCTTCCATGTTCATGTTTATAATATGTCCATTACTTTATGATACACAAGATGATCTCTTGTATAACTCCTTTTGATATCTATTATGGTTTCTTCAAACTAGGATATTGTCTCACTATTTACTTTCATTATGTATGTCCCCATAAATTTTTATAAAGTGGTATATCTATGATGGTTTCATATGAGAAATTTTATAAAGTATATTCTAGAATAAATAGGTATTTAGTGGATTTAAATAATGTGAATTTTGTGTATGATATTTGTTTATGAATAATTATTTTTCCTAATCATCCAAATATATAATGTTTTTAAAAAATTTGTAATATAATGATAATATCTAAATACACTAAACTATTGGGCTCTCTATTTATGTTAAAATTTAGGTTATTATGTATATTTATGATAAATAATGTAAAAAATATATGTGATTAATGAGTTACCATAGATGGTATCAAAGTAAGGTTAAGTTATTTTCAAGGACGAGGTCATAGAGTATAAGTGAATATATGTTAAAAATAGATAGTATAAACTCAATGTGTCATAAATTAGGTTATATTAGGGATTTTTTTTATATTTTTGTTTTTTATATTTTATTGAATGATATAGTTTTTATCACTAACTTTTAATGGAATTAGTAAATGGTTGGAAATTTATGAAACACATCCTAAAGTCTCTCAGAGTTAGATTGCGTGGTGGTCTCCCTGGTGCTCTGGGATGTGAGTTTGAGTGGTTCGGTGTCTCTTGGTGACTTCATCTTCGTAGGCCCTGGTTGGTTGATGGTGTTGGATTCGTGGTTCCGCTTGTGGGAGGCCTCGTCACTTGTGCTCTACTCTGGTTTCCAAGTTCTTCGCACCCACCCAGGTCGGTTGGGTGCATTTTTTTCCGATAAGACTTTGGGATGTGTTCGTGTAAGCGGAAGGGCGTCCAAGGTGATGCATCTGATGATTCCTCTCTATGGTTTATTTCATCATCGGGGAGTTCCTTTTAGTGTTTTTTGGGTATTCTGGTGATTCTTCTGGCGATTCGTGTTCATACAATGCGTATGGAGTGGGTGTTGAAAGTGAATGGTGTTTTTGGTGGTTGAGGTCGATGATCTAGACGTTGGTGTCGAGTGATGAGGATGACGACGACGGTGTTGGAAGCTCCGACGATGACTACGACGATGATGAAGGTGATGGTTCCAAGAAGCAATGTTAACAAAGAAGTCTGAACGAATCGAGGTAGGTGACTGAATCAATGTTTACACAACTCGAGGTGTATCTTTTGTGATATCGAGGTAGGAGCGTGAATGATGGAAGTGTTTTTCTTTTTTAATGTTGTGTTTTTCTTTAAGGCGGCAATGGCGGTACTGATAGGCATTGGTTGGAGTCTTTTGTTTGAGATTTGAGTGTTTCATGCTGTAATTCCCATTTAATTCTGGTGATGGGTTGATTCTGGTTGTTTTGTGAGTGTCTACACTTACCCATTAAAAGTGTTATTTGAAAATACAAAACTATGGATTGTGGCCATAGGTGAATCAAGGAATACAAAATTAAAATTCTTCCGCAATTTTCTTATTCTATGATCAGTTAGAACACTTATATCTTCCTCATTTATTATGAAAGTGCTAAATCATATGACATAAGTAAATTTACTTGGTTCACCCTCACAGGGAAATTTCAAAGGACTATACACCAATGATATTCTTATGTACTAAAATCCATTATGTGCACAACATTTATAAAGTTTAAAGTAGACCTACTACCCTTATTGGTTTATAGTAACTTATAAAATAGAAATATAACTTTTCTCTTAGTAAAGAAAGGCTAAATTCACTATAAGTGTATATGTTTTATCTCAAAAATAAAAATAGAATATAATACAACTTTATTTGTGTATAAAAATACTTTAACTTCATCATGTTTTATGATCACCTCTCTCTTATTCATTTTCTTCGGCTTTATATGTCAATATTTTCCAAACATATGCTTTTACTCAGGTAAGCCTTCTATGAAATTCTCTAATTTCTACTGTACCCTTACAATTTTAAAAAATATTCTTCTTTTTTATTTCTTTCAATCCATGTTAATTAATTATTTGTTAGGATATATCCATGTCATTCATATACCCTTGATCAGGAAACCTATCCTTAACTTTTGTTAGATAGTTAAATACATATAATAGGGCTGTGTTTTATCTTTTCATCTCTATTTTAAAACCTACACATTTGAAAGATTTTAAATTATTTAAAAACTATAGAGCACACCTACATTATTATTCAACAACAACCATTATATAATGATGTATTAAAACTTTACACTCCTTAAAAAAACATTTCCTAATCTATATATGAACATTAAGAATTTCACTATGATCGAATATCAATAATATATATGATAAACTCAATACTATATGGCCATAATTATCATGATGTAATATTCATTTCAAAAACTTTAATTATGGTATGTTCCACAAGTAATAATGATTATCCCTACACACCCTTGCTAAGAAAATTATCCAAAAACAAATAATTGGGTTTAGTTATAGTGTGAGAATCTACCCATAATCCAAATAACTACACCAATTCTTTAAAATTTAAACCTATTAAACAAATAAAAATATAATATTTTCCCATTTTAGATTTGTTTTAAACTTTTTTCCCATTAAAATTAATTTTAAAAAATATTATGTGTTTATCATACAAATTATGATGCAACCTTCAAGCAGTAATAATGAGCCTTACAAAAAATATTTTATAGTGTAATGTATAATGATATGATATATATATTTTTTATCCAATAAATCATTCATTAATTTAATCTAAACTCTATGAATCTTAAAAAAATCTACAAGATATATTAAGTAATTTTAAATATTTCCATTAATATTTTTTAACAAACTTAATCCAAATTTTACACATGGGGTTTTATTAATAATATCACCCTTGGGGTTTATTATCAACACACTTTTTTCATAAACCAAATGAAATTTATATCATATTTAAAAAACTTTTATAGAACTATAAAAATGATCATTTCCTAGATAATATATTCAATTATTTACATATTATTCACTCTAATCCCATATGAGTTATGATTTTTATGAGAAACAAGATTCAAATGAAAAGTTTTTTAATTGAAAAAAATAACTAACCTCATGCTCTGGACTACTTTATCTAGAAGATCCTAGTCCACGCATCATAAAAATATTTAACTTTACATTCCTCTCCTGATAAAATATTTAAGTACTCCCCCTAAGTATTATACTCTTATATAATTGATCTCTCACTTTTTAAGAAATACTTTGAGAGAAAACACCTGATCATTTCTCGCCCTTTAAAATCTTGATAAAAAACATAATCCTTAGGTATCTGTCCCCAATGATTCAAATAATATACCCCCTTACTTAATAAAGATCAATTATTCAAGGTTATGATATGGGATAAAAAAATCAGTGAATAAATGCATGAAAAAACATACCGTGTTGTAAACTGATTAAAGATAGAAATATCACGTGATAAATTTTTTAGTTAATGATACAACTAATTGAAAAATTATTATGTAATGATAAAAACCTTTAAGATATTGAGAGTCTCATCCCCAATATAACAAGTGGATATATATTTTTGAACTCTAAGAGCCAATTATTTCCTCTCAAAATGTTCTTTAGATAACACCTTCGAGATGATATCTATAATTTGAGCTTGAGTCGACACATACTCCAATTTTACCATTCTATGTTAAAATTTCTCTTTTATACATTGATAAATTATATTTATGTATGGTGTGTTAAACAATTCATTAAATTTATTCTAATATTTATAGTACTTGGGTAATCACATTCAATTTCAAAAGAATAATATAACTCTACACCAATATATTTATGTTTTTGTTTCATCAATTTATTATTTGTATAAAATTGATTAACAACTATACATTTAGCTTATGTAGTGCTAAATGAAATATAAAATTTCTTGTTTGATATCCAATAAATAATCAGTTCTCCAATATAAAACTAACCACCCCAATTATATATCTTATCCTCTACCGAACTAACCCAATCTGTATCCATAAATCCAAATAACTTTTATTGATTTTTTTCCATGATATAACAATCTTAAATTCACCAAGCCTTTGATATAAAAATATATTCTTTTTTACCATAAGAATGTATATTTACTTGGGACAAATTTAATACCATGATGCTTGACACATAAGAAATAGAATAAATTATTTTAAATTTATTAATTAAAAAAATATTAAAATTATTTTCTTATACTTCATAACATCAACCATATTTCCTTTAACATCCTTTTAAAACTTCATTTTGGTAAAAACTAGTGTTTAACTATTTTTTTCCTCTGTGAAAAATATTTTCAACACTTCTTTATCATAGTTTCATTGAGTTTGTTGTATCACCTGAATACCATAGAAAAACATAAATTCAGCAATCATAAATATTTTAAATTTGATCCTCATGAATTCTGGGAACTCTTTGTATTAAACTTTATTCTATCCTATGAAAATCATGTCATCTATATAAATTAGAACCACCATCGATTGATCACTTTCCTTATTTACATTGAGATTATGATCAAATCATCTATATTGAAATCAAATATTTTTCTAATATTATTCAATTATAGAATACTAAGATCCCCATAATTGAATCAACCTATAAAGTTCCTTATTCAAATTAACCACTTTTTTATCATCTTCATGAATGATAAATCCATTTAAATATTTAATATAAACATAATTACATTAAGAAAATATGATTTAATATCTTCTTATAATACCTTGAACTAATTTTACTCAACTGTGATTAATAATAATATAATCATTTCAAATATTTCCATAGGAACCAATGTTTTATCCATATCAATTCATTCAATTTGTGAGTATCCTCTACAGCCTATTTATTTTTTGTTTTGAATCCCCATACCTCATTCATTCAATATATTCTATAAAACCCCCTTGGTTTTGATAATATTTTTATCTTCTAGATTTGAAAAAATATCACATGTAAGGTTTTTTTAAAATTTTCCAACACTTTATTCATATCCTAAACACTATCATATTGACCAGATACATAAAATGTTTTTGGATTTACTTTAGATAAAAGTGTTTTTTTACTGTAGAAAATTTATCTTATATGTTTTCATTGGGTCTATCCTATTATTAACAATTTTTTAAATAAATTTACACCATACTTATTTTTTTCCTAATAGTTATTTTTTATCCAATATCCATATCATATATTTTTTTAAGAAAGTTAACACATGCCTCCTATTCCTCCCCTAATTTTATCAACTCATTATCTCTTTATTTTTGTATTTTTTCACTACTTTATTGAAATTTTTTCTCATTATTTACAATAATTACTTCTCGGATTTAAATGTTTTTTCTAATAATTTTATTGAATAATTTTTATATTTTACTCTTTTATGATTACATAGGAAAAATTATTCATCCCCTTAAGATTAAAACACATAAGGAATCATCCCCATATTAATAATTAAGAATTTAATTTCTAGGATAATAAAGTATTTCAATGTTGTAATCTTCCCATGACACATATCTTACATGGTTTTCTCCTCACCCAAACACAATAATGCCCTGTTGGTGATATAGACTAATGTAAATACCACTTAATTCCTAAACATATTTATAAAGTCTTTCTCAAATATAATCATTCAATCTATATTTTTAATTTTATTGTTTCTTGTCTTAATTAATATATTTTTTAATGTGTTTTGACTAGTATAACTTGATACATTATCTCAGTTTTTTTGAGACAATCCTCTACTTGGATATTGGTAAACTATGTATAATTCTCAGTTCATAATTTCAATGTCATCTTTCAAGTAGTTTTTCCTGTTAGACTCTAATATCATGTAATGAAATTAAAAATGTAAAATTTATAATCTATTACCATAAACCATACCATATTATATAACTCATCAATTAAGAATATATAATACCTATTCCCATCAATAGATCTTAGTGATATTGTTCCACAAATGTTTATATGAAATAATTCCAAAAATATTATTTATTTCTTATATTTTAACTTATAATATTTTTGAATTATCTTTACCTTTTAGTAAATGAAACTTTTATGAGAATGATAACTTGTAAGCTTAATTAAATACTATGCACCTTAATGTTTCACCAATTATTCCAAGGATTTTTTATTATAATGGCCAAGTCGGTTATTCTATAATTTATTCCCCCCCTTTAGAAATAAATCACTTTCCCTTTTCATTATTAATAAGATAATAATCCCCCATGGTTTGATTACATTCTAATAAAATTTCACCATAATTTAATTTGATAGAACAAGTCTTCTTGGAAAATATTATATCATGACCTAATGTCTCGCAAATAACTTACACTTAATAGATTGTAACCAAGACATTTAATAACCAATTTTTTTTTCTTTCTCATGCATTTCCTCTAATTTTATCTTTTTAGAGTTAATAATATTAAATAATTAAATTTATCAAAATATTATCACTCCTTATTTATCATATTTGATACTTTTTATATGATTTTTTATTTCTCATCATGTAGCTAGTCAACCACTATCGCATATCTAAACTATATCTTAGTCTATTACTTTTAAATAAATCTATAATATTATATAATTTTTAAAGCATTTTATTTTTATTCCATACAAATTTATTCACATTTTTTAGTAGATATCATGTATGATCTTCCTCTAGTTATGATTTATATCCCTCATTGTGAAAATTTATAAATCTATTTTTGTATTTTTATCTTTCCCGATAACTACTTGAGCTATTGTATTACACTACCTTAAGCCTCTCTTGGAACAATCCTTAACATTAATGATGAGAAATACGTGTATTTTCATCCATAATACTCACACTAAAAATAATTTTCATTGGAAACATACCAAGAGTATTTAATTCTTTTGTCTTATCTTCATTGATATTATATCTTTAAGTACCTATTTTCTGTAGAACAGACATTATGTGTGTACCCAATAGTTTTATTTAAATATATTTAAGGTGCATTGTTGTGTGTTTTCATTGGTCATCTTGTAGTCTTTTAGGCCACTCCTAAATTAATCATTTCTTAGGGATGGTGGCTTGTTTTTATGTATCAACCATGATAGATGTTTGTTTGTGATCAATAAGCACACCCATTTTAATATCATGATAAAGTCTTTATTATTATAGGAAATCCTCAATATTATTTGAGGTATTTTATTATATCATTTAATTTATCAATATCCAATATAATAAAAATTCCCAAATATATTTTATGAATCATATATTTTTCTTGATATTTTAATTTTCCTACTATTTCAATGACTTCTACATTGGTATATTCAATTAATTATAATCTTTATTATATAGTGTTGTTCAAAACATGGATAACATGGGAATTCTATCCAACTTTATTTTGAGTTCATCAAATTTATCTGAGTTTTTTGGATTCTTATATTTTTTTATTCCAACCTTCAAATCATAATTCTCATCTTATTAACACTGCATATAAATCATATAGTCATCAACCACAATATTTGACATCTTTCTATTATCACTCTAAACCTCTATATCCTTGTGTCTAGTCTCCAATTAAAATTTTATTTCAATAACACCATTAAAATTTTCTTCTATACCTTCAATTTGATCATCACTTTGTGGTTTCTTGATAATAGCCACAGGTACTTATTCAATGAGGTATTTAAAATTATCAATTTACATTGTTTTTTATTTCTTTAAGTTATTGATTTCTTATTGATGCAAGTTATTCTTCTTAAATAAAATTTTCATAGTAATTTTCTTTCCTTTCATATATCTAGTTGATTTCTTTATAGGTGGATTATTTTACTCGTCATCTCAACATTTATTAGGACAATTAGCAGTAGGCTACCCAATTTTCTCAAATAAAATAAATCAAGTGGAAGCTTTTATTTGAACTTAATTTCCATCATTTCATATTCGAGAAGAGTAACAACATCAACTAATTTAATTATATCTCCTCTAGATCTCCTTATTTAAGGGGATTTTTATTTCTTTGAATGAAAATTATCTATATTTTTCATTTTCCATTGTACCATATTTATTAGTTATCCTATCATATACAATAATATTACTATATAGACCATCCATTTAGATGATATTGAGTTCCTTCTCCCCTATTACCTAAATATTTAGATTGAAGTGGGGGGGGGGAATATTCTCAATATCCACTTTATGATATCGATATCTTCAAGAATATCCTCATGTAAATAGATTTCCTCCCTAATCATATTCATCCAATAAAATAATGTGTCTATTGATACATTTGGGTGTATCCTAAAGTCCTACTAATAGTTCAAAAACACTTGATATTTTTCTTCTCTAACTTTTGATTCACCTTCATAAATATTTATTAACTTTTACCGCATGTTTTTTGAGGTTTTACAATAAAAAATAGTTATGTATATTATATTCAATAATTTTTTATAGATCACTTATTCCCTTAGTATTGACATCCAATTATTTATAATAACATTCCATAAGTTATACAATTTATAATTTTATGAAAACCTTCATATATGAGAACCATATTCACATCTATTTAAAGTGATCAGAAATAGGACTTCATAAAATTATTCTACATTTGGAAATTATGTTCATCGAAGATCAGAATCCCCATATGATTAATAGCCACTACCATAATTCTTAAAGAAAGAAATCACATTGGTAAAATAATGATATATATGAAATCACCCCCAAAATGAAACCTTCCACTATAATTCTATATTTTGGTCTCATAAAAGGCTAATACTCTAGAGTTAAATCAAAGTATGTAAAAATTAAAATTATTCACCTTTTAATGATTTTGCTCTATGAAATTGATAAATCCCAAGAACCAAGTATTTTTTCTTAGTTCACCTTCACAAGTCTACTTCTAAGGAGTATACATCAATAAAATTTAAATATATGAAAATCTATTAATCACTTATTATACAATGTTTATTGTGAAATAATTATCCATCTTGGTTTAAAAGAACTCAAAAATACATAAGAGTACAAGTTTTATTTTATAAATAAAAAAGAACAAACCTTTATTGGGGTTATAATATGCTTTAACTTCATCATGTTTGATGATATACAATCTATTCATCTTCTTATTTGGTTTGATGTGTGAATGGTAACCAAAATTATTTATTTAATCTAGAAATAAATCTCTAGAATTATGTGATCTATATCATAACCTTTTGTTGAGGAAAATATCTTCTTTTATTTAACTCCATGAGAATTAATCAATGGTTAGGATATATCCATTTTATTCATAGACTCCATGATAATGAAACTAATCCTTACCCCTTATTAGGTATCAAAATACATCAAATAGAGTCATGTCATATCTCTTTATCTAACTTTAAAATATCAAAATTTGAATGATTTAAAAATCTTCAAAACTTAAAAATAACACCTACATTATGGAATAACAAAACACATTATAGAATAATCCATTTGAATTTAATGTTCCTCTACAAATCATGGTTGAATTTTTATATAACCTCTAAGAATTTTAATGTCATATAATATAAAAAATATATCAAAAAAAATTAATTATAGCATAACTATAATTACCATGAAATATTATTCACTTCATTATCTTCAATTGTGGCATGATCCATAAGTTATAATGAATAAGTTTGTATAACATTGTTAAATAGTTCTCCAATAATGAATAATAGGGTTAAATTGTAGGAATAATCTAAAAGACCCAATGCTCAACACTATGTAACCTCATTAAGTAAATTATATAATAAAAAATCATAGGGTTTGGTTATGGTATGAAAATATATCCACTATCCAGATAACAATATCCATTCTTTAAGATTAAACCCTATGTAACAAATAATAACATAATATTTTCCCATTTTAATGTAATTTTTAACTTAGATTTCCGTTAAAATTAATTCACAAAAACATCATGGTATTATCATAATAATCACAAAAACATAATTAAAATTACAATTGATAATCTTGCGTCGAATATATTATGATGTAATATATAGTTCATTGAAATATGATTTTTGATTATCTAATCAAAATCTTATTAATTTCATCAAAATTCTATGAAACACTAGAACATAAATTCCTTATGAAAGATTGAGTATTTTTAGGGAATTTCAATCAATATATTGTAAAAAAACTAAAATTCACACTTATTATTTTCCCAACATTCATTGATAATGAACACCAAACAGAAGTATGAAATTGAGATGATGGAATTAGAGGATTCAAAAAAAGTTTTTTTGAAAACTATTTTCCACATATTTTCCATATAAAACTGGAGAGAGAATAACATTAACTAAAGTAAAAACTAGGATAATTTATTAGGTATTATGATTAAATATTCATAATAATTATAAAATATTCCTCTAGATAAATCATTAGCCGTCGAAGAATTTTTTTCCAAATATTTAGTGGTTTAAACCCAAGTCTTCAAATAAATTAAAAAAATTTGGGACTTTGAAATCTATGAAGAAATAATTAAATATACAGTCATATTTGAAATGGGTATTAGAGGATATTAATTCTATAAAGTATATAGAAATAAGAAAATGATATTTTATTTAATTCATTAATGTCAAAAAATTTCATGGTAGAAAAAAGATTCAATTTCCCATATGCTAAAAATATGGTAAGAATATTCTAGGGAAACACCTTAAGAGAACTGGGAAATTTTTCAAGTTCTTAAAAGGATATAAAAAAGCTCAATATTACCCAATATACATAAAGAGGACACTTAATATAATGTAATAAAGAAAGGTTCCACCTAATTTCTCACACTTGGTCTAGTGTTTGAATTGTAAGGAACACGATCATTATGTGAGTCAATGCACTAAAGCAAGGTTTATAATGAAAATAAATATACATAACTTCAAAATATAAAATATCAAGGAATAAAATATTCCATCACCACTACTAAGGAGAAACAAAAATGAACCAGTGATAGGTACACTCAATATCCACTAAATAAGAGTGAATTCTATATTTGAATTAGGTTCAATATATTATATTATATCAAGTTTTTTTCTAGAGATATTTAAGAACAACTTTAAAACATATAGTTTTATTTATCATTGAAAACACTTAGTGGTGAAATTTATATCTCTCTCTTGTATATAACTTCTTCTCTATTCACATTTTAGGAATAATATTTATGAAATTTTAGTGGTTCTTCCTTTGGTGGAATTTGATTATATAATGGAATGGATTTGATCTCTTTATAAAAATATATTATCATCTAAATGGAGTGGAAAACATAATTAAAATCCCAAAACACCCTTTAATTATATAAAAATTCAATGAAAGTTAGGAAATTTTTTATAAACTCATTACAAAATTTAGGCTTCTTACATAATGAAGACACATACATGTAATAAACGTTTGAGACTAATGAAAACCTCAATATATATCTACTATGATGGAATATCATTATAACATCCTATCCTAGGTAACCATATAAAAATCTAAATCGAAGCACCACATGAAATAAGGCACACCTCCACATACATTAGAGATCACCGACTTGTAGCAAGAATCATATGATATCTCATGGGGAGAATATACCCTAAATATCATATCATATAATAATACATGAATAATAAGTAATTATAATAAAATTATCACCATCATAATGAAACATGAAATTATATTTTAAGGCCTACCATGATTAAAAAAAACTTCACGCTATTATAGAATGAACCCATAATTCCATATAATCATACATATAAGGAGAGATCACCACATGAGATGATAATATATAGAATATATGAAAAAGAATATATAAAAAGAGACAATTATATAAAAGGAAAAAACATTTCCATTGTATTATCTCCTCATGTTAGTCAAGATATCTCATGCTCATATACTTTATCCATTTCACTAACCTACATATCCATAGATTGCCTGCGTGTCCACCAAGGTACACATGTAGGGTGTGAGTAGACAACTCAATAGGCCACCACCAATAGTTTACATAAAATAAACTACTACATATATAAGTGAATTCCTGATAAAATATTAAAACTATTAACATACAACAAACACTATATATTTTGAGTCATCATGCACTTACTGAACTACCATGAAACTCAACCCCACCTGCTTCATCTAGTATTGGTAACATGGATTGGTCATATCCTAAATACCAATGTTAGGATGTAGTTTCATGGGGTTTACCTGAAGCAAAATGACTCTATAGGTATACTTTATATTGAGTTTAAATACTTAACTAGGACTCTAAGGGATATTAAATAAGTTTTTTATTAAAAACACTACCACCCACTATAGCGCATAATGATTTTAGTATGTATTTCTTATTAGATAAATACAATATGTTCAATAGAATGTGATACATGCAACATTGAACTAAAGTAAATAATAAATTATTATAATAAAAAATGAATTACATTACAAGATAGTTAAATTAAATATATTTAGTAAAATAAATAATTTTTTAAAGAAATTTAGATTTTCTAATTCACCTAGAAAAATGCCATTGATATTAAAGAATCCTTATTTATAAATTAACTATTTTTTAAACATATTAACATTAAATAATGATATCAATAAAATATATTGATAAAATTCCAGGAATTGTTTTTAAAAAAATTAATAAAGTCCAAAAAATAATTAATTTATTCATTGCAAAACATTTTTTTAAAACATTGTTTTTATTGTATATTATACATGTTTTTATTTAAAAGTTTAAATTTTCATATTTGAATTATAGAGTTTAATTAATTTTTTTTATATAAATTCAAAAAAGTACTACTCATAAAATGATTTTTATTTGGAATTTAATTTGAATAAATCTATTTTTGTGATTAAAAATATATTTTTATAAAAAAATTATTTTATAGACATTTTACATTAATTATTATTATTATTTTTACCACTTTTATAAATTGAATCAAATAAAATGCATTTCATATTTGGAATAATCATATAAAAATTAGGTTTTAAGCTCAATTTCATTTTTAGGAATAAAAATAAATTACCAAGGTAAAAGTTAGTCATGATAATAAAGACTAAAATAAGGTAAGATGTTTAATAAGGGGAAAATACCTAAAATATCACCAAACTATATAATTAAATAGATATTTTAGGGAATGAAAAACCTAAAAAATCCTATATATATTATTTTTTTCATTTTTTACTACTTTCCTTTTTAAATTTTGACCATATATATTAAGTAATGGGTATTTTCAAAAACGGGACTCAAGATCACCTAAAGAAGGACACCTACACTACCCACATAAACCCATAACTTTCATTAAAATATATCTTCAATTCATTCTTAAATTTTCTCCCTAATAATTATATCTCACATTTGGGATCCCCTATTTATAATAATAAGTCCCAAATCAATCATTTACAAGAGGCTCTCTCAGAGGATATTCAAGTCTTTAACGCAAGGGTTGTCTTCCTCTTAATAAATATTCTTTAACATATCAATCCAAATCTTATTGAATTTGATTTATAAAATTAATAAAATGTTTTTAAAAACATTAATCTTCTACAAAAGTGATATTATCCATATAAAATAACATGTTTTTTACTCATTCAATCATTATAATATTTTCTTGTTTTGGTTGGGTTTATCACCTATATGAATAATGTTATAACATTTACATAATGAAAGAATAAAGAAACATAAATACTAGTAATAAGATATAATAATAATGAATTTAAGATGTTTTTATAATTCTAGGATGTTTATATATATAAATATATCAATTAATAAAATCAATTGTTTTTATTGAATCTAAATTCAAAAAAATAATATTTCTGAAAGTTCATTGTGAACTGTCAACATAAGTTCCATTAAATGACCATGGGGATCCAGAAATATATCAAACACCTATGATACATCTTACTGATATATCTGGAGGTGATTAACCCATGATTAATTAGAAAGGACTAAAACTTCCAAATCACAACATGCATGTAAAATAAAAACAATTAACACACAAATATTTATTCCAACAACAAAAAATTAATATGTGGTTAATATGGACTTATAAATGAAAAAAATTTAAGTAAAATAGGTATGATTAAGGTTATTATAAGCATGAATAATAAACCTAAATTTAATATACAAGTAGTTAAAATGCATCAAACCTATCAGAAGTCTGATGTAAGGGTTTTTTCAGAATCCCACTTTGAAATATAGATTGTTTATGTTTAAATTACAATTTGATGAAATTATATGCTATTTAAGGGGCCAGATCCACTTGGATTGACCCTTTATGTGTTTTCAAAGATCAAAATGCTCAGTGGTGTCTTGGGAGATTTTTACAGAATTTTTGTCAAGTAAAATATATAAGTATGGGATTACACATCATGTAACAACATTACATGACGTGAAATCCTATTTCACAGGTTGTACTAGAAAAGATCACGACGTTCAATGTTTTATAATGTGTGAAAAAAGTATTCATGGTGTGAAATATTTTGGGTTTCTAAAAATAAAATGAATTTCTGAGGTAGGGTATTTTATGGCGGAACTCGGCCTTGAGGCATTACACAATGTGAAAGGGGATTACACGTCATGTAATGCCTTGACACTGTATGTTTTTAGTGTTTTTTTAAATGCTTGGATTTTGTAAATCCTACAGATACAATAACTCTCCCTTGATCCCAGGTGACCCTAGAACCCTATCTTTAGCATTTTAGGGATTCCTTCATCAAGGAACGATCCCTCGCTCCCTCCTTCTATCTGTAGCGATTCGTCTTCCATCTAAGGTATGATCTACCTCCATTATTATGGTTTATTCAATCAATTTCCTCATGTTTCTCCTTTCCATGTGATGGAACGTGATCTCCATATTTCTAATAGAGTTTTCATGGTAGTTGGTTGGTGCGGTTGTGCCATGGTGTCCTCGATTGGATATAGTTGTTGCAGGAGAGGTGATCATGATCCATTCTTGTGAGAAGAACGTCAAAAAACATTTGAGGTAAGGTATTTAATGATACCCTATTGAATTATGTACAATATTATAGATATCATGCGTTATCCCTTTAGATCGCAATGAAATTAACCTGATAATTATAAAAATTGGATTAATGGAATTTGTATCAATCATATGTTATTTATTTATACTGTGATTACGGTTGGCCACTTGATTTTAGAGATAGTGCGATATCTATGATTTTATTTATTTAGTATGTTATTCTTGATAAAAATTGTTAAATAACATAAATCCAGAATTAATTGGTAATTAATTAGCTAAAATTTAAAAAGGCATGTTTCCGGAATCTGGTTGTTGATATTGCAATTTGATGACAATAATGTTCATGAAAGTGAGTATGTTTAATTTAAATTTGTTGATAAACCTAAATAATGTTGATTATTGTTGATAAAATAGTTAAAGGCATGATAAATTATTATTTTTAATTAATTTGGAGATAGCATATGATATCTTTTTTCTTAGGTTGCCTATAGTTGGAACCTATGAATAATGAATCAGTTAATTAAAGATGGAATAAGAATGAGTTGTGTGATAATGTTAATAAGTTTATCAGGCCTGAGTTTCCCTTTTTCTTGTAAAGGTCGAGTGCCTTGTTCTTTGGATCCATGATATCTCATTGTGTGTGAAGGATGGATGCCTTGTTTTAGGCCCTAGAGCCCAGTACTGTTTGTTCTGGTTGTTTGTGATGTGCTTTGGATACGAGACCTATGGTTGTGGGGGAAGGGAGGCTCGGATGTGACATGTGACTAGGATGGCTAAGCCTAGAGGGTTGTTGTGGTATGTGGGGTCAGGGAGTCCTAGTTTTTGTGGCATAAGTTGACACATAGAGT
This sequence comes from Viscum album, assembly GCA_963277665.1. Lineage (NCBI taxonomy): Eukaryota > Viridiplantae > Streptophyta > Magnoliopsida > Santalales > Viscaceae > Viscum > Viscum album. Next base: position 2,039,865,263 of record OY728164.1, read on the forward strand.
GGAGAGATGCATCGATTTATGCATATGGGCATTGAAGAGGACACCATAGATGATGGAATGGGTTGAAGTTAGGCTTACCCATTGACGTGAAAGTGGTTGCTGTTGAATCTATTGTTTTTTATCTACTTTAATTTCCCCACTACTTGAGGCAGATGGTCTTTCCTTCCCATTTTCCCAAATAGGTGAAGACGCGTGGTGTATTCCACATGCTTTCTGTGTTTAACTTCTTGAGGATGGATGAGACTATGCTTCTACTATAGGTGGAAAAGACTCGACAGGTAGCTCATCTACTCACTATGTTGAGCCCCTTTCATTTGGTATCTTATAATTCTTTTCTAGGATACTTGGGAATATATAAAATTGTAAATTTGTTAAATAAATGAATAAATTATTTTTAACCAATGGGGTTGGAGCTTGTTGGGATGTAATGTTCAGGTTGTGATTCTAAGAAGCCATGGGATCAGTATTGGTTATGCATGGAGGGCATAGATCTTAGTAGGAATGTTAATGGAATGTGATGTGGAAAAATGATAATAGTTAATTAATGGTTAAGGAATTAATTAATATAAAGTTAAACTGATAAAAAGGGGATAAATTAAATTAATGTAGATCTTTAAATTGATATATGCTTATAGGATATCTAGTCTTAGTAATGGAATCTGAGAGTCTGGGAGACATTATCTGAAGTTGATTCTAAGACTAGGTTATTCCTAGAGTGTGGTTATGAGCTACATTATATCCTTTAAATTTTGTGATTTTATATGCTACCCCACCCTATCGGTTAGGGAGACTATAACCGTAGGGATTCTAAGCCCTGGGAGGGGGGGGGGTGTTTTCTCTAACATTTCAGTGGGAGGATAGATGACTGAATACACCCTTTGGCCCCACACTCTTCTCTTGGTAGTTACTTATGTTGGAATACATGATGATTTTTTTCATATACGTGTGTAGAGGGATGTAATGGATTGTGGTTATTTCACACACATGTGTTCTAGATATAGTTTTCTACGGACTACTATAGGTATGGCTTGTATAGGCTATGATGGTTTGAGGTCCCTGACTCGGTGTATGGGATATAATGGATTGAGGTATAATACCTAATGTATGATACATGCTATGCGAGATGTGGTGGCTCCCAGAAACTATCTATTTACTTCTGGTTTTTTTTGTTGTGGTGGTGATTTGCAATAGGTGCATGTTGTGGTCCTTCACCCAGGCATCTACGGGCAATCCTTTTTGAAGAGAGATGCTTAAGACGTGCGACGTTGGGGTAAAGAGAAAACCAATGGGGAAGTGGTAGGGGTGACCTTGAGATTTTTTATTATATTATACACTCTTGTATGCAATACTTGGTGAGAGTATCCATGGTGAGACTAGGAACATAGTATACCTGTTTAGGTGACGAGTTAGTTTCACCTATTGTTCACTATTCTTTAGCATGATTTCTTTACTTTTTCATGAGAGGCTCTGGGGAGGATCCTACTGAGTATACTATTATACTCACCCTAAATTATATAAACATTTTTTTGTCACTTTGATCAGGGTGGATATTATGCTGGTTATTACTATCTGGGAGTTTTGCAGGATCTGTTCGGGCATTATGGTCACTTCTGTTTTATTTTCTTTTAATACATGCAGTTTCCTTTTCTATTAGAGTATTTTGGAATGAAATTACATATGTGTACTTGGGTTTTATTTTATATTATAGTCTAATTAAATGTTGGTTGGTGTCTGTCTTATCTCTCTCTTTCGCATGTGTTCTCTTGAGGGTAATGCTTTGCATTAATGTGTTTCCCATACCTTCGATGCTAGTCGCCAACCCAGGGCCTATTGGAGGCCGGAATCGGGGTTTGTTATCTTTATTCTCACGTTGTTGGACTAGTAGGGGTAAAATTTGTGGGAAGGGGGTCATGAAAGAGTTTTATCAGAGGACTGGTTGAGGGATAAGATGATGTTTGGAGTTAGGAATAGGTGAGGTTTCATGGGTTGGTAGGGAAACGGTGTCTGTCAAGTTTAAACAACAATATAAACATTAGAGATTGGCTGAGACATAGGTATTTAGGGACCCCTTTGATCTAGTGTGTGAACCTTTAAGTTTATATTGGTTACTAAAAAAATGTGATACTTGTTTTAGGGTAGAGACCTAGGAAAAGATCATGAATCATTCTTCTTTGAACCTGTATTTGAATGGGAAGACTTGGGATAGTTTAACCTAAAATGAATAAAATAAAACAATTAATTAATGTTAAATTATTCTATATTTTAGGTGTAGTATCTCTAACTGTTTGTCCTTTTTTAGGAAAGGCTCTAGGTCAAAATTATTATCAAGTTCACGCAGAAGATGTTTAGTAGGCTGTGCTAGAAAATTTCAATAGAGTAGAGGTTGATGACCATGATACTTGGAAAAGGACACTCTGAGAGTTTCAGCATTAGAGTGTTTAGATGTATGAATGTTTCATTTCAGATGCTGTCATGGAAGACTGGTTGGAGGAGGTTGAGATAGCTTTCAGTTTGTTCTGTTCTCGGAAGGAGCATTGGGTATCGTTGGTTGTGATGATGCTACATGCGACAGTGAGGCAGTGGTGATTTTTCTTCCTCAAGAATCGTGAGGGGTCAGAAGTATTGTGGGAGAATTTCAAAAATCATTTCAGAGCATAGTTTCTTTCTTAGACTAAAAAAAGTGGCCAATCTCTAGGAGATTCTTACACTTTAGTAGGGAAGCTCTGGTGTGTGAGAGTTTGGAATCCATTTTAGGAACCTTTAGTGATATTCTTTGAACCTATTTCCAGATGATGATGCCAAAGAAAGGCATTTTGAGGAGGATTTGCTTTAAGAGATCCGGCGCCAGGTCGCACCGTTTATGATGAAGACATATCTGGAGGTTCTAGAGAGGGAAGAGGTCATCGAGAGGACATTATCCAGGAATGGATCATCATGATGGGGGAGTAGTCAGGATTCCTCATGAAGAAGATTTGTGGTATGGGGTTCCCAGTTTTTAGGGAAGAAGAGTTTATGTTCAGCCGAGGGTAGGTCCCAACCATTAGCATCTTGTTTCTCTTGGGGTAGCGGCTCTCAGGTCAATTATAAGGGATCAATCACTTTTTTTCTTGTGGTTTCCAAGGTCATCTTTAAGGAGAGTGCCCGACCTTTCTGACCAGTCAGCATGCATCAAGTGTTACACTTTAGGTTCCTCTATTGAGGCAGTCCCAGCCAAGGCAGAAACAATAGTTTGCACAAGTTTTGGATTAGTAGAGAGAATATGGGGTAGGCATAGGATATCCCTAAGACACTCCTCATCCTCAGAGAGTAGAGTGAGTCTATAGAGGTGGTATTTAGTAGGGTTAGAGAGGATGCAGAGTAGGTCTTGGCCATCTTCATGCTTTATCATTGCTAGAACCAGGCGATTCAGACATCAGTCGAGGTACCCTTTACCCATTTTCTACTTGGGTGAATGTCTTGATTGATTCAGGAGTGAATCAATCCTCCATATCACCTACCCTAGTCCATTCTTTGAGACTTGAGGTAGAGAGGTTTCTAGTTCCCTTGGTATTGTCTGCGCTAGTTGGTGGTTGAGATGATTTGTTTGAAGTATGTAGAGACTATGATCTAGTGCTAGGGTAGAACAGCTCTTGGGATGATTTATTATGTTTACAGATACAACCACATGATGTCATACTCAACATGGATTGGGTTTATTCGGTGTAGGCTATCATGGATTTATTTAGGAGGTAGGTGGTGTTCTCTGATGCCAATGGAGATCCATCAAAGTTTTTTTGGTGAGAAAGACCCTTAGTTGGGTCAGAGGTGTTCTCTAACCTTGTTATACTAAATGTATGAGCTAATGTTGAGTTCGTTAAAGGTTCAGTAGTTAGTGTTTCCCAAGTTCGTAGAATAGTAACCTAATGTCTTTCCATAATAGGTTGTATCATTACCCTATAGACGAGAGATTGAGTTCGGGGTCAAGCTACAGTGAGGAATGTATCCTATCACGATGTCTTCATATAGGATGGTGCCTTCTGAGTTGTGGGAGCTAGTATATAGCTCAATGTTCTATTATAGTGTGGTTTTTTTGGTTGAGCATGTCACCATGGGGTGCACCAATTTTGTTTGTGAAGTGGGGTGACTGCAGTTTGCAGTTGTATGTCCATTATTATCACTTGAACAATGTGATAATAAAGAATCTTTACCCTCTTCTGTAACACCCCGAGCTTCCACGATACGCCTCTCTTTCAATAATGCAATAGCTTGCATTGGACGCAAGTTTGAGTTCTAACACACCGCAACGAATCAAAGTAGCCGTTATGAATAGTAATAAACACCTTTTAAAATTATAGAAATCTTATATTTCAAAATGGACTTCATTTTTGTATTCGTAATATCGAAATTAGCCTATGTTGAATTTTTGGTATTTTTCTGAGAACTTCTAATTTTTATGAATAGTGAAAAATACTTAAAACAACTTTTTTAATCAAAATAATTTATAGTGATAAGTTATAATATTTAGTGGTTTTAAGGTATAATTAGAATATATTTTTACCATTTTATCCAATGGTGGCCATTAGAATTAATTTAACATTGAAATTGGACATAAACAATTGCCAATCTTTTGATATAAATTGTTTCTTAAAAACATGCTATTTGTCGTAACAGCGGGAATTAATTATAAAATTAATTAATGCAACTTATATGTTTGGAATTTTGTAAAATAGACATCATTTTTGAATTCGGAATATCAATTATAGCTTAGGGTGAAATTTTGGCATTGTTCTGAAAAACTTCAATTTTTGATGAATAGTGAAACCACTAAGTGGTAGTTAAATAACTAATTTTTCGTTTATATGAAATATTACCACTTCTGTGATTTGATTTTCAAAAATCCGACATACATGGTTGTCATTAAGAAGTAAAATGTGGTTCAATGAGATTAAAATAATTTTTTGGTGAATAGTAACTTTTAAGTTCTTAATCGCGATTAGAGGTAATTAGTGTAGTTTAAGGTAAAAATAATGTTTTAATAATATGAGATGAGCTTGAAACTTGTCCTACTCCTATTGGATGAGTAATGGCCGAACAAGACAACCCATGGGTCAACTTGGGGACCCCATGGAGCCACTTTAGTTAGAAAATGACATAAACACCTTTTATTTAATGTTAAAGTAAAAAATGACACAAACATAAAATGTTTTACTAAAACAATTTTTAAGTGGGGTTAAATAAGTCCAAATTTTGATTATAAATATTCATTAGAAATCTAAAACGATTTCCTACATCATAGTATTTGTTTTATAATTTTTAGACATTAAATAAATTAAATTATTTATGACATCATTATGATGCAGCGATGACCTCATTATTTAACGATTTAAATAAAATGAGAAGATAATGAAAAATACAAGGCTTACACTTGTCCAAAGCCTATTGGATGAATATATTTCGAACCCTTATCACCTTATCCTCGAATTATATAAGTGTGGGACCTTTAGAATCCGAAAAGCATTGTGTAATAATGTAACATTTCAATCTTTCCAAAAGAGCCCCTCCTCTCCTCTTATAAAAGGCCCCCACCTCTCCCACCTAATTTACAATTTAAAGCCATTTGGCTCGGCCAACCTCTGCCCAAATACTCTCCCAACATTCCTCCCTTACTCCTAGAAGCCTCACTTTGGGCAGAACTCTTCCCAAGGAAGCCTTTGGATCAAATCAAAAAGAGTTACCCGATTTTGAGGTAATGTCTTTTCTAATGTTGTTTTGTTTTATTTTTCTTCTCCAACCCCCTAAACTCTTTTTATTCATTTCTTTTGTAACAACACCAGTATCCTCAATATACTAGGATGTTGTTATAAGAAGTATTCGAGCTACACTTACACACACCTACATCTAATGGTTAAAGAACATACAGTTTCTGTGGATGGCGAATTTCTACCTCACGAAATGATGATTATTCAACACTCATATAAAACCTTCAAAGGTGGCCATTAAGATGTAACTATTTTTATATATGATATATAATATGTTTATGTTTTAATTATGCTTCTGTATTTCTCATTTATGGCATACTTTATGATTTCCATTATGGGTAAAACGCGATAATTTCATTTTAGGAAGTGCAGACTACCGCCCCCTCAAAGTGATTTGAATCGTCAATGCCATATGTGGGATGTATAAAGGATGGAGTAAATGGTATTATACACTATATTATAATGGAATTATATTATACATTTATATCATTATGATTTAGTTCCATTAAATATGAAATTTAAATGAAAGTAGCGTTCATGCGTACGTACGGCTTACCGTCTCCATGAACGGTGCATTTCATTTATTACCTCTAAATGTTACGTAATATTATAAATGAATGTATATACTGGATATATAAGATATATATGACATATAAATCATGAATATAATTCTGGATATAATGGATATTTCACCACATAAACAACTTGTAATTATAAGAAGCTTATTGTTGACTCAAGTACCAAAGATCGACAAAACGACCGTTATTAACTTAAATAATTACATAATGTTCATATCATTGTAATAAGTGATATAATAAGGATAATGAAATTTAAAATGGTTCTTAATAAGGTATATATTAACTCTAGTTTATTATTCAGGAGGTTAAAGAACGGTTGAGTCAAGTCAGACACGAGGTAAGGGAACTTCTTAACCCAACTCCCATTCTTTGGGTTAATCTCCTACTTTCAAATTATGTCATGATATTATTATGTATTACTTTGTATTTTTACTTTATTTATGTGTACCTATAGTGAATACACATAATAGATCTATTTTATTTTAAAAATGATCTATTTAAGGACTTCGTCTCAATCTCCTTTCATTGAGGCATATTTGGCTTTATACACAACTTTCTTTTATACAGTGTATAAACCCCTTTGACTTTTACGTTTATTCAAAAGGAATATTTTTTTATACGAAGCATTTTGCTAAACGACAAAAGGGAATGTTTTTCTTTCCGTACTTATGCGGCGACAACGACTTCTCCGCCGCCGTGACCATTATTTGAGTTTCGGCTTCCTCTACAAGCCATCATTTTCTTTTTTTAATGAAAAATAAATACAAAGTTTTTACTTTCTTTTATTTTGGTATTGAAAATGGTTTTGAAAGCGTTTTTATTATAACAATGTGTTGTATTGATATCTTGTGATTGAAATGTGGAAATGTTATGTTTCCTTTATGCATGTTTTATGTGATACGATTATGTTATGGTTTATGATATGTTTAAACCTATTCATATGAGGAATGTATTGGACTTAATAAGTGACGGGTGGAGCCCGCTATAGCTCCTCGATGCATCAGTAGGTCTCATGAGACAACTAGACGTGGAATTGGCTGAGGCCCTTTCCCAATTTGATTTATGGTTTTGGCCGAGGCCTTAATCATTTTAGACGTCTTGGCCGAGGCCTTGACAAAATGTTTCAGAATGTCCGACATTATACATTCCCTCATTATGAAAATGGTTATTGATATTGCATATGATTATTCGACCAGTAGAATATCCATGTGAATAAGTAAATGGCATTATCTCATTTTACTTTTGCCATATTATGTTGAAGTTCATGTTTAAAAGGCTTTTGTTTTAGTTATACATTGCCTTAAATGTTAATGTTTATTTATGAAAGCTTCCGCATTATTGTTATCCTTACTGAGCATCTGAGCTCACCCCTTTCAATGTTTTAATATTTTCCAGGATGTGAAGAAGTATTTTATGAATGACCTGCAGGGATTGTGAGAAGAGGATATGAGGGTGGACTATGGAGACTTTTTTATTGTAGTTTTTCGCTTTATGATGTAATGTAACGTTTACGAATTTATCTAGTGTTTCCAAGGCTACTAAAATTATCGGTCTTTCGAGACTTGATCTTTTGTGATCATGCCAATGTTACGAAGTAATGCACCGACTCTGGGTAGCTGGGGTCGGGGCGTTATAGTTGGTATCAGAGGCAGTTTAGTACAAACCTTGGAAGCTAGATTTAGATAAACTCTGATTAGAGCACATAGCCCAGAGATAGACTTTGAGGATTAGTATAGAAGAACTTCCTAGAATTTTGGTATTATAGAGATGTTATGAGTTTTCCGAGCAATACATCCCTGTCTGGATACGAGCAGGTAGAGGCAGCTCTGGCACAGATGTACCTAGGGGTAAAACCCGAAAACACTGCTTTGAGCTAGACTCAAACGGGAACTGGTGCACGACAACGGGCCTTGCTGCACTCTTGGTTACGACACTCCCGGGGGATATGCTTAGGATAATTCTCATTTTATTTACAAACCACTATGAAGGGTTATGAGTACATACTTCCTCAAAGAAAACATTTCTTTTTATGATTATGGATTATATCCATAAATAGTTCAATTTATGTAAAGTGTTTAACAAGTATGGAATTATGTATTTTGATTCATAAACTAATCTAGTTTATGCCATTGTTTAGAAATGGCGCCTAGTGGAAGGAATGGAAACCGTATCAATACACAAACTACGTGTAGGGATTTCCCTCCTGCTCAAGATAATTATTGTGGATCTGGAGATACAACTGGTGCTGATCAGCTTCTCACCGTACTGGGACAACTCACGCAGGTTATGAATAATAACCTTACTAGTATGGAGCACCCTAATCCGCAACGTGGAGGATCAATGCTAGACCGTTTCATGAGGCAACAACCACCAACCTTCAATGGGAGTACAAATCCTACTGTAGCTGAGCAATGGATAAATTCCTTAGAGAAAATATTCCATGCCTTGGGGAGTAGCGAAAGGGAGAAGGTTGTCATGGAAGTTTACCGTCTCACTGGAGATGCCGATCAGTGGTGGTCGCTGATTCAAAACACAAAGGAAGATGATGACGTATCGAATATGGAATGGAGGGAGTTCAAAGAGCTTTTCTTAGAAAAAAACATTCCTCGTGACCATCGAGCAGATATGGAAAGGCAATTTCTGAGTTTGAGGCAGAAGGAGGATGAGAATGTCGCAAAGTATGAGGCTAACTTTACAAGGTTAGCAAGGTATGCTGCAGATTACATACGTAACCCAAGATGTAAGACTGATCGTTTCTTTGATGGGTTGAAACCATTTCTCCGTCGAGCTTTAGTATCACAAACCTTCTCTTCATACGAAGGTATTGTCTCGTGCGCTATCAAGACAGAAAAGGAATTCTCTAAGTCTTATGACAACAAAGTAAAGCAAGAGAAGAAGAGAACAGGGGAAAAAGAGACAGATAAAGGGAAAAGGGAAAGAAGTATTTTCCATTATGTGATAATTGTGGGAAGAATCACCCTGGTACTTGCCTAAAAGGAATGGGAGTTTGTTATAAATGTGGAGAAAAGGGTCACCAGGCTCGTGATTGCAAGGGAAAGAAAGAGGCTGTCAAAGTTGAATGCTACAATTATAGGGAAACAGGGCATTATGCAAATGAATGTCCTAAGCGTCAGGGAAACTTACCTCAGAAAAGGCCAAGGGATCAAGGCCAATCTTATGCTGTGACTACAGTTGAAGCAGAATAATTAATGTATTGGTGCTTTTGGACTCAAGGATTATATTCTGGTTATACGAATAATGTGATATATATATATGGATTGTACTGCAGTACTTGTTGATTTCAGTAAGGTTTTAATATGATTAAGGTAATCATATTTTTAGTATGTGACAATAAGAGAAACTTTTCTTTGTTTGGGGAATCTGATGTTACAATTGATTTTGGAATTTAGAGACCTTTTAGAGAAAGTCTGGATGGAGGTATTTTGGATAACTATAAAGGTTGGAGTGGATTAAGTTGAACTTTGGATAGTATTGTTTAAGGTTAAAACATTTATGAAGATTATTTTTGGAATAGTATAGTACTATATTTTTAGGAAAAGGACAACCTGCAGGGTGGGGAATAACCCGTCGCGTCGGACAAAGCTGCAGGAATCGAACCCACAACCATAGTGCGACAAGCCTTTATTTCCTACCACTAGCCTACAGGAAGTCCCTGAATATTAAAAAATAATTTTACTAATCTAAATGGTATGTGTTAACATTTGGAACCTTATACAATTAGGATAAATAGAATCTTTTTGAGTTCCGTTACCATTTGGAGTAAAAGTTGGGTTTGTGGTAAAAATTTATTAACGAATGAAAGTATACATAACAAGTATGTATATTCCCTTACGTTCTTAGTAAATCTCCTAAATAAATTCCTCAACATTATAAAAGGTAACTTAAAACAAAAATGTTGTCGGTTAACTTTTCCAACTGGGGATTCAATGACCGTTTAACCAATCACAAGTTTGTGATTTTCTTATGGTTAAACTTTCTCCTAATCCTGTTTTCTATAACTCTCCATCAGACCTTGATGGTTTGTTTTTCTTCCATATCCATATTTTCATAGAATCCTAGAATGGGCAATATCGGGTGACCTTTGTACTTATCCTGCTTTCTTTTAATGTTATATATTTATTAACCTTATTTCCGATGTGGGTTTTCCACAAAGGTATTTTATATTTTCAACCTTTTATTATCAAAGAAAAATTTCAAATTGCGAGGACGCAATTTATTGAAGGAGGGTAGAATGTAACACCCCGATCTTCCACGATACGCCTCTCTTTCAATAATGCAATAGCTTGCATTGGACGCAAGTTTGAGTTCTAACACACCGCAACGAATCAAAGTAGCCGTTATGAATAGTAATAAACACTTTTTAAAATTATAGAAATCTTATATTTCAAAATGGACTTCATTTTTGTATTCGTAATATCGAAATTAGCCTATGTTGAATTTTTGGTATTTTTCTGAGAACTTCTAATTTTTATGAATAGTGAAAAATACTTAAAACAACTTTTTTAATCAAAATAATTTATAGTGATAAGTTATAATATTTATTGGTTTTAAGGTATAATTAGAATATATTTTTACCATTTTATCCAATGGTGTCCATTAGAATTAATTTAACATTGAAATTGGTCATAAACAATTGCCAATCTTTTGATATAAATTGTTTCTTAAAAACACGCTATTTGTCGTAACAGCGGGAATTAATTATAAAATTAATTAATGAAACTTATATGTTTGGAATTTTTTAAAATAGACATCATTTTTGAATTTGGAATATCAATTATAGCTTAGGGTGAAATTTTGGCATTGTTCTGAAAAACTTCAATTTTTGATGAATAGTGAAACCACTAAGTGGTAGTTAAATAACTGATTTTTCGTTTAAATGAAATATTACCACTTCTGTGATTTGATTTTCAAAAATCCGACATACATGGTTGTCATTAAGAAGTAAAATGTGGTTCAATGAGATTAAAATAATTTTTTGGTGAATAGTAACTTTTAAGTTCTTAATCGCGATTAGAGGTAATTAGTGTAGTTTAAGGTAAAAATAATGTTTTAATAATATGAGATGAGCTTGACACTTGTCCTACTCCTATTGTATGAGTCATGGCCGACCAAGACAACCCATGGGTCAACTTGGGGACCCCATGGAGCCACTTTAGTTAGAAAATGACATAAACACCTTTTATTTAATGTTAAAGTAAAAAATGACACAAACATAAAATGTTTTACTAAAACAATTTTTAAGTGGGGTTACATAAGTCCAAATTTTGATTATAAATATTCATTAGAAATATAAAACGATTTCCTACATCATAGTATTTTTTTTATAATTTTTAGACATTAAATAAATTAAATTATTTATGACATCATTATGATGCAGCGATGACCTCATTATTTAACGATTTAAATAAAATGAGAAGATAATGAAATATCCAAGGCTTACACTTGTACAAAGCCTATTGGATGAATATATTTCGAACCCTTATCACCTTAGCCTCGAATTATATAAGTGTGGGACCTTTAGAATCTGAAAAGCATTGTGTAATAATGTAACATTTCAATCTTTCCAAAAGAGCCCCTCTTCTCCTTTTATAAAAGGCCCCCACCTCTCCCACCTCATTTACACTTTCAAGACATTTGGCTCGGCCAACCTCTGCCCAAATACTCTCCCAACATTCCTCCCTTACTCCTAGAAGCCTAAATTTGGGCAGAACTCTTCCCAAGGAAGCCTTTGGATCAAATCAAAAAGAGTTACCCGATTTTGAGGTAATGTCTTTTCTAATGTTGTTTTGTTTTATTTTTCTTCTCCAACCCCATAAACTCTTTTTATTCATTTCTTTTGTAACAACACCAGTATCCTAAATATACTATGATGTTTTTATAAGAAGGATTCGAGCTACACTTACACACACCTACATCTAATGGTTAATGAACATACAGTTTCTGTGGATGGCGAATTTCTGCCTCACGAAACGATGATTGTTCAACACTCATATAAAACCTTCAAAGGTTGCCATTAAGATGTCACTATTTTTATATATGATATATAATATGTTTATGTTTTAATTATGCTTCTGTATTTCTCATTTATGGCATACTTTATGATTTCCATTATGGGTAAAACGCGATAATTTCATTTTAGGAAGTGCGGACTACCGCCCCCTCAAAGTGATTTGAATCGTTAATGCCATATGTGGGATGTATAAAGGATGGAGTAAATGGTATTATACACTATATTATACTGGAATTATATTATACATTTATATCATTATGATTTAGTTCCATTAAATATGAAATTTAAATGAAAGTAGCGTTCATGCGTACGTACGGCTTACCGTCTCCATGAACGGTGCATTTCATTTCTTACCTCTAAATGTTACGTAATATTATAAATGAATGTATATACTGGATATATAAGATATATATGACATATAAATCATGAATATAATTCTGGATATAATGGATATTTCACCACATAAACAACTTGTAATTAAAAGAAGCTTATTGTTGACTTAAGTACCAAAGATCGACAAAACGACCGTTATTAACTTAAATAATTACATAATGTTCATATCATTGTAATAAGTGATATAATAAGGATAATGAAATTGAAAATGGTTCTTAATAAGGTATATATTAACTCTAGTTTATTATTCAGGAGGTTAAAGAACGGTTGAGTCAAGTTAGACACGAGGTAAGGGAACTTCTTAACCCAACTTCCTTTCTTTGGGTTAATCTCCTACTTTCAAATTATGTCATGATATTATTATGTATTACTTTGTATTTTTACTTTATTTATGTGTACCTATAGTGAATACACATAATAGATCTATTTTATTTTAAAAATGATCTTTTTATGGACTTCGTCTCAATCTCCTTTCATTGAGGCATATTTGGCTTTATACACAACTTTCTTTTATACAGTGTATAAACCCCTTTGACTTTTACGTTTATTCAAAAGGAATCTTTTTTTATACGAAGAAGTTTTCTAAATGACAAAAGGGAATGTTTTTCTTTCCGTACTAATGCGGCGACAATGACTTCTCCGCCGCCGTGACCATTATTTGAGTTTCGGCTTCCTCTACAAGCCATCATTTTCTTTTTTAATGAAAAATAAATACAAAGTTTTAACTTTCTTTTATTTTGGTATTGAAAATGGTTTTGAAAGTGTTTTTATTATAACAATGTGTTGTATTGATATCTTGTGATTGAAATGTGGAAATGTTATGTTTCCTTTATGCATGTTTTATGTGATACGATTATGTTATGGTTTATGATATGTTTAAACCTATTCATATGAGGAATGTATTGGACTTAATAAGTGACGGGTGAAGCCCGCTATAGCTCCTCGATGCATCGGTAGGTCTCATGAGACAACTAGACGTGGAATTTGCCGAGGCCCTTTCCCAATTTGATTTATGGTTTTGGCCGAGGCCTTAATCATTTTAGACGTCTTGACCGAGGCCTTGACAAAATGTTTCAGAATGTCCGGCATTATACATTCCCTCATTATGAAAATGGTTATTGATATTGCATGTGATTATTGGACCAGTAGAATATCCATGTGAATAAGTAAATGGAATTATCTCATTTTACTTTTTCCATATTATGTTGAAGTTCATGTTTAAAAGGCTTTTGTTTTAGTTATACATTGCCTTAAATGTTAATGTTTATTTATGAAAGCTTCCGCATTATTGTTATCCTTACTGAGCATCTGAGGTCACCCCTTTCAATGTTTTAATATTTTCCAGGATGTGAAGAAGTGTTTTATGAATGACTTGCAGGGATTGTGAGAAGAGGATATGAGGGTGGACTATGGAGACTTTTTTATTGTAGTTTTTCGCTTTATGATGTAATGTAACGTTTACGAATGTATCTAGTGTTTCCAAGGCTACTAAACTAATCGGTCTTTCGAGACTTGATCTTTTGTGATCATGCCAATGTTACGAAGTAATGCATCGACTCTGGGTAGCTGGGGTCGGGGCGTTACATCTTCTATGGATTGGTGAATTATTCAATCAATTGAAGGGTGAAATTTGGTTCTCAAAGATCAATTTTAGGTTAGGATATAATTAGATGCATGTAAGGGATGAGGATATCCTAAAGACTACTTTTTGTTTTCTTCATGATTATTAAAAGTTAGTTGTGATGCCATTTTGTAACACCCCAAGATTTCATAGTATGTTATTTCTTCAAAGTAATTCAATAACTTTCACTACACGCAACACCGAGTTCAAGTGCACCACGACTTACCAAAATAGTCGTTCAAAAGTGGTTATGAATAGTATTAACTGAATTTTAAACTTTATATAATCCTTATAATTTTAGAATCAATATTATGAGTTTCTTAGACATAATGTAAGAACAAATTCATTTTTTTCTGATAAAAGATGTATTTTTTCAAAAAAAGAAATTTTACCGCCTTTTAATAGCGAACCCTTTTTAAATTTAATATTTTTAACTTTTATATATTCAATTTGACAAAATAAACTTATTCTTTAGAATCAGGACATAAAAATTTAGCTTCAATAAAGTGTTGGTGTTTTTCTGATAACTTTCATATTTGGGTGAATAGTGAAAAATACTAAATTTTAACTGAAAAAACCTTTTTAATCAAAATAATTTATAGTGTTCAATTATAAATTTAAATGGTTTAGAAATATAATTAGATTATATTTTTACCATTTAATCCAATTTTGGTCATTGGAAGTAATTTCACTTTAAAATTGGATATAAACAAGTGTCAATCTTTTGATAGTTTTTACTTTCAAACAACCCGACTTTTGGTTTTGACAATGGGAACTATTTTTAAATTAATCAATGAAACTTATATGTTTTTAATTTTTTAAAATAGGCTTCCTTTTTGAATTCATAATATCGAAATTTTCTTAGGGTGAATTTTTTGTTTTTTCTGAAAAGTTTCAATTTTTGATAAATAGTGAAAAACACCGAGTTATTGGTTAAAACTGACTTTTTATTCAAATAATTATTTATTTTATTTAAATTTATTTTAGGTAAAAATAGATACATAATATCTATATATGTTCAATTTAATTCATTGGAGTCATTTTGAAATAATATTAGATATATAAAATTTTATTGAACTTTTCACTGTCTTTTACCCACCTCCTTGGAGAATTTGTAAATTTGCATAAAACATAATTTTACCTCTTTTTTGAGTGGAATTTAAAAAATCCAAGAGACATGGTTGATATCAGTAAGAAAAATGTAGTTCAATAAGAGAAAAATAATTTTTGGTGAATAATTACTTTTTACTTTTATTTACCACAGTTAAAAGTAAATAGGGTAATTAAGGGTAAAAATGATATTATTCTTACCATAACACATGTCCTAATTCTATTTGATAAGTGTAATTCGACCAAAAACAACCTTATAAAAAAATATTATCCTTTAGGTCCACTTGGATTAGATTAGGACATTTATTATTATTTAATTCAAAGAAGAGTTAAAAGAGTTAAAATCAAAGTTTAATCACTAAAACATTATTAATATAGAGTTATACATAAGATAAATTCAACTAAAAATATTTAATAGAAATATAAAAGTATTTAATACATAATGGTATTTTATTTATAATTTTTAGACATTAAATAATTAAATTTATTTATGACACAATGATGATGCAGTGATTACATTATTAATGAAAGAATCAAATAAATGGTATTATAAATATTAAAATAAATATAATTTCAAAGTTTTTATGACATAAACAAATTTTATAGGTGAATATGAAATTTTAAGGATGATTAAATGTTTCTTTATTGAAGTAATCAAGTGGTGATGACTTTCACAAAAATAAAATACCAAATAGTGTTAAAATTGAGATAAATTAATATTTAAAACAAAACTATATTATTGGTTGATATGATATTCTTAAAAATTTAAGGTTGAGAGAAAGGGATTAAATAATATTATATATTTCATTAATGATCCACTTGAGGTACTTTTAGAAGTTTAGAGTAATTTTATTAACCATATAGAGTAAGAATACAAGAAGACAAGGTAAAAGTTAAACTATTTAACTAAGAGTTAAATATAAAAGATAGGGATAAAATGATAACCTAGACTGGTCTAAAACCTATTGGTTGAGAGGCTGTCTACCCATAACCACCTAAGGCTCTAAATAAATTCATTTGGAACCATTATAATCTGAATATCATTGTATAATAAATTAATACTTCAATATTTTCCTAAAGTGACCCTCACCCCTCTTATAAAAGGGAACTTCCCCTTCTCTCAAAATCACACCTCCAAAGCCATTTGGATCGAAAAACCATTCCCAAATATCCTCCCAACTATCCTAAATTCATCCTAGAGGCCTTAATTTGGTTAGAAATCCAAATTAAGGAGCATTTTTGGTCAAATAAAAAGGAAGAACCTGAAGAAGAGGTAATGATTTCATCACCCACTTTCAATTTCTCTTATTCTTACACTTACTATTTCATTGTTATTTCAATTATAAAATAAAAAATCCAGTATATTCTATATACTTTGATTTTATTATAAATATTTCACAACTATATTCATTATTTTATTCATCTTATGAATGATAATGTCACCATGCGTGCATACGTACAGGTTACCGTCTCCACACTGTGGTGTAATTTTTTATTCAAAACTATGTTATTTGGATGGATATAATGATGAGTTATATGTATATAAATAATGAAAATAGCATGATAATGTCTCTATAAAATTAATATACCATCCAATTCCACACCTTTAAGGAAATTATATTGTAGCTCATGCGTACATACAGATTACTGTCTCCACGACGCGATAAGATTCATTTCCACATTCACCATTCATCGACGATTATAAAAATATATATTACTAAAAAGTATATAATATATGAAATAATAATTATAATGGATATATATATGTGTGTGTTTGTGTGTACACAAATATACCTTATTCACTTAATTCCGTTCAATATGATATATGAAAATGGAAACAACGTTTATGCATACGTACGGACTACCGTCTCCATAAAAGGTGTTTTTCATTTCATATATATGTCTATTATACATATTTATATTCTAAATATATATGATATATAAATCATGTTTTATATTCTGGAAGTATTTAAATATTTATCTAAGTGATACAATCAAGAGTAACAAGTTAAAACATGTATGATAAAAAAAGTGATTATTACCCAAAATGTTAATTTAACATGGAAATTATTATTAAATGGGTAGTGTAAAGTCATAAATGAATCATGTATGATATCATAAATATTAATATGGTTCTGGTATAATTTAATAACATAATATTATTTTCATATAGGAGGTTAAACGTACCCTCGACTAAAGGAAAGTGCAAGGTAAGGGTTAATTCCTCAATCTCATTATTATCCGAGATTGTTTATGTGTAAGCATTTACTGGGAAATTTTTATCATCCATGTCCATTTTTCTTAAAAATTATTTCAAAATGAATATTTTAAGGATTTTTGAAAGGTACTCTTTATCATGATTATAATTTTAAATGTTTTAAATATTTATCTTTATAAATCTTTTTAATTAATGTCCATGTTTTCACAATGATTTTAAGGATTTATTTATATGGACATGAATGTTTTGAAATGATAATTCTTTTCAAAAGTTTCAAAGTGGTATAGGAAAATTTTAATAAAAAATCTCTTTTAAATTACTTCCTTTATATATGTGTGACTCTTAAATTATTTAAAAAAAAAGATATTTCTACCAAAAAGTTTTACTCATCATTTTCAACTATGTCAGCAACCCTTACTAGATATTATTTTGGATTGAGGTTGATTTATTAAATACAATCTTATATATTGTATTGAGTGAGTCATGTTATGTTTGATGGTGGATGTTCTATTTTTATACCATTCATTTTTTATGTTTAATGTATTGACATTTCGTATGCTAGTTTTAATACGAATGTTAATGTTATGTTTCACCTTTTTTATATGAGGAATGCAGTGGACTTAGTAAGTTACGGGTGGAGCCCGCTATAGCTCCTTGATGCATCAGTAAGTCTCATGAGACAAACTAGTGTCTTGACACAATGCCTTGACAAAAAATTTATTTTTAGTCTTGGCACAAGGCCTTGACTATGTGGTAATGATGTCCGACGTTAGGCATTCCCTCATTATCAAATTAGTTATTACATTTGATTTTTTTACTAGTAGAATATACATGTGCATGTTAATATGGTAATGTTTGATTTATTTTTTCCATATTATGTTCAATTTTATGTTCAAAAGGATTTTTTTATTACACATCTTTCCTTAAAATTTTATAGCTTCTGCTAATTTATTTACCCTTACTGAGCATCTGAGCTCACCCCTTTCTTATGTTTTATTTTTCCAGGATTTCCAAGAAGTGTATTATGATTGATATGCAGAGTTAAGATATCTGGAATAATGGAGATATCAAAGAACCATCTATTTTTTATTTTATATTTGAAATTGTAATGTCAAGTTCATGTATGTAATCTATTTTCCAAGACTACTAAACTAATCGGTCCTTCAGGACTTGATTCCTTGTAATCATTCCAATGTATTAAAATAATGCACCAACTCTAGGTAACTGGGGTTTGGGTATTACAGTTGGAATCATAGGATGTTTAGAAACAACCTTGAAAATAGATCTAGATAAACTCTGATTAGAGCACTTTACCTAAAGATAGACTTTGAGGATTAGTATAGAATAACTTCCTAGAATATTGGTGTTGTATAGATTGTTTGAGTTTTCCAAGAAATACATCTCTGTTTGGATACGAGAAGGTAGAGGCGGCTTTGGCACAGATGAACTTAGGGGTAAACCCCAAAAACACCGCTTTGAGCTAGAATTGAATGAGAAATGTGCACGACAACGGGCCTTGTTGCACTCTTGGTTGTGAAATTCCCGAGGGATATGCTTAGGATAATTCTCATTTTCTTTACAAATAATTATGAATGATTTATGAGTATATACCTCCTAAATGAAAATATTTTTATGATTATGGATTATATCCATAAACTGTTCAATTTACGTTAGGTATTTTACAAGTTTGGAATTATTCATTGCAATTCATAAACTGACCTAGTATATGAAATTGTATATAAATGGCGTCCACTAGAAGGAATGTGAACTCCAACAATACGTATGATCCAAAGAGTAAGAAAGATAATATCATTAATGGTATTAAGGAAATATTTAGAAGGGAAATATTCTCCCATGTATTCTCAACATATGATGAAATAATATCATGTGTTAATAAGATAAGTAAATAATTCTATGTGTCCTATGGCTTTGAAGGGAAGCAAGAGAAGAAAAGGATGGAAGAGAGAAATATGGATAAAGGGAAGAGGGGAAAGAAGAATTTACCCATATGTGATAACTGTAGGAAGAAACACCCTGGAACTTTCCTAAAGGGAATTAGAGTTTTTTATAAGTATGTAGAAAAAGGACACCAAGTACATGACTACCAGGGTAAGAAAAAGGTTTCAAATGTACAGTGATTCATCTACAAGGAGTTGGGACACTACGCGAACAAATGTCCAAATCATCAGAGTATTACCCAAATGATGATATTGGATAATAATTATGTTATGATACTACCACAGATGAGGATTAACGATTAGAGTTCTTATATTGTTATTAAATAATTATGTCATTTGAGTGTTGTATCAACGATGTAATGGTTATAATAATTATGAAGTATATAAGGATTGTACTGCAATACTATTTCATTAAGGACTTGAGATTGTGTGGAACCAAGAAAAGTGACTCAATAACAGGTTAAATTTTTGGAAAATATACTATTGAGGGAAAGATAAACTATAATATAATTCTCATACTGAGGTAGTGATTTTGGAATAATACATGTTTGATTTAGATAAATTATATTGAATATTCTTGACTACCTTGAAACTGATTAATGATTTGTATATTCCGTCATTGTTGGATTTTACAACATTTTTGGATGGAAGAAGTATATCTAATATTCTATAAGGAATAAGGGAGCATTAATGTAATCAATAAGGTTTTATGGTAATTCATGGTGTTACCATGTTTTAAAATAATACAAGATGAAGGTGTTCACATGTTATTACATGGAAAAAATGATCTTCATTGTGTTTAAGTTCCTTATAAATTTTTGACTGTGAGTTTAGATAAAATTATTTTGGATAAGTATAAAGGTTAGAATGGATTATGTTTGAAAGGTTATTTTTGGATTTTTATAAAAGGAAAACATGCAGACCGTGTGACAACCTGTCATGTCGGACAAAGTTGCGGGAATCAAACCCACAACCATAGTGCGATTGAGATTTATCACCCACCACTGGACTACGTGAAGTCCCAGGATTGTATAATGTAGTTACTTTTTTTAAAAGGGGTCTGATATGTGAATTCTAAATACATTATTTTTAGAACCCTATAAGATTAGGATAAATAGATTTTTTTTAAATCTTTTAGAGTGAAAGATGAGTTTGTGGTAGGAATTAGTTGAAGGATTAAACTCTACTTGTCAAGTAGACACACACAAACACACACAAATATATATATATATATATATATATATATATATATATATATTTCCTCTTATTATATGGATAAATTAATTATTAAACTTTAGGGAAGGGATATTAAAACCAAAAATGTGTTATCCCAATACCTTATGTTTTGTTGAATTGATGGTATTTTAAATCATCATAGATTGATTGATTTGTGGCCCTCAATTTTACACTTGTTTGTGATTGATGACCTTAATCAATCCCTATAAATATTTTTTTTCCTCCAATTTTGTGTCTTTAATTGCGACCCATGTTCTCCTAATCGAGATCATAATTTGGTGGTGACCCTTTCATTTCCCTTTCCCTCTTATTAAGAACAAATTTTATTAAGCCAATTTCCGATGTGGGTTTTCCACAAAGGTATTTTCTATTTTCAACCTTTTTTTTCAAAGAATAATTTCAAATTATGATGATGCAATTTATTAATGAGGGAGGAATGTAACACCCCAAGATTTCATAGTACGCTATTTCTTCAAAGTAATTCAATAACTTTCACTACATGCAACACCAAGTTCAAGCGCACCACGAATTTCCAAAAAAGTCGTTCAAAAGTGGTCATGAATATTATTAACTAAATTTTTAACTTTATATGATTCTTATAATTTTAGAATCAATATTTCGAGTTTCTTAGACATAATGTAAGAACGAATTCTTTTTTTTTTCAGATAAAAGAAGTATTTTTCAAAAAAATAAATTTTACATCCTTTTAATGGGAAACCCTTTTTAAATTCAATATTTGAAACTTTTATATATTCAATTTGACAAAATAAACTTCTTCTTCAGAATCAGGACATAAAAATTAAGTTTTGATAAATTTTTGGTGTTTTTCTGATAACTTTCATATTTGGGTGAATAATGAAAAATACTAAATTTTAACTGGAAACAACTTTTTTAATAAAAATAATTTATAGTTTTCAATTATAAATTTTAATGGTTTGGAAGTATAATTAGATTATATTTTTACCATTTAATCCAATTTTTTTCATTGGAAGAAATTTCACTTTAAAATTGGATATAAACAAGTGTCATTCTTTTGATAGTTTTTACATTTAAAAAACCCACTTTTTGGTTTTGACAAAAGGAATTAATTTTAAATTAATTAATTAATCTTCTATGTTTTGAATTTGGTAAAATAGACTTAATTTTTGAATTCATAATATCAAAATTAGCTTAGGGTGAATTTTTAGTTTTTATCCTGAAAACTTTCAATTTTTGATGAATATTGAACAACACTAAGTTATTGGTTAAAACTGACTTTTTATTTAAATAATTATTTATTTTATTTCAATTTATTTTAGGTCAAAATAGATACATAATACCTATATATGTTCAATATAATTCATTGGAGTAATTTTGTAATAATATTAGATTTATAATATTTTATTAAACTTTTCACTGTCTTTTACCCACCTCCTAGGAGAATTTGCAAATTTGCATAAAACATAATTTTTCAACTTATGTGAGTAGAATTTTAAAAATAAAAGAGACACGGTTGATATCCTTAGGAAAAATTTGGTTCAATAAGATAAAAATAATTTTTTGGTGAATAGTAACTTTTTACTTTTATTTACCACGGTTAAAAGTAAATAGTTTAATTAAGGGTAAAAATGATATTATTATTACCCTATCACATGTCCTAATTCTATTGGATAAGTTTAATTCGACCAAAAACAACTTTATAAATAAAATATGATCCTTTAGGTCCACTTGTATTAGATTAGGACATTTATTATTATTTATTTCAAAGAAGAGTTAAAAGTGTTAAAATCAAAGTTTAATAACTAAAACATTTGTAATATAGAGTTATATATAAGATAAATTAGACTATAAATATTTATTAGAAAGATAAAAATATTTCCTACATAATGGTATTTTATTTATAATTTTTAAACATTAAATAATTAAATTTATTTATGACACAATGATGATGCAGTAATTACCTTATTAATGAAAGAATCAAATAAAGGGTATTATTAATAATAAAATAAATTTAATTTAAAAGTTTTTATGACATAAAATAATTTTATAGGTGGATATTACATTTTAGGGATGATTAAATGTATCTTTTTCTAAGTAATCAAGTTGTGATAACTTTTAAAAAAACAAAATACCAAATAGTGTCAAAATTTACATAAATTAATATTTAAAACAAATACTATATTTTTGGTTGATATAATATTCCTAAAAATGTAAGGTTCATCCAAAGGTATTAAATAATATTATATATGTCATTAATTATCCAATATAGGTTATCTTGGAAGTTTAGAGTATGTTTATTAACCATAGATAGTAAGAATACAAGAAGACATGGTAAAAGTTAAACTATTTAACTAAGAGTTAAATCTAAAAGATAAGGTTAAAATGGTAACCTAGACTTGTATAAAACCTATTGGTTGAGATTATTTAGTCCCATAACCACCTAAGTCTAGAAATAAATTCATTGGGAACCATTATAAACCAAATATGATTGTATAATAAATTAATACTTTAATCTTTTCCTAAAGCGACCCTCACCCCTCTTATAAAAGGGCACTTCCCCTTCTCTCAAAATTATAGCTCCAAATCCAGTTGTCTTCACAAAAACCTAACCAAATATCCTCCCAACTATCCTACCTTCATCCTAGAGGCCTTAATTTGGTCATAAATCCAGCCTAAGGATCCCTTTTGATCAAATCAAAAGGAAGAACCCAAAGAAGAGGTACGGATTTCATCACCCTCTTTCAAGTTCTCTTATTCTTCCACTTACTCTTTCTTTGTTGTTTCAATTATAAAATAATAAATCCAGTATATTATATTTACTATGATGTTATTATAAATATTTCACAACTATATTCATTATTCTATACAACTTATGAATGATAATGTCACCATGCGTGCGTACGTATGAATTACCATCTCCACGTTGTGGTGTAATTTGTTATTCAAAACTATGTTATTTGGATGGATATAATGATGAGTGATATATATATAAATAATGAAAATATAATGCTAATGTCTCTGTAAAATTAATATACCATCCAATTCCACACCTTTAAGGAAATGGTATTGTCACTCGTGCGTACGTACAGATTACCGTCTCCACGACACGATGAGATCCATTTCCACATTCACCATTCATCGATGATTATAAAAATATATATTACTAATAAGTATATAATATATGACATAATAATTCTACTGGATATATATATATATACTTATATATACCTTATTCACTTAGTTCCGTTCAATACGATATGAAAATGAAAACAACGTTTATGCATACATACGGACTACCGTCTCCATAAATGGTGTTTTTCATTTCATATATATGTCTATTATACATATTAATATTATAGATATATATGATATATAAATCATGTTTTATATTCTGTAATTATCTAAATCTTTATCTAAGTGATACAATCAAGATTAACAAGTTAAAACACGTACGATAAAGAAATCGATTATTACCCGAAATGTTAATTTAACATGGAAATTATTATTAAATGGGTAGTATAAAGTCATAAATGAATCATGTATGATATCTTAAATATTAATATGGTTACGGTATAATTTAATAACATACTAAAATCTTCATACATGAGGTTAAATGTACCCTCGACTAAAGGAAAGTGCAAGGTAAGGGTTAATTCCTCAATCTCATTATTATCCGAGATTGTTTATGTGTAAGTATTTACTAGGAAATTTTTATCATCCATGTCCATTTTACTAAAAAATTATTTCAAAATAAATATTTTAAGGATTTTTGATAGTTACTCTTTATCAAGATCATAATTTTAAATGTTTTAAATACTTATCTTTCTAAATCTTTTTAATTAATGTCCATGTTTTCAAAATGATTTTAAGGATTTATTTATATGGACATGAATGTTTTAAAATGATTATTCTTTTAAAATGTTTGAAAGTGGTATGGGACTCTTTAATTGAAAAATATCTTTTAAATTACTTTTTTTATAAATGTGTTACTCTTAAATGATTTAAAAAAAATGATATTTCTCTCAAAAAGTTTTACTCAACATTTTCAACTATATCAGCATCATTTACTGGATATTATTTTTGATTGAGGCCAATTTATTAAATATAATCTTCCATATTTTATTGAATGATTTATTATATGTTTGACTGTGGATGTTCTATTTTTATACCATTCATGGTTTATGGTTAATGTATTGACATTTCATATGCTAGTTTTTATATGAATGTTAATGTTATGTTTCAACATTTTCATATGAGGAATGCAATGGAATTAGTAAGTGATGGGTGGAGCCTTCTATAGCTCCTCGATGCATCAGTAGGTCTCATAAGACAAACTAGTGTCTTGGTAAAAGTCCTTGACAAAAATTTTATTTGTAGTCTTGGAACAAGGCCTTGACTATGTGGTAATGATGCCCAGCGTTAGACATTCCCTCATTAAAAAAATAGTTATTACATGTGATTATTTGACTAGTAGAATATCCATGTGCATGTTAATATGGTAATGTTTGATTTATTTTTCCATATTACGTTCAAGTTTATGTTCAAAAGGATTTTTTATTACACATCTTTCCTTAAAAGTTTTTATCTTCCGCCTATTTATTTACCCTTACTGAGCATCTGAGCTCACCCATTTCTTATGTTTTGTTTTCCCAGGATTTACAAGAAATGTATTATGATTGATATTCATGGTTAAACTAAATGGAATAATGGAGATATAAAAGAACCATATATGTTGTATTTTATATTTGAAATTGTAATGTGAAGTTCATGTATGTAATCTATTTTCCAAGACTACTAAACTGATCAATCCTTTGGGAATTTATTACATATAATCATGCCAATGTATTAAAATAATGCACTGCCTCTGGGTAACTGGGGTTGGGGCGTTACAAATTTTGTGTGACGAATGTTCAAGATGTGTTCATGGGGTTGATGAAACCTGTGTTCTGTGACTTCCTGGATAAGTTCACAGTGGTTTTCATCAATGACCTCCTTGTGTAATCCACGTCTGAGAAGGATCATAAAAATCATATTCATGCCATTTTTGGAGTTCTTCATCAATAATAGATATTTGGGAAGTTTTCTATGTGAGAGTTTTGGGCTCAATATGTCCATTTCTTGGGGCATGTTATATCCCAATAGGGAGTAAATAGGGATGTCCCAAAGATAGAAACAGTTGTGTCTTGGGAATCCCCCAAGACAATGGCAGAAGTACAAGGTTTCCTTGTTTTTTATATCTATTACAGGAGGTTCATAGCTAATTTATCTCGAGTTACAACTCCTCTAACAGTGCTGAAAAGAAATGATATGGGGTTAAGTTGTGCTCTGCTGGTAGAAAGAGTTTATTTCAAGGTTTTCTATGATGTTTCACGTCTGGGGTTAGGTTGTGCTCTGATGCAGTAGAGATCAGTCATTTCTTATGGGTCTCAGTAGTTGCATCCCCATGAATGTAACTATGCCACCCACAATCTTTAGTTGACAACATTATCTTTTTCTCTGAAGTTCTGGATACACTACCTCATTGGAGAGCATTTCATGGTCTTCACCGATCATAATATCCTGAGGTACATTTTCTCCTCGGATTACTTGAACTTACAACAACGTTTGTGGATGGAGTTCTTATAGGATTATGACTTTGAAATTTCATATACACCTAGAAAGGGGAATTTTGTATACAATGCATTGAGTAAGAAGTCACATAGTGATGTAGTGTGGGAATCAGATGATTCCTAGAGGGTGATGGAAGAACATTCAACATTACATATAGATATGGGAGAAGTTGGGAGCAGAGGTTTTCTTTGTCAGATGATGGTGCTATCATCTCTCATGAAAAAAATAGAAGAGTCCCGGTCGGGGGATCTTGAGGTGGAGGTCTGGATAGACTGAGTTGTTTGTGGTGAGTCCCCGGATGGTTGGTCTAAGGATAAACTACACCATGTGTTGTTTCAGGGAAATATTTTCATTCCTTTGGTGATGCGTGAGATGGTTCTTATAGAGTTCTATAGTTTATCCCTAGTGGAAAATCCTGCTGTGATTAAGATGTATAAAGCCTTTAGATTTCAGTTTTGGTGGCCTAGTTTGAAGTGTGTAGTTGCAGAGTTTGTGTCTTAATGTTTGGTCTTCTATAAGGTAAATACCAAGCACCATGTTCCCCGGTGGTTTTCTCTAGATATTAGATGTTCCTTAGTGCAAGTGGGAGGACATCTCGATGGAATTTGTTATCAGTTTACCTCAAGATCAGGGAGGCTATAATTCTATATGGGTAGTAGTGGATTGTTTGATGAAATCATCCCACTTTATTGAGATCAAGGAGTCAAGATTAGTGTAGGTTTTTTCAAGTTAATATCTGGAGGAGGTGGTGAGACTCCAGAGATTCCTGAGGATGATCATTTCAGATTGAGATCCATGTTTTACCTTCAAGGTATGGAAATATCTCTAGTATTCTTTTAGTTCTTAGCTATTCCTTAGCACTGATTTTCATCCATAGATGGATGGTGAGACATAGTGGACCATCCAGACTCCTGAAGATATGTTACACTCTTATGTCATAGTTTTTGGAGGTTCGTGGATAGTGCACTTACCCTTGGTAGAGTTCTCCTAAAATAATAGTTTTCACTCTACCATCTATATGACACCATTTAAAGCCTTATATTGATGGTCTTTCTGTTATCTATTGTGTTGTACTGAGGTCGAAGAGTTAGAAATTCTCGAGCTAGAATTAGTGTAGTATATGATATAGATGGTTCAGGTGATTCGCGAGGGGATGAAGGCAGTGCAGGATCATCAGAAGTCCTATGATGATCAAAGGATGAGACCTATAAAGTTTGGAATTGGGGATCACGTGTTTGTGAAGGCGAATCTCCATCATGGGAAGAAAAGGTTTGGTTGTGGGAGTAAGATTTCTCTCTACTTTGCTGGGCCTTTGGAGGTGATGGATCGTGTTAGATTCATGGATTATCGGGTAACACTTCCCCCTTAGCTGATATGGATACACGATTTTTTCCTAGTGTCTCAGCTCTCTTGTTATATTCCTAAAGACACTCACATCATCAATTGGGGCGAGATCGATGTGGATGATGATACGAACATTTAGGAGTAACCTATAGAGATCCAGGACCACAAAGAGAAGGTGCTGTGTAGGCATGATGTTCCCTTGGTTTATGTCTTTTGGTAGCATGGTAGAATATAGAATAGTACTTGGGAAAGTTAGTCAGAGATACGTGCTTAGTACCTTGAGCTGTTTGATGTTTATCTCTTCTCTTATGACACTATTCCTTTGGTGTTTATAGACCCTTTCTGTTATGATATTGATTTATCATTTTGCTTGTTGTGGATTTCTCCATTTTGGGAGGTATCTCTCCTAAGAGAGTGTTCAAGATTTAGTTTTTGTTGTTTCGTTATTTTGTGCTTGTTCCTCTGGTGAGGTAGTGCGCTTATGTGGTGGCGGAAGATTTGAGAAGTATCTGGTGGGGTGGATGTTTGGAGGACCCCTTTCTATTTCCTCTCTAGGTTGGGTTTGGATTCTTGAGGATGAGAATTTTTTGAGAGGTATATGATGTAAGGGATCAAATCTATATAGATCAACCCTTTGCATATTTTAGAAGATCTAAGTGATCAGAGGAGGCTCAGAATAATTTTGGAGAATTTTGGATAAGTAAAATTTGGAAGGAGGGGATTACATGTCATGTAACAACATTACACGATGTAACATCCTATTTCATGAGTTTTCCTAGAAAAATCACGACATGAATACTTTTACAAGGAATGAAATATGGATTCATGGTGTGCAATGTTTTGGGGTTTGAAAAATAAAAAAAGCATCGAGGCAATATATTTTTCAATGGAACTCAACCTCGAGGCATTACACGATTTGAAAGGGGATTACACATCATGTAATGCCCCAATGTTGTATGTTTTAAGTGTTTTTCTAGCTACTCGGGTTTTGTTAAACCTATGGCTTTATGTCTCTCCCTCAACCCCAAGAGACTCGACGACCCTCTCTTTAGTTTTTGGGGATTCCTTCATCAAGGAATGATACATCATTCCCTCATTTGATCTGTAGCGATCCATATTCCATATAAGGTATGATCTACCTCCGTTTTTGAGGTTTCTTCGATTCGTTTCCTCCTATTTATCCTTACCATGTGATTGAGAGTGATCTCCATGTTTCTAATGAAATTTTAATGGTAGTTGGTTAGTGAGCTTGTGCGGAGGAATCCTCAGATGGATGCAGTTGTTGGAAGAGAGGTGATCATGATCAATTGCTTTGATCTGTTCTTGTGCAAAGAATGTCAAAAACCTTTTGAGGTGGAGGGTTTTATGCTTCTCTATTTACTTATGTTCAATCATAGAGATAACATTATTTATCCCTTTGGATCTCAATGAAATTGACCTAATAAATATATGAACTGGATTAAATGAAATGATATCGATTGTATGTTTTTGCTTTATACCGTGATAACGGTTTGCCTCTTGATTTGAAATACAGTTTGATATATATGATTATATTTATTTATCATGTTTTTCTTGATGGAAATTGGTAAATAACATAAATCTAGAATTAATTGAAAATTAATTGGCTAAAAGATAAAGATGCATGTATAATGAATCTGGTTGTTGTTGTTGCAATTTTATGATAATCAAATTGATGAAAGTAAGCATGCTTAATTGAAATTGGTTGATGAACATGAAGTATGTTGATTCTTGTTGATAAAAGAGTTAAAGGCACAATCAATTAAGTGTTTAATGAATTTGGTTATATCTTGTGATAACTTTTTGCTTAGGTTTTCCATAGTTGAAACCTATGAATAGAGAATTGGTTAATACAAGATGGAATAAGAACCAGTTGTGTGATAAAATTATTTACTTTATCAGACATGAGTTTCCAGATTTTCTGTAAAGGATGAGTGCCTTGTGATTTAGAGCCATGAGAGCTCATTATGTGTGAAGGATAGATTCCTTGTTTTAGGGCTGAGAGCCCATTTCTATTTGTTTCTGCTACTTGTGATGTTCTTTGGATACAAGACTTGTGGTTGTGGGTGAACGAAGGCCCAGATGTGACATGATCCTAGGATGGCTGATGCTAGAGGGCTATTGTGGTATGTGGGTGTAGGGAGGCCTAGTTGTTTTTGTATTAGTTGATTCCTAGAGTGGTGAGATGCATCGTTTTATGCATATGGGTGTTGGGGATGAAATCATAGAAGATGGAACGTGTTGAAGTTGGGCTTACCAATTGATGTGAAAGTGGTTTCTATTGAATCTGCTATTTTTTATCTACTTTACTTCCCCTACTGCTTTAGGGAGATCATTTTGATTACCCTCCTTCCAAAAGAGGTGAAGACTCATGGGTTATTCCACATGCTTTATGTGTTTGGCTTCTCGAGGATGGATGGGTCTACGCTTATACAATAGGTGGAAAAGACTCGATGGGTAGCTCATTTACTCACTGTGTTGAGACCCTTTTATTTGGTAGACTATAATGATTTTCAAGAATTCCTATAAATATGGAAATTGGGAAATTTGTTAAATAAAAGAATAAATTATGTTTAACCCACGGGGTTGGAGATTTCTGGGATATAATCCTAAGGTTGTGATTCTGGGAAGTTGTGGACTTGGTTTTGGTTATGCCTAGAGGGTATGGATCTTGGTTGGAATGTTAATGGAATGTGATGTGGAAAAATGATAATGGTTAATTAATTATTAAATAATTAACTAACACAAAGTGGAACTGAAAAAAAGGTGATAAAGTAAATTAATTTTTCTGTTTAATTGATTGTGTGCTTATAGGATATCTAGTGTTAAAAGTGGTAGCCAGGAGTCTGAGAGATGTTAGCTGTAATTAAGTCTAAGACTAGATTATTCCCATAGTGAGGTTTGATATATATTATATCCTATACTTTTTTAATTTATATATGATACCCCACCTAGTCAGTTAGGTAGACTGACACCCCTGGAATTCTAAGCCCTAGGGGTGTTTTCCCCAATATTCTAGTGGGAGGATGGATTGCTAAATAACCCCTTTGGATCCTCCCTCTTCTATTGGTAGTTATTTTTGTTGGTATGCATGACAATTAGTTTTTCCCATATATGTGTGTAGAGGGATGTAATCGATTGTGGTTATTTCACACACATGTATTCTAGATATAGTTTCCTACGGACTACTATAGGTGTGATGTGTATAGGCTGTGATGGCTTGATGATCCTTAATCAGTGTATGGGTGGTAATGGGTAGAGGTATAATAACTGATGTAAGAAACATGATATAAAAGGTGGGGTGGCTCTTTATAACTACATTCTTACTTTTGGTTGTGTGGTTTTCGTGGGGAGTAACTCATGGTGCATGTTATAGTGCTTCACCTAGGTGATTGTGGATAAGCCTTTTTGGAGAGAGATTCTTAGGACATGTGACATTGGGGAAAAGCGAAAAACCAATAGGGAAGTGGTAGCATGATACCCTTGAGATTGTTTATTATATTATATACTCTTATATGCGATACTTGATGAGAGTATCCATGGTGGGGTTGAGAACATCGTATACTTGTTTAGGTGACGATTTAGTTTCACCTGTTGTTCACAGTGGTTTACCACGCTTTCTTTACTTTTTCACAAGAGGTTCCAGGGAGGATCCAACTGATTATACTATTATACTAACCCTATGTTATATAAACCATTTCTATCTCACTGGGATAAGGTTGGAGATCAGGATGGTCACTAATAGCTGGGAGTTTTGCAGGAGTTGTTCAGGCTTCTTAGTCGCTGCTATTTTATTTTCTTTTGGTACTTGCAGTTTGTTTTTCAGTTTTTGTAGTTTTGCATAATATTACATATGTGTACTTGGGTTTTATTTTATGTTGTAGTTTGAGAAGGAGTTAGTTGGTTTCTATCCTATATCTCTCTTTTTCATGTGTTATACTATAGGACAACACCTCCCATCGATATTTTTACTATACCCTTGATTCTAGTCGCCAACCCGGGGCCCACTAGAGGTGGGACTTGGGGTTCATTATCTGTCTTCTCAAATTTCCAGCCCCGAAGGGGTACACTTTGGGGGGAGGGGGTCGTGAAACTATTTATCTATAAAATATCCTCTATTTTTTTTAATATGGGTTTTTCTTGGATTTACATTTATCATTACAATTTTACCTTCACTTTTCTTACAATTCAATTGAAAAGATTCTTGTAAGTGAAGTTGATCATATCACTTCATTTCAGTCGAGAATATTTCTCCTCTATTTTCATATTCTTTATTTTGTTTTATTAATGTATTCCACTACACTTATAATATTTCTTAATTTCATTTACTATTATACTTTAATTTATTAAAAAAATAATAAAATGAATTTATTTTTAACGTTTTCCAAATGTATAATTTTCTATTTACTTTGAATTTCTTTATAAATGTTGGAAAATAATATTTTTTTTAACATAATGAATGATTTTCTTATCATATTATTTATCTTTCTTTAAGAAACATCATCTCTAAATTTTCATGGTTTTATAAAGTAATTTCTATTCCCATAGTTTTATAATTTATTTTCCTTTATAATTAAATTTATCAAAAGTAATGGGTATTAATTCATATTTTTAAAAGAATTTTCTAATTCTCTATAAAAGTTTTTTCATCTATGTCAACATGCTTTAATTTTTCTTATGCTACAATGAGGATATGATCTAATGATACAATCTACATTTATTATTTGGTTGAGTTATGAAAATGTCTTGTAGAAGTTTTCATAAAACTTGTTTCTTTCCCAATATTAATTAATCTATGATTTAATTATAAATGTTTTCATGTTTATGTGGGAAATATATGTATGATTTAAATTTATGTGATTGGTGGGTCCATTATACCCCTCTAATGAATTGAATAAAACTTTATATCTCTTGATATTATAGTGAATGGGGAGTAAAACCAAACCCCTAATGGACTTTGTCCACTATAATATGGGTTATCCTAGAGTTATATTACCCTCCAATGCATTGGATAAAGAATTATATCTCATGTCCAGACATATCAGGGATTGGGGAGAAAAACCAATACATAAATTAACTTTATCCACTATGTAATGGTGGTCTTGGTAGTGAGACTCGATATAAGGAATGATTTTCTATGCACATGTTTATGACACATGATTATTACACATCTTTATGTTATGCAACAAGACTATGTTATGTTCTCATGGCTCATTATTATTGACCCAGGTTCCACTATGCCAAAAACAATATTTAGTAATGGTTTAAATCACAGTTAAATTATTTCATGGTAGTTTTTTTAATTTTAAATCTTTTAATTTTTATTTATATATTTAAATAAATAAATAAATATTTATTTACTTATCCTATCATGCATGAATTCCATGCATACCATGCAAAAATTCAATGTTTTGAATGAAATTTGAACCCCTTATGTAACACCCCGACTCCACTAGGCTGGAGCCGGTGCATTAATTGTGATATTGGCATGGTTTGAAGGAATAAAAAACCTGAAGGAATGATCATTTTAGTAGTCTTGAAGAAACTAGTTACATAGATGTAGCTCAAATTACATTGGAAAAGGATACAAAATACAATACATGAAAAAAACTAAAAACTGCATCCACAGGAACTCAAAAGAAGACCTTCTCTTCATCACTTGTCAAAGTTAGACAATGAAAGGGGTGAGCTCAAATGATTAGTAAGGGTTAAAAATAGAGGAAGAATGAGTACCATAATAATTGAATCAGAATCGATCTGACATAATCAATATGGCATAGTGAATAAATTAATAACTAATGCCAATAATAAACTAAGAATGAAACTGCATCCATAGATTTTGTCATACTGAAAACCTCATGGATAATAATAATAACTGAAAATTAATAGAGAGAATTATTATTAATTGGATGTCATGTATCTGGAACATGAAACCATAATACCATAAAAACGGTTTACTGCCGTGGGTAGAAACCCGTCTTATTTTTGGAAACAAACTCAAAGGGTTTGTCGCCAAACTGTTTTGTCTCATGAGACCTACCGATGCATCGAGGGGATGTAGTGGGACCCACACACCTCTAAATCCAAATTATTCTTTATACAATGATTCAATATAAGAGCAATATGCCTTTTCAATATCCATATAGAGTATAGAATACAGATTCATCAATAACATCCCAAATATACACCTTATGTGAAATGGTATATGGTTTAGACAATAAACAAATCCATGACATGAGATTATGGATATTTAATTGAAATATAATTTCAAATGGAAAGTGATCTCAAATGGTCAGTAGGTACACTACATAAAGATTATTAGGTGCACAATACATAGTTAGTCACAACAAAGGGGATATTCTTGAACAAAAGTGAGAGAGAGGATCCTTTACCTTATGCTTGGAGGTGTTCTTGTCTTGTTTTTAAAGACCTGAATAAAAAAATTAGGATTATTAATTTATAAGTCCAGAACCTCTTTTATAATTAATTAATATGGTATAACCATATTTAGTTCATTAATGGCCTTTTTTATGGATTTAAGAGATTCAATTTTATTGTTTTGGAAGCATTTTCTTACTTGGTTTCATGCTTTGTTTACTTGTGTTCATGAATAGTAGTTGGGTTGAAATATGGATAAACATACAGAATTGTTAATATAAATTATTAGTGAAATTAAAGATACATAAATTATCTTATAATGATTCTGGTTATATACCATGATGATGACTTATTTGACGAGTTAAAGATAAATGCATGACTTTGGCTAGGCAGTTTTGTGCTAAATAAACTTGTTTTGTATTTTTATTCCGTATTATAAAAGATTAAATATTACAGAACATTAGTCAAGATAAAAAAATTTATTATGACCTGTTTCAACCATATATTTGGTTTCATGACCAGACTTGAAAGAATTAATGGAAATTGAAATTACATCGTCAACGATGTCGGTAATTCTACACATCACAGACAATGTTTTTATTCCTTAAATAAGTGGGAGAGGAGAAGATCAATGATGAGGAATTTTACATAAACATTAGAACAACCAGAAAATACAAGATTCTGGAGCATAAAAGCCTCTTGGTTAATATGAGTAGAGGAAATAAGAAGAAAATAAAGGAATCTTAAAATGACTAAAAACTTGATAAATTTCTCACGAAAATTCGGCAGCCTAACGACGTCTCTTAAAATTTCATAAAAATAGTTTGATGAGAGGAATGTAATATCTCATAATTAGTACATAATATGGAAAGTAAGGGGGAATATTTAATGAAATATCCCAACACAATCCAAAGGTAAAGGAAGAGAATAACATAAAATGAAAGAAAATAATGAAAATAAAAGAGGTTGTTTACCTCTTGATCTCTTCTCCTTGAGATCCTTCTTAAGGGCTTTGGTTTTGGTCTTTTGGTGAGACCAGTGGATTTAGGACGTGGGGAAGAGACTTGGGGGATTATTGGTCAGAACATTGAGGAGCTTCAAGGCTTAGATGAGTGAAGAGAAGAGGTGGTGGTGGGGGGTTTTTATAGTGGAGGAGAGGGGTAAATTTTGAATATTTAATTTCATTATTTTTTTATTTCCATCAAGACAACCAATAGTATTGTTTCATGTGACCCCTAATAGTAATAATGGAATGTTAATTCGAACCAAGTGGCCTTTAATCACTTATGATTTCATAAATAGTGTAATTTACTGATAAATTGAATATACGATAATTTACGGTATTTCACTATTCATCAAAAATTCAAGAATTTCAGAAAAATCCCAATAATTCACCCCTACCATTTTTTGATGTGTAGAATTCAAAAGTGAAATCCATTTTTTAAAAATAATTTTCTAAATATTATTAATTTAATTTTTAAATATGGTCATAGTTAATTCGAAAAATAACAATCTTGAAGTGCAGTTATTTTTATGTGACATTGAAAAATTAATTAAGATCCCATTATCATATTTCCTTAAGAAAATAAAATAATAATATTATTTACTATTCATAAGGGTCATATTTGTATTCATAAGGGTATGTTAATATTCACCGAAAATCAAGTTTGTTCTATCAGACTCCAAATGGATTACTGATCACAACTCTAGATGATTATTTTTTGAAATTCAAAACATAGAATTGGAAAATTTATATTTAATGGCTAGGTTTTGAATATATCCTAAATAAACTAGTGTTGTTTCAGAGGAACACAGTGATGAATATAATGTCACTCAGTGATGAATAGAGAAACATAACATAAAATGTTTGGGGTACTACATTATTCCCTCCTTCGGAAAATTTCGTCCTCAAAATTTACAAAATATTACCTAAAAAGATTCGGGTATGTGTTTAACATAAGCTCCTAAGGCTCCCATGTTGCTTCCTCTATCTTATGGTTCCTCCACAGAACCTTTACCAGATGAGTCATCCGATTTCTCAATACTTGTTCTCTAGTATCAAGAATCTTGATAGGCTCTTCACAATAAGATAGATCTGGCTCACGTTCTACTTCTTCATAAGTGAGTACATGTGTTGGGTCTGGCATGTACTTTCTTAACATTGACACGTGGAACACATTGTGAACCTTGGAGAGACTTGGCGACATTTCCAAACGGTAAGCTATGACTCAAATTCGGTTCATAATTTCAAAAGGTCCGATGTACCTATGACTTAGCTTTCCATTCATACCGAAACGTATAATACCCTTCCATGGAGATACCTTTAAGAAAACGTAATCAACTTCTTGAAACTCTTAATCCTTCCTTCATTTACCTGCATAGCTCTTTTGCCTACTTTGAGCTATTTTGATATGGTTCTAGATATTTTTCACCTTCTCTGTTGTTTCTTCAACAAGTTTTGGGCCCATGAGCTTTCTTTCACCAACATCATCCCAGCAAGTTGGCGTACGACATCTCCTCCCTTACAATGCTTCATAGGGTGCCATCTAAATACTTGAATGAAAGCTATTGTTGTAGGAAAATTCTACGAGAGGTAAATACTGATCGCACATTCCTTGCAAATCGTGTGAACAAGACCTCAACATGTCTTCCAATTTTTGAATAGTTCGTTCTGATTGTCCATCCGTTTGTGGGTGGTGGGCAGTTCTCAAATAAAGATCAGTGTCTAGGGCCTTATCATGACTTTTCCAGAATCTTGATGTAAAATGTGGATCACGATCAGAAAAAATCAA
Source organism: Viscum album (assembly GCA_963277665.1). NCBI lineage: Eukaryota > Viridiplantae > Streptophyta > Magnoliopsida > Santalales > Viscaceae > Viscum > Viscum album. The sequence goes on from OY728164.1 coordinate 2,039,902,267, forward strand.
TAGGGATACTCCATGAAGTCTCACAACTTCATTAATATATAGTCTTGCTAGACGTTCAAGTGGTAGAACTTCTCTTATAGCAAGAAAATGTGCTGACATGGTTAGACGATCACCAATGACCCATATTGCATCATTCCATCTAGGATTCTTTGGTAGTCCCATGAAAAATTCCATCGTGATATTATCCCATTTCCACTCAAGTATGGGTAGAGGTTGCAATACTCCTCCAGGATGTTGCCTTCCAGGTTTCACTTGTTGACAAATCATACATCTTGACACAAAATTAGCAATCTCTCCCTTCATGTTGTCCCACAAAAAATGTTCCTCCAAATATCTATACATCATAGTACTACCCGGGTGTATAGAGAAATTGGAACTATATGCATCATCTAACAATTCCCTTTTTAGATCAGGTGTATTGGGAACACAAAGTCTCTTCCCAAATCTCAAAATTCCATATTCATATACGATTTCACTCAATCTCTCATCATTCACAGATTTAATCTTCTTTTGAAACTCCTCATCATCATCTTGAGAACTTTTTACCCTTTCTAGTAAATATGGGTTGGAAACCATTTGAAAAATAATTGATGTTTCACATTCCATGGTTATTCCCATATCCATATTTATTAGATCCATGAAAATAGGATCCCTTTCAACTCTCATCTTGTTCAAAACTCCATGATCCTTTCTGATCAAAGCATCTGACACCTTATTTTCCTTCCCTGGGTGGTAGTGTATCGTGCAATCATAATACTTGAGTAGTTCAAGCCATCTCCTTTGCCTCATGTCAAGTTATTTCTGTGAGAAAATATACTTCAAACTCTTGTGATCAATATAAATCTAACAATTTTCACCATACAGATAATGTCTCCATATCTTCAAAGAAAATATTATAGCAGCTAACTCAAGATCATGAGTAGGATATTTTTTTCTCATGAACTTTTAGCTGTCGTGATGCATAAGCAATAACCCTATCATTTTGCATAAGGACACAACCAATTCCTTTCTTTGAAGCATTACTATAAATTACAAACCCATCATTCCATGATAAAAGAGTCAATATAAGAGCATTGACTAATCTTATATTCAGTTATTCGAAACATTCTTCATAATTTTTTTTCCAAACAAATTTAACCCCTTTTCATGTGAGATTCATTAGCGGGTTAGCCGGTCGGGAAAAATTCTGCACGAAATGCTGATAATAACCTGCTAATCCAATAAAACTGCGTACCTCAGTTATGTTTGTTGGTGTGGGTCAATCTTGGATTGAATTTGTTTTCACAGGATCAACTAGGATTCCATCTTTTGAGACAATATGGCCAAGAAAATAAATTGACAGAATCTAGAATTCGCACTTTCTAAACTTCCCATATAATTGATTTCTTCTAGTAGTTCCCAGAATTACTCACAAGTGACTCTCATGGTCTTCATAGATTTTTGAGTATACAAGGATATCTTCGATGAATATCACCACAAAGTTATCAAGATATTCCTTGAAAACTCTATTCATGAAACCCATGAAAATAGATGGTGCATTCGTGAGTCCAAAAGGCATCACTGTAAACTCATAATGCCCATAACTGGTTCGAAAAGCTGTCTTCAGAATATCTTCCTTCCTCACACTTAATTGATGATATCCGGATTGAAGGTCAATATTTGAATAGTATTGATCTCCATGAAGTTGGTGAAATAAATCATCAATCCGAGGGTATAAGATACTTATTCTTTATTGCAATAGCATTGATTTCTCTGTAATCAATGCATAGCCTCATGGATCCATCATTCTTCTTTACAAACAAGACTAGGGCTTCCCATGGAGAAACACTAGGTTGAATAAATCCTTTGTCACTCAACTCTTCTATTTGTTTCTTCAGCTCCACTAGCTACACAATGGACATTCTATATAGGGTCTTTGATATATGTCTTGCACAAGGAATTAAGTCAATGGGAAACTCAATTTCCCGCTCTGGAGGTTGTCTAGGTAAATCCTCTCGAAATACATCAATGTACTCTTTCACTATGTGCACATCTTCAATTTGAATATTTATTTCCTCTCATATAGATATTGGTTTATATTCCTCTCAAAGTATTTCATTCAATAGAGCTACCGGGGGTGGTTATAGATAAGAATCAGGTGGCGAAGTTTCTACCCTAAAGACAGGGGATTCTACACCATTTCCAAAAATTGAAACTTCCTTTTTCTTGAAATAAATCCTCGCATCATAATTTGATAGCCAATACATACTAAGAATTATATAAAATTCAGTCATGGGTATGATGATAAGGATAGAAACTAAAGCATGTTTTGGTGTTTGGAGAGGGACTAGTCGACATGCCTTTGTTGCAATGATACATCCCATGGGAGTTTTGACTGAAAACTCTTTTCTTAAATCCAATTGGATATATATAATTTTCATATCAAAATGAGAGGATATAAATGAATGCGATGATCCAGAATCTAATAAATTATTGGCTAATTTTGAAGAAACAATTAAAGTACCTGCCACCACATCATTAGGAACTTCGACCTCTGCAGTTGTAATCACATAATCTCTCCCTTGATCTCTTGGCCTTTTCTGAGTCAAGTTCCTTGGTGTTTAGGACACTCATTTTCATCGTGTCCCATATCTCTGAAACTATAGAATTGAACATCATTAAATTTTTTTCTCCTCTTGAATTCATCAGATCGATGACCCTTTTCTCCATAGTTATAGCAGAACCCCATGCCTTTCATGTATTTCCCGAGATGATTCATTCCACAGTTCTCACATAATGGAAAAATATTCATTCCCTTGATCTTCTTCAGTGCTTCTCCTTTTCCTTTGTTATCAGAGTACCGCTTCTTATCTTGGATTCCTTTGAAAATATTTGATCTAGAAAATTACCTCTCTGTTTTGATGGCACTTGATATAATTCCATCATATGATGAAAATGTTTGAGAAGCCAGTGCCCTCTGATGAATTGGCTTAAGACCTTCAAAGAAATAACCAATCTTGTCTACCGAGTCATGTACATAATCTACGACATACCTAGCCAGCCTTGTAAAAGTAGACTCATACTCTGCAACACTATCTTCTTACCTTTGTTTCAAGCTAAGTAATTTCTGCTTCATTTCAGTTCATTGCTCATGAGGGAAATATTTCTTGAAGAATATTTCATTAAAAGTCCTCCACTCAATATCTTCTATTTCTTCTTCCTCCATGGTGTTATGAATCAGGGACAACCATTGGTCAACATCACCCTTGAGACAATATACTGCAAGCACCACCTTCTCATTTTCATTGAATCTTTATTCCCTGAATATTTTTTCAAGTGACTTGATCTATTTCTCAGCTACCACTGGATTATTAGTCACACTGAAATATGAGGTCTTCTGCCGTATTAAATGATCCAACATAGGTGTGGAATGGTAATTTGTTATAACTTGAGTAAGTTGTCACAATATAGTTATGATCTGATCTGCTCAAACATTGACTGTGTTGACTTGCTCAGAAGGGAGATCCCTACCTTGCCCACGAGTATTGATTCCCCTTCTTCCATTAGACGCCATTTCTAAATAATGGGATAAACTATATTAGTTTATGAATCTTAAATATAAAAGCACTCAACATAGATTTAAAATCTATGCATATCTAATCTTATAAACATGGTTTCTATAAGGTAAAATTTACATTAAACTTCTTCATAATGGATTGTAAAGAAAATATGAATTATCGAAAGCATATCCTCTGGGAGTGTTGTAACCAAGAGTGCAGCAAGGCCCATTTTTGTGTACCAGTTCCCATTCGAGTCTATCTCAAAGTGGTGTTTTCGGGTTTTACCCCTAGATACATCTGTGCTAGAGCTGCCTCTACCTGCTCATATCCAGACAGGGATGTATTTCTTGAAAGATCCACATAATCTATTCCTTACCAGAATACCAAGACGTTCTTGTAAGTTTATCCTCAAATACTACCTTAGGTCTTTGTTCCCTACTATATATTTCCCACTCTAGTTTCCAAGTTTCCTACTAAACTTCCTCTGATACCAACTGTAACACCCCGACTCCACTAGGTTGGACCAGGTGCATTACTTTAGATATTGGCATGCTTATAAGGATTGAAAATCCCAAAGTAACGATCTGTTTAGTAGTCTTGTAGAAACTAGATACATAGATGTAACTCAAATTATATTGGAAAAGGTTACAAAATATAATACATAATAAAAAAAACTCAAAACTGCATCCACAGGAACTCAAAAGAAGACCTTCTCTTCATCACTTGTCGATGGTAGGCAATGAAAGGGGTGAGCTCAAACACTTAGTAAGGGTTAAAAATAGTGGAAGAATGAGTAAAATAATAAGTGAATCACAATATATCTAACATAATCAATATGGAATAGTGAATAAATGAATAAATGAATAACTAATGCCAATAATAAACTGAGAATGAAACTACATCCATAGATTTTGTCATAGTCAAAACCTCATGGATAATAATAATAACTGATAATGAATAAAGAGAATGCTTATTAATTGGACGTCATGTATCTGGCACATTAAACCATAATATCGTAAAAACGGTTTTCTGCTGTGGGTAGAAACCCATCTGATTTTTGGAAACAAACTAGAAGGGTTTGTCACCAAACTGTTTTGTCTCATGAGACCTACTGATGCATCAAGGGGCTGTAGTGGGACCCACCCAACTCTACATCCAAAGCATTATTTATACAATGATTCAATACAAGAGCAATATGCCTTTTCAATATCCGTATAGAGTAATTCATCAATAACATCGAAAATATACACCGTATGTGAAATGGTATACGGTTTAGACAATAAACATATCCATGACATGAGATTATGGATATTTAATAGAAATAAAATTTCAAATGGAAAGTGATCTCAAATGGGCAGTAGGTACACCACATAAGGATTATTAGGTGCACAATGCAAATTTAGTCATAACAAAGGGGATATTCTTGAACAAAAGTGAGAGAGAGGATCCCTTAACTTATGCTTGAAGGTGTTCTTGTCTTGTTTTTATAGACCTGAATAAACAAATTAGGAATATTTATTCATAATTACAGAACCTATTCTATATTTAATTGATATGGTATAACCTTATTTAGTTCATTAATGGACTTTTTGATGGATTTAATAGATTCAATTTTATTGTTTTGGAAGCATTTTCTTACTTGGTTTCATTCTTTGTTTACTTGTATTCATGAATAGAAGTTGGTTTGAGATATGGTTAAACATCCAGAATTGTTAATATACATTATTATTGAAATTAAAGAGACATAAATTATATTATAATGATTATGTTTATATACCATGATGATGACTCATTCGATTAGTTAAAGATAAATACATGAATTTGGCTAGGTAGTTTTGTGCTAAATAAACTTGTTTTGTATTTTTATTCCATATTATGAACGTTTAAATATTACAGAACATTAATCAAGATAAAACACATTTATTATGACCTGGTTCAATAATATATTTGGTTTCATGACCAGAATTTAAATAATTAATGGAAATTGAAATTACATCATCCACGATGTCGGTATTTCGACACATCACGAACAATGTTTTTATTCCTTAAATAAGTGGGAGATGAGAAGAATAATGATAAAGAATTTTCCATAAACATTAGAAAATCCATAAAATACAAGATTCTGGATCATAAATGCCTCTTGGTTAAGATTAGGTGAGTAAAGAAGAAGAAGATAAAGGAATCTTAAAATGAATGAAAACTTGATAAATTTCTCACGAAAATTCGGCAGCCTAATGACGTTTCTTAAAATTTCATAAAAATAGTTTGATGAGAGGAATGGAATATCTCATCCTTAATACATAATATGGATAGTAAGGGGGAATATTTAATAAAATATCCCCACACAAGCCAAAGGGAAAGGAAGAGAATAACATAAAATGAAAGAAAAGAATGAAAATAAAAGTGGTTGTTCACCTCTTGATCTATTCTCCTTGAGATCCTTCTTAAGGGCTTTGGTTTTGGTCTTTTGGTGAGACGAGAAGCTCTAGGATGTGGGGAAGAGACTTGGGGGGATTATTGGATAGAACTTTGAGGAGATTCAAGTCTTAGAGCTGTGAAGAGAAGAGGTGGTGCTGGGGGGTTTTTATAGTGGAGGAGATGGGTAAATTTTGAATATTTAATTTCATTATTTTATTATTTCCATCAAGACGCAAAAATAGTATTGTTTCATTTGACCTCTAATAGTAATAATGGCATGTGAGTTCGAACCAAGTGTCCTTGCATCACTTATGATTTCATAAATAGTGTATTTTACTGATAAATTGAATATACGGTATTTTACCGTATTTCACTATTCATCAATAAATTCAAGAATTTGAGAAAAATCCAAAAAATTCCCCCCTACCATTTTTCGACGTGTAGAATTCAAAAGTGAAATACATTTTTCAAAAATAATTTTCTAAATGTTATTAATTTAATTTTTAAATAAGGTCATAGTTAATTCGAAAAATAACAATCTTGATGTGCAGTTAGTTTTATGTGACATTGAAAAATGAATTAAGATCCCATTATCATATTGCCTTAAGAAAATAAAATAAGATTATTATTTACTATTCATAAGGGTTATATTACTATTCATAAGGGTATGTTACTATTCACCAAAAATCAAGTTTGTTCTATCAGACTCCAAATGACTTACTGATCACAACTCTAGATGACCATTTTTCGAAATTCTAAACATAGAAGTGGAAAATTTATATTTAATGGCTAGGTTTTGGCTATATCGTAAATAACCTTGTGGTGTTTCAAAGGAACACAGTGATGAATATAATGTCACTCAGTGATGAATAAAGAAACATAACATATAATGTTTAGGGTACTACACCTTACCGCTAGATTATTTTATAAAGTATTTACCACCCCATCAAGGTCTTCATATGTGGTGAATAAAAAGAATTTAATATACTTATAAATATATATATTAATAAATATAGATATGTATACAAGAAAATAATATTGAAGAATAATAAAAAATAAAAAATAAAAAATACATTATGAATAAATATGAGATAAATAATAAATAATAAATAATAGATAATAGATAATAAATAAATAATAAATAAATAAATAAATAAATAAATAATAAATAAATAAATAAATAATAAATAATAATTAAATAATAAGTAAATACTGAATAAATATAAAATAATGAATAAATAATAATTAAATAATAGAAAAAATAAAAAATAAAAAATAAAAAAATAAAAAATAAAAAATATATAATAAAACAATATATGATAAATAAATAAATAATAAATAATAAATAATAAGTAATTAATAATTAATGCATATATAATAAATATGTAATAAATAATAAATAAATAATATGTTAATAATAGATTAATAATAAATAATAATAAATATACAAACAATAAATAAATAATAAAGTAATAATAAAAATATAATAAATTAATAATGAATAATAAATAAATATATAATAAAAATTAGTAAATAAATAATAAGTCAATATATAATAAATGATTATTAAATAAAAAAATAACTAAAAAAATAAAAAATAAAAAACAAATAAATAGATAATAAATAATAAAATAAATAATAAAATAAATAATAAATGATAAATAAATAATAAATGATATGTGCTAATATATAATAAATATTACATTAATAAATAAAATTAAATATTAATTTTAATAATAGATTAATAATAAATAATAAATTATTATATAATAAATAAGTCATAAATATATAAATATATAAATAATAAATTTATTTTTAATTGATAATAAACAATAAATTAATATATAATAAATAATATATATTAAATAATTTCTAATAAATAATAAATTTTAAAAAATAAATAATAAAGAGTAAATAGTAAATATATATAATTACATTTAGAATTATTTAAATACAGTTATATATATCTTATAAAAATATAAAAATAAAAACAAAAATATATAAATGTATATACATACAAACACATATACACACACATGCAAACCAACCGACATAATACATATAAATATATATACGAACATCATATATATAAATAATCATTATTGTATATTAATATACATAAATGGATATGAATTTCTACAAAAATATATACATATAAAAAATTTAAATAAATATATATAAACACATATTTATATTATATAAATATATATAAATTTACACACATATATAATTTAATATCAATATAAATATAAATAAATATATATTTATATATTTATATATAAACACACGTAAAGATAAATATCTATATTTAAATATATACCAAAAAATATATATAAATATATAAACATAAACACATATAAATATTTCTAAATTTAAATAAATAATGAAAAATATGAATAAATACATATAAATATCTATGCATAGATACAATTATAAATAATTTTAAATAAATATTAATAAATATAAAAATAATATAAATAAATTTACATAAGTATATAGAAATACATACATACATACATATATCTATATATAATAGATAATAAATTACCAAAAGAAGAAAAAACACAATAATTACAACCCCATGAAATCAACAGGAATATAAATATATGGAATAAAATCATAGAAGACCCAATAAGTATATGAAGACACTCTTAAATGAAGTTGAAATCACATCGAATGTTAAAAAATCATGGTATAAAAAAAAACTATTTTTTGGAAGAATTTTTGACCTTTTTAACCCAAAAAGTAATATCCATGGTTCCCTTAAGTTATCATGGTGTAAATATATTTATAGTTTTTGATTTGATATCTCGTAGTGACCAAAAAAATAACCAGATAAAAAATTATGACTGTTTGAAGTTGAAGTTCTATTTTAAACTTCTCTTAAAATGATAATAAGTTTTTATTAGTTATTAGGATATCATTATTTAATTTTGTTGTTGTTCATTTCATAAGATTCAATTTAACCAGTTGTAGATCTAAAACAGACACCCATATCAAAAGTTTTGACCATTTGATATCGATGTCTGATTTTTAACTTATCCAAGAATTAATTTATGTTTCAAATAATTACTAACAAATAATATTAAATAGTTTATAATGAAAAAATAATAATTTATTAAAATTGTAAATATTAATAAATAAAATATTATATATAAATAATAATAATAATAATAATTATTAATTTTTAAATAATAATTATTTTTTCCATTAATTCAGAGGTAGTTTTTAAAAATTGATACAAAAAAATAAATAAAATCATATTTAGTGTTGGTTTTTTAAAAAACACCACTAAAAATTAAAGAATAAAATTAAAAAAATTAAAAAAAATTTAATGGTGTTTAAAAAAAAGAGACATTAAATTTCATTTCATGAGGTCTTTAGCCGCAGTTTTGAAAACCACTGAAAAAAATACACCACAAATCCCTTTTTTCCTACAGTGTGCTTACACTCATGTAATTCACGTATTATTTTATGCCAAAAGACTTATTCCATGAATCATGGTTTATGATCTATTTTTTATTGTGTATGATTCTCTTATTTTATGTCTATTCAATTTTATTGTGTTCTTATACCCATATTCCCATATTATGATCACTTGTTATCTTCATTTCATATATCCTACATTTACCTTAACTGATCATTTTATCTCACCCTTTCTCATGTTTTTATTCCTCAGATCATGAAGATGAGTATTATGTATGATATTTCTAGAAGTGTACTATGTGTGAAGAATATGTCAAGGAGATAGTGATGATATTGTAAAAAAATTTGGTTATGTATCTAATCTCCAAATATATTAAACCTATTTGTTATTGGTCATGAATTATTTTGATATTTAATAAATATTCATATAAAATGATTTTACTATATGTATGTCATGGTTAGGTTATCTCTGATGGTATCAAAGTGGGTTTTAGTTATTTTTGGGGATTAGGATATGATGAGTAAGAGGCTGGAGCCTAAAACAACCTATCTTGAACTAAAAGTGATGTAATATAAACCTAAAATTTCACAGGTTGAAATGAAGATGTCCTAATTTGGGGAATCTTTGGATTGATCATTATCATATGATTTATTACTCAAATTATTATTTCTTGATACTCACACTAACATTTTTGATTTTATTCAATGGTTGGAACTAGGATGAATCATGTTAATGAGCGTTATGGACAATGCAATGACCAACCTAATGAGTAAGCAATTGGCATGGACGATGTAATGAAAATATTATGTCTACGATCATTAACTTTGATGAGCTATGAAAAATATAACAAATCATGAAAAGCTTCTAAATGCTCATAGGAAGGATTAAATATCCATTTAGTGCTTCACATTGAAACTTAAAACCTCATTTAGTGGGTCTTTTAATCCACTAATTATAGAGTAATGAATCAATACAAAAAAAATTATTTTTTGTTCCCTAATGATTGAATCATGAAAAGGTTGTTTTAGCATTTTTCATTTGGAATGTGAAGCTAATCTAGGGTGGGATCTCATTATGAATATCAGGCAGGGGGAATAAATTGAATCATTATAATGTGAGGAGTTTAAGATTTTATTTTTCAATAATTTTTTCCCTAAACTCTATATAATAAATGTAATAATCCCAACTCTAGTAACCCATAACTGGTGGTTACATTATTATACTGGAATAGATACAAGGGGTCAAATCTTGAAGGACTAATTATTTCAATAGTATTGGAGAGACAAATACATACATGATACCCATTTTACATTGGGGATAAAATATAAAACATTCTACATCCTTGAACGAATTGAAAGAATTATTATTCATAGCTTGGGGAAAGAAAACAAAATAAGGGTGAGCTCATATTCACTATAAGAGGTGCATACAATAGAAGCTATCATGAATAAATAAGGAATAATCAATATAGAAATTTAAATTAATGAACACAGATTCCATTTAATAAATAAATTTACTGTTATTATTAGTTAATGTATAATCAATATAGAAAGGTAAATAACTAAACACACATGACATTTAATCAATAACTTGAGTACAAAATGCATCAATGGATAATATCAATAAAAATATTATCATGGATAATAATAACTAAATTTCTAATAAATGGTGTTCTTAATATTAAACATCATTATCTCAGACATCATGATATCTATACCATCTTGACCATACACGAAGACATTTTAAAACTATGAATAAATACCCATTTAATTTTTGCAACTGATTTTTCTCATGAGACCTATCAATGAATAGAGGGGATATATAATTCTACGACCGACTCACCACTGCATTTATAAATAATTCCTCATATATGAATGATAAATTTAAATCATGTATAATATGACTCATTAAAAGATATCTATATTGAGTAAATAATATGAATTTATCAATATTTCCCTAGTTAATCAAATAACTTTCGATGTAAACACCACATGTAGAAATGGTATACTGTTTTGAAAATAATTAAATCCATGATACAAAAAATATGTATATTTAATAGAAATATAATTTCTAATGAAAAATGTTCATAAAAAAGTGATTATCTCAAGATAAAGTTAATGATCACAAAATTAATTCAAATATGAGAGGTGATAATCTATTCTTAAGGAATATAGGATTTTTTTGATATAAAATCATTTTATTTATCATAATAAATGGAATAAATGTGAAATATTAAAATAATCTCTCATGAAATAGTTTTATTTATAAAAAATTTGAAAAGTTTTAGAAGAATTATTTCACACACATGACATATTTTAAAGGAATTTTTCATTTAATTTTCATTTTTATCTTTTTTGGGGGTTTCCTAAGTATTTTGGTGGAAATGGGGGGTTTTCAAAATTTCGGCCAAACCGTGAGCCCATTTCCAGATTTAATTTTTTTTTCTTTTATAACTGCTTCATTATTTGACATTTTACACCCATTCCACTTCCAAATTTCCATCCCTTGGTATATTAAACCCACCATATCAATTTGGACTCCATATGCATCTATAATAATGATCGATTTGGGTTTTTTATTAACGTTTTGAGCCAACCTGAGATCCCATTTCCTGCCTTAATTTTTTTAATTCTTTAATATTTAATTCAATTTTTATGTTGTTTCAGTAATTCCAACTCTCTCCTGAGACCAATTACCCAAGGCGCACCCCCATGTTCTCCTCATCCTCTTTGGAGCTCATATTCATCGTGAACTAGGGATAAACTTCTATGGATGTCTCAAATCATCCATATTTGAAGAGGTAAATTGTTTCATTCATAACTCCTTCAATTTTTACTATTTCCCCTCCATTTTAGTTCTCACATGACTTATTCAGCCTTATTCAAACCTCACATTCATTTTTGGCTATTTTTTAAATTCAACTACTAGTGTATTTGGGGTGTTTTATTCAAGATGTCTCAATTAAGTGGGTTTCCTCTAATGTTCCTCCCATTGTCTTAGGGTTTCTTCCACTTTTCCTGTGGTTCTAAAATTTCTAGAAGTTAGGGTTCATACCTAGGGTTTGTATTTGAGTTTCTTGGTCTAATATTGAGGTTTTACATGGATTTTTACTCCCTTGTGGTGCAGAAGTGATGTGGTTGATGTTTCACATAATAGATTGGGGGGTTTTAACCCAAAAGGTAGGTGATTCCATGTGTAATCAATTATTGATGAGTTAGATTGCTTGATTTATTATTTTATCATGTTTCTAATATTTTTTCTGTGGTACAAAAACCATTTTTGGTAGCATTAGTTAAGCATGTCGTATTAATATTACATTTTTGATTGAAGTTGTGTATTTTTCTAATGTAACTGATGTGATATCTTCTGTGGTAGTTTTATAAAATATGAAATTGATTTATTAGTTGTTAAAAGAGGATTCCAATTCTGGTTTGGTAATTCGTTGGTGTGATTTTAGCCTTGAAATAGGGTTTTTAAATAGTTTTTATATGAAAAACATGGTTATACCCCTTGGGATTTATTTAAGAAAATTTTAAAGGAATTATTGAGTTAAATAAAGTGGATAAAATATGTACATGTAGTGTTTTGGTGAGTGTGTTAACCTAATATGGGATTTTGAAAGGTAAAGCAATGATTTAAGACTTCAAACATTTTTATAATGTTTTATATATTACTGAAGGGTTTTATTAAATTTAATGAAAGGTGAAAAACACATTTGTGGGATGTTTTGTGTGAGTATGATGTGAAAAATGAATGTTGTTTGTGAAAGGATTATTATGTGACATGTGTGTGGGATGTTATATGATTTGAACTATCTTGGAAAGGTTTTATAATTTAACAGATTTGTTGTAGTGTAAAAGATATGCGAAAAGGGGTCACAAAGGACGACCCCTGGAATGCTCGGGGATGAGAAATTCCCTCACCTTATCTTCCCTTTTCGTTGTTTTCCATTTTGGTGTTTGTTCCTCCAATTGATGATTCTTCACTGCTCTTTTGGCCTTACCCTTTGTGCACGTCCCCACTATGGACTGGTTCGAAGGTTTGTTTGGAAAATTGGGATGATGTTGGTGGATCTGATGATGGTGTTTCTGGTCTTGATGGCTCTTGGGTGTGGTATTTTTGTGGCTTGTTCCAGTGTGAGTTTTATGTTTGTTTTTGTTTGTTCGGTTCTCACTTAGCCTCAAAGTGATGGTCATGCATGGTTTTGTGGTGTTTTGGGTGGGTTTGGTCTTGGACAAGGTTCTTTCTTCAGTCCGCCAATGGTTCCTTGTAATGATCTGCTGGTTCTCACATTGCCTAAAATTGATTTGTAATGGTGGGTTCTCACTTAACAAAAAAGTGTTTTTCAGAAATCAAAAAAAGTGAATTTTCAGTCAGTCAGTTAAAGATATGCAAAAAGTGTTGTGGACTATTTTAGTGTGAGTATGATTTCAAAATAAATTTGATTGAAAAAGGGGATTATGTGAATTGTTTGATATGCATGTGGGTTTTTTGGTGTGTTTGTGACCTGGAAGTGGTATTTTCATGTTAAAATTATATTTCATGTTTTGTGGAACTTGTTCGATCACAAGAGGGAACACCTGGGTATCTAGGTGGGTGGATGTGTACTAGTATGCTAGTGATCCTGTGGGGCTTAACCTCAATTTCATGTAGAAAGTTTGATGATGACAAAACTAACAAAACTATGATGATGATAATGATGATGATGTTGGGGGACCACTAGGTTATGGGTATGATCCCTACTAGTGGCCATGCGCACAAGAACAAATATTTGTATGGTTACTTTCACCAAGATATGAGGTACCTAGGACCCACAACAAGCTAGTGCCTAGGGGTTATTTCCTATTTCTTGTCCTCATTAGATAATTTATGCTTACCTTCAGCATATGGTGTGTTTTTTCTAGAAAATTCAGTAGCTTTGGAACTATTTTTAAAAGTCTTTATTCTTTAAAGTATCCCACTTGAGAATAGTTTTTATTTAAAATTTATTCTCTTTAAAATTATTATTACCATATCATGTTTATAAAAACGTGCAAGATTTTCGTCTTTGAATGTTTATTACAAAGAATCTTTTAGTGGTGGAATCCTACTAGTATTTGGATCACACCCTACTTACACCTTTGGGTGTAAGTAGACCTGGTGGTTTTTGTCGTAGGTTTGGGTACAACTTTTTGTGTCAACGTATTGAGTTTTTAGCTATCCTTCGTGATGTAGTTTTGTGGAGATGGCATGAGGGTGGTGCCTCTTTCCATGAGGTGGTTCTTGGGATGTCCATTTTGGGTTTCTTCATTTGTTAGAGTCTTTAAGAATTTTTTTAAATTATTTAATCCAATTCTGATTTCTTTTGAAATATGTTTTATTTTGAAAAATATATATTTTTTTATTTTGGACTTTTTTGTTGTTTTATTGTTTATAATCTCAGGTAAATCATTTACAAATTTCATTTTATGATACATGAGAACTTGTTCGAGCGTGTGGGTATTGGGAATGCCCTTCAGGCCTTGCCGCATACTGTGTTAGGTTCCAGTTTTGATGGTGAACAGATTTGGTTCGTGACAAAGTTACATTTTGTAAAATAGTTATGGTGGTGGGTAATTTTTTATCACCATATACGTTAAAAAAACATTATTTTTAACTTTTTGATAAAAATATACCTTTTTAAAAAGTATAAATATCATTTAAAACCATTTTTAAAAGTAAAGGATAACTTAAAATGTTTTTAATAAATCATTTGAGTAAATAAAAGGATATTTGTAAACCAATTTTGAAAAACATGGACATGGAAGTAAAATATATCCGATTTTATGAGAGAAAAAAACATGTATTCATTTAAATATGTCTTTACTTTATTCAATTATAAAGGAGAGATAAAATTAAAATATATATATATAAACTCATTAAATATCTAATGGATAAGAAAATTATTGGATCTTATGGAGGATAAATGATAATAATTCTTCAACGAATTTAAAAGAAATCCCAAACAAAACTGAAATTGTAAAATATATTCTTACCTCTTTGGTAACTTTTAAATTATGACCCCTTGAAATATTAAACTTGAATTGAAATATTAACCATTTTAAATAAATAAGTATTCATTTTAAATACATAAAATGTGCATTATATACACCACATAAAAGTGAATATGTGTATATTGACGAATATGTCTTAATAAAAGGGAAATTGTGACAAAATCCCTTACCTCACACATCCATTTAGTTAAATGTGATTTAACCTCATTTATAATGGTTTTAAACATGTTATTAATTTATAAAAAATTATATTAAAAATTATAATACCATATATGATAATCTAATAATATATTATCACCTATTCGTTAACAATATTTCATCATTATGATTGATTTGTGTGTTACTTTCCTTGATTTTTCATGCGTGTTTTGTCAAGAAAGTTGCAGTTATTATGTATAGCATATATTTAAATAATATATATATAAATATATTAATGTTATAAATATCATATTTTTTAACAAATACCTTTTTATAACCATTTATGAAAGTTAGAAATAGAAAATGAATCACATCACTTTGTGGAGATGGTTGGTTGTACATACACACAAGTGACGATATAATTCACTTAATGGGTAAAAGGTTTAGTA
Organism: Viscum album; assembly: GCA_963277665.1. Lineage (NCBI taxonomy): Eukaryota > Viridiplantae > Streptophyta > Magnoliopsida > Santalales > Viscaceae > Viscum > Viscum album. The sequence continues at coordinate 2,039,918,270 of OY728164.1, forward strand.
ATTGGATGATATATTAAATTATTAAAATCAATATAATTTAATATTTATTATTCATATTAATTATTTCCATCATTATGACTATCCATGTGATTTGGGGATAGAAAACCAAATTACATCAGATCGTGAGGCAACAATTTTGCACACACACAAGCGATAACTTTGTTTCCCATTTGATGAATAAGGATCTAGATAAATATTATTAAATAAAAATTATAACATCTAAGTTTATGGGAGATAATTGTGTTATTATATTGGAAGTGTTAAGTTGAAATTTAATTTGGTTACAGAAGAAATAAAAATAAATATCTTAATAAAGACAATTACCTTTGCTTAGAGAAACCTCATTTGGATCTATTATTAAGGATCCTATGATTAGACTTTTGGGAATAATAAAACCTATAGAATTTGTATAATGATTTTGGTTGGGATTTTGGTAGGGTTTGGTTGATCCAAATTGTTTGATTGATGTGATGAAGGGAGGGGATGGAGTGCCCTTTTATAATTGAGGAGGAGCGACATTTTTGTAAATACCAAGAACTATTCAATAATGGGAAGTAACTCTCACCCCAAGTTCATAAAATATTGATAAATAGTGTATTATAGGGAATTAAAGTTCTATAAAAACCTTTAAAGAATAAAAATAATCATGTCTTAAACTTTTTATTCCGTTTACCTCCAAGGCTACTCAATTTTACAATTTTAGTTTTCACCATGGTAAATAGTTTTTCAACCTAGGTAATTTATCTATTAAGACTAAAATAAAATGAAAATTATTAGATAATTTGAACCCAATTATTATTAATATGAAAAAAAATTTACAAAATAAAAATTCTATGTGTGTAAAAAATTAATTTTAATAGAGGCTCATGTAACCTGCAAAACCATGTTTTAATCTTAACCACATTAATTAATTTTTAATGTTTTTTATTAGTCATTATGAAAAAAATTAAGTTAACATAATTAAATAATATTAAATAAATTGATTCAAAATATTCAATCCATTTGATCAAATTCAATTTATATAAGTGGTATAATTTATATTAAAAATAAACTCGTAAATCGTGTTGAAAATGGTTTTTCAAGAAATTCATTTTTAGGCATAAGATGATCTTATATTAACTATATAACTAGTAATAAACAATATTTGGATTAAAATTCATATATTTAGATGTATAATATATACATTTAATTTAAATCATTTCCCATTAAACATTATTTTAATTAATTAAAATGGATAGAAATTGTGCATTTTTAACAAAAATAGTTTTCTGAAGAGAAAAAAATTTTCAGAAAAATTTATCTTTTACCTAAAAATGATATAATATTTATTTATATCAAATTTATAGTTAATAAATTTTAATTATTCATATTATAATTCATTATTATGAATAAAATGGGGAATATTTAAATACTATTTTTTATTATTCATAAAAGCTTATTTCTAAGGGAAACTTTTAAAAATTTATTCTATGATTAATTGACAAAGTATGTTCAAAAATGATATTCATCTTATAAAATTGAATTTTTTCCCATGAAATATTATAATGTTTATTTTATTACAGTTTTAATAAAATATAATTTTCACCTACTATAATTGATTCTTGAGTGTTATATTCTTCTCTCATATAAAAATTTCACTATTAATGTTTTATGGATATTACCTTATAAACAAATTTGGGTGGTTTTTCTTCATAAAATCTTATAGTTTCCATTTTCTTAATATATTTTATGATTTTTCCAAAGTAACTTTAATAGATTAGTATTCTGATTCTTCAATACTTACTCTCTGGCATCAAACAACTGGATAAACTCTTAAAAGTAAGATAAATCAGGTCCCTATTATATTTCATCAGAGGTGAGTAAATTCATTGGGTACAATAAGTAATTACTTAACATTGATATATGGAATAAATCATGTAATTTATATAAGATTGGTGTATTTTATAATATATAATCCAAAACTCTAATTCATTATAGAATTTCAAAGGGTCTAATGTACCTGGGGCGCAGTTTTCCCTTCTTACCAAATCTTATGACACCATTGGAGACAATTTTAAGAAAACACGATATCTGACTTGAAATTGCAATTATTTACTCTAGTTAAAAACATAAATTTTTTTCTTTCTATGTGATTATTTAATTTGATTTTGAATAGTCTTTATATTTTTATTTATCTCTTCAATAAGTTTTGGGCCTACAAGTTTCCTTTCACCAACTTCAACCCAACATGTTGGTGTATGAAATATACTTCTATATAATGCTTCATATAATTCTATTTGAATACTTGAATGTAAACTCTTGTTATAAGAAAACTATACCAAAGCTAAATACTGATCCCATATACCTTAAAAGTAAAATGATCTTGACCTTAACATATCTTCTATTGTTTATATAGTCCTTTTAAAATGTCTTTTAGTTTGAGGATGTTAGGTGGTGCTCAAATAAAGCTCAATATCATGAGACTTTTGAAGACACTTCTAATATTATAATTTAAAACATGGATCATAATTAGACACAATTGAAATATGTTCAACATGAATTCTTAAAACTTCATTAATATCAAGACTTATGAGGTGATTAATAGGTAGATAATCTCTTATAGTGAGGAAATGTGTAGATTTATTAAGGTGATAGACAATAACCCATTTTTCATCATTCCTTCTAAGACTACTTCATAATCCTATGATAAAGATCATTATAATATCATCCCATTTCCACAGAATAATTGGAATAGGTTTCATGAATCCTCTACGATGTTGTATCTCAACCTTTACCTATTGGAAAACCAGTCATCATCATACATAATAAAAAATTCCCTCATTAATGTTATCCCAACAAAAATGTTCCCCCAAATCCCAATACATATTCATTTTACCAAGGTGTACAGAGAAATTTGATCTATGATCATCATCCAACAATTTCCTTTTTAGATCAGGTATATATGGAACACATAGTCTCTTTCCAAATTTCAAAACACTATCTTCACAAATGAAGTCTTCCAACTTCCCATCATTCACAACTTTAATATTCTTTTAAAAATTATCATCATCATCTTGAGAAATTTTTACCTTTTATAATAAATATGGTTTCATAATAATTTTAAAAATGATTAATGTATCCCCTCCCTAAATAATTCTCATATCCATATTTACTAGATCTATGAACATAATATCCCTCTCAATCCTCAATTGCATCATAACTCTACGATCTTTACTACTCAATGCATTCATTACCTTATTTTCCTTCCCTAGGTGTTAGTGTGTTGATAAATAATAATAAATGAGTAGCTCGACCATCTTCTTTGCCTCATGTTGATCTCTTTTTGTGAAAAGATATATTTTAGTCTCTTATGGCTTGTGTATATCTCACATCTTTCACTATAAAGATAACGTATTCATATATTCCAAGAAAATAATACATCTTCAAACTCAAGATCATGGGTTGGATAGTTTTTTGTGTCTCTTTTACTACCTTGATGCATATGTAATAACTTAGTCATTTTACATAATGAGAAAAAAAGTCCCTTCCTGGAATCATCACTATAAATCACAAACTCGTCATCTCCTAATGCTAGAGTCAAAATTGGAGCATTTAATAATTTCATTTTCAATTATTCAAAACATTCTTCACATTATTTTTTTCTAAAAAAACATAACCACTTTACATTTAAGATTGGTTAATAGTTTATCCAATTTAGAAAATTTTTGAATGAATCACTGATAGTAACTTACCAAACCAATGAAACTACATTAATTAGTTATTTTCATTGGTGTAGGACATTATAGAACTAGATTTGTCTTCATATGACCAATTGTGTTTCCATCCATAGAGAAAATATATCCAAGAAAAGAAACTTCCTGAAGCCGGAATTCACACTTGGTAAATTTCCCATATAACTATTTTCTTCTATGAGTCTCAATAATGATCTAAAATTGATTTTCATGGTTCTCATAGCTTTTAAAATACAAAAAAATATCTTAAATTGATACCATAATAAAATAATCGAGATACTAATTGAATAATATATTCATTAGAAGCATAAAATCATAGGGCACATTAATAAATCCGAATGGAATTACTGTAAACTTGAAATGTTCATACCTTATTAAGAAAGTTGTCTTCGAAATTCCTTCCTTGTTTACTTACAATTGGTGATACCCAAAAATAATTTCAATATTTGGAAAAAATTATATTTGAGAAGTTGATTGAAAAAGTCGTTAATGAATGGAATATGATACTTGATATTTATCATAATATAATTGATTTTTCTATAATCAATGCATAGCCTTGTGGATCCATATTTCTTTTTAACAAAGAGAATAAGGGATCCCCATGGTAGAACACTGGGAGAATAAATCCCTTATCACACAAATCCTATAGTTGTTTCATTGACAACACTAATTCCACAGTGGCCATTATATTGGTATCCTTTGATATATACTTTGCATTGGGGGTTAAATCAATAAAGAACTCGACTTCAGACTCTGGTGGATGTCTAGGTAATTCCTTAGGGAAAAAATTAATGTGTTACTGTATAATATGAACTTCCTAAATTTGAATATTAACTTTTCCATAAATATATTGTGTTTGATCTTATTTACCAAGAATATCATTTACAAGAGATACTTGGGGTGGATCTAGACATGATTCAAATGATAAAGTATCTACTCTAAAGATAAGTAATTCCACACCTTTATCAAAAATCGTTATTTCCTTCGCCATGAAATATACTTTTGATTCATATTTTGAAATAAAGTTCATACCAAGGATTATATAAAATTCAACCATATGTATGATAATAAATTAAGTAAATTGAGCATTTTTATGTGTCATAGTGGGAACTGAATGACACATCTTTGTTTTGGTGAGACTTCCACTATGTGTATTAACTGAGAATTACCTTCTTAAGGTGGTAAATAAATATTTAATTTTCTTAGAAAACATGAGAATTATAAAATATAGTAAATATCCAAAATCAAATAAAGAATTGGATAAATATAAGGCTATTATTAAATCACCTATGACCACATCATTGGGAACTTCCACCTCAGTTGTAGTGATTTCATAAGAATATCCATCTCCCCCTGACCTATTTTGCATTATATTTCATTAATAACCAAGACATTTATTTGAATAATTCCTCATTTATTTATAGTTTAAGCACATGATAATAGTGGTCTATTTCTTTCACTTATATTCATGATTCAAATGACCCTTATAATTACACTTGTAATAAATACCCATTCCCTTCAAAAATTTTCCAAGATGTTTATTTCTACAATTATCACATGATGGAAATTGATTTATATTCTAATTATTATTTAATAAATTCCCTTTTTTGGTATTAAGATGACATATTCTCTTGATTCCTCTTGAATATATAGGATTTATAGAATTATTTATATTTTTTATAATGTATAAAACTATTTAATCATATGATCAAAATGTTTGAGAGACTTGATCAATTTAGAGTATTAGATTATTCACTTCAAATAAATGATCAATATTTCATTCTTTATTGTTTATGTAATATGGATAATACCTATCTAGTCTTTTAAATGTATCCCCAATACTCTATAAAACTTTATTCTTCTTTTTAACTTTAAGCTAAGTAACTTTCTCTTCATTTCATATTGTTACTCATGAGGTAAATACCCATAAAATATTTTTTTTAAATCATAATTCGATATGTTCTATTTTATATTTATCATTAGTATTATAGATTAATGAACACCATTTGTTAGCATTTACTTTGAGGCAATACACTTCTAGTGTAACCATTTTCTTTTTATCACATCCCAAAGAAAAAAATGTTTTCAAGGGGATTAATCTATTTCACACCTACAAAATGATTAGTATTCCCGCTAAATGATGGTGTATTCATTCACATGAAGTAATAAAACATTGGAGAATCAAATTTTCGAACAAAAGGTTTATCCATTCCAGAATGATTATTCTTCATAACCTGAGTAAGTTTCCCTAATATAACTATAATATGATTATATAAAATACTATATATATGGTATTTATTAGCTAAGAAATTTTAATTTTGACCATGATTATTGATACTATTATTTATTCTAGTAGCCAATTATTGAAAATATAATATAATATATTATCTTATGTCATTATGAATTTTAAATCACAATATATAATTATAAATTTGGTATAAAACAAAAATAAAATTTATGAATTGTTAATATCGGAATCATAAACTTGGTTTCCTTCAGAAAATATTTAAATAATAAAAATATTTTCAAATCCTTCATAATTGATTGTAATGAAAATGTGAATTGTCCAAACCATATCCTCTGAGAGTGTCAAAATAGGTCTGTATTAAGGCCAGTTGTGATGCACTAGGTGAAGATCGAGTCAAAGTCCAAATATCCCTTTTTGGAGTTATTACCCATAGGTAAAACCATTCCATAACCACATAAACTTGTAATATCCAGATACAGATGTATTACTAGGAGGAATTATATAATCTCTTCCTTAACAAAAATTTCGGATATTATTCCATAATTTTATATATCCTTGAAGTCTATCACAGGGTTATGTTACCTAATATATGGTTTCATTAATCTAGTTTCTAAGGTTTTTACTAAACCTCCCTCTCATACCAACTATATCAACCTAGATTCCAGTAACCCAGAGCTGATGGTTACTTTATAACATTAGAATAGATACAAAGGGTCAAATACCAAAGGAATAATTGATTTATTAGTCTTAGAGATATGAATACAAATATGATACCCATTTTACATTGTGGGATAAAGTATAAAACATAGTAATGGAAAAAATTTGTAATCCTTGAACACATTTAAATGATTCTTCTTCATATCCTGGGGAAAGTCAACAAAATAAGGGTAAGCACAAATGATTAGTAAGGGTTACTTAGAGAATATTTTATCATGAATAAATAATGTATAATCAATATGGGAAGGTAAATAAACAAACTCATATTCTATTTCATCAATAAATTTTCTATCATGACTAGATAAGACATAATCAATATGGAAAGGTAAATAACTAAGAACACATTCCATTTAATTAATAACTTGGGTAAAAAATGAATACATGGATAATATATTTAAAAATAATATCATGGATAATAATAAATGAATTATAAATTAAGGAAATTATTAATATTGGAAATGATGATCTCAAATACCATAATGTCTTTACCATTAAGTCCTTGCGTTAATAAAATTTAAAACTCTGGGTAAAAACCATTTAATTTTTACAACTAATATTTTTCATGAGACCTATTGATGCATCAATGGGGATATATGATTCCAGGCCCCACCCATCACTACATGTCCAAATAATTACTCAAATATAAAATTATTGTTTGAATTCATGAAAAATATTCCTTAACAATAAATATCCATATTTACGAAAACATATATATTTTTCAATATTTTCCAAGTTAATAAAATAAATTTCAAAGTAAAAATTGTATTTGAAAATGGTATACAGTTTACAACATAATCATATCCATGAAATAATAATATGTATATTTAGTATAAATTTAATTTCATATGAAAAATGATCATAAGAATATGCTTGTCTCAAGAGAAAGTTAACAATTATAAAATCAATCAAGTAATGATAGACGAACATCAGTTTTTTGAGAATATAGATTTTTTTAATAAAATTATGTACTTTAAAATAATAAAAAGAATTAAAGTGAAATATTAAAAATAATATTTCATAAAACTATTTTATTTGTGAAACCATTTATCATGAACCATCCTCGGGGCCTGTGCTGTGACTACCCAAAGCCCACCTTCTATAGGCCAGGGGCTGGTGACTAGCACCAAAGGCATAAATCCCTAAACTAGGAAGGCATTTCCTTTATAAAAAGTAAACACACACAATCATAGTACACAACTGGATGCAAAACACTAAGAAATATTGTATATAGAAGAAGTGCTGGAAAATAAAAGTGTAACGACCCAAAGTTTCATTAATGGAAATCACTCTTGATCTAATTCAATGTCAAATTCTTTAGTTTTATGTTATGAATTTTGACCGTTTCTAATATAGCCATTGAATAGTGATCAAATGATTAGTATAAATATAGGGCTTTAACAAATCCAATTTACTCAGAAAAAAGAAGCGATGGCCTCATCCAGTAGAATTTCTCCATATGAAGCCCATTTGTCGGAGCTCAGAAAAGAGGTGGAATCTTTGGGCTTCTCTCTTGACCAAGCCCAAGATGAGCTTCACCATGTAAATCTCGAACGAGGCCTTCTATTGGAAAATTAGAAGTTGATAGAGTTTACCACTCGAGCAATGTTATCTGAGCCACCCCAAGAGTCTGTCACCATCGCACACCTTACCCTTAGGTCTTATGCAGTTATTTTAAGGGGTTATGTAACAAATCTCTAGTAATATGTTCATGTAGATTATTTTTGAATATAATAATGAATATACTTTCTTTTCATTATTGATACATTGTAAATATTTTTTAAAGTACAAGTAGTGTTTTTGGTTACTATTAATTAAGAAATATATTTTATTAAATTAAAGGATTTTTGAATTAAATAATATTTTAATAAAATATTAATATTAATATTAAATTAATTTTATTATATATAAATGATCATATAATTTTATGAATCCAATTATAAATTTTTATTAAGGTTTGAAAGCCATTTTTGTCAAAACCCATGAATTTTCGATAAATGTCGGATTTTATTTTAAAAGTAAAAATTAACATATTCAGAAAATTATTTAAAGAAAATAAATGATATTTCTAGAATCAGGATGTCGAAATTATCCAACGGTGAATTTTTCATAATTTTTTGAGACAATCAAATTTTTGGGTAAAAATTAAATACCATTTAAATATATAATGTGTTTTATGACATCATAATGACCCAATAGTGATGTAATAAAATACTAAAAGCTTTATATTCGTCCAATATATGTTTTATCATTACAATAATGTAATTTTGGGTTTGTTTGACTTACTATTCGAAGCATTAATGGACCTCTCAAGACTTATTAAACATCTTGTCTTTTTAAATTATTTTCCATGGGAGTGTGACTCACCTCCACATAAGAAACCCCATTATTTTAAAAATTTAGGACATTGGAATTATAAAATATTTTTTTCCTATTCCCTTTTCCAAAAACCATTGACAAAAACTATTAGCTGATTTGTGTTTTGGATTAGCTTAATGTAAGGGACCCCAAACCTAAATAATAAAGAATTTACTCACCTTTCCTATATAAACCCACTCAAGCTCCCACTTCCTCCTCACTCAAAGCCTTTGGAGTTATTCCAACCTCTTCCCTGCTCTCTCTAAAATCCTCCCAAGGTGCCCCAAGATCCCAAGAAGCCTCTCTCAAGCCTCTCTCAAGCCTTGGAAGCACACTTCCAAGTAAGTGTTTTTTCTTCCATTCTCATTTTTGTCCAATTTTCTTTAAGTTGTTTTTCCCTTTTAATTTAAATTATGAATGACGGGGTATGGTTTCCCACCTCCCTCATAATTCAATCTTTATGTTTGATTGATTGGATACCCGTTTCTCTCTCATTCAATGTCTCCCATGTACACCCATTACTATGCCGAAATTCCGAAAGGAACTTCTCTCTCCTCATTTATATTTAAGAAATAATTTTGTATCATGAATATAAATTCCATTACAATTGTTAGGACATGTATCTATATAACCTCCTTAGTGTCCATTACAAGTAAATATGATGAGGAACCCCTTTCACTCTCATCAACCATTTTTATGAATTCTTATGTCATGCCGTTACGCTGCTGAAATCGCACCGATTTTCTAAGCCAATGCCATTGTGTAGTGAATACCATGCCCATTTCTCCATCATGGGTATTCACCTTTATGCACATTTAATTATTGATTATAAAGTTTCATGTATGAATTAAATATTCCTTTATTGTGGAATAAATGATTATGTTTTATGAATCCATGTTTTATGATCCATGTGGCACACTTATGCGTGAAAAGAAATGTTTAAGAAGGGTGCGCGCTTATAGCGCTCCAATGTAATGGGTAAAGTATAGTATCATGATACGTCTTGTGAAATGAGTGTTGACTCATGCTAATTTAAGTGCAACAAGGGTTTACTCGTCCTTCATGTGCAATGAGAATTTACTCATGCTCAATGTGTAATGAGCCTTGGCTCATGCTAATTCCATGTTAAGTGTTGTTGCCACATTCCCATGTTATGATTATCATGTTTTATCATGACTTTATGTTCATGTTTCTATTGTTCTCTATTGATATACCCATTTTCTAACATGTAGTGTACTCCTCATATATTCCATGTTTATTCCCTTACTTGGTTTTATATCTCACCCCTTTTCTTATGCATATCCTCAGGTTATCCCATGCAATGATATGTACGAGGGAATGGAGTGGTCATGTAAAGGAAGTTTTCAATAAAGATGTTGTATTTCATGTTTTAAGTTGTTATGTAATGATCCTAAGCCCCAAAGACACTAGAAATATTGATCTTCAATGTTGTATCAAGTGAATAGTTTATGTAATAAATCATGTTTAAGTTTGTAATAAAAGCAAGGTTGTCATAAAAGAGGGCCAGAAATACAATCCCAACAGTAAGGTACAGGTACAACTGAAATCATGTACAACTGAAAGCAAGTAAAGCAGCTACTGGGTCGTCCTCTAGGGTTCCTACTTGAAGGGTAGGTACCGATGGCCTCCTCAGTGATCCACATTTGTTTTTCCGCTCTGTGTACCATCACTCCGAGTGGTCTACCTCCAGGTACCGTCCAATCCTGCTACTCTCTGCCTCAGTCAGCGCTGTCCATTGTCTGCAACCAACACAACAAGGTGCGGGCATAACCCATGCAGGGGTGAGTATAACGATACTCAGTAGAGACTTCGAGTCCCCCAAAGTCTCACAAAATCCAACGATGATAATCCAAAAAGGAATAAAACAATGGATAAACATTACATAGGTATATTCCCATAAATATACCTATGTAATCTAGAAATCCATCTCAATCATGAGGAAAACACAAAATTCACTGACTCGGCTCAAAACTAGGATTTTATTCTAGGGGTGGTAACATGTAACAGTCCCAGTCAAACTGTCAGAACCTCAGTTGATGGTTTAATACTCCTCTACCGATTACAGTGGGCCTATCACATTACACAGAGGTGCCTCCCACCTTCCTGGACTACTGTGGTACTCCTCCTGTTGAGTACAGTGGGTTTGCTACGTCACACAGAGACACTCCCCACTGTGGGTCTGATGCGCTCACACAGAGGCTCTTCCCCTCATAGCCTGCTAAGGTACTCCTCTTGTCAAGTACCATGGCTCTGCTTCATCACACAGAGGCGATCCCCACTATGTTTATGCTGCGTCACACAGAAGCGCTCCCCACTGGGCTAGTCAAAACACTCCAAGTCGAAAGGTGAGCAGTCGTCAGGTATCAGCCAACTCATAGGTCTCCATACTCCGTTCGCTTGTCTCTGGGAGGATCTCCTCCATGAGCTACTGGTAGATACTCCAACTATCATTAAGTCCATATTAGAAGTATCTTAAAGGTCTGCCTCGTCATAGGTATCTCAACACAATAGATGGTGCATCAATTAGACGCCTGGTCTGTGAGTTATTAGCATTTCCGGTATAGGGTCCATGTTGGTTTTCAGGTTCAAACCAACCCGAACATACCCAAACTATGTCCAAAAATCATTTAGGGTATTCCAAAAGTACCGTCTCATTCTAATATTTACGTCACTATAGACGGTACATCGATTAGACACTCGTAGCCTAATATATGGGCAAAACGGTGTATTCAGCTCATCGGGTCCGGACTGGGGTCCAACCCGGTCCGCGGGTCAAACCCGGTCCGCGAGTCTGACCCAGCCCTCAAGGGAGTGGCCCAGCCTGAGGGTTGACCTATCCCGAGATGGTGACCCGACCTGAGGGGGCGGCCTGGCCCGATGGCGGCCTGACCCGAGGGAGTGGCCCGGCCTGAGGGAGTGGCCCGATCCGAGGAGGCGGCCCAGCCCGATAGCAGCTTAGCGGCCAGGTCGGCCTAGCGACCCGATGGTCCAGCGGGGGTCCTCCTTAGCCGTAACCAGGGGAGAAACTGTGCACCCCCTAGCTTTCCGAATAACAAAGTTGTTCGGGTGTGAGCCGAAACTTGTGGCAGGTGGCGCCGGTCCAGTACACGTGGGAACCACTGGGTCCTGCTCCTCCCGACTGGCCGAGCAGCTAGCTGCTCCCCCTGCTCCACTTTGTCCCACCCTGGCCATAGCTCTCCTGCTCCATGAAACGGTGCCACACTAACCGTACGACCACTATGGCCCACCTGGCCGTGGCCCCTTCGACCCGCGCGGCGCGACGACGCCTCGCCCCTCTAGTGACCTAGCGGCTCTTGTGCCGCCGTTTTTCTTCACGGCTGGCCCAACGCCAGTCGCGTTGCTCCTTCTTGGTCCATTCTTCCAGCGGAGCCATTGTGCCTCCATCATCGTCAACAAATGAGAAAAATCAAAAGGGGTAGGGTCGGGCTGTGTTCGTGTGGTCCGAGCCCTCCACGTTACGTTGATATCATTTGGAAAATTATTATCCAAGATTGAACAACGTAGAATGGAACAAATTTCAACTCAAAATTCCCCTACCTCATATGATGATGATCGTTGATGAAGTCACGAAAAGGTGGCATCGATTCATCAATATCAGAAGATGATGATGATATCCATCATTGGCAAATAAGCATTCAGAGGTGACGAAGTCGAAGATGGCGTTCCTCACGGTCGACCCCTTCTCTTTTGGAATAGTTGAAGACCGAGGAAGATGTTCATCATTCTTCGGTGGCGAGTGGCGTTCTTCATTTGAAGGATGAAGTTCTCCAAGATCTTCCAATCCCTCTCTAAAGCTCCACCAAATGAATTTCCAACCAAAAATAATAGACTTGTCTATTATTTAATTGTTTGCATGAATTCAAAATAATTCAAAAGGTGCCAATTAATTAAATCGAAGAGTTCAATTAATTAATTGTCAGGGTTGGCATATTAAATTAATGGGGGAAGGTGGAGAGTTTCAACCCACATAAATGGGGGGTTAGAGGTGTTTTAAAGATCATGTGGGCCCCACCAAGGATATCCTTCCAAGGGAGGTTATGTGCGGGTGGTCCCCACCACCATAACCTCTAATGGGAGGTTATGGTGTGGTGGCCCCCACCTCTAACCACCTCTTGGAGGTTTTAACCACCACAAAATAAAAATAAGTTATCACCTTATTTTTATTTAATTTTATTAAAAATCCAATATCTAACTACTATTCTTGTCAAAATTCAACTGCGGTGAAGGTCTCACTATGAAATCACCAATGCTGCGAGCTCAACGGTGCCCTCATATTTCAATTCTGAGCACCTATTCAAAATATATAAAAATACCACTTTTACGGTTACTGAAGGTACAAGAACAAAACTACAGAAATTGATTCTGGGCACACCGGGCCTCAGAATCAAGCACCGTAAATTTTTGCAGACTCGTAAAATTCCTATGTATTAAAAGAAATCCATGGAAATTTCGGGTCTTTACACCATTAAAAATTTCTAGAAGAATCTTCATGTTATAAAATGGTTACAATAGTAGTGAATTCCATTATTTTCATATATGTTAAAAAACATTCATAATGGTTTTTTATTAAAAAACACCCATTTTTAAAAAACAAAAAAAATTACTTTAAAACCAGTTTTTAAAGTCAAGGATAACTTAAAATTTCTTTAATAAAAACTTTTAGTAAAAAAAGGATTTTTCTGAAATAATTTTTAAAAACATGGACTTAGAATGTATATATATCTAATTTAAAGAAAATAAAATCAGGATTTCATTTAAAATTTATTTTCTTGATTAAAGTACCAAAGATAAGAAAATTTGGAAGAAAATATATAAATTCCTCAAATATACTGGGATAAGTAAATTATTGAATCCCAAGAAGGATAAATTATAATATTACTTCAATGAATGTAAAAGAAATCCCAAATTAAAGGGAGATTGTAAAATAGATTCTTACCACTTTGGTAACTTTTAAATTGTAGCCCCTTGAAAGTATAGACTTGAACAGAAACATTAACCATCATAAATAAATAATTATTCATTTTAAATACATCAAACATGTATTATATACATTATATAAAGGTTAATCGGTCTATATTAACAATTATATTTCAAAGGAATGGAAATTAAGATGAAATCCCTTACCTCATGATTACATTTAGTTAAACATGATTTAAGATTATGTATAATAGTTTTTAATATGTTATTAATTTATATGAGAACTATATTCATATTTTTAATATTATATATGAACATCTTAAAACATCTTACCATCCATTTGTTAATAATCTTTTATTATTACTATTGTTTCAGGTGTTAATTTCCTTGTTTTCTTATATGTGTTTTGTTAATAAAGTTCTAGTTATTATGTATAATATGTAGTTACATTATATAAAAAATTATATTAATTTTATAAATATCACAATTTTTCTTTAGATACATTTTTATCACTATTTATGAATTTTGGATGTGGAAAATGAATCACATCACTTTGTGGAGATGGTAGGCAGTACATACACATAGGTGATGATAGCATTCCCTTAATAGGTGAAAGGGTTCAAAAGTATATAATATATTAATTTTATAGAATAAATATAATTTAAAAATTATAATATATATTCATTATTTCTATATTTATTACTATCCATGTGAGTTGGTGATGGAAAACAGATTACATCAGTTCACGAGGTGGTAGTCTACCGTATACACGAGTGATGAATTTGTTTCCCATTTGATGGAGAAGGACATGGATAAATATTAATAAATCAACATAATAACATCTATTTATATATTTTGTAATGGTGTTATCATATTTTAAGCATTAATACATAATTGAAGGTGGTAAAGTAATAAGTAAAACAAAAGAGCTTAGTGAATACAATTGCATTCTCTTATAGAAACATCATTTGGATATCTTATTAAAGAACCTAGGATTGGCCTTTTGTGAATAAAAAACTGACCATGAATAAAGATTTTGTAGATATATTTTGGAAGGTTTTGGTTGATACAAATGGCTTGAGATGTGTTATAAAGTGAGTGGTGGGAGTTCTATTTTATAATGGAGTATGAGTGTCATTTTTGTAAGTACTCAAAACTATTCAATAATGTGAAGTCACTCTCACCCAAAGTTACAAGAAAATTGATAAAGAAGAATTTTTAAGGAATTTATGGTTAATATATACCTAAAAAACATAAAAATAAACATCTTTAAACATTTTATTCCCTTTACCTCCTAGGATACTCACTTTTACCATTTTAGTTTTCACTACGATGACTAGTTTTTTAAGTTAGTTAATTTATCCTTTAAGACCAAAATAAAATGAAAATAATTAGATAATTTGGGAAAAATGATTATTAATATTAAATAAAAATTTTCAAATAAAAATTATATTTGTTTGGAAAATCAATTTTAACATAAGCGCATGTAACACAGAAAACCCTGTTTTATTTTTAACCGCATTAATTAGTTTTTAATGTTTTTAGTAATCATTATGAATAAAAATTAAGTTTGACATATTAAAAAATATTAATTATTCTGATTAAAAATATGGAATATATTTAATTAAATTCAAATCATATAAGTTTTATAATTTACTTTAAAAACAAACCTATAACTTGTGTCGAAAACGAGTTTTTTAAGCAATGCATTTTTCAAGCTTTAGATGTTTTTATATTAACTATATCACTAGTAATAATCATTAGATGTATTTAAAATAATATTTTTAGATATATAATATATAAATTTAATTTAAATAATTACTCAATAAGTATAATTTAAATTAATTAAAATGGATAAAAATTATTCATTTTTAAACAAAAACAGTTTTCTGAAGAAAAAAAACAGTTATTTGAAAAATTCTCCTTTTTACCTCCAAATGATGTTTTCATTATTTATATAAAATTTATAGTTAATAAACTATTAATTATATATATTATTACACATTATTATTAAACTATGGGTGAATATTTATCTATTATATTTTTTATTATTCATAAAATCTTATTTCTATGGGAAAATTTTAAAAATTCACTCTAGGCTTATTTTGACCAAGTAAGTTCAAAATCAATATCCATGCAATAAAATTGTAATTTTTTCCATGAAATATTAAAATGATCATATTATTATATTTTTATAAAAATATAATGATTACATACTATAATTAAAGCTTGGATGATACAATAAAATTGAGAGGGAATTCATAAACTTGAAGCCAATGGATGATGAATCTATTGGTACCTATGAAGAAAAAATCCTACAAATTACTAGGTAAAATTATATTTTTATCATTTTTAACACCAAAAAAATTTAGTGTAAAATAATACGGAATAACATGAAAATGCATTCAGATTATTTTGATATTTTAGGACAACGATCCATGAGTCATTTGTGACGTGTACGGATCAACCGCAACTCAATCTGACACACGGTGTCACCGGTATGGCTAAAAGTGTCTGATATCAGTTTGAAATTGACATTAACTTTAGAAAACAACACAAGTGACATATGGAAAACCAAGAAAACACAATCATATTGATTTGATACTTTAGGAAAACAATAAATGATTCATTTTCAGGTGTACGAATCAACCACACTTTAATCCGACACATGGTGTGACCGGTATGGCTAAAAGTGTCTGATATCAGTTTGAAATTGACATTAAATTTAGAATAAAACATAAGGGACATATAGAAAACTAAGAAAATGTGTTCAGATTGTTTTGACACTTTAGAAAAATGATCCATGAGTCATTTTTGAGGTGTACGAATTGACCACACCTCAATCTGACGCTCGGTGTGACCGGTATGGCTAAAAATGTCTGATATCAGTTTGCAATTGACATTAACTTTAGAAAAAAACACAAGTGACATATGGAAAACTGAGAAAACGCATTTTTATTGTTTTGATACTTTAGGACAACAATCCATGAGTCATTTATGACATGTACGAATTAACCGTACCTCAATCCGACGCACGGTGTGACTGGTATGGCTAAAAGTGTTTGATATTAGTTTGAAATTGACATTAAATTTAGAAAACAACACTACTAACATAAGGAATATCGAGAAAACATGTTCATATTGTTTTGATACTTTAGGTAAAATATCCATTAGTCATTTTTGAGGTATAAAAATTGAGTCACCTCAATACGATGCACGGTGTCACCAGTATGGCTAAAAGTGTCTGATATCAGTTTCAAATTGACATTAACTTTAGAAAACAACACAAATGACATATGGAAAACTGAGGAAACATGTCCGGATTATTTTGATATTTTAGGACAATGATCCATGAGTCATTTTTGATGTTTACAAATTAACCTCACCTTAATCTGATTCACGGTATGACCGGTAAAGCTTTTCATTAGATAAAGGATTAGTATTTATTAAATGAGATAAATCATCCAAAAACATATTGATTTTACATTATTACCTTTCATTGTTATCAGAATGAAAACATTTGAGTTTATAATTTCCATATTTTAGTTTCACATTTCCATATTAATGTATTCTTTCATATTAATGTTTTAATTTATTCCATTATTGTATTACTAACATAATATTTGTTTTCTTATATAGGTGACTTTTTCCTTGAGTTTGGAGGATTTGTTCGGCAAAAAATACCGTGGATGACAATTTTGAGAGAGGATCACAGATATCAAAGGATGAAAAATTAATGTTTATAACTATTTTTGGATAATTGTAATTGTAACCATGTAAAACGTTGTTTGAAATGTATATAGCAGTGTGTTTTTGTTTATATTCATGATGTTAGGTAAATGCATATAGCATTGTTTGTCAAAATATTGTTTGCGAGTGTGGTTTTTTACCAGTGTGCATGTGCTGTTTTGTGCAGGTGTGTAGGTGCTGGTTTGTGTAGGTGCTGGTTCTACAGGTGCAGGTGAAGGTGACTTTATCAGCGCTGAAAAATCACTGATAAAGGGGTCCTTTATCAGCGCTCAGGATAGCGCTAATAATGGAACCCCTTTATCAGAGCTTCAAAATCACTCTTAATACCATCATAGATAGGGGGGGAGGTCCCCTTTATGAGCGCTCTAAAGAGCGCTGATAAAGAGGACCAACCCTTTATCTTCGCCAGCATTAACATCGCTTTTCTAGCGCTGTTAATGTCGGTTTGTAGTGCTGATAAAAGACCAAGTTGTAGTAGTGAAAAAAGATAGTATTATTTAAATGTGGCCATTATAACCTAGTCATTTAATTGGTGATATTAATAGTAATAAAAAAATTATGAGAAATAATTATAAATTAATTATATAGTTTAAATTTATTTATTTATTCATAATAGATAAGTACTTAATTTTCAGTAATGTCATTTTATGCTTCAAAAACACATTTTCTTCAGAGATGATTTTATTACATTTTGTGCACGATATTATAATAAATTTATAACATTTAAAAAAATTATTTTATTAAATGAAATTATTTTATTAAATAATAATATCAATATTTTATTTAGGTGATTTTTGGGATTTTTCTAAAAGGATTATTATATGTAAATAGTGAAAATACTTTTTTTTTGAAAAATTGTCATTTATTTTCATGAAATAAATTAATTTTAAAGAAAAATTATGTTTTTTACTTTTATATTAATGTAAAATAAGTATATTTTAATTATAAATAATACAAATAATTACATAGTTATCAATATTATACTTGATTTTGGTATAAGTTAATTTTTTGGCTTAAAGACACATTTTCTAAAAAAAATTATATACGAACAATGTGTTTTTATCTTAATAAATTTAATATATCTCTATAAATTAATGTTTTTAATTAATGTTTCAGATTATATATTCAATACAATATGTTTTCATTCGTTTTTTGATTTTTAGAAGTCATGGAATGGAAGTAAATTCAGTTTTTCCCTGAAAATGAATTTTTCTAAAAATAGGTTTTCATTGCATTTTGAACACTTTTTTAAAATTAAATTTTAACTCATATAGAAATTAAATGTGTTAAAATGTATTAAATATTTTTAATCAAAACAATTAATATAATTTAATAGGGTTATCTTAATTTTTGTTCATAATGAATAGTAAAAATACTAAAATTTTGTTACCATGATTAAGGCTATAATGAGTTTACTGGGGAGGGTGGGGGGATTAAACAAAGAGATAAGGGTATTAATGCCACATGAAATTGTATAATTATTATTTTTTTGAAAATATTTTAAACTTAACGTACCTTAACTTTAAATAATTGTCCATTTTTTTCATTTTCTCTTGAAAGTGACATTATATTATTGAAATATTTTAAGTAATTCCACGTGTGTGTCCCTCTCCTCACTTATAAAATAAAAGATATTATACTCTATTATTCATATAATTTGAGCCTTATTACTTGGACACGGACTACCCCAAAAACTTCCTATATTCATTCCCTTCATCCTTGATCCCCTGTCCCTCGCTTATGAAAAATCTTTCAAGGAACGAGTAGTAAGCCAAATAAGGTCTCTCAAAGAAGTGGTATAATTATTAACCAAGATCATTAAAATTTATTTATTCTTTCATAAAATGTAAACCTATTTTATCCATAATAAAATTATTAATCAAGTATAATAAATATATTTATATGTTATTATTGTTATTATGGAACAACCATTTCCCACCTCTTTTCCATCAAATGGAAAATGAAAGCATCACTTGTGCATATGTGTGGACTACCACCTCCACATAGAGATATGATTAACTTTGTATCACTTTATTTCATGGTTGGTTATTGAGATAGATTTAATGCTTATATATTATATTTATAATCATTATTCTGGAATTATAACATCTTTTCCACCTTTTTTCCACCCCATCCATTGAAAAATGACAATGTTCCCTGGGTGTAAGTGTGGAATTCCTCCTCCACAAAGCAACGTGATTCATTTTAAATAGATGGTAAAAAAGATATATTTAATTAATATATATTATATTTATGATATAATAATGATTTTTTAAATGTTAAAGATCATTTACCTTTATTTTATTTACATTTATCAAAAAGTGGAAACATCACTCGTGTGTACATACAGTTTACCAACTCCATGAAGTTATAGAATCCATTTTTCATCCCCACTTTATATGAATGGTTATAAAAGTAAATATAATGATTAAATTTAATACTTATTAAATGATTAATATTTTTTATATTATGTAACAATGATCAAATTACAGGGAACAAAACTTTTGAAACAAAACCTATATGGGGAATGAATCAGCTAACACCCTAAATAACAACATTAATTGAGAATTATTAATAAATGGGTATTGAAATATTATAATTGGATAAAATATGATATTATAAGTATTAATATGTTTATTTTATATAATAATAATAAATTTATAATTATTATACAAGATGTTAGAGGGATTATAAATCAAGTCGGATATAAGGTATGAGTTCTTTGTCTTAATTTTGTTTCATTGAGAAATGTTTAATGTTATGTGCCTATTTATGTTTATTAGGTGTATATATATATAGTTTTATATGTTATATCATGTATAATTATTAATTAATTTTATTTAATTCGATAATTCAAATTATCTCATTTGAGTAGATTTGAATAAAAAGTTACCAAAGTGGTAAGGGTTTACCATATCAAATTGTCTTCTTTGAAATATATGTTATATTATACACCTATATTATTTTATTACGTGTATCTACTTCAACCTTTAATATTTTGTATCATGAATATCCTTATTTTAATGGTATTAAATGTCTCATTTTATATAATTCCTTTCATGTAAATTATAACTCAAAATTTATGAAATCAGTAAGGGTGGTATATTACAATCTCATTTTAATCAGGATTGTTTATGTTTATATTTATGATATTGAAATTATATGATATATCTATCAAAAATATTATTTATTTTATAATCATATGGTTATTTTCTTATACTACATTCTTTACTTTTGTTTTACTCTATTTAGGTACTCAAGATACCAAAAGAATGTTTTAAGGAAACCTGAATTTATTTCACTTTTTGGTTGGGAACATTTTTCTTTTCTATTATATATTTTGTTCAGAATGTTTTAAATAATGTTTTTACCATTACCTAATGATTCTATAAATTCATTTTTACCAATTTATGAATTTATATAATATTTTTAAAAAAGGAATATTCCTATATTTTTTCAAATGAGGTACTATTGAATTTCTACTGAAAGTGTGAAAGAGATTTTTATTTTAGCAAACTATACATGAATATATTTTCATGAAATCAAGAATTAGATTTTCATTGAAGCTCAATTTATATGTTCCAATGGTTCTTTTAAAATAAAATATTTCCTAAATATTTTGGAATATTTTTTATTTTTAATAAGTGATTTAAAAATGAAAAGGGAATTTTCCAAAAACAATGTTCCAATGATATTTTAAATGTATTTTCTATAGTTTTATAGGATTAACATACATGGATATTACATCATTTTTTATGAATGCTCATTACATTACAAAAACTCATTCCCGATGACTATAATAGTTTATTTCATTTGGAAACATGGAACATAATCTTTTAACTTGGTGAAAGATATTTAATGTTTCCCACAAAGATATTCCAATTTAGTATTAATAATTAAAACATTTATTCATTACCTAGGGAAATTAAATACAATAAAAGGGTGATATTAGATGCTCAGTAAGGGTAAATAATGGAGATATGTAAGAATAACATGAATATAATTATATGAGAACATGATCATAACATTTGACGATCACACCATACGTATCCAAGATCATATACATGAGTCATTGAATAAATTTTGGCATATCATAAGACATGAATAATTAGGTAATCAAGAGCATAATCCATGAGATCATAACATATAAATAAGACATGGAATTTTGGAAGACACATAAATATATGAAATATTTTCAATAATACTCAAGGATCACTGTCAATGCTATTTTAGTGGAATGGGTTCACTCCCAAAACCATCTTAGTAGTCAAGGTTCCCTCCAAAGACCATCTTAGTAGTATAGGTTCATTCCCAAGACCATATTTGTTGTCAAGGTTCACTCCCAAGACCATATTAGTAGGAAAATTCCCTTACTAAATCGGGTTCACTTCCCATTCCATCCATTCATATCTCATGAGATATGAATATTTACCCGATTCATTGAGGGAGATATAGGTCCCACCCATCACATAACAAAATAATACATATGTGTTCCACAAGATAATAAAACATTTATCATACTATGACCCATAAAAAGAGATGGGTTCCATAGAGATCATATAATAACCCATGAAATTAAATATGTATCATAAAAATTTCATCATATCATAACTTTTGGAAAATATATATGATTCATAATCATTTCATCATAGAATAACTGAAAAAGGAAGCAGGTTTCATAATCATTTTATCATGTTATAACCCATGGAAGAGACACGAGTTTCATAAATAACTTGTCATATTCAATATAAACCATTAAAAGAAATAATAATAATGGTTTCCTTGGATCATATAACCAATAAATCATGAACTATATTAATGTATTTAATCATATATAGAGAAGGATTTTAAAAGATCAATTGGTAAATTTATTAAGGAAAATAACCTTTCTTTGAAAATCATTTTTTATAGACATATAACATTTTATAAATCCTTTTACTTGAAAACCCCTTTTAAAATTTTCGAAATAATATTTAAAAATCATTTAATATATATTTTGAGTAAATTATCATTTCTGATTTGAAAAATTATTTTTAAATTAGAAAACATTTATAAAACCTTTTTTTTGTAAATAACATTGAAAACATATAAATGAAGTTTTGTGAAAAATTTTAATTTTTTTAGAAAATAATACATTTTTTGAAAATAAATTTCCATAAAAATGAAATTAAAATATTATTTAAATACAATTAAATTTTTTTAGAAAAAATTGGTTTTTTAATAAAATAGATTTTTGACCGAAGAAAGAGATGGAGTCTGATTTTCTTAAAAACATTTTCTTAATAATATTAAGTACTAGGGAGTAAAAAAATGGTACCATTACCTGATGATATAATGAGTGACCATAGGTGAAAAACTTAATGAGTGTTTTTGAGATATGGATCATAATATTTCATCAATGTAAGCATAATCGTAAATAATCCTGACACATGATGAGATTGTAGTAATAAATTTTTACCACTTTGGTAACCTTGAATCATAATCCCCATGAATTAATAACATAAAAATGATACTCAAAATATCATTAAGATTAAAAAATTAATTATATCACATTTAAAGGGGGTTATATATACACCTAGTAAAAGAATATATGTTTATAACACAATATATGTCTCAAAGAAGGAAAATTGAAACAAAAACCTGCTTGTTGCTTTGGTAATGTATTAACCATAAACCCCATGAAATAGATATCCAAAAATGGATACATAAATCCCAATAAATACATGTAGAATAATAATAAAATAAATCCATTAGAATTATACACACCACATATAATAAATAGGTTGTGAACATGGTTTGTGTCTCACGGGAAAATAAAAGTGAGACTGAAACCCCTTTATGCTTGAGTAACATTTGAATCATGAGATCCATGAGAGAATAAAACCAATTGAAAATTTTAATATCATTATATAAATTAAATTCATGATATAACATTTCATAGGTCATTATCTTCCCCATATAAAAATAAATGAGTGGTGAATTTGGCATCAGTCTCGCAAAAAATTAAAGTGTGACTAGAGATCCCCTTACTTTAAGTCTTGAATTACATGTTAAAAACTCATACATAATAAATATAATGTTTTTATAAATATACAAATAATAATATTCATATATATAATACCATATATTGTTTTATTGTTACTCTATATTACCCTTTTATTAAAAATTCCACGTTAAAGTTACGTTTTGGGTAATAATCGCTTTGTTTTTTGTATATGTTTTGACTTTTTATTTATGGTTATAATAATTTGATCATGATTTGATAATTTACATAATTTAAACCTTGATATAATGGATATATATATATATATTATATATTTATACTAACCTATAAAATAAATAAATTGGAAATGAAATATGGGGTTCATGGAGACGGTAGGGCGTACGTACGCATGAACGGTGTTTCCATTTTGTTTTCATATTAATAGAAAATAAATAAATGATATATATATATTTATATATTATTATTCCAGTATTATTATTTTTTCATATATATATATATATATTAAATATTTATATTAATCCCATATTTAATACATCCCAAGTAAAGTGTGAACGATTCACATCGCTTTGCGAGGCGATTGTTCGTTGTATACATGAACAACGTTATCATATTCTCAAAAGGTGAAAAACATGATGGTATGCATTATTTAATAATTCAAAAAATCATAAAAATATAATCAATATCATATATAAACATCATTTACATCATTTTTTCCAACCTTAAGAGGTGGTAATGGAAGAATGAATGACATCAGTTTATGAGGCAGTAGTCCGCTGTAAACATGAATAATGATTGTGTATCCCATTTGATGGATCTATGTGAAGTTTTAGGTCAGTAACTTAACATAAAAACATGTCAGTATATTTAGGATACTTATTTTATTATATAATCATGATTTAAGAATAATTGAATGGGGTTCATAAGGAAACAAAACAAAAATGCACGTTGATGACTGCTACCTCTTCTTTGGGTAACTACTTTTTGTTTGCTCCAAAGGACTTTTTGGTTGGATTTATGCCAAAATTGATAGTTATAGGACAAGTTTAGTTATTTTGTGAAGATATTTTGATATATATTTTAAGAGAAAAAGTGATTGTGAGGTGTCAAAAAGTGGGAATAGTAAATGCCCTTTTATAATGGAGGAGTGACATTCTTGTTAAAAGGTAAACACTACTGGGAGATATCCATTAGATAATGTGCCTAAAATAATAAAATAATTTTGATAAAATAGTTTATATGGTCTAAATACATCTATAAAATAATTTTTTTAAATTTTTTTAGATCATTTCCCCCGTAATTTTAATGTTTAGTCCCTTAGAAACCTCATTTTTCTCATAATCTCCATGATTAATTATAATTATTTTCACTAATCATTATCGTAAAAAGTTATGTTAAACATATTATATATTATAAAATATTTTGATTCAAAATATGGAATGCATTTTCTTAAATTCAAATGACATAATTCCTAGAAATTAATTTAAAATTTATCTCGCAGACGTGATGAGATAGCGAGTTTTGAAAGAGAAATGTTTAAAAGTTCGAAATGTTTTTATATCCAATATTCAATGTGAAATTGATTAAAATGACCTAAATTGGGTAAAATTATGTATTAATTATCTAATTATACTTTAAAAACAATTTAAAATATAATTTATCTATATAAACAAATTAGTGGAAAATGCAGTTTTCAATTAAAATTTAGTGTTTTTCACTATTCATCAAAAAATGAAACTTATCAGAAAAAAATAGAAATTTAACATAAGATAATTTTGATATTACAATTTAAAAAATGAAGTTTATTTAGTAAAATTAATTTTTTTTAAAGTGGAAAAAATTAGTTTAAAAATGAGTTCACCATAAAAGGCGACAAATCCATTTTCTAGAAAAATACATTTTTTAAGCATAAAGCAAGATTTAATCTTATAGATTTTATTGGAAAATCAAAGGATGACTATTAAATAGTAATTCCAAAATCTAGGTGACATTTATCATATTATATAATATTATTTTAATAATATTCCATGTTTCATTTAAACTCTGTGTTGCGTATTACTCAAGCTAAATTACTATTGTGTTTCACTTAAGCTAAGATAATGTTGCATGTAGTGAAATATTATATTGGTGTTGCATGTATCAAAAAATTAACTTGGTTTTGAGTTTAATTAAAGAAAAAATCATTTCTTTAATATAACACATGATATATTTAGTTTTTTGTAAAATTCAAAATACTAAAAAGATTAAATTAATTTGGAAAAAAATTTCAAAAAATCTTAAGGTGTTATATTTTAGAACCCTTAAAATGAATTTCAACCTAAAAATTTGTCTAAATCATCAAATGTTTAATAATTTAAATTTTATTTCATATAAACCCATATCATAAAAATGAATACCTAAATTCCATTAAATAATGACTGTTAGAAACAAAACAGTTACCAAAAGTAACTCATAACTAAGTCTCCAAATAAGAGGACATAGGTGGGATGTGAATATTTATACATAGATGTGAAATGTAAATAATTATGGAGAGCGATAAAGATCACTGATCATAATAAATTGGTTGATCCATATAAATTTAACAATTATAAAATCATAACCTAAATAGGCATGAAAAAGTCATTAATATCATAAGAAATGATGATAACTAGATAACATTATATTTAATGACCATTTTACTAAAGTTGAAGAATTTTCACAGGAAGATACACTTACTTGATTTCATTCAATTTAATATACACAATATCACCCCTTAGTTAATTAAATATCAATTTACACTTCATTTCGTACTCCATGAAATGAAGGTTAATTTTCCATTCTTGAAGCACTGATAGATCATGAGATCCATAAATAGAATGATAAGTCATTTTATCATTATTTATTCATTATCGTAGAAAAAGTTTTAGAAAATGTTATCCAATATGTATAAATTCTCATATGGTGATATAATACTTTAATCTTTAAAACCTCATCTGATGATTAACTTAAAAAAATTCATAAATGGCTAACCTTGTATCCCTTATGAAATATGAAAATCCAAAACTTTATAAAGGTTACTAAATTTATTAAAATTATCTTTACATTGGTCACCTATATATCATAAATTATCTCTTGGTTGTCACATACTAAGCATGGGAATGCCTTCATCATGTATCCTCTTGAAACATAGTATTAACCTGAATTAACATAAAACAATATTGAAAACATACACACTTATTCATTCCCTACATAGAACACATATTATTAAATATATTCCTAAAATAAAAAAACTATAAAATTCATCAATGATAACATATTCCACTTTTTCAACAAATCCTTTATCATTTTTGAGGTAATCAATACTATCCAATTTAATTTATCCATATCAATCATCCCTTTATACAAGCTAATTTTTTTTATTAACATTAGTAACACATTAAGCGTTACCTTACACTGATCAAAATATAACCTTTCCATTAAATCACTTTTCTAGTCCACTAGTATCATTCAACATTTTCATTCAAATCCTTAATTAAAAACTTATACCGAAAAATCCATATATAATTAATAATTCATAATTCTTAAATCCAAGTACATAATTACTTCAATCCTTCCACTTCAATTATTTCTATGGAATAATACCTTCCATGGACTAAAGTTAAATTATTGGGTTGGGGAATCGAGTTGAGGAATTCCCATGTTCTCCACAAATAATACATTGAACTCCTCAACAACATATCACTATATGACTATTTTTACACACAAATAAAATCTTTCCCTCCATTTGATAAATCATTTTAGGTTTTTATTCCCACCTTATTGACATGTAGGAACTCAAATCTTTTTCCTATATATTTATTACCACATAAAATTTTATAAATGTCTATCTTCCCTTTATTTTATGTATCAAGAGTCGCAATGATGTTTTTGTGATTAATCATATATCATGATAAATTATTAGGAGTAATCATAATTTCCTTCATTACAGTCATCATCTCATTTGACTAATCATCAAAAAAATTTCTATCACACTCAGTATTAACATGGCCTCTTCGGGTTCTAGCAATATACTAAAACTATAAAGTATAGTATGAGAAACACTTATCATAGAGCAAAACCTGAAAATCAAAAATAATTACTTATAGGATGTATAAATCATGACACATTATTATTAAATATATGAAACCTTAGGTTTATCCTAGTTTATTCATAGGAATATTCTATTTAAATCCATAATGATGGGTTTTAATGTTTTTGTTAAATTTCCAAAGAATATCCCCTAGGTGTGTCAAACCAGGTGTGCAACAAGTCCCATTATTGTGCACCTGTTCTTGATCAAGTTTAGTTCAATAAAATTTATTAACGGGTTTTACCCCTTGATAAATTTGTTATAGAGCTACATCGACTTGTAGGATCCAAACATGGATGTATCTTTAGGAAACCACTTGCTCTATCATTTAACAAAATTCTAGGAAATTTTCCTATAATTTGATTCATATTTAGTCATATCTTTATGTACATACCTAGAAATACCCTTATAATCATCCCTATAGATCTCACTAAATTTTTCTCATCCTAGTTTCTAATGGTCGAAAAAACCATCCTTTGAAACCAACTATAGTAACCCAAGATTAACATACAAGTATATTACATCATTTTTTATGAATATTCATTAAACTATACAAATACATTTCTGATGACCATAATAGTTTAGTGAATTTGGAAATTTGGAATGTAATCTTCTAACTTGGTGAAATATATTCAAATTTTCTCCAAATATATTCATATGTAGTACTTATACTTAAAACCTTTCATTATAATACACGGAATGGAAACATAAAGAAGTGTAAGCTCATTTGATCAGTGAGGGTAAATAAAAGAGATATGTAAACATAATATGAATATAATGGTATGAGAATATAAGAATAACATTTAAATATCATTCCTATATCTGAAAGATCATATATAAGATTCATCTCATAATGTTTTTCAGATCTTAAGGCATGAATTATAAGATAATCAAGAGCACAATCCTAGAGAGCATAACATAGGAATAAGAAATGGAATTTGGGTTGATACATAAACATATTAAATTAGTCACATATTAGTAAAGGATCACTTAAAAGTCTATTTTAGTGGAATGGTTTCACTTCTCAAACCATCTTAGTAGTCATGGTTCACTCCCAAGACTATCTTAGTATTCAAGGTTTACTCCCAAGACCATCTTAGTAGTCAAGGTTCACTCTAAAGGATATCTTAGTGTAATAAGCCTCTTAATAAATGAGGTTAAATACCCATTCTAGCCATGTATATATAACAAGGTATAAATATTCACCCAATGCATTGCAGGAAGTTATAAGTCCCACCTATCACATAATGAAATAATACATACATGTGACACAAGATAAGAAAACATTTATCATATCATGACCCATAACAAGAGATGGGTTTCATAAAAATCATATCATAACACATAAAATTAAATTACTATCATAAACATTTTATCATAACATAGCCTACAGAAAATAAACAAGTTTTCTAACCATTTCATCAAAGAATAACCCATGAAAGGAAGGGAGTTTCAAAAGTGTTTTATCATGGAATAAATCATAGAAGATAAACGGGTATTATAAAAAACATGTCATATTAAATCCAAACCATTAAACAATAATAATAATGGTTTCGTTATATCATATCCCCAATAAATCATAAAATATATCAAAGTAAGTAATCTTAGATGGAAATGGATTTTGAAAGATCACTTGGGGAATTTATTAAAGACATAAAAAATTTTCAAAATCCTTTTATTTGATAACCAATTTTAAAAATTATGAAATAATCTTTAAAATTTATTTAAAACATTTCTTGATGAAAATGTCTTTTCTGCTATGAATAATGATTTTTAAATCAAAAAACATTTTGAAAAACGTTTTCTTTGAAAGTAACCGTAAAAACTTATAAAGGATGTTTTGAAAACCATATTAAACACTTATTAAGACATAAAACATTTTTGAAACCATTTTCCTTGAAAATTAACTTAAAATATAATTTAAAAAAATTGAAATTATTTTTAGAAAACATTGTTTTTTTGACAAAAAAGTTTTCCCACTGAAGAGAGAGTTAAAAATTTATTTTATTAATCAAAATTCTTACTTACCAGAGTGTGAAAAAATGATACCATTACTTGAAGATATCATCAATAACCAGATTAGAATAAAATTCATGGGATTTTTTGATATAAGGATCACAATAATTAATCAATTGAATCATAATTTTAAATAATTCTAATAAACAATGATATTTTAGTAATAAACTCTTAACACTTTGGTAACATGGAATCGTAACATCCAAGAAGAAATAACATAAGAAATAAAATTAAAAAATAATTAAGATGAAATAATTCATCATATAACAGTTCAAATGGCCTTTATATACACCTTGTGAAATAATATAGGTGGATAACACAACATATGTCTCGAAACATAAAATTTAGACACAAATCCTCCCATCAGTTTGGTAACATTTTAACCAAAAACCCCATAAAAGAGAGATAATAAAAATGATATGTAAATATAAATAATTTCTATTATAATTATAATAAAATACATTAATGTTAAGTACACCCACTACATACAATAAATATGTGGAGGACATGGACTGTGTCTCATGGAAAAATAAAATTGAGACGAAGATCCCTTATTACTTGAGTAACTTTTGAATTGTGAAATCCATGAAATAATAAAATCAATTAAATATTTTAATATCATTAAATAAATTAATTAATGATATAACATGTCATAGGTTAGTATATACAACACAAAAGAATAAGTGAGTGGGGGAATATGGAATAAGGCTCGTAGAAATAAAAGCGAGACTAGAGATCCCTTTACCTTAAGTATTGATTTTATTTATACTCATTAAAACCTTAGGTAAAACAAATATAAGTTTATTATAAATATAAAAAACCATATTTATATCTAAAATACCATATATTATTTTATTATGACTTTATATTACCCATTTATTAACAATTCCATGTTAAAGTTACATATCAAGTAATAACCACTTTATTTTTTGTATATCTCTTGACTTGTAATTTTTGGTCCTATTAAATTGACAATGATTTACTCATTTAAAGAATTTATAACATGATATAAATATCATATATATTTATTATATAATTATTTCTAATAATCTATAAAATATATAAATGAGAAACTACACACATCATTCATAGAGATGGTAGGTCGTACGTACGCATGCACGTTGTTTCCATTTTCTTTTCATATTGAAAGATAAAATAAATGATATATATATATATTGGATATAGTTTTATTATTATTTCATATATATAACATATTTATATTAAAAATATCATTAATACATTCCATTTATAGAATGAATGAATCACATAGCTTCATGAGGCGGTAGTCTACCGTACATAAGAACGATGTTATTGTATTCTCAAAAAATAAAAAACATAAATATATGTGCTTTTTAATAATAAAAATATGTTAAAAAATTAATAAATATTATATATAAAAAACATTTTTTCATTATTAACAACCTTAATATGTGATATTGGAATAACGAATGACATCAGTTCGGGAGTTGGAAGTCTATTGTACAGACAAACGACGATTGTGTATCCCATTTTATGGAAGTTTGTGGATTTTTAGGTCGTACCATTAACATAAAAAATATAAGTGTATTTATGAAACTCATTTTATTATATAATAATGGTATAATAATAATTTAATAGAGTTTAGAAGAAAAAAACAAAAATGCATGTTGTTGAACATTACCTCTTCTTCAGGTAACTCCTTTTGGTTTGCACCGAATGAATTCCTTGGTTGGATTTCATCCCAAATTGAGGAATCAAGGATGAGAGGTGGGGATTTTGGAATATATTTTCATAGTTATTTTCCATAAAAATGTATTTATATGTATGTAGATGTGGGTAGAATGAATTCCCTTTTATAATGGAGGAGGAGTGGTATTTTTGTAAATATGAAAAGATAAACATTATTGGGAGGTTTTAATTACATAATGTGCCTAAAATATCGAACAATTTTATATAAAATAGAATATATAGTCTAAATATTTCCATAAAATGGGTTTTTTAAAATTTTCTAGGTCATTTTCCTCTCATGTTTAAAGTTTAGTCCCATAGTAAACTTGTTTTTCTCTTAATCATCGTGATTAATTTTAATCATTTTCACTAATAAATATGGTAAAAATTAATTTGGACTCATTATACATTATAAATTATTCTTATTACAAATATGAACTATATTTTTTCAAACTCCAATTACATAATGGATATAAATTAATTTAACAATTATCTTGTCGACCAGATGAGAAAGTGGGGTTTTAAAGAGAAACATTCAAAATAATGAAATATATTTATAACCAATTTCAAGGTGAAATTGATTCCAATTACCAAAATTTGTTTAATTTATTCATAATTGATATAATTATACTTTAAAATAAATTTAAAACATAATTTAACAATATAAATAAATTATACAAAAAGACAATTTTCAATTAAAATTCTGTATTTTTTACTATTTATCAAAAAATGAAACTCAGAAAAATATAAAAAATTAAAACTATGATAATTTTTATATTTTACACTAAAATATTTATTTTATTTAATAAAATTTATTTTATAAAAGTGTAAAAAATAATTTTTAAAATGATTCTTCAATAAAAAGGTGACAAAACTACTTTTTAAAAAATTCAGGGTTTTAAGAATAAAGTTGGATTTATTCTTATGTTTTTTCTAGAAAACTCATAGGATGACTATTAAATATAAAATTGAATATATAATATGTTAATTTCATTAAAATAATTCACTAGAATTAGTTTAAATAATTTATTGAGGTAAAATGTGTTTGATTGCATAAAAATAGTTTATAAACAAATGATTTCCTATATTTGCAAGGTGTTTTATTTTCATTTCTAGTTAATTAGTCACCAAAGAAATCCTATGATATACATGTGTAAAAAATATTTTCATAATTTAGTTAATACTATTCATAAATTCCATTCTAATGGCTAGGTGACAATTATCACATTAGATAATAATATCTTAATAATATGTCATGTTTTATTTAAAAGCCTCATTGCATATAACTCAAGATAAACTTATTGCTTCATATAACTTAGGTTAATATAGTGTTGTGTATAACACAATGTTAACTTAGGTTTGTTTATAGTAGAATATTAACTTGGTGTTATGTATAATGCAATCTAAACTTAGTTCATTCATATAACACAAGATATATTCAGTGTTGCGTGAAATGAAAAATATCAAAAAAATAAAATTATTTAAATAAAACACTTTCAAAAATATTAAGGTGTTAAATTTTCATCAATAAACGTATAATTTTATTTTTATTAGGATTTAATATGGATTTGACCCAATTTTACCACAATTATTATTTCTCTTGAAGGTTTATGATCACCGTGATAAAATATTGATGAAAGCTATTTTCTTTTCCATGGGTTTCATAATATTGAGGCATACATATGAATGGATTATGATTATGTGATAGGTGGGTCTATTATTTTCCTCTAATATATTGGGTGAAACTTAGTCTTTTATGAGTTCAATGGGTACATGGGAGGTTATCCCAAGAATAAAAGAGGGTACATGAGAGGTTATACCCAGTACCAAATAGGATACATGAAAGTTTATCCCAATCCCAAAAGAGGGTACATGAGAGATTATCCCAATACCAAAATAGGGTACATGGGAAGTTATCCCAAGCAAAATATAGGGTATATTAGAGTTTATATAATGACTAAAGCAGGTACCCCGATGGTTAGACTAAGACTAACATGTGACAAATGTATTGGTGTGTAGCCTTGGCTTAACATTTCCATTATTATGAATATGCTACAATTTATTCCACTCTCTTATGACATGTTTTTATTACAAAGTTATATTATTATGAATCATTAACCTTTATTCTCTTATGATTTATGTCTTATAAAGTTCCAAATATTTATTCCATAATTCATTTTTAGGATCAATGAATTATTGGGTATGATTTTATAATGTTAACCTTATAATAAAATAATATTATTCTTATCTTATGCCCAAATATGATCATAGACTAATATATCCCAGGTTTACCATTACTAATCATAAGATGTCACCCTTTATTATGTTTCCTTTTCCTAGTTTATGA
This sequence comes from Viscum album, assembly GCA_963277665.1. Classification (NCBI taxonomy): domain Eukaryota; kingdom Viridiplantae; phylum Streptophyta; class Magnoliopsida; order Santalales; family Viscaceae; genus Viscum; species Viscum album. The sequence continues at coordinate 2,039,952,209 of OY728164.1, forward strand.
ATAAAGGTTTTAAGCAGCGTATGACTAAGAAGTTTAATATATGAGAATAATTTATTAGAGACGTCGAATTTATTTCATGAAATAAGATTATTATATATCGAGTATCCAAATACACTAAACATTTATAGTCCTTAAGAAAGTATTTTTGTGAAATTTATTAACTATTTAACTAAAATAATGAAATATTTAGGCATATAATGTTTGGGTTTCCTTACTTTGTATCATAATAAAGTTTAGTTTATTTTTGAAGACTAGGATTAGAAAAAATTAGTTATAACCCTTGGTATAAGAATAAGTATATGAGTATATCTTCTGTTAGGGTAATTAAATGAGGGTGGTTTTCCTAGAAAATACATCCATGTTTGGATACTAGAAAGATGATGCATGTGTGGAATATATGTACCTAAGTGGAAAAACTTTTAATGGGTCATATTGGGTATTAACTTGATCATTATAAATACACAATGAGTGGGAATTCAACTATACATCTGTATAGACACTCATAAGGTATATGTTAGGGTTAATTAAATTTTTTATTATGAACCATTATTATGTATTAAAATAGGCGAGGACCATGGAAGACCAATATTAAAACTATGGTATTATATACTAAAAATATGACAATTATTGCTTACATTAGGAATTTTGGTTTTAGTCAATGTTTGTAACTAGGAAGAATCATGTTACCATTGAATGTGATGGATGATTTAGTGATTATCATCATCATAAACCTAATGAAAAGGTAGATATAATGTGAAATATTGTGATTATTAGTAACTATATATATCAAGATATGATTGACAACATGAACATAGGTGAGTTTTTGAATAAAACAAATAAGATAAAAAGAGAGTTTTATATAGCCCATAGAGGAAAAAAATTGATCTTTCTATATTTCTAAAATGCGGAAAGAAGTACTCTAGTTATTGTCTCAAAACAACATGAAAATTATTTATGTGTGGAAAACAAGGGAATAAATAGTTAAATTTATAAGGAAAAAAGAAAAGTTTTGTTACAACTATGGATGAGAATAACGGTTTTCATATGGTATCATATATTGTTGAATGCTTTAAAAGTGGAAAGTATGAGCTTTAAGTAAATCGGTGTCCTAGGTGGAAATCTTGAGGAATGGACCAGTAAGGTTTTATGAGTGAAGGTTTTACTATTGATAATAAAAAGACTAAAAATTAAATATGAATGATATGCATTATATTAATATAATTTATTATGTTAAAATCAAGAAACATCATTAAAATGAAGTTGATTAATCTTAATACATGATTCATATATCATATTTTAGGAAGGAAGTATTAAGGAATAAGATGATGAAGGTTTTTTAATTGTTTAATAAGGAAGTGAAATGCATGAATTGTTTATGTATTGGTATTCTGGAAATATATTGTGGAAGTGTTTTATCAATGATATTATTGTTACAATAATCATGAAACAACTGTGTATTGTTCTATATTAGTTTTTCATTGAGGACTTGTAAGCATATGATGAATGGTTTTGATTACATATAAAATTGATTTAGTGGTAAGGTGATATTTTTTAGAAATCACATGATTGAGGGATATATAACCCTTAACATGTGCCTGATGTTGAGATAATAATGTTTAGTCAGGATAAAGAGATGATAGATATTGATAAATTAAATTGGATAGTATTGGTGACATTGTAATTAATTAGCGATTTGATGAAAAAGTAATTTATGTAATATTTATTATAGTTTATTACATTTTTGGATCTATTGAAAATATTGGATGATCTAGGATTTCTTTAGAGGAATAAGGATAGAGTTCATTCTTGTAATCAATTATTTTTTTATAGAGGATTAATGTAAATTTAGTTTATAATCATTTTCTTATAGAATATATGATGAAGGTATTCATGTGTTTAGTGTGTGAAATTATGAGCTACTATATGTTTTTTGGGTAAAAATTTTAAATTTAAACATGAAAAAAAAATATGTGATCAAATATTTTGGATTTTTTGGATCTTGATTTTTTTCATACATATTTTAGTATATTTTTAGGATTAAATAATTATATAATGGTTTATGTTGAACTAAGAGTTTTATTATTGTGGTTTTAGATATTGGTGTATTATTTCATCATATATAAATTTATCCATATTGGAAAACCTATGCAATCCATTTTTTAGAAAATATTTAGATACATAATAAATGACTTTACATTGTTATATAGAACTTATGATCAATTAAAAGTTATTTTAGCACTTCAAGCATGAAAAATTAATCTTGACTATTTGTTTCCTGGAGTAAGAGATGGGATATAAGTGTAAATTTATCGAAGTATAACCAAAGGATGAGATTATTCTTATGAAATGGAAATAAATAAAGTAATTATATTTTCTAATGTTCTATATTTTGTTAGTAAAATAATACCCCATCTCTAGTAATATGATATAGAAAATGAATTTTTTCTTACAATCATTTCTGAAGAATTTTTGTCCTTTTAACTTCTCACAAATTTGTGGTTTTGTGGTCATTAACTTTTTAATAACTATTTTAGTTATCACTTTGTATTTTTATTTGGAAATTATTATTCTCCTCCTTGTCCATATTTTCAATTCCCATAAATTTCCTCCATATCTGGGAACTTGATTATGTTTTATTTTAGGTATCCTATTTTTTTCCCACTTCCCATTTTCAATGGAAGTTTTATTATCCCTGTGTACAGTGTGAATTTTCAGTATAGGATTTCTCCAATGGTGATCCCTTTATTACCATGATTAATATTGAGGGGATGTGATTTATTTAAGGATGGGAGAATATAAAAGTAAAAAAAATTTAATTTAAAAGAATACTTTTCTTAATTGATTCATTAACATGAAACACCAAGATTTATGCGAACTACAATATATAATAAAATAATATTATTTAAATGTAACCATTATTACCTAGATTTTAAATTAATGGTATGAATAGGAAAATTAAAATTATAAAAAATATTTATAAGGTATTTATGTAGTGATATTTTATTTATTAATTCATAATATATAAGTGCTCAATTTTCAGTATTAGTTTTATGCTTCAAAATATGTTTTCTTAAAATATGATTTTTATTTCATTTTGTTCTGGGACATAAAAATTATTTTATAAAATTTTTATAAATATTATTTTATAAAATGAATATAATTTTTTAAATAGTCATTTCAATATTATCCTGTTTTAAATCTCTGGGTTTTTTTATGAAAAAATTTATTTTTAAGTGAATAGTGAAAATACTAATTTTTGTAATACTATTATTTTTTCATTAAATCAAGCAATTTAAAAATACCATCTTATTTTGAATTTTATATTAATGTAAAATAATTCTCCTTTAATTATAAATATCCTAATTTTTTAAAGTTTTGGGCTGATGCCTCATTTTATTATTAAAACAAAGACCTCTTTTTTTTTTCTGGGTAGAGGAAGACCCATTATATAGCATGAAGGCCCAAGGCTATGTGGCCTGAATTCAAGGCATGAAATCCCATTTTTTGGACCAAAGGTCCCTTTAGTGAACAATGCTACTATACTACCCAGGATGTTACAATACCTGGTATAGTACCACTACCGCTAAAGTTCTTTTTGCTGTCACTCCGCCACTCTAGTGTCAAAGCTGCTACAGTTCCACCACTACTACAGTGCCCTTCTATAATACCCAAAAGTTCATCCCTACCTGAATTCGATCCTGGGTCTTTTTGGATGACAAGAAGGAGCCTATAATTTATTTTTTATAAATATACTAATTAATTACCTAGAATTATAATTATAATTTATTTTTTATAAGTTCATTTTTGGGCATAAAAAAGCATTTGTCTAAAAACAGTTTTTATGCGTGCAATGTGTTTTCATCATAATAAATTTCAATTAATATCCATTTATAAATAATTTTAGTGGAATGTATAAATTATTCTTTTAATAAAATATTTTATCATTTATTTTCTGTTTTTTATAAGGAAATTAATGGAGGTAAATTAAGTTTGGATTAGAAATACATCTTTCTAAAAATAGATTTCAGTTGCATTTTAAGAGCTTATTTAAAAATAAATTAATCTATTTATATAAATTGAATTTGGTAAAAATGATTATATATTTATAATAATAATAATTACTGTAATTTAATATAGTAAACTTAAATTTTCACCATAATTAATAGTAAATTTTTTAAAACTTTGTTACTATAGTTAAGGTTAAAACAAGTTTACTGGGGGGAGGGGGTTAAACTAAGAGATAAGGGTAGGATTTACTTACAAATTTCCCAGTTATTATTTTTTAAATAGATTTAAACCTTATATTAAATTAACATGATATCATTGGTTATTTTTTACCCTTTATCATGAAAGTGAAATTTCATTATTGAAATATTTTAAGTAATTCCATGTGTGTGTCCCTCTGTTCACTTATAAAAGGGAACATCTTCTCCTCCATTATTAACTCAATATGAGACTTATATATTAAAAAATAACCACCTCAAAACCTTACTATATTTATAAAATTCATATTTTATTATCTGGAATTATCCTAAGACTAATATTTCAAGGATTAAGGTCTAAGCCAAAGAAGGTCTCTTAAAGAAGAGGTATAGATCTTAACCATGCTCTTTGAATTTGTATTATTCTTTCATCTCCAATAAACCTATTGTTTATATAATAATATGAATAATACTATATCATCAATATAATTTGATTCTATTATGACGATGATACTACCATTTCCCACCTTCTTTCTATCAAATGGAAAACAAAAGTATCGCTTGGGTGTACGTGTGGACTGCCGTCTCCACGTAGTGATATGATTCATTTTCCATCACCATTATTCATTGTTGGTTACTATCATAGATTTAATATATATATATATATATAAGTTATTTATAATAATTATTATATAATTATAATATATTATATACCTCTTTACCATCCCATCCATTAGAAAATGATAACGTCGCTCACACGCATGTGTTGACTACCACCTCCACGAAGCGATGTGATTAGTTTTTTTCCTCTTTACATGGATGGTGAAAAGGATAAATTTAATGAATATATATTATGTTTTTTATATGAAAATTATTATTTAAATTTTAATTATTACTTACCTTTCTTTCGTTTCATCAATTGAAAAGTGGAGACATCACTCATCTGTACATACGAATTATCGTCTCTAAGAGGGGGCGTAATTCAATTTTTACCACCACATTATATGGATAGTTTAAAAATTTTATATAATGATTAAATATTAAACTTATTAAATTATGAATATTATTTATATTATGGATCCATAATCAAATTATAAATACTTGACCTGTCAAAACAAAACATACATGAGAAACGAAGTAGTTACCACATGAAATAATGACTTTTATAAAGGATTATTAATAAACAGGAATTGAAATATTATATATGGATCATATATGATATTATAAGTAATAATGTGATTCTATTATAAAATTATAATAAAGATAAATTTATTATACATGATTTTAGATCTCTTACAAGTCAATTTAGATATAAGGTAAGGGTTCTTCGTCTCAATTTTGTTTAATTGAGACATGGTTGATGTTACGCACCTATATGTGTTCATGAGGTTTATATATTGATAGTTTTACATGTTATATGATGTATAATTCTTGATTCATAGTATTTAATGTTAAAATTAAAATTATTTTATCCAATGATATTGGATTCGAAAGTTACCAAAGAGGTAAGGGTTTACTGTCTCAAATTGTCTTCTTTAGGAAATATGTTATATTATACACCTATATTATTTCATGAGGTGTATCTACAAATAAATTTGATATTTTTATCAGGAATATTTTTAATTTCATGGTATTCAATTTTTAATTTTATGTTTTTCCTTTCATTGGGAGTTATGACTCAAAAGTTATCAAATTTGTATGGGTTTTAGGTTACAATCTCATTCGTACTAAAATAATTCATGCTTAAATTTATGCTGATGAAATTATATGATCTATATCTACAAATTTTTTTGTGTTTTATTTTTTTATAGTTATTTATAGTTATTAAATGTTTTATTTTTCATTTTCTTATCTTTAAGTACTCAATATACAAATATAATGTTTTTTTGTAAAGATGACTTTAATTCTTTCTTTGGTGGGGATTATTTTTAGTTCATAACTATATTTTATTTAAAATGTTTTAAAAATGTTTGAAGAATTAAATAATTATTTTATAAATTCATTTTAACCATTTTTTTATTTCTATTAAATTTTTAAATGGAATCTTCTTGCTGTTTTATGAATGAGATACTTTTGAATTTTTACAGAAAATGTGAAAGGAATTATTTTTTTAACATAAAAAATTATAAATTATATTTTTTTTGAAGGATCCTTTAAAATTTTACATGTTTCTTTTAAAATAAATTATTTTCCTTAATATTTTTAATATTTTTAAATTTTTAATAAGTGATTTTAAAATGAAAATGGTATTTTCCTTGATAAATATTTCAATGATATTTTAAATTTATTCTCATCTTTAAAAACATCCTTTAATGTTTCTTATTATTTTATAGGGATGTGATCCAATGTAACCATATTTATTATTTATTTGGATGGTTTATGATTATGATGATGAAATATTGATGAAACCCATTTTCTTTTCCATAGGTTCATCATTGATGTAATGATAAATTTTTTCATGATCTTGTGGCATAGATATGAAAGGATCACGATTAAGTGATGAGTGAAGGTTACAAGAATATGATAAGAACCGATATGTTAGGCCCATGATAGATTTATTATTTTTTTCTTAATCGATAATAAATCCATGATGTACATCAATGAATTACATTATGACCAAAATAATTTCATCAAAGTCTAATTGAAAATAGAATTCTATAACAAAATTTAGGGTCATAAAAAAATTGATTTTTAATTAATTGTAGATGTTAAATAATTACCTAACAATTAATTATTAACTAACTTATTAATCTGAAAGCAATCCTATAGCATCCCGAACTTTTCATAATTAAAAATTTGATACATAAAAAATTAGTACATAAAATATCTACACTATTTTCCATTAGGTTATTTAAAATAACCACACCTCCTATACATATTATACTAAACAAAATTATAACTTAGGGAATGGAAACATAAGAAAGGTTGATCCTAGATGATCTGTGAGGGTAAAAATAATAGATATCAATAAGTTATAATAATTGAGAACAAGATAAGTATAGGGGTATGAGAAAATTATAAAAAAAATATAATAATCATACTCAAATAGTCAAATATATTTAAACATGAATAATGGAAAAAGGTTTTAGAAATAAAAATATATAAGATATAAGATTGAGAAATCATCAATAATAAATTATGATCCATGAGAACATACCAAAATAATAAGACATAAGTTTATGAAATTTACATAAGCATAATAAATTACTTCATTAGTCAAGGTTCACTCCCAAGACTGTCATTGTGGAAAAATTTCCATAATGTAAATGTCTACCCAGTCATTTCAAACATTCTCTTATGAGAAAATTCCATCTGGTTAAATCTGTCATCTCTTAATATTTGTTTAACTCCACCATATCTAAAGAGATTCACAACTCCATCATTATTATCCAATTAATTATTGCAATATAACTGACCCTCCAATCCTTGGTCTATAATGTGACCACCCATTCCAAGTTTATAATGGATCCACCTATAACCAAATTATAATCCATTCATATATATGTCACAAGATTATGAAAAAAATTATCATTGAATAAAATTTTAACCCATGGAATAAAAATGGGTTCTATAAAAATTTTATCTTTATGAAAATAAACCTTCTAGATAAATAATAAAGATATAAACATTGGATTATATCCTCGGTAAATCATAACAAACATCAAAGGGTGTTGTTATAGATGAAAAATAATTTTAAAATATCATTGAGATATTTATTAAGGATAATAACTTATTTAAAATATAAAAATTTCCACAATGTTAATGAAAAAAATTCTTTTAAAAGAACCTATAAAAATATAAAGAAATATTCAACAAAATGAGTATTCAGGATGGTGGTTAGAGGTATTCATATAGTTCTTGTTAAAAAAAATCAATTTCACATTTTCAGTATAAACTCAAAAGTACCTCATTTGGAAAATAACTAAAAGATTCATTAAATATATTTTTATAAAAATTAAAACATGTTAAAAAAACCTTAATAATTTTTGTATAATAGTAAAAACACTCTTTAAAATGTTTTAAATAAAATATGAACATGGAATAAAATATTCCAGACCGAAGACATAAATTAAGTCAATTTTCCTTAACAACATTCTTTCATTATATTTAGTCATTAAAGGGAGGAAAATGAAAAGAAAACATGTAATATCAAAAAACTAAACATTTTATAAGGGAAAAAAATATTTGGGAGGTATATATCATATTTTTTCATCATAATATATTTAAGCGTAAATAATCCCTATAAAAGGGAGATTGTAACATAAAACCCTTACCTTAAGCATCTTTCATCATAAGCACTCTAAGATTATGTGTAATAATTTTAAATTTATAATAGTTATATAAAATAACAATAATAATAATTATAATACCATACATGGTTTTCTTATGACATCATATCACCCATTCATTAACAATCTTCATCGTAACCATCTTTTGGGGAGTTAAATACTTCATTTTTCATGTATGTTTTTGTTAAGTCATTATGATACTTTTACATTGATCTTAGATAATTCATATCAGAAATGTTAATCATGATATAAATATCATATATATTCATTAAATAAATATTTATAACCATTTATATAAATCATGTATGAAAAAATAATTACATCACTATCTGGAGATTATAGTCTATTTGTACGTACGAGTGATGTTTCCATTTTTCAATTAATAGAAAGAAAAAAGTGTAAATATTAATTAAAATTATATAATAATTCTTAAAACATAATTATATTATAAAAACCTTAAATATATCATAATAACGAACATTGAATAATGATGTTCGAAAATGAATTGTATCGCTATGTGGAGGCTGTAGTATACACACACACACAAGCGATACTTTCATATCTCATTTGATTCATAATAGGTGGTAAATGGTTATTAAATCATTATAATAACATCTAAATATATGTTTGAAAATTTATTCTTCATTTTTATGGATAAAAAATGTTTATATGAAGTAGATGAAAAAATAAAATTGAAAGATCTTGGTTATGATCTAACCTCTTCTTTGAGAGCCATCATTTAGATTACAACGTAAGCCTTTAAGGTTTGGTGTTAAGAGACTAATATAAGCTATAAAATGAATTAAGGTATTATAGGTAGTTTTATTATCAGGTTTTTTCTTAGATAAAATAATAAAATGGTGTGAATAAGGGAGGATAAGAGGTGCACTTTTATAATTGAGGGGAGTGACACACATGAAATTTCTTAAACGATTTCAATGATATAAGGTCACATTCCTATAAATGTTTCTCTAAATGGACAAATATTATAAATTATAATAGTATAAGGATAAAATGTCTTCAAATAATATTAATTTGATAAGTATGGGTGGAAATATTTCCATTTTATCTTGGTTTAACACCTTAATAAACTCGTTTTAACCTTAACTATGGTAACAAAATTTTATCATTTATATTATTCACTATGAACAAAAATTTAGTTTAACCTATTAATTTATAAGAATTATTATTAATCAAAATATGGAATCCATTTTAATGGATTTAATTTCTATAATTTTTAGAAACTAATTTTAAATAAGCACACAAACACAATGAAAACCTATTTTAGAAAAATGGGTTTTTTGCATAAAACACAATTTACATATATTAATTTATTTAAAAAACCATAAAATAAATATTAAAATATATTAATTAAAATATAATATATAAAATTAATTAAAACTACTAATAAATATATATTGGTTTAATTTTTTAAGATAAAAACACATTACGTGCATAAAAATAGTTTTTAGAAAAAATGTATTTTTAATCCCCAAACTGAACTTATACCAAAATAGAGTACAATGATGTTTAAATTGTAATTAATTATATTATTTATAATTAAAGTAGGATTACTTTACTTTCTGGTTAAATTTAAAATATTACGGGGCTTTTAATTTAAAATAAATGACAGTTTTTAGAAAAATCAGTATTTTTTACTATTCAATGAAAAATTAATCTAAGTAGAAAAATCCTAAAAATACACCATAAGATAATATTGACATGATGATTTAAAAGTATATATTAATTTACTCAAATAAAATTTCAAACAATTCTAGGAGTTAATTTTAATTTCCACATGTAAAAAATATTGAAACCTAAAATAACATTACTGAAAATTGAGTACTTATTTATTATGAATTAATCAATAAATTTACACTATTTCAAAAATTTATAACTATTTCTCATAAATTAGTTATTACTATTCATACCTTCCAATTTAATTTCTAGGTTGTAACATTTTACTATATCTTGGTTCATGAAGACTCGGGGTTATATGTAAAGAAAGCTATCAAATAATTATAATTTCTTTCAAAGGAAATACACAAAACATTTTGGGGTGTTAAATTCTAACCCCATGAAAATGATTTTTTACCTCATAATTACTCCAAAATAATACTAATAAATGAGGATATCTCCTCTTTATCACATCCTTGGGTTCCCATGAAGATTCCTAAAATTTATGATTCTTTCGAAGAACATTAATTTGACGAGTAGTCTTGTTTCATAGAAAAATTGTCTCTATAATCAATGATTTATAATTGTTATTATTCATGGGAAAGATCATGCTCTGGTTGTGTAACCTCTGAGTTTAGTACATATAAAGTATCATGTATATAATTCTTCATGAGAAATATATAGAACACATTGTGAACTTGAGATAGGTTCAATGGGAGTGATATGTGATAATCAACTGTCCCAATCCAATCAAGAATATCTAGAGGAAAAATAAACATTGGGTTTAAAATTACCTTATCTATGAATCTAATAACCTCCTTACTTAGAGAAATTTATAGGAATACCATCTCACCAATATCATATTTTAGATCTTTCCAACGATTATTATCATAACTCTTTTTTTGACTCTATGAAACCTTGATGTGATACTGAATAGATCACACCTTATTTTTAATTTACTCATATAACTTTGGCCAAATAGATTTATTTATCTATCTTTATCCCATCATATATGATTTCTATACTTATTTCCTTAGAGGTATTTATGAAGATCCATTTCAATGCTCGAGTAGAAATTATTATTGTATGAAAACATTAATAAGGGAAGGTGTTGATTCCAAGAATCTTTAAAGTATATATAAAAGGATTTGAACATATCATCCTGGGTTTGAACAGTCCTCTTATATGAACCATCTTTCTAATGATGATATGAATTACTAAAAAAAACTCTATATATAGATCATGGTGAATAATTCTCCAAAATTTCAAGCTAAACCTCAAATCTTAATCAGATACAATTAAAAATGGTACTCCATAAAAGCATAACACTTAATTAATATATATCATGGAACGATAATCAAGTGATAAATTTTCTATAATAATAATGAAGTGTATTTTATTCATGAGATAATTGACTATAACCCAAATAAAATTATGGTCTTTAGATATTTTTGGGAGTTCGATGATAAAATCTATGTTGATGTTTCCTTATTTCCATTCTAGTATGGGTAATGGTTGTAACATCCCCTTAGAATTTTTTCTCTTAGAATTAAATTTTTTATATACCAATCACTGACATACGTACTCCATAATATATCTCTTCATGTTGTCCCACTAGAAATACTCTTTTAGGTCTCTATACATATTCCAAATTCTAGGTTTAATTGAGAATGATGAGGAATGAGATTCCTCCAATAGTTCTTTCTTGAATTATACTGTTGGAAGGAAACACACTCAATTCATAACCCTTATCATTCTATCATAATCAAGGTTGAAATAAGAAACATTTGTCACTTTCATTAGTATCTCCACATACTCTTTCTATGCCTCTTTAATCTTTCACATGGATAGATGGTTGAACACTCATTTGAGCAAGATAATATTAATCCCCTTATTTCAAGATTTCAAGATACATTCTTTCAAAATATATAAATATTATATATTTTGTAATATTCATCATAGATAATATGGAATGATCCTTTTGAATCAAATAATCAGACACCTTGATCGATTTCTTAGGGTTATAATGTATTAAGTAGTCATAATCTCTAATAAACTCTAACCATATTCTCTGGTTCATATTCAACTATTTCTAGGTGAATATATACTTTAAGTTTTTATGATCAATATATATTTCAAACCTTTCTCTATAAATAAAATTCATCCCCATATTTAATATAAATATTTTTATTGGGATCTCCAAATCATGATTCAAGTAATTTTTTTATTGAACCTTTATTGGTGTGAGACATAAGGTATCGCCATATCATTATACATAAGAACACACCCAAAAACCTTCTTTTATGTATCACTATAAATCAAAAACCATTATATACTATAGGGAGTTGTGAGAATAGTTTCATTAACAAAGATTATATTAAGTTCCTTGAAATTTTCTCTACATTCATTAGTTTAAAATAAATTACCTCCCTTTTGAGTTAACATGATGATTGGATTAGATAGTAATGAGAAATTCTTCACAAATCATCGATAATATATAGCCAATCCAAGAAAAAATTAGATCCCATTCATAGTGGTTGTCCTAGGATAATTTTAAATATCTTACCACCATTGATGGATCCACATATATATCCTCACTTGAGATTATATGAACCAAAAATGATTTTTTTGTAGCAAAAATTCATAGTTGGCAATTTTTTAAAACATGTTATCTTTCATTAGGGTCTTTAATACAATCATAAATTGATATTAATGCTTTTCATTACTTTTGGAATATATGATAATATCATCTATAAATACTATCACAAACTAATCATGGTAATAGATAAATAATTTATTAATTCTATCCATGAAGATAGTGGGGGTATTAGTGAGACCAAATGGAATCACTATAAATCCATTGATTCCATACCTCGAATGAAATACTATAATGGGTATGTACTTACATTTCACCCACAACTAAAAGTATCTAGATTGAAAATATATCTTGTAAAAATATCGATATTCTTGTAATTGACCAAACAAATCACTAATATGTGGAATATGATACTTATTCTTGATAGTGATCCTGTTAGGTTGTCAATAATTGATGAAATGTATCATTGATCCATATTTCTTCTTAACAAAAATAATATGTGTAACCCATAGTGATTTACTTGTCTGAATGAATCCATTATTAATATTCTCCTAGAGATACTTATTAAATTCCTAAAACTCAATCGGGCATATTATATAGGGAATCATTGAAATAGTTGTAGCACCAGGTATGAGTTATATTGGAAACTAAACTTCATTATTCATAGGAATACTAGGAAAATATGATCAAAAGAAATCAACAAACTTTCATACAACCGGTATATCTTTGATATAGAGTTTATCCCTAATTATATGAGATAAATACCCATTTTGAATAAGAATAATGTGTAACATCACAAGTAAATAAAGAATTTTAAATTTTCACAATTATTAATATTTTTGAATTAAAAATTTACTTTAAAGATTATGATATATCTGTTAGTGTACTCAACACGCAACAACATGTTTCTTTGAAATCTCACATTGCACACAATATTGACTTATACTGAGAAATAATATAATATTATTATTATTTTAAATGGTAGTTAACACCTAGTTGTTTTATCAGCAGGAATGAACAAAACTAACCATATTATGATTAAACATGTTTATTAAATGTTTTTGTATTTATCCAATAAACTTTAGAGGCTTAAAAGGAGAATGAATCCAATTTTAAGCATAAATACTCCAATATTTTTAAATTGCAGTTTTACTGACTTTTGATGGAAAACCCCTTTTAAATATTGTTTTACACTGTTATATATATGATTTTGTAAAAGAAACTTTTTATTTATAATCAGGATATAAAAATTTACATTTGGTAAATTTTTGGTATTTCTCTGATAAAGTTCATTTTTTAATGAATAGTGAAAATACTACATTTTAAGTCAAAACTATCTTTTCATATGATTAATTTATATGGTTAGATTATATATTTAAATGTTTTTAAAGTGTAATTTGGTTATAATTTTACCATTTAATATAATTGTTTTCATTGGAAGTAATTTTAATTTGAAATTGGACATAAACACATGTCAATCTTTTTGTAGTTTTTTACTTCTCAAAAACACCTTTTTTAGTTTTGACAACAGAAATTAATTTTAAATTAATTAATGAAATTTATATGTTTTTAATTTTTTAATATAGACATTATTTTGGAATTTGGAATATCAAAATCATATTTGGGTGAGTTTTTGGTATTTGTTTGAAAACCTTCAATTTTTGATGAATAATGAAAAACACTACGTTGTAGATAAAAACAAAATCATTCATTTAAATAAAATTTTACTAATTTTGTGAATTGAATTTATAAAATATGACATACATGATTGTTATAAGAAATTAAAATGTGGTTAAATGTGAGGAAAATAATTTTTGGTGAATAATAACTTTTGATTTTTATTTACTACGGTTAAAGGTAAATATGGTAAGTCAAGGTAAAAATAATATTATAATAAAATAAAATTACCCTAACACTTGTCCTAACCTTTTTTTTTGAGTCATGGACAACCAATATAGTCCTTGGGTAGAAATGTTGGCCTTTTAAGCCACTTGGGTTAGATAATGACATTAATAACTTTTTATTTAAAGTAAAAATAAAAATATCATAAACATGTATTATTTTACAAAAAACAATTAAGGTGGGGTTATATAATTGATATATTTGACTTTAAATAGTAATTATAAATCTAAAAAGATTTTATACATCAAGTAATTTTATTTATAATTTTTATTAATTAAATATACAAATTTATCTATGACACAATGATGATGTAATGATTACCTCATCAATGAATGTTTCAAATAAGTGAGATTAGAAATATTAAAATAAATTTATTTTGAAACATTTATGCCATAAAAAAAAATTAGAGATGACTATGAAATGTTTCATTTGAATTAATTATGGTTTTTAGAAATAATCAAGTTGGTTTAGATTTTTAAAAAAATCATGATATGAATAGTATAAAAAGTGACCTAAATGAGTTTTTAAATCAATTAATATTTTATTTAATGATAAAATAGTCCTAAAAATATAAGATTAAGAAAAATGAGATATATAATATTTGAAATGTCATTGATTATACATTTGGGGTTTATTTTAATTTTATAGTAAATATATTAACCATATAGTATGAATATACAAGAAGACATGTTAAAAGTTAAATAAGTTAACAAAGGGTTAAAAAAAAGAGATAAGGATTAACAAATATCCAAAACATTTCCAATTATTATTGGATGATTTTATTTTTTTCTTATATTCATATTATCTTATAATTTAATGAGTTTTTGACCTTTTGATACCGAAAATCATTTTATTATAAAATAATACTTTCAAATATTTTGAAAAAGCGCCTCCTCCCCCTTATAAAAGGCCCCCACCTCTAACCCAATACTCACACCTCTCAATCCCCTTGTATGGTCAAAAATCTACCTAAATAATATCAAAAAATCACTCTCTTCCTCCTAGAATCCTTACCCTAAGTAGAATACAATTCAATAATGCCTTTTGGTTCAAATAAAAGCGAGTTACCCGATTTAATGGTATTGTCTTCTCTCAAGATCTTTTCTTTTATTTTCATTCTCCAACCCCATAAACTCTCTGTATTACAATATTTTATAAAAAAACCATTATCTTAAATATACTAGTATGTTGTAATGAGAAGGATTATAACTAAAGATACACAAACCTTCATCTAATGGATACGAACATACTATTTCTATGTACGACGAACTACTGCCTCATGAAACAATGATTGTTAAATTATCTCCTACCGCCTTTCATGGTGGCCATCATAATGGAACTATATATATATATTATATATATTATATTCATATTGTATCTATGCTTCTATATTTTTAATTTATATCATAACTCTATGGTTTCCATAATGGGTAAATATGATAATTTCATTTGAGGAAGTGCGGACTACCGCCCCCTCAAAGTGATAAAACACATTCATGACATATGTGGAACATATAAAGGATGGAATAAATTAAATTATATATAATATTATACTGGAATTATAATATACCTATTTATCATTATGTTTTCATTCCATTAAATATGAAATATAAATGAAAGTAGCGCTAATGCGTAGTTACGGCTTACCATCTCCATGAATGGTGCATTTCATTTCTTATCTCCAAATATTATGTACTATTATAAATACATATATACCAGATATATATGATATATATGATATGTAAATAATTAATATAATTCTGTAAAAAAAATGGAATTTTGACCATAAGGGAAATTTGTAATTATAACATGTTCATTTTTTGACTTAAGTTCTGGATATTGACAAAATGTCTGATATGAACTCAAATAATTAACTAATTGTTATAAAAAAGTAATAAGTGATATAAAAGGAAAAATAAAATTGAAAAAGGTTCTTAAAAAAATATAAATTAACTTAATTTTATTATTCAGTAAGAACAAGGAATGTATAAGACAAGTCAGACATGAGGTAAAGAGTTTTCATTTCACTTTCTATTCCTGTGAGATTTATGCTATATTTGTCACAATTTCCTTTTTTGTGGTGTATGTACATACCATTATTTCATTATTTATGTAATATAATTTAATTTATGGGTTCTTACATCTTCATTGTATGATTATTCTTTTATGGGGGTATGTTTTGTAAGTTACCAAATCTGTAAGGGAACTTGTTAACCCAATTTCCATTCTTTGGATTAATCCTATACTTCTTGATTATGTCATGATATGAATATGTGTGAATGAACTATGATTTTTGTACACTTAATATATTAATATATTTTGTGTATTTATATTTTTCACATATAATTATTTCATTGGATTATCCTTAATGTAATGATACAATCTTTGTAAGTGAACCTTTAACCCTCCTCTTTTAGTCAAAGACTTCTTCTTTATTATGTATTTTAAATTCTATTTTATTATATTGGGATATTTTATTCTATATCCTTATTTATGTAATTTTTTTCCAAGTGATTTGACACCCTTTTCTCTTTCATCAACTCATTTTCTAAATTTTAATGTGATGCAATTAGGATGCTGAATTTTTGTAAGGGAATACATCTCAATATCCTTTCATTGAGGAATATCTTGATACTGTGCACCTTTGTTATCCTATAAGGTGTATATCCTAACCTTTGAAAAATTATATTATGAATATTCTTATTCTAATGATATTATAAGCTTTTTTATTATTATTATGTAATTAGTTTTATTTACGTATTTTCTCAAGAGGTAAAAAATTCTTTAACTAAATCATCGTTTAAATGTTTTAAAGATGTAATATTCTAAATCCTTTTATTTAATTTACATGTTTTAAAAATGATTTTAAGGATTTATTTATATGTACATGATTGTTTTGAAGTGTAAATTACTTTCAAAAGTTTTAGAGTGGTATCAGACACTTTGATTCAATATTCTTCTTTTTGAATGTTTTAAATGAATTGATTATGTCAATATCTTGCATTGATATCTTGTGAATAAAATATGGAAATGTTATCTTTACTTTATTCTGGTTTTATGTGTTATGAATATCTTTCGGTTCTTGGTAATTGTTTACAAATACAAGTGGTTTCGTGATAAACCTAGGGCAGTGAGCCCAAGAGAGCTCTCCAACGCATTGGGTAATGTGACAGTGGTAAACATTGATGTTTCTCCTAAGAGATTTAGGGAATATATTGTGATGGGTATTCCAAATGTAACTCCCTATATAACTATGAAAGCTACAATTTAAGTATGATATGTATGCCATAATTTACCTTTATGATTTATGATTTCTATGTGTTATTCATAAATCTTATGATTTTGTGAGTTATATTAAAGAGGTTATGTTTTATGATTGAAAGGTATGATTTCATTGATTTGTATGTATTCAAGGAATAATGTCTTCTTTCCTTATTTTATATCCCTTACTGATATTTTTATGCTCAGCCTATATTTTTGAATTTTTTTTCACAGGATATAAGGTAGGGTAGGAGAATGGAAGAATTCAAGAAGATTTATATTAAGAAAAGAATTATTATTTTCTTTTAAGAGTTTTTATTTTATGAAAAAATGGATAATAAGTAGAAGTGTCTACTTGTAATATTTGAGATTTAATGTAATAGTTATGGCCTAATTATCTAAAAATATAAACTTTAAAATATCCTCAATGTGAATTATTAACTTAATTTAAGATTATGAAATGTTTAAGGCTGGGGCATTATAGTTGGTATCAGAAGTTGGTTTAGACAAATTTAGGAATTATGATGTTTTTTTAGACAAATGGTTTGTCCTTATGTCTACTCTTTATGTTAATTACTTATTTTATAAATTTTTTAGATCAAGGAATGTCTGTTGTAAATGGAATGAGTAGGATCTCAAATGACTTTCCTATCTCTTCCTGATGACATGCTTGCAATAATTATTGAAAAGTCATGTAGAGATGGATGTGAAACTTTTTCTAGCATACAACTCACTTTCAAGAAGTTGTTTGAGATATCAAACACCTCCACTATACCTCGATACCATCGTGGATCATGGGTTCTATTTAATCAAATCAGGTTTTCTCAATATTCTCATATTTTCAATTAAGGTAAATATTATCAAGGAATTTTCTAATATTTTATTACAAGATTTTGAAGCATATTATGATTTTCAAAAAGGTTTTAAAGAATTCAAACCTTGAACAACCTATTTATATTTGATTTTAAATTATATTCTTTCAGCACATACTTATGGACTTTTAAAAGGACCATTGATTGAATGTTTCAACTCAAACTCAGTCTGACGGTTATATAAAAAGCTAGTTTTATCATATGTTTTGAAATTATATGTCATACATGATTATTTTACAAAACTATTTTTCTACGAACACCCATATGACCCAAGTTATAAAAGGTGTATTTAGATAAAGGATGTATATGATTTTGAAGGATCTCTAAATAATCATTTCAATGCATGAACCTTTTACCTACCTGAACAAGATGACGATGAAACCATGTGGACACCATGAACATGGTATGATGTTATTTCTATTGGGAATAGTTTTATTTTATCATTTGGAGGTAAAATAAGAAAATAACGATATATATAAGACTTTATTAATAATTTTAGGTATTAAAGAGTTGGTATGAAAGTGATAGGTATAAGAAAACCTTTGAGGTTAAAACATGTTTGGTTTATTTTTGTGTTTTATAGAAATGTACAAAACACAAGATGGGTGAATACCCGTCGCGTCCAGTAAGGCTATAGGAATCAAACCTACAAACCGAAGGGTGACAAGGGCGCATCTCCTACCACTGGCCTAAGTGAATCCCTGGTTAATATGACTTATTCTTTTTAGTTAAATGATTATATTTATTAAGAATAAGTTGATTTGGGATCTTATGTTTTATCAAATAGATATTATTAGTATAAGAAAATGATTTGGTGATTAAGTGATAAAGGTTATTTTGGAAGATGTTTTCTCTTTTGGGAAGACTATATGACTAAGGAAAATATAATACTGTGAGATTTCATTTAAGGAGTAATGGTGGAATTTTATTTTGGGAAGAATCTATGTTTTTATTATAGACATATAGAGATTCAAGTTATTAATGGAAATGGTTAACCTATCTTAGAGAATATGTGATTAGGTTAATTAATTTTTAGTATGAGACTTTAAGAGTAGTCGATGTTATTTAGAGATAAATGTTAAGATTTATCATGAAAGACTGTGTGATAAAATTCTTCTTAGTTTTGGGTTTCAATATTAGTTTGGATTATTTTGAATAATTTTAAGAACATTTGTGTATTTAATGGTTTTTTTGAACTTTGGGTATTGTTTGTTTAATTTTAAAGATAAATATTTGTATTTCTTTTTATAAAATATTACCCTTTTTGGGGATTATCTGATCTTGTACTATAATTTTTGGTTTTGATTAATTCCAAAAGACAGGGGAAATATATAGTTCATCTTTTTGGATTATGTGACTGTCTAGAAGTTGATTATATCTCTTCAGGTGTGACTATGTCATCATGAATACTCATCATTTAGAGGAAATATGAGTTTTTGGTAGAATTTATTTAATGATGAAACTCTACTTGAAAGGTAAGTATGTTTCCTTATGTTTTAAGTATATCTAATAAATAAATTCTTCAACTTTATCAAAAATAACTGAAAACAAAAACTTTTTCATTTTAATTTTCCTATTGGGGAATCAAAGACCGTTTAACCTATCACTAGTTTGTGATTTTTTGGGGGGTTAACTTTCTCTTGATCATGTTTTCTTTCACTCTCCATCAGAACTTGACACTTAGTTTCTCCTCCACATCCATGTTTTCAAAGAATCCTAGTGTAACACCCCAGGTAAATAAAGAATAAGAAATTTTAATATTTATCCCTATTTGTGAATAAAATTTTAATATTAATTTAAAGGGAACTCTATACTCAATGGCTTACCCAATACGCAACAACGAGTTCCTTTCAAATCTTATGTTACACTCTAATAATAAAATAATTTTATTTTAAATGGTAGTTAACACCTAGCCATTGTAATGATGGGAATGAACAGAACTAACTACAAAATGATTATATATGTTTTCCAAATATTTTTTTATAATAAATGTTAGAGGATTAAAAATGCGAATGAATCCAATTTTAAGCGTAAACATTCTAATATTCTTTAAAAGGTCGATTAACCGCATTTTGACGGTGAACCTATTTTAAATCCACTCTTTGACAGTTTTATTTGTTATATTTGACAAAATAAAATTCTTCTTTAGAATCGGGGCATCAAAATTTACTTTGTGTAATTTTTTGGTATTTTTCCGATAAAGATCATTTTTTAATGAATAGTGAAAAATGTTGTATTTTAATTCAAAACCTATTTTTAATCTAATTTATTTCTAGGATTAGATTATATTTTGAATTGTTTTTAAAGTAAAATTAGAATATATTTTTACCATTTAATCCAATAGTGGTCTTTAGAATTAATTTCACTTTGAAATTGGACTTAAACTAGTGTCAATCTTTTGATATATATTGTTTCATAAAAACACGCTATTTTTTCTGACAACGGGAATTGATTATTAAATTAATTAATGTAACTTATATGTTTTTAATTTCTTAAAATAGACATAATTTTTGAATTCGGAATATCAAATATAGCTTAGGGTGATTTTTTGGTATTTTTCTGAAAAACATCAATTTTTTATGAATAGTGAAACCACTATGTGGTACTTAAAAAACTGATTTTTCGTTTAAATGAAAATTTACCACCTCTGTGTTTTGAATTTCAAAAATCCGACATACATGGTTTTCCTTAGTAAATAATATGTGGTTCAATGGGATTAAAATAATTTTTTGGTGAATAGTAACTTTTAAGTTTTTAATCACGATTAGAGGTAATTAGTGTAATTTAAGGTAAAAATAATGTTTTAATATTATGAAATGACCTTGACACATGTACTACCTTTATTTTATGTGTCATGGCCGACCAAGAAAATCCATGGGTCAAGTTGGGGACCCCATGGAGCCACTTTGGTAGGAAAATGACATTAAGAACTTTTTATTTAATGTTAAAATAAAAATGTCACAAACATGTGTTGTTTTACTAAAACAATTTTTAAATAGTGTAATACAAGTCATATATTTGACTATAAATATTAATTAGAAATATAAAAAGCTTTCCTACATCACGATATTTGTTTTATAATTTTTAGACGTTAAATATATTGAATTATTTATGACACCATGATGATGCAGTGATTACCTCATTATTTAACGATTTAAATAAAATGAAAAGATAATGTAAACTCTAAGACCTACACTTGTCAAAAACAAATTAGATGTGTGGATTTCAAACTACTATCACCTTATCCTCGAAATATATAATTGTGGGCCCTTTAAAATCCGAAAATCATTTTATAATAATGTCAGTTTTCAAGACTTTCCAAGAGTGCCCCTCCTCTCCTCTTATAAAAGGCCCCCACCTCTACCACCTTAACCACACCTCTCAAGCATTTGTCTCAGCCAACACATGCATAGTTTGCCTCTCCAAATCCCTCTCTTACTACTAGAATCATCACTTAGGGCATAAGTCTTTCCAAGGAAGCATTTGAGCTCAAATCAAAAAAAGTTACCCGATTTAAAGGTAGTGTCTTCTCTTGTGTTCTTATGTTTTATTTTGCTTCTCCAACCCCCTAAAATCTTTTTATTACTTTCTTTTGTAACAACTCCAGTATCTTAAATATACTAGGATGTTTTTATAAGAAGTATTCGAGCTACACTTACACACACATCCATCTAATGGTTAAAGAACACACGGTTTCTGTGGATGGTGAATTACTGCCTCACAAAACAATGATTGTTCAATATTCTTTTAACACCTTTAAAGGTGGCCATTATGATTTCAATGTATTTTATATATGATATGTATGGTATTTATTTTTAATATATGCTTATGTATTTTATATTTAAAACATACCTTTATTCTTTGCATGTTGTGCAAATGCGATAATTTCATGTGAGGAAGTGTGGACTACCGCCCCCTCAAGTTATGTGACTCGTTCATGCAATACATGGAATGTATAAAGAATGAAATTGATGAACATATGTGAACTATATAAAATATATATTATACTATAATTATAATATATATATATATATATCACATTTATTTTTAATTCCATTAATATGACAAAAATAATGAAAGTAGCGTTCATGCGTACGTACGGCCTAACATCTCCATGAACGGTGCTTTTCATTTTTTTTTATATAAAAATTTTATGGAATAGTATAAAATGAATATGTACTGGATAAATATGATATTTTGATCATTAATACTATTCTGGAAATGATTTACTTATAACTACATGGGAAATCATTTTCAAACAAGTTCACTTTTGATTCATGTACCAAACATCGACAAAAACGTCTGTTATGAACTAACATTATTAAACAATCATTATAACATTATAATATGTGATATGAACTGAATAATAATATTTAAAGGAGGTATATAAGTAATTATAAATTGAACAAAGTTTATTATTCAAGAATATAAAGAAACGAACAAGACAAGTCGGACTTGAGGTAAGAGAACCTACCCCTCCCTTTCTTTTTAAGTACACTCTTTTATGTCATTCCTTTTAAACTCATATTTCTTATGATTGGGATGTTATTTTATATTAATATTACAGTACTCTTTATGTTCATATGATGAGATACACTATTTTCTCTCATCAGTCCATTTTGGAAGTTTTGATTGGCGTCGTTAGGCTGCCGAGTATTCATAAGAGATCCAACCTCTCTCTTTCTTTTTAAGTACTCTCCTTTATGTCACTTCTCTTAAGCTCCTATTTGTTATGTTGGGGGGTATTATTTTATATTCCTATTTCTTTAAATTTTATGTTAATATGATGAGAGACCCTATTTGATCTCATTAATCCTTTTTAGGAAGTTTTAAGTGGCGTCGTTCGGCTGCCGAGTTTTCTTAAGTGATTTTTCATCTCACTTTTATTCCCGTGAGATTTATGCTACTTTTGCCACCATTTTCTTTGAGTGGTATATGTAATACACATTATTCTACTCTTTGTGTAATATAATTTATTTTATGAGTATTTACATCAATGTTTTATTGTCCTTCTTTCATGGGGTGTATGTTTGGAAACATACCCAAGTCGGTAAGGGAACTTTTCACCCTCCTCTTTTTAAAAGACTTCTTTTGTTGGTTCTTTTAATTTACATATTGTAATGTTGGGATATTTTATTATATATCCTCAATGGTGTAAATTTTATTTCCAAGTGATGATATACCCTTTTTATCTCTCATCAACTCATTTTCTGAACTTTGAAGTGATGCCGTTAGGCTGTCAAATTTTTGCAAGGGAACTTATTAACCCAATTTTGATTATTTGGAATAAACTTGTACTCCTTGAATATGTCATTATATTAATATGTATGGATGACATATGATTGTTTTACACTTAATATACACTTATATTAGGTGTATTATTTTGTCACACATAATTATGTAATTGATTTATCCTTAATCCAAGGATACCGTCTTTGTAAGGGACTTCGTCTCAATCTCCATTCATTGAGGCATATTTTGTTTTATACACAACTTTCTTTTATACGGTGTATAAACCCCTTTGACTTTTACGTTTATTCAAAATGAATCTTTTTATATAAAGCGACAAAAGGGAATGTTTGTTTTTGTCGTACGTATGCGGCGACAACGACTTCTCCGCCACCGTGACCATTATTTGAGTTTTGGCTTCCTCTACAATCCATAACCTAACTTTTTTTTAAAAATGAAAAATAAATACCATTTATTACTTTTCTTTTATTTTGGTATTGAAAATGGTTTTCATATTGTTTTTATTATATCAATGTGTTGTATTGATATCTTGTGATTGAAATGTGGAAATGTTATATTTCCTTTATGCATGTTTTACGTGATACGATTATGTTATGGTTCTTGGGCATTGTTATGAAGATGGGTGGTTTCGTGATAAACTAAGGGAGGGTGAGCCCGATATAGCTCTCAAATGCATTGGGTAACGCGAAGGAGTTAAAAATTAAGGTTTCTCCGAATAGATTTAGGGAATATACTGTGATGGGTATTCCCAACGTAACCAAAAGGGTTACTACCTACGTAAGAATGTTATGAATGCCTCAAGGTACATTTATGTCTTATTATTTCTATGATTTATTCATGATTTGATGAGGTATGTCAAAATGATTATGTTTTATGAGTAAAGTATGATTTCATACATGGACTAATGTTTCCATTTCGTACTTTTATATCCCTTATTGAGCTTTTTTATGCTTATCCCAAGTTTTTGAAATGTTTTTCACAGGTCAAGGGAAAGGTACATGATGTGATAATATGGTCTAGGAAGTGTCATGAAAGAATCCATGTTTTGTTTTATATATTTTTCCGTCGATGGGAAAAAAATGAATACTATCTTTTATGTAACCACATTGTTTAAATGTGGAATGTAATGCATGATTTATGATCTAATTCTCTAAAACTCTAAACCTGAAAAGATCCTTTATGTGAATTATTCATTTAAGTCAATAATAAGCAATGTTTAAGGCTGGGTCTTTATAGTTGGTATCAAAGGTCTGTTTAGGCAACTTTAGGGATTAAGAGTTTTTGTTAGACACATGGTTAGTCCCTATATCTATTATTTCAGTTAAATCATTGTTTTATAACTTTTTTTCAGGTCAAGTAAAGTCAGTTACGAATGGAAGGAGGAGGATCTCAAACAACATTCCTATCTCTTCCTGATGACATGCTTGCAATAATTATTATAAAGTCATGTTTAGAGGATTGTGAAACTTTTTCTAGCATACAACTCACTTACGAGCATTTTTTTTGATATCAATCACCTCCACTATACATCGTTATCATCGTGGATCGTGGGATGTATTTAGAAAAATACTATTTTCACAATATTCTCATATTTTCAATAATGGTAAATATTATCAAGGTATTTTCACATATTTTACCTTATCACAAGAATTTGAAGCATATTATGATTTTAAAAATGGTGCTGAGGAAGGAGACCCTTGCACAACCTATTTATATTTTCTTTTAAAATATAGTCTCTCAACACATACTTATGGTATTTTAAAAGGACCAATAATAGAAAGTTTCAACTCAAATTCTGTCTGACTATTTTATAGAAATCATGTTTTATCAGATGTTTTGGAATTATATGCCATACATGATTATTTTCCAAAACTATTTTTCTGTGAACACCCATATGACCCATGTTGTACAAGGTGTATTTGGATGGAGGAAGCAAATTATTTTGTAGGATATATAAATCATTGTTGTAATACATGGGACTTCTACCTATGTGAACATGATGATGATGAAACCAAGTGGATGCCATGATAAAGTTATGTTGTTATTCATTTTGGGAATTGTTTTATTTTATGGTGGTGAAATAAGACTTCAATAATTAAGAAGTTGAGATCATAATGAATTTGGATGAAAATTAGAGGTATAAGGAAACTATTGTGTTTAATACATTTTTTGGTTATTTTTGAGTTTTATAAAAAGAACAACACACAGACCATATGACAACCCGTCACATCGGACAAAGCTGCGGGAATCGAACCCACAACCAATATGCGACTGGTATTTATCACCTACCACTGGACTACGTGAAGTCCCTAGTAAGTATGACTTATTATTTTTAGTTAGATGATTTTATGAATTAATAGTAAATTGATTTTAGGTTATATATGGAAATTATTAACCTATCATGGAGGATATGTGATTAGGTTAATTACTTTTCAATATGAGACTTTTAGAGCAACTGATGTTATTTGGAGATAAGTGTTAATTTGTACCTTGGAAGACTATGTGACTAAATCCTTCAAATATTTGGGTTTAAATATTAGTTTGGTTTAATTTGAAGAATTTTATGGACAAATTGTTTATCGAATGGTCTTCATTGAACTTTGGGCTTTGTTGGAAAAATTTTGGAGATTAAGAATAGATTTTCTTTTTATAAAGGGTTATCCTTTTCTGGATTATTTGATATTGTTCTAACAATTTTGGTTTTGGTACGGGTTTAAGGACACGGGAAATATATAGTTCTCTTTTGTGGATTAGTTGATTCTCAAGAAGTTGATTAATCTACTCTTAATGTGAACAAGTCTCCCTAAATACTCATCATTTGGGGAAAGTATGAATTTGTGTAAGAAATATAGTAAAAGTTGAAAGTCAACATGACAAGTAAGTATGTTTCCTTAAGATCAAAATTAAATTCCTCAATGAAAAGTAACTTGAAACAAAAATGTTGTCTATTAACTTTTCCTACTGGGGAATCAAATACTATTTAACCCACCACAAGTTTGTGATTTTATTGTGGTTAACTTTCTCCTAAACATGTTTTCTATCACTCTCCCTCAGAACATGGACCTTTGCTTTTTCTTCCATATCCATGTTTTCCTATATGGAAACCTAGTATGGGTGAACTCGGGTGACCTCTGTATTTCTCTTTATTTCTTTTAAAGTGATTGTTTTACCGACTCTTGTTCCGATGTGGGACTTTAAATGATGTTTCTGAGCCCAATTTTAAAATTGCGAGGACGCAATTCCCAAAAGGGGGGAAGGATGTAACACCCCACGTAAATAAAGAATATGAAATTTTTATATTTATCCCTATTTTATAATAAAATGTTAATATTAATTTTAAGGGAACACTATGCTCGATGGCTTACCCAATACGCAACAACGAGTTCCTTTGAAATCTTACGTTGCACTCTAATAATAAAATAATTTTATTTTAAATGGTAGTTAACACCTAGCCATTGTAATGACGAGAATGAACAGAACTAACTACAAAATTATTATACATGTTTTCCAAATAGTTTTTTACAATAAATTTTAGAGGATTAAAAATGCGAATGAATCCAATTTTAAGCGTAAACATTCTAATAGTCTTTAAAAGGTCGATTAACCACCTTTTAATGGAGAACCTCTTTTAAATACACTTTTTGACAATTTTATTTGTTATATTTGACAAAATAAAAATATTCTTTAGAATAGGGACATCAGAATTTACTTTGTGTAATTTTTTGGTATTTTTTCGATAAAGTTCATTTTTAATGAATAGTGAAAAATGTTGTATTTTAATTCAAAAACTCTTTTTAATCTAATTTATTTATATGATTAGATTATCTTTTGAATTGGTTTTAAAGTGAAACTAGAATATATTTATACTATTTGATCCAATAGTGGTCTTTTGGATTATTTTCACTTTGAAATTGGACTTAAACTAGTGTCAATCTTTGGATATATATTGTTTCATAAAAACACACTATTTGTTCTGATAGCGGGAATTAATTATTAAATTAATTAATTTAACTTATATGTTTTGAATTTTTTAAAATAGACATCATTTTTGAATTCAGAATATCAAATATAGCTTAGGGTGAATTTTTGGTATTTTTCTGAAAAACATCAATTTTTGATGAATAGTGAAACCACTAAGTGGTACTAAAAAAAATTGATTTTTCGTTTAAATGAAATTTCACCACCTCTGTGTTTTGAATTTCAAAAGTCCGACATACATGGTTTTCATTAGGAAGTAATATGTGGTTCAATGGGATTAAAATAATTTTTTGGTGAATGGTAACTTTTAAGTTTTTAATCGCGATTAGAGGTAATTAGTGTAATTTAAGGTAAAAATAATGTTTTAATATTATGAAATGACCTTGAAACATGTACTAACTTTATTGGATGTTTCATGTCCGACCAAGAGAATCCATGGGTCAAGTTGGGGACCCCATGGAGCCACTTTGGTAGGAAAATGACATTAAATGTTTTATTTAATGTTAAAATAAAAATGTCACAAACATGTGTTGTTTTACTAAAACTATTTTTAAATGGTTTTATAAAAGTCATATTTTTTACTATAAATATTACTTATAAAGATAAAAATATTTCCTAAATCATGATTTTTTTTTATAATTTTTAGACATTAAATAAATTGAATTATTTATGACACCATGATGATGCAGTGATTACGTCATTATTTAACGATTTAAATAAAATGAAAAGATAATGTAAAATCTAAGACCTACACTTGTAAAAAACCTATTGGATGTGTGTATTTAGAACTATTATCACCTTATCCTAGAAATATATAATTTTGGGCCCTTTATAATCCGAAAATCATTTTATAATAATTTTACTTTTCAAGACTTTCCAAGAGTGCCCCTCCTATTCTCTTATAAAAGGCCCCCACCTCTACCACCTTACCCACACCTCTAAAGCCTTTGGCTTGGACAATCCCTACCTATTGTTTCTCTACACATCCATCTATTACTCTTATAAGCCTCACTTGGGGCATAAGTCTTTCCAAGGAAGCCTTTGAGCTCAAATCAAAAAACGTTACCCGATTTAAAGGTATTGTCTTATCCTGTGTTCTTATGTTTTATTTTGCTTCTACAACCCCCTAAACTCTTTTTATTCCTCTCTTTTGTAACAAAAACAGTATCGAAAATATAATATGATGTTGTTATAAGAAGTATTCGAGCTACACTTACACAAAAATTTGTCTAATGGTTAAAGAACATACTATTTCTGTGGATGGTGAATTACTGCCTCATGAAACGATGATTGTTCAATATTCTTTTAACACCTTTAAAGGTGGCCATTATGATGTCACTGTATTTTATATACGATATATATGGTATTTATTTTTACTATATTCTTCTGTATTTTATATTTAAAACATACCTTTATTCTTTTCATGTTGTGCAAATGCGATAATTTCATATGAGGAAGTATGGACTACCGCCCCCTCAAGTGATGTGACTCGTTCATGCAATACATGGAATGTATAAAGAATGAAATTAATGAACATATTTGACCTATATAACATATATATTATACAATAATTATAATATATATCTCTCATTTATTTTTAATTCCATTAATATCACAAAAAAATGAAAGTAGCATTCATGCGTACGTACGGCCTACCGTCTCCATGAATGGTGCTTTTCATTTTTTTTATTTCCAAATGATATGTAATAGTATAAAATGAATATATACTGGATATACATATGATATTTTAATCATTAATACTATTCTGGAAATGATTTACTTATAACTACATGGGCAATCATTTTCAAACAAGTTCATTTTTGACTTATGTACCAAACATCGACAAAAACGTCTGATATGAACTAACATTATTAAACAATAATTATAACATTATAATATGTGATATGAACTGAATAATAATAATTAATGGAGGTACTTAAGAAATTATAAATTGAACAAAGTTTATTATTCAGGAATATAAAGAAACGAACAAGATAAGTTGGACTTGAGGTAAGGGAACCTACCCCTCTCTTTACTTTTTAAGTACACTCTTTTATGTCATTCCTTTTAAGCGCATATTTATTATGATTGGGATGTTATTTTATATTACTATTATTGTAATTTTTATGTTCATATTATGAGAGACCCTATTTTCTCTCATCAATCCATTTTGGAAGTTTTGATTGGCGCCGTTAGGCTGCCGAATTTTCTTAAGAGATCCAACCTCTCTTTCTTTTTAAGTACTCTCCTTTATGTCACTTCTCTTGAGCTCCTCTTTTTTATGTTGGGGTGTGTTCTTTTATATTACTCTTTCTTTAAATTTTATTTTAATATTATGAGAGACCCTATTTTATCTCATCAATCCATTTTTGGAAGTTTTAAGTGGCACTGTTCGACTGCTGAGTTTTCGTAAGTGATTTTTCATCTCACTTTTATTCCCGTGAGATTTATGCTACTTTTTCCACCATTTTCTTTGAGTGGTATATGTACTACACATTATTATACTATTTTTTTATTATAATTTTTTTTATGAGTATTCACATCAATGTTGTATTGTCCTTCTTTCATGGGGTGTATGTTTCGAAAGATACCCAAGTCGGTAAGGGAACTTTTCACCCTCCTCTTTTTAAAAGACTTCTTTTGTTGGGTCATTTTATTTACATATTGTAATGTTGGGATATGTTCTTCTATATCCTTATTGATGTAAATTTTATCTCCAAGTGATGATATACCCTTTTTATCTATCATCAACTCATTTTCTGAAGTTTGAAGTGACGCCGTTAGGCTGTCAAATTTTTGCAAGGGAACTTCTTAACCCAATTTTGATTCTTTGGGATAAACTTGTACTCCTTGAATATGTCATTCTATGAATATGTGTGAATGACCTCTGATTGTTTTACACTTAATATCCAATTATATTAGGTGTATTTATTTATCACACATAATTAAGTAATTGATTTATCCTTAATCCAGGGATACCGTCTTTGTAAGGGACTTTGTCTCAATCTCAATTCATTGAGGCATATTTTGTTTTATACACAACTTTCTTTTATACAGTGTATAAACCCCTTTGACTTTTATGTTTATTCAAAAGGAATATTTTTATATGAAGCAACAAAAGGGAATGTTTGTTTTTGTCGTACGTATGCGGCGACAATGACTTCTCCGTCACCGTGACCATTATTTGAGTTTCGGCTTCCTCTAAAAGCCATAACCTAACTTTTTTTAAAATGAAAAATAAATAACATTTATTACTTTTCTTTTATTTCGGTATTGAAGATGGTTTTCATAATTTTTTTATTATATCAATGTGTTTTATTGATATCTTGTGATTGAAATGTTGAAATGTTATGTTTCCTTTATGCATGTTTTACGTGATACGATTATGTTATGGTTCTTGGGAATTGTTATGAAGATGGGTGGTTCCGTGATAAAATAAGGATGGGTGAGCTCGATATAGCTTTCCAATGCATTGGGTAACGCAAAGGAGTTAAACGTTAAGGTTTATCCGAAGAGATTTAGGGAATATACTGTGATGGGTATTCCAAACGTAACCAAGAGGGTTACTCCCTACGTAAGAATGTTATGAATGCCTCAAGTTACCTTTATATGTTATGATATCTATGATTTATTCGTGATTTGATGAGGTATGTTAAGGTGATCTTGTTTTATGAGTAAAGTATGATTTCATACATGGACTAATGTTTCCATTTCATACTTTTATATCCCTTATTGAGCTTTTTATGTTCATCCCAAGTTTTTGAAATGTTTTTAACAGGTCAAGGGAAAGGTACATAATGTGATGATATGGTTATGGAAGTGTCACAAAAGAATCCTTGTTTTGTTTTAAATATGTTTCCGTCTATGGGAAAAAAAGAATACTATCTTTTATGTAACCAAATTTTTTAAATGTGGAATGTAATGCATGATTTATGATCTAATTCTCTAAAACTGTAAACCTAAAAAGATCCTCTATGTGAATTATCCATTTAATTCAATAATAAGTAATGTTTAAGGCTGGGTCCTTATACCTAGTATTGGTTATCTCAGGTTACCTTTTTAAATTATCTTTCTTTATTTTAATGTGATAGTTTGTTGACTCTTTTTTTGACGGCGGACTTTCAATGAAGTTTCCAATACCACTATTAAAATTTCAAGGATGCAATTTCCAAAAGGGGGAAGGGTGTAACATCCCAGGTAAATAAAGAATTTTACATTTTCATATTTATTAATATTTTGGAATTAAAATTTTACTTTAAAGGTGATGATATTTCTGATATCCTACTCAAAACGCAACAATATGTTTCTTTGAAATCTTACGTTGCACACAACTTTGAGTAATACCGATAATTAATATGATAATAATATTATTTTTAATGGTAGTTTACACCAAGACAATTTATTGGAGGGAATTAATAGAACTAACCATATTATGGTTAAACCTGTTTGTTAAATCTTTTTACATTTATCCAATAAAATTTAGAGGCTTAAAATGAGAATGAATCCAATTTTAAGCATAAACACTCTAATATTTTTAAAAGGTGGTTTTGCTAACTTTTGATTGAGAAACCTTTTTAAATGTAGTTTTTTCCACTTTTATATGTTGAATTTGAAAAAAAAACTTCCTATTTTGAATTGGGATATCAAAAATTACTTTGGGTAAATTTTTGGTATATTTATGGTAAAGTTTATTTTTTATTGAATAGTAAAAATACTGCATTTTATGTCAAAACTATCTTTTAATCTAATTTATTTATATGGTTATATTATCTTTTAAAATGGTGTTAAATTTTAATTAGATTATAATTTTACCATTTAATCTAATGTTGTTCATTTGAAGTAATTTCACTTCAAAATTGGACATAAACACATGTTAGTCTTTTTGTACTTTTTTACTTCTTAAAAACAAGCTTTCTAGTTTTGACAACAACAATTAATTTTAAATTAATTAATTAAACTTATATATTTTAATTTTGTAAAATAGACATAATTTTTTAATTTGGAATATAAAAATTATCTTTGGGTTAATTTTTGGTATTTTTCTGAAAACCATCAATTTTTGATGAATAGTGAAAAACATTGCGTTGTAGATAAAAACCGACTCTCCGCTTTAAATGAAATTTTACTGCTTCTGTGAATTGAATTTAAAAAATCTGACATAAATGGTTGTAATAAGTAAGTAAAATGTGGTTTAATTGGATTGAAATATATTTTGGTGAATAATAACTTTTGATTTTTATTTACCGCGGTTAAAGGTAAATAGGGAAATTCTTGGTAAAAATAATATTATAATAATATATAATTGTCCTAACACTTGTAATAAACTTATTTTATGAGTTATTGATGACCAATAAAATCCATGGGTATATCTTTTGGCCATTGGAAGACATTTGGGTTAGATAATGACATTGATAACTTTTTATTTAATGTAATAAATAAAAATATCATAAGCAAGTATCGTTTTACTAAAACAATTTTAAGGTCGTGGTATATAATTGATATCTTTAACTATAAATAGTAATTATAAATCTAAAAAGATTTTATACATCATGTAATTTTATCGATAATATTTAGACATTAAATAAACAAATTTATTTATGACACAATGATGATGTAACGATTACCTAATCAATGAATGTTTCAAATAAGTGAGATTATAAATATTAAAGTAAATTTATTTTGAAACTTTTATGCCATAAAAGAATATTATAGATGAGTATGAATTGTTTTATTTGAATTAATGATGGTTTTTAGAAATAATCAAGCTGTATTGGATTTTTTTAAAAGTCATGATATGAATAGTATAAAAATTCACATTATTGAGTTTTTAAATCAATTAACATTTTACTAAATAATAAAATATCCATAAAAAAATATAATTAGGAAAAATGACATATATGATGTTAAATATTTCATTAATGATCCATTTTTTGTCTCTTGTAACTTTATAATAAATATATTAACAATATAGTACGAATATACAAGAAGACATGGTAAAAGTTAAATAAGTTAACAAAGGGTTAAATAAAAATGACAAGGATTAAAAATATACAAGACATTTCCAATTATTATTGAATGATGTTATTTTTACTTATAATCAACTTATCTTCTAATTTAATTAGTTTTGGACCATTTAAAACCGAAAATCATTTTATAATAAAATAATACTTTCAAACTTTCCTAAAGAACCCCTTCTCCCTCTTATAATAAACCACCATCTCTAACCTATTACTCACACCTATCAAGCCCATTGAATCATAAAAACTCTGCCCAAATAAGCTCCCAACATCCCTCTATTACTCTTATAATCCTTCCCCTAGGAAGAATCCAATTCAATAAAGCCTTTTGGTTCAAACCAAAGGGAGTTACCCGATTTAAAGGTAACGTCTTCTCTCAAGTTCTTTTCTTTTATTTTCCTTCTCCAACCCCCTGAACTCTCTTTATTCCATTATTTTATAAAAAAATAGTATCTTAAATATACTAGGATGTTTTTATGTGGAGTATTATAACTACACATCCACACACATCCATATATTGGATACAAACATACTCTTTCTGTGGACGGGGAACTACTGCCTCACGAAATGATGATTGTTCAATTATTTCATACTGGCTCTCATGATGGACATTATGATGGAACTATATTTATATTTGATATATATATATATATATAAATATTTTATATATGATTATGTATTTTTCATTTATAGTATACCATTACGGTTTCCATAATGGGTAAATACGATAATTTCATTTGAGGAAGTGCGGACTATCGCCCCTTCAAAGTGATATGACTCATTCATGCCACACATGAAATGTATAAAGGATAGTGTTAATTAAATTATATATAATATTATACTGGAAATATAATATTCCTATGTATCATTAAGTTTTCATTCCATTAAATATGAAATATAAACGAATGTAGCGTTCATTCGTACGTACGACTTACCGTCTCCATGAACAGTGCATTTCATTTCTTATCTTCAAATGTTATGTAATGTTCTAAATAAATATATTATGGATATATATGATATATATGATATCTAAATCATTAATATCATTATGAAGATAATATAATTTTTACCACATGGACAATTTTTAATTTTAACATGTTTATTTTTTGACTCAAGTTCTGAACATCGACTAAATGTCCGATATGAACTCAAATAATTAACTAATTGTTAAAACAAGAGAATAAGTGATAAAAAA
The DNA here is from genome assembly GCA_963277665.1 of Viscum album. Lineage (NCBI taxonomy): Eukaryota > Viridiplantae > Streptophyta > Magnoliopsida > Santalales > Viscaceae > Viscum > Viscum album. The sequence continues at coordinate 2,039,987,448 of OY728164.1, forward strand.
TGAATAATAAACCTGAGAAATGTTATTAATAAAGTATAAATTAACTTTAGTTTATTATTCACGAAGAAAAAGGAACATACAATACAATTCGGACTTAAGGTATGGGGTTTAATCTCACTTTTTATTCCCGTGAGATTCATGCTATATTTTACACTATTTCCTTTTGTGTGTTGTATGAACTAATCATGATTGAATTATTTTTGTAATATAATTTAATTTATGGTTATTTAAATCTTCATTTTATGATCCTTCTTTCATGGGGTGTATGTTTTGTAAGTTACCAGATCGACAAGGGAACATGTTAACCCAATTTTCATTCTTTGTGATAATATTCTACTTGTTGATTATTTCGTGATATGAATATGTGTGAATGAACTTTTATTGTTTTAAAAATAATATCTAAATATATTTGGTGTATTTATATTATTAACACATAATAATTTCATTGGATTATCCATAATGTAATGATACAATCTTTGTAATGGAACATTTCAGCCTCCTATTTTAGTCAAAGACTTATTCTTTGTTATGTCTTTTAACTTCTATTTTATTATGTTGAAATATGTTATAATATATCCCTATTGATATAAATTTTTTCCAAGTGATGTGACACCCTTTTCTCTTCCATAAACTCATTTATGAATTTTAATGTGACGTTGTTAGGATGCTGAATTTTCGTAAAGGAATACGTCTCAATTTCCATTTATTGAAGAATATCTTGATATTGTGAACCTTTATTATCCTATAAGGTTTTTGTCCTACCCTATTATATCATGTATATACTTATTCTCATAATATTATAATCTTTGTTTAATGTTATTATGTAATTAGTTGTATTCAAGTATTTTCTCAAGTTGGAAAGGATTCTTTAACTAAAACATCATTTTAAATGTTTTAAAGATTTAATATTTTAAATACTTCTCCTTCATTTCCACATTTTATAAATGATTTTAAGGATTTATTTATATGTACATGAGTGTTTTAATGTTTAAATTCCTTTTAAATGTTTTATAGTTGTATGGTACCCTTTGATTCAAAATTCATCTTTTTTAATGTTTTAAATGAATTGATTTTGTCAATATCTTGAACTGATATCTTGTTAATACAATGTGGAAATGTTATATTTCCTTTATTATAATTTTATGTGTTATGAATAAGTTATGGTTCTGGGTATTTTTTTATGAATACAGATGGTTCCGTGTTAAACCAAGGATGAGTGATCCTAAAAGAGCTCTCTAATGCATTGGGTAATGTGACAGAGGTAAACACTAATGTTTCTCATAATAGATTTAGGGAATATGCTCTAATGGGTATTCCAAATGTAACTACCTATGTAGCTATGAAAGCTACAATGTATGTATGATATTTATGCCACAATTTACCTTTATGATTTATGATTTCTATGTGTTATTCATAAATCTTACGAATTTGTGAGGTATGTTAAAGATATTATGTTTTAACATTGAAGTCATGATTTATTTGATTTGTATGTATTCATGGACTAAAGTATTCTTTACTTATTTTATATCCCTTAATGATCTTTTTATTGTTATCCCAAGTTTTTGTAATGTTTTTCATAGAATATAAGGAAGGGTAAGATAAATGAAGAATTAAAGAATAATTATATCAAGAATTTTTTTTTTATTTTAAGAGTTTTTATTTTATAAAAAAAATTGATATAGAGGAAGTGTCTACTTGTAATATTTGAGATGTAATTTAATAGTTATGGCCTAATTCTCTAAAACTGTAAACTTGAAAAGATCCCCAATGTTAATTGTTAACTTAATTCAAGATTATGAAATGTTTAATAATGGGGCCTTATATCATGACCCATGAAATTGACGTAAATTATTTTATAAGTTCTTATTTATCCTTTCATCAATAGACAATCATAAATTAGTTTAGAATATCAAATGGGTATTTCCTTCCACATAAATTGATATGGGATTTATATAAAGAAAGCTGATCCATGACCAAAATAACTTCAAATTAAACTACAGGTATAATAATAATATTTTTAGGATGAAAATTCCTATAAAATCAAATTAGTGAATAATCATAAACATGCGATGAGATCATTGTACCATTATTTGTTTTTAATACTAATTAAATATCTAATCATTGAGTATATGAATTAATATTCTTTAATAATTTTTATGATATAAAGGAATTCACATAACTAAGATCAAATATAATACTTCAATATTTGATAATACCTATAACCACCTAAACTCAATCATAGTATCATAAATCCATTACTAAAACTAAAATTATTAGTGTGGCCATCAAACATCAACTACTAGAGTGAGAAAATATATAATCATGAAAATCATCTATAGGATGTCTAAATCCGGACACCTTCTTATCAATTTATGACACCTTAGGTTTAACCTAGATCATACGTGGTAAAAATATATTCAAATCATTCATAATAGATCATAAAAAAAATTTAATTAACCTAAGAATATACCCAAATACATTCTAGCTTGGTGTACAGTCTTAGGAGCACTCATCATGCCCTGGTGATGATTGAGTTAACACATAATCCACACCATTCCTAGTTGTTACCCTTAGGTGCATCTATGCCACAATCCCATCCACTTTCTAGTATCCAAACCTGGATGCATTAAATAATAAATCCATATTCTTTTCTCTACCATAACTTAGAAAGTTTTACCATACTTAGGCATATCCTAAGCATTCTCATTGACATTTTGTCATCCTAGTTTACAATGATAACTAAAACTTTATCTAACACCAACTTTAGTTACCCAAAATTTTCATATATAAATATTGAATCTTATTATAGGAGTATTCATTACATTGTTATATGATCCACACTATAAATGCAACGTTTTAGTTTCTTTGGAAACTTGGATACAAAAACAACTGGTAGATAAAATATATACAATATTTTCCATTAATTTCTTCAAAACAATCACACTTCTTAGTCATATCATACATAAAACCATTTTTATAACTTGGGTAATGAAAACCTAAAATGGTTGATATTATATTCTCAGTAAGGTTAAGCCTAAGTGATATTAATAAATGATCATAACTAAGCATAATAAAAGAATAAAGGTATGAGAACCTGATAAAAACATATAATAATCATACCCAAATAGTTAAACATCTCTAAACATGAAACATAGAAAAAGGTTTTAAAAATAAAAATAAAAGAGACAAAAGATTCTGTAATCATTGTTAATAAATCATGATCCATGATAATATATCATAATCATATGGCATAATTGTTTATTATTCACATAATCCTAGGAAATCACTTCCTTAGTCAAGGTTCACTTCAAAAAGTATCATTATGGACAAATGAACATATTGGAAATTATTACTCGATCATTTAAAAAATTATCTTAGGAGTTATTTTAAACCTGTTAACTCTATCATCTCTTTGGATTTTATTAACTCCATCATCTCTTAGGAGTTTCTAGAAATCGTTATCATTAACCAATACATTAGAGGGATATAACAGATCCACCCATACTTGGTTTATAATATAACCATTCATCCTTGGTTTATAAAATAACCTCCTATAAAATAATTATAATCCATTCATATTTATTCCACAAGATCATGAAGACATTTATCATTACATAAAATCATAACCTATGGAAAGAAAAAAATATTCATATACATTTCATCATCATAAACATAAAACATCTAGATAAAGATTAAAGGTGTTAAAATTGGATCATATCCCTAGAAAATTTTAAGAAACATCAAAGTATGTTTTTATAAATGAGAAACACCTTTAAAATATTATTATAACATTTCTTGATCAAAATACAATGTTCATTTTGAAGTAATTTTTTTAAAATTTAAAAAATTCCAAAATACTAAGAAAACATTTTCTTAAAAAATTTAAAATTAAGCTTATAAAGTAATATTCAGGGAAAATATTATTAATGATGGTGTGTAAATCCATTCTTTTTGAATATATTTAAATAAAAATTCATTTTACATTTTTAGTAAAAATTCATTATTACCTCTTTTAGAAAAAGAAACGAAGGTTTCTTTATTTTTTTTATAAAAATTAAATCTTGGGTAAAAATGAATAATAAATCTGTGGATAATATTAAACATATTATTGAATTTTTTTAAAGAAAATATGGACATTGAAGATAAAATTCCTAACCAAAAAGAAAAATTAAGCTAGTTTTCCTTAAAAACATTCTTTCAGAATCTTGAGTACCCAAAGCGATAAAAATGAAAGGAAAATATATTGTCTACTAGAATAACCATTGTAGAAAGAAAAAAACAACATTGTGGAGAGATATACCATATATTTTTATCATTATATATTTAATTATAAACAATCCTTGTAAAATATTATTGTTACATAAAACCCCTACCTGAAGCCCTACTTACTTTATAAGTAATATAAACTCTCGTGTAATAATTTTAATTTCTTTATACTTATAAAAAATAACCCTAATCATATCTATAATATCATAAATTTTTTACTTATGCAATAATTTTTTTTATATGTGGTATATAAACTTATAAATTTCATCTAAACACTTATTGAAACTCTCTTTTTTGATTAGACCTCGAAGATAATTGTTTAGGTCAGTTGGTATGTTTTTGGAAAGAATAAAGAATGTGGAGAAAGGTTGGATATAGTCCAAATAAATGATGTGTATTCAATAAACAATGTGTATTGGTCTAGGGAGACTCTTTTCATGACATGTAATGCGTTTTCCCTAGAGGGGGAAAACCCAAACATTACACAATGTGTAAAGATTATAGACCATGTAATTTCCCTAGGTCAGTTTTTTAAAAAGGAGGTAGGGACTCCTATTTTGAAAAAATCCCTCACCGTTGTAATTACACAACCCCGGTTACCTACAGTTTGTGAAAAGAATTAATATTTTAAACCATTCATACCCATATAAATAAATCCTTAAAACCATTTTCAAAACATGGACATTAATGGGAATGATTTAGAAGAATAAATATTTAAACCCTTTAAAATGATGTTTTAGTTAAAGAGACCCTTAAAAATAATCTTTTTGAAAACTATTTTATGAAACATGGTCATAGATAATAAATATGTCTCAGTAAATACTTATACATAAACAATCTCGTATAATAATGATATTGAGGAATTAACCCTTAACATGTACTTTCCTTTAGTAGAGGGTACATTTAAACTATTGTATAATGACCATAGTATATTATTAAATTATACCATAACCATATTAATATTTATGATATAACATATGATTCATTTATGACTTTATACGACCCATTTAATAATAATTTCTTTGTTTAAGTAACATTTTGGTTAATAATCACTTTTTTATCGTACGTGTTTTAACTTGTTATTATTGATCGTATCACTTAGATCATGATTTACATACTTCTAGAATATAAAAAATGATTTATATATCATATATATTCATAATATAAAAATGTATAGTAGATGGATATATGAAATGGAAACACTGTTCATGGAGACGGTAGTCCGTACATACACATGAACATTGTTTCTATTTTCTTATCATATAGTATGGAACTAAGTACAAAATATATATTTATCTAAATAAATATATATTATTCTAGTAGAAATATTATTTCATACACCTCATAATTAATCAATATATACATATTTATAAAAATTCTTGATGAGTGATCATTGAAGATGAATCTCATCACGTCATGGAGATGGTAATCCGTACGTTTACACGAGCGACAATATAATTCTATTGATGGTGAAAGAGTTTTTAATTGGATGATATAATATATATAAAGAATAATTAACATTTTATATTTATTATTTACTTCTATTATACTCATTATTATACACATCCAAATAATGATGTGTTGAATAAAAAACTACACGAGGACGTGGAGACGGTAAGCCGTACGTACGCACATACGGTGACTTTGTCCTTCATAGGATGGATAGAATAATGAATACATTTGTAAAATATTTATAATAAAATCTTAGTATGTAGAAGTTACTAGATTTATTATTTTGGTTTTGAAACAAAAAATAAAGAGCATGAGGAAGAAGAAGTGAACTTTGGAAGAGGCGATGAAATAATTACCTCTTCTTCAGGTTCTTCCTTTTGATTTGAATAAAAGGGATCATTTGGTTGAATTTCAGATAAAATTAAGGAATCTAGGTAAAATTTAGGATAGTTGGGAGGATATTTGATCAGAGGTTTTCCTAGAAAAATGGATTTTGAGGTTTGAATTTAAGATAAGGGAAAGTACCCTTTTATAAGGGAGGTGATAGGCACTTTAGGAAGAGCTTCAAATATTAATATATTATAAAATCATTTTCGGTTTATAATAGATTTAAATTGATTTATTTTGATGATAAGGTGGGGATGGGTAGAAATAATCTCAAATAATAGGTTTTAGACATGTTTAGGTCATCATATTATCCTTATCATTTAGATTAAACCCTTAGTTAAATAGTTTAACTGTTACCATGTCTTCTTGTATTCTTACACGATATGGTTAATAAAATTACTATAAAATGCCAATCGAACCTCAAGTGATTAATTAATGATATATATAACATTATTTAAGTCATTTGGACGAATATTATATTTTTAGTAATATTATATCAATTAATAATGTAGTATTTGTTTTAAAAACTCATTTATGTCAATTTTGTTACTATTTAATACTTGATTATATTAAAAGTCATAAAAAATTGATTAATTCAAAACAAAATACATTGAATAAATTCTAACATGTCATAGTAACCTATAAAATTATTTTATGGCATAAAAATTTTAATATTATATTTATTTTAATGTTTATAACATTAATTTTTTAAATCTTTCATTAATAAGGTAATTACTCCATCATCAGTGTGTCATAAATAAATTTTATTATTTAACATCTAAAAATTAAAAATACATCACCAAAATTTAGAAAATATTTTTATTTTTCTAATGAATATTTATTTTCTAATTTATCTTATTCATAACCCTATATTAAAAATGGTTTATTTATTAAACTTAGAATTTAACACTTTTAACTCTTCCTTAAATAAAATATAATAAATGTCCCAATCTAATCCAAATGGATCAAAATGATATTTTTTTCCTATGGTTGATTATAGTCGATATACACTTATCCAATATAATTACTACATGTGTTGAGGTAATTTTAATATTATTTTACCTTTAATTACCATATTTAATTTTAATTGCCATAAATAAAATTCTGAAGTTACTATTCACCAAAAATTATTTTCATCCTATTGAACCACATTTTACTTACTTATATAAAACATGTCTCTTGTATTTTTCAAATTCAATTCACATAAGTGATAAAATTTCATTTTATGCAAATTTGAAAATGGGCTTAGAAGGTGGGTAATTGGGCCTAGAAGGTAGGTAAAAGATGTTAAAAACATTTAATAAATTTTTATATATCTAATCTTATTATAAAATGAATCCAATGAATTAAATTGTACTAATATATGTATTATGAATCTATTTTTAATTTAAGATAAAATTTTAATTAAAAATAATTATTTTAAATGAAAAAGTCATGCTTTATATACTATATAGTATTTTTCACTATTCATTAAAAATTAATTTTTTTTCAAAAAAATACCAAAAATTCACCCAAAGCTAATTTTGATATTCAGAATTCAAAAATGATTTCCATTTTACCAAATTCATTTTTATGATTTTATAAAATTAACTTTATTATTGTTCACAAAATAACATAAAAAGAAGTTCTTTTAAGAAAATAGCTTTTCTAAATATATAAATATTTTAACAAAACTTATACATTTAATTATAAATATATTTTATTTATGTGAAAAAATTATAAATAACATTTAATATTTATATTTTATTATTCATATTACAATATTTAATTGGTAAATAAATATATCTTTTAAATAATTATAATACTAATGTGTTGTTTCACAGAAACTCAATCTTGCATATAATGCAAGAAAAGTCGATGTTATGTACAATATAAGTTATTAAATTACTTTAAAGAGATAAATTACTATGAAATCATGGGGTGTAACATTCTCCCCTGCTTCAATAAATTTCTTCCTCGCAATTTGAAATTGTTTTTTGAAAAAAAAAGGTTGAAAAAAGAAAATACCTTTGTGGAAACCCAACATCAGAAATAGAGTTAATAAAATTTAGTCTAAATAAGAGGGAAAGAGAAATGAAAAATTCACCACCAAATTAGGATTTTGAATTGGAGAACATTGGTGGAAATTAGAGACACATAATTGGAGAAAAAAATTAAATATTTATAGGGAGAGATTGAGATCTTCAATCAGAAACAAGTGAACAATAAATAGAAATTTTAGGGCCTCAAAGCCATAAATCTATGATGATTTAAAATATCATCAGTTCAAAAAAACATAAGGTATTTGGATAACAAATTTTTGGTTTTAATATTGTTTCCCTAAAGTTTGAGAATTAATATCTTCATAGAATAAGAAAAAAATAATACATGACAAGTAGAGTTCCATCCTTTAACTAATTTCTACCACAAACTCATCCTTCACTCTAAATGATAATAGAACTCAAAAATATTTTATTTATCCTAATAATATAGGGTTACAAAAAAATTAATTTATAATTCATCTATCATACCATTTAAAAAAACTACATTATACAAACCAGGACACCACATAGGCCAGTGGTAGGTGATACACCCATGTCACTCTTCGGTTGTGGGTTCAAGTCTCATGGCCTTGCTAGATGCGGCAGGTTGTCTCATGACCTCTAGGTTGTCCTTTTTTATAAAAATCCCAAAAAAATTCCAGAAATCTTTTAACCTTAAAAAATAGTATCAAATTCCCAACTTAATTCATTCCAACCTTTAGAATTTTCAAAAATACTTTTTTCTAAACTTACAATACAAAATTTATAAGGAAGGTAAACATATTGATGATCTATTTTTCCACATAAAATCATGTTAATACCTTCATAATGTATTATCTTAAAATATAGTAACACCCATAATTACTATAAAACCTTATTGATTACATTTATTCTCCCTTATTCAATATTGAATACTGGATATAATCCTTATATTCAAAAATGTTGTAAATTCCAACAATGATGGAATAAACAAACAATTAATCAGTTTCAAGGTAGTCAAGAATATCCAATATAATTTGTCCAAATCAATCATATCTTAATCTAAAATTGTTATCACAGTTTCAGAAACATATTAAGTGTTATATTTCACCCAACCATATATTTTCCAAAATGATTAACTTGAAATTGTGTCACTTTACTTAGTACCATAAAATCTCAAATCCTTAATGAAAATGTACTCCATTACAATCCTTATATACTTTATAATTATTATAACTTGTTCATCATTAATAAAATACTCAAATGACATAATTATTTAAAAACAACTTAAGAACACTAATCATTCCTATTCATCTGTGGTGGTATCATAACTTGGTTATTATTCAATTGCATCATTTGGGGTATACTCTGATGATTGGGACATTGATTTGCATAGTGTCCCAACTCCTTGCAGATGAACCATTGTACATTTTAAACCTTTTTATTACACTACAAATCACAAACATGGTGTCCTATTTCTCTACACTTATAAAAAAGTCCCATTCTTTTCAAGCACTTCCCAAGGTGTTTCTTTCCGCAGATATCAAATATGGGAAAATCATTCATTCAATTCTTCCCTTTATCCACCATTCTCTTTACCATCCTCTTCTTCTCTAACTTCCCTTCAAATCCATATGACTTAGATAATTATTTACTTATCTTATTAACACATGATACTATTTATTTCATATGATGAGAATACATGGGAGACTATTTCCGTTCTAAATGTTGGATTAAGACTGTGAAAGATATTATCCTTCTTACATTTTGGATCAGGCAGATTGCTGGAGTTCTCATTCCTTCTACTGGACTCTATTTTTAAATGATGAAATACACTAGGTTAGATCATATCATAATGTATAATCCAAAAACAAGAAAAATTATCAACATTAATTGAAGATTTTCACACATCTAGCTTCATAATCATAAAAATGGTTTCTTTTCTGACATATTTACTCATAAATCCTTCATAATGGTTTGTAAATAAAATGTGAATTATCCTAAAAATATCCCTCAGGAGTGTCGTATCCCAGAGTGTAGCAAGACCCATTGTTGTGCACTAGTTCCCATTCGAGTCTAGATCAAAGCAGTGTTTTACAGTTTTACCCCTAGATACATCTATGCTAGAGCCGCATCTACCTACTCGTATCCAAACAGGGATGTATTGTTTGTAAAACTCAAAAATTAACTATATTACCAAAATTCTAGGAAGTTCTTCTATACTAATCTTTAAAGTTTATCTTAGGGTAATGTTTTATATCAGCTTATTTCTAAATAGAGTTTCCAAGGATTGTAATAAACTTTCTTTGATAACAACTATAATGCATCGACCCTATTCACCCGGAGTTAGTGAATTATTTTAATACATTGGCATGACTACAATACATCAAGTCATGAAAGTCCGATCAGTTTTATGACAACCCTACTTTTTATTACAACTTAAACATGATTTATTACATAAAACATCACTTGATAAAACAAAGAAGATAGAGATTTTTAGTGTATTTGGGGATTAGGATCATTAAATAAAAACTTAAAACATGAAATATAACATCTTTATTGAAAACATCCTTTACATGACCACTACATTCCTTCGTACTTAGCATTGCATGGGATAACCTGAGGACATGCATAAGAAAATGGTGAGATATAAATCCCATTAAGGGAGTACACATGGAATAACTTGAGGAGTAAAATACATGTTAGAAAATAGGCATATCAATAGAGCATAAGAAAAAACACGAACATACAGTCATGATAAGGTATGATAATCATAACATGGAAATGTGGCAACAACACTTAACATGGAATTAGCATGAGCCAAGGCTCACTGCACATGGAGCATGAGTAAATCCTCATTGCACATAAAGCATGAGTAGACCCTTGTTGAACATGAATTAGCATGAGTAAACACTCATTGCACATGATGTATAATGATAATATACTTTACCCAATGCATTGGAGCGCTATAAGGGCGCGCCCTTCTTAAACATTTCATTTCATGCATAAGTGTGCCACATGGATCATAAAACATGGATTCATAAAACATAACAATTTATTCCATGATAAAGGAATGTGGAATTAATACATGAAACTTTACAATCAATAAGTAAATGTGCATAAAGGTGAATACCCTTGATGGAGAAATGGGCATGGTATTCACTACACAATGACATTGGCTTAGAAAATCGGTGCGATTTCGGGAGGATAACAGCGTGAAATAAGAATTCATAAAATGGTTGATGAGAGAGAAAGGGGTTCCTAATAATATTTACATTTAATGGACAGTAAGGAGGTCATATAGATACATGTCCCAATAATTGTAATGGAATTTAGATTCATGATACAAAAGTATTGCTTGAATGTAAAATAGGAGAGAGAAGTTCCTTTCGGAATTTCGGCATAGTAATGGGTGTACATGAGAGGCATTTAATGAGAGATAAAGGGGATACCATAATTCAAACATAAAGAGGGAGGTATGAGGGAGGTGCTAAACCATACTCCAACATTTATAATTGAAATTAAAAGGGCAAGCAACTTAAAGAAAATTGGACAAAAATGAGAAAGGAAGAAAAAACCCTTACTTGGAAGTGTGCCTCCAAAGGCTAGAGAGAGGCTTGTGAGAGGCTTCTTGGGAGCTTGGGGCACCATGGGAGGATTCTAGAGAGAGTAGGGCAGAGGTTGGTCAAACTCCAAAGGATTTGAGTGAGGAGGAAGTGGGAGATTGGGTGGGTTTATATAGAAAAGGTGAGGAAATTTTTTATTATTAAGGTTTGAGACACCTTATATTAAAATTAATCCAAACCACAAACCATCCCATGGTTTTTGCCCATGGATTTTGGAAAAGGGAAGAGGAAAAAAATAATTTATAAGGACAAGGTCCGAAAATTTTAAAATAATTATGTTGCTTATGAGGAGGTGAGTCACACTCCCATGGAAATTAATGTAAAAAGACAAGGTGTTTAATAAGTATTGAGGGGTCCATTAATGATTTGAAAAGTAAGCCAAACAAACCCAAAATCACATTATTTTTATGGTAAAACATATATTGGCCGAACATAAGGATTATAGTATTTTATTACATCACTATTGGGTCATTATGATGTCATAAAACACATTATATATTTAAAAGGTATTTAATTTTTACTCAAAAATTTGACTGTCTCAGAAAATTATGACAAATTCACCGTTGGATAATTTCAACGTCCTGATCCAAAAAATAACATTTATTTTATGTAAATAATTTTCTAAATATATTAATTTTTACTTTTAAAATAAAAGCCGACATTTATAAAAAATTCACGGGTTTTGACAAAAATGGCTTTCAAAACTTCATAAAAATTATAATTGCATTCATACAATTACATGATCATTTATATATAATAAAATTAATCTAATAAAAATAATAATAAAATTTTATTAAAATAATATTTAATTCAAAAATCCATTAATTTAATAAAATAGATTTCTTAATTAAATAATAACTAAAAACACCATTTGTACTTTAAAAACTATTTACAATGTATCAATAATGACAAGATATTATATTCATTATTATATACAAAAAATAATGTACATGAACATAGTACTATCGATTAGTTACATAACCCCTTAAAATATCCACATAAGACCTAAGGTTAAGGTGTGAGATGGTGACAGACTCTTGGGGTGGCTCAGATAACTTCGCTCGAGTGGTAATTTCTATCAACTTCCAATTCTCCCATAGACGATCCAATTCAAGCTTGACATGGTGAAGCTCATCTTGGGCTTGGTCAAGAGTGAATCCCAAGGACGCCACCTCTTTTCCGAGCTCCAATAAATGAGCTTTGTATGGGGAAATTCTACTGGATGAGGCCATCACTTCCTTTGTCTAAGTAAAATTGGATGTGTTAAAGCCCTATATTTATACTAATCATGTGATCACTATTCAACGGCTATAAATGTAATGGTATAATTCTTATCATACAACCAATGAAGTTGACATTTTATAAAAAAATTTTATATAAAGAGACATTTAATAAGATCAATAGGGATTTTCCATTAATGAAACTTTGGGTCGTTATAATATTCCCCCCTTAAAAAATTTCACCATCGAAATTTTCATTTTACCACACTAAAACAGATGTGGGTAACTCAGCTTCATCACTTCCTCTGATTCCCAAGTTGCTTCTTCAAACATGTGGTTTCTCCACAACACCTTGAAGAGGGGCATTGTCTTATTTTGTAGAACTTTTTCTCTACGATCGAAGATCTTCACTGGTTGCTCCTCATAAGAAAGATCGTCTTCCAATTGTACCACCTCAGAAGGGAGTACATGTGAAGGGTCTGATATGTACTTCCTTAAGAGGGATACATGAAAGACATCATGTACATTGGCCATAGTAGGCAGAAGTTCTAGTCGATAAGCCACATCGTCGACACGATCAAGAATCTCTAAGGGGCCGATGTACCTTGGACTTAACTTCCCTTTCTTTCCAAACCTCATGACCTTCTTCCACAGAGATATGTGTAGAAAAAACCATGTATCTAACTTTAAACTAAAGGTCTCATCAACAATTACCTGCATAACTTTTCTGTCGACTCTGGGCTGCCATGATATACTGCTGAATGGTTTTCACCTTCTCCACCACTTCCTCAACCATTTCTGGTCCAAGCAGCTTACGTTCACTGACCTCATCCCAACATGCTGGTGTTCTGCACCTTTTCCCATACAGGGCTTCATATGGTGCCATTTGGATGCTCGAGTGGAAACTGTTATTATAAGAGAACTCAACCAGAGGAAGATGTTGATCCCATCCTCCTTTAAAGTCCATTGAGCACACTCTCAACATATCCTCAAGTGTTTGGATAGTCTGCTCGGATTGGCCATCAGTTTGAGGATGATAGGCCGTACTGAAGTTCAGTTCATTATTTATAGGATGTTGAAGACTCTTCCAAAACATAGAGGTGAATCTTGGATCTCGGTCTGACACGATAGATAGTGGTACTCCATGAGACCTTACCACTTCCCTGATATATATCCGTGCCAGTTGATCCAATGAGAAATCCTCCCAAATAGCAATGAAGTGTACAGTATTTGTAAGATGATCCACAACAACCCATATTGCATTATTGCCTTTGGATATCCTTGGAAATCCGGTGACAAAGTCCATGGTGATGTTCTCCCATTTCCATTCTGGTATGGGAAATGATTTCATCATCCCCTTAGAGTTCTGCCTCTCTGCCTTCACTTGCTGACACACCAGGCACTTTGATGTATATTCAGTGATCTCCTTCTTCATATTATCCCACCAAAAGTTTTCTCGGAGATCACGATACATCTTTGTGCTCCCTGGGTGAATAGAGAAATTTGAACTATGTGCATCATCCAAAAGTTCCTTCTTCAGCTCCGAACTTGATGGAACATATAGTATTTTCTCAAACTGCACAATTCCTTCTTCATTAACATTAAACTCCAAGGATTTCCCTTTTTTGATAGCTTCCACTTTTTCTTGAATTCCTACATCATCCTTTTGAGCATCCTTTAACCTTTCCAAAAGAAATGATTGAGCAATAATTTGTGAAAGGATTGATGATGTTCCCTTATCTGTGATTCCCATGTCCATTTTCATCAGGTCTAAGAAGATTGGATCCTTCTAAATTATCATCATTGATAGAATCACTGGATCCTTTCTACTTAGGGCATCTGCCACCTTGTTCGCTTTCCTAGGGTGGTAATGGATTGAACAGTCATAATCCTTGATGAGCTCTGTCCATCTTCTCTGGCGCATATTAAGCTCTTTCTATGTGAATATATATTTAAGACTCTTTTGGTCAGTATATATTTCACGTTTCTCTCCATAGATATAATGCCGCCAGATTTTCAAGGCAAAGATCACTACTGCCAACTACAGATCATGCATTGGATAGTCTCACTCATGGATTTTCAACTGCCTTGAGGCATAAGATATTAATTTAACATTCTGCATCATCACATAGCCTAATCCCTTCTTTGAAGCATCACTGAATACCACAAAAAGTTCCCCACTTGTGGGTAAATTGAGCACGAGCACAGTAATAAGCCTCATTTTCAACTCTTTGAAGCTTTCTTCGCATTCATCACTCCAAGAAAACATTACTCCATTTCGAGTTAGCTTGGTAATAGGGTTGGACAATCATGAGAAATTTCTCACAAATTGTCGATAATATCTAGCTAACCCCAAGAAGCTACAGATATCTGTTACCGATGTTGGCCTCGGCCATCCCTCAATTGCATCTGTTTTGGAGGGATCCATAGATATCCCATTGCTTGTGATGATATGGCTGAATAATGAGAACTTCTTAAACCATAACTCACACTTGCTGTACTTTTCATAGAGCTTCTCCTTGCGCAAAGTCTCTAGTACAGTTCTTAAATGCTCCTCATGATCTTCCTTGGTTTTGGAGTATATTAGAATATCATCTATAAAGACTACCACAAATTTGTATAGGTAATCTCTAAAGACTCTATCCATCAAGTCCAAGAAGATTTCTAGAGCATTGGTGAGTCTGAAATGCATTACTATGAATTCATAGTGCCCATATCTTGTACGAAATGCAATCTTGGGGACATCTTCCTTCTTCACCCTTACTTGATAATATCTCAACCGCAAATCTACCTTGGAGAAGAATTTTGCTCTATGTAGCTGATAGAACAAGTCATCAATTCTTGGGAGAGGATACTTGTTCTTTATCGTGATTTTGTTAAGTTCATGATAATCAATGCAAATCCGCATTGACCCATCCTTCTTCTTGACGAAGAGGACTGGTGCACCCCATGGTGAAGCACTTGGGCGTATAAACCCTTTATCCAAATTCTTCTGTAGTTGTTTCTTCAGCTCTTCAAGCTCTAAAACAGCCATTCTTTATGGAGTCTTGGATATTGGTAAAGCCCCGGGTATAAGTTCAATTGAGATTTCAACATCCCTTCTAGGAGGAAGACCAGGCAGTTCCTCGAGAAACACTTCAGCGAATTCCCTCACAATAGGCATTTCATCAAGGATGGTTTCTTCCTTGGACTCAATCATTTGAGCTAGATACGTGTGCTCATAATGCAGTAATATCCACGCTTGAGATGATGGAGCTAAAGAAGATTCATCTTCCTCCTTACACTTGTAAAGAATCGGGGGTCGATTCTCCATATGGAGTGTGATTTCCCTCTTCTGACAATTTATGTTGGCTCTATATATGGAAAGCCAATCCATGCCAAGAATTGCATCAAATTCTACCAGAGGGAGTATGACAAGGTTCGCTGGGAAATTCAATCCACAGATTATAACAGGGGAGGACTTATCTTCATGGGATGGAATTATTTCCCCATTTACCGTTCTCACCAACATCTTCACTTCCATGATTTGTGGTGGTGCTGGGATTGTTCTACTAAACTTTTGAGATATAAAAGAATGCGTAGAACCTGAATCAAAAAGTACATTCAATATTATTGAATGAATAACTAGCATACCTGTCACCAATTCGTTGTCGGGGTTCACTTCGGCATAAGTGATGGAAAAAGCTCTTCCTTGCTGCCTTGGAGGTTGTTGGTTGTCTCCGAAAACCCTTGGATTAGGGAACTGATTTGAAAAATGACCTGGTTATTTGCATTTTTAGCATTGAACAATGCGTTGAGGTTTGAATGGAGCGTTCCTCTCCTCTGTTGCAACCACAGGTCTTTCTTGCCGACAGTTAACAGGTAGGTGACCTTCTCTTCTACACTTGAAGCATTTCCTCGTCCCCTTAAGGAAATTTCCTGGGTGGTTCTTTCCGCACTTTTGATAAGTGGGGTGCTAGATCTTCTTAGCACTGTTGGATTTATCCATCAGCCCACCAGCATTGAATTCCAATTTATACTTCTTATCCCCATGATACCCCTATGATTCTCCGATCTCCATTTCGACCTTGAGGTCACATCGGACAATTTCCTCATAGCTGTCGAAGTCACGGATCGCTAATGTTTTCTGTAGGCTAGGCTTCAGCCCACCAAAGAAGCGGTCAACCTTGCATTCGGGGGTAACAACAAAGGCAGAAGTATATCGTGCAATCCTTGTGATGTTTTCCTCGTATGTTCCAACAGATTCTTCACCTTTTTTCTTGAGGGAAAGGAAGTACCTTTCTATCTTAAGCCAGAGGGTGCGCGGAAAATATTTATCAAAAAACATATTCCAGAAATCCTTCCATTCCAACGCCTCGATCTCCTCCTCAGGCTTCAAATTTTTGATCAACATCCACCATTGATCAGGTTAACCCTCCATATGATAAGATGCCAGGAGAACCTTCTCTTGTTCAGAACATTGAAGGATGGAGAAGATCTTTTCAATGGAGTTGATCCATTGTTCAGTGATCGTGGGATCAGATGATCCACTAAGAGTAGGAGGCCTTTGTCTCATGAAGCTCTCGATAGCGACTTGTTATTTCTTAGGGGGGTTTGGACATTCCTCTTGACCCATGTTTCTATTCAATCCTTGAGTTTGCTGAGAGAGAAGCGTGACAAAGTTCGCGATTCCCACTCCCATTGGATTGGGCATCTCATTAGTATAGTCATCACACTGATCTTCACCTCAATTGTTAGCCCGAGTCCTCCTATTACCAGCCATTGGCTGGAATAAAAGGAATGTTAGGGGTTACACATCAAGGGTAATTCAAAGACAAAAGTTGATGACTTATAAATAAACTTTCATTTCTTTAACTCATGAGTCTATAGGATTCAATCTAGGATTTTCATGATCTACTTTCTAACATATATTCTTAGTGGCATTTTTTTAATTCCCTTAATAAGGGTTCGTACTAAGCTTGTTAATTTACCAAAGCATATCCCCCGGGAGTGTCATAACCAAGAGTGTAGCAAGCCCCATTGTCTTTCACCTGTTCCAGTTTGAGTCTAGCTCAAAGTGGTGTTGTCGGGTTTTACCCCTAGGATACATCTGTGCCAGAGCCACCTCTACCTACTTGTATCCAGACATGGATATATTTGCTTGATAACCCTCTTAATCAATACTCACCAAAACATAGGGGCATTTTTATTGAACTTAGTCTTGTATTTAAATCATTACTAGGGTTTTCTAATCCTAATCCCAAAAATAACCAAACCTATCCTTTGATACCTACTATGACAACCTTTCTTTTTATTAGAACCTAAACATGATTTATTACATAAAATTTCCCTTGATAAAACAAAGAAGATCGAGAGGTTTAGTGTATTTGTGGCTTATGATCATTACATAAAAACTTAAAACACGAAATACAACATCTTTATTGAAAACTTCCTTTACATGACCACTGCATTCCTTCGTACTTAGCATTGCATGGGATAACCTGAGGACATGCATAAGAAAAGGGTGAGCTATAAATCCCAGTAAGGGAGTACACATGGAATAAAATGAGGAGTAAAATACATGTTAGACAATAGGCATATAAATAGAGAATAATAAAAACATGAACATATAGGCATGATAAAGCATGATAATCATAACATGGAAATGTGGCAACAACACTTAACATGGAATTAGCATGAGCCAAGGCTCATTGCACATGGAGCATTAGTAAATCCTCATTACACATAAAGCACGAGTAAACCCTTGTTGCACTTGAATTAGCATGAGTCAACACTCATTTCACATGACGTATCATGATACTATACTTTACCCAATGCATTAGAGGGCTATAAGGGCGCACCCTTATTAAACATTTCATTTCATGCATAATTGTGCCACATGGATCATAAAACATGGATTCATAAAACATTACCATTTATTCCACGATAAAGGAATGTGGAATTAATACATGAAACTTTACAATCAATAAGTAAATGTGAATAAAGGTGAATACCCTTGATGGAGAAATGGGCATGGTATTCACTACACAATGACATTGGCTTAGAAAATCGGTGCGATTTCGGCAGCATAACAGCGTGACATAAGAATTCATAAAATGGTTGATGAGAGAGAAAGGGGTTACTCATCATATTTAAATGTAATGGAAAGTAAGGAGGTCATATAGATACATGTCCCAACAATTGTAATGGAATTTAGATTCATGATACAAAAGTATTGCTTTAATGTAAAAGAGGAGAGAGAAGTTTCTTTCGGAATTTCGGCATAGTAACCGGTGTACATGGGAGGCATTTAATGAGAGGGAAAGGGGATCTCATCATTCAAAAATAAAGAGAGAATTATGAGGGAGGTGATAAACCATACCCCAACATTTATAATTGAAATTAAAATGGAAAAACAACTATAGAAAATTGTACAAAAATGAGAAAGGAAGAAAAAACCCTTACTTGGAAGTGTTCTTCCAAAGGCTAGAAAGAGGCTTGTGAGAGGCTTCTTGGGAGATTGGGGCACCTTGGGAGGATTCTAGAAAGAGTAGGTAATAGTTTGGACGAACTCCAAAGGCTTTGAGTGAGTAGGAAGTGGGAGCTTGGGTGGGTTTATATAGGAAATGTGAGGGAATTCTTTATTATTTAGGTTTGGGACCCCTTATATTAAATTAATCCAAACCACAAACCATCCCATGGTTTTTCCACAAGGTTTTTGGAAAAGTGAAGAGGAAAAAATATTTTATAAGGCCAAGGTCTGAACTTCTTAAAATAATGAGGCTGCATATGTGGAGGTGAGTCACACTGTCATGGAAATTAATTTAAAAAGACAAGGTGTTTAATAAGTCTTGAGGGGTCCATTAATGCTTTGAAAAGTAAGCCAAACAAACCCAAAATCACATTATGTTAATGGTAAAACATATATTGGCCGAACATAAGGATTATAGTATTTTATTACATCACTATTGGGTCATTATGAAGTCATAAAACACATTATATATTTAAACGGTATTTCATTTTTACTCCAAAATTTGACTATCTCAGAAAATTATGAAAAATTCACCGTTGTATAATTTCAACGTCCTGATTCCAAAAATAACATTTATTTTATCTAAAAAAATTTCAAAAAATTTTAATTTTTACTTTTAAAATAAAAACCGACATTTATAAAAAATTCACGGGTTTTGACAAAAATGGCTTTCAAACCTTAATAAAAATTATAATTACATTCATACAATTACATGATAATTTATATAAAATAAAATTAATCTAATAGTAATAATATTTTATTAAAATATTATTTAATTCAAAAATCCCTTAATTTAATAAAATAGATTTTTAATTAAATAATAACTAAAAATACCATTTGTACTTTAAAAACTATTTACAATGTATCAATAATGACAAGAAATTATATTCATTATTATATAAAAAAATAATGTACATGAACATATTACTATCAATTAGTTACATAACCCCTTAAAACAGCCACATAAGACCTAAGGGTAAGGTGTGCGATGGTGACATACTCTTGGGGTGTCTCGGATAACATCACTAGAGTGGTAATTTCTATCAACTTCCACTTATCCCGTAGACGGCCCCGTTCGAGCTTGACATAGTGAAGCTCAGCCTGGGCTTGGTCAAGAGTGAAGCCAAAGGACTCCACCTCTTTTCCTAGCTCCGATAAATGGGCTTCGTATGGGGAAATTCTACTAGACGAGGCCATCACTTCCTTTGTCTAAGTAAAATTGGATGTGTTAAAGCCCTATATTTATCCTAATCATGTGATCATTGTTCAACAACTATAAAAGTGACAGTCACAATTCTTATCATAAAACCAATGAAGTTGACATTTTATAAAAATATTTTATATAAAGAGACATTTAATAAGATCAAGAGGGATTTTCCATTAATGAAACTTTAGGTCATTACAAGTTTAGTAGTCTTGGAAAATAGATTACATAAATGAACTTCATATTACACTTTATAACATAAATAAGAACACAAATAATCCTTTGAGAATACCATTATTCCCCTATCTTAACCCTACATATCAATCATAATACTCTTTTTGGCATCCTAGGAAAATAAAACATAATAAAGGGGTGATCTCAGATTCTCAGTAAGGGTAAATAATTTAGCAGAAGCTATAAACTATTAAGGAAAGATGTGTAATAAAAACAGTAGCCTTTTAAACATAAAACATGAAGATAATATTCTATAAATAAGCCAAAAATTACCATATTAACATGCACATGAATATTCTACTAGTTGAATAATCACATGTAATAACTAATTTTTATAATGAGGGAATACATAATGCTGGACATCATAACCACATGGTCAAAGCCTCGTTCCAAGACTACAAATAAAAAATTTTGTCAAGGCATTTTTCAAAGACACTAATTTGTCTCGTGAGACTTACCGATGCATCTAGGGGCTATAGAAATCCCCACCTGTCACTTACTATGTCTAATGAATTTCTCATACGAAAAAGGTGAAACATAACATAAACATTTGTATTAAAACTAGTATAAAAAACATTAATACTTTATCCATAAACCATGAATGGTATTAAAAGAACACATCCATAATCAAACATATCATAACTCATTCAATACAATATATAACATTTTATAATAATAAATAAACATCAATCATGAATAATATCCACTAAAGGATGTTGACATAGTTGAAAATGACCAGTAAAACTCTTTGGGAGAAATAACCATTTTTCATGAAATCAGTTAAAAGTCACACAATTTAGAAAGGAATACATTTAAAATAAATTTTTTAATCAAAGTGTCTCATACCACTTTGAAACTTTTTATAGAAATTAACATTTTAAAACATTCATGTCCATATAAATAAATCCTTAAAACCCTTTTAAAAAAATGGACATTAATGAGAATGATTTAAAAGAATAAATATTTAAACCATTTAAAATGATGTTTTAGTTAAATATTTCCTTAAAAATATTACTTTTTAAAACTATTTTATGAAACATGGATATGTATAAT
Source organism: Viscum album (assembly GCA_963277665.1). NCBI lineage: Eukaryota > Viridiplantae > Streptophyta > Magnoliopsida > Santalales > Viscaceae > Viscum > Viscum album. The sequence continues at coordinate 2,040,009,401 of OY728164.1, forward strand.
AATTATTTCCCAGCAAATACCTACACATAAACAATCTCATATAATAATGAGATTGAGGAATTAACACTTACCTTGTACTTTCCTTTAGTCGAGGGTACATTTAACCTCTTATATAATGACCATAGTATGTTGTTAAATTATAACATAACCATATTAATATTTATGATATCCTATGTGATTCATTAATGACTTTATACTACCCATTTAGTAATAATTTCCATGTTCAAGTAACATTTCGGTTAATAATAAATTTCTTTATCGTACATGTTTTAACTTTTTATTCTTGATAGTATCACTTAGATCATGATTTATATAATTAAAAAATATAAAACATGATTTATATATAATATATATTCATAATATTAATATGTATAATAGATATATATATGAAATGGAAACACCGTTCATGGAGATGGTAGTCCATACGTATGCATGAACGTTGTTTCTGTTTTCTTATCGTATAGTTTGGAAGTAAGTAATAAAATATTTATCTACATAAATATATATTATTCCAGTAGAAATATTATTTCATACAACTCATAATTAATCAGTATATGCATTTTTATAAAAATTCTTGAAGGATGATCGTTGAAGATGAGTCTCATCGCGTCGTGGAGACCGTAAGCCATACATATGCATGAGCGACAATATCATTCTATTGATGGTGAAACAGTGTTTAATTGGATGGAATAATATATTTACATAATAATTAAAATTTTATATTTATTATTTAAATAAATTATACTCATTATTATACTCATCCAAATAATGAGGTGTTGAATAACAAACTACACTACGACATGAAGACAGTAAGCTGTACGTACGCACGTATGGAGACTTTTTCATTCCTAGGATGGATAGAATAATGATATGGTTGTAACATATTTATAATAATAGATAAGTATTTATAATTTACTATAGTAATTATTTTTTTTATGGAAACAACAAAGAAAGAGGACGTAGAATGAGAAGAAAACTTTGAAAGATGTGATGAAATAATTATCTCTTCTTCAGGTTCTTCCTTTTGATTTGAACAAAAGAGATATTTAATTGGATTTCTAATAAAAGTAAGGAATATAGGATTAAGTGATTTTAGTTGGGAGGATATTTGAGTAGGGGTTTTCGAGACACATGTATTTGGAGGTGTAAATTTAAGAGAAGGGGAAGTACCCTTTTATAAGAGAGGTGAGGGGCACTTTAGGAAGAGTTTGAAATATTAATTTATTATAAAATAATTTTAGGTTTGTAATATCTCAAAATGGATCTATTTCATGGATAAGGTAGTTATGGGTCTAAAACCTCTCAAAAAATTGGTTTTATACATGTTTAGGTCATCATATTAACCTTATAATTTAGAATTAAACCTTAGTTAAATAGTTTAACTTTTACCATGTCTTCTTGTATTCTTACACTATGTGGTTAATAAACTTACTATAAAATGACAATGGAACCTCAAGTGGTTAATTAATGATATATATAACATTATTTAAGTCTTTTTGATGAATATTATATTTTTTGGAATATTATATTATTTAATTATATAGTATTTGTTTTAAAAACTCCTTTGTGTCAATTTTGTTACTATTTAATACTTAATTTTTTATAAAAGTCATAAAAAATTTAGTCATTAGAAAAAAATTACATTGAATAAATAATAAAATTTCATATTAATCTATAAAATTATTGGATGACAGAAAAAGTTTCATATTATATTTATTTTAATATTTATAACATCAATTATTTTAATCTTTCATTAATAAGGTAATTACTCCATCATCATTATGTCATAAATAAATTTAATAATTTAATATCTAAAAATTATAAATAAAATACCATGATATAGAAATGTTTTTTTCTTTCTAATGAATATTTTTTTTATAATTTATCTTATGCGTAACTCTATATTAAAAATGGTTTAGTTATTAAACTTTGAATTTAACACTTTTAACTCTTCTTTAAATAAAATATAATAAATGTTCCAATCTAACTCAAATGGATCAAAATGAACTTTTATTTATATGGTTTATTTTGGTTGAAATAAACTTATCCATTATAATTAGGACTTGTGTTGGGGTAATTTTAATATTTTTAACCTTTAATTACCTTATTTACTTTTAATCGTGGTAAATAAAATTCAAAAGTTATTAGTCACAAAATCATTTTTATCATATTGAACCACATTATATTTACTGATGCCAACCATATCTCTTGGATTGTTGAAATTCAATTCAAGGAAGTTGTAAAATTAATTTTTATGCAAATTTGCAAATTTTACTAGAAGGTATGTAATTGTGCCAAGAAGGTGGGTAAAAGATATTAAAAAGGTTCAATAAAATTTTATATATCTATTCTTATTATGAAATGAATCCGATGAATTAAATTGTATTAATTTATGAATTATACATCTATTTTGACTTTAAGATAAATTTTTAATTAAAAATAATTATTTTTAATGAAAAATTCGGTTTTTATGTACTATGTAGTATTTTTAACTATTCATAAAAAATTGATTTTCTTCAAAAAAATACCAAAAACTCACCGTAAGAAAATTTTGATATTTAGAATTCAAAAATTAAGTCCATTTTACCAAATCCAATTTTACAGATTGTATAAAATTAATTTTATTATTGTTCACAAAAGGGCATAAAAAGTAGTTCTTTTAAGAACATAGCTTTTCTATATATATAAATATTTTAACAAAATTTATACATTTCACCATAAATATATTTTATTTATGTGAAAACATTATAAATAACATTTCAAATTTATACATTACAATTCATATTAAAATATTTATTTGGTAATTAAATTTACCATTTAAATAATTATAATACTATTTTTTTGTTTCGCAGAAACTCAATCTTGTGCGTAATGAAAACCAAGTCGATGTTGCGTGCAATATATGTTATTAAATTAATTTTAAGAGATAACATACTATAAAATCTTGGGGTGTCACAACCCCCTTCAGTCACAAATTGGAGGTCTACCAAAGGATCTCTCACTCAATCCTAAGCTAGTATTTGGGGTAGGTTTTCCATCCAACCTCCAATTCGAGAGCCTATTATCTCATTGGATAAAAACTGGTGAGTTTTTCCACCATAGGATACTTTTTTCATTCCCATTACTATCAGTGCCACTATTCTTCTGTAGGATCTTATGCTATACATTTAGGGTGTTTGTATGATTTTATATTTTCTTCTGATTCAGGCTGAATCAAATTTGAGGGTGGATGAGTGTTATTCTATGAGAATAAGGTAGGTGGTCTATACCTTTTCCCTAAAATTCTCATTGTTTATAGTTTCTTACCATTGTGGCGCATGCTGTAATTCTTGGGTGATGATTCCTTAATTAATTAAACCATGATTATAGTGATAAATTCATGTTTAAGACATGTTCTGGAACCTTTGTATAAGGTTAGAGGTTTCCGAACTCAACCCGAACCACCCATGGGGTGAATCATGTATTTCAACCAAAACGTTTCCACCCTTGGAGCATGTTCAGTTTGATTTACATTATCTGGAATTGAACATGGTAATTAAGTGAATTGTTAATGGTTGTAATTACCTTGTATCACCTTGTCATTATATACAAAAGTATAAATTGCATAATCCCTTGAATTGCATATGGTTATGAAGGGATTATTGAATTTGTTAATGTAATGGTTTATGATGGGTGGATGAATTGGGTATAATGATAATAGAGGGTTTACGGTATGGCACCGATGACCTAGAAGGATTCCTTGGACATTTCCACTACTTGGATCCTATTTGATTAGCTTACATGGATGCCATGAACATTTCCACTCCTCAGATCTGATTAATTAATCTACTCAATATGCTAGAATTATTTAAAAATTTCAAATCCTTTGATCTGACGAATCATTAAAATTCATTAGACGCTTCTACTACTTGGATACTAGTTATATAAGTTACTTGGATGCCATGGATATTTCTTCTCCTTGGATACTATCTTTTTAGATTTCTTGGATACCATTGACATTTCTACTCTTTGGATCCTATCTATCAAAATTTCATAGATTCTTTGGACATTTCTACTCTAACGATCTAGTTTAGCTAGTTTTATTGAAAATCTAGGATGGCTTATTCATTTATACACCTTGTATTTGACCATTTAGGATGAATTGAAAATTTATACTCTTTAAATAATGTTACTTGTTTTTATTATCTTACATTATTTCCTTGGACATTTACACTCCTTGGACCCTATACATTTCTACATTGCATATTTTGTTGGTGATTATTGAAATTATTTGACAAATAGCCCTTGTGATTTAGTTTCTTGAGCATAGTGAGATTTGATAGACTGAACTATATCAATTCATTGTTATTACTTGTACTCTAATTATATCTGCACACTACTTAAGCCCATATGCATTGAACGGACATGTTATAGACACCTTTGGTGGTGGTCTAATGAATTTTATCTCACACATTGTTCGGACCACCGTTGGGTACCCGAACATGCTTCTTGGATGCATGTAGGGAAAGAGGCAATCATCAGCTTTCTAATGCTTGATTTATTATTTCATAGCATAAGGGGATCACATTATTAGGATATGGATCATGATGCTATCTATAGATATATCATTTTTTGTCTTTTTGTAATTTTGATACACGAATTGTACTGGATTACTGCTTCTATGTATTACATGTCTTTGGTAAATCATTCCCTGATCTTAATTTTTATGTGACACTGTTGGATGAGATCCTTGGTTATTTATAAGATGTATGTTTATTATTTAGATATGAAGTTATTGATATGATTCCTCTATTGATTGTTATAATTATACCACTACGCTATAATTTTATCATGAAGGTATAGTATTCCCACTGTTTCATCATAGACCCTCGATTCTATTCTGTAGCCTCTGGCTTATAGGGAGGTTTTCTTGAGGCCATGTGGTCATCTGAGATCTATTACTATTTAGTAAACTGGGTCTGGGACATCACAAAGTGGTATTAGAGGAGTTTTTTTTCTTTTTTCGTATCATATGGGAATATTATACTAGAGATTTAGAATGTGATGGTATTTACTTATGAGCATATTCAGGGGAGTAGCTAACCCACATACATAAAAAAGCCAAATTTCCTAGAATGGGATATGTTGTTCTAGATTGTGCTTATTACAGTTTCCTTGATTTGACCATTGGGTGGCACACTTGATGTTTTATGTTAATTATGATTACATATTTTTTTTCACTTGGCTTGGTTTGGAAGAGGAACATTGTATCATGCATCATCATAGGCACTTCAGGATTTTCATATCACGTATTATGCCATGCCATGTTTACTTTATGCATGCATTGATTATATCATGTTTGGGCGCCTTATATCTATATCCATGAATTTATGTTTCCATTTCATGCAGAGACTTGATAAATAATTTTTTGGGGTTAAAATGAAGGCAAAATTTAATTTATATGGTGTATGGGACCTTATTTATTGGAATTAGTGATCCACATAGTTTAACCTTTTTAAATACGTCTTTTATATAAATGAGAATTAAATTATATTAAAGTGAATTTTGAAATGGAATTGTTGTTGTTAAATGTGTATTCCAATTTAATTATAAAGGGTATTTTCCTCTATAACTTTCAATTTACACTCTATATACATGAACCCCAGAATTAAAGTAGAGAATTTAACCCTGAACCGACCTAAGTAGTAGGACGTAGGTAGTATATCATGCGTTCTTTTGTCTTGTATGTCTCTCAGACTGGATTTTAGGAGTAGGATGATGGGTGTGACTTGTGTTTAGGAAGACTTGTGTCTATCCAATTATATATATGTTATCATATTTTTATAAAATAATTTCTGAGGCATGAAATTGACATTTTTAGAGATATTCTACCGTGATGAATTCTATTTGTGCTCCAAGAGGGTGGTGGACAACATACTCTGAAGGTGGTGGGCCTTGGGACACCTGTATAACATTCAGCAGTGCCTCTTGTAGCACTAACTATTATCCCTAATTTGGTTTTTTATAACCAGTTTGAAGAGGGATTCTTATGTTTAATGAAAACTATTTATGGAGTATGAATACTTTCCACGACGATGTCAGAGCTGATGCATGAGTTTCAGCAAAAACATCTGCCCATGTGTTCGGGTGATGGAGGACCATAGGATACATTATAATGGATAGAGGCTATGTATCCATTTTCATGCATTTATAGAAACCTCTTGAGATGAGAGTGAGTCTCACCATGTATATTCTTTGGTATTTTTTCAAGATATTGTGAAACATGATTACTCAAATGGATCTCTATCAGGGTATGTCTTAGAGGTATTTACTGTTATCCATCTATGCTTATTTTTATCTCAATACATTAAGTTAAGATAGAGATAGAGATTTTATACAATTTGTGTAGGCTGTCTTATCAATAATGGACTATTCATCCCGTTTTAGTAAGCTCTAGTGTTTTCCACCTATTATATTAGGTGATGAGTTATCAAAAGTTAGGTGATTTGAGGATAGTCTCGGGTATGACTCCTGATCATAGGTGAATGTCTTCTAATTTACTACTATATCAGAAAAAGTAAATCAGGAACTATTTACTGAATGCAACCTGAGTAAATATAGGGAGAACAGAGCAGGGTAGATCAAATTATCGACTCTATTGATATGTGTACAGTGGCTGAAAATAAAATTTTGAGATCTATCATAAGGGTAATTCCAGCCAGATCATCAGTGCAGGTAGTTCTGTTCTTTGACATTTGTGTTGTAGGAAATAAATTATGAGTATCTAGTTTGATAGATACCCAGTTGAGTGATGGGATTGAGGTAGGATGGGCTATCTATTATGTGTTTTTGGACCTTTCATCCAAGAGCTAGAGATATATGGTCTGCACTGACTCTATGTACATGATTAGGGTTATAATATTTTCATCACAAAATGATATGGGGTGGGACTGGCTGATCATGTTTAGGTAATGGTTGTGGTTGGGGAAACTAGACACCAGATTCTCAGCAACAACAGAGCAGACTTTCTCAGGGAAGTCAGACTGTATATCAAGTCTGCGGTTCAGGTCAGATGAAAACATTATAGATGATACTTAAGGAGAAAAGTTCTAGACCTTATATAGTGAGAATTACTATTCAATTAGCCTCTAAATTTGTATATACTCTTTTTGATATATATTTTTATCATTCCTTCATATCTGTATCTATTGTAAAGAGCCTTGGGATCAATTTTATGCTTTCTTGTGGTGCGATAAAACTCGATACTTTGTTGGGCATTCAATCAGATAGTTTATTCGATTTCATGGAGTGACCCATTGATATAGTTGGGTGTTACATTGTATGGGACCTATTTTCCCTCAAGATGATATGGTTTGACATCATTCTCCAGATGGACTAGCTGGTTCCCTCTCATGATTCTTTTGACTACTATTGCTGAAGGTTGACCATCTCAGCACCATAGGAAAATGTTTTTATTCATAAGGGTGAATGTGATGTCTAGGTGAGTCTAGATGGACCAGGGCATCGTAGTATAGGCGGGATGACAACCCAGACTGCTAGATTAAATTTGGGTGGTTACATATCATGTAAGGAATATTTCCCTCAAGTAGTTGATTATTTTAGGGTTATTTTTCTAGATGAATTTTTAGGACTACCTATTGAGAGAGGGGAAGAGTTTTCTATGAAGATAGTGCCATTAGTTGAAAAATATCCATTCCTTCTTTTGTGATAGATAATACTGAGTTGTAGGAGCTTAAGAGGCAACTAGAGGAATTTTGAGAAATGGGATTTACACAACCCAGTATTTCTCCGTGGGGTTCATTGAACCTTTCCCCCAAGAAGGTGGATGAAACCCTTAATTTATAAATGTATTATGGTAAATTGAATTAGTTTATGATTAATAATCAATATACTTTTCCTAGGTTTGATTTTATCTTCGCCAGTCTCTAAAGAACTCAAGTTTTCTCATATAATGATCTGAGATTGGGTTATCATTAGGTCTGTGGTCAACCTTCAAACATAACTCATACATCTTTTTATAATAGGTACGACCATTATGAGTACTTGGTTATTCTATTAGGTTTTATGAACAACCCAATAGTTTTCATGGAATACATGAAATAAGTTTTCTATCCTTATCTTGATTCATTTTTGGTCATATTCATTGATGATATCTTGGTGTATTATCATACCCGACATGACCATGCCAAACATCTTGAGGTCCCATTGAATAGACTAAGAGAGCATCAGTTATATTCTATTCTAACAAAGTTCCACTTTTTTATGGATAAGATTCACTTACTGGGGCACATTGAATAAGATATAGGAGTATTAGCTAACCTAGAGAAGGTGAGAGCTATAGTTTCCAAGGATAATCCCAAAAGCATATTTGATATATGGAGGTTCTTGGTGATAGATGGTTATTAAATGAGCTTTATTTAGGAATTATCACTCTTAGAAGCATCTATTACAAGATTGGCTAAGAAGAGTGTGAAGTTTATATGGTCAGACACCGTCAAGATTTCCTTTTAAGAGCTCAAAGGGATATTAAATTCAGTGTTATTCCTGATTCTACTCGTGTCAGGAAGAATCTATAGAGTGTATTAGGATTAATAAGGCTTTAGGATAGGATCATTTTTTATATAGGAGAAGTGAGTCATGGTGTAACGATCTCATTAATTGAGGCCACATGTGAGGAACTACCCGACACATTATCTTGAGTTAGCCGATGTGGTTCTTGTCTTGATCTCTTGAAAGAATTATTTATTGGAAGAGTGTTTTGTGGTGTATTTTAAACAAAAAAGCCTCAAGAACATTTTTACATAGTGTGACATTAATCTTAGTTAATGAAGGTGGGTTGAATACCTAAAGTATTTTGACTCTGAGCTTGCCTATATGATTGGAAAGGAAAAAACTATTGTTGATGCTCTAAGTAGGAGGACTCAGACATAGGAAGTTCAAGAGGCCAGTAGTGAGTTAAAGATTGCGGACCTATTTTCTGAGATACATTTGGAGGTGCACAATAGTCATGGGAAGAATTTACTCTCATCCTTGGCTATGACTTACACTCTTCTGGATAGAGTGAGGATAATAAAACTACTGTATTCTAAGGGATTGGTCCTATGAAAGAGTATTACAGGTGATTAATTGCCTCCTGGTTTTTGTGTTGATGAGGAAGAGATATTATGAATCAATGGACATGTATGGGTTCCAAAATAAGTATGACAAGAGTTTATGTGAGAGTCCCATGAATATATATTGTATATTAATCCGAGTCTTACGAAGATGTATCATGACTTATTTCATCGACATTGGTGGTTGGGGATGAAGCGAGAGATAATTGGGTTTGTTACATGATTTTCCACCTGTCAATAGGTGAAGGTGGATCACCAATGACCAGTTGGGGTGTTACATCCATTTTCTATTCTTTACTGGAAAGGAGATGGATTCACTATGGAATTTATGATGGTACTTCCTATATCACCTTAGGGAACTGATGTAGTATGGTTGCTCATGGATAAGATAACAATGGTCACATATTTTTTTCCTATTTTGGAGACTATTTTATTGGATGATCTTGGAAGGCTCTGCATTCATGAGACCATACAACTAAACAAGGTTCCAAATTTTATCATATCAGACAGAGATGTATCATTTCACATTGTGGTTATGGAGGGGTTTTCAAATCACTTTGGGTTCACATGTACTACTGAGTATAGCCTATCAACCACATACCTATGGTCATTCATAGCTTACAATATAGGTTTTGAAGGATATTATTTGAACATGAATCCATGATTTTGGATGTTCTTGGGATTAACAATCACATATCACCAAGTTCTCTTATAATAATAGCTTCCAGAAAACCATACAAATCAATCCTTATGAGCCCCTATATTGTAGGTTATTCCATTCCACCTTATACTATTTAGAGGTAGGATAGGTAGCACTACTAGGTCCTAAAATTTTTCAAGAGACCTTGGAGGAGTTTCATCTTATTAGGAATGAAGTTTCAATAGATCTTTCTAGATATAATTCAAACACTAATCCCCGCCATCGACCACTATTATTCAAGGTTTGAAGAAGGGGTTTCTTCTGAGTTTTTCCAAGACTAGGGAATAGATGGATTTATAAATAAGGGAAGCTATCCAATAATTACATTAGCCTATTTTAGATCCTAGGGAGAGTCTAGTTAGTAGCCTATCTATTGTAGTTTTCCTAGAAGTACCAAACCATGCAAGATGTATTCCATATATCTCAACTTCACTGATATGATTCTGACTCTTTCAATATTATTCAACCTAAAGAGGTGGAGTTGGATTTAGATAATTCCCTTGGGGAGAATCATATCATCATTTTTTATCATGGAATGAAGGTTCTATGATGTGGGTAAATTACTCTAGTATGGATGCCATGTAAGCACAACCATGTATAAGAAGAGACTTGGGAGACGGAGGATAACATATATGCACAGTGGCTGATGTTATTCTCAGAAAATTCTTGACCACCATTGGAAGGGAAATTCAAGGAATAATTTCTTTAAGTGGGGAAAATTGTAGGAACTTGGTTTTCTGATGAGGTATAGATTCTTTTACATTTTTTTAAACCCTTATCGAAGCTCTCTTTTTAGATTAGTCATATATTCCAAGACTTTATCCTAGTTGGGTATGTTTTTGAAATGATGAAATAAGGGGGTTGAAAGTTTGATGTAGGCCAAATACCCAACATGTATTTATAATTCATGGTGTGTATTCAATACATTACGTGTATTGGTCTAAAAAGACCCTTTTCATGATGTGTAACTGTTTTCCCTTGAGGGGGAAAGCCTAAACATTATATGGTGTATAAATCTTACACACTGTTTAGTTTTATTGGGTTAGTTTTTTAGGAGGCAGGGCAACCGATTTTGAAAAATACTCTCACCCCCTTCTCTCGTGCATAGGAGGTCCACCAGAGGAGATGTCCCTTAAGACTAATCTAGGATTTGGAACTGTCTCGTAATATGACCATTGATTTTAGTTTTAATGATCTCATTAGATATACACTAGTGATTTCTTCATTCCTTATTCTCATTTTTTCATTTTCATTTTTATCAGCAATGGTATTTTGTTTTAGGCTCATATGCCATATTTTCAAGGTGTTCATCTATTGTTTTGTTCTCCTCCAAAAATGACCGAATTAGAGGGTGACACTAGATGAGTGTTATTCTACAAGAAAAAGGTAGGTGGTATATACCTTTTTCCTTAAATTTTTGTTGTTAATATCTTTTTGTTTTTGTTTTCCATGCTGAAATTTCTAGGCAATGATTTATAAATTAATTAAACCTTGAATTATGTGATAAATACATATTTAAGACATTATGTTGAACTAATTTATAATTTTTAAAGTTTTCAACCTCAACATGAACCACCCATGGAGTGATTTTTATCATTTTACCAAAATTATATCACCCTCTATGTGTCTTGAATTTTCTTTACATTATCTAGAATTGAACTTTGTAATTAAGTGAATTATTAAAGGGTGTAAGTACCTTGTAGAACCTTATCATTTGAATATGAAAGTTATAAATTGGATAATCTTTTATATTGTATATGGTTATTAAGGGATTAGTGAAATGGTTAACGTAATGGTTTATATTGGGTGAATGAATTGGGTATATTGATAATAGAGGGTTCATGGTATTTTACCGATGAACCAGTAAGATACCTTTGACAATTCTACTATTTAGATACAATTTAATAATCTTACATATATGCCATATACATTTTCATTCCTTGGATATGAGTACTTGATTCACTCGATATGCTAGGATTCCTTGGAAATTTACACTCCTTAGATTCGATGACTCATTAGGATTCCTTGGACATTTATACTCCTTGGATCATGGTTACATAACTTACTTGGTTTCCATTGACATTTATACTGCTTGTATTATATATTCTTAGGTTAATTGGATTCCTTGTGAATTTCTACTTCTTGGATCCTATCTATCCATCTCACATGGATTCCTTAGACATTTTTAATACCAAGATACAATTTAACTAGTTTACTTAACATTCCAAGATGCTTTGGATATTTATAATCCTAGGATCCGACAATTTAAAATTCCTTAAGAATATATACTCCTTGGATCCTATTACTTGTTTTACTTACCTTACCTGGTTTCCTTGGAAATTTCTACTCATTGTACCCTGGATCAGGTAGGCTTGATATGTGGTTACACAATGTAGGTCGTTGATGATTCTTAACATAATATGTCTGATATCCCTTGCGATTTAGTATCTTAAGCATAATGAGACGTTATAGACTGGAAAATATCACTTCACTATTATTACTTATGCTTCAGTTATATATTCACAATGATTCAGCTTATATGAAAAGAATGGACATGTTATAAACATTGTTGGTGGTGGATGAATAAGTGTTTTCTCACATATTTTCCATCCTTCCATTGGGTACCTAGAAATAATTCATGGATATAGATAGAAATAATAAAACAATTCCTTTAACAAGGCTAAAATTGGCCTCTATCAGTACTAAAAAAGTGTTGACTACCGGGGTGCATTTAAAATCCCAATTCTTTTATCATCACTAAAAAAGAACTGGTAACAAGATTATTTATAAGCACTACTAAATGCACTAGTAGATGTATAAATTATTAGTTCTTTTAAAAGTGATAATAAAGGATTCCTTTATTATATAATTTAGAATAACGAATAAAGTATACCATTATTAATGTAATTAGTAGCACTGATAAAGGGGAAGACTATAATGTCTTGTAATAACACACTGTAGTACTAGAAAAAGCACCATAAAGTATAAAAATAATGTACAAATATATAATTTAAATGAAATAAAATTTACAACAAAAATACAATAAAAAATATTATATTATAGAAATTTCAAACATTAGTTTATAAAAATAAATGAGTAAGTTCATATTATCATATACATTAAAAAAATAAATGTTATTTTGTCTTTTTACCCTAACCCCAATTCATGCTATTATCAAACAAACCACCCCTTGTCGAGAAAATGAATGCACCTACATAATAAAATAAAATTATTATATTATTAAAAATATAAAAAAACAAATTAAACCAAAAGTGTTAATTTTAAACTAATCTTTTAGTCATATTAGGAACATTGTGTATCAGATTGAGTTGCAGTTGATTCTTGCATGTGGCAACATTTCTTGTTCATCTTCGAGCATTAACTTTGTCAAATTTAACTAAATAAGTATAAGATAAAAATGATAAGTAAAATAATTATGTAATAGTAGATATAATTATAATAAAACAAACTAGGATTTTTTTATCGATTTTGGTGATGCGCTGCACATTTTAAACTAAAATGACACTTATATGTTGATAACATGAACTTGGAGTTATACTGGTCACACCATTCATTGTATTGAGGTGAGGATGATTCTTACACATCCCAAACTAATTATAGATCATTTTTCTAATGTATAAAAACAATATGAATGTGTTTTATCATATTTGAGTACATCACTTGTGTTTTTTACTAAAATATTATTTTAAATATGAAACATGAACTTTGAGTCATACTGGTAACATAGTGTGTTGGTTTGAAATGGTACTAAATCCTACATGTCAAAAAATGAGTTATGATTAATTGTCCTAATTTATCAATAAAATGTTAGTGAGTTTGCTTAGTTTTTAGTGAGTGACACTTTTTGAAATACAATGTAAATTTTAAAATAATAAAAGAGAATTTGAGTCATATCGGGCACACCATGTATAGAATTGAGACGGGGATGATTTATACTTATCAAAAATAAATTATAGATCATTTTATTAATGTATTATAACAATAGAGATATGTTTTCTAGGTTTTTATTGTGTATCTTGTGTTTTTTACTAAACATTCATTTTATATTGGAGACACACACTTTGAGTCACAACAGTCACATCATATGTTAGTTTGATGTGAGACTTATTACTACATGCTAAAAATGAAATATGAATAACTTTAATAAATTATCAATACAATCTATGTGATTTTTTTAGTCTTCATAGAGTGAAACTTTTTAAACTAAAATTCCAATTTTAATCTGATAATAGATACATTGAGTCATATTGGGCACATCATGTATCATATTGAGGTGAAAATGATTTATACTCATCCCAAATGACTTATGGATCATTTTCATAAAGTATCAAAATGATATAAATGTTTTTCCTTGGTTTTTAAGAGGTTAATTATCTTTATTAAAAAATATAATGTCAATTTTAAATAAAAATATACACTTGGAGTTATATCGGCCACAACGTCTGTCAGATTGAGAAGCAACTGATTCTTACACATCCCAAATGAATTATGGATCTTTTTCCAAAATTATAAAAACAATCCAAATACGTTTGCTCTGTTTTGAGTACATCAATTGTCTTTTTTTACTAAATTTTCCTTTCAAACGGAAAACATGCAATTTGAGTCATACCAGTCACATACCGTGTCAATTTGATGTGATATTGATTCATACACATAAAAAATGACTTATGCATCATTTTAATAAATTGTCTAGATAATAAAATTTAATTTTATTGGATTTCAATGAGTGACTCTTTTTCAACTAAAATGTTAAATTTAAATTGATAATGGTCAACTTGAGTCATACCAGGAACATTGTATATTAGATTTAGGTGAGACTGATTCCTACACATCCAAAATGACTTGTGGATCATTTTAATAATGTATAAAAATAATTTAAATCCATTTTTGTAAATTTGAGTACATTACTTGTATTTTTTTACTAATATTAATGTCCATTTTAAATTAAAACATACACTTGGATTCATATCGATTACACCATGCATTAGATTGAGGTGAGGCTGATTTTTACACACATGAAATTAATTAAATATATTTTTCATAAAATATCTAAACAATCAGAATTTATTCTCTCTTTTTTGAGAATGTCACTTGTATTTTTTACTAAAATGGTATTTTAAATTAGAAATAGGAACTTTGAGTTAGATCGATCACATCATGTGTTGATTTGATGTGAGACAGATTCCTATGTGTAAAAAATGACTTATGAATCCTTTTACTAAATTATCAATATAATTCACGCTTGTTTTCTTGGCTTTTAGTGAGTAATATTTTTGAAACAAAATGACAATTTTAAACTAATAATATGAACTTTGATTCATACCGGGAAGATCATGTATCAGATTGAGGTGTGTACAATTCCTACACATCCCAAATGGACTATGGATACTTTTTTCTAACATATCAAAACAATCCAAATTCGTTTTATTAGTTTTGAGTTGGTCAGTTAACCTTTTTAGTAAAATTAATGTCAATTTTAAATAAAAAGATGCATATGGAGTCATACTGGTAACAATGTGCATTAGATTGAGGTGAGTATGACTCCTACACATCCCAAATGAATTATGGATCATTTTAATAAATTTAAAAAACATTCACAATTCCTTTTATCCATTTTGAGTAGGCCAGTTTTCCTTTTTAATAAAATTAATGTCAATTTTAAATGAAAAGCTGCAGTTGGAGTCATACTGATCACAATGTGCTACAGATTGAGGTGATAATGATTTATAGACATACCAAATGACATATGGATCATTTTTATAACATATCAAAATAATCTAAATGTATTTTTTCAGTTTTGAGTATGTCACTTGTCTTATTTACAAATGTCATTTTAAGATGGTGACACGTAATTTGAGTCACACAAGTCACATAGTGTGTTTGATTAAAGTGATAATGATTCATACACCTAAAAAATGGTTTAAGATCCATTTTTCAAAATTATGAAGACAACCCAAGCATGTTTTCTTGTTTTTCAGTGAGTGAAACTTTTTGAACTAAAATGTTAATTTTTAATTGATAACGGGAACTTTGAGACAAAATGGGAACAATGTATATAAAATTGAGGTGAGAATGATTTATATATATCCAAAATGACTTAGGTATCACTTACTTAAAGTATTAAAACAATATGAATAATTTTTATTGGTTTTGAGTAGGTCAATTTTCTTTTTTACTAAAATTAATAACACATTTAAATTAAAAGACACACTTGGAGTTATACCGGTCACACTGTGCATCATATTATGGTGAATATTTTTCCTACACATCCCAAATTACTTATGGATCATTTTAATAAATTATAAAAATGACCAGAATTATTTTTCTTGTTTTTGAGTAGGTAAGCTTTTTTTATTAAAAATAATGTCAATTTTAAATAAAAAGATGAACTCAGAGTCATACTAGTCACACCATGCGTCAGATTGAGGTTTACATGATTAATAAATGTCTAGAATGACTTATGGATAATTTTAATCAAGTATTAAAACCATTTAAGGTTATTTTTGTTTTTACAATGTCTCTTATGTTTTGTTAATAAACTATCATTTTATATTTGAAACAATCACATTGAGTCATATTAGTTACATCATGTGTAAGTTTGATGTGAGAATTATTCCAACTCATAAAAAATCACTTATGAATATGTTTCAGAAATTATAAATACAATTTGATCATATTTTTTGGTTTTTAATGAGTGACACTTTTTTGAACTAAATGTTGATTTTAAACTAATAATGGTCTCTTTGTATGATACCGGGAACAATTTGTATCAGATTGAGGTGATTATGATCCATACAGATCAAAAAATGACTTATGGATCTATTTACTAATGAAAAAACAATATTATTGTGTC
The DNA here is from genome assembly GCA_963277665.1 of Viscum album. NCBI lineage: Eukaryota > Viridiplantae > Streptophyta > Magnoliopsida > Santalales > Viscaceae > Viscum > Viscum album. Next base: position 2,040,026,088 of record OY728164.1, read on the forward strand.
TGTTCAGTTTCATGTAAGTTGCTTGTCTTTTTTACTAAAATTAATTTCAATTTTAAATAAAAAAGCACTTGAACTCATGCTGGTCACACCATGCATCGAATTGAGGTGGAACTGATTCCTAAACATCCCTAATGACTTATGGATCATTTTTAGAAAGTATAAAATTAATCCTAATTCAATTTCTTAGTTTGGAGTATGTCACTTATCTTTTTTACTAAAATTTAATTTTCAACTCGAAACATGTTCTTTTAGTCATACCAATCAAATCGTGTGTCTATTTGAAAAGATACTAATTATTTCACAAAAAATGGATTATGAATCATTTTACTAAATAATCAAGACAATATAATCATGGTTTCTTGGTTTTTAGTGAGTGAAACTTTTTAAACTAAAATGTAAATTTTGAACTTATAATAGAAACTTTGAGTCATACTGGGTACATTGTGTATCTGATTGAGTTACAAATAATTTAGATAGGTAAAAAATGAATTATAGATCATTTTTATAAACAATAAAACTAAATTATTTAGTTTTATCAGTTTTTAGTACATTAGTTATCTTTTTTAGTAAAATTATTGTCAAATTTAAATAAAAATAAACACTCAGAGTCATACTAGTCAAACCACGAGTCAGATTGAGCTACAAATAATTCTTAAACATCCCAAATGAATTATGTATCATTTTACTAAAGATATAAAAATTCCAATTCATTTTCATTACTTGAGTATGGAAGTTGTCTTTAGTACTAAAATGTCACTTTAAACTGAAAACATGAACTTTGAGTTATACTGGTCACATCATGTGTTAGTTTGATGTGATACTGATTCCTACATGTCATAAATTACTTACAAATTATGCTCCAAGATTATTCAGACAATATGAGCATGTTTTCTTAGTTTTAAGTATATAACTTGTCAGTTTTACTAAAATTTATGTAAAGTTTAAATAAAAATACACATTTGGAGTCATACAGGGCACACCATGCATCAGATTGAGGGGTGACTGATTCCTACATGTCACAAATGACTTATGTATTGTTTTCCTAAATTATCATTACATTATTAATTAAATTTATTAGTTTTGAGTATGTGATGTGTGATTTGAATTAAAATATAAATTATAAACTAAAAACATACAGTCTAAGTCATATCAAGAACACTATGTATTAGATTGTAGTGTGACTGATTGAGACTCATCCCCCATCTCTTTTGGGCATACAATTATATTTATTGATCTACTTTGAGGATTAGTCATCCTATAGCGGGTACCAATGATCGTTTTGGAGGACTACTACTCATAGTAGTTCATGAAACATAGAAGATATTGGGGATGAGTCTTAGGAAAAAAAATCCAACAATATCTATCCAGGAGATGAAGATGATGAGCATGAAAGTTTTCCCCTTAAAACATTTTAAATTACTACATCTTAATTTATAATTTAAAATCTCATCTCAAAACGAATTTCAAAATTCTAAAGGATTATTTTTAAAATTTTAAAACCCCACTTGAAATTGATTTTTTAATTATATAAGAAAATAAACCAATTTTTTTCAAAACACATTATGGGATACAAACCCCCTATTCTATAAAAAATGTTATCATCAAGTGAAAAAATTTAAAGTCATATTAAAAACCCACTAACAATAAATTAAAATTTTAAAACTATTTTCATGGAACAAAATACACTTTTAAATGTTAAAAACATTATACGTTCACTTTGAGATCACTTCATGAGTTTCAAAACACCAAATCCATTGTAGTTAATTTTAAGGAGAAAACATGTTTTTTCATTTAAAAACCCACTAAATTTAAAACCAAGATTACTTTTTTAAAACTATTATTTAAAATGGTATTGACCATAAATATTTTATGTAGGCCACCACCCAATCTAAATCGAAGAATATTATTAAAAATTTCATAAAAATTTTATAAAGATGACTTGAATAAAACATTTTTCCGAAGATAGTAGTAAATAAAAAGTTTAAATCCTAACATGATTATCCAGGACTACCCACCAAAATAAAAAGGTTACCAAGGGATTATTTCAAAATTAAATCAAGGTAATAATAATTTATCAAAAATTAGTTTCATAAAATATCACACAAGAAGTCACAAATCCAAGATTTTATATTCCATAGAATTTATTCAAGAATCAACATCAGGAAGGTTTTATAAATATTCATGAAATTGAAAAATATTTTACAAAATATCATGAGGTGTTATATGGAGTATGTGTGTGATATCAGGCTTAGGTTTGATTTGAATTTATTTGAGTGTGAGTCAAATTGGAGACGATCTAGTACCTAGGGTGAGAGAATGATAACGTATTTGTATTTTGTTTTTTATGGAACCAACCATGACCCAACACTATGTTTTGATTTTTTACATTTTTTTGGGTGTTTAGAAGATCCTGGGATGATTTTGGTTGTTTAGGAATCATGGTAGAGTGATACGATAGTGTTTTGAAGGGTGAAAATGGAACTTTTAGTAAAAATTTAGCTAGAGGCGGACCGAATAATGCTTTTTCATGATTTTGGGTGTTATAAGATAGAAACCACATAGTGTGTGTATTCACATTATATTTTTATTCTTGGTATGTAGTGTAATGTCTAATAAACATGTTTAATTGTTATAAAATTATTTATTCTAAGAAATTAAATTTAAAACTTGTATTATTTAATTACTTAAATTGTTTAATTTATGTAAGTTCATTCTTAGAAATTATATAAGATTTGAATTATTTTAAGATCCATAATGGAATGTAGCTATCATATTTTTGGGTTATGTTAACTCACTTTATTTTGATAAAGTAGATTGAATATTCACATTTCTTAGGAATTTGTTCAACAAAGGAAATTACTATTTGGTATATATTTATGTTTTGATTTATTGGGTACTTTTATTAAAACTGAATTTATATATAATAAATGAGTTTAAATGGTATGAATGTACATAGTTCCATATTCCATTTTATACCTTGAGATCATAACCTAAGATGGGTGAAAATCTTATTACAAAACAATCCTTGTTAAAAACTAAGGATATCATTTTTCATTTACCTAGAAACCTAGTTTGAAATACATATGAAGAATATGTTTTTATTATTTTAAGAAAATCCAACCATGATATTTTCATGACATCCATCTTCAAAAATTAATTATATTTTAAACAAGCATTTAAAAACTGTTATTAAACTATTTCTTTTTTCCTTTTAAATGAAAAATTTCCCTTCAAAATCATTTTCCTTGGCCATTTTGTTATTTGTTAAAAACACACATTTAATAACCCCTTTTGTACTTGTTTTTAAAAGAAATTGAAATAAGAATGAAAACCATGTATAACTGAATGTAACTAAAATAAAATAAATAAAAAACCTTAATTCATTCAAATAATAAATCATCATAAATTGATCATGATAGGTGTGTTGAAAAGGTGGATTGTTACTGTTTATGCTTGGTTGTGATACCTAATCGATGTATCATAAGAAATAGGGAGAGGAGGGGTGTTTATTACATTGATAAAGGTGTTTTAATAAATTATTTTAATAAGTTTTTGACTATCTGGTTAAAATAGGTGGATAAAAATAAAAACAAAAAAATTAGGATGGCGCAATAGCACACACAATGCCTCACTATGCCATTGTTCAATATAGTGCACGCCATGACACACCATCCCAATTTGGATATTGCGTTGTCAATGCATGGCGTAATGGTCACTGTCACTAGCCAATGATTGATCATACACTAGTACAATACTCATCCAAAGAACTTTCACCATGTTTCCCAAGGTTTTTGATGACATGTAATTATAGGTGAAGGATACAATATAAAACATCTCAATAAAATAAAAAATAAAATAGTTCAAGAAACATAAACTTACTTGTACCTTAGAACACCCTTTAATGAGAAACCACTTCATAATAAAAAAAATATTGATATCAATGACCCATGATCGATCTGTATTACAATAAAAAAGCTTTTCACATATGAATCTATAAAGAGATTAAATTAAAGGGTCTATATAACAAAAAATATTAATATAATTGATAAAACATATCAAACATAAATTCATACATTTGAAAATATGATAATAGACAACAAACATTCCCTTTAAAACCCATACAATATATTTAAACAATTAAAGGAAATAATACTTACATGTTTTTTTCTAATGTAAAAGGAATCTTGAAAAATATCCAAACACGGTCTAATTCAAATAAATAATTGATTAAAAATGGTTATTCATTATAATTTATAAGAATTCATTACATTAAATCCATTTCAAATTATTCAATAAATCAATGCATAGAATTTTAACAAACACTTTGTGTGCATTATTTATATGGAAGGAAGTTCAAAAAATTTAAACCTAAGAAAAAAATACATTGATTTTAATGAAATCGTAAAAAATGCTTATAAATTACATAAAAACATCAAGGATAATTCTAATATAGTTTAATTCAAATAAAAACATAGATTTTTAAGATACAACAATTCATGGTTCCATATTTAATGGGAAGTGAATGGGGCTACCTACTAGAATGGATGAAATCGGCGTGTAGATGTCTTATAAAGTTACAAGGAAGCAGTAAAATCCTTTAAAGGGTTATTCTAAACCCAAAATCACAGAAAACCAAAATTAGAAATTGTCACACCCACCATCTTTGAATCATTTATTTTATAAATTTTCTTTGGGTCAGGTAGTTTAGGTTGAAAATCGATATAAAATGTTTGAGTACTTATTTAAAAATGCTTGTATTGGCCTTGACTACATCCAGCGCACCACAGTTGAAACCGTGTGGCCTCACCTGGGTTGTCGTGTGACCTCGCCCGTTTCACCACAAGGCCTACCTGATTCCAAAAAAAAACCGATGTCCAAAACCAATAAATGAATTAAAATTAAATAAATGGTGCTGAATTAAGATAAGAAATAAATAAATAAGAATTATTTTAAAAATAATAGAAATGGTAATTTTTTATTTGTTATTATTATTATTACTTTTATTGTTAGTGTTAATATCATCAATGTGTTAATAATAATAATAATAATAATTATTATTATTTCAATTCGTTTTTGTAGTTTTTGTAGGTTTCATTTTCATTTTCTTTTCCTTTTCTTATTTATTTTCTTTTTTTAATTTTATCTCCCTTAATCACCATTAACCCCTCTACCGCATTACCCATTCCCCACCTTAAAACCTCATGTCGCACCCCTTGCTCACTTATGACCTTTATCTTTCGTTCCTCCTCCTGGCCAGCATTCTGGCATCACCCACACCCCGCCTCGGCTAGCCCCACTTACCCAGCTCGTCACCTCCCCCTTAAAACCTTACACCGTGCCCCCTTCTCCCCTCATCCTTCTACCATGACTCCCAAAATACTCCGCCAGCAACTCCTTTTTTATCCACAACCTACTCCGGTGTGACTCCTACCTCGCTGGTCGGCGCTGCTCTGGCTCCCCCAACGACATCTCACCCTCCTTCCACATGCACAAAATCCCCTTCCAGATAAGTCCCTCTTTTATCTTCTTTGAGTTTTTATTTTCTTTTTTTAGTAGGTATGAGGTTCATTTAGAGTTTATTTTGAATTATAGTTTTTTTTGAAATCTTGTTTTATGTTTTAATTTAGGATTTATGTGGTGCGAATTGAACACGATTGGAGTTGCACACCAGATTTTGGGGGTTTCTCCAACAAAGGTTGGTGGTTCCTTGCCCTTGCATTACTTGATTAATTTAATATATTTTATTGATTCTACAAATATGTTCTATAATCAATTTTCAGTATGTGAATGTGATTTTATAAAAAAATGTTATGTTTTCGTGCTAAAATGGGGTTTTCATGAGAAATTGGGTGAGATATGTGAAAACCCTTCTTAGATAACTCAATGGAATTTTTATAAATTGTGTAATAAATTTATTATATTATTTATTTGATGTAGATCATATTTTGAAAAGGGTTATGAAGTGTGTTTTGTTTTAAATAGGGGGTTTTAGTTATATTTTTTGTGTAAAGTGCTCTTGGTTTCATTGAAATGTTTCATTAAGTGTGCAATTGATTATTTGGATAATACAAGTGTTGCAAAAGTAGTTTTTTTAAAAAATATATATGATGTGCAATTGATTTTAATTTTTTTTCTCTCCATGTGAAATTTTTGTGTTTTGAAGTGAGACCTTGTGTAATGCTTGTGAGATGTCTTATAAATTGAGAAATGGTTTATTTAAGTGTTGTTTGGAATGAGAAACATGGCTGAAAGGTTTTTGGGGGTTGTTTGGTAGGTTCAAAATGTGTTTTCAAGGAACTTTATGTGTGTGTGTATTTAAATAGAGATCTTCAAAGGAAAATGAATCACTTCAGGTGTGTGTGCCTTGTTGTGTACTTTTGAAAATGAATTTACAAAATTTTTTGAACAATAAAAAACTTGGTTTGATATGGTCATCTTGTCTATATAGTTTTAAAGTGACGTCTCTATATTGAATCAAGGGGTTTTTTGGCGCAATGTATTCTTGGGATTTCATGAAATGATTTCATAAATAGTTCAAATGCTTTATTAGATTATTTAGATGGTGAAAAAGTGGTGTTTTAACAGAGTTGAATACACGTTTTTTTGAAGTAGTATATATATATAAAATAAGATATGTTTTTGGTGTAAAAACTATTTTCGTCGCTTGGTGATGTTTTATAAATGGTGCAAACAATTCATTTAGTTATGCAAGTTTTGTGAAAATAGTTTTAATGGTAATTTGTTAAGAAAGTGTTCTAAAATGACTTTGATTCTTGGAATTGGGTATGTTTATTGCATCATACCTTATTGTATTATTTAATAACATTTTCTAAGTTGTGAAATTTATTATGTTATTCTTTAAGTGTTACCAAATAGGATTTGTGAGATTATTATGTAACGAAAAATATATTTTGGAATTGTATTTTAGTGTACGTGTGTTTTTGAAATGGTGTTTGGGGTATGCAAGTGGTGGATTTTGTGTGTAATGTCATGTTTGGTTGGCGATATGTAAACATGATATATTAATCGAAGGTAAAAATTGATTGAGGACACATGAAAACCCCAGGTACCTAGGTGGAAGGATTAGGACTAGTACGCTAGATCTTATAGAAGTGGTTCATCCCGGTTTCATCTAGCAGGATTTACGTTACAACACTAATTAAACTTTTTTGATGATTGGTGACCACTAGGTTATGGATGTGTTTCCCTACTGGTTTCTCATGCACGAGCGTGTGAATTATTGTGGTTCCAATTCCACATTTACACTGAGGTAGTATGTCTCTAGTGCCCCATGCTACTAGATACCTTAGGGGATTTACCCACAGTGCTCTATTATTCATGATGTGGTGACATTCATTGGAATGCAGAGGACCAATTGAGTATGTGTATGTTCTTTATGAATTTTATATTTCATTTTAAAGTAGTAGTTGTGAAATGGTTTTTCTTCCAGTGCTCCTTTCATTTTTTACTTTCATCTTTTAAAGGTTTTCCTTAAAAGTGTTTTAAAAGTACGGTTTTAAATAAGCACGTCAAATTATCTTTTGATGTTATGGAATGAAACCTTTTTATTGGCTGGTATCCTACCGGGCATTTTTATCACACCCTATATAAACCATTGGGTGTATGTTATCTTACCCTTTATGTATTCTAGGTTGATCCATCATGCTTAACGATGGTGGTTCAGGTTGTTGATGGTCTTCTCATGTAGGTTGGTGTTTGTAGCTTGTGGATGTTGCACCTACCTTGTTTCTCAGAGGTTTGAGTTAGAGTTTTAGTTTCTGTTCTTATTGTCTCTTTTTTTATGTTGGTTCAAGTTGTAAAACATTAAATTTGGATTAATTTTATGGGCCTATTTGGTTGTCGGTTTTCAATTTTAGTTTATCTATGTTGTTGGTTGTTTGTGTTTACTATTCTGGTAAATCGTTTCCATGTATTGTTTGGATATTTGGGCACTTGTGCCAGCCCGTGGTGATCAGGAACGCCCTTCGGGCCATGTCGCGAACTGGTTCGGGCGCCGGGTCGGATGGCGACCTGGCCTGGTTCATGACAGAAATTCATTCTAGAAGGGAAAGCATCGATGGATAATGAATAAAAAAAGATAATGTACAAAAAAATGAAAAAAGATATCACCAAAGAAGTAATAAATGTTTGATAAGGAGGAGAAAATAATTTACCTTAGGTTGATGCATTGATTCATCTGAGAGAAAGTGGAGATATCGACAAAGGTTTGATTCGTTTGATCCATGGATTTGTTCGATCCTTTATTCCTTTGAGCCATAGATTTGAGCCTTGGATTTCTTTGATCTTTGATTCAAGGCTTGATTCAAGCTTGGATTTGAAGAGGAGGTCTGACAACCGGTGGCTTCCATGGAAAGCTATGAATATCATGACTGGTTTGGGTTCTTTAAATAGATCGGGACACTTTTATCCGTGCTAATAAGAGGTATCTTTATAAGCTCTAAAACATTAATGCTGATAAAGGATTTAAAATTATAATTATAATTAATGTTTTTTTGTAATATATTAATATAATTATACATTTATTTACTATAATTTTATAATTATTTAAATATATCATTAATTATTTATAACAATATAATTTTTTTTAAAAATTATTTATAATTTTAAATATTTAATTTATAAATATATTAAATATACATTTATAAATATATTTGTAAATATATTTATAATTATTTATTCACTACTATAACTATATTTATATCATTATATATATATAATTATATATATTTAACAAATATATATTAATAATAATATAGTAAATATATTCATTATTTAAATATATTTATTATAATTTTTTAATTATAAATATATTGATATTATTATAAATATCTATATAATTATATATATACTGAATAAATAAATATAAATGTAAATATAAATATAAATATAAATATAAATATAAATATAAATATAAATATAAATATAAATATAAATATAGTAAAAATATTCTCAATTTGAATATATTAAATATAATTTTATAATTATTTAAACATATAATTAGTTATTTATAGTTATATAAATACTTAAAAAACATATTTATATAATATTATCATTATATATATTTATAAAATTATATATATATTTCTATAATTATATATATATTTAGTAAATATAAACAAATAAAAATATAAATATAAATATAAATATAAATATAAATATAAATACAAATATAAATATAGTAAAAATATTAATTATTGAAATAAATTTATTATAAATTAATAATTATTTAAATATATATAATTATTCATTAAAAATAATATAAATACTTATTAAAAAATAATAATAATTTATATATAATTATAAATATATGAATTTATAGATATAGTAAATGTAAATTGATAAATATATTTATTTATAAATATTTATAAACATATTTTTAACATTATTAATAAATATATAATCTTAAATTCATGCTTATTAAAAATGAGTGAAATTGAATAATTAAAAATGGGTACACTTTAAAAATATTGAAAAAGTGGATAAGTTTTAATAAATAAATATTAATTGTAAAAACACTATGGATATATATAAAAATAAATATGATCACCTATTGAAAATATTAAAACATAGTAAATAAATAAATATAAATAAATAATAGAAAATGATTAAATTCCAAAATAAAAAAAATAAAAAAATAAAAAATAAAAAATGAATTAACCCCTACCTATAATAATATTAAAAATAAATAAATAAAACTTATCGATTAAAGACAAAATATATTAATTATATCATGTTATAATGAAATTCTAAAATGAATACCAAAATTTGAATAAATTACATAAATAATATGTGTATGTGTTTTATATTAGATTTCATTAATAACTTAAATATTTGTGTGTGAATTGTATATAAAAATACATTAATTACGTATATGTATGTTAAATCAAGGTAACAAACATTTGATATATGTTAAATTGAAAAATCAAACGACATTCAATTACATCCATTACTCGATGAAATTAGTCAATATTTTTAATTAATATTAATTTTTAATTATAAATCATTCTTCACTAAATATATGACTTATTTCATGTAAAATATAAATATTTTGTATTATATAAATCATATTTCAAGAAATATTATGTACATTATATATATATATATATGTATGTATATGAATATATTTCTATATTCAATGTATTAATGAGTAATTATGCATAAAAACCATTAAAAAGAAATAAGAAATTAATATGTTTTTAATTATTACATTTTATAAATTTTCTATATTAATATTTAATATATATTATTTATTACAATTTATAATTAATATAAATATATATAATAATTAAAAATATTTATTTTTATAAATAATCATCGCATTAATAATTTTTTTAATAATTTTTCAATTTAGTAATTTTTAATTTTTTTTTGTTTAATTATTACAATTTTTTTTTCACTTTTAATCTTTTTTTAATTATTACAATTTATTAAATTTTAATTTTTTGTTTAATTATTATAATTAATTAATTTTATATATCTATATTTAATATATACTATTTATTAATATTTATAATTTATATATATGTATATTAAATTTATTCATTTTTATCAATAATTATTTAATTAATAAAAGGTTAAATATTTTTCTTAATTTACACAATTTTAATTGTTATTTTTTTAATTTGTTTATTTTTTTCATTTTGAATAGCTATAAATTTATTATATACTATTTATTAGTATTTAATATATATATATATATATTAAATTTATTCATTTTTACCAATAATTATTTAGTTAATAAGTTTATTAATATTTTTTTTTAATTTTCTCATTTTTATGTTTTACTTGTTTAATTATTTCATTTAATTTGGGACCTCTATCAACACTAAAAAAGTACTGATAAAGGTTACCCTTTATCCGTACCATCACTAAGGAAAGACACAGATAAATGTTTCCCTTTATAAGCCCTTTTGGCTAGCATTGATAAAAGCCAACACTGTTAAAGATCTATTGGGTAGTAGTGTAGGGACAGGGGGAATCATCATCTTGATGATGTATGATTGATTTTTTTCAACAGATCAATGGAGTACAAGACTATGATATGGATCTCGATCATATCTGGGGATAGTTCCTTTGTGGTCTTTTTGTACTTTTGATAAATATATTGTACAAAATGCATGTTTCCATGTATTAGATGTCTTCTGTACAGTATGCCATGATCATCATTTGTATATGACACTATTGGATGACATCCTTGTTTATTTATATGATGGATCTTTATTCTTTAGTTGTGCAGTTATTGATATGCTTCCTCTGTTGATTGATATGATTATACTACTATGATACACTCTAATCATGAGGGTATAGTCTCCCCATTAATCCACCATGGACCCTCAATACAAGTCGATAGCCTATATCATACGGGGGGAAATTTTTGAGGTCATATGTCCAACTGGGATCAATTAATTTTGAGTGAACCGGGTCTGGTACTTCAAAACTCATAATACTTATCACCCATTCAATAATAATATTTCATTATCATCATCATTTTAGGTGTCAACTGCTTCATTTTTCATGTATGTTTTGGTTCGACAGTTACAGTACTTGCACATTTATCAGGGTTACTTAACATCCATAGTGTTAATAATTAAATAAATATCATATATATTAATTATATACATATTTATAACTATTCATATAAATCAATGATGAAAAATGATTTATATCACTATGTGGAGATAATAGTCTGTATGTATGCACGAGTGAAGTTTCCATTTTTCAATGGATGGAATGAATTAAAGGTAAATATTAATTAAACATTAAAGAATAATTATTATAATATAAATATCATATATTAACACTAAATCTATCATAACAGCTAAGAATAAATGATGGTGGTGGAAAACTAATCGTATCGCTATGTGGAGGCGATAGTCCACCTATACGCAGGAGCGGCACTTTTGTCTCCCATTTTATTGAGAAGAGGTGGTAATGGTTGGGAAATAATTATAATAACATATAATTATATATATTATATTTGATTCATCATCTATTATGTATAAAACTTGTTTATATAAATTATAATAAGAAATAAAATTGAAAGACCTTGGTTAAGATCTATACCCACTATTTGAGAAACCTCCTTTAGCTTACACCCTAAACTTTTAAGGATTGCTATTAAGAGAATAAAAAAAGAACTAAGATTAAGTAAAGTATTATATAAATTCATTATATTAGTTATTTTATGATATAGATGTATCAAATGGTGTCAATAAGGGAGGATAAGAGGGGCCCTATTATAAGTGTGGGGAGGGACCCACATGGAATTTCTTAAAATATTGCAATGATATAATGCGACTTTCATGGGAAAGTAGATCCAAATGACTAGAGATTAAAAGTTAGGATTGAATAAGTCTTAGATATATTTAACCAATAATAATTTGAAATGTGTTATTGACAATACTACCCTTATCTCTTGGTTTAATCCTCGGTAAACTCATTTTATCCTTAATTATGGTAACCAAAATTTACCATTTTCACTATTCACTATGAAAAAAAAATATGTTGAACCTATTATATTACCTTAATTATGATTATCAAAAATATATAATATATCTTACCATATTAAATTTATATAAGTGGTATAATTTAATTTAAAATAAGTGTGAAAATCACAGTGAAGACTCGTTTTTGAAAAAAATACATTTTATGCATAGTACATAATTTACATCCATTCATTTCAATGAAAAAACTATAAAATAATTGTAAAAATATATAATTTAATAAAAAATATACAAATTTTATTATTTTCATTAATAAATAGAGATTAATATAATTTATTAATTTAAAAACACAATGCACACATAATGTTTTTTTAGAAAAATGTGTTTTTAAGCCAAAAAAAAAGAACTTATACCATGATAAAGTAAAATTATGATTCAAATATAATGAATTATAATATTTATAATTAAATGAGTTTCATATTAATTTAATATAATATTAAAAATATAATAATACCTTTACATGAAAATAATTGACTTTTTTCAAAAATCTGTATTTCACATTATTCACTTAAAAATTCATATTTTAAGAAAAATTCTACAAATTAACCATAATATAATATTTGAATTTTGATATAAATAATGATATTAATTAACTCATATAATTTTTTAAAAGAATGGTAGAAATTAATTCTAATGTTTATGCATAATAAATGTGAAAAAGATTCATTTTGAAAACCTTTGAAATAAAGTAAAAAGTGACATAAAATTTTCTTTTTAATTAAATTATTTATACATAAATACATCCATAATATATTTTTTAGAATATGTACATGAAATAAAAATATTTTAAAAATAACTCTTTAAATAATTTAAAATTAGGGTTTTAAAGTCGACTGTTCCATTCCTCAAGTCTGAATCATAATATACATTCTTTATCCTCTTAAATAATAAACATATGTTAATTATTTAATTTATTAAGATTTTTTTTATTTATTTTTCTTTTATTTATTAACTTGTTGTATTTAATTACTTAATCAATTAAGTTTATGTCAGATTTTTGACGATATTCATCTCATTTTTCAAAAATAACTTTGATGAATTGACTAAGTCAATGAGGTCATTATTAAATCATCTAAAAAATAATAATCATGAAATAATTATCATTTTTATACATCAATTATACCTTTAAAACCAACCATGAAATATGGATCTGAAAAATAAACCATGTTAATATCATGGTGACGTTAGGCCACCCAAACGCATGACTAAAGTTTCCATTTTTCAACAATCTTAATGGAAAGAAGATAAGTATTATTTTATCTAAACTGTAGGATAATTATATTATAAATTACATATTATTTATTAAAAAACACTTATATATACCATCTATTTGACATGGTGTTGAAAAACAAATCACATCCCTTTGTGGAGGTGGTATTTCACACTTACACATGAGCGACATTATCATTTTTCAACCAATGGAAGGGTAATAAAAATATGACAAATTAATTTTAAATAATTAAGAAAAATTATGTAAATAAATAAATAAATAAATAAATAAATATATATATATATTAAATATATCGTTATAACCATCCTTGAGAGGTGGTGATGGAAGGAAAATTATATCAATTCACAAGATTTTAGTCTACTATAGACACAAACAATAGTTTTGTTTCCCATTAGATGGAATAGGAGATGGGAATAGTTTATGAAATTAAAATAATAAAATCTTATTATATTAAATATACTTATTTTATTATCTGATCATGTTTTAGGAAGATTTGAAGTAGGTATAAGAAGAAATAAAAAAAAATCTTGGTTAGAAATGATACCTCTTCTTCAGACAAACCTTTTAGGTTTATACCTAATGCCTTCATAGGTAGGTTTTATAATAAAATAGGGACTCTATGAAATGGATATGGATAAAAAATAACTTATTTTTGTAGGAATTCTTTCAACCAAAAATCTCTTGAAGTGTGTATAAGGGAGGAAAGGGGGTATCATTTTATACGTGGGAGAGAGGAAAAACATGTAATTTTTAAAAGAATATAATATATTAATTTATTAATTAAAAAAATGGCCCCATAATGGACCATTTCATAATATTAAATGATATATGGTTGAAATATGGACATAAAATAGAATTTAGATAATTTTATAGGTCATTTTAACCCTGATCACTTTAGTTTAACCCCTAGTAAATATATTTTAACCTTAACAATGAAAACTATTTTTTTACTATTTTTACTTTTCATTATAACCTAAAATTAAGTTTAAAGTATTAAATAATATTAATTATGATGATTAAAAATATGAAATCCATTTTAAAAAATTAAATCCACTGATTTTTTAGAATTTAATTTAAAATTAAACCATTAAAACGTGAAGAAAAATGGTTTTTTAAAAAATTTCCTTTTTAAGTATAAAAAAGTTTTTTTTACCAAATTCTAGTATAAAAAACATTTAATATAAAATAATTGGATTATTAATAATATTTTTGGAAAATTTTTCTTTGAAACCATTTCTATACAAAATTTAACTTTCTAAATTCTTGAAAGAAAGAGAAATGTTTCAATATAAATCATTATTATTCCTAATTTATTAAAAAACCAACTCTATAGAAAATTATAAAAAATTCAACCTAAGTTAATTCTGAAATAATAATTTCAAAAATTAATTTATGTTTTTTAAATTAAGATTCTATAATTTAAAAATCAATCTTTTAAACAAAACCATATAGTTAATATAAATCCAAATTGGTTAGAACTAAGGTTTTTTCCTTTGGATTGAGAATTACAAAAATTCTTATAATTTAAATAACTATATACAATATAATTAAAAATTATTAATAAGAAATGAAAATTAATTATCTTAGCTTCACCCAAGTTTTTACATTCTTCCCCCTTTTGGAAATTGTGTCATCAAAATTGTATTCTTTATTTAAGAAAGTGGGGGTATTTTTCTTTCAAAACATTTTTAGATTTTCATATTTCTTCAACATCCATATGGTCTTTCCAGAAAACCATTACTTGGTAAATCAATTTAGTTTTAAATAATTTCTCTATATGGTCAAGAATCTATACTAGTTGTTCCACATAATAAATGTTCTTTTCCAACTGAACTACTTCCGATCTCAAAACATGAGATATATCTGACACATATTTTATTTATAAAGAAATATGAAACAAATAATGTTCTTTAGATACACTTTGTGGTAAGGAAAATCGATATGAAACTGATCAAATATTCCTCAAGATTTTATATGATCCATTGAAACATGGACTTAACTTCCCATTTTTACTAAAACACATAAAAATTTTCTATAGAGATACATTAAGAGAGGCATGATCACCTACCTCAAAAGAATGATCATTCCTCTAGTTATCTTCATAAATTTTTTACCTTATATGAGATTTCATCATTTTTTACTGAATAATATTTAAATTCCGAACCATTTGTTCTACCAATTCTAGTCCTAAAACTTTATTTCCCTAATGTCATCCCAACAAGTTGAAACCTGAAAATATTTTCGATATAATGCCTAAAAAGTCACTATATGTATACTATAATGAAAACTTTTATTATAAGAATCATAAACCAATAAAAAATGTTAATCCCAAATTCCTTGGTAATACATTAGAAATGTTCTAATCATATCTTCTAAATATTGAGTCGTTTTCTTTGATTGTCCATCAATATGAGGATTAAAGACTGTACTGAATTTTAATTTAGTACCTAATGAATTATATAGTCCTTTATATAAATTAGATCTGAATTAGAGATCCCAATCAGATAAAATGAAAATAGTGAATCCATGTAATTTAATTAAGTTTTTATTATAAAACCTAGAAAGTTCATCCAATAAAAGTTTATCTCAAATGAGAAGAAAATAAATATATTTAGTCTATCGATCAATAATAACCAATATCACATAATCATGTCAAGATGAATTTGTTGATCCAGCCATGAAATCTATTGATGTAATATCCCATTTCCATTAAGGAATAGGAAAAGGATGAAGCATCCCCTTTGGTAATTGTTAATTTTATTTAACATGTTCGCAAGTCCAAAATTTCATTGTAAAATAATCAATGTATATCTTCATTACTTCATACTATAAATGTTCTTGATGGTTTATACACATTTTTTTAATAATAGGATGAATAAAAATGGAGATCTATGACCCTCACTCAAAAGTTCTTTCTTCAACTGGGGCTCTCATGAAACAAAAAACCCTTTTATGAATCTAAAAAAACACTCTTATTAAAATAAAATTTAGGAAACATATATTTCTTAATAAATTCTACCTTTTCATATAAAAGACCATATTTCTTTTAACCTTTCGTAATCCTATTTGAAAAAATTATTGTAAAGATACCTGAAAAAAATAGGTCGACTACTTGCATTCAAAATTTTAAGCCAACATTCATCAAATAACTAACAAAAGGATCATGTTCCATATGAATCATAGTTAATGATTCATTATATTCCCAAATCAAAGATTCAATAAATATGTTTTCTTTACCTAGATAGTAATGAATTTTTCAATTTTAATTCGTTATCAATTCCAACAATCTCCACTTTCTGAAGATAAACTTTTTTTGAGAAAATATACCCTTAAAAAATTTATGATCAAAACATATTTCACACTTTAACCCTTATAAATTATTTCTACAAATTTTTAAATAAAACATTACAAATTTCACTGGATGGTCATGTGTAAGGTAATTTCTCTCATGAGGTTTTAGTTGAGGTAATGCATAACCAATTAGAAGACCATTATATATTAAAAAACATCCCAATCCCTTAAATGAAGAACTATTATATATAATGTAGTCACCATTTTTGGATGTCATGGATAAAAATGGACCATGTACTAATCTTATTTATAATTGCTAAAAAAATTCTTCATATTCCTTTATCCAGATGAAACTAACACATTTTCATGTTACCTTGGTTAGTGGACTTGATAATCATTCCATGTTTTCAAAAAACAATTAGTAATATGATTCTCATCCATGGAAACTTTGAATCATTATTATATTTATTGGTCTTTTACATTCATAAACCACTTTAGTTTTAGTAGGATCAATAGTTATTATGATTCCCTAAAAATCTAAAGTAGGAACATTGTATTCGATAGAATTTATGACACGTAACACCAAGTGCATATGAGAATATAATATCCAAATACTTAAAATTATATTTAATATTTTAAAAATTAAATCTTTGAAATAGCTTGAAATGAATTATATACCGAGTTAACATCACATGAAATAATGAGTTTTTTCTAAGACTTTCATTACACTCAAGGTCAAATTTTAACAAACAATAATATATCACTAAAATATTATTATCTAATATAATAAGATATAACATAGAAATTAAATCTGTAGTTATTAATAGTATTAACTATTTTATAAAAATATATTTCTTACATGAATATAAAATAAATTCATTAGTTATAAATTAATTATAAATGTATATATAAACCAGTTGAATATAAAGGAAAAGTTTTTATAGAAGACTAATTATATTCCCACAATGTCGTTTTATCAAAATAAATTAAATTAAATTAAATAAAAATAGTGAATGATATTAATTATATATATATTTTATATATTCAATCAAATATTTTTTATTTCCATCTAATATATTTGATAGGTATAAGATAAGAGCAAACCTAATATATAAAATAAAAATCAACATTTTCAAAATGAAATTTACCAACTTTTATTGAAGAACCCATTTTAAATTAATTTTTTGAACTTTTATAAATATAATTTTTTAAAATAAAGTTAATAGTTAAAATTTTTATATTAAAATTAAGTTAGGGTGATTTTTCGATATTTTTTAAGTATCATTTTTTAATAAATATTGAGAAATGCTAAATTTTAACTCTAAATTTCTTTTTTGTTTGATTTATTTATATGGTTAAATTATACTTTTAATTGGTTTTAAAGTTTAATTATATTAATATTTTATTAACTAATAAAATTTAGGTCATTATAATCAATTTCAATTTAAAATTGAATATAAAAACACAAGAAACCTTTGACCATATTTTACTTTACAAAAAAATATTGTCGTGCCGTCGAGGAGATTAATTTTTAATTAATTTATTATAATAATGTGATTTTAATTTTTAAAAATGGATTAATTATTTGTAATCATAATAATTTATAAATTTATAATAATTTAAACTTAGTTTTTGACCAAAAATATTATTGAATGTGATTAAATTTAATTACAACAATTAAGAGAAAAATTAGCTCAAAAAGGGACTAAATATTAACCTAAATAGACACATGACATTTAATCTTGTTAAAAATCAATTTTATATCCATATTAAGACCCTATCCTACCTTTTATTTAATTTTGTTTCATTATTAAGGACAATTGTAATGGATAAAACATGGGATTCCCTTTTCTAAAATTTACAAGAGTGTCACTCCTCCAATACTATAAAAAGGCACTCAAGCCTCAAATTAGGAAGAAAGCCATCCATGGAGGCCCTTTGGTGAAAACCAAAAGGTGTTACCTGATTAAGATGTAACAACCTCCCTCAAGATCTTTAGATTTATTTCTTTCCAAATCCTTCAATTATTCTAATTCCATGATTATATAAAAACATTAGTATCCAAATTATACTAATAGTTTGTTATGTTGATGTTTTAAATTAAACTTATACACATTTATATCTAATGGATAAGAAACTTACTTTTTATGTGAATGATGAACTACCGCCTCATGAAATGATGAATGTTTATTCCTCTTTTACCTACACTCATAGTGGGAATTATGATGGAAACAACGTTTATATATGATATAAAATATATTTATTCTTCTGTAATTTTTATATATAATATACCTTTATTATTTCCATTTTGTGTAAACACGATAACATCGTTTGTGGAAATGTGGACTACCACCTCCTAAAAGTGATGTGATTCCATCACATGATACATGGAATGTATAAAGAAAAGTTTTAATTAAAAATATGTGAAATAAAAAAATCTATATGATATTACTGACATTATTACGTTTCTATAAATATAATATATATCATTTTCTTTATCACCCTTCCACACACTTAAAAAAGTGATAACGTCGTTCGTAGACATGTGGACTACTGCCTCCTCAACATGATTTGATTCATTTTACATAAAAATAATTACATGTATAAGTATATATGATTAAATAAGATTTTATTTAAGATATAAAGATCGTTATTTATATATTAATGTTACTCATATTTTTTCCATAACAATCATTGAAAAATGGGAATATTACCTATGCGTACGTACGACCTACCGTCTCCATGATTGTAACATTGGTTCATTTTTCATAACCATATTTAATTATATATTTTAAAAGTATAATTTATGAATATTTATTATAATTTTTTCATGATTATTCGTATATATATATGTTATATAATGACCATTTTGACCATATTTGACATACTATTTTTTCTGACATAGAAATCGAATTTGGTCAAAAAACCCAACATAAATTTAATTGTTTAAGTAGTTGTATAAAACATGATAATTTATGAAATAAAAGTAATTATAAACATGAAAAAGGTTATAAATCAAGTAAATAATTAACATAATTTTATTATTCAGGAATATAAATATATTGGAGACAAGTCTAAATTAAGGTAAGGGATTTCCATCTCACTCTTTACATCTGTGAGATAAACGTCACATTCAACACTTTATTCTTTTGTATAGTGTATCTATTTACTCTTTTGATATATTATATCATTAATCCTTTTATCTTCATGGTATTTAAAACATTAATTTAATGCCATTACTTCATGAGGCTTATGATTTAAAATATTTCAAAGTGGTATGATACACTTTGGAATGTTTAAATATTATTTACCTCACAAATAATTTTAAGGTTATTTCATTTCCATTCAAGGAAATTATATGAAAACTTTTAAATAAACCCTTTAATTTTACATTCCTTTGATAATTTTTGACATTTCTAATGTACTAGTATCATTTTAACCACTTTGGTAATAAATAGTTTTTATGAAAACATGACTTCATTTATCTCTTTAGTAGGAGAAACTATTTTATTATAAAACACCTATATTTTAAAATGGTTTTAAAAAATATATTTCAACCTTTAAAAAATGATTTATCAAAGAATTTTTTACACTTTTGTTTCTTTTACCCATGTTTTCAAAGAAATATTTTTATCTCTTTTAAAATAATTCATTTTTCTAATCATTTTACCATGAAAAAGGAATATTTTTTACCTCATACGACATGTAAAAATTTACCCAACATCATCTCTTTGATGCCTCATTTGCCTATTTATAAGGTTAATTATTAAATAAAATGTTTTCAAAAGTTATTTTCAGAGAATTGGTTTTCAAAAATTCTTTTCGAAATGAAAGTATTTTTTCCTCAATAATGTTTTTAAAATATATTTTTGTAGGATTTATTTTAATCAATGAAAATAATTCTTTATTTTTTACTTCACTTGGGATATGTTGTATCGATACCATCCTTATTACTCATCTGGATGGTTTATGATTTATTTTGAAGAGGAGAGCTTTTTAATTCACTTCCTTTAATTCTTTTAGTCCCCTTAAAATATTCAATTTCCTATGATCAATTCACATTTAATTTCCTCTAAATATCCAAATCATTTTTCACAGATATAATTATTTCCATAATTGTATACAATTTTTAATATGGTGTTTACTTTAAAATTTATTTTATTATATGGGGAAATATTGACAAATTCATATTATTCACTTAATATTGATATTTTTTAGGCACGTCTATTTTGATTTAAATAGATTATTTGATATGTGAGGAATGATTTGGACATGCAGTGATGCGTGGGGACCCGACTTTACATAGCCCCAAGATGCATCAATAGTATCATGAGAAAAAATTAGTTGGAAACAAACCCTTGATGTTTATTTCCAATAAGAATAGATGGGTTTCTACGCACATACTTAACATTTTTTAGGATAGATCTTGTTGGTATAGTGGTTCATGTTCCAGATACATGGCATCTAATAATTAATCATTAACTTTATTTTTTTCTGTTATTATTTATCCATGAGATTTTTCCTTGACATATTTATGGATGAATTTTTTTCTTATTTTATTGGTTAAATAACATGTTTTTCAGTTTTTTACATTTCCATATTAAATTTTTTTATCTAGTCATTTGAATGGAATATGTTCTCATTTATTTACCTTTCCATAATTATTATTCTCAATGAATCATTATTTATTCCTCTCTACTTTACCTTTAATGATAATTCTAGATCACCCTTATTCTGTTTCCATTCCCTAGGAATCCATGAAGTAAACTATGAATGATATTTAGGGATATACTAGATGGGATAAAATTATCCTAAAAAGAAAATGATTTTGTTGTAATTAGTGTACTCATTTCTAATACAAGACTCATATATATATATGGTTTAACAAGAATACTAAAATATTTGGTTCTTAGGGATATGATTTACTTATATCTTATGCTAATGTATTAGTAGCATGAAACTGGATCTCGGCCACTGGGGTCAGGTCGCTATAGTTATGCCATATTTATTTATGATATGTCCAAAAAATAAAACCTATTGTAACCAAAAATCAAATTTTTTAAATTTTTTCATATAAATTATTTTCTTTTAGAGTTTTCATAAAAATACATATATTTTTTTTACTGATCATCATAATTTTTTAAATAAAAAAAATATATCATCAAAAAACACAGTGAAAAACTTATCCAAATATTTATGAAAAAAATATATTTATAAGATCAATGAATATAGCTAGAGAATTCTTTAACCCAAAAAAAATAACCAAAAAACTCATAATTTCCATGCCTAGTATGAAATTATCTATTAGGGATTTCATACTCCATTACCATTATTAGATGGTACCCAAAACTTATACCAACCTTCAAAAAATATCAAGCTCCTTAGAGGTAATCAAATACATCATCAATATGTGGTGATGAATAATTATTCTTAACAGTGATGTTATTTTATTCTCTATAATCAATGAAAATCCTCATAGAACCATTTTAATTTCTTAAAAAAAATAGAAGCACCCCATGGTGATTTTTGAGGATGAATGAAACCTTATCAAGAAACTCTTGTAACTAATTTTTCAATTTCAAAAGTTTTACTTGAGCCATTCGCTATGGGGGTTTTGAATTTGGATTAGTATCAAACACTAATTCAATAGTAAATTCAACTTATCAATCAAGTATAACATAATCAAACTCATCGATATGGAAATACATATATTATTTTACCACCGACATATCATTAATCTAAATAGTCCTCTTATTTTCAACAATATGAGCAAGGTAACTTTTATTTCTATCTCTTATTAGATTCTCATCTTCTTGAAGTATTATCAAAGTAATTTATTGATTATTGTATATAAAATGAAAATAATTTTGGAATATAACTTCTATAGATAATAAATCTATCTTAGCATGATAAACTAAAAGACAATCCATTTCCAGAATAACAAAAAATTCTACAATAGGAAAGACCAAGTAGTTTCTAGGAAAAAATATCACATAGATGATAACTTGAAGATATTTTAAAATACTTGTAAACTTAATAATACTTCCAGTTGTTTTTACCAAAAGTCTTGTAATTATTTCATATGGTGAAATTTTTATTTTTCCATTAAATTTATTATAAATTGAATAATGTGTATCCCCTGAATGAAATAATACATTATAATAATTTGAATAAACAAGTAACATACATTTTACCACGTAGTTTGACAGCAAAATATCTAATAAAGGATTTGAAAATGATTTCACCACACCCTTAGGCTTATATTATTTTTTCATCCCCTAATTCATGCTCTTATTCAGGAACACATCCACATAATGACCCATTTCATTGGGTTTAAAATACCTTGCCTCCTGCTTATCAAAATTGGTCATACCACTAGTAAGATATTTTTATTTTCAATATCGATCCATATGACCAAACATACCACATTAGAAACACTTACTAGATTTCATAATATATTACCTAAGGTCTATTTTATCATACATATCATAAAATTAAAACATTATTTTCATACCATTATATTTATTTGATGGATTCTTCCCCATTACCTTCCACATAAACCACTTTTTTTAATGTTGTAATAAAACACTAGATCATCAAAAAACTCCATTTACACCATCTAATAACATCAAAAAAGATTATCATATTTTTTAAATGAATAAGAATCCAATTCCATTAAATATTTTGTCTTCAATTCAGAGTAAAAATTATCAATTTTACTATCAAGATCCTATATAAAACTTATTTCGTACCATGAAAATCAGGCGAAGTTTTCTTTATAGAAGTGCAAATAATATTTATCCTTAAACACTAATTCCTAGAATTTATTTTCCATATTATGTAGAATATCCTTTGGAAAATATTTCTCATGGAAAATTTTCCTAAATTCATCTAATTCCATCCATCTCATCTCTTTCTCTAATATTCTTGTCCATTGACCACTGCTGGCCAACTTTACCATCAAAATGGTAAATAATAAGAGTTTCCTTTTTATGATTTAAAAAACCCATGAAATGAAATATCTTTTCTCGTTATTTAATCCACCCCTCATCCACCACTAGGTTTGAAGATCCACTGAATGAGGGAGGGTGATTTCTCATAAAATTATTTACTATCGATATGTTTCTTTTTAGTAGATTGGGTTCCTCTCTAGCATGGATTCCACCACTATTTATATACTTCATTAACCAATCCATTATATAAAATAACTACTCATTTATAATTCCATATATTCATAGTTATTGATTTGGAAGGATATTTTCCACTTGGTTCCATCTTACCTTAGCTTCCCTATTTCATCTATGAAAAATAATTATGGAAAAATATAGTTTATATGGATAAACATTGTAATATTGAAATGATATATCAATATAACCATAAAATATAGTTTATTAAGGGAATTTACTTATATTATCTTAACCACTAAAATTATCTAAACCTTTTCTCTAATACCAACTATATGAACCTAACCATAAATATAGAGACCCGTATCTTTACGTACATGGACATTACATTACTTTTGCGGAATACTTAGTACATAACAAAAACACACACACAAGGATCGTAATAGTTTAGTGTCTTTGGAAACTCGAAACGCAATCTTCTAATCGTGGTGAAAGATCTTCAATATCTCCCATAAAGATCTTCCCTTTTTTTTACCTAAAACCTTTCTTTATATCCTGGGGAAAAGAAAACATAAAAGGGTGAGCTCAAATGCTCAGTAACGGTAAACAAAAGAAAAATCAATCACATCATATTCATAAGAACATAACTTTTTGAAATCTTAACCTGCAAAAGAGAGCATAATTTCATAACATGGGATAAATCATAGTAGTGAAATGAAATCCCAATAATCATAACTTAAAACATGAAACTTTGTGGCATACACACATAATCATAGAAAATCATTTCTTGTCAGTCAAGACTCATTGCCAAGACTATCTTAGTGGACAAAGTCGCTTTCTGAATCGAGTAACCCTCGTTTCAGTCCTGTTTAACTGAACCAGTATAACCTACCATTTCATCCATGTCTATCTCATGAGATATAAAATCTTTACCCAATGCATTGGAGGGAGATATAGGTCCCACCCATCTTATAATGAATCCTTTCTTATGTGTGCCACATAATCATAAATCATACATCATCGCATAACACATGTAACAAAAATGGGATTCTTGAAACATCATGACATCATAAAACAAATCATATAAGATAAAGGAATTCATAAAAATATTTCCATCACAACATAATCAAACCAATGTAAAAATAGGGATAAAAACAGAACCCTTTTATTATCTTAGATGGAAAATAATTTTGATAAAATACTTGAACTCCATTCTTGAGGAAAATATCCTTTCTACTTCAAAAACATTTTTCCTTTCATAACATGTCATACGACTTTAAAATAAAAGAAGTTGATTAAAAATAAACCTGAAAACTTGTAAAGGAAGTTTCTTGGAAATAATATTTTAAAAATCCATTCATTTCGTATAAGTTAAAAAACATTCTTCGTACTTTTGTCGGAAAAGTCAAAAAGTACCTCGTACGAAAAACGACAAAAGATTCCTTTCATATCCTTTAGTAAAAACTCATCGAAGGGTAAAATTGGATTTAAACAATTGTAGGTGAATGGAAATAATATTTCATATTAAGGGAACATGGATGTGGATGATAAAATACACCCCAGTAAATACCAACGTATAAGCAATCTCGGATAAAAATGAGATTGTGATATTTCCCTTACCTTAGGTCCGATTTGCTTCGTATGTGTCCGAACCTCCTGTATAATGATTTAAATAATGTCATTGACTTATTACAGAATCATATTAATTGTTATGATATCATATATGGTTCACTTATGACATTATATTACCCGTTATTTTGTAAATTCCATGCTAAAGAAGCGTTTTGGGTAAAATCGTTTCATTTATCGTAGGTGTTTTGACTTGTTGTTCTTGACATTATTATTACTTATATCATGATTTACTTACTTACAGAATATAAAATACGATTTATATATCATATATATTCAGTATATATATATATATATAATAGATAGATAAATAAAATGAAAAACACCGTTCATGGAGACGGTAGTCCGTACGTACGCATGAACGTTGTTTTCCATTCCTTATTGTCTTGAAATGGAAGTAAGTAGATGAAATACATATATATATATATATAAATAAATCCAGTAGCTTTATAATGTCATATATTTCATTATTATTTCTTATATATACTTTATAATCATTCTTAAATGGTTAACATGGAGAATGAATCTTATCGCGTCGTGGAGACGGTATTCCGTACGTACGCACGCGCAGTGATTTCTTTTTCCGTAGGATGGATAGATGGTGAAATAGGGTTGTTTCATACTTATAATAACATATCAGTATATGAGTGATACTGATGTTATTACTTCATAATGAAACAACCTAAGAAGAAGAAGTAGAAGAAGAAATAAAGATGAAAGAATTGGTAACAGTAATTACCTCTTCTTTGAAGCACCTCTTTGAGACCTCCTCTTAGGGCACTAAAATTGGTCTTTGAGGAAGACAAGAACCTCTAGTATATTTCTAGGGAAGTGGAGAAGAGATTTTGGCAGGGTTTGGAAGAGCTTTAGTGCTCCAATTGGTGTGAGGAGGAGGGGGAGGAGGTGTCCTTTTATAAGGGAGAAGAGGGGCACCTTAGGAATATCTCAAAATATTATTTTATATTAAAGTCAAAATCGGTTTATAATGGTTCCAAAGGGTCTTATTTAGAAGCTAAAGTGGGGATGATTCGAAATCCTATCAACCAATAGGATTTAGACAAGTTTAGGTAATTATTTTAACCTTATCAATTAGATTTAACTCTAAGTTAAATAATTTATCTTTTACCGTGTCTTTTGGTTTTCTTTCACTATATGGTTAATACACTTACTATAACATGCCAAAAGAACCCCAAATTGTATATTATTAATAAATATATCCTTATCTAAGTCATTTGGCCGAACCTTAGATTTTTAGGAATAAAATAACAATTAATAATATAATATTTGATTTAAAAACTATTTTGTGTCAATTTTGACACTATTTGATATATGATTTTTGTGAAAGTCATAACAGAATTATATGTTCGAACCAAGTTGATTAAATCAACAATAATATATCATAGTAACCTAGAAAATTAGTTTAAGTCATAAAAAGTCTCAAATTACATTCATTTGAGCATTTATAACATCAATTATGTTAATATTTCCTTAAAAGGGTAATTACTGCATCATCGTTGTATCATAAATAAATTAATTTATTTAAAGTATAAAAATTATAAATAAAATATCATTATGTAGGAAATCGTTTTAGATTTCTAATGAATATTTATAGTCGAATTTATCTTATGTATAACCCCATATTAAAAATGTTTTAGTTATTAAACTTTGATTTTAACTATTTTAACTATTCATTAAATAAAATAATATTAAATGTCATAATCTAATCCAAGTGGACCTAAATGGTCATATTATATTCATAAGGTTGTTTTTGGTCGAATTACAATTTTCCAATAGAATTATGACATGTGTTAGGGTAATAGTAATATCATATTTACCCTTAGTTACCCTATTTACTATTAACCGTGGTAAAAAAAAGTAAAAAGTTACTATTCATCAAAAATTATTTTCATCTCATTGAACTACATTTTACTTACTGACATCAATCGTGTCTCTCGGTTTTTTGAAATTCCATTCACAGAAGCGGTAAAATTAAGTTTTATGAAAAATTCTGTTTTTTTAACTACCACTTAGTAGTTTCACTATTAATCAAAAATTGAAGTTTTTCAGAAAAATGCCAAAATTTCATCCTAACTATATTTCATATTCCGAATTCAAAAATGAAGTCTATTTTACCAAATTCATAACATAGAAATTTCATTAATTAATTTTATAATTAAATCTCGTTGTTAAAACAAATAGCGTGTTTTTAAGAAACAATATCTATCAAAAGATTGACACTTGATTATGTCTGGTTTAAATGTGAAATTACATCCAATGACCAACATTGTATTAAATTGTAAAAATATATTATAAATATTCTTTAAAACCACTCAAATTAATAATTTATCACTATTAATTATTTCGATTAAAAAAGTTGTTTTTAATTATAATTTAGTAATTTTCACTATTCATCAGAATATGAAAGTTATCCGAAAAGTACCAAAATTTCACCTTAGGCTAAATTCGATACTACGAATCCAAAAATGAAGTTCATTTTGAAAAATAAGATTTACAGAATTTTAAAAAGTGGTTATTACTATTCATAACGGCTAGTTTTAATAATATTTTAATAGCATATCGTTGTTTAGTGAAACTCGGTATTGCGTATTACACACGCTATCGAGGAAGGTCGTGATTACGTGTAATGCAAGGCAAGTCAAGGATGCGTGTTGTGCAAGCTCCTTTTGGTGTAGCGTACAACACAAGACATTAATAAAATTAAAAAGAATATTTTTTATAAAATCTTGGGCTGTTACATTCTACCCCCCTTAAAATGAATTTTGCCCTCGAAATTCGTCGGGGTTATAAATGGTTTACTATTCGAAAGTTTCTTTAATAGAAACCCACAACGTAAAAAGGAATATCAAAACCAATCTTTAAAAACAAAAGTATGAAACGTAACGGTTACCCAAATAAACTAATTATTGGGTTTCCACATAGGTGAAAATATGGATATGGAAGAGAAATCTAACCATCACGTTCTGATGGAGAGTGGTAGAGAACATGTCTATGGAAAAGCCAGTGATCACAAATCCATAGATTTGTGATGATATAAGGCACCATCTGATTCATTAGGTATAAGATCACTAGGACAACATTTTTGGTTTTCAAGATCATTTCCCTAAAGTTGAAAATTTGAATTAGAATAAATACTTACTTTATTTTGGTACAATCTCACTGTTGTTCGTGCCTTGAACAATTTCCACTTCATCTCTTAAATAAATAAAGTTGAATTTGTTATTCGTGAAGTGTTATCAGATCATGTGATAGAATGACGGGTCATTCCATCGGTCTCAAACAAAAGGTTAGCAAAAATTATATGCATAAGTCGATCTATAGTGAGATTAATCATATATGGTTCCTAAAATGGACTTATACTTCATATATCATACTGCTTAATATAATAAAACTAGTTTCTACTAAACAGGGACTTCCTGTAGGCCAATGGTAGGCGATAAAGGCCAGTCGCACTTCAGTTGTGGGTTCGATTCCAACAGCTTTGTCTGAAGCGATGGGCTGTCGCCCGTCCTGCAGGTTGTCCTTTTTCCAAAACTATATTACTATAACATCTCATCAATAATATCAAAAAAAACAAACAATACTAACTTATGTCCAACATAATCCATTCCAATCTTTAGGCTTATCCATAATACTGTGGTCGACTCTCATAATATAGTGAAAACGATTACCAGAGATTTAACACCATCGTCGATCCCCATATATCATAAGATATGTTTTGTTGGTCACATTCCAAACATTCAAAGTCCTTAATCGTGTATTCTCTTGAATACCTTAGTGAAAACATGAATGTAGTTAAAAGTTAACACTTTCCACATACCAAAATCCTCAAAATTCTATATACTCAAACCATGATATCACTTAGTCCTTATATCAATCATGAGCTCATGAATACTGTTAAACATTTCATTTTCTCGTTTTCCCTTCATTATGCGCATAATATATCAATCACTTTGAATACCACATTAGACCAATACATAAATATTCCAATATTCCATGATACAACATTATTTTGGAATCCCATTACATAAACACTTAATCATTCCACCACATCATTGTCATATTCAACATTGCCAATAGTGATCACATGTGACTTCCCTTTGTCCTTTTCCATAAGCGGTTTCTCATGTCGATCATCACTAACCCTTGGATTAGGGCATTTATTAGCATAATGCCCCATTTCCTTGCACTTGAAGCATTGAAGTGTTGGTTGTGCGTTCTCTGTAGTGTTTGCTTTATTCACTTCATTAGAATCCCTTTTTCCATTACTTCGACACTCAGCTGCTCGATGACCTTCTTTTCCACACTTAAAACATTTTCTAGTCCCTTTAAGACAATCTACACCATGCTTCTTTCCACACTTTGTGCATAAAGAAACATTCATCTTCTTTTCACCATTATTCTGAGATTTCTCCTTGAACTCCATCTTTCGTTTCTTGTCAAAACCATGAGATGGATATGTAACACCAACTTCCATTTCTACCTTGATAGCACAACGCACAATTTATTCATAGCTACTGAAGTCTCTTATAGCTAATGCCCTTCGAAGACTTGGTTTTAAGCCACTTAAAAATCGATCAACTTTACTTTCAGGTTGGATGATAATGCCAGATGCATACCTTGAAAGTCTTGTAAAATTCGCTTCGTATATACCAACAGATTCATCATCCTTCTGTTTCAGCTCAAGAAACTCCTTTTCCATCTTCGTTCGAAGAATACAAGGGAAGTACTTACTGAAAAACAAGTTCTTGAACTCGTCCCATTCCATGGACTCAATTTCATCTCTTGGCCTCGTATTCTTGATAAGATTACACCATTGATCAGCTTCACCTTCCAAACGATATACCGCTAAGATGAATTTATCATGTTAAGAACATTGAAGAACTGAAAATATATTTTCAGTAGTACTAATCCATTGTTCATCAACTAATGGATCAGTAGACCCACTGAAAGAAGGCGGAAGCTACCTCATGAAGGATTCAACAGAATGTTGGTCCTTCCTTTGCTCGTTTGGAAGTCCTGCATGATTCATAGCTTGGGAATGTTGTGTGAGCATGGCTACAAGATTTTTCATTCCAACTCCCATATCGTTTGTTTGCTCAGGGGGACAATCATTGCATTGTCCATTGCATTGATCAACACGGTTCCTTCGGGTTCCCGCCATCGTCTAAAACCCCAAAAGAATAGTGTGAGAGGCAAAAATCATGCTAGGGAAAACAACATAATAAAGGGGTAGTACCCTCAATATCTAACATCTTAGGTTAAATTCTAAGATCGTTAGCGCAATTCTAGGACTATAACCTATATGTATACTTAACCTAGGAGACATCCCTAGACATACCTTAGAAATATCTCTAGGGATCTCACTAACGTTTTCGCATCCTAGTTTCCAAAGGTTGACTAAACCTTTCCTCTGATACCAACTGTAGAGACCCGTATCGTGACGTACATGGACATTACATTACTTTTTCAGAATACTTAGTACATAACAAAAACACACACACAAGGATCGTAATAGTTTAGTGTCTTTGGAAACTCGAAACGTAATCTTCTAATCGTCGTGAAAGATCTTCAATATCTCCCATAAAGATCTTCCCTTTTTTTTACCTAAAACCTTTCTTTATATCCTGGGGAAAAGAAAACATAAAAGGGTGAGCTCAAATGCTCAGTAAGGGTAAACAAAGGAAAAACCAATCACATCATATTCATAAGAACATAACTTTTGGAAATCTTAACCTGCAAAAGAGAGCATAATTTCATAACATGGGATAAATCATAGTAGTGAAATGAAATCCCAATAATCATAACTTAAAACATGAAACTTTGTGGCATACACACATAATCATAGAAAATCATTTCTTGTTAGTCAAGACTCATTTCCAAGACTGTCTTAGTGGACAAAGTCCCTTTCTGAATCGAGTAACCCTCGTTTCAGTCCTGTTTCACTGAACCGGTATAACCTACCATTTCAACCATGTATATCTCATGAGATATAAAATCTTTACCCAATGCATTGGAGGGAGATATAGGTCCCACCCATCTAATAATGAATCCTTTCTTATGTGTGCCACATAATCATAAATCATATATCATCGCATAACACTTGTAACAAAAATGGGATTCTTGAAACATCATGACATCATAAAACAAATCATATAAGATAAAGGAATTCATAAAAATATTTCCATCACAACATAATCAAACCAATGTAATAATAGGGATAAAAACAGAACCCTTTTATTATCGTAGATGGAAAATAATTTTGATAAAATACTTGAACTCCATTCTTGAGGAAAATATCCTTTCTACTTCAATTTTTTTTTTCCTTTCATAACATGTCATACAACTTTAAAATAAAAGAAGTTGATTAAAAATAAACTTGGAAACTTGTAAAGGAAGTTTCTTGGAAATAATGTTTTAAAAATCCATTCATGCCGTATAAGTTAGAAAACATTCTTCGTACTTTTGTCGGAAAAGTCAAAAAGTACCTCGTACGAAAAACGACAAATGATTCCTTTCATATCCTTTACTAAAAACTCATCGAAGGGTAAAATTGGATTTAAACAATTGTAGGTGGATGGAAATAATATTACATATTAATTTAACATGGATGTGGATGATAAAATACACCCCAGTAAATACCAACGTATAAGCAATCTCAGATAAAAATGAGATTGTGATATTTCCCTTACCTTAGGTCCGATTTGCTTCGTATGTGTCCGAACCTACTGTATAATGATTTAAATAATGTCATTGACTTATTACAGAATCATATTAATTGTTATGATATCATATATGGTTCACTTATGACATTATATTACCCGTTCTTTTGTAAATTCCATGTTAAAGAAGCGTTTTGGGTAAAATCGTTTCATTTATCGTAGGTGTTTTGACTTGTTGTTCTTGACATTATTATTACTTATATCATGATTTACTTACTTCCAGAATATAAAATATGATTTATATATCATATATATTCAGTATATATATATATATAATAGATATATAAATAAAATGAAAAACACCGTTCATGGAGACGGTAGTCCGTACGTACGCATGAACGCTGTTTTCCATTCCTTATTGTCTTGAAATGGAAGTAAGTAGATGACATACATATATATATATACATAAAACCAGTAGCTTTATAATGTCATATATTTCATTATTATTTCTTATATATACTTTATAATCATTCTTAAATGGTTAACATGGAGAATGAATCTCATCGCGTCGTGGAGACGGTATTCCGTACGTACGCACGCGTGGTGATTGCTTTTTCCGTAGGATGGATAGATGGTGAAATAGGGTTGCTTCATACTTATAATAACATATCAGTATATGAGTGATACTGATGTTATTACTTCATAATGAAACAACCTAAGAAGAAGAAGTGGAAGAAGAAATAAAGATGAAAGAATTGGTAACGGTAATTACCTCTTCTTTGAAGCGCCTCTTTGAGACCTCCTCTTAGGGCACTAAAATTGGTCTTTGAGGAAGACAAGAACCTCTAGGATGTTTCTAGGGAAGTGGAGAAGATATTTTGGCAGGGGTTGGCCGAGCTTGAGTGCTCAAATTGGTGTAAGGAGGAGTGGGAGGAGGTGTCCTTTTATAAGGGAGGAGAGGGGCACCTTAGGAATATCTCAAAATATTATTTTATATTAAAGTCAAAATCGGTTTATAATGGTTCCAAAGGGTCTTATTTCGAAGCTAAAGTGGGTATGGGTCGAAATACTATCATCCAATAGGATTTAGACCAGTTTAGGTTATTATTTTAACCTTATCAATTAGATTTAACTCTAAGTTAAATAATTTAACTTTTACCGTGTCTTTTTGTTTTCTTTCACTATATGGTTAATACACTTACTATAACATGCCAAACGAACCCCAAATTGTATATTATTAATAAATATATCCATATCTAAGTCATTTGGCCAATCCTTAGATTTTTAGGAATAAAATAACAATTAATAATATAATATTTGATTTAAAAACTATTTTGTGTCAATTTTGACACTATTTGATATATGATTTTTGTGAATGTCATAACAGAATTCTATGTTCTAACCAAGTTTATTAAATCAACACTAATATATCATAGTAACCTATAAAATTAGTGTAAGTCATAAAAAGTCTCAAATTACATTCATTTGAGCATTTATAACATCAATTATGTTAATATTTCCTTAAAAGGGTAATTACTGCATCATCGTTGTGTCATAAATAAATTAATTTATTTAAAGTCTAAAAATTATAAATAAAATACAATTATGTAGGAAATCTTTTTATCTTTCTAATGAATATTTATAGTCGAATTTATATTGTGTATAACCCCATATTAAAAATGTTTTAGTTATTAAACTTTGATTTAACTATTTTAACTATTCATTAAATAAAATAATATTAAATGTCATAATCTAATCCAAGTGGACCTAAATGGTCATATTATATTCATAAGGTTGTTTTTGGTCGAATTACACTTATCCAATAGAATTAGGACATGTGTTAGGGTAATAGTAATATCATATTTACCCTTAGTTACCCTATTTACTATTAATCGTGGTAAAAAAAGTAAAAAGTTACTATTCATCAAAAATTATTTTCATCTCATTGAACCACATTTTACTTACTGACATCAATCGTGTCTCTCGGATTTTTGAAATTCCATTCACAGAAGCGGTAAAATTATGTTTTATGAAAAATTCTATTTTTTTAACTACCACTTAGTAGTTTCACTATTCATCAAAAATTGAAGTTTTTCAGAAAAATGCCAAAATTTCATCCTAAGCTATATTTAATATTCCGAATTCAAAAATGAAGTCTATTTTACCAAATTCATAACATAGAAATTGCATTAATTAATTTTATAATTAAATCCCGCTGTTAAAACAAATAGCGTGTTTTTAAGAAACAATATCTATCAAAAGATTGACACTTGATTATGTCTGGTTTAAATGTGAAATTACATCCAATGACCAACATTGTATTAAATTGTAAAAATATATTCTAAATATACTTTAAAACCACTCAAATTAATAATTTATCACTATTAATTATTTCGATTAAAAAAGTTGTTTTTAATTATAATTTAGTAATTTTCACTATTCATCAGAATATGAAAGTTATCCGAAAAGTACCAAAATTTCACCTTAGGCTAAATTCGATACTCCGAATCCAAAAATGAAGTTCATTTTGAAAAATAAGATTTAAAGAATTTTAAAAAGTGGTTATTACTATTCATAACGGCTAGTTTTAATAATATTTTAATAACATATCGTTGTTTAGTGATTCTCGGTATTGCGTATTACACACACTATCGAGGAAGGTCGCGATTGCGTGTAATGCAAGGAAAGTCAAGGATGTGTGTTGTGCAAGCTCCTTTTGGTGTAGCGTACAACAAAAGACATTAATAAAATTAAAACGAATATTTTTTATAAAATCTTGGGCTGTTACAATAAACAATCAGTAAATATAATCCTTATACACATATTATTTTTTTCATTACTAAAGATATTTAATTTCCAGATTTTAAAGAATTATTTCATCACTCTTACATAAATAAATATTAAATCATAAATTGGAAACTTCGACTTTGTATCTAATTTTTCCATAAAATAAATCTTTTAACATATAACAAGTTTTCTTTTCATGACATATCTTCACCATTTTCATATTGGCATCATCCTTGTACTTACTCATCCATAAAAACCTATGAAAAATATTTAAAATTATGGATGAGAACAAATATATCAGTAATGTGCATTTGAAAATAAATAAGGAAGTCCATTAGTCTATAAATATTTATAAAAATATTCATTTTTCCAAATAAAAATTGAGATCAAGATAAAAATTTTATTACCAAAGAAATACAATACTCTACCAAAATATTTACATAAAACATTTCATAATAATTATTGAAGGAAAAATAAAACTCATAAGGGTTTCTATGTAATCATAAATTATTATTCAAAAAGTTATACACTTTACCCTTAAGAAGTAACGTATACTTTCCTTTAAACATATGCTTATTATCTTACCTTTTGAAATCATAAAATTTCCACAAAAACTAATAGAAAGAATAATTAAATAATGTTTGTAACTTGGGAAATATTTTTAATATCACTTTTAAAAATTGAATAACCTATCCAACAAATTCCAGGCTAAACCTAACTGTTTTACTCTATCCCTTTACCCAATGGATTGAAGAGCTATATCAGGCTTACCCATCCTTAGTTTATAATGGTACCACCCGCCCATGGTTTATATTGGAAAACCCTTATTTTTTATAAATAAACTTCTCATCACCATAGAAAATTCCTAATAACCATAATACATTCATAACACACAAAATTTTCCATTTTTAATCATTATAATCATAAAAATATTCATTTCACCCATTAGAAAACATTTCTAGAAATAAAAATATCTTTTCCTTTTAAATCCATTTTCGAAAATACCTAGAACAAAGGTAATTATAGATTTTCTTTGACAAAAATATTGAATCTTATAATGTAATTAAAAAATAAAATAATGGTTTTGGTGGTGGGATAAACCATTTAATTTGTATACATTAAAATAAAATATTCTATTTTCTATTTGGTCAAAATTTTCCATATATAATACAAAAATATTATCCTTTTGAATTCCGTTGGAAAAAGTAAAATGTGATATAAAATATCATTTATAATTCATTTTTATCTATATAAATACATCCATAAATAAATTTAATACTATTTATTTGGAAGAAAAATATTTTTAAAATAATTATTTAAAACAATTAAAACGAGTTTTTTAAGGTAATGTTTCCCTTACCCTGATTCCAACTCATCACTTGCATTATTTATATTCACAAATAATAAAATTATGTTAATTATTTACTTCCTCAAGAGACCTTTTCATGTTTATTATTCATTTTATTTTATTTATTATCATGTTATATGTAGTTACATAATTAATTAAGTTCACGTCAGATGTTTTGATGATATTCATCTCATTTATTCAAAATAAATTTAGTAATTTGACTATGGTCAAAGTGGTAATTATTCTATCATATCAAGAATAATTATAATAGAATAATTATTATTTTTAGTCATAAATTATACATTTAAAACCAACTATAAAATATTTTTATGAAAAATAAACTATATTAAAATTATAGAGACGATGGTTGTGGTGATCCTATCTTGAAGGCCTTCAAGTTTTTTATATAAAACATACCCTTTTAAAATGGGTTTAGAGGTAACTATTACATAACCTATAGGCTTAGAGGAAGAATTACTATTATATGACCCAAATTCCTAGAGGTAAAATCCCTAATACATGACATAAAGGCCCAATAACCCGACTACTCTAGAACTACCCCTCCCTAGTGTATGCATTATTAATGATGCCTAGATATGCACCTCACATAGATGATAAAATATAATTTACCCATGGAAATATAATTTTAGAGGAAAACTTGGTTGTAGATGGCCTTACCAATATGGGAGTAAATAAAGACATCACCTGGTTCGATGACCTCCCCATTGCTGTTATTTTCTTACATGTAAAATATTGTAATATGATCCCATATTTTAGACTCCTATAAACATTATTTTAATAATAATTATGATTTGAAAATTAAGGGAAAAGGAATCAACTTCCTCAAAATAATACAATTTGTTCCAAGTACTGATGTAAATTGACATACAATCTCATTCTTCCAATCTATTTAACTCTACTCTGGTGGCAGCTACTTACATTGAATCCTCTTTTGGTGGCTGCTTCTGCAGGGTCTTCCTAGAAAGAATCATGGTATTGTGGCATGAAATACTATGTAATAGAGTTATAACATGTTACAGAGGCCATTTAGAATTAATTAGAATGGTTTTTTAAAGGAAAATGTTGGCTCAAAATCCCAATGGACCATATGCCCCAATTGGTGGACTGAAGGCCCTAATCAGATAAATAGTCTTAGCTACTACAGTTTTCAACAATAATTATATATTAACAAAGACATTTACCTCAAATATGATTTTATCTTGGGTTTAATGTTGGATTACATGGTGTGTTAACCACTAAAAACCATCCTAAACAATATTCATGAAGACGGTAGGCCATACAAACGCATGAGTAACATTTCCATTTTCCAATAATCATGATGGAAAGAAGATAAGTATTATTTTGTATTTATATAATGATAATTATATAAAAAAATATCATATTATTTATTTTTAATACACTTATATATCCTATCCATGTGATGCGACAATGAAAAATTAATTATATCTCTTCATGGAAGTGATATTCCATATGTACGCACAAGTGACACTTTTATATTTTAACTAATAGAAAGGTAAGAAAAATATATTATTTTACTTTTATGGAATGATAAATATGTCATTAATATAAAATATATATATATATATATATTAAATCCATCATTATAATCATCCAATAGAGAAAGTGATGGGAAAAAAATTACATTAGTTTATCTGGTGGTAGTCCGCCACACACAGGAATGAAGGTTTCATTTCCAATTTGATGGCATAGGAGATGGATATAGGTTATTACATTAAAAAATAACATTTAATTATATTTAATACACTTATTATATTATTTTATCATGGTTGAGTAATATTTTAATAAGTTATAATAATAATTAAAATGAAAATACTCAGTTAAGAATAATACCTCTTCTTCGAATTACCCCTTAAGATTTATAACTAAATCATTAATAAGACAGGGTTTTGATCAAAATAATGACTATATAACATGTTTTGGGAATTATGGAATGTATTAAGGTTTGGATGTTTTGAGAAAAAATTCTCTTGGAGTGTGGAAAATGGAGAAGAGGGGGTGTCCATTTATATGTGGGGTGAGGACACACTTGTAATTTTGAAAAAGAAAATAATATATTAATTTATTAATAAAGAATAATGGATCAAAAATAAACTATTTACAAATATTATATGTTATATGGTAAAAATATAGTTATAAAATATAATTTAGATGAGTATATATGTCTTTTGTACCATATCACTTAAGTTAAACCCCCGATGAACTTGTTTTAACCTTAACCGTGGTAAATGATTTTTACTGTTTTATCTATTACATATGACCAAAAATGAAGTTTAACTTATTAAATAATATTAATTATTATTATTAAAAATATATAATACAATTTATTAAATCCAATTCAACAAAATATCATAATTTAATTTAATGTTTAACCCTCAAAACCCAATAAAATTAATTTTTAGAGAAAAAATGTGTTTTTAAGTATATAAATCTTTTTATACCAAATGAAAGTATAAAATTTGTTAATAAGTCCATAATTGAATTATTAATAATAAAATTTAACCATTTTTTATTTTAAACCATTTTAATAAATGTAACATGGAAAATTTTTGAAAGGAAAAGAAAATTTTCAATAAAAATCAATATTTTCTACTATTTAGTAAAAAATCAAGATTTTTAGAAAATAATAAAGAATCAACCCATGTTAATTTTTATATAATGAATTAAAAATCACTTTAGTATTTTAAAATTTATATTTTATTATTTTGAAATCAATATTATAAATAAAATGATACATTGCATGAAAACCCAGCTTTTTTAGAAATACAACCTTTTCCTTTTGACTAGAAAATTACACAATATTATTAAAATGATTTTAACTCTATATAATATAATTAAAGAATATTTAAAATAAATTAAAATAATTTATCTTAACATTACCCATGTTTCTACATGCTATGTTATAAATGTTTACTATATCATAGTTCATATAGACTTGGGGCTATGTATGTGGAAAGCAATCAAATAATTATAGTTTATTTCAATGGAAATACATATAAAATATTAGGTTGGTTCTATTTAAACATTGTAACGTCATTTAATCATATCAATCAAGAGTATAATCTATACAATATTGATCCACACATGTACCATGATCCTTGAAGCATCATCATAGGAATGTGTGAGTGCTAGCGTAAATATTCCTAATGCTTGCATCTCTTATCTTTGATCCCCACATGAATCAATTATAATAATCCTTATACTTGGTCTCTATAGAATCTATAGAATTGGTATATAATTATCACACTCATTTATTGAGAGTATTCTTGGAGAGTGTATCTCTAGGGGTTGAGATAATTCTCTTTGTTTTTGTGCATGCCTAACAAAATTGCTAGCATTAAGGTTGAAAATAATATAACTAGGTTTAAATAGTGTTAGGGTTAGAAAAATAATTATTTCACATCCAACCTTATTATTTCATTAATCCTCATAGGCTCCCATTTATACTATAATAAAAATAACAATATTTCCTTACTTGTGAAAATCTAGAAAATTAATTAAATTTTATTTCTTGAATAAATTGCTCAAAATTTATTCAAATAATATTTAATATATTTTTTTCTCACTAGAACATTAAAATTGGTCCTCCATTCCTCAATAATATTTATTGATAATTTAATAATTACTATTTATTTAACAAATAAATATCAATGAATTATTCAATAATAAATAAATAAATAAATATTATATTCTCTAAATAGAAGATAAATATATATTAAATATTCTAATTACAAAATATTATCTTGAATAACTAGTGATTGAGTATACGAGATCAATATAATCATAATTAATTTTTAAACCACACATGGGAATAATATTTATTCAATATGTTAAATAAAAAATAATATTATTATTTAACTGAGGTTATTTATACACTTAGTGTGTATCCATCTTGGCCTCTTTCTTAGAGGCATTAGGAAGAGCCTCCCAAAGTCTAAGGTTAGCATCCAACAATATGCCCATGAACCTGTAGAGAAATAACTTAATGTCATAAAAACATACAGCCTCATTTGATTGATTATTGTGTAATATAATCCATTTATCATGATATATCCAATTAAGCATGTTGCTTGTTAGTGTCATCAACCTATGTGATCGATGGGTCTTTCTTTGACTTTCCAAAAATGAACCTTCCCACAAGATACAATGGATATATATTTATTTTTTAAATTTCATTCCCATAAAATGTCATGAGATATAAGCTTCCATTAAGTAATATAAGGGAGAGACCCTTTATCACATTATTCATTCATGCAATATTACTCATGATGCACCGACACATCCTACTTCACCAAGAACATATGTTGTCACAGTTTTGGTCAATACATCATAGTATGTGATAAATACTATTTATTAATAATAATCATAAATTCCAATGATCAAAACAAACATCTATATATAGGAACATCTAATGAAACATATCAATGTGGACTTCCTACTGACAAGTCAAGTTCTCATATTCTCCTACACTAGAAATTACCGATGGAGTACACCATAAGAAAGAGACTCAAAGTCCTATGAGTATCCAACCTTGATAGCATATTTAATATTTATCCTATCAATAAAATATCATTTTTCTAGAGAATATATATTTAAGAATACTATCATGGAACTTAGGGGTTCTCATAATAGTGGGTAACTACTATGATATTTCAGTGAAACAATTATTCATAGGACATTATCACACACCATGTTACTTAGTAGAATAATCATAATGTGACAATATGTTTATTAATATTTAAAACATTGAAAACATGTAAAAATAAAGTACATAGAAGTTAGTTCTAGGATACTAAATCCAAACGACTCCCACTTTCATGAGAGCCAACTGCTAACAACCTTCAGTGAGTTATCCCTCACATAATACACATTATTTTTTTGAGATTAGGTTTTTTCAACGGGTCCATAAAATTTTCTTCTATGTAAACTCCACTCACTCCAAATTCACCCCTATGATAGAAATCCCTCTAGAGGTGATACTTACATAGTATGTTCTTTGTCTATTGGTGTGACTTTGGCACCTTTTCAAGAGATACCACTATTGTATTATCACAATAAGATGTGATAGGGTCTTTACTGCTATGTACCACATCAAGATCTTAGAAGAATATACATATCCAAACAACTTATTTGGTTGAATCATAAAATGCTATATACTCAAACACTACTTTATAATTGGTGAAAACTTTTTTCTCCGAACTCTTCTAGCATACAAGTCCTCTATTAAGACTAAAGAGAAATCCTAACTATGACTTCAAATCATTATGATCTATTTTAAATATATCATCAATATAAACCATAATAACTAGATCATCGTCTCCTATATACACTAGGAATATATCCTTATTTTTTCCCATATACTTAAGTATAGAATTAACAATAGAATAATTTCATACACCCAAATCAGCTTGATATCTTCCTACCATGATCAAGGCATAGTAATAATCCATCCTATTATATAACATGAAAAAAATGGTTAATCCTATCATAAAATAATATGACATCTTACTCATCCTTTTTTCCTATTATGTATGAGGATACATTTTCTTGTAAATATGTATACCATTTGACACTAGAACCAATACTATATTCAATTATTTGATACTAAATATATTTAGTGTCAATTAAATGTATATACCCTGACTTTTTCCAAATTTCCTCTTGGATAAATCAAGAAAAATATTTAATCCCTATAATATAGACTATTTTACCCAATTCCTTGATGGATAAACATTTTTTAACCATTCCTTAAATGACTAAAATACTAATACATTATTTACAATAAGTTAAATGTTATCAACATATGCTATTAGGAGAACAAATGTACTCCCACTGAACCTCTTGTAAATACATGGATCAGATTTATTATTAATGAATCCAAATTACTTTATAGCTTCATTAAACAAAATTTTCGATGAACTAGATTCTTGATTAAATCCATAAATGGATCCTTTTAACTTGAATATATCTTTTCCATTTCCTGGGGCCAAAAAACCTCCTAGTTGTGTCACATAGACATCATCTTGTAGGTTCCCATTATAGAAAGCTATTTTGGCACCAATTTCCAAAATCTCATAGTCATGGTAAGCTGCTACATCAAGTAGAACTCTAATTTATTTAAACAAGGAAACTTGAAAAAATATTTTATCATAGTAAATTATAAGAATATTTCCAAATCCTTTATTCAATATCCATTCCTAATAACAATTTACTTCAACTTACATGTCATGTTTTCTCTTGAATACCCATTTACACCCAAAAAATTTACAAAAAGTGATGGATTAACCCGAACCCAAAAATTGTTCTAATATATAGAATTCATCTCATAAATACTGTACTCTTACCATCTTGTAGCTTCTGAGATCTCTATTGCCTCTTTGTAAGAGAGAGTATAAATATTGTTAATCAATAACAAGTCACCATATTCAGTGACAAGAAAACAATATATTTCTATTTCCCTTACTTATATGGTACCCCTATATAATGTTTGAGTTTTAAGTAAAAATTCTTCCATAAGTACCAATGGAATCTGTTCCTTTAGATAATCTTGTTTATCTTGAATATTAATTTAATCTAAGTCATTATTTTCCCACAATACTTCATGAGTGTGTGTTACCTCTTAAGAAATATGGATTTCTTATGATAGTCACATTATTCTCTAAGGCATTTTATAGAAATTATCTAGTTATTTCCTTAGGATACCATATAAAGACACACACCATGCCTCAGGGTGATAGTTTATTTCCTTAGATATCATTAAAAAATTCCTCACATCCCCATACATGAGTGTGTGGAGACATAGATTTATTTCAATACATTAACTCATACAGATTTATATTTTCATCCTTAGTTTGTACTCAGTTTGAAATATGTTCTATAGCATGTAATGAATATCCCAAAATGATAATGTAAGATATACACAACTCATCATCGACCTTACCATTACAATCAAGTTAAGTCTCAAATTTCACTAAAACAATTGAAGTATGGTATAAAAGGTGGAGTTAGTTGGTATAGAATACAAAACTCTCATATAAATTCAATAAAATATTGGTTAAGATATTTACCACGTTGATCGGATCAAAGAGTCATTAGTTCTTACGAATTTGATCTTTTAATTCATTATTGAACTTATTGTATTTCTCAGAGGACTCAAAATTATACCTCATCATTTAGACATAGCCACATCCACTGAAGTCATTAGTAAAAGTTATTATAAGGCCCCAGCCTTAAACCTTACTTAATCTTGAGTTATTACAAGATTACACATTGAGGATCTTTTCGGGTTTAGAGTTTTAGAGAATTAGATCATAAAACTTGAATTGCATTCCACATATAAACAAAGTGGTTACATAAAGATAGTATTCTTCTTTCCCATCAATGTAAACATATTTAAAATAAAACATGGATTCTTTCATGACACTTCCTTGACACTATCATCATATCATGTACCTTTCCCTTGACCTGTGAAAAACATTTCAAAAAAATGGGATGAGCATAAAAAGCTCAGTAAGGGATATAAAAATATGGAAAGGAAACATGGGTAAATATATACATAAGAATGAAATCATACTTTACCCATAAAACATAATCACTTTAACATACCTCATCAAATCATGAATAAATCATAGAAATCATAAGACATAAAGGTAACTTAAGGCATTCATAACATT
The DNA here is from genome assembly GCA_963277665.1 of Viscum album. NCBI lineage: Eukaryota > Viridiplantae > Streptophyta > Magnoliopsida > Santalales > Viscaceae > Viscum > Viscum album. The sequence continues at coordinate 2,040,070,414 of OY728164.1, forward strand.
CTTACTTAGGGAGTAACCCTCTTGGTTACGTTTGGAATACCCATCACAGTATATTCCCTAAATCTCTTTGGAGAAACCTTAACGTTTCACTCCTTCACGTTACCCAATGCATTGGAGAGCTATATCGGGCTCACCAACCCTTATTCTATCACGGAACCACCCATCTTCATAATAATTCCCAAGAACCTCAACATAATCGTATCACATAAAACATGCATAAAGGAAACATAACATTTCCACATTTCAATCAAAAGATATCAATACAACACATTGATATAAAAACATTATGAAAAAAACTTCAGTACCAAAATAAAATAAAATTAAAACATGGTATTTATTTTTCTTTTTTTAAAAAAAAGTGTGGCTTGTAGAGGAAGCCGAAACTCAAATAATGGCCACGACGGCGGAGAAGTCGTTGTCGCCGCATACGTACGACAAAAACATTCCCTTTTTTCGTTTATTAAATGCTCCGTATAAAAAGGATTCCTTTTGAATAAACCTAAAAGTCAAAGGGGTTTATACACCGTATAAAAGAAGGTTGTGTATAAAACAAAATATGCCTCAATGAAAGGAGATTGAGACGAAGTCCCATACCTCGGGTCCAACTTGACTCGGTCGTTTTTTAATGTCCTGTATAATAACCCTGAGTTAATTTCTACTTGCTTAAGAACCTTTTTCAAGTTCATTATTCCTTTTATATCACTTATTTCCATGTCATGACCACTATGTAATTATTTAAGTTAATAACGGTCGTTTTAACGATCATTGGTACTTGAGTAAAAAATAAGCCCTTTATAATTACAAGTTGTTCATGTATCCATTATATACAGAATTGTATTCATGATGTAGATATCATATATGTCATATATATCCATTACATGCATGCATTTATAATATTACATAATCATGTATAGGTAAGAAATGAAATGCACCGTTCATGGAGACGGTAAGCCGTACGTACGCATTATTGCTACTTTCATTTCTATTTCGTATTTTATAGAATTGAATCATGATGATATAAAGGTATATTATAATTCAATTATAATATCATATATAATATCATAGTTCCATCCTTTATACGTCCCACATATGGTATTTAACGAATCAAATCACTTTGAGGGGGCGGTAGTCCGCACTTCCTTAAATGAAGATATCACGTTTACCCATAATGGAAACCATAAAGGTATGACCAAAATGAAAAATACAAAAGCTTATGGAAAACATAAACATATTATATATCATATATAAATATAGTGTCATCTTAATGTCCACCTTTGAAGGTGTTAAATGAATGTTGAACAATCATCGTTTCGGGAGGCAGAAATTCACCATCCACGGAAACAGTATGTTCTTTAAACATTAGATGTAGGTGTGTGTAAGTGTAGCTCGAATACTTATTAAAAAAACATCCTAGTATATTGAATATACTGGATTTGTTACAAAATAAATGAATAAAAAGATTTTAGGGGATTGGAGAAGCAAAATAAAACAAAAAGACTCAAGTGAAGTCATTACCTTAAAATCGGGTAACACCCTTTGGTTTGAGCTCAAAGGCTTCCTTGGGAGGACTTCTGCCCAAAGTTAGGCTTCAAGGAGTAATAGAGGGATGTTTAGAGACAAAATGGGCAGGGGTTGGCCGAGCCAAAGGCTTTGGGAGTGTGGGTAAGGAGGTAGAGGTGATGGCCTTTTATAAGAGGAGAGGAGGGGCACTCTTGGAAAGTAAAGAAAAGTCACTTTATTTTAAAATTATTTTTGGATTCAAAAGGTCCCACATTGATATAATTCTAGGATAATGTGATAAGGGTTTTAAATCAACTCATACAACAGGTTTTGGACATGTTTAGGTCTTAGATATTACATTATCTTTCAATTTTATTTAAATAGTTAAATAATGAGGTCACCGCTGCATCATCATGATGTCATAAATAATTTTACTTATTTAAAGTCTAAAAATTATAAAAAAAATACTATGATGTAGGAAATATTTTTATATTTCCAATGACTATTTATAATAAAAAATCTGACTTGTATAATCCCATGTAAAAATTGTTTTAGTAAAACATCTCTTGTTTGTATCATTTTTACTTTAACATTAAATAAAAAGTTATTTATGTCATTTCCCAAACAAAGTGGCTCCATGGGGTCCCCAAGTTGACCCATGGATTGTCCTGGTCGGCCATGACACATAAAATAAGGGTAAGACATGAGTCAAGCTCATCTCATATTATTAAAACATTATTTTTACCTTAAACTACACTAATTACCACTAATCATGATTAAGAACATAAAAGTTACTATTCACCAAAAAATTATTTTAATCTCATTGAACCAAATTTTAATTATTAATGACAACCATGTATGTTGTATTTTTTAAAATCAAATCACAGAAGTGGCAAAGTTTCATTTAAACGAAAAATCAGTTTCTTTAACTACCACTTAGGGGTTTCACTATTCATCAAAAATTGAAGTTTTCAGAAAGATACCAAAACTTCACCCTAATATATATTTTATATTCCGAATTCAAAAATGATGTCTATTTTAAAAAATTCAAATAATGTTGGTTGCATTAATTAATTTAATAACTAATTCCCGCTGTCATGACAAATAGCGTGTTTTTATGAAACAATAAGTATCAAAAGATTGACACTAGTTTAAGTCCAATTTAAAATTGAAATTGATTCCAATGACCACAATTGGATAAAATGGTAAAAATATATTCTAATTTAACTTCAAAACAAATTCAAAATATAATATAATCATATAAATAAATTAGATTAAAAAGAGGTTTTGAATTAAAATACAACATTTTTCACTATTCATTAAAAAAATGAACTTTATCAGAAAAATACCAAAAATTCCCACAAAGTAAATTTCAATGTCCCAATAATAATAAATATGTTTATTTTGAAAAATATAGATTATAAAATTGTCAAAAGTTTGATTTAAAAAGGGTTTTCCATCAAAAGGCAGTAAAACAATCTTTTAAGAATATTAGTGTATTCCATGCTTAAGATTGTATTTATTTTCATTTTAAGCCTCTAAAACACTATCTTAATCATTAATAGACATAGATAATAATATTTATTATTCATTACATTCTTGGGATGTTACATCCTTCCCCCCTTTATAAAATTGCGTCCCCGTAATTTATTTACTTATCGAATAAATGGGGGCACTTATCCCTCATTGCATTTTCAGATTCCCATGTTACCTCTTCAATCATGTGGTTTTTCCAAAAAACCTTTACCTGATTAATTACCTTATTCCGTAACACTTTCCCCCTGTGGTCAAGAATCTGGACCGGTTGTTCCTCATAAGATAGGTTCTCTTCCAGCTGAACTACCTCTGGACTCAAACCATGAGATGGATCTGGCATGTACTTTCTCAGCATCGAAACGTGAAAAACACTGTGTACCTAAGATAAACTCGGTGGTAAAGCCACTCGGTAAGCAACGGATCCAACTCTCTCCAGAATTTCATATGGTACAATGAACCTTGGACTCATCTTTCCTTTCTTACCAAATCGCATCACACTTTTCCATGGTGATACTTTGAGAAAAACATGATCACCTACCTCAAAAGAGAGATCCTTCCTCCTGTTGTCCGCATAACTCTTCTGCCTACTTTGAGCTATTCTCATGTGTTTATGTATTAGTTGAACTTTTTCTGCCATCTCTTCTACCAATTCTGGTCCCATCAGCTTCCTTTCACCCACTTCATCCCAGAAAGCTGGAGTTCGACACCGCTTCCCATATAATGCCTGAAATGGTGCCATCTGTATACTAGAATGAAAACTGTTATTATATGAAAATTCAACCAAAGAAAGATGTTGGTACCAAATTCCCTGATAATCCATCGAACAAGCTCGTATCATATCCTCCAAGGTCTGAATTGTTCGTTCTGAATACCCATCTAATTGGGGATGAAAAGCTGTACTAAAATTTAATTCAGTACCCAACGACTTCTGAAGGCCTTTCCAAAAGTTAGAAGTGAACCTAGGATCATGGTGAGATACAATGGAGAGAGGAAATCCATGTAACCTAACTATCTCTTTAAGATACAAACGGGAAAGTTGATCTAGGGAAAAAGTATCTCGTATAGCAAGGAAATGAGTAGATTTAGTCAAGCGATCAACAATAACCCATATTGCATTATTACCTCGAGATGTCTTCGGTAATCCGACAACAAAATCCATGGATATATTCTCCCATTTCCACTCTGGCACTGGTAAAGGCTGAAGCATCCCTTTCGGTAACTGCCGATCTGCTTTAACCAGTTGACATGTCAAACACTTCACAATAAAATCAGCAATATCTCTTTTCATTCCATCCCACCAGTAATACTCCCGCAGATCTCTGTACATCTTAGTACAACCAAAATGAACTGAAAACGGAGAACTATGAGCTTCAAATAACAACTCTCTCTTCAACTGTGTATCACAAGGCACACACAATCTCTTCCCAAATCTCAAAACACAATCATTATCAATGTTGAATTCAGGCAACTTACCTTTCGGAACCAGCTCTACCTTTTTCTACAACTCACTGTCTTGCTTTTGTGCTTTCTTGATTCTATCTGATAGAGATGATCTCACTGATACCTGAAACAAAACTGAAGAACATCATGCGCCAAAAACTTCTATGCCAAAGTTCATCAAATCCTTAACAAAAGGATCACGTTCCAAACGCAACATTGTTAATGAAGCATTACTTTTTCGACTCAAATCATCAGCCACTTTATTTGCTTTTCCCGGATGGTAATGAATTGTACAATCATAATCCTTGATTAATTCCAGCCATCTCCTCTGTCTCATGTTTAACTCTTTCTGAGTGAATATATACTTTAAACTTTTGTGATCAGTATATATTTCACACTTTACTCCATACAATTTATGTCTCCAAATTTTTAAAGTGAAAACAACAGCAGCTAATTCCAAATCATGTGTAGGGTAATTTACCTCATAAGTTTTCAACTGTCGTGAAGCATAAGCAATTACCTAATCATTCTGCATTAGGAAACAACCAAGTCCTTTCAATGAAGCATCACTGTATATAAAAAACTCACCATTCCTGGAAGGTAGTTCCAAAACTGGAGCATTCATCAATCTTCTTTTCAATTCCTGAAAACAATCATCACATTCGTTTGTCCAGATAAAATTAACACCCTTCCGAGCTAGCTTAGTCATTGGACTAGATAACCGTGACAAATTTCTAACAAACCTTCAGTAATATCCTGCCAAACCAATGAAGCTACGAATCTCAGTTACATTTGTGGGTCTTGGCCAGTATTCCACAACTTTTGTTTTTGCAGGATCAACAGTTATCCCATCTTTAGAAACAATATGACCAAGGAAAGAAATTTGTTGCAACCAAAACTCACACTTGCTGAATTTCCCATACAATTTCTTCTCTTTTATGGTTTGCAAGATAACCCTTAAATGTCTTTCATGATCCTATTTACTTTTATAAAACACCAAAATATCATCAATGAAAACCACCACAAAATTATCCAAGAACTCATGGAAAATTCTATTCATTAAGTCCATGAATACAGCAGGTGCATTGGTTATCCCAAAAGGCATTACTACAACTTCATAATGGCCATATCTTGTATGAAACAAGGTCTTCGGAACGTCTTCTTCCTTTACCTTCAGCTGATGGTACCCCGATCTCAAGTCAATCTTCGAAAAATACTGAGCTCCCTGGAGCTGATCAAACAAATCATCGATATGAGGAAAAGGATATTTGTTCTTAACAGTGATGTTATTCAAGGCTCTATAATCAATGCAAAGTCTCATTGAACCATCATTCTTTTTAACAAATAAAATAGGAGCACCGCATGGTGATGTTCTAGGTCGAATGAAACCTTTATCTAATAAATCTTGCAATTGCTCCTTCAACTCTAAAAGTTCAATTTGAGCCATTCGATAAGGGGGTTTTGAAATTGGCTTAGCATCATGAACTAAGTCAACAGTAAACTAAACTTCCCGATCTGGTATTATTCCTGGCAACTCATCAGAAAAAACATCAGGATACTCATTTACCACTGGCACATCATTAGTCTGAACAGTTCCCTTGTTTTCAACAATGTGTGCAAGGTAACATTCATTTACATCTTTTACAAGTTTCTTGGCCTCTTGATAAGTTATCAACAGTAAGGGTTCATTCTTGTACACAAACTGAAAGTCTTTCAGAAAAGAAACTTCTTTATCTCTACAGTCAATCTTAGCATGGTAAATATAGAGCCAATCCATACCCAGGATAACATCAAACTCTACTAGAGGTAGAACAATAAGGCTTTCAAGTAGGTTATTTCCACAGATAAGGATAGGAAGATTCTTATAAATTCTTTTTGCCTCAACATTTCCCCCAGGTTTTTTTACCAAAAGTTCAGGAGTCATTTCTTGAGATGGTATTCCCATTTTACTAGAAAAGGTTTCAAAGATGAAAGAACGTGTAGACCCCGAATCAAACAACACACTGGCATAATCTGAAAAAACAAACAAAGTACCTGATACAACTTCATTTGATGGCCCGACATCTGCTGAAGTAGTTGCAAAGGATTTCACCACCCCTTTCTGCTTGTAGTCTAACTGCTTCCCATCACTCAAGCTCTTTGTCAGACACTCGTTTGCATAGTGACCCATCTCATTTCACTTATAACATTTTACTAACTGTAAATCAAATTTGGTCTTACCTTCACCTTGATCCTTTTCAATGCAATCACGAGCCTTATGTCCCATCTTACCACATCGGTAGCACTTTCCAAAATTCAGAAGACATTCCCCAACATGCCTTTTGCCACATTTATCACAAATTGGAAACTTAGATTTCTTACCATCAGACTTTTTTGAAGAATTCTTCCCTTTCTCCTGCCACCTTGGTCTCTTGTTCTGCTGGTTTTTATAGAACACTTGATCATCGACAAACTCCATTTCCACCTTTTCAGCACATCGAACAAGCTTTTCATAACTTTCAAACTAACGATAAGCTAATGCCCTTAGATATTTTGGCTTTAATCCTGAGTAAAAACGATTGATTTTACTATCAAGGTCTCGAATAAAATTTGGAGAATACCTTTCCAATCGAGTGAACCTTTCTTCATAGGTAGCCACTGAGTCTTCCTCTTGCCTCAATTCCAAGAATTGTTTTTCCATCCTAAGTAGAACAGCCTTAGGAAAATACTTCTCAAGAAACATACCTTCGAATTCATCCCAATCAAGAGCATCAATATCATTGGCATCCCTGATATTTTTAACCATAGACCATATTGATCTGCCTCACCCTCCAAATGGTAAATAGCAAGACTAACCTTTTGATTGTATGAACACCCCATGACATCGAAAATCTTCTCCAGTGATTTAATCCACCTTTCAGCTAGCACAGGGTCAGATGATCCTCTGAATGATGGGGGATGTTGCCTCATGAAATGTTCCACCACTAACATATTCCTCTGCAGTTGATCTGGCTAATCTCGTGCATGGATACCACCACCATTTATCACTTGAGTCAACTACGCCATTACTGTAACAAACTTTTCAGTTCTAATTCCGACCATCTTAGGATGCTGATTTGGAAGGTTATTTCCTTCTGTATTCCTTCCTAGCACTGCTTCCATGTTTCCTCTGCGGAAAACCATTCTTAACAAACATGTCTTAGATGAAGCAACATGGTAATCTTCAAATACTATATCACTTCAATTTGACCATAAAAAAATATTTTTGTATAATCATTTAATATAATTCTAACTCCTAAAGTTAACTAAACCGACCTTTGATACCAACTATAAGTCCCCAGCCTTAAACCTTACTTAATCTTGAGTTATTGCAAGATTAAAAATTGAAGATGTTTTCAGGTTTAGAGTTTTAGAGAATTAGATCATAAAACTTGAATTACGTTCCACATATAAACAAAGTGGTTACATAAAGATAGTATTCTTCTTTCCCATCAATGGAAACATATTTAAAATAAAACATGGATTCTTTCTTGACACTTCCTTGACACTATCATCATATCATGTACCTTTCCCTTGACCAGTGAAAAACATTTAAAAAGACTTGGGATGAGCATAAAATGCTCAGTAAGGGATATAAAAATATGGAAAGGAAACATGGGTAAATATATACATAAGAATGAAATCATACTTTACCCATAAAACATAAGCATTTTAATATACCTCATCAAATCATGAATAAATCATAGAAATCATAAGACATAAAGGTAACTTGAGGCATTCATAACATTCTTACGTAGGGAGTAACCCTCTTGGTTACGTTTGGAATACCCATCACAGTATATTCCCCAAATCTCTTCGGAGAAACCTTAACGTTTCACTCCTTTGCGTTACCCAATGCATTGGAGAGCTATAATGGCTCACCCGCCCTTAGTCTATCACGGAACCACCCGTCTTCATAATAATGCCCAAGAACCTCAACATAATCGTATCACATAAAACATGCATAAAGGAAACATAACATTTCCAACTTTCAATCACAAGATATCAATACAACACATTGATATAAAAACATTATGAAAACAATTTTCAATACCAAAATAAAAGAAAAGTAAAACATGGTATTAATTTTTTTTAAAAAAGTATGACTTGTAGAGGAAGCCGAAACTCAAATAATGGTCATAGCGGCGGAGAAGTCATTGTCACCGCATACGTACGACAAAAACATTCCCTTTTGTCATTTAGTAAACACTTCGTATAAAATAGATTCCTCTTGAATAAATGTAAAAGTCAAAGGAGTTTATACACCGTATAAATAAAGGTTGTGTATAAAACAAAATATTCCTCAATGAAAGGAGATTGAGATGAAGTCCCATACCTCGGGTCCAACTTGACTCGGTCGTTCTTTAATGTCCTGAATAATAAACCTGAGTTAATTTATTCTTGCTTAAGAACCCTTTTCAAGTTCATTATTCCTTTTATATCACTTATTTCCATGTCATGAACACTATGTAATTATTTAAGTTAATAAATGGTCGTTTTAATGATCATTGGTACTTGAGTCAAAAATAAGCCCTTTATAATTACAAGTTGTTCATGTATCCATTATATCCAGAATGGTATTCATGATGTAGATATCATATATGTCATATATACCCAGTACATTCATGAATTTATAATATTACATAATCATTTAGAGGTAAGAAATGAAATGCACCGTTCATGGAGACGGTAAGCCGTACGTACGCATTAACGCTACTTTCATTTCTATTTCATATTTTATAGAATGGAATCATAATGATATAAAGGTATATTATAATTCCATTATAATATCATAGTTCCATCCTTTATACGTCCCACATATGGTATTTAACAAATCAAATCACTTTGAGGGGGCGGTAGTCCGCACTTCCTTAAATGAAGATATCGCGTTTACCCATAATGGAAACCATAAAGGTATTACAAAAATGAAAAATACAGAAGTTTAAGGAAAACATAAACATATTATATATCATATATAAATATAGTGTCATCTTAATGGCCACCTTTGAAGGTGTTAAATGAATGTTGAACAATCATCGTTTCGGGAGGCAGAAATTCACCATCCACGAAAACAGTACGTTCTTTAACCATTAGATGTACGTGTGTCTAAGTGTAGCTCTAATAATTATTATAAAAAATCCTATTATATTGAAGATACTGGAGTTGTTACAAAATAAATGAATAAAAATAGTTTAGGGGGTTGGAGAAGCAAAATAAAACAAAAGGACTTAAGTGAAGTCATTACATTAAAATCGGGTAACTCCCTTTGGTTTGAGCTCAAAGGCTTCCTTGGGAAGACTTCTACCCAATGTTAGGCATCAAGGAGTAATATAGGGATGTGGAGAGACAAAATGGGCAGGGTTTGGCCGAGCCAAAGGCTTTGGGAGTGTGGGTAAGGAGGTAGAGGTGGGGGCCTTTTATAAGAGGAGAGGAGGGGCACTCTTGGAATGTAAAGAAAAGTCACCTTATTTTAAACTAATTTTCGGATTAAAAAAGTTCCAAATTGATATAATTGGAGGATATGATGATAAGGGTTCGAAATCCACTCATCCAATAGGTTTTGGACATGTGTAGATCTTATATATTACATTATCTTTCCATTTTATTTAAATCGTTAAATAATGAGGTCATCGCTGCATCATCATGATGTCATAAATAATTTAATTTATTTAAAGTCTAAAAATTATAACAAAAATACTATGATGTAGTAAATCATTTTAGATTTCTAATTAATATTTATAATCAAAAATCTGACTTGTATAACCCCATGTAAAAATTGTTTTAGTAAAACATCTCTTGTTTGTGTCATTTTTACTTTAACGTTAAATAAAAAGTTATTTATGTCATTTCCCAACCGAAGTGGCTCCATGGGGTCCCCAAGTTGACCCATGGCTTGTCTTGGTCTGCCATGACACATACAATAAGGGTAGGACATGTGTGAATCTCATCTCATATTATTAAAACATTATTTTTACCTTAAACTACACTAATTACCACTAATCGCGATTAAGAACATAAAAGTTACTATTCACCAAAAAATTATTTTAATCTCATTGAACCACATTTTAATTATTAATGAAAACCATGTATGTCAGATTTTCTAAAATTAAATCACAGAAGTGGAAAAGTTTCATTTAAACGAAAAATCAGTTTCTTTAACTACCACTTAGTGGTTTCACTATTCATCAAAAATTGAAGTTTTTTCAGAAAGATACAAAAACTTCACCCTAAGCTATATTTGATATTACAAATTCAAAAATGATGTCTATTTTACAAAATTAAAAACATGTAAGTTTCATTAATTAATTTAATAACTAATTCCCGCTGTCATGACAAATAGCGTGTTTTTATGAAACAATAAGTATCAAAAGATTGACACTAGTTTAAGTCCCATTTCAAAGTGAAATTGATTCCAATGACCACCATTGGATAAAATGGTAAAAATATATTCTAACATAACTTCAAAACCAATTCAAAAGATAATATATTATTATAAATAAATTAGATTAAACAGAGGGTTTGAATTAAAATACAACATTTTTCACTATTCATTAAAAAAATGAACTTTATCGAAAAAATACCAAAAATTCACAAAAAGTAAATTTCAATGTCCCAATCATAATAAATATGTTTATTTTGACAAATATAGATTATAAAATTGTCAAAAGTTTGATTTAAAAAGGGTTTTCCATCAAAAGGCAGTAAAACAATCTTTTAAGAATATTAGTGTATTCCATGCTTAATATTGTATTTATTTTCATTTTAAGCCTCTAAAACACTATCTTAATCATTAATATACATAGATAAAAATATTTATTATTCATTACTTACTTGGGATGTTACATTTATAAAGTATTTCCACCTCTAGATCCTACTAGAAAAGGTCTAAACACTTATTTATGCACCAATCCTATAAGTTCTTTGACCCTTTAACCCTATCCACCGACTGATGGTTTGGTCATTTTGACATGAAAAAAGAATGAAACCATTCAACCGGTATTAGCTTACAAGAGTCTAAATAACCATCTTGATAGAGATCTATCAAACTCTTCTCATTTACATAAATAATATAGTGATTCCAAAGTCGGGTGTTATATGAGTCATGAAAAGATTATTTTTTATCTATGTATAATAATTGGTTATCATAATTTAACACCTAAATTTCATTATTTAGTTGTTCGATACCATAAAAATTTGTCTTCATAAAATATGAATTATTTTTTTCCAAATTTGAAAATAAATGAATCCATCCAGAGGAAAGAAACATAGATGATGTTCTTAGTAACACCTTGTAAAAAATAGTAGTTATTTAAAACCAAAACCATTTTAGTTGAAAAAATAAGGTGGTAGTATCCTATATCTAAGGAAACAAGTCTTGCTCTATTGGATTCTTAAATATCCACCTATCCTTTGGAAATCATTCAAAATATAATTGGTTCTTTCATTTTGATACAAAATTAAGTACCACAAGCTATATCTATTACCCAGTGTACTTCCATGCCTGAAGGACATTATGTTTTTATTTATTTCCCCCTTTTTAAACTGGAATGAGGGGTAACCTTACATGGATCATATGGCTGGAGGCACATAGGCCTAATGCATGACCTGTAGGCCTAAAGGCGAGTAGCATAAAGAATGAAATCGAAGGCCCCAATAACCTTAAACAACTAGAATAGACCCTCCCAACATATATTTGTATTCTAAACAAAGCTCCCAAACTTGTATGGATACACAAATAAAATATCCGCATGGAAAAACGTCTGAAGCACGATACCAATGGAAAAAACCATAACCTATCATCCTTCAACTCTATTATCCCAAAAAATTTGGGTACTACAAATATGAACGTCTATTTGGATCTACATAGAGGATTAAAGTCCAAATAATTAACCTCCCTCTTTTGAATCCCATTTCACCTACCGAAAATTGTTGTCTATCCACTGACACACCCATAATAGATGACACAAAACCGAGGGGACTCCCTCATGCCACCAACCATCGTATTGTTGGAGAACTATCACACCACCACACCATAGAATACCATCAAGAGACGACCACTGAGTTATAGTCTCACCACACCATTGAGGGACCATCACACCTCCACCACCCAAGATAACAAAAGCACCACCGAGGGACAACCCGCTAACATTACAGGAGAACCAGTGGCTAAATCCACGCCGAGACATTAAGTCTAGTCCATAAAATAATCAGTAGACTTGATGTGAAGGCCCAAACACACCTCCCAATGTTTACTAGAGCATCTCAAATGAATATAATTCCCTAGGGAGTTTCCACCAAAGAAGCTGAAGAATCCAAAGGCTAGGGTTTGAAGCCCTATGAGAAGTAGATGGATCTCAACCAAAGAGGAGATCCCCCTATTATATTACCCAATACATAGATATAGAAATATTAAAATCAATAATGAATTCATATTTATCTTCCCATTTCTTATAGGTTCAGTTTCTCTTCCAGTGTCCTAGACCGACACATAAAAACACACTACTTCTTTTTCATTCACCTAACTTTGAATATTTTTCTTCTTGGAAAACTACTGATCAAGAATCTTAAAGTGATTCTTGGTTCTCATTATCATATAATTCCTTTTCTTATTTACCTTTAGGACTATATGTTTTTATCACCACATTCCCTTGTCAACTTGGAGAATGAGAGTAAGAATTTATGAAATAGACATACCATTATTTCTCATGTTGTAATTCATAATAAAACTAGAGAAGGATTTATGTAGTGAGGAAGGGATGAGAAATCTACACATTTCATTTAGGAATTTAATACACAAGATGTTTAAGAACACTATATATCCAATCATCATGAATATATGAGGCCTAGCTAGTGATGAATCTCAAAGACTTCATATGAACAATGCATTATAGATCTCATATATCCTATATCTCACATTCTCTTAATAGAGATCACGAATGTGAGACATGATGCTACCTGAATCCATATTCTCAAGTTACTAAGTTCATTGTAATGTATGATATAATGAGGAATTTGGATTTATGGAATCTCCCAAATGATTATCATAGATTGAAAATTCTCCCTAACTAGCTTCTTAGATTTGTGCTTTTGGAATGAGTTTTTTCATTACACATAATTTCCTTTCATGCCATAGAATAATGATTAAGAGCATTTTATATTCATGGAAATTAGTTATTGTGATAAGGTTATGCTTATCAATTATAGATTGTAGTGATATAGTTAAATTCATGCATATTTCCATTTCCAAAATTAAGAAGAGTAGAATATTTTTATTTTATCATATTCATAAAATCCGATAATAAATATTAAAATTTATTAATATACCAATATGTTATTGAAACCCAATAGAAGTCACCATTAGTTTTGAAATATCATATTTCTTGGATATTTTAGTGGAAAGGATCTATATTCTCATTCTCATAACCCAGATAGTGGTCTTTCAAGCTATTTGAAGGTATTTAGGTAGGCAAAACTTACCTTCTACTTTAGCTCACAACTCCTTGATTTTTTAGTGGAATCAATAATCCCAAAATTTTAAATCTGGATTTCCTCAACACATTGTCTACTAGTTCTAATAAGTACTGTAGAGGTGATAAAACTATAATACAAACTAGTTTAAGTTGACTAAAAATTAATACAGCAATTCCATGATAACTAAAAGCACCCAAACTAAGGTTGGCCAATCTCATGGAACTATGGTTCAATTATTATCCAATTAGTGGAAGAATATACCAAATTAATACATATAGTTGGGTAATTTTAATATTTTATGCATAAATATCCGATTTTGCCTTTATTACATACATGCTATTATTAAGTGGATTTATTTAAGTGATTAACTATATCTTAGGTAAATTTCACACACAATATAATTTATTTGAGATCTATATTGCATTCTTGCTAATTCATTAATTCAAGAGATTGAAAAAAACATCCATAATGAAAATAACCAAGATATTTGAGTTAAATAAAATAAAAAGAGTGGTATGACCATGAGATTTTCCTCATGGTTAGTTTATATAGAGAATGATAAATTAATCATCAACCTAGGGGAAAAACACATTGAATCATGTCTTTGTTCATGTTGCGACTTCCCACATGTCCTCCTGGGTATCTATTAGATTTATTTCACCTTAGCTATAAACTTGAACCACCTCCACTCTCTTGGGATCTCCATCCATTATGTAATCTTTTACTCACAAGTATGTGAGGGGAACTAGAGGATTGTTTTAGGAGGTTTTCATAAAAGGATAACATGGGCACAAGGGATAATGCATAACCATTAATTTAATTTAATAATAAATAAAATGGAAACCAATAACATACAAAGGTTTGGTATATTATCATGATCATCTATATATATGAAATAAATTATTCATTTAATAAACAAGAATTCATTCCTAATCATTATTATTTAAGATAAATCATCCTAGAATCAATTAATTTCCTTATTTAATTAATCAATTCTTTTATCTGAATTCTCATTCAAGATTTATTGAGATTCTCATGCATCATAATTTTAAATAAATTATGTAATTTATTTAAAATTGACCATGTAAAAAACATGTACCTTGGAGGAAAAATGGTGAGTACTTGTCTAAAGTATCTTATATGTATGATATTAGTATATAATTTAGTCATGAGAAATGTATCATACACATACTATCACATAATTTCAGGGAGTGTACTATCAAATAAATAAAACAATAAAAAAATTTATATATATATCTTATTATATCTTAATTCGTGTAGAGTAGTTCCTGTATTATGACTTATACAAAAAATGTAGTTTATAGTATTAAGAATAAATTCATTAGATATTTAATATATATAGAACTAATAAAATGTAGTGTATGAGTAAAATAAATGAAACCTAAAACACATGTTGATAAGGTTTATACAGTATAAAAAACAATTTTAAATTAAGTGTAATTAGGTAATATACACAATATTTATTATCCACTTACACGTCGTGTATGGTTCTCCATCATCTATTCATGACACATTCCCAGAGAATATGAGTGTTTTCTTAGCACAAAAATTAATTGAGTACATGATTTTTTCCTCAAATATACATTATGTGGCCTCTATGTTATACAGTTACTAGCCACACGTTCCATTTAAAAATACATGGCTCTTTCTTGCTAATGGACTGCATGTTGTGTACAAAAGATACACGTTGTGTAGTCCTAAAAATCATGGAATGGGTTCACCCAATAAGAACTTGGTGTGTTAAATACACACCATGTGTAATAAATTCACATTATATGAAGTAAGTTTCAAGTTTCATTGATGCATTATTCATGGATACACAACATGAACCTACATGATACACACCATGTTCTTTTGTGTTATCTATCCAAAATTCACGGTACGTCAAGATGAGTTCTTCAAATATTCTTTATTAAAAATGAACCCATTTATTGATTATATTTGTGAGAATTAAGAGGAAGAAGATAAGATATCATGATTCAAATAAAATAATGATGAAAATATAATTACAAACTAATGATAAATCCATAAATAAAAAATCATTATTTAAATAATTATAAATTATTATGCAACCCCTCTGATAACACTTAGAGGACTTGGGTGTAGTGGTAGTGCGGGTGGGGAAAGAATAACTAAATTTTTCTTGTTGTAATCTACGATTAATACGATATATACACAAATGATTAAGTCTATGAACTACACAATTTAATTAGAGACAAATTTACATAAGAACACCCAAACCAAATAAATAACCAACGATCAATTATTTATAATTAATTTAACAGTTATGTAATTAACTTGAAATAGATTACTTCTTATTTGATGAATATGAAAATGTATCGACACTATTCCATTTTTGTGTTATAATAATTAAGATTATAATCCCTATAGTGGTGATCCATACATATACCACGAGCCTCCGAGCATTGGTATTGGAATATCTGAGTGCTAGCATGGAAGATCCTAATGCATGTGTCACTCATCTTTGATTTCTATGATAAAAAATTCCAAGTAGGATTTTACTTGATCTCTCTAAAATAAAGTGTGGTGGTGGAGGAGGATCAATCTCTATTCTTGGGAGAGTTCTTAGAGAGGGGATCTCTAGGTATTGAGAGAATATCCTTATTATTGTCCACACCCAACAAAATGGATATCATTATGGTTAGAAATAATATAATTTTGTTTAAATAATACTAGGGTTAAAATAATAATAATTACACATGCTCCGTTAGTATTTACTTAATCCAAATGGAACTCCATGATGATGATAATACTAATAATGTTATTATTTCTTAACATCTGAAAAACTAGTGAAATAATTAAATATTTCTTCTGAAATTAATTTTTTAAAATTTCTTCAAATAATATTATATATATATATATTATTTCTCACCAATATTTGAAGGTAATCTCACCATTCCTATACAATATTTATAGGGCCACGAATAATGAATATTTATTTAACAAATAAATATCAATTTATTATTTGGTAATAAATAAATAAATATTATAATCACTAAATAAAAAATAAATATTTATTAAATAATGCACCAATAAAATATTCTCTTCAATAACTAGTGATTTAATATTTTAGATCAAGCTAATTATGAATAATTGTTGAAACAAAAGTGATGATATTATTTATTCAACATGTTAAATAATAAATATTATTATTATTATTATTTAACTAAGGTTCGGGATACACTTAGTGTGTAAACCTCGAGGCCTCTTTCATAGTGGTATTAGGAGGAGCCTCCCAATGTCCATAGTTAGAATCCAAAAACACCCTAAGGAAACAATTGATAAAGAAGGTAATGTCACAATGACATATAACCCCATACAAATTCTTACTATGTAATACAATATAATTATCATGATATCTCTTATCAAGTAGGTTTCATGTCAGTGTTATCAACATATGCACTCGATGTCTCTTTCATTAAATTTCCAGAAATGAACTTGCCCATAGAACACCATGAAGATGGAATTATTTAGGATATTTAATTATCATGAGAGTGCCTAGGAGAGAAATATCTGTTATTGAAAAAAATGGAAAAAATCCATTCTCTCATTATTCTTTAATGTAATATTACTCACAACACACCAATCATATCCTATTCACAATGAACATATATGGCCATTGTTTTTTTCAGTAAATCTAATTATGTGACTAATAATATTAATTAATAATAATATTAATGTATAAGGTTAAAAACACACATCAAAATATAGGGACATAAAATAACACATATAAATATGTATTTCCTACTAGTGGGTCGTGTTCTCATAATATTATTCCCTATAAATTATCAAGGGTGTACATAATGTGAAATTGCCTCAAAGTCCTATGATTCTATACCATGATATCATATATAATTTGTTTCCCATGAAATGATATCGTACAACTATAGAACATATATTTAATAATACAATCATAGAACTTATGGGTTCTCATCATTGTGGGGAACTACTATAAAATCTTATTATGATAGTCATTATTAGAACACTATTGCATACCATATCATGCATAAGAAAAATAATGATGTGATAAGATGTTTTTTAATATTAAAAACAATGAATATGGGTAAAAATGGAGTACATAGAAGTTTGTTCTAGGGAAACTACTCTAATAATGAGTGGGTTCATTATAAACCTCTAATGCATAGGGTAAATATTAATATTTTATAAGCTTAATCGGTACACTAGAGGTTATCACAATCCCAAAAGGCAACTCATGATAGGTTAGTCAAATCAAAAAATAAGGTACATGAGATGTTACCCCAATCCCAAAAGAGGGTACATAAGTGGTTATCTAAAGCCTAATAGAGGTTTCAAAAGAGGTTATCTCAAGCCTGAAGCTGGTACATAAGTGGTTATGCCAATCCTACTTTGTGATGAATGTTTTGGTGGGTATCCTTGAAATAATATTTATTTGATCATTTTTTTCACACTTTATACTACTCTATTATGACATGTTCTTATTATAAATTTACATTCTCATAGATCGGGATATTTGATTATCTTATGATTCATGCCTTATGGACTATCAAACACTTATTCCATGATTCATTTTTATTATATATGAATTGTTGGTTATGATTTTATAATCTTAATCTCTTACTCTTATACCCTTATTATTATCTTTTTCCAAATTATGTTCATTTTCTGATATCTCACATGTTTACCCATACTAAGAATCTGAGGTCACCCTTTATTATGATTCCTTTCCCCAAGTTATGTAGAAAAATTTTAAGTAGGGTATGAGTAAGAAGTTTACTATGTGATAATATGTTACGGTATATGTTGAATTTCTATCATGGAATAAGATGATAATTTATCTAGTCTCCAAATACACAAAACTGTTATGACCCTTAGTCATGTATAATTGTGAAATATATTGAATATTACTATAAAATGATATAATACTAATGTATATAAATTTTAGGTCACCATATCATTGACCCTAAAATAAAAATAAATCATTTATTTGGAGTCTTAAAACCATGTTTGGGACATGAATTTGTTGTAGGAGAATTTGGTAAATATAAAGAAATTATATGATGTGTTATTAAGGTGGAAATGGGAATTGGAGACTTCTATTATTCTCTTGAGATTGAGGACAATAATATAAAAATTTAATTTTGACGAAACTAAAATGATAATACCCATTGAGGAAGGAAAAAAAATATTTTTACATGATGAAAATGTGGGAATAAGTGTGAATAATATTTAATTAAAGGGATAAATAAATTCTTTAAGTGTGGAAGATAATTCTATAAGATATATTAATGCTAATTATATAGGAATAGGATAATAAATGAGATAGATAAAAATGATGCTAAACCTAATTCATCACCTATACTATAATTCCTCAATTGTAAGAAGTATGGGAATTACGTGAAATGGTGAACCAATACAAGGATTAATGATGGAAATTAATTTTAGTGAACTTTATGCTAAGGGGGGAAAAGTAAATCATATACAATCACAACTACAGAAGTGGGTTATGAAAACAATGTGGTAAAAGGTATACTTATCTTCTACTCAAGAATTATAAATGTAATATTTTATCTTGTACTACCCACACCTTAATATTTGTAAAGTTTTTTTAAGATCATTAAATAACCACCACAATGAATATATATTGAATTTTAGTCAGATTACACCAATGATATGTTGATTTCTTCATAAGTCCGCAACTCTTCTAAGATTGAATTTGGTAAGAATGTGCTTCCTAGAAAATATATTATTAATCATTTAGTCAATTTATATATGATTTTGGTGATGAACAAACACTATCTATGTAGATCTCATATCAATTTTAGGGTAAGGAAATCACATTTTATATTCCAAATCAACCAATGTATGTTTATTTATGAAAGGATTACTATGAACTACCTATAAAATTATCTCCCCTATATATGTCTTATTATCTATAAAGAGGGATATATAGCTAAAATAGTTTGAAAAAAACTAAATATTTAAGACATATATATTGTTTGGTAATATTTAAATGTATTTTTGTAAGAGTTTCCTAGTCTTCCCCTAGATCATGAAGTTGATTTTTCCATATAACACATACTTGGTTCTATTCCTATATCAAAGACTCGTTAAACAATAACCCCTATTGAGTTGTAAGAATTTAAGAATATACTTCTAGAGAATCTTGATAAGGGTTTTATATGCCTAAGTGATTCACCATGGGATACACTAATACTCTTTGTTAAGAATAAATATGGATAAATGTGTGTTTTCATTGATTATTGTGAATGTAATAAGATCACAATCAAGAAAATGAATCCCCTTACCTATTTTGATGAATTGTTCAATCAAACATGCAGAGATCAATTCTTCTCTAATGTTTACCTTTAATATAGATATCATAAATTAAAGGTGAAAAGGGAGGATAAATACAAGACAACATTCCACACAAGATATAGACAGTATGAATTCATAGTGATACCATTTAGACATAAAAATTCATCCTCTGTCTTAATGGATCTAATGAAAAAAGTCTTTATAGATTAACTCAAAAAATATTTGGTAATATTTATAGATGATAATCTAATATATTCTAAAATAAAGGAAGAGTAGGGAAGTCATTTTAGGATTTTGATAAATACCTTGGGAATAGAAAAATATATTCTAAATTTTTTAAGTATGAATTATAGTTACATAAAGTGCCATTATTAGGATATATAATCACAAATAAGAGTGTATCTTCAATTCCTTCAAAGACAGAGGTAATTGATTAATGGTCTAGACCAACAATTGTAAGAAATATCCATACTTTTCTTGGATTTGGTGGATATTGTCAATATTTATTCAGATATTTCTCATGAATATAAAATCCACTATCCAAGTAAACTCATAAGGTAGTCAATTTCCTTTGAATAAATGAATGTTAAGAAAATATAAAGGTTATAGAGTGATGGTTAGTCAGTTCACCTATATTCACACTACCCTATTGAGTATAAGGGTTTTTAACATATAGTGATGAATATAAGAAGTGATTTGGATGTATTATCATTAAAAATGAAATAGTGTCAGAATATAACTCACGCAAATTAGTGGTTTAAAAGGGAAATTACCTAAAATATAATCTAGAGTTAGAAGCAGAAATATTTAGATTAAAGATGTGGATACATTATCTATATGGTGAAAAGTTTGATATATACAATGATAATAAGGTCTTAAATTATATATTTAATTAAAATCAGATAAAATTCCACTAAAGTAAATAGTTTGAGTTAATCAAGGACTATGTATGATCTGTACCTTTCAACCTTAGGAAGATGAAAAAGGTGGTTGATGGTCCAAGTACAAAGGAACATGGTACCTTATTCAGGAAAAGGATTTTAAAAATACCCAATACTCATGGATTTGAATAGTATAGACCTTGAAATCATAAAGGAAGGTTATAAATCCCATAATTACTAAATTAGTACCCAACCATATATCCTTATAAATATTAAATAATCATAGAAGGAGGATATGAAGATACAATAAAATATATTGAATATTATAGATCTAATCTCTAAAAATTATGGAAAAATATGATTCAAGAAATTAATTTATGTCCAATTAATATAATAATTTAAGAAAGATATATTAGAGGATTCATATAGTTCATCATTCTCTATTAATCATGGAATAAAAAATATGTATAATCATCTTATGGTTAATTTTTGATATGTAAACATGGAGAGAGGGATTGTAGAATATAAATCTTGATTCTTGGTGTGACAAAGAGATAAATAAAAATGAAATAAGTCTAAGGGTATAAGGACCCGGCCTTAAACATTACTTATTATTGAAATAAATGAATAATTCACCTTGTGGATCTTTTTAGGTTTATAGATTTAGAGAATTAGGACATAACTATTAAAACACAAAGGTTACAAAGTAGACACATCTACTCAGCTTCCATTTTTTCACAAAAATAAAAACTCTTGAAAAAAAGATTCATGTCTAGTTCCTTTTTTAGACATCCTGGCATTTCCTGGATCCCATCCATGACCCTATTCAACTTTATGTCCTGTGAAAAACATTTCTAAAAAACTTGTGATGAGCATAAAAATCTCAGTAAGGGATATACCAATATGGAAAGAAAACATTATTCCATGTATACATAAGAACCAATGAAATCATACTTTACTCATCAAGCATAAGTAATTTAACATACCTCATGAAATCATAAGATTTACAAATTAATCATAGAAATAATAAGACATAAAGGTGACTTGAGGCATTCATAACATTCTTACGTAGGGAGTAACCCTATTGGTTACATTTGGAATACCCATCATAGTATATTCCCTAAATATTTTCAGAGAAACCTTAACGTTTAACCCCTTCACGTTACCCAACGCATTGGAGAGCTATATCGGGCTCACCCGCCCTTAGTTTATCACGGAACCACCCATCTTCATAAACAATGCCCAAGAACCATAACATAATCATAGCACATAACTTAATCATAAAGGAAAGATAACATTCCCACATTTCAATAACAATATAACATTTTAAGATAATGAATCCATTCTAAAAACCATTTTCAAAACCATTTAAAACACTTAATAAAGTGATTTTTGAATCAAAGTGTCCCATACCACTTTGAAGTTTTTAAAATTTTAAACCATTAATATCCATATAATTAAGTCCTTAAAAACATTTTTAAAACATGGATATTAATGAGAAATATTTATAAGAATAAATCATTAAAACATTTAAAATGATATTTTAGTTAAAGGGGTCTTAAAAAATGAGAGACACTTGACTACCATAATTGAGGAATAAAATTTAATCAAAACTTTATAATATCATGAGAATAAATGGATTCATGATATAATATTCTAAGGGACAGTATATACACCATATAAGAGTGAATTGGTGCATAACAACAATGAAGTCTCAATAGAAATGCAAAATGAGATGAAATCCATTATAAAGAATGTATCCTTAAATTAAAGATAAATCAATCTCATAATTATCTGTGACAAATATAAATACACCAAATATAAGTGGATATTAAGTGTAAAACAATCAAAGGTAATTCACACATATTCAAAGGATGACATATTCAATAACTACATGTTGAACCCAAAGAAATCGAAATTGGGTTAAGAAGTTCCCTTGGTAAAATTCCACAGCCTAACAACGTCACTTTAAAATTCATAAAATTAGTTGATGAGAGAGAAAACGGTATCTAATAACTTGGAAATAAAATTTACATCTATAAGTATATATAAGAACATATCCCAACATAAAAAGATGTAAATTAAAATACATAACAAAAGAATTCTTTTAAAAAGAGGAGGGTGAAAGGTTCCCTTACCGATTTGGGCAACTTTCGAAACGTACACCCCATGAAAGAAGGGTAATACAATGAAGATGTAACTACCCATAAATGAGAGTATATTATACAAATAATAAAATAATGGGAATTACATACACCACACAAAAGGAAATAGTGGCCAATGTAGCATGAATCTCACAGGAATAAAAAGTGAGATAAAAATCCCCTTATGAAAATTTGGAAGCCTAACAGCGCCGCATAAAACTTCCAAAAATGGATTGATGAGATAAAATAGGGTCTATCATAATATTAAAATAAAATTTACAGAAATAGGAATATAAAAGAACTTCCCCCAACATAATAAATAGGATCTTGAAGTAAGTTACATAAAAAAGAGTACTTAAAAATAAAGAGAGAGGTAAGATCTCTTAGGAAAATTCGGCAGCCTAACGGCGCCACTCAAAACATCCAAAATGGATTGATGAGAGAAAATAGGGTGTATCATCATATGAACATAAAAATTATAGTAAGGGTAATATAAAATAACATCACAATCATTAGAAAGATTATCTTAAAAGGAATGACATAAAAGAGTATACTTTAAAAGAAAGAGAGGGGTAGGATCCCTTACCCCTGGTCCGACTTGACTCGATCGTTCTTTAACCTCCTGAATAATAAACTTGAGTTAATTTCTACTTGAATAAGAACCCTTTTCAAGTTCATTATTCCTTTTATATCACTTATTACCATTTTATGAACACTATGTAATTATTTAAGTTAATAATGGTCGTTTTGTCAATCATTTCTACTTGAGTCAAAAATAAACTCTTTATAATTACAAGTTTTTTCATGGGGTAAAATATCCATTATATCCAGAATTATATTAATTATTTAGATATCATATATATCATATATATCTATTATATACATGCATTTATAATATTACATAACATTTATAGGTAAGAAATGAAGTGCACCGTTCATGGAGACAGTAAGTCGTACGTACGCATGAACCCTACTTCCATTTATATTTTATATTTAATGGAATTAAAACATAATGATACATAATAGTATTATAATTCCAGTATGATGTAATATATAATATCATTAAATCTATCCTTTATACGTACCACATATGGTATTAACAAATCAAATCACTTTGAGGGGACGGTAGTCCGCACTTCCTAAAATGAAGATATCACGTTTACCCATAATGGAAACCATAAACGTGTGCCATAAATGAAAAATAAAGAAGCTTAAGGAAAACATAAAAATATTATATATCATATATAAATATAGTGACATCTTAATGGCCACCTTTGAAGGTGTTAAAAGAATATTGAACAATCAACATTTCGTGAGGCAGAAATTCACCATCCACAGAAACAGTATGTTCTTTAACCATAAGATGTAGGTGTGTGTAAGTGTAGCTAGAATACTTCTTATAAAAACATCCTAGTATATTTAAGACAGTGGATTTGTTACAAAATAAATGAATAAAAAGAGTTTTGGGGGTTGGAGAAGCAAAATAAAACCAAAGAACACAAGTGAAGACATTACTTTAAAATCGGGTAACTCTTCTTGGTTTGAACCAAAAGGGTTTCATGAAGAGAATTATGAAAAATGTGAGGATTATAGGATGATGAAAGGTATGTGTAGAGAAAAAATGATTAGAGATTGTCCGAGCCAAAGGCTTTAGAGGTGTGGGTAAGGAGGTAGAGGTGGGGGCCTTTTATAAGAGGAGAGGAGGGGCACTCTTGGAAAGGTATAAAATGTTACTTTATTTTCAAACGTGTTTCGGATTTCAAAGGTCCCACATTGATTTATTTCGAAGCTAAGGTGATAGGAGTTATAAATCCACCCATACAATAGGTTTTTGAAATGTGTAGGTCTTATATTTTACATTATCTTTTCATTTTATTTAAATCATTAAATAATATGGTAATCGCTGCATCTTCATGATGTCATAAATAATTTAATTTTTTTAATGTATAAAAATTATAAAAAAATACTATGATGTAGGAAATATTTTTAGTTTTCTAATGACTATTTAGAGTCAAAAATAAGACTTGTATAACCCCATGTGAAAATTGTTTTAGGAAAACAATACATGTTTGTGTCATTTTTACTTTTACTTTAAATAAAAGGCATTAATGTCATTATCTTGCCCAAGTGGCTCCATGGGGTCCTGAAAATCGAGCCATGGGTTTTCTTGGCCGTCCATGACTCATCCAATAGGGTTAGGACAAGTGTAAAGGTCATTTCATAATATTAAATTATTATTTTTACCTTAAATTACACTAATTACCTCTAATCGCGATTAAAAACTTAAAAGTTATTATTCACCAAAAAATTATTTTAATACCATTGAACCACATTTTACTTACTAATGAAAACCATGAATGTCGGATTTTTTAAATTCAAAACACAGAGGTGGTAAATTTTCATTTAAACGAAAAATTATTTTTTTTAAGTACAACTTAGTGGTTTCACCATTCATCAAAAATTCATGTTTTTCAGAAAAATACCAAAAATTCATCCTAAGATATATTTGATATTCCGAACTCAAAAATTATTTCTATTTTAAAAAATTCAAAACATATAAGTTACATTAATTAATTTAATAATTATTTCCCGCTGTCAGAACAAATGGCGTGTTTTTATGAAACAATATATATTAAAAGATTGACACTAGTTTAAGTCCACTTTCAAAGTGAAATTAATTCCAATGACCACTATTGGATTAAATGGTAAAAATATATTCTAATTTCACTTTAAAACAAATTCAAAAGATAATCTAATCATATAAATAAGTTAGATTAAAAAGAGGTTTTGAATTAAAATACAACATTTTTCACTATTCATTAAAAATGAACTTTATCGGAAAAATACCAAAAAATTACACGAAGTAAATTTTGATGTCCCGATTCTAAAAAAGTATTTTATTTTGTAAAATATAACACAAAAAATATTCAAAAAGTGGATTTAAAAGTGGTTCGCCATCAAAAGGCGGTTAATCGACCCTTTAAATAATATTAGAATGTTTACGCATAAAATTGGATTCATTCGCATTTTTAATCCTCTAACTTTTATTGTAGAAAGTAAAAATATTTTACAAACATATATAATCATTTTGTAGTCAGTTCTATTCATTCCCTCCACTACAACGGCTAGGCGTTAACTATTATAATATTATTATATTATTAGTGTGCAACGTAAGATTTCAAAGAAACTCGTTGTTGCGTATTGGGTACACCATCGAGCATACCATTCCCTTTAAAGTAGTATTAAAATTTTATTCATAAATATTGATTGAAAATATATTTTAATATTATTTATTTACCTTGGATGTTACATCCTTTCCCCCTTTTGGGAATTGCGTCCTCGTAATTTCGAAAGTGGGCTTGGAAAATTCATTGAAAGTCTCACCTCAGAACAAGAGTTAGTAAAACTATAACTTTAAAAGAATGGGAGAGAAGTACAAAGGTCACCCGAGTTAACCCATACTAGAATTCCATGTATGAAAATATGGATATGGAGGAAAAAAACAAAGGGTCATATTCTGATGGAGAGTGATAGTAAACATGTCTAGGAGAATGTTAACCACAAGAAAATCACAAACTTGTGATGGGTTAAACGGTATTCGAATCCCCAGTAGGGAAAGTTAACAGAAAATATTTTTGTTTTAAGTTACTCTTAATTGAGGAATTTATTTTTGAACTTAACTAAATCATAATGAAACATACTTACTTTTCATGTAGACTTTTAACTTTTACTAGATTCCTTAACCAAAATCATATTTTCTCCAAAAGACGAGTATTTAGGAAGACTTGTTCATATTAAGAGTACTATAATCAACTTCTAGAGTATCACCTATTCCCCAAAAGAGATCTATATACTTCCCATGTCTTTAGACCTTAACCAAAATTAAAACCAAAAAGGTTAGTATGAGATCATATAATACCCAAAAAGGATAATCCTTTATAAAACAAATCTATTCTTAATCTCCAAAATTTGTCAAACAATATCCAAAGTTCAACAAAGACACTTCAATAAACATCTATCCATAAAATTCTTCAAATTAAACCAAACTAATATTGAAACCCAAATCTCTGAAGGATTTAATCACATAGTCTCCTAAGATAAATCTTAACATTTTTCTCCAAAATAACATCAGTTACTCTTACAGTCTCATACTGAAAATTAATTAACCTAATCAAATATCCTCCATGATAGGTTAATAATTTCCATTGATAACCCAAAATCAACTCCATTATCTATTTATTTTATTTTATGTTATGTATATTCTACCCTTTACATGTTTATTGTTCTAATTTATTATTCATTTATTAGTATTTACATTTCCTTTCTACATTCTCTCTCATTGAGTTGACTATGCACTTTATAAGGGACTTTCCACTTTTATCACTTTATGATTTTCACTTTCATATTCTCTATTAATTCATTTTATTTATTTTTAATCATTTAGAGGTTTTATATGTATCTTCCTATGAATTTCTTAGTTTTATAATTATTTTTTATTCACATTTAATTTATCTAATTTTTCCATGAAGAAGGTTACACAAAATATTACAAAAGTGATATTAAAATTAATTTTTCATTTATTATAATATCTTCTCAAACTATTTAAGATTATTCTAATTTATCTTCATTTACTTTTAATGTTTCATGCTTTGGATGTCTCATAGAAACGTTAAGGTCCTAAGTCACTATAAAGAGGGGGAGGTGAATATTGGATATCAATATTAGTTATGTTCATTTTAGGATCCGAAGAATATGATCTTTATTGATCAAAAACAAGTAGGGGTAAATTTTAGTTTTAAAAATATTAGTTGAAAATAGTTTAAACTAAAAAAATTGACAATCCTCTTTAAGTAAATATTATTAGATTCATACTGGGCCCTTAGTCCAATTATTAACGTATCATAAACATAATGATTCTGATAATATCAAAGTATAGAAATCCTAATCAAATATGATTTCATTAAATCAGAGTGTCTAAGATTCAAAATCATATCTGACTACAAGTTCAGAATGTGTTTTATCATATTTTAAATCTTCATGATGAAACTAATATAAACAAGAATAATGAAATATATAACTTGTAAGAAACAAGTAATAGAATAACACCAATGTAAAATGACTTGATGTTATTTAAATAGATTAGATATATTTTGAATTTAAGAGTAAGGTATCCCTAAACCTTATCTAAAGGAATCCCTTGTTTTATACTTACAAGAAAGTATGTATTTCCTCAGCATGGAAAGATCTTGATATGATGATTAACTTATATGTCTACCAATAATTGGAAGACCTTGATCTAATGGATTGTATCTATCTTAATATCTCTTAAATCCCTTGATCAAAATATCAGATTCAATATCTTGATATCCCCATAATACCTCGATCATAATCACAAAAATCAGATACATGAATACAATGAAAATGTTCATAAGGAGAAAACCTTGGAAAATTTTCCATATAACTATAAAACTACAATTAGTTACAAAGACTATAAACTAGTCATTCACACTATGTAATCTCCAGATCTCTTGAACTACGAGAAATTTAAAATGAAATCGATCAGATAAAAATCAGTTATCAGCTATGAGCCCCAAATTCTTCAAATGGACTAGTATTTATAAGAAACCTTCCCAAAAATCATATTTTCTCCCAAAAATCATATTTCTTTTATTTCCTCATAACAAATGGGACACTTGACGATTAAATGGTTATTTTGTAACTAATGTTTCATCGTCATGTTGATTTACACCATTATGGTGTAAAAATATTTCCTTACATTAGAAATAAGTCTTCTAAATGTGATAACAAACTTATATCAGTTCGATGGATTTCTTTAAAATTTTCATTATGATATATCTTATGAGTATCAATCCAATTTTCATTGGTATCAATATTAGTATGATTATTAAGACTTTGTCAGTATAAAAAACAATAAAAAATGCTTACATCTAATTTCATAGGGTGAATCTGATTTTTTATCAGATCTGTACCCATTATGATAATAATAATGATGAAATATAATATATTATTAGTAATTCATTAAAATTTATTCTAGGTATGTTATAAGATTATTTTTTTACAAAAAAATCTAAAATAATTAGGAAATAAAAAATTAATAATCATTTAAATAAAAAATTGTTTGTGATTTCCAAAACTAAAGGAATATAAAAGTCATATGTTTAAATTTTGAGTAAAAAATATTCCCCTTTTTAGAATTCACAAACCCAAAACTTAAATGAAAATTAACATTGAAAAAAACATAGTCCACTTGGTTTTAATTACTTAATATTTAAATGTAAACAATAATCTTTATATCCCGTTGAGTTTATGAATCATCTGAATATGATAAAGAATATAATTAACTCAACCCTAGGATAAAATCTCCCCCTAAGTATTGTAATCTACCCCTTAATGTGAAAATTTTCTTCTAAAATTAAAGAAACCCTCATTTAATAAAACATCCTCCATTTCTAAAAATTATCCCTATTTGTGATTTTACATAATGAATGGGAAGAATATGGATTATATTAAAAATAGTTAGAAAATAAATAATATATAAAAATATAATGTACTAACTAATTATCCAAAAAATCATGAAAGAATATTAAACCAATCATAATTAGGAAAACATTCAAACTATCATACTTGGATAAAAAGGATAATTCATTGATAATTATTAAAAATATTTAGAATACAAAAAGATTTAACAAAACCTATCTTTATTCAAAAGGGTTTTGATACAGGATTTGATATTCCTAAATGCGTGTTTGTACTACTCTATCTTCTCAATCATGTCTTCATGAATCTAAATATTCTCTTCTTGAGAAAATTTTTTTTAGACAATTATTGGTTATGATTTTTCAAATAATTGATTTCATATTTATAATATTTGAGTCTTGAAAACTCCAACAAAAATTATTTTACATTTCCATTCATCTCATTCACTTCTTGGGTTCGATTTTAAGTTAAATATCTAAATTTTATGATGAATTATAGTATAACTAACATATCCTTAGATAACCAACTGAAATATTTATAGGCATCATTCATAAGCTTCTTCAAATCTTCAAAACACTCATCATGCATTTCGATGTCATCATCAATACTATAAGATAACATTATGACAAGATTTCATGGCTTTATATGTGTAATAAAAATTCCATGTAAAGTATTCAAATATACCTCAATGTGAATCACCATTTCTGTTGAATCATGAAAATATTCTATTTGTTCATAAAGACATTCATGTATCATTTCACCAATTTCTTAAAATCAAAAGAAATATGGAATTATTTATACAAGTCTCTTTAAAACTTGAATGATATAATAAAAACCATTAGTGGTTATCATATTTACATAATCTGATTATTCTTTATTAATTTTGGGGTGTTGAGGATGACTTGTTTTTGTTTCAACTTCTTTTTATTTCCCTTTATTAGTTTTATTTAATCCTAATTTGTCATATTTTTTTTCCAACTTCCTTTCCATCAAATATTTCAATGATTTACCCATCACCATTTTCATATTTATTACCTTATATATTTGAATTTTGATCTCTCTCATCATTCTTAGATGAAGATTTGGATTCTGATTTTGATGATGATTTCTACTTCTTAGAACTTCCATATTCACTTCCTTTGTCAGGCTTGGGGGGAAAGGCCGGTGAATATTTATCTTCCTCATCCTCTCCATATTCATCCACTTTATCTTTTTTGTCTTTCTTATTTTAATATCATTTCTCTTATTCTTCGTCCTCTTCATCATTTTATTTATTTTCATCATCTGAAACTTCTTCTTACATAAACTATTCTTATTATTCAATATCTTTTTGAATTAATTCTCCATTTTTCGTTAGATAATCAATTTCTAGAGAACATTCATTAATTTCTCTAAAAAAATCATTCTCTTAATTTATTAAATTATTTTTTATAGGTGGTATAGAATTTGATACATTTTATTGAATTTCAGGTTCTGATTATTTATAATCTAATTTATAAATTACCTTATTTGTAACAAAGGGAACATCAACATTAAATACAATAGTTTTTTTGAAAATTCAATATTGAATCTAGATTATCTTGATTATACTAAGATAAAAGAACATTTCTGGAGGCTTTCGCTACTAATTTAATCAATGATTCATGCACTTTGAATTTTATTCTTCCTATTTTTCTTATTTTATTTTTATTTCAATACATTGGAACCATGAATTTTTAAGTCTAATTCTTCTTCTAGATTAATTCTAATAATTGGATCCCAATCTTTTAATTTTACCTTATTCCGTATCCATTCATCCCAGACATCATATGACACTTTATTTTTTTTCTTAACTTTATATGTCTTGGAAGTATCTTCTTTTCTCTACTTTTCATTGTCACACTGCTCATCTTTATTATTCTTCTTCTAATCACCCTACACAGGTTTCTATGATGGTTCTTCTTCTAAGGTTTTTTCAATAAATAAATTTGAATAATCATCAAATGTAAACCTCATCATTTTCATTGTATCATCACTAATTAATTGAATATTCATATTATTCAGCTTTGATTTGTTTGAAATATTGAAAAAATTAATACAATAAATGAAAATATTAGTTATGGCACCTAGAAACATAATAATCATAGATTTAATGGATCTAATGTTGAAATTTTCAGTGGTAAGAAAAATAAATCTGATAAGATCATTTTTTCTCATATTGACTATGAAATCCAAAAAAACATCAGACAAATTTAGAGTTTCTCGATCTCGTTTCTTTGGAATTAAAAACCATTGCATCCAAAGTGAAATAACCCTTTTATACTTTATTTGGTGAGTTAATTTCTGAAATTTTTCATAATTATCAAAAAGATAATTCTCTGTCTTTTTTATCAAAAGAACCTAGAACATTTGGTAGTTTTTGAGATGGAAAATAGGCCTCTCCCTATGATGGGACTCTAAAAAATCTGATAGATTACTTATAATACATCTAATACCATTTCCCATATATCATGAAAGAAATGTTTTGTTTTCCTTCCTCTTCAAAAAACCATAATAAACTATAAAATTATCAAACAATATCAAGATAAATTAAATCATGATTCTCACCAGACATTCATACACACATGAATTCCCACCCTTAGAAATTTATAACCTTCTTCAAAGTGGATTCGAACTTATAATATATGTATTTTTCACTAAAATTTCTCTAAATATGAACCAAAGGTTGAAATATTTAGAAAAAACCATTGTATTTGGAGAAGAAATTGTTGTTTTAGATATAAGGAGAAGTTTCAAACTAGATGACTTGAAGGAAACAACAACTCAACACATGAAATAATGAGGCAATTGATATGAGACATGGGGGGGGGGGTCCCCATTTATATAGAATATGGGAGAGTTAGTTAATCTTCCAAATTAGATCTAATGGGAGAGAATAAAAAAATCAATTATTATAAATGAAAATGATTCAAAGAAATTATTAAATAATAATGAACTTTTGATATTTTTTTAAAATAATCATACTGATATTAAATATTATTTTAAAAAATTTTATGAAAAAATTTACAGAAATAAAAAAAATATTTTATAAAATAATAAAAGAATCACAAAAAACAAAGATAAACAATTATAATTAATTAGTGAAAAGACTTAATGATAAAAAATTACATTTGGAGTTTATCTTTATGATAAAGATATACTGGTTGATTTTTTAACCAAATATATTACAACTGTTTCAAAAGAATAAGTACAAAGGGTCATTAAAAAATGAAATATTCAATTAATTAAAACAGATTGTTATTATGATAAAATAAGTTATAAAAAATGAATATGAAATTTTTTTATAACTATTTCAGAGTCTAGAAAATAGTTTAGAAAAACTAACTCAAAAAATCGTTAAGAAGAAAATGTGTCTGGAAAAGATGAATATGATAAAGTTTATAGAAAATATATAAAATGAAATATAATAATACATATATACTCCTCGTATAAGATGTAGTAACATAATGTAATTACATGTGTTAATATGAAGTAGATGTGAAATATAATTTTACATTGATCATTCCTATATTCTATATAATGTATAAAAATATATCAGAAGGGTAGGGTTTTGTAAAAATACTAGGAAGTTGATATTTCATTCCATTGAATTGTAAAATGAAATATACTTTTTTTGTGTAATCCTTATGAAAGTATTGTCTAATATCTATGTGCTTTGAACGACAGCGATGTGCAATGTTCTTACTTAAAGGAATGGAACTAGTACTATCACATAGTGTTTGATTTTTAGTAAAACTCATGCCATAGTTAGTGAGTGTGTGTTGTATCCACAAAAATTGAGCATGATAACTTTTTGCTACCTCATATTCATCTTTAATAGGGGAAAGTGATAATAAGTGTTGTTTTTTACATGACCAAGAAACTAAATAATCTCTTAATAAATGAAGTGTTCTTGAGGTACTTTTTCTATCCAATATACAACCACCAAAATCATCTTCCGACAAATTTTTATTTCAAAAAGAGTTCTAAAATAATTGAAAACTAATAAATACATAGTTCCCTTATGATAATGAATAATTAATTTTATAGATTTAAGATGGGATTCCTTTAGATTATCTTGATATATTGTACATAAGAATAAGAAAATATAAAATCTGAATTACCAGTAGTTAAGTAATGTAAACTTCCTATGATACCTCTAAAAGTCTTTTGATCAACTGGTTTCCTAGATCCATCAAGGTCAAATGTATTTGAGGTACCAATGTGAGTCATTATACTTTTAATGTAGTATTATAAATTTTTTTCAAGTAGAACACTTATATTCTTATATTTAAATACAAATGTTCTTTATGGTTTTAATGATATTTTAATACTAAGGAAAAATGTTAACTCACCCATCATACTCATCTCAAAATAAGATTTCATGAGACCCACAAAGGAATATGTTAAATATTTTCAAGTTTACCCAAAAATAATTTCATCCACATATATTATAACAATTATAATATGTTTTTAACATCTTTTATAAAAATAGTAGGATCCATATTTCCATTAATAAAATTGTCTTGTAACAAAAATATTGTTAATCTATCATACCAAAATCTAAGAGCTTTTTTAATTCCATATAAAAATTTGGTATGTTTGTAAATGTATTTAGGATGTTTTTTATTTTCAATGACATGGGTTTGTTCCACATAAGCATCCTATGGAACATATTAATTAATAAAATAACCCCTCACATCCATTAAAAAAATTTAAATTAAATAATGAATCAAAGGCTAGTAGAACATGAATATCATCTAATCTTACTACTGCTGCATATGTTTCTTCATAGTATATACCTTCTAGTTGGTTATAAACTTTTATAACAAGTATAGATTTATTTCTAATAATAATTCAATTTTATCACATTTTTTATACTAACCCATTTTAAACCAATTATAGGAGTTTCTTTAGTTCGTTTAACAAGAGTCCAAACATTTTTCCTCTCAAATTAATTTATCCCATCTTGTATATACTTGATCCAATCGTCATCACCTAAATCCTCTTCAGGATTCTTTCGTTCCAATTGTGAAAGGAAAGTTAGATGTTCAACTTCATTTATTAAAGAACTTCTAGTCTGAAATGGTTGATGAACATCACTAATGATACTATCACGAGGATAATTTCTAAGAAAAAAATTATTTATTGGGTTTGGAAACTATGTTCATCAACATAACGTATAAAATATTCCCATGTGAAGTCTTCAAAAACAATTTCTTGGGTAATTTCCTTATAATAATAATTCTATAAAAAAGGTTGAAAATAAAATTTTCGAATAACATCTGAGGAGGATGTAGGTTGTGGTTTTTGGAAAAAAAAGGATCTCCTTTATCAAACGTCACATGTATTATTACATAAATAGTACAATAATTTTTATTAACCACTCGTTTTTCCTTATAAGTAGTGGAATAACCTAAAATATTACTTCATCGTATTTGGGTAAAAATTTATTTAAGTAATGTTATGTATTTTGGATGAATAATTTCCATAAAAAATCTCTCAAGTAGGAAAATTTTGGTTTTCTACTATTCCACAACTCATGAGGAGTCTTATTAATAAAGGTCTGAATTAAAACTCAAATTTTAGTATAGTATATAATACTAAATACGTTATCCCAATTTTTTAGCAATTGAGTATTAACTCAATATGGTTATTTTTATTTCTTGAAGAATACAATTTATTCTTTCAACCACACCATATAGCTAAGGAGTTCGAGGAGTTGAAAATACATCTTTTATATATTTCTTACTAATTTTTTTTGAAAATCATAATTTACAAATTCTCCACCATGATCACTATGAATAGTTACCAAATGAAGGTTTTTATCATTTTTAACATTGGACACAATAGTTTTGAATTTACAAAAAATCTTTATATTTCTTTGTGAGAAAATAAACCGATGGGTATCTAGTGTAATAATCAATGGATAAAATTTATTGTATTTTCACACAATAATCCCACTTTTTGTAGGACTAATCTAGTAAATGTGAACTAACCATAAAGTATCAGTAGTTGAGACTTCACTAATCGATTAAAAACAAAACTTATGATGACTACCATATTGACCAAGATCATAATATTTTTAAGAATAAAAACTAAGTTATGTTAGATCATTAAAAAGTATTTTCTTAGTGATCTTAGATACGTTTCTTAGGTTATAGTGCCCAAAAATTCTATTCCATAACCAAGATTTATCTTCTCTTACAATAAGGAAAGGTATGTCTTGGATCCCAAGGTCTTCTATGTTAAGTGTGTAAACATTCACAAGCCGATTTCCAAAAAGAATAAATTCATCCTTGGAATTGTATACTACACATTTATCATTTCTAAAATTCACAAGGTAACCTTCACCACATAGTTGAATTTTTCTTATAAAGTTGTTATTAATACCTTTAACAAATAAAACATTTGAAATTAAAGCTTTACCATGAATAACTATGTTACCTATAATGGAAATTTCTCATTGAGCATTACCTTAGAAGGTAACTTTTCCACCTTTCATCTTGATAATATTTTTGAAATATTATTTTTACTAGTAATATGACTAGAATAGCCTCTATAAGTATACAAATTATTCTTCTTTCTATCACATTCTTTGTTTTATTGAAAACAAAAACATTTTACATTTGGTGCCCAAACCTGCTTAGATTTGGTATTGTTAGAAATTTTTTTTAGGGATCCACATTTGTTTTAAAAAATAGTCCTGTTGAAAAACTAGGGATTGAACTTTATTTAAAGGGAAATTATCTTTATAATGTCCTCCACTTTGACACTTATTTCAAAAAATTTCATTTTTAAGAACAATGTATTTGTTGTTAAAAAGGGGTTTTATGACTATAACCCATTCCACAACTAGTTGCATGAGAAAATGTTTATTTATACATATTATCAAAATTTTATTTACTAGTGGAAGATTTTGATAAGAGTTTACCTAGAGAAGAAATTTCAGACTTTATTTTAAGAAATAAATTTTATTCTCTTTTGTAATAGTATCATAATTGAGTTTATCAAAAAAACTTAATAAAATTTCTTTTTTAAAATAATTTTTTTATAAATATTTTTAAATTGCCTATTTTTTGTAATAAACTTTATCAATATATTTAGAAATACATGATATTTTATTTGTTAAAATTTTTATTCTATAATTTTTCTTATCAAGTTTTTTTTCTAACATTATAATTTTCATTCTCAGGTAATTTAGAAAAATCTAGTTTGAGATTAACCAATTCACTTTTAAATGATCATAATTACATGAATCAGATTTTAAAACAATGTTCTTCTTTTTTTAATATTTAACTACTTTCTTAGTTGATTGGAATTTGGGAGGTAATGTAGTAGTAGTTAAAGAAACTACTCCATTTTTCTTTTTCTATTTCTCAAAACATTTTTTTAATCTTCCCTCATACTACATAAGGTTTCTAATAAGCTCATCAAGAGTATGGTTATTCATCTTTCTAGTTTAATCAATGACAATATTCTTTGATTACTATTCATTAGGCATGATGTCAATTATCTTCTCCACAAGAATTTCATCATCTAAATCTTTCTCTCTAATAGATTTTAAACTATTAATAATAGTCATAAACATTTGATGCATCATTGTAATAGATTCAACTAGTAGAAAATTAAATACTTTATAGTTAGATCTTAATATAGCTCTCCTTGTCTCTACAACTTTTGAAGTTCCAAAATGAATAATCTCAAGATTTTTCCAGATACTATTGGAATCTTCACAAGATGATATTTGACTATAATTGTTTCTTATCATAGATCATAACAAATTATTCCAAACTCTGTAACTTAATTAATATTATTAGGTTTCAGTATTTTTAAAAATAGAAACTTCTTTATCAAGAATAATATAATTTCAAAGAGTGATGATGAAGTTATCTACCCTAGTTTTGATAAAAAATGTCTTTATCCTATCTCTTTAATACTCATATTCAAAACTCTAAAAAATTAGAGGTCTTTTCATATTTATATTATCTATTAAAAAAATATTCATTCTATCCATAAATAATGGAAAAAATTATTTTATAGAAACTACATTTTTGTAACAAAAGTTTTATAAAAAAATTTTAAAACATAACTTAAAAAACATACAATCGTAAAGAAACAATAGTTCAAAATGTATTTGAGAAGTTGAATATTTCTCTGATAAAAATTTTTGGATATCAATATTAGTTATATTGATATTAGGATATAAAAAATATGTTATTAATGGCTCAATTAAGATATGTGGGGGGGGGGGTGAATTTTAGTTTTAAAAACATTAGTATAAAAGAGTTTAAACTAAACAAATTCACGAAACCCTTTAATTAAATCTTATCATATTTGGACTGGGACCTTAGTCCAATTATTATAGTATTATAATCATAATTTTTCTGATAATATCAGAGTATAAAAATAATAATCAAATATGATTGGACTAAATCATAGTGTCTCATATTCACAATTGATCTGATTAATAGTTCAAAATGTGTTTTATCGTATTTGAAACCATTATTATAAAACTAATAGAAACAAGCACAGGGGAATGTAGAACTTGTAAGAAACAAGTACTAAAATAAAAACAATGTAAGAATGACTTAAATTTATTTAAAAATAATAGATCCCTTTTAACCTTTAGATTAAGGTATCCACAAACCTTAGATAAAGTTATCCTTTATTTTATACTTACAAGAAAGTATGTCTTTCCTCGGTAAGGAAAGCCCTCAATATGTTGATCGGCTTCTCTTTCTACAAATCCTTGGAAGCCCTAGATCCAATGGGCCAACTCTCTCCTACTATCCCCAAAATCCCTCAATCAAAATATTGGATTCTCCATCTTTTTATCCCTATAAGTCTTTGATCGTAATCTCAGAAATAGGATACATGATTATAATACAGATGTTTGTAAGGAGGAAACCCTAAATTTTTTTCCTTAGAACAAAAAAACTCTAAGATATGTTCCAAGACTAAGAAATATTTGTTCACACTCTGTAATCTTTATAGCTCTCACACATTGAGATATTGATAATGAAATCAATCAGCTAAAAATCACTTATTTGCTATCAGCTCCAAACTCTTTAAATGATAAGGTATTTATAGGCAACCTTCCCAACAATTATATTTTTTTCCAACATTCATATTTATTAGAGTTTGTTGCAATGACTTGGAAACATATAATTTAAATGACTTTTTTTATTTAATTGTTTTACATCATATTGATTTACACCATTATAGTGTAAAAATATTTCTTTACATTAGAAATAAGTTATGTTTATACAATAATAAACTTAAGTCATTCTGATGGACATCATTAAATTTTTTATCATGATATATCTTAAAAGTATCTATCCGATTTTCAATAGTATTGATATCATTCTGGTTATTAATACTTTATTAGTAAAAAACAAGATATAAAGCCTTACACTTAATCTCATAAGGTGAATCTAATATTTATCAGATTTATACCCATTATGATAATATTAATGATGAAATATAAGTTCATACTCATAATTTATTAAAACTTATTCTCAGTATGGTAGAAGATTATGTTTTATAAAAAACATTCCAAAAAAATTACGATATAAAAATTTAGTAATCATGAAAACAAAAAAGATTTTGTGATTTCAAAAACTAAAGTAATAGAAAAGTAATAACTATAACTTTTGACTCAATAGTGAATTCAGGTGATAACATTTTTTTCATCAAATGAATCTTATTTTCATATTAGTTAGAATATGGTAATGTTTAAACATAAGTAAAATATAAACAACATCTAAATATATATGATAAATAAATTAATAAAATTATTCTATTTCATTCACCTAAATGGGGCTACATCCAAGGATAATACACCCATGATTTTTTAATTTGCTTTTAAATCACTAACTCACTATTAAATGATTACAATGTTCACAAAGAAGTCACTATTTTATCCGAGGTTCGTTACCTCATCTTACCTAGCCACTCATTACATCATGATACGAGAAAACTAAAATTTTACACACGAGTCATTTACAATGAAATATCCAACAAATAATTAATAAAAAAATCAGTAAAGGTATTTTACCTTTATCTTGATCTTCATAAGTGAATACTAATCTTTAATAATGATTAATTTATTCAATTACAATATAATGAGCTCTATGTAACTCTATATTTATTGAAATTATTTTCTCTTTTTAAATACTCCCTATTATATAATTTTATTCTCTTTTTTAAAAATTTCTTAAGGAACTCTTTTAATATCATCACCAATAGAACACTAATATATTATTCCACATGTGATGACATGATTTTCCATTTAAACCGCCAATAATAGTCAATTTAAATCTAAAATAAATCAAGATAATTGTTCTCTATCTAAAAAATAATCAAACTTATATAATATGATAACAAAAATAAATCACGATGAAGAAAAATACCATTACAAAACAACAAATGAAAATTAATACATATCTCTAAAAATAACTTCTTGACAGTTATTTTACGTACTTGAAATCCCGAACATCTAAAGAAAAAATTATATATATATATATAATAAAATTTAATGGATATCATTATAATGTAATAAAATTTTCTTCACAAAATTATGACCTCTAGTAGTGGTGTAGATCACTATGCCGTAATTAAAAAAATTGAAAGATTCTTCATGAAAACTTCTTCTTTGAATATAAAGAAATTATATATTATAATTATTTATAAATATCTAAAATATGGTATGTATTTAGAGTGTAATACTGAAGTCAAAACTAATAGCCTAGAAAAATATTCATTTTGAACTGACATTGCAGCATAATAATTTAGCCATAACCCACAATTTTTCACAAATTCCTCCCCCTTAATCCTAACTTCATGAAAATCATGATGTAATAATCCAACTCTAAAGATCTTGTAATTCTCAAAACAATTATATATAATATATTTCAACAAATAAGGACCATTTTCAACCAATACAATCAATTACAGAACCCACTCCAAAATTATCCTCACTTAATCACCTTGGTTTCAATATCCCCCATTTGGGTTTGTTGGAAATCCCAAAGATAAATCCTAAGATTTAATATGTTTTTGAGAGTCTTAGATACTCTAAAAATTAAAAATTGAAATATATTATCTTATATAACACTCTTAGTCCACATGAATCATGATTGATGTAGAAAACAATAGTCCAAAATAAATTTCTATCCTCACCCTAAACTCTCAACTCTATAAACCACTAGTATGATATTATTGTCCCAGTATTAATTATTCCTCTATGAAATTCCCAATGCTCTGTATCCCCCGTAAATATTTATACCAAAAAAATCACCCCTTCACAATCCTCAAGAGTATATTTTTTCACATTTACATGATATTATAAGGTTTATGCTCTAACATTACTTGTTGAATTGCTAACACATGAAAAAAAATTTGTTTTATATTTTTCCTGAATTTATTCCCCGAGGAAAATAAACCAAAAGGGTATAAGAATTTTCAAAAATGAGCAACCATTTTAAATAATAAACACATATGAGGAGGGGGTATATAACAAACCTTCTCTTTCTTTAGGTGTTCGTTGAACACTAAGATTTAAACAATGTTCTTAAAACACTGGTGTAAACAATGGTTTCATGAATATGTCAACCACTTATTTATTCAATATAATGTGATCTACTTTAACCAATCCATGTTATACCATTTCCTTGTTAAAATGATATTTTATTTTTATATTATTTATAAAATAAAACTACATTAGATTTTTCATAATATCAATTTCACTTTTTTTATCTCATAATATCAATATAGGAATATTTACTTCAATGGTAAGGTATTAAAACTATTATTTAATAAAAATTAGTTAGCTATATGACTTCATTTCAAGGATGTAC
The DNA here is from genome assembly GCA_963277665.1 of Viscum album. Classification (NCBI taxonomy): domain Eukaryota; kingdom Viridiplantae; phylum Streptophyta; class Magnoliopsida; order Santalales; family Viscaceae; genus Viscum; species Viscum album. The sequence continues at coordinate 2,040,112,120 of OY728164.1, forward strand.
TCAGCTTCAGTTGCATTAATTAAAGTTGTTTATTTCTCATTGATAATAAAATTAACATACTTGTTTCCAATGGAAAATTATCCTCTATTGTATAATATTTATCTACAATATCTCTAGACTAATTTATATATGAATATTCCACAAAATGTTCTTCTTTTCGTACACCATATACCAGACAATAATAAAATGTTCCTCATGTATACCACATGATTTTATTGACTTCTATAAGGTACTCATGTTTTATAATTTTTTAAAATAATGATACCCAAAATGTTATGAAAATTATGTCTATACTAATTTTCATAAAATATAATAAACTAACAACCATTACCTTAACTAACATCTAGTCGATAAATTTTCAACCCTCATACTTTCAATGTATAATTCCAAAAATGATTGGTGGTAAAACTTGTTTTCAATATTTTATGTCATTTTTTTAAAATACCTACATATTTGTATTTAAAGAAAAAATGTATACTCATATTTGTTTTTGAATTCTAATTTAATAAAATATGAGTTTTTATCAATAATTAACATATCCAAATCTGATTGGACCAAGCTAGTAAATTCTTATATTAGTTATTTCTTATTACGGACAACTATTATATCATTAATACGTTTAATTTTGATGAATTGTTTTTCTTTTTATTTATTCATATAGAGGTTTTGATCAAAACCTTCTCTTTTAAACTCTAACTTTCTAAAATATGAGTCTTAGTGAGCATACCATTCCTGTGGTGCTTACAAAAAAACATATAAGTATTTATTTAAATAAAGCACTATATTCTAATAATCACTAACTTGAAATGAAACTAGTTATTCAATGTAAAATTCCAACTTAGGGAATCCATTCAAGAATTTTTTCCTTGCATACATTTGATATATTTTGATTATTATTTGAATTTACGCCATAAATAATAATCATATTAACTAAAGTCTCACTACTGATGAAATTTTTTATTCAATATACATACTTTTAATTTTAGTATAGGTTTTATAAACTAAAATTTTTTCCAAATAAAATTCCTATATTTATCTTTTTTTAATACTAATTTTGTTTCAATGAATTTATGATTAATTCCAATTTTAATTATTCTATAAGTTTTATTCTTCCATATTTGAGTAATTTATTTATTTATGTAATTAAGCTTTTATTTATCCTTTTCTAACTTTTCAAATGTTATTAACTATTCCTAATATAATAAAAAAAATTCCTAACACTTCACATTCATTATGTTTGTGTTGGAGTATTACTGTCACCAGTGATTATAGATTCTTAAATTTTATCTATACTCTTCATCATTTGTGTCACTATTTAACACATATCAGATTATGTTTCTTATTTTGATACAATTTCAAAATATTCCTCATCTTTAGATATTAAAGGCCCTCCACAATTTTTTTCATGATCATTCTATCCATCACAAATTCTTTTTAAATATAAATTTCCATATTTTTTTCTTGATTTCTACTTAATGAATTTAATATCATTATATTAAATGAGCTTATTGAGCCTCTTATAATATCTTTTAGAGACTTTAATTTTGGTTGGGTAGCCAAGAAATATACCTTCATTCACTACATCACCCTACTTCTCTTATGTACCATATTTTATCAGAATATATAACTTAATTTAGATTAATCTAAAGTGTTTTATAGTTATCCTTCTTCCATGAAAAGTCTAAAATAGTATTATATTATTTTTTATAATTAATTTGGAACTATTTTGAGTATTAACAACCACTTACACCACCTCATCCCAATAGTAAAAATAAATAATACTCTCAATGAGCATTGTTTTTTTAATATTATTTACCCTAAAGTATATCCTATAAAACACATAATTTTTCAATGGATTTATCACTTATGAAAACTCATGTCTGATTCAATTTTTTTAATGTAATTATTAACTTTTATGGAAGTATTTGTTATACCATTTTCCAATAAAAATATTTTAATCATCCTTCCAGTTTTATTCTTATCTCACCTCTGGTATATTTTGGTAAACACCATCACTTCTTTTTTCATTTTCATAATCATTAATCATCCTATCAAACAATAATCTTCTAAAAACACGATAAAATACATTTCTTATAATGTTAAAAAAATTTCATGGTGATACACACATTAATATAAAAAATTTTATCTAATGTAAGGAACTAAACTTCTTTGATTTATAGGCATTTCACACAATATTACCTTTCATATATACATCATAAGTATTTTCCATATTTCTATTCAGATATGGAATATTAATCTCCACCATAACATTTCACTAATTTTTTATGATTTTTTTATGAATTTATCTAATCCATATATTCTACAATCCATTTCACTATTTCATTTTTAGAAAACATTTTATTTCTATATTTTACACCAAAAAACATTATCACTTATTTTTATTATTTACCTGAATGCATCTTTATTGTTTCCTTTATTTATGAAATCCATGTGATTAAATATTACTTCAAGTCTTGAGTCATATAACTAACTCACACTAAGGAGATTTTATTAAAGTCTATCTATATAGAGCACATTTGTATTTCATAACTAATTTATTAGATAACCTCATTTTACCACTTTTTTTTGATATATAAATCACAATAATTTTCAAATAAAACCATTAAATCCATATGATTCTTCGCATTATTCAATAAGTATTTCTTATTAGTTACATGGGATGATCAAGTACTATCTAGAATCCACATGTTGTTGGTTTTTCCTTTCATAAGTGAAATTTTAGTTAAGTTATCCTTCCCTTTATTCTTGAGTTTCTTTTAGAAAAATTATTATTTATTCTATATGTAAATGGTTCTCACCTCATTCTATTTAATATAATAAAAATGTAAATTTACTCTTCTTCTAATGATAAAAACCTATTCTCCAAAGGGGATAAGTTATATCATTTTCCTTTCGATCCTTTATAATACATTATTTGTTTTCTCCGTTATTCAATTCTTGAAATCATAATCCTTATACTCAAAATTATAATTGTGATACAATAATCATGAAAGTGATTTCTTTTTTTTAACGTGGGATATTTTATCATCCTTTATTATTGGATTCTAAGTGCCATTCCTTATACATAACACCAAACCTCATCATAACAGTTCATGGTGTGACCCAAGTAACCATAAAATTGGTAGTTCATTAATGAAAATATTTTTGCCTCCTTTACTCCATACATTCATAACATCTTATTAAATTTCATGTGTTTGAATAACCCTCAATTTTTGATTTTGATAATTTCCTCCAAATTCATGTTTTCTTTTAAACATTAAACTTGTTCTGTTGGTCTTGTATGATTTACCCTCACATACAAGTCTAATTTCTTGTTGTTTTTAGAACTTTGGTCATTTAATAAATTCTCAAAGTTCATTGTGACTCTTTCATCAATATAAATTAATTATTAATCCAAAAACCTCACAAATGATATCTTTTTATTAAATGATTTATTTTTTAAGTATAATTACAACTTCTTAGTCAAGGTGTGCACTTTTTTCAAGAGATTCAATCTCTTTTTATCATTATTCAATATAAATTTTAATACGATTGAAAACATTATCTTGTTCCTCAATATTTATCTTCAAGTCAACCAATTTTATATAATTTTATTATACAAAAACCTTAGCTTTATAACATTCTCTAAAAAATTATTTTTGTTTTGTGTAGGTCAACACACTCCAAGTATTATTTCACACTTTTTGTAAGATTTAAGATTTTTTTGAGAGTCATTGATATATAAAAATACAAATGTAAACATGAGTTATCATTTATCACTCTATGTTTGTGTGATTCATGCATGATTCCAAAAAAAGAGTTCTATAAAAATTTATATGCTCACCTTAGACAATCAGCGCTGTAAGCCATTAATCTGTTATGAATCTGAATATATTTATAATTCCATAATTCTATTACCAATGGATTTTATATAACCCTAATTTCTATTAAAAAATATCATCATTCATGATTCTCAATATTATATTTTTCCCCTTGACATGGGAGTAAAATTATTATGCTCAAACATGACTTTTTGGATTTTTAACACTTTAAAATAGAGTTATTTAATATTTTTTTATAATTTAATCTCTTCTAAAATATAAACCTCAAGTTAATAATACTTATCCTAAATTAGTATCCATATTAAAATGATATATAAAAGGATCAGGTATACAAACTAATTCTCAAGCTTTGGGGGGGGGGTGGTTTAACCTTGAGATTAAACTGATATTTTTCAAACGTTGGTGTGGTTAATGTTTTTTTTGTGAATATGTCATCTAATTATTTATTTAACCAAACCTTGTTCTAAATATTTTATTATTAAATGATATCTTATTTCAAAATGATTCATAATTTATTATGGTACTAAATTATTCAGAATATAAATTTGACATTTTTTCACACAATATCAATATAATCATATTCACTTCACTACCAAGGTATTCCAACTATTTTTGATACAAATTAGTTTGATATATTACATTGTTTCAAATATATACTTTGACTTATTTATATTGAGTGAAGTAATTTTATACTTCTTTCTAATCAATCTAATAGACTTTCTTCCAATGAAAAATTCCCTTCTATTGTAGAATTTCCATCCAAAATATTCCGAGATTAATCTATATATGAACACACCACAAAATATTCCTCTTTTATCAAATATATATATATATATATAACCATAATACATTTCACATTATGCATACTGTATGATATTCCTAACTTCCATAATGTTCTCTTATTTTATATTTTTTTGAAATCAATATAACCAATGTGTCATGTAAATGATGTCTGACCTCATTGACATCAAATATAATAAACTCACAATACTTCTCTTGAATAAAATATAATTTATAATGGATAACGTTATCATATTAGTACACTAGTTATTAAATATTTCCTAAAAATATTTTTTTATAAATGTAGATAAGTAAAATTAATTGTTACCCTTTTTATTTATTCCCATAGAGGCTTTGATCAATACCTCCTAATTTAAAAACCAACATTTTCAAATATGAATCTCAATGAGATAAATAATCCTATTATTCCTAAAAAAACAAATAATTATTTTTTTAAATAACACACTATATTTTTGTCATCACCAATTTTAAATCCCAAAAGTTATTTAATGAAAAATTCTTTATTAAGTACTATATTTAAGAATTTCATACTAAAAAACATTTGATAGATTTTGAATATTATTCAAATTTAAACAATTAAAAATCCTCACAGTTCTTCCCACTAATGATAATTTTTATTCAATATCTATGCATTCAATTTGATGATAGACTTTATAAATAGACATTTTATTCAGATTCACATTCCCTTGTTTTTCATGATTATTTTTTGAACACCCAGTTTTGTTTCAATTAAATTTTGATACTTGTTATTTTCATAACATTCAAAATTTTATTCTTCTATAATTTATCATGTTATTTAGTCAATGTATTTACCCAAGATTCATCTTTATATGACTTGTTAAATAATTTTGGATCTACCTAATATAACAAAACGTTTTTACTTAACACTTCTCATCCATCATGTTTATGTTAAAGTATTATTTTCACCAATGATGTTAGATTCATTAATTTCAATTCATCTATTCCTATTTTTATTCATTAATTATCTTATATGAACTCTTATTTCTTCTCTTGATTCAGTATTTAAATCTTCCTCATGTCTAGATATTTTAGGTTCCTTATAATTTATGTCATGATCATCTTATCCATAAAAAATTCCTTCCAAATCTAAATTTCTATATGTTTTCCTTACTTCTCCTCAATGATTTCAACATCATTAATTTAAGTGATCTTGTTGATCCTCTTGTTAAAACATTTATATTTCTTACTCAAGGTTTAATATCTTTGAAATATACCTTCATTCATTTAATCACCATGATTATCATATAATCCTTCTTTAATTTGAATCTAGCACTTGCCTTTGAATAATATAATTTATTTAGAGTTATAATTCCTCCATAAAACATATTATATGGAGTTATATTCTATTAAATTCTTAAAAAGTTCTTGTCTTGAGTATACAATTCCACTTATAGTACCTCATTCAAATAGTGCCCTAAAATAACACTCTCAATGAGTATTGAATATTCCATATTATTTGACATGTAATTTATCCATTTAAATACTTAATTTTTATATAGAGTTCTCATTGATGACACATTATTTTTTACTCTATTTTACCAAGTGAATTCTAAACTTCAATGGAAATGTTTTTTGTACAATTTTATAATCATATTATTTTAATCATTTTTCCAATATTGTTTTTAACCTGACTCTAATATATTTTTTATACAATTCATCACCCCTTTCTTTATTTCATAATCATTATACATCACATACTACTATAATTATACATAAAAAAGATAATGTAACTTTATCCTCACATTTTGATGTAAAAAAATTGGTCAAATTTGAATGAAGTATATACTTTTATTTATAGGGATTTCAAACCATATTCACTCTCGTATATATATCACAATTCATTTAATTATTTATTTGTAGATTAGGAATGCCAGTCTAAACCTTAAGCTTTAAAATATTTTTTTTATTTTTTAAATGCGTCTATGAAATTAATTCCATAAGATGTTTACCTATTCTATTATTATAAAATATGATATTTCTATGTTGTAAAATTAATAAAAATTATCATTGATTATTTTTTCATTCATTTATTTATTCATGCACCCATTATGATTAAATGTTACTTCTATTCCAGAGTCATATAGTTGACTCACATGGAAGATATTATATCAAATTACATCTATATAGGGTATATTCATATTTCGTAACTAATCTATCACTAGCCTCATTTTACCATTACAATTAGTATTTAAATAAACATTATTACTGAAGAAAATTGTTCCATCTACAGGATTCATTATATTATTCAATAAACATATGTTATTGGTCTTATGGGATGAAAAACCATTATTAAGAATCCATGTGCTATTGATTTTCCTTATCATTAGTATAATTTCAACTAAGTGGGAATTCTCCATCCCATTCACTTCCTTCTAGGAAAATTTGGGTTGAGTCGAGATATAAAAAGGTCTCTTCCCATTACATTTAAAATAATCAAAAAACATAATCTAATACTTCTTCCAATAGAAAAAAAACTATTTTCCAATTGGATATTTTTTTCATTTTATTTCCCAATATTATTAATCCTTCTGTGAATGTATTTTTTGTTCTTAAAATCCCACAATCATAAGAATTATTCCCAAAATTAGAGTAGTGAAAACCATACTCATAAAATTAATTAATTTATTTTAATGAAGGATATGTTCTCATCCAATGTTGTTGGCTTCTGAGTCCCTCTATTGTAGATACATTCTATCCTCATCACAATAGGTCATGGTGTGACCTAATTTCCCATAAAATCTTCACTTAATTAGTTTTAATATTTTCGCTTCATCCTTCCATATCTCTATAGTATCCAATTAACTTTTAGTTATTTAGAAAATCCGTAATGTTTGTTTTGGAGAATTTCCACCAATATTATGATTTACACTCACTAATAAACTATATTTTTGGGTCTTGGATTGTTCAACCTCACATCCATGCACAATATTTTGGATGGTATTAGGACATTAATCATTAACTAAATTCACAAAGTTTTTTGTTCCTATTTCATTAATTTATTTTTATTATGTGTACAAAAGATAATAAAATATATATTTTTTAGAGTCTTTAGATTTCAGTTTTTCTTCCAAATTATTATTCAAGGTATCCATTTTTAAAGATGACTCATTAAATTTACCAAATTATTTAATACAATAATTAAGATGATTGATTAGATTATATAATTTATTAATATTTAGTTTGAATTAAATTGCATTTCAAATATTTTCTTATATAATATCTTAAACTTCAATAAAATTATCTAACAAAAACATTTGATATTTTATAGGTAAACATCCTCATATTTTTAGTTAAACCTTGTACCAATATTTATATCATCCTTTTAAAATAAATATCCTTTAATACACTTTTACGTTCAATTTATATATCAATAACTCATTCTGATTGATCATTATATTTTTTTTATATTTATTATCCATACAATTTATATTATTATATATTTTTTAATCTGATTTAAATTCAGTTTCACCTTAATTAATAGAAAAATATTCACTATTTTCCCATTAACATAGGATTATTTCATTGAAATTTCCTTATAAAAATTATATTCTATATAGGTGGGACTAAATGTTTAAATTCTATGATATTTTAAACTCACTATTATATTTTTCATACCACATCGAACACCTCACTACAATGTTATCAAACATAAAACACTTAAAATAATCATATTTTAACTTTCCATCAATCCCACCTTTTCCTTGTTTGAACTTTATCACTACTAGTAATAGAAAATCATCTCCAATTCCCTCTTTTATTCCATTATGATTTATATCAAAATCCCCAATTTATTTAGAATACATGTCTTTTTATAAATGAATTTTGGATCCTTTTAGTTTAACAATCATATAGTATTCCACCATGATACTTAAAATATCATTAAATAATGATATGAAAAACATTATTCATTAAGTGTTTAAACATTTTAATTGAATTAAGGTTGATACATTCTCAAATTTTTCTTCAATATATCCACACTATTTATTTCTTCACCAACTTCAAAAATGGAACCAATAACCTAAATAATTTATTTTATGATATAATCAATGTTTTCATTTTGGTATATCTAAAAATCATCAATCTCGTTGCGTAAAACATGAATATTTACTTCCTTGATCATTTTGAATCTTTTATAAATTTTTAAAAATAATTTGATATTTCTTTCATAAATGAAAAACTCATTACTTTCATGTTTACTAGATATATAGTGCTTTAGATAAGGCATTTTTTTATTTGAATTTGAATTGAGTATATTCTTTTACATTTAATTTAATGTCATATTTTTAGGATCACACCAACCTAAAAGATTGAAGATATAATCTCTAATGGTTGTTCTGAATCTAATAATTATCGTTGTAGAAGCGTGGAACTTGTATTACATTGACATCATTATATATATTAAGTATCCCCTTTTGACAAATTTACAAAATGATAAACATTCATCTGTGATACCACTTTCTATATCCATAATGTAACAACTAGGCCTTACTATTGAACAATCACCCTTTCTTAACATGGCAGTTGGGTCCTAGCCTACAAGGTGCTACCAGTTGCCCCATAGATACATGGCCCCTGCCCTCGGGCCCACCCACATGACTAAAAGGGTCATTAGACTAATGAATATCTCTATAATCCAACAAAAATTCTTTCTAGGGTAATTTCTTCTCACTCACACACACCATGGGAAACTTCCAAGGATTCAAACCATCCTAACACTACTTAAGGACAATCATTCTTACCTGTGGAGATCTAATTAGGTTGGATCTCAAAAATAAAGGTGTACCTTATTTAAATTATTAACAACATTTAGTCTTTTAACTATTTAACTTTTAATGGTCTAACATTCACCCCCTAGAGCAAAACATCCTTTTTGTGGGACATAAATCGCAACCCAAGAAGTGCCACCAAACGTTTGGTTGGATTCCCCCACTTATACTAACTATTTGATCTAGGTCCCACAACAGTATAAAACACCACCTTAACATGGCAATCCGGTCATCAGAATAATGAATGTATCCAAAGGAAAACATATTTATTTCTAGTGTACTTTGTCCACATGAACACAAAACATGGGAATGTTTTTAGGAGGTCACCCATAAGGACACTAAATTTGGTTAAACACATATAACTGTGGAGTTATAATTAGGTTGACTCCTAAAAATAAAGGTGCACCTTGTAGAAATTGGTAGTAACAGTTAGTATTTTAAATATATCTTTCAAGGTTGTTACATTAAACCCTAGTTCCATAGGTTTTCATTGTGGGACCTATATCTCAACTCAAGAAATACCACCACATTTCTGGCTAGGTTCATCCTATTATACTAATTTTGACAACTGACCCCCCCTATATCATATACAATGCACATTAATATGTCCCTCCTGTAATCGCCTGCCAGGTATCACTAGTTTCCCCACAGACATGTGGTCTCTCCTTGGTGCCCACCCAGATGCCTGAATGGGTTATTAAACTAATGACTATCCCACATGACAACACATGTTATTTATGATATTATTTTACCTCAATCACACACACCATGAGAAACTTCGCATGAGGACACCCATACTGAAACTACTCCCAGAAAATCATTCTTAATTATGGAAATATAATAAGGTAATCCCATGAAAACAATGGTTAACCTTCTTGACATGAGTTGCAATATTTAGTGTTTTAACCCTTTTACATTGGGGTGTTACACAAAAAGTCCCAAATCCCCCTAAGATATGAGTGACTTAGGGTGTTAATTTTTTTTACATTGAATAAATATTATTCACATGTTAGTAAGAATATGAAAATATATTAAAATAAGTAAACTATACATGATATCTTTATAATGAAAGTAATTCATAGGTATGAAAGCGTTTTACTTATTACAACCAAAATTGTCTGTATCTAAGGAGTATGCACTGATGATGTGTTGATATACCAAGAGATCACAAACTCACTATTAAATTCTTCCAAATTTTCGTAATGAAAAATTATTGAATCCAAGTTTCACTACCTATTCAGACCTATCCACTCACTACTTCAATATAGATACACAAATAATACATCTTGCAGGTCATTTGTAATGAAGGGTTGAATAAATAATCAATACAAGAAAATAGTAAAGACATTTATTCATGAGTGAATCTATATCTTTAATAATGTGAAATTAATTCAATTATAAAAAATGAATTATATAGAATTATAGACTGAAAGAATTTTTTTCCCTTATTTTTTTTCTCTTTCTCCCTTCTATTATGTTATTTTTTTCTCAAAATCTATAAAAACATTTTAATCACTTTAGTAAAATATATATGACATATTATTATGCATGTCATATTATGATTAACCCTAAAAACTATCCATAAATGTCATTTGAAATATCTCATAAAGTAAGAAAATATTACTCTATTTGAAAAAAATTAAATATTTATAATATACTAATATTTAATAAATCAAAGGATAATAGATACCATTAGATAATAATTCATCACAATTACCATATATTTATAAATAATTGTATCATTATAATTATTCCATATCCCTAAAATCATAAACTCTAAAATTAGGGCTCATATCATGATATATTGACTATAGAATAATGCTTATCATTACAGTATAATCAACTAATCTTCCCCAAATTACAACTTCTAGATGAGACATTGATTTTTGTCCTATAAAACATAGTTCTGCATACATTGTCCTGATTTTTTTTGTCAATAAACCACTATCATCCATTTTAGAATGATTTTTAATGATAAAGATCATTTTGTTAAGTTGATAAAAAATAATTTCATTAAAACCAACAACATAAGAACATTTCTTATTATGACATGATATTGTGACATGATCATTATGTCGTATTATTCAGTGCTATTGAAATTATTCAGACTTCAACCATACTTGAAACAAATCATTATATAATATTTCAACTTTGGGGAAAAATATTTATTTTACCATCTAACAAAACAATCGAAAAATAATTATCACATTATAATAATAATTTTGGTTTAATTTTAGAATTCTACACCAAATAAACTTAAAGTATCTTGAAAACATACATAAATTCCTTTACAATTAAACTAATTTTTTTTCGAAAATAACTATTAATAAAAAATGTATCCACTTATGAAACTCACTATAAAATTATCCTTTATTGATTAACCTAGGTTATAATACATCTACTATAAATTTTGGCTTAATTTTTATGTATTTTCATTCTTTGTATCATTAACTCATCCTTTTTGATTGAATATTATAAGATACGTCATGACATTGTTATATATACCATTATAATTTTAGGCGTTAATTATTTTATTCTTTATGATTGATACATAACCACTTTGTGATTTCATTTCCATGTGTAACTCATATTTATATACATATTATGTTGTGACAGTTGGAACCAAAATTATAAAACCATCCCATTCATTGGGTAAAACTTAAATTTCAAGACATTTTATATATGTAATATATGGAGACAAGTTTAATACATTATAATGTCTTGGTAGAGAGCCTGGACATGTTATTATTACATACTATGATTTCATAAGTGATAAAATCATATTTCATGCCACACTCTTATGTTATGCCACATTCTTATTTTATGTACCATTCATTTAACATTTTGATTTGAATATCATAACTAGATACATGAGATAGTATACCCCAATCCTTATACAAAGTTCTCAATTTTTATAGGATTGGAATAAGTATTGAGCGTATCAACCATAAATTTTGGGAATTATTTCACCATATTTAATACTAATAAAATAATAACTCAAAATTATATCGGAAATGTAGAATGAAATATCCATAAGTTAGAATTTCCAAGATAAATAAATAAAACAGTGTTAACATAAACCAAATAAAAAGGTAATAATATAAAATCACGTCATAAAACCTCTAAAAATATATGAAACATACATAAAACATGACTATAAAAATAAAACATCAACCATCAAAATATAATAAGGTTTTATATACAAAACATCCAAAGTACAAGTTTAACCCAAAAGTGAGAATATATTGCTGGTAAATGTGGCTCTAAAAAATATAATGAAACATGCAATATTCTATGTTCACACAAAAATAGACTATATCTATATGAATCACATTATCGTTCATCATATGTCACAACCACCATAAATCCATGTTTGAAACTATAGTCCATAACTAAAAAATAGAGAAATTTACCTTTACTTGTATCTGGGATAACCAATTCTGTACACACACAAGAATGTATATATTGTTTAGGAGTATAAACCCTGTATTATTATTCTAAAAATTATTTATATTTTTATTCCTAATATAAACAAAACATTATATTTTTTTTTCAAAAAAAGAAACATATACACCCTTTTAATACGTTAATTAAATCAATTTTTTCACCAAGAATATTTATAATAGAAAAATTTAAAATCATTTATATTTCATTTAAAGAATTTGAAATCCAAAACATATCTAAAAATATCCCAAAACATAATAGAGTAAATTAAACATCTTTAGAAGGGGTTTCATAGTATTGGGATATAAAAAACTAAAGTATTTTTTTTAAAATGATGAAAATTTATAACCCTACTTTCTTTATCAAAGCATGATCAGTTCCTACCAGTTTTTAGAGAAAATCAATAAAATTTGATTCCATTAGTCAAATAAAAATCCTAACTAATAGTACAATTCAAAGTGAAATCATTACTAGTAAACATTTACACTAGACATTCCTTGGTAGAGTCCCATAACTTCAATGAAATTTTAAAACAAGAACAAAAAAAAAACAAAATGAAACATTTATAAAATATTATATAGATAAACACCATTTACATCAATAATCAACCATTAAATTCCATAGAAACAAATAATAAATCATATATTAATTTTTTTAATATCAACATGGTATAAAAATATATCTTTCTTTCAATTTAAATATCACTAAGACAAAAAATATTAATAATAGCTAATTGAAATAACACATGGAGGAGTTTATCAAAATACATTTATTTCGATAATAAAAAAATTTAAATAAAAAAATTTAAATAATAAAGAGAAAATTTATGGAAATTAAAAACCAATTTTAATACCCTAAAAATGGATTATGATGTTAAATAAAATTAAGGGTATAGAATTGCATAACAAAAACCAATGAAAATGGAATTAATCAACCAACTATGAGTTTATTGGGGCATAATAAGGGACTAAATAACCTATAAATCAAAACCACCAATTTTATATAATAAAAAATGATAAAATAGACCCACTATAGTATTTTAGAGTTATGAGTGACTATAACAATATAATAAAGGGAGATGGGAAGAAAATTATCACCCTAACTTTGAGTTTTGACCAAGGAATCACCATGTTTCACGAAATATTTGGAGGTGGACATGGAGCCACTATGGGGGCCTTCCTAATCAATTTTTGATACCCTAAAATAAAATGAGTTATGTGGAGGTGAAATACCATAAATCATATTTTTGAAATAAAATAATTAATTTTCAAAAATTATGCATGTCTTATTTGAAAGGTCCTCTGGGCCATGCATAAGACCATGTGAAACCCACCAGACAAATTCCCATCCTGCACAACTCCCTTGCACAATCCCCAAGACCATGAATTCATAGAATATATATATAATTATAAAATTTATTACTTTAACTTAATTGAGAAAAAATAAATTCAAAATAGACAAAATAAATACATACTATTTATATTTTGGATAACAGTATTCTACTAACCATACAACATTATTAACTTATAAATGAAAGGAATATGTCATAAATCCATGTAATATCATATAGTAAGAAACATAATTTCACAAAGTATGACATACACATGTAATAATTATTATTCTATTCCATTGGGGGTAGATATTATTTTTTGATATAAGGATGTTGTATACACACTGCCGGAGCCTATCATATTTTACAACATAGTGAATTGTAGTGCCATAAATAATATAGTGCAATTACTTTTTAATTACTATAATTCATAAAATTTAGTGGAGTGTTAATGATCCACCACTCCATTATCCTACAAATAATATATCATTTTTTATTTGTTTCATAATATGAAACAAATGAGAGATTTGGCATTGTCTAGGGTTGCAATGTATTCCTGAATTAAATTTTAATATACGAGTTATTGTATGTTCACTCAATGAATGTACTTTAAGTATTTATAAATAGATTTTAACCATGATATGGTGACTATTAAATACTTGATTATCCCTATGTGAATCTTTCCTTCTTATAGATCACTTCTCCTATGTATTTTAAACCATTAGGTATTAACATGAAATGGAGGGTAGAATAATCCTGCTTCTATGATGAATGATTAATCACAACCCATGGATACCTCTATAGTAAGGATTCCATTTGACTACATCTCATGTGATCTTCATCATTCACTAAAGATGAATAAAAATTAAATAACCATCTTTGGTGAAAGTTGTGAAGATTTATTCATTTATATTTTGGATGAATTAAGTTTCTTGCATAGCTAATCTTGGATTTGGTTTTCTATATTTCTTTCTGGGTATTTAATGAGTGTCATTAATTCCTTTGAAACCCATTAATAAATTCATCAATATTATTTATTAAAAAATATACAAGGCTATTTTCCCCTCATCATATATTCCTATTCCTATATCTGATGACCTCTTTCTCATGATACCAAACAATATTAATGAGAGGAATTGATTTAACCTTACTCACCTTGTCTTGGATATCAATAATTCTGATAGGTGGATATAAAAATATGCAATATAACTCTAAATATAGATCTTTTATATTAAATAATTCAACACATAAGGTTTATACTTCTTTAACTATGATATACATATCATGTTATAGATAATTATTAACCAAGGATGTAAAGATAAATGATATTCTTTATCTCTAAGTTATTCTATAGCCTCAAATAGAGAAATATATCTCAATATAAGATTACCTTACTTTTATATTCTCCCAGGACCTAGTTAAAGTGAAATTTTAAGAAAATTATCTGATCACCATAAGTGAATTACAATGGTAATTGATGTTGACATATATAATATTTATAGAGACTTTGATTCATTTACAATATTTTGAAAGTAGAATGGATCATCTCGATCATGTAAAATTTAAGGATCAATCCCAATAATTATGACTCACCCACTTCAGTCTAACATACAAAGGGCTGGTATAACAATCCATAAAAAGATTCAAAAGGGTCTATCTTGATCGAGGATTGATAAATATAGGTTGGAGGATGATATGTTATGATAAAATCTAACTAATATCCTATAAACTCATGAAGAATCTTACAAATTCTAGAGATAAATTGAGGATATAGATTTGGGACAATAACATATGGAACTCCGTAAAGTTTAAAAATCTTTGAAAAATATACTTTTTAAGGTATTTCAGTTTAAAAATCTCCTTGATGGAAATGATTTGTTTTGATCTCATCAATTGGTTAATAATTAGAAAAATAGAATTATTCTATGAGATGATTGGTGTAATACAATTATAAAGTCCATCGACACCTCATCCCACTTCCATGAAGTAACATGAAGAGGCTTCAATATCCAAGTGTTTTTTTGATGTTTGGTCTCCACTTGTTGACAAGTGGGGAAGTATAAAACAAATTTAGAAATTAATTATCTAATTACCAGACACTAGTATTATCATTTTATATTATAATATTCCTATTTATAAAATAGATACACAACCCAATTATAATGATAATAATTTTTCATCACTTATTCCCTTAAATAAATATGACATCACGAAATACATTCTAAAGTTAAGAGTTCCATCCCGAGACTGAAACAATTTTTAAGTGGTATCTCTATTATTTAAAATTATCCTAATACATTGGTAATCAAAATCAAACATGTACTCCTATAAAATTTGATAAATAAAAGAAATCATGATTTTCACACTTGATAAGAATATTTTCTTATCTTCCTCATTCATATCTAAATATAATTCATCAAAAATACTGACCAATCATCATTCCTCTAGATATTCCTTCACTACATAAAATATAAATTTATACTAAAAATTTTGATGAAAAAACGTTCATTATAAGGAGTGTATGGAAAATAAAAATCAAAATTAGGAAAGCATTAAACTGACTAACTATGTCCAAGGTTTTAATCCTTTCAATAAAATATGTATGCTAAGATTTTTTGATATGCCTACATAGTTAATTTCTATTTGAATATTTAATGTCTCCAATACTTTAGATCATATGTCAAAGATTTTTATTTAAGAGGAAGATTTGGGTAGTTGTTCTCATATGAATATATTGAGATACATACACTACCATATTTATATTTTATATGATAATGAAACCCTGTACCATACATAAGGAATTATAATAAATCATGTAACTCTCAGCTAGACTAGGTTGAATTAATACGAGATTTGAGACGAATATATTCTTGAGTTAATAAAAGTATTTTTTACATTCTTTATTACATTAAAATATCACTCCAATACATGAAAAAGTAGTTGAGGGTGTAGATAATTTCAATAAGTCAAAAAAATAACGTATAATGTTCTAAAAATCCTATGAAATTCTTTATCCAAATACATTATTGGGGGTTTTAAAGACTCTATGACTTATATAATCTTAGAGAAAATTGATATATGTTTCTTAAAAGTCAAATGACCCAACAAATATACTTTAGAAAACTATAATTGTAATTTTTATAATTTAATATAATAGAAATTATACTTGGGAGTCTTCAGTACAATTTCAACATGATTTTCATGATATTTCTTTAACAAAAAGTAGGGAAAAACATCTTTTATAAACACCATGAAAAATGTGTTAAGGCCTATGGGGATATAGTTCATAATGGTTATAAATACTCCATGAGAATTCATCAAATTGAATGGTTGTAAAATACACTCATAATTCCTATATCTATACCTAAAGGAAAATTTTTGAATATCTTACTCACTTACCCTCAATTGTTGATATGAAGACATCAGGTCAATCTTGGAAAACCATATCATTATACTATTCTAAAAAGAGATATCATTAATGAAGGGTAAAGGATACTTATTCATTATATTCACTTGGTTGAGCATTCAATATCCACTGAAGAAGATGAAAACTATCATATTCCTTTCTAGAAAATAACATGAGAGCTTCCTAAGGTGACACACTTGGATGAATAAAACCCTTAAATTAATGATATTATAACTACATTATCAATTTTTTAGTTTATTAGGAGATATATTATAAGAAATTAAATATATAGTATTCACTCTCCGAAGTAAATAAATTGAGAAATCTACTTACCTATTTGATGATAATCCAAAGAAAATTATTAAAAAAAATTCTGGATATCTATCCACCACAAAAAAATTATTTTTAGAACATAGCTCTATAGAATCTAGTTGAAAATTTAACAACTTAGAGTAAATAGTATCAATATTGTAAATTGTTAGTCCCATACAGCCTAACCTGGTACATAATACAAAATCAAATACATGATTTTTCCCATGATATAAAATTAACACCACCTTTTGTTGATGGAAATCAATATGATCCATTGAGCTAATCATTAAGTCCATTCCCATGAAAATAAAAAAACTTATAAATTATATAAAAGAATTTGTAATACAATTTTAACAACATAGGCCAACATAGTGAAAAAGGGAAATTTTATCCCGAATCATTTTTATTTTCTAAAAGATTAGAAATATTCATTGCATATAAAATAATTTCAACTTTTAGGATCAAATGGTCCACTACTTTAAAAGATATGAAAAAATATTATACACCTATATTGAATAAATCCAAAATCATAAAAGATGAAATAAGAATAATTCCTCAAATTATTGTGGATTTGGGTTTAGATTTGGTAGGTTTATTGTCTATAATAAATATTTTCCATATTCATGTTGACCCAAAGATATCCTACCAAGATGAGGGACTCTTTGAAAATAACCCTATCCTTGAGTGGATTAATTTTTTCTTCCATGTCACTATGAATAATCCACTCCAACATTAAATTCATTAGTCTATAATTGAGAGCTGTTTAATTTTTTTTTTAAAAAAACATACTACACAATAGAATACGATTATTCATAAATAATTATAGTCAACCCAATAAAAAACACTAAATAAAAATATTTAGGGATTATTTACATTAGGAATTATATGCAGATTATTACCTCATTGATTTACAGGACCCCCTCCACCCAAAGATTACCCCTCTTAGGACAACAATATAAGAATAGAGATGATGACTACTCGAGTACCACTTCTAGTAGGGCCTTGGTTGGCGACTATTACCAAGGTTATAATAGACATACTTATAGGAGGAATTACTAGTTAAGAGAAATTAAATAATATATTTATAATACAGTCACACCAACCAATGTCTACTTTGATATATAGAATGGAGACCCCAATACATACATGTAATTTCAAAAAATAATAAACCTATAGAGACTTAGGATTTTAATACATAGATATTATCTATTTGTAGATGAATATATAATACATTACAAAAACACGGTACTGAGGAATATTATAGTTTAGTTCCTTTGGATACTATGTTCATAATATTCTAATTTGGTGAAATATTTTTAAGATATCCCATAAATATCTTCCCACATATTAATATTCTTTGACATAACCTAATTAAAACACTTTTTCATAAACTATGGAAAGGAAACATAAGAAATGGTGAGATTAGATGCTCATTAAGGGTAAAATAAGGAATTAAATAGACATAATGTATGCATAAGGTGTTGATAACATGATAATAACATATAAAAACCATACCCTACATATCAAAAATCAAAATATTGAGTCTTGAAATAATTATTGGTTGTTCACAAGACATGAATCATAAAGGAAATACAAGAATTTGACACATTATATCATGGAATTGAAATAAGGAATATAATTTTTTTCATATACATAATCATAAAAAATCATAAGTCCAATATACCCACCAAGAAATTCATAACATGTTTGGATTAAGATTCATCTTCCCACTTTGAGCTTGAAATAACCTCCTATGTAACCTATTTTGTGCTTGGGATAACCTCTAGTGTACCCTCATTTGGGATTTGGATAACCTTCTATATACCCTTTGAGCTCATATAACATTAATCATTACCCAGTTTATTGGAGGCAGATATATTTCCCAATGATCACATAATGAAAATAGTACATATGTGTGACACAAGATCATAAAACATTCACCATATCAAAATCCTTGAAGCGAAATGAGTTTTATAAAAATTTCATCATAACATAACCTATATAAATGAAACATATTTCAAAATCATTTCATCATTCCATCAAATAATAACCCATGAAAAAAAGCAGGTTTTATAAGCATCTTATCATGGTATAACCCATGTAAGAGAAATAGGTTTCATAAAAATATTGTAATTATAAAAATAAACCATTTAGTGAAAGAATAATAATGGTATCCTTGGATCATATCCCCATTAAAGAATATGTAAGATCAATATGTGTTATCTTAGATGGAAATTGGTTTTAAAATATCAATTTATATGTTTATTGAGGGAAATAATTTTTTTTTTAAAATTAATTTTAAAAAATAGATGTTATAAAATATTTTATAAATCCATTTATTTTAAAATAAAATTGAAAACATATAAGGTCATCGTAAAAGAAAATAACAGTCAGGACGGTGGGAAATTATTTTCATTATGTACACATTAAATAAATATTCAATTCACATTTCTGATAAAATCCAAATAGGAATAGTTAGGAAAGTTACACAGAGATTCCATTTAAAAAACATTATAAAACAATATAGCTAAATTTTCATTTTAAAAACAATAATATAGATGATATGAGACTCTATTTAGAAATTTCAAGCACTCTCACTACTGATAACCTAAGACTCTATAAGGAAAACATGCATCTATTCCATTGGAATTGGTCTGAGAGCTTCCACTCCTAGAGAAATGAGATGATGAGGGCTTGAACCTACCCCCCAATTAGCTGAGAAATCATCTTGTCAATAAATTTTAAACCCTCATACCACATCTCTACTTCATCAGGAATCCTGATTACTCCCCTCTCATTAATGTCATATTTTTATTTCATCTTGTCAACAAAATAAACTCTCTCCCACACCTTGATATAATTCAACAACATAAATGATGTGACTTGGCGCTGCATCTATTGATGAAAAGATACCTCAAAAAACCTCACCCTAGACTCCCAATATATAAATAGTCCTAAGGAACATTGTAGAATAGGTTTGATACTGATCCCCAAATCCCACATGCTATAAATCCCCTATCAACGTGTAATCATCTCTTTGCCACTCACATCCTTCACAATTTAATAAAGAAATTCTTATTGAAACTAGTCTCAAAAAATATTCTGGGATACCACCAAATCCTAATGATCCCTGAGGAAGAAGTTACACCACTACATCACTACTCTACACAATATCATTACAGTAAATAAATCCCAGGGATTCATTCTATCAAAGATCAAATTGAAAGCAATATCAACCTTCTACAACTTGTCTTTGGTGACCGAGTCTAAAATTGATCATTCATACTTTGGTAGAATCTTTCACTAAAACTCTTGCAGTGACCTCCTATAAGCGTGTTCATTTTCATCATCTAATCTATGGTGATATACTACCACTTCCCAATGAACATATTCAGCATGAACTTGATGATGAAATCAAAATGGAGCTATATATATAAGAAAAACTAATGGTTAGAGACTCTTAAACTCGTAATATAGGATATTTATAATTAATTAATTAATTCTTTTTCCATATTGTTTAATGTTTTATCATATCCTAGGTTTTACCAATTTCAAACATAGAATCACAGAACAATGATCTACAATCCTTTCTAAGGTCACTACCTCGCTACCAGTATCACATCATTTAGTAGACTCAATAAAACTTATGGTACTTCCATCAAACTATATGGGGCCCAAAATACCTATGTCCAAAATGGTGTCCCATTTTTACATCGCTTACTAAACATAGTTGACACTTTTCCCATGGGAACCCATACAATACTCACCTATGAAAAACTATAAACATTATTATATCCCTAAACCTAAATCATTGATACCACTATTTATTGACCCCTCCCTCCGAAGAGTACCCCTCATGTGCTGGCAATGAGAGACGAGAGATGGTTACCGCTTGAGTCCCACATCTAGTAGGCCCCGTGTTGATGACTAGAACCAGGGGTATAACAAACATATTAATTGGAGGAATTACCCTCTAAGAGAAAATCAGTAAGAGAAATATAAGACATTTGAACCAATATACATATAATTAGATATATTAAAAATAAAACACCAATACACACATTCAATGTTAAGCAACAATAAACCAATAGAAAAGGTAAACTATAAGTAACAAAAAGGTTACTTAAAGCGATTATGAAGCCCAAATAGCTCCTAGAAACCACGAGATAGTAATATCAATATTAATCTCAAAACATATCCTGATAAATATAAAAAGAGTTTATATATATGTTGGGTTATCATAACAATATACTCATTGGGATCCTCCCCAGAGCCTATCCAACATGACATAATGAAATCATGATAAATCCCAGTGAACAAGTGAAACTAAATCATCTCCTAAAAAGGTATACAATGTTCCCAACCTCACCATGGATATCGATCATTAAATGTAGAATACCAGGTTCATATAATATAGTAATAAAATATCAAGGGTAACCCTCTACCACTTCCCCACTAGTTTGTACTCTACCCCAACCTCTCACATTGTGATCCATATCTCTCTAAAATATGAAAACCCGCGAACACCTGGTCTTAGTATTACAACGTGAACCTCGTGCATCACATAATCATATTATCCCATATCTATATAATAATCAAGTAGTTTTATAGAGCCACCATAACTAGTATAACATGTATCATACATCAGGTATTATACCTTAAGCCATTATATCCCATACACAATGTAAGTACCATGATCCATCACAACCCATACATGTCATAACTATAATAATCCATAAGATACTATATCCAGTAATACATGTGTGTGAAATAACCACAATCCATTAAATCCATCAACACAAAATATGGAAAAAACTAACCTCAGTGCATACCATCACATAATAATATCAAGAGTAGAGATTGGTTCTAGAGGGGATAGTCATCCATCCATCCTCTCTTCAGGGTGTTAGTGAAAACACCCCTCCTAGAGTCCACTGGGTGTTAGTCACCCGAAAAAATGGGAACAATAGTGTATAAAATCACAAAATTTACAAGATTTAATATAGATCCCAAATATACAATAGACAAAACCAATTCATAGGCACAACTGAAACAATAATCTATTGGACACTCGACCACCAATGCTAAGGACTAGATATCCTATAAGCACACAAACATTTAAAGAGATATGTTAAATTATTTATTTTCTTTTTATCAGATCACATTATATTAATTAATTCATTATCCATTAATTAACAACATTTTTCTAATTTAAATTGCATTGAACATCATATCCAAGTCCATGTCATCTGATAATAATCCAAACTGAGTCCACACATCATCAAAGTCATCTCATTTGTAATCTAGATACACCAAACCCATGGTTTAAGAAATTTTTTAATATTTATCAACATCATTAAATAAATATAGTTATTCCAAGAAAACAACCTAAGCTACCACCATGAAATATGAAACCAAGCAGTTCTATCTGCCTTAAGCATTGGGGAAATGAATACAGATAAACAAGAAACCATGCCTTTTGACCATTG
This sequence comes from Viscum album, assembly GCA_963277665.1. NCBI lineage: Eukaryota > Viridiplantae > Streptophyta > Magnoliopsida > Santalales > Viscaceae > Viscum > Viscum album. The sequence continues at coordinate 2,040,135,531 of OY728164.1, forward strand.
AATAGATTAAAACATAAGAAAACCATTTAGATATATAAAAACAATGTCTATGAAAAATATTACCCATTCCATCATCTTTGAAAAAAATCCCTAAATACCTCATGTATATTAAGTTGCATCTCACTATCACAGGAATCAAATACTGCCACATCCTCAGCCTCCCCACCCATATTTCATCAGTTATCCCCAGGTTAGACTTCCTAGGAACATATCACAATATAAGATCATATCATGATCACATCACAAGGAATCAAGAAACATGTATAGATAATAATGAAGATGGCCCCCAAAATAAGCAATTCATCCTACACATGAAAATGGGAACTCGTGACACCAAACATGAGGAATCCAGTCTATATAAACCAACAAACACTCGTGGACCTAAAGTTTTATATTTATCAAATAATTATTTTTATCCCATGTTGAATTAAACAATTCATTATTCATAGGTTCCATATTTGGGAAACCTAAGTTAATAAATATAATAAGGTATCACAACTAAACATGAACTCTAGAATAAACCAGTTTTACCAAACATAGAGAAGAACCATTCTCATTTGACACGACTTTTCATTTTATCATCAACAGGTATTAACACACTTGAAATTATTTATTAATTAAATCAATACATGGAATACCATATTCAATTAAACATTCTATTAATAAAAATTTGATTATATTCAAATTATATACAACTCCAAATTCAATAAAACATTCCTTTTAATTAATTATTAATCCAATTAATCAATTAATTCCATATTTACGTTCTTTACTATTTTACTTCAAAAATAACAAGATAATCCACATCATAACCAAACATACTAACATTCATAAATATATAATATAGTATCTATCTAAATAAGAGGAAAACTTTTACCATTTAATAAACTTCAGGAATATACTATTGTTGTCAATTTTTTTATTAAAATAGTTCAATATTTTTTAGTCTTATTTCCCTGCCATACAGTGGGATAAACCATGGGAAATTTATGATTTCACATAAATAAATAAAAGAATTACATATTTCCCTACCTCAAAAGTATCTACATTCTTCGCAAAAAAACAACATCAAGGATATCTGATTACCTATCCCATGATAAAACATTATATAGTGACCCTTGACTTTTAAACATGTCATTAAATGATTTTATTCATAATAAAACATCAAATTACAAGACATTGGTCATAAATTTTAGTGTCTTGGAATACTAGGTATAAAAAACTGAATACATTGTACATAATAAAAAATTTCTTTATTTGTCATCCATTATGATCTCCTAACTTACTTTGAGCCCTTAAATAAATATAGGATAACATAGGGATTATATGAACAAACAGATGATCCAAAAACCTCAGTAAGATAATAAATATTAAAATAAATCTTAGCACATGGGTTAAAAGGCATAACATAATGATATGACAAGGCATGGAAGATGATTAAATATAAGGAATAATAAAATGGGATCATATGATCATGGATTCATAATAATGTGGCAGAAACATAAAACATGAATTTAGCACGATTCTAAGATCATTGCACATAGAGGAGCAAAATTGACGTCTCGTTGCATATAGAAGAGCACGAGTTAAGGCTCGTTGCACAGAGAGGAGTATGAGTCAAGGATAACCACCAAGACACTTGTACATAATTTCTCATTATACTAAACATAACCCAATTCATTAGAACTCTATCTAGAAACACCCATCCATAACATTTTCCTGAATATGTGTTCCACGTGATGAATCATGCATAAGGAATCAAACATAAACATAAGGGTAACCCATTGTAAGAATTGGTTATAATAATCTAGTCAAAAAGGAATAATATAAGAGAATAATGCAATGGTGTCCATGGAAGAAAGTATTTAAGTCATACATGGACATTAATAAGGGAATATAATAATAGATCATGATAATTGATGTCAAACTAATGTGAATACATGTAAAAATGGTGTTTAAGAAACTTTATAAGTAAAACATTTTAGTACGGTTTAAGGAAAATATTAAATAGAATTTTATAAAGAAAAGGGAATAATATTTTATATAAAACCAGAATTGAAACCGTAAATTTTTCATAATAAAATTATTGATTTAAGAAAAATAATGTTGGCTCAAAATAAATTATATAGTGCAATTGAAATTCGATAAGATTTTGGTAAGTTCCCGTAAATCAGACTTGCTTATCGGGAAGATACGAGTAGGGAACCATTTTAAAACATATATATTCCAGAAAAATAAGGATTAATTGTAACAACCTGATATTTTATGATAAGTATTATTTTTAATTTATTTGATGTCATGTGTTTAATGCTGCAACAAGATTATCTTGTGCTATACACCACACTGTATTAGCTTGAAGTATATGCAACACTATTCATAGATTGTGTTACACACAATTTCAAGTTCGTTTTATAATAGTCATTCTACGCAACATTGAGTGTATATATATATATATATATATTCAATGTATAAATGAAATATGGTTGGATTATGTTATACGAAACAACGAAGGATTCTTGCACAACACACAACCCTGACTTGGCTTGCATTACACACAATCGCAACTTTCCTCGATAGCGTGTGTTGTACGCAATATCAGGTTTCACTAAACAATGATATACGGTTATAATATTATTACGAACTACCTGTTATGAATATTATTAACTAAAATTTTAATTTTATAACATTATTATTTCAACTTACACATTTTCTAGAACATGATATGTGAACAAAATAAAATTTTCAGGTAAAATAAGTATTTTTCAAAAAATGCAGTTCTGCCACCTTTTAATGGTTCACCCACATTAAATCTAGTTTTTGACATGTTTATAAGTTCAATTTTACAAAATAAACTTCTTTTTTTAATCAGGATATAAAAATTTACATTTGATATTGTTTTGATATTATTCTGATAACTTTCATATTTTAATGAATAGTAAAAACACAGTATATTTTAATTAAAAACCACTTTTTTCATCATAATAATTTATATTGTTAAATTACAATAATGAATGGTTTTAAAGTATAAATAGAATATATTTTTACTATTTAATATAATGTATGTAATTATCATTTATTTTACCTTGAATTCGTAGGTTAAATCAATTCAGTGTTTTGTGATGTTTTAAACAAAAACCCGTTTTCTTTCGACAACATGATTAATTTTAATTTAATTTCTGAAACTTTTGTGTATTGGATTTGTAAAAATGTATTCCATATTTATAATCAGTGGGTCCAAATATGTTAATAAGGTAATTTTTATTTTTGGGCATTATGAATAGTAACTACGGTAAATTTTATTTACCATAGTTAAAGGTAAATCGGGTAATTAAGGGTAAATATAAGATTATAAAATTACCCTAACACCTGTAAAAATTCTATTGGATGAATAAAGGTCGAACCATATCACCTAAGGGTCGTATTAGATTAATTTAATGGACTTTTTTCCATGAAAATAATTTAATTATTATTAAAACCAAAGAATGTGACGACATGTCACTTTCTTAAATCTTATAAGTATAACAATTTATTTAGTGATAAAATTCATGAATCTTAGGATATAAATAGTCTCCATAAAGTTAATAAAATTATCTACATCATATGAATTTATTTAGAATTTTTAGGGATTAAATAATTATCATTAAAGGAGACATAATAGTGATGTTGAAATTATTTTATTAAGAGAAATATCAAATAAATGGTTTTAAATATATTAAAATAAATATTATATGAACTATTTAATGTGATCCACTAATTTTCTAGACAGATATGACATGTTATAAATCTATTAAATATTTTATTTCAGACATATATTCTGTATATTTTTTATTTAATTTCAAATAAATTAATAGTGTCAGAATTGACACTATTGTTATTTTATGAAAATAACATATTATAAAATTGTTTAAAAATCACAAAAATATTTAAAAATTATAAATTTTAATTTATATGGTCGAAAATGTCATAAAGTGTCAAATTATAGAAAATTAAAAACACATATGTAATTATATATAATAATTTAAAATTTAGAATATTATTACCACAAATAAAATTAAATTGATAAATAAGGATAAATCAAGTTGATAATGTTTAAAATAAATTCCTAACATGTAAAAATTTTATTGGTTGATGAGATTACAACCCTATATCATTTAATCTTTGGATATGAGTCATTTTTTAAGTTTTTAAGTGGGGTTGGGATTTAATATAAACTAATATTTCTTATATTTCCAAAGGTGCCCCTCTCCTCCCTTATAAAAGGGAACCTCCTCCCTCTCCTCCTCACACCAATTTGAGCCTTCAGTCTCAGAGAAACCCTGCCCATATCACTTCCCCAATTCCCTAGAAATATCCTAGAGGTCCCGGTCTTCGTCAAAGACCAATATTAGTGCCCTAAGAGGAGGTCTCAAAGAGGCACTTCAAAGAAGAAGTAATGTCTGTTACTGATTTTTTCAACATTATTTCTTCTTCTACATACTCTTCTTTAATTGTTTCATTATGAAGTAATAACATCTTTATCAATCATATACTGATATGTTATTATAAATATGAAGAAACCCCATTTCACCTTCTATCCATCCTATGGAAAACGAAATCTCCGTGCGTGCGTACGTACAGAATACCGTCTCCACGCCGTGGTGTAATCTGTTTTTCCACCAACACCTTACATGGATGGGTATAATGGTGTAAAGAATAAATATATATGGTCATTATAACATCATACTAATTCTGATATATTATACCATCCACCCCAATTCTATTCAATAATTATGGGAACGATATCATCGCTCGTGCGTACGTACGGATTACCGTCTCCACGACGCGATGAGATTCATTCTCCATGTTAACCATACATGAGTGGTTATAATGTTTATATAATAAATAATAATGAAATATATGACATAATAATTTTACTGAATTTATGTATATATATATTTATGTCATCTATTTAGTTTCATTCAATTGAATGAGGAAACGAAAACAACGTTCATGCATACATACGACCTACCGTCTCCATGAATGGTGTATTTCATTCCTTTTATCGATCTATAATATATATGTATATGATGAATATATATTATATATAAATCATGTTTTAAATTATGGAATTATGTAAATCATGATATAAGTAATAATATCAAGAACGACAAGTCGAAACACATACGATAAATGAAATGATTTTACCCAAAATGCTGCTTTAACATGGAATTTACAAAAGAACGGGTAATATAAAGTAATAAGTGAAACGTATATGATATCATAACAATGAATATGATTATTTAATAAGTCAATAACATTATTTAAATCATTATATAGGAGTTTTTTATCCATACGAAGCATATTGGACCTAAGGTAAGGGATAATGTTGCAATCTCAATTTTTTTCTATCCGAGATTGCTTATACGTAAGTATTTACTGGGGTTATATTTATCATCCTTGTCCAAGTTTTATAAAAATGTTTTCATGTATGTTTGAAGAACGTTTTACCCTTTTTTGACTTTTACCACATGTTATGGAAGGAATCTTTCTTTTGTTTACCATATAAGGAACGTTTTGACTTTTCCGACAAAAGTACGAGGAGAATGTTATTTTTAACTTATACGGCGTGAACGGATTTTTACGGTTTCATAACGCCTCATTTTCATGAAGCTTGCTCTACAAGATTGCACGATTATTTTCAGAAAAACCCTTTTCTTTTAAAATTGCATGGAACTTTGTGAAAAGAAAATGATTTTGAATAAGAAAGGATATTTTCCTCAAGAAATCATTTCAAGTGTTTTTATCAAAACTATTTTCCATCTAAAATGAAATTATTTAATATGTTTATGTTTCAAGTATAATGTCTCCATTATTTACATGGTTTGATTCTTCTTATGATGAAAAGATTTCCATTTTTTATATTTATTATGTTATGATGGCATGATGTTTAAGAATCCCATTCTATTATATGGGTTATGCTATGATGTATGATTTATGATTTTGTGGCACACGAAGGAATGATTTCATTATGAGATGGGTGGGACCTATATGTCCCTCTAATGCATTGGGTAAAGATTTATATCTCATGAGATATACATGGCTGGAATGGTAAGTTAATCCGGTTCAGTATTACAAGATTGGAACGAGGAGTGAACTGAATCCAGAAAGGGACTTTATCCACTAAGATGGTCTTGGTAGAAATGTCTTAGCTAATATGGAAATCATATCATGTTATTAATGTTTCCACAATTACATGTTTTATTATCATGCTATTTTATCATGATTTATGTTCCATTATGATCTATGCCTTATGTACTTCCATGTTTTATGTCGTTGCTCAAGATTTTGATGTTTAAACATTATGTTCATGTTTGTAAGTTAAAATGTATATGGTATGTTCTATTTTATCCATGCCTACCCTTACTGAGCATTTGAGCTCACCCTTTTTATGTTTTCTTTTCCCCCTGGATTAAAATAAACGTTTTAGGTAGGGAAACAAAAAGTGGAAGATCTTTATGGGAGATGTTGAAGATCTTTCCCCATGATTAGAAGATTATGTTCCAAGTTTCCAAAGACACTAAACTATTATGGTCCTTGTGTGTCTGTTTTTGTTATGTATTAAGTATTCCGCAAAAGTAATGTAATGTCCATGTACGTCAAGCTTCGGGTCTCTACAGTTGGTATCAGAGGAAAGGTTTAGTCAACCTTTGGAAACTAGGATGTGAAAACCTTAGTGGGATCCCTAGAGATATTTCTAAGGTATGTCTAGGGATGTCCCTAAGGATAAGTATACGTATAGGATATAGTCCTAGAACTATGGTAACGATATTAAAATTTAACCTAAGATATTAGATATTGATGGTACTCCCCCTTTACTATGCTGTTTTCTCTAGAATGATTTTTACCTCTCAAACTATTCTTTTTGGGTTTTAGAAAATGGCTGGAAATAGAAAGATTCATGATAATGGAGGATATGACGGACAATGAAATGATATTCTTCATGAGCAACCAAATGAAACGGGATTTGGAAGTCCAAACATCGTTATTATGCCTAATCAGCAATCTCATAATATGATCAATAATCTCAACATTGTTAAGTTTCCTGACTTAGATAATAATATAAAGATGGAGTTTCATGATGATCATAGAGGAAAGAAAGTTCAATTTCCCTCATGTAAATCATGTGGGAAGAGGCATCGGGGAGATTGTTTCAAAGGAACTGGAAGATGCTTTGGGTGTGGAAAAGAAGGACACAAAGCTAGTAAGTGCAAAGGAAAAGGATCAGTTAACAGCATGGACAAGGATAATGGTATTTCTATGACATCAACAATGATTAGATGTTTTAAATGTGGAATGTATGGGATTTATGAAAACCAATTACCTAAGGGAAAATCTCATGAATGGAATCAACATGGTCACATGGGTAGTATTTATGTGGATGATGATGAAGAGGCTACAAATGAAATAAGAGATGAAAGAAATAATGAAACTCAGCAAGTGGTTTAAGAAGTTAGTGGAATGATTGTATGTTTATCAAGAATAATGTATGGTACTATGGAATAAAGAATCATCTAAGGATTGTTACAATATTGTTTTTCCTAAAGTATTTGAATGTATATGTTGAATGGTACTGGTAACCATGAAAGATTATGAAGATATTTTTTGAAAGAATATGATATGCTCATAATGAATGGATAAGTAGAAAATAATATGTTTGATAGTATTCATGAGCTCATGGATGATAAAAGGACAAAGTGATATACTGATTTGAGTATATAGATTTTATTTGGGATTTTTGTATGTGGAAAGATATAACTTTTGGCAGCACTCATGTTTTCACTAAGGTTCTATGGTAATTCAAGTTTCAAAAGAATACAGGATTAAGGTATTCAGATGTTTGGAATGTGACCAACAAGATATATCTTATGATATATGGGGGATAAATGATGGTATTCACATGCTCGGTAGATGAAATTTCTAGTAATTGTTTTCTTTATACAATGAGCTTGGACATAAGTAATTTGAATAAGCCTAAATATTGGAATGGATTATGTTGGACATAAATTAGTATTGTGTAAGGATAGAACTTTTGTTTCAATATTATTGATGGGTTGTTATAATAATGTATTTTTAGAAAAATGACAACTTGTAGGATGGGCGACAACTCATCGCATCGGACTAGGTTGTGATAATCAAACCCACAACCGAAGTGCGACATGCCTTTACTACCTACCACTTTCCTATAGGAAGTCCATGGTTAGTAGAAACTAGTTTTATTTTATTAAGCAGTATGATAAATAAAGAATAAGTCCATTTTTGGAACCATACATGATTAATCTCACCATAATATGGAATTATAACTTTTTCCAACCTTTTGTTTGAAATAGATGGAATGACCCATCACTCTATCACATGATCTGCTAACACTTCATGAATAACAAATTCAACCTCATTTCTTTAAGAGATGAAGTGGAAGTTGTTCAATTCACGAACAATAGTGAGATTGTACCAAAATCATGTAAGTATTTATTTTAATTCATCAACATTATGGAAATGATCTTGAAAACCAAAAATGTTGTCCAAATGCCCTTATATCTGATGAATCAGATGGTACCTTAGACCATCACAAATCTATGGCTTTGTGATTGTTGGCTTTTTCATAGCCATGTCCTCTACCACTCTCCATCAGAACATGATGGTTAGATTTTTCTTTCATATCCATATTTTTACCTATGTTATCCTATGTGGAAACCCAGTGATTAGTTAATTTGGGTAACCATTACATTTAGTACTTTAGTTTTTAATGTTATGTTTTGGTATTTTATTTTACGATGTGTGTTTCAATTAAAGAAACTTTCAAGTAGAAAACCATGTATAACCCTGACGAATTTCAAGGGTGAAATTCATTTTAAGGGGGGTAGAATGTAACAAACTGATTTTTTATGATAAGTATTCTTTTTAATTTATAATATGTCATGCATTTTATGCTACAACAAGATTATCTTGTGCTATATGCCACACTGTATTAGCTTGAAGTATACACAACACTATTCTTAGATTGTGTTACACACAATTTCAAGTTCGTTTTAAAATAGTCATTCTATGCAACATTGAGTGTATATATATATATTCAATGTATAAATGAAATATGGTTGGATTATGTTATATGAAACAATGAAGTATTCTTGCACAACACGCAACCCTGACTTGGCTTCCATTACACGCAATCGTGACTTTCGTCGATAGCGTGTGTTGTATGCAATATCAGGTTTCACAAAAACTATGATATATGGTTATAATATTATTACGAACTAGCCTTTATGAATAGTATTAACTACATTTTGAATTTTATAACATTATTATTTAAACTTACACATTTTCTAGAACATGATATGTGAATAAAATAATTTTTTCGGGTAAAATAAGTATTTAAAAAAAATGTAGTTTCGCATCCTTTTAATGGCACACCCACATTAAATATAGTTTGTGACATGTTTATAAGTTCAATTTTACAAAATAAATTACTTTTTTAATCATTATATAAAAATTTACATTGGATAAAGTTTTGACAATTTTTTGATAACTTTCATATTTTAATGAATAGTAAAAACACACTATATTTTAATTAAAAACAACTTTTTTAGTCATAATAATTTATATGGCTAAATTATAATAATGAATGGTTTTAAAGTATAAATAGAATATATTTTTACCATTTAATATAATTTATGTCATTAGCATTTATTTTACCTTGAATTCGTAGGTTAAATCAATTCAGTCTTTTGCAATGTTTTAAACAAAAACCTGTTTTCTTTCGACAACAGGATTAATTTTAATTTAATTTCTGCAACTTTTGTGTATTGAATTTGGAAAAATGGATTCCATATTTGTAATCAGTGGGTCCAAATTATTTTAATAATCTACTTTATAATTTTGGGCATTATGAATAGTAACTACGGTAAATTTTATTTACCATAGTTAAAGGTAAATCGGGTAATTAATGGTAAATATAAGATTATAAAATTACCCTAACACCTGAAAAAATCCTATAGGATGACTAAAAGTCGACCCATATCACCTAAGGGTCGGTTTAGATTCATTCGATGGACTTTTTTCCTTGAAAATAATTTAATTATTATTAAAACCAAAGAAAGTGACAACATGTCACTTTCTTAAATCTTATAAGTATAATAATTTTAGTTTAGTGATAAAATTCATGAAACTTCAAATATAAATACTCTCCAGAAATCGAATTAAAGTATATACATCATATAAATTTATTTAAATTTTTTAGGGATTAAATAATTATCATTAAAGGTGACATAATAGTGATGTTGAAATTATTTTATTAAGAGAAATATCAAATAAATGGTTTTAAAAATATTAAAATAAATATTTTATGAACTATTTAATGTGATCCACTAATTTTATAGATAAATATGAAATTTTATTAATCTATTAAATCTTTTATTTCAAACATATCATCTGTATATATTTTATTTAAATTCAAATAAATAAATAGTGTCAAAATTGGCTCTATTGTTATTTTATAAAAATAACATATTATAAAATTGTTTAAAAATCACAAAAACATTTAAAAATTATAAATTTAAATTTCTATGGTCTAAAATGTAACAAAGATTCATATTATGTAAAATTCACAACACATATGTAATTATTTATAATAATTTAAAATTTAGAATATTATTACAACAAATAAAATTAAATTGATAAATAAGGATAAATCAAGTTGATAATGTTTAAAATAAGTTCCTAACATTTCTAAATTTTATTAGTTGATGATATTACAACCTTATCTCATCTAATATTCGGATATGAGTCATTTTGGAAGTTTTTATGTGGGGTTGGGATTTAATATAAACTAATATTTCTTATATTTCCAAAGGTGGCCCTCCCTTACAAAAGGGCACCACCTCCCTCTCCTCCTCACACCAATTTGATCCTTAAAGCTCGGCCAAACCCTGACCATTTCACTTCCCCACTTCCCTAGAAACATCCTAGAGGTCCTGGTATTCTTGGAAGACCAATTTTACTTCCCTAAGAGGAGGTCTCAAAGAGGCGCTTCAAAGAAGAGGTAATCTCTGTTACCGATTTGTTTCAACTTTATTTCTTCTTCCACTTATTCTTCTTTAGTTGTTTTATTATGAAGTAATAACATCAGTATCACTCATATACTGATATTTTATTATAAATATGAATCAACCCCATTTCACCTTCTATCCATCCTATGGAAAACAAAATCTCCGCGCGTGCGTACGTACGGAATACCATCTCCACGCTGTGGTGTAATCTATTTTTCCACCAACACCTTACATGGATGGGTATAATGGTGTAAAGAATCACTATATATGGTTATTATAAAATCATACTAATTCTGATATATTATACCATCCACCCCAATTCTATTCAATAATTATGGGAACGATATCATCGCTCGTGCGTACGTACGGATTACCATCTCCACGACGCGATGTGATTCATTCTCCATGTTAACCATACATGAATGATTATAAAGTTTATATAATGAATAATAATGAAATATATGACATAATAATGCTACTGGATTTATGTATATACATATATGTAGGTCATCTATTTAGTTTCATTCAATTCAATGAGGAAACGAAAACAACGTTCATGCGCCCGTATGGCCTACCGTCTCCATGAACGGTGTATTTCATTCCTTTTATCAATCTATAATATATATTTATATGATGAATATATATTATATATAAATCATGTTTTACATTCTGGAATTATGTAAATCAGGATATATGTAATAATATCAAGAACGACATGTCGAAACACATAAGATAAATGAAATGATTTTACCCAAAATGATGCTTTAACATGGAATTTACAAAAGAACGGGTAATATAAAGTCATAAGTGAAACATATATGATATCATAACAATGAATATTATTATGTAATAAGTCAATGACATTATTTAAATCATTATACAGGAGGTTTGGATCCATACTAAGTATATCGGACCTAAGGTAAGGGATAATGTTTCAATCTCAATTGTTTTCTATCCGAGATTGCTTATACGTAAGTATTTACTGGGGTTATATTTATCATCCATGTACAAGTTTTATAAAAATGTTTTCATGTATTTTTGAAGTCATTTTTACCCTTTTCTGACTTTTACCATGTGTTATGGAAGGAATATTTGTTTTGTTTACCATACAAGGAACGTTTTGACTTTTCCGACAAAAGTATGAGGAGAATGTAATTTTTAACTTATACGGCGTGAACATATTTTTATGGTTTTATAAATCCTCATTTTCATGAAGCTTCCTCTATATTATTCAATGATTATTTTCAACAAAACCCTTTTCTTATAAAATTGCATGGCATTTTTTGAAAAGAAAATGATTTTGAAGAAGAAAGGATATTTTCCTCAAGAATTCATTTCAAGTGTTTTTATCAAAACTATTTTCCATCTAAAATGAAATTATTAAATATGTCAATGTTTCAAGTATAGTGTTTCCATTATTTACATCGTTTGATTCTTCTTATGATGAAAAGATATCCATTTTTTTATATGGATTATGTTATGATGGCATGATGTTTAAGAATCCCATTCTATTACATGGGTTATGCTATGATGTATGATTTATGATTTTGTGGCACATGAAAGAATGATTTCATTATGAGATTGGTGGGACCTATATCTCCCTCCAATGTATTGGGTAAAGATTTATATCTCATGAGATAGACATTGCTGGAACGGTAAGTTAATCCGATTCAGTATTACAGGACTGGAACGAGGAGTGAACTCGATTCAGAAAGGGACTTTTCCTACTAAGATGGTCTTGGTAGCAATGCCTTGGCTAATATGGAAATCATATCTTGTGATTAATGGTTGCCACAATTACATGTTGTATTCCCATGCTATCTTATCATGATTTATGTTCCCTTATGATCTATGCCTTATGTACTTCCATGTTTTATGTCGTTGCTCATGATTTTGATGTTTAAACCTTATGTTCATGTTTTAAAGTTCAAATGTATATGGTATGTTCTATTTTATCCATGCTCACCCTTACTGAGCATTTGAGATCAACCTTTTTATGTTTTCTTTTACCCCATAAATAAAATAAAGGTTTTAGGTAAGGAAACAAAAAGTGTAAGATCTTTATGGGAGATGTTGAAGATCTTTTACCACGACTAGAAGATTACGTTCCAAGTTTCCAAAGACACTAAACTATTACGGTCCTTCTGTTTCTATTTTTGTTATGTATTAAGTATTCCGCAAAAGTAATGTAATGTCCATGTACGTCAAGCTTTGGGTCTCTACATAAATGTATGTTGATACCTGAGTTTGGAATATATAAAATTTATTTAGGATATTTAAACCAAAATAAAGAGAATTTTATTTGGGTAAAAAGAGAGGAAGAGCTACCCGATGGAAAAATGAATGTTCGGGTAGAATCCCTTACTTTATGTCTAAAATGATTTTTCACTTGATCTAAATGCCCTGAATAATCAAATTAGATTCAATAATTAATAATTAAATAACCATTTATATGTTCTTTTTAATGCATTATAACTTTATTAAGTTCATTTATGGCCACTTTTATGGGTTAAGGGATTCAATTTCATCATTTGGGAGCAATGGTTTCATTGGTTTTCATGATTGGTTTACGTTTATAAGTGTATAGAAAATCTTGTAGAATGATAACAGTTTTCCAGAATGAAACTTATATTTTATTAATGAACATATGGAATTTTAAAATAATTTTTTTTTCTAGAAATAAGGATGATTTATTGGATATATCATTAATGATAATTGTTTATATTAATTTAGAATTTTTTATCACAACCAACTCATTTTGTTTTATAAATTAATAAAATGTGTACAAAATGATTATAGAAAATTAAATAAGATATGATAAATATATTATAATATTTTTCAAACATAAAAATTGTTTCATTTCCCACCTTGAATGTTGATTTAAAATATGAAAGCACGTCATCCGTGAATGTGGTAAATCGGCACCTCAAGGTTGATGTTTTCATTCTTAAATTAAAAGAATGTAGATAAAAGAATTGATGAAGAATTATTCCATAAACATAAAAAATTATAGTATATGTATGATACTATTGTTTTCATGTAAGGAACCGGAAATTTCAAGAAAATATTTTTCTTCAATTCTTTGGAATTTTACTAGTCTGCAGTTTCTGACGGCACCTGATTCCGAAGACCGGTGTGCCCAGAATCAATTTCTGAAGTTTCATTCGGATAAGTTCAGTAAAGGTATGTGTGGGTTTTTCTATCTTTTGAAACGGTGCTCAGAATTGAAATCTGAGGACACCGATGAACTCGCAGCGCCAGTATTCGCTTAAGGGGACCTTTGTCGCAGTGCGTTTTATCGGATGTGGTAGATTAAATTTGGGGTTTCCAATTATAAAAATTAAAGATTGAATAAAAATTTGTGTGAACACATTTTTATTTAGATGGTGGTTAAATCCCCCAAAGGGAAGTTGGGGTGGGGCCCACATGAGCACCTAACCCTTTAAACTCCCTTGAACTCCTTTTAACTCTTGGACTTCCATTCAAGTTCCAACACACCCATGTTATTAATTTTATGTGACCTTTGAAATTCTTTCCAACACTTGGAAATTAATTAAGTGAATCAACTTAATTTATTGTTTGTGTGTGGTAATTATTTTGAAATGCATAGAAATATTAAATTGGGGATCCTATTATTTTATTTTCATTGAGAAATATTCTGTTGGGAGGAATTATTGGGAGGATGTTTTGTTGGAATTATTATTTCTATCGACGAAGAACGCCGTTCTTCAATGAAGAACGCTCCACGTCTCGAAGAATGTGAAGCAACACCTTCTTCAACCAGATTAGGAAAGGAGGCATCGTCACCCACAAAGTACACCGTAGGCGTCGTCTCGACAGGATGTTTCGTGCTCTACTTCCTCCAATGTTGAAGGAATGATGCCCGTCTTCCGTGACGTTCATCTTCCGTGACTCATCAACATACAATGCTAGTTATGAGGTAGGGGGTTTTGTATAATTTTATTTATGTTAATTATACCCTCTTAATTTGGAGAATATATGTTGGATAATTGTTTGAGCCTCTAACGCGGAGGGTACGGGCTAAAAAACAAGTCCGGACCCTCCTCCATTTCGTTCTTGATGGGTGGTTTGTTGGGAGATGGATGAACGGAAGTGAAACCTTGTTTTGAGACTCTTGCAGTGAAGAGCAGGACCCAAGGAGGCCATTGGCGCAGTCGGGAGGCAAAACAGACCACCAGAACAACTCCGATGGCCCATGAAAGAGCGCAGCAGTGCCGGCGAACGGAGGCGGCAGCCAGCACCGGCTGGCCGCCTGGGGGCAGCGGCGCCCCTCACATTGCCAGAGAAAGGCCACCCTGGCATCTGCCATGGCAGCAGAGCAGAACCCACATCCACGGGTTTCGGGAGGCACGGGCGGTGCCAGCTGGCGCAACTATTATGAAGAACCAGGCCCCCCCTGCTCGGCCACCGGGCCAGGCCGCCAGCTGCACGGGCAAGGCCACCGCCACGTGGGCGCGACCGCAGTCACCGGGCCGGGCCGCGCCCTACCAGGCCAGACCCGAACCCAGGTCAGGTCGCCCCGGTTCGGGCCGACCTAGGGCGGGCTGGGCCGGGTCGGACCGGACCTAGACCCCCTCTTCCGATCACTTTTGGTTTTTTGCCGATAACATAAGCTATGTACCTCTGATCGGTGCACTATTAGTTGCGTATAATTCCTTGGTTTGAGACGGTCATTTAGTGTATATCACACTAAAGGTTTTGGCAAAGTTTTGGTACAGCTGGGTTGGTTCGAACTTGAAACTAACCGGGCCCTCGGAGCGGAAACACTTATAACTTAAGGACTAGACGTACGATTGACGTGTTTCCAACTATATTGGATTACTTTTGATGGGATAGTTTCTTTGGAATACTCGACACAAGATTTTTATGAGTTTGGTTAATGGTCGGGTTGGATTGTACCTGAAATCCAATCGACCCCTTGGAATGAAAATGCCAATAACTCTCAGACCGGGCGTCCGATTGACGCACCGTCTGTCACGTTGGGTTTCTTATAATGAGACGGAACTACAGGATACATCAACTCAGGACTTCATGATAGTTTATGTAATGAAACTGTTCTTGATGAGTGGACCCTCCCAGAATCGAGCGTGTTGTGTGCGGGAACCCTAGGGCTAGCTGCGACTGAGATGAAGGAATCCTCTGTGGGTTCGACAGTGATGACTTCTGTACCAAGATCCTCCATGGGTTTTACAGAAGTGAATTCTGTACCAGGATCCTACGTGGGTTTGACAACGATGACAACTGTACCGAAATCCTACATGGGTTTGACAGTGACGACTTCTGTACCAGGATCCTCTGTGGGTTCGACAATAGTGACTTATGTACCAGGATCCTATGTGGGTTCGACAACGATGACTACTATAATAGAATCCTACCTGGGTTCGAGAGTGACTAATTCTATAACAAGATCCTCCGTGGGTTCGACAACAGTGACTTCTGTACCATGATCCTATGTGGGTTTGACAGCGATGACTACTGTACCGGAATCCTACATGGGTTCGACAGTGACGACCTTTATTCCAGGATCCAACGTGGGTGTGACAACGCTGATATTGTTCTAGGTTCCTGTGTGGGTTTGAAAGACGATATGATCCATAGGCTACATCTAATCATCTCTATCCCTCTTCATGAGTTGTATACCTGTGTGAGTTGAGTCATGTATTTCAACCATTATCATCATTGTGATTGACTTCACTTTGTGGATTTTGATTTGTGCTTGGGGTCAAGAGTTGGAGTCGGAATGAGAATGGAAACTTAGGTATATGTATGAGCATATACCTAAGTAGGGTTGGTTGATAATTCATGGCTATATCTTTCTTATTTTGTTTATCCTTAGGGGATATTGTGAGACCTTGTGGGTCTCGGGGTCCCTACTGAGTATCGTTATACTCACCCCTGCACGGGCTATGCCTGCACCTCATTTTGTTGGATGTAGACAATGGAAATCGCTGACGGAGGCCGAGAGCACCATGACAGGATGATACCTGGCAGTGGACCTTGCGATGAGTCCGCACATGAAGGAGACTGACGAATGTGAGTGCTGAGGTGGCCATATATACCTACCCTTATGGTAGGAACCCCGGAGGATGATCCAGGAGTTTCTCTTTACTTCTAGCTGTTTTTCCCTTTCTACTTGTACTTTTCATTCAGTTGGGTTTGTATACTGGCCCATTTACTTTCTAGCACACTCCTTTGTATTCGGTTTTTCTTAGTGTTTACTTCCTGTTGCGTACTCTGTTGTGTTTGTTTACTTCTATAAAGGCAAGGCCTTCCTAGCTTAGGGATTTACACCTTTGGTGCTAGTCGCCATCCCATAGCCTATGGAAGGCGGGCTTGGGGTAGGCAGGGCACGGGCCCCGAGGATAGGTCGTGACATTTCAGGCCATTTGTTTGAGGGGAGGTGAGGAGAAAAAAATAAAATAAAGGAACTTAAAAAGAAATTGATAGAAAACATAAGAGGGTTTTATCACTTGATTCGTTCTTCTTGAGAACTTACTTATGAAATTGGTTTTAGTGTTTTGTTAAGACCAAAAGATCTCAAATATGGGGGAGATTTCTGGTAAGAGTAGTGGTTAGAATTTGTAGATTTCTCAAGGATTGAGATGTGTGAGGAGAATTGGTGGTTAGGGGTGGTATTTACCGTGAAGGAGAGCAGCGATTTCTCATTATTTAACTCAATATTTTTTTATTTTTCTCAAGACAAGAAATAGTGTTTATTTTTTAGACTAAATATGGTAATTAGTTCATGTTATTTAAAACTTATTGTGATTACATCTTCCATGACTAAATGTATAGTTTATTTAACTTATAATGTGTATATACCATAAATTACTTTATTTTACTTTTCATTAATAATTTAAGTATTTCAAAAAAATCCAAAAACTTCAGCCTAACAATTTTTCTATGTGTAGAATTAAAAAATGAACTCTATTTTATGAAAATAATTTTCTAAATATAAAAAAATAATTTCTTAATAAAATCATCACTTACTTGGTAAATACAAATTTTAAAATTAAAACTGCTTTTCTAACACATGGAGAAATTAATAAAGGTATCACAAAATTATTATACAATCCTAAGTTATAAAAATATTAATTTAATAATAAATTTTACGAAAATAAATTTTCTTCTAAATTATTAATTTATTAAAAAAAATTCAATTAAATATTTATGACCTATAAAAATATGAACACTTAATTAATAATTTTTAAAATATTTATTTACTTATACTGTGATATTATTATATCATAATATCACTTTTAAATGGATATATTTTATTTATACGTTCATTGGTGAGTTTACTATTCAATTTATCAGTTTTCTATTCATAAGGGTGACATTAATATACAAAATTTCAAGTTACTATTTAATCGGTATAAGTTTCTTAACATCTTGAAACACTTCTTATTTCATCAATTCATCATTTATAAATCTTGTGTTATGTTCTATTATGTGTTTAAACAATATGAAATATTTATAAGAAGGGAATTTCCATTGATAAATCTGTGGGTAATTACATTCTTCCACCTTATGAAATTTCACCCTCAAAATTACTTTTTAGATACGAAGATGAAAATAGTCGTGGGTACTTTTCCTTCATCACTTTCTCCGGCTCCCATGTCACCTATTCATACTTATGGTTCTTCCATAGTACTTTGAATAGGTGAGTAACCTTTTTGAGTAGAAATTTAAATCAATGATCCATTATCTTCACTAGATGCTCCTTGTAAGAAATATCAATATCCAATTGTACCACCTCTAAAGTTAGTACATGTCAAGGATCCGATATGTATATCCTTAAGAGAGATACATGGAATATATCATGTAATTGTGACATGGTTGGTGGATGTGCTAGTCAATATGACAAAACTACAATGCAATCAAAGATCTTGAATGGTCCAATGTACTTGGGAATTAACTTTGATTTCATCCCAAATATCATGATCCTCTTCCATAGAGATATGCAGAGGAATTATAGTTCTCCAACCTTAAACTCCAGGTCCCATTGATGATTTTTTACATAGCTCTTTTATTGACTTTGAGCTTCCTTGAAGTGCTACTAAATAGTTTTCACATTCTCCACTATTTCTTATACTATTTCATGTCCTTTCATCTTACGATCATCAACTTCATCCCAACATTCCAGTGTTATGCACCTGTTACCATAAAGGGAATCATATGGATACATTTGGATTCTAGAGTGGAAACTATTTTTGTAGGAGAATTTGACTAGTGATAGATTTTTTTTCACATCTTTTTTTTAAGTCCATAGAATATAATATCAACATGTCTTCTAGTGTCTGAATAGTCCAATCAGATTTTCCACTGGTTTGAGGATGATGAGTCATACTGAAGTTCATCTCAGTGCTTAGAAAATATTTCAATCATTTCCAAAACAGGTAGGTTAATCTCAGATCTTGGTCAGATACAATAGATAGTGGTATTCCATGTTGCCTTACCGCTTCATTGATGTATATCTGTGTAAGTTGATACTGTAAGAAGTCCTCTCGAATTATGATAAAGTGAGATATATTTGAAAGATAATCCACAATAACCCATATATAATTGTTTCATATGGGTGTCTTTGGAAGTCCAATGACAATGTATATGGTGATGTTTTTTCATTTACATGTTGGTATTGGTAATGGTTTCATCATCAATTTAAACTTTATCCTTTCAATGACCACCTGCTAATATAACATGCACTTTGATGTATATTCAGTGATCTCTATTTTCATATTGTCCCACCAAAAGTTTTTCCAGAGATCTTGATACATATTTGTTATCCCTGGGTGAATAGAGAAGGTTGAGATATGAGCATAATTCATAATCTCTTTATTTATCTATATATTGGATGGTATAAATTATCATACCCAAATATTGAGACTCCAACCTCATTGATATTGAACTAGGAGGAATTCCCATTTCAGATAGCTTCAACCCTTTTCTGAATTTTCACATCTTTTCATTACGTATCCCTTATTTTCACCATAAGGTATGGTTGATAAATTATTTTAGAAAGGATTTATGATGTTCCTCCATTAATGATTCCCATGTCCTCCCTTTTTATGTCTAAGAATATTGGATCCTTCTGAATTCTCATCATTGATAAAGAGGTCAGATCCTTTCTATTTAGAGAATCAACCACCATATTTTCCTTACCAGGATGGTAGTGGATTGAGCAGTTATAATCCTTAAGGAGTGCTAACCATATTCACTAGAGCATATTAATCTCCTTTTGTGTGAATATATATTCGATACTCTTGTGATCAGTATATATCTCACACTTTTCCCAATAGAGATAATTCCTCCAAATTTTCAATCAAAACAACATAGCTTCGAACTCTAGATCATGCATATGATATCTTTTATGATGAATTTTCAACTACCTTGAGGCATATGATATCACTTGGTCTCACCCAAATTTACCCAAGTTTTAAGGGTCAAGCGGTCGCTTGTAGTGTAGCTTGGGTTGTCGAATCCTCAGAGACCTAAGAAGAACCTTTAGACACTCAATAAAAATAGATGGATTTTTTGCTATGAAGTGGCCAACTTGGGTTGATTTTAGATTGTTTTGAAATAGCACTAAAAGATCTATGTGAATTCAAATTATGAGAAAATGATTTGATCCTAGGTTATTGCTCGGGGTGGATTGAATGAATTCATTTCTTTACGATTTTAATTTCATTAACTCGAGAAGGATTCATGAAATGAATTTAAACTAACCTCATCACTTACTGATTAAACACCTTAAAAACATATGATAATCACCTATACACTTGTAGGATCATTTTCATGAGCACTCCAAGGTAAAGGATGTAATTAGCACATGAAAGTGGGGTGAATAAATTCAATAAGGAAGAGGAAGAATAAAAATCATTGAATGAAAGAAACTAAATTAAAAGAAATTAATAACATTTAGGGCATGAGAAATTACATTCAATTCAGCCCCTTTCTACTCCCTTGGATCAACCCATAAAATATCTATCCCTCCATTGATGACAAGTTCTCAACGGAAGCAGAAAGTAGACTTATGAGGGTGGAATTGAAGAAGTAAAAACAACAAAAATAACGATCACTCCACCGTTGTGTGAACAAAATAACAAGGTTTGGTGTGAATAAATTCACACCATGAGGAAACGGTATCAAGGTGATAAGGATAAGAACAAAACAAGAGAAGAAGAAGAACTTTTATTGAAGACTCAGGTGATTCGAACAACTTACATGAGAAGGAAGAACATTACAAAGGCAAATTGGCATAATAACATTACAATGAAAAGAAAGAACCCAACCTCCCTAAATCCACCACCAATCCTGCCTTAAAAAAGAAAAAATTAAGCCTTGTCCGAGCCCCCAACATCCCATGTGCCTTTAATTAATTATGTTGGGGAAAGGTGGGTGGAACATTAATGATGAGAGACTTTTCCACTTCTTGCCCCGAAGTTGCAGCCAGCTTGCATCCACCGGAAAGACGCGCCTAAAGGACCTTCTAGAAAGCCGAATTGGAGTGGGCCCTAGAAGACTTAAATGAATCCCCTGATGTCCCCTAACATCATGTAACATTTCATCCCGACAAACTTTGTGGTTCGGGAGATATGATTGAAATGGTGGAATGTTTGTCTGGGCCGCAGATTCTGTCCCAAAATTAAATCTTCAAATTGGGCCGCCTCAATAACCACCATTGAGGACGAATTAGAACTGGCTCCAGCAGAATTATCTGTTCCCCTACATGTCTTCTATCCTTACATAAAGTTTGGGCTTCATTGGGCTAGTATTGTGGGCCCCATAGTCCGATCAATTTGATGATATCCAATATGACTTCTCCAGAATTGTTTCCTTTAATCGCCAAATATCTCCATCATACTTTATTAATAAACCATTGATCCCTGAATAAAAAATGTTCATAATTAAGTGAATATCCATTTCCAAAAATATCAAATTAAAACATGGATAGTTACATTCTTTAAAATCAGATGAAACATTGGGCCTAAATTGGTGCATATTAGGCATGGAGTACACAAATGATGAGAATGAGTGTTCAAAATGTAAAATGAAATAAAATGGTATTTATGAATAGCAAGGCACATGAAAACTACATATATTAGCAATTAATATTTGCCTCTTTCATTGGCTAATCACACCCCCCAACTTGAGTTTTTCTAGTCCCGAGAAAAATATATCTCACAAAAATGAAATTCGAATGACTTTTTCCAAAAACATTTTAACACACATTTCTCACTCAAATATCACATACCAAACAATTATGAAACCCATCAAAATCATTTAAAACAAGCTATTTCCATAAGCATATCTCAATCCCAAGCCCATTCCTTTGTTCAAATTCATTTCCATATTTCATCCAAATTCAATTAAGCATGATGAAGTGTTGTGCGTCACAATAGACATGGGGGTTCATTTACATTCGAGGGAGAAAAGATGGAAGTGCTAGGAGCAATCAAATTTTAATAATAAAATGAGTACTCATTTTTTATTTTCTTTTTTTTTTGGTTTTTTTTTCAATTTTTCCATGGTAATTGAAATTGAACTCAATCCAGTCAACCCATGTAGCAAGACTTTGCCGATGACTCCCAGGCTCAAAGACCTTAGGGCACCAAGTGAAGCTCACATACTCGGACATCATCTCGAGTTAACTCAATAAAAAACAAATTCAAATTACCACAAATAGAGATAAAATTCCCAAATCTGGGCCAGAAAACTATGGAGTCGCGATCCCCAAGTGCCGAAAGCCACACATTAGGTCAATTCATTGCTCTACGCGCAATTTTTTTTGAATACTCATGTTAAAATTAAAATGATCGCCAATCCTATGCTATTTATTATGGGTCCCCAAAAACTCAAACTAAGACCCCACAATCTAGAGGACGTGCATTGTGTTTTTTTTCTTAAATGGATGAAAATATAACAGTGAAAAATCACATCAGACAACCGCACTTTCCAATAACTATGCACATGAACATAAACTTGCACTAAAATCAGAATCACGGCATGAAAAATTATTTGATATCCAATTTCAGAGTTTGGAATGTGTGTTATCATGTTCAAGGTTAATGAAATTTTTCCTTCCACACATTTTCATCTCCCCCCCCCAACTTAGAATAACACTGTCCCCAGTGTTTAAAGAATTGAAATATAGAAGGGGTAGGATAGAAGTTCAACGAAGACATTGAAAATGAAAATTATGGAATGAAGTCACCTGGTGGTTGACGTTGAAAATGCATTCCCATGTATCCCTTCAATTCTGGTTTGTCTTCCAATGGCTTGGACGGTTGTGAACAACTTTTCCCAATGACCTATGACATGCCTTAATTTTTTTTAATATATATATATTTTTTTTTATTTTTTTTCACCTAAAAAAGTATAAATAACATAAACTGATGATACATTGTCTTCTTTATATTTTCTGGGTAAGGTATTACTCAGGGATCACACCGCGTGACACGGATGAATACGGTGCTCCCCTTTCATACCCATCCTTACTCATAAAAGAAGAACAGGTCAACAATATATTTTTTTTAAATACCAACAAAAATATAAAATAAAAATAAAATAAACTGATGATACATTGTCTTCTTTATATTTTCTGGGTAAGGTATTACTCAGGGATCACACCGCGTGACACGGATGAATACGGTGCTCCCCTTTCATACCCATCCTTACTCATAAAAGAAGAACAGGTCAACAATCTATTTTTTTAAATACCAACAAAAATATAAAATAAAAATAAAATAAACTGATGATACATTGTCTTTTTTATATTTTCTGGGTAAGGTATTACTCAGGGATCACACCGCGTGACACGGATGAATACGGTGCTCCCCTTTCATACCCATCCTTAATCATAAAATAAGATCAGGTCAACAGTCTATATTTTTTTTAAATAACAGAATGCAGAAGAAGGAAAAAAACGAGTCACAAAGATTAGAAAGATGAAGACCACGGGTTGCCTCCCGTGCAGCGCTTTTGTTTAACGTCGTTAGCCCGACATGGATCCTAAATCTATCAATTTTTTCCTGGTTCATAGGTTGGCTCTGTTAACTCTACCTCTATTTCCTGTTTATTGAATGATTCAATGAATGGTTTTAACCTATGACCATTGAACTTAAAAATGTTACCACTTGTGGGATCCTCAATCTCTACTGCCCCATGGGGGTACACATGATGCACTATGAAAGGACCTGACCATCTAGACCTTAACTTTCCCGGGTGTAAATGAAGTTTTGAACTATACAAGAGCACATGTTTTCCCAGTTCAAATTGTTTGACTTTGATATTCCTAGATTGGTAGGCTTGAACTCTAGCTTTATTTATCCTTGAATTTTCATACGCCTCCATCCTAAGTTCCTCAAGTTCATTAAGATCTAACTTCCTCTTTTCTTTGGCTAAAGAAATGTCGAAATTCATTTTCTTGATTGCCCAAAATGCCTTATGCTCAATTTCAACAGGTAAATGGCATGCTTTTCTATAAACCAACTTATATGGTGACATTCCTAGGGTGGTTTTGAATGCTGTACGATATGCCCAAAGAGCATCCAAGAGTTTCTCAGACCAATCTTTCCTAGAGGGTTTGACAGTTTTTTCAAGAATTTGCTTAATCTCCCTATTTGCTAACTCAGCTTGACCATTGGTTTGAGGATGGTATGCAGTGGAAAGTTTATGAGAAATTCCATACTTAGACATGAGTGAAGAGAATGGGCGATTACAGAAATGGGTTCCACGATCACTGATTATAGCCCTCGGAATTCCAAATCTAGAAAAGATATGCTCTTTTAGGAATCGGATCACAACTTGATGATCATTAGTCTTGGTGGGAATGGCCTCAACCCATTTTGAGACGTAATCAACAGCTAAGAGAATGTAGATGTATCCCTTAGAGTTTGGAAAGGGTCCCGTGAAATCAATTCCCCAACAATCAAAGATTTCAACGACTAGAATGGGAGTGAGGGGCATTTGATTTCTTTTGGAAATGGATCCTAATTGTTGGCACTGAGGACAACTTTTTCAGTATTGGAAGGAATCCTTAGTGAGGTTCGGCCAGTATAAACCACTTTGGAGGACCTTTGTAGTGGTTTTCTTTGTAGAAAAGTGGCCTCCACATGCCTCTCCATGACAAAATTTTAGAATGGACTCTTGCTCAGACTCGGGAACACATCTCCTGATGATTTGATCAGGACAGAACTTGAAGAGGTAAGGATCATCAAACACATAGTGTTTGACATCAGAAAGGAATTTCCTCTTAGCTTGGGTCCCCAGGAATTTTGGAATGTCACCCGTCACCAAATGGTTTGCTATGTCAGCATACCAAGGGAAATCACTCACTGAATATAGGTGCTCATCGGGAAATGAATCAGACACAGAGAGGTGGTGTGAGTTGTCTTTGAATTGCATCCTAGAGAGGTGATCAGCTACAACATTTTCAACACCCTTTTTATCCTTAATGGTTAAATCAAACTCTTGAAGAAGAAGGACCCACCTAATTAATCTAGCCTTGGCATCTTGTTTTTGGAAAAGGTATTTTAGGGATGAATGGTCAGTGAAGACAATGATGGGTGATCCTAAGAGATAAAACCTGAATTTATCTAAAGCAAAGACAACAGCAAGAAACTCTTTCTCAGTGGTGGTGTAGCTTATTTTTGCATCATTTAAAGATTTGCTTGCATAAGCAATGACATATGGATTTTTCTCACACCGTTGTCCTAAGACTGCTCCTACAGCGAAGTCACTTGCATCACACATGAGCTTGAAAGGAAGTTTCCAATTTGGAGATTGCATGATAGGTGGAGATATAAGAGTTGACTTGAGTGTAGAGAATGATTCCTCACAGCTTTCTGTCCATAAAAATGGAGCATCTTTTACCAATAGAGCACAAAGTGGTCGAGAAATAGAGCTGAAATTCCTAATGAACCTTCTATAAAAACCAGCATTTCCTAAGAAGGACCTCACCTCCTTAACAGTTTTAGGAGAGGGAAGGTGACGAATGATGTCAACCTTAGCTTTATCAACTTCAATACCTCTACCAGATACTAGATGACCTAGAACATGTCCTTACCTTACCATGAAATGGAATTTTTCCCAATTTAGTATGAGATTTATATCCTCACACCTTGACAAAACCTTTTCAACATTTAGAAGGCATCCCTCAAAAGTATCCCCAAAGATGGAGAAATCATCCATGAAAACCTCTAAACAATCCCCCACCATGTCCGAGAAGATTCCCATCATGCACCACTGGAAGGTACCAGGGGCATTACATAACCCAAAGGGCATGCGCTTGAAGGCAGAAGTGCCGAATGGACAAGTGAAGGTCGTTTTTCCTTGATCCTCTAAAGAGACTTCGATTTGATTATACCCTGAGAATCAATCTAGGAAGCAGTAGAATTGATGACCCGCCACTCGCTCGAGGACTTGATCAATAAAGGGCAAGGGGAAATGGTCTTTCTTGGTACAAGAGTTGAGCTTCCTATAGTCAATACAGACTCTCCATACACTACTAACCCTTGTTGGATGCATCTCTCCATCATTATTGGTTATTACTCTGATTCCAGCCTTCTTTGGAACCACATGGATTGGGCTAACCCACTCACTCTCAGCTATAGGATAGATGATACCATCTTTTAACAATTTCAAAAGTTCTTTTCTCACTACTTCCATGAGATTAGGATTGATTCGTCGCTAAGGTTGACGACATGGCTTTGAATCGGATTCTAGAACAATTCTATGAGTCCCGATAAGTGGGCTAGTCCCAGGAATATCTGATAGGGTCCATCCAATGGCTTTCTTGTGTCTCCTAAGGACAGCTAGAAGCATCCTCTCATGATTGGCTTCAAGAGTGGAAGAAATGACAACAGGAAAGGATTGATTGTCCCCTAAGAATTCATACTTGAGTGATGAAGGTAAAACCTTAAATTCAAGATCAGAGTGGTTATCACTTTCCAAGAAAGGATGAGACTTTGTATTGAACTCAGTTTCTTTGTTCACATTTCTTGACAAAATTAGTTCCTTGTGAAGAGAATTTTCATCCACTAAATTAGCTAGAGTAGTTTCATGAAGGGATATGGACTCGATGTTATTGATTTCACTCATGGTATCATTGATTGGTGATTCTAGAAAATCATCAATAGAGCAATCTGAAAGAGATTCAAACCATGGAGACAAATTTTCCTCATGTGAACAAAGAAAATCAATCTCTTATTGACTTAAACATCCTTCGGTAATTCCTTGATGTTCCTTGAGTTCACTATCAACACTACCCATCCAATTAACCTCATGGATCTCTTCATCATCCCCAATTTGAGAGTTTTCATTGTAGATGTTCAAGTCTAGACTCATGTTTCCAAAGGTGATAGTCATGTTCCCATTTCGGACTCGGATAACAGAGTTGATTGTTGCAAGGAAGAGACGACCAAGGATGATTGGGGTTTGCTCCCTAGGACCTAAGCTTGGGTGATTGTCAAGAACAATGAAGTCAGCTGGGTAAATGAAATTTTCAACTTTCACCAAAACATCCTTTAAGATCCCATTTGGAACTCGAATACTACGATCAGCAAGTTGAAGAGTGACAGATGTGGGTTGGAGTTCTTCGAGCCCTAACTGACAATACATAGAATAAGGAATGAGGTTCACACTGGCTCCGAGATCACACGAGGCTTTGACAACTTTGTTCTCTCATAGTTCAACATTTATGTAAGGGCATCCTGGGTCTTTCATCTTTGGAGGAAGGGTTCCTTGGATTGTTGTGGTAACATTTACTGCCAGAAGGACTTGGTTCTTATGTGAGACTTTCCGTTTAAATGTGCAGAGGTCCTTAAGGTATTTTGAGTATGCATGAATGGTTTGAATGGCATCGAGGAGTGGAATGTTCAACTTGACTTGTGAGAATATTTCCCTCAATGTTTCACTCAATTCAGGCTTGGTTTTCCCCCTCATGCGTTGAGGAAATGGGGCAGGTTGTGGGGTTGTTTTTTGAAGAGTTGTTTCTTTCACATTTTTATTAGTATCTTCAGTTTGTTCCTGTGCTTCAATTGAATTTTCATTAGATTTTGAATCTTCAGGCGGGTTTTGGACTATTTGTTCATGTTTCTCAATTGATTTTCCACTTCTCAAAACTGTCATAGCCTTTAGTTGTTCATGATTTGTTTGAGTGAAACTTGTCTCCCCCCTTGATGTTTGTTGTGGAATGGCCTGTGTGGGCATGGGTGCCTTTCCAGTTTTTATGGTTTGAAGTTCTTGTTTAAGGGACGAGACTTCTAAGTTCATCCTTTCCATTTGTTTGCACAGTTGTTCAAGGATTGGGAGAGGGACAGATTGGGAAGGGGCTTGTGTTGGTTGGGTTATCCCAGGGGGATACTTTGGTTGTTGGATGGGTTGTTGGTATTGGACTGGAGGATGTTCGTATTGGATTGGTTGTGGTTGGAATTGGTTATGGTTTTGAAAATTTTGTGTAGGGTAGGGGTTTGGTCCTTGTGGTTGGCTAGGTTGTTGGTTATCTTTCAATCGGAAGCCTGGGTGGTCATTATACCTTGGGTTGAATGTGTTTGGGTATTGAGGATTTTGAAAGTTTAGGGCATTGACTTAAGCAGGTGGTCCTCCAAAAAGAACATCCTTGATGGATGGAATGGTTGGGTAGTTGTCTGTTTTGTGGTCATGTTTGTCACAGATTGTGCAAACAAGGTCTACAGTTTGGATTTCATTGATTTTCCTATGGTCTATCTCTTCAAGCTTCCTAGAGAGTGTTGCAAGTTTCACCCTAAGGCTTTCCTCTTCCCTAAGTGTATGCATTCCAGTAGTTCTTTGAGGCTTTTCATAATAAGGTGATGTTCCCCATGTTTGGTTTTGTTCAGCAAGGATTTATAGATACTCGTAAGCATCATTTGGGGATTTGTTTTTAAAGGTCCCATTACACATCATGTCAATGAATTGTTTGTTCCCCGGGCCCAAACCTTCATAGAAAATTCTTACTTGTTCAGGAATAGAAAAACCATGGTGTGGAACCATGTTTAGGGTGTCTTTGAACCTCTCCCATGTTTCATAAAATGACTCTCCCTCTTTTTCAAAAATGTTTTGGATGCTCTTTTTAAGTGCAATTGTTTTGTGATGAGGGAAGTATTTTTTGTAGAATTCTCTTTGCAATTGGTCCCAAGAGTTGATTGATGTAGGTCTCAAGTTGTTTATCCAATTTTTAGCTCGATCTTTTAATGAAAAAGGAAAGAGCTTCATCTTAGCAGATTCTAGTTGATGTGGGGGACACATGGTTTCAACAATGTCGTTGAACTCTTTGACATGAAGGTATGACATTTCTGACTCCATCCCATGAAAGGTTGGAAGGTGGTTTAGGACATGGGGTTTGAATATGTAGTTGGTTTCTCCTATAGAATTGTGTCTAATGCATGAGGGGGCATTGGTCCAAGAAGGAGTGAGGTAGTCGTTCATGGTTTGATCAACTACATTCCCTAAGTTTGGAGCTTCTTGGTTTTGGTTTCCCATTTGATTCCCCCCAGGGTTTACAATTTGATTTTGTGGATGACCCTCCATTGGACTTGTTTCAAGTTATGACTTTGGGGTTTCAAGAATATTTGGATCTGATTTAAACAATCCCCTAGGTGCACTTGACTCCCCTATCCTAGGACTATCCACCCTAACTAGTCTGTTTGAGAAATCGCGGGTGTAGGCGGACATGCGCAAAAAAAAGCGAGAAAGGGACAAGATAAGAGATCTTGGGTGAGAGTAGAAGAATGGGGGTGAGTAAAGAAGGTTTTTTGGATCGAAGGTACTTACTTGGTCCCCGGCAACGGCGCCAAAATTTGGTCTCGCCCATATTTACCCAAGTTTTAAGGGTCCAGCGGTCGCTTGTAGTGTAGCTTGGGTTGTCGAATCCTCAGAGACCTAAGAAGAACCTTTAGACACTCAATAAAAAGAGATGGATTTTTGGCTATGAAGTGGCCAACTTGGGTTGATTTTAGATTGTTTTGAAAGAGCACTAAAAGATCTATGTGAATTCAAATTATGAGAAAATGAGTTGATCCTAGGTTATTGTTCGGGGTGGATTGAATGAATTCCTTTTTTTACGATTTTAATTTCATTAACTCGAGAAGGATTCATGCAATGAATTTAAACTAACCTCATCACTTACTGATTAAAAACCTTCAAAACATATGATAATCACCTATACACTTGTAGGATCATTTTCATGAGCACTCCAAGGTAAAGGATGTAATTAGCACATGAAAGTGGGGTGAATAAATTCAATAAGGAAGAGGAAGAATAAAAATCATTGAATGAAAGAAACTCAATTAAAAGAAATTAATAACATTTAGGGCATGAGAAAGAACATTCAATCCAGCCCCTTGATACTCCCTTGGATCAACCCATAAAAGAGCTAGCCCTTTATTGATGACAAGTTCTCAACGGAAGTGGAAAGTAGACTTATGAGGGTGGAATTGAAGAAGTAAAAACAACAAAAATAACGATCACTCCACCGTTGTGTGAACAAAATCACAAGGTTTGGTGTGAATAAATTCACACCATGAAGCAACGGTATCAAGGTGATAAGGATAAGAACAAAACAAGAGAAGAAGAAGAACTTTTATTGAAGACTCAGGTGATTCGAACAACTTACATGAGAAGGAAGAACATTATAAAGGCAAATTGGCATAATAAAATTACAATGAAAAGAAAGAACCCAACCTCCCTAAATCCACCAACACTCCTAAATTAAATAGGAAAAAATGAATCCTTGTCCGAGCCCCAAACATCCCATGTGCCTTGAATTAATTATGTTGGGTAAAGGTGGGTGGAACATTAATGATGAGAGACTTTTCAACTTCTTGCCCCGAAGTTGCAGTCAGCTTGCATCCACCGGAAAGACGCGCCTAAAGGACCTTCTAGAAGGACGAAATTGAGTGTGCCCTAGAATACTTAAATGAAGCCCCGGATGTCCCATAACAGAATGTAAAATTTAAGCCCTAAAAAAGTTGTGGTTCGGGAGATATGATTGAAATGGTGGGATGTTTTTCTGGGCCGCAGATTCTGGCCCAAAATTAAATCTTCAACTTGGGCCGCCTCAATCACCACCATTGATGACGAATTAGCACTGGATCCAGAAAAATGATTTGTTCCCCTACATGTCTTCTATCATTCCATAAATTTTGGGCTTCATTGGGAAAGTATTGTGGGCCCCATAGTCTGATCAGTGTGATGATAGCCAATCTGACTTCTCCAGAATTGTTTCCTTTAATCGCCAAATATCTCCATCATAATTTTTTAATAATCCATTGATCCCTGAATAAAAAATGTTCATAATTAAGTGAATATCCATTTCCAAAAATATAAAATTAAAACATGGATAGTTACATTCTTTAAAATCAGATGAAACATTGGGCCTAAATTGGTGCACATTACGCATGAAGTACACAAATGATGAGAATGAGTGTTCAAAATGTAAAATGCACTAAAATGGTATTTATGAATAGAAAGGCACATGAAAGCTACATATATTAGCAATTAATATTAGCCTATTACAGTGGCTAATCATAAATTTATCATTTACCATCATTAAAAAATCTAATCCATTCTTTCAAGAATAACTGTATACCACAAAGAGTTCTCCACTTTTAGAGAGTGTGAGTACCGACATAGTTATAAGCCTTTTTGAGCTCCTTAAATCATTCCTCACATTATTGAGACCAATAAAAATTCACTCACTTCCAGGTTAGATTGTTTATTGGGGTTTGAAATTGTGAGAAGTTATTAAAAAATAATCGGTAATACCTAGATAGACCAGAATGATGCAGATCTCCATTACAGATATTGTCATGGGACACTCTTATATTGACTTTATCTTGGAAGGGTACACAGATGTTCCTTTGTTGGTGATAACATGCCTTAATAATGATAATTACACCATTCTGAACTCACATTTTCTATACTTTACATATATTTTCTACCTTTGAAAAGTCTTCAACACAATATTCAAATACACCATGTGTTCCTCCTTGCTCTTGGAGTATATCAAAATATCATCGATAAAGACTACCACAAATTGTTCGAGTTAATATCTAAATACTATATTAATTAAATCCTTGAAAATTTATGGATCATTTGTGATTACAAAGTGAAAAACAATGAACTCCTAGTGTCCAAACCTCATTCAAAAGGCAGTATTGGGGATATCTACCTTCCTCACTTTTAATTGGTGATATCCTGACCAAAGGAACACATTGTAGAAATAATTGGACCCACATATATGATAAATTAAGTCATATAACTATGGAATGAGATACCTTTTATTTTCATGATTTTATTAAGATCACGATAATTAATAAAAAGGAACATCGATCCATCCTTCCTTTTCATTAAGAGGATTGGGTCACCCCATAGTGAATCACCCAGGCATATAAAACCCTTGTCCAAAATATCATGTAACTGCTTCTTTTGTTCTTCTAGATCAATGATGGCCATTATATAAGCTTTCTTTCATATAGGTAGAGATCCTAGAATAAGTTCAATTGAGAACTCAATTTCATAGTCAGGGGGAAGACTAGGAAACTCTTTGGGGAATACGTCAGTGTAATCCTTCATGATGGGAATATCTTCGAGCATAATCATTTCCTTTGTCTCAATAATTTGAATGAGATACACTTGCTCAGAAAGTAGAAACATCTACACTTGAGATGATGATTTTGAATGAGATTCATCTTCCTCCTTACATTGGTAAAGAATTAGAGGATGAGTCGGGATGTAAAGAGTGATATTCCTTTCCTGATAGTTGATTTTTTCTTTGTATAAATATATCCAATCCATTCTTAATATATCATTAATCTCTACCAAAAAAAGTATGATGATATTTTCTAGGAGGTTCAGTGAAAAAAAATTAACAAGGGAGGAGTTATGTAATTTGGATGCAATAATTTCCCAATTATATATTCTCATAGATACCAAAACCTCCAAATTTTGAGGTATTGTTTGAATAGTTCTATTATAATTGAATGATATGAAAGAATGTGTAGAACCAGAATCAATTAGTACATTCACTATACTTGAATGAATTACCAGTATACTTTTTACAAAATAATTGTATAGCTCCCCATCAGTAGTAGTGATAAAATAATCCCTTCCTTATTTCCTTGAAGGTTGTTATTGATTGTCTCTGACAATTCTCATCTTATGGAATTGGTTCAAAAAATTCCCATGTTCCACGTAGGTGAAACACTGTATTACTGGCTGAGAATTTATAGGAACCCTCATTTATTATTCCTTGTTAGTGGGATAATTCACATCCATTTGAATGTTCTTAGGTATATTCCCCATTCTTTCACATTTGAAGTATTTCCTAGTCCTCTTTAGAAAATTCCCAGGATGGTTCTTGCTGTAATTTTGACACATGGGATATTCAGTCTTTTTCAAATAATGGGATTTATTTTCTGATCCACACATATTAGACTCCATTTTCTACTTATTTAACTAAGCCCAGATGACCATTGTGAGTGTTTGATATCCATTTCAACCTTTACGGCACACTGAACAATCTCCTCATAACTGTCAAAGCCTTGAATCACCCATAATTTTCATAGACTCCTCTTTAGTCTTCTAAAGAATCGATCCACATTTCATTATTTGTTCTTGAAAAAGAGAGAGGCGTATATTGAAAGTTTGGTAATGTTTTCTTCATACACCCCGATAGACACATATTCCTTCTACTTAAGTATGGGGAATCTCTTTCCATCTTGAGAGGGAGGGTTCAGGAAAAATATTTATTGAAAATATTTTTTTGAATTCCTCCCAATCCTTGGAATCAATTTCATCCTTGGAATTCATATTATTTTTATCAATGTCTACAACTGGTCATCTTCCCCATAAAAATGATAGACCTCCAACACAACTTTCTCTTCTTCTGATCACTATAGGACAAAGTATATTTTTAATGGATTTAATCTAATATTCAATGAGAAGGAGATAAAAAGATCCACTAAACATGGGAGTCATTTTTTATATGAGGGATTAGTTGAAAAAATTATATTTCCTTAGATATGGAGGGTGTTCCACACAATTCAAGTTATTATTCATAACATGGTCCTATTGGGAAAGTCCTTTCATGAAGTTATGAGCACCTGTTTCCATCATATTTGGTATATCATTAGGAAAATCAACACATTTAATATCACAATGATTGTTGGGACATGTTATTCTATTTGATGAAATTAAATAAGAAAAATATAGTACAATTAGGGGATTGAATACTTACCTAATAATCATTAAAAGAAAAATTTATACATGAAAGGATAAACTCTAAAAGAAAACGTATATCCTAACTTGTGATTCCATAGGTTTCAATCAAGGTTATCCAGGATATGTTCAATAACATTGATTCATATGGGAATATTTTTAGTTCCCTTAATAATGGTTTTTAACGAGCTTCTGAATTTTCTAAATCATGTTGCTCAGGAGTATCAAACCAGGTGCCCAATAAGGCCCATTTTTGTGTATCAGGTTAACACAAGTCTGGCCCATAGCACCTTTCCAGAGTTGTTACTCCTAGCTACAGATGTTCCAGAACAACATCAACTTGTAGTATCCAAAAAGGGGTATATTTTATTAATATAACACTAAAAAATATTTAGTGATGTTTTCTCATACTTAGTCTTATCTCTAATATTCTTACTAAAGTGTTCTATCCTGAGTCTCAAAAAATAAACAAATTTTCCCATGATACCAACTACAGTGACACAAGTATTTTACACATATCACCTAATTTTATGCATAATTAAAAATAAAATTAGAATACAAAGATCGTAAGTCTTTTTTCTTGGAAGCCTAAGTACATAAAATGGAAAACATAAGAGTAAATGAAATATTTCATTATTAATCATCCATTATGAGCTCCAAACATCATTTGTGCCCTTACATCTACATAGGATAACATTGGGATATCATGAACAAAGGGAAGAGGTAAAAAACCCAGTAAGGGAATAAAAATTAAAATAAATCATAACACATGGTTTAGAAGGCATAAGATAATGATATAAAAGGCATGGAATATGATCAAAAACAAGGAATCATAATATGGGATAATATTATCATGGATTCCTAGTAATGTGGAAGCAACATAAACCATGACTTTACCATGGTTCAAGGATTTTTAAACATTGAGTATCACGATTCAAGTCTCATTTCACATAGAGGATCATGATTCAAGTCTCATTGAACATAGAGGGGAACATGTCATGGATAACCAGTAAGACTGTTGCACATAGAGTCTCATGAAACCTAAAATTACCCAATGCATTAGAGTGATATCTGGTTGAACCGAACTTATCATGTTTATGAATATGTGTTCTACAAGATGAATCATACATAAGTAATCAAATGTAATCATAAGTGATACCCATGGTAAGAATTGGGTATCATAATCTTGTCAAAAGGAATAACATAAGGGAATATAAAAAAGGTGTCAATGAAAGAGAGTATTTAAATCATACATTTAAATTAATAAGGGAATATATGAATAGATCATGTTCAGTTATGTCAAACTAAATTTAAAACTTGTAAAAACGGAGTTTACGAAATATTAGAAATAAAACTTTTTAGTACAGTTTAAGGAAAATATTAAAGAGAATTTTAGTAATAATTGGATATAATATTTTATATAAAACAAGTATTGAACCAAGAAAGTTTTCATAATAAATTTATTGATTTTATAAAATTATTTTTGTCTCAAAATATATTATATTTTTCACTTGAAATTGTTTAAGAATTCAGGAATTTCCCTTAAACCGGGATTTCTTATTGAGAAGAATTGAGTAATAAAAATTTTTAAATCATGTATATCCCCCAAAAAATAAGGAATAATGGATCTTGATACACGAGTTTGTAAAATATAAACAACATTTATAATATGTACATAAAAAATAGAATTTAATTTTGGTAAAAAGAGAGGAAGTGTAACCCGAAGGAATAATGGAGGTCCGGGTATAATCCCTTACCTTATGTCTCAAACAATTATGAAATTAATATAAATGTCCTGAATAATAAAATTAGATTCATTAATATTATGTCCATAACCATTTATAGTTGTATTTTATTTATTATAACATCATTATATTCACATATGGCCCTTTTGATGGGTTTAGAGATTCAATTTCATCGTTTGGGAGTGTTGATTTCCTTGGTTTTCATGATTGGTTTACTTGTATAATTGTATGGAAAATCATTTAGAATGAGAATTGTTGTCCAGAAATGAACTTATATGTTATTAATGAACTTATAGAATATTAAAATACCATTATATTTTCATTCATAAAGTAAAAGAGAGAGGAGAATAGATTTGATGAAAAATTATTACATCAACAGGATAACATTATGTTATATTTAAGAAACTAGAGTTTTCATGTCATTTGGATGAGGGGAGGCGAGGATAGAAAAAAAAAATAAAGGAACATTAAAATAAATTGGTAGAAAACGGAAGAGGGTTTTACCTCTTGAATCCTTCTTCTTGATAACCTTTTTAGGGAATTGGTTTTGGCCTTTTTTAAGACCAAAAGCTATTATAAGTGTGGGAGAGGTTTGGGAAGAGTAGTGGGATGAATTTGAAAAATGATCAAGGTTTTATAGGTGTGAGGAGAAGATGTGGTGAGGAGAAGAGGTGGTGAGGGATCGTATTGATAGTGGAGGAGAGGGATGTTTTCTCATTATTTTACTCAATATTTTACTAGTTCACTGAAGAAAAGAAATAGTGTTGATTCTTGAGGATAAATATAGTAATCAGATCATTTGATTTCAAACCAAATTTTCATACATTTTTCATGACTAAATGAATAGTTTATTTAACTTATAATTTATATATACCGTAAATTATTGTATTTTTATATTCAAAAAAATTCATGTATTTTAGAAAAATCCAAAAAAATCACCGTAACCATTTTTGGACATGTAGTATTAAAAAATGAAATCTATTTGATGATTTTTTTCCAAAAATGATAAATATGTTTTTTAATTAAAATCATCATTCACTTGTTAAATACAAATTTTAAATTAAAACTAATTTTTTAACACTTTGAATAGTTAATTAAGGTCTCATAATATTATATTATAGTATTAATACTAGAAAATATTAATTTATATATACATTTTATGAAAATAAATTTTCTTTTGAATTTTTAACTTAATCAAAAAAATTAATGAAATATTTATTACATATAAATATACCAACACTTAATTAATAATTTTTAAAATATTTATGTACTTATACTTGAATATAATTATATCATATTGTCACTTATGAGATGGATAAATTTTATTTACACTTTTATTTGTTATATTACTATTCAATTGGAATGTTTACCATTCATAAGGTTCATATTACTATTAAAAAGGTCAAGATACTATTTCATCATATAGGTTCCTTAACTTCTAGAAATGGTTCTTATTTTCAATAATTCATTATTTATAATGCTTGTATTATGTTATCTTATATGTTTATACCATATGACATAATTATAAGAAGGGAATTTCCATTTATAAAACTTTGATTCATTACACTATGATATCCCAAATATGTAAATTTATTTACACAAAGGAAACAAAATCTACATAATAATATTGGAGATCAAATTCCAATGAATGGAAAGAAGAGTTGGGATGAAATGAGATCAAATAGGGGGAAACCACTAGAAAAATGTGCTAGAGTTTACATTGGATCACCAAAGATTCATCTCTAGAAGATGAGGATCAAGACTTATCAAAAATGGATTCAAATACCTTGAAAAACCTATCTTGGTCACCTAGGGTTAAAGGGATAAAGTGAGAAAGAATGGGGTTTGGGGGTCTTAGGTTATTTATAGACCCACTAAAAAACTAAAGACTATGAGGAAACCGCATGGATTATGATGTAGCACTACCCGACATACGGAATTCTATGACACATCCTGAGGTACCAAGACATAACCACCCTCGGTTAAAAGATGTTCTACATTCAATGTATGGATCATATTAAAGTGTATGTAGGGGCTATGACACAACCATAAAATCCATTCCACAAAACCCCCACTACCAAGAAAGTGACTATGCCACAACCCACGACCCATAGCATTGCTACCCAAAAATTGAAAGTAGCCTAAAAATCCTTACAACATAGACCATCTCCTGCATGACATAACCCTATATAGACAAAGAATGACCTACTACATAGCCTAACTCCATGGTCCAGCCATGATTGTAAATTAAGTAGCCCTAAAATCCTCCATTAATTCCACTATTTTGTAGTATAGATCCATAATGAAACAACCTCTATCACTACGGTGCAACACACACCTCTACATCGCATCAATTCTATTTTTAGTAGCATCTCCCATAAAAATTCTAAAACACCCTAAAAAACCTATAAACTTCTTTTAACTTCCTCTAGGTAACTAAAAATCCTAAAATCAAGAAGGGATGGGATACTGGGACCCAAGCACTTACATTTATAACAAACCAATGGTCTATACATAAAGGATTATGATGATATGGGATTAGATGATCATTTTATATGTTGATTCCAAAGATGAAATATTTTTTTTATCAAATTTAATTTCTAAAATCATGAAATTTATCTTTTAAATAGAACCATGTAATTTATGAGAAACCAATTTAGCTGAATAAAACTATCCATTTTTTTGTCTAAAACCTTTTATATAATTATTTATACATCTATGACAAGTATAAATATAAAAAAAATTAATACTTATAAATTATAAGAATGATTTTTTTAGGATTACCAAGGTTATCACAAGTTTACTCTTCTGATCTTTTTTAGTGTCCAAAAATCAATATTATGAAGGTATGTATAAACTTAATGAATATTACCAGTTCTCTATGAATAAAATGATCTCTATATAGATATTGTTCTGTATAAATACTATGTCCTATAAAGTTTGTTTTTTTAAATATTAATATATATTTGAATTATAGTATTTTACTTGTTCTGAGTTTCCAGAAGTTATTAGGAATAAATATTTAAAATAATAAAGGTTTTGAATTTAGAAATTATTTCAAAGAAAATTTATTTACCATTGATTAGGAAAATAGGGGTAAGAATACATAATTTAGAGTCTCCCACTGACTATCAATAAAGTGAGAGAGGAATACAACTTTCATGGATTAAAATATATTTATCTACTGAGAAAGATAATATTTCCCTCATTCCTTCATGATTTTAAGGTCTATCTTTTTCAAATTCATAAATATTGGATCTTTTTTGATCCTTATCATATATAATATAGCATGATCCTTTTGACTAAAAACGTCATCCACCTTATTTTATTTCTCAGGGTGGTAATGTATTGAGAAGACAAAATCTTTAATCAAATCCAACCATCTTTTCTAGTTCATATTCAATTATTTCTAGGTGAATATATATTTTAAACTTTTATGATCAGTATATATATCAAACCATTTTTTATAAATATAATGCCTTTATATCTTTAATAAAAGGATTACCACAACTAACTCTAGTTCATGAGTTGAGTAATTGTGTTTTTGAACCTTCAATTTCTGTGATTCATAAGCTATCAGCATATCATTCTACATAAGAACATATTCCAACCATTTATTCAATTCATCACTATAGATCAAAAACCATTCTCCACTATAGGGTAGTGTGGGTATATGTGTACTAAAAAACAATATTTTTATCTCATTGAAATGTTCCACATATTCATTAGTACAAATGAACTTGAATCCCTTACATGTTAACAAGGTTAGTGCATTATATATAAATGTTAAATTATTCAAAAAGCATCAATAATATCCACCCAAACCAAGAAAACTATGAATCCTAGTCACTACGGTTGGTCTGGGCCAATGTTCAATAACTTCTATATTTGATGGATCCACTAATATACCTTATCTTGAGATTATATCACCTAAAAATGAGACTTTATATAGCCAACATTTATTATTGGTAATTTATTTATATAATCTCCTTCCCTAGGGTCTTTAGTACAATATTAAAGTGATATTAATGCTCTTAATTTCACATAAAATATATAACAATATCATCTCTAAAGACTATAATAAACTAATCAAGGTTATCTCTAATGAATCTATTAATTAAATCCATGAAGATAGAAAGGGTCTTAGTAAGACAAAATGAAATCACATTAAATTCACAGTGTCTATACATCATACACAAGACTTTCTTTGCTATGTCTTTACTTTTTACCCTCAATTGATAGTATCCATATAAAATATCAATCTTGTAAACATATTTATATCCTTATAATTGTTTAAAAACCCATCAATACCATGAAACTGATACTTATTCTTTATTATGATCATATCTAGTTCTTGATAATTAATATATTATTTCATTGATCTATCTTCCCTATTAAATAATGAACATGCACACCCCATGAATATTCACTTGGAGGAATAAATCCTATATCGATATTCTACTGAATTTTCTTTTTAAAATCATTAATCTTAGTCAAGGAAAATATATATGGAGTGTTTGAAATAAGTGTATCACTATGTACGAGTTCTATTGAAAACTCAAGTTCAGGATTCAGAGGAAGAGTAGGAAACTATTTTCAAAACTCATCAAAAAAAATCTAATACTATAGGAATACCTTTGATATTGAGTTTATCACCAAGAATTTGAGATATATACCCATTTTCAATAGGAATCACGACCCACAAATGGATATAATTTGCATTGGATTATCATATTTATCCTCACACTGATATATGATCATAGGTTGGTGATAAATATAAAATGTTACTTCTCTTTATTGGTAATTGAAATTATATTTATATAAATAAATCCAATACATTACCAAAATAAAAATAAATTAAACTTGGGGGAGAATAATGTTATATACAGGAAGTACATTCCCACAAACTTCAGTCAGAGATGAATTATTG
Organism: Viscum album; assembly: GCA_963277665.1. Lineage (NCBI taxonomy): Eukaryota > Viridiplantae > Streptophyta > Magnoliopsida > Santalales > Viscaceae > Viscum > Viscum album. The sequence continues at coordinate 2,040,176,546 of OY728164.1, forward strand.
GCATAAGATATTATAATCAAACAATTAAGAGTTTTTATATCTAATTCGACATCTAATCATTGTGGTGGTATTGTGATGACTTTATAAAAAAATTTAGGTATAACAGAGTGGGTAGATCTAGAGTCAAATAATATATTATATGCTTTTAAGTGGATGGTCAGTGTACCTTTCACAAATCCATTATGATAACCAATACAAACAATAGTGATTTCCTGATATTTCCCTTTGTATTTGGACATAAGAGGTTACTGATATCGGTCATCATCATTAACCCTCATATTTTAGAACTAGTTAGCATAATTCCTATACTCCTTTCATTTGAATCATTTTAAATTGGGATGTTCATTGTGTAGCATTTTCTCTGCACTCACATCATTCACTAAATTCATCCCATCACTTTGGCATTCAATTTCCTAATGATATTACATTACATAATTAAAACATTTACTAGTCCACTTAAGATAACTTACTCCATGTATATTTCCATACATATAGCAAAAATGAAGACTCGTCTTCTTCCCTCCATGGGTTTTATTATTATAATTTCTAGTGAATTCCATATATTTTTCTTATCAAAACTATGAGATCGATGAATAAGTCTAATCTCCATTTCTACCTTGGTAGAAAATCAAATTATTTATTCATATATAATAAATAACCTTATGGATAACACATATAAGAGAATTTGTTTTAAGTCATATAAGGATTGATAAATATTAATTTTTGGTTCAATTATAATTCCATAATTATACCTCATAGGTGTTGTAAAATTTCCCTCATAAGTACTAATGGATTCATGATCCTCCTTATTTAACTATAGTATTTCATTATCTATTTTTTTATGAAGTATACTAGGAAATTAATTTCTAAAAAAATAACCTTATAAACTCATTAAACTCTATATATTCAATTTCTTCAGTCGCTTAATGTTCTTGATAAGAGTCCTCCATTAATTTGATTCTCCTTCTAAATGATAAACAATAAAAATAAAATTTTCTTGTTCCAAACACTGGTGAATGGAAAATATCATTTCAGTGATACCAATACATTTATAAGAAAATAATGGATTAGTGGACGCAATAAAAGAAGGTAGATATTTCTTGATAAAGGGCTCAATATAATATTGTTCCCTTCTTTGTTCATTTGAAAGCTTAGCATAGTTTAGGATATGAGAATGTTGCATAATAATAACAATGAGATTTTATATTCGATCTCCAATAAAATCTAATTTATGAAGAGGCCAATTATTACATTTTCCATCACATCTAGCATTAACATGCTTCCTTCAGATTACATCCATTTATTAAAAACAAAAATCATAGTGTGAGAAACAACAATCATAGATAAAAATCATATAATCATGAAAAATAATTTATATAATATCTAAATATTAAAACGTTATTTTCAATATATGAAACCTTAGGTTAAACCTAGGTTATCCATGGTCATAATATTTTCTAATCCTCTATAATTATTCATAAAGAAAATTTGAATTAACCCAAGTATATCCCAGAAGAGTGTCTAGCCAGTCATGTATTCATAGTCCCACTCATCATGAATTGGTGATGATTGAGTTAATACCTAAATCACTCAATTGAGAGTTATTACTCTTAGGCGTATTTATGCCACAACTGCATCCAATTTTTCATATCCATACATGGATATATTTTCTAGGAAAATATCACTCATTTCTTTACTATAAATTTGGAAACTCTCTTATACAAAGTATTATCCTAAGGGACCTCACTAAAGATTTATTATCCAAGATTCCAAAAATAAGTAGAAATTGATTTTATGCCAACTAAGGCAACCCAAGAATTACATACAAAAAATTATATATTATTAGATTAATATTCATTACATACCAATACGATCCACGCTAGAACCATAATGGTTTAGTGTATTTGTAAACATAGATACATAAAAAAATGGTAAATAAAATATTTAGATAATCTGTATCTAAGTTATTCACAATTAGAACCCATATTAGACACATCTTACTAAAAACCATTCTTTAATGAATAAAGAAAAAATAAACATAATAAAGGGTGATATGTAATGCTCAGTAAGGGTAAACAAGGAAAATATCAATAATTATTTATGAATAATATGAGAATAAGGATATAAAAACATAATCTTAAGATTTAAAAATCATATGAAGTAATTCCTTGATCATAATCACGAGTCATGGCTTAAATATTGCAAGTTCATAAGACATGAATAATAAAGAAATCAAAGAACATGAGCCATGAGGGTATAACATTGTCAGGAGATCATGTAATAAAAGAGTGGCATAAAGTGTCTAATAATCAAAATAATAGAAATATTATATCAATACTACCCACCAATATTTTCATCACATGTTATTATAAGGCTGATTACATATGTACCTCCTTCAAGATTGGGATAATTTCTCATGTAAACTCATTTCGAGATTGTTATAAACTCCCATTTACCATTTTATATAATAAAACATTAATGTTTATCAAATAAATTAGATTACTATAATGTAACCAGCCATCAAATAATCATAATACATTAATATGTATTCCACAAGATCATAGAAAAACATTTCATTGGATCATAACATAACCCATGTAAAAGAAAATGGGTTTTATTAATATTTTATCATCATAACCATAAACCAACTAGATAGATAATAAATATGGGAAAAATTTATCATATCCCTATTAAATAATAAGAAACAATATTCGGTGTTGTTACAGATTAAAATATATTTAAAAGACCACTCAACCATTTCATGAGGAAAATACCATTTTCATTTTGAAATAACATATTTTAAAAATAAAAATTTCAAAAATATTAAGAAAATATTTTATTTGAAAACAACCATAGAGATTTTTAAATTTATCTTTAAATACAATATAAATAAAAATGGTGTAAAAATAAATTATTTCATTCACATTAAAATGAATATTCCTTTCAAATTTTTGGTAAAAGTAAGAAGTATCTTATCAGGAAAATGAAAAGAAGAATTTTTTTAATTTTTTTTATATAAAGTCAAAATGGGTAAAAAATAATTTAAAATATCATAATATAATAGTAAAAAATATTCCTAAAAACATTTTGAATAAAATATAGACATGAAATAAAAGGATTCTCGACTGAATAGTAAAACCATGTTGGTTTTCATTAAACGCATTCTTTAAGTCTCTTGAGTTCTTAAAGAGGGTAAAATGAAAGGAAAACATGTAATATATATAAGTAAACAGAACATAAGAAAATAAATAATATTTTTTGGAGAAATACCATACAATTTGATCATCAATAATTTAATCATAGAAAATCCGGGAAAAAATGAGACTATAACTTTGGACCGTTACATCAAGTTTGACTTACATCGTAAGATCTATAAACTTATGAGTAATGAATTAAATTTCATTATAATTAAATAAAATGACCATATTAATACTTATAATATCATTTATGATCCATATATAACATTTCAACACCCATTTATTAACAGTTCTTCAATAAAATCATCATTTTTGGGTGTCAACTGCCTCTTTTTTCATGAACTTTTTGGTTTCGAGGTTCGGGTCATTATAATTTGATCATGGTTTCTTTATCCAAAGAGTTATAAAAATGATTTAAATATCATATATATATTCATTATATATATTTATATATATTTATAATCATCCATAAGAGGTAGAGTTAGAAAAATAAATTACATTATTCATGAAGACGGTAGTTCATACGTACATATGAACACTATTTTCATTTTATAACAAAAAGAAGAAAAGAAATATAAATAATATTTTATCATTAAATAATAATTATTAAATCATATATATCATTTATATTTATCAAATCAATAATTATATACTACTTTGTGAGATGGGGATGAAAAATGATGCATGTCATTGTGTGGAGGCGGTAGTCCACACATACGCATGAGTGATACTTACATTTCCCATTTGATGAAAGAAGATGTGGAAATGGTTATTAAATCATAATAATAACAAATAAGTATATTTATTATACTATATTAATCATGTTATTATGTATATAATAGGTCTATATAAGGTGGATAAGAAAATTAAATTTAAATAGCTCTATTAAGAGTTATACCTCTTCACGGAGAAACCTCCATTAGATTACCAATAAGACTTGAAAGAATGGTATTATGATCAAATAAATGAAATATAGGATATGGGTATGGATTTTATGAAATTATTTTATAATGTATTGAATGAGATAAGAGGATCTTAAAGTGTGAATAGGAGAGGATAGTGGTGTCTTTTTATAAGTGGGGGAGAGGAAACACTTGGAATTTCATAAAATATCGGCATAAATTAATTTATTATTCAAGTCAAATGATTCCAAATAGCTAAGTATTTAAAGGTAAGATAATATAGGCTCTATATATGGCTATAAAATAGGATTTCAAAATTTTTAATTGTATATATTTTCCTTATGTCTTGTTTTAACCCTCGGTAAACCCATTTTAAAATTAATCATTATAATAAATTTCTACTGTTTTTACTATTAATTATGAAAAAAATTAAAGTGGAATCATTACCAATTTTTTTAATTTTGATAAAAAAGGAATAAATTTTATGAAAATAAAATTAAGTAAATGGTAGAAATTAATTTTAATATAATCCCACAAAATGCGTCGAAAAACAGTTTTCCAGAAAAATAATTTTTTATGTACAAAAATATATTTATACCAAAATTAATAATAATGTAGATTATTGTAAAATTTATTGGATTTTTAATAAAAATTATCTAATAATATTTGAATATTAATTAGATAATAGTATATTTTAAATACATGAATGGAAAAAATAGTTTTCTATAAAATTATTATTTTTCACCGTTCACTGAAAAATAAATATTTTCAGAAAAGTACCAAAATTACACCTTAATATAATTTTGGTAAGATAATTTAAAAAATTATATTATTTCAATAAAATACAATTTATAAATTTTTTCTAAATTTATTATAATATTTTTCAAAGAAATATAATAAAAATGATGTTTTAAGATAACATATTTTTGAATCATGAAATGAATTTACTGAAAATTGAGTACTTATTTATTATAAATTAATATGTAAATTTTCATAATATAAAAATGTTATGTTTTTTTAGTAATTTGGTTATTCTTATACATACCATCAATTTATTTTATAGGTTACAACAATATACTTTTTTCATGATTCATTTAAAATTTGGGTGGTATGAAAAATAAGGTATCAAATACTTCATGTTTATTTCAATAGAATAATATATAATATTAGAGTTTTAACAGATGAGTTTTATGTTTAATGTTCTATAAAATTGACTGAAAGGTGGATATTTTTATGGTTATATTTCGTTAAACAAAATTAATGTAGTTTATCTTAAAAAGGGTGGAAATAAATCATTGTTAATTGATGACCCTGATACTAATATATAAAACCTCAAGGGAGAACTTCTGCATGCATTTTAGGGTCATATTACCAAGACCAGGAGTGGGGTGGAACATCCAGTAATAGAGGAATAATTAACTCATCTCGAATTGAGGTAATACTAATATATATACAACCTATAGGAATACCTATATGTAGTTTTATTCTATAATGTTTGTACCGAAATACAAATCATATAATATGGTTAGGGAGTTTTGGATAAAAAAAGATGTTGTATAGAGTGTTAAGGGAATGATTGATTCAATTTGAATAATGATCTTATTACTAGTATATTTAATTTCTAAGGGGGTGATACTACAAACATAATGGATGTTTGAGAACTATAAATATTTTACCAAATTTTTACATGGGTGATGGGTAATATAAATTTTAGGTTAATTTATTTGAATTAAGAGAATATGAGATGATAATAGACAGACTAGGACAGCTACTAAGAAAATTTAAATGACATGTCTATTTACATACCTTTCAACATGCATATTAAGGAAAACCATTGATCACATTGGAATGACTGATTCCATTGTAATGTTGTTGGAGGTGTATGGGCTTAGTGGATCTTTCACTTGGGATAAAGGCATTCCCTTGGTAGGTTGTAGGTGAAATGGATATGGAACATGTTTTGATCGCCATATTTAATGTGTTACTTGGAATTATATGTAATAATTATAAATAACCCTAGAATTATCATGGTAATTCAAACACTCAACATAAACACTATGGTGTATAGAAATGGAATGTTCAAAGATAGTTAGAATAATTTGACTAAAAATACTCAGATCAGATAGCCCTGATGTGTTTTGGAGGGGTGAAAATAAGATTAAACTTATAGTTGGTTCTATGATAGGTTATATGGATATCACTATGTATCATTTTAGAGTAAGAAAAAACCCATACATAGTTCTATGTTATAGAGAATTTATATACATTGATTCATTTATAAGAGGGAAATGGTTTATCATAGCATATGGTTAAGGGAGAGAAACATAACATGAGTTGGTAAGAATAAATTATAGGAATGGATTTATATTATCACCGATAATAAGAAACCAAAGTATCATTATGTGGATTTCTAGTGAAAGTATGGTGTGGAAATCCCAACATGAATAAGAAGGGGTCTCAATACCAAGGAAAAATAAAAGATGAAGTTTTCTGGTGATGTATGAGATCTATGATATGAACATGACTATGTATCATATGATAATATGAATTAATCCACACATTATTCTAAAAAATTTGAAAATATTTAATCCTAAAATATGTTTTATGAAATAATACCTAATATTAAAATGTTAGTCTAAATGTTGGGATTGGTAGGGTTAATTAAATAAAAGAGGAATTTTTATCTAATCCTGAGATAAGTGATTCCGATAACACTATATATACTATGATAATTGGAATAAATCCAAAAAAAATTCTTGATTTGTCATCCCAACTATTTTTTATGTTATGAAAAACCTATGTGAATTGGTAGTCCTATATTCTAGGATAGAAGGAATAATGAGAATTTGAGACTTGATCCAAGATAAATGATCTAGATCACTATGTATCTTACATGAACCTGAATCAAGTCATCTATAGTTTTTAATTAAGGGGTCCTCTACATGGATCTGGCTTATATATAGGGGAAAATAGAATAGTATGAAGGGACACCCTAGTAGGAGTGGAAGGAAGCCATATGTTAATGAGGAATCTTAACACTAGGGTGAAATAAAGAATATAGTGAAAAATTATAGATTTTTTATGGGTACAGGATAGGTGATCCAAATATTATTATGTGTCATATGAGAATATAATTGAGGCAACACAAAGTTATTATAAAATAGTATCTCTTTAGATATAACTCATTTATGGGATAAGGGAGGAAAAAGATAAAATGATATCATGGGGAGACGATAAAAGTCTTGATACCTAGTGTGAATTAGTAAGGGTACCAATACTAGGACAAAATGATGAATGAAATGAAAATTATTGAATGTGGTTGGGTCTGAGATAGCTGATCCACACATCACTACATATCAATTAAGAATTGGAATTAAGACAGACATAGTTCTAAATTATTTTTTTTCTAATTTTCTAATATAGGGATAATTAAGTAGAAATTATGTGAATTGGTAAGCCTATACACTAGGGAATATTATATAGTACATTCAATTACATAAAGGGATTATTTCATATGGAATAAAACTCTCCAAGTTGTTTTAGTCCATGCATGATAAACCATTATGTCTTGCAGTTTACAGTCTTATGAGAATGAATTTTGTGCCCTATTGTTTACATTCATATGAGGAGGACCTTACACTCTCTTGTATACAGTCAAGTATCTAGGGATTCATGAACCCTATGTAAACTAATGATAAGTACTTAAAAATTCATACATTAGTGAGAGGATTGATAAGAACTCGGTCTTGTGAAATCATGTAGTATCCTCTAATAAAGTTGAACATATAGATAATGTAAGTTTCTTCTCATTTGGGATTTATATTTTTAGGTTTCTTATCAGGTATCATCGATGTACAAAAAACAACTTGTTAAACACTCATGCCACTGATTCTATTAAACTTCAAGGTTATGTATTTCATGTAACATTTTTCATCAAGTAATTCCAATTGATCTTAACAAATCCAGATAATTAATATATAGTAAACCAATCAAAAATAGATATCTAGAGTGAGGGAACTAAAATTTAATGGGTAATGGTCAAGACTAACATTTTATTATACAGCAATGAATATTGGATTGTTTTTATGACATTGTGTGTAGTGGTGAAAGGATACCAAAAAGAAATAATAAACTTTTCCTAAAAAGTATTTTTATCCTTGTCATCAATTTTTGAAAAAATGTTTAATAAAGACTCATTAAATTCCTATATATATACATTTTCCACTACAAGATATAATAATGAATTATTGTAATTGATGTTATTCTATAAATAAAACTTATTTTTATTAGATTCAATGAAGTTTTTTCCATTAATCATAAGGAATATATATAGAACTCTAAATCTTGTGGTGATACTGTACTTCATAAAATAAATCATAAATTTTATTCTAACCTACTTTAATGGAAAACTTCATCCCATTTAGAAAATATGTTAGTATTAGTAAGGATGTATTTGAACTACTAGATAGTGGCTGAAAGTTATTGAAATATGACATATATTCCCCATATAGATGGTGACTAGGATTATTTAGTAGTTTGTAATAAATTAAAGGGTTTGTGGATGATGTATTATTGTATCTGGCATGCAATGAAATTCATTGTGAAATATATTTAATCATTCATTATTGGGTGAAATAAATTTCCAGATACTCTAATTGGTTGAAAGAGTTTGGTTCTTATTTAATGTGTTCCATAGAATCCAAAAATAGACTTTTGGCACAATAGTGAGGGTTCTTTTTTCCATAAATGAATTTGAAAAAGACCCAAAAAGCCTTATTTGTAGAGGGCTTTCTAGGATTTTTGGCTATCGTATAAAGTGAAATTGGTTGACCATCGATATATTTTATCATTAATGGATTTCTCTTGTGAAAAGGGTACATTATAGAGTTATTAGATGATCGAGGAAGTCTAGTTATTTTCATTGATTAGTGATGGTGGGGACCTAAACTAGGTTGGGAAATATCAACCTTATTGATATGCTCAATATATTTGTATCAAATATAGAAACAAATCTTTAATAAAAAATGTGTATGATTGTATCATCCTTATCTAGGTTTGTAGTAACTATGTCTAGATTAGCTTATACATTTTCTTAAGAATTGTGAAAACATGAAATGTGAGACAACATTGGATCTGAGTGAAATTATAAAATCCACTCCATATATAATCAATCTGGTGTAAAAAATCCACATTTTTAATATAATACCACTCATTGATATTTTTTTATAATTACATCCATGTCACCTATTATGATTAAGTATATACCTAGTATATATAACTCTATCTCATGTCTTGTGATAAATTTTGAGAACTCTACCTCATTATTGGTGTATCCTTCAAAATAGAATAATGAGTAGGGAAAAAGAGACATTCGGGGGAGACAAACACAATCCCTAAATTGACATAATTGAGTTTCATATCTTCAATCATATTACTAGTCAAACATTGAAAATCACCACTAACATACATTTACCATATCAAGGTAGTTTCAAAGATAGAGAATACCTCCTTATTAGGGATTTTTTAATCCACTAGTGAATCCTCTAATAAAGGGTGTGATAATAAAAAATCTATCAATTATTATCCTTTATTATATCATTTTGAGACATAAATTTTATATAAAATTTCAAGATAATGATAGCCCATATTACCAATAATTCAGTCAATAATGGTCAACCATAGATGTTCTTAAGAAAATCCATATGGGAGACCTTTTGGATATCATAATGTTACAGACTGTTGTGGATCTTTTTAACTATGAAGATTAGATAAATAATCTATTCCTCAATATCAGTGTTCCAACTCTCTAATTATAAAGTTATTCACCTATGGTAATAGTGGTTCTTCTTCATGTCTGCACCATTATTCTGGTCATGGAGGATCACAAGTGATCACTCTATGGATTCCACATTGAGGATAATGGAATTTCTTTCTATAGGTGGAATTAAAATCATAGGTTCTAAGAGATATTTCTTGAGGTTATAAAAAAACTTATAGCACTATTCATCTCATTAATAGATCACATATTTCTCTATTAGTTTTATAAAGGTCACACATTGACTAGTGATGTTTTCAATAAAATTCCTATTGTGACCAAGGAATCTTAGAAGTCCTCTTTACAATAAAATCTTTCAAGGAGAGGGAATTTCAAATATTTCCCTAGTTTATTATCAATAAAATTCAAGTGCATGATAGTAAAATATGAAAATAAGTGTCTTCTTAGAAGTGACTTTGAAAGTTCAATTACTGGGTTCATCTTCAATTTATGTTTTTTTAATTTGGAGAAAACATCCACAAGGTTAGTGAAGTTTATGTGATGCTACAAAGATACCAAATTTGAAATATAACACTCCAATATATTACTAATAAATGACTTTAATATATGGTTCATTGAACACTGGTAAGTGGACAAAAAATTATTCATTACGATGGGAATAACCTGAAAATAATAAACCCCTTTAGGTGCTTGAAACGTTTTTGGATTCCTCATCTTTAGCACTATTTTTTCTGATTGTATCGATAGTAACCATCCATAAATGAGAGGAATTAAAAACCTACTGCTTCATCATTCATCAATTTGATGATTGGAATTAAAAATATATCCTTTATAAAAAACCAGTATGAATCCATAAAATCAATGAAGATTCTTATTTTTCTTATTCTTTTTTCTTAATACGGAAAATGATGGAAATGTATTTGGGGAATTGGGACTCCTGGATAATTTTTTGATTAGTTTTTTGGATTAAAAGGGGGATACTCACTATAAATTAACCTATATTTTACATTAATGGAATATCTTATGCATTTAAGATATGAAGAGGGTACCACCACATGCATATGAACCCACCATATTCCAAAAAAAGTATTAAATGTGGTGTCTTAGCTGACCACCATGAACTCAAAGTTGGACATGGGGTCTCAAAACATGTTTTTCATTATAATATTTCATAGGGGTTTATATTCACTATTTTCATGTTCTTTGATTTTAAGATTATAAAGGGATAATTTATCCCCCTTATATCCAAGTTGGTCATGATTCTAGGGTAGAGTAAGATTGATTCCTGAACCATTGTCCAATAAGTAGAACTGACTATCGATGTCATAGTGATTTATTGAAAATAATAAAGCTATAATGTTCCCATTTATGTTAGTTTACCAATATTTTTCTATTATGGAAATGATAATGTTACACTAAACTTTTTCATTCTCATCCCAATATATTTTAGTAGCCACCATTTTAGTTTCTAACTCTTGAGGTTTAGATAGAGCCTCACTACGAGCTCCCTCATGTTCTTTGGGAAGGTGAAGGGAATCCAAAATTGAAAGTAATGACAGGATGATTATTAGATGCTCTAATAAATTTTATTTATTTTCATAATGACTATAATATCTTTCTAAGTTTATGTTCTTGGTATGGGGGCCCTGACAACTATGCCCAATGTGATGACAATCTTCTCTCTATGTTCGAATTAGGGGGGATTTTATATGATCTTTGGTCTAATTTCATATTACCTTCCCATATTACAGAATTTATTAGATGATTATATATCATAAAACACATCCAACAGTAATATAGGAGTATAATTAGTCATCGAGGATTCTATATATGTTCGGTGTTCCAATTGGGATCTCTAAAGTTTATTTCTCCTAGTTTCTACCATATTTATAATGGCAATAGTGATATCACCTAAACTCTAGGGTATTTCTTGGTTATGTATTCCTTTTCCTTTGAAACGTGATCTGTAAGAATTGAAATTAAAATATATTTCATAAGAATATTATTAATCAATATATGGATATATTTGGTGGATGAAATTGATAGAGTCATACTACAATTCTTATTCAGAGGGAAATTTCAGTTGGTGGGGGTAGTTTATATCCTCTCAATGATGGGGGAATGAAGTCTATGATATTTTGTATTGGTAAAGGGCCCAAAATTAGTTCATATTCCTATTATTTTTATTATTTATGGTGATTAGATAAATATTTTAATGTTTTTAGAGTCGATGGTTTTACTATATTAGTTATATAGTGAATTGGGATCAAAACTGGTTGATTTAGTTATTCCTTGATGGATTCTAGTAAATAGTTCAATGAGTATTCAGTCATACATTAATCAAAATTTTATTCATTCTAGGTTGTAACTTCTTTCTATTCCTCTACTTCATCCTTAGTTAGGGTGTCTAACACACACACTACATGTGTTTTGGGGTTATCTAGAGTTTCTTTCCCTTAATATTCCATAATTTTCATAAAATATTTGATGTTTAAGAAATTACATATGTTTTCCCCTACATTTAGTGATAGGGGAGGTATTTGGTATGATAATTAAGTCCTAGATCATCAAGTATTATGATCTTTGGAAAAATGAAAATGTTCCCTCTTGAGTAGTAATGAAATACCATTAGGTTTGTTTATTCTGGAAAGAATAAATCTTGTTCTTTAAATTTTTAAAATCATGGTGGATTTTCTTATTGTTTGTATACATAATATTTAGGTTTGTATGTGGCAATTAATTTTATTTATCAGGTGTATTTATTGCATCAAATATGGAAGGATTGGTGGATCGTAGAAAAGAATATTTTATATATTGATACCAGTAGTCTCTACTTTACCAGATTTCCTTATTTATGATAACGATACCTTCTGGGTGTTTATCATAGTGTTATTTTTTTAAATCTTATAGATGTTGTGTTATTATAGTGTATTATAGAAATATTTTGGGATATTTCCATGGAATTTTAATTTTAAAAATATCATCTTGAAGATTCTCAATGAAATTATCCAACAACTATTTCAATGGGAGTTTTATGTGCATGAAATAAAAAAAAACTTTTTATTTGAAAAGAATATATAACTCTCTCATTTTTATGTTTTTTTATTTAGAGAGGTCATTGATAATAATATTCAACAATTTTTAACTAAATAGATATAATAACCATCAAAGGAGGTATTACCATCTATAAATGAATCTAAAAATTAGATTTACATACCAGAAAAATGTGGGTACTTCAAGATTGGAGATGAAACACCTGAGCTTCACCATTTATTACTATTTTAGGGTTCCCAATATTGGGCCACACTGGAATATAAAGTGTTTATGTTTTTATTTCCAATATTATATACCGTTTAATGTTGAAAATTTTGGTCCCCCAAGGTTTGGTGGAAGATGAGTTAAATCCACCCACTCAAGTTATGGTTAACTCTTAGGTTACACTAGTGCATACTATCCTTGCATATATTCTATAAATGAAATAAGATATTTATGAATTTATTATGAAAATACCACATTAGTGGTTATTTTCATTAGGAGTTTTTCTTGATATTGATATTATTATCTTCCATTCACTTTTGTATGGTAACATTCTAGATTTATCTAAGGATGACTTCCTTGAATATATGGATTTTGTTACCCCAACACAGGTAATTACTCATAATAAAACAATACTAGAATAAAATATATGGTTTTATATTTCCATATGTTTATTGGATGACTGAACTCCTCTTATGCATGTTAGAAAATATCCAATAGTTTAAGAGGTCCAACTAATAGAGGAATCACTCCTTTAGTATTAAAATCATACTTCGAAGTTATATTCCCACTAAGTAGCTCACCATTGATCTACTATAACTTTTTAATTTTTTCCATATATTATGTGAGTTTTTCCTCTGATTATTGAGTCTCAATATTCTTAGGTGGTAAGTGGGATATAGATATGGCTAAACATTTTTCTTTATCATTCTTAATTTATTATTAGGCTGTTGATAGATGAATTTTATGAGGAGATCCCAAATACATAGCTTGACTTTGATTCTAGGTACATACACCTACTTCATAAACAACGGTATGAATGATACTTTATATGGATTCCTCATCATTTTCATAATATTTTTCATTACTTTCACGTCCTTACACACTCAAGGGGTGTTTTTTTTTTACAATATTGACTGATGTGATCCTCGTGGAAAAAATAAAGTCGTCGAGCCAGTTAGATAAATATAGGGCCTCATTAGTATTAGAATAATATTAAATGGAAAATTCATTGTACTATTTAATTTATTATTTAGTATAGGATTATTTGGGTTTTATCTTAAACATGTTTTCATTTTTTTCCATCGATATGGATCATGATGCTTCTCATGAATAGTGATTTTGAGTGAATCTCCTCTAACTTTCACCGACTATGATCCCAAAGGAGGGGTTGAGCCATAAATAAAAAATGGAGCAAACCATATTGGTTCTTATGATAAGGTTACTCCCAATCTAGAGAATACTAATCTCATTAGTGAGGGTAAAAGTGATCCCATCCCTATGGGATGGGGTTTCTTCTGTTATGTTGTAGTTGTTTCCATATCCCTTTATATGATTGGTGAATCAAAGGGCGATGGTGTGAATAATAATTACATTATCTTTTTGGTTTAGAGTATCCAATATGTTGTGACAATGACTATAATATCCTTAATTAAGTTTCAAGGCTATATTTTAGCATGAGTTGGAAGAAATGTATTTTATGGCTATCTTGAATAAGAGGTCACGATTATTGGAGAAGGATTTATTATTTATGATTTTTTTCATCTCAAGTTTGTTTCCTATTTTATCTTTAGGATATCATAATTAAATTATGTATTTTTGTCGAAATAAAACTATTTATAAACTTCTAGTTTTAATATACTATAATAAGAACCAAATAAATTTGGTAAAACTATTCATCCAATACCTTATTGTTATTATCATATCCTTCATTTTGAAGATGTTTGGATTTAATAAATTTTAATTTCATCTAAAAATTTCCTCAAATGTGGGGTATGTATTCCACCTAAAGGATATCAAATATTATATACTTGGATGTCTCTATGTGATATAACATAGATTATATTTTTTTTTCAACCAACTCCTCTCACATGATACTGTAATTTTTCTCATCCTTTGAAAAGGATTCTTTGTCATGTTCTAACTATAAAGGTCACATTCCTGCTAATTTTTAATATGACATGGAATAGATTTTGGATTATTTAATCCACATTAAAAACTAAACAATATAGTATAGGAACTAATAATTACTATTACCTCAGTTATCATACTGATAGAGATGAAAAACCCTTGAATGAAAATGGCGTTATAGTTGTAACTAGAGTTTTTTTAGAAATTGCATCTTGATAGAAGGGAAAATTGGGGTTAATAAATAATAGGTATGAACTTAATGTAGAGGCGAATCATTGTCAAAAGGAGGAATTTCATGGAATATTCCATGGAGAGGACCTCAAGGGTTACTGTCACATTTATTGTTGCAATAGAAATTACCATTATGTCAACATGGTATTTTATTGTAGGGAGGACCTCCATGGATGATTCTACACATACAACCTTCATGGTGATCTTTTTTTTATTGTGTGGGGGACCTTCATAGTGATCATCCTTGGGGGATCCTTAATTTTGTGGATTTTTTATTGTTTTGATGATAATAACCCCGGTTTTTGACACTATAGGGTGGACCTGCATGGTTAGAATACCTATGGTTTCTATCATGGGGAGGACCTCCACCATAGTAATAATTTTTATTGTAGGGAGGACCATCTTGAAAATTTCCCTGAGAAGGAGCTATAGAGCTTCTGATCAACAATATGCTATTAATCGGAGATCCAACTTATTGGCTAACTATATTTTCATGAGGAGGAAATCTATGATTGATGGACCAGGATTAAACATTGGGATAAAATTCATGGTTAATTTTCAATTTTTCATAAGGACGGCTTTTAAAATGAGGAATCCCTGGAGGACCTCCAGAACTATTAGTTTATGGTTAACCTTGGATATGACTTCCATGACTATTAATTTATTGATAATTTCTATGGATAAGACATCATTATTTTTAATATATATTATCACAGAGTGGACCTATATAATGGATACTCTTGGTAGGACCTCTATCGTTTCTTGATATGTTAATACATGGAGGATTTCCATAGTGGTCATTATCTTACCTCACTATCATGGGATTAGTTAAGGTAGAAAGAAACACCCACCTCTAAGATATTTCTATATCATTGTCGGTGGTGATATGAAATTATCCAAGGGCTGCCATCAGAATATACTATTGGGTTTCAAGGATGATGAAGTCAACATGGGTAGGGACCTGCTCTTAGACATAAACTATTGGATGGTTTGAATTCTCCCTCCTTATGGGTTACCATATTTGAAGACCCATGGATGTATTTTCAATGATTAATTCCATGAATATTGGGGTTGTGATTTGGTGGTGATGAAATTGGTTAGTGATATTATTTCCTGATAGATCTGAGTTATTGGTTCTTTTTGGAATCTCTAATTTAGTTATACAATTTCTCAATATTTTATATTTTCAGATTCCCATAAAATCATTGTTTGTTTTATTGATAAATTTATCTTAAGTGTTTCATGATTTTATCCTATCCCAATTTCATAAAATAATTTCCAAGGAAATTTATCGTAAGTTTTTCAAAGAATTATCTTAAAAAAATCTAAATCTCATTTTGTGATAAATGTTTTTATCTTACAGAAGATAGTCATAAAAGGATTATCTTACAAAGTAGATACATTTAATTTTAGAAATAATCCAATCTTAAAAATCCAAAATTATAAATATGATTATATAATTCTTTTATCATAAATGGAGTTTGATTTATCTTAGTAAAAGTAACTGTGTAGAAGATTTATATTATATGATGAAGATATCAAATATCTAAGAAGTATTTTCCTTATTAAACTAACATTATCATATAAGAAAATTATACCAAGAAATTATCTTATATAGATCAAATTATCTTATAGATATCATTCTAATATACTCTTTTCCATTCCTGTATCTTTTATGAAGTCAAATTATTCTTTTATGTGCATCAGAAAAGTTGTTGTTTAAATAAGTAATGGAAAATTTTGAAAAATTTATTTTTCCCAATAATGTAAAAGTCTAACTAATATTTAATCTTCTTAATATTTTCATCTGGGTTCATGACTTATTTATAAAATAAGGACACTTGATAATTAAAAAATTTCTTCTTACAAATTCAAAATGATTATTTTCTTGACAGTCAGGATTATCAAGTGTCCTTAGTTGAAATTCAAAACAAGTGGTATAAAAAGGAGATATCGTGGTTGTATGCAATAGAGGATTAACTTAGATATATAATATATACAAGAGATATAAATAAGACACAATATATAATGAAAGAGATATATAATATAGAGGTTACACATAGTTTGTCTTTTATTCATGATCATTTACTTTTCATCTTTGTTTCTATGCTTAGATGATTATCCTTTTTCATCCAAGAACCTCTAAAGATTCTCTATAAAGATATTATTTTTCTCTCAACATTTCTTCTTCATCCTTCAGTTGATACTTGAGACATTGTGTCCCACATATAAAATCATTATATGTCATATTTATATCTATCTATACTTACTATATTCATCTTTCATAATACCATAGATTGGTCTTCTAATGGTAGAGCTCAGTTTAAACCTCATGTAACTTTTTTAACATGTAATAACTTTTTTCACTAAGTTGGTAATTGTCTAGGAAATTGGGTGGTATAGTGAAAATAATTGAACTTTTGGAGTATTGTGTTGGTGGAGTAGACTAGTGGATATTTATGCACTGAACCACTATAAACTCTTTAGGTTCTATCATTATCTTAATATTTTTCATTATATTTTTTATTTGTGATAAGATAATATAAAAATTATTACATTGTAAATAGAGGGTGGTTTTAGGACAATATGATTTCAAAAAATCAATCACCCCCCTCTTGTGACATTGTGCAATATTTATTCCATAAATAATCAATATCAAAGGACAAGATTTATGAGTTACCAACTCTAAAATGATCAATCCATAAATATCATCTTAAAATGGATGAAAAGGTTGAAAATAGAGAAATAATTTCCATTTTTGGATAAACCTATTTCAATTGAAAAAATATGGATGATGAAAGGCTTATATTATTATTTATTTGAACAATATTGGTCTAAAATTGTTTCTACATGATTTTATGTCCCATGTGATCCCCAAGGCTGAACCCAAGACAAGGGATGTTATTACTAAAACCATCTATGATCTGAAATAGAAATACATGAATATTATAATATATAAAACCTAGTCTATATGATTTCAATATAGTTTCACAAGTTTCTACAATATATGAAATATAGACTACCATTTTAGTAGCTTATGATGTTACCGATAATGTGAGGAACTTTAGGTATTACACTGTAAAGATAAAGTTTGATTGTTTCATATTGATTTATGGTGAGAGAATCACTTATATGAATTTATGGTTGATAGTAATTATAAATAATATTTCTTCTATAGAAGAACAATTTTCTATACAAGTTAAGCTTCAAAATTTATCAAAGTTCAAAAATCTAAATGGAGTGGAATTTCAACTACCATTAAGAAATATTACATTGTAAAATTTTTAAAAATAAAATCTCTTTCAATCAATCAGGATGTAAAAATATGAGATGCATTTTAAGTCCATAAGTAATAACTTGATAAAGTGGGAGAATAATTATTTGAAATCATTTACATAAAAAGATGATCATAAAAATAAAGATACATTATTTTAATGCACATCAGATGAATAAATTCAAGAAATTATGATTCAAATGATGATATTTATCAATTTTACAAGAAGTTAAAAAATATATATAATAAGAAGAGATTATTCATAAAAATCATCAATAAGTACAGGAATTACGATGGAAATTATATGGAAGTCAAATGATATAAGTGAAAGAAACTCAATCACATTAAAACAGATTTCCGTCAGTTGAAAAAAGAAGAATTATAATAAGAAGTAATTTAAAAAGGTTGGATATAAAAATGAATCCATGAAATATATGAAGGATACTAGGAGTGCATTATAGGACTCTATTTATTACTCCAATTAAAATTATAATTCTAAAGTATATAATAATATGGAAAACATGTGCTTCATGGAACAAATAAATATGTTACAGTCTACTTATTACTCTTCTTATAAATCTTAACCTTAAATCCACTATTATGAAAAGATAAATGTGTATTATTATATATTAGGAGACCAATATTATTCCCTATAGAAAAAAATACTCTAAATAAATAATATGACATTATTGTCAATGAAAAAGATGTGTTAAATAAATAGATTTATGAACTAAAAGTTTAACTACATGAGTCATTTTCTAGTTGTGTTGTCCATGATAGTAAATTAATATAATTTTAGGTTTATTTTAAATATATAAAGGATTATGATAGTGTTTTAACTAAGTCATAGTAATATTAAAATGAATCCACTTGTATGAAAGAAACTAATAAATAAAAATATGGAATAGGAAGTTAAATTGAAAACACCAACTATATAAAATATTTTTTATACCAATATAAAAAATTAAAAATATTTGTAATATCAAATTATTTCATTGTATTACAAAAGTTAATTTTGGAAATGATTACTTCCTAATAAACCATCAGGTGTTTGAAATAAATAAGGCTTTTATTTATCTGAAGTTATCTAATACGTGTTGTAATTATAGAAAATGTTAGCATTTTTGGATTATCAAATATTTTATTACTAACAATGCTAAACCCATGATAATTTAGGTGCCAAAAAAATATTTTTTTCGTAATTTGTTTTTATAGAGATCAAGCCACATCAAATATAATGTAAAATGGTTTATCGTAGTGGTCGTTTGAGACATATGAGTGGATATTTTTCCAACATTCACTCCCTACCTATGATTGATAAATGAAATGTCAAATTTAGTGACAGTTGCAAATGAAAGATGGTTGTTACTAGATATTCAGAAAATCCTCAATTAATTATCATTAGTAATGCAATTTACTTTTAATTCTTAAATTAAAAACTGATATGTATTATCAATATTATGACAATGGATATTCAGTTGAGATTTCTAAAAAATAACGACTTGTTATTAAAGATAAATCTTCTATGTTTAAGGAAGAAATAACTAAAAATGACTATTTACCTTAGATCTTAGTTAATTATATAGAACAAATGTAAAATATAAAATTCTAAAATAAATGAGTTGGGGATTTTGTATATGAAACATGGGAATTACAACATTTATTCTTTGAGAAAGACATCAATTTTTTTGATTTTTTTATTTTTATAACTTTAAATTGGATAAAAAGAAACTATGTGATGCATGCTAAATGGGAAGTGCACACAAAATAAATTTTAAACCAATAAAAGTAGTCTCTACATATAAACCATTAGAACTTATCCACATGAATTTGTTTGGACCTACTAGAACAACAATCCTATGTGGTAAATCACTTTTTATGTTTTGGTTGATTATTTTTAATGATTTACATAGGAATATTTATTGAGACACAAAAGTGAATATTGTGATATTTTAACTATTTTTGAAAACTTGTAAAAAATAAGAGGGATGTCAAATCTATGACATTGAGAAGTGGCTATGGGGTTAATTTTAGAGTCATTATTTCGATTCAATTTTCTTAAAACATGTCATCAAATATAACTTTTCTTGTCCAAAAATACCTCAATAAAATAGTGTTGTTGAATGGATGAATGGACCTTTCTTGAAATTTATATAACTATGTTTTGAGAATATAGCTTGTGAACTCGATTTTTGGTTGATGTTGATAACACAACAAGTTATGTTATTAATAGAGTTTTAACAAGGCATATCTTAAAGAAAAACCCCTATGATCGATGTAATAATAAAAAACCAAATCATAGATTCTTTAATGTTTTTTATGAAAATTTAATACCTTTAACATCATGTATAATCTTGATATGTTTGATCCAAATGCTGGTGAAGGAATCATCCTAGAATATTCTATATAACACGCAAATATTTTAAAATAGGAACATCATAATCAATAGAATATATTACATGAAACACCCGTATTATAAGAGAATGAAAAACTGTAATACTTTACAATATATTTATTTTTTATCCAATTCAATCTCTTTGGTATATTTTAATACACACAACACCATGTGGGAATGAAATGAGATACTCTATTAAAATATTATTATTTAGACATGACCATTATAACATTGCTGTTAAGTTGGTAGGTATGAATAACAATAACTAAATTATAAAAATTATAGGGTTTAAACATGTATAATATAAATTCAATGGTAATATATTTATTAGAAATAAAATAAGAATCACTTGAATGTAAAATAACGTTTTTTGAAAAACAATATTGTTCTAAAAGGCAATTTAGTTATGCCTTGTGAACATAATGAAAAATTAATTTTACCACCTTTATAAAATTTATCTGATAAAATAAACTTAATTTTTGAAATATAAATTTCAAAATTTTACTTGTATTAATATTTAAAAATTCCATGAGGAGATTACTTTTTTTGATGAATAGTGAAAAATATTAATTTTTATTGAAAATTTCCTTTTCATTTAAATTATTTACAAAGTTAAATTATATTTTAAATTGGATTTAAAGTAAAATTATTTCAATTATATAATAATTTAACTAATTTATGTAATTTTAATTAATTTAATATAGAATATTGATAAGGAAACATTCGATACTTATGTGATTTTTCACATTAGAAAACCTCGCTTTCATAATGTCTGCTATTTAATTTTAAATTGAATTCCAAATTTATGAGAATTTAATTTGGGAAAATATATTCCCTATTTTGAATAATAATTATTTATATTTTATTGTAATTTTTACAAAAAAAATTACCATAATTAAAATTGAAAATAATAAATACTAATTACTATGGTTAAAATAAAAAATGGGATTACAGGGGTCTAAACGTAGAAGATAAGGGTCAAATATGAGCTAAAACATGTAGACTACCCATTGGATGGAAATATTTAGACCCTATAATCTATTTGGTTCTATAATGACCCATTTTTTAGGCTTTTTGAATGAGAGAAATGTGGGTATTGGTTTATCTTTCCAAAGATTCCATGTATATCCTCTCCCCAATATATAAAAGCCCACCCATTGTACTCCCCTCTTGACACTTCCAAAAAAATTTATATTAGCCTATTAATACCCATATACATTATTTATATTAAAACCCACATCATAGAGTCATTATTATTAGGAATCCCTCTTAAGAAATATTTATGTGCAAACTTAAAGAGGATCACAAAAGAAGAGGAAAAATTATTAAATGTGTGTATTTATTTTATTACTTATTAAACCTCCTTAAAACCTTTTAAAAATATTATAATATAATAAAAATTTATATACTATACACTAAGATATTATTTTAATTTAAAAAACTAGATCTATATCCAGTTCCTTCAAATTGGAAATGGAATCAGCGATTGTGTGTACGACAGACTACTTCCTTGCGAACCGATGTAATTCATTTTCTATTATCCCTGTTAATGGTTGGATATAATGATAGATTTAGCACAAAAACATATATATATATATATACATATAATATTATTTACATTATTATACTTTTTGAATTAGTATATCATATATATATCTCTTTAATTTCCATTCTTTTGGGGATATGATAATGTCGCTTGTTTGTACAGTAGACTTCCACCTCGCATATTAATGTGATTCATTTTTTTCTAACAATTTGCATGAAAGATGGTATGGTTAAAATTAATTAATATGTGTCAAATTTATTATCTAACCACAATTCTCTAAATATAATATCAAATCTAATTTCTTTCCTTCTAATTCTTTGAATAACAACAACGTCACTCGTGCATATATGTGGATTACTGCCTCCACGTAGCAATGTGAAATGTTTTTCATTTTATTTTTAAATGGATGGTAATAAGGAAAAATTTTATTATTATAAATTCTATATATAACATAATAATTATTATATTAATTTTAATTGATTTTTATTTTCATTTTTCCCATCTGGTTGAGAAAAATGGAAACAACGTTCATGTGTATGTACGACCTACCATCTCCATGAACTATGTAATCCATTTTCTATCTCAAAATTATATAGATTACTCTAATTACATATATAACGAATTTATGTGATATTTATATCACTTATAATATTCTTTAGATTATGTAACCATGATCCAATTAAAAGAACCAAAATTACCAAACTAAAATATACAATAAAAAGGAAGCAATTATCACTAGTAATTGTGATTTTCACAAAGAATTATTAATAAATATATGATAAAAGTAAATAAATAAACCATATATATTATTATATATATGATAATTATTCGATAATATGTTTATAATAAAACTATATTTATTAAAGAGGCAGTTCATGAACATATGAAGGAAGTCAAACCTAAGGTAAGGGTTTCTCATGTCACTTTTAATTTTGTGATGCATATGCCACATTCACAACTTATTTATTTTTATTGGTGTATATAATTACATATTTATATGTTATATAATTAATATCTTTATATTTATGGTATTTAATGTTTCATTTGATGTTATGTATGATATGGGGCTTACGATTCAAAATTTACCAATGTGGTAATGGTTTATTTCACATTCTCATCATTATTATGGATTGTTTTTGTGTAATTATTACTTGGAGTTATTGTTTGATATTTAAACCTTAAAACAAATATATTTTCATATCCTATAGTTATTAATGAACATTTTCAAGTAGTATTACCCTTTTTTTAAACGTGGATACTAAAAATGATTGAGAAAATGTTTTTCAGATAATGTTAAATTATTATTTCCTAAATGAAAACCCATTTTCATAAAAATATATAATTTATAAAAATGTTTTAAATAATGTTTTCAACAATTTGAATATCATTTATTAATTATTATTTTTCCAATTTTTACTTTTTAATTTTGTTTGAAAGGAATCTTTGTGTCGTTTTCAAAACAAGGAATATTTGGATTTTACTAAAAATATGGAAGGAATAATTATTTTAACATGTATGGATTGAATATATATTTTTATGTCATGAAAACTCAATTTTTAAAGATTATTTTACAATTTATAAAATTTTATTTTCCAATAAAATTATTTTCAAAATATTATTTTAACTTTTAAAAAAAATATATTTTCAATGTGAAAAAAGTTTATTTACTAACAATTATTTTAATGACATTTTATGGTATTTCTATTCATAAATGACATAAATCCTTTATTATAATTATGATACACTAAGGATATATTGTATTAAAATCATCTTTATTCTGTATTTTGATGCTTTATGATCATTTTTACTTAAGGATGTAAAAATTTATTACCATTCAACATAATAATCTGGATGATTTATGATTATGTTTAATGGATTGGGGTAATTATTAACCTTTAATATGTCAGTTTTTTAATAAAAATGTTTATATTTATTATGTGAAACCCATTTCATTTAAATAATTCATTGGAAATTTTATGTTATGGGTGGGGCTTTATAATATATATTGCCTCAATGCATTGATATGTCTCATGAGACAAATCAGTTGGTCAAATTAGACAGGTTCCTACCCATAAACTTAAACAGACTTATGAAATGTCTTGACAATGTGTTTTGGATGTCTTACATTACGAATTCCCTCATTATGAGATCAGTTATTGAAGTTCATGTTATTATTTGATTAGTTATAAAATCGATGGATAAGAATTAATATCATGTGATTATTTATATAGAATTATTTGATCATTATTTATTTCTACCTTATTATGCTAATTTTATTGATTAAATTAAATGTGTTTCAGTTATTTACATTTCTATATTGATTATGCTGATTTATTTATAATAGCCTCATTTTTAGGATTACCCTTATGGGGTATCTGATCTCACCCCTTTGTTTGGCCTAAATTTCCCTTGGATACTAGAAAGTGTTTTATGATTTATTTTTACAGATATGAAAATAGGAATAATAGTATTCTCAAAGAAAACACATTTTTTAATTGTTGTGTTAAAATGTAATATTAATTTCAAGTATGTATCTAGTTTTCCAACACTAATAAACTTTTAATTCCTTGAGGGTGTTATTAATTGTATATTATACAAATATAATAGAGTAACCATTGAATCTGGGATTCTAGGATCCAAGTTTTTATAGTTTGTATCAAAGGAAGTTTAGTAGAATTCTTGGGAACCAATTTTCACAAAACATAGATTAGTGAATATAACCCTTTTATTTAATTTAAGGATAAGTCCAAGAATATGATAACATCCTGATTTTTTATCAAATTATATTATATTATGTGGTTTTTCTGGAAATTAATCCATGTATGGATATTAAAAGTGTATGTGGTTCTATGGAAAATATACATACGAGCTATAACTCCAAAAAATCAGTATTGGAAATAACTCGAGTGTTACATAGTATATGAAAATGGGACTTACTGTGTATATGGTATGAAACTATTAGGAGATATGATTTGGTTAGTTTTTATTTTCTTTAGAAAACATTATTAAGGATTTGAAAATATTATTATTTTTGGAAATCCATCACAAATAAACCACACTTATGATTATGTGATTAAGTATTCATAATGTTTTTTAATTTTTGGTAATTATTTCCCATGTATAGGGAATATTCGTTATGTTTCATAATTTTATAATATAATACAATGTATTCCATTATTTATAAATGGTTTCTAGTGTAATGAGTGATAACTTCATCAATGTACATACCCTATAAATGGATTACCCTCGTTAGAAAGTTAATGATCTGGAGATTGAGCTGAAGCTAGAACTGAAGAAATTATGACCATATTGGGGTAACTAAATTAGGTTATGAGCAATAAGCTTTCATATATAGAGCATCTTTCCAATCCACCACACAATGTAACAATGTTAGATAGATTTATGTTTCAAAACCAACCGTAATTCAATGTTACTAAAAATTCATTTTTGGTTATGAAATGAATAAGTTCCTTATAGAAGATATTTCTTACATTGGGAAGTAATGAAAGAGATAAATTTTTTATAGAGGTTTATCATTTCTTAGGAAATGTACATTAATTATGGTCCCTGATTAAAAAAACTAAAGATGAAGAATAAATAACAAACACAGAGTGGAAGGATTTTAAGGTACTCTTCTTGGAAATGTATTTTCCTTATGAGAAATGAGCAGATATGGATAGAAAATTCAGGAGTCTATAGTTAAAGGAAGATAAAAACGTATTTATGTATCAATCATACTTTACATTATGGAAATAAGGCTTTTCCCACTTGTGATAATTATGGAAAGAAACACCTTGGTACTTACTTGAAGGGAATGAGAGTTTGCTTCATGTATAGTGAAAAAAACCTTCTTGAACATTAATGAAATGGAAATAAAGAAACCTTTTATGTTCAGTGTTTCAATTGTAATGAGATGAGTAAATACACAAACAAATTCCCTAAGATTCAAGGGAATATACCTTAGAAGAATCTAGGTGATAAATTTCAATAATACGCAATTACTATGAATGAAGTAGAATGAGTAATGTTCTTGTTCATTTATATTAAATAATTATTTTATAGTAGTATATTTAACAATGATATTCTAGTTATAAGAATAATGAAATGTATGAGGATTGTACTATAGTAATTTTTCATTAAGGATTTGAAAGAATATATTGAATTGTGTTAATGACCAGGAAGAGTTATTAAGTTGAAATTTAATCTTTTTTAAAAACACATGATTGATGGAATATAACACTTAATATGTGATCTAAGTTGAGATTGTAATGATAAATATATGTTTACTAGGTATTTTTTATGACAATGAAATTGGTATGTGATTTGATGGTTTTTGTTATTTTTTGTTGGAGTTTACTGTATTATTGGATTTATACAATATATTCTACAACATGAGAATTTATTTTTTGAAGGATAAATTTTTGAATTATGTTTTTATGGTTATCATGGTGTTCATATTTTTTTAATTTGACATTAAGATCCAATTTATACTATTTGGGGGAATTTAATTTTGATTTACTGACATTACTTTTAAATTTTTTAAGACATTTTTTTGGATGTTAATTATGGTTAACTATTTATAGGATGGATTAAGTTGAACTCTAGTTGTTATTAGATAAATATTTCTAACCATTTGGTTCTTATAAAATATATAAATATAGTAGGGAATACTTTTCATTATTTTATCAAGATAATGATCTGTTAAATGTTAATTTTAGTGCTTCATGCAAGAAAATGTAATTTTTAATACTAATCATTTCGAGAAAATATGAGATTGTGATTGAAATGACTAAATGAAGAAATTATACTTGTTATGTAAGTATATTTCCTTTTGTTCCTGGTCTATATGGTAAATGAAACCCTAAACTATTGGGAAAAAATCTTGAAACAAAAATTTAATCCTATTACATTCATATTTAATGAATCAATAGTCTTTTGACTCATCACATATTTATGGATTTATTGTTGTTTAATTCCTTTCAATCACTCACATTCTTATGATTATTAACCTATATCACCCTGTATAATTATTTGGGAATTATTCTTTTCTTACATGTGTATATTTTCACCTCTCACTTATGTTCTCATAATTTGAAACCCAATTATGCGATTATTCTAGATAACCTTTGTTCTTCACATTATTTCTTATAAATAGGATATTTTATTAACCCGTATCATGATATGGGATTTCAAGAAATATATGCTCAAATTTGAAACCCTTTATTGCTGATATCAATATTAAATTGTGAGGAAATAATTTAATTATGGGGGTATAGAATATTAACCACCGATATTTTAAAAGAGGAATATCATATTGGATAGTTTATATGAAATGAAACAATATTATTATAAGATAATGTAAGACCCCAAGACTATAAAATATATATATTTTAAATTAATTCAATCTCTTCTATAGATTTCAATGTACGAAACATTGAGTTTACATGAAATGTGATACTCTATTAGAATATTATTAATTAAACATGACAATTATAAACTAGATATAAATATAGTGGGTAAGAATAGTAATAAATAAAATATAAAACATATATTTTTTAAAAATTTATAAAATAATTTCAACAGAAATATATTTATTAGAAATAAAAAAAGAATCGTTAGAATAAAAAAAGAAATATTTTTTTTTAAAAAAACTATAGCTTTCTAAAAGAAATTCTAGTCTAACTTTTCACACACTATTGAAAATTATTTTATCCAGTTTTAGAAAATTTTATTCAAAAAATAAACTTTTTTGAAATCTACATTTAGAGGTTTTATTTTGTTGAATTTTTGATAATTTTAGGAAGAGAATAATGTTTTTTATATATAATGAAAAATACTAATTTTTGTTGAAAAAACATTTTCATTTAATTTATATACAATGTTAAATTATATTTTGAATTTGATTTAAAGTAAAATTTGTTCAATTATATTAAAATATTATTAATCGAGGTTATTGTAATCAATTTCATACTAAATTTCTGTATTAAAACATTCTATACCTATGAGATTTGTTTTCTTTGGAAAACTGCTATTTCATCATGTTTGTAGTTTAATTTTAAATTGAATCCTTAAACTTATGTGAATTTAATTCACTTTTTTTTTGAATAATCATAATTTTTATTATCTAATAAGTTCAACTTAATTTATTTACCATAATGAATAGTTATAATAGTTAGAATTAATTACCATGGTTAAGGTAAAAATGAGTTTATCAGTTGTTAAAATTTAAAGATAACTATTAAAAATGACCTAAAACGTGTACAATACCCATTTTATGACCATTTATAACCCTACAATATATGAGGATAAATAATTATCCATTTCATAGGCTTGTTTCCTGAGAGAAACATAAATATCACTTTATCATTTCAAAAATTTCTTGTGTATCCTCTCCTCAACTTATAAAAGGCCTCCCCTTATCCTCCCCTCTAAAATGTACCAAAAATATTTGTTTTAAATAACTAAAGACCAAATACCATCCTTAATGACCTCCCAAAATCCTAGATTTCTTATTTTGATCAGGAATACCTCATATGAATTCTTTAGGTAGAACCCTAAAGACGCTCTCCAAGGAAGACGTACAATTCTAAAATGTATGTATTTGTTTTATTTATTATTAAAAATCCTTATAATATTATTAAACTATGATAATATAACATAAAAAATGAAAAATATATATTAATATATTATTTTTTTAATGTAATAACCAATATCCATCTCCACTTCCATCAAATGGGAAATAAAACTATCAATCATGTGTACGGAGAACTATAGCCTCAAGAACTGATGTAATATATTTTCCAACACCACCTTTAAGGGAAGGATATAATTATGAATTTAAAATATTTATATGATTTTTATAAAATTATTATACTTCAATAATTATCATATCACTTATAACTTATTAATTTCCATTCCTCTTGGGATACAATAAAAATTGTCAGGTGTATAATGAACCGCCACCTCGCAAAGTGATGTGATTTGTTTTTCGTTTACACTTTACATGAGTGGTATTGAGGTAAATATTAACCAATATAAATTATATTTATGATATATCCATGCTTATTTAAATATATTATCACAATTAACTTCTTTCCTTCTAATTATTTGGAATACAATAACATTGCTTGTGTGTACCTCTGGACCACAAATTCTCTGTAGAGATGTGTCTTTTTTCATTTTATTTTTACAAGGATGGTAATAAATAAGTATTTTATTAGTATAAATGATATATTTAACCTAATAATGATTTTATATGGTGAACTAATAATTATTTTTCTTTC
Source organism: Viscum album (assembly GCA_963277665.1). NCBI lineage: Eukaryota > Viridiplantae > Streptophyta > Magnoliopsida > Santalales > Viscaceae > Viscum > Viscum album. The sequence continues at coordinate 2,040,206,316 of OY728164.1, forward strand.
ATTTCGTCCTTAGAGAAACATGGAAACAACTTTCATGCGTACGTATGGCCTACCATCTCCATAAAGGATGTAATCCGTTTCATATCTTTAAATTTTATTGATTAATATAAATAAATATATATTTAATATATATATAAAATTTATATCAAGGATAAAAATCAGCATATGATTTAACCAGGATCAAAATAAAACGACCAAAATTACGAAACTATAGCAGACATGAGAAATGATACAAATATCACTAGAAATAGCGATCTTAATAATTAATTGTAACTAAAAAGGTGATAAAATACAATAATTACATCAAATATGGTATGATATATTTGATTATAGTTATTTAATATATTTATAATAAACATAAATTTATTATATAGGAGGTTTGGACACATCTAAAAAAAGTCTAACACGAGTTAGTGGTTTCTCATCTCACTTTTACTTCCAGGAGACGTATGCCATATTAACCACATATTTATTTTTTTGTGGTGTATATATTTTACATTTTACATGTTATATCATGAATATAATTATTTTTTGGGTATTTAAGGTCTCATTTTATGTGATTTCATTTATGAGGATTTTGATTCAGAAGTTACAAATGTGTAAGGGTTTATTTCATAATATCATCATTATTCAGGATTATTTTTCTATAAGTCACACATGGGGTAATTATTTTATATTTTTATATTAAAATAAATATATTTTATTATACTCTATTAATTCAATAAATTTTAAAACTAACCCTTTTTACCCTTTTTTACTTAAAATGACTAGGAAAATGTTTTTAAGAAAACCCATCTTTATTTATCACTTTGGTAGAATAACAATTGATTTGTCACAGAACATATTAAAGCTAAAAATTTCTTAATAAACATGGGGAAAAATTAATGTGTACACTGATTGGGATGATACTTTGGGTTATGTATCATTTGAAATGAATACTAGTGTAAAATATGATGGAGATCACATGTAAGAAATGACAATGGAAACTGAAAATTACATTCATGATTATCCAATGTTGTTTGAGGTGTTAAATAGTTGTTCCAATATACCATTATATAATAGTCGTACTAAATACACAAAATTTTCATCTGTGTTGAAGTTATATAATTTGAAATTTTGGAGTGGATGGAGTGACATTGACTTTATAGAACTACTTGGTCTCTAGAATGATATGATACTAGAATAAAATGAGATACCATGGTGAACATATTACACTAAATGAATTTTACGTTCAATGGGAATGATCTCTAAGAAAATACTTTCTTGTGAAAATTATTGAATATTGTTTTTCAACGACCATGAGGCACTCATAAAATTCCCTAAGTGTGGTACAGATCAAAACAATAAAAATGAATCAGGTACTTTGAAATTTTTGTGGTAAATTCCTATCATTACATGGTTTTGAATACTATATGGATTTTAGGAAATTGTGAGATAATTGACATGGATTTTATATACAAAAATTAAAGATGGAAACCTATTCCATCTATCAGATTCTCCTCAGTGAAAGAAAATTGATTACAAGTATCATGAAGTTGGAAATGAGACAATAAACATTCATCTTGTAATATCTACATATGTAATAATCATTTTGATGTATAGATTATTACTCATAATACATGGCCTGTCAGGTTCGTAAATTATAATTTTCTTCCATGGTTATGCATGAATCTCAATTAAATTATATTGTCTCTACTTATATTTGGACTGAAGCAGCTTAGAAATGATATTGATGTCTATTTGGATCCATTGATCAAATATCTAAAATTGATGTGGGATATATTTGTTACAATGTATGATGCTCATATAAATTAATAATTCACATTTTAGGTCCATGTTGTATAGAATGATAAATGACTTTCCCACTTATGGAAATTTATCTGGCTATAGAATTAAAGGAATGTTTGGGTGTCCTATTTGTGAAGAACGCACATAACTAATTCGTTTGAAACATTCCTCGAAGACATCATTTTTAGGAAATCATAAATTTTTTCATCGATGACCTAAATACTGATATTGGATGATATTATTCGATGGTATTACCAAATAGGGTACAATACCATATCTAGTTATGGGTGATCAAATGTATAATAATGTAAAAGATATTGAAACTATTTTTTTAAACAAATTTTGAAAAACATTACAAAATTAGGTTGGAAGAAGAGGTCAACTTATTTGAATTACTGTATTGGTATTGTCTGTATGTCATAAATTTTATTGATGTCATGATCGTAGAAAAAATGTATCCCATAGTGTTGTATTCAGGTTACTAAATTTTCCTTTCAAAAAAATGATGCCATAAAGGCAAGGTTGTACTTGATTGAAATGGGGATAATAGATGTGTTGGTACTGGTGAAGGGTAAAGGGTGTAATTTTCTTCCTGCAGCTTCTTACACTCTATCCATATAAGCAAAATTTTGATATTTACTTCTACTTAATAGTGAATAAGTTCCATATGGGTGTTCATCAAATATCAAGAATGTCATGTCAATGACTAATTTTAAGTTAAAAGGACTAAAATCACACAACTGTCATGTTTTGATGTCATATATAATGCATGTTTTTTTTTTTCATTTCATTTTTCTTCAAAATTTATGACATACATTAACCAAACCCTTTTTATTTTTTAATTCTATATGCATTAATGTTATAGACCCTATGAAGTTATCCATCAAGAATAAAGAGGTTATAGTTATATTATGTGAATTAGATATGTTCTTACCACCATCATTATTTGATATAAATATCCACTTGATGGATCACTTGGTTAGAGGGGTTCGACTATGTGGTTTTGTCCATTAATCATGTAGTAATTGTTTTATTAAATAGGTGGAATAATTATTTCAAGTTGAGGTGGTTTGTTTGAAGATGCTCATGTAGTTTTGGTAGATAGAAAAATATGTAAATTAATATCAGGGTAAAATTGATAGTTATGTTTTCTTTGAGACTCTAGTATGTCTGAGAATCATCATCATCTGAATATGACACACGGTGTGACTGATATGAAACAAAGTACATATTTCTATTTAAATTTGAAATTAATTTTTGTAAAATAGTGAATTGACACACTCAAAACTAAGAAAAAACATTCATATTTTTTTAATTTAGAAAAAATGATCCATAAGCCATTTTTTATGTGTAGGAATCAAATGCACCGCAATATGATACATGATGTTCATGGTACTCCCAATATGTCCGTTATTAGTTTAAAATCTACATTTTACTATAAAAAGTGTCACTCAATAAAAACTAATCTAACATACTCCAATTTTCTTGATAATTTAGGGAACCAATTAATAATTCATTTCTAAAATGCTGGAATCAACCTCATGTCAAACTAATACATGATCTGATCTGAATGAATCAATGTGAATATTTCAATTTTAAAATGACATTTTAGTAAAAAAAGTATGTGATGTACTCAAAAAACCAAAAAATTAGTTTTAATTGTTTATATACTTTAGAGAAATTATACACAAGTCATTTTTTATGTTTATGGATCAACAAAGCCTTAATCTGATACTAGATGTTCCGGGTATGACTCAAAGTATCCATTATCAATTTTAAATGGAAATTTAAGTTCAAAAAGTATCACTTTAAGAAAACTAATTAAATGCACTTCATATTTCATGATAATTTAGGAAAACAATTTATATTTAATTTTTGATTTTTAATAATTGTTGTCACATCAAAATGATACACGATGTGATCGAAATGAGTCAAAGTGTATGTTTCCAGTTTAAAATGACATTTTAGTAAAAATTAAAAATGATGTACTAACAACCTTAAAAATGTATTTTGATTGTTTTGATACTCTAGTAAATCTGTAAATAATTCATTTGAGACAATTATAAATCATCCACACCTCTATCCGACCTATGGTGTGACCAGAATGATCGAAAGTACATATTTTTATTTAAAATTGACATAAATTTTAGTAAAATGGACAACTTACAAACTCAAAACCAATCAAATGATTTCAGATTGTTTTGATAATTTACAAAAACTAGCTATAAGTCATTTTGGACATGTAGGAATAATCTACACCTCAATATTGATACATTATTTTCCAAATATGTCTAATAGTGTCTTTTATTTTTTAAAATTGACATTTTAGTTCAAAAAGTGTCACTCAAATAAAATCAATCAAATATGATCTTATTTTCATGATAATATAGTAAAATGATTCATAAGTCATTTTGGATGTTTTTTAATTAGTTTTGTGTCAAACCAATATATGATGTGATCATAATGAGTCAGAAGTGTGCGTTTCCAATTTATAATTAAATTTTAGAAAAAAATACAACTGGCATACTCAAAAAAGAAAGAACATATTCAGATTGTTTTGATACTTTAGGAAAATGGTCCACAAGCCATTTGAGAAGTGTTGATGTAACAGCCCAATATTTTATAAAAAATATTCTTTTTAATTTTATTAATGTCTTGTGTTTTACGCTACACCAAAAGGAGCTTGCACAACACGCATCCTTGACTTTCCTTGCATTACACGCAATCACAACCTTCCTCGATAGCGTGTGTAATACGCAATACCGAGTTTCACTAAACAACGATATGCTATTAAAATATTATTAAAACTAGCCGTTATGAATAGTAATAACCACTTTTTAAAATTCTGTAAATCTTATTTTTCAAAATGAACTTCATTTTTGGATTCGGAGTATCGAATTTAGCCTAAGGTGAAATTTTGGTACTTTTCGGATAACTTTCATATTCTGATGAATAGTGAAAATTACTAAATTATAATTAAAAACAACTTTTTTAATCGAAATATTAGGAGCGATGAATTATTAATTTGAGTGGTTTTAAAGTATATTTAGAATATATTTTTACAATTTAATACAATGTTGGTCATTGGATGTAATTTCACATTTAAACCAGACATAATCAAGTGTCAATCTTTAGATAGATATTGTTTCTTAAAAACACGCTATTTGTTTTAACAGCGGGATTTAATTATAAAATTAATTAATGCAATTTATATGTTATGAATTTGGTAAAATAGACTTCATTTTTGAATTCGGAATATGAAATATATCTTAGGATGAAATTTTGGCATTTTTCTGAAAAACTTCAATTTTTGATGAATAGTGAAACTACTAAGTGGTAGTTAAAAAAACAGAATTTTTCATAAAACTTAATTTTACCGCTTCTGTGAATGGAATTTCAAAAATCCGAGAGATACGATTGATGTCAGTAAGTAAAATGTGGTTCAATGAGATGAAAATAATTTTTGGTGAATAGTAACTTTTTACTTTTTTTTACCACGGTTAATTGTAAATAGGGTAACTAAGGGTAAATATGATATTACTATTACCCTAACACATGTCCTAATTCTATTGTATAAGTGTAATTCGACCAAAAACAACCTTATTAATATAATATTACCATTTAGGTCCACTTGGATTAGATTATGACATTTAATATTATTTTATTTAATGAATAGCTAAAATAGTTAAAATCAAAGTTTAATAACTAAAACATTTTTAATATGGGGTTATACATAAGATAAATTCGACTATAAATATTCATTAGAAAGATAAAAAGGTTTCCTACATAATGATATTTTATTTATAATTTTTAGACTTTAAATAAATTAATTTATTTATGACACAACGATGATCCAGTAATTACCCTTTTAAGGAAATATTAACATAATTGATGTTATAAATGCTCAAATGAATGTAATTTGAGACTTTTTATGACTTAAAATAATTTTATAGGTTACTATGATATATTAGTGTTGATTTAATCAACTTGGTTCGAACATATAATTCTGTTATGACTTTCAAAAAAAATCATATATCAAATAGTGTCAAAATTGACACAAAATAGTTTTTAAATAAAATATTATATTATTAATTGTTATTTTATTCCTAAAAATCTAAGGTTCGTCCAAATGACTTAGATAAGGATATATATATTAATAATATACAATTTTGGGTTCGTTTGGCATGTTATAGTAAGTGTATTAACCATATAGTGAAAGAAAACAAAAAGACACGGTAAAAGTTAAATTATTTAACTTAGAGTTAAATCTAATTGATAAGGTTAAAATAATAACCTAAACTTGTATAAATCCTATTGGTTGATAGGATTTCGACCCATCCCCACTTTAGCTTCGAAATAAGACCCTTTGGAACCATTATAAACCGATTTTGACTTTAATATAAAATAATATTTTGAGATATTCCTAAGGTGCCCCTCTCCTCCCTTATAAAAGGACACCTCCTCCCCCTCCTCCTCACACCAATTTGAGAACTCAAGCTCAGAAAACCCTACCAAAATCTCTTCTCCACTTCCCTAGAAACATACTAGAGGTTCTGGTCTTCCTCAAAGACCAATTTTAGTGCCCTAAGAGGAGGTCTCAAAGAGGCGCTTCAAAGAAGAGGTAATTACCGTTACCAATTCTTTCATCTTTATTTCTTCTTCCACTTCTTCTTCTTAGGTTGTTTCATTATGAAGTAATAACATCAGTATCACTCATATACTGATATGTTATTATAAGTATGAAACAACCCTATTTCACCATCTATCCATCCTACGGAAAAAGAAATCACAGCGCGTGCGTACGTACGGAATACCGTCTCCACGCCGTGGTGTAACCTATTTTCGACCACCACCTTACATGGATGGGTATAATGGTGTAAAGAATAACTATACATAGTTATTACAACATCATATTGATTCTGATATATTGTATAATCCACTCCAATTCAATTCAATATTTATGGAAATGATATCATCGCTCGTGCGTACGTACGGACTACCGTCTCCACGACGCGATGAGATTCATTCTCCATGTTAACCATTTAAGAATGATTATAAAGTATATATAAGAAATAATAATGAAATATATGACATTATAAAGCTACTGGATTTATGTATATATATATATATGTATGTCATCTACTTACTTCCATTTCAAGACAATAAGGAATGGAAAACAGCGTTCATGCGTACGTACGGACTACCGTCTCCATGAACGGTGTTTTTCATTTTATTTATCTATCTATTATATATATATATACTGAATATATATGATATATAAATCATATTTTATATTTTGGAAGTAAGTAAATCATGATATAAGTAATAATAATGTCAAGAACAACAAGTCAAAACACCTACGATAAATGAAACGATTTTACCCAAAACGGTTCATTAACATGGAATTTACAAAAGAACGGGTAATATAATGTCATAAGTGAACCATATATGATATCATAACAATGAATATGACTCTGTAATAAGTCAATGACATTATTTAAATCATTATATAGGAGGTTCAGACACATACGAAACAAATCGGACCTAAGGTAAGGGAAATATCACAATCTCATTTTTATCCCAGATTGTTTATACTTTGAAAGTTACTGGGGTGTATTTTATCATCCACATCCATGTTTCCTCAATATGTAATATTATTTCCATCCACATACAATTGTTTAAATCCAATTTTACCCTTCGGTGAGTTTTTAGTAAAAGATATGAAAGGAATCTTTTGTCGTTTTTCATACGAGGTACTTTTTGACTTTTCCGACAAAAGTACGAAGAATGTTTTTTTTAACTTATACGGCATGAATGGATTTTTAAAACATTATTTCCAAGAAGCTTCCTTTACAAGTTTTCATGTTTATTTTTAATCAACATCTTTAAGATTAAAATTGTATGACATGTTAAGAAAGGAAAAGTGTTTTTGAAGTAGAAAGGATATTTTCCTCAAGAATGAAGTTCAAGCGTTTTATCAAAATTATTTTCCATCTAAGATGATAAAGGGTTCTGTTTTTATCCCTATTATTACATGGATTTGATTATGTTGTGATGGAAATATTTTTATGAATTCCTTTATCTTATATGAATGGTTTTATGATGTCATCTTGTTTAAGAATTCCATTTTTATTACATGGGTTACGCTATGATGTATGGTTTATGATTATGTGGCACACATAAGAAAGGATTCATTATAAGATGGGTGGGACCTATATCTCCCTCCAATGCATTGGGTAAAGATTTTATATCTCATGAGATAGACATGGCTGGAACGGTAGGTTATACCGGTTCAGTGAAACAAGACTGGAACGATGGTGACTCGGTTCAGAAAGGGACTTTGTCCACTAAGATAGTCTTGGCAATGAGTCATGACTAACAAGAAATGATTTTCCATGATTATGTGTGCATGCCACAAAGTTTCAAGTTTCATGTTATGATTATGGGGATCTCATTTTCACTTCTATGATTTATTCCATGTTAAGATATTATGATCTCTTTTGCAGGTTATGATTTTAAAAAAGATATGATATGATTTTTATTTCCTTTATTTTCCCTTGCTGAGCATTTGAGCTCACCCTTTTATGTTTTCTTTTCCCCAGGATATAAAGAAAGGTTTTAGGTAAAAAAAAGGGAAGATCTTAATGGGAGATATTGAAGATCTTTCACCACGATTAGAAGATTACGTTCCAAGTTTCCAAAGACACTAAACTATTACGATCCTTGTGTGTGTGTTTTTGTTATGTACTAAGTATTCCGCAAAAGTAATGTAATGTCCATGTACGTCAGGCTTCGGGTCTCTACAGTTGAAATCATTCAAACCTCAATCTAAGGCTCAGTGTGACCAATATGTCTCCAAGTGTGTACTTTTATTTAAAATTGACATCAATTTTAGTAAAATTAACACTTTCCATTAATTTATTTCATTACATTATTACTGATATAAGTAATTTTTTATTATACATGTGGGTTATTTTTCCTAATTAGGGATGATTTTATTAGAAATATCATGAGTCAGGTTCATTATTAAAAGAAAAAGGAACATGGATGTTTTTGAATGTATGTAATAATTTTTATTTATGTAATTATATACGCCAATGTTTAAAATGTCTATAATATAATGATTTTTTATTTTATTTTTTTTGTAAATTTAATTTTATTTAAATTATGTAATACGACTTATTTTTTGATATATTTTATGTTTCTGGTGCTATGGTGTGCTATTACAGCACATTGTACTAGTTTTATAGTGTGTTGTCGCAAGACACTATAGTATGTCCCTTTATCAGTTCTTTTAAAATTGATGATAAAGGACCAGGTCTTTTAATCTCACTTAGGTAGTCAGTGCTTTTCTGGTGCTAATAAAGTCCATTTCTAGCACTTTTAACGTCCAATTTTTTAGTAGTGATTACATTTTAAAATAACAAATAAACAAAGTATTTTCTTTAAGAACTCCATTATTACCCTTGGAATATCCCAATATATCTATCATAAAACACTTCTGGGAATCCAGAGAAAATTAAAACATAAGAAATAGGTGAGATAAAATTCTTATTAAGGGTAATAATATAGTGGAAGCTTTCAGTAATAAATAAGAATAATCAATATGGAATGGTAAATAACTGAAAAAAATATATTTAATCAATAAACTGAGCATAATAAGGTTGAAATAAGTGATGATTGTGTAAATATATATAAATAATCATACGATATTGAAACTTATCCATGGATACTCTAACTAATGAAATAATCACATGGAAATCAATGACTGATCTCATAATAAAGTAGCATATAATGTCAGACATCTAAACTATATTTTCAAGACCTTCCACAAGAAAGTTTAAATGATTGGGTATAAACCCATCTAAATTCGAAAAATAATTTGTCTCATAAGACTTGTCTATGCATTGGGGGAATATCTATAACATGTCCCCACCTATCACTTACTATTTCTAATGGATTCATCATATGAAATATGATAAACATAAACAACATAAACAATCATATTAATAAAATGACCGATTTAAAAGTTAATTCTTACCCCAATCAAATAAACATAATCATAACCTATCTAGAGTAATATTGTGAATGGTAAAAATATTGTACATAATCAATAAAACTAATCATAAAACATCCAAAAGAATAATAAGTATGATAGCAATAAAAAATATCCCTAGTACATCATAAGTAAAATAAAGGGTTTTCATCATTGATGAACAAAAAAACCATTAATTTTCTATGAAAAATATATTTCAGGAAAATAAACTTTTCACATTCAAAATTATTTTAGAACAAGGCGTTAAAAAAAACTAAAATGGTTTTATTTGAAAATAAACATTGAAAAGTTTTAAAATATATTTTAAACATTGATTGGTTATGATTATAAGGAATTCCATTACTGTTATACCCATTAAAACAAATATTCCTTTTATATTTTTGATAAAACAAAACAAAACTTATTTTGAAAACAACAAGAAGGTTCCTTTCAGAAAATATTTTAAAAAGTAAAAATAGGAAAAAAAATTAATGAATCATTTTTAAAAGGATAAAAATAGTTTTAAAAATAGTTTTTAAATACATGGATTTTTATGAAAAAGGAATGACATTTGATTTTTCACAGAATATATTAATGCTATAAATTTCTTAATAAACAGGGGGGGAAATGAATATGGACACCGATTATGATGATACTTTGGGTTATGTGTCATTTGATATGAAAACTAGTGTAAAATATGATGGGGATCACATGTAAGATTTAACTGAAAATTACCTTCATGATTATACAAAGTTGTTTGAGGTGTTAAATAGTTGTTCCAATAAACCATTGTATAATAGTTGGACAAAATACACAAAATTTGTAGCTGTGTTGAAGTTATATAATTTGAAATTTGGCAGTGGATGGAGTGACACCGACATTATAGAACTACTTGGTCTCTAGAATGATATGATACTAGAAGAAAATGAGATACCATGCTGAATATATTACACTAAATGAATGTTATGTTCAATGGGAATGATCTCTAAGAAAATACATGCTTGTATAAATGATTGAATATTGTTTTTCAAGGACTATGAGGCACTCATAAAATTCCCTAAGTGTGGCACAGATCAACAACAATAAAAATGAATCAGGTACTTTGAAATTTTTATGGTACATTCCTATTATTACAAAGTTTTGAATACTATATGGATTTTACGATATTCTGAGATAATTTATATCGATTGCAGATTCAAAAAATAAAGATGGGAACCTATACCATCCATCAGATTCTCCTCAGTGAAAGAAAATTGATTACAAGTATCTTGAATTTGGAAATGAGACAATAAAAATTCATATGGAAATATCTACATATGGAATAATTCATTTTGATTTATAGATTATTACTCATAATACATGGCCTGTCAGGTTGGTAAATTATAATATTCCTCCATGGTTATGCATGAATCGCAAACAAATTATGTTTTCTCTACTTATATTTGGACTAAAGTAGCTCTGAAATGATATTGATGTCTATTTGGATCCATTGATCAAAGATCTAAAATTTATGTGGGATACATTTGCTACAATGTATGATGCTCATATAAGTGAATAATTCGCATTTTAGGTCCATGTTGTATAGAATGATAAATTAATTTCCTGCTTATGTAAATTTATCTGGATATAGAATTAAAAGAATGTTGGGGTGTCCTATTTGTGAAGAACGTGCATAACTAATTCTCTTGAAACATTCCTCGAAGACATCATTTTTAGGAAATAATAAATTTTTACCTCTATGACCAAAATACCGATATTGGATGATATTATTCAACGGTAATACCGAACATGGTACAATACCATATCTAGTTATGGGTGATCAAATGTATAATAAAGTAAAATATATTGAAACTATTTTTGTTAAACAATTTTTAAAAAACATTACAAAATAAGGTTGGAAGAAGAGATCAATTTTCTTTGAATTACTGTATTGGTATTGTCTGTTTGTCATAAATTCTCTTGATGTCATGAACGTAGAAAATATTTATTCCATAGTGTTGTTGTCACGTTACTAAATTTTCCTTTTAAAAAAATTATTGCATAAAGGCTAGGATGTACTTGATTGAAATGGGGATAATAGATGTGTTGGTACTGGTGAAGGGTAAAGGGTGGAATTTTCTTCCTACAGCTTCTTACACTCTATCCATATAAGAAAAATTTTGATATTTACTTCTTCTTAATAGTGAATACGTTCCATAGGGGTGTTCATCAAATATCAAGAGTATCATATCAATGACTAATTTGATGTTACAAGGACTAAAATCACACAACTTTCATGTTTTGATGTCAGATTTAATGTATGTTTTTTTTTCATTTCATTTTTCCTCAAAATGTATGACATACATTAACCAAACTCTTTATTTTTTAATTCAATATGAATTAATGTTATAGACACTATGAAGTTCTCCATCAAGAATAAAGATTTTATAGTCATATTATGTGAATTAGAGATGTTCTTCCCACCATCATTATTTGATAAAAATATCCACCTAATGGATCACTTGGTTAGAGGGGTTCGACTCTATGGTTATGTCCATTAATTATATAGTAATTTTTTTATTAGATAGGTGGAATAATTATTTCAAGTTGAGGTGGTTTGTTTGAATATACTCATGTAGTGTTGGTAGACAAAAAAATAAAGTAAATGAATATCAGGGTAAAATTGATAGTTATGTTTTTTTGAGACTCTGGTATGTCTAAGAATCATCATCATCTCAATCTGACATGCGGTGTGACTGGTATGACTCCAAGTACATATTTTTATTTAAACTTGACATTAATTTTTGTAAAATAGAGAATTGACACACTCAAAATGAGAAAAAAGATTTATATTTTTTTAATTTAGAAAAATCATCCATAAGTCATTTGTGATGTGTAGGAATCAAATGCACCTCAATATGATACATGATGTTCCTGGTATGACTCAAGTTGTCTGTTATCAGTTTAAAATCGACATTTTACTTTAAAAAGTGTCACTCACTAAAAACTGACCTTACATACTCAAATTTTCTTGATAATTTAGGGCACCAATTAATAATTCATTTCTGGCATGTAGGAATTGGACTCATGTCAAACTGATTCATGATCTGATCTGAATAATTCAAAGTGAATGTTTCAATTTTAAAATGATATTTTAGTAAAAAAGATAAGTGATGTACTAAAAAACCAATAAAATGAATTTTATTTGTTTTTATACTTTATACAACTCATACACATGTCATTTTTAATGTTTAGGTATCAACCAAGCCTTATTCTGATACCAGTTGTGCCTGGTATGACTCAAAATATCCATTTTCAATTTTAAATGGAAATATAAGTTTAAAACGTTTCACTCAAAGAAAATTAATTAAATGCACTTGGGATTTCTTGATAATTTAGGAAAACAATTTATATGTCATTTTTTATGTTTAATAATTGTTATCACATAAAAATGATACACGATGTGATTGAAATGAGTCAAATTTTATGTTTTCAGTTTAAAATGACATTTTAGTAAAAAATAAAAATGATGTACTTACAACCGTAAAAATGTATTTTGATTATTTTAATACTCTAGTAAAACTATCAATAATTCATTTGAGACAAGTGGAAATCATCCACACCTCAATCCAACCTATGGTGTGACTGGTATGACTGAAAGTACATATTTTTATTTAAAATTGACATAAAATTTAGTAAAATGGACAACTGACATACTCAAAACCAATCAAATGCCTTCATATTGTTTTGATAATTTACCAAAATAATCTATAAGTCATTTTGGAAATGTAGTAATCATCTAAACCTCAAAATTGATACATTATTTGTCCAATATATATAATAGTGTCTTTTATTTTTTTAAATCGACATTTTAGTTCAAAAAGTGTCACTGAAATAAAATCAATCAAATATGCTCTTATTTGCATGATAATTTAGGAAAATGATTCATAAGTCATTTTGGATGTTTTTGAATTAGTTTTGTGTCAAAACAATATATGATGTGATCATAATGAGTCAGAAGTGTGTGTTTCCAATTTAAAATTAATTTTTTTGTAAAAAAGACAACTAACATACTCAAAAAAGAAAGAACACTTCCATATTGTTTTGATACATTATAAAAATGGTCTACAAGCCATTTGAGAAGTTTTGAAATCATCCATACCTCAATCTAAGGCTCAGTGTGACCAATATGTCTCCAAGTGTGTATTTCTAATTAAAAATGACTTTACTTTTAGTAAAATTAACAGTTTCCGTTAATTTATTTCATTACATTATTACTAACATAAGAATTTTTTAATGGTACATGTGGGTTATTTTTCCTGATTAGGTATGGTTTTATTAGAAATATCATGAGTCAGGTTCATTATTAAAATAAAGAGGAACATGGATGTTTTTGAATGTATGTAATAATTTTTATTTATCTAATTGTATAAGCCAATGTTTCAAATGTCTATAATATAATGATTTTTTATTTTATTTGTTTTGTAAATTTCATTTCATTTAAATTATGTAATGAGACTTCTTTTTGATATCTTTTGTGTTTCTGGTGTCATGGTGTTCTATTACAGCACATTGTACTATTTTTGTAGTGTGTTGCCGCATGACATTATAGTATGGCCCTGTTAGTTCTTTTAAAAGTGATGATAAAGAACTAGGGCTTTTAATCTCACTTAGGCAGTCAATGATTTTCTAGTGATAAAAAAGGCCATTTCTAGCACTGTTAACGTCCTATTTTTTTAGTAGTGATTACATTTTAAAATAACAAATAAAAAAAGTATTTTATTTAATAACTCCATTATTCCCCTTGGAATATCTTAACATATCTGTCATAAAACACTTCTGGGAATCCATAGAAAATTAAAACATAAGAAATAGATGAGATAAGATGCTTATTAATGGTAATAATATAGTGGAATATTTCAGTAATAAATAATAATAATCAATATGTAATAATAAATAACTGAATAAATATATATTTAATCAATAAACTGGTCATAATAAGGTAGAAATAAGTTATGATTGTGTAAATATATATAAATAATCATACGGGCTTGAAACTTATCCATGGATACTCTAACTTATGAAATAATCACATGGAAATAAATGGATGATCTCATAATAAGGTAGAATATAATGTTAGACATCTAAACCAAATTTTCAAGACCTTCTACAAGAAAGTTTAAATGATTGGGTAGAAACCCATCAAAATTTGAAAAATAATTTGTCTCATGAGACTTGTCGACGCATTGAGGGAATATCTATAACATGACCCCACCTATCACTTACTACTTCTAATTGATTCATCATATGAAATATGATAAACATAATTAACATAAACAATCATATTAATAAACTGAACGTTCTAAAAGTTAATTCTTACCCCAATAAAATAAATATAATAATAACCTATCTAGAGTAATATTGTGAATGGTAATAATATTGTACATAATCAAGAAAATAAATCATAAAACATCCAAAATAATAATAAGTATGATATGAATAAAAAACATCCCCAGTTGATCATAAGTAAAATAAAGGGTTTTTGTCATTGATGAACAAAAATACAATAAATTTTCTATGAAAAATAATTATCAGGAAAATAAACTTTTCACTTTCAAAATTATTTTAAAACAAGGTGTTAAAAAAACTAAAATGGTTTTATTTTAATATAAACATTGAAAAATTTTAAAATATATTTTAAACAATGATTGGTTATGATTATAAGGAATTCCAGTAGTGTTATTCCCATAAAAACAAATATTCATTTTATATTTTTGATAAAATAAAACAAGAGTTATTTTGGATACAACATGAAGGTTCCTTTCTAAAAATATTTTAAAAATTAATAATAGGTATAAAATTAATGAATCATTTTAAAAGGATAAAAATATTTTTGAAAATAGTTTTTGAAAACATGGACTTTTATAAAAATGGAATTTTGACAAAAGTGATAAATAAAGACGGGTTTTCTTAAAAACATTTTCCTAGTCATTTTAGGTAAAAAAGAGTGAAAAAATGGTTATTTTTAAAATTTACTGAATGAATAGAGTATAATAAAATATATTTATTTTAATATAGAAATATAAAATAATTACCCCATGTGTGACATATAGAAAAATAATCATGAATAATGATGATATTGTGAAATAAACCCTTACACATTTGTAACTTCAGAATCAAAATCCTCAAAAAAGAAATAACATAAAATGAAACCTTAAATACCAAAAACATAATTATATTAATCATATAACATATAAAATATAAAATATATACACCACAAAAAAATAAATAATTGGTTAATATGGCATACGTCTCCTGGAAGTAAAAGTGAGATAAGAAACCTCTAACTCGTGTTAGACTTTTTTTAGATGTGTCCAAACCTCCTAAATAACAAATTTAAGTTTATTATAAATATATTAAATAACCATAATCAAATATATCATACCGTATTTGATGTAATTATTGTATTTTATCACCTGTTTAGTGACAATTCTTTGTTAAGATCGCTGTTTCTAGTGATAATTGTATCATTTTTCATGTCTGCTTTAGTTTTGTAATTTTGGTCATTTTATTTTGATCCGGGATAAATCATATCTCGATTTTTAACCTTGATATAAATATTATATATATTCAATATATATTTATTTTATGTAATCAATAAAATTTATAGATATAAAATGGATTACATCCTTTATGGAGATGGTAGGCCACACGTACGCATGAAAGTTGTTTCCATGTTTCTCTAACGACGAAATGAAAGGAAAACAAATATTAGTTCACCATATAAAATCATTATTAGGTTAAATATATCATTTTTACTAATAAAATATTTCCTTATTACCATCCTTGTAAAAATAAAATAAAAGAAGACACATATCTACATGGAAGCTGTGGTCCACAGGTACGCACACGCGATGTTATTGTATTCCAAATTATTAGAAGTTAAGAAGTTAAATGTGATAATATATTTAAATATGTATGGATATATCATAAATATAATTTATATTAGTTAACATTTACCCCATTACCACTCATGTAAAGTGTAAACAAAGAAAAATCACATCACTTTCCGAGGTGGCGGTTCATCACACACCCGAGCAATGTTATTGTATCCCAAGAGGAATGGAAAGTAAGAAGTTATAAGTTATATGATAATTATAGAAGTATAATAATTTCATAAAAAACATATAAATATTTTAAATTCATCAGTATATCATTCCTTTAAAGGTGTTGATGGAAAATATATTACATCAGTTCTTGAGGCTGTAGTTCTCCGTACAGAAGATTGATAGTTTTATTTCCCATTTGATGGAAGTGGATATGGATATTGGTTATTACATTAAAAATAATAATATAATAAGATATTTTATATATTTTTTATGTTATATTATAATATTTTTATAATATTTGAAGTGTGTTTAATAATAAATAAAAAAATACGTACATTTTAGAATTGCACGTCTTGCTTGGAGAGCCTCTTTAGGGTTCTAACTAAAGAATTCATATGAGGTATTCCTAATCAAAATAAGAAATCTAAGATTTTGGGAGGTCATTAAGGAAGGGGTTTGGTATTTAATTATTTAAAAAAATGGTTTTCATATTTTTTAGAGGGGAGGATACGGGGAGGCCTTTTATAAGTGGAGAAGAGGATACATAAGAAATTTTTGAAAAGATAAAGTGATATTTATGTTTCTCTCAGGAAACAAGCCTATGAAATGGGTAATTATTGAGCATCATAATTTTAGGGTAATAAATGATCATAAATGGGTATTGTACAAGTTTTATGTCATTTTTAATAGTTATCTTTAATGTTTAACCACCTATAAACTCATTTTTACCTTAACCATAGTAATTAATTTTTACTCTTATAACTATTCATTATGGTAAATAAATTAAGTTTAACTTATTAGATAATAAAAATTAAGATTATTCAAAAAATATTTTTATTGAATTAAATTCACATTAGTTTAAAGATTCAATTTAAAATTAAACTACAAACATGATGAAAGAGCATTTTCCAAAGAAAAAAATATCATAAGTATAGAATGTTTTAATATAGAAATCTAGTATGAAATTGATTACAATAACCTAAATTAGTAATATTTTAATATAATTGAACAAATTTTACTTTAAATCCAATTTAAAATATAATTTAACATTGTAGATAAAATAAATGAAAATTTTGTTTTCATCAAAAATTAGTATTTTTCATTATACATAAAAAACATTATTCTCTTCCTTGAATTATCAAAAATTCACCAAAATAAATCCTATAAATGTATATTTCAAAAAAAGGTCATTTTTTGAATCAAATTTTCTTAAATTAGAACAAATAATTTTAAATTGTGTGTGAAAAGTTATTCTAAAATTCCATTTAGAAAGGTATAGTTTTTTAGAAAAATATTACTTTTTTCATTCTAATGATTCTTATTTTATTTCTAATAAATATATAACTATTGAAATTATTATATAAATTTTTAAACCATATATTTTTTATATTTTATTTATTACTATTCATACCCACTATATTGATATCTAGGTTATAATAGTCATGTTTAATTAATAATATTCAAATAGAGTATCACATTCCATGTAAACTCAATGTTTCGTACATTGAAATCTATCGAAGAGATTGAATTAATTTAAAATATATATATTTTATAGTCTTGGGGTCTTACATTATCTTATAATAATATTTTTTCATCTCATATAAACTCTCCAATATGATGTTCTTATTTTGAAACATCGGTGGGTAATATTCTACACCCCCATAAATAAATTATTTCCTTAAAATTTAATATTGATCTCAGTAATAAAGGGTTTCAAATTTGAGCATATATTTCATGAAATCCCATATCATGATAAGGGTTAATAAAATATCCACTTTATAAGAGATAATGGTAAGAACAAAGATTATCTAGAATAATCACATAATTAGAATTCAAATTATAAGAACATAGGTGAGAGGTGAAGATATACACATGTAAGAAAAGTATAATTCCCAAATAATTATGGTGGGTGATATAGGTTACTAATCATAAGAAAGTGAGTGATTAAAAGAAATTAAACAACAACAAATCCATAAATATGTGATGAGTCAAAAGACTATTGATTCATTGGATATGAAAGTAATAGGATTAGATTTTTGTTTCAAGATTTTTTTCCTAATAGTTTAG
Organism: Viscum album; assembly: GCA_963277665.1. Lineage (NCBI taxonomy): Eukaryota > Viridiplantae > Streptophyta > Magnoliopsida > Santalales > Viscaceae > Viscum > Viscum album. The sequence goes on from OY728164.1 coordinate 2,040,225,294, forward strand.
GGTTTCATTTTCCATCTAGACCAGGAACAAAAGGAAATATACTTACATAACAAGTATACTTTCTTCATTTAGTCATTTTAATCACAATCTCATATTTTCTCAAAATTATTTGTATTAAAAATTAAATTTTCAGTCCTGAAGCATTAAAATTAACATTTAACGAATCATTATCTTTATAAAATAATGAAAATTATTCCCTCCAATATTTATATATTTTTCAAGAACAAAATGGTTATAAATATTTATCTAATAACAACTAAACTTTAACTTAATCCATCCCATAAATAGGTAACCCTAATGAACATCCAAAAAATGTGTTAAAAAATTTAGAAGAAAGGTTAGTAAATCAAAAATAAATCCCCCCAAATAGTATAAAGTGGATATTATTGTCAAATTACAAAAATGTGAACAAAATGATCACCATAAAAACATAATTAAAATATTTATTCCTTAGAATATAAAATCTCAGGTTGTAGAATATATTGTATAAATCTAATCATACAGTAAACTCCAAAAAAAACCATCAAACCACATACCAATTTCATTATAACCAAAACTACCTAGTAAATATATATTTATAATTAAAATCTCAACTTAAATCACATATTAAGTGTTATATTCCATCAATCATGTGTTTTTAAAAAAGATTAAATTTCAACTTAATAACACTTCCTGGTCATTAACACAATTCAATATATTCTTTCAAATCCTTAATGAAAAATTACTATAGTACAATCCATATAAATTTCCATATTTTATAACTAGAATATCATTGTTAAATATAGTAATATAAAATAATTATTTAATATTAATGCACAAGAACATTATTCATTCAACCTCATTCATAGTAATAGCGTAATATTGAACTTTATCACCTAGCTTCTTCTGAGGTATATTCCCTTGAATCATGGGGAATTTGTTTGTGTATTTCCTCATCTCAATACAATTGAAACACTGAACATAAAAGGTTTCTTCATTTACATTTCATTAATGTTTTAGAAGGCTTTTTCTCTATACTTGAAGAAAACTCTTATTCCACTCAAGTAAGTACCAAGGTTTTTCTTTCCGTAATTATCAGATGTGGGCCCAACCCTTGGTCCCACCCACGTGACCGAATGAGTCATTTGACTAATGATTGTCTCCACAGGCCAACACAAGTCCTTTCCAGTGTGTTTTGTCCTCACTCACACGCACCCTGGGAAACATCCCAGAAGGTCACCCATCCTGATCACTACTCCAGGCCAAGCATGCTTAACTGTGGAGTTCTAACCAGGTAGGCTTCCGAAAAGGAAGGTGCACCTTGTTGACATGAGTCATATCATTTAGTCATTTAACCTTTTATCATTTGGGGGTGTTACAATCACCCCCCTTTAGATCACAACGTCCTCATTGTGGGACCTACCTCTCAACCTAGGCAGTGCACCACACTTAACCCTGGGTACCACCTCCGATACCAATTTTTCATGACCTGTCCCTCGGGGCCTATATCGTGACTACCCCAAGACCACCTTCCATAGGCCAGGGGAAGGAGACTAGCACCAAAGGCATAATTCCCAAAAAAATGGGAAGAAATTGCCTTTATAAAACGTATCACACACTACTAGAGTACACACAGAAGAAAACACTAAGTAAAAGAGTAAAACAAGTTTGCTGAAAGTACAAAGGTGCCATAAATACAAGGCCCAATAAAAAGGTACAGCTAAAACTGAAGAAAGTACAACTGAAAATGACAAACAGATGAATGGTTAATCATCTCGTAGATCATCCTCCTAGTTCCTACCTGAAGGGTAGGTACAGATGTCCTCCTCAGCACTCCATGTCTGTTGGTTCGCTCATTGTGTCGTCACACCGAGTGGTCCACCTCCAGGTACCGTCCAGTCATGGCGCTCTCGACCTCCGTCAGCACTATCTGTCGCCTGCATCCAACCCAACGATGTGTGGACATATTTCATGTAGGGGTGAGTATAAAGATACCCAGTAGGGACCCTGAGACCTTCAAGGTCTCACAAAATCCAACAATGATAAACCACAAAGTAAGATTTCAACGGATAACCATTACTTTGGTATATGACCATACATATACCATATTTATCCAGTAACCCCTCTCAATCATGAGGAAAACACAAAGGACATTGACTCAGCTCGAACCAGGATTTTATTCATGATGTCGAAACCACGACTACTGAAGAACTCCTCCTCTGTCGAGCACAGTAGTCCTGTCGCGACTCTGAGGTGCTACTCACCAATCTTAGACTGCTGAGGTACTCCTCATATCAAGTACCACAGGTCTGCCGCCTCACATAGTAGTGCTCCCCGCCATGGGTCTGCCACTTCACTCAGTAGCACTCACCATGATAGCCTAGAGAGGTGATCCTTCTGTCGAGTACCGCGGGTCTACTGCCTCATAAAGTAGTGCTCTTCCTCCATGGTTCTTCCACCTCACACAGTAGTGCTCCCCACTGAGCTAGTCAAGTCACCCCGAAACGAATCGGACAAGCAGTCATCAGGTCTCATCCAGCTACTATGTATCTATACTTCATATTCTTATCTTCGGGAGGATCCGCTCCAAGAGCTACTGGTCGATACTCCAATTGTCCCAAAGTCCCATGAAGAATTATAAAAAAGGACCATCTCGTCATATGGGTATCAACTCAACAGACGGCGCGTCAATCAGACACCCGGTCTGTGAGTAATTGGCTTTTCTGTTCCAGGGGCCCGGTTGGTTTTTAAGCTAAAACCAATCCAACCATACTCCAATCTCATACTAATCCCATGTAGAGTATTCCAAAATAACCTTCTCAACAAAAGGAAACCAACATAGTTGACGGCATGTCAATCGGACGTCCGGTCCCTAAGTTATAAGCATTTCGGCTCCAAGGGCCCGGTTGGTTTCGATTTCGAACCAACTTGGTCGTACCCAAATATCTCCAAAATGTAGGAGAACAAGGCAGAGGAGTTGGTCGTGCAGTTGGTGGTAGAAGATGCTTCGAGGTGTTTCCACCACCACCAGTAGGAGGTCCACCCCGACTGAAGGGAATGGGTGGACATGGGAGAGCACAACATCAGCCAGCTGAAGAATACGACTATGGAGTTCCGGAAGTAGGTGGACAGAAGCGAGACTAGTTCCATACATGGAGACCTTTTTTATTGGTGCTTCTAGCTTCCTTTTTGTTGTTGTTTGTGGTTGTTATGTGTCTTTGTACTTTGAGATGCAGTAATAAAAGAAACTTTTCTTTGTGATGTTTTCTTTCCTACCTTTTGTGCGGTTAATACAAGGAGGTTTCGGTTAAAAATGTTTACTTGAACCTCACTTTTGAGATTCCTTCTGGAGGAGACCCAGTGACCACACACTGCTGCCGACAGTGTAACTCGACCCTTGGAGGTGAGAGTAATGGTTAGATCTCTTGGTAGTAGCATCGAGCCCTTACAACGTCGTCCATGGATTGAATTAGTACCATTCATGTCAAGATTGACTATATTAGGCAAAGGACGCGGTTCATCCAGGGGATGTAACCAGATTTATCTTTTCGGTAGAGGAGAAATCATAGCATCTCTTGTAAACTGTAGACAAAGAAGGGTGTAGATGAGAACTTTTAAATTGGATAGTCTCACCTATAGTTCGTCAAGCGAACAGTTTACGATTTACTCTAATATCAATAGTCTTGGGTGTATCCTCTCTTAGAAAGACCTGAACCTAAGACAAAGGCGATATCTTGAGTTCCTCATGGACTATGACTTCAAGATAGTCTATACTCCTAGGAAGGGGAACGTAGTAGCGTATTCTCTCAGCATGAGTTCAGGAATTCAGCTGCTAGGAGAGGCAATAGAGCAGTTGGCTGCCTTACATAAATCCTTTCTGAATAGAGATGGTGCAGCCTATCTATAGTCTCTTACAGTCACTCCTCCACTTCTTCAGCAGAGTAGGCGAGGTGGCTTACCACCTGGCCCTTCCACCTTAGTTTCACCGGATGCATGACGTCTTCCACATATCTCAGATGAGGAGATACGTGCACGAACCGTCCCATATCATTGAACATGGGGAGCTGGACATCGATGACGGGGCGACATTCACAGAGGTTCCTGTGGAGATTGAGGATCGACAAGAGTGGGTCCTAAGTGGGTGGTCAATTCCTCTAGTGCATATTTTCTGGCAGCATGGGAACATCCAAAAGAGCACATGGGAGCGGGAGGCTTAGATGCATGTTCAGTACCCCATTTTTGTTTCCCTAGTGTGTGTTGTAGCTTTACATGGATGTAAATCCTTGAGGTGGGAGTAATTTAAAGACCTGGAAATTTCAAGGAATTTTTTTAAAATACATTGTAATTTTACGAGTATGGGGTTTCTGAAGACACTTGATTCCGAGGCCTGGTGTGCCCGGAATCAATTTCTGAGGTTTTGTTCAGGTACGTTTAGTAAAAGTACGTGCGGGATTTTCTATCTTTTGAACCGTTGCTCAGAATTTAAATCTGAGGACACCGATGAACTTGCAGCGCTGGTATTCCCTTAAGGGGACCTTTACCGCAGTTTCATTTTATGCGAGTTGAGAGTTAATATTTGTGAATTTAGAATAAAATAAATAAAATTTGTAGTACACAATTTTATTTATGGATGGTGGTTTTTTCTTCCTAAGGGGAGTTGGAGGTGGGGCCCACACCCACATAACCTCCCATGAGAAGATTTAGTGTGGTGGGACCCCCACGTTCCCTAAACCGTTCACCTCCCCATAACCCCAATTAACTCCCTTAAGCCCCCATTAATTAATTTGTTAACTCCCCCTCATTTAATAAGAGGATCCTCTCCACTTCCATCCCATTAAGATTGCCAGAACATTTTAATTAATTAAATGGGACTCTCCAATTAATTGATTAGAGTGTTTGATTTTTGTAATTGGTGTGTGAATAAAATAATAAAATTAGCTATTCTTTTGGGAGGATTTTGTTGTGTTGGGGAAAACATGGGAAAGCTCTGGAGAATTAGAAAAGAAAAGTGTTCTTCTTCCGATGAAGAACACCTCTGTCGAAGAACGTCATACTCTCTCGGCGAAGAACGCTCCATGAATTCTCCTACCTTCTTCTTCTTCCGCATCAAGGGAGAAGACACCACTCGCGAGAGGCATCACCTACGACAACAACACCTCCTCCAACGTTAGCGGGATGAAAGCGTTCTTCCGCAATGCCCGAATACCACGACGCTAGTCTTCCACGACTCATTGATGTGCGACGTCAATTAATGAGGTAGGGGGATATTGTATAATTACAAACATGTGATTTATACCCTCGAACGTGGGTATTTACTTTTTGGGTGGTTATTTGAACCACTAACGCGGTGGGTACGGGCTAACGAACATTTTTGGACCCAACGCCAACTTGTTTGTGATGCACGGAATGTTTGGTGATGGATGAACAGAAGGGAAATGTTGATTTGAGGTCGCCGTAGTGTAGAGAGGGACCTGAGGAGGCCGTAGGCACAGACGAGAGCTAAAATTGTCCACCAGATTGACTCTGGGGGACCGCGGTGATGCGGGTCGCCGGCGCGGCAGTGCTGGTGATCGGAGGCGGTAGCCAGTGGCGACGATCGGAGTCGCCAACTGGCGTCGGCCGACCGCCTGGAGACAGTGGCGCCCTAGCATGCCACCGGAGGAAGACCCGACGTCGCACCGGCCACAGCGGTAGTTGAGTGGATCCCACACCGGTGCCACCGTTAGAAAAACCAGGGGAGCCCCCCCCCTCCCCGCTCGGCCGGCCACGAGCCGGGCCATGCCAAACCGGGATAGACCCAAACCCAGTTCGGGCCGACCCAAGGTGGGTTGGGTCGGGTTGGACCGGGCCCAGACCCCCCTCTTCAGACCCTTTTCGGTTAATAGCCCATAACTTGAGCTAAATACCTCTGATAAATGCACCGTTAGTTGCGTAGGATTCCTTGGATCGAGATGGTAATTTCGGTATGTTACACTCAAGGTTTTGGCAAAGTATTGGTATGGGCAGGTTGGTTCGAAACTGAAACCAACCGGGCCCTCAGAGCGGAAACGCTTATAACTTAAGGACCAGACGTCTGATTGAAGTGCTGTCAACTAAGTTTGTTTTATTTTGTTGAGAAGGCTATTTTGGAATAATCCACAGGGGATTCGGATGATATTGGAGTTTGGTTGGGTTGGTCTTAGCTTAAAACCCAACCGGGCCCCTGGAATGGAAAAGCCAATAACTCACAGACTGGGCGTCCGATTGACGCACCGTCTGTTGCGTTGAGACACCTATGATGTGGCGGTACTTTGTGATACTTATTAATGGGACTTTGTTCCATTTGGAGTATCGAACAATAGCTCGTGGAGAAGATCCTCCCAGAGATGAGCATACGGAGTACGGAGACCTAGTAGCTGGCTGAGACCTGATGACTGCTTGTCCGATTTGTGTCAGAGTGACTTGACTATCCCAGTGGGGAGCACTACTATGTGAGGTGGGAGACCCCGGACAAGGGAGTGCTACTTTGTGAGGCAGAAGACCTGTGGTACTCGATATAAGAAGTACCTCTGTAGGCTATCAGGGGGAGCGCTATGGTGTAAGGCGACAGACCCATTGCGGGGAGCGCTACTATGTAAGGCGGCAGACCCGCGGTACTCGATAGGAGGAGTACCTCAGCAGTCTAAGGTTGGTGAGTAGCACCTTAGAGTCATGACAGGACTACTATGATCGATAGAGGAGGAGTTCTCCAGTAGTCATGGTTTTCACATTAGGAATAAAATCTTGGTTTGAGCTGAGCCAATGTCCTTTGTGTTTTCCTCATGATTGAGATGGGTTACTTGATAACTTAGGTACATGTATGGGCATATACCTATGTAATGGTTATCCATTGAAATATTACTTTGTGGTTTATCCTTGTTGGATTTTGTGAGACCTTCAGGGTCTCAGGGACCCTTCTGAGTATTGGTATACTCACCCCTACACGGGCTATGCCCACACCTCGTTGTGTTGGATATAGACGACGGACAACGCTGACAGAGGTCGAGAGCGCCAGGACTGACGATACCCAGAGGTGGACCACTCTGCGTGATGGCGCACGGAGTGGACCAATGGATGCAGAGTGCTGAGAAGGACATCTATACCTACCCTTCATGTAGGAACCCGAAGGATGATCTAGGAGCTGCTTCACCATTCAGCTCTTTGTCATTTTCAATTGTACTTTCTTCAATTTTAGTTGTTCAATTTTTGTTGGGCTTGTATTTTCAGCCCCTTTGTACTTTCAGAACACTTGTTTTACTCCTTTACATAGTGTTGGCTTCTGCTTGTACTCTGGTAGTGTGTGATACGTTTTATAAAGGTAATGCCTTCCTATTTTTTTAGGGAATTACACCTTTGGTGCTAGTCGCCAGCCCCTGGCCTATGGAAGGCAGGCTTGGGGTAGTCATGATACGGGCCCTGGGGGACGGGTCATGACAATTCATTTATCTCAGAAGAGAGATACTAAATCAGTCATATACATGAAAACACTAAACCCTTTCAAACATCAAATGTCTTTTTTTCTTCATTTTCATTCCCTTCCTTCCCTCAATCCTTGAATCTAGATTCCCTTTCAATCATGTGATAAAAAAATCAGACATTTTTTCACCAGTATCTCAATGATACTGAGGTCATTGAAAAATGTTCTTATTGAAAACATTATTACTTTTATCTAGTTGGACATCAAAGGAATGCTTTTAAATAATGTTCTTAATCTTCAAGGTTTAGAGTACATTTTTTTATGATAAGTAAAAAAATATTTTACTTAATAAATAAGTGCATGAATTCTATGAACACGATACAATTAATTTTGGAGATAATTAATACTATGTCACATTGATAATGATTTAAAAGGATTTTTGAATGTCATCTATGGTGATGGACATCATTTTCTAGTGTTATCCTGAGAGATGTTTCATCATAAATACCTCACTTTAAATTATATATGAAGTAATAACTTTGAATATTATGAAATTTCATTTTTCTTAATTCTATATGTGAGGAAAAAGGATGTGAATGTTATTAAACCAGATAGGAAAGTCTCTTTATGTTTATTAATCTCTTACTACTCAGTGAGTGGGTGACTTTGAAAGTATTTTGTTTCAAGATATATTATTTTTTTATTTATTTCTTATATATAATAAAATAAATGTAGAATGATATATCACATGATATTTGTTTCAAATTCATAACATGTATATGAACTCCATTAATTTTGGAAGGACTACACTGCTATTTTTTGTAAAATCTAATGTTCATATGATTAAGGATCTATATGGTCATTATCATTGTTTGAAAATGCTTAATGATGGTATTTTAAAGTGAATTGTATACTTATAGATTTTATCTACAAAGAAAAAATTATCTTTTGGATCTAAAGAAGATATCAAAGTGGACCCTGCATAGGTTTAGGGGAATCAACCCTAAGTAATTATTATTTATATAAGAGATGAAGAAGTTTCTATAGGTATAGTTGTGGAAAACCCATTAGATGATGTGACTATTATTGATAGAATAAGTAGTGTTTGAGTGATTATATGAGATCTTATTCAATCTAGTCCTTTTTTTAAAACTAATTAATTTTCTCAAGAAGATGAATCTATGATGCATAAATCTATTTTTCAAACACCTATGATTGACAATATTTTACCATAAGTTGTTCCATTTCCTGTGACCTAAGATGGATTAGATACAACCATCACAAGACTAGTCATTATTGGTCAGAAGAGGACAATTTATACTATTACTTGAATGATTCTGTTATATAAAGCACTGAGGCCTACTGAGGCTGAATACTGAATCAAAAGAGAAAAAACTGAGTTCATTGGGAAATACTTTCTCAATTATGAAGAATAAGAAGAAAAATATAGTATAGAAGAATGACCAGTTAGTAGATATGAGAAAGAAAAAAAGTTGTGTAGTTTATCCCCATAATTTCAAATAGAATCATGATGTTGAGTCAAATCCATCAGTGGAGGTGAATCATGAAAATTGAACAAAGACGTTATTTCTACTACTTATACTAATGTTGATTATAGTAGCATAGAGGTGTATACTATTAATATTGTAAATTGGGGAGAATGATTTCAATTTCAGTTCAATGTGTTTATAGATAAATTAAATTATTTAAAGGCTACATTGGATGAGTCCATAATTGAAGCTCGAAATTATTAAATAAAATTCAATGTCTAAGTATGAATTGAATTCTAGGAAGAAACAATAAGAACATGAGTTTGAGAATATCAAAATAATTCTAACTGCTCAAGAAAAGATTTGTCTCAAAGATATATTTTGATGGTTTAAAGAGAATGATCCAATCTTATTTGGATAAATCTCAAAGAGTACAATATTTTATAACTAGTAAGGAAGAAACTGTGGATCATGTTTTGGTAGGAAAAAAGTTAGAAGTAGTCTCATTTTCCATTGACACCAAGACTACATGAATTGCATCTATGAAATGTGAGTTTCATTCACCATACATTCTATAAGCTTTCAAGAAATATTTGGTTAATGAAATTTTAATTATACACATTCTTACTAGAAAAAATGTCTATGTTTTGGATCACTAAATGAAACATTTGGGTAGTATGGTTTAGGGAAATGTTTCCTTGATTAAGTAGACATCAGTGAAGGCTCATAAAGACACCAGTTTCATTCTTATAGGCCTTTGGAATATGGATGTTCTTTTATCAAATAAATTTTCATATCTAGAAGAAAATATCACAGATCATTTCCAGTCGGTTATCAAGTGTCATTACTCTAATTTTGCATTAATGGGAGAATATTCTTTTGAAAAACCTAAAGAGTGGCCTACTATTAAGAAATATAAGGTAGTTTTTATTCTTGTTCCTCAGGCTATTCCCATCTCCATTTTTTCCATCTTACCATATAGTTAGTTAGATCAATTGAAATGTTTTATTGGCAGTTTCACAATTAATCCATACTTTTAGAGTTTTATCAGTACCTTCATTCAAAAGACATGGAAATGCTTCACTTTTATTATTAACTTCTATAGGAGTAACCACATAAAGTGGAAAGACATGTACATAGATGCCCACTTTTACTTATGTGGTCAACGATATCTAATAACTATAAATATTTATTAGAATCCTATAACCTCCCAACACTAGAAGGATAATTTTAGCCTACTAAAATATATTCTAAGGAGAATCACAATCTAGTTCCTGATTCTTAAACAATTTCTCCTATCACCTCATTAATGTTCATATTCACTCTTTTATTAAGATTTGATTTAGTTAGGTGTCAAGAATAATTTTTTGGGATCTGATCTAGTACATTCAGGATAGATCATCATGATCGAGTTTCACTTTGAGGTTAGTTTAGATTAGATGCTCCACTTTGTGATATTTTTAGAGAAAGTGCAAATACTCCTTTCCCACATCATCTTTTCAACCTGATCAACCTAATCCTATTAGAATCCATATCCTAAACATCTCTTTATTTATGTTATACAAAGGGCCTAATTATTTTCTATGTTATTTAATTGAGGGTTTCTACATAAAATATTAATTCGTGAATTATATTTTCTATGAATGTTTATTAATTTTTCCTTCATTGTTTTTAATTACTTTAGTTAATTATTTCCCATTTTATTATTCAAATGTTAATTTACCAAGTACAAATTATTCATTTATGTTCTTAATATCCAAATCAAGTATACCTTTTTATGTCTTATAGTGAATGCATTTCTATATATTTTAATCATTATTTTTAATATAAAAAATTCGGGAGACGAGATCTCACAATTCTTCTCTAATCAAATATTATAATTTTTTGAAAATATCTATTTATTGGATTATTGGGTTTAGGATCATCAAAAGGGGGAGATTTTAGGAATCACTAATTTTGTCCAAAAAATATCAGTATTTAATATTTTTTATTCGTAAAAAATACCTATTTATTTTACTGTTAAATTTATCTAAATCATTTCAGGATTGTATCCTAGACACATTTCATCAAATAAATTCTAAAGGATTTTATCTTATGGGATTGATACATCAATGAATTTTTTTCTATGAGAAAAAAGGGAATTATTCTATGAATGATTGAATTAATTTTATGAAAAATGTTTTTATCTTATGTGTTAATGAATTCTCTTATAGTCAATCGAAATTTAAGTTTTTACTAATGGTTTTTTATTATGGAAGATAAACGTAAAATGGTTATCTTATAGACTTTATAAGTTATATATTGAAAATAAGTCAAGATCGTAAAGTTAAAATTATATGGACGAATATAAAAGTATTTTATATTATGTTTCTTTTGATTTATCTTATGAAAAGGAACTTCATAAATGATTAATCATATGCACTAATGATATAAAATATCTAAAATGTTTTCTTCTTACAACACTGACATTATCTCAAGAGAATAATGCTTCGATGAATTTATCTTACTTATATTTAATTATCTTAAAGAAAGATCAATATTTCATTCTAAGAGTTAGTGTCTAATTCAGATATACTATTTTCCAATGTTGTCACTTTTATAAAGTCAATTTATGATTTTATAAGAATCAAAAAAGAATTTTTCAAAATAAGTAAATTTTGATTTGGACAAAACGAATTTTCCAATGAAAAGAAATATCCGATGAAAAAACAGTATTTTACATCTTATAATCCATGTTCATGAAATATTTGGAAACTAAGGACACATTCCAATTAAGAGTTTGTTTATTTTAATTTAAAAATGATTATTCACTCTACCATTGAGATTATCAAGTGTTATTAGTTAAAATTTATAATATGTGATATAAAAAGGATATCGTGTGGTTACATGATAGTGGGGATTAACTCAGATATACAAGATATAAATAAGATATGATATACAAAAAAGGGATATATAATAAAAATTATACAAATATTCTATCTTTGATGCATGATAATTTCTTAATTATCTCTACTGTTATGCATACATGATTCTCTTTTTCAATTGAAGAACCTATAAAGACTCTCTTTGAAGATATTATTCTTCATCTAATAGTTTCTTCTTGTAATTGTGTGTTACACCTATATCAATTTTTATATTTCATCATTGTATCAATTTTCACTCATTGTGTTTGAGTATTCTAAGACCATGGATATGACTTGTAAAGTTACAACTCGATTGAAATCTTTTGGGCATTTATAACAAATAACCACTACTTGAAATAAGTTGGAAAATCTCCCTAAGAAAAGGGTTTGTGTAGTGAAAATCACCAAACATGTAGAGTAGAGTGTTGTTGGAGTGGAATATGATATTTTTTCCCCAAATAACTATAAACTCTCTATTTATTTTATTTATCTAATTTCTTTTATTTTGTTTCTTGTTTGTGATAAGAAAATATTATAATAGTTCTTTCAGAAGGAGAGGATGGTTTTTAAGAGATAAAAGTTTCACAAAATCAATTCCCCCCTCACACTTGAGTTATTATGTTACATATAGCCAACCAATAGTTTATATGCGAGGTGAATTATCATTAGCATCATCTAGACAAGGAAGGTAAGCATTATTATGCTCTGAATAAAGGCTTCCAAAATAGTTTGAAGTAATTATAGGGAATGCCTTCCTAATAGCCTTGCATCTTAGTGCTAACATATGATGTTGATTCATCTCATTAAGGTCGATACATATTATCTCCAATGTGTGAATGATTTTTTGGTGTAGAAATTGTGCACCCCAAGATTTTGAAATATAGTTCTTAAAATAAATATTTTTTAATAGCTTTGTCTACAAAACACCATAATAAAACAAGCCACAACATATTTATTATCAATAAAATTTAAGAATTTTAAAACATATTTTAAATAAAAATGTTGTAATAAATTATAAATATTTTTTTTTATTAAGAACAGTGTATGATATAATTGGGAAACTTCTAATAAAAATAGTTTTTCTTTATATATTATATTTTCATCTAAAAGATAATTTTTTAAATTTTAGACAATAAATATATTAAAATTAATTTCATTTTGGAATTTAGTCTGTAATTTTTTTCTAATATTAATTTTTTTAACTATTCTAAAATAATTTATTTTTAATTGAATATTGAAAATTATCGTTTCTGCGAAAATTGTCCATTTTATGACAATATCAATATCTGAGAAAGACCAAGAAGTTTTAAAAGATTTTTTTATGAAATATTTATTTTTTGAGTAAAACAATATATTTTAAAATAGAATTTTTAACTTAGAAACCATATATTCAACAGTTTAGAACATAAGTATCATTTTATTCTAATTTCAAAATTGTTTTCAATATTTTTGTAATTAAACATTTTAAGGTTAATATTTCTCTTTGGATTGATTTAGAAAATGAATAACTATGATTTTTTTATAATAGACCAATTTATATCATGAAATTAAATTACAGTGATAAATTTATACTACACATAATTTTTAATCATAAAAAAAATTTTCTATAAATGATTTTTATGTTTTATGTGCAAGAATATTGAAATAAACTTTTCTAAAGTCTTGATTTTTTTTTTGAAATTTTGATTTTAATAATCTAAATCAACATTTTTGTATTATTTAATAAGTTAAATTTATTTTTTGTTTACAAAATTAAGTTACCTAGTTAAATATTAGTTACCATGGTAAAACTGTTATTTTTAAAAGAATATTATTTTTATAAACATTATTTTTTTTAAATTAAATGTATTTATTTTAAATTAATACTCTAATATGATGTTTAGAAATAAATAAAAATAAATTAACACCCATTTAACTTATGATTAATGATAAATAATATTAATAACACATAACAATTAAAATGCCATTTTTCAACAAAAAATGGGTTTTCTACGTATTATATGTATTAATTTAAAATTTAATTTCATCATATATAGAAAATTAATTAGATTAAATAGATACCAATTCTATATTAAATATATCATAATTTGGTAACAACGGTAATATTATATTTTTTGTAATAAAATAATTATCGTGATTAATTTTTATTCCAGATTATTAAGGGTACAAATTAGTAAATGAAGTATCCTATTTTAAATAATTTTAAGATCACATACACCTTTTAAAATCATTTTTAGGTATTAAATTCATTCTGACATGTCTGAAATGTTATTTATCCATCCGAGTAACCTAAATCACCATACCAACCTAACACCCATCTGATTCATTTTTTTACCCTTACATAACTTTAGATTCCATAAAAAATATTCTCGTTTTCACCTATAAAATGAGATCACTCCCACTAATTATATCATACCTCTCTACCATAAAGTAATTGATAATTAATATACCTCACTTATCCATCTATAAATATCTCTAAAGTAGTTCATATGTTTCTAAGGAGGACTCTTAATCTTTAAGTAGCTACTTAGCATGGAAAAGGTTCTACACCTCCTCCTTTTGATACAAATACTTCTTATGTGATAACCCATTTTTAATTCCATGTGATTATGATTCCATGTGTTCATAATCAATGATTTACTATCTAAATTATTCACAATTTATGATATACTACCCTTAAATCACATTAATCTCATTTCATAATCCCATTTTTATATTCAATATCTTCCTTTTTGTAAGACTTTTTAATTCCACGTGACTATGATTCTATGATTTTATAATCAATATTGTACATCCCAAATTATATACTATTTATGAAATACTACCCTCCTCTCACATTAATCCCATTTCACAGTCCCTTTTGCATTAATTCCATGCGACTGATATTAGTCTTTGATTCTCTCCCTACTCTTTTAAAAACTAGATATTCCTTTATTGTAAAAATTATTATTTCTATGATATTATCCTCCCAAATATTCAAAAATAATTTTTTAATATACATGGTGTTTCCTATTAATTATACACAACCATTCTCACCAATTAATGCCATTCCATATTCTTTTTGTATACTCATTATGTTATCTAAATAATTCCTTAATTTGACATATTCATATTGTGAATAGCCTACTCTAATATCATTAAAGGGTATATAAATAAATTAAGTTTATAAATGTTTATGGATGTGAATTTTTTTATAAAATAGGTTATTAATATATTTCTATTTGTTATATTTGATCATAGAGTTTGGTTGACTAAATAGGTAAATAAGGTAATATTTTACATTTCAATCACCCTTCATTAATTAATTCCTTGATATTATACAAAAATATTCATTTTCATGGTGTAACTACTATCCCATTGAATTATAATATCATAAATTATTGTTTAAGAAAAAAAAAGTATCTTCCATTTATACTCTTCCTTGCTATTCTCTATAATTGATATCTTCCCTAAAATTTAATAGTTTACATAACTCTATCTGGTTCTTGAGTTATATTATTTATAATTGATATAAATATTTCATTTCATATGCTATTCCCTATAATTTTATTGAGAAATCAATTAGGATTCAAATATTCCTTATCAATGAGTTATTATCTATATTGATAATAATAATATGTTATGAATAATTCTCATATTCTTTAATTATGGTTGCCTCTCCATGACCATATTTTCTTTTCCCACAAACTTTATCCTTTATTCATAGAAATGAAACTATGTTTTTTCTCACGTGGCCTTATTATTTCCATTATCATCTTATAAAAATTATGTTTTGGTCATTATTTTCTAATGTGGGTATTTAATAAAGGTATATCAAAATGTTCAAATGATCTTCCATCATTTCAAAATAAAATGTTTTATCTTCCAATCCACATTCCTTTTTGGTAACTTTTATGTGTTTTCAAATATATATTTTTGATTATTATCTTTAAAAGTATAAATTTTAAATGTTTTCTAAATGAAACTTATTAAGAACTTTATATCATTTTAATTCTCAATTAATAAAAGTTCTATTTAAAAAATATCTTTTTTCAAATGTTTTACCTTCACCTTTTCAAAATTATTTTTAAAAGTAACCATAAATTCTTCTTATAGGATAACGATAATTTTTTTATAAAAAATGTTTTATTATTTCACCAACATTATCCTATATATATCTAAAGGCCTAAATTATTTGGGGACTATTTTTGATTGTTACACCCGAGACTTTTATGTTATATAAATCATCAAAGGAATCTTTTTCTACACAACACTTTCTTGGTTTGCTTTACACGCAATCGCGACCTTCCTCGATAGCTTGCGTCGTACGCAATACCGAGTTTCACTAAACAACAATATGCTATTAAAACTAGCTGTTATGAATAGTAATAACCACTTTTTGAAATTTTATAAATTTTATTTTTCAAAATGGACTTCATTTTTGGACTCAGAATATCGAAATTAGCCTAGGGTGAAATTTTGGTATTTTTCTGAAAACTTTCAATTTTTGATGAATAGTGAAACCACTAAGTGGTAGGTTAAAAAACTGAATTTTGCATAAAACATAATTTTACCGCTTCTGTGAATGGAATTTCAAAAATCCGACAGACACGGTTGATATCAGTAAGTAAAATGTGGTTCAATGAGATAAAAATAATTTTTTGGTGAATAGTAACTTTTTACTTTTTTTACCGCGGTTAATAGTAAATAGGGTAACTAAGGGTAAATATGATATTAATATTACCCTAACACATGTCCTAATTCTATTAGACAAGTGTAATTCGACCAAAAACAAACTTAGGAATAAAATATGACCATTTAGGCCCACTTGGATTAGATTAGGACATTTATTATTAATTTATTTAAAGAAGTGTTAAAATAGTTAAAATCAAAGTTTAATAAGTAAATAATTTTTAATATGGGGTTATACATAAGATAAATTCGATTGTAAATATTAATTAGAAAGATAAAAATATTTCCTACATGATTTTATTTTATTTATAATTTTTAGACATTAAATAATTTAATTTATTTATGACACAATGATGATGCAGTAACTATCTTATTAATGAAATATTTACATAATTGGTGTTATAAACACAAAAATAAATGTCATTTGAGACTTTTTATGAATTCCAATAATTTTATAGGTTACTATGATATATTATTGTTGATTTAATAAACTTGGTTTGAACATATAATTCTGTTATGACTTTCACAAAAATCATATATCAAATAGTGTCAAAATTGACACAAAATAGTTTTTAAATCAAATATTATATTACTAATTGTTATTTTATTCCTAAAAATCTAAGGTTCGGTCAAATGACTTAGATAAGGATATATATATTAATAATAAACAATTTGGGGTTCGTTTGGCATGTTATAGTAAGTTTATTAATCATATAGTGAAAGAAAACAAAAAGACACGGTAAAAGTTAATTATTTAACTTAGAGTTAAATCTAATTGATAAGGTTAAAATAATACCCTAAACTTGTCTAAATCCTATTGGTTGATAGGATTTCGACCCATCCCCACCTTATCTTCGAAATAAGACCCTTTGGATCCATTATAAACTGATTTTTACTTTAATATAAAATAATATTTTGAGATATTCCTAAGGTGCCCCTCTCCTCCCTTATAAAAGGGCACCTCCTCCCCCTCCTCCTCACACCAATTTGAGCACTCAAGCTCGGCCAACCCCTTCCATTTTCTCCTCTCCACTTCCCTAGAATAATCCTAGAGGTCCTGGTCTTCTTCAAAGAAGAATCTTAGTTCCCTAAGTGGAGGATTCAAAGAGGCGTTCCAAAGAAGAGGTAATATCCATTACCGATCTTTTCAATTTCTTTCTTCTTCAACTTCTTCTTCTTTAGTTGTTTCATGATAAAGTAATAACATCAGTATTACATACATACTGATATGTTATTATAAATATGAAACAACCCTAATTCACCTTCTATCCATCCTACGGAAAAATGAAATCACCGCGCGTGCGTACGTACGGAATACCGTCTCCACGCCGTGGTGTAATCTATTTTCCACCATTACCTTACAAGGATGGGTATAATGGTGTAATGAGAAACTATTTATGATTATTATAAAGTAATATTGATACTGAAATAATATATATATACTCCAATACAGTTCCACGATCATAGGAATGATATCATCACTCGTGCGTACGTACGGACTACCGTCTCCACGATGTGATGCGACTCGTTCTACATGATCATCATTACATAGTAATTATATAAATGAATTGAATGAATAAATATGATATATGTTACACTAATACCATTCTGGATATAAGGTATCTATAACCTTAAAAGAAGAATAAGAATTTATTCGGGAAAACACGCATAAGAACAAAAGGCAATAAAGACCCGAGTAACAAGTAACAATGAAATATTACTAACAAGAAGCTAAGAATATGACCATATATGATATCATATCAATATGTATTATTCTATAATAAGTCAATAACATTATTTAAACCATTATACAGGAGCTTCAGACACGTACAATGAAAATCGGACCTAAGGTAAGGGAAATATCACAATCTCATTTTTATCCGAGATTGTTTATTCGTAAGTATTTACTGGGGTGTATTTTATCATCCACATCCATGTTTCATCAATATGTAATATTATTTCCATCCACCTACAATTGTTTAAATCCATTTTTACCCTTCGGTGAGTTTTTAGTAAAATCTATGAAAGGAATCTTTTGTCGTACGAGGTACTTTTTGACTTTTCCGACAAAAGTACGAAGAATGTTTTTTTTAACTTATACGGCATGAATGGATTCTTAAAACATTATTTCCAAGAAGCTTCCTTTACAAGTTTTCAAGTTTATTTTTAATCAACTTCTTTTATTTTAAAGTTGTATGACATGTTAAGAAAGGAAAAATGTTTTTGAAGAAGAAAGGATATTTTCCTCAAGAATGGAGTTCAAGTGTTTTATCAAAATTATTTTCCATCTAAGATAATAAAGGGTTCTGTTTTTATCCCTATTATTACATGGATTTGATTATGTTGTGATGGAAACATTTTTATGAATTCTTTTATCTTATATGAATTGTTTTATGATGTCATGTTGTTTAATAATCCCATTTTTTATTACATGGGTTATGCGATGATGTATGATTTATGATTATGTGGCACACATAAGAAAGGATTCATTATAAGATGGGTGGGACCTATATCTCCCTCCAATGCATTGGGTAAAGATTTTATATCTCATGAGATAGAAATGGCTGGAACGGAAGGTTATTTCGGTTCAGTGATACAGGACTGAAACGAGGAGTTAACTCGGTTCAGAAAGGGACTTTGTCCACTAAGATAGTCTTGGCAATGAGTCATGACTAACAAGAAATGATTTTCCATGATTATGTGTGCATGCCACAAAGTTTCAAGTTTCATTTTATGATTATGGGGATCTCATTTTCACTTCTATGATTTGTTCCATGTTAAGATATTATGATCTATTTTGCAGGTTATGATTTTCAAAAAGATATGATATAATTTTTATTTCCTTTATTTTCCCTTGCTGGGCATTCGAGCTCACCCTTTTATGTTTTCTTTTCCCCAGGTCAGGAAGATGGATATTAAGTAGAATATGCTAAAAGGGACCCTAGATATGATGAAATAAATGGGAGACACTGTAGAAGATTTATGAACCAGTTGTTTATGTTTCCCAGTTTCTAAAGACACTATACCTATACGGTCCTTTGTGGTTTTGTGATATGTTGTAATAAGTGTGCTTCAATTTTGAAGTATTAACAATGTATGTAAAGTATGGGTCGTTATAGTTGGTATCAGAGGAATGGTATAGTCAACCTTTGGAAACTAGGATGTAAAATCCTTAGTAAAAACCCTAAGGATAAGTCTAAGCATAGAACACAATCTTAGTGTTTTAGAAATGGCCATGAATAAGCTAGGATAAGACCTTAAGCATGAAAATTTTATTCTTGAATTATGTGGTTTTCCTATTATAATTAGTGTTGCTCACACTATTCTTCTTGGTTTTAGTCAATGGCTGGAACCCGAAGGAACCGTGTTAATACGGAATGCGATGGGCAATGCAATGATTGTCCCCCTGAGCAACCAAACGATATGGGAGCTGGAATGCAAAATATTGTAGCCATGCTCACACAACTTTCTCAAGCTATGAATCATGCAGGACTTCCAAATGAGCAAAGGAAGGAGCAACATTCTGTTGAATCCTTCATGAGGCAGCGTCCAACTTCTTTCAGTGGGTCTACTGATCCATTAGTTGGTGAACAATGGATTAGTACTACTGAAAAGATATTTTCAGTTCTTCAATGTTCTGAACATGATAAAGTCATCCTAGCAGTGTATCGTTTGGAAGGAGATGCTGATCAATGGTGGAATCTTATTAAGAATATGAGGCAAAGGGATGAAATTGAGTCTATGGAATGGGACGAGTTCAAGAACTTATTTTTCAATAAGTACTTCCCTCGTATTCTCCGAACAAAGATGGAGAAAGAGTTTCTTGAACTGAAGCAAAGGGATGATGAATCTTTTGGTACCTATAAAGCAAATTTTACAAGACTTTCAAGGTACGCTTCTGGTATTATTATCCGACCTGAGAGTAAGATCGATCGATTCTTTAGTGGCCTAAAACCAAGTCTTCAAAGGGCGTTAGCCATAAGGGACTTCAATAGCTACGAGGAAATCATTCGATGTGCTCTCAAAGTCGAGATGGATATTGGAGTAACCCATCAGTCACATGGGTTTGATAAGAAGAGGAAAATGGAATTCAAAGGAAAATCTAAAGAGGACACTGAAAAGAATATGAGCTTTCCCTTATGCTCAAAGTGTGGAAAGAAACATGGAGGGAGTTGTCTTAAAGGGACAAGTAAATGTTTTAAATGTGGAAAGGAAGGTCATCGGGCATTTGAATGCCGTGATAATGGGAAGAAGATGTCTAATGATGCAAACAAAGGAAGGGATACACAGAATGAACCTACTACACATCAATGTTTCAAGTGAAAGGAGATGGGGCATTATGCCAATCAATGCCCAAATCCAAGGGTTGATGATGATGGTCGACGTCAACAAAATCTTAAGGCTAAAGACAAAGGAAAGTCACATGCAATTTCTATCAGCGATGTGGAGTACGATAACGAAGTGGTGAAAGGTACACATACCATCCACTCTAAAGTAGCAAATGTTTTATTTGATTCTGGATCCACCCACTCTTTTATTTCTAAAGAATTTTCTAAGGGTATCACCGTATTACCTCAACAATTAGATGTTGAGTTAGCTGTGACAACACCTAATGGCACAACAGTCGCATCAAAAGTTTATAATTCTTCTCCGATCGAAGTTTGTGGGAAAGTGCTTCCTGCAAATCTTGTGATCCTTCCTTTAGTGGAATTTGATGTGATTCTTGGCATGGATTGGCTTTCTCTACATGGAGCTCATATCAATTGCCAAAGAAGGGAAGTCACATTTCATATTCCAGATCAATCTACGATCGTCTATCAATGCAAGGATGAACATAACCTTCCAGTGGAAATTTCTTCCATCTTATGGGTATTGATTCCACTAAATGAAGGTTATTTATCTCAAATGGTTGGTGAGAAACTCATGATTAAGAATATTCCCATTGTACGGGAGTTTGATGATGTCTTTCCGGAGGAATTACCGGGTCTTCCACCAAATCGTGAAGTTGAGTTTTCAATAGAACTCGTACCGGGTGCTTTGCCTATTTCAAAGACACCTTATAGAATGGCCCCAATTGAGTTTCAGGAATTGAAGAAGCAACTCCAAGAGAATCTTGATAAGGGATTCATATGCCCTAGTGTGTCACCTTGGGGAGCACCTGTTCTATTTGTTAAGAAGAAAGATGGATCAATGAGACTCTGCATTGATTATCGAGAACTTAACAAGATCACTATCAAGAACAAATATCCTCTCCCACGCATTGATGACTTATTTGACCAACTACGCAGAGCTCAATACTTTTCTAAGATTGATCTTCGTTCAGGGTATCATCAATTAAGGGTCAAAAGGGAGGATATACCAAAGACGACATTCCGTACAAGGTATGGACACTATGAATTTATAGTGATGCCATTTGGTCTTACTAATGCCCCTGCTATCTTCATGGATCTAATGAATAGAGTCTTTAGAGACTATGTTGATCAATTTTTGGTAGTCTTTATAGACGATATTCTTGTCTATTCAAAGAGAAAGGAAGAGCATGAAGATCACTTGAGAATTATATTGAAGACCCTGAGAAAGGAGAAGCTTTATGCCAAATTTACCAAGTGTGAATTTTGGCTTCAAAAAGTTGCATTTTTGGGTCACATAATCTCAAAAGAGGGGATATCTGTGGATCCAGCAAAAACAGAAGTTATCGAAAGATGGGCGAGACCAACAACAGTAACTGTGATCCGAAGTTTTTTTGGTTTGGCTGGATATTATCGACGTTTTGTAAAAGAATTTTCACGATTATCTAATCCACTCACCAAGTTGACTCGGAAAGGAGTTAAGTTTGTCTGGACAGAGGAATGTGAAGAGAATTTCAAGGAGTTGAAAAAAAGGTTATCCAGCGCACCTGTTCTCACACTGCCTTGTAGTGGAGAAAGGTTTGTGATCTATAGTGATGCATCCAAGAAGGGATTGGGGTGTGTTCTTATGCAAAATGATATGGTGATAGCTTATGCCTCACGACAGTTGAAAATCCATGAGCAAAATTACCCAACACATGATTTGGAGTTGGCTGCGGTAATCTTTGCATTAAAGATTTGGAGGCATTACCTTTATGGTGAAAGGTGTGATATTTATACTGATCATAAAAGTTTAAAGTATATTTTCACACAAAAGGAGTTGAATATGCGTCAAAGAAGATGGTTGGAGCTGATTAAGGATTATGACTGCTCAATCCATTACCACCCTGGGAAAGCAAACAAGGTGGCAGATGCATTAAGTCGACAAGACCATGCTAGTTTATCCATGATGAGGATCACAAAAGATCCAATATTTATGGATTTACAAAGGATGGATCTTGGAATTATAATGGAAGGGGAAAAATCTTATCTTTCTCAAATGAATGTTCAACCATCTATACATGTGAAGATTAAAGAGGCACAGAAAGAAGATGTTGAGTTACAAAATAAGGTGAGAAATGTTCCTGAATTCAACCTTGATTGTGATGGGACAATAAAGTTCAGGAATCAGGTTTGTGTTCCTTCCATCCCCGAATTAAAGAAGGAGCTGCTGGATGAGGCTCATAGTTCTTCATTCTCTATTCATCCTGGAAGCACGAAGATGTATAGGGACCTGAAAGAGTACTTCTGGTGGGATGGAATGAAAAGAGATGTTGCTGAATATGTCTCTCGATGCTTGGTTTGTCAACAAGTTAAAGCTGAGAGACAAAAGTCTAAGGGGATGTTACAACCATTACCCATACCCGAATGGAAATGGGAAAACATCACTATGGACTTTGTCACCGGACATCCTAAAACATCCAAAGGAAATAATGTTATTTGGGTCATAGTTGATCGTCTTACAAAGTCTGCACACTTCATTTCTATTAGAGAGGATTTCTCTCTAGATCAGCTTTCCAGGATATATGTAAAGGAAGTGGTAAGATTGCATGGAGTACCACTTTCTATTATATCTGATCGGGATCCGAGATTTACCTCGAAGTTCTGGAGAAGTCTTCAGCATACTCTGGATACAGAGTTGAGTTTCAGCACTGCTTATCATCCCCAGACAGACGGTCAGTCTGAGAGAACAATTCAAAACCTAGAAGATATTTTGAGAGCCTGCTCTATGGATTTCAAAGGAGGTTGGGATCAACACCTACCTTTGGTGGAATTTTCTTATAATAATTGCTTTCACTCCAGTATTCAGATGGCTCCTTATGAAGCTCTCTATGGAACGAAATGCAGGACTCCAACTTGCTGGGATGAAGTTGGGGAAAGAAAGCTATTAGGACCTGATCTCGTTGATGAAATGGCAGAAAAGGTCAGATCTATTCAACAACACATAAGCGCAGCTCAGAGTCGACAGAAAAGTTATGCCGACAACCGAAGAAAAGACCTAGAGTTTGAAGTGGGTGATAAAGTGTTCTTACGAATATCTCCCTGGAAGAGGGTTATGATATTTGGAAAGAAGGGGAAGTTGAGCCCTAGATATATCGGTCCTTTCGAAATACTGGATCATGTTGGGAAGGTAGCTTACCGATTGGTGCTTCCACCGAATCTCTCTCAAGTTCATGATGTGTTCCATGTATCTCTCCTGAGAAAGTACATACCTGATCCTTCACATGTACTCAGCTCAGAAGTTGTACCGCTGGAGCAAGATCTTTCTTATGAAGAACAGCCGATAGAGATTCTGGATCGTAGTGAAAAAGTCCTACGAAACAAGACCACTCGCTTGGTGAAAGTTTTATGGAGGAACCACAAACTTGAAGAAGCTACATGGGAGCATGAGGATATGATGAGGGAGTAGTATCCTCATCTGTTTGTTACAAAGTGATGAATTTCGAGGGAGAAATTCTTTTAAGGGGGGTAGAATGTAACACCCGAGACTTTTATGTTATATAGATCATCAAAGGAATCTTTTTCTACACAACACTTTCTTGGCTTGCTTTACATGCAATCGCGACCTTCCTCGATAGCTTGCGTCATACGCAATACCGAGTTTCACTAAACAACAATATGCTATTAAAACTAGCCGTTATGAATAGTAATAACCACTTTTTAAAATTTTATAAATTTTATTTTTCAAAATGGACTTCATTTTTGGACTCAGAATATCGAAATTAGCCTAGGGTGAAATTTTGGTATTTTTCTGAAAAATTTCAATTTTTGATGAATAGTGAAACCACTAAGTGGTAGGTTAAAAAACTGAATTTTGCATAAAACATAATTTTACCGCTTCTGTGAACGGAATTTCAAAAATCCTACAGACATGGTTGATATCAGTAAGTAAAATGTGGTTCAATGAGATAAAAATAATTTTTTGGTGAATAGTAACTTTTTACTTTTTTTACCGCGGTTAATAGTAAATAGGGTAACTAAGGGTAAATATGATATTAATATTACCCTAACACATGTCCTAATTCTATTGGACAAGTTTAATTCGACCAAAAACAAACTTAGGAATAAAATATGACCATTTAGGCCCACTTGGATTAGATTAGGTCATTTATTATTAATTTATTTAAAGAAGTGTTAAAATAGTTAAAATCAAAGTTTAATAAGTAAATCATCTTTAATATGGGGTTATACATAAGATAAATTCTATTTTGAATATTCATTAGAAAGATAAAAAGATTTCTTACATGATGGTATTTTATTTATAATTTTTAGACATTAAATAATTTAATTTATTTATGACACAATGATGATGCAGTAATTATCTTATTAATGAAATATTTACATAATTGGTGTTATAAACACCAAAATAAATGTCATTTGAGACTTTTTATGAATTACACTAATTTTATAGGTTACTATGATATATTAGTGTTGATTTAATCAACTTGGTTAGAACATATAATTCTGTTATGACTTTCACAAAAATCATATATCAAATAGTGTCAAAATTGACACAAAATAGTTTTTAAATCAAATATTATATTACTAATTGTTATTTTATTCCTAAAAATCTATGTTTCGGCCAAATGACTTATATAAGGATATATATATTAATAATAAGCAATTTGGGGTTCGTTTGGCATGTTATAGTAAGTGTATTAATCATATAGTGAAAGAAAACAAAAAGACACGGTAAAAGTTAAATTATTTAACTTAGAGTTAAATATAATTGATAAGGTTAAAATAATACCCTAAACTTGTCTAAATCCTATTGGTTGATAGGATTTTGACCCATCCCCACCTTATCTTCGAAATAAGACCCTTTGGAGCCATTATAAACCGATTTTGACTTTAATATAAAATAATATTTTGAGATATTCCTAAGGTGCCCCTCTCCTCCCTTATAAAAGGGCACCTCCTCCCCCTCCTCCTCACACCAATTTGAGCACTCAAGCTCGACCAAACCCTGCCATTTTCTCCTCTCCACTTCACTAGAATAATCCTAGAGGTCCTGGTCTTCTTCAAAGACCAATCTTAGTTCCCTAAGTGGAGGATTCAAAGAGGCGTTCCAAAGAAGAGGTAATATCCATTACCGATCTTTTAAATTTCTTTCTTCTTGAACTTCTTCTTCTTTAGTTGTTTCATGATAAAGTAATAACATAAGTATTACATACATACTGATATGTTATTATAAATATTAAACAACCCTAATTCACCTTCTATCCATCCTACGGAAAAATGAAATCACCGCGCGTGCGTACGTACGGAATACCGTCTCCACGCCATGGTGTAATCTATTTTCCACCATTACCTTACAAGGATGGGTATAATGGTGTAATGAGAAACTATTTATGATTATTATAAAGTAATATTGATACTGAAATAATATATATATACTCCAATACAGTTCCACGATCATAGGAATGATATCATCACTCGTGCGTACGTACGGACTACCGTCTCCACGATGTGATGCGACTCGTTCTACATGATCATCATTACATAGTAATTATATAAATGAATTGAATGAATAAATATGATATATGTTACACTAATACCATTCTGGATATAAGGTATCTATAACCTTAAAATAAGAATAAGAATTTATTCGGCAAAACACGCATAAGAACAAAAGGCAATAAAGACCCGAGTAACAAGTAACAATGAAATATTACTAACAAGAAGCTAATAATATGACCATATATGATATCATATCAATATGTATGATTCTGGAATAAGTCAATAACATTATTTAAACCATTATACAGGAGCTTCGGACACGTACAAAGCAAATCGGACCTAAGGTAAGGGAAATATCACAATCTCATTTTTATCCGATATTGTTTATTCGTAAGTATTTACTGGGGTGTATTTTATCATCCACATCCATGTTTCATCAATATGTAATTTTATTTCCATCCACCTACAATTGTTTAAATCCATTTTTACCCTTCGGTGAGTTTTTAGTAAAATCTATGAAAGGAATCTTTTGTCGTACGAGGTACTTTTTGACATTTCTGACAAAAGTTCGAAGAATGTTTTTTTAAACTTATACGGCATGAATGGATTCTTAAAAAATTATTTCCAAGAAGCTTCCTTTACAAGTTTTCAAGTTTATTTTTAATCAACTTCTTTTATTTTAAAGTTGTATGACATGTTAAGAAAGGAAAAATGTTTTTGAAGAAGAAAGGATATTTTCCTCAAGAATGGAGTTCAAGTGTTTTATCAAAATTATTTTCCATATAAGATAATAAAGGGTTCTGTTTTTATCCCTATTATTACATGGATTTGATTATGTTGTGATGGAAACATTTTTATGAATTCTTTTATCTTATATGAATTGTTTTATGATGTCATGTTGTTTAAGAATCCCATTTTTTATTACATGGGTTATGCGATGATGTATGATTTATGATTATGTGGCACACATAAGAAAGGATTCATTATAAGATGGGTGGGACCTATATCTCCCTCCAATGCATTGGGTAAAGATTTTATATCTCATGAGATAGACATGGCTGGAACGGAAGGTTATTTCGGTTCAGTGATACAGGACTGAAACGAGGAGTGAACTCGGTTCAGAAAGGGACTTTGTCCACTAAGATAGTCTTGGCAATGAGTCATGACTAACAAGAAATGATTTTCCATGATTATGTGTGAATGCCACAAAGTTTCAAGTTTCATTTTATGATTATGGGGATCTCATTTTCACTTCTATGATTCGTTCCATGTTAAGATATTATGATCTATTTTGCAGGTTATGATTTTCAAAAAGATATGATATGATTTTTATTTCCTTTATTTTCCCTTGCTGGGCATTCGAGCTCACCCTTTTATGTTTTCTTTTCCCCAGGTCAGGAAGATGGATATTAAGTAGAATATGCTAAAAGGGACCCTAGATATGATGAAATAAATGGGAGACACTGTAGAAGATTTATGAACCAGTTGTTTATGTTTCCCAGTTTCTAAAGACACTATACCTATACGGTCCTTTGTGGTTTTGTCATATGTTGTAATAAGTGTGCTTCAATTTTGAAGTATTAACAATGTATGTAAAGTATGGGTCGTTATTTTGATGATTCACATTATTAATGTTCTTATGAATAACTTTATTGGGGTGATTGAATTTTGGGTATCAAACATTTACATTATTGAGGTCAATTTTGGTGATATCATCTAAAAATGTTATATAACCCAATTTCATTTAGTTGGGTTCTTTATAAAATGATGGTGATTTATTTTATGTGGCATACAAATGCATGAATGATTATGGGTGGGGTCCTATATTTTCTTCCAATTCATTGGTTTATTTTTATGTCTCATAATCTCAAAAGGGTACACATAAGGATTTATCTCAATATAAAGATTACATACAAGGATTTATCCCAAGAAAAAGGGTACCCTGAAGAATTTATTCCAAGCCTAAGGGGTATATGGTAATGTTTCTCCAAAACCCAAGGGGTACATGATAGGTTTAATCCCAATTCCAAGGGTACACTTGAGGATTATCCCATGCCCAAGAAGGTACATGGTTGGTTATCCCAAGCCTAATATGTGATTAATGTCATGGTGGGTATCCTTAACATATGGTTTCTATGCTTATGTTTATTACATACTCTTATGTAATAATATTTTTACTATAATTATTCACCTTGAATCATGTTTAATGTATCATGATGTGACTAAAATTATCCATGGTATATATTTGTTCATTTGAGATAACATTTTTTTAGAATGGGGATTGTAGATCTTACTAGAATGGTTATATCCTAAAATCTATAGTGAGAAGCACTACTTGTGGTTATAATATGTTTCAATGTGAAACCATATCCACGAAGTGTACATATTCCTCGTGGTCCAACCATCATTCATGGATGATGCATGAGGGAATATCCCTTGTTCACATGGACCAAGTTATTTCTATGTCCACCACCTGTGGCTATAAGTTACAAAATATTAATTCCTACCCACAATTTTTCATACCCAAATCACTCATACAGAGGAAAATTCACACTACTAATACACTACTATGAGTTTTTATGTATATAAATGACTATATATGTGTGTGTTTATATATATATGTATAATATTTTATCCCATGTGGACTAACCTATCAGCATGGGCCACCTATCCCCCATGGATATATGTGTTTTTTTGGAGGGGAGATATAGTCATGAGATTCTATGTTGTTGGATATATGGGTTTTCAGTGACGGGTTGTTACCATGGGTACCCATGACAATGGCTATAGTTGTTTTCCAAGAGGGTTATACCCATGAGATTCAATGCCTTTGGCTATAGGGGTTCCTAGTGATGGGATATAGCCACAAGAACCAATGCTTGTGGATATAAGTGTTGTCAGTGGTGTCTATATCCATGATATTTTATGCTTGTGGATATAGGCCTTCTTACATGATCATTTTTTGGAGAAAAAAAATTCCCCGCTCAATTGGCACCAAAATTAATATACTCATATCCATGGGCATCACCCTCCCATGACATAATCTATCTATAGCCTCCAAAAACTTCACCTATGGCTATAACACCATTTTTTAATTGTTCCATGAATTTGGATTCGTATATATCCCCAATAAGGGAATATGAACCGATGTAGTTCAGTGCCATTTAACAAGACACGTCATACCTTTTAGGTTTATGTGGTAACGAATAATGTGGTTCCTATTATGGTTGTGCATCCATAAACAATGATGTAACTTTTAAGTTCATGTGGAAATTATTAATGTGGTTCCTTTTTGGATTTTTCAACTCTTACAAATGATTTGATTTTTAATTTCATGTGTCCATGTATGATTACTAGTATTTTAAGGTCATACTATAGAGACTCCAGACCTAGTAGCATGAATCTTATTTATACTTTATTACATTGACATATGATACTTGGAATAACATTTCGAATGACTGAATAGTTTATTTTAATTATTAAACTAGGTATATAATTGAGTTTTTCATTCCATTTTAAAACAAAAATTACAACATATTTTTTAGAATAACATTATTCCCTCTAGAATATCCTTTCACATCAATCATTGTACACTTTATTGGATTTTGGGTAAAGGTGTCAAAATAAGGGTTGGATCAAATTCTAAATAAGGGTTTGTTACACCAAAATCTATCATGATTAAATAATAAAAAATGACATGGAATGGTAAATAATTGAACATTTATTAAATTTTGTAACATCCCAACCCAGATTCCACTAAAGGATGCCCTAAATCTAAGGGTCCCATAGCCTCAAGAGAATCTCCCCGAAAACCAAAGGATGATGACTAGCAGAGAGGTCCTAGGGTGTTTTCATTTAGAGACTATACCCTCATGTAAATGTGTTCCACTATGTCAGTAAACAAATAGATCAATATACTAATCATATATAACAACTAGAAAGCAGATAGAAGTTAAACATCCAAGACATATATGTATAAAAAATGCCAAAATCTACCTCATATACAAAATGATGTTCCATATCATGTATCTAAAAATCATCCAAAATAGGTATACATTAATATAGTACAATACATGTAACAGAATACAAAAATGACTAAAAATACTATCCTAGCTAGCATCACAATCCTCAGCACAGTCCTATGCTACCATGCTTCTAAGCTTAGAAATAACCAAGTATCATACAATGGGCGCTTTCCCTGGTCCCAACCTCCATTCATACTGTCTATTTGGGTACGCAATGATGGCCCAAACAAGGTGCAAATTAATACTTAGTAGGACACCACCAAAGGTGTCTAGACCAAATCTAAGATATGTATAAAATCTAATCAAGTTCTTTATATATATATATAATGGGTAAATCAAGATGTAAAAGTGAATGAACATTCCAAAATTAGTAACTATAAAGTGAAATGGTCTGGAAAAACAAGGCTCCCTACAAAGAAGATCCAGTCTCCCATAAAAAAGGGAATCAATAAAATATAAATAAATAAGTAACCATTTCAAGTCTTAGAACTGAAAGCTGATACCCATACCCGGGATAATATTAACCACATCAAAAGACCCACCAAATCCATTCTATACAGTCAAATGTAAACCACTACCATGACCTATCTATATAATCTAATATATGTAATTCTTCATGGAATTTCTTTATAATCAAGTCATCTACAATTTAATATTTGTGTAATCATATGTGTTATACCATGAAGGTCTGAATCCAAGGTATAGAAGACCAAGGAATCCTCATCAAGCCCTAGGAGCATCTCAATGGAAACTCAGTAGAGACCTAGTTGGAGTCTAAGGGGAATGTTAAATGACCATGTCCATAGTGAGTCCAATAAAGCAAGATTTAAGGGGTAGTAGGCCTAATAAATCATATGGAATTAATAAACATGGAGGAAACAAGTATAAGGTGTCCACTACTGCCACGAACCAACATGGGTCTACCCTGAACCAGTCACTTGAGTCAGCCCACGACATGCCCCGAGGGGCGTTCCCAATCCCCACGGGCTGGAAACCAGTGTCGAGCATCAAAATTAAACTGCTAAGAATGATTTGGCCCATTAAAGATAAATAGATAAACACGAATAAACTTAATAATGAATCGGAACTCGAGCAACGCAACAAAAAAACAGAACACGTCAACATACCCCCACGTGACCATCCAGGTCACCTCACAACCAAAAGTTGACCTTGCTCCAACAATGAGAAACCCAACCAAGAGAACCCTGATCAAAGGAAACCTGCAACTAAAAAGATAAATTTGGTGTGAGCATTTAAAATGGTCAGTAGGGATGCCAAGAGTAAACCACTAAATCCAAGTCCTTCCTTTCCCGAAACAATCCATTAATTAATGTTTGAAATACAATTATAAAAGTAGGGTTTTCACATTTGAAAATAGAAACATGTTTTTACCATTATAAAAACCAACACACACTACATGCCATTTTTCAAAAATCATTTTTCATTTTATAAACAAAATCCACAACAGAATATACCAATGTTGTACTAGAGTAAAACGAGTAAGATTGAAACCTAAAAATAAATAAGCGCATGGAAAGTAAACAATACAAGTTCAAGGAATGTAAACAAGACCAGTGCACGGAATGTTAAAAAGCAATTAAAAGAATTCAGTAACTATGGGTGATCCTAAACATCCCTACAATACCCTAGAACATACTCAGTTTCGAAACCACCTGCCAGCGTATGGTGAAGCTCCTAAGTCTATAACCAACTGGCCACCCTAACTGAACAATCCAGTGGAAAAGCCCACCTAGCCTAACAACAAATCCAAGGGGGTACCAACCAGTCTAATCGGGTTTGGTCAGCAACCATCACTCGATCTCTAGAATACACCCAGGAACCCATGGTGGTTACAATAATACTGTGTAAGTAGGAGGCCCTTGCATGCGTGACTCATCTCACCACACTTGCCTACCCCAAACACAGACACTC
Organism: Viscum album; assembly: GCA_963277665.1. Lineage (NCBI taxonomy): Eukaryota > Viridiplantae > Streptophyta > Magnoliopsida > Santalales > Viscaceae > Viscum > Viscum album. The sequence continues at coordinate 2,040,257,577 of OY728164.1, forward strand.
CATACAATAACCCAGAATGGATATCCCCCCTATAGAGGTTCTCTAATATATATATACATGTAAGTATATCATATCATCAAAGGTTCCAACCAGGCCATCAAATCATTCGGTTTATCAAAACCATTTTATTAAATTATTAAAGTTATAAATCATACAAATATTTTATCATAATAAAATTGCATTATGAAAACACTACACAAGCTCTTCTAAAACAACCCCAAACACCACTTTTGTATTTAAAAAGCCAAACGGGCCCTTAGTTTCAAAAACGCACACCAAATCATTTTACTGCTACCGAACAAGCTTTTTCTATTTTCAAACTCACGTCAAAACACTTTTTTAAACTTCTCTAATTACCCCTTCAAGCTTCAATGTTTACACACTCCCACAAAATCCTCATGAAAAACCAAAAACACGCTGAAACACTTTTCATCCATGATTTCAATTCCAAGAATCATTAAATAAATCCATTATTCATTTGGTAAAACCTTTCAAATGACCAAACATAGGTTTTCCTCTCAATTTCACCAACTCACAAGAGAACGTCACTTTATAGACCATTTCATAACCAAACCCTTTGAAAAACTACACTCGTACCTTTTTGAATCTTAACCCACACCACACACACAACCAAAAGCACTTTTTCAAGACCAAAGGACAATGATTTCATGAAAACAGTTAAACTCTCCCTTTGAAAATTTATGATGAACCAAATAATTAATTAAAAATATTCATGAACATTCAAGACAATTCATAAAAAATTTAATTAACAGACAGAATAATTTATAAACAATTATATAGACAACTCAACCAGTTTAAAAAAACTTTCATAAACAAGTAATCAATTTATAATAATTTCCATAAACAGACAAAATAAAGTCTGAATGATTTCATAAACAAATCAATAATTTTTCAAAGGTGAAAATAAAGTAAAAGAATTAATTAAAACATGCAAGAATTTAATGAATTTATTCAAAAAGGAAATATACAGATTCTCCAACCTCAATGTCAAGAATAGATACAATGATGCATTTGTGGAAAGACGAACTACATACACTGGACCATTTGAATGCTCTACAAAATGAGAAAAACATGAAAAAAACAAATCTAGGTATTATGATTCAGCCATAACAAAAATTAAACACCCAATGTGAAATGGAGAAAAATAAATAAACAAATAACTAAAAAATTAATTATACCAGAGCAGGGGGGTTGGTCAATGTGGAAAAGGGATGTCGGGCGGAGGTGTGTAGCAAGGTGAGAGAGAGGTTGGGATGCGGCAAAGATGGAAGGGTCTGGAGTAAGGATGGTAGGGGGGTGGGGGGGTGGTTTATGGCTGCCATTGAAGGGAAATGGTGAGGGGGTTGTGAGCGGGGGTGTGCATCGGAAAGGGAGACCACTGGGGGGAAGCTCCAATTCAGGTGCGCTGCCTGCCGGCTGGTCTCCTGGGCGGTGGGTTCATGTAGGGTCGAGGCGGGCAATGGTTGGTTGGCGAGATGCTGGCTACAATGGGAGAGGCTGGAAACAAGAGTGGGGAGAGGCCGAGGGCCTGGCAGAGGGTCGTTGGGTTTTGAGGGTGTGGGTGCGACGCTGAGGAAGCCGAAGCATGGAGGGAAGGAGGTGCAGTTCATCACTGCTAGAGGGGGGGTCGCTTGGGGGTGGAGGCATGCCAGAGGCAGAGGTGCAGCGCGGGATGACGGCTAGGGTGCACTGAGGGGAGAAGGCAGGAGGGGGCTGGCGCGATGGCCTACTGAAGCCGGGGAGCTGGAGCGCAGTGGGGCGAGGCGGAGGGCTACTGGGGCTTGTCTGCCAGTCAGTGGGGGAGAAGGGCGACGAAGGCCGCAGGGGTCGCCGCTACACAGAGGCAATGTGAGGGGGGGGGGGGGGGTGAGATGAGTCAGGTAATGGGGTAGGGTTTGTGTTTTTCACCCATTCTATTATAATAAAAATATTATTACAGTAATAAAAATAACTATAAAAATAATAATAACAATAATACAAATCATAATAATAATAATAAGTATAATACAAATAATGATAATAATAACAATAATATCAATAATAATAATGATAATGATAACAATACTAATAATAAAATTTTAATCAAACCAAAAATAATAACAATAATAATATCATTAACAAAGGTAATAAAAAAAGTTATAATAAGAAAATGATAATAATAATAATAACAATAACAATAATAATTATTATTATTATAATGATAATAACACATCACTAGTAATAATATTATTAATTGCAAAATATTATTATTATTATTAAACTTTAAACACTTAACTCACTTTATTTGAATAAATCCTTATTTATTTTAATTGTTAGATGTTTGGGCGACACCTGGGATGACTGCGCGTCTACCGCCCACCATGTCATGACCGTGCATGGGCCCGAAACCCAGTAAAACCATTAAATGATGAAAATTTTAAACCAGGACCTAGCCCGAACCTTATCGCCAGGACCCAGAACCAAGAAATTATAAAATAAAAATAAACGTAAAAGTCATGGTGTGACAATTATCCCCACCACAGACACTTTTTACACTAGAAAGTCACCCGACCGAACAATAGACAAAACCAGAGTCCATTACCGACTTAAACTGAAAGGAACCACACCACAAAAGAATGGTAGAACACGGGGGGGTTCTCCCCACCAAAAGAATTCAACGAATACAGAAATTTAACACCTAAACATACCACCCTGGGAAGGGGGGGTGACGGAGGAACTCCCAACCAGTCCAAATTAACTTTTATAGCATGAGTGAAACAACACCTCTGCTAAAACATGGAACTCTCTAATCAGAACAAAGAAAGCCCAAACACTAGAGAAAAAACTCCGAGTAGAAAATAAAAAATAAGTAAAACTGGGAATAACTACAATCCTTGACTCTTTCGTAGACACATATATATCCAAACGAACACAGCTAAACAGAGACTAACCCATACAAGGGCTAAACCCAATTCTAAGAGAAGCACATGATTTAGAAAACCACGATCAGATGAAAAAACTATTTGGATTACAATAGAACATGTTCGTCCTGACCCCACGATAAAACAATGAACTTACGATGAGATCACGACTTCAAGGAAAAAAATGAGAACGAAGAGACTTCAAATATTCCACTGTCAACACGGAACACAAAACTCAGACCAAAGCTTCACACCCATGGCAACTCTGGACTAAGAATGAGCTTCACCCTAAGGACTATGGTTGGGGCTCTAATGGTTGAAGCTTCTCCTGCCTCACAGCCAGACACTAAAATCCCTCTGGTCACAGTGTCTTCTTCAAGAGACGCTTTCTGCAGAACTTTTCTAGATGACCCAGACACCCGCAACGATGACACATCTTTGGAGGGATGCAACATGACGACTTCACGTTCCTGAACTGGCCAAACTGGTGGCACACTATTGAATAGTCTAATGAACTAGAAGCCAGAACCACTTCAGATGACTCTTTAGGAATAGGTCCCTATGGCACACCCTGATCGCCAGATGGGAACCTCCACGAGTAAACAGATTCTCTAGATTTCCAAGCACCTGTGCTCCGGAGATCAACTCAACTAGGAATGCCTCATCCACCACCTTCTCTAAATGATGGTCTTTAGAATGGAGGTACCACTCTTTGATCTCTGGATGAAGACCCCCGATGAAGAGAGAAGTATTCAGAAAATCTCGTGACGCTACCTCTAGAGAATAGGAAACAAGCTCCTTGAAATGGTCAACAGATGCCTTCACCGTCCTTTGGCCTTATTAAATATTCATGAGATCTTCCTTTTTCTTCTTTTTCACCTCTTCATTTATAAACCATCGAATGAAGACAGATTTAAAGATATCCAATGTTATCTCAACTTGTAGTGTTGGCAGGGCGGCCAACTCCCATTCGTCCAGAACTAAACCTTCAAACAACCCTAAAACAGTACTCACTTTGACAGCTTCGGGAGTTCCCAATACCCTAATGACACTCTCAACCCCTTCAAGCCATTCGTCTACTTCTAACAAACCCTGATCACCATGAAAGATAGAAAATTTCCGAGAAGGACCAAAAACTGGGAAAGACTTATCAAAAACCTTGGGGACATTTCTGTGCAGCATTTTCTGAACAATATATAAAACACAGAACCAAAACCATTATCAAGCCAAAGAAACATCATTGGAAGCACCATCATCTAAAATTAATCAACTCAAATAAGAACAAACAAATGCAAACACAACCCAAAATTTCTTCCTTTAAACCTCATTTTTATTTTATATTTCAAAACCTCTTTCTTTGAAGGACATTTTCCAAATACCTAACCCAATTTACAATCCAATTTCAATTTACAAAAATCATTTTCCCTTTATTAAAATCTCTTTAGAAAAATAATTTCAAGCCTTTAATTCCATGTTCACACCACAGTAATCCCATGAACCATTTCACATGTCTCCATCCACATTCATTCTTATGCACCAACACACACTTCACATGCATTACCTCACATGTGAAAACTTTCATAAAGAGTACCCGAGGTTGCACCCAAACTGTATCTCTACCAGTTCCAAGCAACCACCGGATTTTTAGACCAAGAGATTCTAGTTTTAAAAATCCCTTTAATAAATTTAAATCCATTTAAAAGAATTTTTTCTCATTTCAAAAACTATTTTTTCATTTTCAAAAGTTCACTTACACCAATAAAAACCAAGATGATGCTCAACTTGCATCAAACTATCAGAGGGAGGGACAAGTAGTCATGCTTAACCTAGCGACATGGTTGTGGGCCATTCCCTAAGTAAGAATCAATGAATTGGAAGAACATAAAATATGTACACATAGACTCTACATGGGTCACTACTCCATATAAAATCCTGATGTAACATCTGTTTTCCTCTATTGTCATCCCTCAACCAAAAACAAAGCAGAACAAAACAAAGAAACAATTCCCGGACTACCCCTGGTGACTCAAGGTTCGGAATAGGTGAGGGGTCAAGACATCCTTCCCGTACCTACCTCTCAAGTCCCAAGAATCCTAAAATCTATCTACCAGATACCCCAAATAACAAGGGCCTGCTTTAATACCATTTTTTTATGAACCAACCCAGGTCGACCCTGAACTGGTCACCTTAGTCAGCCCGGGACATGGCCCGAGGGGCATTCCCAATCCCCACAGGCTGTCAACCAGTGTCAGGCATCAAAATTAAACCGATGGTAACGATTTGGCCCATAAAAGATAAATTGATAAAAATGAATAAACGGAATATTGAAACAGAACTTGAGCAGTGCAACAACAAAAAACAGAACACTTCAACATACCTCCACGTAACCATCCAGGTCACCTCCCACCCAAAGTCTAACCTTGCACAAAAAATGAGCAACCCAACCGAGATAAACCTGATCAAATGAAACCTTCAACTGAAATGACAAAGTAGGTATGAGCATTTAAAATTCTCAGTAGGGATGACAAGAGTAAACCACTAAATCCAAGTCCTTCCTTTCCAGAAATAATCCATTAATGCAAGTTTGAAATACAATAATAAAAGTCGGGTTTTCACATTTGAAAATAGAAACATGTTTTTATCATTTAAAAAAAACCAACACACGCAACATGCCATTTTCCAAAAATCATTTGTTATTTTATAAAGAAATCCAAAACATAATATACCAATGTTGTGATAGAGTAAAATGATTAAGAGTGAAAGCTAAAAATAAACAAGCGCATGAAAAGTAAACAAGACCAGTGCATGGTAAGTAAACAAGACCAGTGCACATAATGTAAACAAGAAATGAAAATAATCTTGTAACCATTGGTGATCTTAAAAATCCTTAGAGAACCCTCGGACGTACTCGGTTTTAAAACCACCTGTCGGCATATTGTGAATCTCCTAAGTCTATAACCAACCAGTCACCCTAACTTACCAATCTAGTGGAAAATCCCACCTGGCCTAACAAAAAATCTAGGGGGTACCATCCCATCTAATCAGAGTTGGTCAGAAACCATCACTCGATCTCTAGAAGATGCACAGGAACCCATGGTGGTTACAATAATACTGTGTAAGTTTGAGGCCCTCGCACGCGTAACTCGTCTTAGCGCACTTGCCTAACCCAAACACGGACACTCCATACGATAGCCCATAGGGGATATCCCCCCAATAGAGATTCCTAATATATATATACATGTAAGTATATCATATCATCAAAGGTTCCAACCGGACCTCTAAATCATTCAGTTTATCAAAACAAATTTATTAAATGCTTGAAATTATAAATCAAACCTCTAGTTTTTCATAATCAAATTCCTTTATAAAAACATTGAAAATGATCTTCTAAAATAACCCCAAAAACCACTTTTGTATTTAAAAAGCCAAACGGGCCCGTAGGTTCTAAAACTCTCACCAACTCATTTTACTGCTACCAAACAATATTTTTCCATTTTCAAACTCACGTCAAAACACATTTAAAAACCACTCTAAGTACCCCTTCAAGATTCAATGTTGACACACACCCCCAAAACCCTCTTGAAAAAACAAAAACATGCCAAAACACATTTCAACCATGATTTGAATTCCAAGCATCATTAAATAAATCTGTATATCATTTGGTAAAACCTTTCAAAGGAAAATATTGAGGTTTGCCTCTCAATTTCACCAAATCACAAGAGAACGCCACTTTATAGGCCATTGCATAACCAAACCCTTTGAAAAACTACTCTCTCGCCTTTTTAAAACTTAACCCACACCACACACACTACCAAAAGAACTTTATCAAGACCAATGAACCATGATTTCAACAAAAATAGTTAAACTCGCCCATTGAAAATTTATGATGAACCAAACAATTAATTAAAAATATTCATGAATAGTCAATACAATTCGTAAACAATTTAAAGAATAGACTGAATAATTTATAAACAATTATATAGGTAACTTAACCAGTTTACAAACACTTTCATAAATAAATAATTTGTTTCTAACAATTTCCAGAAATGTGCCAAAAAAAGTAAAAATGATTTCATAAACAAATCAATTACTTTGAAAAGGTGGAAATCAAGTAAGATAATCAATTAAAACATGTAAGAAATTAATGAATTTATTTGGAAAGGAAAGAGGTAGATTTGCCTACCTCAAAGTCGAGCACGAATACAACGACGCATCCACAGAAAGACAAACAACATCCAACGGACCATTTGCACGCTCTAAACAACAAGTAGAATGTGAAAAACACAAATTGAGGTCTTATGATTCTGCCAGAACAAATAGAAAACACCCAACTGAAATGGAGAAAAATAAACAAACAAATAACTAAATAATTAATTATACTAGAGTGGGGGGGGGTGGCCAGTGTGGCAAAGGGATGTCGAGCGGAGGTGCGTAGCAAGGTGAAAATGAGGATGGGATGCGGAAAAGCTGGTGGGGTCCAGAGTAAGGAAGGCAGGGGGTTTTGGGCTGTTGTTGAAGGGAAATGGTGAGGGCGTCATGAGCGGGGGCGTGCACCGAAAAGGGAGACCACTGGGAGGGCTGCGTGCCAATTCAAGTGCGCTGCAGGCTGGATGGTTGGATGGGTGGTGGGTTCGTGTAGAAGTGAGGTGGGAACATGGCTAGTCGGTGGGATGTTGGCTAGGATGGGAGAGGCTGGAACCAGAACCAGGGTGAGGTTGAGGGCCTGGAGAAACTGCGGAGGGCTGCTGGGGTTTGAGGGTGTCGGCACGGCGCTGAGGAAGATGGATCACGGAGGGAAGGGGGTGCGGGTCGTCGCAGCCGGAGGGGGGGGGGGTTGCCTAGTGGGTGGAGGCATGGTGGGGTGAGTTGGAGGGTTTCTAGGGCTGGTCCGCCGGTCGGTGTGGGCGAAGGGCGACGAAGGTCGCAAGGGGCGCCACTGTGTAGAGGGAAAGTGGGGGGGGGGGGTAACGGGATGAGTCGGGTAAGGGGGGTAGGGTTTTTGTTTTTTCTTCAATCTATTATAACAAATATATTATTACAATAATAAAAATAACTATAAAAATAATAATAATAATAATACAAATGATAATAATAATAATAAGAATAATATCGATAATGATAATAAATATAATAATATCAATAATAATAATCTTAATAACAATACTAATAATAATAAAATTATAATAAAACCAAAAATAATAATAATAAAAATATCATTATTAAAGGTAATAAAATAAATTTATAATAACAAAATGAGGATGATGATAATAATAATAATAATAATAACAACGATAATAATGCCTCACTAGTAATAATATTAATAATTACATAATAATAATATTATTATTACAATTTATACATTTAACTCACTTTATTTAAATAAATATTTATTTTTTAAATCTTTAGATGTTTGGGCGACACCCGAGAAGACTGCGCGTCTACCGCCCACCGTGTGCTGACTGCTCACAGGCCCGAAACCCTTTAAAAGCGTTAAATGACAAAAAATGTAAACTGAGACCTAGCCCGAACCTTGTCACTAGGTACCAGAGCAAAGAAATTAGAAAATAAAAATAAATGTGAAATTCATGGTGTGGCAACTTGTCACGACCCATCCCCCGGGGCTCGCATCGTGACTACCCCAAGCCTGTCTTCCATAAGCCAGGGGCTGGTGACTAGCACCAAAGGCGTAATTCCCTAAAACTGAGAAGGAATTGCCTTTATAAATCGTAAACACACAAAACCAGTGTAAAAGAGGAAGCAAACACTAAGTAAATGTTGTATAACAGGTGTACTGAAAGTAATGGGAGCCAGAATACAAGCTCAACTGTAAAGTATAAATACAACGGAAAGTATGTACAACCAAAAAGGGACAAAAACTGAAAGGTGAAAGCAGCTCCTGGATCGTCCTCCAGGGTTCTGACCTGAAGGGTAGGTACATATGGCCTCCACATCACTCCACGTCCGTGAGACTCCACTGTGTACCGATACGTTGTAAGGTCCTCCTCTGGGTACCGTCCAGTCCTGGCACTCTTGGCCTCGGTCAGCGCTGTCCGTCATCTGCATCCAACACAACGAGGTGATGGCATAGCCCGTGCAGGGGTGAGTATAATGATACTCAATAGGGACCATGAGACCCTCAAGGTCTCACAAAATACAACAAGGATAAATCACAAATTATGATTTCAATGGATAACCATTACTTAGGTATATGCTCATACATATACCTATGTTATGAAGTAACCCATCTCAATCATGAGGAAAACACAAAGGTCATTGACTCAGCTCAAATCAGGATTTTCATTAATGAAACCACGGCTCCTGGAGAACTCCTCCTCTGTCGAGGATAGTGGCCCTGTTGTGTCTCTGAGGCACTTATCACTAACCTTGGACTACTGAGGTACTCCTCTTGTCGAGTACCACGGGTCTGCGGCCAAACCAGGCACTCCGTCCGCTGTGGGTCTACTGCCAAACCTGGTGATCCCCCTAATAGCCTACAAAGGTACTCCTCCTATCGAGTACTACAGGTCTCCTTCTAACTACGAGGTGCTCCATCCTCCATGGGTCTCCCACTAAACCGGGTGCTCCATCCACTGGGCTAGTCAAATCACTCCGAGTTGAATCGGTCAAGCAGTCGTCATGTCTACAGCTACTAGGTCTCTGCACTCTATCTTCTCATCTCTAGGAGGTTCCACTCCACGATCTATCGGTCGATACTCCAAGTGTCACGAGGTCACACATGGAAGTATCTCAAAGGACTTCCACATCATAGGGGTCTCAACGCAATAGACGGTGCGTCAATCGGACGCTTGGTCTGTGAGTTATTATCATTTTAGTCTCGGGGCCCAGTTGGATTCGTGTACGAACCAACCAAACCATGACTCAACTATACCATGAACTCCAGTGGGGTGTATTCAAAGGGATGACTATGATCCATGAATATTGGCACCGCAGACTGTTCATCAAACGGACATCCAGTTCCAAAGATATGGCCCAAGAAGGTAATGGGTTAGTAATGGGATCGGGTCTAGTCCGACCCGGTCAGACAGACTCAGCCCAACCCGGTCTTGGTCGACCCGGTCAGACTCGCTGGGTCTGACCCGACCCATTGGGTGGGTCAACCCGCTAAGTTTTGACCCGTTCTGCTCGGCCCAGCCCAGTGGACTGCGAGGGTAGTTCAGCCTGATAGTTGCCACGTAGACGGCTTGGTAACTCAGCCCAGGAGACTGGGCCGGTTTGGCCAGTGACACCGCGGGGGATGCCGCAGGTCGGCTCTGGAGTCCAGTGGCTGGGAGGCCACTAGGTAGGTCTCGCGGGGCGTAGGCAGGCCAGCTGGTCACTGATAGGCCATGGGTGCACCGGGCAGGGCGCGGGTGCACCGGGCAGGGCGCGTGGTTGCTGGGCAGGGTACCGGGACAACGGGCAGGGCATTGGGGTGCCAGGCAAGCCAAGGAAGGGGCACCGAGTAGCGCCTGTGGGCGTTGGGCAGCAGCGCGGGGGCACAGGGCACCGCGCCAGGGTACCAAGGAGTGGAACGAGGCTCCGACCAGTGGTGCGGGGGTGCCGGTAGGGGCGCAGGGGTGCCAAGAAGTGCGTCGACGCACCGAGCAGCGGTGGGGAGCCGCTGTGCAGCGCGCTGGGGCTCCGGGAAGCGGCGTGAGGGGCCAGGTAGTAGCGCGGGGCACCGAGCAGTGGCGCCAAGGCACCGGGCAGTGCACTCGGGCGGCAGGTAGCGGTGAGGGGTGCCGGGCAGCGGCGTCGGCGTCAGGTAGGAGCGCGGGGCGTAGCGGTCCGCGTAGGCCACGTGTAGCACAACCTTTGATCTCTATCTTCGTTGTCGTTGTCGTGTGTACCACCTCCATCGTCATCAATCAAGAACAAGCAAATGGGAGAGGGTCGGGCCATGTTCGTGCGGCCTGAACCTTCCTCGTTAAGGTGATAGCATTTGGTAACGAAGTGCTCAAAAAATAAAGAAGAACGGAGGTTTAAACTCATACATAAATAAACTCAAAAATCCCCCCACCTCGCTTGTCAATCATCGTTGATGAAGTCACGGGAAGCGAGCGTCGTTCCATTGATGTCAGAGGAAGAAGATCTCAAAGAAGACAAGTCAAGATGATGTCATTGGCATTCTTCGTGGGCGGAAGTGCTTCCCATTCTTTCCACTGTTGAAGAAGGATGAATACGGAGTTCATCATTCTTCGTTCTTCGTGGGTGACGGTTCTTCGTTGGAGGAATAATTCTCCAAGGGTTGGGTGCCGCATCTCTTTGCCAGCGTTTTACCCCTTGAAGAAGCCACCACAAAACCTTTCCCCAAGCTTCCTTTATATGGGAGAGGTGTAGAGGTAAGTAACCATCTAGGAATTTATGACGGATCATTTATTAGGTACATTAATTATTTACAACGATGCAGTTACTTAATTTAAAAAGGGAGAAAAATTAATTTTCTCCACAAAAAAAATTGCACGAGATGTGGCGCACTTAATTTGGAGGATGTTAAAATGCTCCCTATAATTAATTTACGTGCATTGGATGAATTAATTGTCACTCACATTGGCTCAATTATTTGGAACGTTCATTGGGAAAATTAATTGGCATGTTCATTGGCACAATTAATTGCACATAGGAGGTTAAGAGGTCATCCCTCATTAAGGAGGAGTTATGCGTCTCGGGTGGTCCCCAGGTTGTAACCCCTCACGGGAGGTTATTCTCAGGTGGACCCCCCACCATAAACTCTCATGGGTGGTTAGGGTGTGGCGATCCAACACCCAACACCCAAGGGGAGGTTCCAACTAACCTCACACTCATGGCGGCTATAATAAAATAAAGTGTGGCTACAATTTATTTTTTTAATTTTTTTAAAGCCAAAAACTAACTTTTAAACTCTATAGAACGAAACTACGGTGAAGTACTCACAAAGAAATTATTGTTGCTCTGAGTTAAATGATTCCCTATGATTTCCATTCCAAGCAACAGTTCAAAAGTTATTAAAAACCCGCTCTTACGTTTACTGAACGTACCTGAACAAAACTTCATAAATTGATTCCGGACACAGCAGGACTCAGAAGCAAGTACTTTCAGAAACTGTGGACTTGTAAAATTTTCCATGTATGAAAAAAATTCATGGGAATTCTGGGTCTTGACATTCTCCCCACCTTATGGTACGTCCCCATTATCTACAACTCAAAATAATGGAAAAAATGGGGGTACTGAGCATGCATCTAAGCCTCCCGCTCCCATGTGTTCTCCTGGAGGTTCCTGTGCTGCCAGTGAACGCGCACCAGAGGTATCAACCATCTAGGTATGATCTTCTCTTGTTTATCCTCAGTCTCCACTAGAACCTCCATGAAAGTTTCCCCGTCATCGATATCCAGCTCCCCATGGTCGATGATGTGGGATGGGTCGTGCACATATCTCCTCAGCTGGGATACGTGGAAGACATCGTGCACCCGGTGCAACTGAGGTAGAAGTGCTAAGTGGTAAGCCACCTCACTTACTCTGTTGAGGATCTAGAAAGGTCCGATGAATCTTGAAGATAGCTTGGCGCCTCGGCCAAATCACCGTAGACCTCATCGAGATGAGACCCGTAAGAAGACGTGGTCTCTATCCTTGAACTCCATAATTCTCCATCTCCTATCAGCAAACGACTTCTACCTGCTCTGTGTAGTCTTCATCCATTCCTCGATGATCTGCACCTTCTCCATGGTAGCCTATACCATATCTGGTCCCACTAGTGCTGACTCCCCTCGGTCTGTCCAACACAGTGGTGATCTGCAAGGTCGTCCATACAACGCCTCGAAAAGGTGCCATCACTATGGTGGAGTGAAAGCTGCTGTTGTAGGAAAACTCCACCAAAGGAAAGTGATCCTCCCAGCTGCGACCCAACTTGAGGACACATGCACCAATCATGTCCTTGAGGGTCTGGATGGCCCTCTCGGTCTAACCATCTGTCTGAGGATGGAAGGCGGTGCTCAAGTGAAGTTGTGTCCCAAAAGCCTCCTGCAACCCCTTCCATAGTCGGGATGTGAATCATGCGTCACGGTCAGAGAATATAGAAGTAGTTACTCCATGAAAACACAAAATCTCATGCACATAGAGGCATACCTAGCTCTATACTAAGCCCTGCTCTCTGATCGGTAGGAAGTGGGAAGACTTGGTGAGTCAGTCGACGATCACCCAAATCAAGTCGTGACCCCCGGATATACGTGGAAGACCCGTCACGAAGTCCATGGATATGCCATCCCACTTCCACTCTGGGGCCACTAAGGGATGAACCAAGTATGCTGGTACTTGTTTCTCAACCTTCAGTTGCTGACATGTAAGGCACCGTGAGAAAAAATTCGCTATTGCCTTCTTCATACCTGGACACCAGTGCAGTCGTCAAAGTTCCTGGTACATCTTCGCCACTCCTGGATGTACCGCTATAGGAGAAGTGTGGAACTCCCTCAACACTTCCTTATGAAGTGCAACTGGTACCATGATACATCCTCTAAAGAGGATGACATGCTCCCCACCTACAAAAAATCCATCAAGTGCCTGCCTTATGGATATCTGAGCACATCGCATCTCGCAGTCAACATCCCCATCATGCGCCTCCCTGACTCACTGAAGAGGTGGAGGAGTGACTATAAGAGGATTTTGATAGGCTGCAACATCTCTATCCACAAAGGATATATGTAAGGCATCCAGTTGCTATGTCTCCTTTCCTAGCAGCTGAATACTAGTCCTCATGTTGAGCACATCCGCAACAGTGTTCCCCTTCCCAAGAGTATAGACTATCTAAAGTCATAGTCCTGGAAGAACTCAATCCATCGCCGCTGTCGCAGGTTCTGCTCCTTCTGAGAGAAGACACACCTAATACTATTGAGATTTTATTAAACCCTAAAATGTCTGCTCAACAAACTATGGGCGACACTAGCCAATTGTAAGAACTTGACTTCACCCTTCTTCACCTACATTCTACAAGAACTGCTACGATTTATCCTTTACCAAAAAGATAAATCTGGTCTCATCACTTGGATGATCAACGTCCTTTGCCTAATACAGTCAATCCTGACATGAACGGTACAAATTCATTCCACGGATGATGTCGTAAGGACTTGATGCTACAACCAAGAGATCCAACCATTACTCTCTCCTCCAAGGGTGGAGTTACACTGTCGGCATCAGTGTGTGTTCACAGGGTATCCTCCAGTAAAAATCTCGAATGTGAGGGTCAACTCAACTATTGTAATTGGAACCTCTTCATATTAACCACACAAGAGGTAGGAATGAAAACGTTACAAGTACAAATGTCTTTTATTACTATAGCTCAATGTACAAAGACACAAAGACACCAAAAAAATGATATCAACGAAGCTAGAAACATCATGAACAAAGGCCCCTTTTCCTGGAACTAGTCCCACTCCAGTCCACTTGTTTCTGGAGCTCCTTGGTGGTAGGCTTCAGCTGCATGAAGATGTGCCCTCCCCTGTCCACCCATTCCCCGCGGTCGGGGTGGACCTCTTGGTGGTGGTGGTGGAAACACCTCGATGTGTCGTCCACCACCAGTGGCACAACCAGCTCCTCTGCCACGGTCACCTACTCCTTGTGGTCTTCCTTGATTGAACCTCTGCCTTTGCCTGGGAGGTCCCTCAACTGTCTACTGATCGTCTGAGCGGTGGGTCGGACAGTCACGAACCATGTGACCAAGCCCACCACAGGAGTAACATTGTCCAATCTTGGTATGACTGGATCTGTCTCCACTCAGGGTGCCCCACAAAACCGATCCAGAGTTGTGCAGTCGGCCACCTGTGGGTCTGGTCTTCGTGTACCTCTCCATCATCTATCTACTACCAGCTGCAGAAGACTCCCCTGCAGGTCGACTAGTGGTGGGTCTCGCTGCAGGATACTACTTAGAAAAGAAACTCTCCACTAGGAGGGCTCGCTCCAATACCCCCATCTGCGTCGGGATGCTGTGAGAGATAACTAAAACTCTGATCTCTCACCTGAGTCCCTGCTCAAAGGTCTGGGCCCTGAAGAACGGGTCTCGTACCATATCATTGGAGTAGTGCGAGAGGTCAGTGAACCTCGCTAAGTACTAATATACACTATTGATTCCCTTATGAAGATAAAGTAGCTCCTGTATCCGCACTGCTCGATGGGTGGCTAGTACAAGCTTCACCCAGAATAGGCTCTTGAAGTATGCCCAAATAAGTGTTACCTCTTCATGCATCTCGAGCATCAAGCTCCACCATCTTCTTGTTGCTACCTGAAAGAGGTTGGAAGCAAGGATCCCCATGATTTCTTCTTATGTCCCTACCAGTCTGAAGATTCTCACCACAGCCTCTAGCTAATCCTCATCCGCCTGTGGGTCTGTCTCTCCCCTGAACTTGGGTGGCCTCTGGCACTGGAACTCATGCAGCGTGCTCAAGCAGTGTGCATCGCCTGCTTCTGGGGTTGGTGGCATCGGTGGTCCAATGGGGAGTAGTACCACTGGTCCCACCACTGGTGCCTCAACTGGAAGAGGGCCATGTACTGAGGCCTCGTCACTTGGTGGGATGTCAGTACATATGACTCTCATGGCTCTAACTGGTCATCTGTGGGGTGGCATCCTGAAAGAACAGATGTGACACAGTTAAAAGACTATACCTGGGGAGATGACGTGGTTTGAGCTGACTTAAAGAAAAATTTTGAAACACACACACAATCAGTGTTTTTGTGCACTGAGTCAGAAATCAGATGTCAAGGTCCTGGTGTATGGATATGTCGGCCGCCCGTACCAACACTGGACTCCCTGAATTGAAAACCACACTTAGTACCCTTAACACTATTACTTCACTCAAAGAAATATAAGAGTCCTAAGTTCTGCGGTAGAACTGACGTCCTCTAATACCAATTGGTCAAGACCCGTCCCACGGGGCCCACATCGTGACTACCACAAACCTGCCTTCCATAGGCCAGGGGCTGGATACTAGCACCAAATACATAATTCACTAAAAATGGTAAGGAATTTCCCTTATAAATCGTAAAAACACACAACCAGAGTACAATAGGAAGAAAACACTAAGTAAAAGCTATATAAAAAGTGTACTAAAAGTAAAGGGAGCCAGAATACAAGACCAACTATAAAGTACAAATACAACTGAAAGCAAGTAAAACTAAAAAGGGACAAACAACTGAAAGGTGAAAGCCGATCCTCGACCGTCCTCTGGGGTTCCTACTTGAACGGTAGGTACAGATGACCTCCTCAGCACTCCACATCTGTCAGACTCCATAGTGTACTGATACGTTGTAAGGTCCTCCTCTGGGTTCTATCATGTCCTGGCACTCTAGGCCTCTGTTAGTGTTGTCCATCGTCTGCATCCAACACAATGAGGTGTGGGAATAGCCCGTGCGGGGGTGAGTATAATGATACTTAGTGGGGACCCAGAGAGCCTCAAGGTCTCAAAAAATCCAACAAGGATAAGCCAAAAAGTATTATTTCAATAGATAACCATTAGTTAGGTATATGCCTATAAATATACCTAAGTTATCAAGTAACCCATATCAATCCTGAGAAAAACACAAAGGTCATTGGCTCAGCTCAAACCAGGATTCTCATTAACGAAACCGAGGCTGCTGGAGAACTCCTCCCTTGTCCATTACAATGGCCCTATCGCAACTCTGAGGCGCTACTCACTAACCATGGACTGATGAGGTAATCCTCCTGTCGAGTACCGCAGGTCTGCTGCCAAACCGGGTGCTCCGTCCGCTGTGGGTTTGCCGCTAAATCAGGCGCTCCCCCTAATAGCCTACAGAGGTACTCCTCTTGTTGAGTACCGCGGGTCTACTGCCAACTACCAGGCGCTCCATCCGCCATTGGTCTGCTGCCAAACCAGGCGCTCCATCCACTGGGCTAGTCGAATCACTCAGAGTCGAATCGGTTAAGCAGTCGCCAGCTCTACAACTACAAGGTCTACGCACTCCGTCGTCTCGTCTCCAGGAGGTTCCACTCCAAGAGCTACCAGTTGATAATTCATGTGTCATGAGGTCTCACATGGAAGTATCTCAAAGTACCACCACATCATTGGGGTCTCAATGCAACAGATGGCGCGTCAATCGGACGCTCGGTCTGTGAGTTATTAACATTTTAGTCCTGGGGGCCCGGTTGGATTCGTGTATGAAACAACCCGACCATGACTCAAATATACCCAGAACTCTAGTGGGGTATACTAAAAGGGACAACTATGCTCTAATAATACCGGTGCCGCTAATGGTTTTTCAAACGGACGTCTGGTGCCAAAGATATAGCCCAATAAAGTAATGCATTAGTAATGGGCCCGGGTCCGGTCCGACCCGTTCGAACCGACTCGGCCCAACCCAGTCTGGGCCGACCCGGTCTAGGTTGACCCGGTCAGACTCGCTGGGTCTGACCTGGCCCATTAGGTGGACGAACCCACAAAATTTTGACTCGGTCCCCTAGGCCTTGCCCAGCGGACTGCGAGGGCGGTTCGACCTGATAGTTGCTACGTAGGTGGCTTGGTAACTAGTCCCGGGAGACCGGGTTGGTTCAAATAGCGACACCACAGGGGATGATGCGGGTTGGCAAGGGAGGCCGGTGGCTGGCAGGCCAGCAGGTAGGATGCACGGGGCAGGGGTAGGCCGACTGGTCACCAACAGGCCGCGGGTACACCAGGCAGGGCGTGGGTGCGCCGGGAAGGGCGCGGGGGAGCTGGGTAGGGTGTCAGGATGCTGGGAAGGGCGCCGCAGTGCTGGGAAACCCACGGTAGGGGCATCGGGTAGCGCGCGTGGGAGCTGGGCAGTAGCACAGGGGCGTCAGGCAGAGCGCCAGGGCACCGGGGAGTGGGGCGGGGCGCCGGGCAGTGGCGCGGGGGCACCGGGCATCAGTGCGGGGGTGCCGAGCAGCAGCGGTGGGCTTATGGGAAGCAGCGGGGGGGGGGGGGGGGGGGGCATCGGGTAGGGGTGTGGGGGCGACGGGCATCGCGCCAGGGCGTGGGGCGCGGCGGTGCACGTAGGCCGTGGGTAGCGCAACCTTTGATCTCCATCTTCATCATCTTCACCGCGTGTACTGCCTCTTCGTCATCAATCATGAACAAGAAAAGGGGAGAGGGTCGGGCCGTGTTCGTGCGGCCTGAACCCTCCTCGTTATGGCGATAGCATTTGGAAACGAATTTCTCAATAGACAACAAAGAACAGAGGTTTAAACTCATACATAAATTAACTAAAAAATCCCCCTACCTTGCTTGTCGTTCGTCGTTGATGAAGTCGCGAGAAGCGGGCATCATTCCATTGACGTCGGAGGAAGAAGAGCTCGAAGAAGACGAGTCGAGATGACGTCGTCAGCGTTCATCGTGGGCGGAAAATCTTCCCTTTCTTTCCCCGGTTGAAGAAGGATGAATACGATGTTCGTTGTTCTTCATTCATTGTGGGTGAGAGTTCTTCGTTGGAGGAATAATTCTCCATGGGTTGGGTTTCGTGTCTCTTTGCCAGCGTTTCGCTGCTTGAAGAAGCAGTCCCAAAACCATTCCCCAAGCTTCCTTTATATATGAGAGGGGGAGAGGTAAGTAACCATTATGGAATTTA
This sequence comes from Viscum album, assembly GCA_963277665.1. Taxonomy (NCBI): domain Eukaryota; kingdom Viridiplantae; phylum Streptophyta; class Magnoliopsida; order Santalales; family Viscaceae; genus Viscum; species Viscum album. The sequence goes on from OY728164.1 coordinate 2,040,276,059, forward strand.
TGACAGTTCATTTATTAGGAACCTTCATAATTTCAAACGATGTAGTTACTTAATTTAAAAAGGGAGAAAAAATTAATTGGCTCCACTAAAATAATTACACGAGAGGTGGCACACTTAATTTGGAGGATGTTAAGAGGCTCCATATTAAAAATAAATTAATAGAAGAAAATTCTGAAAATAGGGTATATTAGCTTTCACCCAAATTACTCCGTCGATTACCTGTCAAAAAAATGATAAATTAAATGGAATGAAATACCCATTTTTAGGAATCCAACGAGGCTGATAGTGTTCAATTCTATGTTTGGATGGAGAATCAATAGAAAAAGAGATGAAATGGCTTATAAAGGATCTCTCACACTTGATCATCTATCTAACAGAGGAAGAAAATAATATGTTTAGGTTTTTAGAAAATTTTGAGGGAAAATAGGTCATTTTAAAAAAATATTTATGGGCCACACAGATTAGTTGAACAATTGGCCAAATCGTGTGCCAACTATGCACCTTTCACTGTGTGAAGAGGGCACATTGCACGATTCCTGTGAATAGTTTTCCTAAATGTGTGCAGACTATATCTCAGGTTCTGCTAAAAACTACAACCCCCTCATATGGGCATGTGCCTCATTCTACATTTTTTCCTTAAACAAAGTGGGATTATCCATCCCTCTACCTAGGCCTTGCGCAGTAGGACAAACCATGCGACTTGTACCACACAGTTTCTTCAAACTATGTGTCATGCCCTGTGTCTCCAAAATGCTAGGCTCCAGGATCCAAACTATCCCCAAACACCTCTGATACACCCATAAAGTCATTATAACTATTATTAGGTAATAAAGGAATAATGTTAATCGAGTAATATAATATTATTAACTTTTAAGAAAACCTAGGAACTTATAATATCCCCCCATTAAATAAATTCATCCCTGATGTTCACTCACATGGGTAGTTAAGAATCATATGTGAATAAATATGGCTACTGAGAATATATGTTAGCCTGACAATCCCATGTCTCATCCTATAAAAGGATGTTATTATAATTCACCTATACTATATGAACTTACTGGCCTTGGAGAACATTCGTTCTCCTATCAATGATACGTATAAGATGCTGCAAAAGGACACATCAACCTGTAACTCCACCTCATCCAACTATAGAGTGTGAGATGAGTCTCAATGATACATTTTAACAAATATACATGGAATATGTTGTTAATGGATTATTAAATCTAAGGTATCAAAAATAAATAATCTAATATCCTAACTCTATCAAGAATATTGAAAGTTCTAACATATCATGGTGAATGATTACCCTATCACCTGATCCGTATGTTTCCCAGCCTCAACAGGATATGTCAAAAGACATGATCCCCAACCTCAAACTGTTGGGTTCTTTGATGAGGATCGTATTAAGATTTATATTGAGACTATTCTATATCAATACTATTTCATATTATCTAGACCTTCTTAGAATTCTACTGAACAAGACACGGTCTTAATAAAGCTGCCTCACCTACCTCTAACATGTACAAGGGTGATCAGCATGGACCACCGCATAAAGTCTCATATGGATGCATATGTATTATCTCATGGTATCTATTATTGTAGGTGAACTCAAAAAGAATATTATGAATCTCCTAAGATCCCCCTAAATATTGGATGTATTCTCTCAACATTTTCAAAAAAACATGAATTATGTGCTCTCACTAAACATCAGTCTGGGGGTGATATGTTGTGCTTAGAAGAACCTGTGTACCCAATGTACTATATAAACACTTATAGTAATCATACATAAACATGATTTATCTATCATAAATGATAGTATGAGGGACCCCAGGAAGATATACTATCTTATAGAGATACAACCTCTAACGGTCATCCACACTGAAGGTCTCCTTGATCAGTAGGAAATGAGAAACCTTCATGAGACTTTCAATAAAAACCCATACAATATCACTACCTCAAGAAACACATGACAACCCAGTCATATAATCCATCATGAAATCATCCCATTTCTACTCATAAATGGGTAACTACTATAAATTTTTGACTAGATGGTTATGTTCTACCTTTACCTACTGATATATGAAACATCTCATAATAAAACTAGCAACCATGTGTTTTATACCCGACCATCAGTACTGATGGTGTAAGTCACAATACATCTTGTAAAAAGAGGGGTACACTTCCCAAATTGAGACATGAAACTACCACATCACCTCCTCGTATTTTTTCAATGGAACTCAAGAATGAACATGAATATGTTGTATCCCATCCTCTCTTATAGTCCAACTAGAAGGCGGGTCTCAACCATCCACAATCTCCCATATGACTATGCCCTTAGAAACAGATAGATAAATCATATTGACTCTATAAAGAAGAGTATATGGCATAGCTAATGATGAAATAAAATTATTCCATTAGCTATCTTTCACCTCCTAGTGAATCTCAGAAAAAAATCCATAATCTACCACTCACAACTAGCCTTAAGAACTATATATAACTGAGTCCTCTTGCTTAGTACATTGGCCACTACATTTCCCTTTTCTAGTCATATAAGAAAGATCAAATTCAAAATACTATTGGTAATCAAACCAAATTAATTTCTTCAAATTCAAATCATGCTGTGTAAATATATACTTGATTATTTTGTGGTCCGTGTACACTAAAAAATGCTCCCCTGTAAATAATGTCTCCAACAATGCAAATAATGAAAAAATACAACTAACTTGAGATCATGTTTTCGGTATTCCCTCTCATGTAGCTTAAACTACTAAGACCTGCACGCCATGAATCTATCTCCCTGCATAATAACTTCTCCAAGACCGATAACTGTCTCATAGGTATCTATCGATAAAAATTTTACACTCTTCTTAGCCAAGTTCATAAGCAGTGCTTTTAATAATGATAAGTTTTTTACTAAATTCCTATAATATCCATTTATTCCCAAGAAACCATAAATGTTAAATATATTCTTTGGATTCTACAAGGAAACTACAGCTCTCACCTTCTCTAGGTCAACTGATACTCCTCTCTCGGAGATAATATCATCCTGAAAGTTGGTGTTTTCCCTCCAAAAGTTGAAATTTGTGAGATTAGCTTATAACTTATTCTCTCTCATTGTATTCAAAATGATCTCAAGATATTTGGAATGGTCATTTTTTTGTGAGAATGCACCAAGATATCACCCAAGAAAACATACAAAAACAAATATAGATAAGGATGGAAATCTCGGTTCATCAGGGCCATGAAAAAGATAGGCACATTATTGAGGCCGAACAACAAAACTGGATACTCATATATACCATACCTTCTCTGAAAACTTTTATGAGTTATGTATGTATTAAAAATAATACATGATTATATCTAGATCCCAAATCAATATTTGAGAATACTTGACCTCCTAAAATTTGATAAAAAGTGGTTTCTATTTATGGAAAGAGATATCGGTTCTTAACCATCAACTAGTTCAGTTTATGATAATCTAAACATAGAATAACAATACTATATGACTTTTTCTCTAAATACTCTAGTTACCAATTGTGTTCCTATAACTATATAGTATTTATCCTATAAGGTGGAATGTATACTAGTACAGATACTAACACTAGCTCAATGAAGAGATCCACCTATCTCTCAGGAGGTAAACCAAAAAATTCATCTAGAAAAACATTGCTGAAATGATGAACAATTTGAGGGAAGTCATTTGGATGTGATCCATGATCATCTAGATATAAAAAAGCAATATGTACTTTCATTATGCTTATCCCATGATGACGTGGTCAATCTCAGCATTCCTGGACATCACATTCTCCATTATGATTAGAAATCCACCCTTTGGAGATATGATGGTCACCCCATGATGATAAAAATAAACATAGGCATGATTAAAAACTAGCCAGTCCATATTAAGGATGATTTCAAACCATGTCATCTCAAGGAAAAAAATACCCCATACGAAGTGACACCTACCTACCTCAATGGGGCACTCCCTTAACTAACATACATCCTCTATTTTTGATACCCAATAGAGTTTCAATCATCAAAAAACCATAAAAAACTACATCATAAGCACAAAAAAACTCCATAATAGGTACATATATAAAACTATGTGATTTACCTATGTCAAAAAGAGTAGATACAAATGTCAAAGCTACTAAAATCATACCTCTCACTATAGACAGTCTGGATCTCTTCACATTGGGTGTAGGCTATACAGAATATATATTTCATGAACCATGGCCTTATGACACAACCTCACTAACTGGAGAAATCCCACTCTATTTCTAGGAATAACTGGTGCCCGAATCCCTTATCCATGACCATCATATTAGCCTGGTCGACCAATACTACTCCAGCTTCAAGCTTGACATGGAGCTGTGAATCCTTATTCTTCATCAAGATTCAGAGTTGACAATATTCCATGAACTATTGGAGGGAATATCCTGAAAATTTGTTGTATGTGGACCACCCTACTGCCATATTAACACTCAAATGGGTCTTTATCAAACCGACTCCACATATGTCCCATCTTCCACACTAGTGATAGAAAATAGATCTACCAAAACTAACATCGTTGATGGTACTCACCTCATGAGGAGCCTCAAAACATCACTTCTTACCGCTGGAAGCTAAACCATTGGGTCAAGAGACTATACTACCCAACTTTGTTCCCCTCTCTTCCCTCAGGTTCCACTTTTTACTAAGTGCTTGATTCACAATATTAGTAATAGAGGTCAACCTGAACACATTGAGGTGAGATTGAAGGTAATTTCTAAGGTATTCCTCAAAGAATCTCATCTCTAATTCCTCATCAACAATATATAACAACGAAAAATGCTTTGGTTCTGTAAATCATGCCAAATATTCCATAACCGTCTTCACACCCTACTCCAGACACATGAACTCACTAGCCTTATCTTATAAGAGGGACTCAAGACAATGTAGTCATAAAATAGAGTTCTTAAATCAACCCATACCATTTATGGAAGCATATTGTCCTATTTTAAAACATCCCACTAGTGCTTTGATTCTCCTCGAAGCATATATGTTGTGAGATTCACTCTCCTCTCAGGAGGTGTCTCCAGATCCATGAATATTAAAAACATAGTATCAAGAAATAGATCAATAGCCATTGTATATTCATCCTATAATTACTCATACCTCAGTAGCTCAGATCCAGTGCCTTTCTTTATTAAATTGGTATAAATATAATATTTTAATCCCAAAGGACTGATCATTTTCGTAGTTTTGGTTACCAAATTACATATATGAAACCCATTTTACATTGGTAAAATATAATAAAACATAATACATAATGAAATATAATAAACTAAATACCTGAAAAATTATTAAAATATCTATTCTTTATATCCTGGGTTATGGAAAAAGAATACGTGTCAGCTCAGATGGCCAGTAAGGGTCATGTATAGTGGATGCTATCATGAATAAATACAAATAATCATCATGGAAAGGTAAATAATTGAGCACACATTCCATTAATAAATAACATGAGAATAATATGGTAGGAATAAGAAATGATAAAATAATTACATATAAATAATCACATGATCTTGGAACTTGACCATTTATAATATAACTAATTTATTAATCACATGGAATAACAATAATTATGGAATGCACAATGTCGGACGTCTGAACTATTAAGATATATTCTCTAGATAGTTAATGTCAAGATCAATCATATTTTCAGATTATCTATATAGTTATAAACCCCTAAACTATCACTATATATCGTCATGATAGTTAATATTTGGATCCATCATCTAGGCAGTCTAAATTTGTGGGTAGAACCCCATCTCATTTGGACAACTATTAGTCTTGGGAATGAATTACATTTAACAAAACCTTCAATAAAATGAGATAAATTCATTGATGATATAACATGTAAAATGGGTATTATATACACCTCCTAAAACAATATATGTTTATAAAATCAAAATAAGACCCAGCAAATGTAAATTAAGATGAATTCCCTTATTAAGATCATATAATTGAATTGAGAAATAATAAAATGAATAGATTGTGTGTATTTGCTAAAAATTGACATAAAGAAGTTTAAATAAATAATTAGGTAATAAAAAGTCATATCTCAAATAATATTATCATAAAATAATTAATGAATTATAATTTTAACCTAATAAATGAAAATTTAGTTATTAAATCCCTTACCACATTGTAATTAGTCGAATTTTATGCCCCATAAAATTAATAATCATAAAATGAAACATTGAGTACCATGAAGATAAATAGGTTCATGATATTTTATATCTAAGGTAACTATATATACAAAAGATAAATAAATAAGTGGTCCATAAAGCATATATATCATAGAATTAAAAGTGATATGAGAAACCCTTACCTTGCACTTTCCCTTAATTGAATTTTCTTTAACCACCTCTTATTTGGAGAAATTTCATTAGATATCTTCTTAAATGATCTGGGTTATTTATTTTGGATGTACCAAAACCTCAAGAACATAAATAAGGATCTATATAAAATAAATGGGTAGAGTTTTCTAGAGCTTGATAGCTCAAAGTAGAGTAAATGAGAGTGGGAGGTGGTTCCCTTTTATAATTTAAATGAGGGGTATTTTTTAGAAATCCTCAAAATAATAAAATAAAATCAGGATATTGTAGAGCCAAAGACTTAAAAATGGTCTATAAATGAATATAAAAAAGAAAATTTAGTTCATATATTATCCCTTTGTGATTATCTAACATTTTTATGATTTTTAACTAATTTAATAAAATATTAATTCAGTAAAATATCATTATTATCAAACTCGATTCTATTCATTTAATTTGACTTCAAATACACCAATAAAAAGTGGAAATTCTATTATAATGATTTAAAAAACCTCTAATATATCTTATATATCTATAAAATTCATCAGACACATTAAATAATCCAAAATATATCAAAAATAATTTTTTTTAAAATCAAATATTTTATTTTTATATTAATTAAATAAATATTATTTTAACATTGTAGAAGCATTTAAGTTAATTATATAATTTATAAAAATTTGAAATAAATTTATATGATGAAACTAATTTCATTAACATACATTTCTTTTCATTAATATCTTTATTTTATACCTTTTTGGATACATAAAATGTATTAAATATAAAGAGAGTGACATTTTGTAACTATCTTTGATTTAAAAAATATATAACTCTTTTTCATTGACCAGTATCCATTATATAAATTAATATTTGCTAATAAAGTAGTAATGGTATAATATTTTAATCCAATATATTTCAAAAAAGATTAGGTCATGGTTATACCCTTATCTTTTTGGTTTAACTCTTATTTAATCACTTTAACACATACCCTAACAACATCGATTTTTACACTTTGAGGCTTAATATAGTTACTATAAAATTACAAATGACCCATACATGGATAATTGATGACATGTTAAAACTTATCCCCATAATTTAGACTAATTTAATATTTTCACAATTTTTTTTATTTAATAAAATATTATTTATAACAAGATATAATTTTTTCCAATTTTGATAGTATTCTATGTTTGAATTTTAAAAATATTAGTTAAATAATATATCTTCAAAATAAATATTTTAAAACATCCCTAAAAATTCAATTTTATCTATAAGATTCATGTATTACACGAATTATGTCAAATTATATTTATATTAATATTTTTATTAACATTTATTTGATATCTCCATTAGTAAAATAATTTCTAATCAATTTTCTAAAAAACAATTTAGCTAATTATTTCTTCACTAAAAAATGAAAAAAAATTACTATGATGAATATAATTACTTTATAATTTTAGAGACAATTTATAGTTTAATATATCTTCTAGATAACAATATATTAAATATGTTTTTATTTATTAATAATAAGAATGAGACATCTTTGACTTTTCATTAAATAATATATTATAAATATCATAACCTCATAAAATTGGCCATAAATGGTCATAAAACCAAACCATAATTGATTATTGATGAAATTTAATCATAAAATAATAATTCGGTAAGTGTTAGGGTCATTTCATAGTACTTCTAATTTTATTTGTGTAAACTAAATTACTCAATTTACTCTTTACCTTGGTAAAAAAAATTAACAATGTTACATTTCATACTGTCTAAACATAAAAGTTACATATTTACTAAATATAAAACTTTTGAATCCATATATGGTATCTATTTTTCAAAATTCCAAACCCAAAAGTCACATAATTTAATTTAAAATTAATCCTACCAAATGGAACAATAACAGTTTTCTTGAAAAATTCATTTTTAAGCCTAAAAATGTACTTAAACCAAAATAAGATATAAGGATGATTAAAAAAATTATCTTTGTTATATATAACTAAATATTACTTATTTTACTTTGAGATCACATTAAAATCACAAAGATACTTTTTAATGAAGGAAAATTATAGTTATATAAAAATTGGTATTCTCTTTCTATTCACTAGAAAATAGATATTTTCAGACGAATATGAAAAATTCACACTAAGATAATTTTTACATTACTATTTTAAAAATTAATCTTATTTTTTCAAATTAAATTTATAAAAGTGAAATTCTTTTTAAAACAAGTTCTATATTAAAACATGGTTAAAATACCTTTTAAAAAATACAATTTGTATGCATAAAATTGGATTTGATTTCATCTTATTCCTATAAAATATATTGGATGAATTTCAAAATATTTTTTTTGAATATATAATATCTAAATTTAATAATTTGGATAATATTATTCATTCCCACCAATTTAATATCTCAATTATAAAGATCACATAGTAATATTTCATTATGCGTTTAAGTTGGGTGTTGTGTACAACGTATGCTATCAAAGATATGAAATTTAAAAAGTGACATACCATAATTTTTGGGGTGTTAAATTATCTCATCCTTAAATAAATTTAATCCTCACAATTTAAAATAATAATTCAAAAAATCAAGGGGTGATATTTGAAAATTACTTTATGGAAAACACACATTGTAAATAGGGTCAATAAAACGTCCTCTTAATAGGATGGAAAAGGAAATGTGAAGGTCACTAAAAAAATTATGCTATAGCCTAGGAGAAAATTATCCTAAAGTAAAAATATGTACATGGAAGAGAAATATAACTATCAAGCTTTTATGTAGAGTGATAGAGAAGAAGATCTTTAGACTGTTAACTATAACAAAACCATAAATTTGTGATGGGTTAAAAGACCATTGATTTCTTAGTAAGAAAATTAAATGGATAACATTTTTATTAAAAAATAATTTTCCGAGAGTTGAGTGATAATTTTACTAACTCAATAATCACATTAGAGAATAAAATTCCTTAATTTATTTTCCTGTCACAAGAATAATTTCATCCTTTGGTTCTGATGATATATCTTTTCACTTCATTTCTTACACCGAGACATGGATATTCAAGACATTTTTTATGTTTGGTGTACATTTATAAAAATATACATAAGTCATTCCTTCAGCCTTTGAATATTTTAAAAAAAAATGGTTATCACATGTCATAATTTAACCTAAAATTAAAATGGGAAATATTTAACATAATCCATTTCATAAGTATCTAACCTTAAGAATCTTCCAAAACACATATGTCCAAATTCATAGTCCAAAAGGGTTACTAAATTTCAAAGATAAACATAACATTATATTCCCTAAAAAATAATGTAACTCTTAATGTCTTGTATCAAATATATAAATATCGTGATCACCTTAAAACCATAATGAGAACATGCAAGCTCACAAAAAAGATTCATCTTGTTGAATATATATTCCTTAAATCCACCTATATATAAACTCTATAAACCATAAAATTACTATCCAATTCCATGGTAACCCATACAATCCCATAATCATTTCTTTATCATTGGTCAAAATAGAATCACTTCTCTTGGTTGTTTGTACTATTCATAAATTGCTTCCAAATCCTTAAAGAAGACGTGATTCAGTAAAATCAATATATATATCATTATTCCTATAACCAAAAAAACCATTGACGAAAAAATTCTTGAATCCAAATAACAATGATATTTATTCATTATACTTCATTATTAAACCATTAACTATGGTTTAGCATCTCATTCCTTAATACCTCCTTAATTTCATTTATCATCTATAGTCTCTTCATCATCAAAAGTAAAAACATTATTTATATAACCTTGCAGATTCGATTATTCAGTTTTCCTCCGAGGACATAGGTTTTCATAATTCCAATTTTTTCTATATTTATTACAATTAAACATTTATAATACCTCATTGATTCTATTATTTTAAACAGATAATTTTTCCTCGAAATTACCTGCCTTATTTTCTTCTTTTATACACCTAAAACAAATTATAGTTTCTCTAAGACATTCACTTGGGTGTTTCTTATCATATTTTGGATATATATGAAACTGAATATTCTTTCCTCTATGGTATTTACAACCCTAGATCCCATTAAGCTCTATCCTTCTCTTATTTGGCGAGTCTGAGAGATGGTTAATGTGAATGTTTTTAAATATATATGATGATAACAAATTAGTAATAACCAAAATATTCTTTAATCTACTAAACAATCCATGTTGTTTCTCATCAGCACATTTTATATCACATTCAATGTTAACTTAGTACCTTCTAATTACAACCATTGACTAAAACCCAAGAAATAGAGTGACAAACACTAATCATAATGATATAGGCATGAATAATCATTTATAGTATGTTTAAATCATGACATATTCTTCTCAATATATGTGTATATAGGTTTAACCTAGGATTCCCTTTGTATTACCAAATATATGGGATAATATGGTATACTTAGAATCATCCTCAAATTCATTCATAGGGATATGTTTTATAATCCATGATGTAAAAAAAAAATTCCAAAATTTTCTACTAAATTTTCTGGATACCAACTGTAATGATCCTAGACATAGTAGCCCAGAGTCCATGCCTTACATTATTACATTGGTACAAAATCAATATTTGAATCCCAAAGGACCAACCGGTTTAGTAGTTTTGGAAACTAGATTACATACATGGACACCATTTTACATTGGGAAAATAAAATATATCATAATACATAACAAAATATAATAAACAATATCATGGAAAACACATAAAATATCTATTTTTCATAACCCTGGGAAAGGAAAGAAAATAACGGTGGGCTCATATTATTAGTAAAGGTCATATAATGAAAAAGTTATCATTAATAAATAATAATAATCAATATGGAAAGGTAAAAAACTAATCACAAACAACATTAATTAGTATCTTCAAAAGAATATAGTAGGAATAAATGATGATAAAATAATTCCATATAAATAATTATATGATATTGTAACTTGAACATGGATAATCTAACTAATCAATTAATCACATGGAGTTTCAATAATTATTGAATACGTAATGTTAGATGATTGAACTATAAATATATATTCCCTAGATAGTTACTATAAAGATAAATACATATTCCTACTTAAGTATATGGGTATAAACCTCCAAACTATAAAGATATATACTTAGTATAATCTCTCTCAAGATCTATCCTCTAGATTGTTTAAATCTGTGGGTAGAAACCTGTCTGATTTGGAAAACCAATTAGTCCAAAATTATTAAATATAATTAGACTAAATAAATTGATGATATAAAATGTAAATGTGGATTTATATACACCTCATAAAATCATATAAGTTCATAATATAAAAGTACGACCCAAATAATTAAAATTGAGATGAAGTCCCTTATAAAGATCATATCATTGAAGTGAGCATTAATCCAACGAATAGATTATGTATACCCACTGTAAATCCACATAAAATAAGTGGAAATACAACATAAAGTAATAAAAAGTCATTTGAAACATAATATTAGCATGAAATAATCAATAAAGTAGAATTTTAACCCATTGAATGGAAGTTGAGTTAAAAAATGTCTTACCCTTTTGTAATCAGTCAAATTGTATTCCCCATAAAATTAATAATCATAAAATGAAACATTTAATACCATGAAGATAAAGATATTAATGATATGACATATCAATGGTTAGTATATTGACACCATAAAATAGAAATAGGTGGTGAATAAGGCATATATATAATTTAATTAAATGTGAGATGAGAAACCCTTACATTGTTCTTCCACTTAATTTAACGTTCCTTAAACTCATCATCTTTGGATGAATTTATTTATATATATTCGTAATGGATATATGGTATGTATTTTGGAAGGACAAGAACCAAAAGAACATAAATAAATATTTTCAGAAGAGAAATTTTCCAATTTTGGTCGAGCTAAATGACTTAATGTGTTGTAAAGAAGTGATGGAGTAGGATCCCTTTTATAATTGAACTGAAGGGCATTTTTGGAAATCCTCAAAATGTTAAAATATAATAATGATATTCTAGAGACAAAAACTTCCAAATGTACTATGTACTATTAGGGGAAGACATTTTCGATTATATATTTTCCCGTTTGTGATTATTTAAAAAATTTATTATTTTTAAATAATTAAATAAAATATTAAACCAATAAAAAATCATTATTGTCAAATTTGATACTAATATTTTAATTTGACTTGAAATACATCATTATAATGTGGTAATTGAAATATAATTTTTTCAAACTTCTCTAATATATCTTAAATATCTATAAAATTTGTTACATATATTAAATAATCCAAAATATATCAAAATTAATATTTTTAAAATTAATTATTCTATTTTTCTTTTAATTAAATAAATTTTGTTTTAGCACTGTAGAAGATTTTTAATTAATTATATAATTTATAAAAAATTCAAAATAAAATTATATAATGAATCTAGTTTGTTTAATATCAAAATAGAAATTATGGTTCTTTTAGATCTTGATTTTTCCCTATTTGGATATATAAAATACATAAAATACAATGAGAGATATATATATTTTGTAACTATCATTGATTTAAATAATATATAAGATAATTTCATGGAAAAGTTTCGATTTAATAACTAAAATTCAAGACTAAGGTGATAAATGTCAAATATTATTCATCAAATAATTTTTCAGACATGTTTAGGTCATGGTTATACCCTAATTTTTTCATTTTAACCCTTGTTTAACCACTTGAACTTTACCATTGCAAACACAGATTCTTACACTTTGAGGGTTAATATAGTTACAATAAAATTACAAACAATTCATAAATGGATAGTTAGTGAAATGTTAAAACATATCCCAACAATTTGGGTTAATTTAATATTTTTATGAATTTTATATAATTTAATATAATATTATTTATTTTAAAATATCATTAATGTCAATTTTGACACTCTTCAGTACTTTGAATTTTAAAAATATTAATTCAACAATATATCTTAGAAACAAATATTTTATTACATCCCTAAAAATTGAAGTTAATATATAAAATTCATGGATGATACAAATTATATCAAATTATATTTGTTTTAATATTTTTAATAACATTTATTTGATATTTCCCTTAGTAAAATAATTAATGCATCATTTTTGTGAAAGCATTTTAACTAATTATTTATTAAATAAAAATAGAAAATAAATTAAAATGATAAATATAGCTATTTTATATTTATAAACACTAATTATAGTCATTTTATCCATTCTTGATAACACCATATTAAAAATATTAAAGTTATTAAAAATATGAATGTGACATCTTTGAATTTTCTTTAAATAAAATATTGTAAATATCATATCCTCATACAAATGGAAAGAAATGGTCGTATAACCAAAACTAAATTCATTATTGATGAAATTAAATCATCCAATAATATTTGCGCAAGTTGTTGGGTCATTTTCTAGTCATTATCATTTTAATTTTTATCCAAAATTACCCAATTTACCACTTACTATGGTAACAAAAATTACCAAGGTTTCTATTCATATTGGCCAAAAAAGTGAAAATATTTACTAAATTTTGATATTTTAAAACCAAATATATAATCCATTTTTCAAAATTTAAAATACACAATTTTTCTAATTTAATTTAAAATTAATCCTAGAATACGCAACGAAGAACAATTTTCTTAAAAATCGCATTTTTAAGCCTAAAAATGTACTCATACTAAAATAAGGTATAAAGATGATTAAAATGAAATTAATTATATTATATATAGTTAAATAATAATTATTTTATTTTATATCAAATTTGAATCATAATTAGACTTCTTAATAATAAGTAAATAACATTTTTATAAAAATTGGTATTTTTACTATTCTCAAAAAAAAGGTATTTTAAAAAAAGCATAAAAATTTATTCAAAAGATAATTTTAAAATTACAATTTTAAAAATGAAAATTATATTTTCAAATATAATTTATCAAATTATCAAAATTTAGTTTTAAAGTAAGTGAACAATTAAAATGTGGAAAATCTATATTTAGAAAAATACAGCCATAAAGTTGGATTTGTTCCTATATTATACTTATAAAATCTATTAAATTAAATTTAAAACATATTATTATCTATATAATATATAAATATTATAATGTTATTAATAATATTCATTACCACTAATTTAACTGCTATGTTATAAGGATCATATAGTACTACTTCATTATTCATTTAAGTTGAGTGTTGCGTACAATGTTAGCTATCAAAGAGATTAAATTTAAAAAGATACATACCATAAAATATTTGGGTATTACTCATCCCCTAAAAAATTTAGAGTATTATACTTCTGGATCACTTGTGTCTGGTCTTTCCTATATAAGGAAAACTATTATGCTCCCTAAAATGTCATCATATGACGTAAATACCCATCGTAGAATTGTTCCTCTGCACCTATGTCCGTTGAAACCATTAATGCCTAAGATAGAACTACAAGAGAATCTAATAATATCTGATGACCCCCACATCTAGATCATAGTCTTCTGCACCCTCCTTAATGACTATAGTTCATCATAGTGGCATTTATCTACAATGTCAAACACACACCTCAGTAAAGTTTGATAACTAAAGTTCATATCTCAAAATCATAGGACAATTCAAAATCTTCCCATAAAATGGTTTTACCCCTCTGTTTACTCGAAAATATAGTACTAGGTGAAAATAAATAGCCACAAAATTCACTAGAGACACTGCTAAATTCCAACTCAAAAGAGGGGTCAAGGAATACTTCTATGATTCACAAATTTAGTTTCCATTTTAATTCACATAAATTTCACAATATTCATTAAATGGTTCACCACATCTTATCCATAAGGTACCATACAACTCATGAACAAAAATATACCATCCACTTAATCTATATCATAACAAATTCCAATCCATGCGACCAATGGTCCAGGGCTTAACATGCCACGGTAGAACCCTTAGGTTGTCTATTGTAGCCTAATCAAAAAAATATTATTTGTGTTAAAACATAAACTCTAAGAAACAACCATGTTTATAAGTACCTAGACTTAAACATTACATAATCATGAGATAATTTAATAATTTGACTTTAATTCACATCATGGATCTTTTCAAGTTTTGAGCTTCATAGAATCAGGTTATTACTAATACATAACAACTTGAATATTATAAAGTAGACACTTCTACTCTATCCATTTTTTTATAATAATAAAACTCCTTAAATAAAATAAATTCTTTTCTTGATATAAATCTTCTTGAATTCTTCCTTTATCTTACCCTTCCTAATACACTATAAAAAAAACATTTCAAAAACCTCATATGAGCATAAAAAGTGAATTAAGGGATACATAATGAATGTAAACTGTTAGTCTTACGAAAACATGTAAACCATGAAAACTTTATCACAAATTAATACATTTCACCTTTAGGAATTTGAAAAACACTTCACATAATATAAGATCATTTATTTACCTTTTGTAACCAAAATATTACCATAATTCTCATAGAAAGTAAAATATATCATATAAAGGTAACTTGGATCATAAAAATACATAAATGTAATAACCATAAGTTCGACTTCCACACAGATCACTAAATGGAATAGCCATACAACTAACATCCATACCCAGTTTATTGTATGTTATAACATAACCACCAGTCCTTGGTTAATCATGGAACCACCCATCATTTGGTTTATCACCTAACCAACCATAATTGGTTTATCAAGTAACCACCAGTCAAATGTCCAATTACCAATATATAACCATAAAACATAAAATATTTAAAATATCAGCATTTCAATAATAACATTTCATGTGTAATCACAGGAAATCATTTCCTTATTTTGAAATACTCAATCCATATAGAAAACCATTTTCAATTTTAAAAAATGTAAAATGGGTATTTGATACTTATTTTCTTTTTAAAAACATTAAAACTTGTTAAGGAAGCCAAATATAAAATAATGCTCACAACGGTGGAAAGGTTGTTGTCACCGCATACGATAAAAACATTACATTTTTCATTTATTAGAAAGATTCATAGAAAAAAGAGTCACTTTTAATGAAATTAAAATTCAAATGGGTTTATTATACCCTGTGTAGAAAAGAGGTATATATTATAAAAATATGCCTCAGTGAAAGGAGAGTGAGACAAAGTCCCTTAAATTTTTTTTATCATTATATTAAGGATAAATAAATGAAATATTTATGTGTGACAAATATAAATAAACCCAATATAAGTGGATATTATGTATAAACCAATTATAGGTAATTCACACATATCATTGGAAAAATAAAACCAATGACATGGATATTTAGCTAAATGAATTGATATTGAGCTATGATTTCCTTTACAAAGTTCATATAAATGGCGTAAGAATTTATTAATGGAGATATTATGTGTTGAAAAAGTATATCCACGAAATGTGAAGTAAAAATTACAGCATAAGTAAATAAACAATGCTTCCACAAATATTCTTGGCATAATATAATCAATGAATTTTTTATAAAACCCCAGGAGTGTAAAGTGAATTCAGAAATTCCCTTACGAAAATTCAACAACCTAACTGTGTCACTTAAAAAAATCAACTAATGAGTTGATGAGAGAGATAAGGGTCTCTCATAATTTTTACATAAAATGGATATAAAAAAAGATATATAATAAAATATCCCAACATTTTAAAATTGAAATTAAAATAAATAACAAAAATGAAGTCTTTGACAAAAATATGAGGGTTACAGTTTCCCTTACCTTGTGTCAGATTCGTCACGTATGTTCCTTGTTCGTCTTGAATAATAAACTTAAGTTAATTATAATTTATTAATAAAATTTTCAATTTTAGTATTCATTTTATATTACTTATCATCATGTTATAAAAATTAAAATTTTTTATGTTCATATCGTTTGTTTTGTCGATATTCGGTACTTGAGTCAAAAATGAAGTTGTTTGATGTAAATTGTTCATGTCGTCAAAATATCATCATCTCCAAAATCATATTCATTATTTACATATAATAAATATAACATATATATCATATATATCTATTATATATTTATTTATAATTGTTCGTAACATTTGGAGATAATAAATGAAATGCACTGTTCATGGAGACGGTAAGTCGTACGTACGTATTAACACTACATTAATTTCTTTTTTCATATTTAAAGGAATGAAAACTAAATGACACATAGGTATAGGACAATTCCATTATAATATAATATTTTATATATGTTACATAATTTAATTAATTCCATCATTTATATATTCCATGTATGACATGAACGAGTCATATCATTTTTAGGGGGCGATAGTCCACACATCCTCAAATTAAATTACTGTATTTACACATTATGGAAAGCATAAAGTTATTATGTAAATTAAAAATACAGAAAAAAAAGATAATATAAATAAAATATATATCATCTATAAATAAATTTTCATCATAATGGCCAACATGAGAGGTGGTTAGAAAAAAATCGAATAATTACCATTTTATGAGGTAGTAGTTTGTCGTACATAGAAACAGTATGTTTGCATCCATTATTTGGAGGTGTTTGTAAGTATTGTTATAATACTTATCATATAAAAATTATAGTATATGTATGATAATGGATTTTTTATTTAATAAAATAATATGAATATCATTGGGAGTGGACAAGGATAATAAAATAAAGTAATTTAGGAGAATATGTTGCCTCTTAACGGGCAACTTCTTTTGATTTGAGCCAAAAGGATTTCTTTAATTTATTTATTCCAAAGGTAAGTATTCTATGAGTAAGTTAGGGATGTTCAGAGATTATTCGAGAAGAATTTGGACAATACAAGTGGCTTGAGAGCTGTGATTAAATGGGTAGCGGTGGATGCCTTTTATAAGAGGGAGGAGGGGCACTTTAGGAATGTATTGAAATGTTATTTTATTATAAAATAATTTTCGGTTTCAAATGGTAAAAACTTATTTATTTTAATGATTAGATGATTTTGAGTCGAAAACCTCTAAACCAATATGTTATAGACTTGTTTGGGGAACAAAATTAATTTTATATTTTAGCTTTAACACTTGGTTAATAACATTAACTCTTACCTTGTATTCTTTAATTTTCATAGTATATGGTAACTATATTTACTATAAATTAACAATAGAACCATAAGTGTTTCATTAATAACATTTGTAACCTTATATTAGTCTATTGAATGAATCTTAGATTTTTAGGACTATTATATCATTTAATAAAATAGTATTTCTTCTAAAAACTAATTGATGTCAATTTTGACACTATTAAATAATTGATTATTGTTACAGTCATAAAAAATTTGTTCTTTAAAACCAAAAGAATTTAATCAAATATAATATTTCAATATAATCCATAAAATTATCACATGGAATCAAAATAACAAAATTATATTTATTTTAATATTTATAATATCATTTATTTGAATCCTTTAATAATGAAGCAATCGCCGAATCATCATTGTGCCATAATTAAATTTATTTATTTAATGAATAAAAATTATAAATAAAATATAATTATGTATGAAATATTTTTATATTTGAAATTAATATTTATAGGAAAATATATCAATTAAATAACTCCATATAAATATTGTTTTAGTAAAAGATACATGTTTATGTTATATTTATCTTTACGTTAAATTAATTAATATAACATGTCACTACCACTCTCAAGTAGATCTATGGGGTCCCAAAATCTACCCAAGTATGCCCATGGTTTAAAACATCTCACCCAATAGGATTAGGATATGTGTTTGGGTAGTTTAATATTATTATAATATTATTTGACACCCTTATTTACCACATTTACCCTTTAACCACGGTAAATAAAATAATTATTAATGTCACTATACATAATTTTAAAAAATAAAAGGTACTATTTACACAATTTAGACCTAAGGATTCCCAATACCAAATTAATTTTTTCAAATTCAAAACACATAATTTCATAAATTAATTAAAAATAATTCCTATTTTCAAAACCAAAAAGTGGGTTTTTAAGAAATAATAAGTACCAAAATATTGACATGTGTTTATATCCAATTTCAATGTAAAATTAATTCAAATGAATTTTTTTTGATTAAATTATTAAAATATATTCTATTTATATTTTAAATCCAATTAAAATTATAATCAACGGATATAAATAAATTAAGAGAAATGGTAGTTTTGAATTAAAATGCAGTATTTTTTCACTATTTATTAAAAATGAACATTATTATAAAATTACCAAAAAATCACCAAATTAAATTATTATGTCCTGCTTCTGTAAAAGCAGTTTATTTTTTCAAATATAACATATAAAAGTGATGAAAACTATATTTAAAAATGGGTCTCTATCAGAAGGTGGTAAAACTGTATTTTTAGAAAAATACTTCTTTTATCCAAAAAATTAAATTTGTCATTATATCCTATATAGAAAACATATAAGATAAATTTAAAACATTACATTTAATATATATCATATATATTTCATTAAATAAAAATCCATAAAGACTGATTTGAAAACATAATTATTTTATTTTAAAAAGGATTTTATGAAAACACATCATTTATATTCAATTGGTTTTTATTTCCATTTCTAATAAATTTAGTAACCAACGAATCATTATTTAAACATGTTTAAACCATATTTAAAATTTTAATTAATACTATTAATTATCATCATTCCAATGACTAGGAATTAACTACCATTTAAAACAATAATATTTATATTATTTTTGGTTTAACACAACGTTGTGTGAAACGTAAAATTTTGGAGAAAACAGTTATTACATATTGAGTAAGCTATCAAGAAAAAGGGTTCTATTTAACTTAAAATTAATTTCTTATTCATAAATATTAACATAAATCAAAAGGTACTATTCTATTAATACCTGGGTCTTTACAATGTTTCTCAATTCCCTACATAAATCATCTATCAAAAATAGGTATACCACACTAGGAACATATCACAAAGTCATGCAGTCAAGAAATTCATCCTTCATGTGATGACATAATACATGGAATGTGAAATCTTGCAGGTGACTAAGATGATTCATGACATTCATACCCTCTACTCATCAGGTAAAAATAAAATCTATAAACTCAATCATAACAATTATAACATCACAACTCAAGGGCATCACCAAATGGTGGAATCAAATCAACTATAATAGTCAAAATCAATAAAACAAACATTTTCATCCAATGAAATTTTTTCTTTTTTCCTATAAATGGGTTAGAAAATCCCAAGAAAATATCATTAAAAATTTATGATTCCTTTATTTTTCTTGTCTATTATTACAAAATAGTAAACGAAAAAATAAAATACTTCCATACCACATTATAACATCCCAACTCAGATGCCACTAAAGATTCCCCGATCCAGTGGGTGTCATGGCCCCAAGAGAATATCCATAAATGTTATAGGTTGTTAAATAGGAGCGGGAGACTAGGTTGTGTCTTTAGGGAGACTATTCCCTGATGTCAGAGTATAAAAAAGTGTTAGTAAACATACACGTCAATAGTGGATGATGATATAATAAATAAAAAGTAGATAGAGGAAAAACATCCATGATAGGTACATATAAACAATTCCAAAGCCTACATAATATAAAAAATGATGTGTTATGGTATGTCTCTATAAAGCATCCAAAATAGGTATACAAGCATCCAAAACAATACGTGTAACAAAACACCAAGAATACTAAAAATACTATCCTAGCTATAATCTTGAGCCTCAACTCGATCATGTGATCCCCTACTTTTAATCATTGCAAAAGGAACATATCTCACTATGGGTTCTTTTCCTGATCCCTATCTGCATCCATATAGTCTATTCGAGTACCCAACGATGGCCCGAATAGGGTGTGGGATAACACTCAGTAGGCCACCCTCAAAGTTGTCTATAACAAATCCAGGATGTGTATAAATTCTAAATCAATATGATATATATAAAATAGTTAAATAAATATTAAAAGTTAATTCCTATGGAAATAGTAATAAATGTATAGTTTTAACAGTAAAGTATAAATAAACATGTAACCTAATCCAGTCTAATCACTACAATTTGATACCCATGCTAGGGATATCAGTAAGCAGGTCAATAGACCCACCACAATCACACCATTCAACCAAATGTAATCCACTACCATGACCTTTCCATATAATCCATCATACAACATTCATCATAGCCTTCCCATATAATCATATCATCTACAATAGCATCCCCATGTAATTAGAAGTGTCAGACCATGAAGGGCCGAATCCCATATATAGAAGACCAAGGAATCCTCATAGAGTCCCTGAAGTGTCTTGATGGAAACCTTGTAAATACATAGGTGGATTACAAGGACCATATCAACATCACATGTCCAATGTGAGTCCAAGAAATCCAGATCCACGAGGTAGAAAGTCCCAAGGCATCCTATATAATCAAGACCCAAATAAGAAATAAGTCCATGGAATCCACTGTCACCAACCATATCACTAGGAGAAATTACCACAGATTCTAATAAAATCAAGATCCATGCTATACCGACCAAGGAATCCATTTCCATTACACTTCATCTTCTCATTCATTCAAAATTTCTTATTTCATGATATTTCCACATATATAAAAATTCCATACAATAACTCAACCAAAATTAATAACATGTAAAGGAGGAAACATCCATATCATATTGAATTCAATTCTATTTAATCAATTTATAAGGATTCCTCTAACTAGGGTGTTTATACTACAAACCATGGATGGTATAAAAAAAGTAAAAGAAAAGATGAACCCCATGGTTATCTTAGGTTGGGGAAAAAACCTCCAATAAACTCAAAGGAACAAGGGGGAATCCCTAACATATTCCAATTCATTATATTCAATAATTTAATAAATTAAAGGCGTGATAATATTAATTCCATCACATGAAACAAAAGAAACTATTCTTATAAAACACTAACCCTGGTGAAAATTTTTAGACCACCTAATGTAGGTTTAAAGTAGAGAACTCATCTAGTATCAACTTCTGATTCGACCCAGATTAGAAAAAAACAAATAAAAGACAAAAATATTGAAAATAAGGTATATTATTATACACCTAAATAAATCCATTTACATAGAGTCAAATTAATAACTACAAAAGGGAATTAAGTACTCAACAATGTGAATCTAACAATATTGAAATCTCTCAAATATTGGTTTGGATAGACAATCAGGAGTAAAAGATATTAAATGATCTTCAAAGTAGTTCCCACACTTGAGTTTTTTTCTGAATAAGGAATAAAATTATTTGTTTATATTTTTAAAATAATTTAAGGGAAAATAGATCATTTTACCCAAAATTTTTGGGATACACGGTTGGCCAAACCATGTGCCAATTGTGTGCCCTTCACTATTTGAAGAGGGAACCATGCACAGTTATGCACATGGTTTTCCAAACCATGCCAAAACCATGTCTTAAGATCTACTAAAAATAGAAATCCCCTCTCACACGATTTCACCTCCTTCCATATAGATGTCTTAAACCATGTGGGCTCCTCTTTCCCTTTGCCTAGGCCTCATATAGGATGATATACCGTATGGCCTACCCCACACAATTTCTTCTAACCATGAAACCTACCTAGTTTCTCCAAAAATTCAGGCTTCAAGCTCTAATCAAGCCTTGAACACCCCCCCAATAAATCTATGGCCTCATTATTAATACTTAATAGGCCATAAAAAATAACTTGAACTAAAAAAAGGAATATACCTCAATGAAAAACATAGGATCTTTCATATTTAAATAATTTTACTATCACGATTAGATAATACATAATCAATATAGAATGGTAAATAGATGAATTGACAAGACATTTAAATAACATAACTATCATGAAATGATAATTCATAATTAATATCATAAGGTGTATGGATGAAAACACATCAAATTTAATCAATAACTGAGAACTAAATGCATCCAAAGATAACATCATAGTGAAAACATCATGGAAAATAGTTATAAATAAATTACCAATGATGTAAATTATTATTTATTAAACGTTTTGAACTCATGATCATGATACATATACCATCAATACCTTTAAAAAGACAGTTTAAAACTATTGGGTACAAACCCATCTGGTTTAGAAAACTAATTTTATGCTTGAATACTTACTCACCTCATGAGAGTACTGATGAAACAAGGTTCTATCTATAATTGGGACCCACCAATGTCTTTATGTCTAAAGTGTTCCTCATATACCAAAAAATCGATTTATTTCATGAATAATGTGCCATGTCATCAAATATCCATATTGAGTAAGGGATAATAATTTATCAATATTTTCCCAAACAAAAAATAACATTCAATGTAAAACACCACATGATGTTATGAAATTTGTTTCAATCAATAAACATATACACGATAAATAAAATAGATATTTTGGGGAAATTTAATTTTTACAAGAAAGTGAATAATTCAAGGGAAAGCTAATGAATACAAAAATGAATCAAGGAGTTGAGTTTCAAAACATTCCTTGGTCAAAAATATCATAAACCATGTAGAGTAAGAATAATGATTTTATAAATATGACATATACTCATGGGAGTAAAAATAAAGAGTTGTTTATCACTTCTGAATTGAAATTCCATAAAAAGATCATTAAAAATATTTATGAAGAAATTATCCATTTTCATTCTCAAAATATACTTTTAAAACTATAATTTCACAAAATATATGAAAAACTTTTCTCTAAAAATAACCTTTGGGACAAATAAAATAATGTTAAAAAATTTGAGTGGTCATGATGTTTGGAAATTCCATTTATGTTGTATACATTAAAATAAAGATTCATTTCAATTTTGTAATAAAATCCAAAGAAGAACTGTTTTGAAAATGACATGAATATTCCTTTAAAAACATTTCAAAAAAATTAAAAATTGGAAAAACTGAATTTAATAAATCATTATAAAAAGGGTTAAAACATTTTTGAGTTTTTTTATAAAACGTGGTTTTTTTAGAAAAATGTTTTTTGACTGACAAGAGTAATGAAGTCTGATATTCTTTAAAAAATTCCATTTTATTTTATATAAAAAATAGTGTAAATAGTAAAATTACACGGAAATATCATGAATAAACCATGTATGAGTAAGATAAGTTGGTTTATTATATAATTATAAAATAATTTCCTTTTACTGAAATTCCAGAATAAACATTACCTATTACAATGAGATGGTGAAATAAACCCTTAAACTGGTTTTAATAATTAATTAATAACAAATAAATGAATATATTATGTGTATCCACATTAAATATCCATAAATATAGTGTAAATAAAACATATTATAATCAAAATTTATTATACACATAATCTTAGAATATCAGTGATGATGAAGAAATAATATAACCCAATGAAAATAAATTAAGTTATAAAATTCTTTAGCACTCGGTAAATTTTAAGTGAAATACACTTTGATGAAATAATTAAAAATGAAACTAATAATAACATGAATTATTATGTATTCATTATATTACAAGGTAAATTTTTAGTGTATAAACTATATAAAACATATTAGTGCATAACATAAAAATGTCCCTCAATGAAAGGAAATGGAGAAATAATCCCTTGCCTCATGCTTCCTTTTAGTTAAATGTGATTTATTCTTATGTATAGTGGTTTTAATAATGTTATTAAATTATTGAATAACCATATTAATATTTATAATATGTTATATTATCCTTTATAACATTTAACCACCCATTCATTAATAATTTTTTATTATTTTCATTTTTTTGTGTGTTAATTGCCATATTTTATCTGGCATGTTTCATCATAAAACGATCTGATTCTTGTGAATATTATACAGTTATAGAATCTAAAGAATAATAATAATAAAATAATTATCATATTTATATATCAATTATACTTTTAAGATCAACCTTGAAAGATGGTTTTGAAAAATGATGTATGTTAGGATCATGGAGAGGGTAGAACGTACGTACACATGGACAACGATTCTCTTTTTTAAAGATAATTATGGAAAGGAGTTAAGTAATATTTTATCTTTGAAAAATTATAAAAATATTATATATAAAATTTTATTTATTTTAATATATTTATATATACCATCCACGTGGTTTGGTGATGAAAAGAGGGCCACATCACTTCGCAAAGGCGGTAGTGCACACATACACGAATGATGTTATCATTTTTTATGTAATAGAATAAAATGATTTATTTTCTTTTAAAAATGATAAATATTTCATTAATTTAACAATTATTTCGTTAATATCACATACATTAATTAAATTTATCATTATTACCTTCCATGTAAAGCGTTAGTGAAAAATGAATCAAATTACATCGCGAGATGACAGTCCTCCATACACGTGAGAGACATTATCGTATCCCCTATATAATGGACGTTAAAATGTATATGAGATAAAAAGAATCTATATTTATAATTGTGTTATAAATATTATATATATACTTTATATCCATCATCATATCCAACCATGCTTGGTCGTAATGGAGAAACAACTAACATTGGTTCGCATGGCGACAATCCTTTGTAGACATGAATGATGATTTCGTAACCCATTTAATTGAAGTGTGGCTAGTTATAGGTTATTAACTTAACATAAAAACATATCAAAATATGTATTATACAGTGTTTATTAAAACATAATTTTTTATTAATAATTAAAATTTATGGAGGAAGAAATAAAATAAAAATGCTCGTTGAAGAATGATGCATCTTCTACAGGTAACCTCCTTATGTTTTCACAAAAATATTTTATAGGTAGTTTTCATACCCATAAAAAGGATTATATGATGATTTTATGGAATTTGTTAATTTATTTGGTTAGGTATTTTCTGAAAAAATTGTGTAAATGTATTAATATGAAAGGAGAGGGGGTGTACTTTTATAAGTGAGGTGAGTGACACACTTATAATTTTTGAAAATAAAAAGGTGTGGACTCATTTTTCAAAAGGGAAAGGTAAAAAATGAATTATTATATATAATTAGACATTATAGGGTAGAAATATTTCCATTAAATACACCTTAGAAAAGTTTTAAGGACACATTAATCCTTAACCATTTAGTTTAACGCCATAAAAAACCATTTTACCTTAACCATGTTAAATAAATTTTACTATTTTCACTATTAATTCTGGTAAAAAATTATGTTTAACTTATTATATAATATAAATAAAAATGATTCCAGACATGGAATCCATTTTCCAAATTATATTCACTTTAGTGTTAATTTTTTTAATATAAATCTCACAAACATAACGAGAATGCAGGTTTTAAAGAAGAAAATGTTCCAAAGATTATAAAGTTAATATAAAAAAATTAAATACTAAAATGACTCTAATAACCTAAATTATATTAATATATATTAACTAACTAATTTTACTTTAAAAACATTTAAAATATAATTTAACATAATTAATAATTTAAACAAAAATAAATTTTTCAATTAAAACTCTGTATTTTTCACTATGCAGAAAAAATTAAACATTTTAAAAAATAAACTAATTTCAACGTATGATAATTTAATATCGTAATTTATAAAATGAGGTTATTTTTATCAAATAAATATTATAAAATTGTTCGAAATAATTTTAAATTATACACACAAAGAGCTACTAAACAACCTTTTAGAAAAAAATATAGTTTTTCAGAAAACATTTATTTATAATCTCAAATAAATCTTATTTTATCACTAATATATAGATAATAGAAATTTAAATAATTTATATATTAATATTCATACTCTTTAATTTAATATCTAGATTATTATGATATAATTTATAGTGGTTCATTTCAACTTGGGGTTGTGAGCTCTGGATGGTGTTAAAGAGATTAGATCTAAAGAAATATATTTTGTGGGTTATTTATGCTCAATGTTTCATGTGGTATATGATATTGAATACAATGTTATTATTTTTTAATTATCAGGGTGTTACATTTTATCCACTATAAATAAGTTTCACCCTCAAAAATTTAACATAATATTTTTAATCAAGGGTTTGATATTTGGAAATTCCTTTTTTGAAACCCATATCATAAAAGGAGTTAATAAAAATCATTTGAATATGGGGGAAATGTATTTATAATGGTCATATGTAATAACACATAAGTAGGTTTCTAATTAAGATAACATTTGGTAGAAAGTAAAGGTATGAACTCGGTAGAAAAGAGGGAATAATTATAAAGAGTGATTGAGGTCTGTGATCTCAAGTAAGTGATTTATCAATGGAATGTTAAGGACCTAAAATCCATAAATCTATGATGATTTAAAAGACCATTTGATTCATTATATATGAAGGTAGTAGGAAACTGATTTTCTTTAAGATCATTTCCTAAAGTTGAGGAATTATTTTACTATCTTTGAATATAAGGGAAGGTACTTACTTTATATGTTTCTAATTCATAAGCATAATTTCATCATTTGGTTGTGATTTAATAAATTTTTAATTTTTCTCCAACTCCTAGAAATGATAACATGATTTTTTTCATTAAAGCACTAAAATACACTTTTAATGGATTGTGCGATCCATAAAAGAGTGAAAAGTCTTTCCGTAAACCTCTTACTATTTTCCAAAACGAATATGGCTAACACAAGTTATCTAATATAATACATTAATCTATAAACCTCAATAGTAACACAATCAGTTTATTGTTAATATTTATTTTCCAAATCATTTAACTAAAAACAATGAAATATTAACCAGGATATCACATATGGTAGTGGTAGGAGTTAAACCCTTATCGTCCTTTAGTCATGGGTTTAAGCCTTATGGCCTTGCCAAACTTGACAGGTTGGCTCCCAACACATGGGTTTTTATTTTTCTATATCTAAATTAGTATAATTTATATAATTTATCCCCAAAACATATGATGTAAATCCATGAACTGGAGTTAATCATTAAATCTGTGAAATAAAGTTTATCCTTAAATAACCTTTTTACTAAGCTTATCAAAAAAACATATATTATTTTAAAATTTATAATAACATTATATCATGATTATTATAAAGTTATTAATGATCATATTAACCCTAAAGGTTATCAGTACCTTTTAACATATGTCTATAAAATGGAATGTCTTTATTCCTCAAATAAATTTTCCATTAATTCATTT
Source organism: Viscum album (assembly GCA_963277665.1). Lineage (NCBI taxonomy): Eukaryota > Viridiplantae > Streptophyta > Magnoliopsida > Santalales > Viscaceae > Viscum > Viscum album. The sequence goes on from OY728164.1 coordinate 2,040,304,552, forward strand.
AATTGCCATAAATTTATCCCAAAATGACCTTAACCTTGGTAAACACCCATCACATAAATCCTAAAAGGGATGTTTAAGAATTTTAACTTATGATAATTCTTAAACTCAAAAATTCATGATGATATCCATAATTATTAAGTTAATGAAGACATATATTCTTCTAAAATTTAGCACAACCCTTAGATATTTCATGAATCTTATAAACAAAATACCAGTGGTTAAATACTTTTACAATTTTTTTCATTATTCCCAATACATAAATATTTAATCCATTTTATTTCAATACAAGTCCTTCCTTGTTATAGGAGTTAACATTTAGAAGAGGTAATTGAATTGGATAATTCCTATATTCTCCACATTTAATACAAAAAACAATAAATTGGTCTATAGGATGAGATTAATTTCCTTGCATCTTACTCATCATTTTTCCTTCATGATTATTTTAATTATGAACTTATTTTCCACAAATAAATAATTTTACCATTAATTTAAGAAACCGTCCTAGGTGAATCTTCCTTTTAATTAACATGAAATAAATGGACCCTTCTTTCCTCTATGGTCTCCACCACTAAATCTCCCAGAAAACTCCATCCTTATTTTATTTGGTGAGTCTGGGTTTTGTTTAATGTATATTTTTTTAATAATGTTTCCATATATCTAATTAGGTATAATCAAAATATATTCCACTAATTAATTATCCCATTTAGTTTCTCAAAGTCACAAAATTGTCCTTAATGTTCAATGTTAACATGATTCCTTCAGGTTCCATCCTTTTACTAAAACAAAAAATCGTAGTGTGAGAAAAAATAACCATAGTGGGAAAACCATATAATATTTTATAGGATGTATAAATCAAATAACATTATTTTCAATATAAAATATCATAGGTTTAACCTAGGTAATTTATTGTCACCATCTATTAAAATCCATCATAGTGGTTTGTAAATAAAGTTTGAATTATCCAAATAATATCCCCCGAGATTGTCAAACTAGGTGCATAGCAAGGACCATTGTAATGCACTAAGAAATGATCAAGTGAATCCCAATGTTCTACACTCATATTACCCCTAGGTATATCAATGTTATATTCACATCCACTTGTAGTATCTTTAGTGGGATGTATTTCAAATAAAATCACATAATATTTACCTTACTAAAACATTAAGATGTTATTCAATACTTTTCCTCAAAGTCGGCTATATGGTTATGATAAATAATTTATGTTTTCCTAAATATAGTTCTCAAGGTTTCTAGTAAACTTCCTCTAATACCAAATATAGTGACCCTGACCCCAGTTGCTCGGAGTCGGTGTCTGCCTTCTTACACTGACATAAGGTTTAATTAATTTAATCCCGAAAGACCAAATAGTTTAGTAGACTTGGTAAAAAAGATACATAGTTTATTTTTTCATTACATTTGAAAAAAATTAAAAAATATTCCATATTTTGAAATAACATTAATCAATCTATAATATACTTAAATGTCAATCAAAGTATACTTTATAAAATCCTACGTATGTGAAGAAATAATAGTGAGATAAAATTATAAGTAATGGTTAAGTACAATAGAAGCTATCATGGATTAATAATAATAAATGATATGGAAAGGTAAATTACTGAACACATATTTCATTTAAATAATTTGACAATAATGATTAGATAATACATAATTAATGTTTAAAGTTATGTAACTGAACAAAAATTCCATTTAAATAACATGACTATCATGATAAGATAATAAAAAATAAATATAGTAGGGTAAATAACTAAAAACACATTCCATTTCGATATTAATTGAGAATGAAAGGAATCCAAAGATAATATTAGAGTGAAAATTTTCTGGATAATTATAAAATATTAAATCTCAATGAAAGAAATGATTAATTATTGGATGTTATGAACTCTAGATCATGATACCTCTATCATCAAGGCATTTCACAAAATAGTTTAAAACTACTGAGAACAAACCCATTTGATTATGAAAACTAATTTTATACTAGATAATTGATTTCCCAAATGATACTAATAATGAATTGCGAGGTTATTTATAACTATTACCCACCCATGTACTCATGTCCAAATAATTCCTCATAAATCAAATAATCAATTTATTTCATGAACAATGTGGATTATCATCAAATATTTTTATTGATTAATAAATTAAAAGTTATCAATATTTCCCCCAATAAATAAATAAATTTCAATGTATTGAATAATATGTTGAAATAATATATGTTTTAATCAATAAAAACATCAATAATAAGTATTATGTATATTTAGGTGAAATTTAATATCCATAGGAAATTGAATAATTTAAGGGAAAGTTAATGACTGAAAATTAATATTTTTTCCATCATAAAACCCTTTTAAGGGGTGAGGGGGAACCCAACCGTATATCATAGATTAATAAAATAAATCCATTACCAAATGGACCAAAATAAGTAAAACAAATCAACTAAACAAAGTAAATCCCCTCCCCAGCATAAAAAACAACAAGTTTTACTTCCACCTGCTCATTGCTGCATGGCTAGCTGTCCTGTGGAAAATGATCACTAACGGAAATAGGAACAAAGCAATAAAGTGAATATAAATACTATACTTGGTCAAAATGATCATTAAACATCTAGAGGAAGAATAATGAGTGTATCAATACATCATATTCCCATTAGAGTAATAATAAAGGGTTTTTTCATTTATGAATAGAAATACTATAAAAAGATCTTTAAAATCATTCTTTATAAAACTATCCATTTCATTATGACATTCACCTTTTGAAAATATAAGTCCAAAAAAATTGAAAAATATTTTTATTTTGAAATTTCCTTTGAAACATATAATATAATCTTTAAACCATCTTTATGTTCAAGAATGTTGGAAAATCTATTCATGCCATATATTATACAATAAAGATTCCTTTTAGTACTTTGATAAAAAAAATGGGTTTCCCTTAAAAATGGAATGAAGATTCCTTTCAGGACCTTTTTTAAAAATAAAAAATGATTTAAAATTAATTTAATAAATCATTTGTTAAATTTTTACATACATTTTTGATTTTTTTTGAAAACAAGGTTTCGGTAGGAAATAGATTTCCTACTAAAGAGAGAAATAAAGTAAATTTTCTTAAAACAATTTCTAAATTATTTTAAGTAGCAAAGAGTGAGAAAATTATATTATTACTTTAATATATCACTAAAATTTTTTTTTAATAAAGTTAAACGGTTTTATGAAAAAATTATCACATATTTAACTTCAACAAAAATTCAAGAATAAAAAATCTCGATTATATTATGAATGTGAAATAAACCCTTAAAATGACCACAATATTTGAAGTGAGAATTGATCACAAAATTAATTGTATGTATCAATTATAAGTAAATATTAAACAATTTTAAATAAATCAATAGATAATAAAATTCATTACACATATAATTGTAGAATATCAAAGATAATGAAGAGATAATATAACCCAATGAAATGAAATTGAGTTACGAAATTCCTTACCACTTGGTAACTTTTAAATCAAATCCACTTGAACAAAATTATTATAAATAAAATTAAATATTACATAAATTTTTATGTATTAATGATAATAAATTTAAATTGGTAAGTGCATACACCATATTAATGAAATTGGTGCAAAACAAACAAATGCACCTCAATGAAAGGAGATTGAGATAGAATCCCATACCTAACACTTCCTTTTCGTTAAATGTGATTCAACCTCATGAATAGTTGTTTTAAAAATGTTATAAACTTAATAAATAAAAATATTTAAATTTATAATTCCATTTATGATCCTTTTATAAAATCTTATCACCCTTTCATAAATAATATTTCATTATTTTTATTGTTTTGGGTGTTAATTGCCATGTTTTCTCATGCACGTTTCATCATGAAAGATCTAGTTATTGCATATATTATATAGTTACACAATATCATCAATAATAATCATGAAATAATTATAATATTTATATATCAATTATACATTTATGATTAATCATTATACATGGGTTTGATAAATGAGGTATGTTATGATCACAGAGACTGTTGGCCATACATACGTATGCGAAACATTTCTATTTTTGATAGATGATTATGGAAAAGTGGTAAGTATTATATTATATTTATAGAATTATGATAATATAATATATTTTATACTATTTATATAAATATAATTATATATATCATCCATGTGTTTTTGTGATAAATATAGAGTCACATCGTTTCTTGATGGCAGTAGTCCATACATAGAAGAACAATGTTATCGTTTTTTAATGTAATAAATGAAAATGATATATTATATTTTATGAATTATTAATATGTAATGAATATAACAATTAATTCATTTATATAATATATATTACATAAAATTATCTTTATTACATTCCATGTTAAGCGTTAGTGAAAAAGGAATCACATTGCTTCATGATGCAGTAGTCTGTCGTATATGTGAGCAACGTTACTGTATCACCAAGTGAATGGAAATTTAAAAATTTTATATAATATAATTACTACAGATGTATAATTATGTTAAAAATATTATATAAATACTTTATATCCATCATCATAATCAACCTTTATAGGTGGTAATGGAAAAATTAATGTCATTGGTTTTTTAGGCGGTAGTCCGCTGTACAAACAATCGATGATTTCATAACCCATTTTATGGAAGTAGGGATGGTTTTAGTTAATGAAATTATCATAAAAATATATTAGTATATTGTATTTACTTATCTTATTATATAATCATGGTTAAATTATAATTCAATTAGGTTTAGTAATAAATAGAATAAAAACACTCGTTGAAGAACAAAACGTTTTCTTTGGGTAACCTTCTTAGGTTTACACCTAAATCCTTAATAGGTTGAATTTATTCCTAAGATATGGATTATATGATGAGGTTATGGATGTATTAGAGTTATATGGTAAGGAATTTTCTGAACCAAAAGGGTTTTAATGTATGAATAAGAGAGGAGATAGGGTTTCCTTTTATAAGTGAGGTGAGTCACACACTTGTAATTTTGGAAAAGAAAAGGGTGTAATCATGTTTTTTAAATACGAAAATGTTATAAAATGGATTATTATAAACATATTATACCATATATATTTTATATAAGTTCATAAAATATATTTTATACATGTTCTAGGCCATTTTAACCCATACATGTTTAGTTTAACCCCTCATAAATCAATTTTTACAATAACCATGGTAAATATTTTTTACTATTTACACTATTAAAATTGGAGAAAAATAAATTTGAAATTTTTAGATAATTTAAAATATTAATATTCAAAATATTGAATCCATTATTCCAAATTCACTTCACATAACTGAAATCTTTTTATATAAAATCAATCTCACCAATGTGACGAGAAAACAAGTTTTCAAAGATAAAATGTTAAAAAGTTTACAATTTTTTATATAAAAAATCATTATGAAAATGATTAAAATGACTTAAATAATATTAATATATATAAAATTTAAATAATTTTTCTTTACCAATTAAAATTATAACTTAACATATAGAATATATTACTAGGTGTAGATGTATATAAATGATTTAGTGTGGGACTTATGCATGATCGACCCTTTACAATAGATTATTACAATAAGTTACATTTGTGTTTAAATTATATATATTAGTAACTAGACATGAGGTAAGGATGACTGGACACATTATTAGTCAAAAATTATGGGAGAATGTTTGGGCCTTATTCCAACTGACAAACCATTCTACTTCTTTCTTGTTGGTTAGACCAAAAGACTCTGACTGGATACTAAATAGATATCGAAACTAGTATAGAGTATCTAGGATTTGTATATAAAGCAATAAAAGGTTTCACTAGTTTCATTAGAGAATAAATCCTCATTTTCAAATATATAAGTAATTGATTTAATTTTTTGAACTATATTGTCTAGGAAGGATAACCATAGAGATTTACATTATAAAAGTAATAAATGATTAAAATGGTGAATTTGAGTGTTCATAATGACCCATTCGTGTATGTATGTTTTTCATGGAGGATGCATATAAGGATATATATTTTTGAGGTTTTGAACTATGAAAAAGGGTTTTTATAAGGTACTTAGGGCCATTAGGGGGCTCAAATATGCATAAATGGGATCTTTTGTGAAACAGGTTACCCTATGCCCAATATTATACAAAGATAGGCCTTTGAAAATAGTGATAAAATAATCTATGAAGGCCCAATTTCATATAATATTTTGGATTCATGTGAATTGATGGGGTCTCTGAGGGATTTTGAGGTTTTACATTGTTGACCACTTAAATATTTTTCATTGGAAGGCCTCTATAAAGGATTCACACAAGACCCTTCACAAAGGGTTTTATAAAAATTGGGTTGTAAAGATTTTATATTGGGGAGACGTGGCCATTAAATTTTTACATAAGACCCCTCTATTTTTAGACATGTATTTAAAGCCTATTTAATAGAGATATTACTTATATACTATCTTGTGAAGGTTTTGTTCAAACATTATGTGATTTATCAAATTTAATGCCTTTGAAATCCATATTTCTCAAAATGTATATCAATAGTGGAACACCCCAAGATTTCATAGTGTGTTATTTCTTCAAAATAATTCAATAACATGCACTACACGCAACACCGAGTTCAAGCGCACCCTGACTTACCAAACAAGCCGTTCAATAGAGGTTATGAATAGTATTATCTAAATTTAAAACATTATATAATCATTATAATTTTAGAATCCATATTATGAGTTTCTTATACATAATTTAAGAACACATTCCTATTTTTAGATAAAAGAAGTATTTTTCAAAAATGCACTTTTATCAACTTTAATAGTGAACCCTTTTTAAATCCAATATTTTAAACTTTTATATAGTCAATTTGAATAAATAAATTTATTCATTATAATGGGGACATAAAATAATTTACAATGTAACACCCCAAACTTCCATGGTATGCTTCACTTTGAAAAATACAGTAGCGTGTGTTGTACGCAACTTCGAGTTCTAACACACACTACAACCAATCAAACTAGCCGTAAGGAATAGTAATACCTACTTTTTAAAATTTTATAAATTCTATCACTCAAAATGGACTTCATTTTTAGATTCAGAATATCGAAATTATCCTAGGGTGAAATTTTGGTACTTTTCGGATAACTTTCATATTTTGATGAATAGTGAAAATTACTAAATTTTAATTAAAAACAACTTTTTTAATCGAAATAATTAATATTAATAAATTATGAATTTGAGTAGGTTTAAAGTATATTTAGAATATATTACCATTTAATTCAATGTTTTTCATTGGACATAATTTTACAATTAAACCAGACACAAACAAGTGCCAATCTTTTGATAGTTATTATCTCTTAAAAACACGCTTTTTTGTTTTAACAACGAGAATTAATTTTAAATTAATTTCTGCCACTTCTGGGTTTTGAATTTGGAAAAATGGATTCAATATTTGGAATCAGGATGTTCAATTTTTGTAAATAGGTAACTTTTATTTTTAGACATTTAGAATGATTACTTCGGTAAATATTTTATTTACCATGGTTAAAGGGTAAATCCAGTAAATAAGGGTTAAAAAATAATATTATAATAATAAACAAATTACCCTAAAACGTGTTCTAACCTTATTGGTTGATACATGTCCGACCATGGGCATCTTTGGGTCGATTTGGGGACCCCATGGAGCCACTTTTAAGTGATAGGGACACTTTATTTTAATTAAGTTAAAATGAATACAAAAATGACAAAAGCATATATCTTTTAGAAATACAATTTTTACATAGGGTTATATATGTTGTATTTTTGACAATAAATATTCATTATAAAGATAAAATATTTCCTACATAATGATATTTTATTTATAATTTTTAGACATTAAAACATTTAATTTATTTATGAAACAATGATGTTGCAGTAATTACCTAATTAATGAAAAATTGGAAAAATTGATATTATAAATACACAAATAAATGTAATTTGAGTCCTTTTATAAATAAAAATAATTTTATAGGATTAAATGAAATGTTATGATTGATGTAATTAACTTTTTTCGAAGTAATAATTCTGTTATGAGTTTTACAAAAATCAATTATTGAATAGTGTCAAAATTGACATATAAGAGTTTTTAAAAAAAATATTATATTATTAATTGATATTAAATTCCTAAAAATATAAGGTTTTTCCAAGAGAATTATATCATGATAGGTGTATAATTAATGGACCACTTGGGGGTCTCTTGGATGTATATAGTAATTTTATTTACCATATAACATAAAAATACAAATAGACATTGTAAAAGTGAAACTAATTAACTAAGAGTTAATACTTAAAGATAAGGTTAATATAATGACCCAAACCTGTATAAATTGTATTGGATGAGTGGTTTTAGACCCATCCCCACCATAAACTTTAAATAATCTACTTTGGATCCATTAGAAACCGAATATGAATTTATTATAAAATAATATTTCTAGCTTTTCCAAAGGTGCCCCACCCCTCTTATAAAAGGGAACTCTCCCTTCTCATTATCTCACACCTTAAAAGCCTTTTGGATCGGCCAAACTCTACCCAAATACTCTCTCAACTTCCCTCACTTCATCATAGTGGCCTTCCTTTAGTCAGAAAGCAAACCTATGGAGCAATTTTGATCAAATCAAAAGGAAGAACCTGAAGAAGAGGTAATGATTTCACCACCCTTTTTCAAGTTCCTTTCTTCTCCCACTTCTTATTTCTTTGTTATTAACATTCTAAAATAATAACTCCAGTATATTATATATAAATTGATTTTATTTTAAACATGTTACAACCATATTTCAGTATTCTATCTATCCTTTTAATGACATGTCACCATACGTGCGTACGTACGGCTTACCGTCTCCACGTCGTGGTGTAATTGTTATTCAAAATATTATTATTTGGATGGGTATAATAATGATTTGAAGTTCATGTAAATAATAAATACAACATGATAATTATTTTTTATATATGATATAACATCCGATTAAATATTATTTTAATATCAAAAGAGTGATATTGTCGCTCGTGCGTACGTACGGACTGCCGTCTCCACGAACGCGATGAGATTCATTCTCCATCGTATCCATCCAATTATAATTATAATTTTATGATTAATAATAGTATCTATGGACTTGATATCATTCTGGATATGAAAAAGATACAACCTATCCATGACAAACATGGATTACATAACAAAACATATAAAAGAAAATGAGTAAGTTAACACCCAAGACAACGATAATACTAAGATATTATTAAAAAATCAAAGTTAAAAGAACATATATTATATCATATTAATGTATATGATTCTTGTATAATTTAATAAAAAATATTTAACCATTATATAGGAGTTTAACCTATCCCCAACCAAGGAAAAGTACAAGGTAAGGGGTTTTCATCTCACTCCTTATTCCAGTGAGATTCATGCCATATTGCCACTATTACCTTTTGTGTGGTGTATGTACTGCCCATAATTGTATTCTTTTTGAAATACACTTTAATTTATGTGTATTTACATATTCATAGTATGATACCTCTTTCATGGGTTGTATGTTTCGTAAGTTACCAAATTGGTAAGCGTTAATTCCTTAATCTCATCATTATCCGAGATTGTTTATGTGTATGTATTTACTGGGACATTTTTATCATCTATGTAAATTTTTCATAAAAATGATTTCAAAATGAATATTTTAAAGATTTTGAATGGTACCCTTTATCATGATTAAAATTTCAAATGTTTTAATGATTTATCTTTCTAAATCATTTCAATTAATGTCCATGTTTTCAAAATGATTTTAAGGATTTATTTAAATGAACATCAATGTTTTGAAATGATATTTCTCTTCAAAAGTTTCAAAGTGTTATGGGACACATTGATTCAAAAATATCTTTTAAATTAATTCCTTTCTAAATTTGTTACTTTTCAATGATTTCAATAAAAGTGATATTTCTCTCAAATAGTTTTGATTTCATCTATGTCAACATCCTTTGATGGATTTTAAGATTATTTGAAGTTGATTTATTATGAAACAAAACTTTTGTATTGTATTGAAGGTTTTGTGATATGTTTAACAGTGGATGTGTTATTTTTATACCATTCATGGTTTATGGAGAATGTATTGACATTTCATATGCTAGTTTTAATACGACTGTTTACATTATGTTTAAACCTTTTCATATGGGAATGCATTGGACTTAGTAAGTGACGGGTGGAGCCCACTATAGCTCCTCGATGCATCGGTAGGTCTCATGAGACAAAATAGTGTCGTGGCACAAGGCCTTGACAAAATCTTATTTGTAGTCTTGGAACGAGGCCTTGGCTATGTGGTTATGATAGTCTGGCATTATGCATTCCATCATTATGAAAGTGGTTAGTGATATTGCATGTGATTATTAGATTAGTAGAATATCCATGTGAATAAGTAAATGGAATTAATTCATTTTATTTCTGCCATATTATGCGGAAGTTCAAGTTTAAAAGGCTTTTGTTTTAGTTTTATACATTGCCTTAAATGTTTATGCTTACTTTTGAATGTTTCCGCTGTATTGCTTACCCTTACTGAGCATTTGAGCTCACCCCTTTCAATGTTTTATTTCTCCCAGGATTCCAAGAAGTGTAATGTGATTGATATGAAGGGTTAAGACAAGGGAATAATGGCATTCATAAAGGATTGTTTATGTTGTTTTTTATGTAATGAAGTGTAATGTAACATTCATGTATGTAATCTATTTTCCAAGACTGCTAAACTGATCGGTTCTTCGGAACTTGGTTCCTTGTAAATGCCAATGTATTAAAATAATACACCGACTCTGGGTCACTGGGGTTGGGGCGTTACAGTTGGCATCAGAGGAAGATTAACAATAACCTTGGAAACTAGATTTAGATAATCTCTGATTAGAGCACATAACCCGAATATAGACTTTGATGATTAATATAGAAGAACATCCTAGAATGTTTGTATTGTAGAGATTTTGTGGGTTTTCCAAGAAATACACCCCTATCCGGATAAGAGCAGGTAGAGGCGGCTCTGGAAAAGATGTACCTAGGGGTAAAACCCGAAAACACCGCTTTGAGCTAGACTCGAACGTGAACTGGTGCACGACAACGTGCCTTGCTGCACTCTTGGTTACGACACTCCCGGGGGATATGCTTAGGATAATTCTCATTTTATTTACAAACCATTATGAAGGGCTCATGAGTATATACTTACTCAAAGAAAAAAAAATTTATGATTATCGATTATATCCATAAACTATTCAATTTGCATTAGGAATTATTTATTTCAATTCATAAACTGACCTAGTTTATGCTATTGTATAGAAATGGCGCCCAGTAGAAGGAATGTGAACTCCAGTAATACGTATGATCCAAAGAGTAAGAAGGATCATATCTTTCATGGTTTTAAGACTTAATTTAGAAGGGAAATAGTCTCCCAAGTATTATCATCATATAAAGAAATAGTGTCATGTGTGGATAAGATAACTAAAGAGTTTACTGAGTCCTATGGCTTTGAAGGAAAGCAAGAGAAGAAAAGGATGGAAGAGAGAAAGATGGATAAAGGGAAGAGGGAAAAGATGAATTTCCCCATATGTGATAACTGTGGGAAGAAACACCCTGGAACTTGCCTGAAAGGAATGGGAGTTTTTTATAAGTGTGGAGGAAAAGGGCATAAAGTACGTGACTGCAAGGGTAAGAAAATGGTTTCAAATTTACAATGCTTCATTTGCAAGGAGTTTGGACACTACGCGAACCTATGTCCCCGTCATCAGACTATGCCACAAATGATGCTATTGGATAATAATCAAGTTATGTTACTACCACAGATGAAGAGGAATGATTAGAGTTTTTATGTTGATTATGTCATTTGAGTGTTGTATCAATAATGTACTTGTTATAATAATTGTGGAGTATATAAGGATTGTACTTTAGTAATATTTCATTAAGGAATTGAGATTGTGTGGAACAAAGAAAAGTGACTCAATAGCAGGATAAACTTTTGGAAAATATATGGTTGAGAGAATGATAAACCATAATATAGTTCTGATACCGATGTAGTGATTTTAGAATAATACATGATTGATTTGGATAAATTATATTGGATATTCTTGACTACCTTGAAACTGGTTAATGATTTGTATATTCCATCATTGTTGGAGTTTACAACATTTTTGGATTGAAGGAGTATATCCATTATTGTTTAAGGAATAAGGGATCATGAATGTAATCAATATGGTTTTATGGTAATTCAGGATGTTGCATTGTTTTAAAAGAATACATGATGATGGTGTTCACATGTTATTACACAGCAAAAAGGTCTTCATTTTTGGACTAACGCATGTTGGATAGTTCTAGTTTGGATTTTTTTTGGATTTCCATAAAAGGACAACCCGGAGGTTGGGCGGTAACCCGTCGCGTCTGGCAAGGCCGCGAGACTTGAACCCACAACCGAAGGGCGACAAGGGTGTATCACCTACCACTGGCCCACATAATGTCCGAGATTAAATAATGTAGTTTTTTTAAAAGATCTGGTAGATGAATTATAAATTCATTTTTTTGGAACCCTATATGAATAGGATAAATAGAATTTTTTTACGTTATATTATCTTTTAGAGTGAACGATGAGTTTGTGGTAGAAATTAGTTAAAAGATGGAACTCTACTTTTCAAGAATATATTATCCTTATTCTCTTATTCTATGATGAAATTAATTCTTATACTTTATTTAAGGAATCCTAAAACATAAAATGTGTTATCCTAATACCCTATGTTTTGTTGAACCGATGGTATTTCAAATCATCATAGATTGATGAATTTAAGGACCTCAATTTTACAATTATTTGTGATTGATGACCTCAATCACTACCTATAAATATTTACGTTTTCCCTCTAATTATATGTCTCTAATTTCTACCAATGTTCTCCTAATCGAGATCATAATTTGGTGGTGACCCTTTCATTTCTATTTTCCTCATATTAAGACTAAATTTTAGTAACCCAATTTCTGATGTGGGTTTTCCCACAAAGATATTTTCTATTTAGAACCTTTTATTTTCGAAGAACAATTTCAAATTGCAAGGATGCAATTTATTGAAGGAGGGGAGAATGTAACACCCCAAGATTTCATAGTGTGTTATTTCTTCAAAATAATTCAATAACTTTCACTACATGCAACACCGAGTTCAAGCGCACCATGACTTACCAAACAAGCCGTTCAAAAGAGGTTATGAATAGTATCATCTAAATTTAAAACTTTATATAATCATTATAATTTTAGAATACATATTATGAGTTTCTTAGACATAATGTAAGACCAAATTCCTTTTTTCAGATAAAATAAGTATTTTTAAAAAATGCACTTTTGCCAACTTTAATAGTGAACCCTTTTTAAATACAATATTTTAAACTTTTATATAGTCAATTTGACTAAATAAATTTATTTTTTAGAATGGGGACATAAAAAAATTTACAATGTAACACCCCAAGCTTCCACAGTACGCTTCACTTTGAAAAATACAGTAGCGTGTGTTGTACGGAACTTCGAGTTCTAACACACACTACAACCAATCAAACTAGCCGTAATGAATAGTAATACCTACTTTTTAAAATTTTATAAATTATACCTCTCAAAATGGACTTCATTTTTGGATTTGGAATATCGAAATTAGCCTAGGGTGAAATTTTGGTACTTTTCGGATAACTTCCCTATTTTGATGAATAGTGAAAATTACTAAATTTTAATTAAAAAAAACTTTTTTAATCAAAATAATTAATATTAATAAATTATTAATTTGAGTAGTTTTATAGTATATTTAGAATATATTTTTACCATTTAATTCAATCTTTTTCATTGGACATAATTTTACAGTTAAACCGGACATAAACAAATGTCAATCTTTTGATATTTATTATCTCTTAAAAAAATGTTTTTTGTTTTAACAACGGGAATTAATTTTAAATTAATTTCTGCCACTTATATGTTTTGAATTTGAAAAAATGGATTCCATATTTGGAATCATGATGTTCAAATTTTGTAAATAGGTAACTTTTATTTTTAGACATTTTGAATTATTACTTCGGTAAATATTTTATTTACCATGGTTAAAGGGTAAATCCGGTAAATAAGGGTTAAAAATAATATTATAATAACAAACAATTACCCTAAAACGTGTCCTAACCTTATTTGTTGATACATGTTCTACCATTGGCATTTTTTGGTTGATTTTGGGACCCCATGAAGCCACTTGTAAGTGATAGGGACACTTTATTTTAATTAAGTTAAAATGAATATAAAAATCACACAAGCATATATCTTTTAGAAATACAATTTTTACATAGGGTTATATATGTTTGATTTTAGACTATAAATATTAATTATAAAGATAAAAATATTTTCTCCATAATTATATTTTATTTAAAATTTTTAGACATTAAAACATTTAATTTATTTATGACACAATGATGATGCAGTAATTACCTAATTAATGAAAAATTGGAATAATTGATATTATAAATACCCAAATAAATGTAATTTGAAACTTTATATATATACAAATAATTTTATAGGATAATATGAAATTTTAGGAATGATTTAATTAACTTTTTTAGAAGTAATCATTCTGTTATAATTTTTACAAAAATCAATTATTGAATAGTGTCAAAATTGACATAAAAGAGTTTTTAAACACAATATTACATTATTAATTGATATTAAATTCCTAAAAATATAAGGTTCAGAAAAGAGACTTATATAATGATAGATGTATCATTAATGGACCACTTGGGGGTCTCTGGTATGTATATAGTAAGTTTATTTACCATATAAAATAAAAATACAAAGAGACATTGTAAAAGTGAAACTGATTAACTAAGAGTTAATACATAAAGATAAGGTTAATATAATGACCCAAACCTATCTAAATTCTATTGGTTGAGTGGTTTTAGACCCATACCCACATTAAACTTTAAATAATCTACTTTGGAGCCATTAGAAACCGAATATTAATTTATTATAAAATAATATTTCTAGCTTTTCCAAAGGTGCCCCTCACCCCTCTTATAAAAGGGCCCTCTCCCTTCTCATTAACTCACACCATAAAAGCCTTTTTGATCGGAAAAAATATGCCCAAATACTCTATCAACTTCCCTCACTTCATCATAGAGGCCTTAATTTAGTCAGGAAGCCAACCTATGGAGCCCTTTTGATCAAATCAAAAGGAAGAACCCGAAGAAGAGGTAATGATTTCACCACCCTTTTTCAAGTTCCTTTCTTCTTCCACTTCTTCTTTCTTTGTTATTAACATTTTAAAATAATAACTCCAGTATATTATATATACATTGATGTTATTATAAACATGTTAAAACCATATTTTATTATTCTATCCATCCTTTTAATGACATGTCACCATACGTGCGTACGTACGGCTTACCGTCTCCACGTCGTGGTGTAATTGTTATTCAAATTATTATTATTTGGATGGGTGTAATAATGATTTGAAATTCATGTAAATAATAAATATAACATGATAATTATTCTTTATATATGATATAACATCCAATTAAATATTATTTTAATATCAAAAGAGTGATATTGTCGCTCGTGTGTACGTACGGACTGCCGTGTCCACGAACGCGATGAGATTCATTCTCCATCGTATCCATCCAAGTCGAATTCTAATTTGATGATTAATAACAGTATATATGGACTTGATATCATTCTGGATATGAATAAGATAAAAACTATCCATGACAAACATGGCTTACATAACAAAACATATAAAAAAATGAGTAAGTTAACACCCGAGACCACGATAATACTAATATATTATTAACAAATCAATGTTAAAAGATCATATATGATATCATATTAATGTATATGATTCTTTTATAATTTAATAACAATTATTTCATCATTATAAAGGAGTTTAATCTATTTCCAACCAAGGAAAAGTACAAGGTAAGGGGTTTTCATCTCACTCCTTATTCCCGTGAGATTCGTGCCATATTGCTACTATTACCTTTTGTGTGGTGTATATACTGCCCATAATTGTATTATTTGTGTAATACACTTTAATTTATGTGTATTTACATATTCATAGTATGATACCTCTTTCATGGGTTGTATGTTTCGTATGTTACCAAATTGGTAAGGGTTAATTCCTTAATCTCATCATTATCTGAGATTGTTTATGTGTAAGTATTTACTGGGACATTTTTATCATCCATGTCCATTTTTCATAAAAATGATTTCAAAATGAATATTTTAAGGATTTTTAAAGGTACCCTTTATCAGGATCAAAATTTCAAATGTTTTAAAGATTTATCTTTCTAAATCGTTTCAATTAATGTCCATGTTTTCAAAATGATTTTAAGGATTTTTTTATATGAACATGAATGTTTTGAAATGATATTTCTTTTAAAAAGTTTCAAAGTGGTATGGGAAACTTTGATTCCAAAATACCTTTTAAATTAATTCTTTTATAAATGTGCGAATTTTCAATGATTTCAAGAAAAGTGATATTTCTCTCAAATAGTTTTGATTTCATCTATGTCAACATCCTTTGATGGATTTTAAGCTTATTTGAAGTTGATTTATTATGATAAAAAACTTTTGTATTGTATTGAAGGTTTTGTGATATGTTTAACTGTGGATGTGTTATTTTTATACCATTCATGGTTTATGTAGAAAGTATTGACATTTTGTATGCTAGTTTTAATACGAATGTTTATGTT
The DNA here is from genome assembly GCA_963277665.1 of Viscum album. Taxonomy (NCBI): domain Eukaryota; kingdom Viridiplantae; phylum Streptophyta; class Magnoliopsida; order Santalales; family Viscaceae; genus Viscum; species Viscum album. The sequence continues at coordinate 2,040,321,305 of OY728164.1, forward strand.
ATGTTTAAAACTTTTCATATGGGAATGCATTGGACTTAGTAAGTGACAGGTGGAGTCCGCTATAGCTCCTCGATGCATCAGTAGGTATCATGAGACAAAATAGTGTCTTGGCACAAGGCCTTGAAAAAAATCTTATTTTTAGTCTTGGCACGAGGCCTTGGCTATGTGGTTATGATAGTCTGGAATTATACATTCCATCATTATGAAAGTGGTTAGTGATATTTCATGTGATTATTAGATTAGTAGAATATCCATGTGAATAAGTAAATGGAATTATTTCATTTTATTTCTGCCATATTATGCGGAAGTTCAAGTTTAAAAGGATTTTGTTTTAGTTTTATACATTGCCTTAAATGTTTATGCTTATTTTTGAAAGTTTCCGCTATATTGCTTACCCTTACTGAGCATTTGAGCTCACCCCTTTCAATGTTTTATTTTTCCCAGGATTCCAAGAAGTGTAATGTGATTGATATGAGGGGTTAAGACAAGGGAATAATGGCATTCATAAAGTATTATTGATGTTGTTTTGTATGTTATGAAGTGTAATGTAACATTCATGTATGTAATATATTTTCCAAGACTGCTAAACTGATCAGTTCTTCGGGACTTGGTTCCTTGTAATAATGAAAATGTATTAAAATAATGCACCGACTCTGGGTCACTGGGGTTGGGGCATTACAGTTGCTATCAGAGGAAGATTAACAATAACCTTGGAAACTAGATTTAGATAAACTCTAATTAGAGCACATAACCCTAATATAGACTTTGAGGATTAATATAGAAGAACATCCTAGAATATTGGTATTGTAGGGATTTTGTGGTTTTCTGAGCAATACATCCCTGTCTGGATACGAGCAGGTAGAGGCGGCCCTGGCACAGATGTACCTAGGGGTAAAACCCGAAAATACCGCTTTGAGCTAGACTCGAACGGGGACTGGTGCACAATAACGGACCTTGCTGCACTCTAGGTTATGACACTCCCAAGGGATATTCTTAGGATAATTATCATTTTATTTACAAACCATTATGAAGGGCTCATGAGTATATACTTACTCAAAGAATTTTTTTTTATGATTATGGATTATATCCATAAACAGTTTAATTTTCATTTTGAATTATTTATTTCAATTCATAAACCAACCTAGTTTATGCTATTGTATAAAAATGGCGCACAATAGAAGGAATGTGAACTCCAGTAATACGTATGATTCAAAGAGTAAGAATGATCATATCATTCATGGTATTAAGACTTCATTTAGACGGGAAATAGTCTCCCACATATTATCATCATATAAAGAAATAGTGTCATGTGTGGATAAGATAACTAAAGAGTTTACTGAGTCCTATGGCTTTGAAGGGAAGCAAGAGAAGAAAAGGATGGAAGAGAGAAAGATGGATAAAGGGAAGATAGAAAATATGAATTTCCCCATATGTGATAACTGTGGGAAGAGACACCCTGGAACTTGCCTGAAAGGAATGAGAGTTTGTTATAAGTGTGGAGGAAAAGGGCACAAAGTACGTGACTTCAAGGGTAAGAAAATGGTATCAAATTTACAATGCTTCATTTGCAAGGAGTTTGGACACTACGTGAACCTATGTCCCAGTCATCAGACTATGCCTCAAATGATGCTATAGGATAATAATCATGTTATGTTACTACAACAGATGAAGAGGAATGATTAGAGTTCTTATGTTGATTATGTCATTTGAGTGTTGTATCAACAATGCACTTTTTATAATAATTATGGAGTATATAAGGATTCTACTATAGTACTATTTCATTAAGGACTTGAGATTGTGTGGAACAAAGAAAAGTGACTCAATAGCAGGATAAATTTTTGGAAAATATATGGTTGAGAGAATGATAAACCATAATATAGTTCTGATACCGAGGTAGTGATTTTAGAATAATACATGATTGATTTGGATAAATTATATTGGATATTATTGACTACCTTGAAACTGATTAATGATTTATATATTCCATCATTGTTGGGGTTTACAACATTTTTGGATTGAAGGAGTATATCCATTATTATTTTAGGAATAAGGGATCATGAATGTAATCAATAAGGTTTTATGGTAATTCCGGATGTTGTAGTGTTTTAAAAGAATACATGATGAAGGTGTTCACATGTTATTACGCAGAAAAAAGGATCTTCATTTTTGGACTAATGCATTTTGGATAGTTATAGTTTGGATTATTTTTGGATTTCCATAAAAGGACAACCTGGAGGTTGGGCGGTAACCCGTCGCGTCCAGCAAGGCCGCGAGACTTGAACCCACAACCGAAGGGCGACAAGGGTGTATCACCTACCACTGGCCCACGTAATGTCCGGGATTAAATAATGTTGTTTTTTTAAAAGATCTGGTAGATGAATTATAAATTCTTTTTTTTGGAACCCTATACGAATAGGATAAATAGAATATTTTTTTACGTTCTATTATCTTTTAGAGTGAAAGATGAGTTTGTGGTAGAAATTAGTTAAATGATGGAACTCTACTTGTCAATAATATATTTTTCGTCTTCTCTTATTCTATGAAGAAATTAATTCTTATACTTTATTTAAGGAATCCTAAAACCAAAAATGTGTTATCCTAATACCCTATGTTGTGTTGAACCGATGGTATTTCAAATCATCATAGATTGATGAATTTAATGACCCCAATTTTACACTTATTTGTGATTGATGAACTCAATCACTACCTATAAATATTTATGTCTTCCCTCCAATTATATGTCTCTAATTTCCACCAATGTTCTCCTAATCGAGATCATAATTTGGTGGTGACCCTTTAATTTCTCTTTTCCTCATATCAAGACTAAATTTTAGTAACCCAATTTCCGATGTGGGTTTTCCCACAAAGATATTTTCTATTTTGAACCTTTTATTTTCGAATAATAATTTCAAATTATGAGGATGCAATTTATTGAGGGGGGGGGGAGAATGTAACACCCCAAGATTTCATAGTGTGTTATTTCTTCAAAATAATTCAATAACTTGCACTACACGCAACACCGAGTTCAAGCGCACCATGACTTACCAAACAAGCCATTCAAAAGAGGTTATGAATAGTATTACCTAAATTTAAAACTTTATATAATCATTATAATTTTAGAATACATATTATGAGTTTCTTAGACATAATTTAAGAACACATTCCTTTTTTCAGATAAAAGAATTATTTTTCAAAAATGCACTTTTATCAACTTTAATAGTGAACCCTTTTTAAATCCAATATTTTAAACTTTTATATAGTCAATTTGACTAAATAAATTTATTCATTAGAATGGGGACATAAAACAATTTACAATGTAACACCCCAAGCTTCCACATTACACTTCACTTTGAAAAATACAGTAGCGTGTGTTGTATGCAACTTCGAGTTCTAACACACACTACAACCAATCAAACTAGCCGTAATGAATAGTAATACCTACTTTTTAAAGTTTTATAAATTCTATCTCTCAAAATGGACTTCATTTTTGGATTCATAATATCAAAATTATCCTAGGGTGAAATTTTGGTACTTTTCGGATAACTTTCATATTTTGATGAATAGTGAAAATTACTAAATTTTAATTAAAAACAACTTTTTTAATCGAAATAATAAATATTAATAAATTATGAATTTTTGTAGGTTTAAAGTATATTTAGAATATATTTTTATCATTTAATTCAATGTTTGTCATTGGACATAATTTTACAATTAAACCAGACATAAACAAGTGCCAATCTTTTGATAGTTATTATCTCTTAAAAACACGCTTTTTGTTTTAACAACGAGAATTAATTTTAAATTAATTTCTGCCACTTCTGTGTTTCAAATTTGGAAAAATGGATTAAATATTTGGAATCAGGATGTTCAAATTGTGTAAATAGGTAGCTTTTATTTTTAGACATTTAGAATAATTACTTCGGTAAATATTTTATTTACCATGGTTAAAGGGTAAATCCAGTAAATAAGGGTTAAAAGATCATATTATAATAATAAACAAATTACCCTAAAACGTGTTCTAACCTTATTGGTTGATACATTACCGACCATGGGCATCTTTAGGTCGATTTTGGGACCCCATTGAGCCACTTGTAAGTGATAGGGACACTTTATTTTAATTAAGTTAAAATAAATAAAAAAATGACAAAAGCATATATCTTTTATAAATACAATTTTTACATAGGGTTATATATGTTGGATTTTCGACTATAAATATTCATTATAAAGATAAAATATTTCCTACATAATGATATTTTATTTATAATTTTTATACATTAAAACATTTAATTTATTTATGACAAAATGATGATGTAGTAATTACATAATTAATGAAAAATTGGAATAATTGATATTATAAATACCCAAATAAATTTAATTTGAGATTTTTTATAAATAACAATAATTTTGTAGGATAATATGACTTTTTAGGATTGAGTTAATTAACTTTTTTTGAAGTAATCATTGTGTTATGAGTTTTACAAAAATCAATTATTGAATAGTGTCAAAATTGACATAAAAGAGTTTTTAAAACAAATATTATATTATTAATTGATATTAAATTCCTAAAAATCTAAGGTTCAGACAAGAGACTTATATCATGATAGGTGTATCATTAATGGACCACTTTGGGGTCTCTTGGATGTATATAGTATGTTTATTAACCATATAATATAAAAATACAAAGAGACATTGTAAAAGTGAAACAAATTAACTAAGAGTTAATACTTAATGATAAGGTTAATATAATGACCTAAACCTGTCTAAATTCTATTGGATGAGTGGTTTTAGACCCATCCCCAGCTTAACCTCTAAATAATCCACTTCTGAGCCATTCGATACCGAATATGAATTTATTATAAAATAATATTTATAGCTTTTCCAAAGGTGCCCCTCACCCCTCTTATAAAAGGGAACTCTACCTTCTCATTAACTCACACCATAAAGCCTTTTGGTTCGTCCAAACTCTTCCCAAATACTCTCTCAACTTCCCTCACTTAATCCTAGAGGAATTCCTTTAGTCATAAATCCATCCTAAGGAGCCCTTTTGATCAAATCAAAAGGAAGAACCCGAAGAAGACGTAATGATTTCACCACCCTTTTTCAAGTTCCTTTCTTCTTCCACTTCTTCTTTCATTGTTATTAAAATTCTAAAATAATGACTACAGTATATTATATATACTTTTATGTTATTATAAACATGTTACAACCATATTTCAGTATTCTATCCATCCTTTTAATGACATGTCACCATACGTGCGTACGTACGGCTTACCGTCTCCACGTCGTGGTGTAATTATTATTCAAAATATTATTATTTGGATGGGTATAATAATGATTTTTAATTCATGTAAATAATAAATATAACATGATAATTATTCATTATATATGATATAAATTCTAATTAAATATTATTTTAATATCAAAAGAGTGATATTGTCACTCGTGCGTACGTACAGACTACCGTCTCCACGAATGCGATGAGATTCATTCCCCATCGTATCCATCCAAGTATAATTCTCATTTTATTATTAATAATAGTATCTGTGGACTTGATATAATTATGGATATGAATAAGATACAACCTATCCATGAAAATCATGGCTTACGTAACAAAACATATAAAAGAAAACGAGTAAGTTAACACCTGAGACAACGATAATACTAAGATATTATTAACAAATCAATGTTAAAAGATCATATATGATATCATATTAATGTATATGATTCTTTTATAATTTAATAAAAATTATCCCACCATTATACAGGAGTTTAACCTATCCCCAACCAAGGAAAAGAACAAGGTAAGGGGTTTTCATCTCACTCCTTATTCCCGTGAGATTCATTCCATATTGCCACTATTACCTTTTGTGTGGTGTATGTACTGCCCATAATTGTATTCTTTGTGTAATAAACTTTAATTTATGTTTATTTACATATTCATTGTATGATACCTCTTTCATGGGTTGTATGTTTCGTAAGTTACCAAGTTGGTAAGGGTTAATTCCACAATCTCATCATTATCCGAGATTGTTTATGTGTAAGTATTTACTGCGACATTTTTATCATCCATGTCCATTTTTCATAAATATGATTTCAAAATGAATATTTTAAGGATTTTTAAAGGTACCCTTTATCAAGATCAAAATTTCAAATTTTTTAAAGATTTATCTTTCTAAATAATTTCAATTAATGTCCATTTTTTCAAAATGATATTAAGGATTTATTTATATGGACATGAATGTTTGGAAATGATATTTCTTTTCAAAAGTTTCAAAGTGGTATGGGACACTTTGATTCAAAAATATCTTTTAAATTAATTCCTTTATAAATGTGTGACTTTTCAATGATTTCAATAAAATTTATATTTCTCTCAAATAGTTTTGATTTCTGCTATGTCAACATCCTTTGATGGATTTTAAGATTATTTGAAGTTGATTTATTATGATACAAAACTATTGTATTGTATTGGAGGTTTTGTGAGATGTTTAACTGTGGATGTGTTAATTTTATACCATTCATGGTTTATGGAGAAAGTATTGACATTTCGTATGCTAGTTTTAATACGAATGATTATGTTATGTTTAAACCTTTTCATATGGGAATTCATTGGACTTAGTAAGTGACAGGTGGAGCCCGCTATAGCTCCTCGATGCATTGGTAGGTCTCATGAGACAAACTAGTGTCTTGGCACAAGTCCTTAACAAAATCATATTTGTAGTTTTGGCACGAGTCCTTGGCTATGTGGTTATGATAGTCTGGCATTATGCATTCCATCATTATGAAAGTGGTTAGTGATATTTCATGTGATTATTCGATTAGTAGAATATTAATGTGAATAAGTAAATAGAATTATTTCATTTTATTTCTTCCATATTATGCTGAAGTTCATGTGTAAAAGTCTTTTGTTTTAGTTTTATACATTGCCTTAAATGTTCATGCTTATTTTTGAAAGTTTCCGCTGTATTGCTTACCCTTACTGAGCATCTATGCTCACCCCTTTCTATGTTTTATTTTTCCCAGGATTCCAAGAAGTGTAAAGTGATTGATATGCAGGGTTAAGAAAAGGGAATAATGGAATTCATAAAGGATTATTTATTTTGTTTTGTATGTTATGAAGTGTAATGTAACATTCATGTATGTAATCTATTTTACAAGACTGCTAAACTGATCGGTTCATCGGGACATGGTTCCTTGTAATCATGCCAATGTATTAAAATAATTCACCGACTCTGGGTTACTGGGGTCGGGGCGTTTCCAATAGGCCCATTTATGGGAATTATTTGGTGGTTACATCGAACAAATTTCAAGGATTTAGCCACAAAAACTCTTTGAATCTACATGAAACCATAACCTTATCACCATAAATGATGAGGGATATATGAAAAATATTATCAACCATATGAAATCACTTTCTTTAGGTCAAAGAATACATGGGAACCACCAATAGTCTCACATATGAATAAAAAATTTCTACCTATGCACTATAAATTACTCTAGGGGATATATTATTTTTTTATAGTATAAAATGAAACATTCCATTTGACCATAAATAATGAAGATCTATGTAATTCCTATGTGACCATGCAATTTTTTCTGGTCACCAAGCTTTATATATTCGAAATTGTAAAACTTTTCATTGTTTTATTTATATACTATAACTTGTAATTGGATACAAAGTTTCTATTGGAGTTGGTTCCCTTGAACCATGCACTTTTTTACTTTATATTACATGTATATTAAAATTCTTGTATATTAATAAAGATCTTATCACATATTTATTGGTATATTGTGTAACATTAATTTGATAGTGTCCTAGAGTGTTGTATACATTTAAAGGTCATGGTAGTCCCCCACAATGATGAAAACCTTAGAGTGATATGACAATATTATTAAATATAGTCCTAAAAACTTGATAACATTCTATGAAGGGACACACAATATGTTTGATTGTTAGGTTCTTGATACCCCAATGTTGATGAGACTTTATCTCATGAAGATTTCACGTGGTACTCTCTAAGATGGGATATAAAAGGAAAGACCCTCTAGTAGGAATTTTGCATACTTATATGTCATTGGATATTCCTGCATGAAAATGTGTGTAATGATTCATTTAATTAATATTATATTTAAATCATATCACGAGTCATGAAAATTGATGTATTGATGAAAACCATAGTTCTCTATGTTTATAGTAAATTAGGATATGTTTGGGACATCATAGGTGATATGGTATTAATGAATGAGTAAAGAAAGGATTTATCCATTCAATGACTAGAAGTTGATATATCAAACCCTTTGATTGGAATGAAATTACCTTACTAAATCCATGGATATAGTGTATTCACAAGTTTATTTCAGATACTTCAGGAATGAGAAATCAAGCATATAGGTTGAGGACCTGAGCATTCAATATGCTTGACCAAGAGATATCAATATAAAGATATTATATTACATAGCGAGTGTTTATATGGGGTTTTTTTCATTGTGACATTAAATTTTTCCCCTATGGGTTCTTTTACATATTTCTAGATGCTAATATTTGACTTTAGGCAAGATTACCTAATGCCACCGAGGAAGTTTCCTAGTTGGTCACACACCACATGTACCCATTTATCTTAGTTAAATTTTATTGTGTCAAACACTTTGACTATATTTAATTCTCATGACTAAGAAATAATATTTATTTATGATTTATTGATAAAAAATATTCAGTAACCAGTTATATTCAAGTTTGAATATATATGCGAGTTGAATAGTAAATAAATATTTATTCATATAATTTCAAATAATATATTTATTTATATATAGGGTAGTAAATATTATATATTATTAAATAAATATTAATTTATTTATTAGAATTTTAAAATAAGTATTTATTCAAAATACTATTAATATATTACTTTTTATATATTGAATGAATAATATTTATTATTTTAATTTTGTGAAATGTCATGGAAGATGGATGGTTTGAAATAACTCTTGATGGCTAGAATGGTATAAGTATTGAATACAATTTAAAATGATATTTAATTATTCCCAAGTCATCCCACACCATTATATAATAATAATAATATTATTATTATACATTTATTATTCGACTCGAGTTCCCTATAAAATTATCAATATTAAACCTAATATATATATATATATATATATATTCCCACTTATTTCATTTTAGATAGATGGTGAATTTTTTTGAGCAATGCATCCTCTCCCAATAGAATTTTCTCAACAAAGAATACATCTAGGGATCCTCTACCAACCTAGAGAATTAAACCACCTTATTCATACCACTCAAGATTGAGAGATCAAAATAGAAAATCCATCAATCCTAAAGGATTGTGTTGTGATCAAGAAGAATAATGAAATATGATTAGATCATTCCCTCCCACACTCAGTGTTATATTGTTTTAATTCAGTGATCAAGTTACACGTATGGATCACTATTAGAGGGATCCTACCTTAGGTTCTCTTAGAGAAATTATAAAATAACTTTAATGAGATTTCTATCAATCAACATCTTAATCAAATATAGAAACTCTAGAATTAGGTAATTTTATTATTATAAAATCAATATATAATTTAATATGAAAGATCCTTTATATGTTATAGGATTGTTTCATCATGTTTCATCAGTCATACTCATGATACATGTCATTATTCATCATGTTTTTATAATTTATTCATTGAAAATGATTAAAACATATCGTTTTATATATACCCAACCCACTTTAATTGTTCCCAAAGCCTTTAAGTGGTATAAAAGTGCTCGAATTAAAATTTATAATTATTTAATGTTGTTAATCAATATAACAATTATTATTATATATTTTATTTTGGTTTCGATTATTAATCCATAAAATTGAGATAATGAGTTAATTTTCAATGATATGACTAAGAACATATAAAGAATGCATAGATATTTATCTATAGGTGTTAGATATTTTTATTGCACAGCTAGACTACACTTTGTGTAACATAATTACACATTGTGTAGTCTTAATAAACCACATGACAATTCAATTTTGTAAAGAATGTCTAGTCCTGTGGGGGTTCATTATATGGTGTGTAAATATTCATTAAATAGACCATGTATTGATTGCTAGGGTTGCACATATTCCACATGGTCACATTGTTTGTAACTTCTATACACACTATATAAAGCTACATGAAACAGTGGTTGTTTTGCCAATAGACATGACTTGCATTTAATACACCACATATTGACTGTTAGCTTAGAGACACAATACATGTATGATTGTATGGTGTGTTGCTGGCATACATGCCAAGTGATGTAGTTTTGTTCCATGTAGGTTAAACATTGAGTCCCTTGGTATGTAACATGGGATAAATGGAAAGTATTTAACCACTGTATATCTTGTGTTCACACCATGTGACACATACTTATTAATAGGAAGAACGCATCAACACAAGTTATACAAAAAGTAATATAATCACGCCAAACAAAATAAATTACAAAATTGAAACTAAAAAATTAGCATTCAATTGATTTAGCCATAATGTGATATAATTTTAGATAATATTTAATGCCTAATTATTTTGTTTTTGTTTTTTAACTAAAAAACTTGTAATTTCATTGTACCTTCTCTTTAATTAACATGTAATAAAAGCTTTATACGTCGTGTATATTAACATGTGTCATGTGTCATAAATTTCAAGGTTACTACTTGGATTGACATAAAGAAAAAAACACCATATAATAATGTGACACACTGTGTATACTACATGGCTTGTATATATACAATGCATGATTGAATGATTTTCTGTTCCATTCAGATATGTATATTCCATTATTCATCCTAGTACACATCATGTACTTAAGTAATTTTGGATAAAATTAATTTATTTAATTTTACAAAAAATTATAGTGGGAACAATCTTTTATATATCTAGGACATCATGTATTACTAATTAAGATAAATAATTAACTAATTTGTATAAATAGTAATTATTAATTAAATATATTTTTAACATTATCAATATAGTGATTTTAAATGAATGCTAACATATATAAATGTCATGTCATTGCATGTGTGTGACTAATCACAATCTCGATTAACCAATTTATATGTAGGGTTTCAAGTTAATTTAATATTATTTCCTAGGTTATTATATATAATAATGTTTTATTTGACTAAATATGATTTATTTTGAGTCATCCCCCTCATCTTTATTATTTTAGACATATGTGTTCAGGATTTATTTTATGTATCTCATTCCCATTATTTCCATCACCTACATGTGGGTTAAACCATGTAAATGATGTACATCTAAAGAGAGGAGGTGATTCGAAACCCAAAACATAGTAAAACTAACCAATATGATATTAAGGCCAATGGTGGAATACTTTAAATCAAGCCATGACTTACTCAATGAATTTTTTCCCTATGACCATAGGTTATTTTATCATATACTTGATAAATGGACCATTATAAATCTCATGATCATGTCACTTTATTTATTTTAATTTTCTATATTCATGGTTATTTATCTATTAATGTGGATTCATGTTTACATATTGTTAAAAAAATAATATAAATTAATTTATATAATAATAAATCAAAGTTAAAAGAAAATAAATGGTTTTTGTGTGAATTATCTAATCAACGAATGGTTTTTATGTAAAATTCACATAATAATAACAAGAAAGGTAGAATTTAAAATAAGAAAATGAACACATATGTAACTAAAATTCCTTAAGGAAATATAATGTCAAAATACATCCATTTTACGAGTGAATATGGAACCAAAGTTAATGTGTCAGTCTGAAAATAATTGAGGTAGCTTTAAAGTATTGGGTATTATTAACAAAGTTTATTGTTTCAATTAACCAAACTTTTATTGAGTGTAATTACCATATTTTTTCAATAACAATTTAGGGCCAGGTGTTGCAAAAATCCAAGTCATAATTTTAGGATTTTGGAGTCCACTCAACGGATCAAGGAGCTGCAAGCCAGTTGTTGGAAATATTTCCTACCTAAATACCTTCTTATGAATTAAATTTATAAATTTTATGTTATGGGAAGGGAAATAAGGATCCATTAAAATCTAATTTACAACTAATAGTGTATTCTTAGTCTAATTTTGAGGGATATTGGGACTTAATAAAATAATAGGAAACTAATACAACAATTAAAATTAATTCATGTCACATATTTTGGTAATATAGTAATAAACCAAATTTTATTATAATTGATATTAATATAAAAGAAAATTAAAATATATAACTTTATATCCATGGAATATATACTATAGAAAGATAAAATAATTGTTGAAAATAACTTCAATGAGTGGTATATGTGCCTTTTCATTATATGACACAAAGAAATGAGGTTATAAGTGTGTGAATCCTTAATTTCCAATTGACTTGGTAAGAAGGAAAGTGATTAAGAGATTTATATTTATGAGAAACACTTGAATTATGTACTAGACTTATATTTCTTTATGTTAACATCCATTTCTAGTTAAATTAAAAAGTCACCTGAAAACCTAGATGCATATAATATGATCACACATATTTATGATCTTTATTAGGGGGAGAAAGAAATGATCAGTATGAGATTTAAAAGGAAATTTTTTAATGAAAACATAGAGAGGGTGTGGAAGTTGGGATTAATTTTGTCAAGATTATTGGATATGATAAGAATCTATATATTATTGTGTTTAAGAAACATGATAAATTATGCACAGATATCATATATTCCTCACTCTCTCAGATGATATCCATATCTATTTTTAATTTTTACATGAATAACATTAAGAAGTGTCCCCCTTATCTTCTTAATCTTATTCATTTGGAATATAAGGACATGAAGTGTGAGAAGACTTATGTAATTATGGTGAAAAATAGGAAGGAAAATCCAAAAGTCTCTAGACACACTCAATGTCTAAGGATTGTTTGAAACACCACTCCATGGGAAGGAAGATAAAGGGTAATGTGAGGGAATGAGATGTGTTCTATTTTTCATGTGGTAATAAGTGTCAATATAATAAGAAATACACAATGAAAATGAAACTAGGGAAGCTTCAAGTGTATTCATTATCAAGTGGAACATTTATTTTATATAAATCGGGTATTAAATATAGGTTTTTGTGATCACATTTGTATTCAATTATAGGAAACATGTATATTAAAGAGAGTTTCATGAGGTGATGTGGATCTATGAGCTGTTAATGAAGCTAGAATAATTACATTATCAATTGGGGAATACTACCTATAATTTCTAAAAGGATTGATCACGGTTTTAAATAACTATTATTATGTTCAAAATGTTACCAAAAACATTATTTATATATATAGCCATGATATGGATGGTTTTAAACTCAAATTTAGGAATAAAATATGCTACCTTTCCAAGTATATAATATATTATGGAATGGAACATATAAATAATGATTATTATATTTTAAAATTTGAAAAATCAAATATTGGAAAATGACAACAAACCTAAATTTCATGACTCATATAACACCAAATTAGGGAATCACCACTTCTGTCTTGTAAAGGAAAAGAACTTGAAATTTTTTATCAATATGGATATTTAGATAAGTTTAAACTGAAACCATTTTTATATTTGAAACTTGTTTGAAAATAAATAGGTCCCAAGCTTCATTTATTAGGACGGATGAAAGGGCCATAGATCTTGTTGAATTGGTTCATATAAATATGTGTGGACCATTCCCAATTGAATAATGGTGTGGATTATCATACTTCATAACATTTAATGGTGAATTTATTAGATATGGATATGTATACATAATGAGTTATATGTTTTAATACTTTGGGAAATTCAAGTAATTGATGAATGAAGTTTAAAATCATTTTGGTAAGAAGATAATGAAACTTCACTCATATCATAGAAAATATTATCATAACAAATGTATGATTTATTGTATATGGGAGATTTAGATTCAATCTCAACTCACTTATCTTTATAAAACACAATTGAATGGTGTAAGTGAAATGAATAACCATGCCTTATTGGATACAATGAGTTCAATTATGAGTCATGCATGTCTTCTATTATTCATTTAGGGTTATGAATTATGAAAGTGACACACATGCTAAACCAAGTTCTAACTAAACAAAAAAAAGACATCCCATGCGTACATTGACATGGAATTAAACCCATGTTGCTACATATATGAGTATGGGTGTATGTATAATTTTTTAAGTATATCTTTTGTAAAAAAATCATATTCGGGAAGTATGTATATATTTTTTGGATATCATAAGGAAACTAAAAGATATTTTCTATAAGAACAATTTTAATAAAATTCCAAGGTTAATATGCATATCATTTTTAAAAAGAGGGAGAAGATATGTAAAATTGAAAATGAAAGACATATTGAATTCAAGGGTGTTCAGGCTCAAGATACAAAGAATTTTTCAAAGGAAAAAATTCCACAAATACCTATAAAATAGGATGTTTTAGTGATTCAAGTACTATATAAGAGCTCGAGAGAGGTTTGAGAACTAATGAAAAAATATTTTCTAGTTACGAAGATGATTAATCATTATTATATGATAATAATGAACCTATAAACTATATAAATGTAATAAGTGACACATAATATGCTAGATGGAAATAATCCCTGAATTATAGGATGTATCCCATACACCAAAACCAAATCTATATTTTGGTAGATCCTTTAGTTGATGTATAACCTATTGGTTTCAAATTAGTATTCAAGAAGAAATTGAACATAGAATTTATATTTAACACATATAAGTATAGTATGGTTTTGAAAGGTTTTAAATAACATCAAAGCATTGAAAATAATGAAACATTTTCACCAATTGTTACGATGAAATCCATCATAATTCTACCTTCCATTGTAACATACCAAGAATATGATATTTGAAATATGGATGTCAGAAAAAAATTCCTTAATAAATACCATAAGAAGATTTATATATGACATAATTAAAATGTTATACGACTCAAAAGGATTCTAATAAGGTCTATAAAATATAGATATTCATTTATAAATTGGGCAAAACATCCAAATTATGGAAAATTAACTTTCATGAAGTTGTAAATTAATTTGATTTCATAATGTAAGAATGCGATCATTGCATATACAATAGGTTTCGTGTGTGTGAGATATTTTTCGTAATAGTATATTTTTATGACATATTACTAATTGGAAATAATATATAGGTCTTACAATCTTTTTAGAAAGGGTTGAACAGATTCTTGTCCATAAAGGACTTAGATGAAGAAACATACATTCTTAGGATCTGGATCCTATGTGATAGATCCTAGAGGCCACTTTCACTACTTCAAGGTATACATATTGATTTTTTTTTGAATTGATTAAATTAGGAAGAAAAAAATAGGGTATAGTTTACAATGTCACATGACATTCATCTCCCTAAGAAAATATATCATCAAACATTGTAGGAGAGAAAAAGGATGATAAGGATCCCATATTAATCAATGATAGGGTTAGTCCTAAATTCCATGCTATGTACTATGGTTGATGTTTGATATTCCTTGAACACAATATAAATATATCAGGTAAAACTAGGAGTCCACCATTGTATGGAAGTAAAAAATCCTCTAAACGGCCTCAGGTTTACTAAGGATATGTTCATGGTTTATATAGTATATGTGGAGTTATCCATTATAGGATATAAAAATTTATGTTTTTAAATATATAAGGATGATATAAAATCATAAGAATGGTATCTCTTCACCCTCAATGGAGGAGTTTTGAGATTTGAGAGATCAAAGTAAGAAATGGTCATTGATTAAACAATAATTTACAGGTACATTCCACCTTAGGATATAATTAATGAATAAATTTGGATATGAAAATATTTTTAGAAGATTTATGTGCTGTGTAATAGTAAAGATCCAATCACTTTTTACCATGATAATACTATTGTAGCAGCTCTAGCCAAAGATCCAAGGCTGCATCAGTGGAAAAAGAACACACTTCAAAATTATCATCTCTAGAGGGATTTTCCATAGAGAGGTGTGGTTATAGTAAGTATAGCTTATTTGGAGGGGAACATGGAAGATCCATTAACTAAATACCAATATTATAAGAATTATAAATATCATGTGAAGGTCGTATAATAAAATTCATTATTGGTTGGTTCTAGTGTAAGTAAAGTATTTTGGATAGAATTCCCTATAAAAACTACCTTTTTACATTACATTATCTATATATTTAAACTCTTTAATATTAATAAATATATTATATCATATTGATTTTTCGTCTATGTAACATTAATGGGATAATGTCCTATAGTATATGCTGCATTGAATGATTTTGTTAGTTCACTGTTATAATGAGAGCCTCAAAGTACTGTGACAATTTTATTAAATATAGTCCTATGGTCCAGATGTCACAATATGATGAGATATATCGTATTTTTTACTATCATGTTCTTAATACTCTTAAGTAGATGAGGCTTTAACCCATATTTTTCACACTTGGTAATTTACAAGAAAAAATATTTTGAGGAAACACCCACTAGTAGAAATTACACATACTAATATGCCATTGGATATTCTTATATATAAACATGTGTAATGATCCTTATAATTTATACTATTTTTAATGTATACCATGAGTCGTGTACATTGATGTATGAACAAAAAATGTGATGCTCTATGTTTGTGAGTAAGTAGGTTAGTTTGGGTGTATCACAATTGATACGGTATTAATGAATAATTCAAGAGATTAGTTGTCCCAAGCAAGATAAGCAGTTTATATCTGATATCCTTTAATTCGAGTGGAATATTTGGTCTAAATCCATTAATATAGTGTATTGATGAGTTCACATTAAATAGTTTTGAATGAAAAATTGAGAACATAAGTTTATAACATGGGTATACAACATTCTTGATTAATAAAAATCAAGAAAAAGAGATTATATCATATAAAATGTGTTCATATGTGTTTGGTGTCATTATGAAATTAACGTATTGCTCTATAGTTACCTTTACAAGTTGTTAGACATTAAAACTTAACTTTGGGAATGCTTTCCTAATGCCACTTAGGATGATACCAAGAGTTTCACACACTTTTATTATCCATTTATCTTAGTTAAATTCAATTTAAGTTTAATATTTTGAATAAATTTATTTCCCAAGGCCGAGGAATGACATTTATTTAGGATTTATTGATCAAAAATATTCAGTCACTAGTTATATTAGAGTTTTAATATATATGCGATCTAAATGATAAATAAATATTTATTAGCAAGAATATTAAAAAGTATATTATTTTATCTCTTGATTTATTCACAAGGTAGAAAATAATATTTATTATTAAAGAAAAATTCATTTAGTTATTTGAATATAAAAATAAATATTTATTCACCATGAATATAATATTTATTATTCGATGTTCAGTATATCCTATGGAAGGTGGATGATCTAAATAAATAACCTGATAAATAGAATTATATGAGAATTAAATGTCATTTAAAATGATATTTAATTATTCACATCTCGAAACATGCCATTATATTATTATTATTATTATTATTATAATATGAAATATATTATATTTATTATTTGATTAAGGTAATTTGTATAATTCTCTATAGTAAACCCTCAATTAATATATACACACATATTTAATTTTACAAAGGTGATGAAAATATTTGTGTTGTACACAGTACATCCTATCCATGGTGAAAATAGGATGGTTAGAACCATAAATATTTCAATAAAAAGGGATATCTGACTTCTTTATTATAGAAAAAAATCATGTTATCAAGAATAATTGATATAAAAAGGTTATAAAAAATCTTATAATGTGTCTCATTGTTTGTTACATGATAGTTTTATTACCCCAAATGGGTAAGATATAAATTTAATTTATATATAATTATATACACATATAGAATGACATTACAGGTGTATAGATTTTTAAATAAGTATGGTTTTTATAAATGGTTTAACTGACATAAAATTTTAAAACATAATTTTAATATGTTTTATAAAATGGGTTTTTAAAGAGTTTAGATGAGTTTTGTGGAAAATATGACCTGAGATGAGAATGTATAGTGGAATAAAAAGTGGCACATAGAAATTTATTGGAAATTTAATTTTATGATGATATTTGAATTGTATTTTTATAAATCTTTTAAAGGATATTGAAAATTACCCTTAGTGATAAGATGTTTTTTAGTTCATTAGTTAACAATTAATTTCAATGTTTTATAAATTTATTCATGAAGAGAAGTTATTCAGTGATAGGGATATAATTACATGGGAGGTGTTTTAATGATCTTAAACACTTTATTTAATGATATATGAAAAATTATTTGTGAAAAAATCAAGATAGGTTAAGAGATGTGGATCGAGAATCATAATTTTGTGATAAAATCCTTATGTATTGAATGGTAATGCTGGATTCTAGGAAATTAAATATTTGTTTGAAAGAATAAACTACATAATTCAATTATTATAAACCCTTGATCCATTATGGATGGAATTTTATACTTATCATTAGGGGGACCAACATGGAATTATTGGGAGTTGGTAATAGAGGTATTGTTTCATGAGGATATTATTTTGGAAATATTTAAAATCTATCCATTTAACTACTTTATCACTAGACACTATAGTTGAAGAATAATTGGGTTTGTATTGATCTTAATCAACTTATAATGATAGTTCTTGAGTATAAAGTTTATTTTTATAAGTCTGTTATATTTTTACCTAATCTTATGACCAAAAAAATTTAAATTCTATATTATTTTAGATAAATATTTTTATCTAGATCTAATAAAAGGTTATAATATTTTATTTTCTTACTTATGATCAAGTTGTGGATTAGGAAGGGATGGTATAATTTGAAAATATTAAGTATCATATTGAAATCACTTTCCTTCCTCAATCCGGAGGAGGTAAAAATTATTTTAGTAGGATGAATAGGAAGTGGGATGACATCATGTATGATGGTAGAAAAAAATACATTATATTTTTTAATTACTCTTAAGGAAGGAGTTTTCATGATTTTTATCAATGAAATAATGTGGAATAGATGATTCAGAACTATCATAGTTATCCTAGGGTATACCACCAAAGTAGAATATTATATTATCTATGGAAAAATTATGAATTCGTTTTCCAGGAAACTATCTTTGAATATTTTAATGGTATACATGGAATTAGGATGCTAACTAAATAGTAATAGAATCCTAGATCTTTATCTCATTCAAGGATAATTAATATCTCTCAGTAGGTTCTGACTTAGAGGAACCAAGAGAAAATATTCTCTATATAGAATGTTCTAAATGAGTTAGAGGAGGGATCCATGATTGTATAAGGTACTTTACATATTTCTTATACCTTTATCTCTTTATTATTAGATATAATTTCATCACAGCCATTCATATTTTCATTATTATTTGAAAACCTAGGTTTAGGTGTGGATTTCGTGATTTATTCAGTGAGGACTGATACACCATTTGGAGAAAGGAATGGATGATGATTGAAATTCCTATAATGTTATATTATGATAGGTAATGTGAGAATCTCAAGGGACTTCATGGATCTGATGATGAACACTTATAACCCCAAAATTATAATGAATTGGTTGTTGAATTTAAATCCCAGTTTAACTATATAGTATCATGTTTCTTTTATTTCATCATATTTGAGTGTACAAACCTTTAAAGGAGAGTAAGAAATTAATGAAATTTGGGAATGGCCTATTTTTTAGGACCTGGAATCTTTATCTTATCAGTTGGATGTGTTGGTTTCAAAATTTCAGAATTAATAAATTAATCTAAGTTTTTAATAATGATAGATAAATATAACCTTCTGTTATCTAAATAAATATTAGTTGTTCAATTAAATTGGGTCATATAATTCTATTTTGACTTTTTTTATGAAATAATTTGAATATATTTACCTATATATAACATGTCACATGTGTAATTGAGATAAATAAATGTGTTGATTAAGGATTTAGATGATAATGATTTATTTAATATAGTGTTCCTCCTTGGGTGGAACTACTTATATTTTCTAAAAAAGTTGACATTATGTGTTGGTTATGAATTGGAAATCAGATGTTAAGTCAAGTGATTATAAATAATAAGACCCAATACCCCACATTAATGATTTATTCAACTAGTTTATGGGAATAAAATAGGTTTCCAATATGTAATTGAGCTTGATATATCACCAGTTGAAGTTAATATGGTGGTACATTCTAAATATGGATTTTTAGAAAAGGTATGAATAATATGATTTTCTAATAGTATCATTGGGATTTACTAATTCCCTGTCAGTTTTCATGGAATCAATAAATCATATTTTCTAGAAACATCTTGATTATTTTTTCTCATGACCCAATTCCAATGAATCTTAACTTGAGTTAGTGAGGAAACATTGTGTGATCTTCAAGGTATGCTTCCAACATTCCATAGACTCGAAACTAAAACTAATGTTAAAAATACCAAAAAATTGGATGTCTTACCCTATAGAAAAAAGTGAAAGGTTTTATAATAAAATGATATCCACAAAAACCATGAAAATAATAAATTTATGATTAATTAATATCAAAGAATATTGGTACCAGAGTACACAACAGAAGATGGTGGGGTGGGTATTTTAAAATTTTCAGCATCGAAGTGATGTAACTTTTTCATCTTCGATGATTCAAGCCTCGGTAAAGGTCCTAGCATCTTGTATGAATTTAATTTAGAACAAAAATAAAATAAATGATTATCTCAATTTGGATTTATGGTGCGTTAAAAACAACTCATCTATGGTGATTTTTGCTTGAAGGTATGGGAGGGAAAATACCTCTATATCATCTACACACACATCAAGAGTATTTGGGAACACTGATCATCAAGATCCAGATGCTAGAGTGTAGATTTGAAGATACCTTTTGTAACACCCTGAGTTTTAAATAATAGATTTATTTATTTTATTAGTCACTTTATTAATTCAATATTAGTAATTTTAATAGAGGAAAATTTAAATAAATTTTATGACAACTATATAATTTTTATTTAATCATAAATTAATTTTCTACAAAAAATTATTCTATTTTTTTGTTTGAAATAATATTTTAGTATTTATTTATTTGATAAATATTTTGAATTTCAAAATTTATGAATAAATTTATAAATTTTATAAATTTTTAAAATAGATATATTTCATATTAATAATGACTTTAATAATTATTTGATACTAGATTATTCTAATTATGGATTATGTGTACTAAATAGAATAATCATATTTTAATGAATTATTATAGTGGGTAATATAAATATTACTAATTTTTTTAATAAGATTAAAAAACAAAACAAATAATTTATAATTATGAAGTATGAATTATATGATAATATATAAGTGTTATTTTGAATTAGAAATAATTAAAATCATAGTATATTATTATCATATAATAAATTTATAACTATATGAATGAATCAGTTTTATTAATTTTTAATCACTATAATTAGGAGAATATATAAATAATGTTAATGTAATTAAAATAAATGATTCCCAATTTAAATTATAATATAATTAAATTGTATATATATATATATATAATGTTGAAAACATCTTAAATAAATGATAAAAGGATAAAAAAAGAGAGAAACATTTCATTTTCGTAGTAGGGTTTCAGTTCAACAATCATGAGCTGAGGGAGTCGATGTCGAGGCTCAGGGCGTCGTGGGGTTTGTCTAGTGTACATATGAGAGTTTTCATGCCGATGTGAGGGAGTCCATCCGAGCTATGAGATGTTATATAGAATATCGATGATGAGCTCGGCTGGAAGGAGGGATGGAGGTGACACCAAGCATGGTGGCATGATGGTTCTACCGAGATCTGATCGCAGAGAAGTGCACGATGAGAGTTGAATCTGAAGGCGAAGCATTCAACCTTCATTAATCGACTACAGATGATGTATGAAGTCTGGATATGGAATCAAGTTCAGGTGAGGGTTTTGAAGCAGTGTTTGATCCACGATAAGGATTTACTACATCTGATCTACACCGCATTGTATTTTCCAAACGAGATTGAATTTTGGTTTGAATAACTCAACTCATTTTCAAGTAGGTTTTCTTTATTCATTTTGTGTATTTTCAAATAAAGTTTCTATATTCCATTAGGGTGTAATAAATATTTTTTCCTCGTTTTTATTATTTATGTTTCTGAAAATATTATCTGAATCTTATTCTTAACCACCAGTTGTCATATTGCGGGATTGTTTTTACTTCGATTTAATTTTTTTCTTATGGGACAACTAGTGGTCATTTTCTATGTGTTGTTCGTGATATGAAATGATTATATTTTGGATTGTTTATAGTGTGGATGAATTTTTTTCCCATAAAGAATCAATTAGAGGATGAAATTCATATCCAATCTATTTTGTATATTTCTTCTCGATGTCATTGTTTGGTACAATTTATTTGTTCGTAAAAAAGTAAATATGTATATGCACATTTTATCACTCATTATCAGAACCACTAGAAGCATTGAATGACATGATTTCCTGTATTCTTCTAATTAATTTATGCATTAAATGAATACAATTATATATACATTAGCTTTTCATACAAATTGAACAAAAATATTACCTTCTCCACACAAGTTAAAATAATATAATTCCTCATAAGTCTATAAATATAATACCAGTACTTCATCTTGTGGTGGGTTTTCTAAAATTCCACCCTCTATATATTAGTGTCGTAAGTTCTCTCCATACCTTGAGTGGGTACTACTTCCCTTAATGAGAAGAAATATTCTCCTGCAAAATTCGTTTCTAGTTCAATCATTGGTTTATTAATCTTACATTAGAGGTAAGGGATAGTTTTCTATTATGGTGTTGTCAAATTTATTTTTTCAGATTTGATTCTTGAAATTTTTATTTTTATTCTATTTTATTAGTCTATGTTTGATTCTAAATGATATAAAAATGTATGTGTATAATTACATAGGAACTAATGATGTAAGGCCACATATTTACTTTTTCAAAATTTAATTTCTTTTTCCAATTTAATTCTGATTATAAAACCACTGCTACACCTGGGTATATGTATTTAATAAATTTTATGTTTTAATATTGTTCTATATGAATCCTACAAAGTGATATTTACATTTATAGAAGTATTTATTTAAATTTATTGATTTCATATCATATATATATATATAACAAATGACAATCGACATTTATATAATTTTATTTTCATTGCGTAAAGAAAATTAAGCATGTTTTTATGTTATATTAAGGATTTCACAATTGTATTTTTCCATGGCCATGTGTAATGCATAACATCAACATTCCTTGTTTTATTATTTAATACACGTATTTTCATGATAAATTTTAATCTTTTTAATTTGATATTATTATACACATGGATTTATTCATGCCTTGAAATGTATCAGAATTTTATGTGAAATATATTAACATTTATTATGATAAATTATTAATATGAATAACAACTGTATTACATGAAAGAAAAGTATGAATATATTGCATGAAAACTCTTATTGAGTGATCTTTGGATGTAACCAAGATCACATGAATGTTTATATATTTATATAGATAAATGTTTATATATAAATTTAAGTGTATCTTATTGAATTGACATGTTTTCAAAATCAAAACCCCCCTGGGAAATGTATACTTATGTAAATAAATTCGGAAATGTTTTTAGAAAATTTGGCACTTAAACGTTGTAAATATAGAGGATATTGGGTAGTGAACCCATCCTTTTCCAAGTGGGTATGCCCAGACAACCTTCAATTTTTAAGTAAACCAATCATTTTTTAGAAGCTTTCTTAGTTTTTTTTCTGAAAAACCACTGGTTTATTTTAAAGAATTTTCAAGCATTAGAATTATAAGAATTTATTATAATATTTTAAAAAGTGTAACTATTTTCAAAGGTTTTATATAATATTCAAAACCGTAGCTATCTTCAAAAGATCTTATTTATATGGTTTCAAAGTAGAAAGTATTTATCAAAGTTACTTTAAAATCTATTTACAAAATATCTTTCAAAGGTATTTCCAAAAGCTTTCATTTAAAAATGTAAAAGTATTTTTCAAAAGTACTTTTCACTAACCCCTTACTGGGAAATTGAATGCTAAACCTTTGTTTTTAAATGTTTTATGCAGGAATCATATAATTTCTAAATTGGAATTTAACGGTTTCAGTGTTAGCACATAGAAGCATAGAAATCAATTGTTCTATTTTTTATTAAATCTGATAAATGTAAGGTTTTGTCTAATTCTACAGAACCAAGACCAGTAAAAGGACCTCGTTTTTGTCATATGTTGTGTAATTATTTAGTTTATTTTTTAATAAAATTACAAAAATTTTTCAAACACTGAGTTTGGAAGAGAAGGATAGGGTAGTTATAATTGGTATCAGGGAAATGGTCTTGAAAACTTTGGAGATTGGATGTTGTCGAGTCTAAGATTTTATTGATCCTAGTGTTTCTTAATTATGAAGATTGAAATTCAAAATTATATCATGTTCAAAAAATGAATTGCAAGGGAGAAATTCATTTTAAGGGGGGAGAATGTAACACCCTGAGTTTTAAATAAACAAATTATTTATTTTTTTAGTCTCTTTATTAATTCATTGTTAGTAATTATAATAAAGTCAAATTTGTATATAAATATTATGAGAACTATATAGTTTTCTATTTAATCTTAAATTAATTTTCTATAATAAAATATTGTATTATTTTTTTGAAAGAATATTTTAGTATTTATTTATTTGATAAAAGAGTTTTTTTACAAAATTTATGAATAAATTTATTATATATATATATATTAAAAAGAGATATATTTCATATAAATAATGAATTTTTTAATTATTTGAAACTGAATTATGCTAATTATGGATTATGTGTACTAAATAGAATAATCATATTTTAATTAATTATAATAATGAGTATGATAGTAATTTATAATTTTTTTAATAAGATTAAAAAAAATAAACCAAATAATTAAAAATTTCATAGTATGATTTATAAGAAACTATATGTGTTATTTTGAATAATAAATAATTAAATTTCAAGTACATTAATATCCTATTATTACATTATAACTATATGAAAGAATCACCTTTATTTATTTTCCATAATTATAATTAGGAATATATATAAATAACATTAATATAATTAAAAGAAATGATTCCTGATTTAAATTATAATATAATTAAATTGTATATGTATATATAATGTTGGAAGAAATTAAACAACAATAAAAGGATAAAAAGAGAGATAAATGTTTCATTTTTAGGGCAGGGTTTTGGTTCAAGAGTCGTGAGATGAGGGTGTCGATGTTGAGGCTCGGGGTGCCGTCAGGTTCATCTAGTGTTCATCCAAGAGATGTCGCGCCGATGTGAGGGAGTCCAGTGGAGGTTTTCGAGGGTCCGTAGGAGACCAAAGATGAGCTCGGCTAGAATGAGGTCTAGAGGAGACACCGAGCATGGTGACATGATGATTTGACCAAGATTTGATCTCCAGTAAGTGCATAATGAGAGTCAAATCCGAAGGTGAAGCAATCAAGCTTCATGAATTGACAACAGACGATGGATCGAGTATGGATCAAGAATCGAGTTCATGTGAGGGTTTTGAAGATGTGTTTGAACCCTGATAAGGATTTACTACATCTAATTTGCATCATGTTTTAATTTCCGAATGGGAATGACTTTTAGTTTTAATAACTCCACTCATTTTCAAGTAGTTTTTTTATTTATTTTTTGTATTTCTGAATCATGTTTCATTATTGTTTTAGGGTGTAATAAATATTGTTTTTCCTTGTTTATTTTGGATTTAAGTTTTTGAAAATATTATCTGAATCTCATTCTTATCCATCAATTGTCACATTGTTGGATTGTTTTTACTATTATTTCATCTATGTCATCTAGGACCAGTAGTGGTCAAATTTCAAGATTCCTTCGTGATATGCAATGATTCTGTTTTGGATTATTTATGGTATGGATGAAATTTGTTGCACCATGAAGAAGAAATTTGCAGATGAAATCCATATCCTATCTATTTTGGATTTTTTTCTCAATGTCATAGTTTGGAACAATTTGATTATTCGTGAAAAAGTAAATATGTATATATTCATTTTCCCATTTGTTATAAGAACCATTAGAAGCATTGACTGACTTGATTTCTTATATTCTTATAAATAATGTATGCATTAAATGAAGACAATAAAATATAAATCATCATGTCATGCAAGATAAATGAAATAATACCATCTCCACACAAGTTAAAATAATATAATGCCTCCTAGGTCTATAAATAGAATACTAGTACTTCATCTTGTGGAATATTTTCTGAAATTACACCCTCCATATTTGAGCATCACATGTTCATTGCATACCTTGGGTGGGTGCTTCTTCTCTTCAGGAGAAGAACTATTCTCCAGAGAAAGTCTATTTTAGTTCTATCACTGGTCTATTAATGTTCCATTAGAGGTTAGGGATAGTTTTCTATTATGATTTTATTAAATTTATTTTTTTCAGATTTCATTCTTGAATTTTTTATTTTTATTTTATTTTACTAGTCTATGTTTGATTCTAAAAGATATGAACATGTATATGTATAATGAAATTGGAACGGACAGATGTTTATCAACTTGTCTATAATTTTATTGACACTGCTCAAAGAAAATTAATCTTGTTTCTATGTTATATTAAGGATGTCACAATTTCATTTAGCCATGGCCATGTGTAATGCATAACATCGAAATTCCATATTTTATTATTTAATTCGTGTTTTTTCAATTTAAATTTTAATGTTTACTATCTGAGATCATTATACACATAGATTTATTCATGATTTGAAATGTTTTAGAACATCATGTGTAAGATATTAACATTTTTTATGACAAATTATTAACATGAGTAACGATAGTATTCCATGAAATAAAAGTATGAATACATGGCATGAAAAGTCTTATGGAATGAGCTTTGGTTGTAACAAAGATCACATGAATGTTGATATATTTATATATATAAATGATTATATATGAATGTAAGTGTATCTTAATGTGTTAAAATGTTTTCAAAATCAAAAAACCTAGTGGGAAATGTATACATATGTAAGAAAATTTGGAAATGTTTTTAGAAAATTATGAACATAAACATTGTAAATATGGAAGGATATTGGGTAGTGAACCCATACTTTACTTAGTGGGTTGGCCCAAAAAACCTTCAATGTTTAATTATCCCAAATGTTTGTTTCTAGAAGCATGATTTATTTGTTTTAAAAATCACAGGTTTGTTTTAAAGCATTTTCAAGCATTATAATTTTAAGAATTTATTATAATATTTTAAAAAGCTTAAATATTTTCAAAGGATTTATAAAATATTCAAAACCATAGCTATATTGAAAATAGTTTATTTATATATTTTCCTAGAAGTAATTATTTATCAAAGGTATTTTTAAAGATATTTTGAAAAGATTTCATTTTAAAACATAAAATTATTTTTCAAAAGTATTTTTCACTGGCCCCTTTTTGGGCGATTGAATGTTCAACATTTGTTTTTTAATGTTTTTTACATGAATCAGAAAAGTAAAAAATAATACTTTAACATGTTTTGTTTTAGAGCACAGAATCATAGTACAAAATTATATTATTTTTGATCAACTTCAGTAAATTTAAGATGTTGTCTAATCCTCCAAAACCTAGACTATTAAAGGGTCCACGTTTTTGTAATATGTTGAGTAATTATTCAGTTTCTTTTAATAATAAAAAATTCACAACATTTTCATGCACAGAATCCGGAAGAGTGGGCTGGGGGCGTTGTAATTGGTATTAAAGGAATGGTCTATACAACATTGGAGATTATATGTTGTCGATTCTAGGAGTTTATCGGCCGTTGGGTTTTGTAATTCTAATGATGGAAATTTAGAATTTTCTCATGTCCAAAAAATGAATTGCAAGAGCGCAATTCCTTTTAAGGGGGGAGAATGTAACACCCTGAGTTTTAAATAAGGGATTTATTTATTTTATTAGTTTATATTAATTCAATGTTAGTAATTATAATAATTTAAATTTTTAAATAAATATTATGAGAACTGTATAATTTTCAATTTAATATTAAATTAATTTTCTAAAGAAATATTGTTTTGTTTTGTTTGAAAGAATATTTATTTATTTATTTATTTAATGAAACAATTTTAATTAAGAAATTTATGAACAAATTTTTAAAATTTATATTTTTTTAAAAGAGAAATATTTCATATTAATAATGACTTTTAAAATTGTTTGATACTAAATTATGCAAATTATGGATTATGTGTACTAAATAGAATAATCATATTTTTATGAATTATTATAGCGAGTAAGATAGTAATTACTAAATTTTTTAATAAGATGAAAAAAACCAAATAAATAATTTAAAATTTAAAATTATGAATTATAAGAAAATATGTGTGTGTTATTTTGGATTATAAATACATTAATTCCAATTACACTACTATCGTATTATAAATTTATAACTATATGAAGGAATGAGTTTTATTCATTTTCAATCATTATAATTAGGAATATATATAAATAATGTTAATATAATTAAAATAAATGATTCCCGATTTAAATTCTAATATAATTAAATTGTAGATTTATATATAATGTTAAAATTAATTAAATAAAATGAAAGGATAAAAAATAAGAGATACATTTCATTGTGGGGGTAGGGTTTCAGTTCTAGAGTCGTGAGCCGAGGGAGACGATGACGAGGCTCGGGGTGCCATCAGGTTCATCCGATGTTCATCTGAGAGATATCATGCCGATGTGAGGGAGTCCAGTTGAGCTTTGTGAGGGTTTTTAGGAGATCGATGATGATATTGGCCATAAGGAGGGTAGGAGACAATACTGAGCATGACGGTGTGATGGTCTGACCGGGATCTGATCATCGGTAAGTGCATGATGAGAGTCAAATACGAATGCAAAGCATTCGAGCTTCATGAATCGACTAAGGATGAGGGATCGAGTTCGGATCTAGAATCGAGTTTAAGTGAGGGTTTCGAAATAATGTTCGAACCGTGATACGGATTTACTACATCTGATCTGCATCGTGTTGTATTTTCCAAATGGGATCAACTTTTTGTTTGAAGAACTCCACTCATTTTCTAGTTGGTTTTATTTATTCATTTTTTTTATTTCAATGTCAAGTTTCTAGATTCGTTTAGGGTAAAATAAATATGATTTTTTCTTTTTTATTTTGGATTTAAGGGTCTGAAAATCTTATCCAAATCTCATTCATAACAACCGGTTTTCGTATTGAAGAATTTTTTTTAAATTTATTTCATCTATGTCATCTGTCAATAGTAGTGGTCATTTTCCTAGTGTCATTTGTGATATAAAGTGATTCTGTTTTGGATTGTTTATGGTGTGGAAGAAATTTGTTGCATCATGAAGAAGTAATTAGAAGATTAAATCCATATCCAATATTTTTTGGATTTTTCTTCATGATGACATTATTTGGAAAAACGTTATTGTTCATGAAAAAGTAAATATGTATATAATCATTTTATCACTTGTTATCAGAAAACACTAAAATACTTGAAAGACATGATTTCCTATATTCATTTAATTAAGGAATTTAGTAGATAAAGATAATAATATATACATCAGCTTTCCGTCCAAGCTGAACAAAATAATACCATCTCCACACAAGTTAAAATAATATAATGACTCATAATTCTATAAATATACTTCTAATACTTCATCTTGTGGAATTTTTTCTAAAATTACACCCTCTATATTTGATTATCACATGTTTTTTGCATACCTTGATTGGGTACTACTTATATTCATTGGAAAAACCATTCTCCAGCAAAAGTCTTTTCTAGTTTTATCACTGGTCTATTAATGTTCCACTAGAGGTAAGGGATATTTTTCTATTATGGTGTTATTAAATTTAGTTTTTCTTATTTGATTCTAGATTTTTTTTTCATATATTTTGATATTATATGTTTGACTCTAAATGATATATACATGTATGAGTATAATTACATTAAAACTAATGATGTAAGCGTGTATATTTACATTTTCAAAATTTAGTTTATTTTTTCAATTTAATTCTGATTATAAAACCTCTTTTTAACCTGTGTATATGTATTTAATAATGTTTATGTTTTAATCTAATTCCATATCAATCCTTCTATGTTATGTTTACATTTATCAACGTTTTTATTTAGAATTATAGATTCCATATCATATATTTATATAATAGATGTTTATCAACATGTCTATAATTTCATTTTCATTATGAAAAAATAATTAAGAATTTTTTTTATGATATAATAAGGACTTTGTAATTAAATTAAGTAATGGCCATGTGTAATTCCTAACATCAAAATTCTTTGTTTTCTTATTTTATTCATGTTTTTCAATTTAAATTTTAATTTTTACTATTTATGATTATTATACACAAGGATTTATTCATTCTTTGAATTGTTTTAGATCATTATTTTTAAGATATCCACATTTGATATGATAAATTATTAATATGAATAACAACTGTATTCTAGGAATGAAAAGTATGAATTCATTACATGAAAAGTCTTATGGTATGAGCTTTGGTTGTAAACGAGATCACATGAATATTTATATATTTATATATGTAAATGATTTTATATAAATGTAAGTGTATCTTAATGCATTGACAAGTTTTCAAAATCCAAAACCCTAGTGGGAAATGTATACATATTTAAAGAAATATGGAAATGTGTTTAGAAAATCTGGAACTTAAGCATTGTAAATATGTAAGGATATTGGGTAGTGAACCCATCCTTTGCTAAGTGGGTAGGCCCAAACAACCTTTAATGTTTTTGTATACCATGTTTTTTTTCAAAATCTTGCTTAGTTTTTTCTAAAACACCACTAGTTTGTTTTAAAGAATTTTCCAGTGTAACAATTTTAAGAATTTATTATAATATTTTCAAAAGCATAAGTATTTTCACAGGATTTATAGCATATTCAAAAGTATATCTATCTTTAAAATAGTTTATTTATTTGTTTTCAAATAAGTAAGTACTTATTGAAGGTATTTTCAAATCTATTTTCCAAAATATATTTTATAGGTATTTCCAAAATCCTTCATTTAAAAACATAATAGTATTTTTCAAAAATATTTTCACTAACACATTAATGGGAAATTGAATGCTCACCCTTTTTTTAAATGTTTTTCACAGGTATCATAGAATTTATAAATCAAACATTGATGCTTTTGGTGTTAGCGTGTAGAAGCATATTAGGAAATTGTTTTATTTTTGTTCAAATCTAATAAATGAAAGGTTTTGTCTAATCCTCCCAAACCTAGATTGGTAAAAGGTCCTCATTTGTGTAATATGTTGTGAAAATATCCAGTTTCTTTTTATAAAAAAATTACACATCATTTTCAAACACTAATTCTGGAGGAGTAGGCTCGGGCGTTATAACTTTGACATTCTGATGATCACTACTAATCCATTCATTCGATCCGTGAAGGTGATCAAATATCAAATGCTCAGAATGAGTATTTCTATCTCTAGTATGGGGGAAAGAGTGGAGAGGAGATCTAAAATTTGAGTGTAACACCATGATATTTTATGAGAAATATTTTTTTTATGTCTTATGTCATACACAACACCAAATGAATCTTTCATAGCACACAATACTGACTTGGCTTGCATTACACGCAATCACGACCTTCCTCGATAACGTGTGTAGTACACAATGCTGGGTTTCACTAGACAACAATATATTATTATGGACTAGCCGTTATAAATACTATTAACTAAATTTTGAATTTTATAACATTATTATTAATCTTACACATTTTCTAGAACATGTTAAGAGAAAAAAAAATTCGGGTAAAATAAGTATTTTTTAGAAAATGCAGTTTTGCTTCCTTTTGATGGCGCACCCACATTAAATCTATTTTTTGACATGTTTATAAGTTCAATTTAACAAAATAAAATTTTTCTTTTGAATTAGGATATAAAAATTTACTTTCGATAAATGTTTGATATTTTTCTGATAACTTTCATAGTTTGATGAATAGTAAAAATACGATAATTTTTAATTAAAAACAACTTTTTTCATTGTGATGATTTATATGGTTAAATTATAATATTGAATGGTTTTAAAGTATAAATAGAATATATTTTTACCATTTAATATAATTTTTTTCATTAGCACTAATTTCACATTGAATTCATAGGTAAAAACATTTCAATCTTTGGCAATGTTTTAACTTCTAAAACACGTTTTCTTAACAATGAGATTAATTTTAAATTAATTACTGAAAATTATGTGTTTTAAATTTAGAAAAATGGATTCCATATTTGGAATAAGTTGGTCCAAATTATGTTAATAGGCTACTTTTATTTTTGGGCATTATGAATAATAACTACGGCAAATTTTATTTACCCTACTTAAAGGTAAATAAGGTAATTAAGGGTAAATATAAGATTATAAAATTACCCTAACACCTTCCAAAATCTTATTGGATTACTAAAAGTAGACTCATATCACCTAAGGGTCGGATTAGATTCATTTAATGGAATTGTTTCCATGAAAATAATTTAATTATTATTAAAACCAAAGAAAGTGACAACATGTCACTTTCTTAAATCTTATAAGTATAATAATTTTACATTATTGATAAACTTAATTAAACTTAGAAAATTAATAGTCTTCAGAAATATAATACAATTATCAACATCATATAAATTTATTTATAATTTTTAGGGATTAAATAATTATCATTAATTATGACACAATAGTGATGCTGAAATTATTTTATTAATTAAAATATCAAATAAATGGGTTTAAAAATTTTAAAATAAATATTATATGAACTATTTAATGTGCTCCACTAATTTTCTAGATACATATGATATTTTATTAATCTATTAATTCTTTTAGTTCGAACATATCTTCTGTATATATTTTATTTAAATTCGAATAAATGAATAGTGTCAAAATTGACACTATTGTTATTTTATAAAAATAACATATCATAAAATTGTTTAAAAATCAGAAAAATATTTAAAAATTATAAATTAAAATTTATATGGTCAAAAATGTCGTAAAGTGTCAAATTATGGAAAATTAACAACACATATGAAATTATTTATAATAATTTAAAATTTAGAATTTTATTACAACAAATAAAATTAAATTGATAAATAAGGATAAATCAAGTTGATAATGTTTAAAATAAATTACTAACCTGTCTAAATTTTATTAGTTTATTAGATTACAACCCTATCTCATCTAATATTCAGATATGAGTCATTTGGTAATATGTTGTGTTGGTTTGTGATTTAATATAAACTAATATTGCTTATATTTCCAAAGGTGCCCCTCTCCACCCTTATAAAAGGGCACCTCCTCCCTCTCTTCCTCACACCACTTTGAGCCTTTAAGCTCGTCCAAAACCTACCCATTTCACTTCCCCACTTCCCTAGAAACATTCTAGATATCCTGGTCTTCTTCAAAGACCAATTTTAGTACCCTAAAAGGAGGTCTCAAAGAGGCGCTTCAAAGAAGAGGTAATGTCCGTTACCAATTCTTTCAACTTTATTTCTTCTTATACTTATTCTTATTTAGTTGTTTCATTATGAAGTAATAACATCAGTATCACTCATATACTGATATGTTATTATAAGTATGAAACAACCCTATTTCACCATCTATCCATCCTACGGAAAACGAAATCACCGCGCGTGCGTACGTACGGAATACCGTCTCCACGCTGTGGTGTAATCTCTTTTCCACCAACACCTTACTTGGATGAGTATAATGGTGTAAATAATGACTATATATGATTATTGTAAAGTGATATTGATTCTGAAATAGTATACATGCACTCCATTACAATTCCACAATCATGGGAATGATATCATCGCTCGTGCGTACATACGGAATACCGTCTCCACGATGTGATGCGACTCGTTCTACATGATCTTCATTGCATAATGATTATATAAATAAATTGAATGAATAAATATGATATATATTACACTAATAACATTCTGTAAATGAGGTGTCTATAACCTAAAAAGAGGAATAAGACTTTATTCGACAAAACACACATACGAACATAAAGCAATAAACACCCGAATAAAAAGTAGAAATGAAATATTACAAATAAGAAGATAAGAATATGACCATATATGATATCATAAAAATAATTATGATTCTTGAATAATTCAATGAAATTATTTAAATCATTATACAGGAGGTTCGGACACTTACGAAGCAAATCGGACCTAAGGTAAGGGAAAATCTCGCAATCTAAATATTTCTCAGAGATTGTTTATACATAAAAATTTATTAGGAAATATTTATCATCCACATCAATTTTTCCTCAATATGTAATATTATTTCCATCCACCTAAAATTTTTTAAATCCAATTTTACCCTTCGATGAGTTTTTAGTAATACATATGAAAGGAATCTTTTGTCCTTTTTCGTACGAGGTACTTTTTGACTTTTCCATCCAAAGTACGGGAAGAATGTTTTTTTAACTTATATGGAATAAATGGATTTTTAGATCATTATTTCCATGAAGCTTCCTTTACAGGTTTTCAAGTTTATTTTTAATCAACTTCTTTTAGTTCAAAATTATACGACATTTTAAGAAAGGAACCTTTTTTTGATGTAGAAATGATATTTTCCTCAAGAATGGAGTTCAAGTGTTTTATAAAAATTATTTTCCATCTAAGATAATATCGGGTTCTTTTTATATCCATATTTTTAAATTGATTTGATTATGTTATGATGGAATTATTTTTACGATATCCTTTTATTGATTATGTTATGATGACGTGATGTTTAAGAATCCCATTTTTATTACATAGGTTATGCTATGATGTATGGTTTATGATTTTGTGGCACACATAATAATGGTATCATTATGAGATGGGTGAGACCTATATCTCCCTACAATGCATTGGGTAAAGATATATATCTCATGATATAGACATGGCTGGAAGGGCAGGTTAAACCGGTTCAGTGAAACAGGACTGAAACAAGGAGTGAACTCTGTTCAGAAATGGACTTTGTCCGGTAAAATAGTCTTTGCAATGAGTCTTGACTACTAAGAAATGATTTTATACGATTATGTGTGTATTCCAGAAATATTCATGTTTTATGTTATGATTATTGGAATTAAATTTCACTTTTATGATTTATCCCATGTTATGATCTCTTTTGCAGGATAAGATTTTCAAAATGTTATGTTCTTATGAATATGATATGTTTGATATTTCTTTTGTTTACCCTTACTGTGCATTTGAGATCACCCTTTTGTATATTTTCTTTTCCTCGGGCCAGGAAGAAGGATATTAAGTAGGATATAACAAAAAGGGACTCTAGATATGATGAAATAAATGGGGGACAACGTAGATGATTTATGAACCAGTTGTTTATGTTTCCCAGTTTCTAAAGACACTATACCTATACGGTCTATTCATGGTATTATTATATGTTGTAATAAGTGTACTTCAATTTTGAATTACTAAAAATGTAGGTAAATTATGGGTCGTTATAGTTGGTATCAGATGAAAGGTATAGTCAACCTTTGGAAACTAGGATGTGAAAGCCTTAGTAAAAACCATAAGGATAAGTCTAAGCATAGGACACGATCTTAGTGTTTTAGAAATGGCCAGGAACAACCTATGATAAGACCTTAATTGTGAAATTTTATTATTGATTATGTGGTTTTCCTATTATAATTAGTGTTGCTCACACTATTCTTCTTGGTTTTAGTCAATGGATGGAACCCGAAGAAACCGTGTTAATGCGGAATGCGACAGGCAATGAAATGATTGTCCCCCTGAGTAACCAAACCTTATGAGAGCTGGAATGAAAAATCTTGTAGCCATGCTCACATAACTTTCTCGAGCTATGAATCATGCAGGACTTCCAAACGAGCAAAGGAAGGAGCAACATTCTAGTGAATCCTTCATGAGGCAGCGTCCACCTTTATTCAGTGGGTCTTCTGATCCACTAGTGGCTGAACAATGGATCAATACCACTGAAAAGATATTTTCAGTTCTTCAATGTTCTGAACATGATAATGTCATCATAGTAGTGTATCGTTTGGAAGGCGATGCTGATCAATGGTGGAATCTTATTAAGAATACGAGGAAAATAGATGAAATTGAGTCCATGGAATGGGACAAGTTCAAGAACCTATTTTTCAATAAGTATTTTCCTCGTATTCTTCGAACAAATAAGGAGAAGTATTTTCTTGAACTGAAGAAAAAGGATGATGAATCCGTTGGTACCTACGAATAAAATTTTACAAGACTTGCAAGGTACGCTTCCAGAATTATTATCCAACCTGAGAGTAAGATCGATCGATTCATTAGTGGCTTAAAACCAAGTCT
Source organism: Viscum album (assembly GCA_963277665.1). Lineage (NCBI taxonomy): Eukaryota > Viridiplantae > Streptophyta > Magnoliopsida > Santalales > Viscaceae > Viscum > Viscum album. The sequence goes on from OY728164.1 coordinate 2,040,357,684, forward strand.
TCGAAGGGCGTTATCCATAAGGGACCTCAATAGTTATGAGGAAATCATTCGATATGCTCTCAAGGTTGAGATGGAGATTGGAGTAACCCATCAGTCATATGGGTTTGATAAGAAGAGGAAAATGGAATTCAAAGTTAAATCTAAAGAGCACACTATGCTCAAAGTGTGGAAATAAACATGAAGGGAGTTGTCTTAAGGGGACAAGCAAATGTCATATGTGTGGAAAATAAGGTCATTGGGAAATTGAATGTCGAAATAATGGAAAGAAGATGTCCAATGATGAAAACAAAGGAAGGGATACATAGAATGAACCTACTACACTTCAATGATTCAAGTAAAAAGAGATGGGGAATTATTCCAATCAATGACCAAATCCAAGAGTTTATGATGATGATCGACGTCAACAAACTCTTAAGGCCAAAGACAAAGGAAAGTCACATGCAATTACTATCGGCGATGTGGAGTGTGACAACGAAGTTGTGAGAGGTACACTTACCATCCACTCTAAAGTAGAAAATGTTGTATTTGATTCTGGATCCACCCACTCTTTTATTTCTGAAGAATATTCTAAGGGTATCACCATATTACCTCAATAATTAGATTTTGAGTTAGCTGTGACAACCCTTAATGGCACAACAATCGCATCAAAAGTTTATAATTCTTCTCTGATTGAAGTTTGTGGGAAAGTGATTCTTGCAAATCTTATGAACCTTCCTATAGTGGAATTTGATGTGATTCTTGGCATGGATTGACTTTCTCTATATGGAGCTCATATCAATTGCCAAGGAAGGGAAGTCACATTTTATATTCCAGATCAATATATGATCATCTATCGAAGCAAGGATGAACATAACCTTCCAGTGGAAATTTCATCCATCTTATGGGTCTTGATTCCACTATATGAGGGTTATTTATCTCAAATATTTGGAGAGAAGCTCACGATTAAGAATATTCCCATTGTACGGGAGTTTGATGATGTCTTTCTAGAGGAATTTCCAGGTCTTCCACCATATCATGAAGTTGAATTTTCAATAGAACTCATATCGGGTGCTTTACCTATTTCAAAGACACCTTATAGAATGGCCCCAATTGAGTTGCAGGAATTGAAGAAGCAACTCCAAGAGAATCTTGATAACGGATTTATATGCCCTAGTGCATCACCTTGGGGAGCACATGTTATGTTTGTTAAGAAGAAATATGGATCAATGAGACTCTGCATTGATTATCGAGAACTTAACAAGATCACTATCAAGAACAAATATCCTCTCCCATGCATTGATGACCTATTTGACCAACTAAGTGGAGCTCAATAATTTTCCAAGATTGATCTTCCTTCAGGGTATCATCAATTAAGGGTCAAAAGAGTGGATATACCAAAGACAGATTTCCGTACAAGGTATGGACACTATGAATTTATTGTGATGCCATTTGGTCTTACTAATGCCCCTTCTATCTTCATGGATCTGATAAATAGAGTCTTTAGAGACTATCTTGATCAATTTGTGGTAGTATTTATAGACGATATTCTTGTCTATTCAATGAGCAAGGAAGAACATGAAGATGACTTGAGAATTGTATTGAAGACCCTGAGAAAGGATAAGCTTTATGCCAAATTTACCAAGTGTGAATTTTGGCTTCAAAAAGTTTCATTTTTGGGTCACATAATATCAAAAGAGGGATATTTGTGGATCCAGCAAAAACAGAGGTTATCAAAAGATGGTCGAGACCAACAACAATAACCGAGATCCGAATTTTTCTTAGCTTGGCTGGATATTACCGACGTTTTGTGAACTATTTTTCAAGGTTATCTAACCCACTCACCAATTTGACTCGGAAAGGTGTTAAGTTTGTTTGGATGGAGGAATGTGAAGAGAATTTCAAAGAGCTAAAAAGAAGGTTAGCCAATACACCTATGCTCAAAATACCTTGCAGTGGAGAAAGGTTTGTGATCTACAGTGATGCATCCAAGAAGGGGCTGGGGTGTGTTCTTATGAAAAATGATATGGTGATAGCTTATGCCTCATGACAGTTGAAAATCCATGTGCAAAATTACCCAACTCATGATTTGGAGTTAGCTACGGTAATCTTTGCATTAATGATTTGGAGGCATTATCTTTATGGAGAAAGGTGTGATATTTATATTGATCATAAAAGTTTAAAGTATATTTTCACACAAAAGGACCTAAATATGCGGCAAAGATAATGGTTGGATCTTATTAAGGATTACGACTGCTCAATTCATTACCACCCTGGGAAAGCAAACAAGGTGGTAGATGCATTAAGTTGACAAGAACATACTAGCTTATCCGTGATGAGGAACACAAAAGATCCAATATTTATGGATTTACAAGGATAGATCTTGTAATTATAATGTAAGGGGAGAAATATTATCTTTATCAAATGAATGATCAACCATCAATACACTTAAAGATTGAAGAGGCACAGAAAGAAGACGTAGAGTTACAAAAGAAGGTGAGAAATGTTCCTGAATTCAACCTTGATTGTGATGGGATAATAAGGTTCGGGAATCAGGTTTGTGTTCCTCCCATCCCAGAATTAAAGAAGGAGATACTGGACGAGGCTCATAGTTCTTCATTTTCTATTCATCATGGAAGCACAAAGATGTATAGGGACCTGAAAGAGTACATCTGGTGGGATGGCGTGAAAAGAGATGTTGCTGAATATGTCTCTCAATGCGTGGTTTGTCAGAAAGATAAAGCTGAGAGACAAAAGTCTAAGGGGATGTTACAACCATTACCCATACCAGAATAGAAATGGGAAAACATCACTATGGACTTTGTCACTAGACTTCCTAAAACATCCAAAGGCAATAATGCTATCTGGGATTCAGTTGATTGTCTTACAATGTCTGCACACTTCATTGCTATTAGAGAGGATTTATCTCTGGATCAGCTTTCCAGGATATATGTAAAGGATGTGGTAAGATTTAATGGAGTTCCACTTTCTATTATATCTGATTGGGATCTGAATTTTACCTCGAAATTATGGCGAAGTCTTCAGCATGCTCTAGATACAGAGTTGAGTTTCATCACTGCTTACCATCCTCAGATATACGGTCAGTCTGAGAGGACAATTCAAACTCTAGAAGACATGTTGAGATATTTCTCTATGGATTTCAAAGGTGGTTGGGATCAACACCTATCTTTTGTGGAATTTTCTTATAATAATATCTTTCACACCAGTATTCATATGGCTCCTTATGTAGCCCTCTATGAAAAGAAATGCAGAACTACAACTTGCTAGGATGAAGTTGGGGAAAAAAAGCTATTAGGACCTGATCTTGTTGATGAGATGGTAGAAAAGGTCAAATCTATTCAACAACACATAAGATCAGCTCAAATTCGACAAAAAAGCTATGCCGATAACGGAAGAAAAGACCTAGAGTTTGAAGTGGGTGATAAAGTGTTCTTACGAATATCTCCCTGGAAGAGGGTCATGAGATTTGGAAAGAAGGGAAAGGTGAGCCCTAGGTATATCGGTTCTTTCGAAATACTGGATCATGTTGGGAAGGTATCTTACCGATTGGCGCTTCCAGCGAATCTCTCCCAAGTTCATGATGTGTTCCATGTATCTCTTCTGAGAAAGTACATACTCGATCCTTCACATGTACTCAGCTTAGAAGTTGTACCGCTGGAGCAAGATCTTTCTTATGAAGAACAACCGACAGGGATTCTGGATTGTAGAAAAAAAGGCCTAAGGAACAAGACCACTCTCTTGGTGAAAATTTTATGGAGGAACCACCAATTAGAAGAAGCTACATGGGAACTTGAGGATATGATGAGGGAGAGGTATCCTAATCTGTTTGTAATGAAGTGGCGAATTTCGAGGGTGAAATTCATTTTAACGGGGGTAGAATGTAACACCCTGAGATTTTATGAGAATTGTTTTTATATCTTATGTTATACGCAACACCAAATGAATCTTTCACATTACACAATACTGACTTGGCTTTCATTACACGCAATCGTGACCTTCCTCGATAGCGTGTGTAGTACGCAATACCAGATTTCACTAAACAACGATATATTATTATGGACTAGACGTTATGAATATAATTAAATACATTTTGAATTTTATAACATTATAATTCATCTTACATATTTTCTAGAACATGGTAAGAGAACAAAATAATTTTTTCGGGTAAAATAAGTATTTTAAAAAAAATGCAGTTTTGCTACCTTTTGATGGCACACCCACATTAAATCTAGTTTTTGACATGTTTATAAGTTAAATTTGACAAAATAAAATTCTTATTTTGAATAAGGATATAAAAATTTACTTTGGATAAATTTTTTATATTTTTCTGATAACTTTCATATTTTGATGAATAGTAAAAATACACTAATTTTTAATTAAAAACAACTTTTTTCATTGAGATAATTTATATGGTTAAATTATAATATTTAATGGTTTTAAAGTATAAATAGAATATATTATTACCATTTAAAATAATGTATGTCATTAGTATTAATTTCACATTGAATTCATAGGTAAAAACATTTCAATCTTTGGCAATGTTTTAACTTCTAAAACTCGTTTTCTTAACAACAAGATTAATTTTAAATTAATTACTGAAACTTATGTGTTTTGAATTTTGAAAAATGTATTCCATATTTGGAATCAGTGGGTAAAAATTATGTTAATATGCTACTTTTTATTTTTGGGCATTATGAATAATAACTACGGTAAATTTTATTTACCCTAGTTAAAGGTAAATCAGGTAATTAAGGGTAAATATAAGATTATAAAATTACCCTAACACCTGGAAAAATCATATTGGATGACTAAAAGTAGACCCATATCACCTAAGGGTCATCTTATATTCATTTAATGGAATTTGTTCCATGAAAATAATTTAATTATTTTTAAAACCAAAGAAAGTGACAACATGCCACTTTCTTAAATCTTATAAGTATAATAATTTTAATTTATTGATAAAATTAATGAAACATTAAACATGAATAGTCCCCAAAAATATAATACACTTATCTACATCATATGAATTTATTTAGAATTTTTAGGGATTAAATAAGTATCATTAATTATGACACAATAGTGATGTTGAAATTATTTTATTAATTAAAATATCAAATAAATGGTTTTAAAAATATTAAAATAAATATTATAAGAACTATTTAATGTTCTACACAAATTTTCTAGATACATATGACATTTTATGAATCTATTAATGCTTTTATTTCGAACATATCTTCTGTATATAATTTATTTAAATTCAAATAATTGAATAGTGTCAAAATTGACACTATTGTTATTTTATAAAAATAACATATTATAAAATTGTTTAAAAATCACAAAAAAATTTAAAAAATTTAAATTAAAATTTATATGGTCTAACATTTTATAAAGTGTCAAATTATGGAAAATTCACAACACATATGTAATTATTTATAATAATTTAAAATGTACAATATTATTACCACAAATAAAATTAAATTGATAAATAAGGATAAATCATGTTTATAATGTTTAAAATAAATTCCTAACATGTCTAAATTATATTGTTTTATTATATTACAACCCTATCTCATCTAATCATCGGATATGAGTCATTTTGGAAGTTTTTATGTGGGGTTAAGATTTAATATAAACTAATATTTCTTATATTTCCAAAGGTGCCCCTCTCCTCCCTTATAAAAGGGAACCTCCTCCCTCTCTTCCTCACACCACTTTGAGCGTTCAAGATCAGCCAACCCCTGACCATTTCACTTCCCCACTTCCCTAGAAACATCTTATAGATCCTGGTCTTCTTCAAAGTCCAATTTTAGTGCCCTTAGGGGAGGTCTCAAAGAGGCGCTTCAAAGAAGAGGTAATGTCTGTTACCTATTCTTTAAACTTTATTTCTTCTTATACTTATTATTCTTTAGTTGTTTCATTATTAAGTAATAACATCAGTATCGATCATATAATGATATGCTATTATAATTATGAAACAACCCTATTTCACCATCTATCCATCCTACGGAAAACGAAATCACCGTGCGTCCGTACGTACGGAATACTGTCTCCATGCCGTGGTGTAATCTATTTTGCACCACCACCTTACTTGGATGGGTATAATGGTGTAAATAATGACTATATATGATTATTGTAAAGTTATATTGATTCTGAAATAGTATACATACACTCCAATACAATTCCACAATAATGGGAACGATATCATCTCTCGTGCGTATGTGCGAAATACCGTCTCCACGATGTGATGCGACTCATTCTACATGATGTTCATTTCATAATGATTATATAAATGAATTGAATGAATAAATATGATATATATTACACTAATACCATTTTGCAAATGAGTTTTCTATAACCTAAAAATAGGAATAAGAATTTATTCAACAAAACACAGATACGAACCTAAAGCAATAAACCCCTGAATAACAAGTAGCAATGACATATTACTAATAAGAAGATAAGAATATGACCATATATGAAATCATAAAAATAATTATGATTCTGTAATAAGTAAATGAGATTATTTAAATCATTATACAGGAGGTTCAGACACTTACGAAGCAAGTCGGACCTAAGGTAAGGGAAAATCTCACAATCTCAATTTTTATCTGAGATTGTTTATACCTCAGAATTTACAGGGGAATATTTATCATCCACATCCATGTTTCCTCAATATTTAATATTATTTCAATCCACCTACAATTTTTTAAATCCAATTTTACCATTTGGTGAGTTTTTAGTAAATCATATAAAAGGAATATTTTGTCGTTTTTCGTACGAGGTACTTTTTGACTTTTCTGTCTAATGTACGGGAAACATGCTTTTTTAAACTTATATGGCGTGAATGGATTTTTAGAACATTATTTACATGAAGCTTAATTTACAAGTTTTCAAGTTTATTTTTAATCAACTTCTTTTAGTTCAAAATTATATGATGTTTTAAGAAAGGAAAATGTTTTTGAAGTAGAAAGGATATTTTCCTCAAAAATGGAGTTCAAGTGTTTTATCAAAATTATTTTCCATCTAAGATACTATAGGGTTCTGTGTATATCCACATTTTTACATTGATTTGATTATGTTATGATGTAATTATTTTTATGATATCCTTTGATGGATTATGGTATGATGACATGATGTTTAATAATCCCATTTTTATTACATGGGTTATGCTATGATGTATGGTTTATGATTTTGTGGCACACATAAGAATGGTATCCTTATGAGATGGGTGGGACCTATATCTCCCTCCAATGCATTGGGTAAAGATTTATATCTCATGAGATAGACATGGCTGGAATGGTAGGTTAAACCGGTTCAGTGAAACAGGACTGAAACGAGGAGTGAACTCGGTTCAGAAATGGACTTTGTGTGCTAAGATAGTCTTGGCAATGAGTCTTGACTACTAAGAAATGATTTTCTATGATTATGTGTGTATGACACAAATCTTCATGTTTTAAGTTATGATTATTGTAATTATATTTCACTTATATGATTTATCCCATGTTATGATCTCTTTTGCAGGATAAGATTTTCAAAATGGTATGTTCTTATGAATATGATATGTTTGATATTTCTTTTGTCTACCCTTACTGAGAATTTGAGCTCACCCTTTTGTATGTTTTCTTTTCCCCAGGTCAGGAAGAAGGATATTATGTAGGATATGCCAAAAAGGGACTCTAGATATGATGAAATAAATGGGAGACAACGTAGATGATTTATGAACCAGTTGTTTATGTTTCCCAGTTTCTAAAGACACTATACCTATACGGTCCTTTCATGGTTTTGTTATATGTTGTAATAAGTATACTGAAATTTGTAAGTACTAACAATGTATGTGATTTATGAGTCTTTATATCGAGTGCATTAATACTCCCTAGGAAATGATATCATATTTTATAATATTGTGGGAATTAAACACTCTGATAGTGTTCCCTGCCACCTATATATATATAAGACACTAAATAATCTATAAATGATTTTTTATAAACAAGTAACTATAGAATAATGTCATTTATATTTTTTATAAATTACTTGTAGTATATAATAAATATATTACATGATAAATGTGATTAATTAACATGTTTCATTATTCCTTGAAATGTTAAACGAACCTTGAATATTGAAATAATAATCATTCATATAATTTTTTCCATATATTCACTTAATACATTATGAATAATTTTCGTAAATAAATTAAACTCTAATTATTCTATAATCAAATAATAATGAATTTATATTTTTACTGGAGATCCTTATTTGTGAAAATATCTTAGAAACCATGGTGGGGCCCAACATGTCCTATTTTACAATTCATCAGAATATGGAGCAGTATTGAATTCTCTAAGTGTGTGACCCTATAGGACATTATCTCAATAGTAATGAGTACAATTTAAGGACCATGAGATGAGTATAGAAACCCATAAAGACCCCTAAGGGGGTAAATAAAATTCATATAAATGAAAACTAATCCTACGAACATAGCCTAAGTAATATAGTATCATTTTTATAGATTATCTAATAAAGTGGGACACACACCATGTATCATCATCTATAATTGATTTATAATTTGTTAATGTAACAAGAAATAATTACACTCTTCTACCATATCCATGGATTTAAAAAAGGCACAACTCTCTTGATCAAATATGCATGAGGTATAACTTCCTTCCATAAATGAAAAATTCTATCTTGCTTATTCAATCAATGTGATACCACCAATGACGCACCCAACACAAGCTACCTTACTATGATATCAATTCCATATTTTTCTTATTTCATTAATGTGTGTAATAAAATATCATACACTAATACCAATCTCAATTCCGGAGACCATTACATGTGTTCATAGTTAGGAACAACCAATGAAACCCTAAACATGTGGTGTTCCTATTAGAGGGTTAGTCCTAATTATATCATTTACTCGAGATAACCAAGTGTAAATTTCATGACAAAAAGTATCAATGCATATGACCCCCCCCCCCACCTGATGGTACAACATTATTTGTTCCATATCAAAATGATTTATCTAGACCATAGGAGATATTTTCAGGATTATTTCCATGTCATCACTATGTTCACATTATAGTTTGGGAACTACTATAACACTTTGATACAACATGTAATCTAATGACATTACCATAAGTGTAGTGGATATAGAAGTATCAAAACTATTATTGTAACATAAATACATGTACATATCCAAATATATAAACGTAATGGTAATCAATGTCAATACAAAATTTGGGTCTCAAGAACCCACTTATTGCACTCCCACATTCACTAGATCTAAATAATAACATGTCTATACCCAATATCCCTCACATGAGAATCATGTTTTTAATGAGATATATATTTAGTCATAGGTTATAATCTATGGTTACTCCACTAATTGAAACATTACCTCTATAATTAAAATACCTCAAGAGATGAAACTGATGAAGTATATTCTTTGTCCTCTGGGGTGACTTGGGATCCTTTTCTAGCTCCAATGATGGAATATTAACATAAAAAACATGAATAGTGTATATATAACTAGACACAACAGCAATATTTGAGGCATGCCTACATATATAGACTGATTCCATATCTCTATTAGATGTTGTCACATACTTTGATTCTACTGTAGATTTAGTGACCACAAGATTCTTTGAGCTTCTCTAGATCAATGCACCACCATTTAAAGAAAATACATTTCCTACCTATGAACATAATTCATCAATGTTTTTCTAGAAACTAGAATCAATGTATCCCCTCACTACTAGTTTCTCATCACCTCTATGCAACATGAGCATATCTTTTTTATCTCTCAAGTACTTTATGACAATTTTTATTGGTTCCCAAAGTAGCTTTCCAATATTATCATGATATATAAACACCATGGTTAAATAAAAGGTGACATAAAACATAGTATATATCATGTAATACATTATAGATCCCATTGATGAGGAAAAATTTATTCTACTCATTATTTCAATCTCAACCTATGTTTTGTGGACACATTTTCTTGGATAGATTGACAACATGTGACAACGGAAACAACCCTCCCTTGGATTATTTGATTTTATAGCTTGTTAGTACCTTTTCAATATATATACTTTGAATTATCCCAATAAGACTCTAGGATCTATCTTGATAGATCATAAGCCCTAATATGTAGGTTGGTTCACCCAATTATTTCATGGAGATGCATACATTTAACCTAGTCTTAACTGTCTATAAGTTTCTTTTACATTATTTACCATAATTAATATGTCCTCAAAATATAATATTAGTAAAATTATGGAATTACCATTTAAATTCGTGTAGACACATGACTTGGTTCTATTATTGATGAAACCAAATCTCTTATAGCCACATCAAAACAAATATTCCATGATCATGATGTATACTTCAATACATAAGTGGATCTCTATAATTTAATACTTTATTGACATTATTTGACTTAATAAACCCTTCGGGTTGAGTCATACATACATATTCAACTAACATAACATTTATAAAAATATTTTTACATCCTTTTTATATACTCATGGAATGATCCTATTGAAAGTAATATTCTAATGGATTTAATCATCACAACTATTGAGAAGGTATTATTATAGTATATGCCTTGACCTTTTCTTGAAACCCTTTTATACTAGTTTTGTTTTATAGGTATTGACATTACTATCCATTTCTATATTATTCTAAAATACACATTTTTTCCTAATGAGTTTTACATCAGTTAGAGGGTCTACCAAAAACCAAACACAATTTTGACACATGAACTCCATTTTAGAATTCATGACTTCTTGAAATTAGAAGCATCCTTTCCATCTATTAATTCCTTGCAGGTTAGAGATTCATTTTTCTCAAGGAGTAATGTGTCTCCTGAATCATTGATAAGAAAACCATATCACTATGGTTCTTGAACCTGTCATGCTAACCTATATAGTACTTGTGTCTCGAGAAAATCTTCATCTCCCACTGTCTCTTGTGTAGACTGTTCCCGTACCGACTCTCATGCATATGGAGAATAAAATCTAACAAATTCAATCTTTCCCACACAAATTCCATTGGAAAATTTTCCCCTCTATAGAAATTTGTCATGTATTTTCACAATCAATTTTTTTCTGAATGGATTTGTAGGTAATATCTATTAGTTTCATTAAGATAACCTATAAAGATACCCTCTATGATTAAAAATTATAATTTTTTACATGGTATAGTCTTGATAAAATCCTCACATTCCCACACATTTATGTGTGAAAGAATGAGTTTCTTTCTGAACTAATACTCATATAGAATCCCATATGTTTATTTAGTTGGTACTCATTTAATGGTGCATACAACTATCTGCAATGTGTATCCCCAAAAGGATAATTGAAGAGTTGTTTGACTCATTAATAATATTACAATGTTAAGAGATATTTGATTCTTAATTTCACTAAAACTATTAAACAATGGTTTATAAGGATGATTGAGGTGTGATACTATCCCACACTCATTAAAGAGATCAATGAAATATTAGTTAAGATACTATCCACCTCAATCTGAGCGAAGTTCCTTAATCTTCTTACCAATTTGGGTTTTTTAATCCATGTTTATATTCCTTAAACACTAGAAAAGAATAGAAATTATACCTAATTAGTTAGATATAGACATACCAACTATAGTCCTTTATAAAATTAATGAAGTCTGAAAGCCCACCCCTTAACACTACTAGAAACAGTTTACATAAATCAATATGAATCAATTCTTGTAATTAATTACCTCTTAAAAATTTCCCAGAAAAATGTGCTTTGGTTATTTTCCCATATAAAAAATCATAACATTCATCATAGGGTTTTAACTTAGTTGATTCTAGAAACACATATTGGAGTAATTTCTATAAACTCTTATAATTTACCTAATAAATCATGAAGATTATTATTGAGGTGTTATAAAAGTAATTTTTTCTATATTTTTTATTTATTTTCATTATAGGCTTTTAAAATTCAATTATATACATTCCATTATTAAGATGCATCATACCACCACACATGTTATCCTTATAAAAGAGAAAATATTTAAATATAATCTTGAAATAAAATCCCATAATGTCAAAATTAAACATTGAGATTATGTTTCTAGTAAATAAAGGGATATAATAAAATTTATTTAATACAAGATCTAAACTACAAATAAAGGTTAGATGATAATCTCCCACTACCAAGGCTACTAATATTTGACCATTTAAAGATCAAAGATCCACCTCTACCTTTAAATTCTTCTCGAATCTACTTGGTTCATATATATATATAATCTTTCTTTGAGCCACATGCTATATTCATGACACATGTTATAGATAAATAAATATGAATTCAATAATAAAAATACCCAAATTAGAATCATTTACTTGCTTATTTTTTTCATCCTTTAAATTCTTATTCCAGTGGACTTTATTTCCACAAGAATAGTAGATATATTCCTTATAATTTACCTCCCTATATATCATTATATTATTTTAATGATGGTTCATCAATGTATTTGGCTTCGTATTAACATTATAGCCCTTATCATTTCCCTTCCCCATATTGTTCACTATAATAAATAAATAATTGGTATTCTTTATATCCTTATCAGCTTGCAAAACTATATCCAAAATTTCTATGAGAAAATTTGTCATGTTATTCATGTTTTTTTAACAATATAAGTCATAAAGTATGGTGGAAAAGAGGAAAAAATGGGATCAGGCACTAGTTCGTGGTTCGACTTAAACCTAAGGGATTAAAGTCTCTCAATGTACTCAATCATCTCGAGTACATGAGTTCATACTTTATTTCGTTATACTAGATTTCACCTATAAAAGGAACTTGATATGTGATACCTTTCTTATCTTTCTCTCTCTTAATATAAATCTTGGATATGAGTTAGCTTCTTGTAGGGACCGTCATCCCCTATCATTTTCTACAATCAATTGGATATTTATGACAACATGATATATTATACATCATTTACATCAAATAAAAACTCATTATATTATTCTTTATCTACATTTCTTCCTCCCCAATAGGGGTCAATAGTAATTGAGGACTCTTGTACATAAAGTTACCTCTATTAGAATAGTACTATTCAAAATCTCTTATATCAATCTTGGCTGTTTTGGCCAGTGAAGATATTTTGTTTATCCATAATTTATTATGGTGATAATGCACTAATGTTGTTGATATTTATTTTAACTAGAACAAATAAATTTACCTGTTAGTACTTTATCTTGATTACATTTATTGTATTATTGATAAAATAATTTAATGTATCCCACTATTTTATTAAACACTAGTATCCCTCGCTACTAGATTATGAATACTATGTCACTTGAGTATTCTAGTGAAAAGGATCATTGAAACCTCTCATAATAGTCAAAGATATGGCTATAAAAATACTATAAGAGTTTCTAGGTTGGAACTACACTGACCAACCACATTAACTAGTGATTCCTTGAACTTTTGAGTGACATCCCATCTATTTGGAATCGTAACAATGGTTCCCTCAATGTGTTTTCACTAAAGTGGAATAAATATATCTATAGATACATATTTGATACATATTTAGTGAATTCAACCCATAAATATCAAAATAAATCCTTGTTAGTAGGAGTTACCCTTAACTTGGAATGTCGAGCACCTCATAAACACTATTTTTTTCATATTTAAGTTATAGAAAGCATAGTGACATAGTATTACTTTGGGGGTTTTTATTATTTCTTGTTGAATGTATTCCTTTTCTATTTAATAAGTTCATAATATATTGTCACAATCACAAATTAACAAAAATAAATAGAAAAATTCCATCATGCCATTATTAATTATTTGTTTATTATTTTATGTGTTCCTGTAAACACGCATATTTATAAAATATTAAAAAATGTATAAATAAAATAAAATACATGAATAATTTTATTATTGGTTTATCCATTTATTCATAATAGATCAACTGTGATCCTAGGGGAACAATACCTGAGTCAGTTTTTGACTCGTATCATAACTCACACCCTGATTCAATGTGTTTACATATCATTTGTGATACCACCTCATCTTGGTTTGGTCCACATTTGATAACATCATTGTCAATAGTACATGAATATTCACACGAAGGAGAGGGGGTATAAAGTAGCATAAAATTCATAAAAAATCTCATAGATGGATTTGAATGACCTTATACGTTTTAAATGAAGTAATACAATATAAAAATTGTAAAATTAATAATTATTATAGGCATCACACATAGTTCTAATAACTAATTAAAGAAATTCCTACCCAGAAAAAAAGGCTAGTCAATGCTCAAGACCAGTCGATGAGTAAATTAAATTCACAATAAAAATAAATTAAAAAAACAAAATGGTGAGGAAAAATTAATGAGTTAAAATAATTATTTTATTTCAATTATTTTATTTTTGTTTGCTCCCATAATTAATATAGTATTATTATAACATTATTTTTTTTGAATGATAAAATTATTATTATTATAATTATTTAGAATCTATAAATTAAATTAAATTATTTATATTTAAAATTTCCATGGGCCCTTGAATCCACCCAAGCCTATTGTCAGTTGGGTGGAACCCACAAAGCCCAATTATGGGTCGAACAAGATTTTCCCCAACCCTTTTCGTGTTGGGCCAACCCATTTTGAAAATGGGTTGGCTAATACATGGGATGCCCCTATGGGGAGGGTCACACATGGATGATTCGAAAGCTGAAGGGGACAACGTTGCACACATGGGTGGCCAAGGGTAACAGTTACTGTGGAGGAAAATAATGGCAACTATGCAGTTTTTGATCGATGGGGGAGGAGGGGAAGGTGCCTACAGGGTTTATGGATAAGATGAAGTTTGGTGGCTGAGGGGGAAGGGATGGAAGAGGGAGGCATTCATTATAAGGTTTGTTTAGTGGCATGATAGAAGGGAGGCATTATAAGGGTCATCAAGTGGCTTGCTGAGGTGGAATAAGCGGTAGGGAACCGATGGCTATTGTGAGGCGACAATAGCGCCTGATATTGAAGGTGGATGGAGGAAGAGGAATAGAGGATGGAATAGGTTTCATCCAAAAGCTTTTAAAAAAGTATCTTTCTTCCATTAGAAGCATTCTCCACCTTTTTTAATAATATTTTAAAAAATCCCGATAGCATGAACTGCTCCTTTAAATTTTCTTTTTCTTTGTAGTAAAAAAAATTCAAAACCAAAGTAAATGGGTCTTTTGAGAATGGGTTTTTTTATTAAATTAAATTCAATAATAATTGGAATTTAATATCACTGTCTGTAAAAACTTTTTTGGATGGAATTATTAAAAAAACCATATGCAAAAAAATAGGGAAACATAACACACATTCACAAATATATATATATAAACATTTTTTATTTTTATATCCTTAATAACCTCTTTCGATCTGAAATAAAATTTCAAATGGTCATAACATGACTATCTAAAATCTGATCGATGAGTGGTCTATTTAGTTTTGATTGAAATAATTCCGTATTCCTAAATTTAAGTTAGATGAATTTTTATTTTCTCAAAAGACGCACATGAACCTTATCATACCAATTTTCGATATTGGGGCATGAAATAGAAGCAATTGGGCTTATAATTTTAACATTTTCATCTCTAAAGTGATGTAACATCATCATCTATTGTGATTTGAGCCATGTTAATGTTTATATGATCTCATGTAAATTTATTTAATTAAAAAAAATTATCACCTTATTCTGAAAAATTGATCGTTCTATAGTAGCTCATTTATAGAGTGATTCTCTTGAAGGATTTGAACCTGAATCCCTCTAAATCTTCCACACATACTTCAAGAGTTTATGGAAACACCTATATTCATATTTCTAGTTCTATCGTAGTTGTCTGAAAACAATTTCAATGTCTTGATGATTACCACAGCCTTGTTCCTTAAATCCTCAAAGGTGATCAAAGATCGAATGGATGAACATGGGATTTCTCTATCTAAGAAATGGTAAAAAGGTTAGATGTGATCTCAAATTCGAGTAGATGAATAGTACCTTGGAAATGATTTCCAATTTGATTATATAGTGGAAATTAAACACCCTAAAAGGGTTCCTCGGTCCTTGTATATATAACACCCACTATAAAATCTATAAAAGAATCATTATAAACAAGTGACTTTGTCATAAGGTCTTTTATATTTTTATCACTTACTTGTAATGTATAATAAAAATATTAAATGATAAAAGTGAGTCATTAACTCAACTGTTAATTACCATAAATATTAAATGAACATTGAATATTAAAATAATATTTATTTTTATAATATATTTCAATGTATTCTTTTATTACTTTATGAACACTTTTAATAAATAATTTAATCTCCAATAATTATATACATGGATAATAATGAATTTATTTATTAATTGGCGATCATTTATTATTGTACAAATCTCAAACCCTGTGGTGGGGCCGACCCTATCCTATACACCTATTCATCAAAAGAGGGTATAACATTATATGCACTATGTGTGTAACCCTTTCGGTCCTTATCTCGATAGTAGTGAATACTCTTTGTAGAGAATTAGTGAAGTCTAGAAACCAATCAAAGATCCTAAGGCGATAAGGAAATGTCATAGAAATGAAAACCATTCATACACACACATGCTACATAATATAATATCATTATCATGTGTTATATCATAATGTGGAATCCACACCTAATGTCATCATCCATACTTTCTTTATAATTAGTTGAACAAACTAGATGGATTTATCTTCTTCTACCATGGCCATGGATGTAGTAAAGGTACTACCATCCTGATCAACTAGACCCGATATATAACTTCTTTTTTGTAGAGAGAAATTAAATCGTGATTATTAAATCAATTTAATACAACCAATGGTGCTCCAAACACAAGCTACCTCACTATAAAATCAATTATATATTTTTGATCTTGCATCAAAGATCATAAGAAAATATCATACATAGATAATAATCACAATTTAGGATACCATTACATTTTTTTATATATAAATACTACCAGTGACATCTAAAACATGTGGTGTTCCTATTGGTGGGTCATTCCTCGTGATATAATCTACTCGATATCACCAAGTGAGAACATAATGAGAAAAAGTCTCAATACTTATGAGACTGCAACACCTAATCATCAAACATCATCTATGTCCTATCAACATGATGTATCTAGACCATAGGATATATATTAAATATTATTATCATTGTATCTTTAGGTTAACATTATAGCATGAGAACTACTATAACCTTTTGATATGATTTGTTATATAAGGAAATTTCCATAAATATGGTGGATGCTGAAGTATCAATACTATTTTTGGAATATAAACACATGTATATATCAAATTTATACATGTAATTCTAATCAAAGTACATACAAAAGTTAGGTCTAGGGAACCCACCTAAAAAAAATTATATTACATAAATATTATACATTATAACTAAATCATAAGACAAATAAAATTGGTAAATAATATCATTATCCCCTAGTATGTAGATAAAACTAAAATATTTTTTCCCCTTAGTAGAACATAAAGAAATCATAAGCACAAAGATCCTATTACTAAACCACTTCATCAATATAACTCTACTAATAACCCAAAAAAATATGATAGACCTATATATACAATTTTTGGTCAGTATATATGAAAAATCAATAGGCCATTCTCCAAATGATCAAGCAACTTAGACAATATCATGCATGCATAATAAAAAATAGTAGAAATCGCCATGGATTTTTTTTATCTCAAAACACTGTGATCCCAACCATAGGGTTAACTAACCAACAATTGTATAAAAATTCCAAAATCACCAAATATCACGATCTCTAGGAACTCTAAGAATAATACATATAACTATACATCTCATTCACACAAAAATAGTAAATAGAGCCCCTATTGGACATTCCTACTGAACAAGTCACAGATTGTCCCCACACCTCATACCAAAAAGTATATCAACCCCATTAACTCTTCCCCATGACAATATTAACCACATGAAAACCTCAAAAATAACATTGCATCTATGGTATTCCACTAGAATATCATGTGTTTATTCCACATAATGAAATTTAATATGGTACTCCCACATTAATACATCAAAAGGTATACCCACCAATGCCATATGGGACTAGGCCTACTTATTGTTCCTTACAAAATACCACTCACTCAATGTGTGTTGGTTATCATTTGAGAATCCCTCCCAAAGATTGTGGTTGAATAGTGATTAATATTCCAATCACATTACATTATAATGAATACAAGTAATCCCTCACATATATCATTGAAAATCTTGAACATCACCCTTACTCCAACTTGAATCACGTATGGAACTCCAAACCCATGACATAAAATAGGGGACATACTTATATTGCATGGACATACTATTAGGGTAACTCTCAATAGTATCACATGTAGTAATCCTACAACATGGAATGCATACCCATCCCCCATACCTAGAATTCGGTGTATGAAAATGCTCATGTGTATCAATTCATTAGAACTCAAAAGAAATCACATTATTACATGCCTAGGAAACCCCATTAGAGAGACAATATCTATATTAGTGACATGTAAGAATGAGGATAATGGTGTCCAAAATTCATATTTATATCTAAACACTTAAAAAAATTGGTTTGAAAAAAAAACCTTATATGAAATTAAAATTCCATCAGTAGAAGAACCATATTACAAGAATAATGAAGCAATAAAAATAAAAATTTGGTATATAGTTTGAGAGAAAATTAAATAAACACACCACACTATATTGATTTAACTAATTAAAATTAAAAATTTCAAGACATTCATGGTCTACTAAATCAAACCAAACTTTTATATTAAGATGAGAACCATGTTCCATGATTAATAGCATTGAAAAAAATTCAAAATATTTTTCCATATTAAAAACCCATTTGCCTAAATATTTTAACATTGCGATGAATGACCTTTTAAAATATTATTTATTTAATTATTAAATTCCCCGAAATTAAAATATATCATGATTATTGAATTATTTTAACCCTAAGGTAAAAACCTCATTCCAAGATCAATATAACCATAAGAATGTTTTTTGGTTTGATTAATAGGTTAAATTACCTATTTACCATTCATGTGTGAAATTATTAAAATGACCTTGAAAGTTCCCAAAGTCCAAAACTAAAATTTAATTATTTTCACAATTTTGTTGAAGAATTTTTTTATTGAAATTGTGATTTATTTGAGATTAGAATCACATCAGGGAATATATATATATATATAAATTATTTTAGATATTTTAAGTGAATATTAGTTTCATGATAAGTATTTTAAATTTATTTTATGGATTCAAGTGGTAACGTTTTTAGGGAATTTTTTATTTGAAGGAATATTTTTTTATCTTAAAAAAATAAAGGCCATGTTATCTTGGAAAATACTTGAGAATATTTTTGATATTTGAAACATTATTTGATTGGACGTATATTACTGATGTTTCAAATAGGTTTTTACTGTTGGTGTCATGTATTATAGTACTAACTCCTATGTTTGTGAAATTTGAGTGGGATGGAAAATGATAATAATATTTTAATAAATTGAAGATAAGAATTACATGACAACCATTATTAAGATTATCTTAATATGGCGATTGAATTTAATGTTCCTTGATGTATATAGAGTTGATTTGGAATGTGTTATCATTAAAGGGGATATAGTGGGGGATTTTGGATTGAGATAATTATTATCACATGAGAAGAAATATCATATACATTACTTGGGATGATATATTGTGATGTATGATTTTAATAAGATATATTATATGTTTAGTGAGAAGTTTATGAAGTGTTAATATATTAATGAATATTCATTAATAGACTTGACCTATATCCTAGGCCACTCTACCACAAAGACTAAGGTAAAATCCCATAATTTTCCTCGTATTTCCCTCTTTATGTTTTTTTAAACCTCATTGTACTCAGTTGTTTTTGTTTTGGACCTTGGGAATCAAGTCTATGAGCTAGATGAGTTAGTTATAAGAGGAATCACATAAGGAACTGATTTCTGGTTACAAAATAAATTCACACTTTGAATTTTTAATTCACAAGATGAATTATTTTGGGCATACCCCATGAAATCCATACTAGTCATGAATGGGTCTAGCAAGACCCCATGAAACACATTCACATCTGGAATAGAAATGTGTATTTCCTGAATTAGAAACTCATGTACTCAGATGTATTAATGATGGTAAATGGGTTTTTATGTGTTTTTTTCCAAGGTTTTGGTTTTATCATTATATATTGAAATTGATGCATTCATGAAATGAATTTCCTATTAAAGTCATGAATGTTCCTCGATTGATGTTATTTTAATGCCTCTGGTGTCATGGTTTTATAATATAGAACCCTTCCTCTCATTTGAGGCCCTTATACAGATAAATTCATATGATCTTATTAAAACATATATACAAACTGTATTATATATTTTTAGTATGAACCTAGGGTTTGAAGTTATTCCCCTCTTTCTCTCGCTTATCCTTCTAGTTCCATTGTTTTCTCCATGAGGAGAGCCCTATATAGGTTTAGCCTAAAAATAATCATGTTTGTATGTCTTTTCTAAAAAGGTTTATTTATTTTTGGTTAAAGGTAAAGAATGAGGAGCTAAATCACTACCTTGTACATTGAGTAATTGTCAACTTCAATTTTTCTTTTGAGGTGGGTGGTTGAGATTACATCCACAGGTCTTGTTTGTGGCTCCTCAAGTATGTGAGACATATACAACTGCATCAACACATTTCGTGAATGAATTAATCTAAATATAAATTCACTGATCATGAGATATCCTATACCTATACCTCTTATAAATCTCATTGGGTCTGTAGGAATTGAGACTAGACTTGAAGCCACTTAAGGTATGGGCCTACCTCTAAACCTGTAATGTATTTGTATTGTTACAAGGGAATTGTGTTACATATGAATTGATAAAGTTTAGTATTTTGGACTCTTGGATAAACATAATAAATGATATCTAATTTTTTATTTTATAAAATAACCAAAGTATCCAATAATGACTTTTTTATCTACTATATGTGTGCCCATGTGTTATAATTTCATGGATTTCTTTTTTCATGTTATGAATTATAATTATGTTATAATACTTATAGGTTTTTTCTAGGTTATGATGTAATGATTATATGGTTTGGAATAGTTATTCTATAATTAATTTAAGGATTTATCCCAGTTATGTTGTAATGATTATAGGAATTAATCCCAGTTATCCTTTTATTCTTATTGGGATTGATCTTGATTAAGATATAATTCTTATAGAGATTGATCTCGGTTATGCTGTAATTATTATAGGGTTGAATCCTAGTTATTATTTAACTATTATAGGGTTTATTCTCATCTATGTTATAATTCCTTGTGGTGTAGGACCTAAAAACATTGGTTATGTTTAGAATGGTTTTTTCTACATACCCAAAGATAATCTGGTATCGAGCCAATGTAGTTTCGGATCACCTGAGAATCAGTTTGAAGCTTGAGGGATGGTAGGTTTATTTGATAACCAACATTTATTTATGAACTAGTGTTTAAAATTGATATACTTTTTATGCATTGGTTATGTAGTCTATATATTATTTAAAATTGTAGGTGTTGTCTTACCGATTTATACTCATTCCTTAATTGGGAATCATTTGGTACCTAGGTAGGTTTCATGGGTGTAGGTATGGATAAGGGAAAGGGGCCCTCTATTGGTTGATTGGATTATAGATGGGTTAGAGATTAGATACAAGAATGATATGGGGTTCAATTCTAAGGTTATATCCTTTTATTGAGTCTGTTCAGTCGTTTACTTATATTATTTTAATCACATCATTTAGTTACATTTAGTTTTTCACTATATGGTTTCGATTATTATTTGGATTGCTAAGTTTTGGCCTATATTTTTTTTGGGTTTCATGTTTGGTTATTTATATTATTATTTCTGTTGTTAATACTATTATTTACCAAAGGTTATAGTGTCCCCACTACATTCCTCACAATCTCGCTACTAGTCGATAACATCCAGTTCATGGGGAGGCATGAATGATGTTATGTAGTGACCCACCTCGGTCACATGATCGAATATTAGTCCAAGGTAATTACAAATTGGTATCATGTACACTTATTTTCTTTTAATTTACAATTTGGGAAAGGTATTTATGAGACTATAATATGCGAGGGCTTGGTATTGAGATCATGTATGGGATTATCTTACCCTTTTACAGAGTTGGGGGACCTAAGTTCTCATAGGTGAGATTGCTGTTTTTTTGTTCTCTTGTTATAGTTTGGATGTTATTTCACCTTTGGTGAATCACTTTTTGAGTGGTGATACTATCTATGAATATTTCTACTCCTGGGTTGGTATGACATGATATGAGTATGCATGAATCATTCTAGGAACATGGGGATATATTTTTACATGATTTTGTGTGTGCTATAGCCGTATTTATAATACTTGACATATCTGCACTTATAAACTATGAAATGTTAAAAATTTATTTATATGATAAAGGGAAATTAAATAAACTGTAATGTTATTCCAATTTTATTATTAATCCATGAGTAACCTTGATCTAGTGGTTGTGTATTTTTATCACCTATTGAGGTTGAGCTTGTTGTGTATCTTGTGTTCTAAGGAGCACGTTGATCCTTGTAGATAAAATGCCTCCTTTCTATTTTTGAGTTGATTTTCAGGAGAGTGGTAATCTATACACTCCCAACACAGTTTATCTAGAACTTCATATGGATCTAGATAACTAGATTGATGATCAGATTCCCAATAGTTTCATATGGTTCTTGTGATCTATAGAGAATGAGACTACTCATGCTATACGTTTTATGTTTGATCTGAATAGAGAGTTCTAGCTTGATGAACTACCTATGTTCACTGGGGATGGATTCCCCTAGGTATCTATGTTCTGGATCGATCCAATACAGATGGACATTATGCAACTTGAGACACCCATAGCGAGGAGGGTAAATCTTGTTACTTACATGACATGAGGACCAGCTAGGAGTTGGTGGGATATCCTAGAGCAAGCTTGGAAGCAAGAGTACCTAGAAAAGAAGG
The DNA here is from genome assembly GCA_963277665.1 of Viscum album. NCBI lineage: Eukaryota > Viridiplantae > Streptophyta > Magnoliopsida > Santalales > Viscaceae > Viscum > Viscum album. Next base: position 2,040,380,768 of record OY728164.1, read on the forward strand.
AATTTGAGGAAACTTTCATAGGAAACTTTTATCCAGAGATGTTATTGGATGATAGGGATCGAGAGTTCATGATCTTGACATAGGGAAGCATGTCAATGAGGGATTATTATGGCCACTTCACCAAATTGAAGAATTTTCCTCTGTCTTTGGATGCTGATGATATCTATTAGAAGAATCATTTTATAAGAGCATATCCTCTAAAAGATATAGTCATAGGTGAGCATATTTTTCTTGATAAAATTTAAAAATGTGATGAATCGGTATCTCATCACAAAATAAAATCTGAGAGAGGCCCTAAGTATTTGACAAGAAGATTCATAAGGGAAATCTAGGTGCTTTTCTTTTAGTAGAAAGAAGCACTGATTTGACAGTTACACATCAGGGTAGTATCGGTTATAGTATTTTGGATAATGGGAATCCAAATTAGAACTAGAGTTCACTATAGTGATATTATTGTGGAAGGATTCGCCCCAAGAAACCACATTTTTATTACCCCATTTTGGAGTGTCATTCTTGTGAAAGTATGGGATATCTATAGAGGTTTTCAAGGGCACAAAATAGTATATAAATGATAGGATATTAATACAGGAACCATATTATGGGAAGGACTTAGATACCTTTCAAAATGCTGGTAGTTGGAGTTCTATGGTATTCTCATAATGAGGTACGGGATGTGGTAACTTATCACAAAATCAACAATATCATCAAGAAGGAGAAGCATATGAGAGTTGTACTAAAGCCCAGAGAATTTGGGTGAGTAATTTTCATGCTATAGAGTCGGCTCTGACTAGTCTATACATGATACATTTTACCATCAAAGGTATGATTCTTGTATCATCTACCATTTCCTATATTTTTGAATCATAAGCATCATTTTCTTTTTTATCTACTAAATTTCATAATGGTATGTGTTTGATTTTGGAGCTCTTGGATAATTTTATTCCTATCGACACATTACTAGTGGGTATGGTTGGAAGATATAAAATCTTTCAAGGAATGTTCTCTTGAAATTGGTTTCTACTATTTCCTTGGGAAGATGGTTGTGATATAAATGAAAAACTTCAATTTAATTCTGGGTATGTATTTTATAATTCTCTACCAAGATCATATTCATTGGAGAATGGGATATAAGAATAGTTGAGCAAGACAAATTCAGTGTAAATTAGATCTTTTTATGACCTAGTCAGTGAGACTTATTCGGTATGATGATGCAATGGAATAGGATACTTTTTCTCTTGTCTTAGACCATTTTTTGGAGGCCTTTTGTGAATAGTTATATAGACTACCACCCAAGAGGAATATCTAGTTCATGATTGTGTTGGAACCAAGAGTTGATTCAGTTTCCATCCCACCTTATGGAATGGACCCACAAAAGATCCATGAGTTGAAATTTTATATGGATGAAATGAATGAAAAGGTTTTTATATGACCTAGTACATCACTGATGGGTTCTATCATTATTTTATCCAAGAATGTTGATAGGAATTTTGTACTTATGTGTGGATTATCATAGACTGAACTAGATGAAGGTCAAGAACCAACATACTCTTCATGAAATCAATGATATATTTGTTTATTTGAGAGGTTATAGGATCTTCTCCAAGATCTACTTGAGGTTTGTGTACCATCAGTTGAGGGTGAGACCTTATAACATAACTCAGACTACATTCAAGAGCATGTATGACTTGTATGAGTTCATGGTGATGTCATTTGGGATGAAGAACATTGTGGTATTATTATTGGACATGATGAACTAGATATTTCATCCATCCTTGGATCAGTCTCTGGTAGTTTAATCAATGAAATACTATTGTACTCCTAGTATAAAGATAATGATTCCCGATATCTTAACATCGTACTAAGTAAAATTATAGAACAGAAGTTTTGCACCAAGTTATCAAAATGAAATTATTTTATTTATAGATTATACTTCATGGGTCATGTTATCATAGAGGATAAATTATCAATGGAAACATATAATATTTCATCCATTGTATATTGTGAGTGGCCCAATCTCTCTGAGATTTAGATTTTTCTTGGTCTAAAAAGATACTATTTGCATTTATCCAAGACTTCTCATGTTTGGTAGCATCAATATAGCATCCCACCTTTTTATCACATAAACTTTAATTACATTTTACCAAACCGAGGATCTTTAAGGTTTAGTGTCTTGGAAACCAGGAACTTAAAACATGAAAACAACATAAATAATTATTCTTAAACACTTGAAAGGCTTCTCCCCATGTTCACCCTAGGCTCATTACTGAATCTCATAACCTGGGGACATACATCAAAAGAAAGGGTGAGCAGAAGGCCCAGCAAGGGAAACAAGTGAAACATTTTACATATGAACTTGGGATACATCAATAAAGTCATGAAAAGAACTTTAAGGCATGAAAATGAAATCATGAGGCATATCATAATAAAAATAAAACTTTTTCATAACTTGAAGATGTGGATGCAACATTTAATATTGGCAATCGTTTCGTTTCACCAAGGTCCATCCCCAAGGTGTCGTTAAAAATTACCAAGGTTATTCACCAAGGCGTCGTTAAAATGGTCATCTCTAGAGATTAAGTCTTTACCCAATGCATTGGAGCGCTATCAGGGCGCACCCTTAAATTTGCCTTTATTATCATGTGAGCCACATATATCATTATCAAACATTTCATAAATAACCCATATAGCATAAAATAAATGGGTTTCATTTCATAATCATAACATTTTAAAAACTATTTTAATGACATGATCTTTACGGCACTTTAAACCCACGGAAAGGGAAGCGGGTCTCATGTATGTAAATCCCAGAATTTAAAATGGAACATTTTGATATATATGTGAATACCCTTGTAGAAATAAGAGCTTTGAGTATTCACTTTATAACATAAAATAATTTTTGAGAAAAGAGAGAGGCATTTTGAGGGGAAAATTCTGCAGCATAACGGCTATGTTACAAGGTTTTAGAAAACATTGAGAAGAGAGGGGACATGGGTCAAACATTCATAAATGACCCATCAAACAGTAGAGGGACAAAATATAAGGGATTTATGAACATGGTAATTAAATTTGAAAATATACCATATGAAATGAAGAACATGAAAGGAAGAAAACAAAACAAGATTTCTCTTGTGAAAATTCGGCAGCCTAACGGCATCACTTAAACTTCAACAAAATTGAATTGACAAGGTCAAATAGGGTCTCTCATCATATGAAAATAAGAGTCCAGTATGATAGATATAGAGATCATACCCCAACATAATATAAAGTAACTTTAATGAATTGACATGAAAGTAGAACTTCAAAACGAGAAGGGTGAAGAACCACTTAAAAATTCGGCAGCCTAACGGCGCCACTTAAGACATCAAAATACTGAATTGAAGAGATCAAATGGGGTCTCTCATCATGTGATCATAAAAGACCAGTATGATAAATATAGAGATCATACCCAAACATAATAAAAATGAACTTGAATGACTTGACATGAAAGTAGAACTTTGAAAAAGAGAGAGGTGAATGAATCCCTTGGAAATTCGGCAGCCTAACGGCGCCACTTAAACTTCAACAAAATTGAATTAACAAGGTCAAATAGGGTCTCTCATCATATGAACATAAGTGTCCAGTATGATAGATATAGAGATCATACCCCAACATAATAGAAAGGAACTTGAAAGAATTGACATGAAAGTAGAACTTCAAAACGAGAAGGGTGAAGAACCACTTAAAAATTCGGCAGCCTAATGGCGCCACTTAAGACATAAAAATACTGAATTGAAGAGATCAAATGGGGTCTCTCATCATGTGATCATAAAATACCAGTATTATAAATATAGAGATCATACCCCAACATAATAAAAATGAACTTGAAAGAATTGACATGAATGTAGAACTTCAAAACGAGAAGGGTGAAAAACCACTTAAAAATTCGGCAGCCTAACGGCGCCACTTAAGACATCAAAATACTGAATTGAAGAGATCAAATGGGGTCTCTCATCATGTGATCATAAAAGACCAGTATGATAAATATAGAGATCATACCCCAACATAATAAAAATGAACTTGAAAGACTTGACATGAATGTAGAACTTTGAAAAAGAGAGAGGTGAATGAATCCCTTGAAAATTCGGCAGCCTAACGGCGCCACTTAAACTTCAACAAAATTGAATTGACAAGGTCAAATAGGGTCTCTCATCATATGAACATAAGAGTCCAGTGTGATAGATATAGAGATCATACCCCAACATAATAGAAAGGAACTTGAAAGAATTGACATGAAAGTAGAACTTCAAAACGAGAAGGGTGAAGAACCACTTAAAAATTCGGCAGCCTAATGGCGCCACTTAAGACATCAAAATACTGAATTGAAGAGATAAAATGGGGTCTCTCATCATGTGATCATAAAAGACCAGTATGATAAATATAGAGATCATACCCCAACATAATAAAAATGAACTTGAAACAATTGACATGAAAGTAGAACTTCAAAACGAGAAGGGTGAAGAACCACTTAAAAATTCGGCAGCCTAATGGCGCCACTTAAGACATCAAAATACTGAATTGAAGAGATCAAATGGGGTCTCTCATCATGTTATCATAAAAGACCAGTATGATAAATATAGAGATCATACCCCAACATAATAAAAATGAACTTGAAAGACTTGACATGAAAGTAGAACTTTGAAAAAGAGAGAGGTGAATGAATCCTTTGAAAATTCGGCAGCCTAACGACGCCACTTAAACTTTATTAAAAAGAAATGATGAGAGTAATAGGGGGTCTTTCATCATAAGAACATAAAAAGGGCAGTAAGAGGAGTATAAAAGAACATCCTCCAAAATAAGAACATGGAGCATAAAAGGAATGACATAAAAGAGATCACTTGAAAAGAAAGAGAGGGGTCAGATCCCTTACCTTAAAATGTAACTCTTAAACCTCAAAGGTTGGAACCTTGAGGGCTTGGGGGCATCTTGGGAGGACTCCTTGGGAGGTAATGAGACCAGAACATCGTTGGGGAAGAGTGGGGAGTCGAATGGATGAGAGGATGGCTTGGTATTTATAGGGAAAGTGAGGGGAAAAGGCATTAATGGCAAAGGGACACCTCATTAGTGGTTTTGGAAAAACCATGGGCTTGCCCATGGTATTGGCCACTTGGGACACCTCATACCTTATCTCACTATTCATAATTCGAACATATTGATTAGAAACTTAATACATCATTTAATGATGTCATTAAACACCCGTAACTTAAAAACTGTATTTTCACTATTCATCAAAAATTCAACTTTCTCAGAATAATCCCAAAATTTCACCTTAACCAAATATCAACGCTCTGATTACAAATATGAACTCCATTTTATAAAAATATTTTTCTAAATATTTTTAATTTAATTTTTAAATAAAAACACTATTCATCGAAAATTCTTTTTTTCAGAAAAAACCCCAAAAATTACCATAACATAATATCGATGCCCTGAGTTCAAAAATAAAGTCATTTTTATAAAAATAATTTTCTAATTATTTTTAATTAAATTTTTAATTAAAAAACACTATTCACCCGAAAAAACTAATACTTGAATAATAATTAATGAAACCGTTATTTAACTATTTTATTGAATCACATTACTTAATCAAGGTGCCTAGATTATTTTAAAACTTTCTTTAAGTGAGATTACTAATCCATTTGGTCATATTACTAATCCTAATCATAAAATCACTATTCATAATTTACTATTCATCAAAAATCATGTTGATCTTATTAGACTCTAAATTTCGTACTAAAAATAATTGTAGAAGATCATTTTTCGAAAATCATTACACATTTTTAATTATTTAAGGTTTACACAACCATTTTTAAAATATCCTTTTTCTAAAATTCATCAAAAATATGCATACAATATTTATCCGGTCTTTTGAAAATTCATAAACATAATCATAAGAAAAAATTCAAATTTTTATTTAAAAAAAAGGATTACACAAGGCAATTACGGTCTCGTTACATAACCCCTTATAATACCAGCATAGGACCTAAGAGTAAGGTGTGCTAGGGTGATAGAATTTTGGGGCGGCTCAGTCAACATTGCCCGAGTAGTAATTTCTATCAGTTTGAACTTCTCGTGAAGGCGATTCCGTTCTAGCTTCACATGATGAAGTTCGGCTTTGATTTGGTCCAGAGCAAAGCCCAATGGTTCTACCTTCTTCCCAATCTCTGTTAGATGGGCTTCGATCGGCCCAAGGCTACTAGGTGAGGCCATCAAATCTTCTTTCTATAATAATTAACCAAGATTACTTAAATTTAGAGACAATAATCAAAACATTTTGTTCACAGTGGTCATATTGACCGATGGTCATATAACACTCAAAAACCAATGGTCTCATTTTATTTATAATCATGTTTATCAAATAAAACATTTTTTTTTGAGTATAAAAAATAACACATGAAATTAGGAAACAATATTTATTCAAAATTTCGGGTCGTTACAATCTTCCCCCCTTAAGAAATTGCGTCCTCGTAATTTTTTAAATTGGGTTTTGAAATTTCATTGAAAGTCCCACATCGGAAAAAGAGTCAGTAACACCATTACTTTAAAAGAAAGAAAAGGAAGTACAAAGGCCACCTGAGTTAACCCACACTCAGGTTCCATGTAGGAAAACATGGACATGGAGGAAAAAACAAAGGGTCAGTTCTGAGAGAGAGTGATAGAGAACATGATTAGGAGAAAGTTAACCATGAGAAAATCCCAAACTTATGATGTGTGTAAATGGTCTTTGATTACCTAGTAGGAAACGTAAACCAACACCATTTTTGTTTTACGTTTCTTTTCATAATTTTGAGGATTTCATTTACTACATAGAACAAAAACACAAGAAAATATACCTACCTTCAAGTAGAGTTTCATCCTTTAACAAGTCCCTACCAACACTAATCTTTTCGCCAAATGATGAGAATTCAAAAACACTTGTTCTCATAAAAGCACAAGAATCATATTCTATAGAATCACATAATCTACAAAAGATTAACTATCTATTTCTTCTATCTTTAAACATTATCCCAAAAACCGAAAGGTTAAGGTAAAACAACTCTTCAAAAAGAAAGAATTCCATAGGAATAGAACCTACTTTTAAATCTTCAAAGTTCCATGGTACTACCCAACGTTCATCATAGACCACTCCATAAATAACAGTCCTTAAAATTCCTCAAAATAAACCAAACTAAGATTGAAACCCAAATACAAGAAGGATTTGATAACATAGTCTTCCAAAACAACTTCATTGTTCATCTCCAGACAACATCAACCACTCCTAACATCTTATAACAAAAGTAGCTAACCTAAACATATTTTACCCAAGATAGGTTAATCATTCCCAAAAGTAACCTAAATTACTATAAGTCCACCTTAAATTCATCAATTCTTCAAAATATAAGTCAACCTTACTCCTCAATGAAAATACTATAGTAATCTATTTACCTCGATCATATAGGGTCCCCAAAATAGTGAACGCCTTCCAAAATAATAATCATCTTTTTATCCCCTAATCATCTCTGACATATTAATACGGAAATTGTCGCATTTCCTATCACATTGGTTGTTGGGACACGTTATTCCATTTCCCACCATTAACTAAGAAGATAAAGTATAATTAGAGGCTTAAATACTTAACCAATAATCATGAAAAGGAACTTAAAGCATATAAGGATAACTTGTAGAAGAAAAGTATACCCTAACTTCTGATCCCCTAGGTTCCCATCTAGGTTATCCATGATCATATATTCTTATGTGAATATTTATTTTATTTTATCTTTGTTCCTTTAATAATGGTTCATACCAAGCTTATGAATTTAACAAAACATATCCCCCGGGAGTGTCGTAACCAAGAGTGCAGCAAGGCCCGTTGTCGTGTACCAGTTCCCGTTCGAGTCTAGCTCAAAGTGGTGTTTTTGGGTTTTACCCCTATGTACATCTGTGCCAGAGCCACCTCTACCTGCTCGTATCCAGACAGGGATGTATTTGCTTGGCAACCCCTTACTCAATACTCACCAAAATACCAGGAAGATTTCCTATATTAAACATTTCTATAGGGTTCCTCCTAGAGTTTTCATATCCTAATTTCCACAAATAACTAAACCATCCTTTGATACCAACTATAGCATCCCACTTTTTTATCACATAAACTTTAATTACATTTTACAAAACCGAGGATCTTTAAGGTTTAGTGTCTTGGAAACCAGGAACTTAAAACATGAAAACAACATAAAGAATTATTCTTAAACACTTTAAAGGCTTCTCCTCATGTTCACCCTAGGCTCATTACTGAATCTCATAACCTGGGGACATACATCAAAAGAAAGGGTGAGCAGAAGGCCCAGCAAGGGAAACAAGTGAAACATTTTACATATGAACTTGGGATACATCAATAAAGTCATGAAAAGAACTTTAAGGCATGAAAATGAAATCATGAGGCATATCATAATAAAAATAAAACTTTTTCATAACTTGAAGATGTGGATGCAACATTTAATATTGGCAATCGTTTCGTTTCACCAAGGTCCATCCCCAAGGTGTCGTTAAAAATTACCAAGGTTATTCACCAAGGCGTCGTTAAAATGGTCATCTCTAGAGATTAAGTCTTTACCCAATGCATTGGAGCGCTATCAGGGTGCACCCTTAAATTTGCCTTTATTATCATGTGAGCCACATATATCATCATAAAACATTTCATAAATAACCCATGTAGCATAAAATAAATGGGTTTCATTTCATAATCATAACATTTTAAAAACTGATTTAATGACATGATCTTTACGGCACTTTAAACCCACGGAAAGGGAAGCGGGTCTCATGTATGTAAATACCAGAATTTAAAATGGAACATTTTGATATATATGTGAATACCCTTGTAGAAATAAGAGCTTTGAGTATTCACTTTATAACATAAAATAATTTTTGAGAAAAGAGAGAGGCATTTTGAGGGGAAAATTCTGCAGCATAACTGCTATGTTACAAGGTTTTAGAAAACATTGAGAAGAGAGGGGACATGGGTCAAACATTCATAAATGACCCATCAAACAGTAGAGGGACAAAATATAAGGGATTTATGAACATGGTAATGAAATTTGATAATATACCATATGAAATGAAGAACATGAAAGGAAGAAAACAAAACAAGATTTCTCTTTAGAAATTCGGCAGCCTAACGGCATCACTTAAACTTCAACAAAATTGAATTGACAAGGTCAAATAGGGTCTCTCATCATATGAACATAAGAGTCCAGTATGATAGATATAGAGATCATACCCCAACATAATATAAAGAAACTTGAAAGAATTGACATGAAAGTAGAACTTCAAAACGAGAAGGGTGAAGAGCCACTTAAAAATTCGGCAGCCTAACGACGCCACTTAAGACATCAAAATACTGAATTGAAGAGATCAAATGGGGTCTCTCATCATGTGATCATAAAAGACCAGTATGATAAATATAGAGATCATACCCCAACAAAATAAAAATGAACTTGAAAGACTTGACATGAAAGTAGAACTTTGAAAAAGAGAGAGGTGAATGAATCCCTTGAAAATTCGGCAGCCTAATGGCGCCACTTAAACTTCAAAAAAATTGAATTGACAAGGTCAAACAGGGCCTCTCATCATATGAACATAAGAGTCCAGTATGATAGATATAGAGATCATACCCCAACATAATAGAAAGGAACTTGAAAGAATTGACATGAAAGTAGAACTTCAAAAGGAGAAGGGTGAAGAACCACTTAAAAATTCGGCAGCCTAATGGCGCCACTTAAGACATCGAAATACTGAATTTAAGAGATAAAATGGGGTCTCTCATCATGTGATCATAAAAGACCAGTATGATAAATATAGAGATCTTACCCCAACATAATAAAAATGAACTTGAAAGAATTGACATGAAAGTAGAACTTCAAAACGAGAAGGGTGAAGAACCACTTAAAAATTCGGCAGCCTAACGGCGCCACTTAAGACATCAAAATACTGAATTGAAGAGATAAAATGGGGTCTCTCATCATGTGATCATAAAAGACCAGTATTATAAATATAGAGATCATACCCCAACATAATAAAAATGAACTTGAAAGACTTGACATGAAAGTAGAACTTTGAAAAAGAGAGAGGTGAATGAATCCCTTGAAAATTCGGCAGCCTAACGGCGCCACTTAAACTTCAACAAAATTGAATTGACAAGGTCAAATAGGGTCTCTCATCATATGAAAATAAGAGTCCAGTATGATAGATATAGATATCATACCCCAACATAATAGAAAGGAACTTGAATGAATTGACATGAAAGTAGAACTTCAAAACGAGAAGGGTGAAGAACCACTTAAAAATTCGGCAGCCTAATGGCGCCACTTAAGACATCAAAATACTGAATTGAAGAGATCAAATGGTGTCTCTCATAATGTGATCATAAAATACCAGTATGATAAATATAGAGATCATACCCCAACATAATAAAAATGAACTTGAAAGAATTGACATGAAAGTAGAACTTCAAAACGAGAAGGGTGAAGAACCACTTAAGACATCCAAATACTGAATTGAAGAGATCAAATGGGGTCTCTCATCATGTGATCATAAAAGACCAGTATGATAAATATAGAGATCATACCCCAACATAATAAAAATGAACTTGAAAGACTTGACATGAAAGTAGAACTTTGAAAAAGAGAGAGGTGAATGAATCCCTTGAAAATTCGGCAGCCTAACGGCGCCACTTAAACTTTCTTAAAACGAAATGATGAGAGTAAGAGGGTGTCTTTCATAATATGAACATAAAAATGGCAGTAAGAGGAGTATAGAAGAACATCCTCCAAAATAAGAACATGGAGCATAAAAGGAATGACATAAAAGAGATCACTTGAAAAGAAAGAGAGGGGTCGGATCCCTTACCTTAAAATGTAACTCTTAATCCTCAAAGGTTGGGACCTTGAGGGCTTGGGGGCATCTTGGGAGGACTCCTTGGGAGGTAATGAGACCAGAACTTCGTTGGGGAAGAGTGGGGAGTCGAATGGATGAGAGGATGGCTTGGTATTTATAGGGAAAGTGAGGGGACAAGGCATTAATGGCAAAGGGACACCTCATTAGTGGTTTTGGCAAAACCATGGGCTTGCCCATGGTATTGGCCACTTGGGACACCTCATACCTTATCTCACTATTCATAATTCGAACATATTGATTACAAACTTAATACATCATTTAATGATGTCATTAAACACCTGTAACTTAAAAACTGTATTTTCACTATTCATCAAAAATTCAACTTTCTCAGAATAATCCCAAAATTTCACCTTAACCAAATATCAACGCTCTGATTACAAATATGAACTCCATTTTATAAAAATAATTTTCTAAATATTTTTAATTTAATTTTTAAATAAAAACACTATTCATCGAAAATTCATTTTTTCAGAAAAAACCCCAAAAATTACCATAACATAATATCGATGCTCTGAGTTCAAAAATAAAGTCATTTTTATAAAAATAATATTCTAATTATTTTTAATTAAATTTTTAATTTAAAAACACTATTCACCCGGAAATACTAATACTTGAATAATAATTAATGAAACCGTTATTTAACTATTTTATTGAATCACATTACTTAATCAAGGTACCTAGATTATTTTAAAACTTTCTTTAAGTGAGATTACTAATCCATTTGGTCATATTACTAATCCTAATCATAAAATCACTATTCATAATTTACTATTCATCAAAAATCAATTTGATCTTATTAGACTCTAAATTTGGTACTGAACATAATTGTATAAGACCATTTTTCGAAAATCATTACACATTTTTAATTATTTAAGGTTTACACAACCATTTTTAAAATATCCTTTTTCTTAAATTCATCAAAAATAATCATACAATATTTATCCGGTCTTTTGAAAATTCATAAACATCATCATAAGAAAAAATCCAAATTTTTATTTAAAAAAAAGGATTACACAAGGCAATTACGGTCTCGTTACATAACCCCTTATAATAACAGCATAGGACCTAAGAGTAAGGTGTGCTAGGGTGATAGAATTTTGGGGCGGCTCAGTCAACATTGCCCGAGTAGTAATTTCTATCAGTTTAAACTTCTCGCGAAGGCGATTCCGTTCTAGCTTCACATGATGAAGTTCGGCTTTGATTTGGTCCAAAGCAAAGCCCAATGGTGCTACCTCCTTCCCAATCTCTGTTAGATGGGCTTCCATCGGCCCAAGGCTACTAGGTGAGGCCATCAAATCTTCTTTCTATAATAATTAACCAAGATTACTTAAATTTAGAGACAATAATCAAAAAATTTTGTTCACGGTGGTCATATTGACCGATGGTCATATAACACTCAAAAACCAATGGTCTCATTTTATTTATAATCATGTTTATCAAATAAAACATTTTTTTTTAGTATAAAAAATAACACATGAAATTAGGAAACAAGATTTATTCAAAATTTCGGGTCGTTACAATCAATGTCTGCAAAGACCAAAAAAGGTGTGATGTTTATTTATTCATATTCCTAAGAGAGGGTCTTCTAGGAGATGAATACCAGAATAACCTTAATACATATCTTAACCATTATTGTGTTGGGTAAGGAGTATACCATGAACTGCAATGATTATAGAGTTAGAATTTGATCTATTCAGATGCAGGTAGACATCATGGTTTCTTAGGGATTAAAAGGGTTAATCACATAGGGGAGTAATTTCCCTACTCATGATCTAGAGTTTTTTTTGGTGGTACACATCCTGATATTCAAGTGGCACTATATTTTCAGCAAAAGGTTTATGGTTTAAAAAACCCACAAGAGCCTCAATTACTTTTTTTTTCTCAGTTATACGTGAACCTTCACTAGAGGGGGTGGGTTGAATATCTATATTCTTTCAACTTCAAGTTTTCTTACACTCATAGTATGTGAAATGTAGTTGTTAATTATGTAAGGCGAAAGACATAGATAGAGGAAATATAGTTGTATTGCAATATGTGGTGGATAAATCAATTATTTTTATCCATGCTTATATATGTTCATGGGTCCTAGGGATGAGGTTCTCTAACTTCAACATCTATTATTCCCATTATTATAAAAAATATCAGGGAAGACTAGTTATATTATATGGATGCCTTATATATAAGGGACATAATATATGGTGGGGAGACCCCATCATGGTGGCCTCCTAGTAGAAACAATATTATTCTTATCCATCGATGTGTATGGTTTCCTAAAAGCCTATGTGAGGAGTTGATGGGGGAATTTCATGCTTCTAGATATGTGGGGAATACATGTCTAAAAAGTTTGTATCAGGAAATGTATATATTATATTGGTAGCCAAGAATTAAGGAAGAGATAAAAGGATATGTAAGAAGTTATTTTATTTTTAGTAGGTGAAATCCCAACAATATAGGACTTCTGGGATGTTACAACCTCTACCTATTTTGGAATAGATGCAGGTTTATGTCACTCTAAACTTATTTATAGGATTACCTTGGATTCTTTATAACAATTATACTGTATTGGGGAACATGGATTGTTTTATGAAGTTATACTAATTCTTATATATCAAAGATACATTCACTATCAATGATCTAAGAATTCATTATGTGTTGGAAATAGTCAGACAATGTGGTGTTCCAAGGAGTATAATAGCTAATAGAGAACCTCATTTCACATATCTATTCTGTAAGGGTCTTTATAAGGATCTGGGATCACCGTTTAATATGAGTACAATATATAACCCTATAATTATGGCCAATATGAGAAACCAATTTAGATTATAGAGGATATGTTATGAGGCTATGTTTAGGAATTTGTGGTTTTTGGGAGTAGCATCCAGAAGTCATATAGTTTTCTTATAATAAAATATTTTGGGAATCAATCCAAACAAAAACTTTCAATGATTTGTATGGAAGGTTGTGTTATTCACCTATTTTCTGGTTGGAGATAGGTGAGTTAGTGCATATTTGAACTAGTCTCATGCAAGAGATATATGAGAAGGTCTAATTGATCTAAAATTGGTTGGTGACCGTTTAGTTCTTGAATAAATTATATACATTCCATTGGAGATGACCTCCAAAGTTTGATTTTGGTAAATAGTATTTTATTTGAGTGTCACATAGGTGGGGTAAACACTGCATTAGGAATAAAGGGAATCTATCACCTAGGTTTGTCGGGATGTTTGAAATATTGAAAAAGGTAATTCCAATATAATACAAATTGGACCTTCTATAGTGCTATAATTCCATGAATGATGTGTTTTATCTATCACAACATTATAGATATCATCCTAAACCTTCTCACATGATATAAATTGATGACATAAATTTATATGTATACATATTTATTTTTGGATAATCTAATTCATATCATGGACTATAGAGAGAATAACATCCAAGGGAAGACTACACCACTAGTATAAGTGCAGTGGAAGCATGGGTGTGAGAAAGGGGAGACCAGGGAGAGAGAATCTGATATGCAGACACATTGGCTAGACTTGTTCATCAGTAGCCTTAGAGATTCCATAGATCATAGCTTAGGGAAAATCTATTATATGTATAGAACGCTGTAATATAACATCTTTTTCTAGGTATGTCCCTTTTTATGTTTTGGTAAATGTCTTTATGCTTGGTTTTTTGGTTTTTCCTTGGGAATGATGTCCATTAGCCAATTTGGATAATTCTTAGAGGAAGAAGAAGATGAACAAATGCATAGATATAGAATGAATTCACATAAAAAATATTAATTCATTATGTAAATTTTTATAGGAAGGCCCCACAAAATCTATATAAGGAGTGAATGGTCATAGGATACCCCATGAAAATCATTCACATCTTGAATGTAAATAAGAAATCCATGAATCAAATAATCATGTTTTGAGATGTATTCATGACATATATGGGGTTTTCTATGTGTTTTTGGATGATTTGATTATTTTCTCAAAATATATATGGATTGAGGCATTCACAACATGAATGGAATATTAAGATCATGAATTTTTCACAACCATTTATCTTTTAAAACCACTAGTGACATGGTTTTCTAATATGGAACCCTTCCTCTCATTTTTATAACTTCTACATATTAATTTTAGGGATCCTCTTTGAAACTGATGCCCGAAACTATCATATATTATTGTTTAGAACCTAAAGTTTGAAGGCATACCTTATATTTTCTCTCTTCTCCATATTGTTTCATTGGTTTCCCCATGAAGAGAAACCTATATTGGGAATTCTTAATAAATATCAAGTCTAGATGACTATGATGATAATGTTTTTTGGTTGTTGGTTAATGGTAAAGAATGAGGGACCCAAGAGCTACCTTGGACATTGAGTAATTGTCTTAATCTACTATTATTTTGAGGAGGGTGGTCCAAATCATATCCATAAATATTTTATAGCTCCTCATATATGTGAAACATATACAGCCACATAGACACATAATCTGCATGAATTAATATAAATATTAATTCACTGGTATTTAGTTATCCTATACGTTGACCTCCCACAGATCACGTCGGGTCCACTGGTGTTGAGACTATACTTGGGAGCATATGAGGGATTTACCTACCTATTAAGATATAATATAATTCTATTTTAACTTGTTTATTAGTTTACCTTGGAATTGTCATAGTTAGAAATTTTGGTATGTTGATTCAAAAAAATGATAACAAATTACTAATTTGATTAAATAACCAAATTATCCTATAATGAATTTTTGATATGGTAGATGTGTACCCATGTGTTATACTTGTTTAGATTTTTTTTCTACTTATGACTTCTAGTTATACTTTAATACTTATAGGGTTTAGCCCCGTTATGCTATAATTATTATAGAGGTTAAAATGATTATATTGTAATGCTTATAGATATGTACCCAAGTAATGGTGTAATTTTTATAGGTATTGAGCTTGGTTATGCTATAATGATTATAGGTACTGGGACTGGTTATTTTGTAATTCTTATAAGGATTTATCCTAGTTATTCTATAATGTATATAAGGCTGGACAATGATTATGATCTAAATCTTATAGGGATCAATCTCACCTATGTGGTAATGTATTGTGGGATATGCCCCATAAAATGTGGTTATGGTTGTAATGGTTTCATGATATGATCAAAGACACCATTTCATTAAGTCGAATAAGGCCTAGATAACTAGAGCATTAACCTAGATCTTAGGGGCTGGATGGTTTATTTGATACCCAAAATTTATTTATGAACTAATTTCTAAAATAGATGTAACATTTTTGAAATGATTATTTATGATGGATATGATTTGACACACATATTTTCATCCTATTAAGTTGTACTCACACCCTATTTGGGCCTCATTTGGTACCCGAACAGATTCCATGGATGCGGTTTTTATAAGGCCCCAGCCTTAAACCTTACTTAATCTTGAGTTATTACAAGATTACACATTGAGGATCTTTTCGGGTTTAGAGTTTTAGAGAATTAGATCATAAAACTTGCATTACATTCCACATATAAACAAATTGGTTACATAAAGATAGTATTCTTCATTCCCATCAATGGAAACACATTTAAAATTAAACATGGATTATCTCTTGACACATCCTTGACTCTATCATCTTATCATGTACCTTTCCCTTGAACTGTGAAAAACATTTCAAAAACTTGGGATGAGCATAAAAACTCAGTATGGGTTATAAAAAAAACATGGAAAGGAAACATGAGTTTATATATACATAAGAATGAAATCATACTTTACCCATAAAACATAGGTACTTTAACATACCTCATAAAATCATGAATAAATCATAGAAATCATAAGACATAAAGGTAACTTGAGGCATTCATAACATTCTTACGTAGGGAGTAACCCTCTTGGTTACATTTGGAATACCCATCACAGTATATTCCCTAAAATCTCTTCGGAGAAACCTTAACGTTTCACTCCTTCGCGTTACCCAATGCATTGGAGAGCTATAACGGGCTCACCCACCCTTAGTTTATCACGGAACCACCCGTCTTCATAATAATGCCCAAGAACCATAACATAATCATATCACATAAAACTTGCATAAAGGAAACATAAAATTTCCACACTTCAATCACGAGATATCAATACAACACATTGATATAATAAAAACATTATGAAAACCATTTTCAATACCAAAATAAAATAAAAGTAAAACATGGTATTTATTTTTCTTTTAAAAAGAAGGTATGGCTTGTAGAGGAAGCCGAAACTTAAATAACGGTTACGACGGCGGAGAAGTCGTGTCACCGCATACGTACGACAAAAACATTCCCTTTTGTCGTTTAGTAAATGCTTCGTATAAAAACGATTCCTTTTTAATAAACGTAAAAGTCAAAGGGGTTTATACACCGTAAAAAAGAAAGTTGCGTATAAAATAAAATATGTCTCAACGAAAGGAGATTGAGACGAAGTCCCATACCTCGTATCCGACTTGACCCGACCGTTCTTTAAACTCCTGAATAATAAACTTGAGTTAATCTCTACTTTATTTTGAATCTTTTTCAAGTTCATTATTCCATTTATACCATGTTATGAACATCATGTAATCATTTAAGTTAATAATGTTCATTTTGTCGGTATTTGGTTCTTAAGTCAAAAATAGACTTCTTATACTTACATGTTGTTAATTTGGTCAAAGGTTCATTATATCCAGAATGGTATTCATGATGTAGAAATCATATATGTCATATATATCCAGTACATACATTCATTTATAATATTACATCACATTTAGAGGTAAGAAATGAAATGCACCGTTCATGGAGACGGTAAGCCGTACGTACGCATGAACGCTACTTACATTTCTATTTCATATTTTCTGGAATGGAATCATAATTATATAAGAGTATATTATAATTACAGTATAATTACTTATATAATATCATTAACTTTATCCTTTACACATCCCACATATGGTATTAACGAATCAAATCACTTTTAGGGGGCGGTAGTCCGCACTTCCTAAAATGAAGATATCGTGTTTTACCCATAATGGAAACCATAAAGGTATGCCCAAACTGAAAAAAACAGAAGCTTAAGGAAAACATAAACATATTATATATCATATATAAAAATAGTGACATCATAATGGCCACCTTTGAAGGTGTTTAATGAGTGTTGAACAATCATCGTTTCGGGAGGCAGAATTTCGCCATCCACGGAAACCGTATGTTCTTTAACCATTTGATGTAGTTGTGTGAGAGTGTAACTCAAATATATCTTATAAAAACATCCTAGTATATTGAAGATACTGTTGTTGTTACAAAAGAAGTAAATAAAAAGATTTTAGGGGGTTGGAGAAGCAAAATAAAACGAATGAACATGAGAGAATGAATTACCTTTAAAAGTGTAACTCCTTTTGAGTTGAGCCTAAAGGCTTCCTTTGAAAAGATTATTCCCAAAGGGGATCCTCTAGTATGAAGAGAGGGATGTGGAGAGAGTAAATGGGCAGGGGTTGGCCGAGCCAAAGGCTTGAAGAGTGTGTGAAATGAGGTAGAGGTGGGGGCCTTTTATAAGGGGAGAGGAGGGGCACTTTTGGAAAGTAAAGAAATATTACATTATTTGAAAATGTGTTTCGGTTTTAAAAGGTCCCACATTGATAGAATTCGTGGATAAGGTGATAAGGGTTCTAAATCCATTCATCCAATTGGTTTTGGACATGTGTAGTTCATAGATTTTACATTATCTTTCTATCTTATTTAAATCATCAAATAATGATGTCACCGCTGCATCATTATTATGTCATAAATAATTTAATTTATTTAATGTCTAAAAATTATAAAAAAAATACTATGATGTAGGAAATCTTTTTATATTTACAATGACTATTTATAATCAAAATTTGGACTTGTATAACCCCACTTAAAAATTGTTTTCTCAAAACATATCATGTTTGTGTCATTTTCACTTTAACATTAAATAAAAAGTAATTTATGTCATTTCCCAAGAAAAGTGGATCCATGGGGTCCCCAAGTTGACCCATGGCATTTCATGGTCGGCCATGACACAACCAATGAGGTTGGGACATGTGTCTAGGTCATTTCATTTTATTAAAGCATTATTTATACCTTAAACTACCCTAATTACCACTAATCGCGATTAAGAACTTAATAAGGTACTATTCACCAAAAAATTATTATAATCTCATTGAACCACATTTTACTTATTAATGACAACCATGTATGTCAGATTTTCAAAATTCAATTCACATTAGTGGTAAACTTTCATTTAACTGAAAAATCAGTTTGCTTGATTACCACTTAGTGGTTTCACTATTCATCAAAAATTGAAGTTTTTCAGAAAATTACCAAAAATTCACCCTAAGCTATATTTGATATTACGAATTCAAAAATGAATTCTATTTTACAAAATTCAAAACATATAGGTCACATTAATTAATTTAATAATTAATTCCCGCTGCCAGAGCAAATAGCGTGTTTTTACAAAACAATAAGTATCAAAAGATTGACACCAGTTTAAGTCTAATTTCAAAGTGAAATTGATTCCAATGACCACCATTGGATAAAATGGTAAAAATATATTCTAATTTCACTTCAAAACCAATTCAAAACATAATCTAACCATATAAATAAATTAGATTAAAAAGCAGTTTTGATGCAAAATGCAGTATTTTTCACTATTCATTAAAAAATGAACATTGTCAGAAAAATACCAAAAATTCACACAAGGTAAATTTTGATGTCCCAATCATAAAGAATAAGTTTATTTTGACAAACATAGTTTATAAAATTGTCAAAATATAGATTCAAAAATGGTTTGCCATCAAAAGGCAGTAAAACAATCTTTTAAGAATATTAGTGTATTCCATGCATAAGATTGTATTTATTTTTATTTTAAGCCTCTATAACACTATCTTAATTATTAAAAGACATAGATAAAAATATCTATTATTCATGACTTACTTGGGATGTTATATCCTTCCCCCCTTTAGAAAATTGCGTCCCTGCAATTTATTTACTTATCGAATAAATGGGGGTACTTATCCCTCATTGAATTTTCAGATTCCCATGTTGCCTCTTCAATCATGTGGTTTTTCCACAAAACCTTTACCTGATGAATCACCTTATTCCGTAACACTTGCTCCCTGTGGTCAAGAATCTGGACCGGTTGTTCCTCATAAGATAGGTTCTCTTCCAGCTGAACTACCTCTGGACTCAAAACATGAGATGGATCTGGCATATACTTTCTCAACATCGAAATGTGAAAAAAATTGTGTACCTGAGATAAACACGGAGGTAAAGCCACTCGGTATGCAACTGATCCAACTCTCTCTAGAATTTCGTATGGTCCAATGAACCTTGGACTCAACTTTCCTTTCTTACCAAATCTCATCACGCTTTTCCAAGGAGAAACCTTGAGAAAAACATGATCACCTACCTCGAAAGATAGATCCTTCCTCTGGTTATCCGCATAACTCTTCTGCCTGCTCTGAGCTGTTCTCATGTGTTTCTGAATCAGCTGAACTTTTTCTGCCATCTCTTCTACCAATTCTGGTCCCATCAACTTTCTTTCACCCACTTCATCCCAGAAAGCTGGAGTTCGACACCGCTTCCCATATAATGCCTGAAATGGTGCCATCTGTATACTGGAATGAAAACTGTTATTATATGAAAACTCAACCAAAGAAAGATGTTGGTCCCAACTTCCCTGATAATCCATAGAACAAGCTCATAGCATATCCTCCAATGTCCGAATTGTTCGTTCTGACTGCCCATCTGATTGAGGATGAAAAGCTGTACTAAGATTTAATTCAGTACCCAACGACTTCTGAAGGCCTTTCCAAAAGTTAGAAGTAAACCTGGGATCACGATCCGATACAATGGAGAGAGGAACTCCATGTAACCTGACTATCTCTTTAAGATACAAATGGGAAAGTTGATCAAGAGAGAAAGTATCTCGTATAGCAAGGAAATGAGCAGATTTGGTCAAGCGATCAACAATAACCCAGATTTCATTATTACCTCGAGATGTCTTTGGTAATCCAACAACAAAGTCCATGGATATATTCTCCCATTTCCACTCTGGCACTGGTAAAGGCTGAAGCATCCCTTTCGGTAACTGCCGCTCTGCTTTAACCTGCTGACAAGTCAAACACTTCACAGTAAAATCAGCAATATCTCTTTTCATTCCATCCCACCAGTAATACTCCCGCAGATCTCTATACATCTTAGTACTGCCCGGATGAACTGAAAACAGAGAACTATGAGCTTCACATAACAACTCTCTCTTCAACTGTGAATCATAAGGCACACACAACCTCTTCCCAAATCTCAAAACACAATCATTATCAATGTTGAATTCAGGCAACTTACCTTTCTGAACCAGCTCTACCCTTTTCTGCAACTCACTGTCTTGCTTCTGTGTTTGCTTGATTCTATCTGATAGAGAAGATCTCACTGATACCTGAAACAAAACAGAAGGACTTCCTGCACCAACAACTTCTATGCCAAAGTTCATCAAATCCTTAACCAAAGGATCACGTTCCAAATGCAACATTGTTAATGAAGTATTACTTTTTCGACTCAAAGCATCAGCCACATTATTTGCTTTTCCCGGATGGTAATGAATTGTACAATCATAATCCTTGATTAATTCCAGCCATCTCCTTTGTCTCATGATTAACTCTTTCTGAGTGAATATATACTTTAAACTTTTGTGATCGGTATATATTTCACACTTTACTCCATACAAATGATGCCTCCAAATTTTTAAAGCAAAAAAAACAGCAGCTAATTCCAAATCATGTGTAGGGTAATTTACCTCATGAGTTTTCAACTGTCGTGAAGCATAAGCAATTACCTGATTATTCTGCATTAGGACACAACCAAGTCCTTTCAATGAAGCATCACTGTATATAACAAACTCACCATTCCTGGAAGGTAGTGCCAAAACTGGAGCATTCACCAATCTTCTTTTCAATTCCTGAAAACAATCATCACATTCTTTTGTCCAGATAAACTTAACACCCTTCCGAGTTAGCTTAGTCATTGGACTAGATAACCGTGAAAAATTTCTAACAAACCTTCGGTAATAGCCCGCCAAACCAAGGAAGCTACGAATCTCAGTTACATTTGTGGGTCTTGGCCATTCTTCCATAACTTTTGTTTTTGCAGGATCAACAGTTATTCCATCTTTAGAAACAATGTGACCAAGGAAAGAAATTTGTTGCAACCAAAACTCACACTTTCTGAATTTCCCATACAGTTTCTTTTCTTTTAAGGTTTGCAAGATAACCCTTAAATGTTTTTCATGCTCCTCTTTACTTTTAGAAAACACCAAAATATCATCAATGAAAACCACCACAAACTTATCCAAGAACTCATGGAAAATTCTATTCATTAAGTCCATGAATACAGCAGGTGCATTGGTTATCCCAAAAGGCATTACTACAAATTCATAATGGCCATATCCTGTACGGAACGCGGTCTTCGGAATATCTGCCTCCTTAACCTTCAGCTGATGGTACCCCGATCTCAAGTCAATCTTTGAAAAAAACTGAGCTCCCTGGAGCTGATCAAACAAATCATCGATATGAGGCAAAGGATATTTGTTCTTAACAGTGATATTATTCAAGGATCTATAATCAATGCAAAGTCTCATAGAACCATCTTTCTTTTTAACAAATAAAATAGGAGCACCCCAAGGTGATGTGCTAGGTCTAATGAAACCTTTCTCTAATAAATCTTGCAATTGCTCCTTCAACTCTAAAAGTTCAATTTGTGCCATTCGATAAGGGGGTTTTGAAATTGGCTTAGCATCAGGAACTAAGTCAACAGTAAACTCAACTTCCCGATCTGGTATTATTCCAGGCAACTCATCAGGAAAAACATCAGGATACTCATTTACCACTGGCACATCATTAATCTGAATAGTTCTTTTATTTTCAACGACGTGTGCAAGGTAACATTCATTTCCATCCTAAGTCGAACAGCCTTAGGAAAATACTTCTCAAGAAACATACCTTTGAATTCATCCCAGTCAAGAGCATCAATCTCATCGGCATCCCTGATATTTTTAACCATAGACCACCACTGATCTGCTTCACCCTCCAAACGGTAAATAGCAAGACTAACCTTTTGACTGTCTGAACACCCCATGACATCCAAAATCTTCTCCAGTTCTTTAATCCACCCTTCAGCTAGCATAGGGTCAGATGATCCTCTGAATGATGGGGGATGTTGCCTCATGAAATGTTCCACCACTGACATGTTCCTCTGCGGTTGATCTGGCTGATCTCGTGCATGGATACCACCGCCATTTATCGCTTGAGTCAACTGCGCCATTACTGCAACAAACTGTTCAGTTCTAATTCCGACCATTTCTGGATGCTGATTCGGAAGGTTATTTCCTTCTGTATGCCTTCCTAGCACTGCTTCCCTGTTTCCTCTGCAGAAAACCATTCTGAACAAACATGTCTTAGATGAAGCAACATGGTAATCTTTAAATTCTATATCATTTCAAAAAAAATATTTTTGGATAATCATTTAATAGAATTCTAACTCCTAAAGTTATCTAAACCGACCTCTGATACCAACTATAAGGCCCCAGCCTTAAACCTTACTTAATCTTGAGTTATTACAAGATTACACATTGAGGATCCTTTCGGGTTTAGAGTTTTAGAGAATTAGATCATAAAACTTGCATTACATTCCACATATAAACAAAGTGGTTACATAAAGATAGTATTCTTCATTCCCATCAATGGAAACACATTTAAAATTTAACATGGATTATCTCTTGACACATCCTTGACTCTATCATCTTATCATGTACCTTTCCCTTGACCTGTGAAAAACATTTCAAAAACTTGGGATGAGCATAAAAACTCAGTATGGGTTATAAAAAAACATGGAAAGGAAACATGAGTTTATATATACATAAGAATGAAATCATACTTTACCCATAAAACATAGGTACTTTAACATACCTCATAAAATCATGAATAAATCATAGAAATCATAAGACATAAAGGTAACTTGAGGCATTCATAACATTCTTACGTAGGGAGTAACCCTCTTGGTTACGTTTGGAATACCCATCACAGTATATTCCCTAAAATCTCTTCGGATAAACCTTAACGTTTCACTCCTTCGCGTTACCCAATGCATTGGAGAGCTATAACGGGCTCACCCGCCCTTAGTTTATCACAGAACCACCCGTCTTCATAATAATGCCCAAGAACCATAACATAATCATATCACATAAAACATGCATAAAGGAAACATAACATTTCCACACTTCAATCAAGAGATATCAATACAACACATTGATATAATAAAAACATTATGAAAACCATTTTCAATACCAAAATAAAAGAAAAGTAAAACATGGTAATTATTTTTCTTTTAAAAAGAAGGTATGGCTTGTAGAGGAAGCCGAAACTTAAATAACGGTTACGACGGCGGAGAAGTCGTTGTCACCGCATACGTACGACAAAAACATTCCCTTTTGTCGTTTAGTAAACACTTCGTATAAAAACGAATACTTTTTAATAAACGTAAAAGTCAAAGGGGTTTATACACCGTATAAAAGAAAGTTGCGTATAAAATAAAATATGTCTCAACGAAAGGAGATTGAGACGAAGTCCCATACCTCGTATCCGACTTGACCCGACCGTTCTTTAAACTCCTGAATAATAAACTTGAGTTAATCTCTACTTGCTTATGAATCTTTTTCAAGTTCATTATTCCATTTATACCATGTTATGAACATCATGTAATCATTTAAGTTAATAATGTTCATTTTGTCGGTATTTGGTTCTTAAGTCAAAAATAGACTTCTTATACTTACATGTTGTTAATTTGGTCAAAGGTTCATTATATCCAGAATGGTATTCATGATGTAGATATCATATATGTCATATATATCCAGTACATACATTCATTTATAATATTACATCACATTTAGAGGTAAGAAATGAAATGCACCGTTAATGGAGACGGTAAGCCGTACGTACGCATGAACGCTACTTCCATTTCTATTTCATATTTTCTGGAATGGAATCATAATGATATAAGAGTATATTATAATTCCAGTATAATAACATATATAATATCATTAACTTTATCCTTTACACATCCCACATATGGTATTAACGAATCAAATCACTTTTAGGGGGCGGTAGTCCGCACTTCCTAAAATGAAGATATCGTGTTTTACCCATAATGGAAACCATAAAGGTATGCCCAAAATGAAAAAAACATAATCTTAAGGAAAACATAAAAATATAATATATCATATATAAAAATAGTGACATCATAATGGCCACCTTTGAAGGTGTTTAATGAGTGTTGAACAATCATCGTTTCGGGAGGCAGAATTTCGCCATCCACGGAAACCGTATGTTCTTTAACCATTTGATGTAGTTGTGTGAGAGTGTAGCTCAAATATATCTTATAACAACATCCTAGTATATTGAAGATACTGGTGTTTTTACAAAATAAGTAAATAAAAAGATTTTAGGGGGTTGGAGAAGCAAAATAAAACGAATGAACATGAGAGAATGAATTACCTTTAAAAGTGTAACTCCTTTTGAGTTGAGCCTAAAGGCTTCCTTTGAAAGGATTATGCCCAAAGGGGATCCTCTAGGATGAGGAGAGGGATGTGGAGAGAGTAAATGGGCAGGGGTTGGCCGAGCCAAAGGCTTGAAGAGTGTGTGAAATGAGGTAGAGGTGGGGGCCTTTTATAAGGGGAGAGGAGGGGCACTTTTGGAAAGTAAAGAAATATTACATTATTTGAAAATGTGTTTCGGTTTTAAAAGGTCCCACATTGAAATAATTCGTGGATAAGGTGATAAGGGTTCGAAATCCACTCATCCAATTGGTTTTGGACATGTGTAGTTCATAGATTTTACATTATCTTTCTATTTTATTTAAATCATCAAATAATGATGTCATCGCTGCATCATTATTATGTCATAAATAATTTAATTTATTTAATGTCTAAAAATTATAAAACAAATAATATGATGTATGAAATCTTTTTAGATTTCCAATGACTATTTATAATCAAAATTTGGACTTGTATAACCCCACTTAAAAATTGTTTTCGCAAAACATATCATGTTTGTGTCATTTTCACTTTAACATTAAATAAAAAGTAATTTATGTCATTTCCCAACAAAAGTGGATCCATGGGGTCCCCAAATTGACCCATGGCATGTCATGGTCGGCCATGACACAACCAATGTGGTTGGGACATGTGTCTAGGTCATTTCATTTTATTAAAGCATTATTTATACCTTAAACTACCCTAATTACCACTAATCGCGATTAAGAACTTAATAAGGTACTATTCACCAAAAAATTGTTATAATCTCATTGAACCA
Organism: Viscum album; assembly: GCA_963277665.1. Lineage (NCBI taxonomy): Eukaryota > Viridiplantae > Streptophyta > Magnoliopsida > Santalales > Viscaceae > Viscum > Viscum album. Next base: position 2,040,407,128 of record OY728164.1, read on the forward strand.
CATTTTACTTCTTAATGACAACCATGTATGTCGGATTTTAAAAATTCAATTCACATTAGTGGTAAACTTTCATTTAACTGAAAAATCAGTTTGCTTGATTACCACTTAGTGGTTTCACTATTCATCAAAAATTGAAGTTTTTCAAAAAATTACCAAAAATTAACCCTAAGCTATATTTGATATTCCGAATTCAAAAATGAAGTCTATTTTAAAAAATTCAAAACATATAGGTCACATTAATTAATTTAATAATTAATTCCCGCTGCCAGAGCAAATAGCGTGTTTTTACAAAACAATAAGTATCAAAAGATTGACACAAGTTTATGTCTAATTTCAAAGTGAAATTGATTCCAATGACCACCATTGGATAAAATGGTAAAAATATATTCTAATTTCACTTCAAAACCAATTCAAAACATAATCTAATCATATAAATAAATTAGATTAAAAAGCAGTTTTGATGCAAAATGCAGTATTTTTCACTATTCATTAAAAAATGAACATTGTCAGAAAAATACCAAAAATTCACACAAGGTAAATTTTGATGTCCCAATCATAAAGAATAAGTTTATTTTGACAAACATAGTTTACAAAATTGTCAAAATATAGATTCAAAAATGGTTTGCCATCAAAAGGCAGTAAAACAATCTTTTAAGAATATTAGTGTATTCCATGCATAAGATTGTATTTATTTTTATTTTAAGCCTCTATAACACTATCTTAATTATTAAAAGACATAGATAAAAATATCTATTATTCATTAATTACTTGGGATGTTATAGTTTTAGACAAGGAAAAGGGGCCATGCATTGGCTGATTGCTTACTATACGAGTTGGAGCTTGGATATAGGACTAAAATCGGGTATTAGACCAGGCTTAGTGTATTTTATTTAGTCTATTTAGTCTTTTAATTTAATTATTTTCAGAACATAGTTTAGTAACATTTATTTTTACATTACGTGGTTTATATTATTATTTGGATTGTTCTCTTTGAGCCTTTATTATGCTATGGTAACATGGTTTGTTATTTATATTATAATTTACTCTATTAATGGTACTATGTACTAGATGGTATTGTCTCCCCACTATATTTATTGCACCCTCACCTCTATTTGGTATCCCCTAACATATGTGGAGGCCTTATTAAGGTTATGTAGTGACCCTGCTCAGTCACGTGAGGGTGTATCAGGTCAGGGACATTGCTCCCATGGAATTTTCCCAATCACCACTGTCTAGAAGATGGTTCTAGGGAATCACAAGAATTTTTTTTTGAATTATTTAACCCTCATGATCAGACAAAACATGCCACCTGTTTGAGATAGAAATACGACAAAATCTATCCATACATTGGAAAATCATAACAATTAAATAAAC